>OY282610.1:65997599-68572112 GCA_958298945.1 Atherix ibis | reverse complement strand
AAAAACAAGGGACAATAAAGAAAGAAAAGACGGGACAATAAAACATGAAAAGACGGACCAAGCGAATAAGACCAAAAAGACAGGCAAAAAAGGTAAGAAAAATGGCAGAAGAGGAAACAAAAATAAACAAAATATGCACAATAATGAATGAAGATAAAGCAAAACGACGATTAAAACGATGAAAAAGACGAAAAAAACGAAGAAAACAGAAAGATTCAAATAATGGTAATAAATAGAAAAGAAAAACTTTAAGAAAGCTTTATGAAATCAACAACAAAAGAAGACCGAAAAAAGTTCATGGCTGGGAAAAGATCCAAAAAATAGAACAAGACCAAAAAAAAACACTCAAGAAAGACCAAATATACTAATCTTTTCTCTTATACCAAAATACTCTTATATAAAAAGGGGATATACCGAAATAAGAACTGTTATAAAATTGGCCTTGGAACGCATTGGCGTAGATGGTGCGTATTCGGATTTTTTGTTGTTGTGACAATTTATTGAAAAAGTAGTTTCTCCAAGTAGAAGATAAGGGAAACCTGTTAAAGACTAACACAGTCTCATGTGAGAAGTGAGCTAATTGGGGATGTTCATGGAATCGGTCCGGTCTAGGCCTGCTGAATCAAAGAACTCCAGACGTCCCGGTTTCGGGCCGCGGTCTTCCAGTACAACACTTCCAGGATGTTTATGGCATTCTGGTTAAGGGCTTACCCTCGTCTTCTGGGGGCACTGTAGACTTTCCGGGTAGGATATTCGTCATCCATATCGATTAAGTGTCCAATCCACCATTGAGCTTAATTTTATTTTTAACCGGGCGGTCGACGTAACACTGCAGAATCTCGTCGTTAAAGAGGCTCCGAAATCGTCCATCTGGCATGTACAAGGTCAGAAATTGTTCGAAGGATCCTCGCCTCTGTCGAACCCGTATAAGAGGTCGCAATGGTTTTTGGTGAGAACCCAAGTGTCCGACGAATACGAGGTCTGTTCAAAAAGTATCGCGAATTTTGTGTTTTTTCAAAAATTATTTATTTATTCATGAATATCTATTTTGTCCCCTTCAAAGTAATCCCCACCAGATATTATACACTTGTGCTAACGTTTTTTCCAATCCTCGAAGCACTTCAAAAAATCATTTTTTGTGATCTTGGTCAACTCCTCCTTCGATGGCGTCTTTATCTCCTCAATCGTAGCGGAGCGTCGTCCTTTCATGGGAATGTCTTCAGTTTCGGGAACAAGAAAAAGTCACAAGGGGCCAGATCTGGGGAATACGGTGGCTGCGGCATTATTAGTGTGTTGTTTTTGGCAAAAAAATCGCGCACATGCAATGGTGCAAAAGCCAATTTTTGTTCTTTTACAAATCTGGGCGTTTCTACCCTGTGGCAAGAACACATGATGCACCACGCCCCTACAATCGGCGAAAACTGTAAGCAAAACCTTCACATTTGACCGAACTTGGCGCGCTTTTTTCGGTCTTGGCTCGGGCGGCAGCTTCAATTGATTCCACGTCATAACCATAAACTCATGATTCGTCACCAGTTATGACCCTCTGGAGCAAATTTGGGTCGTCGCAGACAGAATCCAACAGCTCCTTAGCAATGTTAATGCGATGCTGTTTTTGGTCGAAAATGGGTAAAAATCGAAGACGACCCAAAACACGTACAAGCAAAGCAGCTGTAAAAAATTAACTGAACATTTAAAATGGCCGAACTGGTCGGCATAAGTGAAAGACATGAGTACCAACACAACGCCACAAAAAAAATCGAAAAACGAATATACGTAACCCGGGGAAATTCAAAATTCGCGATACTTTTTGAACAGACCTCGTATATGAGGACTGGCAAGGCAAGTGTCCTGCACAGCAGTAGCTTCGCTGTTATGGTCACAATTTTTGGAGCAAAATAATTGAGACTGACTGAAATAGGCTCTGTTGAATACGGATTCTTTCCTCGACGGTTTTATTGGCTGCGACCCTTGGCCCTAAATAGGAAAATGATTTAGCTATTTTGAAGCTAAAATCTATCTGTATGCGACTAGTGCCTCCGACTCCGACGCGGCCAACATGTACTTTGTTTTGCCTTCATTTATGTGCAGCCCAAGATTTTTCTCCGCTGACTCAACCTTGGTGAAGGCCTCTCCCACAGCTCTTTCTGATCGAGACATAATATCGATATTGTTGGTGTATTCTAAATGCTGGGCAGAGTTCATGAGGATGGGGTACCTCTTATGCTTACCCCCTGATGGATGAATCACTTTTTCTAGCGCCAGATTAAAGATAACACATGAAAGTGCATCTATTTGCTAGAGATCATTACAGATGTTTAAATGGCTCTGAAAGTAAGTCTAGTCAGTCTAATTAATTTTTATGGGCTGCCGAAGTCTCTCGTGAATGTGTAGAGCTTTTCTCTGACTATGCTATGACCATATTCCAACAATTTTTCCATCGGACGCCGCAAAAAGATCTGATCTGTTGCAGATTTTCATGGAGTGAAGCATCTCTGGAATGGGGCAATAATTTTCTGATCGAATAGTGGAGCTATTCTGCCAAGTAAGATAGCGGAGAATATCTTATAGTTAATACTCACCAACGTCATATGATTGCTACACTCTGTGATATCTCCTTTTTTTAGTATAAAACAGATAATGCCAGGGAGCCAGTATTAGGCGGCAGCATGTATTCTTCAGTTCGTGTTATGACTAGTTGATGTTTAACTAATTAACATTTAATACACGCTTTTGTGGTCGGAAATCAGATCACCGTCTTTGCTCCTGGTGAAAATCGTATCATACTGGTCACAGTTAGTTAAACATGCGCGCCTGAGCCGATTGCTCTCTGGTAGGCCATAGCAAATTTGGCAATCCGTAAATTGACGGCTACTAAAACCTTCGTAAGTGTTTGAATATTTCCGCACCTGTTAATATTTACTTAAACATTGGCGGAATATTTCTCAAAAGGTTCGTTTTAGTAACAATAAGGAGTTTTTCCTGGAGTAATTTACTACTGATAATTATATATTTTTTTCTTTAAAAAAAATCAAATTCACTTCACTTTCTTTTAAATTTTCCCGAACTTTCTTGTCCAAAACAGATGGCGCAAAATTTATTGATTCCTTTTTTCAAAATACAGTAAATTGTTTTGAAGCTTGCTGTCATAATAATTAGACCATAAAAATAAGTCCACCTCAAAGCAATTCTAATAATTGGGCAAATTTTTACTATAGGCTGAATGAAATTAAAAATTCTGCTAGAACATCTACACAACGGCTACTAGAATTCTAGAAAATGCGTTCTAATATTACACAAAGTCTTGATATTTTGTATTTAATGAATAAAATATGAGAAAAAATTACAACCCTTTCTTTCAAAGGTTGTTTTGAACGTATAAGAATATTTATGTTGTGCTTTTGAGAGCAGCTTTCGAGACATTATTCAGCATAAAAAAAATGCTGAATATTTCAGAAATTTAATAAAAAATCATATAAAATTCTAAAAGCTAGCTCGGACCATCAATCATAGAGATTATCTTTTGACGTTTCGGATGTTGGACGTTTCGGATGTTGGACGTTTAATTTATTTAATCTCTAAAACTTTGTAAAAACAATTTTTTTCTCTCTCTAATATTAACCCGCTCTTTTATAAGCTGGCACCGTGACACTGAACGTTGAAGTTATTGCTCTTCATAGTGATTGCTGCGACAAGCGGTTCTGTCGATGTGCGCGCCCATTTTATGAACTACACTACAGTTTATTAGGGTACTAAGAGTATGTACATTTTACACCTAAATTTAAATGCATCGAAATTTATTGCCCTAACTCCCATTGTTATAATCTCGAAAGGGCAAAAATTTGACGGTTCAAAAAAAGTAGAAATTATTTACTACAGTAACTCTCTAGACTAAACGTTGTTAAATATTTCAATTTTTATGAAATTGGCTTCTTAAAAGTAAATAATTACCAGTTTTTTTTTGTTCTTCAAATGTCAACTTTTAGATTAGTCCACGACCACATGAATTAATCTAATCGCGCTTTACAAACTATTTTTTAGATAAAACATCAAAGGTAAAATAACAAATGCAATAAAATACGAGGAAGAAAAAAATTATCAACTGACTTTTCTTAAAATGTTCATCAAAAATATATTTTTTCCCTTAGATTATAGAACACTGGACAAAATTTCTGTCAAAATTTGGTTGTGAATTTAGTTCGTAAGAACGCAGCCATATGCAAAATAACAGAAACGGCGTAAATCAATGGGGGCGAATTTTAAATTTCAGTATGCGATTGAAGCGGTTCGTTTAAAACCATTCTTAACATATATGTGATGTCATTTATGCGTAATCAAATCGATTTTTTAATATTGCGGATTTTGTTGGTTGATGGAATTAGTTTTGGAAATTTGCAATAAAACACAGTAATCTATTTAAAAACATTATTTATTTATTTATTATATATTTTCATTTAATTTATTAATACAGAATTATAAAGTGGAATAGCATATATTAAAATATAAATTGAAAGTTAGTAAAGAATTAACCGAAATTAAAGTATTTCTTGTACTATTAAAAAAATTCGTTCCCTTAAATTTTCTTACATACACTATTTACATACGCCGGCACTATTTTTTCGTAAACATTGAACTGTCAAAATCGCACTTCTTTACATTTATTCAATGAAGAACTTTTCACTTTTTCACCACTTTTTTGGACCAAATAAATCATTAAGAGCTATTTAAACACGATATAAACTTTCATTTTTGTTAATTTGTCTAGTAAAAATGAAGATTTCAACTTTCCCGGCTTCCTCATTCTGTTGAAAGACCAGCAACCCCTTTACAAAACACTTCAAATTCTGAAATAAAATCCTATTAAATGTCATCAACAACATAACTATTTACAATATATAAAAACTTACTTTTTTGTAAATACTTCAAAAAACATAAAAACTACTTTCACTTGCACTTTCTGGGGTCACGGAATTTGCGTGACCTTTGTAACTGACATTTGTAAATTTATTGGTGTTTGGCCCATTTTTAGAAACTTTAGAAATTAATTAAAATTTAACAGTCGATTAAACAAATCTGTGCGCGCAAGCTCCTCAGAATCTCGGATTGGACATACTGTTCTCGTTCATAATTTTCTTTTTGGCCTTTCCGCCAATCCTGTGGCACTAATTTCACCATCTGCTGCTGCTGACACCGATAATACATCTTTTTCGGTCGTCGAAATTTTCGTCTGCCAGCCCCCGTGCACTGTGTTGTGGAATCTTTCCTTAAAGTGCAGTTCCATAATACGGGGAGCAGTGGGCCATCAAAACGGTAATTGAAATTCTTATTTTTTAGCGACAGTCATTTGTGACTCATCGACACGTTTTTGTCGACTCATTGGATAACAACCACCACATTCTATATGAATATCACATGCCCAAGATTTACTTCGCGAGCAGGATTCGTCCCATTGTCGAGTTCCTGAATCCAACTAATCCATTCCCTAGTCCCCTACTTAAACTTCTACAACAAACTAATCTGCTCCACGAAATGTAACAAAATACTCACTATCCAACAGACCAGTCTCATTCAGATAGCTTCCCACACGTACTATTAAGTCGCCAAATAGCCTAACGGTCGTGAAGAGTCCTCTGGCACATGTTTATACTCTATGAAGTGACCTCTGGCATTTTTTATGCCAGGCATACAAACAAGTCAGCATCTAAAGCCTGTTTTTTCAGAACCTATTTGGCGTATCTTCTGCGCACTTCATAGTCGGATAAACTAGTTTTCAATTTATTTAGATTATAGACAAAATAAAGCTCTAGAGAATATATTATTATTAAGGTAAGGTGGTCGCATAATTTTGGCCGGCAGTGTATACAGTTAAACTAGTTTAAATTTAATCTTGATAATCCTAATTAGTTAAAGTAGTGTCAACCAATGATACAGTATTCTAACCAAATTGCTTTTCGACACTTTTGACTAGTAAAATTATTGCTGCCAAAGTTTAAGAATAGTTTTGCTAATTCTTATGTATTCTTTGGAAATGAGGTATCTTATTTTATCTAACAAATTTTGGGGAAAAAGATTATCCAACAGTTGGGGAAAAAACTGACGCAGTAGTCAGAACACTCACACTACGATTAATACATGAAGAAGAAGAAGGATCATATTTATCCAAAAAAGAAAACTTTTAACCCGGACAAAGCTATAGTATCGATCAAGACTTTGAACATGTGGCAATATTAAATAACACGCTTCGGCGGTGCTTCTCTTTTAACATAAGCTCTGAAATAATAAAGATTTCGACAAATTATTTCGCTTAATTCAAAGTGTCTATATCTTTTATCGTAATTTCAGAAAATAGTACTGCTTATCTGAGTTATGATATAAGAGAACGCATTAGAAAATATTGAAATATTTATTGAAATATTTCAAATCAAAATCGATGAGAGTCAGCCAAGTACAGCTATATTCCGATAGTCATTCATTATTGCACGTAGAAAAATGGATAATTTACATAGATCCATGGACTCGTTTTATAATTGTTCGACTTACGTTATATTGCGCGAAGTTCACAAACGAAATCACAAAGAGCACAACGTCAACTTGCTTGGGACCATTTATCATTATCAGATACAAGAATCGAAACCTGTTTGAGCGTGAAAACAGTGTTTTGAAAAAAGGGGGGGGGGGATGGAACTTGGAAATATAAAATAGATGAACGAGGAAGGGAAAAAAGAGGATACGAGATCAAGCGGTAGGAATGAGGAAGTCTTTATGCTTTTAAGATTAAAGACTAGACTTCTTGGTCGATATCGATTCCATGTTGAACATCGGATCTGCTAGGAGTTCGGTAGTTACCGAATATTGGACTGGCCAGAAGAGTTGGTTATCACTTTGCTAGTGAAGAGTTGGGTTATATTCTTCCTTCCCTCAAACACAATAAAAGAGTTCCAACTTAACTTTGCTGCATACATAGTATTGATTTAGTTCAAATTTTTATAAATATTTTCTCACAATCCAACGATTGCCTCTCCGTTTCTTTTTTTTTCTCCGTTTCTATCCTAAATAGATCCTGTGTCGTGTGTTTTGGATTTTTTTTTTTTACTCATAAATAGTGTCATTTTTTTCTTGATTTCATTCTCGTTGAGTATTATTTGTATTGAAGGGAATTCGGTTTGGAAGGGTGGGTTGGTGGGTAACATTATCGTTCTCCTACAATCAATTGCTTCTTTGGCGGCTTTCCCAAATTTTATTTGATTTTTTATTGTATTTTATTATTTTCCATATTAGATTGGCTCTTATCCAAATAAACATTTTTCCATTGATAGTGGTTGGATGCGCTCTTATGCCTAGGCTTCGATCTAATAAATCTTATTATATATCATGAAAAGGGGCAATTTAAAATTCTTATTATTGGCAATGTGTATATTTGGAAATAATAATTCTCTAGACCGCATTCCATTCTTTTCAACAGTTTCTGGAGATTGATTACCATAAAAATTGTACTTAAAAATTTATGCTTTGCTGAGCAGAGAGATTTTCCTCTTCTTACTATTATTTTTCTTATTTTTCTTTATTTCTATATTGATGTCAAGCAATATGTTAGAAAATTTGTTCGCAGTTTATGCAGAAGAATAACTGCTGTTATTGTAAACCAGACGTCCCATTCCCGTCCAATTCTAACTTTCTTTGATGGACCTTAGCCTAACTAGTAGTTCGCTCTCAGACTTTCATGCTATTAGTCAGTCTCCAGTTTATAAGAGAATTTCGCTAAAGTGGTAGATTGGACCTCTTTATCCTTTCGCCTTCATATACTCCAGATGCAAAAGCAAATAAGCGCTAATTTGTTGATGTCAGCATTAACCGAAGATTTGATGCTGTTCACATGCTTTTCTAACCGGTCTACTAATTAATACATACAAAATTGAATTTTATTGACAATTATTTCAATATATTGTAAAGTAAATAAATCTTATATAAAAAATGCGAAAGGAACATAATTTTCTTTATTTTCACTATTTTATTTCTTATATTTCAGTCTGGACAAAATAATAATGGTGGAAACGGAACAGGTGGCAGTGGCGGAAATGTTGGTCTTGTAGGTGGTGGTACATCGGCAGCAGCTGCAAAAAATCAATTAGAACAACTGAACACAATGCGCGAGGCGCTGTTCTCTCAAGATGGCTGGGGACATCAGCACGTTAATCAAGATACAAATTGGGATGTACCTGGTTCACCAGAACCAACAACCAAAGGGGATCCGTCTGGTCCTCCAATGTGGAAGCCTAATATCAATAATGGTACTGAACTATGGGAGGCAAATTTACGAAATGGTGGTCAGCCAGCACCGCAGCCAGTGCAAAAGACTCCTTGGGGTCATACACCGACAACAAATTTGGGAGGCACATGGGGCGAGGAAGATGATATTGCTGATACAAGCAACGTATGGACTGGGGCACCAGCTAATCAAAATACAACCCAATGGGGCCAACCTGCTGGCGGTATTTGGCCAACACCCGGTACACCAGCAGGCGCTCAAAAGAAAGACGGCGAATGGGGCAATTCAATACCTACGGCGGCAGCTGCCTGGGGTGATATTCGAGATATGCGTGCACCTCCAATAGATATAAGAAACACGGATCCTAGAGATTTGCGTACACCAAACGCAGATTCACGTGATATACGAATGATAGATCCACGCGAACAAATACGTGATATGCGAGGAGATTTACGAGGAATATCTGGTCGACTGAATGGAGCGTCAGAGATGTGGGGACAGCATCATAACATTCCCCATGGCCAAATATCAATGAATAAGATGGGTGTACCTTCGGCAACGGCAATCGCTACGGTTGCTTCAAGTGGTAATAATGCCCAATGGGGCTCAACTCAACCAGTTACTGGACCAAAGGAAGTTTCCATGACAGGAAAACCGACGGGATGGGAAGAACCATCGCCGCCACCGCAACGCCGCAATATTCCCAACTATGATGACGGTACGTCATTATGGAGCCAACAATCACGTGTGCCCGGAGTCTCCCATTGGAAAGATGTACCGGACATGTCACGGAACAGTATAATTCGTGGTGCCATGACAAATCAAGCAGGAGCTGCTGGTACAGCCGGAACAACGCCGATTCCTCGGATTGGTTCGAATGTGCCAGTTAAACCTGATAATATGTGGGCGCATTCGAATCCAGGAAATCGTAACAATGGAACATGGGACGATCAACATGCCGGCACCAATTGGGAAGAGAAAACAACTCCAATAGCCAATATCACTAACACCGGCTGGAATGATACAACAGCCGCAACCGTATGGAATAAGAATCAAAATAAAATCGGCACACCCAGCCAGGGATGGGCCGAGACTGACCTATCAACCGAATGGACTGCCCATACGATTAATAAATCACAACCGAAAGTCAACTGCATTAGTAACGATCTGATTCGTAATAATAAACAATATCGTATAATGGGTGAAACGGGCTTTAAAAAAGACGATGTCGAATCAGCATTACGAACAAACAATCTAAATTCGGATGAAACTCTTGATATACTCAATGGCCGTAATATGAACACCGATGCATGGCGACGACACGAAGATCCAAATCTTAGTTTCGATCATGCTGGTACATTTCCAGGACGTTTTCCAGCCGGTTCACAACCGTCAATGCCATTCCCACCGGTACGTATTATTATAACTATTAAATTATTATTATTATTATTATTATTGTTATTAGTGTTACCTCCATCAATGAGAAGTGCTTTTTTAAATTTCTTACTTTACTTAATATTTATTTTTTATTTATTTCATTATTTTTTCTTTCATAATTTATCTTTTGTTACTATTTTTTCTCTAGTTTATGTAATGAAGGAAAAGTAGCAAAATTTAAATAGAGAAATAGTGTACATTTCATTTCTACAGGCTGTGATAAAAAAAGAAGAGAAAAACACATTTATGTCCTTATAAAGAAAATGCTTTGACACCAGATGGCTTTGCCGAACGACTAATGTGATTTCAATCGATGCAGAATAAAGACTTATCCCTTTGCAACATCTTAACTTTCATTGCCGTATTAATAAAAGACTGCACCAAATCCCAAAAAAAATTAGTTCCCCTTTAGAAGTAAATTGTTTGTTTTTATTAGCGATTCATTTTAAGCCAACACCTGGAGTTGGAGTATTCCCGTGAATTGTAAAAATTTTATATATTTGCGATTGCTTTGACGAATCTATTGGACAAAAGGCAGACGACGCCTATAGACCATTGATCTTCTTTTTTTTTATCACAGTCTGTATTTTAAGTGTAATAAAACAATAAAAGTAATAATAATAATAATAATATATTTTAGGAGTAATAAAAAAAAAGAATTATTTTCATCTCATTATTTGTTGTCTTCTATTCTTATTTATTTTTTGGATACTTCTATTTCGGTTTTATATTGACGTCCAATTTTTTAGAACAATCCCACTGTACTAAATAATATAAGTGGAAGTGGAGTTAGTACAAATTCAAGTTTATCAACAATGAACAACATACAGCCTTTACAGGTACAAAAGTATTTGAGTCAGCCACCGCACAATATTTCAGGGACACAAACTGTATCGCCTTTTGGACAAAACGCTACCGGTAATCATAATTCTGGACAGCCATCAGCTCAGCAATTACGTATGCTTGTCCATCAAATCCAAACGGCTGTCCAAAATGGCTATTTGAGTAATCAAATTCTGAATCAACCATTAGCGCCAGCAACATTAGTCTTGCTTAATCAGTTGCTCACCAATATTAAAGTACGTTCATTATTAAAAAATTTCTATTACTATTCTATAATATTTATTTATTTTATATTTTCTATATATCTATTCAAATTAATAAGAGTTGAAATATATTTTTTTATCATTAAAATAAATACAAACCAAAATCAAAACTTGTTTATATATTTTTATAATGATATTAATTTTTGTCCTTTCCCTCTTTTACTTTATGTGAATCACTTTTTGAAAAAAAAATGAACAAACCAATAAAACTATAACAAAACACACACACACACACGCAAAAAATAATCAAATATAAATAATAAACCTGATGACGACAATACGAACAACTACCGAATGGAATAACCTAACCGATATTGAAATAACAAACAGCATTTACAAGGTGCACAAAATAGCTTAGCACGAAATCCAATGAACAGTATGCAACTATCAGTAGCAATCACAAAATACAAACAACAAATAGCCAATTTACAAAATCAAATAAATGCACAACAAGCACTCTATGTTAAGCAACATCAGACGACACCTCATGGTAGTGGCTCAAATGCAGAATACTTGAGAGGACAACCAGATCCCACCATAAGTGCTCTTCAAGGGAATTTTTCAGAAATATCTATTAATAAGGTGAGCAAGTATTTATTTTTGTTTTGATTGAATTTTCGATTTTTTTTTTTTAAATAATCGTAACTATTTTATAAACAAATCTTCTACTTTGACTGTATGAAAAAATATTTACTAGCTAACGGAATTTGATTAACTTATCATTATACTTAATCACAGGACCAGACTGGAGGTTTTCAGACTGCTCCAAATCAACAATCTAGACTGAATCAATGGAAGCTTCCAGTATTAGAGAAGGGTATTGACAATGCTGATTTTTCGCGAGCTCCGGGGCCAACTGTGAAACCAAATCTTTCAGCAAGTAACACAAACAATTTGGGTGCTCTAGGATTATCAAGTGATGGGTAAGTTAACTATAAGAAAGGTTGTTGTAATTTTTTTTTATTATTGCATCTTTGTTTCTGGCATTTTATAAATAGAACTTGGTCTTCTTCACGAAATATCGGTGATGGGTGGCCCGAAACAAACAATGAAAATGAGAATAAAGACTGGCCGGCTTCTCAAACTTCACCTGCAACTGCATTTACAGACTTGGTCCCAGAATTCGAACCAGGAAAACCCTGGAAGGTAAGAAAAAAAACTATACATAATTCGTAATCAATTAAATTTATTAAATTTTTTTATGTTACATATTTTTTCTTATCTTATATTTGCTTTTCAATACTTTATTATTATTATAAATTAAAATAAAGAAACTAATAAATTGCCAGGGAACACAGATGAAAACTATAGAAGATGATCCTAGTATAACACCTGGTAGTGTAGCAAGAAGTCCTTTATCAATAAATCCGACGCCAAAAGAAGCTGACATATTTGCTAATAGTAGTAAAACATCACCGACTGATCTAACGCCGTTAAGCTTGTCATCATCAACGTGGAGTTTTAATCCATCTGGTGCTCCGCAAAGTTTCACAAGGTATAAAAGAAAATAATATATAAAAAAAATCAAAGTCTAAACAAATATAATTTCTATTAAATTGTAAGTTTATTTTCTTTCGAATTTCCATTAATAAAATTTTCTTTCTCTTTACATATATATTTGTGTATGAAAAAATAAATCGCAATAACAACAAACCTATCAGTAGTTGGTCAGAAAATGTTACACAGCCGAGTGCATCAACATCTGAATTATGGGGTGCACCACTTAATAAAACTTCGCGAGGTCCACCACCGGGACTTTGTTCGAGCAAGACTTCGGGTAGCGGACCTGGTGGTAACTCTGGCTCGGCTGTTACTAATTCTTCAGTTGCTACGGGTAATTCGAATGGTTGGATAAGTAGCTCATTGACAGGACGAGTGTCCAATCCCACTTCAAATTGGTCAAATGCTACTCCAACGAATTGGCATTCGACTTGGTTATTATTGAAAAATCTAACTACACAGGTAAATTAAAATTAGAAGAGATCATATTAACCAACGAATATGTATTTTGTAAGTTAAATATATTAATTTTATTAATTTCCAATTTTTCTTTCATTTCATTGACAACCAATCAATCATTCATCAATATACATTTAACCAATTCAAATGCAGATTGATGGTTCAACTTTAAGAACATTATGTATGCAACACGGTCCTCTACAAAACTTCCATATATATTTAAATCAGGGAATAGCACTTTGCAAATATTCTTCCCGGGAAGAAGCAAATAAAGCCCAAATGGCGTTAAATAATTGTGTTCTAGGAAATACGACAATTTGTGCAGAATCACCAAACGACAGTGAAGTTCAAAGTATTTTACAACATATGCCGCAGTCTCAATCTGGTGGCGGTAATAATGTTAGTGGGGCGGGTGGTAACAACGGTGGTGGAGGTCAAACTTCTTGGCGTCCACAATCTCAACAAAATCCATCTCGAGCAAGTGGTATGAAAAGATTATTTTAATTTATAACCATCGAACAAAAAATTTACCCTCTTCAAAGAATTTTTAATAGCATATTTTTAGCTTTTAGGCATTATTTGTTAGAAGCAAATAGAATGCAAAACAATTTTCTAGATAAAGAAAAGTTCCAATAGTTAAAATAGCAGATATGCAAAAGAGATTTTTAATAATTACAAAAAAGTTTGAAAATACTAAAAACTTTAATAAAAATTAAAACAAATTAAACTAAATTAACAGAATTTAACAAGCAAATTGAAAAGGTTAAAATATTAAAGACATTTTTTTTAAATTCGTTGCTAGGAACAGATGCTTGGGGATCTGGTTCTGTATGGCAAAGCCCGAATGCACCCGCTAATATATGGCCTTCCTTGGATGCACCAACCGAACGTGCAACACCATCGAATTTAAAATCATATTTACCAGAAAATCTACTTGAATTGAATTAAAAATAAAGTAACATAAAAATTTAAAAAATATATATACAAATAAAAAAGCAAAAATTATGTAATAAATTTAAACGTATATCAATATTAAGATATATATATATATATGTATATATGTATATATATGTATATATATATGTATATATATATATATAATATATATATATATTAAAAAATTAATAATGATGAAAAATATACACGAAGTTAACGAAGAAGAGAAAAAACGACTCATCAATATTACAGTGCAAAGAAGATTAAACAATTTTTTTTGAATAATTAAGAATTATGAATAATTATAATAATAATTATAATGATAATGATTAAATTCTATTTTAAGTAAATGTAAATTTTATGAAACAGGGCGAAAATCGCTTCAAAGTGTAGTCCATTTTCTGAAACGAAAATACAAAAAATAAGCAAACAAGAAAACGTTAATAGTTTAAATTTACTGATTTCAAATCACTTTAAATAATAATTAAAAAAATTTAGAGTATTCTTTTTTAAAAGCAATCCATTTTTTATACATATGGTTTTAAAAGATAAAATTTTTTTTAACTGATAATTTTAATTTATTGCAAAAGTAAGGAGATAAAGAGCAAGTGAAATGTAATAAATGAGAAGAAGAAAAAAAACACCAACCATTATGCCAACCAGTTTTTGTCAAAGTAGTAATTTCAACAAGGGACAAAAAGTAGATCATATATAAGAAGTATTTAAAGAAAAGTGCAAGGAAACTAAACTATGGGGAACCATTAATCAAATAAACTGTTTGAATTAAAATAGTTATTATATAAAATTTAAAATGAATGCAAAATAAGATTGTAAAGTAAAAAAATGTTGTCTAAACTAGAAATTTAAAAAAAAAAACAAAAAAAAACTAATAATTATCATTAAGAAAAAATCTAATTGTATATAAAAATTATATATAGAAATTAAGAGAAAAAATAACAAATAAGAAATAAAATCAACTTTAAGAAATTTATTAAAGGAAATTCATTATTTTTTGAATTTTATCAATTATATAAAATAATTATTTATGACATGAAAAAAAGTCCTGCAATGTAATTTTTACCTCTTTAAAAAGTTTTTTTTTATTTCAATTGTTAAGATATTATCGATCATCTCGATATCATTATTAAATTATTTTCGTGTCGTTTTTGTACTTCAGTTACAATTGTGAGTATGTTAAAAAACTTTACAAATATATGTAGACCAAGTCAAATAATACAAATTAAATAAATTCAATCTCCAAATACAATAAATATGAGATGAAAATAGAAATTATACATTTGTCCACACATCCATGCACATAATGAATTTATTATCCATCCAAGAGCACATCACGAATTTCTAACCCGTAAAATTAGTTTTTTTTGTTTGTTAATAAATTCATGTACCATATACATGCACATACCATATGAATAAATAAGAACATTTAAAAAAGATACAATATATAGCTAAGTGACAATGACGACGAAAATAAAAATTGCAGCAACAAAAAAATAAGAAAAATATTTTTCGAAAAAAAACTCACTTTACAATTATTATTATTATTATTATTAATAGCTTTTTTTGCGCTACACATTTTTATTATAAGAATGAATTTGTTTTTAATCAATTTTTATATTAATTTTGTTTACAATTATTTTATTTTTGTGTTATTTTACTATAACTCATTTTCTTATACTATGAGTCAACTGCATTTTTATAAAGAAACAAAAAAATATACCCAAAAAAAAACAATTTTAAAAATAAGTCTAAATATCTTAGGTGCACCGAGTTGAAAATTTTGAAATTTAAATGAAATTTTTGCCATATTTTTCTGCTTGGCAGATGGAAAATAGGATTTTTTAAACAATTTTATGATTACCTAAAACGTAATTTTTTTTCCATTTTATTTAAATAGTTAATGTTTTTTAATAATTGGTAGAAAAAGATGAATTTAGTGTTGGGCTAGTTAATAGCCGAGTAAATTTCATAGTAAATATTTTAATTTGAAAAAATGAACTTTTTTTTAAATACATTTAAAGTAGAATTTTTCAATCTTCCTCTTAAATAAAAGTACTTAAGAAAATATAAATATTTAGTATTTAATTAAGGTTTTAAAGTAAATGTTTTTTATCGAAAATTTTTTTTATTTTTTTGTTTTATTTTAAAGCCAACCTGCCTTATTATACAAAACTATTCAATAAGTTCAACCACAAAAAAAGTATTTAGAAAGTTATATATTTTTTTTTGTAATTTCTACTTAAAATTAAGTTTTTTTTTTGTTAGGTACGATGATAATGAATCACAGCCTCGCTAAAATGAGAAGTATCTTTGATTATTTATTTGTGCAATTTTTATTCAAAATCAAATCACATATTCGGATTTAAAATATTTTATTTATCAATATTTAAATAATATATCCAAAGATGCTTATTCCAAAGATGTAAAGAAATACAACATGAAGTGATATACATTAATATTCAATATTTTTATAATATTTACTAAAGAAGTTTAGTACAACCGACAAAATTTTCATCTTATAACCTCTAATAGAGCGAACGTGACTCAATCGTTAAATATACTTTCTTAAATTAGCTCAGCTTTTTTTACTAGTATTACTACGTTTATATACTTTAAGTAAAAGAAATATTTTTACAAATGCATCAACCAAAAAAAAAATATTCACCTAATTTGCAAATAAGAAAAATTTCAAAAATGATTTTACCATAAAATTTTTTTCTTATTTTTCATATTTGATAATTTGTTTTGTTTCTCATTTTTATTGTTATTCATTTTTCTTCTATTTTTATTGCTTTTTTCTCTCTTTTATTTCTTAATTTGCTTAATATTATTTTCTTTTTAAAAGATCTAAAATGTCCCAAATCATAAAATCTCATATTAAATTTAAATTTCATATTATGGGTGTGCCTTAAGATATTTCGATAAACTTATGTCTGTCCATGCTTAATTAATAATGTAATGAATAATAAATTTGATAAATTTGATGTGATTATGCCGACTAATTAATTGATAATAGTCATTATGCATTGATAATGATTTATTATTATTATTATTATCATTATAATTATTAATATTAATATATAATCTAAAAAAAAATATTTAAAAAATTAAAAAAAAAACAAATAAAATTAATAAAAAAAAACCAATTAAATCTATAAAAATTAAGACAGAAAAGTAATAAAAAACAAAACACATTCGTGAATTTGTTATAAGAGTGTTACTCATATTTTTTTTAAATTTATTTAAATTAATACTTATTATATATAATAAATATTAGGTAAGAAAAAAAAATAAAAATATATAAGATTATAGAGTTATAGGGAGTAATACAATATATCAAAATGACTTCGAATTTGTGTATGAATAAGTAAGGGAAAAAACGGCAAAGAAAAATTGATGTGAAAATAGGAACGCAATTAAAGATTAAATAGAATGGAAATTATTATAGAAATTGTAAAATATTAGAGAAAACTATTGAAGGGATAAATTTATTGTTTAGATGATAAATTAAAAAAAAAAACAATAATAAAAATAAAATAAATAAAAGAAACGAATACTAATAATTAAACACAAAGCAAAATAAAACACAAATACGTAGGAGCCAAAAGAGAATTCATTTTAAAATAATAAATATTGTGAAGAAAAAAAAACAATTTAAATTAAATTTATAAAATACATAATTCATAAGATAGTAATAAATAAATAAATATATAAATAGAGATCTAAAATAATTTTTAAACTTAGTTTATGGAACTGAAATATTTAAAATGCAAGAATAAATAAAATAAATTAAGAGAAACAAATAAAAGAAACTTATCTTCGCAGTTTTTATTACTCAAAAAGAAAACGTTAGATATATTTAAATTAAATATTATGTAAGCAGAGGTATAGAAATGAGAAATTAAATAAATTAAATTTAAAGAAAACGAAAAAAGGTAATATATAAGTAAACAATTATTACTAGAAAATTGCAACAAAATAATTAAAAATTTAAAACAATATTCAAGCAAAGTGACACTTGTTAATGGTAATTAATGATAATAATGAAAATAAAGTAAACAAATTTGATATTTATATATAAAGTAAACCTCTACCTATTATATATGTATATATATAAATATATATATAAATATATATATATTTATATATATAAATATATATATAAATATATATATATTTATATATATATATACATATAGATATACATATAGATATGCATATACATATACAGATAATATATATATATTTTTCTTTTCATTTCGTCATAATAAAGAATGGAATGTAACAATGTCTTCTAAAAATATTTTACATTTTGCTCATAAAATGGCGAGAAGTATACTTTGTAGGGAAACTAATTCATAAATAAAATAATCTAAATAAATATATAAATCCGAGAAATAATAAGAGATTAATTATAATAAAAATTTATAATACATATTTAATATATAAAAGAAAAAATTTAATAAATAAATAAAATAGTAGTGATATTACTATTTCGAAAGAAAATAAAACAAAATAGTTATCGATAATAATTATAGTAATTATAATAAAAATTAAAAAAAAAATTAATTTAAAAGAGATGTGAAACAAATTAGACGATAATTAAGAGAATCAGAAAAGAAAACTTTAAAACTAATATCATAATTTAAATTTATTAATAATATTAATACTAATAATAATACTATTTAATTATAATTTATAATAATAATAACAATACTATTAATAATAAGAATTTAATAATAAAATAAAATAGAATTAAAATTAATCATAAATAATATATATATATTAATATAATATAAGAAAATGATAGAAGATTCGATGAAATAAATTAAATACATATATATTCGATCAGGAGAGAAAGGAAAAACAAACGACAACAAATTAAATCAAATATTATTTAGAATAATTTTAAACATATGTGTAATAGAAAATATAGAAATTTGATGCAAACGCTGAGAATTTAGTGAATAAAAAACAAAGAATCATAAATGGAAACATATATTAAATCAAAACAAAGTATAGCAATTGGCAGCAACAATAATTCAAGTATATATATATATATATATATAAAACAAGGAACAAAAATAAATGATGGATAGAAAAAAATAATAGCAATAATTAAAATAAATAAAAAAATATGTAGAAAGCAGAAAGGAATTTAATGAAAAAGATAAATAGTATAGATAGCCAGCGACAAACAAAAATAATAGTATAGAGGCCAGCGACAAACAAAAATAAGAGTGATTGATGAAGAAATAAAATAAATCAACAAAAAAAACTGAAAAGAAGAGCGAGCGTGTGCCTGTAAACATTTATAATTACTAGAGAAGCAAATATTGATCCTAAAATAATTATAATAAGAAAAATTTATTAAATATCCAATTAACACTATTTTCTTTCATATTTGAAATGTGTAAGAAAAAAAAACGTCCCGAAAATTATTTTCTATTATATTATTAGTCATTATTTTTTTTGGTATTTTCCAAATTAATATCACACACTTATTATTTTAGATGAATTATTATTTATACCTTCCCATAACTTGTAAAAGTAGAACCAAAAACACCCACAAAACAAAATTAAAAAACCAAGCAAGTATCATCAAATAGAAAAATAAAACCGTTAAATGGTTAAAACCATTCACAAATAATCAGAAAAAAAATAAAAGAAGAAATTAATAAATCTGCGAAAAAAAATATTGTTCTTGTACGAAGAACATATTTTTGGTGCTTCACGTATGATAAATTTCTTCATTTAGAACTAGTTCAATTCAATGAATCGAACACACAAAAATACATCCGCATATGTATATACAGATCCTCACAAACAAGAAATAAAATGCAGATATTCTTGAAACCAAAAGAAAAAAAAAGACAAAATTAAGTAGAGTCTTTCATTTTGACTTTTACGTACAGGTTGTACAGTCATAGTTATATTCTAGATTATATATATATATAAATAAGAGGAAAAATAACTAATAAAGAAAATATTAAATTGCATTTAAAAATTATAAAAATATAATAAAATAAAATGAATATACCCATGATTAAATGAAGTCTAATAATTGCAAACAAAAATAAAGTAAATTTAATTATAATAAAAGGAAAATATAATGAGTAAATTAATAAAAAAAATATTTAAAAAAACAATTAAAACAGAAAAAAGAAAAAAGTTCAAAATTTTACAGTGTGTGATTCTGCAATTGGTTTTGAATTTTAAAAAAAGGCAATAATTTAGTAAAAGCGCTGAAAACCAATTAGAAAATGAAAACCAACACAAAATTTATGAGTCCTTGGAAATTGTATCATAAGTCTATCAATTGATTTATTATTTTGAATATTTCTAGTTGTAATTGAAGAATACCACCTGTTCGTGCATATTAAATGTGAATACAATTAGAGTGTACAATTTCACGATTTCCACGGACGTACTTAGCTTCAAAAAACCCGCAAAAAGTTATTCTTCTTTTGAAATATCTAGAAGTTGTTATTGCTAAGATTAACCCAAATATCGCGTAGTATAGCTTTTTATCGTATAACTTTTAATTTGACTTAGAATAAGTAGTGTTTATTCTTGTTAAGGTAGTGAGTGTTTGTCCACTTAAAGTTTTTATTATAAAAATATGAATGAATATAAAATCATTAGTATTAAAATAGTCTAATAGATATTTTCGGAAAAAGATGGTGTTAATATATAATATTTTAGGAATCTTAAGATTATATCTGTATATTAGGAAAGTGGATGTAGTTAAAAAGAACTCGTAATCGGAAATTTTAAATTATTTAATCATTCCATGTTGTGCTACTTTTCGAAAATCATTAGCAAAAGTTCGTTTTAACAATCGCTTGTTGTATTCAAAACCAAAATATTTTGAATAGAGAGTAAGCACATTGTTTTGGTGTAAAATTGTCTTGGTTTTGTAAGTGTTTATATTATTTTCCCGATTGTTTTAATTCGCTATTTTCAGTCACAATAATACCCACCGTTAAGTTTATTTAAATAGTAGAAGTTGAAACTGTAAGTTTTTAAGCTTGATATTGTTCTCAGCTAAAACGTGTTAAACTTCTGATAGAAAAATTAAAATCTGAAGTTTTTTTTAAAGTCCACACACCTTCAATTAAATGATATTGATCCCAAGTGTAATTGCTGTTTATAAAGAAATTCTTGCCTTTTTGATCTTTTTTTCTTTCTTTTCTCAATTTTTAATTGTAATTTTAGAAGCTAAATTGTGTATTTTTAGAAATATGAAAATGTATAATTTGTTAATAAATATTAATCAAACCAATATCGTTTGTACATGAGATAAGTCTTCTAAGAAGTAAAGAAAAACACATATTCAGTTCTATAGTAAAAATTTGCAAAAGTGTCAGTAGAAATTAAATATTGATAACTCACGCAAACCTTGAAAGTAATGTTAACCAATTTCGGATTGAAGTTAGGAATATATTTGAGGAATAACTGAAAGCAGAATTTTCTTTTCTACAAGAGTAAATCTCTACTTATTAATATCAATAATTATTAATATTTGCATTATTTTCGTTGTACCAGGTGATGGAAAAATGTAATCAAGTTGGAACGTTATTTTGTGCAGATAATTTAAAAAATAAATTGCGCAAAATTGAGATATGTTACCTTTGTGAAACGTTGGTTTATAGTATCTGTATGAAAAGTTAATTGAGGGAAGTCACTTTATTACACTAATAAGTTGCGGGGTAATGGATTATCCGTAAATTTTGATTGGACATTGCTGGCTTTTGTTTTGTATGAGAATCGCTGCATTAAGCTATCAATAGACAGCTCATCGTACGATGTACGGAAATTGTGTTAGGCGATGAAAGCAATAAACTTTTTAAATGGAATCTTAGAGATTCCTGTACAACGATCAAGAACAATTCCTGCACAACTTTATGAAACTTTAAAAGTACCACCTACTTATATAATATTATATGAACTTATGCCGTCGTCATCATTCTAAGTCGTTAAGCTTAAAGGACTCGTGGATCAATGCAGGTTGCATAGCTTGTTGGTGATCAGTTTTGTTCGCGCTTATTGATTTTTGACACCTTTCATAATAACATTTGGTGAATAGTAATACTCTATAGTTTCCAGCGAGTCCATTTTTTATGTTTGTTGTTCACGTTTGAAAAAAAAAATTTGCCTAAACCAGGAGTTGAATTTGTTTTTTCTGAAGTAAAAAAAAAACATTCTTACGTGTGCTCATATACACAAGTACTGCCTTTATTTGAGTAGTTTTGTATATATGTATGCAAAGATAGACAAACTTTTAAGATCTTACCTCAGAGAATATTGCACACAGAAGATATTTAACAAATAACAAATCAAAGAACGAAAATTAATGAAAAAGCAAAATTGAATAAATGAGTGAGTTATAATTAAATAAATAATATTAATTAATAATAATAATAATAACAATTTGAATAGAAAAATAATAATAAAAGGAGGACGATATTAAATAGTTTAAGTAGTGCCTTATAAACTTAAAACAATTATCATATACAAAGAAGAAAATTCGATTTTGTGCAGCATCGTCAACTTTGAGGTGGAGGAGACAAGAATAAATATTTATGAAAAGAAAAATCGTTCAGAAAATAATTACAAATAACCAAGATTAAATCGTTCAGAAAATAATTACAAATAACTCTGCTGGATCAATTCAAATGGAAGATTATCGTAAATAGTTGGCAAAATTAGCTTAAAAAGCAAGATTATTTTTATCATAAAGAACAGTAGTAGGTTTAGAGGTTATATTTTTAGCTCTAGTCAGAACTTCTTAAAGAATAAATGAAAAGTCAAAGAGAATGTCCAGATAATCTGAAATTTTTTGGAATGGTAAAGAATTTCTTTGCATATCAACTGGATTTTCTCAGAGGGAGAATTTAATCTCATCTCTTCATACCATAAATCCAAGGTTTGTGGACTCTTCAGTTTTTGTGCATTAAAGTTGCGTAGTTTATTGAGATTTATATTATAACTTATTAATTAACTTCGATATAAATAATAAGATTCCTAAAGTCGGATATTTTTTTATATATAAAAAAGCTGAAGTCATGATTAACTTCTTGATAAACAAGAGAGCATAGGTGGAAAAAAACTAGCGCCTAAGTATGGTTGACAACAAAGCAATCATGAAATCTTTACAAGAAAAATCTATTCATTCCAGAGCATGGTTGGAAATGATACGACTGTGGCATCAATTTTATTGTCTGGGCACTTTTTAAAATACATTTTTTTTGGAAAAATATGACTTGTCGTTGGTGATATATATCTGACTATTAACAGCGAATATACTGCAGAGCGTGTTAAAAAGAACGCCTGAACGCAATTGAAAAATAAACATCAGAGAATGATTAGGGAAAATTTTGGAGGAGTGCGATTGGAAAATATGACGCGACGACGTTAACACTTGACCTGTTTAGAAGAGCGTAGTTGTTGAAAACGCTGTCGCGGGGTCAAAAGTAAAGTGTCTCATCATAGATGACATGCCTGAATACAGTTGGGGAAAAGTCTCTGCTCTGTTGAAATTAATGGATAAGACCATAGTGCGGTTTGGAAAAACGTCAGAGTATGATTGAGGAAAAGCTCGCAGCGGATTTGAAATGAACACGTAAACGCAATTTAAAAAAAATCCGAGCGGGGTTAGATTTAAATTCAAAGTGTGATTGAGTAAAATTACATAGCAACGTTAAAGTCTAAGCGTGAATAAAGAAAATATCCGAGTATGTTTGAGACACGAAAATGTCAGATAGTAGTTTAGTTTTCAATTAAATATCTGTACTAGTTAAAAAATATGAACTTACTAATTAAATCAAAATCAAACGTATTTTTCAGTCTATTCGATATAATCAGTAAAAAATCAGACATTTCCAGGAAAAGGGCAGATTTAAAAATTGTTGTGTTTCGCGAAAATTCAAACAATCATCATGACCCAAAAAGGTGAACTGAAAAACAGTTATGTTCAAAATTTTTCTACTTATTTAGATGGTTATAAAATTAAGTAAAAAATTAAGTAAAAATTCGAAAATTAAGTAAAAAATCAAATTTATAATTGGAAAGTAATTTTTATCCTAGACTAACCGAAAAATTGCTCCAGAAAATTCTCCATTTTAAAATTACATACTCTTCGTAGCGTTTATTTTGTAGGCGATGAAATTTTGATAGATTGTTCTCTTTGTAAATTCGAAATAAAATGCAGAATCACATCAAAAAGAAAAAGAACCAAAACAACTAAACGAAATCTATGAACACGATCGTTTCGTATTTTTGTTGATCTCGTTCGCTTCCAAGTTTCGCAGTATTTTTTGTATTGCAGTCGAAAAACTTGCACACAACACACGCACTCATACACACACGTACATAAACAAAAGCCAAAATATTCACATTTATATATGTATGTGTATATTGTTTAAAAAAACCAAAACGTAGGCTATCATTTCGTTAAAAACAAGACAGAAAACTACATTCAAAGCACTTGCTCGTTAAAAGTTGATCATCTCCGGAGGGTTTTCTTTATGTAATAGCTGATGGTGGATTTTTTTTTAGTTTTCCTTTTATTTTTCATCCTATATTATTTTTGGTTTTTTTTTTTGCCTTTTTCTCCTAGTTTAAGTATAACCATAAAAAAAAAAGAATTTCCTTTTTTGTCGTTCTAAATTGAAATTCTCAATCGGTCCTGTACTGTGGTAATAAATAAAGTTGTCAACAATGCAAAAATCACTGATAATATTTATTAATATAAAACAATAAAATATATATATACATATAAAAATAAAAAATGAAGCAAAACAAAGAAAATAAATGAAAATAATAATAATATTAATAACGAATAATGAAAATAAATTAATATTAATTTTAAAGAAAAAAAAAGAAAACGTTTAATTGCAAAGAATTGTGATTTTTCTGTGTAGTGTTTGTATAAAAATTAAACAAAAAAAAAATAAATCGAAAAAAAACAATGTATTTTCTTTATTTTAGAATTTTTACAAATTTTTCTGTCGTTTCTAAAAGCTATATAATGTTTGATTGTATTCTGTATGACCTATAATATGGTATTTTAGGAAAAAGTTGCAATTATGCTGCACTGTCCAAAGAGTACGAATATATTCACTCTCTCAACAGGGACCATTACTTGCAGTGGGAGTATCGTTACAATCAGAGAGATCAGAGAGTCCGGTATAGGTTTGCTTAATCAAACAATATCCGATGCTCAGACTTTATCTTGGTTCGTATGCTGTTTGATCTTTTTTTATCGGTATTACCCGGCCTTTCGCAACGTGTGGAGGGTAATTTAATTAACGTGGCAACGAGGACTAAAGTTTCTGAAGAATACAAGAGTTTGATAAGTATACTACTGTGTATAGATAAGAAATAATTCTTTATTCGAAATATAATATGAATAATCGTCCGAGACGAATCTGTACTCAAAGTTTATAATTTGCTGTACGCAAAATGTTTTCTCTTTCTATTGATGACACGTCAAAATTTTGAAAAATTGTCAATAACATTTTTGAAATTCAAATTTTGGTTTATTGTGTGTATAATTACTAGTCAAGATCTCTTATACGTTCAAATAGTCTGACTACTGGGACTCATCATGAAAAAATTAGCATTTTTCGATGTTCTTCTAATTTTTTCTTATGCATATTATAAAAAGATAATGGGTCATGAGAGGCAGGGGATTTTCCGTTGTTCTTACCCATGCCTGTACAGGAACCCATGTCCCATGAGTAAATACCCAAGGCACATACCAAATTCAAATCCAGACGCAGACACAAATCACACATCCGAAATCAACATGTGCGTCCATCTGCCATTCACATTCTCATCCCATCGACGTTGCCAAATTTCATATTCTTTTCAGGGCCAGTACACGCCGCTGTCGTGGACTAAAACCCTGAACCTCTTCATTCATAACCGAGCAACCAAAAAGCGAAATGCCTCGCCGTAGACGGTAGTAATTGCTTCCACGTAACACCTCCAGGTCCCATGGAAATTCTTCCATGAGAACCTGCATCGCATCGGTTGGCATGGTTCTACATACACATACATTCAAACATGCATACAAAGCCATAGGCTGCACAGAATTTATGCCTAATCTTGCACACTGGTAACGCATAATGTGTCCCGATACACACAATGCATACATAGCCCACTGAACAAACTCCTTGCTTAATACTCGCACCAACATTGCCAACCAAACCGGTCACCTTAGATGGTGCAAGTGAGGCTGAAAGTTCAGCCTCTTTCCAACCTTTACTCCAAGATAACGTACCTCCTGCGTATGAGACCCCGACCACCACTAAACGAAGATTGAGTGGCTTACTGGGCGCCAAAAATCCCCTCAACACATACACACAGTCTTCCTTTCTGAGACATTCACTCCCATTCTATATTTTGTACAATCTTTTGATATGAAATTGTAATTGGTCATTATTTATTTTGTAAATATCAATTACTTTCCGAGAGTTTTAAAACACACCATCCTCCATGAAAGTGGTAGCATATCGAAATGCTTGCATACTTTTGTTGTTTTTAAAGTTGTTATTTTGGCTCTTATCGGAAAGTGCAAGTGAAAGTGGTTTTTTAATCTTTTTTTTAAAGAATTTACGAAAAATTAAGTATTTACATAAATAGTTTTATTGTTGATGACATTTAATAGGAAAGTTTTTATTTCATTTAATAGGAAAGGGTTGCTGGTCTTTCAACAGAATGAAGAAGTCTGGAAAGTTGAAATCTTCATTTTTACTAGAGAAATTAACCAAAATTTAGTTTTTAATGTGTTTAAAAAGTTTTTAATGATTTTTTGGTCCAAAAAGTGGTTAGAAACTGAAAAGTTCGTCATTGAATAAATGTAAACAAATGCGATTTTGACAGTTCAATGTTTACCAAAAAATAGTTCAATGACGGCGTACGTAAAGTGTGTGTAGGAAAATTTAAGGGAACTGTTTTCATTGTGTTCAAATAAAGAAAGTATATTCGGTAGGCTTATTATTTAAATAAATTTGAATATTAGTTATTAATTATTTAAGTACATTAAATTGTTAATCTTGTAATTTAGTTTTAAAACATTCGCTATAATGTTGTATACGATTAACATATATATTATTAAGAATTTGATGTAATGGCATATTTTTCTTATTTAATTTATTTGCATAATGCCTATTTAAATTATCATTTCAATTCACAAATACACATTTATATTATAATGAAGCTTTCAGTATCTACAAACGCTTATTTAGCATTAAAAATTATATTTACTAAGTTGTGGTGTGGTCTTAATTTCAACATTCTCTCATATGATTCATTTTGCATTTTTGGAATGAATTTTTTTGTGTTTTGCTATAAACAAATAACTTGCAATATATATTTTAATATATGCTTTTCCACTTTATAATTCTGTTTTAATAAATAAAATGAAAATATAAAATATGGTAAATAAATAAATAAATAATATTTTCAAATAGAATATCGTGTTTTATTGCAAATTTCCAAAACTAATTCCATCAACCAACCAAATGCACAAAATAAAAATAGTCTATTTAGTTTACGCATAAATGATATCACATAACATATGAAAATGGTTTTAAACGAACCGCTTCAATCGCATACTGAAGTTTAAAATTGGCCCCACTGATTTACGCCGTTTCTGTTATTTTGCATGTGTGTGCGTTCTACGAATGTGTTGGACAGAATTTTTGTATCGAGGCCTATCCAGTTCTTCTATAATCCAAGCTAATAAAGTTTGAGAACTCGTCGTAATTAAAACAAAAAAAATGGGTTTTGAGAAAATTGTCTAGTTTGGAAAGCTACCGTTTCGAAAATCGTGAAAGCTTACTGAAAGCTTACTGAAGCTTATTACCAGTGGTTTGTGTGGAAAGCTATGTAACGAAATTCCTATGACAAGCGAGTGAAGCTTGCAGATGAATTTTATTTTGTATCTTAAAAATGAATTTGAATTATTTTAAATGATTTAATTCCGTCAATTGTTTTTGACCTAACTTTCAATCACCTGAAAATAGTAATGTTTCGAATTTAGTCATCGATTTGAATATCATTCTTCTGGTCGATGCAAACGGTTTGTTTTTGGCCGCAAATAAAAATTAAATTGCTCCTATTGGCAGATTATCGCAAAAATTCGATAAACATCTTGTTCCGGTTATACGAGATGTTTGGAAGGTACTGTTCCCTCTAGCATTTTAACTACACAACTGCAGACCAGAAGAACTTTAACTTTTGTGTGTTTTCTTCTTAGATTAAAGAAGTACTGAATAGGCCCTCTCTACAAAAATTATGTCCATATTATTTCGAGAATATATTCGTAAGAACGGATACACTTGCAAAATAACCCACCACAATACACTTTGTATTTTAAAATAAAAACTTCCTATTTACTATCGCAAAGTATAAAACTATTTATGCAAATATATTTATTTACGAGTATACTTACTAGTTTATAAAGTATTTAAAATTTAATATAATTGAATGTAAACTTTCACGCCGCGATAAGTATCTAAATTGTAAATAAAAATATGCAAGCATTTCGGTATGCTACCACTTTCATGGAGAGTGGTGTGTTGTACCAGGTATATAAGCTTAAATCCGCTGTTTTTTAGTAAAAAAAACATACTTTTTTTATAGAAAGCAAAAACGAATTTATTCAAAGTACTTGCCTTCGATAGCTACACATTTTTCCCACCTCTCGAGCAACTTGTGGATACCACGCCAAAAAAATTCCGTCTCTTTCGAGGCAAACCATTCATCAAGCCATTTTCGAACGTCTTCGTAAGAATCGAAGTGCTGCTCAGCGAGCGCGTGGCCCATTGACGAAAACAGGTGGTAGTTTTGGTAAATAAACGGGGGTGGGGTAGCACCTCCCAGTTGAGTGTCTCCAAGTAGTGTCGGACCATTTTTGACATGTGCGATGGAGCGTTGTCGTGGAGGAAAATCTGCTTGTTGATAATCCGTCATTTTTTCACGCAGAGCACGGTGAAATTTGATCAGTTGTTGGTGGTAGTGGTGGGAATTGACAGTTTTACCAGGTTTCAACATCTCATAGTAGAGGATACCCTGCTGATCCCACCAAAGGCACAGCATCGTCTTCCATCCGAAGCGATTTGGTCTTGGGGAAGATGTTGATGGTTGGCTGGGATCAACCCACGATTTCTTGAGTTTGGGATTCTCGAAATATATCCACTTTTCATCGCCTGTCAAAACCAGATGCAGGAACGACTTTCTTTTTTGTCTGGCGAGAAAGATTTCAGATGTGTTTTGGTGTCGCTCCACCTGCTTATCGTTCAATTCATGCGGCACCCATTTTCCGATCTTTTCAATCTTCCCCATGGCATGGAGACGTATGGAAATGGATGGTTGAGTAACACCCAATTGCTCCACGAGCATTTTTTGCGATTGGTTATCGTCTTCGTCCAAAACAGCCTGCAATTGATGGTCCTCAACCTTCCTAGGCCAATTTTCACGCTTCTTGTCCCACTAGTCAAAATTGCCGTCTTTGAACCGACCAAACCAACCTCGGCACGTTTTTTCCGATAAAGCACTGTCACCATAGACGTCCATAAACATTCGATGCGATTCGGCAGCCGATTTCTTCAAATTGAAGCAGAAAAGCATAGCTTCCCGCATATATTCTTTTTCTGGCACAAAAATAGACATGATTTCCAGAGGAAAAATGTATGTTGTTGTAAGAAATTGCTGACAATGTGCACTGATTAATGTTGATAGATGTTAAACTCATAAAAAGAAGTATGGCGTGCCCATGGTAGCTTAATACGCTCACTCACGCCATCTATGACCAAACAGCGGATTTAAGCTTATATCCCTGGTAAAACTCTCCAAAAGTCTACAAAATTGGGGCGTTTGATATTTTATTGATATTTAAGACTTGTCTAGCTTAAAAATAATAACAGATGAGTTAAATAAATAAGCATGGTCACTTAAAATATTTATTTAACCCATCTGCACTTAATTTCCCTTAAACTTTCTTATACACACTATTTACGTACGCCGCCACTGAACTATTTTCTGGTCAACATTGAACTGTCAAAATACCATTTGTTTACATTTATTCAATGATGACTTTTCAATTTTTCACCACTTTTTTGGACCAAATAAATCTATAAACGCTATTTAAACACATTATAAACTAAATTTTTGTTAATTTATCTAATAAAAATAAAGATGTCAACTTCCCCGGCTACCTCATTCCGTTGAATGAGCAGTAATTCTATATAAAACTATAAAACACTTCATTTTCTGAAATCAAAACTTCCTTTTAAATGTTATCAAAAATATAACTATTTATGTAAATACTTACTTTTTCGTAAATACTTTAAAAAATATAAAAACTTTACTTTCCGATAACTGTCAAAATAACAACTTTAAAAATAACAAAAGTATCCAAGCATTTCGATATGCTACCACTTTCATGGAGAATGGCGTTTTTTAAAACTCTCCGAAAGTCTACTAAATTGAGGCGCTTGACATTTAATTGATATTTACGAAATAAATAATAAACTTAAAATACAATTGCATTTAATAACAAAAGATTGGAAAAAAATGTTGCCTTCTGTCGTGTTTAAATTATATTTTTGCTTGGAATAAGTGAATTAAAAATAATAGAAATTATGCTTTCGACACAAAAATATGCAAGCAGTACGATTGTTCGCCGCTTTTGCAATTAATTTAGACAGAAAATTGCGTATAGATATGTGTATACGAAAATCTGACGTACGGGCCTATCCAGGTATTCTTTAATCTAAGGTTTTCTTCTATTTTGACAATTCTATTAAAAACTGTATAAGAAATATAAATGCTTAGATATTTAACCAATATTTTTGTATGTAACGTAAACTATTATATGAGTACTTGAGAGATACTGAAGACCATTGTCCACTACAACTGCAACTTTTTCTTTTTTATTTTTCATTTATTTTGATTATTTTGTCAACAAATTTACAAAAAATACCAATTTAACGAATATGTTCTTTTGTAACGAAATTTCAGGAGATCCTCTACATCGCATAGGCACACCATGTCCTCATTTTATTTATTTTTCGTTTTATTTTAAGGTTGTTAATATTTAAATTTCTAGGAAAAGGAAAAAATCTAATGAATTGCTTATCAATGAAATTTTTTTATAAATGTTGACCATTAAAACAACAATTACAGACCAAGGAGACTATAACTATAAGATTTATAAACACGAATTTCCCTTAATTTATTATACATAGTTTTCATCAAGCAATGAAAAAATTTACCAAATAAAAATACAAAAAAGAATTGTTATTTCAGTATTTTTAAATTTCAATCTTTTTTTTGTTAAAAATCTGAATGGGTTCTCAAAAGGTAGAAATATTTGTTACTGTTTTGGCACATTTAAAAAATTATATCTCCAAAAAATTGGTGTTATCTAATATAACTGCTGGGTCGAAATCAATAAAATATTTCTTGCCATAAAGATTTGCTCATTAAAGAACGAAATATTTTAATAATAAAACAGGAGAAAATTCTCCTGTTTATATTAAAATTTGCTGATAAGGGGCAATTTCAATTGCCCCTTGAAAAGCAACCACAATAGTTCCAGGAGGTTCCTTGGCACCTACAAAAATATATTGTCTGATGTGAATTTTGAACGGGCCGTACTGCTTTTGAAATGAGACCGGCGCGACGGTAACTGTCAATGGCGTGAGGTATCGAGCGATGATAACAGATTTGTTTGGCCTCAATTGGACGATATGAACTTGGACAATATCTGATTCTGTCCACACAGCAGTTCGAAACAACGAACTTATTATTTCGAGACGTACTGATGTCACCTGGCCTCTAATTAAACACCTTTAGTTTTTTTCTTTACAGGGCTACGTTAAGTCAATAAGCTAACGAATAACATCATTCAAGCACCATTTATGCGGAAGAGTCATCCAAAAATTGTATTTATCAGATTACCTCCTGCATAGAATGCAATATTATTTTTAAATAATAATTAAACAATGTTCTTAAATAAAGTAATTTTCTATAGCTTATATACAGCTGTTTTTATTGAATTTTTAAGATAAAACGTCTTTAATGAAAAAGTAATCGAAATTCCAGTATCTCTCAAATTTGTATTGTTTTCGTTAAAAATAATTTCTAAAGAATTTTAAAATTATTACGTTTTTTATTATTACGTGTCAATTTAAATATAAAACTAAAGAACATTATTTAAAAAAAATTATATTTTGTCTACAAAAAGGATTAATTGTTTTTTTTAACGAAACTTTCGTCAAATTTAGGGATACTAAAGATTATTGTCGAAAAAATGATTAATTTGATTAAATTTTTTTTTTTAAGTAAATCTTTTATGTTTGATAAAGAAAAATATCATTTTGAAATTTTTTTCGAAAATATTTTTAACCTTAACGATGCAAGTTTGAGAGCTACTGTAATTTACAAAAGATGGTGTTCGTTAAATTGTAATTTTTGAATAATTTCAATTTTGGTTTTAAATAATTTCAACTTTCAAATGTTAAATAGTATTTTGTAAAATTTTATTTTTCTTACCATTATTAACTAGTTTTGAAATGAAGAGAATTTTTAACGAAAACTACGATGAGATACATTGGAGTACAAAAAATTGCTGTCGACGAATTTTTAGTTGAACAGATCTTAGCAGAAAATTGCTGAAGTTTGAGAGATCTTATAAAAATGAATCATTTAAAATGATTCTTTGACTTTGAAATAAATTGAAGAATAATTCAATTTAGGAAAAAGAATAACAAACGAAACCTTCACTTTCGTATATAAAGATCAGCTATGACCACGGTCAGATAAACTCTCGCCATTTGAGATTTCGATCATTGCTGAAGAACGCACTATTATGCCTTGTTAGTAATTAAATAATAATATTTTGATCTGTTAAGTCTATTATTAAGGTTTGTATTTTGTTTTCTCACATGGGAAACATGAAAACTTGCAATAATTTTTTTTTTTTAAATGGCACACATTTAACTAACCAGATGAGAATTTTATGGATTTTAAATGTACAGCCCCCCTCCCCCTCAAATAGGGTTTGGGAGTTATTATTATTTTTTTTAAATAGAAAAATTAAAACTTTTGACTAGAAATGAAAGTTGTTCAAATTCAAGACATGAGCTTTTAAAGAATATAATACCTTTTTGTGTATAAAGAAGTAAAATTTTGACGAAAGATAATAATTTTTTTTTGTTCACTCGAAAAGTAGGACAAGGCCTTTATTCTGCCGATAGATGATGACACTTTATATGAAATTTGCGAATAGAAATTTAAGTTTGTATGATGTGTATTTGTTGAATAGGAGAACTTCATGAAAAGAAGACACAATTTAGGAAGAATGGAATGCATTTAGCGGCAAACAAAACCGATAGTCTTGACCGAAAAATTAGTGAACATTTTGAGAATTTCCGGTATTTTTTTCTTCGCTGATTTTAGATAAGACGATTGTGTTTACATAAGAAGATTTCCCATCTAACCCATAAAGAAAAAAGCGACCATGTGCCCATCTCAAGAGTTGGCATTTTTTGCATTTTGAAGAAGGAAAAAAAATTTGTAAAAATAAGAACTAATTTTGTAAGAAGAAGAAAATTAAATTTTTTTTTTGTAGAATTTCTCTTTTCAAATGTATCATCTTTTTTACCATATTTTGTTTAAAATAAAAAATTATACTTTCAAATGCCATCTCATATTAACTGCGACCACAGAAAAACTATGGAAAGTTTACAAAGATCCGCAATCAAATTAATTGTAATCTACACGCTAATGTTTCTTTCTATTTTGGTATGTTTTGAATTTAATTTGCCCTTTTTTTACCAAATTTGGTTTTTTATGTTTTTTTTTTTGGATAATTTTCTTAATAAGCTTATTGATTTGTTTGTATTTTATTTTTTTTAAATATTTTTATTTTTTAGTCTTCCTTTAATTTCATAGTATTTAAATGCTAAATTATAAGTAATCGATCTAGCAATGCGACAACTTTGTTATTATTGCCAAAAAAAAGGCAGAGGGATATTTGTTGTATCCTACCTAACCGGTTCATTAGATACCCTCTGTTATTTTTTTTGAAGATTAACGGATTTTTTCCCATCAAAATTATTGAGCTAATCTAGACCCTTTAAACTTACATTTGACCCCTTTTGAAATAAATAAACAAAGAACTTAAATTTTTGTTTGTGCTAAAAATTCTTTTCGTGACTTTACCAAAAAGTACAATATTTTTTTGATATGCTTTTACATTTCAGAATAAAGTTTATATACAAATGTCTTATTGAGAAGCTAAATAATGAGCAGTTCGATATTGAGTAGTTCATTTATGAGCATTTTAATTATGGCTAGTTTTACATAAAGAGAAATGATATATTGAATAGTTTAATGTTGAGAAGTTTAATATAAAAAATTCTTTTACCATCTGCTTGATAATGAGCATTTCAATGATGAATATTCCATTAATGAGCAGTTCCATTATATATAGTTCATTTATAAGTATTATATTATATAGTAATTGGTAGTTTAATAATGAATGAAAGATTTAATAATGTGTAATCCAATAATGAATAGATCAATTATGAGCAGTACAATTATGAGCAGTTCAATTATGAGCAATTTAATAATGAACAGTTCACAAAATTAATTATGAACTGCCCATTATTTTATTATAAAAGTGAATTTTTATTTTTATTCATCAAAGGAAAAGTGCTCAAATTTCTATTAAATACTCGCATAAGATGTAGTATCTTACCAGCAACGAAATTATTGTAAAAACAATTAAAACTGTTTTTGCTTTTGTTTTAATTTTTATGTTAACTCTTTAGTATAATTTAGACTCTGCTCATTTTTCAGTAGTTTAAATATTAGACGATATGCAGTAACACAATTATGAGCAGCTCACTGATCAGTAGCAGCTCAGTCATCCGTAGCAGCTCAGTCATCATCAGCTCAATCATCAAAGAAAAATACAAAATTTTTTACAACTTTATATTAATAATTTCCTTTAAGATTTTTTCATATTTCTGCTTCTAATAGCTAAAATACAAACAAGGGTATTATTTTGCTGAGTATTAAATTGTAAATCAAACGACAGAGTGGTTTTTATGCTCTAGGTCGATTTTGTTTGGCCGCCATTTTGGTTTTGATGACATTTGTCTGTTGGCATTTGACAGTTGTAGAGAGTCGTAATGCTAACATTCTTGGTCCAAAGTTATAGCCAAAGAGTCGTAACGGTAACATTCTTGGTCCAAAGCTATAGCCAATGAGTATTTATGTTCAAGACACAATCCAATCATTCCAGCATTCCAGATATCGGAGGATTCGTGTTGAGATTGTGCAATTCGATGTTGCAAACGTAACTCGTGCATCCTGACTGACGCAATTACTTCATTGGGAGCAGCGCTTAATTCATCTTCTACAGGGTGGTGTTGTATGTTCCAGGTCGTTTAGCCGTCATTTTGGTTTGGATGACCTTTGTCTGTTGTCTTTTGACATTCGTAAACCGTGCTTTGGGTTTTTTTTCTCGAAAAATCTTAAGTAAAAGTAAAAAATTCAAATCGCACATGCCAAAAACTTATTAAAAGTAGGAGTTGCGATAGAAGCTTTAACTAGTAAAAAATTAAGTACAAATCAACGCATTAAACTCTAAGATTTGTTTTAGACTCTAAAATGTGCATACGAAAATTTTTATCAATTTTCAACCAGATTTATTAAAGACTTTCTTATAGTCATAAAATTTGTAATATATTGAAAATAATTGAATTAATTTATATGTGCTTCCGTTCATAAACTATCTTATTTTGAAATTATATTTCCATTAATATAGAAAATTCCGAAATATACCCTATCACAGCTGGTGTTCCTCAAGGCAGTAACATTGGTCCAGTCCTATACAATATTTATACTTTTGCCAAACTAAATAATCTTGAAATTATAACTGCTGTATATGCAGACGATATCCCTATTCTTACATCCAAGTTCAATATACAAATAGCCTCAAAAAAGCCATATTTCACTTACTATGAGTTTTCCTCACAAAAATATTATTATATCCTATATGAAAAATCTTATCCATCAGCTTCCCAATAAAAGTGCTCTTTGGTTTGATTAAAAATATTACCCCAACCGCTCCTATCCTCAAACAAATCTCCAAGAAAACTGTCATATTCATAACCTATATATTTAATAGTATTCTTCGTATTATCTATTCCAATTAATAGTTAACACTAATTATTTCCTTTTATAGCTGGTGTTCCTCAAGGCAGTAACATTGGTCCATTCCTGTACAATATTTAAACCTTTGACATACCAACTAATCCCAAAACGAAACCGCTATTCTTACATCCTACTCCAATATTCAAATAACTTCTAGAACCGTACCATCCCATATCAAAAATCTCCAAGGCTGGCTTAAGAGGTGAAGAGTGAAACTAAATGAGTAGAAGAGCGTTCATCTTACCTTCACCCTCTTCAAAAATTCCCTAATTTCTATATTCCTTAATTTATGAGGAAGATCATTCCGGTAAAAACAAAGTATCCTACCTGGGACTAAATCTCAACAAACTATGGTACTTACTTGGAATGCTCACATAAAATTAAAAATACTTGAACTTAACAGATATTATTGACTACAACTTGGACTACTGGAAAACCGATCAAAACTGACATTTAAGAACAAACTTTCAATCTACAACGCGATTTTGAAACCGATCTGAACATACGAAATTGAACTCTGGGGTTCTAATAATAAAATAAATCCTCCAACAACTCGTCGATGCTCCATTTTATGTTCCTAATAAAAATTATTCACAGTGACTTATGTGGTTATTGTAATAAAATGTTTCATTCCGGATCATTATATTGTACTATCCCCATAAACACTCATTAGCGTTTAAAGAGAAATTGGCACAGAGTTCTCTCGAAACGTTCAAATGGCTTTTAAATAAAGAAATGCGAATGGGTTCCTCTCCTGTCATTGTAGTGTCTTTATTATCCTATCTGCTTGTTACAAAGTTTGCGTACAGGGTAACCAGGTCAATTTTGTTTGGCCGCCATTTTGGTTTGGATGACATTCGTATGTTGGCATTTGACAGTCGGAGAATCTAACGTCGCTTATCATCGAAGGTGTGTTCATCATATACCGAGGAAGTCATCCGTTCAGTGTGTAAAGAATAATTTTGAAAATGTACTGGGAGATAAAGTGAAGAATGGGCGACAATTTTTAAACTGGAAAGATTGATGCAGTGACGCAGAGTGTTGCTGAATGTCCGGGTATCTTCCAGCAATTCTGTGCACAAGAATTGGGAATATCTACATAATGTTTGTTAAAATTTCTCAAAAAAGGATTGCGTTTTTACCCCTATAAAATTCAATTGACCCATGACACAATAGCTGCAGGCAATTAACCCGTGAACGGAGTGCTCGATATAGACGACCACCATTTTTGGCAAAAAGTTATTATGAGCGACGAAGCACATTTCGACTTGGCTGGCTTTGTTAATAAACAGAACAGCCCCTATTGGGGCACTGAAAATCCTCAACTGATATACCAAAGATCACCACACCCCCGTAGAGTAACTGTATAGTGTGGCATTTGGGCCATATTTCTTTAGGGATACTGGAGGAAATGCTGTAACAGTTACTGGTGACCGCTTTTGGGATGGAAAACTTTCTTCTGTCCAAATTGGATCAATTAGCCCAAGAGAACATGTAGTTCCAACAAAACGGTGCCACATCACACACAGCTCATGCTGCGATACACATTTTGATAGAAATTTTTACTGGCCGAATAATGTCAAAACGCGGTGATATCGACTGGCCCCCACGATCCCCTGATTTAAAGCCTTCCGATTTCTTCGTTTGTGAGTACTAGACTAACAAACCTACCACAACCTTGATGCTTAACGAAATTGCTGAAATAACACCAAAAGTATGCGAAAATGTTATGCAAAATGTGTTCGCCTTTGTGCCGGCTGCATCATTGGGCCATATTTTTTTGAAGATCCTGGAGGCAATGCCGTAACAATTACTGGTGAGCGTTATCGGGATATGTTAGAAAACTTTTTTCTGCCCGAATTGGAGCAATTAGCCCTTCAGAACATTTGGTCCCAACATTGGTCCCAACAAAACGGTGCCACATCATACACATCTCATGCTACGATGCAAATTTTGAGAGACATTTTCCCCAGCCGAATAACGTCAAAAAGTGGTGATATCGACTGGCGCCCACAATCTCCTGATTTGAAGCCTCCCGATTTCTTCGTTTGGGAGTACTTGACTTACAAACTAACCACAACCTCGATGCTTAACAAAATTGCTGAAATAACACCAAAAGTCTGCGAAAATGTTATGCAAAATGTGCTCGCCATTGTGCCGCGGCCAGTGGCGTGCATTTGACAGATATCATATTCTACCAGATAATGCTAAAGACCATATAATTAATCAATAAAATATAAATTATAAAATTTATATAAAATGCTAAATAACTATTCGGATATATTTAAAAAAAAAAGAAGTGTTTATAAAAATAAGTTTTAAATGGAAAAAAAAACTATTTTCAAAACGAAAAAAGGGCCAAAGAAAATCGACTGCGAGTTTTGAAAATTGCCTACGGGTGATTTTTTGTAATTTTTGTTGTTGCAAAGAACAATTTTCTCTGCAAATAAACAAAAATAGCAATTTCCGTTTAGCTTTTTCTTTGATAGATTTTAAGATAAATAGCTTAGCATCCTCTGGCAATAAGTATGTTATTTACCACTGTAGGTATGATAGGAAATGACGACGAAAAAAAAAGATTAGAAAGTGACCTTCATCCACCATCAATCAATATCAAAACGGATATCGTAAAATAATTAATTTGTAATAAAAAAAAACAACAAATAAATTTCTCCATATCAGTAGAAGCCCTTTTTTTTTTTTTGGTATGGCTTATTGAAAATGAAATTTATTTTATATTAAATAGCAAATATTCATATTTTAAAACGAAGATGATATCAGTTTCCCATCATTTTCTCCAATGAGCATGCCAGCCTTCAAATTTTTTAAAGGTTGAAAACGTAAAACGACTCTTGACTATTTAAGGTAAATCATTGGATTTAATCAAAGACTTTTATGGTCTTTGTATACGAGAGCAAATAGATTTATCGGAAAGTTTTTAATGAAACTGAAAAAAATGTTTAAAAATGGAAGAAAAAAAATATATAAGAAGTTCGAGATAGAAATTGATGAAAACCAAAAAAAAAAAAAAAACAACATACTTTCTCCAATGAATACTTAAATTTAAAACGATGTTCGCTACTAAAATTTCAATCAAATCACTAATGATAATAGTAATAGTATAAATAATAATAATAATAATAATAATAAAATTTTCTCTTTTCCGGTTCCGTTTTGCTAGAAAAAGGGCCAAATCATGTTGTTTTTGATCATTGCTATGTCATCATTATTCATTGCTTAGACATATTTTCTATCCGTTTTTTAAAACATTTTCAAAAAAAAATCAAAGATGCACACAAATTTTATAATAATCGATGTCCATAGATACTTACTTACACGTACTTCTTTTGATCAATGAGCTTTGCGACTGCAAGGCGGAGGGGGCTTTTTTACCATTTCTCCCTTTTGATTTAAGCAATACTAAAAAAAACTCCATTCAATAATGGAAATTTATTTTAAAAGTTAAAAAAATAAACAGTCGTCTTGGAAAAATCTAGACCAAAAAAAAAGGTATTTACTTTATTGCATAAAGGATATTTGCTCGAATATAAATGAAAAATCCAAAAAAAAAATATGAGAAAATCCACCTCCATTTTTTAAACATTTGAATTTAACTTAATTTCTTAATTGTCTTTTGTATGAAAATTGCACAATATTGTTTATAAAAAATATATATGGTATATATTGAAATTATGAATAATATCAAACCTAAAATAGACAAAAAAAAAACAGAAAAAACCAAAAACAATCTGAAAATGACTTTCTTCGCATTTCATAATTTCCAAGGTGAACACCTTACCGACTCTGTCCAATAACATGTGATTTGCATGTTTTTAATGATGTATTTTGGTTAGGGTGAAGAGGATGGAAGTGGGCATGGGAGGTATATGCAAAATACACACAGATATTTTGCAACCACATACATATATGAATATTAAGTAGTAAATGGTACAATTACTATTATTATTATTGGTATTTTTCTATGCATGCAGAGCAGATCTGATGCTAAGAAGGCGGACAAATTGGAAGCCCAAGTGGGCAATGAGTGAGATGGAAATTTTAAGAAATTGAGAGAAAATCCTCACTCAATTGTCTATGCACTTACTTGCAACATTATCGAGCATCATGCGAACGTGGCTCCTAGTCAGCCAAGTTTTGCGCACGAAATTGCTGCAAATTGAAACATTTCCAGACCCAGTTCCCATGCGGAGATGCAGATTTTTGACCGAGAACAATACCTCCTGTAAATATCGTACACGGTTAGGAAGTGAAATCTTTCATAAAGCAAACACTAAACAAGCTTCAAGACTAATTTTAGAGACGATGCGATCTGATGTGTTGTTGTGTTGTTGTGTTGTTGATGAGATGCAACAACAAGGAGATGCGAAAAGAAACGATACGGACGGCATTCAGTGTGTTCAGATTCATTTGAATCGAATTGAATCTCTTTCCCAATTGGTTTTCTCATGTTCGATGAGACTTTCGGTTTTCTTTTAAGAAACTTTTTTTCCACATCGTCAACAATACAAAAAAATATTTCTCCATAAGCAATAGTGTGAGTAAATGGCTAAATTTTTCACTATTATTCCATATACCCGATATCTTGAATTTTTATTTAAATCCATCACCAAAATTTGAATTGGAATTTTTTCTCCAATATTTTCACAATAAACCTAAACTCAATTCTGATATTGAATATGATTTTAGGTCTGATTAGCATTTTTCGAGATAAATTACGGTTTCGAGTGGCTTTTTCAATACCTTAAATTGACATACTCGTAAAAATACTACAAGCAATTTGACAAGCTTAAAATAGAGAACATTTCTTGTGGAACTCCAATTACAATCGATTTAAGAAGACTACAAGGAGGAAACTGACACTTTCTGGTGTCCTTTCATAAAAAAATAAACTCTTTTGCAATTATAAATCATATAAAATATTAAAAAGAGAAGAAAAAAATAGAAGAATAGAATTTGTTGGTTAGTCTAAAAAGTTCGTGTTCTTTTCTTTTTAAATTTAACAATTCTGGTTAGAAAATTCAAATTCGAATATTATGAAGCATAGGACCGAGAACATAATTTAAGTAGACTACGAGGAGTTAATGAAGTGATTTTATCGAATTATTATATACGCCAAACCATTATTATAAGCTTACAAATTGTTTTTACTCATTATGCGCAGTTGTTCTGTTTTCCTCTGATAGGGTATTTTTCTCTATTTGCTCATATCTGAATGTCTTGCTTTATAAGTCTAAAAGGTGTTATAAATTGTATGGTTTAGCAAGTATAGCCCTGTTATTTGACAGCTATCAAACGTAAACTCGTATGTCATCCCAGGTAATATTTATTTTTTCCCTTACTCTAGTCAAAATCAAGCGTCTAGTATTAACCTAATGTCATTTTGCAACGCCGTTACCGTAAACCAGGATAGAAAGAATATTATTAACTTGGAAACTGCCACTATCTGTTGTCCTTTCATAAAAAAATAAACTCTTTTGCAATTATAAATCATATAAAATGTTAAAAAGGGAAGAAAAAAATAGAAGAATAGAATTTGTTGGTTAGTCTAAAAAGTTCGTGTTATTTTTTTTTAAATTTAACAATTCAGGTTAGAAAATTCAAATTTGAATATTGTCAAGCATAGGACCGAGAACATAATTTAAGTAGACTACGAGGAGTTAATGAAGTGATTTTATAGAATTATTATCATATATACGCCAAACCGTTATTATAAGCTCGAAAAAATTTTGTTTACTCATTATGCGCAGTTGTTCTGTTTTCCTTTGATTGGGTATGCTTTCTCTATTTGCTCATATCTGAATGTCTTGCTTTATAAGTCTAAAAGGTGTTTTTATTTATTTATTCATGAATATCTATTTTGTCCCCTTCAAAGTAATCCCTACCAGATATTATACACTTGTGCCAACGTTTTTTCCAATCCTCGAAGCAATTAAAAAAATCATTTTTTGTGATTTTGTTCAGCTCCTCCTTTGATGGCGTCTTCATCTCCTCAATCGTAGCGGAGCGTCGTCCTTTCATGGGGCTCTTCAGTTTCGGGAACAAGAAAAAGTCACAGGGGGCCAGATCTGGAGAATACTGTGGCTACGGTATTATTAGTGTGTTGTTTTTGGCCAAACATTCGCGCACAAGCAACGATGCGTGAGCAGGGGTTTATCATGGTGCAAAAGCCAATTTTTGTTCTTCCACAAATGCGGGCGTTTTTGGCGGATTGCTTCGCGCAACTTGCGCATAACTTGCAGGTAATATTCCTTGTTGACCGTTCTACCCTGTGGCACTACGCCCCCATAATCAAAGAAAAAAAAAATTTGGGTCGTCGCGGACAGAGTCCAACAGCTCCTTAGCAATGTTAATGCGATGCTGTTTTTGGTCGAAAATGGGCAAAAATCGAAGACGAGCCAAAACACGTGCAAGCAAAGCAGCTGTCAAAAATTAACTGAACATTCAAAATGGCCGAACTTGTCGGCATAAGTGAAAGACATAAGTACCAATATAACGCCCCAAAAAATATCGAAAATCTAATATACGTAACCAGGGGAAATTCAAAATTCGCGATACTTTTTGAACAGACCTTGTATGTTTGACAGCTGTCAAACATATACTCGTATGTCATCTCAGGTAATATTTATTTATTCCCTTACTCTTGTCAAAATCGAGCATCTAATGCTAACTTAATATCAAAATTTACAACGCCTCAACCCTAAACCAGGATAAAAAAATATCCTAAACTGGGAAACTGATACTATCTGGTGTCCTTTCATTTAAAAAAAGAGAAGGAAAAAAATAAAAGAATAGAATGTGTTGGGTAGTCTAAAAAGTTCGTGTCCTTTTTTTAATTTGAACAATTCAGGTTAGAAAATTCAAATCCGAAGTACAGGACCGAGAACATATGCCGGTGGAACTCCAATTCCAACTTGATATCTTATGTTTTAGTATGACTAATGGTCTTAGTATGGATAAGTTTTAGATAAAATTTTGTTTTACAATAGTTAGTTCCGATCGCTTCAATTTGTTTATATAGTCTGCCAGCATCTTGTTTTATGTTATCATGTCAAGATATATATTTTTGGAAGTTTTTGATATTTAATTTAAGGTGGAATAAAACCAACTGCCTTTTACCTAACCAACTTGTACACTTCTTATTTTTTCACATTATATTTTAAGATTCCCACATAAATTATGAGAGTTTACGATATAGTCTAGGTAAAAATTGAACAGATCAAGTCTTGAACGGTTAAAATTTACAAAAAAAATTCATTCAAATTAAAATTTACGATCAAAAGGAGAAGAGAAAAATGGAACCATACAGAAAATGGGAGAGAAATGACACATTCCTAAACAAAATTTAATTAACAGGATTGGTGAGTACAGACCTCACAATTGTATGCACATGTGTTCACAGCTGGTCGTAGGTCCAGAATGTCGTCGTATTTTAGAGAAAATTTCATAATCTATCAATTTACCGGATAGTTAGGGAAGGTTGAGTCGACTATGACGGGGAAATATCAACTTCTTGATAATCGAGAGTTGACCAATTTCGGAAATGCGTACTGAACCTGATGTCATCCGCCCAGACCCGATTTGGAACGACCAGTTTCCCTTGCCCACTTCCAATTGCCGCTGTCCACCTGTAGCACCACTTCCTAAATTCCAATACACCAATTTATCGAAAATATTTTTCCCTGCTCTCACCACAAACTTTAAACATTCCCTTTTTCTCTTGTACCACACGCACTTTGAAATTTTTTTCACCTTTTCTTTAAAAACCTGACTTCTCATTTTGTTTGTTATAACACCCCCTCTCCTCCCTCTTTAAGTAGTTTTTTTCTTCGATTTTCTTTTTGCGCTTTTCCCATACATCATTATTATTTTGGAAATTTTCTTCATTTCTAAAATATTTTGTCAACAAATCGTTCGCATACCATTCACTCATATGGACACAACATTCCATCTGAGTTTCTAGATTTAATAGGTGAAAGGGCTGACAAGCCGACAGTGTCTGGAGGTGAGGTTGGTTTAAATAACGTGAGATAAGATAATGGCCAGAGCAGTCAGTAGTGCCGTAGAAAGGTGAACAGGTAAATGGAAGAGATGGCAAAGTAGGAGTCAGACCGAGTGATTGGAGGAGGAGAAGAAACGAACGAAATTATTAATAGTGGCGAATGGCTAATATTGGTAATTTACGAGCAATGGCCATATTCCTATAAATGTATTTGTTAACGTTGATTTGATCACCACACATACTACCATACTTTCTGTTCGTTGTCATATTCGTATTCGTAGTCGTATTCGATTGCATCACGCCAACGGTCGATTTCAATTTCAGTGAGTGCGTATGTAAATTTTGATGTTTTTTATTTTTTTTTTGGAGGAGGGGCGGGTTGGGGTGGGTGCTGGTCTTACATTAGTTTCTTTTAAAATCGAAAAACTTTGACACAAAACCTTATCGTACTAGCGCAATGGTGTATTGGTGTGTTGTTAAGACCATCAAATTTAAAATTTATTTTGCACTGCATTATCGATCGTCGATTCACCACCAAGCTTTGATCTTCACCACCAAGTTTTGATAGATCCCGTTAAAATCAATATTTTAGAAACACTTTTATCAAAGCGCCACAGCCTTCCCCTTTCCCACCTTGGTACCTATTAAAATACACTTCCCCTTCCGTAGACCTAGTATGTATTTAATTACCGTCCCATCATTTTATTCCACCTGTTGTTTAATTGAAATTTTATCCAAGAAAATTTATTATTAGTAAAAAAAAACGCAAAGACGAAGAAAATCAATCAAAGAAATACCAACAAAAAAAAAAATAACTGAAAAAAAATTAAAAATTGTTGCCACAATAAGTACAAAAAAAAAAACAATTATCGATTGTCGACAGAGTAACATAAAACGGAACTTCTTTACTGATCATCCACGCTCATTTTTGTTATTACGCGTGTGTATTTTTTCTTACTACATACACATACACATATGCACTTGCATACACATGAAAAAAAACATGCTCTATTAAAAGCGAGATACATTTCAATGCAATTCCATGGGATGGCATCGAAAAATACTTGATTTCCGTATTCGGTTGGCATTTATTCAGAGCGATCGATTTCAGAGCGAGTTTTTTTCTTCACATTTCACTGGTTATTGGTAGTACTGAGCAACTCTGTTGGCAGTACTGTTATGATTTTACGTACGATTAATTAGAAGCATGCGATAACTGCTATTGCAGATGCACTGGTCACCTTCCTACGGATCACTGGTTCTGATGTTCTACTTCCACTTCTGAATTCTTGCTGTCTCGTTTGTCAGAAATTTGAACTTGGTTCACTAAACAATAAACAAAATTTTAGTTTCATCTTCTCCTAACGCTTGTGTCTTCTCCCACTGTTGTAGCGGTACTTTAAAAATAGGATAAGATGTATGGTCTTACAGACCCCTTCATTCGAGGTATTTAAAAAAAAAATAATGTCGCATCAAGGGTTGCTCTATTCCAATAAAAACCTAGAAGATTGAGGGGAAAGTGGAGTCAGGTATATACGAGACTAAAGGTTGCTTAAGTTTATATCTTAAAGATTAAGAAAATCTTGATTTTGAGTTTTCAGATATCTTTTCGCAAGACATCTTTTAAAACCATTCCGATTTTTCTGTCTTCTCTTACATAAAAGTATCTTTTGCGAATATCCCGACTTTTTTTTCATAAAGGTTGCTTAGGTAAGTTAAGAGAAAATTGAGGCAAAAATATAGCTAAACCAACATGGTTATTTAATTCATCTTTTTTGGACACGCTGACTTTTTTCGCGAAGGTTGCTATAGTTGATTAAGCAATAATTGGATCAGATTCCATTTCCATGCTTTTGTTAGAAATTGTCCAATTTTTTCCTAAAGGTTGCTTAAGTTTATATCTTAAAGATTAAGAAAATCTTGATTTTGAGTTTTCAGATATTTTTTTTTAAGACATCTTTTAAAAACATTCCGATTTTTTGTCTTCTCTTACATAAAAGTATCTTTTGCGAATATCCCGACTTTTTTTCATAAAGGTTGCTAAGGTAAGTTAAGAGAAAATGGAGTCAAGAATATAGCTTTACCAACATGGTTATTTAAGGCATCTTTTTTGGACACGCTGACTTTTTTCGCGAAGGTTGCTTAAGTTGATTAGGCAATAATTGGATCAGATTCCATTTCCATGCTTTTGTTAGAAATTGTCCAATTTTTTCCTAAAGGTTGCTTAAGTTTACATCCTAAAGATTAAGAAAAACTTGATTTTGAGTTTTCAGATATTTTTTTTTAAGACATCTTTTAAAAACATTCCGATTTTTTGTCTTCTCTTACATAAAAGTATCTTTTGCGAATATCCCGACTTTTTTTCATAAAGGTTGCTAAGGTAAGTTAAGAGAAAATGGAGTCAAGAATATAGCTTTACCAACATGGTTATTTAAGGCATCTTTTTTGGACACGCTGACTTTTTTCGCGAAGGTTGCTTAAGTTGATTAAGCAATAATTGGATCAGATTCCATTTCCATGCTTTTGTTAGAAATTGTCCAATTTTTTCCTAAAGGTTGCTTAAGTTTACATCCTAAAGATTAAGAAAATCTTGATTTTGAGTTTTCAGATATTTTTTTTCAAGACGTCTTTTAAAAACATTCCGATTTTTCTGTCTTCTCTTACATAAAAGTATCTTTTGCGAATATCCCGACTTTTTTTCATAAAGGTTGCTAAGGTAAGTTAAGAGAAAATGGAGTCAAGAATATAGCTAAACCAACATGGTTATTTAATTCATCTTTTTTGGATCAGATTCCTTTTCGATGCCTTTTTTAAAATTGTCCCTTTTTTCTAAAGGTTGCTTAAGTTTATATCCTAAAGATTAAGAAAATGTTGATCAAGACTTTTCAGATATCTTTTTTAAAAAAGCATTTTTTTAGATTTTTTTTTCTCCTTCTTAGTTCAGGTATCACTCACGAATATCATCGTATTTTTCGTAAAGGTTGTTAAAGGTGATTAAGAAAAAATTGGATCATATCTCTTTCTGATGCCCCAATTTCTTTCTAAAGGTTGCTTAAATGTATGTTCTTAATAATATGAATAAATTGACAGATTTCACATCTTAAAGCATTTCTTAAGATTATTCTTGTAAGATTGCTTAAGTGGATGTCTGTATTACGAGGGGTAATACGATAATTCATTGGCTAATGCAAAGATGTAGCTAATATCAGCAAAACGATATTTTTTTATTATTAAGTATTCTTACAAAGATGCCATACAAAATTTTGTTGATATCTGCTCATTAGTTCAGTTTTGATAGCCATTGAAAAGAGACAAGGTTTGTGTCTTTTCATTAATATCGAAAAAAGTGAATTTTTTGAGTTAATATAACACTTGTTTTAAGGAAAAAAACCAAATTTGAAAGGAAAACTAAGCTTTAAAAGTATAATAGGGATTCTTCACCATCGTATAGAGTGATTCAGATGTGGTTTACCGAATTCTGTTGATGTTTAAGCGTCCATGACGTCCAGTTTAGGTCATTTTATTCAAATAAGTTTTTATCGCCAGAAAAGATTATGGCTACTATTTTCTGGAACGTATATGATATAATCTTTATTGACTATCTTGAAAATGGGAAAACAAAAACAGGACAGTATTATATGACATTATCAGATCAGTTGAATAATGAAAATAAGACAAAACTATTGTATTTTATCAAGACAATTGCCATGGTAAAATGTCATAAGTTAGAAGACGATTTATTTCTGCATTCACAATATTCGCCAGATTTAGTGTCCAGTAATTATTCCTCATCTCCGAATATGAAAATATGACTCGACAAAAAAAGATTTTACTCAAACAATGAGGCTGGACAGATCGCCTATTTTAGATGAGATATAATAAATTGGACAAAGTATATCGAGCTAAAAGAAGACTGTCTTAAAAACTGAAATGAATTTGACATATTTATAAATATTCTTTTCTTATCAAGGCCAGGTATTAATCATACAATCCTCGTGTTAAGGTCAGTTTCAATGAAGGAAACTCGGTTGTTCAGTCTCATTGAGAGAAATTAAATATCAGAAATAGATAAGTGTAGATATGTGGCCCTACACTTATATATTTCTGATATTTAATTTCCCTCGATGAGACTGGGGACAACCGAAGTTTCGTCGGTCTTAGAACGTAGAAATTTGACGTTCCGGCTGACAGTATCGCTCTATCAAAGGCATGGTATTTTTCTATACCGTAGCTGTGAAAGCATAATTTGATCAACGAGCGCTCCAAGATTTTATTATTAGATAGGAGCTATTCTCGATAATATTTCATTTATCCTTCTATCGAAAACAGCTATAAGAGTTTTTAACCCAAGTTTACAAAGAGTATATGCCAGCTGTCAAGATCAGAGTTTTGTCGACCGTATTAGCCGATAACTTAATTAATTATTAAAAATATTGTGTGGGGCTATTGAGGCAGGCATATTACTGTCGAGTATAACTCTTGAATCCTACCTCCTATTATTCTTCTTTCTCCCTTCTTCAATAGCTATACTTAAATAGAATATCTTCTATCCTATCTATTGATATAGAGTCCAAGATTTCGCGAGTTTTGGCATTATTTTAGTTATTGTAAGGAATTTGGTATTTATTTAGTCCGCACCAATAGAATAATAGAAAAAAAATCTTGAGACATTTTTTAATGATTCGAAACGATGCCCGATTATGGAGCGACAGAAACAAATTTTTAATTTATCTCTATTAAATGTTCCCTTATTTTCGTTTTATGTTTTAATAAAAAAAGTGATTTTTTTATAATCAATTCTTGGTGAATGTAAATTGATATTCACCTGTTTTGTGAACTGATATCAAATCGTACCTGTACTCGCACTTCTCCATCGCTAATTTATATCGAATTTCATTAGTTTTCTTTTTTTGTTTTTCTTTCTTTTCCATTTAATAAATTAACATTGAATTATTATTATTATTATAGATTATTCATTTTAATTATCTACACTATTATTATTATTATTATTTTGAGGATTTTATGCGACTTTTTTCACCTTTTTTTTAATGACGGCAGTTTTGATTTTCTTATCGTTAGTTATGAATGTATATGCACATAGACGCAAATGTTCGCAGTCACGAACGCATAAACACACTTGTTCACATTTTCATCACCACTCCCCTATGGGCGCATACTTAACTGAAGATCAAATTAATTAATCGCAGTTAAAGAAAAAACAAAAATAAAAATTTTCTTCTTCTCCTTTCATTTTCTGTCATCTTTGCACTTGGTTGTGATTATCAGATACTTTTCTCTTTGGCCCTTTTATGAATGATACTCCCTGTCGTGAAGAGTTCCTACTTTAAACATCAAAAATAATTTATCTTTCTTTCTCCAATTTCATTAAAGAAAATCAAGTATAATAAACTGTCGTATTTCTGAAGTACCTTCAAATGTCATTTTATGCCAAAAAGAAAACTAGAAATTACATATAAAGGTCCTCCATACAAGCTCTTTTTATGGTTATGTGGAAAGTCTACAAAAGTTTGTGCAATAATTTATTTATTTTTGTTTGTATCATATTAGAAAAATCCAGATCATCTTATTGAATTTCTGCAAACATCATTTTTTAATTTACGTCAAGCACAAAGCAGATTATGGTCGCAACAAGAACTACTTCAGAGCATCGAAAAGGGTCAGCAAAGTGCCATCGTTAGTTTGGGGCATGGTCAGGAAAGAGCCGATCAACATCGGGATACGTTTCTCAAAATCTTTCTCATCGATCCCAGTCCTTTTTTGTTTTTTTTTTTAAATTTTTTTACCAATTTTTCGATCTTTCTCTTCTTACGTCATCTTCCTCTGGAGATATTCACACCTTTGGTATCTCCGGTATAAAACTAGAGTTTAGGTTAGGTTAGGTTAGAGTGGCTGGCCGCTATATCCATCGAGACATACTTAGACCAAAGTTAGGTTCGTTATGATATTCATGCACGAATGTTACTCAATTCATCCAAGAAAAAGTCACCTAGAGTTCTCCTTCTAATGGAAGTGAAGGCAGGGCATTAACAGAAAAGGTTAGAAATTGTCTCCACTTCCTCCTTGTCTTAACAGCTATGGCAGAAGTCATTTGCGGGGAAACCTAATCGGCTAGCGTATGCCCCTAATATGCAATGACTTGTAATAATACCGATCAACAAGCTAAGGTGAGCCTTACCTGTCCTCAGTACAATTTCTCTTTTGATCATGCTTAGGTCAGATCATTATAAAGATGTGACATCAGTGAAGATGTTCTACCTCTTGTTCGGCAGATTTTTTGAACTCAACAAACTGACGGCATTTATAGGCATGTATGTCTCCTCTGTAACGGTGAGGGAATCTAATCTGGTACCATTTTTGGCTAACTCATCTCTTTACAGTTTCCTGGAATGTCACTATATTCGGGAAGTCAGCATAGATAAACATTGCACCGGTTGGTAATCTCATTCAAAGATCTGCGGCAGTGCTTCACTCAATCTTACAATAGGTGAATCCAGCAACTAAATCGCTGCTCGACTATTGGTGAAATTTGTAGTTTCACGAATGGCCAGAATGACATTATAGTCTCCTTGAAATACACTACACTGGTCTGGAGGTCGTAGGGAAATGTTCATATTCAAAGATGCAGAGAAATTTTTTTACTTTAATTTTTGTTCATGTAAATTTCACCAATAACAATATTTTCTTCAATAATCGCCGCCATTTTGAAAAAAAATTTCTAAACAAAGTCCGCCATTTTTTGTAACTTTTCATATTTAGTATTTTTTTTTCTCAAATTAATTAGTTTTTAAATATAATTATTTATGTTATTTTTTTGATATTATAATTTTATGAAGAAATTTTTCCATAAAAAGTCTCCAAGGACCATCTACATATAATAAACTTCATTTTAGTAAAGACCAACGTTGAAATGTGTGGATTCTTAAGCTTTCGAAAAATTTCAAAACTTTAAAATTATTATTATTTTTTTTTACTTAAATTTTTGTGCAGGTAAATTCCACCAATAACAATATTTTTTTCAAGTAATCGCTGCCATATTGAAAAGGAATGTTCTCAACAATGTCAGCCATTTTTTGTAACTTTTCATATTTAGTATTTTTGTTCCTTAAATTAATTAGTTTTTAAATATTATTATTTACGTTGTTTTTTGATATTATAATTTTTTGAAAAACTTTTCCCATAAAAAAGTACCACTTTTTTTGTCGCCGCCATTTTGAAAAGGAATATTCTCAACAATGTCCGCCATTTTTTGCTTGGATTTTTTGCAACTTTTCATATTTTACAAACTTTTTTTTCTTTTCCCCACAAAAATAATTTTTTTTTAACTTCAAATCTACTCTCTAAAAATTTGAATTTCTGTATTATAATTTTTTGAATATTTTAGGAGCAGCTTATTTTTTTTTTTAACACAATATTTTATTTTGTTTAAAACTATTTAGTTAAAAAAAATTTTCAACTTATTTTCATCACCGAATATTACATATTTTTTCATTCGCTTTATTCGTTTTTTCCAAATATTCTTTCAATTTTTCATTTTTTTCTATTTTATCTAGTTTTAATTTTTGCATAATTTTTTTTCTGGTTAATTTTATAATTCATTATTTTATTAAATTAGATTTATAATTCTGACCGCATATAAAAAATAAAAAATATAGAACAATTTTTTTAACAATTTTAAAAATTTAAATAATATTTATTCCGTTCTATTTTAGTTAAATTTAAAAAATATATAAAATATACGTGGGCTACTATATATATTTCTGGCCTAATAATGAAAATGCGAATATTTATCAACGAAAAAGGTTTTATTGTTTTTCAAAATATTCTCCATCAAGATTTATACACTTTTGCATGCGCTCAAACCAATTTTCGAAGCACTTTTTCCACTCCGATTGAGACACCTCCAAAACATGGTTTTTGAATGCTTCAACAGCATCTTCTGGCGACGAAAATTAAAAAGAAGTCATTGGGTGCCAAGTCAGGGCTGTACGGAGGATGACCCATCAATTCGACGTTTTGTCCGGTCAAAAAGGCGCTGGTTTGAGCCGATGTGTGAGAGCTCGCATTGTCATGGTGCACAATGATTCGACTTCTCTTGTTCGTTTTTCGAATTTCTCCGAATACTTCAGGCAAACAAATGGTGGTGTACCACTCAGAATTGACCGTCCTACGTTGCACAAGCGGAACAGTCGCCACATGACCAGTTTTGCCAAAGAAACAAGCGACCATTTGCTTCGAAGTGCTTCTTCCACGAACAACTTTCGTTGGATTTGACTCGTCTTGGAAGACCCACACGGTCGATTGCTGTTTTGTTTCGGGCTCATACGCATAGATCCATGATTCGTCACCTGTGACGATCTTATAAACGTCTTTTGAAGCACCGCGATCGTATTTTTTCAGCATTTCTTTACACCAATCCACACGAGCCTTTTTTTGAGCGATTGTCAAATTGTGCGGGATCCAACGAGAACAAACCTTTTTTACGGCCAGGTGTTCATGCAATATCGAATGTATGCTGGTGGGAGAAATGCCTAGGCATGCCTCTATCTCACGGTATGTCACATGACGGTCTTGCATTATCAGTTCACGTACGGCATCGATGTTTTCTGGAACAACGGCTGTTTTTGGACGACCTTCACGGAATTCGTCTTTGAGCGAGCGTCGGCCACGATTGAATTCGTTGTACCAGTTTTTCACAGTGCTATAGGATGGTGCTTCATAGCCATACAAAGATTTAAGTTCATCGATGCACTCTTGTCGTGATAATCCACGTCGAAAGTTGTGAAAAATGATCGCACGAAAATGTTCACGAGTTAATTCCATTTTTTTGCCAAATTGATTTTTTCAAGTCACTGTAAACAACACAAATGATAGTCGTACGTCAAAACGTTCTGAGTACGTTTATGCTAAAAAATGTCAAACTTTCCAATGGAAATGTCAGATCGCACCTGGCAACACTTAGTGTTGCCTAGGCCAGAAATATATATAGTAGCCTACGTAATAAATGGTATTGATAGAGTTTTGAGAAACCATAAACAATGTATTTTTCTCTCTAATTTTGTTCAAATATATTTTTTAAAAATAATTTCTCTAATCTATATTAAATCTTTTTGCTCACCCTAAATAAGTCTAAATATATTTTGATAGAGTAAAAATATTAAAAGTCTTGGAGAGAAATTTTCAAAAAGTCTCCAAAAAACTTTACAAAAGTCTCCAAATTTATTTGAAATGAAATTCATATTTTTGGGTTTTTTTTTGTTAGAAAGCTTTTTATTTTTAAAATTTAATTTTTATCTTAATAAAAAAAATAACAAAAATCATTGTCCAAAGGGTAGTAATAATAAAGAACATTTCACTATCGAGAAATATTCTTTATTATTACTACCCTTTGGACAATAATTTTGCAATCCACTTTCAAATTATAATACTCGTAGAACATATAATAATCTTTAAAAAAGTCAAGTTTAAAGAATTTCTAATAAAAAATTATTTAAAAACTGTCTACATAAATTACGCAGAACCTATTAATTATAGTCTCCACAAAATTATTGAGACTATAATTAATTTAATGGTCAATATTACATTTTGACCTTATTCAACTTAATTAAATCATCGTTGTTTTCAAATTTGTTCTTTTTTGGAGACTTTCTTTTTCTTAATCTTCTTCGATTTTGTCCCGTTCTCTCCGCCTTGTTTGTTAAAACTTATTAATTTTTGGAATATATTTTTTTAATTGTCAATTGCGACCAAATAAATTTCATCATAAATTGTAAATTATTTATTTTTAATTATTATTATTATTATTATTATTATTTGCTCATTTTTATTGTACTAGAAATATTTTTTTTTTAGTAAATACATTAGTTTTGTATAATTATTTATTTGTTATTGCGTTGCGGCATATTCGTATTATTTATTCCCAAAGTAGCGTATTCGTAGCAAAACAGCAAGAAGAGTGAGCGCTGCAAACGATGACATGGTCCCGTTCTTCATTCTTGGATTTCCACCTATACAAACAGGTGTAAACATTAAGTACATCGATAAGGTTTTAAGGTTGGATACCTGAGCGCGGGGATACCTGTGCCATCGACCGATCACTCTTGCAGACCTGCTGCAGAGACTAGGACACAACCTAAAGCGATATCAGCAACACAACGTATGCTATTCCATACAGAGACGTCGCGTTGCTGTTGTGTGCGTTCTGTGCCATATACCAGCAATGTGGAATGTCTTCTTATTGGGGCTGAATGGAGATTGTGCGCCGATTGAAGATTGTAGAGGATCGGATTTATGCATGGCGGAGAGATTGTTGAATGAGATCGTCAATGGTGCTTGGCGCTTTTGTTGCCCCGCAAGATAGCAACTCTGCGATTTCTGGTAGTGGCAACGATCGTGTGTTAGTGATAGCGGCCCCAAACTATCAGATATCTTTTCACCAGTATTCGTGGTAACCAAATCTCCCAGCACGAATTGTTTAGAAGCCAGTATTGGTTTTGCCTCAACAATCGTACAAGAATTTTTATAACTTCTTTTATCTGCATTTCTGTCTGTGTATGCATCCGGCTGAAAGTGTGTTCATTCAAATCATTCTGCCAGTATGCGTACACTTTACATTATACCGAATAGTTCGGACAACATTTTTCTCTCGTTATTTTCTTTTGCATTTTCTTGGCTTTGGCTTTGAAAAAACATAAAACAGAAAACAGAAAATTTTTGTACCACCTGAAAACACAGCCATTGAGTTAGTTGGATTTAAGTCAGTCAATTGGTCGAATGGTCGATGGATCGTGCACAAATAATTTTTTTTCGATTTATTTGAAGGAAAATAAAAAAAACAATTTTCTTTTCTATCCTTCGCTTTAATAAAGAAATTTAGTAAATGTGTGTGAATATATTTTTTATTAAAATAAAGAATTTAAGTATAACCAAATAAAAAATAAAAATAATAATTCCTAATTGTTACTGCAATATCAAATGTGGTGTTAAGATACTATGAGTTTTTATTTCAAAATTAGTAATAATAATAATAATAATAGTGATTGAAATGATAATGATTATTATAGCACAAAATTTGTGGATAACTCAAATCTAACGCAAAAATCATAATTTAAATTTATTGGCTGTTTTGAATTCCGGATTATACTGATTATTAAATCAATACAATATTCAAGAAAGTTTAGGAAATAAGAAAAAAACAATTATTAATTATTAATAAAAGAACAACTTGCAAAGTGTAAAAATGTACAAACCAAAATGAACATTTTTTAAGGATATTTGTTAAATTTTTATTGGAGCAAAATAAGTAGTGATTGGGAGAAATTGTTTTTATTTAAAAGAGAAAAAAATAAGCTTTTCCGAAAAATTAGATAATTTGTTTTTAAGCAAATTGTTTTTTTTTGCGAATTTATGTTTTTAGGGATTTAACGTTTTTCCCAACAGTTTAAATTATTTTTTTTTGTTAAATTTTTTTTAAACTATAAAATTTTATAATAATAACAAATTTTTTTTTTTTTAAAAACATTTAAATTTTTTTGTTAAACATTTTTAAGTTAAATTTGAATTTTTTTCTATATTTTATATTCAAATATTTTTATTCGCTTTAAAAGTAAAATGTTAAAAATTTTCGGATAAAAACTTTACTTTCAAAGTACAATATACTCGTATAAATAGCCAACCATTTTTTTTTTCAAATTAATTATAAACATTAAATATAAATTAAGAAAAAGAAGATAAAACTGAGTAAAATATAGAAAAAAAATAAACTGGAAATTATAGGAAAAATAGGAAAAATTGAAATTTTATTAGAAAAACGGTTTTTGCTAAAAAGTTTATGGGGAATAAAAGTTTTGATTTTGAAAATTTCATAGCAAAAACAAATTGTTTGTTAAAATTTTCTATAGAATTTTGCCTAAAAAACTTTTATAGGAAAAAATAAAAATATATTATTTTAGATTTTAAATGTTATAAGAAGAAAAAAATATATTTTTTTAAAATTTTATGGGAAAGGATTTTTTTTGGTTTTAAAAATTTTATAGGAAAAAAAATTTTTGACTTCAAGAATTTCAAATGAAAGGACGTTTTTGCTATAAAAATTTTATAGCACAAAAATACTCTATAGGAACAAACCTTTTTGCTTTCAAAATTTTATAAACAAACTAAAAATAAAATTTTTCTAAGAAAAAATATTTTATAGGGAAAAAAAATATTATTGCTTAAATGTTTTATGGGAAAAAATATGTTTACTTAAAAGTTTTATAGGAAATAAATATTACTGCTTAAAATTTTTATAGTTTTATGAGGAGTAAAATTTTTGCATTTTTGCGAAGAAACTTTTATAAAAAAAAATATTTTAATTTATATTTTAAATTTGATAGGAAAACATTTTTTTTACTTTCAAGAATTTTGAATGAAAGGACAGTTTTGCTATAAAAATTTTATAGCAAAAAAATACTTTATGGGAACAAAATCTTTTTGCTTTCAAAATTTTACAAACGAAAAAATTTTCGCTAAGAAAATTTTCTAGCAAAAAACATTTTATAGGAAAAAATATTTTCGTATACAAATTTTATAGGCAAACACTTTTAACGTACAAATTTTATAGTAAAGGCATTTTTCGTCTAAAAAATGTTAAAAAAAATATTTTTACTACAAAAATTTCACAGAAATTGACATTTTGATCAAAATAATTTTATAGGAAAAAATAATTTTATTTAAAAGTTTTATGGGAAATAAATATTATTGCTTAAAATTTTTATAGGAAAAAAATAATGTTGCTTAAAAGTCTTATGGAAAAAAAATATTTTTGCTTAAAATTTTTATAGGAAAACACATTTTGAATAAAAATTTTATTAGTAAAGCGGTTAAATATTTTATAGTAAGAATATTTCTGATGAAAAATTTGAGAAGAACCATTTATACTTGAAAATTTTATAATAAAAACGTTACCGTTGATATTGAATGTCACTAAAAATTCCGGTAAATTCCATCAGCTACCGAATGCGCTGCATGTAAAAAGGAGAAAGAAAAATTTATTTTATAATTTTTAATATTGTTTTCCTATAAAATTTTATAAATATTATTAAAGTGAAAGTTTTTCTATTGAACAAACCAAAAAATTCAATGACAACAAAAACTTTTTTCTCTTTTGTTTCTTGTTTTTTTTTTTTTTTTTTTAAGAGGAAAAGAAGTTAAAAACGGAAGTTTTATTTTATTACTTTTAAAACTATATTTAAAAGTTTTTTTATAATTATTGTTATTATTCGCATTTCTATTATCATATTATTCACATTTCTGAAAACCAATTTTCAATAATATTATATAATAGGTTTTCTCCTTAGTTTTATTGATTTTTAACAAATGATATTGATTTTATTTTGTTTTACTTTAGTTTGAAGAAGAAAAAAAAATAAGGAAAAATAAATGCGCGAAAAATAGTCATATTAAAGGAGTTAATTGGAGAATAGTGGGAAATTTCCCAAAAAGAAAAGAATCCGTAACTCAAGAAAAACACGCAATACGCACACATAAAAAATATAACGAAAAAAGTTTTCTTATATACAAAAATTAAATAAAAACCCATAAAAAAACCGCTCAATTTTTATGGATAAAAACAAAACAACAGTTAAACAAAAATAAAATAAGTTTCAATTTAGAGAGAGAGAAAAAAAATAAATAAATAGAAAATTACTAATTAAAACAAGTTTTATATATGCGATAATTGCAAATATTGCAATTATTATGTTAAAAGCCGAAAAATATCTTCCTGGTTGGCGACAAACCTGTACAACCGCATCAATGGCTTACGGCACAATTTTCTGCATTCTTGTACTATGTGCACCTGGATTTGCACAGTTTTCAGGTGAGTAATTAATTTATGAAGAGAGAAAGAGATCGAAATATAGTTTATATGTGTTTGTGTTTTATTGTATTTTTTCAAATTGAAATAAATCACAAATGAAGAAATATAAATTGCTAAAAGAGACAAATATGATCAACTGATGGAGAAAATGTAATAGACTCTATTAGACACACTTCGATTTTTCATTTGTATGCATTTGGGGTCTGGGCTACGGTATCAGATACTGTTGGGCGGCTAACAAATCAATTCTATTTGGAAACGTCAATTTATCTGTGGATTCTTTGGGAGTTTTCTTTTCTATTTACTTCTTTTCATCTTCTTATCTTCTTCTTATTCTTCATGGAATAAATTTCTCTTATTTTATTATATTAAATTTTCTTTTTATCTTCCTTTTAGATTTTTATTCTATTTTCTGCTTATCTTCATAGCCGTAAATTAATTTTCTTCTCTTATTCTTCTTATTTTGCATTCAATCTTCTTCTCATTATCTTATCTTCTTCTTTCTCCATTCAAGTTTTTTTTAAACGTCCCCTTCTATTTTTTTTGATTTTTCATTCAATTTATTTCTTGTCATCTTCTTATCTTCCTCTTATTGTAATCAGTTTCTTCTTCTCTTCTTGTAGTGCAAAATTTCTTCTCATCTTCTTCTTTCGCTATGTAAGTTTTTTCTAAATGTCCTTTTCTCTTTTTTTTCATTTTTCATTCAATTTATGTCTTGTCATCTTCTTTTCGTCCTTTTACTGTATTCAGTTTCTTCTTATCTTCTTTTACTGCAAAATTTACTCGCATATTCTTCTCTTCTTCTTTATCCATTCAAGTTTTTTCTAAACTTCCTCTTCTATTTTTTTTATTTTTAAATCAGTTTATTTTTTGGTCATCTTCTTTTCGTCCTTTTATTGTATTTAGTTTCTTCTTATCTTTTTTTAGTGCAAAATTCCTTCTCATCTTCTTATCTTCTTCTTTCGCTATGCAAGTTTTTTCTAAATGTCCTCTTCTCTTTTTTTCATTTTTCATACAATTTATGTCTTGTCATCTTCTTTTCGTCCTTTTATTGTATTCAGTTTCTTCTTATCTTCTTTTACTGCAAAATTTACTCGCATCTTCTTATCTTCTTCTTTCTCCATTCAAGTTTTTTTTAAACGTCCTCTTCTATTTTTTTTGATTTTTCATTCAATTTATTTCTTGTCATCTTCTTATCTTCCTTTAATTGTAATCAGTTTCTTCTTATCTTCTTTTAGTGCAAAATTTTCTCTCATCTTCTAATCTTCTTCTTTCTGCATTCAGTTTTTTCTTAACTTCTTCTTCTCTTTTTTTCATATTTCTTTCAATTTATTTCTTATCATTTTCTTATATTGTATTTAGTTTTCTTCTTTCTAAATTTCTATCAATTTTCTTCTTCTCTTCTTCTTATCTTCTTCTTATTCTTCATTAGATTTTCTCCTTATCTTCATTCAGTTTTCTTCTTCTTTGAATTTTTTTCAATCAAATTTCTACCTTCTTACATTTTTATGAGTTAATTTCTTCTCTTCATCTTCATTTCATTATTTTTCTAAGAATTTCTTCATAATTTTGTCTTCCTGACTTCTTTTCACAATTTTCTTCATATTATTTCCCCTTTTCAAATATGTTCTTCAATTTTTTTTTCCAATCAATTCTTTTCATTTGATTTTAATTTAAAATTACTTCTTTTGAATTTTTCTCAAAATTTTTTTTTCCACTATTATTTACCAAGAAAGTTTTTTTGTACAAAAATACCCACGTCGATGCCTAAGAGAAATGTCAAAACTATATAATACGTATCTCATTATCTATTACTAATAATTATGGCAGATTTCTTTTTATATATGTGTATAATCATATGCATACGAAAAACACCTATCCATATGTATACATAGACATGTTCGTCTCTACTTCAGTAAATCTAGTCTTATAATATAGCATGTGGTAATCTCGAATACGGGTTGTCATTATTATTTATATAAGATGATTGTCATTAAAAAAAAAACTATATTGGGACATAATTTGCTAGCTTTTTCTGCTTCAAATAATTTCATATTATTTTAGTTTCTTCTTTTCCTTACGTTTTATTTTTATTTTGTGTTTTTGTTGGTGCTGAAATTATGATATTGCGTGTCAATAAAATGATCAGACCAAACAGGTGTACCAACAACAAAAAATAACATTCACTGATAAGCTGAATATGTTAATTGGAGAAAGAAAATTATCCTTCAATTATTGTGAACTTATATTTCTGGTTTATTATTGTTAGTTTTAATTATTTTTTATCACTTAAAACAGTACTGACACATCATAGAAATATAATAATTATTAATAATAATCAAAATATGAAATTTTGTTCTCTTGTCATTGCAATGGTCAAGTGGTTGGTTTTCTTCTTTAATTTTCCTTTTTTCTTTTGATTGTGCATTACTTAAAGCAATTTTTAATTATTTTTTAATATTTCTAATACTAAGTTTTATCTTAGAAATAATTCTAGTTCATTACAAAATCAATTTAATTTATTGATTGAGTTTCTTTTGAATTTTAAGTTTCTTTTTGTTGTAAATTTGTTCATTTTTATTTTTACTTGAATTGAAATATTTTTTTAAAGCTTAATTTTTTTGATATACAAACTTTATTTTTATAATGAATTTAAATAGTTACAAACTTGTCAGTTATTATTAGAATTTTTTGTCACAATTTATATAAAGAAATAAAATTTTGTACAGTCTGAAAACCTTTTTTGAATTTTGAATTGTGGAAATTTAATTTTGTCCCAATATATTTTGATGTGCCCCAAAAATTTTCGTTTTGTCGCAATACTAATATTTATATTTGAAAAATATTCTCGAAATTAACTTTAATTTATTAACTAAAGAAAGGCTTGCAATTTTTTTTGAATATTTAGTTTGTCCCAAAAATACATTTTTGGAACATTTAGTTTGTCCCAAAAATGGTTTTTTGAATTATAGAATTTTTTTTAAAGAATTAAAATAATAATATTAAAAAATTATTGTAAAATTTTAATTAATAGTAAAAATACCAATTGATAATATTTATTTTCAATTTGAGTATTTTTGTTTGTTTATTGAAATTTGCTGACTATCTTAAGCTTTAATTATATATATTTTTTTCACAAATTATATTTAATTGCAATTATCAAAATTGACTTGAAATTATTTAAAGCTATTCCAAAATATGTCCCAAAGTATCACCAAATTATCCCAAGTCCTTATTCGGAGATTTTCTTCTTTAAAAACTATTATTACTTTATCAATAATAAATTACATAATTAGAAATAGAACTAACACATATTTTTTTTAGTTATAATAATAATAATAATAATAATAAGTAAGCAGAACACCACTGAATATTATTATTTTCAATGGTCAAGTGGTATATGCTATTTATTTTTTTGTTTGTTTATTTTACATCATTTAAATTTTATTTATTTACACATATATAATTATAAGTATACACTAATACAAATAATACTAAATAATTATAAATGCATGATTACGCGTATAAAAATGAAAAAGAAAAAACAATAAAATTGAAAATTGCATTCATTATGAAAGAAAGGAAAATATTCTCACCTGTTGTAATGATGATGAATTTTTTCTTCTCTTTTCATTTATTCTTCAAGTATTTTTAACAATAGTTATAATTATTAAATTATTTTGGTTTTATTTTCTTTGAGATTATAGCAAAAAAAAATATAAATATTGCATTATGAGAATACATGGAATATTTGGATTTTTACTCCATTATTTTCTTTTGCATGTTTTTTTTCTTTCAAAATTATTTAATTTCAATTAATTTTTCATCACTATCGCTTCTCATTAATCTTATGCTAATTCATTTTATACCAATTAACAAGAATTTCCTCATTATTCGATTTTTGTCCCAATTTTTCCCAAAAAAAACTACTGATCATTTCTGTCCCAAAAACCTTCAATTTTTGTCCCAATTTGTCCCAAAAAAACTACTGATCATTTCTATCCCAAAATAGTATTCTTTAATTTGAATATCATTAGCACCCAGCGTTTTTTTTATCGACTTATGGAATCGGCATAAACTTTTCTAAAAAAAAAAAAAAAACTTGACAAATATTCCACGAATGCATTTTTATTTATGTCGATAGTCTCCCAACTTATACGTGCCAACAACAGATAAACAAGCAAACATATACGAGTGTACTTTTATAACAAGTTATTATTTATATAATGTGAAAGTTGTTTATTTTATGTCATATGCGGATCTTCAGACTTGACGATTTGTGCTTTTTCCGTATTCATGGTAAGCATGTTAACTTACGTACAGATTAGTAAATAGTCAGTTTGTCAGACAGCCAAGAAACCATCCAGTCAGTTTGCAAGTATTTGTATAACAACCAACCAAAGTCCGCGACAATTTTTTCCCAATCTTTTTTTCACCAATAACCAAATGTTAATGATTTCTTTTTTAACAAATTTCAAAATTTTTTGTTTTATTTTTATTATTCTTAGTCTTTCTTTTTTGTCTCTGATTTTCTCCCAATTAGTCTTTTTTTTCTTTTCAAATTTACTAATTAAAGACAATAAAATAATTATTTAAATCGAAAATACTTTACTCCAAAAGCTTATACATATTTGATCCTTTATGATTTTGGTAATTCATTAAAATTTTAATTTATGATTAAGAATAAATTTGAAAAAAAGAAGACTGAAGAATATATCCAAATAACAGAATCGAAGAGTAAAAATCAAAATTCGGATAAATAAAAAGAAAACAAAGAAGAGAAGTTGCAAAAATATTTTGATTTATAAAAAAGGGGAAAAAATGTATTTTTAAAAAAGAAGAAGAAAGAGAAGCAACGAAGAATTTCAAAATTAAGGAAAATTACTAACACAAAGCATCAATTAATATTTGACCAAGAAGAAGAAAAGAGAAAAATTATAATGGGACAGAAAAAAAGAATTTCAAAAAGGTAAAAATATATAAAAAAAAAAAATACGGAAGAAAAGAAAAAGGAAGAAAGTGAAATAAGGAGAAGGAGATTACGAACTTTGAATAAGGAAACGAATTTTGAATAAGCATGAACGGAATTCCGAAGAAAGCAAGAAGAAGCAGATATGAAAAGAAGCATTGAAGATTGTCGAAATAATAGGATAAATAATAGGTAAAGAATGGAGATGACGTTTTCAAGTCGAGTAAACGAAAAGGAATTTCAAATAGCGATGTGATGGGTTAAATGCGTAAAATTGAAGAAGAAGAAGCATTGAAGAATGCTTTGAAAAGAAAAAGAAAAATGTAAAAAGTTTTCTCGTCTCCTTTTGCCCGTTTCAAAGCTCGCTGAATAAAAAAATTGGGCATATTTATATTCTCTATTTTATCAGAGATTTCTTTCAGATCGGATGGAAATCATCATTTGTCTAGTCAGGCATTAAAAACGCGGGTGTGGGCTACCAACTTAAGCTAGGCACGCTAGACTTTTTGGGCAGAACAAAATAATAAACCGGCAACCATAATAAGGGTACCGAAATAAACAAAAAATATTGAATAAATCATTGACTTTCTGTGGAAGATAGTTCAGGTGCTGCATCTCTCTTCACGGCCATTGCCTCAAAACCTTCAATAACACTCTTAGGCTAATTGTTTGGTTATTCCCCTAGTAGTTGTCGGTACCCTCAGTTTCTCATATTAATTTCCTGCTTCACATCCTTGCTCTTCGACCATAAGTAATGGTAAGAAGATAAGTCTTAAAAAAACTACGGTAAGGATATTTATTTGGGAAGTCTCTGAAAAAACTACGATAAGGATATTTTTTTATTTGGGAAGTCTCTGAAATGGGAAGTTGAAAAGAAATAACAAGAAAATGTGCGGAAATCATGGAAATTTGAAAAGTTGGAAATTTTTTTCACGTAACGATCTTCACCAAATATGTAAATAATACAAAACCAAAAAAAAAAATGTTATAATACAAACAACAAACGAGAAAAAACGTAAGGAATATAAATAAATCGGTCACATTTCGACCTACATACACATTTGTACAAATTTCGTTTAGGCTAATTCGTATGCTAGGTCTGAACGCCTGAAGAAGAATGGAATTAAAATGGCGGGCGAACGTGCTGAATCATTTACGCAAGCAAACAGGTTGACAAGGCTAACCACTGTGCATAATATCGGTGCAAAAATTCTTAATCTTCACATGTGTTAGTTAGTTTGTTTGTGTTTATTTACCCATATTGTATATGAGTGTGTGTGTAGTATGGATGGGAGTGTATAAATATGCACTAAGGTGGTTCTTAGCCCTTTTCCGATTTCCTTCTTGCTTCTACTGTTTCTTCTTCTTCTTCTTTATCATCTTCTCTTCAGTTTTTTTTTCACATCCACTTTTACCTCTTCTGATTCAGGCTTTGTTTGTGTGTGCGTGCTTGATTTATAAATATTTTGTCGGAAAGCTTTTTTATTTTCTTTCATAGAATTTCATTCTACAATATTTCGATTTTATGTCCGACCTTAAAAACAAAAACCTTCTTCGCCATAATCATAATCGAATCGTCTTCCTCTTATTTACTTTTTGAATACACAATTTACATCTGTTAATAATGCAAATTTTATGCACTAATGGCGAACAACAACAACAAAAAATATTATTATTCACTTTGAACATATGAGGAGAAGTTTTTGCAGTTTTTTTAAATTATTTTTCTTGTTTGGTGGTGGCTCTGCTGCTGCTGCTGCTGTTCGTATTGTCTAATTCCTATTCTGTGTCATAACCGATATTGACTAATAATATAATCGGTTTGGACTACATGTGTCCAAATGCCAATTGATAATAACTTGTTTTATTATGGATTTTCGTAAATCAAAAGAAAAAACCAAAAGTAGCTCAATCATATGAAAGTATTATAGTAAAACGGTTAAAAATAAATTTTCCAAAAAAAAAATTGCTTACAAATGCAACATTTGAGCAAGTGTAACAAAAAAAAAACGATAAATGATGTTGACCTTTATATATGAATTTTTGACAAACTGTCACACACCATTTACGCGGCCATCTTTGAACTTTACCATGCCATTTTTTCTATCAGCTTGAAATTTATTCTCTATGCAATTTTGTCACACAACTCAATCTTTTAGTTATTTTCTTTGTCCTCGTCCCCTTTACCAAATAAAATACCAAATAAAAATAATCAAAATATATTAATTAATTTAATAAATCATCGTATTATTGAGTATTGGCGATATTTTTCCTAATGTCATTTCCAGAAATGTTATGCAGTTGACGGTGGTATTTTTTTTCCCTCCAAAATTGAAAAAGTTCATATTGAAAATGTCATCAAATTGTTTGGTTAATAAAATTTAAAATACTAAGGCCAAAAGTTAAAGGAATACGACGAAGAAGAAGAAGCAGAGTAGAAAGCCAAATTCATTTTTTCGAGGCGATATGCTTTATAACAAAAAATGCAATTTTATTAAATTTTCGGAGAGTTTTTTTTTTCCTCAATATTATTCGATGGACGGTTACATTTTGAATAAATGTCATGTTGATCATATTTTGTTTGTTTGTCTGAGCTTATGAAAAAATTGTGCAACATTTTTTTTATGAGCTAATCTAACCTTATTAATTAAGTCGATTACTTTTTGAACGTTTTTTTTATCAAAAGTGCAAGAAATTTTATTAAATAACCTTTTTGATCGTTATTAGTTATTAATTATTATTAGGTGAATAGTTTTGTAATTTTCACAAGATTTAAAAAAATCATTATTCCGATACCAAATTTTACTTATTAAGGATTTCAAAATTTTCAACATAAAAAAAATGACTGTTTTTAAATTTGTGGTGTTAAAATTGTGCGCTTGTTTTTAGAAAAAATTGCGCAAAATTAAAAAAAATTTTGAAATTCCCGCCATTTTTTCTAAAATTATTTTCATAATTTTTTAGATAATAAATTCAAAAAAAAAATGTTCAAGAAAATTCATAATTTTGAATAGTGGCGAATTGTGCATTTATTTCCACATATTTTCAAATTTGCCGCCCTCTTAACACATGGTCTTTTGACTAATTATTTTGGCTAAATGCATTTAAAAATAAATGTTGATTGAGAAAAATATTTCTGAATTACCCGTTATTTTTTCTCATGATCTTTTAAGTAATTTTTTTTTTGGGTAAATTTATGTAAAAATCATCCCCATAGTCGCAGTCTTCAATTAATACTTATATTATTAATATTTAGAATTAAAAGACTCGTTATGAATGGTGGCATATTGTGCGTTTAATTTAAAAAAAGTAAAGTTTTTATATGAAGAAGAAAAGAAGAAAAAAGAAGCATTGAAGATAATCAAATTAAGAAGAAAAATATGGTAAAGAACGAAGATGGTATTTTTAAGAATAAATAATTTCAAATGAGAATGTAATGGGTAAATTGCGAAAAAACGAAGAAGAAAAAGAAGAAGCATAGAAAAATTTGAAAATGTAGAAAAAGTACTAAAAAGAAGCATAAATAAATATATATACAAGAAGAAGCAAAGAAGATTTTTACAGAAAAGAGAAAAATTATAAAAGGACAAAAAAAAAGAATTCCCAACAGAATTCGGAAGAAAATAAGAAGAAAGAAAGTAAAATAAGGAGAAGGCGAGTACGAATTTTGAATAAGGAGATGTTGCATAAAAAGAAACATTAATGGATTCCATAAGGAAGCAAGAACATTTTTTATATGAAGAAGAAAAGAAAAAAAGAAACGCCAAAAAACTGTAAAGAAATAAAAAGAAGCATTGACGTTAATCAAATTAAGAAGCTAAATAAGGTAAAGAATGAAGATGGTATTTTTAAGGAGAAATAATTTCAAATGAGAATGTGATGGGTAAAATTTGAAAAAAAAGAAGAAGAAGCATTTAAAAATGAAGAAAAAGTACTGAAAAGAAGCATCAATTAATATTTGAATAAAAAGAAGCCAACAGGATTTTTACAGAAAGGAGAAAAATTATAATGGGACAGAAAATAGAATTCCCAACAGAATTTGTAAGAAAAGAAGACACAAGAAATTCAAATAAGAAAAAGGCGAGTAAGAATTTCGAATAAGCATGAACGGAATTCCAAAGGAAACAAAAGGAACCAAGAAGAAGCAGATATGATAAGAAGCATTGAAAAGAAGCATATATCAAAATAATAAGAGCGATAAGGTAAAGAATGAAAGATAACGTTTTTAAGTAGAGTAAACGAAAAGGAATTTCAAATAAGGATGTGATGGGCTAATTGCGAAAAATTGAAAAAGAAAAGGAAGAAGAAGCATTGAAGAATTTTGAAAAGAAATATTAAAAAAATGTTTTTCTTCAGTAAGCAATTACTCTTACGTCTTTTGATTTTAAGGTCATTTGAGGAACTCCTAAAGTCTTATACGAAATGGTACCGAAAACTATTTTAAGCCAATTGGTTGCATTCGGAAGTTTTTTTAGTGAAAAATTCGGTTCTAGGAGGCAAATTTATATTGAACAGGAGTGAGTTTTTCCCATTGCCAAAATTGTCAAATAATTTTTTGCCATTTTTTCCGGTAAAAATTTTTGCCAGTTTGTTAACTTTTCACACTATTTAAATACGCTTTTGTAAAGTTCTCATTTTCAATAGTACTTTTTTTGGAATTTCAAGATCTTTATATTTAGTATATTTAGTAGTGGATGATTTCTGGAATTATTCTTCCTTTGAATATAGTCAGCACAGTCTATTGAAATTGTGTTAAAATCTGCAAAGTAGGTTTTTTTTTACCAATTTCGTTGTATAAAAATCGTCTGGGAAAAATTAAATTTCATAAATATGCTAATACATCCAAAATGAATTATGACCGAAGAATATTACTGGAATGGGCAAAAAACAAAACAAAAAAAAACTAGACCAAAAGAAAATGACAAAATAGATTTGGGGGAAAAAAACTGATCCGATTTTAATGAGGTTAGATCTCTCATACAATATGGACGTCTATGCTCTTATCATTTGACTATCAATTCCTGCAATAATATTTTAATTAATTATTTATTCACAAAAGATATTTATTTGCTGGCACAAAAAGAAATGCCATATAATATATTGTAAAATATTCGTTCCAATTTTTCTATGCCAATATCGGTTTTGCTGTATTTTACCTTTCAATTTTGTTCTACTTTCAAAAAGTTTATCATTTTTTGGAATTCAAAAAATATTTTTTTCCCCTCTTAAATATCACATGCATACACACACATACGTTCACCTGATGCATACACACTCAATAAAAAAAATATATTCAAAAAAAATATGGCCCAACCGCTAAATTTAATTAGTTTTTTTTTTTTAATTTTATTTTTTCTAAATTAAATATTGACAGTTGCTGATCTTTGTCCACTTTGATAAAATTTGAATATTTTTTTTACAACAGTTTTTCTTATCGCAAATAATTTTTTTCATTTATTTTCTGTATTTTTTTCTTCTTACGCACTTTTATGTAGAATTTTAACTTTTGTTGTTGATGACGCATGAACTGTGCGTTTATAATTTCTGCCTAAATCGAGTAGCCCGCCTACATAGGCCCAACCATGATATGTCCCCACAAGCCAAATGGATTATATAAATGTATGTTCATTAAAAAGAAGTTTACCTTAAGGTTTGCTGAGGTTAGCTCATTTTAGATTCGATTTGATATTTTTGATGGACAAACACTATGGGAATATTTTGCGTACAACTGAGAATGCATGCCTTCCGGGCTTTCGTTGCTCCCAAATTGGGAATGTTGACGTGAATTTTTATTCCATCAAACATGGTGGTACATTATTATTAAATACATGAAGACTAATCACCGGGAGATTTTTAATCATAAATAATCTTTTAAAGCAATCGTAAAAAATATAAAAAGAAAAATTGAAAAATTCCTGCCCACGTTCACCTTTTTTTCTCTTCTTGTTGAAATTTTTCTACTCTTGTCTTCTTCTTATTTTTCATCACCTTCTACTTTAAAGAATTATCACTAAAGTCTGCTAATTGATTGGATTTACTATTGTTTAGTAAATAGACAGACGTTAACTTTTTTAAGTGTCACCCTATAGAATGTTAGACTTTTTCGAAGAGAATCCTTCATTTTTTATAGTAGCTGTCAAATTTTTTTACAAGCTGTCAAATTTAAGACCACACCCGGTGTAGGGTATTAAAAAATAGAAAAAAGACAGATGGAAGTGAGTATGCCAAGATTCTTGTCTCATTCGCCACTAAACCTACACTTTTGTATCGAGCGAACCTCAACTGCTCACTAGGTGCCAACTTTATCGGTATGAGCACACCAGACGGAGTCATTTGCAGCGTTGCCATTGTGCAATAGAGTGTAAAATATACAGAAATCTTCCTGAGAAACCTCCTCAGAATTATAATTGATCACACCACCACTTAGTAATGGCGCCACGTGTGGTAATACATCCCGTTCTCTATGCACTTCAGGCAGACACACATTACCATTTTCTCCACATCTCAAATGACTAACAATTAATTTATTCTAAGAGAATTGACACTCAACCGTTGATCCATTCTATTCTTAACCATCTTGCTATAAAAAGCTCTTATACTCTCAGTATTTCATTTCGTTCATTTTTCTAACCTAAAAGATCAGCTAATTTTCGCTCTAGAAACTAAAGTTAAATAAACTACACTAAAATTTCAGATTTCGATGGATTTAATGTATTATCTTGCTTAGACTTAGCCAATATGCATAGAATATATTCTTTTGGGGCTCGAAGGGTATTGGTTTTTAATGCGAAAACCTGATCGCTTTATAAAAATGGCCATCTATGTCATAGGGATTGAGATACGCTCAATCAGCGCACCATAACTGATAGTTAGCGGTCAGTAATCAGTTACAAGTTGATTACCTCAACTGCTAATGATGAGGCCCATCTAAACCTCTGCTGTCATAAGCGGTGACAGCGCCCGAGATAGTTGCCAATATTTCCCATCAGCGATTCGCAGATCGTACCCGCCTTATATGTTTCAACCACAGCCACCACGTGAATGCCGAAGCACCTCACTATAATCGAGCATAGAATCTGCTATTTCTATGGGGCCCCTCGATTCCCGTGGTACCTATTTTTATTATTAGAGTACTTTAAGTTTTTACCCCGCCCTGTGAGCAATGGTTAGGAACATTGTAACCTTTTATTTTGTACATGCACCAACCTCCGTGGGGGTAATCATGTGATTATTATTTTTAATATCATATTTGCCAGCCATGGCATATCCACTGTCGGATATCTACTTTTGCTCCATGTTAGCTTTATGGTTCCTTTTTATGCCATCATTGGGACAGGATCAACAGTCATAACCAAATCTGAAAATTACACGTTCTGTGAATTTTCCGCATAATAAAGTCAAAATTTGCCACGTTCTGTATTTTGGGGCTGCTGTTTTATTAAAACCACATGTGGTCCAGGTTAAAATCTTCAAGTTGAGTCTATAAAAAGTTAACGGTAACGGTTTTTTCGTATGCGTTTTTAAAAACAAAAATTCCCGTGACACCTTCAGACCAAAATTCATATCTGATAGTCACTTTTCGCGGATACCATAGCTTCTTCATAACCATTTGTGGCTTTTTAGAGCCTTATGTTTTGTAACTTTGCTTATTGTTGTATGCAGCAAGCGAAAAAAAAAACGTCATTCTTTAAGGCTTCGGTAAAAATGTCAAATCTTATACTAAACAAATGTCATTTTGATAACAGCTGTCAAATGACAGGGTTGTACATTCCGAACGGTCTATTTAAAAGGATTTCCCCAAGAACCCAGTTTACCGATTTCACACCTATAAATTTAGCTACTAAGACATTTGAAATTATCCTAAATGTCACCAGATGGCCCAAAGGAACTTGATGGCGCTAACATAACCGCACAAATTTTGACATAATCGCTTCAATTTATCATAATTTCAGTTGTACGAATTTTACGTAGTTTTTTGTTTGTTATTTTTTAACTTTTAAAAAAAATTTAATTCCTATTAATTTTTATACTAAAATGTAAATTGTTACTGCTACGAGACTTAAGGATACTTGAATATTTGAATATGTGTAAGTGTGTACCAAAAAACGCAGACTCAAAATCAGAATTGTAGTTTTGTTGGGTTTTAATTTTTATAGCAATTATGTGAGATTTTTCAAAAAATTAGGAAATATTGATTATAATTTGTTGTTATTGAAATATTTAAACGAGAATTTGAACAATTCATTAATGTAAAAAAAACTGCTTTGAAACTTACCCTTCCCCCGAACCACCCCACCATCAATGAAAATAAATACATCAAAAGTATAGTAGGGAGGGAAAAAACCAATTGTAATTATTAAAAATATTAAATAAATGGAATGTCATTAATATGAAAACTTTAAATGGTAAACACAAGAGAGGGAAAAAGCAAATAAAATGGTGAAAAAAATAATTATAGAAAAAACCTGTTGCACATTGTGTGTGGTAATTAAATAAGACAACACCCTGTAACGCATTTTCGAATTTGAACCAAAAGATAAAATATTTTCGTTAAATGTGTGTGAAAGAGAGAACAAAAAAGAAAACAGGGAAAAAAGGAAAAATTTAAAATTTTAGAAAGAAACATGATAAACTTGTTTAGATTATTTAAGATACTCGTACACGAACACATGCATGCACACGTCAAATGCAAACCTGACCTGGACACACGTGCATACGCGAGACAATTTTTGCATGTGTACGCATATGCGCTTGTGTCATGTTCAAAGAAAGCAAATTTCAACCGCAATTAAGTTTTGTTGGCGCTGTGCACGAACCTTTCGAAAATCGTTTAAATGCAAGTGTACAGTTACAAAAAAACCAAAAAAATTTTCCTTTTTCGAATTTATACAAAAAAACAATTTCTTTTTTCAAATTTCTTAAAAATTTTTTTTTTTTTAAATTCTTGTTTACTATTTAATTTGTTTAGTTAAAAAATTTCTTTAAAAAGTCTTAAAAATGAATGAAAAATAATTTTTTTTAAACAAAGAAAGGAATAATTTTCCTTTCTAGAAAGGAATAATTTTCGAAAAAATTGACTCACGCTCAACGGCAAACATTTTTTCCAGAAAATTGTCCGATATTTCTCATTTAAATTTTTTTTTTTGTAAAAAAAATTATGTTCAAAGAGTCATAAAAAAACTATATAGTTTTTAAAACAAAAAAAAAAAAAGTTTTAATGACAAAAAATTCAAATTCAAACGAGAGTTTTCGAAAATTTTCCGAAAAATTATCTTTTGAAAAAAAAACGGGAAAAAATTCGAAAAAAATCTTCGGAAAATATAAAGTTTTTTTTGTTAAGAAATTTCTTTAAAAAGTCTTAAAAATGGATGCAAAATAATTTTTTGGAACGAATGTTTTAGGAAAGAGTAGTTTTCGAAAAAGTTTATTGACATCCAAAAGCAAAAATTTTTACAGAAAATTGCTACAAAAAAATTGTCCAAAATTTTTCGAAATTTCTCATTTTAATTTTTTGTCTTATTTTGTAAAAAAATTATGTTTAAGGAGTCGTTAAAAAACTAAATAATTTTTAAAAAAAAAAAACTGGTTTTTAATGACAAAAAATTCAAAAATTTTTTCAAAAAATTGTCTCTTCAAAAATAAAACGGAAAAAAATTCGAACAAATCTCCGAAAAGTAAAAATTACTGACTGGGAAATATAAAGTTTTTTTTTAATGAAAAATTTCTTTAAAAAGTCTTAAAAATTAATGCAAAATAATTTTTTGGACGAATTTTCTAGAAAGGAATGATTTTCGAAAAAATTTATTGACGTCCAAAGGCAAATTTTTTTTACAGGAATGATTTTCGAAAAAATTTATTGACGTCCAAAGGCAAATTTTTTTTACAGAAAATTGCTACGAAAAATTTGTCTACAATTTTCCGATTTTTTCCTTTTTTTTTGTAAAAAAATTATGTTCAAAGAGCTGTAAAAAAACTAAATTATTTTTAACATAAAAAAATGGGTTTTAATGACAAAAAATTCAAAAAAACGAGAGTTTTCCAAAATTTTTCAAAAAATTATTTTTTTGAAAAAGACCGGGAAAAAATTCGAAAAAAATCTCCGAAAGGTAAAACTACTGACAGGGAAGTGTAAAGTTTTTTTTTATTAAGAAATTTCTTTAAAAAGTCTTAAAAATGAATGCAAAATAATTTTCTAGAAAAGAATGATTTTCGAAAGAAATTTATTGACGTCCACAGGCAAAATTTTTTTACAGAAATATTGTCCAAAATTTTCCGATTTTTTTCATTTAAAGATTTTTTTTTTGTTTTTAAAAAATTATGTTCAAAGTGTCGTAAAAAAACTAAATAATTTTTAACACAAAAAAAATGGTTTTTAATGAGAAAAAATTCAAATTCAAACGAAAGTTTTTAAAAAAAATTTCGAAAAATTATCTTTTCGAAAAAAAAAAATCGGAAAAAAATTCTCAAAAAATCTCCAAAGAGTAAAATTTACTGACTGGGAAAAATGTAAAGTTTTTTTATGTGGAAAAAATTTCTTTGCTAGTATTTTTCCCGTTAGATGGTCTTCATTATTTTTTTTTTCTAGTAAATAGTCGGTTGGATCCCTTTTCATTGATGAAGAATCAAAAAATCAAGTTTGATTTGTTAAAATTTCAACAAGAAAAATGCTGGAAGAAAATGGGAAATTTGTTTCGAAAAACAATTGACCAAGACAAGAAAATATAAAAACGAGACGATGGAAAGAATAAGAGAATTCCGTACTTGACCGTGTATATGTGGTCTTTAAGATTTGGACTAGGCATAACAGGGGAGAACAGGTAAATTGCGCAAAAGCGAAATAATCATAATAAAAATGTCGAGAGCAGCAAAAACCAAAGAAAAAAGATAACCGCAATTTACAAGAAAACTTGTTCATGGATAAGAAAAGAGGTAAATATTCTGTATTCCCAGGTGGCCCATAGTGATCCGCATAGTAGTCGCCATAATGGTATCTATAGTGGTGGCCATAGTGTACATTCGAATACGGTTACGATGACGAGAATAAACGATAATCGTCGTCGGAAACAATTCAAAACGAAATCAGTCAACACAACTGACCCAAAACTCTCCGCTTCCAAGTGTAGCGCAACTGAAATGACCCAAACATCGACTCTGGCTACATTAGTTTTTTGTTGTTGCTTTTTTTCTTTGCTTCTATTTGGGCTAAGGGGATGGGGATACACAACTAGTACTATGAGGCTACAATGCCACGGATTCATATGAAATATCGTTAAATAGACTTGACGATTTCTGATTTCTGATTTCTTTTACTTAAACTTGTACTCGTAAAGCAAAGCACAGCCTGGGATTGATGACTATTTACTGGGAATGCCCAATAGAGTATGTCCACACCTTTTTTTTTGCTAACGCTGGTTTCATCATCATCATCATCATTGCCATGGGAGAATCTTTGCACAACTGTCTATATATATACACACGTGGCCATATGGTACAGTGCTCGCTGTTTTTATGAACCTCACTGTACATTACAGTACTTGGACTCTTCTGCTCAAGAGCTTAAAGCATGTCTTCCACTGCTTCGTTTTACTTCTTTTAATTTCATTTTATTTTATAGTTCTCCCAACAGTTGACTTTAACTCTTTTCATCATTTCTATCGCTCAAACTTATCTCTTAGATCACCAGACCCAGCCAGTTCCCCCCCGCCTCGCCCTTCCTCAGAAGATCAATTTACTCATACTTTTGAGTCTCATTTTGTGTGTGTGTTTTTTGTATTCTATAAAAACGTGATCTGATCACATTAGTTCAATACGAAAACCTTACGTTGATTAACTGTTGATTAACATAATTTATTACACTTTCGTTTCCCTTCTTCGCTCGCTTACTGTATCTGAGTGCAAAACCCTATTAACAAATGTTTCCGGTTTATTTTCTATGTTATGCTTCCAGCTTTTAAGAACCGATTAGCTCGAGTATATTTTTTTTTCAAATTAAATATTTCGGTAATTTTTATAATATAATGTTCAGAAAAAAAAAATCTGGTGGTTTTCTTGTAAATTTCGTACGCGTACAATGTACAATGTCCAGAATGGGAAAACGCTTAGGAAAATTCAAGAATAATTAATAAAGAGCAAAACTTGTGAAAAACCGAAAAAGAAACTTCAAGAATTATATTTTTAAAAATTTTATGAAAATTTCTATTATTTGCACAAAAAAAATCATAAAATATTTTTCTTTTTACCAAATTAATTTCCATTCGAAAATGTACAAAACTGTAAAATTAGCGAAACAAATTGAATTTTCCTTTACTTGTGAGCATAAATTGTTATTGCAATGAAGAAAATTCTTTGCGGTTAATTAATATGCAAAGCCAAAAATTTAGTGCCATAATCAGCTCCGTAATATTCTTTTGGTACTTGTTCAATTTTTTTTATGCTCTTGATCTTGGCTTATTGCATTTTTCTATTACTTTAATGGAATTAAATGTAAATTTGACGGTTTCATAATATTCTAGCAAATTTTGTTGCAGATATTTTTCTAATAGCTAAAACAATAATATTTTTTGAGCAGTTGCAACAAATTTTCTAGCACTTTTTTCTGTAATCGGCATTTTTTCTAGCAGTTTTTCCTTCATTGAATATTATTTCTCATAGCTGAAAATATGAACTATTATTTTGCCAGCAGTTTCTTGGTTAATCCACATAATTTCTGGCAGCTAAAAATATGAAATATTTTCGAGCAGTTTTCTCTGTTAATAAACATTTTTTACTTGTTCATAAAAAAATTGATAATTTGCACTTGTTCATTAAATAAGTCGGAATTTTTCTGGACTTTTTTCCTTCAAGCCCAAAATATGAGTATGAGGTAATATTTTTTTGTAGCACTGTTCTCTGTAATCGACCTTTTTTCTAGCATTGTAGAAAATTAACTGATATTTTTCTAGCATTTTTTCCTTCAATTAACATTATTTCTCGTAGCGCAAAATATGAACTATTATTATTTTGCCAGCAGTTTCTTGGTTAATCCACATTATTTCTGGCAGCTAAAAATATGAAATATTTTCTAGCAGTTTTCTCTGTTAATAAATATTTTTCACCAGTTCACAAAAAAATAATAATTTCCAGTTCTTCATCAAATAAGTTCGCATTTTTGGGGCATTTTTTCTTTCAAGCCCAAAATATGAGCCAATATTTTTTTCTAGCACTTTTTTCTATAATCGGCATTTTTTCTAGCATCCTAGAAAATGAACTGATATTTTTCTAGCAATTTTTCCTTCAATGAACATTATTTCTCGTACCTCAATATATAAACTATTATTTTTCTAGCAGTTTTCTGGTTAATCCACATTATTTCTGGCAGCCCAAAATATAAAATATTTTCTAGCAGTTTTCAATGTTAATAAACATTTTTTAGCAGTTCATAAAAAAACTGATAATTTCCAGTTCTTCATCAAATAAGTTCGCATTTTTGGGGCATTTTTTCCTTCAAGCCCAAAATATGAGCTAATATTTTTTTCTAGCACTTTTTTCTATAATCGGTATTTTTTCTAGCATCCTAGAAAATGAACTGATATTTTTCTAGCAATTTTTCCTTCAATGAACATTATTTCTCGTACCTCAAAATATAAACTATTATTTTTCTAGCAGTTTTCTGGTTAATCCACATTATTTCTGGCAGCCCAAAATATAAAATATTTTCTAGCAGTTTTCAATGTTAATAAACATTTTTTAGCAGTTCATAAAAAAACTGATAATTTCCAGTTCTTCATCAAATAAGTTCGCATTTTTGGGGCATTTTTTCCTTCAATCCCAAAATATGAGCCAATATTTTTTTCTAGCACTTTTTTCTATAATCAGTATTTTTTCTAGCATCATAGAAAATGAACTGATATTTTTCTAGCAATTTTTCGTTCAATGAACATTATTTCTCGTACCTCAAAATATAAACTACATATTATTTTTCTAGCAGTTTTCTGGTTAATCCACATTATTTCTGGCAGCCCAAAATATAAAATATTTTCTAGCAGTTTTCAATGTTAATAAACATTTTTTAGCAGTTCATAAAAAAACTGATAATTTCCAGTTCTTCATCAAATAAGTTCGCATGTTTGGGGCATTTTTTCCTTCAAGCCCAAAATATAAGCCAATATTTTTTTCTAGCACTTTTTTCTATAATCGGTATTTTTTCTAGCATCCTAGAAAATGAACTGATATTTTTCTAGCAATTTTTCCTTCAATGAACATTATTTCTCGTACCTCAAAATATAAACTATTATTTTTCTAGCAGTTTTCTGGTTAATCCACATTATTTCTGGCAGCCCAAAATATAAAATATTTTCTAGCAGTTTTCAATGTTAATAAACATTTTTTAGCAGTTCATAAAAAAACTGATAATTTCCAGTTCTTCATCAAATAAGTTTGCATTTTTGGGGCATTTTTTCCTTCAAGCTCAAAATATGAACTATTATTTTTCTAGCAGTTTCCTGATTAATCCACATTATTTCTGGCAGCCCAGAATATGGAATATTTTCTAGCAGTGTGCATTGTAAACACCATTTTTTTATATTATTTCTGGCAGCCGAGAATATGGAATATTTTCTAGCAGTGTTCTCTACAAAACACCATCATAATGAATTAATTTTTTTCAAGCACTGTTCTATATAATTGGCATCCTTAAAAATGTTTTAAAAATTTTTACAGCACTGTTTTTGCAGCACTTTATATAAGTGAAATTTTTTCTAGTACTCATATTTTTTAAAGGCTATTAAGATTTTTTCTAATAGCCTTTAAAAATATGATATATTTCTAGTACTTTTGGTACTATTTTGAGAACCTAAAACATATTGAAATTACGCACCAAATTGAATATATTTTAGTATTTATATTTTTGAAATTTATTACTGAGTTTTTATTATTTAAAAAAAAAAAACATTTTTATTAAGTATACTTGCTTAAACTATATGAGAACGGTCTTAGATATTATGGCATTCTCAAGTCAATTCAGATTTTATTCTATTTTTTGAATACTATAAAATCGTTTCTAATTTTATAAAGTTTAATTTAAAAAATTTCCATTTTCATAAATATTTGTTGACAGAATAAAAGTTTATTTACAATTATTTTTAAACTTACAAATTCTATTTTTTTAAGTTAGTTTTTCTCCTTTTTAAAAAAAAAATTAATAGTTTTGTTTACAACAGAAAAATGCAATAATTATATTAATTAAAAACAATAATTTTCTAGTATTACTTCTAAAACGCCATTTTGTATGAACAGGTGACCACGCTCTTAATAATGCACGCTATTTGCGCATTCGCCATATTGAAAAATCAACGCCATTTATGAAAAACTTTTTGTATAATGTTCAATTTGGTTTTTTTTCTCTTTCATACAAGATTTGAAGTTAGTTAAAATTTAAAAGTTATTCAATTATCATTTAATTCTTATAATTTTCGTTCTATGAATATTTTCAATTTTATTATCATGTACACTTGCGTACGTGTATAGAATTTTGTTTTTATTTCACTTTTAATCTTTTACTTTGACATTTATTAATATAGTTAATGGCATTGATAAAATGACATATTAAAAATGCAAAACTGTACGGATTCTGTGCATGCTTGAAACGAAATCTAAAAATAAAAAGAAATATTTGACTTTTAACTTAAAGGAAGTGGGTTAAAATTTATAATAAAAATTATTTCATGATTAAAAAGATTTACAAAAAAATAAAGGTCATCATAAAATTCTAATCAAATAGCTGCTAATATTTTTGGACTAGTTTTTATCGTTGCTTGTTATTGATGATGTTTTTAATAATTTTTTTCAAAAAGAAAAATACAAAATTATATTTTATTTGAATGAAGAAAGGGGAACAAAACCGACAATACAATAAACCACCTTCATTCACATCGATAATAATGTTGCCCCAAAAAAAAATTATTTATTTTGTTTTCTTTGTGAATTTTTTTTTTGATGAATAATATTTTACTAGTAAACAATTCATTTAAAATATTATTAAATATATATTTTTCTTTATTTCAAAAAATCATTTTATATTAAAAGGAACACTTTATTTTTATTCTTCTTTTTTGGCAATTATTAACTTTTATTGTTATATTTTTCTTCTTACATAACCTTCGCATAAAATTAGTAAAATAATAAAAGTTGCCAGACAGAATATTTTTGAAAATATACAATTTAATTTAGTAAAAATAAAAGAGGCACAGGGAGAAGAAAAACAATTGGTACCAAATACTGCATTGGTAAGCTTTACTGCTAATGGCGAGGTGATATTCAGACCTGTGTGGTGAGGTTTTGCCTTAAAGGCAAAAACGATATCATTGGTTATGATCAAATTGACAGTTGGTATTATTTAGAATGCGGAGAAAAAATAATGGTTGGAACTGTCGGGATGGGACAAGAAGAGAGTGCCGAACAGCGGCACAAGGTGTGAATAAAAAGGGACAAGGGGACAGAAAAAAAACCTTTTAATTCTACGTTGATATAAACAATTTCAATTCGCAAAAAGCTGTCAAGGCTATCATCAATTTACTTTGCAGGCTTTTGTTTTTCTTTTTAGGTTTTTATTTTCATTTATTTTGTTGGTTTTTTTTTTTATTAATATTAGTTTCCAATTATGATCAATCCTTTTTGGTCGACCTTCTCGTTTTTTATTATATTTTTTTTTTAAATTTAGAAATTGGATTTCTAATAACTGAATTCTCTAATCGATCAACAGAATGCAATTATTTTAAATTTTTCATCCACAAGTAAGGCCTCCATTTTTCTATGACTTACGTGCATATTATAGAACTTGACTTTTCTTCAATTGTCACAAATGCAAAATTAAGTAAATTTTCCATTTTTTTACAATAAATAGTGAAACAGCTGAAATACACGAGCGTTCAAAATAATTTCATTTTGAGGTTATGAAAAGTGTCAAAAAATTTCAGACTTTTGCGTTTTTTTTTTGAGAATGTCAAAAAAAATTCAGATTTTTCAGACTTTTATGTTTTTAAAAAAATTTGATTTTATGGCTAAAGTAGAAAATTATTACTAAGAATACAATAATTAAAACGAGTTCCGTCATTTTATTATGTTATAGTGTAGCCTAAATAAGTAGTGCCACATCTACAATAAAATTAATTAAATTTTTAACTTGTCAAATTTTAAATATGTTCACAGACGTGAATAGTAATTAATAAAATTTAAAAAAGGAAAGAATTTTTCTTAAATAGTAATGACACCGTTTTAAAAGGAAAACTTAAAAGCACCAGTAAAAAAGAGACAAAAAATAGCATAACTTTGCTTCCGGTCATAAAGAATTAACTATTATATGATGCAAAAATTATAGTTCTGTCATTTATGGTAATATTTGTTAAGGTCTAAATTTGTAGCAGTTAGATATAAATAATAATTTTTTGACAGTTAAGCAGCTGTTAACTAATTACTATTATTCGACGGTCGGCCATTTTTGTTTTTGTTTGGTAGAATAGAGAGAAGAATAGGGACTATTATTCTTTTGACAAATGTGTATAATAAATGATATTAAAATTGAATTAGAGTCACTAAATAGTTTTGCTAGTACAAGTATGTGGAAGATCGCCCTTAAAAATTTTCCAATTTTTTTAATTTATGATTTGCATAATTTGCTTTGGAATGAACAGAAGATAACTTTGATTAAATGTAAGAACATCAAGCTTTGGTTACTGATTTTTCAAATAAATTTCTTTCTGCGATGGGACGGGATTCGTTTTTTGGACAGAAAATACGATAAAAAGTATAATTTCTGAAGAGGCGGCACTCTAAAAAATCACTGATCAGCATCCATTGCATGTGACATTTTGATCTGAAGGTGTTATTGTCCTCTTTTTGTCAATTAAAAGCGCTATGGCGGCATGATACCCATTTTTTTTGTTGATCTGAACTTAATTTGGACTATATGTGATTTTAACAAGACGAAGTCAGAATTTTCCCAATATGGAAAATTTTATCTTTATTGCTCGAACTATAAATACGCAGATATTCCTTAAACTCTGGAGCATTTAAAAACCAATGTCGATAACGCAATAATTACCTTAAAAGGAACGAGTTCTACAAAAAGTCTTGCGGCAGCCATTTTAAGTGTGATTTATTTAACTGAATTTTCCGAAGCACAAATTGAATAGCCCTTAATCTTCTCCGCAATTGACCTATAATTATAATTTAGACAATTCTCTAAAACAACCGAATTCAGTTAGTATTTCTTTCATTTAATACTATCACTTTTGACAGTTATAATCAACAACAAAAAAATATTAAGAAACTAGTTACATTGTCGGCCGATAGAGCAATCGAAACAATAGATTTTTATTAATTGATGATAGTGTATTTTTAACTGAAGATCGTGTTAATTCTGGAAGCATCTAGAGAGCCATCCAGAATGGGAAACTACTAAAAAAAATTATAAAATGAATATCCAAAATGGCAATTACGAGCCTATGTGTTAATTTAATATGACAGATTGGAAAGATGCTGCTTGTATCATGACTATTATTAGTACGTAAATTGAATTGAAAATGGCAAAATTTGATTTAATACTAATAAATATCATAAAATGTTAAGATAATAACAAGTTGTCTTTTAGCTTTATTTATTTGCTAATATTTGCGAATAAAAGTCTATAAAACTATTGGCAATAATGTTCGTATAAATCGCCTACTTAAATTCCATGACATTTCAATGCCATCTTGTGTTATGCAAATTTGGAAATAAATGGAATATCAAATTGAGAATTATTTTTGCATTAAATTCAAAGAAAAAAAAATAAAATAAATGAAAATTTAAGTTTTTTTTTTTTTTTTAAAATGTTTTCAACTAATTTTTTATCTATTATTCTAGATTTATTAATGGTGATTAAAAAAATTCTCAAATTTTATAATAAATATTTTCTTAAAGAAAAAAAAAGTTGTTTAAAAACAACTACTAAAATTTTTTTTACATCATTTTTTTTAAATTGTTATTTAATATTTTTAAGAAGAAAGAAACCAAAAATGAATAGTTTCAAGTTTTATAATGTTGGAATAATGATATTGCGTCTTAGACGCCATATTGTAAAATCAGATCGTTCCGCCATATTGCAAATATTATGAACGGAATTTTTCAATACATTTTTTAAATGCGCGTTTAAAAATGTCAATAAAAATTCAACAACAAAAAAAGGGGTTTAAGAATTAGTGGCTTTGCCATGTTCTGGAGGGGGGAGAATAGTATCCACTAAAGTCCACCTTCATTTTCTTTAAATATTGCTCTCTATGGGATCGCCAATAGGTATTACTTCATGGTAAGTAAACTGGCATCACGCCAATTATCCTATTTCTTATTATTTCGTCATTGTGAACTATCTTTATTACTATATGTTCTATCAGAAATTGAGTCATATTATGGTCTACTTTTCCATAACCGTTCCAAGTGGCTATGTAACGAATCTTCTTTAAATCGATAAATGTCAGAGTCGTTGCCATCTCGTCACTGTCTCATTTTTTTCTTTCCTACTGACCGTGAGTCGATGCATTTCATATCCTTTTTGGCGTCGATGATATATTCTGGATTTTTTATTTGCCAAAAAGCTCGACTAGCAATAACACAGACACTGTCTTACGAGACAATACGGCATGCTATTGAGGCTTGAAGTACGCTGCGACGATAAACCGCCATCACTTGTAAGTTACCGTGACCATAGCTTCTGTCACCATACCTTCCGGTTGCGTAGAGTACCGTCAAGCTGACAACTGCAGATAAGAAGTCTGCGTTGGCTTTAACATCTGTCAATGAAAAAAATTATCAAATTAACTTCACCTTTTTTAAAAAAAAATTTCGACCTTGAACGTCTCGAAAATATTACAATACACTTCAGATTTTTTTTTTTTAATTTAAAAAAAAATTGTACTTTTGCAATTTTTTTTGGTGGTAAAATAATGAAAAATTTTGAGCCGTTATGTTTTTTGAAATAATTAAAAAAAATTTAGATTATCAGATCTATAAAAGGTGTTAAAAATTTATAAAAGGTGTTAGAAAATGATTTTTCCCTCCTTAAGAATGGAGTCTGATTTAATAACGCTGAGGCGTCTGTGTCTATCTGGTACGTGGTGGTCATGAGTTTGAATGCAGCTAGTCAAATAGTCGGACTAACCTGTGCTTGTCGCCAAATAGTTTGTGTTATTGTGGCGTTAAGCATTTAAATTTCAACCAGTAATCTAGGACTTTTTAAATAACATTAAAAATTATCAAATATATTAGACTTCTGGGGTCTTAAAATATGGCAAAAAATTTTGAGCTCTAGCGTCACTTCGGTTGTTTCTTAAAAAAATTATATCTTCTCTATTAGTTTTTATATTTTGATATTCCTCCTGCCATCACGCAAAAAAAACCATTGCACAAAATGGCCGACTCAATCGCATTAAAACGAAATTTGATAGATCGTTAAGTTTTCATACAACATTGCCAGTTTTCAAAAGAATATCTTTTATGGATAAATTTATGAAGTTTAGGGCCAAAAATTAATAAATGTTTTTTTTTTCAAAGTCTTTAGTTTTGAAGTTTTCTTCCGTTTTCAAAATAAAGAATGCACATTAAAAGCAAGTTGCTTAAAAAATTTATATCTTATCTTAAAACCAATATATTTTGACATTCCTCCTGTCATCACGCAAAAAAAAATATTGCACAAAATGGCCGACTCAATCGCACTAAAACGAAATTTGACAGCTTGTTAAGTCTTCATACAACGTTGCCAGTTTTCAAAACAATATCTTTTATGGATAAATTTATGAAGTTTAGGGCCAAAAATTAATAAATGTTTTTTTTCTTTTCAGTCTTTAAATCGAATTGAAACAATCTTTTAAGTTTATTTTTGAAATTAATTATAAATATTGAAAAGTCGTTTTTTTTTTGGGACATATTGTATGAAATTGTGTTAGGCATTGACATTTTTCAAACTACCTATAATACCCTAAAATTTAAGAATATCTATTATTTCTTCCTGATAAAGAAGCAACAGAAAAGAGTACAAAGCAAATAGAAATTTCTGTTGAACGATTGGTTAGGAATTTGTAAATTTATAAAATATCAAAAATAAGATAAATCATTCAAATATTATCAGTGTAGTGTTATTATTATTATTACAGATATAAGCGGTTGTATCTTGTCGAAATTTTTTCTTTCATTAATAATAGAGAAAATATTGAAATGGTAATTTGGTGTTTTGTATCGGTTTTCTTATTGTTGTTTTTGTTGTTGTTGGGTGTAATAAGTTTTTATTTGCGACATATTTCTAATTTTAATAATATACAATTTTTCTTAAGTCAATTTTATTTGTATTTTCTTTCATGTAATAAATATATACAAAATATAACATCAGATTTGATCTGAAAAATATAAAATGATTTTTTCTCTCTCTTATATTTATACGAATATCTATTAATTGAGACCGTACACTGTCGATGTACATATACGAGCCATATTAATCGTTGTTAAGTAAACTAGCCACATTCATCGATGATGCGTTTATGAACGATTAAATACGTTTTTGTCTTGTTTGTTTCTATTTGATTTCTTTTTCAAAAAAAAAAAAAAAAAAAAATTCTGTGAAATTCTTTTCGAGCACACATCAACAACCGCATTGGATACCTCTTCAAGTGCCATAATAACATGACTTTACCGCTACGCTTTCCATTCAAAGAAACAGAACAACACCAGCTCTGGAGTTGTTCCAGAGATTCGAAAAGAAGCTGTTCTGCTTATTGATTAATCAGAGACGCCATTTGTGGCGATCGATTCGAGGTTAGTCTCGTACGGCCTATTCAACATGGTAGCAATATTATATTGAACAAACAAACAAATAAAACAGACCAAATTTTTGAATAGAACATTAACCGTTTGTCTGTTGTACATTCACACATGCATCGCCAATCATAGTGGTCGGAACACTTTGCGCATATAAATAAATATAGCATTATTTCTTAAACAAGTGCATAGCCATCGAGTGAGTGTAAACTGAATAATTCTTAAGAAATCATGTCATCATTTTGTTGTTGTTATCGTTAATATTACGACTGCTATTATTATCATCATGAACAGTATTTGACCATGGCTATCAGCATCATTGCCATTGCCAACAGTCATCGTATAATGGCCATTTTATCATCCACTTTGCCAAGCAGCTTTATAGGAAATTGTTACAAATCTTCACCATATTCAACTCATTCATATTCATACCGAACAGAATGTTTAAGAGGTCAAAATTTATATTATCGTAAACGTGCTATTATGCGTTTAGCTTTGAAATATTTTTCACGTATAAGAAGTTACCAATTTTTTTTTTAAACAAAAAACCACCAAAAAAAAAAACCTCAATGTCGGTATTTCTTTTTCAGTATTTTATAAAAAATAATTCAAAAACAAACTTTTTTCTATTGACATTGAACACTTTTGCCCAAATTTAGTTAATTAACTAAATGTAATTTTAAAATTGTCACCATTCACAAGCGTTTTTTTCGAATAATATCGATTTTACTACAAGTATCGCAATTCATTAACAGATGGCGTTGCTTTCCTTAGCGGGGAGAATGACTAATCAACCGTTTTTCATTTTAATTTTGTTCAACAAAAAAATTTGTCGACTTATAACATTTTTTTGAAGATAAATCAGCCTAATTAATTATAGACCTTAAATATCTTCTTACCTAAGAGACTATAGACCTCGAATATCAAAAATTAAACCTATTCTGTAGACTTTCATAAGGACAATAAAAATAAAATGCATTTTTTGTAATTAACTAATGCTTGTTAAGGTATCAAATAAATTATTATAAAAGAAATCAAATATATTTTGGAATATCTTATTGGAAAATGATCAGTTTGTGAAGATTTGAAAGAACTCACTTATCAAGGCCTATGGAAAACAATATTTTCAATATTAGTTCGGCTTTGAAAAACCAATTGTTTGTGATATTCAAAATTATTGAGTATTGATACTCAGTAAATAAAAGGTTAGAAAAATATTCATTACTAAAATTACGTTCTTAATATAAAATAAATTAGTTTTAACCTCAAATTTGATTAAATTAGCAAAATTTCACTGTAAATTCATAATTCGCACTAACATCAAATTTCGCACTTACCTCAAATTTCATACTAACCTCAAAATTTATCTCTTTTTTTTGGTCAAATATGGACTTGCTCATTTTTTTTTATAAAGGCCCCAATATTAAGAGGGTTTTTATGTTTATTGAAAATTTACTATAAAATACAAAATTCTTAAAAGCAGATTAGTTGGAAAAATTATTCCAAGTGAATTGGAGGCTTAAACAAGGGCCTATCTTTATGGTTTATTATTTGTAGGAGTTGTTAGCATTTTTGTTTAGACATATATGACTCATTATAAGGTGCAAACAAGAATAAACGCTTAGTGTTAGAAGTAGAGTAATAGTAGTTTTTTTCCGTAAAAATAGCAAAAGCCATTTACGAACTGAGGGAATAGTTCAGGCTAGATCTTCCATAATTTTACCATGACTGGTCTGTAAGGTTAACATAGTTTAGCTCCCTTTTTAAGGTTTAGGTTAACACAGTGGCAGTGGCTATATTTTTTCCCTATTTTTAAATAGTATATATATTAGCCTCTTTTAGAAATAAAAGTTCCCATTTATTTTAAGCTGGTTCGAATCTGTGCTTTGGCAGGTAAACTTAAATAAAATAATAAAAATATAATATCATTTAAATAATTACCACCATATTTTCTGCAGGACTCGATAATTTTGAAGTAATTTTCATAAATAAATAGTCGAATGGCTTCAAATCGCACAAACCTTGGAGGTCAATTGACAACACCAAATCTCAAAACCATGTGTTCTGGGAGCTTTTCGTACAATGAAAGGAAAATTTGTCGGTTTTTTTTTAAATCTTTAAATTCTGCCCGAAACAAAATCGACTATCATATGGTCAATGGGCCCAGAAGTGACGGTAAAGGTCTATTGTTCTTTATTTGCAAATGACACTTTTAGACCAAAATACACATCAGACATCAGTCACTTTTTGTTGTAGAAATTTTTTACAATGGTTAAGCGATCTATAATCTGAAATGTCAAAACTGACACTAAACAAATGCCATCCTGAATGATATTTATATATATATATATATTTGACAGCTGTCACTAAATGGTAGGAGTTATAATTTACGAAACGTCAAAATGAATAAATTCTATATTATAATGACATTTGCCTCAATAATATTTTCATATTATTTTTGCAAATCTAACATAAAAAAATTTAATTTTTTTAATGTAATATTTGCAAAAAATAATATGAAAATTTTGATTTTTATATATTACATTAAAAAGTTTAATATAAATTGTCAACAAAACCATTAAAAAATATCAACAGTTTTACAGGTTAAGAAAAATTTCAAATTCTATAAACTCGAAAAGTTACAACTTCAACTAGTTATGAAAGTTTATAATCCGTTAAGTACGGGCAAATTGTTAGGACACAAAAAAAATATTTTCATATTTTCAACCATATCAAAATAGTTTGAAAAAAAAACCATGTAATATAATATAGAAATTACTACAGTTTTCAAAAAAATAATATGTGTAAAAATATTCTAAATTTCGTCCAATTTGCTTATAATTTTGTAACTGTTATTCTTTTGTAAATTAGAACAACCTAATGCCTACATATGTGTACATGGCGTACATACTTTAGCCGACATTTTAAAATGGAGAAAATCAAGACGAAATAAAGAAACAAAAGAAAATGAATATAATCCAATTCATGTTGGAAACTTCAAATTCAAATTCAAAATTCAAATTATGACAACGGAAGTTGGACACTAAAGCCGGCAAAGAAATTTTTTTCTGGCCAGGCGTGCCATAATTTTCTTAACATATGTGCACGTATACACACGCGTGGACACCAATCTAAGCGTTTCGTGTCAAATACCAAATGAGTACGAACACGATTTGAATTTTAAAATATATAAAAAAAAAAACAAAACAAACAAAACAAAATTTTCGAATAAGTAATTGCCAATTGAATATACCAATTGGAATTCACCGCATTTCCCTATTACATGATTTGGATTTGTTCGAAAAGTATTATTTGTATTATAAAATGTCAATTGAACAGCGAGAATAATAATGACGGAACATCAAGAAGAAGAGCCGGAAGGAGTCCGCATTAACAAATGATCATTTATTACGAGTATCAGAAAAATATTTGTTATCGATTACAAGTGACAATCTTCCGATGAGGTGGTCATTTTTCAATTATAAAGCCGACTGTACACGTCTGCGAGTACTTTTTGTGTACGCATTACAGTTTATATAATTTTTGGTTTGACACAGTTACAAATGACGCCATTTTATTACGTGAACTAATTTAACTTAATAACTGATTTATTTATAAGCACTTACATATTCAAAGTGAATATTTTCTTCTATTTCTCTTGTGGATGCATGCAAATTTAATGGCGACAAAGAAACCGTCAATTAGGTTTTGGTCACGTTTGTATGCATAGCAATTCGAATATAATTTTTTCAACTGATCCTCTGCCAATTATGCTATTTTGCTATGATTTTTCTCCATGACTACTTATAATATTCAAATAGATTATATTTTTTGATGAATATCCTTGAATTATGGCGGCTATTAGGCTTGCAAAAATAAAAAATAAAAATTATGTCTTGTAATTTGCGCCCTCATAAAACTGACAAGCTGCGTATTTTTATAAGATCTTAGTAAGTTTACAAATTTCTCGTAAAATGACATATAAAAACAGCTGCCACAGCTATCATCGCAACACAAATTGTTCAATATTTTAGGTTATAATTTTTTCATTTATTGAAATGTTTAATTTCTGACAATTCTGACATTTAGTTCCGAATTCCACAATCCACATATCGAATGCATGCACTTGGCTATCTTTTGTTAGTTCATCCAAATAGCTTGTTAGTTGAATTTTTTTAATTTTTTGCGCATACAAAAATATTTCTATTTACTAAAATAACTTTTAAATAACAAAAAACTACTAGACTAAAATTGTCAGTATTTATTTGCAGAAAATCTTTTCTGACAGTTATTGAAGGAATTAACTTTGTAGTGATTTTTATTTAGCTCAAGTAATTTATCTGTTGATAATTATTGTGATAAAATAGATGACACTGTAATCAAATTTCTATCATTTCACTTCTTAGATTAGTCAAAGCATAACTGTTGCTAATCTGATGTATTTCTTGACAGTATATAATAATCATATTATAATAATAATGCCAGCTGTCAAATAGACATTTACTTGAATTTTTCATCGTAAACAAAGCTGCAATTTTTCATCATAAACAAATTTATTAGCTTTAATTTATGAAACAAATAATAAATAATAAAAGATATACTGACTGACCTTAGAAATGTAAATTACAAATGAGTTCTAAATTTTTTACATTAAGCATTTAGTCAAATTTAATGTCACAATTAGTAGACGAACAAAATGACACAATTATGGCGATCTGATCCAGATACCGAATTATTTTTAAAATAACTTTCAAATAAATTAGAATTTTATAAATTATATTTTATTAGTTGATTATATGGTTTTTGCTGGTTAAATGCCTGCCTGTGTTTTATTTAATAATATTTTTGCTAACTTCCTTCAAGTACCCTCATATAAAGAAATAGGAAGGGTTCAAATCAGGAGATTATGAGGACCTGTCGATATGACAGGTCTCGCATAACAACACTTTTTGGTATTATTCGGCTGGGAAAAATTTCTCTCAAAATTTGCATCGTAGCACGAGCTATGTGTGATGTAGCACTGTCTTGTTGAAAACACATATTCTTTACGGCTAATTGATCCAATTCGGGCAGAAGAAAATTTTCCAACATATTCCGATAGCGCTCACCAGTAACTGTTTAGCCATTGCCTTCAGCATCCTCAAAGAAATATGGCCCAATGATGCCGCTGGACCCGGACATTTAGCAACCCGGACATTTAGCAACACTGACTTTTTACCCGGACATTTAGCAACACTCTGCCTCACTGCATCAATCCTTTCACGTGCACGTTAACTTTACTATCGCCCAGTCTTTGATTTATCTCCCAGTGTATTCACATTTTCAAAATTATTCATTACACGCTGAATAGTTGACTTGCTGGGCATATGATTAACGCAAAAAAAGTCACGTGAATTTCTCCACGTATTCACAATTGAACAATTATTCGTTGCGGCTTTAAATACTCCATAATAAATGATTCTATACAACTTTCGAATGCCAGCATACAAATGTCATCCAAACCAAAATGGCGGCCAAACAAAATCAACCTGGAATATAAAAAGCACCCTGTAGAAGATGAGCTAAGCCCTGCGTCCAATGAAGCAATTGCGACAGTCAGGATGCACGAGTTATGTTAGGAACATCGAATTGCAGAATCTCAACGCGAATCCTTCGAAATCTGGACTGCTAGAATGATGGGATTGTGTCATAAGCATAAATACTCGTTGCCTATAACTTTGGACGAAAGATATTACCGTTACGACTGTAAGAAAACTTTATAGCCAAAGAGTCGTCACGGATGTTACCGTTACGACTCTATACAACTATCAAATGTCATCCAAACCAAAATGGCGGCCAAACAAAATCAACGTGGAACATAAAAACCACCCTGTAGTTTTATTCTTATTTCTCAATATCAACTTTTATTTATTAAATAATTATGCAAAAATATGCAGTATAAATTTTATTTGATTTATTTGTTTGGTTAACAAAAAGTATTGTAATATTTTATATAAATTTATTATACGACAAAACATGTCGTCTAGATCAGATTGTCATTTTGAAATTTTATTTACCAACTATAGATTGAAAAATAGTTTTTCGAACTTAAATATTCTCTAAAGGACAAATTCCTACGGTATGCGTTTCTTTTGATTAATGCTCGCTAACAACTATAAAGAATAAGACACAATTTAACAAAAAAGAAAATGACTTTTATGACTCAGAACCAAATACAAGTATCTAATTTTAGTTTATGAAGATTTCTTTGCATATTCTTAAAAATCGTTTTATGAAAAAAATTCAAATTATTTCAACCAAAAATTATTTTAAAAATGTAAGTTTTTCTAAAGTGGAATTTAGTTAAAATTATTTTAAATGACAAATTAACTAAACTACCCAGTTTAAAAGTTTCGAGAAATATTTACACATAAATGAGTTTTTTTTTTAAATAAAAACAATAAGAAATTATCCGTTACCACATATCTGAAAAATGGCGCTGTTGTCTTACGATTTGACATCATCGCATCGAACTTAAAGTGTTGGATTTCTCTTTAATAATAAACATTATCTAAATTTAGATTGAATATTAATAAAAATAGAAAAGAGAAATAGAAAAATGGCAAAAAGGTGAAAAAATCCCCAAATCTTTACAATTTGTAAGTGAAAAAATTAAATGCGAATACGTGGGCTACTATATATATTTCTGGCCTAATAATGAAAATGCGAATATTTATCAACGAAAAAGGTTTTATTGTTTTTCAAAATATTCTCCATCAAGATTTATACACTTTTGCATGCGCTCAAACCAATTTTCGAAGCACTTTTTCCACTCCGATTGAGACACCTCCAAAACATGGTTTTTGAATGCTTCAACAGCATCTTCTGGCGACGAAAATCGTTGACCACGCATTTTTTTCTTGATGTGTGGGAATAAAAAGAAGTCATTGGGTGCCAAGTCAGGGCTGTACGGAGGATGACCCATCAATTCGACGTTTTGTCCGGTCAAAAAGGCGCTGGTTTGAGCCGATGTGTGAGAGCTCGCATTGTCATGGTGCACAATGATTCGATTTCTCTTGTTCGTTTTTCGAATTTCTCCGAAGACTTCAGGCAAACAAATGGTGGTGTACCACTCAGAATTGACCGTCCTACGTTGCACAAGCGGAACAGTCGCCACATGACCAGTTTTGCCAAAGAAACAAGCGACCATTTGCTTCGAAGTGCTTCTTCCACGAACAACTTTCGTTGGATTTGACTCGTCTTGGAAGACCCACACGGTCGATTGCTGTTTTGTTTCGGGCTCATACGCATAGATCCATGATTCGTCACCTGTGACGATCTTATAAACGTCTTTTGAAGCACCGCGATCGTATTTTTTCAGCATTTCTTTACACCAATCCACACGAGCCTTTTTTTGAGCGATTGTCAAATTGTGCGGGATCCAACGAGAACAAACCTTTTTTACGGCCAGGTGTTCATGCAATATCGAATGTATGCTGGTGGGAGAAATGCCTAGGCATGCCTCTATCTCACGGTATGTCACATGACGGTCTTGCATTATCAGTTCACGTACGGCATCGATGTTTTCTGGAACAACGGCTGTTTTTGGACGACCTTCACGGAATTCGTCTTTGAGCGAGCGTCGGCCACGATTGAATTCGTTGTACCAGTTTTTCACAGTGCTATAGGATGGTGCTTCATAGCCATACAAAGATTTAAGTTCATCGATGCACTCTTGTCGTGATAATCCACGTCGAAAGTTGTGAAAAATGATCGCACGAAAATGTTCACGAGTTAATTCCATTTTTTTGCCAAATTGATTTTTTCAAGTCACTGTAAACAACACAAATGATAGTCGTACGTCAAAACGTTCTGAGTACGTTTATGCTAAAAAATGTCAAACTTTCCAATGGAAATGTCAGATCGCACCTGGCAACACTTAGTGTTGCCTAGACCAGAAATATATATAGTAGCCTACGTAATAATAATTTTGAGTAAAATTTTTCTAAATAACAATCATCAAAATGGAATTTATCTTAAAGGTCGTATGACAAATTTATATATGATCTCCGATGAGATATTTTCGCAAAAGGAAGTCGCTGACGTAATAATACAATAATTGCCAGCTTACGAGTTACCATGCCAATCTGGTTTCTTTAGTTTGCCTATCATGAATGCATACCAAATGCATGAAAATCATTTCAAATTTTATTATAAGTCAAAATTGTTGCCAATCGGGTTTTTATTCAATAAAGTCTATTTCAGATTTTATATGTTAATGATCATTTTCTCAGTTAAATATTTACATTAACTTATGTTTTTATATTGTAATAATCAAGAAGAAGTGAGGGGAAAGCAAAATAAATTTGCAAATCGACAAAGCCCATCTGAATGAACGAATAAATGTAAATTTCAATGAACACCCTTTATGAACGTGTAAATAAAAAACAAATTGAATAGTCGATGAAATTAAAAAAAATTACTAGAATCTCAGATACAATAGTTAATTTTGCCTCATCGAAAATTCTATTTTTTTTTAGCACACTCCATAAAAAGTGATTAAAAAAAAAAGAAAAGAAAATCCAATGGATATTTATTTACTCATAAAATCAATAACGTTCGTCATTTTTTTCTATTAGTCGAACGATTTGTTAAGACATCGAACATTGACGTCTGACATTTTTATCAATACCAATCGTAACTGGAGATTTCACTATTTTCGCCGTTCGATTGCAACAGAAGCGGTACGCGGCGAGCAATTTGCCTCATCGGAGAGTATTTTTTTTTTCTAAAACTTTCACGCACTAATGTATGTATATGAACGGAATAGCTTACCGTTCAGGTAGCATAAAGTGTATTTATCGTAGTCATTGGAGAAAAAAAACCTTTTATTAGTAATTTTTACGCACACACAGAGTGCGGATTCTTATATTTGTTAAGTGAATTCTCTTCGGAAAAAATCGCTCAACAACCTTTAGAAATATCTGACCTATTACAATGACTTACAAAATTTTAATAGTTAACTAGTGCCATCTGTGTGACCTTTTTAGTTATTTCAATGCTAAATTTCAATTTTATTTCGATGATTTAGCGTTAATATGTTTTTTTTAATTTTTTATTTAATTAGCCTTCATAGTGAAAGTATACAGAAAATACTAAATGTTACATAGGAAAAAATGTTTAAAATTTTCAATGTCTAATTTTTTATTTTTTTTGACAGTAGTTGACGGATTATAAGAGTATCGAGTTCAAGAAAATTGTACAGTACTATTTGAGTTTCGATTATAAGAAACTAAAAAATTTATTGAATTTTTCCTATTAGAAGAAAATGTTCTTCATTAAAAATTTTCTTTTCAAATAATTTAATAAAACTTATTTTCTGTATTTGTAGCTTATCGAAATTTAAAATTCTAAGTTGTAAGTTCAAAAAATTCTTTACAATAAAACGTTGATAAGTGATTGGTTATATATGCAAAATAAAATGTCATATCAATTATTATCAATATTAAAAGTTGGTTTAAAAAAAAAAAAAAAAAAAAACAAAAAGTCAATTTGTTACGGAGTAAAAGTTACGTGGACATTTTTATTCATCAACTTTTACTTTTGAGTAATTTACAAAACCAGTTTTACGAACCGGAGAAGGGCATATGTAAGCACTCATATTTTTTTGTAGAACGTATTAAGTAACTATTGAAAATATATTTTATATTTAATTATTTTACATTTAAATTAATTTGGAACCATCAAGAAAAGAGGAAAAAACAGGTAGTCATCCACATTTTGTCTAGTTGCTCCTATAAAAAATTTTCATAGCCCCAATATTGTTTTTTTTTATTTTTTTTTTTGGTTTAAGATTAAATAATAGCTAATGAAAGAAATTTGACATTTTATTGCGTCTCTATTCGTGTGTATTTGCATGTGTGTTAAAATGTCAATATGAATAAATTTAATTTATCTTTTAAATTTGAAAAACAAATTATATATTTTGAAAGTTTAAAGAAATATTTTAATAATTATTTTAAATATTAGAAAAAATCGAATTTATTGTTACAAAAATGGAAACCATTTTGACAAAAAACCTAAAATTAAACAAAATAAAATCAAAAACAAAACTTCAACGTTAACGGGGTTTTTAAAAGTTTAATAGTTTTTTGATATTATTATTTTTTTTTATACAATTAATAATATCGATAAACACACTCCATACCTCATATTATATATTTGCACAAATATCAAATAATATTTGAAATAAAAATCAACAACGCACCGCACCGCATTCCGAATAATATCAATTATTTTTTTTTGTAAGATTAGTTTTTTTTCTTTCTTTTGTAAATAAATTTTCTCATTCATTTTTTAAATGGACAACATCATTAATTAAGGATGACTTTTGAACACATATACTTTTACTTGAATTTCAATAAATCACACAAAATATGTGAAAACAAAAACCATCATGGATGAAGAGAAACAAAGACGGATGAATATTTGTATTATTATATAAAAATTTCAATAATTAATATTGCATATTTTATATGAAAAATAAAAGAAAATGCATAAAAAAGTCATGCATATGTGTGTATATGGATTAGGATAGGAAAAGGTGATAAAGAAAAACACGTTCAGATTATAGGAGCAATTATGACTAAGAATAAATGGAGTAGGAGCGATTGTGGATACAGAAAAACAAGATAGTCTATTTTAAAGTTGAACAAGAGAGATAGAGAGAGAGAGACAGAGAGAGAATGAGAATTTTGTCCGTTTGCATATGCACAACGATCTTGGACCTGTCACAACGATCTTGGTTTGCAAACGCCACCTGTCAGTTTGCATGCCTAAAAAAATTAAAATTTTTGTTCTAGAAAAAAAATTAAAATTTTTGCTTAAATTCATTCCGGAATTTAAAAAAAAAGTTATTTCAAAATGGATTCTTGACAAAATAAACCTGCCCGTTTCAGTTTGCATGCATATAAAGATCTGCTGAGAGAGAGAGAGACAGAGTGAAGGATAATCCTGTCAATTTCCACGCGCACAAACATCTGAAAAAAAATTAAAATTTTTGCCGAAACATTATTCGAAACAATAAACCTATCAGTTTGCATGCGCACAAAGATCTGTTATCTGTCAGTTTGCGTACGCCACCTGTCAGTTTACATGCGCACAAGGATCTGAATAAAAAATTAAAATTTTTGCCAAAATAATTAAAAAAAAAAATGATTTCAAAATGGATTCTCGAAAACATAAACCTACCAGTTTGGATGCGCATGAAGATCTGGTATCTGTCAGTTTGCGTACGCCACCGGTCAGTTTCCATGCGCACTAGTATCTGAATAGAAAATAAATTTTTTTGGCGAAATGAATTTAAAAAAAAAAGATTTCTAAATGGATTCTCAAAAAAAACCTGTCAGTTTGGATGCCACAAAGATCTGTCACGAGAGAGAGAGAGAGGGAGTGAAGGATAATCCTGTCAGTTTCCACGCGCATAAGGATCTGAAACCTGTCATTTTGCATGCATATAAAAATCTCCCTCTCTCGATAGAGAGAGAGAGAGAGAGAGAAAGAGAGTAAATGAGAATTCTCTCAGTTTGTATCCGCACAAAAATCTGAAATAAAAAAAAATTTCGCTGAAAAAAATTTAAAAAAAAAATATTTCAAAATGGTTTCTCGAAAAATAAACCTGTCAGTTTGCATGCCCACAAAGATCTGTCAAGAGAGAGAGAGAGAAATAGAGAGAGAGCTTGTTCGCAAATATTTGAAATGTGTCAGTTTGCATTCGCATAAAGATCTTAACGAAAGAGGTATGCAATCGGAATTGGGTAACTTTAACTTCTGTATATCGAAATTATTATAGTTTTGTAAATATGGCAGTATCAAATATGTCTAATAATAATAGAATTATGTGGTAGATTTCATATTTTTATATTAAAAAAATAGTCCCCAAGGAAGCTGTGAATGCCCTTTTCCACCCGAACGTCAATTTTGGGGGTATAATTTTAAGTTATAAAAAGTGACTTCTTTGTGATTTTAAAAATATTCATATTTAAGTTTTGCTAAAAATACTAATGCAAGTTTAATAAGAAATTTAACAATTGTTATTAATTAATAAACATTTTTATGCCAAAATAGAGTGTCGCTCAACTGCTATTTTTTAAACTAAAAGAAGACACACATATCGTGAGCAAATATCAGAAATATATTAGGTGTAGTAAACAGAAATCCATTATTTTTGCATTAAATTGAAGGTTTTATTTAGCATAGATAGAATGATACGATTTAGGTCAAATATGCACCGTTTTGTTCGATAACTTGTTGCCATTTTGGAGGTAATTTCATAATGCCTCTCTCATAGAAACCCTCGTCCCTATTGGCAAAAAACTGGGACAGTCGATTTTCACAATCTTCTCTGGAGGTGAATTTTTCACCTGCAGAATCATTCGTCATAGACAGGAAGAGGTGGTAATCACTTGGTGCCAGGTCCGGACTATAAGGTGGATGCATAAGAACATCCCAAACAAGGTCCCGGAACTTCTGGCGTGTCACTATCGATGTATGCGGCCTGGCTTTGTTCTGACGGAACACAATTCCTCTCCTATTGGCCAAAGCTGGCCGCTTCTGGGCGATTGCTTCTTTCAGACGGTTCAATTGTTGACATTATAGGTCCGAATTAAGAGTTCGGCAGTAGGGGAGCAGCTCATAATAGATGATTCCCTGCCAGTCCCACCAAACACACAGCAAAACGTTCCTGGCTGTCAATCCTGGCTTGACCACCGTTTGCACCGGGTGAGCGCGATTTGAACACGACCGTTGTCACTTGACGTTGTCGTAAGTGACCCACTTTTCATCACCAGTAACCATCCGCTTCAGAAATGGATCGATATTGTTGCGATTCAGCAGCGATTTGCAGATGGAAATTCGGTCCATGAGGTTTTTTTGCGATAATTCGTGTGGCACCCATACATCGAGCTTCTTTTTGTTTCCAGCCTTATTTAAGTGGTTCCAAACGGTTTTTTGTGCAATGTTTAGCTCCTGGTCAATCGAAACAGTGCTTACGTGACAGTCGGACTCGACGATTTCGATTTATTTTATCGACATTTTCGACAATTGGCCTTCCAGAGCGTGGTGCATCTTTGACATCAAAATTACCGGAACGGAATCGACGAAACTAAAATTGCGCATGATTGGCTGTTACAGTATTAGGACCATAAACACTATTCACATTTTCAGCTGCCTGGCTTGCGTTTTAGCCTTTATCGAAGAAAAACTGTAAAATGTGGCGTATTTTCTCTTTGTTGGAGTCCATCTTGGACGCGTGCTAAAAAAATACTGAGTCAAGTAATCACAAAACTGTATGAGAAGCTTTTTTAGTACGAAATTTTATCTTTCTCTCTTAAAACGGGAGATACAGACTCCTAAAGCCATCTATTGGCAAAAGAATGGATTACTATTTACTATACCATATATGTTAACTGTAATAGATGCTTCTTTCATTTTCAATAATATATAAATCATATATTTTATTGAAAATGAAAGAAGCATCTATTACAGTTAATGACCAGTATGACCCAGTTTGCAGGCCTGCATCCGAACGTCACAATTTCCGATGACATTGCCTAATAAATGTTAATCAACGGTCTCAATTTCATGTCGAATGTGGTTTGAACGGTGTCAAATCGCAAGATCTTGGCGGCCAATTCACATCAGCCATTTCCTGATAACCGAATTTAGTGCCGCACAAACCGATGTTTTAACGTGTTGTGTAGCTTGTAGTGCCGTCTTATTTAAACCAAAGTTTATTCACATTGAGTTGAATCAATTTCATCAACATGTCACGATGTCGTTCAAAATTCACTCGCACGACCTCTTCAGGATTATTTTCGAAGGAGAACGGCCCAATGATAAACCACACCAAACAGTAACTCTTTTAAGAATGCGTCAATTTTTCGTGCCAGATTCAACAATTTTGTTTTTTAACATAGGCGTTGTCGTTAAAATGACCTTCGTACCTAAATATAAATTTGGCGAAATGTAATTTTTACGGAAGAACCGTTTTTGTAGTAAGTTTGGGATAATTCAAATGCATTGTTCTGCTATAATGACTTCATAACTAAAATTGTACTTGAAAAAAAAACAGTAACAATATTTTGACATTTGTGTTTTGACAGATATTTTAAAAGTTAAAAAAAAACTACCAACGGATGGCGCACCCTCAGAAAATAAAAGCGGCAAGTTAAAGTCAAAAAAAAAAATAACGGAAAACAACCTTAAAGCTGGTCGTACATGCATACTGCTCAAAGGCGCCATTTTCAGATAGGGGCAAATTAATATTTATTCATATTTGTTTGGCGCACATTCTTAAATTATTATAAAACAACAACAAAATATGGCAGAGCAAAATTGATTATTTTATTTTGAAGTATAATCGATACAATTATATTCTGAAAATAACAGCATTCAAAGGGACGCCTCTACTCCGTTTATAAAACCGAAGACGATAGTCTCCAGTCTCGACCACCTTGTGCAATTAATCCGGCCTTAAAATTAAAATATTAAATTTTAATGCATCAATAAACTAATGACTGCAAATAACCTTACAAGAAGAAGTCCAAAGGTATTGAATCATAACTTTTTAAAGGCCATTGCACATCTGCATTTCGTGAAATTATCGATGGGCTGTATGGCACGTAGCGCCGTCTTCCAATTCAGGCCATAAAAAGTTCGTTGTCATCGATCTGTGCATTGTCATTTTGAAACAAAAATAAGGACCGATAAATCACACCAAACAGTCATTTTTTTGGAATGTAAAGGTTCCTCGTGAGTATATTAACCGATTCAGAGAGATCCAAATGCACCTTATCTGCAAAGATGGTTTACTCGGAACGATCAACATTATTTTCAAGTTGTTCCAGAGCAAAACAAGCAAATTCACGACATTTGTAATAGTCCAATGGCTTTAATTTTTGTGTGAATCGTTTGTGGCATGGGCTATGCGGCACATAGCAGCATTTTGTTAAAACCACATATTCGTTAAATCGATATCATCCAATTTAGACTACACAAAGTTCATTATCATTGATCTTATTTGACATAATACTTCGGAACGCTGTTCAGATGCTATGAAGACGAATCTACGGGCAGTATTGCCAGATATCGATTATAATATACATTATCGTCTGGCAATCATTTGAAATTATTGATGGCTAAAATTATGATTATAAATTGTAAATTTTTGTTATATTTTTTCCTGGTTCGTTTGCGTTTGCTGTGTGGCTAATTTAAGGGTATCTCTTCGAGGAGCAGATTTGCAGAAAAGTTTCAGTGAACAAATTTTGTTTGAGTTAACCTTAGAATTCTGTACTATGATTTTAATCATGAAATACCTTAAAATGCGACCAAATTTTACGTTGGTGCTACACAATAGTCTCTGGCTGTTGTTAAAAAGAGGTCTTAGCAGAAAAAATATTGGGGTTAATGAGCTTTACAATAGAAATAAGGACCGATGATGCCATCAAACGATGGTGTTTGTATAAGGACTACACCAAAAGGTTAATTTATCAGAATGCAAAGGTGCGTTGTGAATAATTTGCAGGTTGACTTCAATTTTGTTTATTCAGCGATCCAGGGAGATAAAAATGTGCCTAATATCAAAAGGTCGTAAATTAGAAGAATTGCTCGATAAGTTGCAATAAAAGAACGATTATTTTAATAAAAAAAAATTCATAATTTCCTAGCATTAATGAGATGCGTATCTTTTTATTAATAAATTGCAAACATTATTAAATCCAACTGACAGTGACAGAACATGTTGACATTTCAAATATGGCCACTCGATTTATTTGAAAACAGATCATCCCTATTGAAAAACTCCTTATTATTTTGATGAAATAAATTTCTACAGACTATTATTATATAGTTTTTGTTGTTTAGCGTTATTAATTATAGAAATTTTCAATAAAACACAGTCTGGTGGTTCTTAAAAAATTATTTTTTTTATCTATTATGATTTGTAATTTAATATATTTCATTAAAAAGATGCAAGCTCTAAAATTTTGAATCGAATAATAGAAAAGGATTTCATATTACAATAAAAACCATCACACAAATAAGTAGATATCAGTTTTATTACTTATTTACAACTAAAAATAAATCATAATAAACAGATTTTTATCGAAAGTTTTTTTTGTATCATAATATTGAAAAATGATGATGAAGTGGTAGTGAACACCCATCGGTGTTTGTAACAACAACGATAGGTGTGAGATTATAATAAATCTCGAGGCCACTGTCTCTTAAGTTTCTGATGAGTTTTTTCAGTTACGAGTGGATTAGGATAATAGAATAAAAGGGAGTGAAATTTTTAGTAACGGTGCAGTATGATAAGTCAGTGATAAATAAAATGAAGAAATAATTTATTCAATAAAAATTGATGTATTATTGAATATAGTCTCTTTTTTTATACAATCCATGCTGAACGATTTGTTAAACTCTGCAAATTTTGGCCTCAGTTTTAATTGTAACTTCAGAATTGGACGCAATTTTCTTTTCACCAAATCATTTCTTTCCTCAGTTTCAGTTATAAAATAGGTCTCGGTTTAGGTTTGGATGGGAAAAAAATTGGTCGCAGAGAGCCAAATCTTAAGAATACGGTGGATGGAGTAGCAATTTATAACGTAATTGCACTAATTTTAGTGTTGCAATCGTCGATGAATAATGAAACAGACCTTTTTTGCTACGCCAAATGCCAATTATTCAACTGATCTAATATTATCCTGTTATTGGTTTTCCTTTTTCAAGATAGTTGTTGCCTTCTTTAATGCACGTTTGCTAGTAGAAATCCATTGTTATGCCTTACGCTTAAAAACGTCCAACGCTACATCAAAGTTGTTACGCAGACACGTTTTGCACAGTTTGACAAATCGTGCTCCACGGATAATATAAAAAAGTTACTCTCTTTTGTGATAGTTTTTTTTTTTAAATTATTTTCACATTGAAAATTATGATAATTTCTTTTCCCTTCTTTAATATATTGGTTTTAAAAAAAAATTTAATTCATCAATTTCTTGTTTTACGTTTTTTTACTACACACAATAAAATTTGATCAACTATGCCCTTACCATTTAGCGATTGCACTGCCGCCATATAGTCGTATGTGTACGAGAGTAGCCACCACACAGTAACGATAACAACTTGAAAACACACCATAGCCGCCGAGAGAGTTGACTAATTGAAATAATATCCGGAAAACATTTTGAATATTGGTGAAAGTGAAATGACGTGCAATAAAAACAAAAGAAGCAAATGGAAAAACAAAAACAAAAATTGTGTGGAGAAAAAATAGAAATAAATAATAAAACAAAACAAAAACTGTCAGTTATGTTAAGAGTCAATATGGCAATATTTACGAGAGTATTTCGTGGTAGATTTTCTATTTTGCTCGTTTCGTTTTCCTTTTGCATTGACTAATTCTATTTCTTTCTTTTGCTTATGCATTATTTTTTTGTTGTCTCATTTTCTTTTTAATAATATATCATTTTAAATTTGGTTTTTTTTTAAATTTATATTTTATTTGTTTTTGTGAACCTTTTTTATTTATTGGGGAAAATTTTCTCATGTTTTCTGTTTTCTGTTTGAGGTTTTTTTTTATTTGGTTATAAATTTTCCCATGTTTTCAGTTTTAATGAATTTGCAAATTTATTTTCGATATCATCTAATCGATATTTTCCAATTTTTATACGTAATGCAAATTGATTAGCTTAAATATACATCATAAACATAAGTTGCTTTTGTATGGGTGTATTTTGAACATATTACACGAGGACATTTATTTGAATTCAAATTTATCCAATTATGAAACGGAATTTCGAATGGAATTTAAATTTCGAATTTCGAATTTCGAATTTGAATGTGAATATAAATATAAATACTTAATTTTTGATTATGAGTTTATGTATGAATTTGAATATTTGCAACTGGCGAAAATTTTTTTAATTTGTATGGCTTATAGTTTGTAGAAAACTAAACATAACAAAATCGAATCGATCGTGTATCAATTAATCCATTCGATTATCCGATAGGTGGTTGGTTGGTATTTCAGCATTGGTAATACGGATTTTATACAAATTTCTCATTTGTAACATTTAAAGATATTGGAATTTATTTGGTTTTTGTTATTTGTTTTATAAGTTAGGAGCGGTTATTTAGTTTGATTTATACAATAAATAAACTCGATTTAATTTGAGATTTATTAGTATGACGGGAAATTTTTAAAAGGGAATAAATGAAAAATTATTAATTACAAAATATTTGCCAAATTATTCTAATAATAAAATTAAAACCATTTTAAACAGATTTTTGTTAATAGAAAATTCTACATCACTCTTCTTAATTGTTTGGAGATCAGTAATAGAATTGAATATGAAGGAAAAAAGCAAACAATTTCTATTAAGTTTCCACAAAAAAAATATCAAAGATAAAATTCTGCGTAGATTTCAAAACTATTTCAAATTTAGATGATCTTAAGTGATTCAAAAAGTCTCCACAAAAGGAATTTTTCAATATTTTACCAAAACTAAAACTCATTTTTTGTCACAAATTTAAAAAAAAAAGTATATGTTATAGTCATAAAATCAGTTTTTTAATAAACAAAATATTTAAATCTGTACAAAATAAGATTAACAAATAAATCTGCAATTGAACTTGCCTACTTCCATGCAAATAGTTTGGCAAATTTGTAATTATTGATTATATTAAAAATTTGCCAAACTATTTGCATGGAAGTCTACATGAAATACTAAAATTGATAAAGTGAAGTTTTTTAATACTTCAGACTTAATAAATTACTGGTTTTCCACAGAATCGAAAAGAATTACAGTAAGTCTCCACAAAGACTAAATTTTTATTATTTTTTCCAAAAAATTGTTGAAATAAAATAACTTTAACTATTTATAAAAAGTAATAATCACAAAATAAGATCCTCATAAAATTTTCTATCTTCACAAAATCCAAAAAGTCTACACAACAACTAAATTTTTATTATTTATTTCTAAAAATTGCTGAAATAAGATTATTTGAATAAGTTATAAGAAGTAATAGTCATATAATAGGGTCGTCGCAAAGTTTCGGATTTGCACAAAATCCAAAAAAGTCTCCACAAAAACTACATGTTTATAATTCTACCCTAAAAATTGCTGCAATAAAATATTTTTATCAATTTATTAGAAGTAATAATAAAACAATAGGATCTTCATAAAATTTTCGATCGTCACAAAATCCAAAAAGTCTCCACAAAATCTAAATTTTTATTATTCCTTCCAAAAATTTGCTGCAATAAAATAATTTTAACAAATTATAAGAAGTAATAATCACAAAATAGGGCCTTCACAAAATTTTGGATCTACACGAAATCCAAAAAGTCTACACTAAAACTAAATTTTTATTATTCTTTCCTAAAAATTATATTGTAAATTTAGTTTTTAATTATAAAAATTCTCACAAAATAATATTTCCCTTTGACCGGCACCGTTTTTTTCAATTATTTTCCTAATAATTTTTCTTTCACTAGAATTAACCATATTTGAAGAAATTTGCGAAAAATTGTTAATTTAAGCGCATATACGCTAATTTAGTAATAATAAATTTTCAGTAGTTCAATCAAAATTACGTCTTCTGATTAGTTTTGGATAAAAGTCTACACAAAATGATCGTGGTCCATTAACTCTTATTGAATAACAAAAAAGTTTTGAGTTCCAAGATTATTTAAAAAAAAAAGCTTTATTGGGCATGAAAACACAACAAATCTTAAAATAATGTACAACAAGAACATATATTTCAAAATACATAATTAAGTGTTTCTATTCAAATTCATTTTGAAAGAATATAAAATTGAAATTGCATTATGGGGTTTCATTGCGACAATATTTTGACACCAAAAAATTCTCATAATTGTTACTTAAATTCGTACATAGAAATCTCACAGTTTATTGTTAGGAAACACAACAAAATTCACACGATCTTTATTTGTAATAATAGAATTTTTTTTAGTAACATCAAAGCTTTTAAAAAAATTGCAAATATAAATTAACATATTTATTGCCAAAGCCCCTGTTTTGAAGAGATATATTCTAGAAGCCCAATATTTTCTATTAAATTTATTTCATAAATCTAAACAAACATCTTAATTTTCTATATTTAATTATGAAAGCCTTGGTTTTGAGTATATCTACAACTCTAAATAAGTTAAATAGGGCCTTTACCGACTAGTCTATCTGTAGGCAACCTATTTTTTTTGAACAGTTGGACGGATGAGGCGACCGATCTTAATAAAAATTTCTTTGTAGTTATCGAGGTCCATATTACCCAAATCCGTGATCTGCATTATGGAATCTTACCGTACAGGGCAGATCCGTACTGTGGAGAGATGTGGGCTATAAATGCATAATAGTATAATCCTTACTAACAGCCAAGCCGCTCTTAAGGCTATTCGTGACCCTTTAAATGATTCTGTACTCAATCAGATTCGAAACAGCTTACTCAAAAATAGGAGTGTCGAATTGTGTTGGGTGCCGGGGCATGTGGGAATTAAGGAAAATTATCGTTCTGATCAGGTGGTTGAAGAAACTCTCCGGTGTCTTATGCTGACAGATCTTCCTAATATACCTCGCCTATTAACACCCTATCCAAATTTTGAACAGTTTTTGTAGCTAGAATTTCGGTAAGGATGTTGAGTAGATTGGTTTGATGGTAGTTTGTCAGTCCGATATTAAATAGTGAGACCTTCTTAGACATCTCACTGGCCAACTACCAATAAACTAGTCTACTCAACATTCTTACCGAAATTCTGGCATCCTATTCTAACCCATAATTTTCTTTTTAAAAACCACAAATATTGTTTCTGGCTATTCTATTATGTTCTCCCACATATTCCACACATATTGAGCAAATGTCAGCAAACGTTATCGTTGAGCTCCTAGAGATCCCTTTTCAATCTGATCAAACATACTAACATGCTCCACAAAATCTAACTAACTCAAATTGTTCCCACCTACTAAAAATAGACCAACTTCATTTAGAAAACCGGTAGCACCCACCCAAACGAGACTTGAAGTTACCAAATAGCCTCATAGATGCCGTGCTATTAAAATGGCCTCACAAAAAAAAAACCAACAAGAATGTTAATTTTTATTAGAATAATTATAGTTTTAATAATCTTGTAAAAAAATAATAAATAAATCCTTTTTATGACACATTTTTGGTCATCAGCAGCGAAAAGTCATATTGTCAAAACGAGATACCAACGGTTAAATTATTGCTAGCATGTGATTGATACAGCCCCAATTTCATTGAACTAAGGCCAACGTACTGAAAAGAAGGTTGTGATATTAATGAAGCTCAAGAACAAATCAAAATTAACTAAATTTTATGGAAAATTACATTATCTTTGAGGTTTCTCAATCGTAAAAATATTTTAACATTGTAATATATGCACTGGCAGTTATAATTTGGAATAGTTGAAACAATTCAAATGTGTCAGCGAAGAGAGTGCCATTTGGTTGCGTATAATAGTATTAAATAGTAGAAAATGATAGCAAAGACAGTAACACCTGGTGGCGGTTGGAAAATGCCAGATATTTTTCGGAAACTATCACCAAATATATATCCGATTGACTTTCTAAATTTTTAACGTATAGATGGCAGATTGATCGCTACAAAAAAAATGTGCACTTTAAGTATTTTCCTAAACAATCAAATAACAAATAATTACTGCCGATAGTGGATAAAGTATTTAAATAATTTATACAGTTAGTTCTGCAATGATTATAAATATTAATAGATGGTGTTTACTGACAATTAAGAAAAAAGGGTTATGGAAAATTATCTCATTTGAATTCGTGTCCAAATTATGCTTCGGAAAGTAATAAAACATTATAAATTTAGATTTTGACAAAAACTTTGGTTATTTTGTTATTATGCATAAAATATATATTTTATGCATAAAATATAATAACATAAAACAATTAGTTGCTACGAGACTGCTTGTAGAACTCGATCCCTTTCAGGTAGTTTTTGATGAATTTTTCGCACATTTCCGGCCAATAATTGAGAGATGTTTGTATTTAAATGCTTTTTAAGATTAAAGATTGTCCGTCTAATGACAATATTTAATGTAATTTTACAAGGAGGTGTCCAACCGCATCATATTTCAAAATTTCGGAGGCTAATAGACATCATAAAATCTCGACAGGCCACATCCGAGGAACTTCCTACTCAATAACGCCAGAACTTGTTATGCTGTGTGGCTTGTGGTTTTTTTTAAAAAAACAAATATGGTTTAAATTAAAATCTGTAAGTTAAAGCAAAACAAAGTTGATTATCAGGTACACATCTAGGAACATTTTGCGCGAAAAATCCAAAACTTGTTGTGTTATGTGGCTTGTGGCTTTTTTTCAAAACCACATGGTTCAAATGAAAATCTCTGAGTTGAGGCAGAATAAAGTTTATTATTTTGGAAACTTTTCGCTCAATAAAGCCAAAACTTGTTGAGCTGTGTGGCTCTTGGGTTTTTTTTTTAAAACTACATGGTTTAAATTAATATCTCTAAGTTGAGGCAGAATAAGAAATTAACGAAACGTTCTCTCATTCTTCTTTTTCAAAAAATACGGGGTAAATGACACTTTCATACCAAATACGCACCAGACAGTCTCTTTTCGCATTTCCACAGTCACCTTATTGACCAAGTTTTAATATTTCCACAGTCACCTTGATGCATCCACCAAGCAATAAATGAGCCTCATCGATTAAAAAGAATTGTGCAAATCGTGGCTACGGCAGAATCTTTTCTTTTTTGAAGAAAGTTTTCATAATTTTCACTTGTTATTTGATGGTTAAATGATTCTTTAAGCTAAACACCTGCTACCTTAAATGGTATGTATGTTTGACAGCTGTCAAATGACAGTGTTATAATTTTTAAATTCTATAATGGATAACTACTGATGTTCATATTTACTAAATTATACACAGTCTTGTGTTAATTTATATTTGAAGGTTTTTCCTTCTTATCTGAGAACAATATTGCCTAAATTGTTTGAAAGTTACTCCCATCTTAGCCTTTTTTCTGGGTTAATTGAACCAGGAACAATTTAGATATCCGATTTTAACAATATGTATGTACCTCCTGAAAAAATACAATATAATTTTTTCTCTTCATAAAATAATCAAAAATATTTCCCCAAATAAAAATAATCAAAACTTATCATGAGATCTTTGGAGAAAATAAAAACGGCAAACGCAAATGACAAAAACGAAAATTACTTGTTAGTAACTAAATATAGTATAAAACCGATGATGTTACATAATATCTTAATTTTAAGGCATAAGAAAAAGATTTCTTTTATTCACACAATATATGAAAAGTTTCGAAAGTATCCAAATTAATTAGCCCCAAAAAAAAAACAATTTTTTTCCAAAGCAAAACAAAAATATTAACATGGAAAAAGAAAAGAAAATTGATGAGCGCAAAATGTGTAATGGTAAGATCACACTGTACACTTTATTGGCTAATAAAAAGTTATAAAGCTTCGGAGCTATCGTGTATGGAATTGCCCTTCATTGACAAATTGTTTGTGGATGGGTGTGTGTGTGTTTCTTCATAATTTCTGTCAACGGTTTTCATTTCAATTTTCACAATTTCCATTATTTTCTTATAATTCTCAGGTTTCTACTTGTTATTGCTTCTTTTTTCCTTACCTTACCTTCATATTCTCCAGCCCAGTACCCGTGATCATTTTATTATGTTTTTTTTTTTGCGCTTCATTTTATTATAAATCAGACGTGAGAAGAAGAAGCAAATTACAAAATACCTGCATTATCGGCATTGTCATCTTAACACAGTCATTGTCTGACATTTTTTTTGATTTTCTATTTTTTTACCTCTGCTCCATTATTTGCAAATTTTTCTCTTCATTAAATTTTAAATTAATTTTTTAATTTAATTTTTTTCAATCTTACTTGCCCATCATTATCATCAAAGAACTCCAGACGTCTCGGTTATGTGCCGCGGTCTTTCAGTTCGACACTCTCCGATTATTTTTGGCATTCTACCTTATTTTCTGGGCCCATAAATGGAGCCACTGTAGACTTTGCGGGTAGGGTCTTCCTTATCCATAGGGATTAAGTATCCAGCCCACCATAGTCTATTAAGCTTAATTTGATGTAAAACCGGGCGTTTTTTGTCGTCCTTTTGAACGCGGACAAGAGTTCGCAATGGTTTTTGCTGAGAACCCAAATTTCTGAAGAATACATAAGGTTATGGTCAGACCGAAATAGACTCTGTTCTTCTTATTTTTTAAATCTTATTCTCTTGTATTTTTAATTATTATAGCTGGTGTTCCATAAGGTAGAGTCTTTGGTCACATTTTATGCAAAAGTCTATGGCTATGATATCACAATAAATTTCGAAACTATTTGAGTAAAATTTTTACAAAGTTAAAAATGAATGTCCTACGTCAGCTAAATTGCTTTACGTAAATCGTCTGCACCATTGGCGGGATTTTTTTTTGGATAGTTAACTAAACCGACTTGAAATTAGCAGATCACTCAAACTTATTTGGACTTACGGCATTGAATTTTCAGTCACTCTGACGGGTTCTCCCGCCGTCGTATGATACTGGATTCTTTCAATCCCAAAAGCAAATTTTTTTATTAAATATTCCCAATCTACCGAAGTATCTTTTGCACTCTGCCGTGAACATACACATAAATGGTAGTACCATACAATAACACACCGAAGTTCTGAGCTTACTGTTGGTATCACCAACTATTTCGAGTTCTGGTTACTATAGACTGCCAAGTACTTTTATACAATGCCCAACTGAAACCCATATGTACTTACAGACTAGAACTCTGGTTTCCTACTAAGCCTTTCAATTTTGGTCGAATCCAATTCTTTCTATCAAAAATATTCCGTACTCGAAAAGTTCCATACCAATACCTCCCATCATACTAATCCCCTCGTTCAAGAGCTGCTATACGTATCCTCAATTTGGTGGTTACCCAGAAACAGCTATCGAAGACTTAACCTCCATTAGTCTTACAATATATATCATTGTTATTGTAGCTTTCTGTAAGAAAGCATTATCTCTGTCTAAAACAGTTCCTTTCCTATTTATCCCATCAGATTATCATTGCCTAACATTTCATATTATCATATTTTTGGTGATATTTTTACAATAAAAAGGAATTCAAAATCAACCAAATACCTGAACATCCAAATTCATATAAATAATAGTATCCGCGTTAAAATGGCAATCAAATATTTTAAATCATAACTATTATTTTATTCAGTGATAAACTTTCAATACAAGTGCAGTGCATTGGATCTTTTTTATCATTTGTTAATGGTCAAGGACTCCATGGGTTTATATACAATAATTTTGATAAATTTCTACTTTAGATTATCCATCAGTCTTCTATTGGTGTTGTTAGAAATAAAATTCTTTCGATGTTATATCTTTTTATTAAGGATATTTTTTTGTAGGATTCTGCTAGCTTTATTATCGCCCATTTCGTTCGGGTAAAATAATTTTAATATACCTGAAATTGATAGTGATTTGGTTCTCTAATGAGGACCACATTTTAGAAGAATAATTTTCTAAAATGAAAGTTCGAAGCTTGGAAGAAATTGGTGTTAGACTTTATTCCATTTAATATTTGGAAAAGAAATGTACAGACTCAGAAGATACACTAAGTTCTCTTATTTCTTTCAATGCTTTGTCGTCATCATCGAGATCCATTTTATTATCCCAATTTTTCATGACCTTGCCCCTATTAGATATGTCAGTATCTTTTTCTAAGCGATCGTATGATAAAGGAAACAATTCTTTATCATCATTCTTTGAATCTGTATCGTCTTCAAAAAAATTTGGATCGAAAGTATCTACTTCTAAGCGATCATTTGGTAAAGGAAAGCATTCTTCTTCAGTGTTCTTTGAAACTATATTTTCTTCAGAAGAATTTTGCTCCAAAGTGTCTGCTTCTAAGCGATCCTTCAGTAAAAGAAACCATTCTGTTCATCTTTATAACAAGCCTCTCATATTCTTATTCCAATAATTCTCTTATTGTTTTTCTTTTGTTTTTGTTAAAAATCGTCTTTTTACTATCTTTAAACTATAATTAACAAATATTTTACTAGAACTCTTCGAATGTCTTCACTAAAAAAAAAAATCTTAGTCGCTAATGGCCCACTGTACTAAAATCTTAGCTTCAATAATAGTTCGCTCGCATTGTTTAATAACAGGTTCTTAAAAGAACTTTTAAAACATTTTATAACAAAAATTCCTATTTAAATGACTCTATCCTTTTGTAGTTAATGAAAACATTATTCGTGATCACCAATTCAGCTTCCGATGCCATCACGTTATTAATCACATTGCATCCTCTCTTAAGAGGAAAAGGTGTTTCCCAGGAGTATTTTTAGATATCTGCCAAACATTTGATCGTGTGTGACATCCTGGACTCCTCTGGAATCTTAAGAGATTTCGTCCTTCAACATACTATCTTATCATAAATTCATATTCCTCCCAACGTCATTTCCAAGTTACAATTAACTAAGAATTCTCAGAAATATATCCTTTTCTAGCTGGAGTCCCACAAGGTAGTATCCTTGATCCCATTTTATATGACATCCCATCTATTGCTAATACTAACATTGCCACTTATGCTAGCCATACTTGCTGCCCATACAAATCCTGACATAACTTCCAATAATTTTCAATCCTAGTTTAAGAGATGGAGACTGAGGGTAAACGAACAGAAGAGTGCCTACATTACCTGCACTTCTTGTCAAGGGAAACCTACCCCTTAATCTCTTAATACCAACATGATTCCACAATATGATAAAGTACTTTATTTGGGACAAGAGAATAATATGGAATCCACATACTAGACTAGAAAAGCTTGAAGCAACTAGGCGTTACCGCCAACTTCTTAGACTACTGAACAAATGCTTAAAACTGACAATTAAAAGTAAACTTTTACTTTGTGATTCAACGAATCGCTCCAAATCCTATCGCGTCCAGGCCTTATAATCCAAGATCCTCTGTAAAATTGTTGTTAAAGATCCTCTGTAAAAATTGATCTAAATATTCCCTTTGTTCAGGACCCGTGTATTTCCCGCTATCAAAAATTTCCTGTACTGCCCTCCCCGTAAACACTCATTGGAGACTTAAGGAACAATGGTCTATAGATTTTCTAGAGTAGTTGGTGATGCTTTTATGAATTCTCAAATCTGACTTTAAATTTAATCCTTTTTTTAATAATTATTTTAGGTGAGTCCTCCTTATTTTTACAGAATTTCATAATACAATATTTTCAACACAGAATTTTTATTATATTTTATTTTTTGGAGTACCATAAGTTAATATTTTTCTAATAGACAAAAATGGAAGTTTACCAAAAAGTACAAAGTTTTTCATAGAATTTGATGGTTTTTGAAGGTATTTTATAACAAAAGCCTCTCAAACACAATTTTTAAAAAAATAGAAAAGTAATCGCAGTGTTTTACCATTTAGAGAATTATATAGAAATCCAAACGGGGTCCAGAGAATAAAAATTAAAATGGACCGCATCTTAATATTCTAAAAAAAAGTTCTATAGCGTCGAGGTTGTGGTTGGTTTGTTAGTGTACACCTTTTCTTTTAAGTAACCTTAGACGAAAAAATCATGAGGGTTCAAATCAGGGGATCGTGGGAGCCAGTCGATATCGCCGCTTTTTGACATTATTCGCAACACAAGCTGTATGTGATGTGAGATCGTCTTGTTAGAGCCACATGTTCTGTAGGCTTAATTGGTCCAATTCCGGCAGAAGAAAGTTTTCCAACATGTCCTGATAGCGGTTATCAGTAATTGTTGAAGCATTGCTGCCAGGTTCCTCAAAAAAATATGGTCCAATGATGCCACCAGCCCAAATGCCGCACCATACACGAGAGTGTAGTGGTCTTTGGTTTATCAGTTGAGGGTTTTCAGTGCCCCAATAGCGGCTTTTCTGTTTATTAACAAAGCCAGCCAATTCGAAGTGGGCTCCGTCGCTCATAGTGATTTTTTGCCAGAAATGGTTGTCGTCTATACGGAGCTCCATAATATACTCGAGCACTCCAGTCTTGCCGCCGTTCATGGTCATTTACCTGCAGCTGTTGTGTCACGAGTCAGCTGAATTTTGCACGGCTAAAAGTGCAAATTTTTTTTGAGAATTTTAAACGAAAAATATGTTGGAGATATTTCCAATTCTTGAGCACGGTGCTGCTGAAAGATATCCGGACATTCAACAACACTCTGCCGCACTGCATCAATCTTTTTAGTTAAAAAATTTTCGTCCAGTCTTCGGTTTATCTCCCAGTGTATGCATATTTTCAAAATTATTCATTATACACTGAATGGATGAGTGGCTCGGCATATGCTTAACACGCGTTAGATGATAAGCGGCGTTAGATGTTCTGACTGTCAAATGCCAACATACAAATGTCATCCAAACTAAAATGGCAGCCAAACCAATTGACCTCGTTACTCTGTACATAAACATTATGACAAGCAGATTTGATAACAAAGACACTACAATGACAGGAGAGGAACACCCATTGGAATTTATTTAAATAAAAGCCATTTAAACGTTTCGCGAGAACTCTGTGCCAATTTATCTTTAAACGACAATAAGTGTTTATAGATAAAGTAACGGTGGAGAGCTTTCTAACAAGAGGATTATAATGGTAGGATGATCGGGAATGAAACATTTAATTACGATAAACACATAGTTACTATGAATAATTTTTGTTAGGAACATAGAATGGAGCATCAACGAGTTGTTGGAGGATTTATTTTATTAATAGAACCCCAGAGTTCAATTTCGTATATCCACATCGATTCTAAAATAGCATTGTAGATTAAAAGTTTGTTCTTTGATGTCAGTTTTGATCGGTTGTCCAATAGTCCGAGTAGTAGTCGATAACATCTGTTAAGTTCGAGTATTTTTAATTTTATGTGAGCATTCCAAGTAAGTCGTTTGTCCAGATTTAGTCCCATTAACGTATATAAGAATAGGGAGATTTTTGCAGAGGGTGAAAGTAAGAAGAAGACTCTTCTACTCATTTAGTTTCAACCTCCAAATCTTAAGCCAATTTTGCAGATTTTTGATATGGTATTGTAGGTGTCTGGAAGCTATTTGAATATTGGGATGAGATGCAAAAACAGCGGTATCGTTTTGGGATTAGTTGGTATGTCAAAGGCTTAAATATTAAATAGGAATGGACTAATGTTACTGCCTTGAGGAACACCAGCTGATAGTGTTAACTGTTACTTGGAAATCACGTTGGATGTGATATGATTTTAAAATAAAAAAGTTTGTGAACGGAAGGAAGGTCTTAAGTTTCTAGTGTAGATCAGCATACCATACTCAGTCAAAGGTATGCTATGTACCTAGGGACACGCCTGGGCAGTATTCTTTTCACTTGAGAGAAGACGCAACGATGATAAAGTTGGATTGTGAAGTTGTTCTGAACGACTGGTAATAATCTGATAGGTCTGTACGAGAATAAGGAATTTACTGACACTTTCAAAGTAAGAGAAAATAGATAATACGAAAAATACTATTAAATGTATAGGTTATGAACACGAGAGTTTTCTTAGAGATCTGTTTGAGAATAGAAGCGGTTGGGGTAATATTTTTAATCATAACCAAAAGCACTTTTATTGGGAAGCTGATGGATAAGATTTTTCATATAGGATAGGATAATATTTTTGTGAGGAGGACTCATAGTATGTGAAATATGGCTTTTTTTAAGGCTATTTGGATATTGGACTGGGATGTAAGAAGAGGGATACCGTCTTTATAGACAGCAGTTATAATTTCAAGATTATTTGCTTTGGCAAAGGTATAAATATTGTATAGGACTGGACCAAAGTTACTGCCTTGAGGAACACCAGCTGTGATAGGGTATATTTTGGAATTTTCCATAATAATGGATATATAATTTTAAAATACGATAGTTTATGAACGGAAGCACATATAAATTAATTCAATTATTTTCAATATGTTACAAAATTTTTTATTGATTAAAAATTTTCATATGCACATCTTAGAATCTAAAACAAATCTTAGAGTTTAATTCGTTGATTTGTACTTAATTTTTTACTATTTAAAAGCTGCTATCGCAACTCCTACTTTTAATAAGTGAAATAATTTCCCTGTGCATTTTTCACATGTTCGAATTGAATTTATACTTTTACTTAAAGAAATTTTTTTTTGTTTTCGAAGTAAATTATAATGAAAAGAAAACAACAACAAAAAATACATGACCAACTTTCTACATGTTTATTTTTGTTGTACATTTGCAAAATAAAGACCAAAAAAAATAAAAATGCCTAGCTTTTAGGTTATGGAAAGTATGTATTTAGACGAAATAACTACAAGATAATTAGCCCATTTTCTTTACTAATAGATTAAAAACTGAAGAAAATATAAATTGATTGAAAAAGGCATATTTATTCTCAAATAAAAACAAAAAACCAAAACAACAACAACCAACTAATGAAAAGATAAGAAAATTAATCAAATCAATTAAAATTCCACAAATCTAAATTGGCAAAATGTAATACAAAGTAGCAAAAATTAAAAGTCAAAAAAATAAAAAGAATCGATGGCATTACTTGCAATAAGAGAAAAAATCAAATCATTCAGAAAAATTTTTTAATAATGGATGTGTTTGATGAAAAAAAAAGAAAAATTTTAAATAAAAAGGGCAAAGAAGAGAGAAGAAAAAAACCCCATCACAATATACCGAAAGTTTTTTTTTTTAATAAAGGAAAAAGCTCGGGAAAAATTAAAAGTCATCAGCCCCCGTATAAGTTACACACTTTCATATAAGACGAACCGCCTTCAGATGAAAAATTTGAAGAAAAAAACCGATCAGACGCAGAAGTGGGAGAATCATCATTATTAACCATAACCTCACTTTAATTCCGTTCTACTTACTTCAATTTTCTCAAATAAAAATTCAACAATATTCGCTAAGGCATTTTTGTACCATGTTAACTTTAGAAACTATTGTAAATTTTTTTGATTATAATTGCAATCCACCAGCATTCAATTTTTTCTTCAGCTTTCCTTTCATATAAAAAATAATTAAAAAAATTAATAGAGCACATGCACGATTTTTAGGATAAAAAACGTGACCCTTTCTTAATTTGTTACTAAAAGATTTTACAAACCAAAAAAAAACGAAAAAATCACGATTAAAAAAGTCAATTTAATGAACAAATTAAAAAAAAAGGAAGAAAACCAACGATGTATCCAATTAAGGAGGCGCAAAATATTGTTAATAATATGTTAATTGTCGATACAAATTGGTTACTATATAAAAATTGCATACTTCAAGAGAAACTATATATCAATTACTAGGAGATGATTTCTATTTGAAAATGTCATAATTACGTGTCTTGTCCTAATCACTTGTTTACAGGTGAATGATAGATAATCCGAAAAAAAAATAAAAGCGAAAAAGAAAAATTAAAAAAAGAAACTGACAAAAAATAAAAAATTTTTGGGCGAAATTTTTCTTTTAATTTCTAATTTGGTCAAAATGGCCGCCGGCATAGAGAAAATTCCCAATATGGCATTCCTATTGCTATAAGTGCTGTTGTTATGGGTGCTGTCAATACTGTAGATATATGACATTCTCCATTACTGCCATATATTGGCATGTCAGCTGTTCTACTTGTCGATGTTATTATTATTAATTTTTAGTAATTACTTATTGCCTCGTAACAACCACAATTTCGAATGAATAGTGAAAACAACAACAACAACAATAAAAACTTTTCTTTACAATAAATACCAAAATTTTTAACAAATCTTGAAATTATTGAACAGAAATTGTGCAAACATTCGACAAAAAAAAGACTAAACTAGTGAGCCAACAAGACTAATTGAAGGGGCACGCATAGACAAACGTTAAGCAAAAAAAAAACAGCCTTCGGGGTATAAAAAGGGAAATCCCCGGAAATTTTCTACTTGACCACATTTTTCATTTACCACAGCACGCATTCCAACTAATCTCCACCCAATGTAAACAAATATCCAATAGCACCTTCGCCTTTGGGCTGATCATAAATTTGTTAAAGAAAATCTTTTTTCAAAGGAATTTCGCATACAATATTTAACCAGATTTTTTATTTTGTTGAAATGATACTTTTCTGTTTTGATTTTGTCCACTCCTATAATATGAAAATCCCATTTTTGTTTGTTTGTTTGTGTGTCTTTACTTTCTACGTTAAGCTTCCGCATTTTAATAATAATAACCACCTAGCTTAGACAACTGAGATTTTGGCCTCACCTTAAAAATATCCGCATTTCTGTTGGTCCATGTACAATTAGAGTGACAGACTGTCTGACAACTGATATTCAGGCAGTATCACATGCTATCATCATTCAAATGAGAGATTGTGTGAAGTAGAAATAAACCGATCGGTATCATAGTGAGATGAGAAATAAATTGTTTTAATAAAAATCTCAACTTATTTAACTAATGCGATAATATTAAGAAAAGAAGAAAAAAAACTTAACTTTTCGCTGATATACGAAATTGAGCACGTAAGGAGGTGAGGTATATCCAACTGTCGACATACCATATTTAAATAAACATATGTATATAAATAAATAGAAGCTTTCACCATCCATTTTTAAGTTTGAATAATTTTTATTTTTATCAACAATCGTTTGTTTTTTTCTTCTTCTTCTTTTTCTTCTTTTATTTATTGCTACTATTATTATCCGTTTTAGATAAAGTTTCATATTCAGATATGGTATTAAATTTCACAAGCAACTATAAAATATATAAATAAATAAATAAATGAAATTAAATAGAAAAAAGGAAAGAGATTTTCTACATGCCGAAAGGAAAAAATACGACCTAGAAATAAGTGAATGGATTTTCGAATTAGTAACTTTCCCTTTTCTGTTAACAAAAGCCAATAAATAATTAAAAGAGAAAAATTAAGTAAAAAAAAAAATTTTACACCAAGACTACATTAATAATAATAAAGATGGCGTTAATGACGATGACGATTACGATGACGGAGATGAGAGTCAAAAAATTAGTCACAGATTCATCTCCAACAGAAAATTGTCCGATATGAGCTCAAATCAATTCCAATTAAAATGGTAGTGAAAAGAAGAGAGAGAGAAAAAATGGTTTTAACACACTGTACTTTCAAATAAAGGGGAGAGAAAGTGATAGAAAAAAAGAAAATTTTCAAAATACCAACGACAAAAATTGGGGAAGCTCAATGGGTAGTGAATTTAACGAACCAACTTTTAAATCACATGCAAACGCGCCCATACTTACAACCTATAAGCAAACAGGGTAAGTATGGGCACGTTGGCATGTATGTTAGAATGTGGCTAGTTAAATTCAACAACAAAAAACTTCGAATTTTTGTTTGTTTATTTTTCAATAATGGAAATTCAAGTGTCAAATTTCGAAAATACTTTAATTCATTAATAAAATTGCATAAGTCAACAAAAAAAAATTCCCTTTTTACACCAGACGCATTAGCTTAACCATTTTCAGTTATTGTATATGCACACTTTAAACTGTCAATTATTTTAAAAAGGAGCAGTCAATTTTCTTTTAATATTTTTTACTTCTTGTTATAGGAGGTCTGCGAATACGAACTTAATTTTGAAATTAAAACCAATTTTGTATGAAAATTCCGTCATTCTTTATTGAACTGCGTTGTAGAGACTTTACCATTTATGAATGCAAAACAATATCGGGAATTTGGTAGTGGTTTTCTATCTTTCTCTGGAATTTCACTGCTGCCCCAGACTCTGTGTTTCTTCTTTCTTTTTTCGGTCCTACTTGGTGGCAATACCTTGAATCTATGTTGTACTCTTCTATGCTGATTAGACGTGGACCTGGTAAGGGGTTTATTCCGTTGGTAGTAAGTTGTTCTGGGATGCTATGATTCTGCTGTCTCCTAGTTTTTACATGGTTGTCTTCTTTTTATATTGGTTGTCCCTTAATTTGGCAATAAGCTCGAGTAGGCGCAGGGTCGGTATGTGGTGTAAATTTTATATAACGGGTAATTTTATATAACGGGTAAGTGTTTAATTTTCAAATTTAACGATTATTTCATGTAAAAATGTTGGCAAATCCATGCGAGAGGTCCAATTTTGAACCACTTTTTCGAGCATCTCAACTGGTATCTCGGTAGAAACACGTGTACTGTTGTCTTCCAATGCTGTAAGCAATGCTAGTTTTGCGGCATAGATGAGTGACTTCACATATCCCCATAAAAAATAGTCTAGAGACGTCAATTCACACAATCTTGGCGGTCAACTCATCGATCCGAAACGAGAGATAAATTGCTCACCAGACTCCTCTCTCTCTCTCAATATGTCCATTGTTTCATGTACTATGTGGTATGTAGCGCCTTCTTGTTAAAACCATATGTAAATCAGATGGAGTTCTTGCATTTTGGGCAAAAAAAATTTCAAAATTATCGAGGGATAGCGGGTGCCATTGATAATAACATCTTTAAAGAAACAGCACCAAACAGTCCATATTTCTAGGTTTTGCCTGGGGTTGTTCATCGGAGCAAATGCGACAATTTTGCTTATTCACACACCCATTCAAGATGAATTGAGCTTCGTCGCTGAATGCAATTTTTTGGTAAGAAAACGGATTTTTCTCAAGTTATTCTAAGGCCCAGTCACCAAAAATTCGACACTTTGGCAGGTCGTTCGGCTTCAGTTCTTGCACGAGCTGTATTTTATATGCTTTCAGACTAAGGTCCTTACGTAAAATTTTCCACATAGTCGAGTAACACAATTTCAATTACTGTAAATTACGACGGATGGACGAATCGCGGTCTTCAGCAACACTGGACGCTATGACAGTAATATTTTCTTCTGTACTCACTCTATATAAAATTGCTCACTCAGTAGGTTGATTAAGACGTCAATAAAAAGGTCGAATGCATAGAACACGAATTTTGATAATAAAATTCATTAATTTGTAAGCGTTGTTCGGATGTAAGTCTTTTCATGAAAGAAAAAAAAGGAATGTCAACTGACCACTTTTGACTTTTATATACGTCATGTGTCATTCGTGATCTGTCAAAAATAAAAACATGAAAAACCAAACGGCAAAAAATCATCCGATATAAATGATTTTTATTTTTTCCTTTACTTGTGGGAGCATTACAATTCATAATTGCCGATTTTGCTTTTCAATTAAGCGAAAAGCAATAATGCATACAAGTGCATGGTTCGTATAATAACTTCCAAGGAAGTATACTATAATGAACACCACGACTACGTTTACAGAGATCGATCCTTTCGATCACATTTTCCCATAATTGTGGCTCTATTTCACAAATGACGCGGTTGATATTAGTTATTTTGAGCTTTTCAAATATTTTCATACACTTTAACTTTCATATAGTCTTACAAGAAAAAGTTCAACGTTGTTAAATCACATGATCTTGGTGGCCAATTGACGTAACCTCTTCGCAAAATTAGACGTCCATTGAATTTGGTTTTCAACAAGTCGATCGTTTCTTGGGTAATGCCGTTTTCTTCAAGCCATAAGTCGTCGCAATTTATGGCTTCAAAAAAGGTTGCCATAAAAAATTGGTAAGCATGGCTTTGTAGCGCCTCCATTGACAGTAACTCTTTTTCGAGAGAAAAAAAAGACTTCGACTACGTTTACAGACATTGATCCTTACACCTTAACTTGCATGTAGCCACACAAGAAGAAGTCCAACGGCGTTAAATCACATGATCTTGGTGGCCAATTGACATCTATAACCGCTCTTATATCCTCAGATGCCCACTGAAATGCGACGATTTTGCTTGTTAACATAGCCGTCTAAGTGAAAATGAGCTTCGTCTGAGAAGATGATTTTTTCAATGATTCAATCAGCGAAATTTTCTTGTTGAAAATGATCTGGTGGCTTTAATTCTTCAAGGCTTAAGAGCCAAATCCTTGTGCAAAATTTGCCATGTGGTCTTTGTGAACAGGTCTCGGGAAACCGATGCAATTTTTCTAGCTGAACGATCTGTACGAGCACAATCTGTTATTGGGGATGTTTTGTACCGAACCAGTAGGACTCAACTTTGTTAAATAATTATTATAGTAAAAAATATCATAAATTAATAACGAATTTCAATTATTTCAACACGATTTTTGAGCAAATTTGAAAATATTATAACAAATGGTGAATCTGTCAAAAACAACTGAATGACAGAACTGTCAACATAAAGAAAAGAAAGTTCTAATTGGCTAAGCCGTTAATAAATTTAAGTATTTTCTTCTAGAATTTACTTAATTAGTAAGAAAAAATTTAGTAACGTTTTTTGCGTTTCAAATCAAGTCACTTGCATTTCTGTTGTAAGGTTTTAACGAAGAACAAGATGGCGCGTTATGATAGACCATCCCTTTTTTTAAATTCAATAAGTTTTGTTTCTGGCAGTTTTGTTCAATTAAATATGATTTAAAATGAATTAAAAATTTCTTTTCGATTATATTAATTAGTTTTTATTTTATTTCATTTTTTTTTGCTTACAGTTTACACACCAATCATAGAATCCACACCAACTTTTCAAATAAACAATAAAGGTAAGTGAGAAATATATTAATTAAAACTTAATTCAAATATTAAATAAAGGCTTTTATCTTAATGGTAAATAAAAATTGTCTTTTAAATATTAAATTGCCTACAAATTTGAGGTGAGAGAAAAAGATTTAGAGATATTATTGATATGAAAAGTGCTTTCATTTGATGAATTTTTAGTTGAACATTAAGAAAAGTACGATTAGCACACTAAAAATGTCTGGAAAATCCACAAAAAGAAATATATTTTGTTTTTTATTCATAATTAAAAACCAGAATTGCTTAGGCTTTATGAATATTTATTCATAAAGCCGAAGCAATTCTGGATTGTTTCCTGAGTTCATTGATGAAATCGCCTGCGTTCGTCGATGAAGAACTTTTTTTTGTTGTAAATTTTTATATAGCAAGGGACTTAGTTACATAGCAAAACGTTTCCATCGTGGTATTTTTTTGTTCTTGAAATTGGTGAAAAAATCAATCATTTGCATAAAAATTCTATTATTTAACGACAAGTCATTATCAAGCGGCGAACGCCGACGTAATTGACATTATGTGCCGATCAGAACGAGCTGTACGCGAGGCATTCATCAAATAGTTCCAAAAAAAGTCAAAAATATCAAATCGCAAGATCATGGCAGCCAATTCACATCAGCCGTTTCATGATCACCGAATTTAGTGCGGAACAAAACCTTGATGGAATTACTTTTGGAAATTTGCAATAAAACACAATATTCTATTTGAAAATATTATTTATTTCACTATATATTATTTATTAAAACATAATTATAAAGTGAAAGAGGATATATTAAAATATAAATTGTAAGTTTTTTGATTATATCAAAACAATTATGTCCACAAATATAAATCTAAACGAGGTTACTTTACTTACATGGGTTGGATTAAATTTTCTTCTAATGCAGCTGAGTCCATGCCCTCACATTCTGTGCTGCTATGAGTGACCTAAAAAATACAAATAATTAAGCCGAAATTATATATCATCTGTAGTTTTTAAATTACATGTTCATTTTCCTCCTCAGCATTATTGAAGTCAACTTCTATGTTTAATGCGACGTCATCCTGCATGAACTCCTTTTTAAAATGAAACAAAATAAAATAAAATAAAACTTACTGTTTAATTTACAGCATTTTCCTGTTTCGATGACGATTGCCCGATTTCCTTCAAAAATAATTTCAATGCGTTATAATTTTGTAATTATTAACTAAGCGTGTGGCTCTTTCATATACCAAATACGGAAGGAATAGCAGTTCTTCCCAATCTACTCTTGTTCGATCCTACTTTAATGTCTGGTCTACGAAAGTGGCACACAATGTCGCAATTCTGGGGAATTCCCAATGCTGTTGCCATAATCCACTTTTCCCTCAACCATTTGTTTAGTGGCAAACTATAATGTTAACATATATTAACATATGAATACACAATTACTACATTTAGTTTTTTAATTAAATATTAACAGAAATTAAAGTATTTTTTGCTCTATTAAAAATATTTGTTCCCTTAAATTTTCTTACACACACTTAACGTACGCCGGCACTGAACTATTTTCTGGTAAACATTGAACTGTCAAAATCGCATTTGTTTACATTTATTCAATGGCGACCTTTTCACTTTTTAACCACTTTTTGGACCAATTAAATAATTAAAAACCATCTAAACACATCGTAAACTAAATTTTTGTTAGTGGTGGCCATGCCATATTTTCCAATATTTCTCAAGTAAAAATGAAGATCTCATTTCTCATTCAGTTGAATAACTAGCAACCCTCTATAATACACTTCAAATTCTGAATTCAAAAATTCCTATTAAATGTTATCAACAATACTTTTTTATAAATACTTCCAAAAAAATTAAAAATCACACTTTCCGATAAATGTCAAAATAACAACTTTAAAAACAACAAAAGTATGCAAGCATTTCGGTATGCTACCACTTTCATGGAGAATAGCGTATTTTAAAAGTCTCCAAAAGCCTACAAAATTGAGCCGGTTGATATTTGATTGATATTTACGAAATAAATAATATTATTTTTTTAAATAGAATATTGCCTGTCATTATGTTTAAATTGTATTTTTGTTTGCAATAACGAACACTTGATGTCAGTGTGTGTCATGCCTACATAAAAAAATCTACACAAAAGTATGCAAGACTTTCGATTTCTCGCCGCTTCTGCAATAATTATGCCAGAAAATTGCATATACATATGTGTATACGGACATCTGAACAAGATACACTCTGATGTAATCTACAAATCATCTATTAACAAACCTTCCTACCAAAAAATACCCCATCTATGATCTGATGATTGGCTCTGATATCCTCGGGCAACTTTCTAAAAAAGGCAAACCCTCACAAACCGTTTAAATACACATTTCTCATATAGACTCCAATGCCTGTATCCAATCCTACCAAAAGTTCTCGAAAAATTTCAAATCCTTAAAAGCTTATACGTTATTCTTGTGTATAACAACAACATTCATGTAGAAATCAACAGTTTGGATTTAAAAACCAGCCTACATAATGAAATAAAAATGACTAAATAAAGAAAATTCATCACTTAAAGAAAATCAAAAATAAAGAAAAAATTGTATACCACTTAAAAGAACAAAAAAAAAATTTACATTTACCTTAGTACCAAATTAAATAAATAAGTAAGCACTATTATTATAGCAACAACAAAAAAAGACAGTGTTTTTATTATTTTGCTAAACTTTCAATTAGATTTGATTAATCGAACAAGTTAATTATTTACGACTTTAAATAATCGAAGGACAGATCCAGATAATAAATTGGTAAATATTAAATAAAGTTAATAAAAACCGAAAAAAAGAACATCAAAAAAAAAATGTGGAAAACAAACAGAAAAAAAATTAACATTTAACGAGGCAGAAAAAAATGAATCTTTAAAAAAAACGTCGAAACCAAACAATTGAAAGGACAGAAAATTCAGACAAAAAACATTTGTGGTGTTTTTTCCCCTCATTACTTTCTAATTGCAGCACAAACCGACAGAGGTAAGAACAACACACTGGACAGATGACATTAGAAAGGAACAAAACTCAATTGAGCCAATTAAATGATTGCTTAATAAACATATTGTTGGCCCCACTACTCCCCCCCTCCATGCCCCTTTAACTAACCAATATAACAATATTAATTTAACTTTTTCAATCTTTCTACATCTTCTCTCTCGATCGATTCGCTTCGTGTTAATTTATCACACGATTGATACGCCAATTAACGTATTATATCGAACAGTTAATAGGGAAGTTGAAAATAACCAACAGAAAATTAAACCAAAACAATTAAAAGAAATATAAGAAAGACAAAAAACCGGTAGAGAAAAATTATTTGACAAATTTCTGTCCATGACAAATTGGCTTTTATTCTTAATTTTTTTTTCTTTTTTTCTTTCCCGAACACACACACGGACACACTCGTAATTAGATAAAATAAATGACAGACGGTAAAAAAAATATTAACTAGTAATGATGAGAAAAAGAGAAAAATGCATCTGTCAAAATCACTTGTCGATTATTATCGGGACTGATCAGTTTTTTCTTCCTCTTTTTTTTTTGTAAGGTTGGTAATACCTAATATTTGCGTTTGTGACATTATTTGAGTTTTCGAATTTTCTCATTTTGAATGTTTAGTCTTTTGTTATTTGTTTTTAAATGTTCTTTTCTTCTCAGTTTTCCTGGTTTTTTTTATTTTCTATTAATTGTTTTCTTTCTTTTTCTTGATAAAATTGATGTTATTTGTTTGGTTAACTTGTGTAACAGGGTTATCCCAATGCAAAAAAAGAGAAAAGAAATTAAACAAGAAAAAAAAACGAAAGCATGATCACCAATTTAATTGTTGGTTAATAAAGATGTTTGGGGAAAAATATCAATTGATGACATAGTTTTGAATTTGACAAATACAAATAATATGACGAGCGCGTAATCGTTTTGAAATTTCGCCAGCAGAAAAAAAGAAACCAACAAAAAAAGGTATAGATTTCGGATTAGGAAAAACTAGAGTCGGTCTTGTCTGGCTGTGTCTTAGCCCCAAAAAAGCTCTTTTTTACATAAAATCTAAATAAGTTGTGTAGGTTTACACCTTGTTCCTTTTTATTATTATTTATTTATTTATTTATAAAAACAGATTTGCCCAGATCTTTATATTATTATTTATATTATGGTTATTACTAATTTTTTTGGATTCTGTTTTGAATTAATGCAACCAAAAAAATGTAGCGCGTTCATAGAAAAAGTAGCAATAAAATTGGGTACGTAACCTTGTTCAAATTTGATTATTTCTAATTCCTACGATTAAAAATGATTACTGAGTAAATAGTTTGAAAGAAAACAAATTAATAATGAACACCCAATAAACACATTTATTTTATTTTCTTAAATTTCGTATCAATTGTTTTTATGAAAATTTAAGGTCAATACGATTTATCTATTAAGTTTTTTTTTATTATGTTAACCTTTTTATTAAGCTTAAAAGAGTTTGAATTACAGCAGACTCCTTTTCGAACAGACTTTAGTATTTCTTCTGCCTAAGAACTTCTAGTCTTATTTGAGGCGTTACGAAAAAAAAATCTTTGGAACTTTTTGTTTGGGAACTTCTTATATTCATTTTATAGTTTGTGTAGTACTGTCATTTGAAAGCTGTCAAGGTAACATTTATTTAGTCTAAAGTCTGCATGGATCGTTAAACCATAAAATAATGCATACAAATTATAAAAACTTTCTCAAATGTGGTTCTTTTGCCGCAGCCACTTTAAGTCTTTTTTCGCTCGATTAATACATCAATAAGAGAAATTTCCATGTATGAGGCTCGTTTAAAAAACCCCACAAGTGACTATCGAGAAGCCATTGTATCCACGAAAATTGATTGTCTGTTATGCAAATTATTTTGAGTTACCATTGGACCATTTTTCTAGAACAATGAAGAAGAAGAGACCGCTACCGTCAATTCTGAGCACTTTGGCCGAGTCATAACCAATTCGAAGAGTTTGATATACAATTAATGTTGACAAAACCTGACAAAGTTTGGCTTTATTACGCGATAAGTTTCCACAGGGGTGTAATTTCGAGATTTAATGATGTCAGTTGGAATTTTTTTGTAAGACTATGTGAAAAAATATATTCCCAAATTTAAGAGCATCTAAAACACCAACATCCGTCAAGTAATTACCGAATTACAGTCCGAAATTATGTGCACGAAAATCTTTAAAAAAAAACCTGAAAAATATCGACTTCTGCAAAAAGTCTCATGATAATTATTTGAATATTTTTACAAACTATACATAATAAGTAGATTTAAACAATATAATCATATGAAAATTTAATTTTTAAAATTTTACTTTTCAAAGCATAAATTGGATAATCCTTTACAAAACATTGACTTAATACTTTACAATAGAATAACACTTAATATGATATTAAATATAAAAAGGAAGAATAATTTTAATTGAGTTTTTTTAAGCATAATTTTTAATCAAAATATTGAATTTACTCAAATATTTACGTCACTTTTCACCATTTTCCGCCATTCTTGTTGCAAACAATCGTACTGTCATTTGCTGTAGATGATCCCATATTTACTGCCAAAAGGATGGTTTTTCATTTAACAGTAGTATTATGTTATTCAACGTGATTTATCTGTCATTAAACATGAAACCACGAGTCGCCTACGACCATAAGGATTGAGTAACAATCAATTAACGCACCACCATTACTGGCAGTTTACAGTCAGTAGCCAGTTACAAGCTGATTAATCCAACTGTTTGTGGCGAGGCCTATCTAAACCTCTACTGTCATAAGTAGTGACAGCGCCCTCTCATCCCATCGATATTGCTATATTTTATATATTCTATTCAGGACGAGTACAAGCCGCTGGCGTGGACTAAGATCCTGAACATCTTCATTTGTAACCGGCAAGTAGGATGCCCCGCCGTAGACTGTAGTGAATGATTCCACACAGCACCTCCAGGTCCCATGGAATTTCTCCCATTCCACGGTCCTACATACATTCAAGCATGCATACAAAGCCAGACGCTGTACAGAATTTATGCCTACACTTGCGTACTGGTAACATATAATTTCACCCCATACACATTACTCATACATAGCACACGGAACAAACACACCCTTTTACAGGACTTTCACCGCTCTGGATCGAAGTCTCCACTTCTTGCGGCATACTCGACTAGTATAGTAACCAAACCGGCCACGCGCCCTCTTAGATGTTGCAAGTGCGACCGAAATTTCAGCCTCTCTCCAACCTTTACTCCAAGGTAACATACCTACCGCGCGTATCGGACCCCGACCGCCTCTAAACGAATATTGGGTGACCTACTGAGCACCAAAAAACCCCTCAACAATATACATATAGTCTTCTTCTCTGATACATTCCCTCCCATTATATTACCCCATTCACATGCCATCTGCATATAGCGCCTTCCCACTACATCTAACGCATACCTACTTTCAACCTCAATCACAAGCAGAAGATCATCCGCATATGCAATCACACCGCAACCGGTCTCCTCCAAATACACTAAGAGACCGTTCATCATCATATTCCAGATGGCGGGGCCAGCCAGAGGTCCCTACGGACAGCCACGCACCATCTGGCTAACAACCCTCTCATTGTTTCCGCATACGGTCGCATACCTTTTATGGAAGTAACTTCTCCATAGAGGCAATTGAAATCACTACGAAAATCTACAAGCACACCACATACATAATTAGTATCATTGTCTGCAATATACCTTCTTATAAACATCCAAGCGTCCTCAGTTGATTTACCTTCCGTAAATTCATACGAAGAGCCGAATACATTGAAGTCTGCCAGCTTGACATTCAGCCGGTGTACCATCATCCGGTCGAGGACCTTGCCGACTAATGGCAGTAAGCATATCGGTCTATAGGAGGACAGATTAGTCCATATTCTGTCCGGAGACTTTGACAGGATAAACATGTCTCCTAATTTCCATTCACTCGAAAATACACCACTCTCCAAGCATTCACCGTATAGGCTACTCATATATGTATGAATAGTCCGCCAAACACTCCTCATCATTTTACCAGTCACACCATCTAATCCTGATCTTCATCTCACTTTCATGCTCCACACAGAACATTCAATCTCATCCCATTCAAAGGGCACGCAGTACCTTCTGCCAGTATTCGCTTCTTCTTGCATTTCAACCCCAGAAAAAAATTAATCCATTAATGCATTCACATTATCCTGCCAATGACTCGTATATACCCTTCATTCACTCTTATACTTAAAACTTAAGCGCATGCACAATGGATACATTGGACCCCATACAAATTTCCAAATTCACTCACATACCGCTACCAGTGCGTTTCCTTGGCAAGCCACGTACTCAGCTTTGGCCACCCTGAAGCTCTCTCCTTCAGTGTACGCATCCGCACGACGGGTGCCTAGTACGTTGGTAGTCCCTACCCAACCTACCAACTATTCTTACTTTCTCTCGTAGCTCCCCGTTCCACCATAGAGTTACTTTCCTACGCCCCTCTACTCGCTCACGCATACACCTATCATTCGCACCATTCACACATCTGCCCAACACAACCACGTTCTCATCCAATCTCATCGACTGAAATCTATCAAACTCACAGATTTTAGCCACGACCTCCGCACCCTAGACCATCATCTAGTCTACCCCACTGGTATGCCACTGCCTTCTACGTGCCGAACTCATTTCATTTAAGAAAGATATTTTAGCTTAAATTTTTTTTCTCTCATATCAATTATATCTCAGTTAGTATTTATACCAAAATAATTCGCATATACAAATAATTTATACCAAAAAACCCTATTTTATATGTCAAAGAAGAAAAAAAATTATACCTTCCAAATAAATACATTTAATTTTATATTTTGAAAATAATTATTAAAAATAAAAACATAATCTATTTGTGCAATTTTTATAATTGGTATAAAATGGGTGCTTTTTTAATAAATGGTATAAAAAGAAAATAATTTCTTTAAAAATCAAATAAAATTTGTATAATACAAGGTCTGTTCAAAAAGTATCGCGAATTTTGAATTTCCGCGGGTTACGTATATTCGATTTTCGATTTTGATACTGATGTCTTTCACTTATGCTGACAATTTCGGCCATTTTGAATGTTCGGTTAATTTTTGACAGCTGCTTTGCTTGCACGTGTTTTGGCTCGTCTTCGATTTTTGCCCATTCCAAAAAATGGATCAAAGAATCTGTAGCAAATTTTTGCTTGAAAAACAAAATTAATTGCGCGAACGCATTCCGAATGTTGACTGTGGCATATGGTGAAGCTACCTTGGACCGAAGCAACGTTTATCGGTGGTACAAAATGTTCTCAGATGGCCGAGAAGATGTGAACGACGAAAAGTGTGCCGGACGTCCGATCACGTCAACAAGAGACGTTTGCAGGGGTGTGCTGCATCATAAATTCTTGCCACAGGATAGAACGGTCAATAAGGAATATTACCTGCAAGATATGCGCAAGTTGCGTGAAGTAATCCGACAGAAACGCCCGAATTTGTGGAATAACAAAACTTGGCTTTTGCACTATGAAAAAGCCCCTGCTCACGCATCGTTGCTTGTGCGCGAATTTTTGGCCAAAAACAATACACTTATAATGCCGTAGCCACTGTATTCTTCAGATCTAGCCCCCTGTGACTTTTTCTTGTTCCCGAAACTGAAGAGCCCCATGAAAGGACGACGCTATGCTACGATTAAGGAGTTAAAGACGGCATCGAAGGAGGAGCTGAACAAGACCACAAAAAATAATTTTTTGAAGTGCTTCGAGGATTGGGAAAAATGTTGGCACAAGTGTATAATATCTGGTGGGGATTACTTTGAAGGGGACAAAATAGATATTCATGAATAAATAAATAATTTTTTTTTAAAATACAAAATTCGCGATACTTTTTGAACAAACCTCGTATGTGAAAAAGGTATTAAAAAACGTCAATTAAATGAGAAAAAACCTCAATAAAAACATCGCAAAAAAAGAAAGAAATTGAAGAAAGAAAACTGAATTTATACCACTTTCAAAAATAACGGCCCGTTTCGAATTGAATTGATTTGATTTTTGTTCGATTTGAATCGAATTGAATTGAAGCAGATAATCAAGAATTTATAAAATAAATCTCAATCTTGAATTAACCTTAATTTCGGTAAATAATAATAATAATAATAAAAACAAAAACCTGCAATCGGATATACAATATTTTCCAAAAAAAAACTTAAAGAATTCCGTGATTCCGGTTTTTTTCTGCACATTTGTTTTCGTTTCTATTTTTGATTTTTCCAATCAAAGAAAAAATTCCTATTCTCTTAATAACAAATCAACAAAAAAATTTCTACACAACCATTGACATTAATTCACCTTTAAACTGATTAGCTTTTAAGCAAATTCACCATAAATTTTATATACACAAAAGCTTTTAAACGTACAAAAAAATTTCAAATTTTCTTCTCCATTTAATGTTTGACATAGTGTCCAATGGTAGAAATTTATTTCAACAGTTAATTTGCAATAATATATTGTTGACGTTAACATGGATGCTATTCCGGTTGGTTATTGTTGCTAAATTTTTATGGATTGCTTAATTAGTGTTTTATGATATCCTGTGACTATTTTATTTTATTTTATTTGGATTTTTTCAAGAAATTTCAAATTTTCTCAATATCATCAAAACTACTTTTTTTTTTGGTGGTATACAAAACAATTTAAAACGGGCTTCAAGGTCGCAACAAAATCTGGTTATTCAAAGTCTTCAATAAAAAAGTTTATTTTTATTTAAAGAACATTATTCAATATTTATTTGCAAAAAAAAAACAAAAGGAAAACGATTGAAAATTAATCTTTTTATAGGTAAATATTATAAAATCATCTAAAATACACCCAAAAAGATGTCGCCAAAATGTATATATAACTTTACTATTGATCCCTAAAGATATCAGGTACTATGCTACAATATAATGCCAACCTCGTATACATGTATATTGACTGAATATTGACAATTAGTTTGGATAAATTCTAACAACGAATAAATCCGCTGATTCAAATGCGAAACCCCCTATAGTTCCGAAAAGGAGTTCTTGCTAAAACCACTTTGTAAGATTTTCTACCCACCCTTTTCTTTTGCAATTTCTCCGAATAGATAAAAAAGCAATTGTTCAACCATTTCCAAAAAAAGGGGTGTCTTCCCCCCTTCCCCTCCAATTACCGACCCATTGCACCAACGTCTCCTTTCTTCAAGATTATGGAAACACAGATAAATGATCAGCTAATAAAATATCTTGAATCAAGGAAACTCCTCAGTGATCCACTACCGATTTGATGGCATATCTAGCCGAAAAGTGGAACCAGACTCTCCATATATCTGGGGGAGTGAAGGATAATTGTACTTGACAGAGTTTATCATCGAGCCATCGACAATTGCCTCCTCAAATGGATTAGAAGCTACCTTTTAAACTGTTCAATACAAGTTATTTTGGATGGCTTTAAGTCGGCTGTCTACCAAATAAATTCTGGTGTTCCTCAGGGTTCCGTTCTATCTCCGATTCTTTTCCCAATTTTCATAAATGATCTCTTCTAATCCAATCCACTTTTTTGTTGATGACAGTACTCTCAGTTTCTCATGGGGCTCGAAGAACTGAGTAGAATTTAATGCTTTCAAAACACAGAGTTGTCTCCTGTCTGTAAAACGAACTAAAATCTCCAGGCATGATCACTCACATAACTAAAACCGAAAAACTTTTTATTATTGGTATGTGCATTAATGACAACTTCCGTTAGTTCACATATATTTAATATTACCAAAAATGCAGCAAAATATTTAGGTTTCCTCAATCGATGCAAGAAGTTTCCAGTCCATCTAATCTAGCCAATAAGGCAAGCGCTTCACTCGATTTTTCGTATACCCGCGATGTACGAAAATGTTATAAAAATATTAAAATTTCCTTTTAAAATTTCGTTCGGAAATTGGGTAGGTACCTTTTCATAAATGTTCTAATTATATTTAAATTGGTTTTAAGATCATGATCGGTTAGCTGCAGCTATCCTTCTTCTTATTTTTGGTCAGTTTCATGCGGTGCCAATAGGAGGGGTGGTTATTATATCCACTACGGATTATTGTTTTTGATTCCCCACAAGACATGGATGAGCGATCAAACAATGATCAGTACCAGAAGTGATCTACAGTCATTAGTGATCCCTCAGTCCTGAGCCGGCCTAACAGTGCCTAGAATACTGACCAAGTACCATTTAAGCAAAACTGGTACCACGGGAATGAGGCGCCTACGATAACAAAACACCTTCAGTCCTAAGACTGCACGCTCGATGTAGGTATTAAACCAGGTATTAAACTCTTACAACTGGAGAGAATAAATATCGGGATCCTGGGTCCTATTACTGCACATGATAACACTTCATCGCGCCTGATTGGAGAGATGAATTGCCTTTGGCTGAAACGTAATGGCTGTGGTTTTATACCTACATCGAGGGTGCAGTATTAGGACTGGAGGTGTGAGATATGAGGATCCTAGGTGCCTAGCTACCAACATATATGGATGTAACTGGTTCAGGAGTGGGACCAGATGAAAGCACAGAGAGTAGTTGTCTACAGGTTGAGGATGGATTAGATCGATTGTTTGGCTACTCCATGCATGCAATACCAAGAAGCGTATAAAGAAAGAATGTTCGAGATGGTTTTATGAGTTCACTTGCCCTAGAGGGAACTGGAAATGGTTCGAATATAAGGGTATGGGGTATGGGAGAACCCGATCAAGTTTTCCTTGCATGACGTAGTCTAAGAAGGAAGTCAAAAAGGAAATAGTGATAAAAACGGATTTTTGCATGTTGGATGCAGCCATCTGGATTTAGTTAGTTGGCCTAATCAAATCCATAACAGGATAGGTTTTGGCGACCCGTGATTTTAAGATTTTTTTTTTGTGGGTCGATTTTTCCTTCTGAAAGCTGGCATTGATGGTTCCGTTTTTTTGTTTTCTGATGTCTTTTTTCAGGTCTTTTAGCGCAAGTGCTTTATAAAAACCAACAAAATGGTATAGCTCTCCTGAGTCAAAAGCATCCGGAAGTACTGATACTAATGTTATTTCCTAGCATACATTTGGAATATTAGCTTGAGCCGATATCCCTAAAAGGGATAACTATTATTGCCTTAATCGTTATGGACAAGGTCATCACCACGGATTAAATCCCCTTCCAACTGTAGCCCATAGAACTTAAATTTGTTTATCATATTTTTCTTACCAAACAGAAAACTAAATCACTCAGAATCATGGAAGTTTTCTTCAAAGGAAAAGATTCAATTATTCGAAAAATACAGTCAAAATAGCAAGGCCCAAAATGTCTTAGAGAGAAAAAAGTATACTAAAAAGACTCTAAGGTCTATACTAAAACATTAATAGAATAAAAAAGAAAATAAAAAAAAGTAACTGAGGAAATGGAAACAATTGTTGGAAAATATTTTTAAAAAAAAACGAAGCCTGTACGGATAAAAGAAAACAACATTCAAATATAATTACAACAAGGGCAACACTGAAAATGTTTACCTTTTAAAAATGTCAAATTTATAGACTTCCTAATTTCCAACTGGCATGGGGATAATGTGTCAAAACATTGACGAATTGATCTGTCAAAACAAAAACCGATAATAATAGGAATTATTGCACAATTAATAATATCTGATCAGGTGATTGATCAGAGAAGATATCTTTTTACCGCCTAACCTTCTTTACATACCTAACGCCACCTACTGAGCATAAGAAGGAATGATGTCGACACAAGTCAGTACAAAGATAAATATTCAAAATGCAGGCGATGGCCTCGCATTCCAACTGTCACACGACCATTTATACTCGTATCCATCGACAGCGCTGCATGGACTTTGACATTTTCGAACAATTTCGAATTTATTGCAAGTACCTTAAACCTTTCTTTTGAAACGTATTTATGTATGTGGTGTGTGCTAATAATTTAATGATCGTTTTACATTTTCTTTAATTTCATTCTTCCTTATTTGGCTTTTTTTTCTTTTTCTGTAAGTTTGCTTTTTGTTAGTTGGCGTTGTTAATTTTTTCCACTCTTTTGGTTAGTAAAAAAATACAATTTTTATTTCCTTAAAGCGTATTTTTGCATACGCTTTGTAATTATTTGATAGTTTTTTTTTCTCTCTATCGAACAATTACAACTTGTAAAAGGTTGCACATATCAACTCAATTAAGAATAATTTTTATATTTACCACCTGCAGTTGTTAATCACTTGTTAAATTTAAAAGTCATAGCGAAATCGAGACAAGATAGAAAATCAACTTTTCACTTGTTGTTAGGTGAATAAAAAAAATTTAATGAGAAAAACAAATTGTCAATAAACGGTCTCTTTGTAGCATGTTTTCTCTTCCGTTTTCCGATCAATGAAAACTGATTTCCGTAAAAATTCGACAACAATTTTGTGATTATAAAAATAAAAAACTGCGCATAATTTGAAAAAAAAATAAAAAAAAATAGGATTGAAAATATATCTTTGGCAAGGACAAAATTATCAAGTATATCGGACTGTAGACTAAGGTCTGCCGAAAGCGGTGTAGCCGATAGAGTCACATTTATTGGCATTTCAGGAAGTTATACTTCTTAGCGATATCGTAATAGTGACGTAAAGAATATGTGCTATTAGTACAGAGCGGTCTTAAGATCGAATTTAGCTAGTGATGTATTGGAGGTGTCCGTTCCTGAGGTGATGCTAAGAATTAACATTTCAGTAAAAAATGTTTCATTTTAAGTTTGGATAAATTTCCTAAATGCTCAACCAGGTAGATTTGTTATATTTTCTGGAACTGTACTGCCATTACAAAATAGTCAGAATTGATGGTGAAAATATGTGCTTAACGATGAGTAAAAGTTATGTGAACACATTTTTGATCATTCATTTTTTACGTTCGACTTTTTTTAAACAATTTTTTAAATGAAAATGATTTGCTTTTGCAAAACTAGACAATTGTTTAAAAAACATAATAACTTTTGTGTTATCTTGACAAGATGAGAAAATTTAGAATTACAGTAGAAAAATATGACAGTTAAATTTTTTTTTTTATAATTTATTATTATTTGTAAGGCAAAAATTCAGAATATTTAGTTATTTTTATGAGATAATAAAATTTGATTTTAGAAATTTATTTTTTACCTCGTTTCATTACAGCGTACACATCCTTTATAGATTCGACGCCAACAATTCAAATCAACGACAAAGGTAAGGGCAATTTTTATTTTGCCATTTTTTCTCATTTTATATTTGAAAATTACAACAAAAATAAACTAAATGAAATTAAAATAATAATACTTTTTTTTTTAAATCAAAAACCAATCAAAACCATATGCATTAATTAAACAAACAGAAAAATAACTTCGTGTAAATAATTAATTAATTTAAAATAAAAGAAAATAGAGAAAAATTTTATTATTTCCGGTTTTTATATACGATAAATAATTTTATTTTTCTACGACTGATTTATAGAAAATTTCATTCAACATTTATTTTGGAAGTACTTTTTTTTTGACGCTCTCTTAAAAAAATGTGTTCTTTTAATCCAATTTATCTGTTTAAAAATTGGTCAATTGAAAGCTAATAAACAAGAATTTGGAGAAAAAATTTTCAAGCTGATTAAGTTATTTTAATATTTTACTATAACAAATTTTTTTGACAACCCCCTTCCCCACTTTCCCTTTTCATAAGCAAATCTGTCCATTATTAATTTTTTTACTACTGTTTTTTTTTTGCTAATTGAACTTTTAAAACTTTATTTCTGCTTAAAATTATTTTCATATTTCTTTTAATTTTCATTTTCTATATTTTTACTGAAAGGATTTTTAATACCCTGTAATTTATTCTTTGTCATATTTCTTCCTTTAGTTTTCGTATTGCATGCTTTTGTCTAAACTCTCCGTATAAATTCTCGTTGAAAATTATAACATCAGCGCTTTTGACGACCTTGCGGCAATTTTCCATTTTATGTCAATTTTTTGTATTGACAATATTTTCCTAGAGCGGAACAAACACTAATGTATGTATAGAAGTTGAACAGTTACTATTTTACTGACCTGCCCTCTATTGAGATTTGTTTACAGAAAGAACTACACCTGCATTTTGTAAATCCATCTATTGGGCTTCGTTTGAATCAACAGAATTCATTCAATTTGTTTAGTTAATGAAATTCCATTCAAATATTACCGCCACTTTTGCTATTCTTCTCCATTTTTATTGAAAGCAATGATACTGCCTAATTAAAGATATTCTAACAAAAGTCTATTTCGGTGCCCTAATTTATGCTACATATTTTATAACATTGATAATTAGCACTGTTATATGGTAACGTTTTTTATTAATAGAAACTTTTTCTAATTACAATTGACGTAGAAATAAGTGTCAAAAAAATTCGTGTACCTGGAACTAATACTTATTTATCAGGAAATAAAAAGTTGATCAGCTAAAAGTCAGTTGTATCCAACCTCGAAGGAAATCATAGGTGTGCAATTTTAAAGGTCAGTTTGGTGTTGGTGTGTACTTCTGACATAAGAATATACACCATAAAAAGTGCTCTATTTTTGACCATTTTTTATGCCCCGGAAATCCTCCTATAATCCCACCTGTCCATTATCTTTATTTAATTTAAACATTTTTTTTGTTAAATTTTTTATCCAATTTTACCGTAATTTTGAGAAATTGATCTAATACTTAGCGAGTAATCTTTTGAATATTATTCGTTAACTTAGCATTACAATGCAGCCCAAAGCCATTCTTCTGCAGAAAAAGCTGACAAACATTCAACCATCGAAAAGGAAAATGATTTTATTACCAGTAATAATATTTATTTATAAATAACCATTTTCTATTGAACAAGAGCGCCCATTTGTTAGGAGTGACTAATATTCGTTAAGAGTGACCAATCTTTGTTAGCAACAACCAATATTTATTAAACGAAACCCTTCTTTTATGGATGTCCACCAGTCTTTGTAAAAAATGAATACTTTCCGTTAAGACTAACTACACTTTATTCGCGGTGACTAATCTCCATTCAAAATGATAACTCTTCATTAAATATGAGCACTGTTCGTTAAAAACTGACCATGCCTTAGCAGAAATAGCTACTTTTTTTCAAGATAAACATTCTCCGTTAATAATGACTACTCTTCGTTAGGACTGACTACACTTTGTTCAAGTTCAGCAGTCTTCAAAACTTCGTTAAAAATGACCAATCTTTGTAAACAATAAATACTTTTCGTTAACATTGAATACACTTTTTTCGCGGTGACCACTCTTCGTTAATCATGACCATTCTTCGTTAAGTCTAACCATACTTTGTTCAAGTGGAACAATCTTCGTTAAAAATGATCACTCTTTGTTAATAATGAATATTCTTCGTTAAGACTAACTAAACATTATTAATAGTAACCAGTGTTCGTTAATCATGACCATTCTTCGTTAAGACTGACTACACTTTATTTGCGGTGACTAAAGTTTATTAAAAATAATAATACTTCGTCACAAATTAGCACTCTCTGCTAAAAATATCCATTCTTTGATAGGAATAGGTACTGTTTTTTTCAAGGTAAACACTCTTCGTTAATCATTAACATTCTTCGTTAAGACTGACTATACTTTGTTCAAATTGAACAGTCTTCGTTAAAATTTACCACTATTCTTTAAGAATTAAAACTTCGTTAAATATGACCACTCTTTGTTAATAATAAATACTCTTCGTTAAAAATAACCATTCTTCGTTAAGACTGATTAATTTTCGTTCAGAGTGATCACTTTTCGTATGTAGTAATCACTCTCTATTAATAGTGATTTATTTTCGTCAAGAATGTCTACACCAAGAGCGACCATATAATGATGGATGAAAAAAAAGATATTTTATTGACGAAAGAAAATCTATCGCAATATAAACATTTAGACTAAAAATATTGATGTAATTTTTTCTAAAAAATAATGTTATTATTAGTGATAGATAAGAAGCAAAAAAAGTTTATTTTTGATTAGTAAAAGTAATAGAAAAATATCGTTGATGGAAAAATATCATATGTAACTGAATTTCGTTTTAAACTAGAACAGCAATGGAATAGAATTATATCCAATCTAGGTAAAATGATTAATTTTAGATAAGAGAAAAAATGTTCGTTAAATTATACAATATTATGTAAATTAGTTTCCGAAAATTTGTCATTCTGATTAGAATTTTTGGGGAGTGGCAGAGATGTTTGGTTCCTTCCACAAAAATTACATAAACAACAATTTTTTATGTCTAGTGCGGTTGTTTTGTCTGTTCTTGTTTATTTATTATTTTATTTTGTTTTAATTTTTACCATTTCCAATTTTGACTTGACAACATAATAGAAAAAAAATCTGTGAAAAAGTAACGATACTACGACTTAAAACAATGCTACCTTCAAGAATTTCTAGAACCCGTTTTGGAATTTCACCGAAATCGAAAGCTTATCTTCAATATCAATTCAAATATAAATTTATAAACTTTTTACGGTTGTATCCATATAATATGAATTCGTGTCTACATGAGAACATCAATAAAATTATGAACACAACAATCGAAAGACTAAAAATATAAATGCAAATCCAAAGAAAAATAAACCGAAAAAAAAAACAATAAAAACTAATTTTTTATTTCTTGTTTTATGAGAATGGTCAATACTTGTTTAGTGGGCTATGTGTCGATTTTTGTAACACGAAAAGTTGAATTTTTATGCAAATTATTATTGACCGAATTTTCGTGGAATCTTCCGTTTCTGTTACTTTATCCGGATTTGGGTTACTGTTCCAATGGCGTAGTATGATAGAAATTCCTAATAGCAATGCCAATAATGTTGACGTTTAAACGGTTGATGATGCTAATGCCGAAGATGGCGTTGCCTACGCTAATAACACCTGCTGACCATCAACATAACGAAAATAATTTCGGTTTTTGATGATAATATCGTTTTTCAAATATTTATGATAGAAGAAGAAAAAAAAAACTTTATGATTGCGAAACATTTTTTTATGTTATTTTATTCCGGAAATATGGTAGTTTAGATGAAGAAGGTGGGCGATATTTGAAGAAAAAAAATAACATAAAAGCTCTTCTCGAATATAAAAGAAAAACTAATTAAATTTTTAGTTTTGTTTTATTTTTCTTATTTTTATTCTAGAAATTTCATGCGAATTTCGATAGTGTTATTCCATGACCTTCATTAGCTCTATTTGGCCTTAATTATTTTTTAGCTTTTTAATATGTGATTTAGAATCATACGAGTAGCAATTTTTATTTGATTTTTTTTAGAAATTTTCAATGATTAAAAAGCAAATCGAAAATACTAACCGTAATTCAGAATCATGAGTGTTCCAATGCCAAACTCTTGGTAATATGATATTTCCTAATTATTTTGACTATTTTTCTTAACTATTTTGGACGGTATTGCTCTATCAACGAATCCTAAAATTATGTTAATTTGATGTATTGTGTCTTTACGTGTTATGTTTGTCTTCAGATCATCAACAGTCCTTCTTTTAATATTCCAACGATTTTGCGTAACTCTAAAAAATACCCGATGACACATGAGCTTACGCAAGATTTTAGGCTCAAATATTCTCCTTAAGTTCTAGTATTATTCGAGATTTATTTATGTTAACATATTCTCAAGTAGTCCCAACAAAAAAATAGTTCCGTTAAATCGAGTGATCGTGGAGGTCAAACCAATTCAGAATACTTGAAATTCAGTGTTTGCAGTAGCTCCATTCCGGTGAAAATATAAACTCCTGATTATCTTCGACTGCTGGGCATAAATTTTTTTTAAGGAATTATCCAACGCAGGGTTCCGTTAATTTTTTCTGGCTGACTTTCTTTTCTATAGAGAAATAGAAGCCGATCACTGTGTCAGCAATAACACCGCACTCAGTAGTAAATCTTTTGCGATGCAATTTATGTTGATATAATGTCCTGCAATTCACAATACGCCAGAGTCTGCAGTTTTGTTTGTTGATGTACTCGATTAAACGAAAATGGGCCTCATCTCTGATTATCAAGTTGTTCAAAAAGTGGTTTGTATTTTTGACTAAATATTGAAATCGAATGGCGTACTGCAGCAGCTCCTGAGTATATTGAGGTAGTAAAACTTGAACCACATTGTCCGGGAACTTTTTTAAATCCAATTTTAGAAATCTTCTGAAGTAGTGTTCTGATGCTTCAGAAGATTCTAAAATTTGGTTTAACAACCAATTTTATAAATCTTCTAAAGGATATGGACATCACTTTGAAAAAATAGTGAACGACGTTTAGAGGTCCACAGTACGCTTAGGACCTCTTCCCTGAAGATCGCTGACTACTCCAGTGCTTTGGAGCCTAATTGGGTGGTTAGGTTCTGAATTATCTTATCGCTAGGAGCTTCTCTGATATTAAAATGGTGCCGGTATTTTGTCACAGTTTGATTAAGTGATCTTTCACTAGAATAGAAAAGCTCAATGAGTTTTACTTATTGCTGGACATCATACGTAACCAGTTTAACCTCCAAGGGATGCTTTATAACCTACAGAATGAAAAAAAATTGACTTTTTCAAACATTTCAGTTTATCTGTGTGACCTCAGAGGCCATACCATATCCTCGAATTTGGAACCGAAAAACCCATTGAATATGTGTCCACAGACTGAGTCAAAGTTTATGGCTTGTAGTCTGATATGTGTCCAGAGACTGAGTCAAATCCATCGTAACAATACCCCTTATTCTCAAGGAATCAAGAAACAATTATATACAAAAAATGCATCAGATCAGCCTCTTATGGGCCTCTAGAGGATTTTCATTCGCCAATCTGTCTTGTTAATGAAGCCAATGCGCCAAAAAAAAGCTTCACCATCAAAGATTATTTTCTCTAAAAATTTGAAGTCAACTTTTTGGTTAAATACAATATTATAGTTTAATAAATATTTTAAACGCGCTCTCCACATTTATAGCAATTCACCTTGAAACATTTGTTAAAAGCAAGTGTCAGAATGAACAAATACAGATGCTTTTATAATTTTAAAACTTCCAGCTTCATTTGAGGTGCAAAATATTTTTGAAAATAGTATCGAGGGCCAAATAGTTCCCACTAATAGAGCTTGTTTCCGTAAAATACATACAAACTGGCAAAATAAATGTTAAAAGCTGGTATACCTATCGTAAGACATCATACCAAGGGCCACCTATGTCCATAGAGTTTAGAATACGCCTAATAAGCCCACTAGTTCTGATTGCTTAGAATTTCATCAATTTAGCCAACGGCTTACCAAATTCAACTTTTACTAATTACCCAGCCTTGTGATCTGTCCTTTCATTGACAATTGCTGAATATTCCTCAGATTAATTCTAACATTATGGTAAGCTCAATTCATTGACCTCAAGTCATTTCCATCTTCATGTAAAACTATCATTTTCTTCTTTTAGACTCTTGAATTCCTACCACCTTCTTCTAAGCACGGAGCCATTAAGCAATTCATCCGGCAATTCTATCTTCTCCTTTTTTCGGATCCATCTTCTATGCTTCCATCTGTTCTACTCTTTCGGTCTTACCACATCCATCACCAGTCAGATCTGTGTTAACAGTCATTAACTAGTTATAAGCTAATTAGTCTAACTGCTAGTAGTAAAGTATACCTGAAACTTTTCAAGCATCTGCAAGGATAATACCCGGAATAATAACTGATATTTCTCACCACCGCACCTGCAGCAACCACAGCTACCTCATTTTAAGGCAGCAGAGCCACATGGAACCACTTTTTGTTTTAAGAGTATTTTGGTATGTTCTACTGCTCATGGAGTTCCAGGCACCACCACTAGGCTAGCTTAGATCCGTGGATTCGCTAAGGAATTAATCTTCAACTTAAAGGACGCACTTCCACAACAATCGTTGTGAAATATTCACCAATAAAATTAGGCTCGACTGAGATGGAACAATAATTAAAGCAGTTAAGATCCTGACAGTTAATCTTAGAGTTTAAAAGTTGGTGAATGAAGATCAAATTTGCAACTTTGCGTCTTTTTCCAAGTGTACGCATCTTAAGGAAATTAAGTCGAGTTTAAGGCGGTCCAACCAATGAAAATTTTTCAATGCAAATCTGGATAGAGCGTGTAAGCTTTATCTGGAGTTCCTCAGGATAGCCATCTTGGCAAGGGACCAAGATGGCTATCCTGAAGGACACCAGATAGAGCTAACATTCCTCTTGATAAATACTTACGGAAAGATAGGAAATACACATAAGTCCTATCTGTTAAATGGGAACCAAACCAATTTATAATGTATTCAGTTTGAAAAGTTTGCAAAAATATTAGAAGTAAAACTTAGGAGGTTACTTGTCATTAATCTGAAAGGCATAACATCGTGCTGGCTCGGTGGAATTATACGTCTACACTAGTTGATAAGTTGCGAATAGCTTAGGTATACTGGACAACTTCTTTTTGAACCTTTCCTAAGAACGGCTTTTATATGGGATATTTTCCATAAGTTAGGAATTTTACTATTCTTAATTGATTTTTTGAAAATAATTTCTAAAGGAGAGAGTAATGCTGTAAAACATGATTTAATAAAAGCCGGCTGGATACTATCTGGACCATAAGAAATAATCGGATTTAGGGTCATTGATGCCATCCAAGATTGTATATTTTGTTATTTGAAGTATAAAGTCAGAAGAGATAGGGAAATTCGAAAAATGGGTAAATTCATTTCCGTTAGGTCGAAGATCACACGTGGAAAATGATTTCTAAAAATAAGATGCGAAATAACTAGATATGGAGTCTGTGTAGTTGCTAGACGAGCCATCATACTGCATGGTTGATGGATAATAATTTTCGTTATCAACCTTCCTAAAAATTGATCTGAATATTGTCAAAATACTTTTTATACAGAGACGAGGATAGAATTTTAAATTCACCAAAACAGGTGGTGAAATGAGTATAAGACGAATGGCTCTTATGTACCATAGTTCCTTATTAACCTATAACGGAGATTGGGAAGGTATCCGCTTAAAATAGGTTATGTTCGCTCCTAACAGCCGGGCGCAGATTTTCTCCTCTATTTTATTATACGAGTATAATATTTTTGGCCATATCTTCAACGCGACGCTGGACTGTTCTAGCTGACAATGGCATTGCTTTGATTCTATCAATTATCTTTTTTTTATTTAATAAGGATGTGAAAAATGTGTAGCTAGCGAGGGCAAGTTATTTGAATAAATTTGTTTTTGCTTCCTATGAAAAAAACATGTGTTTAAGTTGTATAAGCTTAAATCCGCTGGTACATAAACAATTATGTGTATAACCGCCTAGTTTTACTTGGGCTACTACTACCAACTACGGTATCAAATTTAAATGCATGGAAATCAATGCGATGAGTTATAATTACATGACGCTAATTTCAATAATGTAGTGCAGCCCATACTTTTCTGTTTTATAATTTATTTTTATATATTATACTTTATTTTCAGAACTGAAGTGGGTCACTTGAAGTTATCAAATGGGTCACTCAGTGACCCGCTGGTCATAGGTTGCCGACCCTGGTCTATGATCTTTGATTTTCAAATAGAAATTTGTTTACTCTCTCTTTCTGTCTCCGTCTTGCTTTCTCTCTATCCACCCGTTTCCACCTTTCTCTTTAACTGTCATCTTTTTTAATTTGAGCGGCACTCTGTCTGTTCCTATTTTAAATACTCTTTTTTGCCAATTTTCTGATGTCCCGCTGACAAATTCGCTTGCTTTTCTCTGGACTTTTTTTTTTTTTTAAATCTTTTATTCTTCATGGCAATTATCCTTTCCTTTATCTCTTCCTCTCTCTCTCCCTGTCTGTCTCTTGTTATTAATTCGCAGAACATATAAACTCCCTTTTATTCTGTCAGAAAAACAAAAAAAGAATCATTTGAAAAGCCCACCCACGATAAAACTACAAAACAAAAAATATCGAATAAGAATGAAAAAACAATAACAAAATAAAAAATGAAATTTTCTATAAATCAAATTTACGATGAACCTTATGTAATTTTGTATTAAAATGTAAATAATATTTTTTATTCAATTATAAATTTAATCTTACTCGTTCATACGGTCTTTTAGATCGTACTCTTTTTATCATCTTTTATAAATATGCATTTTCAAGAAAAGAACAAAAAAAATTAAACTAAATAATCAATAATAATAATTTGCTCTGCTTTTTGTACATAAACAAATGAATGTAAAAATAATGTGAAAAAAAAACGCAGACCATTTTTTTTTTGTAAATAAAAACAATTTAAAAGCCGAAAAAGCAAAGATCGCTGTCGATCTGTCGCTGTCTCTATCTCTCTCTTATGCTGTCGATCTTTATATCTTACTTATAATTCTGTATAAGAGCTCGTTTACACACGAGCTCAATTACTATTATTATTATTAAAATTCTTTTATAAATAGAACATTTTTTATTCTAATTTTATTATTATTATTTATATTTTTTGAGCTATATAAATATTCATATTTTCCTTTTTTCTTTTTCTCTTTTTTTTCTCTTTCACTTATAATATGTATATGTGTATGTGTAAATATTATAATAAAATATAGCTGATCTAACAACGGTATTATTACTGAATAACAATAATAATAATCGTGCTGCGCATGGAAGATTTTTAAATGTCAAACCATCTGTTGGTCTTCTTAAATCAACTGCACGTACATTTATTCAAGAAGGTGTGACAACCGAATATGCAACACAAATTCTTGGAACCACACTTGACCATGGACAACTGTATGCGCAATTATTAAAAAAGAGTTCACGTATACTATACGATAAGGACAATAACGAATCGACATCCCAACTTCGGACAACCAAAATAACAACATTACCGAATACTGTCTATCCTGGCGGTATATATACGAATTCAAATTCGAGCTCAACAAATTATTTTGTTGTACGAAATAATCAACATTCTTTGCAATCTCATAACGATTTGATTGGTGATCATGATTGGCAACAAATTGATGATAATTTAGTAATAAATCCCCCCCATAGGCATACATTTGTACATAATACTGATTTTATAGCACCGGCAACAACTACAAAAAATACAGCATTTATAGTATATCCAACATTATCGAATAGATTTGGTGAAAATTCTTATAATAGGCAAAATAATGGTGGTAGTAATTTTCATGCAGAATATTTACGCGAGGCGGCAGCAGTTGCAGTTGATAATGTACAAGAAATCCGTCCAAGATTTGATGCGCTAATTGGTGGTGAAACGATCAATGGAAGAACTGTAAAAATTTCTCAGAATGATTCGCCACCTGATGGCAATTTGGGAAATCAGAATGTACAAATTGTTGCACATAAAACGATTCAAGGTGCAAACAATTTATTGACATTCACGGTGAAGAATAAATTCTCACCGAGTGGCTATTCAGGCGATGAAACTGAATCTGATGTACAGGTTGAAAATAGCGGACCGCAACGAACACCGAAATTTCTTGCCGCTGGCAAACCGATGAAGGAGAACCTGAGACACTTGGATCGGGTTACGTATTACGGTTTTGCTGATTTTACCACATTGGTGGGAGATACGATTATTGTATTCTCGCCAAGCACACCGAAACCAGAAAATCACGCCGATAAAATAACCTCGATTAAAGGTGAAGCGACCTTGCATCCATATATTAATGCCGTCACTGTTACCGAACGACATACTATTGTTCAGCCAACAATCAAAGTGCATACCATACCAGATAGTATAACAGAATTCTCAAAGGCGTGGAATGACGTCAAAGGCGTGGAATGACGTTAATGTTATCCAAGAGGATGGCACGACCGAATCATCACGTCGGTTCACTGAAATTACAACAGAACCTTCCAGCGAAGAATATGAGTCCGGAACTACTGCCAAAGCAATTGATGAGCACGAAGGGCATAACGAAGCTAATATTGTTCTGTTACCATCAGTCAATCAATTGGAGCCATCATTAATCAATATCAATGATAGGCAAACGACTGTTGTCAATAATGTTGCAACCGAGGTAACTTCGATGCTATCGAAGCCGACCAGTGAAGATATTGCAAAGATTCTTGCTTCATTAGCTGTACAAAACGCTGTCGGAGGTCAAAAATCTTCCGGTGGAAATCAGCAACAACACCACCAACAGGAAGAATATCGATTCCAGCAACAGCAACACCAACATCAACAGCAACAGCAACAGCAACAACAGCAGGAAGAATACCGAATCCAGCAAGTACAACAACAGCAGCTGCAACAGCAGCAACAGCATCAACAACATCAACAACATCAACAACATCAACAAAAGAGTGGCGAAACTGTTCAAAATGTCCAATCGAATGGCGAACAGGAAGCGGAAAAACAAGAAACAAAAGTTTTCGGTGGTGTCACCACAATATTTTTCGAGGATGATCCCTTCCAGTCTTTCCAAACAGCTACTACAGTTCAAAGTAATATAATTATTAATACGCAAATTCATAGTGGAAATACTGTTCAAGAATCAAGTGGAGGCGGTGTTTTAACGGAAAATAATTCTGGTGAGATAAGGACAGGCTCAGTAGAAAAAGGAAGTATCAACGGAGCTGGCAGTGTAACCGGAAGTAATAATATTATTGAGAGTGAAAGTGGAAGTATTACTGTCAAAACAAGTGAAACTGTTGACGAAACAAGTGGTAGTAGTACGGAAAGCGGTGATGTAAGCGGAACTGGCACTGGAAATAATGTCGGGATCGGTATAAGAGTCGATACGGACAGAATAACCACTGAATCACACCCTATTAAGCAGCAGGAACAAGTAACAATTACAACCACCACTAAAGATGACGATTCTGTAATAACGACCGAAGAGACTAACACTGACAGTGACGGTATACCGAGTACAACACCGTTAGAGCAAGTGAACTTAGGACAGGGCAATGCAGTTGAGACAACCGTACAATCAAAGGAGACGACGAATTCTAACGTTGCGTGCATTAATCCCACACAAGTTCTATCACCACAAACGCTGACTCTTCTGACGACATTCTTCATTTCAGATGATAACGATCCAGCAAATGCTATACAATCGTCGGTAGTCACCAACTATAATGTCAGCTATGCGACACGATATTACTGTGGCGATAATAGCAACCCAACAAAAGTAGTTGCCAATTCGGAAATATTACCGACACTGTCAGTTTCGCAGAAAACGGAAGAGAATGTATTAAACGTTATTGAAGGACCGGCTGTTGCGAGTAACAGAGACGAACAAATACGTACTGTGGTTGATTCGTTCGGTAATGGTGTAAATGAAAATCAAGGTGAGTTGTTGACGACCACCGCTGCTGGTGTTGGCATTAGTGAAGCGACAGAAGTATCCGATATTGAAACGGGAACTGAGAACAGCGACGATGAAGAGCATGAAAGCGAAACTGCAATCGAGAACGAAGAAGAAGAAGATGGAGATGAAGATGCAACTGAAACACCGGACGAAGATATTGAGCTTCTATACAAGACACTCTATACAACGTACACATACTTGACGACTTTCTTCCAGGACGCATCAACTAGCATAACAACGCGAAAGCAGACAGTTACAAATGTGATCACATCCACTATAACGCCATCTATGCTCAGAAGCGATTCTCCCGTACTTGAATTATACTCGAAGGTTAACGTTGTCTCGAACGTCGATGGTGTTGAGACAGAAAATTTACCAGGGATGAGAGTAGGCGTTGGTCGACCAACAATAAACGTTTTTGTACCGGAAACAGACCTTTTGGATATTGATAAAATTCTAAAGCAGAGCGCCGACAAAGAATCGTATAGTACCGAGTTAGCAAATCAAGATGGGGCTGTAAATGTGCGGCCGACGAAAACCTACTTTACTACCTACTTGTACTATACAACCATATTCGACGATGACGCGACAAAAGTATCCACGAGAACTGAAATCTATACAAATTACGTTATCGATAACACGACCGAAATCAAACCGACCGATGTTGTTAAAAATGCTGCCGATTCAACAATTGTTATTGAGAAAACTCCAATTCAAGAGAATGTTGTGAAAACAACCGCATTGGCTGTTGAAATAAGTGCGTCTGGAAAGCACGGCAACAATAACAACTACAATAGTTACAATACGATTATTAGGGAGCCAACCATAGAAACTACAAAGGAAACGGTTGAAATTCAGGGCACTCCAGCAAACGAAAACAATGAGAATTTCGTACGAATGGTAACCGATGTGCGATCAAGCAGTTCCGATGGCAGTCGGCATATAATTGATAATTTCAATGGGCAATGGAATGGCATACTGGACGATCAGATCAGCTCCGAAAGCAATATAGAGGATACATTGCCAGCGCCAACACTGCTGCTTCAAACAAGTTTCACTACTTTCACGTATTTCACAACAATGTATATTGGCAGTCAGTCCAGTAATATTTTGAGTCGATTGGAAACCGTAACAAATGTCGTAACAAAAACTCTGCAGCCAACCCGAACAATTGAAGTGGCCGAAAATACACTGCCAATAACATACTTCACAACGTTAACCTATTGGACAACACTATATAAAGGCGGTGAAACCACAACAACCAGCCACGAGGAGATAATATCGAATGTGGTCACACCGAGTACAGTGTACAACGGTGCCAATGGAGATGGTGTTGTATCAACAAAAGTGGCGCATGCTGGTGGCAATGATGCTGAATCATCTTCAAAAGTATTAGCCGTTAACGCGGCCGCAACAATACCAACATTTGTGGTTGATAGCGACCGAACTATACGTACTCTAGATCTAGAGACAAGGGCGAATTTCGATAATGAGAGGGACGATCAGAAGGATAATGCGGGGCAAGTGGCGGTGATCAAGGCGACGAAGGCAATTGAGCCAACAACCTTTTACACGACTTACACTTACTTCACAACGTCGTATGTTGGCAATGAAACTGTCTTGAATAGCCGATTCGAAACTGTGACCAATATTGTAACAAATACGCTGACTCCCGCTGGACGGGCTATTGACATTTTAGCGAATCGAAACGCTCTAGATAGCGTCAACGATGAGAAGTCTATATCGAAGTTCAATACAAATGCAGGTGTCAATGTGACCGTGATCAATGCAACGCGGATTAATGCGATTGAAACGAATGCGGAGAATGGACAATCACTACCTGGCCGTGACACCGAATTCCAAACGAGAAATATTGTACTTCTGAACGAGGGGAAGATAATCGATGCAGACCGTATTAGTACGATATTCTATAAGACCGAGATTGTAGGATCCGTGATCGATGGTTCATATACGGAAATTGCTGAAAGCACATCATCTATAAATATCGACGAAAGTAAGAAAGCAATTCAAACTACCGACTTGGATGCGGCCATTAGCACTTATAAGACCGGTTTGGTACGATTGATAGAAGGCAAAAGAATTGCGAACCAAACAACAACTCTTTACCATTCGAAGGTAATCGGAACAGTAATTGAGGGGCGGTACGCTCAAATTATCGAAAGTACGTCTAGCTTTTTCATTGAGAAGGCCGTCGCTTCAACCAAAGTCGCTGCGTCCGATATATTGCCAACTGCTAAACAGGCCGAAATCGATTTTTCATCACAGTACACCGTCTTCCAGTCGGCTCCGGCACAGTCGTTTATCGAAAGCTCCATAAAGGAGGGCGAAGATGAGTCGGCACAAGGGAAAAACAATGCCGATTCGAACGATGATAATGAGAAATCGAGCGGAAATATTGGATTGAAAAAGAAAACATTTACGCCAGTTATTCGGCCTTTTGCATCACGTAATCGTCCACAATTCGAGCCAAAGCGTAAAAGCATTTACCCAGGCAGCGCAACAATCATAACAAGATCGGACTTTACACCAACAATAACAGTCACCCCAGCCCTTAAAACAGAAAATATTCGCGGACGTTTCAGTACAAATCGCAAGAGTAGCACCGTAATTTATTCCTCATCTGGTGTGGGTGGATCAAGAAAATTCTCCAGACCACGATCAAGTGTACCCGGCGGTTACAGTTCGTCATCCGGATACCCAGGCAGTTCGAGAATATCTGCCTCACGTATTTTATCTACAGCACCTTATTTCGGTGGAAGCTCAAGGCGTAGTAGCATCCCTTCACGCGAAAGCTCCGGCATTGTAAGATCATCGCAAAGTATTTATAGTGGAAATTCGAGATTCCGTAGTAGATCGAATTTCGATTCGTCTTCAAATTCGAACATCTACACAACACCCTCATCTGATATTGATAACAACGTCGTAGGTAAGAACAATGATCCGAACGAGCAGGATGAATCATTGGAAGTAAATACTGAGACTGCGGCAAGAAATACCAATAATCCATTATTGAGATTTCGTCGGCCACCATTGAATATTGGCAAAAGTTTACCAACAACGCAACGAAGCGTACAAATTTCGCCAAGACGGAATCCATTGTTACAGCGCGCAAAGTCAACTCCAGCTCCGACAACAACTACAACAACAGCAAAACCGCCAAGAACAATTCAACGACCACTTATAGCACCGATCGGTAATCGACAGCGGCCAGTTCATAATCTCTTCCCGCCACGAAATCTATTTAGAACCCAGCAACCGGCCGTTCAAGAACAGAGCAATGATGACGGCGAAGAAAATGCAACGGAAGAAAGCGATTTCGGTCTGATCGATGAGGAGAATCAATATTACGATAGCTATGAAGTTGACGACAGTAACAACAAAAACGACCGTGAAAGACGTCATAACCAAAATGAAAAGAGTAACGCACCGGTTTCAGAAGATAGGAAATCACCATTGAAACGTAGCAAACGTCAAGTGGAGAACAGTAGACTTTCGAATTTTCGTAACAGAAATTTTCGCCGTCCAACCACTGCTAAAAATGTAATCGAAGAGAGATCCGATACCCCATTCTATGAAGAGCCAACAACACCCAAACGCAGCCGAAGCGGAAGTCGCTTAAAAGGTCGTACCACTGTTGACCGACCAAGCGTACAGCATACCAGCAAAGCTCGTATTCGGCCAACAAAAGCATCAATAAGTGGGCGAGCACAGTTCACATTACGCGAAAAAGACACCACACCTAGCTCAGTTACCAGAACCAACAACTTCCGACGACCATCCCTAACGCCTACAAGACGCACAACGTCGAATGCTAGACCAAAGGCGCCTCGACCAAAGACATATCTGAATTCTGTTACCGAATCGTATCCGTCCCGATCCACAAGTGGTCGAGCACGACCACACTCGACAACACGCTCCCGCGGAACAATACGGTCGCGTACACGGAATCCTGAGTATCAGAATGACGTGTACATACCAGATTTTGACGGTACAATCACTGTCACCCACCATATTCCCACAGAAATAACTATTCCAGTCGTCAATGGTAAAAATACCGAATATAAAAATGTGGTTACCGCTAAAATAAGTCACGAAATACTCGGCCCCACGCAGTACTCAAAGATAACAGCACGAAACGGTAACACAATGCTGGCGTTGGTGCGTGAAGAGACAAATGTCAATAACAACGGAGCATCGGAGATTACACAATTCGTTCTCCACGAAACGCCTACGACTAGCATCATCTTCACCCCGACTTCCATCCGCGGAAGACGAACATCATTTTCGCATATAATTCCATCGACTATCTATGAGGTTGAACAAGTAGTATCGACAGTTCAGCCCCAAATAGCCCCGAATGCTCCACTGGCAAATATTCTACTTTCGCAACTGTTGCTCGGCAATATCGGTCTGAATCAGCAAAATCTGAACGGATTCATTGGACTAGGCCAGCAACAGCCACAAGTGGCGGGTACTCCAACCACGGAATTCAAAACACGCGCCACCACATACGTAACTACCGTGACCAATGCAATGTCGACGGTTGTCCCATTGACATTCCGCGGAAAGGAAATCCTTTCGACAATTATCGATACAACCGTTAATGTTATAACAGCAACTGAATTCCTAACCGACACCATTGTTATAACACCAACAATGGCAGCACAACAACAAATCAACAGTCTGCTATTCCCTCTACTCTTACAACAGCAGCTACAGGCCCAACAAAACCCTCTGGCACCAAATCCGAATCCGATTGGCCAGCAGCAATTAATCGATCCAAATATGCAACTTTTATACCAAAATAATTTCAATGCCGAAGTCGACACGAACAATATCCAACCAGTGGCGACTGCTGCTTTCGATTTCGATACGACTCAGGCACCTGAAATCGAAGAAATCAAAGAACGTAAGAAAGAACCAAAAAAGATCCGAGAGCCTGTCCATCATCATCGCTTCCCTACACAGCCAGCTATTCCGCTCGAAACAAGTGTCATTACACTCTATGTGTCCGGAAGGCGGCCAGGCGAATTTAGTACTGTTCTCTCGACAATAATCAGCGAACAAGAAAGCACATTAAGAAAACGTGCCGCCGTACTGCCAATTCCAATTGAAAAATCAAAAGTCATTGACTATCATACACCGTATAGTGCTGCTGAAAACGAAATCCACAATAAATACGTTCTGCCAGCACCTAGCGATTTGCACACATTGCCAGGTGAATTACCTCCAAAAACCGAGAGTCTAGAAAGTATTGTCGGTGATGTTAGCCAATGGTTTAAAATGACATCAGATCTATCGCCGGATCGACAAAATTCTAATATAAATACGGCGAAAGTGTACTCATTGAAAAAAACAACTGATAGACAATAAAACACAATCAAATAATATCAAATAAAAATCAAATAAACCAATTATAAGAAATCTATTATAATAATTTAAATCCAAAATTTAATAAATACTCTTTAATAAAATACTCGTAAACAAATAAATACTCATTAATGAAGCAAAGAAGCAGATGACGAAGAAGAAAACTATCGCACCATTTAATATACAGCAAACTTTTTGTAGTATATCATCGAGTAAAGTTGTCAAAAACAAAAATGAAATGCGAAAAATAGATGCCAAGTAATGGACAAATTCAAATTATAAAAAAAGTCGTTATATATTTTAGCCATTTGATTTTGTTTGTGTTTTTTTTTTAAATGAATTCTTTTAAATTTATAATTTTGTATGTGTTGTATATTATCAAGTTTATTTGCATATTGTCAACTTAGTTGTGTGTGCATTATAAGAATAAGGAAAATCAAAATGGGAAAAATAGCTCAGCAATGATGCGAAAAAGGAGATTTTACAGATGCAGCTGCTTAGACCACTGCCACCTATGATAATTATCACGAATGTTCTAAATGAAAATTGCAAACCAAATTTTGATCCTATTATTATCTTCGCTTATACACATTTACAGACAAACAAACACACGCCCACGCCACTGCAAAACATGCCAGAAAAAACACACATCGTTTTATAATTTTTTTTTTTTTTAAATTGCACTTCTTTTTATGTAATAAAATTTTTAACTTTAAAGAAATATGTATTAATTAAATGACCATAAATCGATTTATGTTAAAAATTAAATAAAAATTTAAATAGCGCAACAACAAAAAAATAAACCATACAAAATGGAAAACTTACTAATAAAAGAACATATTAATTAACAAAAAAATCCGCATGAGCGAAAACGAACATAACTTTCAATATAACCTCAATCAAGAATTTATTAGACCTTCAGTTTCTTTCTTTCAAATGCTGTATTCTCAATCTCTTAACCTTAACTAATATAAATACTAGCTGTCCTACACACATACAACGTACACGAATACAATAAGACACTACACAAACGTACGAATATTTAACGGAAACTAAAATAGGTTAATTAAAAATAATCAAAAGAGAAAAGAAAAGGTAATATTTTCCAAAAATTTCAACAAAACAAAATTTATCAATTTTTTTAATAATTATATTAATTTTATTGTCAAATTAATTGTTTTTTTCCTCAAATAGAATAAAAACAATTGAAAAAAGAAATGACAAGAAAAAAGTAGACAATTTATTTTGATATTATTGTTCTGACCGTTTTACGAGTACTTTTTATTTTAAATACTATAAATCAACATATAAAATTTTTAGTACGTATAGTTTTTTATTTCTTTCGTTGATTTCAATATTTTTGACAATTACAAATAAAAAATATACAACGACTACAACAGCCACAATTCTATTACCGTAATTATAAATTTAAAAGAAAAGAAAAATTTATAAATTTTCTTGTAAAATTTTCATTAAAAAAAAACTAGACAAAAATTTCCAATAACGAAAATTATTTGTATTATTTCCAATTCAATGTGCGCATAATAATTATTTAGAAAAATATAATAATAATAGAACATTATATATTAAAAAATATAAAAATATTAAGGAAAAAAAAAAATTAAAATTAATATAAGCAACAAGGAAAAAACAATTGGAAAAATTGGCCAAAAAAAAACAACAACAATAACAACAACAAATAAGAACAAAAAAAAAGGAAAATTCCAAAAATTTCTATTGATAGAAACTTGAATAATTTTTATAGAAAACCTCATCAATTTTATAGTAGAGAAATAAATTTTTTATTTGATTTTAATTCAATATTATTAAAAGTTTTCTTCAATTTTTTTTTATATTTGTAATTAAAATTAAAAGAAATGAAAAAAAAAATTATAATTAATTGCCATTCAATAGCGATCAATTGTAATTTTAACAATAATAATTGATAAAAGAATATAACCATAAAATTGACAAACGTCATTTTGACAGATCTGGCAAGCGTACTTATCTCATAAGTTGTGACAAGTTAATAGAACAGCTGGAAAGGAGATTGCAAAATAATAGTGCAAAAAAAATGCTACCCTTTTACTACAGCGCCACTTTGGTTAAAGCACAATTACCATCCGAAAAAAGCTGCGCACATTGGGTTTGCCCTTATACACGTATCTGCAATACGTCGAATAAATGCGCATTTAAAAAAAAACGACTTTTAACCGCAATCGGAAAATTTCTTTCTATTTTTTTCATATAACTCTTATATATTATTTAAAATAGATAAAAATCGAAATTTGATTGAATTTGCTTTTAATTTAATTGATAAGCAAACTTACGAATTCATTATTACGAGTACTTAATATCTGAATAGAACCAAAAATTCGTTTTGTTCAAATATTGGTAACGGCAAAAAAAAAAAAACTTAACGATAAATCGAAACCAACAAAATATTATTTTGCCTCTGTCTGAGAAGTAATATAAATAAGGAAATCAACATTTCCTCTTAGACGGACAAATTTGACAGCTGTCAAATTGTTTATACAATTTTTTAAATAGCAAATGCCCACTAAATTCATATATCATATTTGGACAAGTAATGTTTGAAACTTTTTGTGCCCTTATTCAGTTGTTATCGAATGCCACGAGATGTCGTGGCGCTTCAGAGTTTCCATTTCAGTACAATTTCTATTCGAAATGATCAATCTCAAAAATCTCTCAGCATCTGGTGGCAATTTTAAGTACGATTTCAGATCTATTCCAAGCTAACTAATTCAATCATTCTCGTTTTTACTTATTATTTTTTTTTTAAGTTTTAATTGTAGGTTAAATTGACATACAAAAATTTCGATTATTTAAATTCCTTTTCACATAATATTTGATGTGGTCAGTTATTAAAATAACCTCCAAAAAAAACAGATACTGTACTCATCAGTTATTTATTATATGATAGTATGGGTGAGTTTCGGATTAAAAATATTGACAGCTTTTCCGATCCAGTACTTCTATAAATCTACAACGAGTGTGTGCCAATAACCTATGAAAAATGACAGACTTACATTCATTTAAGACCCATGCATGTGTACGTATATAAAATTTGACAAAACTACCAACTGTATCATAATACAATTATTGTCTATGCATGTATGTATCTATGTAAATAAATATATGTATAATTTGCTCGTATTGCATAATTTTCTTCTGCATATATACGATATGTATTGTTCTTTTTTATAAATGAATAAATAAATAAATAAGCAAACTTACAATAAATTTATTTTTACAAAAACCGACAATTCTATATTCTATTTTTTTTCTTAACTTTATAATATAAGCAATCATAATTATTGTATAATAAATATTTAAAAAAAAAATAATAAAAATGCAAAAAAAAAACAAATTACAAAAGACAAAAAAAAAAACGAACAGAATTGCAGAAATAATATTTTATTTTTTCTTAAGAACAACAACGAAAAGACGGTGAAAAGAAAACAATTTGAATGTAAATTTTCGAAATTATTGTAAAATGTAAAAAAATTAAAATGATAGGGAGAAGAAAGTAACCGAAACAAATTTGTAATTACCGAAAAAAGCAAAAAATACTGAAATTAAATAATTATTTTAATTTTGTTATTAATGAAAAGATAAATAACAATTAAATTGATTCTAATCAAAATGTATTACTTTTATTTCTCTTTCTAATTAATGTTAAAATAAATATAGTAAAAAAAAACAATCAAATAAAATCGAATACAAAAAAAACTTTAACTTTTTTTTCTTCATTTTCAGTTTTATTTTACTCTATCTCTGTCTGTTTCTTGCTGTGTTTTTCTGTCTCAGTTCCTTACTATTGCAATTCTCTTCTAATTTTTAAAAAGTGACATTATAAACAAAATGGTGGCTTGTACTCATTCCTCTTTTGTTATTCTTCGTTTTTAGTTTTTTTTTCTCACAGATGTCTCTATCTAAAGATGATATTTCAATAATAGCCCTTCTCGCTGTCTCTAGGATCTAACAGCATCTAGGACCCACCTTTTGTGGGTAATGTACGTTTTCACAAAATGGCGTATAGAGGAAATTCACTATGGCAACATTTATCCAAAGATCACTAACTCAATGTTTTTGAACGCTGCTCTTTTATGTATAATATAAAACAAAAAAATTTTAACATTTTCCATATTTCTGGTCTTATAACTTTATTTTTTATTTTTTAATTAGTTTCCATAATAAATTTTTGACTACTTATTTGTTTGTTTGTTTAATATTAGTCTTAGGGTTATAATGCTTAAAGAGCATTCGGCGACTATTTATAATCCTGTTCCCAAACGGTTATCTGATATAGAAAGAAAGAAAACATGTTGAAAACAAAAAACCGAATCGCAACCAAAAAAATTCAATGTTAAAAAAAATGGCTGCTTTTCTGTTGATTTTTGCAAATGGCAATTAAAAAATGTTGGCAGCCTTCGATTAGTTCTCAAACAGTGCAGTCACATATATGATATCATCAACAATTGCTAACTGAACGGGAAATAAAATAAAAATTATTTCTGTAAAATCTACAAAATTACCAAAAATCTCGAAAAAATAATAATAATAAATTTGGTTTTTTGTTTTTAAGTACGGATATGAATTATTGTTTCTAGTATATTTTTTGATGCTCGTAATTATATTCTTCTGCAATTAAAAATTAGTGAAATTCTTCATTTCGAGGCTTAAAAAATCATATCATTTCGATTCGTAAATTTCAAAAATCTCTTTTAAATATGAGTGCAAAAAAAAATACAATAAATTAAGGATAGAAAAATTGATTCATTGATCAGAAAAATAACCAATTTTTTTATACATATTATTTTATTATAGGCGAAGTTTTTTTTAATTAAATAACTAAAAGACTGCAGCTTTTTTTTAATTGATAAACGGCAAATAGAAATTTTACCGATCCAATAACCGAAAAGAATCGACATATGTTATGTGTATTGCGTTATTACTATGGACATATGCTCGTGGGTCTTAATTCTCCTCGATGTATTTTCAGTCGAATTTAAACATGCCTGATGATGAACTATTGTTTATTTTCGAGCAGTTACAGATCTATCAGTTCTTATATTTTGACTCGAAATCTTTTCCAAACTGTCCACCTGCTTACCCTTAGTTCACGAGCTTTATGAAACTGCTACTGAAATGTAATTGAGCGGAAAGGACTCTTTTATCGTGAAATTGTTGGTACATGTACTATGCCTACAGTTTATTGGCATACTACAATCAACTTATCAATTCACATCTACGCCTACTAATAAAATTAATATACTGTTATCAGATAGCGAAGAAAAAAAAATTGCGGCTATTAATTTCACGATTAAAATAACATTTTTAATATCATTTAAAGAAACGATTTAGTGATATTCTTTCATAGTTGAAGGGAAAAACTGAACATGAGCTTCATTAAAGGAAATCAGAATGCCTTTTAATAATTATTAAAATAAAATGGCGACTTTTCAAGTTGAAAAGTCAACCGGGAATAACTTTCGAGTTGAACAACAAAATGGCGGTATTTAAATTTCTTTTCTCTACTAGAATTACAATTTTTGTACAAATATCATTGATTATCATATATTCACCATTGTTTCGTCAAATATTTAAATTATTCCTCTACTATTTTTACTATGAAAAAATTACGAAACAAAATTTCAATAAATATCATGAAATTATTTATTGTATCAGAATTACTGATGAAGTTAAAAAGTAGTTTAGGTGAAGCAATTACAATTAAATTTTTCCATATCTATGGGAACTCTTGACTATGTTATTATGAAAATAAGAGACTTTATTATTAATAATAATTTAATGCATTGTGCATTTTTTTTTTGTATGTGTTAAAGAAATCACATAATAATAAAAAGAAGAAAAACCAATTTTCAATTTTATACAATTTTATTAAAGCAATTTAATTTTTATCATTAAGTAATTTGAGGTGATTTTTGTTAGAAAATTGTCATTTACATCTGCTTTTTCTTATGAATAATAAAAGATAATCGTCAAATGAAAATGGCCTATTTCATAATTGCGATAATATAAATTTTTTTATCTTTTTCTCTTTAATACGCCTATTATAATTTATTCAGTTTATTAAATTGCCAATAAATATTATGGGTGATGAGGTAATAGAAATGACGCCAAAGGAAAAAATGCTGGTGTAATGAGCACTTTGAATTTGAGTACAACAAATAATATGGTTGGACAAAACCAACTGAGAAAGTATTGATAGCAATAAGGTGTGAATGATCACAACCTCCTAAACAGTTTCCGTGTCTGTACATTTTGCTACTGAAATCATAAATTGTAAATTATATAAAAGAATAGAAATTATGAGAAAATATTTACAAATAAGTGAGATTATGTGTATTTCGAAACGAATTTAAAAATCAGTCTTTCACAATAATATTATTGAGGTCTGTTGTGATACGAGTATGACATTAAAGAGAAACTTTAAACCCATTTCTGGACTGGCAGGCGTGGTCAGGAGCGAAGTTGAACATGTCTACTTCACACAGCAAGTAGAGTAAAGCAAAGACCGATTTATCTAGCTACAGGAATTAGTTCCTGGAACTGCTGAATACACTCGACTAAATTCAGTTCTAATGTTCACGGATGCAGCTGTTGATGACCCGAAAAGCTTCCCATTCCATGACGAGCTGTGGGCAATTACAGAGGAAGTTGAGAATGCGACTAATTACCTAGTCAATGATAATATATTTACCAAAACCCTGGTACTCAATGTATGTTAATTCGTCGCAATTTGTTTAAGAATAGAAACATCTAAATGCATTGGGTTCCCGATCATGTTGTCATCGAGGGTAATGAATGGTCTGATAGTTTTTTATGGGGGGGGGGGGGGGGGAGTTTCCACTAACTCGTGCTCACCGTAATTCCCAACCTATCTAGCCTGTTAACAAAATGGCTCGTAACCATGCATAAGCAAGCAGACTGGATCAACGGTAGAAGAATTCTTTTGGGCATACTGCACCTACCCACGATTTTATTTTCGGAAACCAACTTCGTCTTTTTTGCCATTCCTTTGGTGTTCAACTTACGTGTATTATATCTTATATCCTAAACAATTTTTTTAAGGGAAACCCACATGGGACATAGAGTCGCCAACTGGCCTCAAGGTAGCTCTACAAAATGATATGTAGCTATTGTCTCAGAGACCTTAAATACAAACAACCAAACACAGATGATTGAAAATTTGACTACTTTTATTCTATTTCATTATATGGTATGTCAGATTAGTTAAAGACCGGAGTCACATTCCTTTAAAGCATGGGGGCTTGATGGTTATATGTAAGGTCCCTTAAAGCCTGGGGTCATATTTTAAGATTCCTTAAAGACTGGCCGCTTGGTGGTATATGGAGTAGAAGAAATAGAATCGATAGATACGACCTGAGATGTACGATTATAATTTTTGGTGGTTAATGCGCTTTAAAAGCGGCTCTTCAAAGCCTAACCTTTTGATTATTTAATTCCTTGGTAGAAACTCAAAAAAAGAGAGACCTTACTCTGTGGATTATCACACCAAACCATATTTTTTAAATCACGCCAAGCCATATTTTTTTTATGATTTCCAAGCCATATTTTTTTAAACAATCCACTTCTTATCGCCAGTTATCATTCACTTCCGAAAATGATCGGTTTTCATTCTTCCATCTTCAACTTGTTGTAAAATCTGTAGAAAAAAAAACAAAATCAGTCCATTTTTTTAAAATGAAGATTAAACTATCAGTTGTGAAATGACATAACAATAACATCGATGCAAATAATTCTAGTACTTCCAAAAATGAACGAACGCAATCTGTCACTTTTCCGACACATCAATAATATTTCTGTAATGTTATCTATTGCCATGTGAAGATGCCATTTGAAATGTTTCTTTTGGAAATTATTATTTTTCCTTCTTTTTCATTAACATAAAATTCTAACTCTCTCTCTCTCTCTCTCTCTCCCTCATCAAAGGGTATAAGTTCTTTTATGTCTGATTATGTTCGGCACTCTCTCTTCTTTTCTTTCCCTTTTCTTTTGGCATGACAACTATTTTGCATGAAAAAAAAGGTATACTCGTATAATGGGTATGTATTTTATTAAACGTACATAAATGTATGTTTGTATATTCATGTAAGTATGGATAATTTTTATAATATTGTAAATTATTTTTTCTTGTAAATATAAAGAATTTAAAATTTCATAAAAATCAAAAACAAATAATCACTAATATTTTATTTATTTTAAATTATTGTAGATGTCCAATAATATACGATAATATATGTATATAAATGAATAAAATAAAATTTTTAAAAATATTAATAATCGTTTTGGCAATAAGTTCAAGTAAATTGTTGTTAACATAACCTCACATTATCTATAAAAAACTAAACTTGTTTTTTTAACAAATGGTATAATTTTTACTACAATACGTAAAAACAATTAATAAACAAAGAATATTAATATCAATTATGAAAAATAAATAAGAAATAACTAAACATAAAAAAAAAACAGTATTGAAATATAGAAATAGAAGAAAAATAGCAAAAATAAACAAATAATAAGAAAAGTTCGAAAAATTTATAACCTGCTAATAATAATAATATAATATGAATAAATCAATAAACAAAAATAATAATAATGTAAAATTGTATTGCAAATGTACTAATATTTCTGATTATAAGAAAAAAACTGACTTACAAAATCAAACAATGAAGTTTGACCCCAAATGAAGAAAGTTGAATGTTCAAATGTTCCCGTCTAACCCCAATAAACAATATTCTTCTTATTTTAACTTTTTCTTATCTTATTATTTTTTTGTTTCACTTTTTATTATAGTCGATTTGATTATCTTATTATGATGCTAGGGAATTGTCTAAAATGCACAGAAAAAAACCTTCAAAAACTGATACAAAAAAAAGATTCAAACTAAATGAAAATTATTGTAAGAAGAAGAGAAGCGAAAACCCCAAAAATGATTAATGGTACATTCCATCGGAATGATTAATGACAGAGAGAAAAATATTTCACATAATCTTCAAAACAAGTAATTAAAGACAAAGTAAGTTACAACAAACTGAATTAGAACCCCCGCCCCCGCCCCATTCAATTTACCACGTAGTCAAATGACTCTCCAAATTAAAATTGCTCAAAAGAAATAAGAATAAATAAAGGGAAAAGAAAATGAAATCACCACAATAATAGCTAATTAATATGAAACGGAAGCGACATCTTTGAACCACAGTTAGACTTTTATGTATGCGAGTGAATGTGTACATACTCTTGGAGTATATAAATATTTTCAGGCCTCTTAAAAAGAGGTCATGGACTACTAAAATAACACCCTTTTCAGGTGGTAAAAGTAGTTCTAATAGTGTCACTAAACTTCAAAAGCGAGCTTTTCCGTTAGTTTGACATAACACCCTTTTCAGCTGATGTTGTCACAAAACTTCAAATACGAGCTTTTTCGGAAAAATTGTTACCATTATTTTGACATAACGCCCTTTTTAGGTGATGATGTCACCAAACTTCAAATGCTAGCTTTTCGGCGAAACCGTTTCCATTGGTTTACTATTATTATGACAAAATGTCCTTTTCAGCTGCTGATGTCACTAAACTGCAAATGCGAGCTTTTAGGAAAAACCATTTCCGTTAGTTTGACATAACATCCTTTTCAGGTAATGATGTCACCAAACTTCAAATGGGAGCTTTTTCGCAAAACCGTTTCCATTACTTTACCATTTAGTCGTTTCGAAATTTATTTATTAAAATATGCTTTTTTATATATTAATAAAAAAAATGGTGATCCTATTAATAAACTGGAATATAGCCCATCAACTTAATAACGACCAATTAAATATTATGAATAACAGTGAAAATCAAATATTGCTAGTTGAATAAGAAAACTACATACACATTCAAGCAAAAGTGATTTGACATCAGCATTTTTGTAATTTTTATCTTATTAAAATTGCAAAATCTGATTTTGAAGTGAAATTTTAAATTAAGCAAAATATTTAATACCGAATTGCAATTTGAAAAGTCAGACCAAAATGGGGAAAAAAACGTCTATAAAAATTCATAAAAAATGAGCTCTTTTATTTCAGTTGATCGACACCTCCTTGTACCGCTTATATTTCATGGAGCTATGAGCTCACTTCCCTAACTTGCTCTAATAACACGATGATCGTGTTTAGTCATATTGGGTTAATAAAAAAAAGTTCCTTTCTTTCGATTATTGGCTACTTTATAGACTTTTCCGATGATCAATTATTTTTAGCTGAAATGTAAAAAATATTGTCCTGTCTTCTTATATTTTTCTGGTAAGACCATAATTTCTCCCTCATCCGAAAATCTGATTATTCTAAATACAGTGGTGAACGAAATTTAATTTTTCGGCGGTTGTGTCAAACCATTTTAGCCTATATCTGTCAATTGTAGGTGTTGCACAATCTGACATTTTCATGATGGAAAACCTTTCTTCTTTTGAGTGCATTAATCCAGGTTGTCTTTTTTCTCCATTTCTATCTATTATTTTGTTAATGGCTTGCAATAAAGATCAGAATTTATTGTTTGATCTAGTCCAACGCTACCAGACAGATAGCATAATCTTCTATTCTGCCTTTAAAAGGTTCTTTGGCATTAATCCTTGTTTCGTGACCTTTTTGCAAAGCTTTACTTTTTGCTGACCATGATAATTTTCGAATAACTTTCTATTCTTCAAGACTTTAAAAAAGAGCTGAGTAACATTCACCTACACATATTATTCTGGATTCGGTTTAGATGCCATAAGATCAGAATATTTTTTAAAGAACCAAACTTGACTTTAAGTGGAAGTGAAAATAAACGGCCACACACAGGTAGGAGTCAACACGTTTAAACGAAATTCATATTTGCAAGGGCCTGACTGGCAATATTTTCAATTAAAAGTTCGTGAATAAGGAATAAATCAGAAATTTTACGTCTTTTTGTAGTGAAGGCACACTCAGTCAATTAAGGCGATCTGTATATGTTGGGAGTCTACGATTATCAATCCATTGGAGATCTCTAAACACAAACCTTATAAAAGTACGCTGCACCTTTTCAATACATCTACTATGTGTTGCACAATAAGAGTAAACAACAACGGGCCGAGATAACTACCCTGTCAAACACCTGATTGAGAGTTTTTTATCTATCCACTATCTCGTCTTCCCAGCCGAGTATAATGAATACACTTAAGAGAATTTTATTTTATTGTCGAAACCTTTCTTAAGGAGTAAATGGGAGGAACAAAATCAAGGGGTATAGGTAGGGGGTTGACAGAAAAAATTTGATCATGGTCATATGGTAGATTATATGAATTTTGAAAAATAAGAAGAATAAAAACCAAGAACCAAAGGAAACCCTAGAGACGCTGTCATCAAGAGAAGATTGAGTTGTTATTTGATCATCGATAGCCATATCCCCTATGTCGCCCATTAGCCTTCTGGATGGGTGTTGAAAGTGTCTCTAATAAATGATGACGCACTTAATTTATCGAATCATATTGGTGCGTGGTACCGAAACTTATTAGACAGAATAACTTAAATTTAGAGTAAAATTCTTCAAAAAGCAGTTGAGTTTTAATTAATATATTATGGAAACAATTTCTTAACATTTCAATCAGTTCAGGCTAATCTAAGCGCATATCACTCCATACAACCTAAGCGCAAATCACTCCATACAACCTTCTCCTACCCGTGGTTACTTTCAATATTTGATGCGACTAGTTATTGCAAATCACATCATATACCATGGGGTTAACTCGTTTGACCAATTCGATCAAGCCAACGGAACGCTATAAGGTATTCACGCCTCCGGTAATATGGTCAAGCAGTTCAATTTGGAACAGTCCAAAGTGTTTCGATGAGGGCTGCCATAACATAAGTTTTTTGGCCTTTGACAAAATAATAACTGCTCAAATTACCTGCCTGTCCTGCATTTAGTCAACCAGAACCAACGGCACATATTAAATATCAAAATTTTCAGCTTCAAACCTACCGGAACCGGGGTGATGATTATTATCAAGGTATTTTTAAAGGCTATGTAAAAATGACACACAGGCGCTACGGGTAATATTTCTTGGAGAATTTTCGATGGTCTTCTACCCCTTATAAAAAATTCGTTAAAGTCTATACCCCTTATAAAAAATTCGTTAATTCACCGCTTAACTCAGACTCATATTAATCATTAAGTTATGTCAGTCTAAGGCCAGTAAATTCTTGAATTTTAAAGATGAACTTTCTGGCAAGAGCCTATAATAAAAAGGCCGCATTACTTGGCCTTCTACGAATGCAAAAGATCTTTAGCTTGATCAAATCAAACCGAAGTAATTCACTTTTTATCTATTTTCCATGGCACGTATGCACGCATACCATGTGAGAATAAATAGCATAAATGTCCTTTTGAAGGGTGGACGTAATAATAACTTATTTATAATAATAAACATATTTGCAGACGTAAGCCAGTTATTACTACACTTACTATTTTAAGACATTAAAATAAATTTACCCAAAATCCAATATTTATCAGGTTTCTTTTTTTTCCAATCAATTTACAATCTTTTTAATCTTTTACTTTTCTTTCATAAAAGAAAATGTACGAATTTCTTTTGCACATCAATTTTAATTGCAAAACTTTTCGGAAAAATTCAAATTGACTTTAAAAAGATAAAAAAATTCTATTCCTAGCCTAGTCGATTTTAGCCTTATCAAAGTTCCGATAGATGGCGTCACTTTCAAAGAATTTTTGTTATATAAATCAGTGTTTAACTTATTTTCTTATTGGTTTTTTTGAATTTTTTCTTCTGTTTTTATAAAAAAAATGTGGATTTGATAAATTTTTTTTATTAAAAATAAACTATGAATTATGCCAATTCGTTTAAGAACGAATTGGCATAAATTCATAGTGGATGGTTAGAGAAAAGACAATCGTTTCGGGAAAGATTTTTTTTTTATGTGCAAAACTTACACTTTTGTTCAAAATAAAACAACTTAAACTATTCAGTTACTATTATAAAAAGGACATTTATTGCAGATAATAGGAAAAAAATGATTTTTAAAAATACTAAAACATATAATAATAACATAACTTATTTATATAATTATTTGTAAGAAAAGACTCTTCATAATTAATTAAATTTTTAAATAACCAATTCAATATTGTACAATAATATTGTTGTATTAAATTAATTAAAATCGCAAGAAGAGCTTTTTTTTCTCAATATTATAAAATACCAAATAAAGTTTTTCTAAATCATATGTATATATAAATAAAAAAAAAGCAATATTAACTTTGGGTATTTTGAAAGATTCCAAAGAACTAAAATTGAATTTGTAAAAAAAAACTGCATGTTCTCAAAATAATATTCTTAAGAAAATAAAAACACACAAAACTGTTTTACTAATTTTTTTAAAATTTTCCAATAAACTTTTCACATACTTTTATATATATTTTTAGTTATTATTATAATTTAATCAATATTTATTTTTAATATTTGTATATATTTATGTGAATATTGTGTATAAAAACTAAAATTTATTTATATTTATTATTCAATAAAGTATATATTAATTAAATGATGTAAAATATTTTTTTGCTTATTTCCTCTCCATTTTCCATACATCCTGGTTATCACATAGAATTAGAATATAATTTGATTAGATCTCAGATCGTATAAAAGATCCGATCTCAACTAAGACTATGCGAGTGCAGTCTGATAAGTCAGTGATAATTATTGCGTGTATGCAAAAGTTATGACCGTTTTTTTATGATCCTAGGTAAAAAAAATTTTTCTTTAGAAATGATGAATAGTAGCTTCTTTTAAATAATTCCATTGTATAAAGGATGCTTTTCCTTTACAGGGTTTTGGCCTGGCCAGAGTACAGAAAAAATGTCAGTCGATAAAGTGCATTTACGTCATTGTTAACTTTATAAATTTTTTTTTTTATGAAAAAATTAAAAATTTATTTATTTCTTTTTTCCCTCCTCAACTAAGAGTATGGGAGGGCAGTCTGATAAGTCAGTGATAAATAAAACGAAGAATTAATTTATTCAATGAAAAATTGATTTATTTCTTTTTTCCCTCCTCAACGAAGAGTATGCGAGGCAGTCTGATAAGTCAGTGATAAATGAAATGAGGAATTAAAATATTCAATAAAAAATTGATTTTTTTCTTTTTTCCCTCCTCAACTAATAGTATGCGAGGGCAGTCTGATAAGTCAGTGATAAATGAAACGAAGAATTAATTTATTTTAATTTTAGTCTTGTAATTTCTAAAGAATGATGAAACAGAACTTTTTCCTTTGCCAAATACAAGTTTTTAGTATCTAATAATGCCGTATCCTTTTTCAAGATAGTAGATGAAGATTATACCATGTGTTATGAATCTACATAAAAATTGGAATACGCTTGAAAGTATTGAAAAACTCAATTAAAGTCTTTACATGAACGCATTTTTGGTCGGGCGTTAGCAAACGCAGTAACCATCTCGTCGATGGCTTTCTTTTTCTCAAAATTTCATGTTAGATGCTACATAGACGTTCTTTTGATATGTTTACCATTTCAGCTATATCAAACACTTTGACTCGACAATCTTTTAAAACGATATCATGGATTTTATTAATCCTCAAAGGAATGAGGCTATTGTGCGGGACTATCCGGACCCCATTACCGTCCATCTAAGGTAAATAACCATCCATTTTCCCAGCAGAATTACATACCATAAAACTTTTTGCTAGAGAAGGAATCAGAAAGAATCTACATAACATTTTGTCAGAGAGCCAAGCTGCATTGAAAAATCATGTCTCGTCTGATGTCCTAAATCAGGTGGCTAGACACAACATTGTAACTTTGATTTGAGTGCTACGTTATGAGGATATTGAGGGTAACGAACTAGCAGATAAGCTAAAAGAGACCAAACAGTCAAAAAGAGACCAAACAGTCCGTTCATTGGACCAGAACCTTTCTGTGGTAATCCAAAGAGCCATCTGGGGTTCATTGTCGAGTTATGAGAAGATGAGGTTAACAGCTGCGTTAATTCTCCGAGCATAAATGACTCTAAAAAAATGCCTCGCCTTTTCTTAAAACAGGGTGTTAAATATCCTGAAACTCAACAAGTCACACCTAAGGCTACTTACCGGCCTACTCACTAGTCACAGTCTTTTTAGATATTCTCCCCGCACTTTTCTGTTAAACGAATGCACTTATCTAACTTCGGATCATTTTTCTTTTCCTTGTTCACTTCCACTCATTTTGTAAATATATTAAAATAAAACAAAAAAAGGATATGGGAAAAATATTAAAGGAACTTGTACAAAGAAGGCAAAAGCAAAATCTATTGACGTGTTGTACTTCACCAGCTGTATTTAAAAAGTTGTTGATTTTTCTATTTCGCACCGATTAATAAGACAACGAAAGTGTAGAAAAACATAATTAAAAATGTTGTCAAAATTCTAATATTTCAGTTCATCAAACAATTTTTCGTCCAATCAATAATGATGCATCCGCATTAAAACTGCCAATAACAAGTAATCATGAAGTCAGTAATGATTATTATGATGGCGAGGAGGAAAGTGAACCGAACGAAAGGAGTTTTCACAATCATAATGGCGATTTGGTGGGCGATGATCCGATAATGGGAGAATTATCAGCAGCAACGTTAGTTACTGGCTTCAATGAGGCTAGATACCATTTGGCCACTCGCGTTATGTCGAATGGTGTCGAAGTGATAGTGGCCGGAGATAAAATGGGCCATAATGAAAAGCAGGGTGGTGCTCATAAGGTTGCACCGAATAATCCCTCCGTTCCAGTAACATTAGCGCCTAGCACACTCAAAGATCAGATGGTCATGATGCTACCTTCTGATTCGAAGGTATTTTTTTTTTCAAATTGTATTATATTTTGTTCCTACTTTTCTACTTTGAAAATTAAAAAAAAAAATTTCTTTAAATTCTAGGATAATATATCTACGCTGAGCGATAGTAACAAATTGATAACAAAAACTTGTCTAACAACGACGTACACGTTAATTGAAAATGAAAATGAAACTGTGAAGAAGGTCATCGCCGAAGATAAGGCTACGTACAGTACTAGTTCAAATGAAAGGACGAAAATTAAGCCATCTCAGGTAAAGGTTTTACTTTAAAAATACAACAACAATCAAAACAAAAATTAATAAAAAAATAATACCATTTTCCGTTTCCATTCCTTTATTGATGTTTTTCTTCGTCCTTACCTTGTAGTCTTTTTTTGCTGTTCTTCTTCAGCAGCAACTACAGTAATATATTGTTATTTAACATGACTTATCTGTTGTTAAACATAAAACGAGGAGTCGCCTACGATGGCAGTTTACAGTCTGTAGCCAGTTACAAACTAATTAATCCAACTGTTTGTGGCGAGGAATATCTAAATGTCTACTGTCATAAGCATAAGAGAACATGTTCAAAAAAATATGTCCCCCATTCGGAATGTACCTGTTTGCCTACAGGAAAGTAGGTTCTGCTCGGAATATTGGCACATGATCTATCAGAAATAGAAGAAACAACCTTACAACAGCAATTAGAGATCTGTCAGAAATTATACCATGAAATTACATTTTACTATGTGATAAGAAATATCGTCTGGACGAAATTGATCTCTTTACTCAAGTTTGAATAATTGTGCGTAAAATTGGTAAACCTCCGTTTTCCAGTAGATGACGCTAGCGTAAGTTTAGGCATCTGTCAACAACTCCTCCTCATTACGTTTGTAAGTTTAGACTTTTTATCGGTGTAAAATATTTTTTTTGTTCGTGAAAATGTCGAAAATTTAGCCAAATAAGCGGCGTTTGAGGGAAGTTTTGCTTTTTGCCTTCAATTCGAAAAAATCTACGGCTGAAGCACGTCGAATAATTTTAGAAACTTGTATTACTGAGAAAACGTATCGCAAATGGCTCTAACGCTACAAAAGTGGTGATTTCGACGTAGAAGATAAGGAGCGTCCCGGACCGGTGAAAATGTTTGAAGATGCCCAATTGGAGGCATTAATGGATGAAGATCCATGTCAAATGCAACAAGAACTTACAAATTTATTTAGGTGTGACTCAACAAGCCATTTCCCATCATTGGAAAGCCTTTAGAATTATCCAAAAGCAAGGAAATTGGGTACCTTATGAAGCCGAGAGATGTCGGCGAACAGCTGCTAAAACAGCTGTTCCAACAGCAAAAAAAGAAGTCTTTCTACATCGTATTATGACTGGTGATGAAAATTGGAACTATTACGATAATGCTGAGCGAAGAAAAGCATGGAGGCGCCACGGCCATGCATCAACATTGACGACAAAGCCAAACATCCATGGCTCGAAGCTCATGCTATGTATTTGGTGGGACCAGCACGGCGTGGTATATTACAAGCTGTTGCAACCGGGTGAAACTATCGCAGAAGCTCGCCACCGAACACAACTAATGCGTTTGAGCCGAGCAGTGAAGAAAAAACGGCCACAATACGAGCAAAGACATGACAAAGTGATTTTGCAGCACTACAAAGTGCCACATGTTGCGAAGGTGATTAAAACGTACCTGGGAACACTGAAATGGGATGTCCTACTCCACCCGCTGTATTCTTCAGACACTGCCCCTACAGACTAATACATCTTCCGATCGATGACGATCTGGCTGAGCAGCAATGTACCATTCGTGGATCCCTTCAAAAGACAAGCAGTATTTTCGACATGGAATCTGTATACTTCCAGAAATATGAGAAAAAAATATTGTGGCTAGCAATGGACAATGCTTTAAAGCATGAATATGTTAGCATTTTCTTATAATAAAGCCTCAAATTTTGAAGGAAAAAAATGGCGGCTTTCCATTTGTAGTCCTAATATTTCTATTAGAAAATATTTCCTACTTAAAATAGTTTTTTAATTAATCGATACTGTAGAATATCCCCAACATAAAAATTGCATGCACGCACCTTTGATAAAAATCCAAACCGAGGTTTTTCCAGAGAGTCCGTTTTATTATTTATTCTTTCCAGACTATTTTTTTAAAAAATTAAAATTATTGAGAAAAAAATTTTAATTTTTTCCAATTTTTTCTCCCACAACTATATAGAAATCCAAAGTGAATGCCGACACACTCTATAAAACAACAAGCTTATACGAGAATACAAATTTTGATAAGCATTCATCATCGCACAGATTACCAGAGAAAAATGTTAAAGGTGTCCTGGATGATTTGCAGCCATCTCATGACGAAAATTTTCTTCTAATCAAATCAACAGAGAATAACAGTCAAACGTCAATTACGAAACGATTAGATGAAGTGCAGCATAAAAAGGTATCGAACGCATCGTCAAATGGGCATTTGATAATAACGCAATGTCCAAAAAGTACGTCCGTGAATATTTCCTACATCGCCTTGGATTCGCATCCGAAAAATTCAGATACAATAAAAGCTACAGAATTCGATTTGAGTTCTTGTAGTAAATTGATTAACAATAGCGGAAGTGTGATAAAGCCCTTGGAAGCAGCCGATGAAACGTGGTTTATTTGCGTGGATGATGGAGAAAAACGCTTAGCCTCCTCAGCTAACATCGATTGTTATACAACAAAATCCGAAGCACCTGGCAAGACAAGAGATACAATGAATCCCACCCAGGTCCATCAAACAAAGTCCGAACAAAACCATGCAAGTAACGTCTATGCCACGAAAAGCTACTTAACCACAAAGACTTACTACACGAAGTTGATAAAAAGTCATTCTAATTGGATATCGACTAGCATTTTGGACAAACAAACTCGTATCGTTACAACTACAAAGACACAGCTACAAACAAGCAACCACAAAACTAATATACAAAGTCAGAAGACTAAGCAGAATATTAGTAAGCCAAGCGCTGGAAAACAAACAGCATCATCATTCAGTAGCAGTAGCGATTCAATTAAAATTAAACCCACCAAAGTAAACAATCCAGCTCAGACTACAATATTAAAGACGAAATTAAAAAATGACAGTCAAATTAGCCCAAATACTATAGTACCATCGACACCGAAGCCGTTAAAATTGCAAGAAAATATACCGGATGATGATGAGATTGACACTGCTGACATTGATGAGACAGAAGCTGAGGACGATGACGACGATAAAGATAACGAATTTGATTCGGAGGTAGGGGAATCCATTCAAAATGAGCAAATTTACAGTGACAAGCACAATCATCCCAACAATGTTCATCAGAATGGCAGCCACCATGGCCATCATAAAAATCGAAAGAACAATACAAGAATTCACGAAGACAAGACCGAACAATTTCAAGTGCCAAATCTAATAAGTTCACTCAATTTGAATGGTTTAACCGTGTTGGGTCCGGTATTCAATGCAGTCGCCGGGCTTATACAAAATAATTTTGGCAAAAATCTACTTAAAACCAATACAACAACAACAAATAGTAACCAAGTCCATGAACACTTTTACCCGGACGAGTATCATAACTCAGTACCGAAAGTTGCCTTATATCCGCCAGATGGCGTTGCTTCTGAATACCTAAAATACAATTCGGATGTGTTCAGTTTGGGAAGCAACGTTCCGATTTATATTCCAGTGCAAGACGTCAAAGAGCACTCGGACGAGTATGAGATGAACGTAAAACGCCAGGTTAATGCGATGAATTTGCACAAAATACGGTTTCAGAATCCGCCGTCAAACGAGAATTCCAATGGCGAAGTCTACGAAAATCATGAATATATGATACAGAATTCCGGCCATCATGAGAGTCAAATTTTAAATCCAGGTATAACCATAACGCCGGGTGAAATAATCACAACTAATTCGGATATTATTGTTGGCAAGCCAGCAGGTATTCGACCCAGACTGCCATACAATAGCAAAGTAAATGACCTGGACTCGCTTGGCGAAAACATTAAATTAGCTACGAAAATTGTCTCGCCACATGGAGCTGCGATTAAGAACTACGACTACATTAATTACAATTCATTCAATAATAAAAATTATAATTCATTCCCGAACCCGACAATACAACGAAACCGTCAGCGGGCCTCCATACCACTGTTGAGCAATTCATTTACGGAAGGTGCTCATCCACCAATATTTCCGGCAGAATATGTCGAAAATCATTTACAAAATACAGAAGCATTGCCAACAGTTCCCCTTCAGTACTTCTCATCGCATTCGATACATCCGAGAATCTCGGCAAAACCAAACGTTAACACTGCACCACCAGCAACGCACATTTATGCCAACCATGCCAATTCTCATGCACCAATCAATGCCAATTTAACAAATCACAATATGGGCTTCTTCAATCGAGATAACGAAATTCTCGAAATCAAACGAATTCCGGAAGTCTACAATACCGACTACCAAAGCGTCGAGAATATCTATCCTTCGTTGGTTGAGTCCGTTGCTCCAACAAAACATATTCAAATGCCACCATTCCAACTGAGCATCGAACCATCACAAGTCGACAGTATAGTAATTCCACATGGCCACACTGAATCGGTTCTAATTATCGATAACACAGCCGGTATACATAAAAATGGTGAATATTTCGACGAGAAAATCCATTATCCGAACACCGTTTTCTCAGTTGATTCGCAATTATCGCCGGACACACCACCTTTCAAAAAAGGGGTACTATCGAATCAGAAGGTGAACATCGATGCGAACATTCTCAGTCATAATATCGATATTCATGTTCCACCGATCACCTTCCACAAGGAAAATGGATTCCATCTTTCGACACCAGTTCACCGACTTAATACAAAGACGCCAAATAATTATTTGTACTTTACGCCGCCTCATAATAATTATCACCACCAGGAAACTCAGTCTCAACACCGGCAGCCGCAACAACCTCAAATACACCAACAGCAACATCCACAGCAATATCCGCAACACCCTCAACTGCATCCACAGCACCCGCAACTGTATCCACAGCACCCGCAACCGCTTCCACAACATCCGCAACCACTTCCGCAACAGCCACAATTGATCCCACAATACACACAACATCAACACACAATCGTACATGTTAATCCAGACGTTAACAATTTAAACATAAATATTAGCAATGCACAAAATCATGTCCATCTTCATAACAAAACTATTCCGACCACGAATAATAATGGTTTCAATTCACCATCAAGCTTAGATAATAGACTGCATAAATATCAACCCTCATACGAAACAGAAATACAAAAAATTGATTTGAAACGTTTACCATCATCTCCAATACCACAACATATTTTCGGCAATGGGGGGAAAATCGTTAATTTACATAATAATCTCCTGCCGCCGCCGTTGTCCAATACAGCACAGCAAACCTTCCCTAAGCCGAATACAAAGAACGTGCTCTTCAAAAAGCATAATCCGAACATGTTTAAACAGCCGCCAACCCAAATAAAGAATACCGAAAATCCCGGCCAAGTTTATATGAATTCGCAGCTACTACATTGGTATCCGATGCCGAATAATACGTTCGATTTTGGCTTTACCGATTCGAAGTATTTGAATGAGAATGCGACAAACGGCGACCTACTAGACTCCAATATTCAATACTCGTCACCGGTTATAGCGCACAGCAAGCCAATAGCTCCTTTCGAGCCAAATAAATTGCGACCATTTATTCCACTACGAAATAAAATGGCCGGCGTTCGCAATAATCGTACAGAATTCGGAAATTATGCTTACATATACCCCCATTCGTCGCATGCTCCACATATTCCGCGGCTACCTCATTTGCCGCACATGCCGTTCGCATCGCCTCCTCGTTTATCACATACTTCCCCATACACACCACCAATGCCTGCAGCAGCGCCACTGCCTCCAACACAGCAGCCTCCTGGTCTACATCACCAAGGGCTTCAGCAGGATCTGACGGCTCCTCAACAACAGCCAGCATCACAGTTGAAACCACCGCACGGTGTACAAACCCTCCAATCCCAACAAGGACCCCAAACACCCCATCCACCAGCAGCATTCCAAACACCGCCAACACCGCAAAAACCGTCCGGAAGTCAAATGCCACACATTGTTCAGATGCAGCAAGGAATACAAGTGCAACATGGCATCCAAAACCAACATGGAATTCAAGCACAGCAGGGAATCCAAACCCAGCAGGGAATCCAAACCCAGCAGGGAATCCAAACCCAGCAGGGAATTCAAACCCAGCAGGGAGTTCAAACCCAGCAGGGAATCCAAACCCAGCAGAGAATCAACAACCAGAATGGTATCCAAACCCCCTACGTTTCACAAACTCCTCCTGGACCACAAACATCGCAAATGCTCAACACAATTGATCAAACTCAACCGTTACGTACAACGGTGTCTCCTAAGCGGCAGCAGCTTTATAATATTATGATGCCTTATAAGCGGCTTCCAATTGCCATAAATGATCAGCTCACTCAGTCGAATCAGAATTACTTAATACGAGATCACCTATCAGGTTCGAGCGTGCCACAAAAACCACATCACCAGTCAAATGAAGATCATTCAATTTTGAAACCACCATCTGCCCAGCAACCACCTCCACACACGTCAATTAGCAGTAAAGAAAAGGATATTAGCTACCAAGTTAAAGATAATAGTGCACCAAAGCCAAGACCGATTATAAATGGTGGCCAGCCATTTTCTGTAAACAGTGTTTCCGGAAATCACAAACCACAAAATATTCTTGGAAATGAACTTTCCTTACGGCCGCACCCTACCACAATAAGAAAGCCTATCGGCGAGGGTCGCAATAAAACTCAGGCTACTGATTTGTCTGCTTCGAATGGGAAGAAGCCGAACAGTTTTCCCACATCAGAGAAAATTCCACCAACGACATGGGACCGAATACAGCCGTACATATTTTCACCCGAAGAAATCCAAGATGTCATGAATCCGGAACTATCGTACAATTCTCATAACAGTAATTTTCGTCCAGAAGGAATTGATCAGAATACAAAAACTCAATCGAATCGTGGCGAAGTCATATCCGTGATTAATTTGGAAGAGCAAAATAATGACGTGAACAATTCTCTGAAGAGACGTACTGAAACTAAATTGAAAGTAAGACCAAAAACAACAATTCGTCCCAACATTGCTTATGCCGATAATCAATTTATTGATGATCAGTTGGAGGATGGTTCCAGTTTGCGGGATAACTACGCTATTAATGTAACTTATGGTAGTGTTTACAGGGAGTCAGATAAGGGTGATCTTGATGTCGCTGACAGTAATCATGATATTAAGGAATCAGGAGAAATTTTCGATTTGAAAGAGACCACGAACGTTCACAATTTGTATGCAGTGGATAGCGCCGAAAATAATAAAGTCACTCAAAATAGGCTGCCAAATGATGTACAGACTGAGGATAATCTTACACACAAAGAAACCAACCGACCTGAGAACGCGGTATTCCCATCAATTCATTCGCTTGTCATCCAGCCATCTCTAAGCAGCCAAACAAATTATATTACCCCATTGGAACCGACCGACGAGTTTGTTGTCATGTACCCTTCGCAGTTTGGCCGACCTTCGCAAAGCGTTGTTGTTGATTTTAAACCAAGTTCCACACGTGGGACAATTATTGTACTGGAGACGTTTATGCAACCACCAAATCGGTCAACAGAAACGCTGCAGAACAATACTCAGAAAACAACTACTACCAAACCGGTAACAGAATCCACACGAGTTACCCCGAAGAAAAGTCAAACGCCGTTGCCAACGAAAATGTTCACAAAACAATATCAAACCATATCAAGTCGGCCAGTACAAAGTACAGCTTCGACATCTTCGGGCACATTTGACAAGCCATCCACGGTAACAAGATTTATTCGCCTGAAGCCTAGCTTAACCCAGGAGGGATCACCAAATTCTGTACGGCCAAGTAATAACGCACAACAGATTCCTATAAACAATCTGAAGTCTCACACCAACAACAACGAGGTCATAATCCAAGTTGAAGGGATCGATCCAACGCCGACACGAAAAGTGGAATCAGTGAAACCAACTGCTTTTAATAAAGCTCCACAAAAAATAGCAGAAAATACAACACCATCGATTTTAGTCAATGACGCTTCTAAGACAGAACTGCATAATCACAGAAATACTCCTACTCCTTCAAATAATGTTTGGGATAGCAAAAACCATAGAAAAACAGTCGGAAGTCAAACGAAAATAGCAGCAGACCAAGAGCATCCCGACTATACAAATCATAAAAATTTCTCCAACAAGTTGGCTAGTTCAATAACTGAGCAGCCAACAACTCCGACGGCCGCTACGAATGTTATCTATTCAGCAGAAGATGAGGATATGCAACCAAAACTTGGAGGAATCATTGGCGAAACGGAAGTATCACCGCCGACTGGCAACAGATCACGAACGGACGGATTCTCGACCATGTACGTTGTGGACACTGCTACGGACTATTCCAATCAGATTGGTGTACTTCGTCCAACAAAAACCCTTTCTGCAAATTCGAATTTAAACAAAATGTACTCAACCATTGAGAACAACTACGTGCCATCGACTGAATATATTGACCTTAGCTTTGTGAGAACAAACGGCTCTCATGCTGGCAGTAAGAGTATATCATACCCGAAGCCCAATAGCTACGAAATCAATAATAGTATTTATGAGAGTGCAGAACGGACCAATAATGCCCAAAAGTCAGGTACAGCCGACGTAGCCGGTTCGAATATGAAAGCATCACCACCTAAAAATCAAAAGGACGCGGACAGCATTTTCATTGTGCTCACGAATACGAAAAATTCAAACAGCAGCGACCCAATGACGACTCACGTCCAAAATGGATCTTCCGCCGAAGTACCCATTCAGCATGACATCGATGAAGACGACGACGACATCTTGTTGGGCGGTGCTTTAATTTCATCCACTAAAAGGAAACCCTCGAAGAGTGGGACCAAAAAATGCCAGCCCGAATGTAAATCGACTAAAAACGAATTGTGCGAAAATGTTGAGGGCCATTATCGTTGCGTCTGTCGGCCAGGATTTGCCAGAATGTTCCAGGATCGACCATGCAAACGTAAGTAAAACGAATTTTCTTCATAAAATTTCTACGATAAGTTACCAAATTAGTTAGCTTCAAATTGAGAATGCAATTTTCACCTAAAAAATACAAAGTTACAAATAACAAAATCGTTCAGGTCTAGTCCATCTTTGGAAAAAAAAAACTATTAATTCCAGACTCTTATCCGGTCGTTGGGCGGAATCGACTTTATTTTGAAAAAATCCTAACATTTTGTATGCGATAAGGAAAGTAGAGCCAAAATTTCAAAAAGAAATTAGTGCCATCTGGGGGAAATCAAGTGAATGATTTGGTTATGTAGTACAAGCTGTCAGAGATCGTGTGTACCTCCAATCCACTTAAGATAACTGTGTACTTGTGAGAAACATAACTCAGATCCTCTGGCGCGAACTAAATCTATAGGATGAGAGTGATTGAAATTTGGTGGCAATTCCCGCCAAATAATGATTAATGATTGATTAACAAACAAATAAATCAAAGCAAACGAAAACCAAAACTTCCGATGATATCTTTTTACGAATGCCACTTTTTAAATTTGAACTTATTTTCACAGCTACCTACACGTACTCATTTTCGTTGCCGTTGGAAAGATTGGGCGACAAACAGCTAGTCTACGATGGCGAAATAACTAATAAGAAATCGGATAAATTCCAACATTTAACTGGAATAACTCATGACGCCCTAGACCGTATGGTTATGCAATCGGATCTGAGGGACATTTACCACGGAATCCATGTTACTGACTTTGGAACAACGAAGGATGGCGATACTCTAATGAGCAATTTTTACTTGCAGGTATTTATAATGAACACTCTAATGAACCTTAGCTTATTGACTAAAACTAACTTTTCAAATCGTTATTTAACTTTTTAGCTATCAGACATTAGCGATGAAAATCGTTTGCTTGATGTTTTCAAAAGATATCTTCGTGAAAATAATTACAGTGTAGGAGGGACAAAAATGTACTCATCGAGATCGTATATCGATGAATTCAAGGCGACTGGTACGTAAATTATTTTTTTTTTAAATCCAAGCAAACAAAAAGTAAAAATTGAAACTTGATCTAGTGGCACCTTCTTTAGTTGAATTTTTGACATATGTTAACAGATAGCACTTTTGACAGATCTCGAGAGTGCAACTTAAAAAACCATTTTCAACACATTTTCATATTGGCTCTGAGCTTTTCGAATTAAACGAATATGATTTTCAGTATCTCAAAATTCGAACGACAAATTTTTTAAAAATATTTTGTAACATTTTAGACATCGATTGACAGCAACCTTAAAGATCAGTGAATATCTTCAATTCGGATTTTTGTCAGATAGGTTTTGAAATTTGTTTTTTATTCTAAAATATTATATAAAAAAGTTGTTATAAACGTTAGAGCCATCTGGTGACAAATCAAAACCATTGAATCATGGATAAACCGTTAAAATCCATTCTTTTCAATTTTCTCAAGAATTATTAAGTTTAAAAACAAAATTTAAAATCTAATCTTTCAGTGGAAATAAATATTTTTAATAAAAAATTAAAAGCTCCAAAGTGGTTTAAATAAGTATTTTGTCGATGATTTTTTTATAGCATATGATTTATTAAATATTTCTTCCAATCAAAATTAATTTTATATATTTTATTTATAATAATTACGTCTACTTTATTGGACTTGGTGCTCTATAGCGAAAAAGAAGAACAATCTTCAAAATTATATAAGCAACAATAATGACGGATTTTTATTGGTTCTGTTTTAGATTTTAATGAATGCGTAAATAGGCATTTCCACGACTGTTCGGATAATGCGCATTGCTTTAACCTTCATGGTACGTACACGTGCAGCTGTAAGGAGGGTTTTGTCGATTTATCCGAGAACCCCATCTACCCAGGACGGATATGTTCAACGGAGTTGATTGGATGCAAAAAGTGCAATTATCGTGGTGTTTGCTATTTGAAAAATGACAATGTGGAGGCATGCGATTGTTTCCACTGGTATGGTGGTGCAACGTGTCAGACCAATTTGAAAATACTACTGATCATATTGCTGGTGATTGGCGCACTGCTGTTCGTACTATTGCTGTTCTGCATTCTAATGGCATACTCGAAACGACGGAAACCTCAAGGTGTTCCAGCCCTTATCGCCGGAATAAATATAATGTCTCCGAAAAAGGGCAAACTGCTTGGTGAAAATGAGCTGGCCATGATCAAGGATTCAAGCAGTGAACATAGCCACAGTTCGCACACATCACCTCCACTAACCAAAATGGTGAGAAAAGTTTTTTTCTATTTTTGTTTTATTAATGAGTAGATTTTTCAAAAGTTCACCAACTGCAAAGACATTTCAAGTTCTGTTAACATTTAAAAAGTAGCAAAAAATATATTTCATAAAACATTTATACCTGTCAAAGATTATACCTGTCAAAATTTATACCAGTCAAGATATAAGAGCTGGAAGAAATGCAATTTTTATTAGAAAAGCGTTTGTTTTGTAAAATGATAATAGATACATTATACTATAGGACCCCCAATATTATAAGACCCCAAGAATCACTAATATTAAGGACCCCTAATATGATAGGTTATAAAAACTCTAAAATTATAGATTTTTTGATAATAAAGGATCCTCAATGTTATGAGACCCTAAGCACCATAAGACCCAATGTCATAAAATAAATTCATTTTTTTTTAATTTTTACAGGATAAAAAGAAGCAAAGTATGTACATTGTTGGTCGTGACAGCTCCGAAAAAGCAGAACATATACCAAAACCGGGATCACCAACAAAATCAATCCAGAGCAATATTTTAGGCCAATGTGATCGTTCATTGACTGTAATGATTCCACGTGCTAAATATCGTCCAATGTCATATTCGTCGTTATCAATTTACAATTTGGAAAATCGAATCGAGTCTAGCCTATCGAATGTGAGCGAATCGAAAATTCTGAATTATTTAGAAAATGAACGAATAGTTAGTACACTCGATTAATTAAATGATATTTGTAATATTTTTTAAATTTCTCTTTTGTATTTTTATTTTTAATTGTTTTCGTACGACCAAAAGTTGACAACAACGCACAAAAAGCAAGTCGATCGATCGGATCAAAATTCATTGCGTGCGACTTCCAGTGGCGCACTTGTCTCTGCCGGTTTCGAGGTATCAGCAACAGTCGGACAAGATTCAGTCACCCAAAAGCACCACGTTACTCGGACAAATAGTAGCAATCAGGTACCAATATCGGTACATCATTCGCACACAATGGACGATGACTCGTCGCAGTACAATTACAAAAAAAGCGAAACGTAATTAGAATCGGCATCCAAAAAAAAAAAAAAAACCAAGAACTAAAACATTACCAAGAATTGATTATTTTCTAATTTTTTCAGCAATCATCAAGTTGACACATTTGTTGATGAGACAGCCGTTTGGTTAAATAAGATCCAACGACACGAATTATAATACGTAGTAAACTAGTCTAGTCTAGTTAAGTTTAGTTTAGCCAAGGCTAAGCAAATCCTATCCCCATAAATAAAAAATTAGTAAATATTTTTAAAAAATGTCTAGAGCCATGAGCCCAATCGATGCATAAGCCATGATCCCCAATGATCCAACAGCCATGAGTCCCAAACAAACAAATTATGAGTCATTGAGTCATCATGTGCCGAAAGTAAAAGCGCCAAAGGCTAACAGACAAGCCAAGCCCAAGCCAGATTTATCCATTATTTTATTTTTAACCTATTGTTTTTATTTTTATTTGTTTTATTGCAAAAGTTTATCGATCTAATTACTAATCCAATCAATCATAAACAAATACATCCCCTTCGTTCTAAATAGATTCATAAGAATTTTTATTTAAAAATGTACCAAATCTTTTGTTATCCTTCATAAAAAAAACTTATTCTTCTTATATTAACAATTATTGTTATTACTATTATTTTATGTATAGAAAATTTAACATTTTTTCTTTTCAATATTGTTTGTTTTATTAAGTGTAAATGTTTGTAAAATTTTATTTTATTTATTATTTAATTAGAGAGCCAAAGTCATGAATTTGCTTTATTTTTTCAAAAAGAAAATATAATAAATCCATAAAAGTTAAAATAAATTTTGAAAAGGCAATTTTTATTTTTATTTTTATTTATTCTATTTTGTTTGTTTTTCTGTTTTTTTTTTTGAAAAAATAATGGCAAAATAAAAAAGTTGTTTTTATGGACTTTTTTTAAAATAACAATTTTAACTAAGCAATCATGAACAAATGCATAAGGAAAACAAGTGGACAAAAATAGGAAAGGATATGAAAATGATGGTACACAATTTTAACGGCCATATTAATAATTTTGTATGTTTTGTAGGTTTTTATAAATAAATTAATTTTTTATTAATTTTTATTATTATTATTATTATTATTATTATTATTATTATTAATATTTATTATTTGTATAATTTTAAATATATACAATATAAAAAAAATGTTTAATTATAATTTGTTTTATTGTACGAAATCGCCCCGACGATTTACGTGTTCTACAAGATAAATAGTAGAAAAAGTTCTAATAGTAACATCCTTGGTCCTAAACTATAGTCAAAGAGTATTTATGCTCATGACACAATCCTATCATTCTAGAATTCCAGATATTGGAAGATTCCCATTGACGTTCTGCAATACGATGTTCGTGCATTCTGACTGATGCAATTGCTTCACCGGAAGCAGCGCTTAACTCATCTTCTACAGGGTGCTTTTTATGTTCCAGGCCGATATTTTTTGGTCACCATTTGTCTGTTGGCATTTCACAGTCATCGAGAGTAGTCGATAACAATTTATTATGGAGCATCTAACGCCGCAACAACATGCTGAAATTATTTAAACATTTTATTTAAATAATTGTTCAATTGTGAATACGCGAAAAAACTTACGTTAATTTTTTGGTGCTAATCATATGCGCAGCAAGTCAACCATTTCAGCGTGTAATGAATAATTTTGTGAAAATATGCATACACTGGAAGATAAAGCGAAAGGACTGGGCGACAATTAAGCCAACGCACACATGAAAATATTGATGCAGTGAGGCAGAGTGTTTGTTTAAACAAGAATAGGCCGACAAAGCATACTTCGACTTGCCTGGGTTTTTAACAAGCAAAATAGCCCCTATTGGGGCACTGAAAACCCTCAACTGATACACCAAAGACCTCTACACTATCGCAGAGTAACTGTTTGGTGTGGCATTTGGGCCGGCGGCATCATTGGGCCGCATTTTTTTGAGGACGCTGGAGGCAATAATGTATCAGTTACTGGCGATCGCTATCGGAACGTTGGAAGACTTTCTTCTGCTCGAATTGGATCAATTAGGCCTACAGAACATGTGGTTCCAACAAGACGATGCCGCATCACACACAGCTTGTGGTACGATGCAAATTTTGAGCGAAATTTTTCCCGGCCAAATAATTTCAAAAATTGGTGATATCGACTGGCCCCCACGATCCCCTTATTTAAACCCTCCCGATTTCTTCGTATGGGGGTACTTGAAGGAAAAGGTGTACACTAACAAACCAACCACAACCTCGGTGCTTAAGGACAAAATGTTATGAAAAATGTGCTTAAAAGAGCTCGCCTTTGCGCCGCGGCCAAAGGCGGGCAATTTACCGACACCATATTCCATACATAATGCGAAAGACCATATAATCAATCAATAAAATATAAATTATAAAATTGTATTTCATTTAAAATTTATTTAAAATAAAATTTCAACCTGGAACGTAAAACGGACCCTGTACTACCATAAATACAGCCACTGTAAACTTTCTGGCCGGAATCTGCCTTCTCCATTAGGATTGAGAATTCAGATCATCACAGCCTGTTAAGCATAATTCCATTAACGACATGGTGGGCGGAATAGTGATTTATGATTTCATTATTGAATAGGTGTCGGAATCGTGTATCTTCATTCCGGATCTCGAATAATATTCGAAGGATACTTTTCTTAAACGTGCTTTAGAATTTGAAATAATTTTTGCTGAGGGCTCCAGTTCCGAAGAATACATGTTTGTACAGAGTAGCATTGACTTTACGGTGAGCGAGTGTTGAGCAAAATAATTTGGATCCGTGATCGGCTTTATTTCTGTATGATCTTAACGACTGTTACCATCGACCTTAGATAAGAGAACAACCTAGCATTTCAAAAATTAAACTTTCTCGTCTGTAGGTGGCAAGTGTAAAGTTTGATCTTCAACGTAGACGCTGCCACTATGGACTTTTGCTCTCATTTCATTGCACTTCAATATTTCCTGCCGTCGGCTCAGGCGAAGGCCTCGCGTACAGCCTTTTCCGATAAACCCATTGTCTCGAATCACCTTCTGCAGTACTTTTCTGGAGACTAGTATGTATATTGAATGGCTCTCAGAATGATTCGGCTGCTTATATCGTAGTCGACTTTATTAATTTAGTCAGAATACTGTAAAGTTTTATTTTGACTATCATAGGTGGCTCCAAAGTCGATGAAAAGATGTTGATGCTGTAGTTCATAACAGAGAGATCTGATTTACTGCTGATTTTTCTCGACTAAAGCCTCTTTTATATGGGCCTTTTTTTTAAAGCATATGGTTCTATCTGGCCTATTAGGATAGTGGAAAAAATTTTACTCGGTAATGTCATACCTCAGCAATTCCAACACAGACAGTAATGTCTACCTACCTTCATGTCCTGGTACCAATCGTCGAACGCTGATTCTATTGGTTACTGAACTGCTTGATGTTGCTTGTCGTCGCTATAATTGATCCTTTCAGCACTGATACCGTCGATTCCGGGCAATTGATGATTTTTATACCGATAAAAGTGAGTCCTCCAATTCATTCTTGTTATGGTCACTGCCATTGATTGGCTCATCAAAATCTTGAACTCAATGCCATAATATCTTCACTTTGTCGACAAAAGATGACCCTCTTTCCAATGGGAAGAGGATGTGTATATTACTTCATTCCGCTCACTTAGCTATGGACATACGTGTACATCTGGTATCGATACCACGAACAAAGAGATACCTTGTAGAATACTAAACTCTGATACTTGGCCGTTCATAGTATAGTTTGACGTTTAGGGATTTGTTTTGGCGTGTACGAAAAATGTCCGGAGCGGACATCAACTTTCTCCAAACTTTTTACTCTGAAACTAATGTTAATAAGTTGCATTATAAACTGAGAAGAGAAAGTGATTTTTCCTTCCTACAAGCAAAAAAAAAAACCAAATAAACGTATTTTTTTAGCTCCTCTACTTTTCGCCCTAAGTAATAGCTGAAGTGAGTGAGTAAATGTACCAGCTTGGTGTATAGGGAATTTGAGATATCGGGCAACCAGGAAAAGATTTGTAGTTTCAGCATCAATTTCAAAAGTTCATGGAATACTAGCTTTTTCAGCTTCTATCCAGCTGGTATACGTGGTATCGGTACTAAATGTGTGTTCATAGCATTAAACTTCCAAATCTGGTGCGGTTGCTACATATACTGCTTGATATTATAGTATTGTAGATTCTTCCATACTATTGTATTTTCTCCATACTATTGTATAAAATAATCACTTTTAAACTGATTAAGAAACTCTTTGCCGAAAATCGTTTTCTGCAAAATTCCTGAATAGCAGTCTTGTTCCCGATAAAATTGTATACACTGACACACGGTTAACCTGGGTTCTGTCCAGAAAAAATTAAATGCGAGCAAAAAACAAATCAAATGAATAAACGGTACAAGCAATAACCATTACATAAACTAGCAAAGCAACTTTTAATCGTTTTGGAATTTATTTCATGTGATGAAAATAATTGTTCCGCGTCAGGGCTGTGAGGTTGGCTCCATTTTTCTAGACTGTTCTTTTTATACATCACTTAATTATTTATTTGGTGTTCGTATGGTGTGGACGTTTTATTCGAGTGCTGGTTTTTGTAATTTATTTATTATTCAAATTGATTTGTGTTTCATCGACAATGTTAATTATATAATAATAATAAAATTTCAATTATCTAACTTAGTTTATTTTAAAATAATTACTAAAAATTAAATTTTATTCTTAAATCACATATAATTTTTGGGATTTTTAAGTGAAATATTTCAAGCTAAGTTAACAGTTCAATTTGATTCTTCCCTCTTTTTCATTGTACACTCGAATTAAATCTAATTAATTTACTCGTATTTGACTGCGTACTTTGCTGGTCCATACTAAGTATTCTTGTTACCATATGGTATGTAGGCCTAAGCGCGCAATTTTAATTTTTTGTACCTAATACTGTGATTTTTCCTTTGCTGTTTTTAGTTCTGTTATAATTTGTGTTATTGGTAGGTTTCCTGCTTCATTATGCAGTGTAGATTGAGATTGTAATTATGCAGTGTAGATTGAGATTTGTTGGGATATTCCTTAGCATTTGTTGTTGAAAATTGTATGCTTCGAGTTCAAATATAAAAAAAAAATTAAAATAATCTAGATTATTACAGTTATGCTCTCTCAATATTATTAGACTGTTAACTTAACAGTCAAGAAGCAGGATATACTTCTTTATCTGGGAATATAATGACAATATTACCAAATTATTATTGCTATTATATTCCGATCCAAAAAAAATTAAACTGTAGTTTTAAAAGTCCTTGATAAGAGAGGAAGGAAATATGCATTTTATTAGTCATTGCATGGCCGTCATACTCACCTTATGTTCATAAAAGTGAAATTGAGCTTGACCTCAAATTACAGTCTGATTCCAATTTTTCTTATTAGCTTATATGGCAATTTGCTCGAAAACTATTTATATTGATTCCGTACTAGACTTTGGGACCATCTACTATAAGCACATTCAGTCTTCCGGCAACACAACATCAGAGAATAAATGTATGTTTTAACAATCCAAGGAGATTAAAGTCAAATAATAATACAACCAATAAAACATTGAGTCGCAGAGGAAAAAAACGAAATTATAATAATTAATATATAAGAAAAAGAACATTGATTTTATTTTTATTTTTTTTTGCAATTTTTTTCATATTTTTTATACCAAAATCACATAATTGTTGTTCATAATTTTAAATTTATTTAGTTTTTCTTTTACTTTGTTTTTACCATTTTATATATAATTTATGTATGTTGTCGTATATACTTTAATATATAATTTTTTTTATAATTTTCTTCAATATTTTCATATATAGGCAATATATATATATAACATATCAATACAATTCTTTTTCGATTTGCTTTCTTACTATTTTTTTATATCTTTCTTTCCTATTACTATTTTGTTCTCTTTTTGAAATCTTATTCATTTATGCATCATAAATTTGTTTCTCTTCCGTGTTTTATTTTGTTATGATTTTCTTCTTTTGACTTTTTTTTTTGTTCTTTATATATTTTTTCCTTTTGTATTAAATCTTACTATTTTATTACTTTAAAAAAAAATTTATTATAATGAATATTATTGTATTACTATACTTTTTTTCTTGTTTCGTTTTTATTTCATTTTTTTTTTTGAATATAAACTATTTTTTTTTGTTATTTATTATTCTTATTATTATTACTTTTATTTTTATTATTATTATTACTTCACAACACGTAACTAAAAACTGAAATGAAATGAAAAAAGAAAATGCAATCAAATTATATGAAAATAAAATTATATAAAAAAAGAAGTAATACATGGTAAAAGAAATTAAATAAAAGAAAGAAAAATTACAATTGCTAAAAAATAAAACATAATAAGAAAATATTTGGAAAAATCAAAATCACAAATAATAATAAAATTTTAATATTATTCTTTAGAAGAAAAAATTTTGAAATAAAAATAAGTTTTTATTTTTAGTTTTCATTTTTTTGTGATAAATATTTATTAAAAACAAATGGAAAAGAAAATAGCTTTTTTTTTAATAAAATCAAAAATAAATAATGAATGAGATGACAGTAAAAAAGCTTTTTTATACAGAGAATTAAATTCTACAAAATTTTTTTTGTTTTTGTCTTTTCATTTATTTGTTTGTTTATAACATTTAATTATATCAAAATCACAAAAAAAGAAAGAAAAAACAACAAATTACAGAATAAAACTACATTTAAATATTAACTAAATAGAAATTAAATGAAACAAATCATAAATAAACCAAACTAATTGTTAATAAATTAAAAGTGTGTACCAGAAATGTCTTGATCTGTAGTTCCACGATTGGAAGATCCTGAAGATTTATTAGAACCGTTAGTTATTCCCACTGAAAGTAGATTTAAATGTTATAAGAATATTTGAAACATTCACAAATTGGTGTATATAATCCGTAACACTTTAATTTCGTTATTATTTTTAATAATAAAAAATATTATTTTTCGTTGGGGAATTTTGCACCGAATAATATCCAAAATGCTATGTTGGCAGTTTTTTTTGACAGTTGAAAAATTTCGGCCGATTGGCATAACGATTTTTTTTGGAAATTGGGAATTTTTTAACTTTTTAAAATAGGAAATATTTTTTTGAATAAATCGATACACTAATGAACATTTGGTCCAACAATTTCCAATCTGCCCCATTTCCAAAAAAAAAAATTACAATAAAACTTTGAACGCTCCAGCAAAAAGCGGATAAGCGTAATCAAGTTGTTACAGAATGTATACACTTTTAATTAAATAAATAAAAAACGAAAACACTTCAATGTGAAGATAGAAAACAGAGGTTTATATAAAATATTTCAAAAAATAAGTGAGTCTTTCAAAGATTTTTTAATTTCTCCGCATTCAATGCTAAAATTCCAACTTCATTTTTTTTTCCAAATTAAATTAAACAAATTTATTCATTACATTTATTATTTATGATTTTATTAATGAAAATAAAAAGAAGATAAATAAATAGTGTCATCTTCACTTACTTTGATTTGTTTGGTGAATAATTGATGTAATATCACTTTGCGATGCTGAAATATCTTTACTTGTTAAAACATCCGAACTACTCGATCCTGTTTTGTTTTTTTGTTGTTTTTTTGCACATAGAAAAAAAACATTAGTCAAAAATTAATAAATTATACAAATAAACAACACAATACCTGATGAAATGTGATGCCTATCAGTACAACCATACTGAATAGGTTGATATCCATGACTAGGATTATAAGTTGCTGTAATAAAACGAATTTATCAAATAAATAATTTTCTCTCGGTTTTGAAGTATTTATTTTAGGTTACTTGAATAATCAAATAAAATAAACAACAAATTTATTGAATTTAAAAAAAAATCTACCTGAATATGGCATATAAAGAGGTGGATTAGGTAACGGCGCTATGTCACTAGCAATGCTTTCTGTGTCACCGAGGCTTACTGTTGAGCGGCCTAAACAAAATCGCCGAAGAAAAATAAAGAAAGCCGAAAACATAAAATTAAAAGCGAAAAGAAAAATGAGAAAAATAAAATGTACAAATTAGAAAATATATTTGAACAATTCATCGATTTTCTTTATATTGTTCACAATGTACTCACAGCTTTGTTTCTTTCCATCACTCAATACATAATAACATTGTTCGGAAAACGTAAGCTTATTAACTGTGTGCTTTATGAGGTTGTTTCTTAACATAGCTGATACTATTCTCCTAGCTTCTCGGCGGTCTTGTACGTCTTCGACATTCTCAAGCACCCAATTAACAGCGTCAGCACCTAAATAGAAAACCAACAATTGATCAAAACTATTCATAATGACTACCCTAATATTTAATAGATTCGATCGTTAAGGTAATTTATTTTCCCATTCGGACAAATAAACACTACAAACCTATAAATGCGTTTGGAATTGTTATTTTCAGCCACATTCTATCTCGAATTTCAAGTCCGCTATCTGGCTTCGTCATGGCTTTGACAATGTCCTCCAAATTATTTCGATCGAGTCGCTCTTTAATTGGTTCTGAAATATCAGGGCAAATACTATCGTGTGACGCTAACGCTTGTGTATGAGCAACCCAAGCTCCTGGGTCAATTGGCCGCACCGGTTCTGTTCTTGGTATTGTAAAATAGCCTAAAAAATTAAAAATCAAACACATAAAATAATTGCTTAAAACGAAAACCAAATAGCCACAAACCTTTCGGATTTGGATCCCAACATTTAGCCACAACTAATTTAATAGGCCCTGGTTTTTGCACAACTTCTCGAAGAACTTTTACAGCTTCATCATTAGTCATATTCTCAAAATTCACTTCATTTACCTGTGTTTGGGTATAAAAATAAATTACAAAAATTATTTATTTTCAGTATTTATTAATTATTGCAATTATTGCTTATAGTTTTCTTTATTTTACCTTTTTTAAGAATAAAGTTATATTTTCTTATACTTAATTATAAATTTTACCTGCAATATCATATCACCCGGTTCAATGCGACCGTCTAATGCCACAGCTCCACCTTTCATAATACTACCCACATAAATACCTTTAAGTACGGAAAATAAATAATTTAATACATAAATAGAGGAAAAAAGTATAATGCAAATTAAACACCCAAAAAAATTGAAAAATCATGCGAGTCAAAAATAAACAAATTTTAATCAAAAAAAAACAAGTGCGACATTGGTCGATTTTTTACTGAGAGAGAATATGAAGAGTATGATTTTTACTGAGAGAGGATATGATTTTTACTGAGAAAAAAAAACAAGAGTATGATTTTTACTGAGAGAGAATATAAAGAGCGCTCTGTAAAGTAGAAGATGGTTTCATGAATAAATATTCAAGCTTTGAATGGTTCGATATTTCTTATTAAAAGTACTAAAACAAGTCAGAGGGAGATGTTCAAAACAAATTTTTATTTATATAAAAATTGAACCTTTGTATGGAAGATGGGTTGAACAAAAGCTAAAGACCATTTTGTAGTGTCACGAACAAGATAAGGCCAGTTGGCGAGGTTCCATGAAGGTTAGCATACCTTTAAAAATCTGGCGGGAACTATCATTAATAGTTTAATTTTGTAGAACATATTTAAATGTTTGCGAAAATTAAAATGAGAGGTTTGAAAAGGATTTATTGGGTGTATGAGCTCCATAATAGAGGGCGTCTTACTTAGTAGAAAATTCTGTTTTGAAACACTCGGTAATGTTTATGACACTAATAACAGCTGAAATTTTGAAGAAGGAATATAATTTATCGAATCTCAATAAGGCCAGTAGACATACTCGACGTGCAGGCAGTTTTTTTGCCCTTAAATCAAACAAGAGCAATTCGTTTGCTAAAGAAAAAATATACAATTATAATACATTACCCCCATCACCGCCACGATTCGATTGGCCAACTATTGAAATTCCCAAAAAGTTAACAGCTTCCATATTAATAGAAACAGTTATAATGTTAAGTGACATTGTTGAATCTGTTATCGAACTATAACTTGATGTTCGACTCATGCTTGGCGCCCGCTTTTTACGCCGTTGCGGCTTCTTTCGCACCTGTAATCGTTGTACACTACTGCATTCAGTCATATCTCTGTCTAATGTTATTTCACTTTCAGTTCCAAATAGGCTAGTCGAATCTAGATCGCTTGATAATACGGATGCACTTTGATATGTCAATGGTGGTATCTGGCTCGCGAGAACTGTTGATGTTGTTATATGCTTACTAGTTCGTTGATTATTACCAGCCCGGCTATCTATTTCGCTGTTAGGTACTTCTGAACAATTATCTGATTGATTTGATCCATCGGCCGACACCAACTAAAAAGATATTAAAGCAATAAATTATTTAAAAATAACATACGGTTCGTTATCATTTTAAAAAGATTGAAACTTTACAAAGAAAATTTTAATGGTGTTCAAGTTATTTTATGATCAATTTTTATTAATAAAAGATACTGGAAACGTTGGAGAAAGGGTTAAGGTCTTTGCATCATCGTGGTACCCGTTCAGCCAAGAATATTGCTGCTGTAAGTATGTGTGGTTGAATTGCTGATTCGTCGGCGTTCGCAGCATTTAAGCTTTCGTTATGGCTCCCTTTGGTCGCATAAACTGAAGCCCAAAGACTATGGGCAGCGAAGAATTTATAACGCCAGGAAGTTGATGCTGAATTTTCAAAGAAAATCTTCTCTGATGAAGCACATTTTTACATCTCTGGGTATGTTAATAAGGAAAATTGCCGCATATGGGGCGACGAAAATCCTCCTATGATTCACGAAATACCATTACATGCCCAAAAAGTAACTGTTGGGTGCGGATTATGGTGAAGCGGCATCATTGGACCTTCTTTTTCAAAAAACAATGTAGGTCGGACTGTAACACCTCAATGGTGAGCGCTTGTTTTTGTCACGAGATCGAGAATATTTATATGGACGACCTAACAAGATGGTGCTTACCACACATTGGGTGCAACGAAATGTCCGAAAAAATCATCAATTAAAAAAAACGAAGATTTCCTTAAATATGTGATTTTTTTTTAAATGTTCGGATACTGAAGTTAGATCAAATTACAATATTTTGAAATAACAAAATGAAAAAGGAATGATTTTCGTTAATAGGGCCTTACTTAGCATGAACAAAATATGTTGACCCAAATTATTTGCAGAAATATGGAGGGGAACAATGTGAAGATGCGCTTAGCCATTTTGAAAGAAGTCTGCCGTAAGATTTATGGCCTTGTATGGGAAGATGAAACTGGAGAATTAGACATAACGAAAAGCTGTATTTGCTGTATCAACAAAATGATGTCATCCAAAGGATAAAAATAGCGGGCTTGCATCATGCGGCCGTAAAATAGTATTATCCGAAAAATAAATTGGCAAACATGGAACTGGAAGGGTTGCACCGAGTATAGAACGGAAAAAGATATCGATTTATAAATCTTATGGTAAATAAGTTTTGAAACCAATTTAGGTTTACACCAAAGATCAGAATTAGTTGAAGTAAATAAAAACCTACATTAAATGCAAATTTATTTTTAAATTATTATCAAAAATTATATTAAGAATTAGAAACTTTTCAAAGAGAACAGACTAAAAAAATACTCATTTTTCTACTAATACTTACCCATGATACTACACGTCCATTAAAACATGGCAATATTGTTGAATCGTCAGCTATTTCTTCTTTAACGACACTAGAAGATGTACAGAAAAATAAAATGAATAAAAATACTTTTTTAAATTTAAAGTTTCTAAATTAAGTTTGAACATAAAAAAAAAGTTGAGTTTATAAGAATAATCTGATTTTTTTTATGCATTCTCACAACGAAAATCATGTGATGGTTGGGAGAAATTGTCGCAAGTTAGGAGAAATTGTGACAAGCTGAGAGAAATTGTGAAAAGTTGGGAGAAATTGTGACACGCTGGGAGAAATTGTGACAAGTTGGGAGAAATTGTGACGAAAAGGGGAAAATTATGACATGCTGGGAGAAATTGTGACAAGTTGGGAGAATTTGTTGCAAGTTGGAAGAAATTGTCGCAAGTTGTGAGAAATTGGCAGAAATTGTCACAAGTTGAGAAAAATTGTGGAAAGTAGGCGAAATCTTTTAGGTTGGGGATCAAGTTTGTACAAATTTTGACATATTTAAGTCGAAATGCGACAAATTCTGATAAATTTGGAGAAGTTTTACTTTACCACAAATAGTTCCGAAAAATATTGGCACAGGTTGGTACATATAATGTTTAGTCAAGTTGGGACAAATTCTGACAAATTGATAGGAATTGTGACAAATTGGTAGGAATTGTGACAAATTGACGAAAATATTATTGAAAAATGGTGACAAGTTCGTACAAATTGTGCCACAATTGGACGTTAAGTCAAATTGGGACGAATTCTGACAAATTGATAGGAATTGTGACAAATTGAGAAAAATGGGGACAAGTTCGTACAAATTGTGCCATAATTGAACGTTAAGTCAAATTGGGATAAATTCTGACAATTGTGATAAGTAGTACGAAATTTTACTATATCTTGACAAGTTCACAAAAAATATTATAAAGTTTAGTCAAGCTAGGACAAATTCTGACAAATTGGAAAAAGTTGTCAAAAGCTTGGAAGAAATTTTTATTTTTAGTGACAAGTGCGTAAATATTATGACAAGTTGGCAGAAATTTTGCCAAATTAAGATAAATTTTGTCAACTTAATAGCAATAGCGTCATGTTGGGAGAAATTGTAACAAGTTTGGAGAAATGGTGACAAGTTGGGAGAAATTGTGACAAGTTTGGAGAAATTGTAAAAAGTTGGGAGAAGTTGTGACAAATTGGGAGAAGTTGTGACAAATTGGGAGAAGTTGTGGCAAGTTTGGAGAAATTGTGACAAGTTTGGAGAAATTGCGACAAGTTGGAAGAAACTGTGACAAGATGGAAGAAATTGTGACATTGGGACAAATTTTGACAAGTTTGGAGAAATTGTGACCAGTTGGGGGAAGTTGTGACAAATTGGGAGAACTTGTGACAAGTTGGGAGAAATTGTAACCTTTTGGGACAAATTCAGAATCTTTAAAAATACCTTCAGTCCTAAATGAATCGTAAAGATTATTTTGGATTTGTGACAAATTATCTTTACCATATCCATAACTATAAAATTATAAATCCCCAAAAATGTCCAGCAGGAGAATGGATAATTGTCGTTTGCCACGGAGTTAATCGTACAAAATAGCTCGAAGAAACTGGTTTTCGATTATTTCTACATCAATTATTCGATATTTGAGATTTATTTAAATAGAAATCGTGTTCGTCAAGGTAGGATTCAGCAGGTATTCATGGGTATGGAAAACCACTCATATCATTGGATTTAAGGGTTCGATTTCTAAAACATTGATTATCATATAAAAATATTCTATTTATATACGACCGTAAATTTTTTTAATACTTGGCAGAAAGAATTTCATTCTAAAGTGACGATGCTACTTGCTATAGTTTGTTTCTGTTCTCTTAAAACCATACAATTTTAATATTGTTGGGCTTGGTTTTTTGTGAAGTTATGCCAAGACGTTCGCTATTAGTCTATAAATTTAGAACTTTTTATATGTTTGAATTGTTTCCAAAAACGCTTTTCAAGCGGACAGTTGGAGGATTTTTTGAAAAAATAAAAGAGACTTTTTATTTCTGGACAATTTATCGATGGTATCAAGAAGACCAAATAGTTCCTATCTTCGTCAACTGGAGTTTGGGACATTCGAATAGGCCTTAGCCAGATAATCGTGTCACTGTCAAGGAATAATTTAGTGACAGTAAAATAAAAAATAAAAAACCTCAAAAAATATAATGTTTAAATGCCATCTTAACTCTGGGCCAAAAACAAAACCATAAATAATTTAGAAAAATAAAATAATTGAAACTGAAAATAATATTTACCCAAAATCCGCATCCATTGATTTGAAGAAATATTTATAATTGTTGTTTTGCTTATTTAGAACCATTTTAAAATCTCTAAGTGTGACTTGCGATGATGGCAGAGGTATTTTCACAAGATAAGGCGTTGTTTCATCATCAATATGATAAATTACTTTTGTTTCTAATGAATTTTTATCATTCATCTCGATTATTTGGAATTTTTATATAACTTTACACGTTCATATATGATCGATTTTTTATTATTATTATTTTTTTCTTTTTTTGTTCTTTTCTTTCTTTTTCTTTGCAGCAACTAGCAAGCAAGTAATTATAATAATTTTGTTTCTTTTATGTAATTATTTTTCTGATTGTTCTTCTCTTTTGTCATTTAGATTGTTGACGATTAGTTTTGCCTATGTTAATGTGCTTACTATAAATATCATTATTTTTATTATTTATCTCCTTATTCTATTGATCTCTCTATTCTATTATTCCTCTTAGTTGATTATTTTGAATTCATAAAATTTTTTTTTGAAAATCATTCATTGACTTTGTTTTCCTTTTCCTTCTGCTTTTTCTTATTATTTTCTTCTTATTATTATTATTTTGTTCAATTTCTTCTCTACTTTCTGTTATATTTATTTTTCCTTCTTGTTATGTTTTTTTTATCCTTTTATTCGATGTTTTACCGTGCAATTTCACCTTTGCTTTCGTTCTCGACTTTTAATACTCCTCAATCAATCCAATTTATTACCTTGTCTCGTCCGAAATTTTTTCTTAAATTTAATTTCTAAATTTTCCACTCACACACTCTTTTTTTTAATGGATTTTCTTTTGCCGTTTTTTTTTTAAATATTAGCGCATCTCTCTCTCTCTCTCTCTCTAATCATTTAAATTCGCCTTAATGTCCATTTTTAATGTTTATTTTTTTAATAGAACATGCACAATATAATTTTGAATAGTTTTTATTCGCCGTTTTAGGTTTTTATTTTTATTTTTAGTTGTTAAAACTTATTTTTGATTTTTTTTAACTTTATTATTATAAAAAATTACTTATTGCCTTTAATATATTCTTAACGTTTCTGAATTTATTATGAAAAAACGTTTGTTTATATTGAAAAATTATAACAACAAAAAATTGTTGATTTTCAAGAAATAATAAAAAATCATTCAAAAAACATTAACAAAATCATGACTTCACTATCAAAAGTGTGTAATTATCCCAAAGATATCAACAAAGTGGATATTTTTTTGTTCTCGTTAAAAATGGCAGACGATTTTTGACAGGTTTTTTTTTTAAATTTAGGTTGTTTTTTCAGCTCCTGTTTTAGATGACACATGCCAATAAAAAATAAACAGTTGTTTTGAAACAGTTAGATCGGTTCGAAGAATGTTCGTTTCTATTCACGGATGAGGCGACCGACCTCAATACAATTTCAATTCGAACAGGGCAGGTCCGAATTGAAGTTGTATTGACAGGGGGAGCTGTGGGCAATAAACATGGCTGTTGAAATTTCTATCGATTTTGTCAATCGACAGCCAAGCCGCCCTAAACGCTATTCATGATCCATTAAATAATTTTGTACTCAACCAAGATTCGATATAGCCTACTCAACAAAACAAGTGTCCAGTTATTGAGCAAATGTCATCAAACCAAAGAGTTATTTCCGATTAGAATTCCTCCTATAGTAGAGCTCCTAGATCCAAACAAATTAATTTCCAAGACTCATTTCATAAAATTTAGCAAACTCTAACTGATCTAGTCTGTTAAAAACAGACCAACTTCGTATAGCAAACTGGTAACGTCCAGAAAAACTAAACTTGAAGTTTCCAAAAAAAAGATGGCGTTATAGTGATGGCGTCATAGGCTCATGTCTAAAAGGGGCATTTCCAAAAAAAATGGCGTCATAGGCTTATGGCTAAGGTACATTACTTACATATAAAGAAACACATCAAGCTATAGATGGGAGAACGAACATTACATAATAAAATTCGCTGAGCGCATACCACTTTAGAGACTGTAGATGGCAGTATCATCGCTACGAATACAATGCACTTGTTGCACTTTATTTAATAGACTGAAGATGGCAGAATAAAATATTGAATAGCATTTAATAAATTTGTTGTTTTTAAATTTTGAGTTAACATTACCAAACGAGACATAAGTGATTACGATACATCTCGAACACACTGTCTTTTTAGTCACCGATGGGTGTTTTTACCAGGACAAATGAGACCTTTTTTTTGGCAATGGGCAAATCATACTTCGAGAACCGAAAGAACATTTTGATAACGCTGTCTAACAGTATAGCGAACATCAGTGGTCCTTATAACGCTCTACTACGTTGTGGAATCATTTTGATTTTAAGCTTGCAAGGAGTAGTCGTCTTCTGGCAAAAACTTTCTTACACACTCCATCTTATAAACCAAACTGGGTGATTCCAAATATATTATTGGACACAGTATGCCCATGTTTTTTTTATTAGAATCAGAGTTTATGAAATGGAGTGAGCCAGGGGATTGAATGATTGAAAGAAGAATCTTACAAGGCGTCCGAAAAGGGGATTCACGGTAAACCGATGAGCATTCTTGGTAGCCAGTTTACTGAAACCCTGTTTGTAGAAAATATGATAGAATTTTTTTTTTAAAAAGGCAGGAGACAAGACAGCGCTCTTCTACTGAGTCTAGATACAGAATCAATAGAACAACGCGGTCTTATATACAATATATATTTTAAAAAAAAGTTAGGAGACAAGACGGCGCTGTTCATTTTGTTTCCCATCTAGTAAGCGGAATGATATTTTAGAAGCGCTTGCCCATACATTGGAATTATACTCGTATTTCAGTTTTTAAGTATATCTTGTATATAAACCACCCTTTAACGACTAGCGCCGATTATACAATGTTAAAAGAAACACACTTTCAACTTTGAGATAATGGGGCATCACGAAAGAGAAAAATATTTTTGTTTGCATCTGGCAGAACTCAATAGATGGCATTACAAACAAAAAAGGTATTGAATATTGGATCAGCAATTTGGTGAGTGTTAAACTCGACTGCGAAATAGATCCTTTCCCCTTCAGTTCTTCTATATATAAAAATCCGACGCTTCTACTTTACATACCGCAAGGGGATCAATACCAAAAGTAGCCCGCGGATTTTGGCGAACCCGTGGTACTGAGTCGGCCTAAAAGTGCCTAGGCACTTACAAGGTTCCTTCCTGTAGCTCTTTGAGTGGGAGTACCGACCAAATACTCTTTAAACAAAACTGGTACCCCGGCGATCAGGTGTCCGCTGTGGTTGGTCACACCGTGCCGGGCCAAATTGACGTGCCTCAGGCTGTCACGTGGTGTCTGTGGTTAATACCTACATTGCGGGAACAGTTTTGGAACTGATGGTGAGGGATACCAAATATCCCAGGTACTATCACTGCAGATAATAGTAAAGATTTAGGTAGGCCTTGCTACCAACAGTTAGGGTAACTAACTTGTAACTGGTTACTGAGTGTTAGGAACGGTTGTACCTGTGGTGGATGGAGTTGGTCAGGGCGTGTGCTCAGATGGAAGCACAAAAGTTTCAGGAGCAGTCTACAGGTTAAGATCGCTCACCATTATGGAATTGTACCGATGGATGGATGGAACACGAAAGAAACTGAATAGAGGAATCCGAAAGTGGTTCAAGTATATGAAAGACAAAAGAGGGAACCGAGCTGAGTATTCCATTGTATGAGAACGAAGTTGTGCTGGAATGTCGAAAATTCGTGTGCCGTGATATTATGTCTACGATAAGTATTGTATATCACGTTAAATAACAGAATTATTCTTCAAATTTACAGAAGAACTTCTAATAAGTGTCCTGAAGACTAGTTAAGACCACCTCCACCTCACACCTACCATTTATCATTTATAAAAATGTCCAATTACTCACAAGAACTTGATTTTTTTTCTTTTTTATTGACAGAAACGGTTTTTTTTCTACAATTTTTTGCTTTATCAACCAGATGGCATTAGTAGGCATTAATTGTAAATACATACATACACACAACAAGAGTAAATCGAATTTCAATTCTTTTTCACTAACATAGGAACTAAGAAAAAATGAAGGTTATTTCTGTTAACAATAAAAATAAATAATCAGAGATTCTAAGACTAGAGCCATTTGTCTGAGACAAGAGTTAGTGACCATTTGGGGACTCCATGTCTCGCGTAAGTTTGTTCTTGGTAGTTTACTTTAAAAAACTGACCGATAGTTAATTAGAGGGGAAAGTCAAAGATTGTTGAATTTTGTGGAGTATATTTAAATCTTAAAGAAGGTTAAAAAAAAGGTATTTGGAAAAGAAGTTGTTGGTTCTTAGATCCTATACAAAAAGAAACTCTGGGTTAAGTTACACTCATTTGAAATATGGGGAATCTTGACATGTCATACTGCCAGAGAAACATCAGATTTATTGAAAGAGGAATTGAACGGATTTTGTATTTTCAAATTCGGGGACACAACCTGGCACCTGAACTCTTTTTCCAAATACAATCTGATGCTCCTGGATCCTTTTTTTTAACCCTGGTATTCAATATCGCAACTGTCAATGCTGGGAAACGATCAAACTATTATCAATACCAGAAGTGGCCTACGGCAAATCCGATAAGTGAATCTTGACAAATCCGCTGTTCTGAGTCGGTCTAGCAGCGCCTAGGAAGTTACAAGGTTCTGTTACTGTAGCTCTTTGACTGAGTACCGACCAAGTACTCGTTAATTAAAACTGGTACCACGAGGATCAGGGTGCTCCACGGTCAAAGATTGTTGAATTTTGTGGAGTATATTTAAATATTAAAGAAGGTTAAAAAATGAATTTGGAAAAGAAGTTGTTGGTTCGTAGATCCTATTCAAAAAGAAATTCTGGGTTAAGTGACATTCATTTGAAATATGGTGATTCTTGAATTGAATCGTGCGTGCCCAATCCGAATGCTGAGAAGTTTCTTTACCCAGAATTTCGGAATGGTTGTTGAAGAAATCTAATCGTTGGTCCAGTCGGTTATTATCAGACTGAGCAAATTTGGGATTTCAGTAAGCCCAGTACATTGGAGAGCCGTTTCCGTTAGTTTGTAAAGCATTTTATTTTAAACTTCAATTTTTTTTTTAAATGTGCACACACAAAAAAATGTTTAAAAAAACACAATCTTCTATGCAACAAGTATTATATTCACAAATTGAGCGTAAGGAAATTTGCTGTTTGTTTTACGGAATCTTTTTCAAACAAAAAAAAACCTATTTTTGTTTGACAGGAATTTTGTAGTATTTACACAAGCAGTTTTAATATTTTCAACGGTTTTCAACAGTTTCGGTTTTTTCAGCAATTTTTTCATATATGCTTTTCTAACTCGGCGCTCATGTATCCGCGCACATAAGTGAACGTTAAAAATAATAAATAAAAAATTCATTGATACCAAAATGATGAAAAATTCCATAGAATTTACAACAAAACCATTTCCACCCCCCACCCCCCTCCCTTTTCCAACAAACTATCGGACCAATTTCTAATGAATTTCAAAGTACATCAAATATTTTCGCATTGAATTGAATTATAATAAATTGTAGAAATTTACCATATACAAATGCTATCGAACGTTATTAATTTAGCTCATTGATGGAAATTTTGCTTCCTATAACATTTTGGCGTCTAGTTTCGTAAAAAAGAACAACAACAAAAATTGTACGAATTTAACATTTGTCATCGGTACACATGAAAATAACGAGGGAGAGAGGAGAAAACAGCCGAGAGTGGGTGAATACCGATTTGACAGAAGAAGAGTGTACGTCAGAATCGATTGAATTGTGTTTTTTTCTGTTCTTCCTCCTTTTGATTTCATTGCTTTTATTTTTAGCCTCCCCTTACACAACTACGCTTGCAACCAAACATATGCTTAAAAAATGTTACCAAACAGTTCGGGTAGTAATGTAGAGCTGAGTGGCAGGCACCCACAATAAATCTATCCCCTAACAATTTCCAACAACCTACTCCATCCATTCGTCAACGAAAAGACAAACAAAATGGCAAATAGGAAGAAAACGAAACATGCAAAAATAAATAGAATAAACAAAAGAAAACAGCAAAAGGGAAAAAACTACAGACTAAATTATGACAGCGGCTTGTTGAAGTATATACAACTTCACTTTTCTCCCGCAACATAACGACTCAGCGGTGGTTGGCTGCAAGTGAACGCATATGCTTGCGTGTGTACGACCGAGTACGAAAGCGAATGCATAGGCAGTCGTGGATTGTGATTGTGTGTACTTGAAATTAAAGGGGAGTATGGAGATGAAGCACAAACAAAATGACATTAGCAGAAGTCTAGAGAACGGAAAATCTTGACATTGAAATTGGGAGAGAAAAAAAATTTCACAATAAAATAAGAACAAAGAAAAAACATATTTTTTTGTTCACATGACGACATTCCGTACAGAAACTAATCAGAACTCCAATAAAAGATTAAAAAAAATTTATCAATTGTTTCAAAGAATTACAAATCGAAAAGAATATTATCTGGAAAATAATATCAAATTATAATGATAAAAAAAATTCCAAAATTAACATACAAAATAATTTTGTTTACTTTTCGAATTTTGCTTTGCGTCTCCCACCAAATACAATTCAAAAAAACTGGCGATAAACTTTTAACCGGCAGTGTACACGTGTACGGATACACAAAAAAAAAGTCGGATTAAAGGAATAGAAAATAATGCGAACGCAAATTTCATATTTTACCATGACACCAGATCATCTGAATTATTATCTTTTTCCATAATATCAACAAGAAAATATTGGAAAATAATATCAACCGAAAACAAACTCAAAATGGCATTTTTGCCATTCAAAAATAAATAAATTAAAAAAATTCTTTCCTTATCATTATTTTTTTGTCATTTAATTCATAATATAAACAAGAAATCTTTCAATATATTTACGAGCTTATTTGATTAATCATCAATTTTCCCATGAAATGAATCTATTTATGTTAAGTTGAATTTCTTGTGAATTTTTCCACATCATAAAAAATTCGAAAAGAACATCAAAAAAATTCGTGTGTTTGTTTGTATGGGGAAGGTCCCGTTGACTTAAGCTAGGGGCCAATTTATAGCACCATTTACCATAAGGCCATTTGGCGACTTCATTGTTAGTGTGGGTGGACGTTATCTGTCTCTAAAACGAAGCTGGTCTATTTTTAGTTTGCTAGAGGAGTGAGAGTTTGTTTAGAATGTTCGATCAGATTAAAAAGTGGACTTGGAACAATAAGAGGAACCCTACTCGGAAATAAATCCTTGGCTTGATGAAATTTGCTCAATGTATGTGGAGACTGGTTGGGAGAGTTTCCCCAGCTAACTGATCAACATATTCATTGGTCATAATTCCCACATGACCTGGCATCCAACGCAACAGGACACTCCTATTGTTGAGAAGCCTATGTCGATTTTGTTTGAGTGCAGGATCATTTATTGAACCGTGAGTAGCGTTTAGGGCGGCCGGGCTGTCAGTAAAGATGATGCTAGTAATTTCAACAGTTGCCTGTCTCCAGAGTATAGAGCCACTCTGCACAGAAAGACTCCGCAACGAAGATCACTGATTTGGCTGCTATTGAGCTTGATAACTGCTTAAGAAGTTATATTACGAGCCCGTCCAACTGCTCGACAGAGAGGTTCCTGTAGATAGACACGTCGGTAAAAGTCTTTTTAAACCTATCTACAGGTGTAGATGGAATCTGATTCAGATGGATTTTCGATCAGTTTCGATAGCCAGTGGATCAGATGCATCGACTGTTCTGATGTGACGGTTAACCGCTGCCTTGACACACCATAACCCTGCTATTGGGTTAAGGCGTGTCGAGCATATAATAAGGAAAGAATCAAATATAAAACTATTCCATATTAAAGGGCGTTAGTTACTCTTATTGACTCTGTTTATTTAAATTTACACTTACTAATGACCAATATCTTAACGATTCTTCCTACAAGGGTAATGAAAAAAATCAAGGACTTTTATGGAATTTTTAGCGTGGAGGAAGACATGCCTTCAATTTGGCTATATCTGGTTTAGAGTATCTTGCAGGTTTGTTCCAGCCACTAGTACAAAACAATATATTGGTTTGTTGTTTTTTTTTCTTTTTTATAATTTGCTTACTCTAATTAAAGTGCAAATACGAAAGTGGATTGAAAACTTTTCGAAATGAAAAGTTTCAATCCACTTTCGTATTTACACCGATCTGCTGTCAAATCGGTTTTCTATTTTGAGTGCCTTCCAGCTATTAATTTCAACAAAAACTGTTATCTGGCGGCATTTTACAGTACTTCGAGTAGACTTTACTGTCAAAATGGATTTCTATTTTTAGTGCCTTCCAGCTATCAATTTCAACGAAAACTGTAATCTGGCGGCATTTTAAAGTACTTTGATTAGATTTTACTGTCAAAATGGTTTTCTATTTTGAGTGCCTTCCAGCTATCAATTTCAACGAAAACTGTAATCCGGCGGTATTTTATAGTACTTCGAGTAGATTCTCCTGTCAAATCGGTTTTATATTTTGGGTGCATTCCAACTTCCCATTTTCTCTCAGAGTTAGTGTGATTGTTTGTGGTAAAACATGACATCTTTTTTAAAGTTTCCATCTGAACTTTTGCGCAACCCCAAACTTACAATATTTTCACGTATTCATATTAATTTGAGACTTTCAAAAAGGGTGCTACAGATGGCACCAAAATCTATCAGGCAAAAAACAAAAGCTTTTGCGGATTACCAGGGCATCTCGATTTTGGAAAAATGGAAAACATGAAAATAAAACGAGTTTACAAACAATTTTAAGCAAATAAAGGAAAATTATATTTTGGGTCCCACAAAAACCGTTGTCATAAATAGCTGTTATTCACAAACTTCAAAAGACTAAAGTTAATGTAAAAAGAACGCAACATTTTAATTTAACTTTTATTTTTTTCTAGATCGCAGTTATCATTTGGGAATAATGCATTTGAAAAGAAAAACAAGATTTCAAACTTTTCAGTTTACCTATCATTAAGACAAAATTGATTTAGCTCGTGGAAGGAGTTTTGGTTAGGTTGTTGAAAAAATGCAAATAAACTTTTTCATTAGAAGGAGAGTCTCAAAAAATTAGCCGAAGCATCCTCACCAATAAAAATAAACGGCTTTTCCAATAGGGACAAGATAGATAGATATCTTGGACAGCTATTTGCAGTCATGTAGGTTTTTTTTATTTGACGCACAGATAAATTAATGTTTGGTATTTTTCAAAATGCAGAGTTTTTCCTTATTGCTTTGATATGGATGCCGGTCCTGGTATAACTGTAAATGATCATCCTTACCAACAAATGATTTGGGTCGAAATTGGAAGACATGGATTGTTTTGTAAACTGATTTAAATTAGAGGGCACCACATGTCATACTGCCAGAGAAACATCAGATCTGTTGAAAGAGGAATTGAACGGATTTTGGATTTTCAAATTCGGGGACACAACCTGGCTCCTGGACTCTTTTTCCAAATACAATTTGACGCTCCTGGATACTTTTTTTTACTCCTGATATTCGATAACGCAACTGTCAATGCTGGGAAACGATCAAACTATGATCAATACCAGAAGTGGCCTACGAGTCTTTGCGAATCCGCGGTCTTGAGTCGGTCTAACAGTGCTTAGGCACTTACAAGGTTCCTTCCTGTAGCTCTTTGACTGAGTACCGACCAAGTACTCGTTAATTAAAAGTGATACCACGAAGTTCAGGGTGATCCACGGTGTTAAAACACACTGCGCCTTATCAGACAGATGAGGTGCCTTTAGTTGAAACGTGGTGACTGCGATTTAATACCTACATCGCGGGTTCAGTTCAGCCTTTCGACTGGAGGTGTGGCATACGAGGACCCCGAGTACTATTACTACAGATGTTAATAAACCTCTTAATAGACTTGGTATCAACAGTTATGAATGTAACTGATTGAGAGGTGGGACCAAATGGAATCACAAAGGGGAGTGGTCTACTGGTTGAGATCGCTCACCATTGGAATTGTACGGATGGATAAGATGGATTGTTTGACTGATTCATGCATGGAATACAAAGGAAGGTAATAGAGGGAACTGATAGTGGTAGAAGTAATGAGGTACGGAGCTGAATGTTCCATTGCAGGAGATAATCTAAACAGGAAGCAAAAGAGAAAATAGAATAAAGTTAAATTAGATCGAACTGGGTCCAATCATCTGGTCAGTTGAACTGGCAAAGTCCATAACAAGACAAGTCCTTTTCCGCGTTGATTGGATATATGCCACGTTAAATAAGTGAATTATTCTGTCAATGCGATATAAAAGCCATTATGTGAGAAATTGATGGTAAATTAGAGCTTTCGTATTTATATTATTTAACGAAGTCGAGGAAGTTCATTCGAATGGTGTGGTATCCCATACATCCTGCAATAATTTTGCAAATAAAAAACATATAATCGAAATAATCAATCTGTTATTTCAACTAAGAAAAAAGCGGTCCTTATTAGAGAACTTTGTGTCAGCCACCAAAGTAGACCGAATTTGAAAAGAACAAGGAATAATGAGAAAAAAGCGGAACTCAGATAAGTTTGTGGGGACTCTGCATCGAATATTGGACAGCTGAATTTTAACAAGCAGTTTTGTTGAAGAACGTCCAGACCATTCAAATAAGGTCACCACCGAAGAAATTATTAATAAAATCCGTGTTATTTCTTAAAGCCCCTCGAGTGTAAATGTATGACATAGCTGACATGGTAAACATCTCAAAAGAACGTCTAGACAATATCGAACATTTAATTTTGGATATGAGAAATCTATTGGTGAGATGGGTACCGTGTTTGCTAACACCTGACCAAAAATGTGTTCGTATAACGACTCCAATGGATTGGTTTGGACATTTTTAAGTGTAATCCAAATTAATTTTTGCAACAATCCATAACTATTGATCAAACATGAATTCGCCATTAAACAACACAAACCAAAGTTCGGTCAAAATAATGGAATTCTACTAGCGAACGTACACAAAAAAAGGCAACAACGATTCCAGCGACAGGAAAGGTTATGGCTATTTTGAAGGATTGGAGAGATCGTATTTTTAGATGGGATACAAAAGATAGAAAAAACGTTGAACAAAATGTATCGGGCTAAAAGGAGGATATGTTATTTTTTCTTGTCAAGGCCAGTTATTAATCATACAAACCTCGTATGATATGCACTCTAAACAGTAAGAAGACAAATCAACTGGGAATTAGGAATTTTTTTGTTTATTTTCGAGTTTTAGTGTTTTAGTTTTTTTTATATGTTCGGAATAGCCCCATGGCTGGACATTTGATGATTTTAGCTTGTTACAAACGGATAGCTGATAAAATAGACCTTAGCAGTCCTTTTCTGAATGAGAAATTCATTCATCATTCACATAACTAGTTGGCTCTAAGGAACTTTCCGTAAGCTGAGCCCAAACATCATTTCACTGGTTTAATTTATAAAGAAATTATTAGGTTCTCTTCATAAATTAAACCAGTTAATACAGTAGTAATTTTTCTAATACAAAAATATGCAATATAATTTTTTGACTGGTGTAGGTCGCTCCTCTATCAGCTATTCACTTTAGAAGATAGTTTTAGGGAGGGAATGGGATGCGTAATCAGACAAAATAAAATATTTATTATCCTTTCTAGAAAAAGCTGTACTGAAAAGATCCCCGATTAGTTAGCTAGCTGAATTCGAAATCAAGATTATTACCTACTACACTTAGGCGTTCCAGTGTCGTTAAATCAAAGCACCAAATAGAAATTCTTTGAAATAATAAATCAAAAAACAAAGTATATCTACATTTTATTATTCATTTCTGCATTTTTATAAAGTTTAAATTTGTCAGTTTTCCGTTTTTCCTTCTCCATTTATCAATATATAATTATTAAAATAGTTTATCAGATAATTAGTTCTAAGACCTTCTAAAAGAAATCGTATTTTTTTATAGAAACGCTATTTAATGGAAAATAAAAAATAATTAGGAAAAATGGATACTATTTTCCCTCTTGTTATCCCAATTTTAATTTGTTCTCTCATAGAAGTTATTATAAGATTTACTCAAAAAGGAGAACTACAATGATTAGTTCGAAAACTAGACGCATGGTGTGGTTTTTCATTCCACGGAAGAAAATTACAATAAATCCAATCTGATCTGTAAAAATTGTTCATAATTTTTTGATTGGTAGTCAAAATTTTTTAGGATTTGTGTGAATTGTTTAGTTTTTCAGGACCTCTTCAAAAAAAAAAAAAAAAAAAACAATATGGCAGCTGTCATGAGTTAATAAACTCTACACGATCGAACAACGCAATAAATAGACGCGAAAATCAAATAAAAAAAAATTTGTAGTAATTACATCTAATCCCGGTAAGCAAATATTAGAAAATTGGCAAAGAAATGACAATTTTTCGGATTCATTGTCCGGAGTGTATACGTCAAAGTAGGTGCCGTTTTGAAGCTTGGTTAGTATTCTTACTATCTTCACAAAAACTATTTTTTTTACCCATAGTCAACAATGTCAAAGCCAGATATTGACGAGACACATTTACGGCATTTAATGCTCTTTTTATTCGACACACCATCTGCAAGGTTTATTGAGACATGTTAAAACTTCGAAAAATTCAAATTTTGATAGAGAATTGAAAGACAAACTGAAGTCAGGAAGACTTACAGATTCATTGATGGAGTCAGATCACCACAAAATTATAAAATAATTATCGCTGCCTCTGCAGAACAGGAATTTGGGTGCCTCACGAACTTTCACCAGCGAACCTAGACAATACATTACCATGTGTTCGTTCCTATTGTCTAGATACGAGAATGAGTGTATAAATGGCACGAAAGGTGGCTATAACCGGGTGAAAGACTAAGGTCGACTCCGGTTGTAATTTCGGGTCTTAGCGAACCCGCATACCTGAGCTGGTTTAGCGGTGACTAGGGATTTAAAAGATTCCTTACCGTAGCTCAATGAGCGGAGTATAAACCGAAGTACTCTTAAAACAAAAATTGGTACTACGGGAATCGGAGTGCCCCATGGTGTTACAACACACTGTCCACAAACACAGTTGGAGTAATCAGCTTGTAACTGGCTACTGACTGTTAACTGTCAGTAATGGTTGTGCGTTGATTGAGCGTAACTCAATCCCTATAGTTGTAGGCGACTCGTGGTTTTATGTTTAATGACAGATAAGTCACGTTAAATAATATGATACTACTGTCTAGATACGAATCGGAACTATATCTGAGAAGGAGCATTACTGGTGATGAGACGTGGGTCCTGTACAACAAGGGCCAAAAACAATGGCTTTCGCCAAATCAAGTACCTCTTTTAATCTCTCGACCAATATTGACCATAAAAAAGGTTCATCTTCGTATTTGGTGGGATTTTTTCAGGGGAAAATGAGTTTTCATTTTTTAAAACCTTGACAATCACTACAGAGGTGTGTTGTATCCAATTGGCAAGAATAAAGACGCATTCTGCAGCATGGCAACTCTGGATCACACGCACGAAAAAATCAGGGAGTTGAATTTAGAAGTTGTGCAATACACACTATATTCCTCCGATATTGCAACTTCTAATTATCACCTTAGATAAAAAATTCGCTTTGAAATAAAAATATATTGATCTATTGATGACGTACAAAACCACCTGTACTCCTTTTTTAATGAAAAAGCACGGAAGTTTTACATGAGAAAAATTGAAAAACTATCTAATTTGTAGATAAAGATAATAGAAAACAATGGAAATTATTTCGCAGAATAATATTGTATAATTTTGGAAAAAATAAATTATTTTTGTGTTGGATAAAAAATTGTCATTTCTTTTTCGCTTTACCTAATAGAAGCAGTAAATTGTGAAAAATCAAAAGAAAAGAAGTAAGAAAAACATCTTGTACATCATATTTACCAAACAGCCTCACCTCTTATGTGCTAGCACTAAATGGTCTTATACCACAAGGTTGTTAGAATGCACCTATTTTGTGCAACAAGCTAACCATAAAATTTTTTATGTTTAACATTTCTTGGAATTTGAAATTGGATTTATTGCAATTATTTAAATTAGAACCGGGAGTAAAGAACTGAACGAGCATTGAGAACTTGAAGAATTAGAATTGGAAACAAAAGGTTTATTGCAAAATTCGTGATTCTCCTGCAAAAAATATCATCAAACCGAATCCCAGAAATAGTATTAAAAAAAGACAACCAAATTTAAAAGAAAGCACATAAAATGAACTAACAAGATTCCTATAAGAAATATAAAAACAATTGCAATAAAAAGTTTTAAATGATTAGAAAAAATTTTGTTTGCTAAAATGATTTTTTTTTTTTGGGTGTCCCCCACTTAAATGTTTAATTTTTGCTACCGAGGGCGGTCCTGAGTTCGAATCCAGCTAGCAATATAGTACAGAATATCCTGTCTTGTGCTGATACTGAAGCATTTACCATCTCAGTAGAAATTTTATTACCATAAAAATTACTATAAAAACTGGTCAGTTTTGAATTTCTCAATAAGAATTTCAGGATTTCCATTTGTTTTTCTTCTTCTGAGAAATAGCAACGAAATATAAAACAGAATTTTTTTTTGTTAAGAATATCAGATCAGATCAGATATAACCTCAAAATTGTAACAAATCAATTTGAACAAATTCTGTCAATTTACGCTCGTCTCTCTTGATCAGTTGCTGCTCTATTTAAAACTAACAAAAAATATTTGCAGAATTTATTATTATAAATAATAAATCAAATTACCAAATGTTATTATTCAATCAATAGATTTGAAATCGAAAAATATTATTAAATATTTTCTTAGAAACGGTCAATACTCTTCCACTTATCAATGAAATTCCGATTAAATTGATAAAACGATGAGCAATAATAATAATGAAAGAGAAGAAGAAAAAAACTATTAAAAATGACACACAATCTGTGTTTAATATGCCTCCATTCCTACACCCTCTACCGACTGTGCTGACACTCGCCTGATGCAGGAATCAATAGCTGTATTCCATTGGACCAATTTTGCTACAGCGCTGTAGACTCTCAATAAAAAACAGCAGTAAAATACAATCACACATTAGTCACCCGACAATACTGAGTTTATTCACACATAAACAACAAAAACAAAAATATGACATTTCAACATAACCAGCGAACCCGCAAATATATCTATTTTCACTGTAGCAACTACAATCCACCTACCGTACATTGTATGCGTAACTCCAAATGAAAATTACTGCTCTGTTCGAGGTAAAGTAGATTATGACAGATACACAACTAGTGTAGTAGCAAAATTGGTCCAATGGAATATAGCTATCAAATTTGGTTTACTTCTCTGTTACTGCAACTGTCTCTCATTAATAACTAACATCTCTGTATATCCATCGCGTTCGCTATCGTCTACGTTGAATTGGATACCGTCGCATTCGGGACAATTTTCCAAAAAAAATTTGACATTTTCGTACAGATTTAAAATATGAACTTTTCAGCCGACCTCGTATGTGCTCTTTTTTTATTTATTTAAATAAATTCGTTTGTCACATTTCCTATTTCTTTTATTTGTTGACAATTACTACTATTGTTGCAAGAACAAAACAGGGAGAATCAGAAAAACAGAGAATTCCTATTATATTGAAGTTGTTTTATTTTTCAATTTCACTATTCTTTGGATTTTTGTTCACAAACTTAAAATTGTCTCACTTTTTTTATTTGGTTTCCTGTTGTTTTTGTTTTTTTTATTGCAAATTTCAACTACTATATACACACCAGATCTTGCACAGATATTCATTTTTGTTTTCAATAAAAGTAATAAAAATAAAAAAAATAATCTCAAAGAACAAAACTGGAAGGGAAACAAAAAAATAAACGAAATAATAGCAAAACAGAACGAACGAACCACACACACAAGAACCACTTCTCCTCCTGGCGGTGGTGGTGGCAAGAAGACTGTAACAACATGGCTGAAGTTTACTGTGAATACAATACGAACGATTCCATTCGATTTAGACCATTTCCAAAAAGATGTCCTCCACTATTTTCACATTTCATAATTATTAATTTAACGAATGTGAATTTCAAACAATTAAAGAAAAAATATTCGCAAATAGTACTCTTGACACCTCGCATTACATGGCAGATATTAGTTCCGTCAAAAAAAAAAAAAAAAAAAACCCATCAAAAACACTCTTGATTTTCTCCCTAGAGCGCGCTCTCACTCCCTCTATCACCATCTCTGTCTCTCTCACGTTCGTTTCGTACACTTGCTGTTTACTCTTGTCTAGCAATATTATTTAGACGAACAGTATATACTACATATTATTTATAGCCAATAATAAATTTGTCTATAGATAATTTTGATTGTTTTCTTTTCATTCCAATATCTCCCATACATATGTATTTATTCTTTTCTTGATTATTTCTTCCAAACTTGGCACTTTGTTTATATAAATAATTTGCTTTACATTCGCTTACCCTCCCCCAATTTGATTAAATTACATTCGAACGATTCAATATTTGTACATTTTTCATTTATAAATTGCAAAATTCACATATTTATTAACATATATTTTCCCATACATAAATACGGACATTCTGTAATATATTTATGCATATTCCCATGGTATACGCATATATCACGAGATGATGTACATAAATATTTATTTACAAACACATATATACATACGTATGCAATATATTTTACAAACAATAAATTATAATAATTATTATAATAATAATAATAACTATTATATATTTACATACATGTATGGTACGAAAAAAAATTTTTTTTTTTTATAAACAATTCACCAAAAATATTTTTAAATTTTATGTACGCACATATTTATATATAAAAAAAAACAACACATACACACACATATTATTAAACAAGATAAAATATATGAACTTTTGTTTCTTTCTAGAATACCTAAAATTATTAAATTCGTTCAAAGATACACAATAGAATATGTTGGTTGTTTTTCTTCCTTTTACGTTTTTTTTTTTATTTTTATTATCGAAAAATTCTATGAATTTACTACGTATACATTTGTTAGATTTATCATATATATAATATAAATAATACGTTTAATTATAATAGTTAAAAAAATAATACGAGCAATAATAATTTTAAGAATAATAATAAACTTAATCGAGAGAAACTAAATTCCGTACCGAGCAAAATAACCTTAACGCAACCCAATCGAGCTGAGTTTATGTATGTACTTCATTTATAGGCGGAGGAATAGAAGACCATCGAATAAGTGGAATAATGGTGCACTTTATGCCGATGCCATTATGCTGGATTACATATACACAAAACAAGCAAATGTGTAGAAGAAAAAAACCAAATGTAAACCCGGAAAGTGTATGAATACGTTTGGATGTGTGCGATGCCACAAACTAACTTTTACACGCCCATACATATTCAGCATTTTATGTTATCATCTCGTTTTCAATATGGCGTTTCTACACCATATTTATCTCCTTATGTTATTACAATGTGAATTTTTGTTGTTGGTAGTACAGTTGGTAGTGATTTGGTTAACTATCTACGGATTTATATCGAACTACGGGTATTTCAAAAGAGCATTTATGCTCAGTACAGGGTTCCATTACTAGAATTGCCAACAGCCATAAAAAAAATAACTCGTCACTCCCACGGCTTAGCGCTAGGTTTTTATTTTTCACTTCTGTTCGGAATGTTGCCAACCGAATTTTAAATTTTAATGTTTTGACATATGTTATCACCGTTTTAAAATCGAAAGCAATTAATAAATCAGTTAAATAGATGATATTTCCTTCCTCATCGCGATTACGTAAAGTTTTTTACCTTATCGGGATTATATGGCAGTTCATTCAAACTGAATATAAAATATTAATTAATAAATGCATATGACAGTACGATCACTGTCATCTGCATTTATTAGTTAATATTAACTTTAGATTATAGAAGAACTGAATAGGCCTCTACACAAAAATTCTATCAAATTTTTTTCGAGAATCCATTCATAAGAACGCATCATACACTTGCAAAATAATCTTTCACAAAACACATCGTATTCTGAAACAAAAATTTCCTATTTTACTGTCGGCAGAAATAAAACTATTTATGCAAATGTATTTATTTATACTTACTTATTCGTAAACTATTTAAAATTTAATAAAACCGCACTTAAACTTTCACTACGCGATAAGTATCTAAATGTCAAAAGTATGCAAGCATTTCGGTATGCTACTACTTCATGGAGAATGGCGTATTTTAAAACTCTCCGAAAGTCTAAAAAATCGAGTCGCTTGATATTTACAAAATAAATTATAAATCTAAAATATAATTGCATTTAAAAGCAAAAGATTGGGAAAAAATAAAGGTTGATTTCTGTCCTGTTTAAATTAAATTTTTTCTTGAAATAAGTGAGTAAAAATGAATATAAATTATGCTTTTTGAATTCAATAAATATCTATTACGAAAACTAGATGTTACTGAGTATCATGTATTCATAAAAATGTCTACGCAAAAGTATGCAAGCATTACGATTTCTCGCCGCTTTTGCAATAATTAAGCCAGAAAATTGCGTATTCATATATGAAAGGTATTCTTTAATCTAAGATATTAATTAATAAATGCAGATGATAGTACGATCACTTCTATCAAAATGATGAAAACTAATACAAAATTATTGTAAATATTCAAGTGGATTTTCATGAGCCACTTGAATATTTACAATAATTTTGTATTATTGTAAATATTCAAGTGACTAATTAATAATTTTTATACTATTTTATATGGAAATATATATTCATATATTTTTAAACATATTTAGGAATATCATTTTTATTTTTAAAATATGAAAATAATAAAAAATTGTCAGCTTTAATAAAATTTATAAAATACGAGGGTAGTACCAGATGTACCCGACCTAACGTATAAATGGTGGTTGTTGTTTGAAAAAAATTACTAGTGTCGGAAGTATCAACCTTATAGAGCTTAAGTTTGACAGCCATTAACAGTGAACACTTTCAGTGAATTTGTAAATATGGAAAAAATTGGTCATCGTTATGTCATGCAATACTTTCATTTGAAAGTTCGCAGTTCAACTAAAATAATATCAAAGACTCTACTCTGAAGAAGTCTGCCCCTTCATTTAGGTTTAAACAAGGCCGTATGAGCTGCCAAGACGAACATCGCAATGGTCGCCCAAATGAAGAAAATACCCAAAATAAAAAAAGTGCTGAACATCGCATATTGACTAAAAATTTGGACATGAGAAAGCTGTGCACAAGATGGCTGCCGCGGTTGCTCACAATGGAGTATAAACAGCGTCGTGAAGATGTTTCAATCAAGTTTTTGGCGATGTTTCGCAGAAATAAAACCGAGTTTTGCGTCTATTCATAACTATGGATGAAATATGGGTCCATTACTTCACATCTGACATGATGGAACAGTCAAAACAATGGACTGAAAGGGAAGAAACAGCCCTTCCAAAGACGGTGAAGAGAGTTCCATCTGCTGGCAAGGACATGGCGTCAGTTTTTTAGGATGCTCGTGATATAAAGTTCATCGATTAGGTGTATTCAAAAAGAAAAAAAATCAAAGGGGTTTCAGTGATGAAATCAAGAAAAAACAGCCGAATTCGCCGAAAAAAAGCGTTACTTCATCAAGACAATGCACCAGTTCACACTTTCGTTATCGCGATGACTAAAGTTAATGAATTAACGTTCAAATTACTTCTTCACGCACCTTATTCCTGAGATTTAGCCTCCTCAGATTATTTTCTCTTTACAAATTTGAAAAACTGATGGCTCAGTTGTAAAACAGTTTTTTGTACATTATTTAATCTTATTCCAATTGTTGAGAAGCACTGGTGTGTCATCTGTGTTGAGCTTCGATTGTTCCAAGTTCATCGAGTTGAATCATTCGCCGGGCGAAGATAGCGAACCACTAGGAGAAGCGGCGAAAACGTGCACAAGTACAAATGTGGTTTAGGTTTGGTGGAAGCACAAAAAACTGGTTATTTTGATTTTAATTCAATATGTGTTATTTTATTATTCTCAAAGTAACAAGGAGGAAATTGTGAAATACTCAATTCAGATCAAAATAATCCAGTCAATAATCCGGTGATATATATTATGTGTGCAAGAGAATTTTTTTTTTCGAAATAAAAAATGGTAAAAAGTAAAACCACGAATATACTAGATATTTTCAACAACAGTAAGGTCTAGAAAAAATGAAAAATAATTTGAAACAAACAGAAAGTAATATTACCGATTATTAAATAAAAAAAATAAAAAACTGATTTTGACTAAAAAAAAAAACAAAACAAAAATAGTCACGAAGTGTAAAAAAAAAATTATAACAAAAAAAGACGTGAGATCAAAGAAGAAATACCGAAGGAAGGACGTTGAAGGCAGAGATTGCGGTAGAAAGACAAAAAAGAAGAACAAACAAGGAGGAGGCTGAAGAGAACTGAAAATTTTCAGATAATTTGTTTCTCTATACATCACTGAATTATATTAGTGATTAATATAATATAATTTTTTAAAACTACAAAATAGATGTACATATTAAAAAAAAATCAATTTAAATGAATAAATTATAAATAGAATTTTATTCGGTTTTAATTTTTATTGAATTTTATAGACAATGTTATTTTAAGACAAAATCAATTTTTAACAAAAAAAAATTATAAAGAAAATAAAAGAAGTTTTTTTTATATACGATTTAAATATTAATGAGAAAAAAAGGGAATGTAAATGACTTAGTAATCATTATTGGATTCAATCTCCCAATTAACAATTTTAATTCCTTAATTTTTTGTTGGTATGGCATATAGTAAAGAACACTTTAAATTTTTATGTCGCATGTCTAAACTGATCCTTAATCAATTTAAACAATTTTTTCTTCTCATCTCAACGAATTGCTTTTCTTATCGCAACCAATCTGATTTGTTTATCTACACATACGAGGTCTGTTCAAAAAGTACCGCGAATTTTGAATTTCCGCGGGTTACGTATATTCGATTTTCGATTTTTTGTGGCGTTATGTTGGTACTCATGTCTCTCACTTATAGTTAATTTTTGACAGCTGCTTTGCTTACACGTGTTTTGGCTATGTCTTCGATTTTTGCCCATTCCAAAAAATGGATCAAAGAATCTGTATCAAATTTTGTATGAAAACAAAATTAATTGCGCGGACGCATTCCGAATGTTGACTGTGGCATATTGTGAAGCTACCTTGGACCGAAGCAACGTTTATCGGTGGTACAAAATGTTCTCAGTGAGTCGAGAAAATGTGAACGACGAAAAGCACGTCAACAACAGACGAAAACATTGATGAAGTGAAGAAAATAGTATTGGCCAATTGTCGAATCACCGTTAGAGAAGTTGCTAAGGACTTAAACATATCGATTGGCTCGTGCCATTCGATTTTTACCAATGATTTGGTGTGAGAGGGGTCGCCGCGAAATTCCTACCAAAATTGTTCAATTTCGACCAAAAAATTACGACGATCGACCAATAAGTCGCAACGACCCAAATTTGCTCAAGAGGGTCATAACTGGTGATGAATCATGAGTTTATGCTTATGACGTGAAAACCAAAGCTCAATCATCCCAATGGTAGCTGCCGCACGAGCCAAGACCGAAAAGAGCGCGCCAAGTGCGGTAGAATGTGAAGGTTTTGCATAAAGTTTTCTTCGATTGCAGGTAGAACGATCAATAAGGAATATTACCTGCAAGTTATGCACAAGTTGCGTGAAGCAATCCGCCAGAAACGCCCGGATTTGTGGAAGAACAAAAATTGGCTTTAGCACCATGATAACACCCCTGCTCACGCATCGTTGCTTGGGCGCGAATTTTTGGCCAAAAACAACACACTAATAATGCCGCAGCCACCGTACTCCACAGATCTGGCCCCCTATGGCTTTTTCTTGTTCCCGAAACTGAAGAGCCCCATGAAAGGTCGACGCTACGCTACGATTGAGGAGCTGAACAAGATCACAAAAAATGATTTTTTGAAGTGCTTCGAGGATTGGAAAAAACGTTGGCACAAGTTTATAATATCTGGTAGGGATTACTTTGAAGGGGACAAAATAGATATTCATGAATTAATAAATAATTTTAGAAAAAACACAAACCCCGTATATACTGGTATACCATATATGCCTACGGAAAATATTTAATAGGCAAGTCCTTTAATTTTTTTTTTGATAGGGACATATTTTTTTATTGACAAGAACAAAACGGAAATTATGCACATGATTGTTAGCAAATATGTTTACTTTATATTTATCACAAAATATAAACCATGAATTAACTAGTTTAGTTCTACTCATCATTCAATTCTGAGGGCTGACCGTCCTCCCCATATTAACGTCATCATGGGCTGAGCCTAGCAAAAGGTAAGTCGTCGTACATTATAGGGGCATTTTCAACATCACGACGGGCCAATGAAATGCCAAGGACAGTTCGGGGGATGGCCAGGAAGTAGTAAATAATACCTAAACCCCTTCAAAAATGGCTCCTATTTTTTTTTATCCGCATTTTATCCTTTTTCCCTTGAGAAAATTACACCTTGGTGTCTCCAGTATAAATAACCTCGGCATGAATCTTTTTTTTCATTATGTATGGGTGCGAATAGAACCATACAAACCGGCAATCCTAGCCTACAAGCATGTCCTGTCACTTTACGTCTTCTGGAGGATCGAGATTCATCCCGTTAGGACGTCCGCATTAAAATAAAAAAATATATATATATTCATTTTTCCCTACCACCCATCAGGTTGATTCTATTTAAAAAAAAAAAAAAATTTGTTGAAGTGACAACACTCCTCTTGTTGTCATTTCTATTCTCCTTTTTCAATTGCATTTATTTCCCATTCAATAAAACAAAATTTGTTAAAAAATTTGACATAATTAGTTTACATAATTTTTTTAAAATAAATTTTCTTATATGAATTTTAAAAATAATTTTAACCTATTTTTGTATAAGACTAGCGTTTTTTCTGATCGATGAATTTTTCAAAATTTTTCTTTTTTTTTTCAAATAATTAATTCATTTTTTTTCCAAAAAGAAAACCATGAAAACAAAATGGTCGGATGGTAAATATGTTTTATTTGCCAATCGAAAGTTCAGTCTAGTTAGGCCTGCAAAATGTCAACAAATTCTACGAGTAGCCAAAATTTTCCAATTCGATGCTCCCAACATAGCTCGTCACAATTTTATCGATAGGTCTAGCTCGTCTTTTACTACTATCAATGTGGCCGTTGTAGACCTTCAGGGCATGATCTACCTCAATAATACGTGTTCCGGTCACCGAAGCCTATTTTATTAACGAAGGAGCAGTTGAAATAACGCTTTAAAACTTCATTATTTAATAGGCGTTAAATTCCTCCATTTTCGCGTATTCATACAAAAATTTCTTTGTTTGTATGTAAGACAAGAGTCATAGGCCATCTTGTAGTGCGACGACCATAAGGCCATTTAGCGACATGTTTCGTGTAGGTTTCCGTTGTCAGCTTGCTTGAAAAAAACTGGCCAATAAGTATGTTAATTGGAGAAAAATCCACATATTGTTAAATTTTTTGAAGCAATTTAAAAATATTTCAGAATGTGAAAAATAAGACTTGGGAAAGGAGTTTGCGGGCGTAGGAGCTCTACAATAGAAGGAATTGTTAAATGCCATTTGCTCAGTAGATACGACAAGTATCTATGACGTGGAAACCCAACGCAAGTCAACATTTCGGTTGTTTAGCAGACAATATCGAATACAGTTGATCTCCAAATATTCTTTGAACATGACTGGGAGTTTCGAACAATTCAGGCTGAGAACCCAGATATTAGAAGCATATTTGAGAACTGGTAAAATCAAAGTCCTGTCAACAATAAGGTCGACTTGGCAGTAAAAATTGTTTACGGAATAAGCTAGACTGACTTAAATAGGATATTGTATCAATTCATAACTTTAACGCATGAAAGATAAATAATTTAAATTTTTTAAAGCTAAAGTTTTATATTTACTTTGTATCATTCGTAATTCAAAGCACTTAGACAAGTAGAGGTCAAAAGAACACAAATTTCTCTGGTACTTAAAGCCGGTTAGCTCTAAGTAGAATTCCAACTTGTGTCAATCTGCTCGATGCCGCCATACAAGAAAATTGCATAAAGTTGTTTTATATGCTTTAGCTTTTTATGAGTTGAGTTTTGCCACTTTTTCCAATTAATTGTTCGAATTACGCTTTTGCCAATTGATGGTGTGTGCATTTACACATTCTGGCTTGAGATCTGCCACTTTATATTATGTACTTTTTCCATTAATGATTTGAACTTTTTCTCTTTACGGTTTTACCTTCGCCCTTTCATGTTTTGTCAGTTTTTTCAATTTATGGTTGGAACATCGCCACTTTATGAATTAAGCTTTTGCTAATTGATGGTGTGAGCATTTACACATTCTGGCTTGAGATCTGCCACTTTATGGTATGTTCTTTTTCGATTAATGATTTGAGCTTTTTCTCTTTACGGTTTAACCTTTGCCCTTTTATGGTTTGTGTTTAGCCACTTTTCCCAATTAATACTTCGAACTGCGCCACTTTATGAATTAAGCTTCTGACAGTTGATAGTGTGTGCATTTATACTTTCTGGCTTGAGATTTGTCACTTTCTGGTATGTACTTTTTCCATTAATGATTTGAGCTTTTCTTCTTTATGGTTTAAACTTTGCCCTTTTATGGTTTGTGTTTAGCCACTTTTTCCAATTAAGCTTTTGCCAGTTGATAATGTGTGCTTTGTCGCTTTATGTTTTGAACTTTGCCGCTTTTGTATTTTGAACTTTGACGCTTTATGGTTTGAACTTTAAAGAAATATAAGGTCATGCAACTCGTTTACTCCTTTAATTGAGGATTTATTGTAAAATACAAACTAAAGGTAAAATTATGAATTAAATATCACACAAGTATATCCCTTTTTATCAATACGAATGTGCCGAAAAATTCAACAAAAAAAAACATATCTCAAAATTGGATTAAAAGAATTTGTTGAGAATAAAAAGTAATGAAAAGTGACCCTTTTTAGCAAAAAAAAACTATCATTGGAAAAATGTCTTCTTATTTTTCTTTAAATAACTTATAGACTTTCCCAAAAAATAATTGTGTCTGAAGGCATTTTTTTTGACTTTATTTTGTGGAAAATATTCGTAGAGAGAGTCCACGAATTGTAAAGGTAATCTAGTCAATAATAAAAAATCGAAAAACTGGTTAAGTTATGAAGATATATGCCCCTTTAGCCCAAATGGATTACAAAAAGCCTAAGTTACGCTTTGACTCGTTAAATAGACAGTATAAAGGGTGGTCTATCTAGCGGTTCCATTTTGAACTATTGTTTATTTGAAGTACTAAAGTGTTAAATGTCAACACGAATTGACAGATTGTTAGTTGAAAGTCAGAATTTTACGAAATGGTAATCCATACGCTTGAAGAAAAATGGGAAATATTGAGAACTTACTTCCAAAGTGGGGAGTCTTCAACCCAAACTGTGAGAAATTTTAAAAAAAATTGAGTAAAGATCGAATGCCATCACGTGAATTTGTGGGCAAATTCGTAAAGCGAGTTCGCGAAACTGGTTTGTTGGTTGCCAAAGCAACTCGTTCCCGCTCTAAGACAGTGCGTACGACCGAGAATATTGCCGCCGTTGCTGAAAATGTCAGTGATCATCTATCAACATCAACTCATCACCGTTCTCAGGAATTGAACATTTCTCGCACTTCTCTGTTGAGAATTTTGCACAAAGACCTCGGTATGAAAGCTTACAAAGTTCAATTAGTCCAACAGCTAAAACCGCATAACCATCCGATGCGTTTTCGGTTTCCCCAATGGGCTCAAGATCAATTGGCCGAAGATGAGCATTTTTACCGAAAAATCATCTTTTCGGATGAGGCCCATTTCCACCTCGGTGGGTATGTTTACAAACAAAATTGTCGCATCTGGGGCTCAGAAAATCCATACGTCACCATGGAAAAGTCGATGCATCCACAACGAGTCACGGTTTGGTGCGAATTTTGGAGTGGAGGCGTCATTGGCCCGTTTTTCTTCAAAAACGATGAAGGAGCCGCCGTTACGGTCAATGGTGAGCGCTATCGTGGCATGCTCAACGAATTTTTGTTTCCAAAAGTTGAAGAGAATGGCATGGACAACATTTGGTTTCAACAGGATGGGGCCACTTGCCACACAGCCAACGTAACAATCCAACTTTTGGGCACTGCTTTCGAAAACCGAATAATCAGTCGAAATTCTGATGTCAAATGGCCGCCTCGGAGCTGTGATTTGAGTCCGTTCGATTATTTTCTGTGGGGAGCCGTTAAGGATAAATGTTACGCAAGCCATCCAGAGACAATTGAGGCCTTGAAACACGAAATCAAAGTTGTCATTGAAGAGATACAGGCCCGGACAATCGAAAATGTACTGAAAAATTGGGTCGAGCGAATGGGGTACTATAACGCCAGCCGTGTCTCATTCTTAAATTTCAAGGTTCAATCTTTTTAATAAAACCGGAAATTTGAAAAACATACACTAGTTTTTTTTAATTTACTTTTTAAAATGGAGCTTCTAAATGGTCCACCCTGTACAAACGGACGGATAATAGCTATGAGTGCTGTGTCCAAATTTTTTATTAAAAAAATTCATCATTTTGCTCCCTATTTTTTAAATTATAATATGGAGACAATTATGGACAAGTTTTCACTATATTTTTATTGGATGCGATCGTTCTGCCATCTGAAGTCCAATTTATATTTTGGTTTGGTGCTATTATGAAAGTCGAATTTGTTTATCTATTTGCAAATAAAATTGAAGCTTTTTTAATTTGAAAGAAAAAGATAACTTAATCGCATTAAACAATTTAGGAAAAATCGGTCTCACGAAACGGATTTGACACCGTTGGACTTTTTTCTTTGAAGCTCTGTGAAAGGACAAAGTTTATGCAAATCATCCAAGATCAATCCAAGATCTACGGAACAACATTCGACATGAAATTGACCCACTTTTATTGGGAAATAGCATCGAAAATTTCGACGTTCGGATGCAGGCCTACAAACTGAGTTGTGCTGGTCTTAATATAATCGCATTAATATGTAATTATAATAGAGTCAACTTTCGTTTTAAATAAAAATTTCTGATGTTTGATCATGACATCTGGTATTTTGTTTTAGTTTTTTGTTAAAAGGGGCCACCCTCTATTTGGGCATACGAATTATTATATGTGTAAATTACTAAAAATTGCTAAATTTATTATTTAAATTCCATTACTATTTTAAAGAAATTTCTTTATCCTATAAGCATAAGGCGTAACTGTTCGTAAACTTAAGAGTAAATATTTTTAAGATCACAAAGCAGTTAATCCTTATTAATATTAGAAATATTTAATACCCTCACATTTCCCATACAACGTATTGATCCCAACTGCTCTATTCGTTTATTCGATAAATACATTTTCTTTCAGTTTAAAATGAAAAGAATATTTTCCGAAGCCAAAAAAAAAAGCCCTTGACTAGATTTCTCTTTTTTTTAAATGAATAACAATTTCCAATAACATTAATATGAGTAAAAAAAATTCAGCTTATACAATTCTTAAAATTTATTGATACACATATGTAAACGATAACTCCTGACATCCTGGACTAACGGTGGGATTGGTCTCCATGGTGGTAAAATTCCTTGTTTCGACATGTGAAATCTGTAAGAAAATTTATGTAATTGCTTATCGAAAAATTAATACAAAAACTATATTTCTAAAATGCAATTAGAAATACTTACCATTGCTTAAAAATGTCAGGGAAAAAAATGGTCCAAATAAGAAACTAATGATTATGAAGCTGAACTCCAACATTAATCATCTTAAACAAATTAGCCAGTTCATTATTTAATACTAATTAATACAAGAAATTTAAGTATCTCATATTGTGTTTATTGAAGATTTAAAAAAAAACGTGAAATTGTAAGCGATTTTGTTATGACCAATTGCCATAGATTTTCCTTAAACTAACTGCATCGGACCACTTTTTCAAAGCATCTTGTACGTGTACTACTAATAAGGAAGGTATTCTCATTTCCGCTTTGAGTGCGACTAGTAATAGGTTATAAGGACTTGATAATATTTTGTTTTTTTTTAAGGGAAAATTTGACGATTTTTGTAGATTTCGTAGTTATACAAAACTGACAAACAATTTTTAACTATAAAACTTCATATATTATTACCAGATCTCTTCATACCTCATCATCGATAGTCTCTTGCTAACTGATGGAAATAATTCTCTATGTGGAATGCATTCAAGTAAAAGTGATTTAAAGCAAAATCCGTTAAAACTCAAAAAATCAATTCGAACATTTACTATCGATAATTTAAAAAAAATACCCCCACCGAAAGTTTGCCTTTATAATTTCAAGCAAGCAAAAGGCGTTGAATAAAGTTACTGACAAAACTGCCTTGAATGAAATTAAAAGATCGAAGGCACCTTGAATGAAAGTCCAAGCCAAGCAGGAAGCCTTGGCTTTTAGTCCAGGAGGATGTAATCGGAAACATAATTCCACAAGATCTGAATTTAACACAAGCTCCAATAATTCTGGTGAAGATAATAAGTTCAAGAGAGCCTTAATATGAATACGAGTCCAAGAGGTCAAGAATATGAGCACAAACCATGAATTCCAAAGTAAGTCGTAAATCTGAAAGCCCCCAAGGGCTCAAGTCTTAATTAAAATATTAAATTTTGGGATTTCTACATTAAAGCACAATTTTTATTGAGACATGAATGAAATTCTAAGTCGTTAAAGTGTTTAACATAGTAAAAACGCAAGCCCGAAAGACATTAAATGAAATATCTTTCGGGCCTGTGTTTTTATGAAAGTTTGAGTACAAAGCCCTGGTGTCCGAAACGTCCTGAATTCGAGACCACCTGAGTTAGGCCGTGAATTTAAGAGGCGATTAAAAGTAATCAAATTTCAGGAAGGACTATGAGTAGAATTGCAATGTTCAAGCATTCTGAATAAGTGCAAAAGTTAAAAACGAATTAAATCAGACGGAAATTCTTCGATCCCCCATGAAGTCTTAAATATGACCAAAGTGCAACATCATTGGGACCTTACTTACTAAGCAACAAAACACTTTCTGAAATAAGAGCTAAATCCTAGGAACTTTGTATAGAAGTCCGATTAGCCCAGAGTACAAGCTCAAGCCCGAAGAATCCTATTTAATAACATAATTATGAGAAGAGTACAAATTGACGAAGAATCAAATAATGGTAGCCTTGACTATGGCATTGATGATTCGATGAAACGTCAACCAAAGAGGTTGACGTTTCATCGAAAAATTCGTACGTATGAACCGGCTTGATGACGCTAGGCTACACACGAGGCTAGTCAGTCTGTGTTGTGCTTCTGAGCCAGATGAACAAAGAGTTACTAAGTAACAAAACAGATTTTGAAATAAGAGCTAAATCCTAGGAACTTTAAATAGAAGTCCGATTAGCCCAGAGTATAAGCTCAAGCCCAAAGAATCCTGTTTAATAATATAATTATGAGGAAAGCACAAATTGAAGAAGAATCAAATAGTAGCTATTGATAATTTGGGTGTCACCAAGGAGGTTGACATTTCATCGAAAAATGTGTACGAATGAACCGGCTTGATGACGCAAGGCTGTGATGTACTGCTGAGCCAAATGGGCAGAGTTATTATTAATACATGCTTTGTGCTTGGGTGTTTCGAAAATTTGAACCAAAATCTAAAACGAAACATGTTTCAGCTGGCATGATTTTTTCTGTTTATGGTGGGTGTGAGAGCACATCTCAGCACTAACTTCGAACCCACCTCCAAAACCTTCCCATAAAGCTAGCATCAACCATGGCCACCTGAAACATGTGCTCTTAAAGTATGGTCGTCGTTGACCATACTCATGTTGAGCTTAACATTCATAAAAATGTCTATCCCAATTTTGCTACCTCCATCATCCCTTTCCAACACCCAAAAAAATAACTTTTCATTATTTTTATTTCTCCCAAACTATAATAACCACCCCCCCCCCCCCCTCAATTAAAACCGAATCCTAGCTCTAATTGATGCGCAATTATAAAAAGTGCTCTTAGCGCGAATACTATGCTTATTGTGGCTTAGCCCAATTAAATACAATGAATTAGATATGAGGCTATTACGAGGGTATTATTGTAAATGGACGAAGAGAGATACGAGTATTTATCAAAATCCATAGATAAACGCAACACCACATTATTAATATATGAAATTTTTTAAAAATCAAACAAAAATCTTCTGACTATACATGAGGGCACATTCATCTTACCACTAAAAATTCAATTAAATATTTCAAAAAAATAATAAACAAATACACAAATAAAACAAAAATTTATTTAAAGCTAATTGGTATGTTGTTTACACATATTTAATATAAAATAAAGTGAACAAAGAAATAAGATAAAAATGAATATCTTTAAATGTTTAGTAATTTCTAAGCAGAAATTAAAAAAGTGTATATGGTCTTATTATTTTATGATGGTAACATTTGCTTTTAATTTTCTTCTTAATTATATTTTGTCTCATTCCCTTGTAACTCTTTCGAGTTGACCACTTTTCTTTAACTTCAATTGTTTATTTTTAAAAAAAAGGATAAAAAAAACGCACTCGCAATTAATCTTTTATCAAAACAACTTTATTTATTGTTATTTTTCCTTCACTTTCTTTCTACCTCTCATCATCATCAACTGCTCGCATTTCATTTTTGTCATTCATACATCTTTTGCTTCATAATAATTAAGTACTTTTTAATTTTTGTTTATTTCTTTTTTTTCAAGTTTTATTTTTCTTTTTGAAAATAATTTAAATATTTTATTACCTCTTACACTAATTACATATCTGACGCTAATTATATTATGTAAACTGATCTCATGTTATTTTAAAAAATGATGTACTAATTAAATATCTTATTTTTTGTATTTACTATTTATAAACGTAATTTTTTGGCAATTTATTATTTCTCAAATTTTTTCTTTTTCAAATTTCCCACTTTCTTTTTTTAAATTCTTTTCTTAATATCTGTTTTTGCAAAAATTTCAATTGTTATAATTTTCTTTTTCTTTTTGAACTATTATTTTTCTTTAAATTCCCTTAAAGTTCTGACATTTTCTTATTCATTATTTTTATCGGATCTACAATTTGAACATTTTGACCACGTGTTTATACATAATTATTTATACGGAGGGTTGTATGGTAATATGTAGGAAAAGGATAAGCATATGTATCTGAATATGGTTGTATAAATCTGGAGATGTGACTTCTTGTTTAGACTACGAATCTACTAGATGGGGTATTTCCCTATAAGTAAACATGATTTTTATGCGAGACGCCTATCGGCAATATGTTAAACCAACAGTATGCGCCATAAAAAAATCCTAAATTTTAAAATATTCTTATGTAGAGATCTAAAATACGATTTTGAATTTTCATTGGTTTATGTTAAAATAATTAATATTTAATATCAATATGTGTTCTACTGTCAAAAAATAAAGATAAATCATTTTAGTATAATGCTACCGAATATCTCTTTGATCTTAGATTTCGTGATTATATTATAAGAACACCACGGGACGAAAAAGCTTTTTTTCTAAAAAAAGTGGGGAAAAAAATTATCTTGTTAAATTAAACAAAATAAATATAATTTTCCTTGTATTATTTCTATATTTTGTTGCATGATTCAAGCTCCATAGATATTAAGCAGGATAAATCTAAGAATAGTGTTTCTTCTACCGCATAGTGTGGATACACGTACGTGTGAAAATACACCCGATAAAAACTGCATTGCTTCCGTTAATATACGCAGAGGGGAATGCATAGATTATTAAGAATATTCTTTTTTTTATATAAATAATATCTTCTTTTTGTATTAACACGCACTCATATATTCCATACGTTAGTATATTAGTTCTAACATGCGCTCCAAAGGAAGTATTTTAGAATATATTCTAAAATTGCTATCATAGAATCTGTTCTAAAGAAATTATTACTAAAGCAAACGCTTTACACGTAAAGAATTATATACAAATATTTTAAAAACAAAATAATTCTATTGCTTGCCATTTGCTTAATTTCGTTAAGATATGTGGTACGTATGTGGTAGCGGCACGATAATGATGCCTACTGACGCCTTCATACTACGTGAGGATTAGAGAAGTATATTTTCTAGTCGTTTTTTGTTAGAATGGAACAGTAACAGATTGTTACTTTGTGTGGATCAGATCAATTTTGCTCTAAAAAGTTAAGGACTTTAAAATTTTCACCGTGGGAAAATATTGTTTGCTAAGCGATGCCGATTATAGTGGCATTCAGTTAGTGTGTAAGGAATAGTCAATAGAACACACTAGGTAGGAGCAAATTGGATGGGCTTCGTTATCGAAAGGAAAATAATGAATAAGAGCGGTATGCTGTTTGAATTCTGATTATTTTTACTGGTTAAAATTTCTGATTAGTTGCTGAATGGGGCCCCAATCAGTTTTGCTCCGTTTATCAAAAGATGTTAAATGCTAACTTTTATTAATAGGTGAAGAAAACTATGGATTTAGATAGACACATGACAGTGGAGAACCTATTCCATCAATTCATCAAAATTTTATTATTTTAATCTAATCTAACAACAGTTTTAGAAGTCGCCCAAATATATAATTTTGTGAACATATCTACGACTGTTTGAGAATGCAGTTTGGAGTGAATAAAATTATTAATTTCATGATTTTTTTTACAGAAAAAGACTTCCTTGTAAAACAAAGTAAGAAATATTTCATGTTTTAGAATAGTTTGTCTTTTGGAATTTATCTATTAAAACAAGTAAAAAAAATTTAATATTAATTAATAACACATATTTTATGTAGTATTATATAATTTAAAATTATTATTTATTTTAATAAATACATAATAATTTTTAAATTATTATGTATTCGAATACTTTCCATTTCGCATTACTCATTCGCTTCCATAGATGAACTTCGGTACTTCAAATGGTAAGCACTTACAAAATATCCTACTGGGTACATTCGTATGGAAGAGTGAGTGAGTGCGCGCATGTGTAAACGAAGTCTTTTGACAATTTCTTTTCAATCCTCACATTACTTAAAGATGAAGAATTGAATTTTTTTTATTTTTTATTTTATTTAACAATGAAAAAAACCTTTTTTATATAAATTTACTAGGTATATTGTCTTGTTTTCAGTTGTTCTTTATTATTTTATCATTATTAATGTAAACTCTATGCATATTTACATGCACAAATACTATTCAAAATAAGCCTGAAGCTTATTTACTGATTCTTCTTATTTATTATTTAAGTATAATTTTCTTTTATCTAACGTACAAGTTTGACTTTAGGTATTTTTTTGAAATATTCAATCCGCATATAAATCAGTTCAAAAAAAATCAATAAATTAAAATTTGTATTAAGTTTCAATTAATATCAACAAAAAAAACCGTTTGCAATGAATTTAGTTTCAAATTTGATATCCGTCTTAAATTTTGTCTTCTTTTTCTTTTGGTTTTCTCTTAAGATGGAAAATTTTACTGTGCCTTTAATAACTCCTAAATTTGTTCTGCGTTTCTCTTCTAGTTCTCCGTTTTGGTTTATTTTTAATTAATTTGTATCCCCCTAGCTGCTTTATCTACAAATCATTCATTGATTATATTCCCATATCTTTTAATTTTTCCCGGTTCAGAGGTTTATGGTTTTATTTAATTTTTTTGAACAAATACAGCACTTTCGACTAAATGTAATTTAAGAAATGCAAAATAACAAATAAATGAACAAAACATGTATGCGGACATATAAACTAGAATATTATTTATTCAATAATACAATTTGAGTAGATGATTATCAGGTAGATATTCCTTTATTTATTTTGTTTTTATAAATATTTTTTCTATTATTACAATTATTACTTAAAAATACTTTAATTAATAAATAAATCGATAGAAATTTCTCTTTTTAGTAGTTTTTGGTTTTAGAAATACTAATTATGACTTGTACAGATTTTAGGTTTTTCTTTCTTTGTTGATCGATAAGTTAGTTTGCTTCACTTGCCTTGGTTACATTTGTTTTTTATTTTTTTTATTTCACTAATTTACATACATTATATATTTTGCAGATTTCTATTTGATTTATAATGATTTTTCTTAAATTTTTTATACAACATTCTTAGAACTTTTGTGTACACATTTTAAGTAAGAAACGATTTTTTTCCTTCAATATTAAATTTATTAAATCATTTTAAACTTCCAAGATATTTTGATTTATTTTTAATTTTTAAGATTTTCGTTTTTCTATTAAAATATTGTTTGGGAATTATTTATAAATTTTTTTTAATAAAAACTAAATCGGGCAATTGTTTCTATTTAAAATTAAAAAAAAATTACTATATAATCATTTGTTGTTGATAATTCAATTTTATCTCAAGAAATCAATTAATATAAGAATACATGTTTCTTTTTTATTGTAATTTGCAACGATTTTGCAAATAAAACTTTGACTATATAATTGAGGTTGTGTAGACACAATATATAAGTTACTGTATTAATTAAAAAACTAAATAATAACTCAGAAAAATCAACGCAAAATGTGTATACATATGATATTGATTTTATGTAAATGGTAATTAGTAGAATGAATAATTTGTTTGTTTAATTTTCATAATTTTATATATATATACAATTATTTGGTGATGACTTAAAAATTAATTTTAAAGAAGTGGAGTAAAGAAAACCTTACCCGGAAATTTTGAATCTAGTAATTATAATAAGTAAAATAGGAGCAGGTCCAGCCTGACTTAAAAAAATTACAAGATATCGAACAATTGACGTTGAGATCCAAAGTTATGTTGAATTTTCCTTTAACGGAAAGACTAGAGCAAATCTCATTACTGTGACACTATTAACATAAGAGCAATGTTTAAACCAGAAATTATTACTTTTTTTTTAATGGAAATAATCATATCCGATGAGTGATGAATTAGCCCTTATTGTTGAACACAGATCAGGAGGAGACATTTTTTTAGGACAAAATAGAATGTCCAATATAAGATGTGATAAACAATCAAAATTATAACAATTATTATACATAAATAAAACTAGAACAGTAAAAACTAAACTGTAATTAAACTATTAATATAATAATACTAGATGGCTAAACTTAATTCTATAAATTATTATAATTATTTTCAATTTAATTTACAACTCTCTTTGGAAATATAGTAATCGTAAATCTAACTAGAATCAAAATGGTTTTTTTTTCAAAATAATAATAGATTACGGCAAGAGGCAACTGCCCACACTATATAAAGACGTCAGATTTTTATGTACATTTCCGACAATAAGTTAATATTATATAAATTTATATATTTTGAATATATACACCAGTAAATGAATAAAACAATTCAAAAAAACTATATATAGTATTTCTATATTCTCATTCTGCAGATATTTTTTTAAATATTTACTTGTTCAATATTCTCTTTAATTTGGTTTGCTTAAACTGTTACGGTTTTATATCTAAATTCAATGTCTCTTGCTAGTAAGTTATTTTGATTGTAACAAACTTTTAATATATTATTGTAATAAAAAAACATTGGGAAAAACATAGTTTTCATAAAACAAAACAATTGCTTAAAAAATATATTTAAATAATAATAAAAAATTAGAATAATAAATTTATAATTTTGAATATTTACAATTTAGACTAGTATATTGCAAAAAGCACTTTCAAAAATGTTCATCTTTGTCCCGTATGGTAGTTCCGGTTCTAGTTTCTTTTTTGTCAACCGTCGCTATTATCTAGTCCTGTATGCGTAACGATTTCGCACGTCGATGTGACTGTTGGCGGGAAAAAAAACAAGTAAATAACATCAAAGTTATTTAAAGTTGACGCCATTTTTAGACAGCTCTAAGAAAAACGAAACTACTGAATAACGATGTATTAAAAAGATTAAATGCTGTCTTCAAAAGTAAAAAATATTTGACATCTACATTTAGGTAAGCATTGGATTTTTATAATATAATTAATTTTTTACTATTAATAAACTATTTTTGGTTTTAGCAAGTTTTTTTCAAACAATTAGTTCTTTTTTATATTTAAAGAACAACAAAGCAAATAAGAATTGTTCCTTGTGATTTGTATTATTGTTAAAACGTATTTGAACAGGAAGAAAATGATTTTTTTCCTGTTTTGAATTATTTTCTTCTGCGTTGTTGATGTATTAATTTAATATCAAATAATCAACGAAATAAAAAATTAAATAGATAAGTAGAAAATTTGAAAATATCGCACATAATTACTTTTATATGTATATGGACAGTTATATATATGTATATACAAATAAGTTTCTTCTTTCGTTTTTTTCTTTTAATGACTTAATAATAAAGAAAATATAGTCGACTAGAATATTGCAAATAATTAAGTTTTTTCATATTTTTTACCTCTTGAGTTTGATATGGAATGAAATCCAATTTAACTACAATATTTTGTTCTCAATTTTATTTGTTTCAACAAATACTCCCAAAACCTCTTTTTCTCTTTGTTTTTTAGCTTTCTTTGCCGCTTTTATCTATTCTTCACTTTTAATTCAAAACTATTAAAATTGCCAGCCACTCACGTGTAATATACGCATGTCTGGACGTATGTATAAATAAAAGAAGCGAAAACAAAACATATTTCCTACTCAATAATGTTTTTTTTTCTCATTTCTCAATACTTTCATTTCGCTACCTTCATTTTCATATAATCATAATTTTCTGTTGTTCTCTTAAAATTAATTATAATCTATCTATTACTAGCGTATCGTATTCAATCTTAATTTATTTTAATAATTTATGCATATGTATATGTTTTATATAGCCACACAAGCATAAAAATGATGTTCTCTTTTTCCCTGTTTTATACTAATTTGAACTCACAATTATATTAGGCAAAAAAATGGTCTAACAATAACACACTTGAAAAAATTTAAAAGAAAACTGAAAACAAAAAAAACTGTTTTCTTTAAAATAAATACTAGTTTACGAGAAAAGGGTTTTAACACATAAGTCACTTCGTCGTACTTTGTTTGGATGGAATTAAAATTAGAAACAAAAAAAATTGTGTAAACAATTATTAAAATTTAATTAGATTGGGCAGAAAAAAAGGAGAAAAGCTACGAGGGAAAAGAAAAAGGATGAAATAAAGAGTATTACGCAAAGTCATGGTTCGAAGTTGATTTGAATTGGATGTGAAATTATTCACTATAATTTTATTGTTGAAAATAAAGCTTTTTCTTAGCTTCCAAATTTGTGCACATACACGTATACACAGAAAATTCGACATCTTAGATGAGCGAGATAAGATGTCAAGCAGTAGAACAGTAATTTTCTTTCCATTTTATATTCGCAGACTATTTCTTCCTATCTTTTTTCTCGTTTTCTTTTTCTCTAATTTTTTCTACAATTTCAATTTTTTTATAATATTTATAATTTTCTATTATCTTTTCTGAATTTGCCCTATCATTTACTTAAATTATTTTTATGTGTCTCCTTAATCAATATATTTCCGTTCATCGTCTATTTACAATTTTATTATTTTGGTTTGTTTATGATGTAATTTATCAGTGCTCTTTCCGATTCTTATTGATATGCTCATTCTGCGCTTCATCATTTTTCATTTGTTTTAATTTCTTTTTCTCAGCTGCCTGTCGTAATTGCCGAGGCATTGGATACGCTGATTTAATGTGCCATCGTTTCATCCAATTCCGTAATGTTTTTCTTGGTACTTTATGTATTTGTGATGCCCTAAAAGAGGTAAATATTTATTAAAAAATAAATCGTTTTAAAATATTACAAATAAATAATGCAATTAAATTATAGAAATTAAATTCAAAATTGTGAAAAAATACTTTGTCGGTAAAATCTGGGCATGCAGATGAACAACATTATTAGACATAAAAATTGATTATATATTGTACGAAAAAATTTTTTTTAGTTCAAACAGAGTCCCTGCTGCATTCTGGCAGTTTTAGCGGCAGTTAAACCTTTTCTTACCCAATTTTCCAGATACCAACTATATGCCTGTGACTTAACTTATTTTTAGGAATACTTAAATTTAACACGTCATATATCGCGTCTATTTATGTAACATAAGTTAATTACTTTGAAGACTAAATCCATTTTATGTTGACAATTATTTTTGGAGGGAATACTAGTAATTGGAAACGTCATAAATTCACGAAAAAAATCTACAAAAATTGCATTTTTTGTTCGAAAAAAATTCTATATTAACACGAAATTACTGAGATAGCAATTTTTTTTATGAAGCATTTGCGCCTAAAGAACTTTGAATATCTTTATAAATGGAGATATGTCGGTGCATTTTGCTCTTAAATAGCTGTTGATTGTAGTAATTTGAAGAAGAAAAAAACGAGTGCAGTTAGACCAAGTCTTAGATTAAAGAATACCTGGATAGGCCCTGACCGTATATGTATACGCAATTTTGTGTCGGAATTCCTAGTTTTGCTATCCCGTTGTTTCCATTTCTCGCCGCTTGGCATAGCTTTGTTTAGATTTTTTTATGTAGACATGACACCCACTGCCATCTAGTTGTCGTAATACAAATTTATTGAATCGCAAAACCATAATTTATATTCATTTTAATGCAGTTATTGGAAACAAAAATACAATTTAAACACAACAATTGGCAATTTTTATTTTTTGTACAAACTTTTGATTTGAAATATATCATTCAAATATAAAGCGCCTCAGTATTGTAGACTTGCGGAGAGTTTGAAAACTTTAATTCTCCATGAAAGGGGAGACTTAAAGGGATAGCTTTGTCATTTGTGAACTTGTTATTGTGTGAGAAAAGAAAGTGAAGTTTAAAGTGTAATTTTAATATATTTTGAAGTATTTACGAAAAAGTAAGTATTTTTTTAAATATTTATATTATTAATAAAACTTAATAAGAATTTTTTATTCCAGAAAATGAAGTGTTTCGTTAATAAATGCTTCTCATACGAAGAATGAGGAAACCGGGAATTTCTTTCTTTCGGTAAGTTGACTACTTTATTTTTGCTAAATAAAATAAGAAATACTTTATTTGTGATGTGCCTAAATGCCTTTTAGTGAGTTATTTAACTGAAAAAGTGGTGAAAAAGTGAAAAGTTCGTCCGTCAATAAATGTAAACAAATTCGATGTTGACAGTTCAATGTTTACCATAAAATAGTACAAAGCCGGTGTATATAAAGTGTGTGTAAGAAAGTTTAAGGTACCGAATTTTTTTAATAGTGCAAAAAATACGTGAATTTCTATTAATTCTTAATTGTAAAACTAAATGTTACGATCGTATATTTATATGTTAACTTTACAGGTTCCCAAAAAAAAAAATGGTTGCGGGAAAAGTGGATTGTGGCAGCAGCATCCGGTATTCCCAAGAATAAATAATATACAGTGAAATAAATAAAATGAAAACACATAATAAATAAATAAATATTTTTAAAAAAAATACTGTATTTTATTGCATATTTACAAAACTAATTCCATCAAACAACAAGACCCGCAATATTAAAAAATCTGCTTCTTTACGAATAAATGACATCACATATGAAAAATGGTTTCAAACGAACTGCTTCAATCGCATACTAAACTTTTAATTTGTCCCCCAATGATTTACGCCATTTCTGTTGTATTGCATGTGTGTGCGTTCTACGAATGTATTGCAACAAAAATCCGACAGAATTTTTGCGTAGAGGCCTATCCAGTTCTTCTTTAATCTAAGGACCAAGTATTCTTTCGGATTGAAAGTTTTGGAAAGAGAATCTGTGTATTTTTACAGTATGGTAAACTGATGTGCATTCTTGGCGAAACGAATTTTACGGTGAAATAATTTATGGGATGGAATAGAATGGAAGTAGCCAGTTTACTGGAGCACTGCTTACAAAAAATACGATAATCTAAGGAAATACAGGAGATATTACAGTGGTTAACTCTGTAATATTTTTGTCACTATTAATTTTATCTATTCATTTTATACCCCATCTAGTTAACGCAATGACGCTTTAGAAACGCCTGTCCATATATGGCAATAACATTGCAGCTTTTGGCAAATATACTCGTATGGCTAGACCATCTGGACTGGAAAATTTATTGTATCGCTTAAGGAACCCTAAGCATTTTGTTGAAATTTTGGTAATATCAAATATGTGTGAACCATCGGAGGTTGTCCAAAAATGGAAAGTTGCCCGGCTTCAGTTATGCAAGTGCCGTTCAAGCTCTGTATTTTAGAAGCATTAAATTGCGCCATAGTAATAATACTGCCTATATAATATAGGAATTTATTGAGTTTAATATAAGTTGCCGTTACATAGTAAATATTTTTTTAAAAAAATTGAAAGTAAAATATAAAATAAAATGAATAGTTACAAAATACTTAAGAAAGAATACGAATACAAAAGGTGTTTTTTGCATCGTCAATAAGTGCCCACGAAGGTATATTAGAATAGCAAAGCAAATATACAAAAGAAAAAAGGAAAGAAGAAAAGACACCAGCAAACAATGTTGATTAGTAATTTCGATCAATTAAACCAAATGAAATATGAATAAACCGAAATGAATACCGAACAAAAATTGACCAACAAAAAAATACCCTAGCAAAAGTATTTTTTTTTCTCTAATTTTTTTGTTTGTTTTTTTTCATACCTGTATATGCTCTCACCGGATTTGACATCCATCAAAGCGGCGTACAGGGCATCTGTACTGTATGTACGAGGCTGATTACTTCGGGGATTACGTAAAACCACAGCACTCGGTGGTGGGGCACCATTCAGAAAGAGGTCGGTAGCAGTGGGTTCATAGCAATTGGAATCGTTTTCGCATTTTAGCGTATTTGATTTTTTCTTAATGCCACCAATATCGGTGGGGCTATTCTTTTTGAAAGCGTTCATATGGCGACCGGAAATATTGTTACTACTACTATTACAGCTATTATTACTATTGTTTATATTCAGATGATGATGATGATGATGGTGATGATGGAGATAACGATTTTGATGTCGAACATTATTGTTTTCTTGTTTTGCAGCCGCTGTCAATCCAACAGACGACATTGAATACGGCGACGGGCGTGGCGATGGCAACAGGGATATTGATGGTGAAATGTCGATTCCGTCAATACTTATTGTTTGGCCGTCGATTTCATTTTCGTCATTATTAATTAGCATATGTGAGGTGGCGGAAGGGGAGGGTATAAGCCTTGGAACCATTGAATCACCGTGCGTTCCGAATATGGTCTCGTCAATCCGAATGTCATCGAAGTCGGTCTGAATCAGTAGCGTTGGATCTGTACAGTTGTCTTCATCGCATGGATTGTTGTCGTCGTTGTATGAAATCTCGAGGACATTCGGCGAGCACACAATACTTTCGTACGTGATATCTTCACTCTCATCGTACGTATATTCGGTCTTGATTTTATGCAACTCTTCACTTGCATTGTTCATCACAGCATTTCTATAATCGTACCAATTCTTAGCGCCCCGAATACTTATCTTATTTTTCGGATTGTGGGCCGGCAATGAACCCTCGCCGTACATAAAGTAGTTCGCGCCCATCTTCATGCCGCTAATTGTTCGTCGTTTATTGTTCAATCTATCGTATGAGTTTCGCATCCCATAAAAATTATCAACCGTTGAAACTGAATTATCATTTCTATGGCCTATGCCTAACCTATTACTACTACTACTACTATTACTGCTCGAACTGTACAGTCTGTTCTCAAAAGTGCTCCCGTCGTGCGATTGGCTTCCCGTCAGGCAATACGAATCGTTAGTCCTTCTTATGAGGCGACTGGGTCCATTTCCGTTTCGGCGACCTTGGCTCAGCATTGTCATTGATCTTGTTAGAGATGGTTTTGTCGATATTTTAAACTCGTTTATGCTCTGGTCATTTCCTCGTTCAATAATGTTACGGTCAGATTCCTTATTGTCCATTATGATTGTACCGCTGCTCGCGCACCCTACTTCTCCATCGATTCCACCACCACCTCTCATGAATTCCAATGAATTTGTCTTAAATCGTTGCAATGATCGACCTGTGATTTGTTTCGAATTCAAAGTGTTCGCCTTAACTTCAATATCGGTCATTGGTACTGCTTCTTCTTCTGCACTGCAACTCTCGTCAACTTTTGCCGGCCGTGTCTTTACATAAATTGTCATTGATTTCTTATTGAACTTTAACGAGGCCGGCAACATTCTCTGATTTTTAGTCGTACTTCTTTCATCACAGTCTCCAACGCTAGCGTCATCGCCACGAGCATCTTCATTCTCATAATCACCATCCGTATGGGCATTGCCACGAATATTCGAAGCAGTACGAGAAGTACGCTTACGAATACGAAGACGAGGAGTACCGCCAGAGGCCGAAGCAGCACCATCATCATCTTCGTCATCATCATCATGCCTCCGACAGCTGGGAACGCTCACGTTATCCTCATCGGTATGACTCATTTCGTCATCATTCGAGAACTTCTTTTTAACACTATTATCGCGATCCCCATTTTGGTCTCTTCGATTATTTAATCCATGGCAATTGTTGTAGGTACTTCCACTTTCATAATTACTGTGACTGTTGTCGACTGCAGCCAATGTAGCCGCCTCTGAATAACAATCGTCACCAATGACGTCATCATCGTAAATATCATTTTCCGAATACTGCTGATGGCGATTAAGGTGTTGCTGTTGATTGGGATCTATGTGGTTATCATAGACGTACAATATTTTGTCACTATTGTTGTCGTAATTATTTGGATTTAAATTGCCTATTTCCAAATCATTGTCATTTAGTGGACTCGTAGTTACGTAGTGTTTGTAAAGGTTCTCTTTTGACTTGACACGTATTTTACCGCACGTACTATTGTTATTGATATTATTTTGACTACTATTATTACTACTTACGATACTGTCGTTATTTTTATTACCACTGCTGTTATTAGTATGAAACGACGACGGGGGAGAAGGTGACAATTTTGTTCTTAGTCTTTTTAGAGGAAAATTATGATTGTGGTTATGATTCGAAGTGAGATGGTAACGCTTTTGCGAGCCTCTATCCGAATTTGAATAAATTTCGCTAATTTGAAAATTTGTCGCCTCATTTATAGCATCGCCAACGCTACTATTAGCGCCGCTAACATTTTCGATATTATCCTCATCTTCATCGTTGATAATAGTCGGAAGAATTTCTATAAATTCACCACAACCGCCATCGTTCATATCATTATTATTTTGGATATCATCGTTATCGTCGTCCATACGATCCTCAGCATCAGCATCAGCTTCAGCATAAGCATCAGCATCAGCAGAAGCATCGGGATCAGAAATAGCATCAGGTTCAGCATTAGCATGAGGCTCAGCATTATCATCAGATGCAGCATTAGCGTCAGGATCAGCATTAGCGTCAGGATCAGCATTAGCATCAGGATCAATAGTTACATCAGCACCAGCATCATCATCGTCGTTTGCATTTCCATCATTCTCATCACTTTTACTTTTATCATTATTACTTTTACAATTATTTTTATATTTACAATTTTCATTTTTGTCAATTGTATTTTTATCAGAATTAGAAGACGCATTATTCCAATTAGAAGAAGTAGATAAAGAACAGGAAGAGGCAGATGCATTTTGCGGTTCGATTACTATTTGTTCATCTTGTCCGGTTTCTGAAATAAAGAAATTGAATGTTTTTTTTACAAATAATTAATATTTTGTTTTTGCTTCCTAAACTTTTATCTTTTTTCGATTATCGAAATATTAGGAAATATTAAATAAAACGTTTTATTTTCTAGCCTGCGTCTTTGTTTTTACTTATAATATTTTCCTCAATCTTTTTATTATTATTATTAATAATTTATTCAATTTTCAATTCCATACAATTTAGCTAAGTTGGAAAAGTTGCAAATATAGCTTTCTTAGTCTACCATTTACGCTAAAGCAAATTATGCTCAGCTACTCTAGTTAATTCTCTATCGGCATAACCCCATGCATATACGCAATATTATGGATATACACACGCACACGTCGTAAATCTCCGAGAATTAAATTTAGGAAGCAAGACGACTCTTGGCCTAATATGTGAGAAAGGCTAGTAGCCCACCGCTCTGTATTGTAATGCAAAAAGATGGTGGTCCCGCGGAGAAGAGTGAAAGTATAAGGACGTGATTTTAGTGCGTGAAAATTCCACTAAAACCACCTCCCTATAAGCTTTCTTAAGATTTACTTAACCTCGAAAAAAAAGCTCATAAGCACATTTTTTATCTTTAATGGTGTCTTTGGAGAAAGTAAACTTGCATTGTCATCTGTCATTTAAATGCAATAAATCTCTACATTTGAAAGAAAAATCCCCCAGCTTTGCTTGTTCCACAATATGCCTGTCTTCATTATTGCTTAACTAGCGTTACGGTTATGGCTCAGTGAGAAATGGTCAATGTCAGGGTGGCAGTGCTCCTTCTACTAAATGGTAAGAAACATCAGATAACCCATTCTCCTACAGCCCTACTTGTTTGTTGGATACGCTCGGTAAAGTTTTGGAATGAATAATTTTCAACTACTTTGAGTTGTATACCGAGACACCCGAAGGTCGGTAAGTTGTATACCGAGACATGTGTACAGGGTTAATATGATCGGTAAGACAGTTTTTAATGGAAAAAAGGTACTAAGCATAGGGCGCCATCGTTAAAATGGAAGTTAGGAACGCGCCTAATTCGGGTGGATAGAGAAGTATTATGGACATGATTCGCCATCTGAAAGTTCCGAAGTATTTCAGAATGCTAATTGCAAAGTATCACCAATAAAATGCTGAATACGATGCAGTTAACATTATGCAGTACCGGTTATAATCGGTGCTACTGGACCGTTCTAGCCGAAATAACAAGGCAGTACTAGGGAGCAGCAAGAAAGTAAAGGACGCTATTACTTTCACTTATCTCGCAGCCATCGCTTTCATACGTGGCAGTTCAGATAGACACCAGGTTGAGCTTCGGCGATCATCTGAGAATCGCTGGTTGAAAAGGCAAGTTATTAGCAAGGATCGCAGCTAACCATGGATGGCCCAAACAGAGCCGATGCAGGCTTCCGTCCACGGTCTTCTTCAAAAAAATTAGATTATTTCTTGTGGGGTTATTTGAATGACTTCAAATAACCCCACAAGAAATAATCTAATGGTGTTAAATCACAACTTCTTGGAGGACATTCAATGTCACAATTTCTTGAAATAATCGAATCTCCAAACTTTTCTCGCAATAATTCGGTTTTTTTTTTATTATTGCGGCACGTGCTGTGTGGCAACAATTACTCTCCATTGACAGTAACGGTGTTACCAGCTTCATTTCGAAAGGAGTACGGACCGATGATTCCACCAGACCAAAAACCCCACCAAACTGTCAATTTAGGTGAATGTAATGGGTGTGCATGAATAATTTGTGGATTTTCTTCGCACTAGAATCGACAGTTTTGTTTATTTACCGCACCAATCCGATGCAAGTGAGCGCACGAAAAGTTGCAATTGGAGAACGAATATTTTGATAATAAAATTGAATAATTTGTAAACGTTGTTCTTGCGTATATCTCTTCATGATGAAATTGTAAACATTACTGAATACAATGAAGAAAAAAATGACGGATCATGATATATTACAAATGGCCGAAACGTCACTTAGAAATCATATCACTCTTATTGGAAAACCCTATATATCTTACAGTATGACCGAAAAGAGGATGCATTGTAAACTGATGTCCATTCTTGGCTTAACGGATATTACGATGAAATAATTGTAGGGGCGGAATGCAGCTAAGCATTTCACTGGAACACTGTTTATGGAAAATACTATAAACTAAGGAAAGACAGGAAATATTACGTTGGTGTTCCAGTGAGTCAGATCACTCCGTACTATTTTTGTCTCCTATTAATTTCATTTTTTTTTTAATAGGAGACTATTTTTGTCTCCTATTAAAGCGCAATGACAAACGCCTGACCATACATGCAAATTCGAGGTTAGTACGATTATACCATACACGCCAGGTCAGATGGAGTGAACAATTTCTTGCATCGCTTCAGGACACCTTAACTTATTTTCAAATTTCTTGTAATTTTAGAATACAGGGTCATTATAATGGAGATTGTCATTAACAGACATACAAAGAATTGAAAGTTGCTCGGTTTCAGCTACGCAAGTGTAATTTATGGATAATAATTGGAGATATCCGTTTCGGTTTAGAGATAGTAGACAGCTGTGTTTTTGAAGTATTAAATTCCACTTTGTTCCTCGAGAACCCCATCTCGGGGTACTGTCTACATCGGAACTTAATGAGTTTAATATACGTTAACATTCCATTTGCATGGCCAAGAGCAACGACGTGAATCAGGAAACGAGTATGAGCAAATGATACGTATAGTATGTTACTCCCATCAGAAAAATAGTAGATTGGATTAGAAGAAACAGATAAGATATCATTTGTGAAAATAAGAAAAATAGTTGGATATACCACAGACCTGAAGTAATCCAAAGCAACTTTCACTGAACGCGGTTCGAAAGGTAGCTTCTAATTCATTTACGGAGGCAATCGTCGATACCACATGCAGGCATTTTCGACAAAAGAGCATGATGCCAAACTCTGTCAAATGCTTTTGAAATCAAGTGCAATAATCCTACACTCCCCAGAGAAATGGAGGGTATGTTTCCACTTTTTGGCTCGATATGCCACCAAATCGGCAGTGAAGCTATTGCTACGAAAACCATATTAACGGTCACTGATGAGTTTCCTTGATTCAAGATAGTTCGTTAGCTGATAGTTTATCACTGTTTGCATGACCTTGGTGCAATGGATCGATCGGTAATTGGACGGGGTGAAGAGAACTCGCCCTTTTGGAAATTGGTTGAACGAATGCGGCTTTTTAAAAAACTCCACACGAAAAGAATAGATGAAAAAGTTTACACAGAGGTTTTGCCAGTATGGAAGAACCTCTCTTCAGAACCATGGGGTTTATACCATCTGGACCAGCGGATTTTTAGATATCAAAGTACTCTTCCAACAGTACGAGCGCGAAAATGGATCTGCCCCATAGAAAATTCAACGCACTCCAATACAGGTTGAAGTGATCCGCGAACAAATTGACCTAGTGTTTTGAGTTGACAACTGGAATTTAATTTTATTATGAAAAAGCGTCGGGATGGATGAGCAGGCGCGCGTTTTGATTCTTTATGTATTTGACCAAAACTGTTTACTACTTCCGGTACACCAGTATTTTTTACCTCATCGTCACTTGGGAAACTAGGAAGGCCTTAATATTTCAGAAAAATTACTATGTTGCGCCACTGTATAATACTTAAGCCAAACTACGGAAAACCCAAGAGCAGTTCATCAGTGACGATTACATCTCCTTAAGTATACTGTTTGGTGTGGTGTATCGTCCGAAAGAATCTTTGGCCCATATTTCTTTGAAAATGAAGACGGTTTCGCACATTCCATCAATATCCGAGCGTATTGGAAAAATTTTTAAGGCCAACTATGGAAAACCATCCAATCCTGTGGTTCCAATAAATGAAGCCACAGCGCATACTGCAACGGACTGTTAAATGATATCTTTGGCGAACGCATTATTTCGCGCAGGAGCGATTTCATATGGCCTCCACGTTCGCCGGATTTAACCACTCCTGACGGTTTCCTTTGGGAATATTTGTAAGAAAAAGGGTAGCATTAATTACACAACATTTCAGAACAAAACAACTTCTAAGAAAATACAGATTTAAAATTGGTTTTGTTTTTATTTTTCAGAATTGGTCCATTGTACCTTAAAAAATCGTTTATTTCCTTAAATAATTTTATTTTATTATTATTACATAATAAAATTTAATAGGTTTATGCTACAATTAGACCATTCGGGAAATGCTCTAATTTTTTGAGACAAATATTGATCTCAAATTAGTCCAATCGGACGAACTTTTTAACACCTAAACACGAAACAAACAATTTTTATACACAATGAACATTTTATTCGAACTCATTGCCTAAAATGATCGAGCGCCTACGAGGAATCGACAAAAGCGATCCGCTGACTGAAGAACCACAAGTCGCCCGGTGTCGACGGGCTTGCCAACGAACTGTTTAAGTACGGAGGCGGCAAACTGCACTAAACGGTTCATCAATTAATGGTCCAAGTATGAGACAGAGAATCTTGGCATTATCTGTCCCATACTCTAGAAAGGAGATTTTATAGAGTGTAGCAATTATAGAGATATGACGTTGCGGAGTACCATCATTAAGATATTCTCCGCTCATACCAGAGATACTTCACTCCAGGAAAATCAGCAGCAGATCAGTTTGTCTTTCTGCGGCTGTCCATGGAATCGGTTCATCACCTTAAAATCGTTTATGATAGCATAGCCAGGGAATTCAGCACACCAGAAAAAATAATTACACTGACTAGGCCGGCTCTGCAGTAGGTGTGGTAGTGGTGACCATCTCGCTCGGGAATGCCCGAACGTAGAGTGCTGCCGCAACTGCCATCTGCGGGGTCTTCCGGGTACGCACTCCGTCATGTCGGAGGATTGCCCGGTGTATGTCAGGTTGTGTGAGAGGGAGCGAATGAGGATTGTCGCCTAAAATGATTAGGTGCATCCAACTGAATGCGAATGCGTCTGCTGCGGTTATGAATGAGTTGAGTGTGTATATGTGTGAGAATGGGGTGGATGTAGCACTGATCCAGGAGCCATATTCTTATGGTGGGTCGGTGTGCGGATTGGGAAGATCCGCCAGGACGTTCACCAGTGCCGGGGTCGGGGGTAAGATTGACTCGGCCGTCTCTGTCGGTGGAGTGGGCATGGACGTGGTGAGAGTTGATGAGTGCTGTAGTGAGCTAGGTGTGTGTGTTTACGTGAAGAAGGGTGAGGTAGAGCTTTATGCTGTGTCGGTGTATTGCAGGTTTAGCTCTGAAATAGAGCCGTACCTGCGGTATCTTGACACAGTGTTGGCTAAGTGTGGGCGTTCGCCTGTGTTGATCGGTATGGATGCGAATGCTGTTTCTCCTCTCTGGTATAGCAAGAGGGGAGACACTGATCAACCGAGTTGTGTGAGGGGCAGGCAACTCGAAGAGTGGATTATGGCCAGTGGTATGAATGTACTGAATGTTCCGAGTGAATGGTATACTTTCAGCGGACCGAATGGGCAGAGTGACATTGATGTCACACTGTGCAATCGTGCTGCTGACTGTTACGAGTATGAGTGGAGAATATTGCCTGAGTGGGGGGTGAGCGATCACAACCTCATTGAACTGGTGGTGACTGCGCCAGTGGATGACCATTGCGAGGTTTCTGCCCGTGGTAGACGGTGGCATACCGGTGGGGTGGACTGGATAGTCTACGGGGAGGAAGTCGCGGCTGAGATCTGTGAGTTTACTAGATTTCAGTCGATGCGATTGGAGGAAAAGGTGGTTGAGCTGAGCAGATGCGTGAATGTTGTGAATGATAGGTGCATGAATAAAAGAGTAGAGGGGCGTAGGAGAGCGACTCCATGGTGGAACCGGGAGCTCGGCTTGGAAAAGAGAAAAGTTGGTAGGTTGCGTAGGATCTACCAGCGATGTAGACGCCGTGGTGTAGATGCGCACACTGAAGGTGTGACCTTCAGGGCGGCCAGAGCTGAGTATGTGACAAGTATTAGACTTGCCAAGGAAAAGCACTGGCAGAAGTATGTGAATGAAATTGGAAATGCGGATGTATGGGGTCCGGTGTATCGTTTATGCATGCGCAAAGGTGCTCGAAATGATATATCGAGCATCAGAGTGAATAATGGGTATACGAGTAATTGGGAGGACAGTGTGAATGCATTGATGAGTGACTTCTTTCCTGGGATTGAAAGGCAAGAAGAAGTGACTGTTAGCAGGAAATACCCCCTGCCGTTTGAATGGGAAGAAATTGATGGATCGGTGTGGAGCACGAAAGTGCGAAGTGCCCCAGGATTAGATGGTGTGACTGGTCAGATGATGAGGAGTGTTTGGCGGACTATTCCCGCACATGTGAGTAGCCTTTACGGTGAATGCCTGGAGAGTGGTGTTTCCGCGTGAATGGAAAGTAGGAGACGTGGTCATCCTTCCCAAGTCTCCGGACGGGATTAGGACTGACCCGTCCTCCTACAGGCCGATATGCTTACTGCCAGTATTCGGCAAGGTCCTCGAGCGTATGATGGTACACCGATTGAATGTGAAGTTGGCAGACTTCAATGTGTCCGGCTCTCAGTATGGATTTACGAAAGGTAAATCGACTGAGGATGCCTGGATGCGTGTTAGACAGTATGTGGATGAAAGTGCAAGTAAATATGTATGTGGTGTGTTTGTGGACTTCAAGAGTGCGTTCAACTGCCTGCGATGGGATCGCATTATGGAGCGACTGGAGGAGGTTTCATGTGAGGAGGCTTCGCTGTGGCGAAGTTACTTCCATGAAAGGTACGCGGTGGTATGTGGGAATAGTGGTCGGATTGTTCGCCAGATGGTGCGTGGCTGTCCACAGGGATCTGTGGCCGGCCCAGCCATCTGGAACATGATGATGAATGGTCTCTTGGTAAGGTTGGAGGAGACCGGTTGTGTTGTGGTTGCGTATGCGGATGATCTTCTGCTCTTGATTGAGGGCGGGAGTAGGTCTGCAGTAGAGGTTGCGGGAACCCGCTATATGCAGTTTGTTTCAGAATGGGGTGAAAGAATGGGTGTTAAAGTTTCCGAAAGGAAAACGGTGTGTATGCTGTTAAAGGGGTTTTTGGCGGCCAGTAGGCCGCCCAATATTCGCTTAGAGACGGTTGGGGTCCGATACGTGCAACAAGTGAGGTACCTTGGATTAATGGTTGGAGAGAGGCTGAACTTTCGGCCTCACTTGCAACATCTAAGGGGGCGCGTAGCCGGTTTGGTTGGCATGCTGGTGCGAGTACTTCGCAAGGAATGGGGCCTTAAGTCCAGAGCGGTGAGGGTCCTGTATAAAAGTGTGTTTCTTCCGTGTGCGATGTATGCGTCTTGCGTGTGGGCTGATACTATGCGCCACCAATATGCGAGGGTGGCCATAAACTCAGTGCAGCGTATGGTATTGTATGCATGCTTGAATGTCTGTAGGACTGTGTCGACCGAAGCGATGCAGGTTCTCATGGGAGAAATCCCATGGGACCTGGAGGTGCTGCGTGGAAGTATCCACTACCGTCTGAGGCGGGGCATCCCACTGCAAGGTTGTCCGGTTGAGAATGATGAGGTTCGGAATCTCAGTCCGCGCCATCAGCGCATACTGGTTCTGAACAAGATGCATGAGATATGGCAGCAACGATGGGATGAGACTGTGAATGGCAGATGGACGCACATGTTCATTCCGAATGTGTGCTTTGCGTCTGCGTGTGGTTTTGAGTTTGGTCTGTCCCTTGGGTATTTGCTTACGGGGCACGGCAGTATGAATGGGTTCCTGTATAGGCGTGGTCTGGCTACGGATGCTAGATGTCCGTGTGGAGCGGAGGAGGAGAGTGTTAAGCACCTTCTTGTAGAGTGTAGCCTATATGGGGACTTGCGTGACTTAGGTGCATGTGGAATCGTGGCGAATGGTGATAGTGTGGATGTGAGTGGTGTGTTGAGTGTGAAAGAGAGATATGAATGCTTGAATGCTTTTGCCGTGGCACTGTTTGAAAGAAGAATGAGAATGATGCGTGAATGAGTGCGTGAATGACACGCAGGGTGGCCACAACCGGGTGAAAGACCAAGGTCGATTCCGGTTGTACCTTCGGGTTTTGGCGAACCCGCGTACCTGAGCTGGCCTAGCGGTGCCTAGGAATTTACAAGCTTCCTTACCGTAGCTTTAACGAGCGGAGTACAAACCAAAGTACTCTTAAAACAAAAATGGGTACCACGGGGATCGGGAGCCCCACAGTAGAATATACTGTGCCCGATCGAGGTGAGGCGCCATTTGGCAGCAACGTGGTGGTTGTGGTTAATACCCATGTCGCGGGTACGGTCTTCGGATCGCAGGTGTGAGGTAACTGGCAAATGTAGCAATGCATTGCACTTATCTCGGGCACTGTCACTGCTTATGACAGTAGAGGTTTAGATAGTCCTCGCCACCAGCAGGTGGAGAGTCAGCTTGTAACTGATTCTATCTGTTAACTGCCAGTAATGGTGGTGCGTTGATCGAGCGTATCTCGATTCCTATAGCCGTGGGCGACTCGTGGTCTTGGGGTTTGGACAACTAGGTCACGTTAAATAACAATTTCTCACTGACTAGGCCGGCCATGACTAGTGTGAGAGGAAGATTAAAAGCAGCCGAATCACTTTCAGTCATTTAACAAGCACACTGGTATCCGGCAGGATGACGCACTTTCATGTGTTCTCTTTAACCTGGCGTTGAAAATTTTTATCTGTGACTTAGGGATAAGCATATACAGTCCATCATCAATAAGTCTGCTCAGCTTTTTTAGAATGCACCGATAACATCGACATTACGTATCGATCAGCAAGAGTTGGACGAGAAGCCTTCATCAAAATTAAGCCGGCGGCAAAAAATCTTGGACTGCATGTAAATGAAGGTAAAACAAACTACATAAATTAGCACTAGTCGCATACAGATAGGATATTATTCATGTAGCTTCGAAAGAGCTAAATTATTTTCTCTGGGGGGTGAAGTGTCGTAGCCGATAACAACATGAAGGATCAAATGTGCGCACGGTTATTCCGATGGAAAATTCCGGAGTCTATTTATTAAACGACGAGATCTTTGTATGTTATCGCGACCGCTCGGTTGTGGATAAAATGAAGGACAATAGACTGGGATAGGCTGGACGTTTAATTCGTATAGATGAGGAAAATCTTGTGCGGAAAGTTTACAGTGTAAGACATTTATTGTCATAGCTTCGCTTGACCGACGGTGTCAGCCATGACGCCAAAAACATGCTGGGTGGGTCAAACTAGAAAGCCGCGTCACGAAGTCTGGAGTTCTTTGATTTATCAGACGCAGACCAAACTCCTGAACTGACTTGCTAGTCCTCATGTATTCTTCGGAAACGTGGGTTCGCAGCAAAAACCATTGCGAACTCTTGTCTGCGTTCGATAAAAGGATCCTTTGAAGAATTTTTGCCGTCCTAGATTAGGAGGGACGATTCCGAAGACCATTTAACAACGAGATTATTGAACGTTACTGCGGGCGGCCGCACAGTTGTGGATAAAATTAAGCTCAATAGTCTGCTGTGGGCTAGACACTTAATCCGTATGAATGACGAATATTCTCACCGGAAAGTCTACAGCGCCCCCGTTTATGGTCACAGAAGGCGAGGTAGACTCTGTCGTCAGCTCGTCTTCTGTGGGAAGCTGGAAATTCCGAGTCTAGAGTTCTTTCATTCGGCAAACCTAGACCGGACCCTCGGTTGTCGCGCCGTTGATAAAGATGATGAAACGAAGGCGTAGAATAAGGAACAAATTGATCGATTTAACGACATTAGAAGCAATTTAGCTTCCGTTTTTTCAGTATTTACACGTTGGTTTGATCGTCGGTTACGATCAATGGATGGTGTTATAGTGCCATCATCAACGATTATTTATTTGAAAATATATAATTGATCCGAATGACAATTATTTATTTGAAAATATATAATTGATCCGAATGACACGTAGTTCAACAGAATGCCACTATTGCCTATACATTTTGCGAAATGATCGGTTTATTGAAAGTATAGCGGAAACACAGCTGGCTGTTGATTAAAGAATATTTAACATCTGAAAGAATTTTTATTTAAAAGTTTAATTGATTAAAGAATATTTAACATCTGAAAGAATTTTTATTTAAAAGTTTTAATATAAACTTTAGAAATTTTCTATTCTTTTGGAATAATTTTTTTTCCAATTAACTACTAACAAAATACCAAAAAAAATCGTATTAAATAAACAATAATAAAGAACACTTTCGTTACAACAAACAACACTTAAAACTTTATGAATTAACATTTTTAAAAAAATCAAACAGATCAAAAATAATATATTGTTAGTTAAATTTACTCTTTACCAATTTAGTTTAAAAATTAGCCGAACAAGAACATGTCCACAGACAATAACCAGATGGCGAAGGCATAATAAACGTCAAAAGGGTTTTCTGGGTCCTTAGATGTAAGAATATCTGAATAGACCCGAACGTCAGATTTTCGTAAATATAATTTAAGCACGATTAAATATAATTGGATTTTAAGTTTATTATTTATTTTGTAAATAACGATCAAATATCAAGCACCTCAATTTTGTACACTTTCGGCGAGTTTTAAAACACGCCATTCTCCATGAAATGGTAGCATACCGGAATGCTTGCATACTTTTGTTGACATTTGTATACTTATAGCGAAGTGAAAGTTTATGTGCGGTTTTATTAAATTTTAAATAATTTACGAAGAAGTATAAATTAATACATTTGCATAAATAGTTTCATTCTTCACGACAGCAAATAGGAAGTTTCTATTTTATAATACGAAGTGTTATCGTGAAAGGTCATTTTTGGACAAAATTTTTGTGTAGATGCCTACCTAGTTCTTCTATAATCTAAGTCTGGGTAAGAATGCTGACATAAGAAGTGGAAATAACTTTTCAAAATATCATCATTTTATTGTCTATCGACTACTATTTGGTAGTAATTGTTTAAAATAATATATATTTATGAAAAACAACAACTGGAAATTGTAAAAATGAAATTCCTTACATTGATCAATCTGGATTTCTGAATGACCAAAACGGAAGTGTCCTTATTTTATTATAATTCAATAATAGTTTGTATGATCTCAGTTAACTTACTGTGACTTTTCTCCTCACCTTTTATAAAAATGACCTGAGCACTCAACTGTAGAGTTTACAAGGAGCAGAAGAGATCAGTCAATTGGTACGTATCGAAAAACAATGATTGCGCTAGTACGGTCATCTATTGAGCTTAATCTCAACTTTCACTCCGAAATTTCCAGAATGAACGCGATATAGCATCTTCGCCATAAACACCACAAACTTTTCTTAAACTCTACGAGAGAATTTTCTCCTTATTCTGGTCCATTTTTGAATTTGAATAACTTTTCCACTACACAAAGCTTTAAAAGTGTCACCTTTCAAAGGTGAATCTAGTGATTATATTCGGATTATTTACTTTTAACACCATCTGTCGTAAAATGCCACGAACTTTTTCGACTAACTTAATAGATTTCTTGTGAATACTCTAAGACTTAATGAGAAAGAGAGAAAAACAAATACAATTTTATTTTTAATTCAAATTCATAATCAAACCTTTATTTAAAAAAATAAATCAAAAATTAATACAACAATTATTTATAAATAATAATAATAATAATAATAATAATAATAATAATAATAATAATAATAACACTTAGAATAATAATACAATAGTAAATACAACTAATAATATTAGTAATTATACTAAAAAATAATGATAATAATGATATTATGCTGATAGTAATAATGCTAAATAAATAATTAATAAATAGAAATTACAATTAATAAATACTAAGTGATGAAATACGGAAGAAAACAAAGGAGAAAAAAAGAAAGCATTTTCAATGCGCAAGAAATTAACAACAAAGTAAAAAAAATCAGCAAATAGGAAAATCATTTATAATATGTTTAATCGAATAATAATTATAATAATAGGCGAATTCGATTGGACTAATTTTACTACTGCTACTGTTGTGTAGCTGTCATCATCTACAGTACCTCGAAAAAAACAGTAGGATTGTAGCAGTAGTTGCACTTCTCCCCTTAGGGTAAGGGGATTGTAGTTTCCAAACTGGCAATAGATGGCTTAGCGGGTTTGTTGGTTATGTTGAAGCGTCATATTTTTGTTTTTATTGTTTATGTGTGCGTAAACTCAGTTTTTATTGTTTATGTGTGAATAAACTCAGTATTGTTGGTGACTATTGTGAGATTGTATTTTACTGCTGTCAGTGATATGTTCGTTTTATTGAGAGTCTACTGCTAAGTACTGCACTGTAGCAAAATTAGTCCAATCGAATTCGCCTATTGATAACAATTTTAAATAAATAACAAATAAATGCGAATATTTTCAATTCAATACCGTAAGCAAAATTAATATTAGATGTGCAAGTGCCATCATGTAAATGTGATATTACACGGAACATATAGGTTAGATGTCACTTGTCATGTACACTGTCCGTCATAAGTGTTTTAGTTTTGATTTACAATTAGTATTCACACGACAATAATTCAGCAAATTAATTTGCATTTCTCTCACATTCTTTTTTAATAGTTTAGTTACAATTGGTTATCTTATAAACTAAAACAATAATTAATTTATGTTGTCTATTATGGTTACAATGATGTGTAGATATTATAAATTGTTTTTTTTTGTTTGTTGTATAACTGCATTTTAACTTTACCACACAAAACAAATATTTTTTTATTATCAATTCAAACAGTTTTTAAATATCATTTTGATAAAAAAAAATCTTCACATTAAATAATTCATTTCTTTATAAAGTTACTTACTTCTTTAAAAAAAAGCTGATTTTTAAACTTTCGAATTTCTTCTTCTTAAATTATAAATTGTGGAAAGTTTTTAATAATATTTTGACAACTTAAAAAACTAGGAACGATTTAATTATGATTAATGGAAAAACACTAGCATTCATTGATGGACTCTCATCCCTGAACAGATATATAATACCAATGTATGCGTATGCGTATGCGTATGTATTATGTATTTACATGTGTTGCATCACAAAAATTAGTACTGCCACACTATGCAGGGCAATTATGTATATTACAAAAATTAATTAAGTCAAATTAATTATATTATTTGAAAGTACAAATACTTATGATCGGTAGTGTACTCTTCTGACCTATGCAATTATAATAAACAATTGAAAATTCAATCTTTTTTTTATCTCCATTGTAAAGAAAATAGACAGAAATTATCTCTGCTTTTGAAATACAAAAGAAAAACTTATAACAATAATCAATATTATAATATTTTAAATGTTTTATTGTCGGATTTTTCACAGATCCTTTGTTTTAGCATTTTCTTACTACTATAAAATGAGTTTACGGTTTCTTTTTGGTCTATTATTTGGAATTTTAGTGATCTTCTACTGAAAAATTTTAAAATTATGATAACTTCTCAAAAATTATAAAAAGGAAATTTTAAAAATATTTTCTGTTTTTCAGATGGATTCGTATATGGGGTGTGTAGAGGAGAATTTTCAAAAACTTCGACGCGTTACTCGATGAATTGGCTTTTCGGGCTTCAAAGCTATCGAAGTTGGTATTAATAATATATACAGAGTCGGGCACTCTGTTTTTTTTCAACTTTCAAAATATTTGTCAAAATGCACGTTATAACTTGTTTTTACAGCTATCAAGTATAAAGTAGTACAGTTTTAGTCATGAAGTCAGAAAAATGCATCCTAACTTACTACGAAACCAAGCGTTCTTTAAAAAAGGTCATTTCGGGAAATTCATCTTTAACGACGCAGCACAATTTCACATCGACTGCTATCTTAACAAATAAAATAATCGAATCTAGGGCGCAGAAAACCTGCATTTTGATTTACGAAAAACTGATGCATCCTTGGAGTTACAGTTTCGTGCGGTGTATGGGCTAGCGGAATCGTTGGGCTGTTCTGTATCGGAAAAAAATCGTGAAGAGGCCATAATAGTGAATTTGAAGGATATTGTGACATGTTAGCGAACCTTATTTTGGCCGGAATTGGATGTGATTGAGCTTTAGTTTCAACAAGACGGCGCTACGAGCCTCACAACACGATAAAATATCGGTTTGTTGGGCACTTAATTCGGTGATTTTTGTGAAAAATTTCACAAACCACTGATCTTGCGATTTGACACCATTGGAATTTTTTTTGTTGAGAGTGTTGGAAGGGAAAAATGTATGCCAATCATCCAATAACAATTCAACGCGTAGTAAGCAAGCAAAAACATTCGATAAGAAATTGAGACTGTTGCTCCACTTTTATTGGTGAGTCCTCGAAAATATTGTTTCTCATACATAATTGTAATAATAGATTCAACATTCATTTTCAATAAAAATTTACCATGTTTACTCAAAATGTATTTTCTTTCAGTTTAAAAAAAACTTAACAGATGGCGCCACCTTTATTTATGTGAATATTCACAATGCAATCATATCTACAATAGATACCAGAACTGACAATGGGTTTTCGTTAGTGCTTATGAATTCGAACTGACAAACCGAATGTTTTGCTTATGAATTCTAATCTGAAATGTTAATTAAATCAAAAATTATTGAATAGCAATCCGATGCAGTTTTTTTAGAATGTGTTCATATTTTGGTTCAGCTACAGTTTGATTTGAACACTTAACGAATTATCGGATTATTTTTTTTCAATTATCATTTCTGATAAGGAAAAGTGGAATGTTTGATTTATTTCGCTATCAATATTCCTTTTGGAACATGGGCCAACTTTTCACAAATGTTCTAATTGCATTTATATCGGCTTTAATATCGTGTTTTGTATTCTCTTAGCAGCTGATCGGTCCGCTGTAAATATGTTCATTTCAGGTTGTTGTCTTTGTCCAATACGGGTGCTTTTTAACTATGATTGGTTTTTCTTTCGGAAAGATGGTATTGATATTTCCGTATTCCTGATTGCTAATGGCTTATTTATCAGGTTAAGAAAAGAATAACGGAGTAAGGAAATTATAATAGAATGGAAAGTAAGGGGTTTTTGGGAATCAGGGTAGGACCATAACTCAGTAGGATTCGAATTAACGACCCCTGGATGGTATTCCAGCACGCTAACAACTGTACTACCGGGTCGGCCAAGTGGAATGTTGCCTAATTTTCAATAACACTACAGTTAGACAAGAAAATTACTTCTCTTTTCAAGCACAACTAGTAACAAGAATTAGGGACTGACACCATCTTAAACTCCATAAAAACTGTATTGCAGGGGATTTTTGAAATAGTCTGGACGGATGAATCGAAGTCCCAGATCTTTGTATCTAAAAGAAAAATATACGTGCATTGTAGTGTTGGGTATAAAAATGCTACCAAAAATTGTAGCGAAAGCCGCGAACAAAGATTTGGGCTGGCTTTTCGACCAATGCAGATTGAGAGAATTTTTTTAAAAATGGAGCCTCTAACATTTTTACAGAACAATGATCCTCAGCTACTTGGCGAAGGATTAATTATGGGGCAGAATAGTGATTCCAAACCTATCTCCAAATTATGTAGGTTTTTTACATAATCAAAAACAAGAAAACATTTTTTCATCCGACCTCAAATTCATAAATTTTATGTGCAAGGTTACACAGGAACAGGTTAGTATAAGTTTATCCGTTTGCATAAATAGTAAAGTATTTTGTATTTTTGTGAAGACTGTAGTGAATATAGTCAACACATAAGTTAGCTAGGCTTGTGCAAGAAAAATGCCATCATCCGCAAAAAATACATCACCAGAAGTTATTGAACATGCAGATCTTTAAGGTCTTCTATTTAATCAAAACTACCAAATTACAAATAAAAAAAAACAACTGCAAATAATTACAAATGCATTATTCTACAATGCTTATACAAATTTTTGGAAGGCATCGAACAAGTCTGGGCAAAATCCTCAAAATTATCCAAATCAAGGAAAAGATTAAGCGGCCTTTTGCGAAAATTATTTCATGACTAAAAGATCGGAACACAGTTGCGGCGAGCGACTGAAAACTCGCTGTACAAAAATTTCGAAACATTCACTGTAATGAACGTGCTCAGAATTGCAAATAGCAACGAAAACAAATCAATTATTGATTGCTCTTCGTATTAGCGCTAAGTTTTAATTTTTCAGTTCTGAAACCACCACCGTCTTTTTCTACATTTTCGATAAATTTAGCATTCTTTACAGTAATCCATCCAACCAATTTTACTTTGGTAGCATATAGTTTCGCTGATTTTTTTCAAAAATTATGAAAATCAGCTGATTAGATGACATTTCTTCCTATACGTATAACAATTCTACTCAATATTTCCAGTGAACGTCGCTCGTCGCAACTATGTTCGGGACAATAATGACCTCTGCAAATTATAGCAAATATTTTATTTTCAGAATTAATGTACTTAATATACTGTGTTTTGCATTTTCCTGCTATTTCGTGCCTTCTCACCTTTTTGTGCATAACAGACACAATGATGAGTGCTAATGAGTATTGCTTTATTTTAATTTTTTTTAGTTTTTGCTTTGTTATTATTTTCATTTGTTAGTTAAATTTGAAATTTTACATTTTTTTTATATTCAGTTAGTTCTGTTCCTATTATGTCGAATTATCCCATTTTTCTTTTCAAAAATAAAATAACAGTAAAGTTTATCTAAAAAATTCGATAACGTAATAATTAATTAAAAACTGCGAGAAAAAAAATAATACAACAAATTAAGTACTTGGTATAAACTGCTCACGCATGCGTTCATTAATTTAAAAAAAAATTAAATATAACTCCGAATTAAATATAATTAAACATTAAAGTCAATAACTAAAGTTTATAATAATATATGACTCTGTGTATAAAAAAAAAGAAGATCCCCAAAATTATCGTTTTATTTAACAGACACAGACCCCTGACTATCGTGATTGTTGCAAAAGGTTTTAGCGCATTCCGCCTGTGTTTGATTTGTGACTGGCAGAACTAATTTGCAAATTATATAACACTGCTTTTTTGTCAAGAGTAAATGACAGACCAGTGATTTTGTCGTTTGTGGTATCATTAATTTTTTGTCTAAATCAGTCTTGTTGTGATCATGTTAAGTAGGGAGACCGCGGTGTGAAAAGATATGTCGTTATTTAGTGAACAATATTTTGGTATACGATATACCTTAAGATCAACATAGTACAGATTTTTAGAAATTAATATAGGCATGAGTGCTTGAATATATTTATTTGCTGATTTTTGAACTTCCTATTGATAAGTCTTGTATAAATGAAATTGATCGCGTATCAATTCTACTATGGAAAATAATTTTTGAACGCGTCCTAATAATTGTTTTAGACTTAAAAAAAGGTTTTCTTATTTTAAAAATAACGTTTTTAATTCTTTGAAATAATCAGTCTCAAAGATGAGATCATTTGGTAAGTGTTATAAGCGACTTTAAAATCGCTTTTGATAAGCATAATCAGGATAAAATAAACACACATCCATGGGGGAGTTCCTTATCCTAAGAAAATTGATGATAATGACAAGATTGACCATGACTAGTGTGAAATGGTCTCTAAAAAGAGGACGTACTTTCGTGTGTTCTCTAAGTCTGTCCACTTTTTCGCGTACGCCGATAACATCAACATTATGTGTCGATCAAAAAGTGCTGTAAGAGAGACCATTATCAAGATTATTAATGAAGGCAAAACAAGCAAATAGTGGTAGATTTGTTATCGAAGGCAAGACCAATTAGCACCAGTCTCATACAGATAGGAGATTATAGCTTAGAAAGAGTTAAATTATTTTTCTATTAAGGGTGAAGGTTCGCAGCCGATAACATAAAAGAATCGAATATGCGCATGATTGCGGCAGCCAAAAAATCATATTTCAGTCAATCTAAATTATTCCAATGGAAAATTCTGACCATAACATCGAAGCTACTGCTGTACAAGATTCGAGACGATTCCGGAGTCTATTTAACGACGAGATCCTTGAATGTTACCGCGACCGCTCGGTTGTGTATAAAATGAAGGGCAATAGGCTGGACATATAATTTGTATAGATGAGGAAGATCTTGTGCGGAAAAACTAGTGTAAGCCATTTATGGTCATGGCTTCGGTTGAGCGACGGTGTAAGCCATGACGCCAAAAACATGCTGAGAGTGTCAAACTAGAAAGCCGCGTCATGAAGTCTGGATTTCTTTGATTTAGCAGACTTCGAACGAACTCCTGGTTGTCGCGCCGTTGTTGATGATATTCATGTAAATGTAAAATAACAATTTTTATATATTAGTCAACGTGCTGTTAAGTTTTTCACCACAGAGCTATAATATCCCATAAGTAGATCTATATTCTAATAAAATATCTGTTACAATTGAAATTTAATAAATTTTTTAATGTTTTTTTTTTGTTGAATTTGTTTAATATGTAAGTTTGAAAATTAATTGCTTTTCTTATAAGTTAAAAGTCTCTTTTAAACGAATTAATAATAATATTATTATTATTATTACATTCGGATAATAATAATAATAGAATTTTCTAACATTGTGTCCGTTAATAGGTCTTTTGCATACGCCATATTTAGCATCGATTATAATGATATTATAATTGATTAAAATCAAGATAGATAAAATAATATAGATTATATAATGACTAGCAAAGATAATACAAAAGAATAAGGTGAAAATTACTAATTAATAAAATAACAATTACATAAAAAACACTCTTAATATATATAAAAAAGATGAAAGCAAAAGACAGAAAAAAGCTTTTGGTGCGATAATTTATGTAAAGAAATAAAAAATATAAAATTATATTATATAAAAAAAGGGAGCTAATGGCAAAATAATAATTCAAAATATATATTTTAATATAGCTTAAATTTGGCTTTTCTAAAAAATTTTATTTACATTTTTTTTAATTAGTTATTTTTATAATAAAATGATTTATTGAAAAATACTTTTGGTTTTTTTTAATTTATAGAAAATAATTTTGAGTTCACTTACCCTGTGGTTTTTTATGGTTGACCGGTAGTTTAACTTTATCGGTCCTCTTCCTATTTCCATCTACTAAAAATTATAATTTTGTAAAGAAAAATAGAAAATAATTAAGATTACATATTTCTTGATCACTAATCCTATTACTATTAAAATTGTTCACACTTTATTTCATCACGTTCATTGGTATTCACATTCTTTCTCTCTCTCTCTCTTTCTCTTCTGACACGTCTATTTTTCTAATAATAGTATTCTTGCATTTAAATTAAAGCTTACATACATATAATAGGAAAAAATACAAACTACTAAAACTGAATACAATTGTTGTTATATTTGTGAATTTAAATATAATTCATAAAAAAATTCGTTATTTATGCGAACTTAATTTTATTTTCTATTTTGTACATGATTATTATTGCGCGACATGTCCTAAGGAAAAGTTCGTACTCACGTTGTATGGATTTGCCCATTTGTTTTCGATCTATTTCGAATGACTTTCGAGCTCAATTTGTGTACCGCGTACTGTCTTTAAATGACCGCATTTGTGCTTGGAATCATATAAAATTCAATCACTGAAGTTCTGAATGGTTGTTTGAAGTTATTGCATTTGGTACTTTGAATTTTAATTACGGATTATGTGGTAAATATAGAGCCACGATTTACATAACCTACCATCTAGTTTACTGGTCTTAATAAATTGATGAAATGTCAATTTATCTAGCAATATTTCTTAAATTTGGAAAGTTCTAACGAGTTGATATTGAATTTTCTATCCGAACAACCATTGACGAATGGTTTCTTCTAAGTCGTGGATCAACACAATTTGATCCTTGTCAGCTTTGAAGAATATTTTTAAAAAAACTCCTCATAGTTGACTCATTCACACTCATACCAAACAATGTAACAGAATTAATTTCTACAAAGTATAGAAGAAAAAAAACTTAAAAAAGATACATTTAATATACATTAGAAAATTATAAGGGATAAATAAGAAGTAAAATAAATGAACGAATATATAAAAATAAACAACGACAAAAGAAAAAACCATGGAAGGAACATTAATAATAATTAAAAAAAAGAACATGCAATAATTTTCATTAGTTCGCCACAAATGTCCGAAGCTCAAATACTCTGTTCCATACTTAATTTTGACCAACATACGACCATTCTATCTCTTTGATTCACATTTCATATGCGTATGAGTATGGATTTACCTTCCATAGTACCAGCTGCCGACAGTTCACTACGCTTTTGTCCATCATTTGAACATGACACTATTGGCAGCACCAATGGAATGACCGTCTTTTGTTTGGCGCCTTCGCCCATGTTTGCGACACTTTCGGTACAATGTTCATCGCTTAGCGTCACTCTCTTGGTTAACAATCGTCGCTCATTGCAATCAATAGATGATGGTGCCCATAAGTTATAAGCATTTCCTGGCAACGTTGAGGATGTTGCCGCCTGGGCTAATTGTGATACATGGCCACGTCCGCTAGTTGGGAATGTTTTAGACTTGGCCATAGTTGCTGACGATGCCACCACTGATGGTCTAGATGAATTGTTTACCGCACGTACATTACTATCGATTGTCGGAGGTCTTTTAACGTTAAGCTCCGAATTATCATTTTCTGGTACTTCTGATCCGCTTAAGCCTCGAATTTGTAACATTTTAGCGCATTTCAGTAAATCGTTCAATCCAGCTTCGGATACATTTACCTCCCCTTTATACATAAAGTCTACTAAAGCTTGAATTGCCCATAACTTTGTATCATCGGGGAGAATTATAATTGGATGTTTGCATGGATGTTCACTCAACAATTTTTCGAAATAAGAAGAGCACGCTGCCAAAACTAAACGGTGACAGTGCAATTGATGACCTCCACATGCCAATGTGACATCAACAAAACGCTGTCCAGCCAAGAGCTGCAATTTCACAAAATACAAGAATGAAACAATTACAATTTTAGCAATTGCTCTAAGAAATTTTCATATAAGACAAAAGAGAAATTATTATTTTTGTCGTCGTTACGTTTGTAGAGGATTTAGAAAAAAATGTATTTTTTTTAATTGTAATTTTTTATCCATTTTCATTCAAATTATATTTTTTTTTACCTCTGGAAATGCTGCTCCCAAATTTCCTAAATGGCTATTCCATCGAACACAAAATTGCGGTGATGAAGCGTCGTCACTCATTTTTCGATTGTTTGTTGTTCGTTTCTTTTTTTATTTACATTAACTTTGGCATTTAGCTCCTTGTTTGTTGTTTTAATTTTTTTGTTCGACTACAAGATGAGCTTCAGTTTGAAGATCTGAAATGAATTTGAGACCCAAAAATTAAAACAAAAATTAATAATTAAATAAAATAAGAGCTAATTGACACGTTAATTACGACGTCAGTTATATTGACGACCTGACTCTTTGCTATTGCAAAAGCGGTGAGAAATCGTATTGCTTGCATACAATTGTGTAGAAATGACACCCTAGTTTTCGTAATAGAAATTTATTGAATTGCAAAATCATAATTAATATCCGTTTTAAATCACATATTCTAAACAAAAATATAATAGCTGTATTCCATTGAGAAAATTTTGCTACTCACGAGTAGTTCTAACTGTCATCATCTAAACCACCTCGAACAAATGAGTAGTTCGCCATACAATTTACGGTAGGGTATTTTAGTTCCCGAACTGGAAATATAGTAGATGGCTTAGCGGGTTCGTTGGTTATGTTGAAGAGTCATATTTTTGTCAGTATTGTTTATGTGTATAAACTCAGTTTTTATTGTTTATGTGTGAGTAAACTCAGTATTGTTGTTGACTATTTTGAGGTTATGTGTTACTGCTGTCAGTAAATTTTGCATTCCATTGAACATCTACTCGCAAGTAACAGTGCGTAGCAAAATTGGTCCAATGGAATACAGCTAATATAAACACGACAGAAGGAAATCAATCTTCTGGATATTAAATGCAATTGCATTTTAAGTTCATTATTTATTTTGTAAATATCAATCATATATCAAGCGCCTCAATTTTGTAAACTTTCGGATAGTTATAAAATACGCCAATCTCCATGAAATGGTAGCATACCGAAATGCTTGCATACTTTTGTTGACATTTAGATACTTATCGCAAAGTGACAGTTTAAGTGCCGTTTTATTAAATTTTAAATAATTTATGAAAAAGTCAAAATTTTTGTGTAGAGGCCTATTCAGTTCTTCTATAATCTAAGATCTGACCCGTCTGTCTATTGTTTGAAGGATGCGCCGACGCATTAAAGGGTCTTATTTCAAAACCTTTGTTTTAGTCACCATTAACGAAAAAAATTACCTATTTTTATTTCAAAGTGTGATTCTAAATAAATTTTTTAAATACGATTTAAAAAAAATTCTATTTAATTAATTCAATTAATAAAAATTTTTATTAATTAATTAATTTAATAACAAATTAAGAAATCGTCTTCATATGCGGAAACGCAAAAATCCCTAAAAATTCACGTAGTTTTTTTAAAGATTATTTTTACAAATTAAAAAAAAATATCCTCTATTAAATTTATTCAAAAATAAATAATAAATATTATAAAAGATTAAAAGAGAACAAGAACTTCTTAAAAAAAGAAACGTTTTTAACTTTTGAAAGTCTCAAATACATTTGTACATTTTGTCATTTAGAAAGCACGTAATAATAATTTAAAAAAAGGGAATAGATTATAAATAACACCCCCCCTCCCACACACACACACACACAATCGGAAATGTTCCAAATTACGAAAATCTGCATAAAACTCAGTTATCTCTCGCTAAGGGGATAAAAACAACAACGAACTAGAACTATTCACACGAAAATTTCAGATTATTGATTTTTGGAGACTCCTGCCAACAACTTTGCTACTGCTAACATTTTAGGAAACTAACAACAAAACATAAATGAAAAGAGACAACAACATCAAAAAACAGAACGAACTAAAAATGGAAACTCAAAAAAAAACGAGAGGCCACCACCCATACAAATAGAAAAACGGAGCTTTAATTTCAGTACAAAATTTAATTTGCCTCTGTAGAGAAAGATGGACTTAATAAGTAAAGACCCTACACTAACTACTGACTGCAAAGCCTTTGCAAACGCACACACAAAGTCACAAGCTGTCACACATTCGCACATTCACAGCACACATGCCCAACACACATATAAACACTAAAGATAAGGATACGATTATCTAGACAGAAAATAGATAGGGTAGAGAGGGGTATAAATACACCGCAGGATACTTTGCCTATATTGGAGTCTATAGTGTAAGGTCATAGTATCAATATGTACAAAATGGACACTTTTGTAAGGTTCAGTGTACATACGCGCAAGTTTCTCCTCAATTCTCTGTAGGAAAAAAAATCGCCCAATTAACAAATGTCAATTTAGGGAACAGTTCAACTACGCGGACACGAATTAAATTAAATATTAAATTTACTTCCTTAGAATATTTTGTTTAAAAAAAATAAAAATATAAAAAAAGCAACTTTAAAAAAATATCAGGAGTAAAATATTGATTATATTTTTTTGTTGTTGAAAATAATACTTTATCTTTGTATTGTCACAAATTGACCTTCTATCAATAAGCAAGGGGTGGAAAATTGTTAATGCGTAAGTAATTAGTAAGACGTCAATAAAAAAGAAAAACTCAATGACAATAGAGCGGCGCTGCTATCGCATCTTCATTTTTCTTTTTCTTTTTTAATTTTATTTTTAATGTAAAATCAAATATAAAAAAAAAAAAACTAATTTTAAAACACCTTAAAAGGTGACATTTTGTAATAAGTTGTTTTTTTTTGTCTCAACTAATTTGTGTAATTAAGTAGAAGCAGCTTTTCCATATGCATATGCATATGATGTACACACGTTGTTCTATTATTAATTCTTATTTACAATATGCGCTGTGCGAACGTATGTCTTCGCTTAACATATGGTTTTGAAGTAACGATATTATTATAAAAAAAAATTATTTTTATTTTATTTTCTTTCTCTTTATAATACTTTTTGCTTGTATATATTTTGCAAATCGATTGTTTTGGAAAAAACAGTTATTTTCTTATTAAAGATCTTACAACCCAAATCCCCCCCCCCCCAAACTTTTCTATGTTCTTTGAACATTTCTTCTTATTTTCTTCGATTTCATATCTAGATTTTATCACACACTAATGAATATAATGTCATATTATATTGTTTGTTGACAGCGCGCTAACTCTCTATATTAAGCGCAAAAGCGCCCATAATATGCATGGCTGTGTGTATGAGTGCACGAGAGTACTTGTATATGCATTTGCTTATAAGAAATTTTATATGGTCTGACCCCTTAAAAACACACTACTGATTTAAAACCAATTTCATAGGGGCCTCTGTCTAAAGAGAGACAGCAAATCCAGAAAAAAGAGAGAGAGAGAGACACAGAACTCTCTCTCTCTAAGCGTATTAAAGCTCAAAAGTTCATATAAAGAGAATGTATGAGTGTAAAAATCAAGAGTATTTTATTGTACAAAAAGTCGCAATGAGTTTCAATCCATAAAAAAAAATTAGGGTTATGTTTTCTTCTTTTTAAATCCATAAAAATTAATTCAAATACATGAATACATATTTTTACAAAAGCAGCAAGAAATTTTCAAAGAAAGAAAACATTAAAAAAAAATGTATATTTTATTTTTTAGTAATTATTATTTTTTATGACCACGACTAATTGGTTTTATTAATTTTTTGTTTATATACAATTCTCCATAAATTACGACGATTCATTTTTAGAACCAAATTATTTTTGTTCAAATTCTATGCACTTTTTTTTAACTTTTTCCTTGTACAAACGAAAAATTACTTAAACTCTTACTTAATAAAAATAACCAACGATGGCAATTTTCTTCGAATACTCCTCTAACAGCAAAATTATGAACTATTAAGTTTTGTGAAGTTCGTAAATTTCAGTAAATTTTTGTTCACATCATTTTGGGTAGAATTTATTATTAAAGCAATTTTTAATTATTACGAATGAAAAGGGAAGTCTTTCAAAAATATTTGTACAACATAAGTAAGGAGGACTGTAGTGACCAATAAAAATCAGAAAATATTAAAAACATTCCCATTTACAATTACCAAAATAAACAAAAAATTTCTCATTCTGAGAATAAGCCAACATTCAAAAATAAAAATAAAAATAATGGCCCAATAATAAATAAATTCATTTTGCTCTTTTTTTCTTAAATAAATAACAATAATTGTTGTTCTCAACAATTATTATCGAGAAGGTCATTTAATAATTTTCCTATTTGACTGAATTTATCAAAAATTCGATTATTTCTTTAAAAAAAAAACTCGTACAAAAGCAACATATTTGTTTAGTGAGAATTTTCTTATAAAGTTTCGATGCATACGCATACGTGCATAGGTACATGTGATTCTGTTTTTCTCAAGTTCTTCTCTTGGATAGTTTTGACGCCATTTTCGGCTACAAATCATCGCTCTCAGTTCTTATTTTTCCTCTGCGATTACGAATGCACCATTGAAATCAAACACTCTCACTCTCATTCTCACCATATTATCATCACTCTTTCATAATCTAATACAATCTAGTTAAACGATGTTTACCTAAACAGCCCGGCGCACAGCACACAGTCACCCACACTCTCACACAAGTCGTCATAATTCACCCGCAAAAAAAAATAGATAAACTATTTATTCTCGGAGAGGATACATAATAAACGCAACAAAAACAAACAAATGCACACATCCACAAAACCTCCTGTATGCGTACAAGTTTAATTTTATAATTACACCACAAATCGCCTACACGTTTTTTTCTCTGCACGTTTAAACATAAGAGAAAAGAAAAAAAAACTACAATATTGAAACAGAATCCACACACCAAAAAGAGAAAGAAGAAGAGAAAATAAATCACCTTAACAGACATTTTTACAATTGGCCAAAATTTTGCATATTAAAAAAAAAGTATCGCCAACAGAATTGAAACAAAAAAAAAATCTGCCACATTCAAGACAATATATTCTTGTCCACATAACATTTCCATATGTATTTTAAAATAAAAATAGTGTTCTCCCCTATTTAGAATCGAAATTCACTATAAACTCCCTTTCGTTTTCTTCTTTTCCGAATAAAAAACACACACACATACTTACTTAATTCTTACATATGTTAAGATTTTAGATAATTTTTTTTTAGTTTTGAATAAAATATAATAAACGAATATAAAACTTCCGTGTTATTTTGTTTTATTTATTCACATTAAAAAATAAAAAAAAATCTATTAACATTTGACACGCAGAGCGAAGAAAATATACACAAAAATAACAGTGGCCACTCCATAAGCCATAAAAAAGCAGGAGCAAACCAATTTAAACGTATTCTGACAAAATTTAGAGCTAAACTGATTTGGCTCGTACACACAGCCACATTAAAAACACGCCAGCCAACAACTACAAGCACACACAATATCATATGTTCTAAAATCGATTCACAATAGTGCCCAACATCTTATATATTTAATTTGTTAAGGTTCTTTCACAATTCAAATCTTTCCATATGAGAAACAAGAAAATTTATTTCATTTTACAAAAAAAAAACGAAAAGCAAAAACAAGAAAAAAAACTTTCTTTGTTAATTGAAAAAATGTTATTTGTAAAATTGTAATTTTTGTAAATTTCTTTTTGTCTCTAATCAATTTAATATAGATTTTGACGAACATTTCATTCCACTGGTTAAGGTCAGTGAGTGTGGTAGGGAATACAGTTCTGACTGCCTAATGAAAACTGAATTGCAAATGATGTCAAAAATTAACGAATAAATATATAATTGGAAAAAAAATTTATAACCATAAATGATGTTTAATATAACTACAATACAATTGTCAATTACAACCATTCTTCCACATAACAAAACACTGAAATGTAGGGGCTACAATTGTAAAATTAAAACAAAATCGAATTCGGCGACAAAATAGTTGGAATTTTGTGCATTTCCAGAATATTGTAGACAGAGTTTAAAATTCTGACAACGACAACTGTATACAGTCTTCAGTTTCAGCTGGAATTATTGTTTTCCCACTTTAGATTAAAGAATACCCGTACGTCAGATTTTCATATTTGTATACGCAATTTTCTGTCCGAATTATTGGCAAAAGCGGCAAGAAATCATACTGCTTGCATACATTTCTGTAGATATTTTTATGAAGACATGACGACACCCACTGACATCTAGTTTTCTTAATAGGAATTTATTAAATTTCAAAAGAATAATTAATATTAATTTTAACTCATGTATTCCAAACAAAAATATAATTTAAACACGACATAAGGAAATATGTATTCTTTTTCAATCTTCTTCGTATTAAATACAAATGTATTTTAGGTTTATGATTTTATTTTGTAAATATCAATCAAATATCATGCGCCTTAATCTTCTAGATTTTCAGAGAGTTTTAAAACACACCATTCTCCTTGAAGTGGTAGCATACCGAAATGCTTGCATACTTTTGTTGACATTTAGATATAGGGTTTTCGAATAAGAGTGATATGATTCCCTTTCAAAAAAAACACACTAATTGTTAAGGAAATTCAAATGTTTTTTATTTAATGTGAAGTACAATCGATACAATTAAGTTCTGAATAAAACGTCATTCAAATGGCCTCCACGACCTCTTTTGCAGGAACGAATTCGATAAACCCAATCGATTGTATTGCACTTTTTCCACTAAATCAAATCGTATGTAATGAATAGCACGTTCAATATTGACTTCTAAAGCGGGAGGACAGTTTGTTTTATTGCTAAAGACCAATTACTTCAAATAACCCCACAAGAAATAATCTAATGGTGTTAAATCACAACTTCTTGGAGGACATTCAATGTCACAATTTCTTGAAATAATCGAATCTCCAAACTTTTCTCGCAATAATTCGGTTATTTTTTTTTATTGCGGCACGTGCTGTGTGGCAACAATTACTCTCCATTGACAGTAACGGTGATACCAGCTTCATTTCGAAAGGAGTCCACCAGACCAAAAACCCCACCAAACTGTCAATTCAGGTGAATGTAATGGGTGTTCATGATTAATTTGTGGATTTTCTTCGCACCAGAATCATTAGTTTTGTTTATTTACCGCACCACTCAGATGAAAGTGAGCCTCATCGGAGAAGATGATTTTCTTAAAAAAATCGGTATCGTTTTCAAGTTGTTCCAAGACAAAATCAGCAAATTCACGACGTTTACGGTGGTCCAATGTCTTCAGTTCTTGAGTAATAACAATTTTATACGGATGCAAGCCCAAATCCTTTCTCAAAATCCGCCAGGTTGTGGTTTGAGACAGTCCCAATTCTTGAGAACGTCTTGGAATCGACAAATTGCGGTCTTCAGCAACACTTGCCTGAACGGCAACAATATTTTTATTACTTCGAGCGGTTCTTTGTCTTATTGGTACTTGAACATTATGTAAAGAAAATGTACGCTTGAGATTTTTAACAATTCGACGAATAGCGAGCACAGTTGGACGATTATTACGACCTTAAAATGGCAAAAGCGCACGAATTGGAGAACGATTACTTTGATAATAAAATTGAAAAATTTGTAAACGTTGTTCTTGCGTATATCTCTCCATGATGAAATTGTAAGACATATTGCAAATGGCCGAAACGCCACTTAGAAATCATATCACTCTTATTGGAAAATCAAGGAGTGAAAGTTTAAGCGCGGTTTTTATTAAATTTTAAATAGTTTACGAACAAGTCAGTATAAATTAATATATTTGCATAAATAGTTTTATTCTTCACGACAGTAAATAGAAAGTTTTTATTTTAGAATACGAAGTGTTTTCTGAAAGGTTATTTTTCAAATGTGTGCGTTCTTACGTATGTATTCTCCAAAAATATGACAACATATTTTTGTACAGGCCTATTCTGTTCTTCAATAGGCTAATCTAAATAAGCGTGCTATTTCTGCCGCCATATTGAAGTTCCATTGTGGCGGTAGAGTATGCTTTTGAAATGAAAAATTAACTTTTCAAATTTATTTGAAATTTACAAGAAATCTTACCGTAAGTTTAAAATTATTTCTATCGCGAATTTTGTGTATGCCTAATTCGAACAAAAGGCGTATTTTGACACCTTTGCATTTGAATAAAGGCCCAAACACAATTCCCAAATAACTAAAAGTTTGTGACGGTTTTCAAAAAATTTTTCAAAATTTTTGAAACCGTCACAAACTTTTTTGAAACACACAAAATGGCGACGATCGACGATAACGATATACGGTTTACTAATCGACTTACTCCTTGTTTCTAATTTTGCCGTTGTCCTTATCGTTGTAGTACTGCCACAAGGCAGTATGGTTGAAATTGAAATCAAAAGCGGCAATCTCACACAAATGTGTAATTTATTAAAGTTAATTCAATCAGATTATAAATACTAGTTGATATACTACTTTTTACAGTAGATGCCAACCAAAATTTTATGACAAATTCACCTGATTTATTCGGTATGTAGTGGGTCAACCTTTGTTTGGGAAAAGCTGTTCATCAACTGTGATATTTGCAGATGTCTTATAACAGTTTTGACATTTTCAATAAATATGTTATGTCTGCTTTATTATTGATACAAAAAGCCTATCTAACCTTACTAAAACGTTGTGATCGTTTTTTTTTCTTATTAAAAGGCAAAATCTTAGTTTTTCGGTTCATATTTTCTGTTGCTCTGCAGTCAGACTATCTTCCTCTTTATCTAGAATTTTTGATGATCAATTTTCATAATCGCTATCGACTTCGTGGTCAGTTCGAAAAATTCGTCGAATTAATCTTCACTTTTAGATTGTGAGCTTTTATCAATCTTCAATTGTGTTCGTTATTTCTTGCAATAAGTCCTTGATTCTTGAATTTTTGGACATCCTTAGCAACAGGACAACGATCATGTTTCTATGTTTGTGCTCGGACGCTTTCTATACCGTCAATGCGATTGGGATGAAACGTTGCACTTCTTAAGTTCAGTCTGGAATAGGTAACGAAGGTGCGCTCTTGTTAATAGCATGTGCGGTTCCGGCTGAAAACGCAAAATTTACTTTTTTTGTCCAACCGTCAAAAGTGACTGCGATCAACTGTGATATATTCCGACCACGAAAAACTTTGAATATTTCGGATATGATGAGAGATATTGTCTCGCGTGGGATATTATAGCAGTGGTAAGAAATTGAAAATCTTTTGGAATGGTACTAATTTTGACGGCACAATGCGAATTACGCGGAAACGATGGGAGATAGATATTGACTCGCGAGGAATATTATAGTAGTTGACGAAAAAACACGAAATGAACATGCAAAATAGCGTTCGCAAAATTTTTCAACTCCAAATAAAAAAAAGGGGCAAATTTGTAGAAATTCTCCGCTTTCAAGGCATCATAGTGTCGCCGCTTCCAAATAATTCGATTTGGGCTTACATATAATATTTAATGACCTCTCGAGTACCTCGAAAAAGCATAGTAGTGACTTAATAAAAAACAAAACAGCGCGATCATTAGATACACCGTAGCTCAAAATTCGGCAAAGAGAAAGGATAGTCAGTTCACCCTGATGAATTCGATTCCAAAATTACCGATGACAGACTGCTGTGCATCCAGAGTCATTCATTCGGATTTAAAAATGGATAGTGTCAATTGTAACAGAGACTGAAACCACAGTCTACAACATTGTCATGTGCTGAAATATAGGACAGAATCTTCAGGAATATGCTGTTCAAAAGGAAGACATCAGCTGACGCTATTGAACGAGCTTCCCGAGCCACTGATATCGTATATATCAGGCGATTCGTTCGAGTCTAAGCATTTTTTTGCAGAATATTCGCAAATATAATTTGTTATACCAACTGACGTCTTTGGAAGCAAGCCGCTTTTGATAGCATATCCAGGATAAAACTCTACACATCCATGGGAGAGTTCGACATCCTAGAAAAATTGGTTGGACTGACCATGACTAGTGTGAGAGAAAGAGTAAAAGTAGCCGAATCACTTTGTCATTGAACAAACACAATGGGCAGGATGACGCACTTTAATGTGACTCAGGAGTAAGTATGAAGGGTCGATCTAAGGCACCAACCTATAATCTTGACAAATAACTTAGCTCACATTTCCGAATTTAAATTATGGTCCTTCGTCGGATTATATATACATACATACATATTATTGAGGGTTTTTCTAATATTTTAATCACATTCGTTCCTTCTACGTAGTACGTTAGTTAATTCACAACAACAAAACATTTAAAATAATCAAATATGACAGGAAAAACTATTATTACAGAATTAAATTAAAAAACATTCATTAAACATTATAAATGAATAACAAGAAAATTACTTACTAAGCAATTAATTGAATTTTTCAATTATCGCTTACGTTCCATAAAAAAACAATATTCTCTGGAATTTCCAAATCAATCGAATTAATGAATTGTCTGCACAAAAAAATACTTTTCTATAATTCACGGTAATATAATTTAATTTTAATTTTTCTCTGTAAATACTTATAAAATTTATACCAAAAATATATTGATTTTAAATTCCGCGCAATTTACTGAAAATTTAATATGTTCAGAGTAAAAAAAACTTAAATTATTCTTATTTTTTTATGAAAGTTTAACACTTTAAATATGAACTTTTTAAGAATTACGAACATAAGAATTTTGAATTAACAATTATTTTTATTATTTTAAGGCAACAATTATTATCGAATTGATCCACATAAAATAACGTTTTTGAATTTTATAATAAGCACTACAGAATTATATTCAAAATATTGTGCACAATCAAATTTTCACTTTTATACATTTTTTTCTTAGCACAAAATAGAAATATGGAAATTTATTTAATTCAAATACAAGTCCACAAAAATTTGTCGAATTATACAGAATTTCACAAAATTTAAACAAAATTAAACACCAAATAGCATTTAATAAAAATCTACAAATTTCAATAGAAAAATTTTAAATATTCAAAAAACTTTGTGCGACGCATTTAACTTGTAACTGAACAAAAGTCGTAGTCTTAATTTTTTGCACACTTTTAATTTTTAACTAGAAAAATTTATTAAATAATTCCATAAAAATTATGTAAATTTCTTTAGGACTTTTTAAATATACAAATTTGTATATAAATGACAAAACGATTAACTTCGATTCAACGTAGACACGCGTTTCTAATTCCCACGCAATTAGAACTGAATAAGAAAATTCAGTTGACATATTGACAATGATTCAAGTTAGCTATGACGTTTGAACTTAGATTAAAGAATACCTGGATAGGCCCGTACGTCAGATTTACGAATTTGTATACGATATTTTCTGTCTCAATTATTGCAAAAGCGGCGAGAAATCATATTGCTTGCATATATTTGTGTAGATTTTTCTATGCAGACATGACACCCACTAAAATCTACTTTTCACAATAGAGATTTTTTGAATTCCAGACGCATAATTAATATTTATTTTAACTCACTTATTCCAAGCAAAAATATAATTTAAACACAACGACAGGCAATGTTTAATATTTTCCAATTATTATTTATTTCATAAATATCAATTAAATATGAAGCGCTTCAATTTTGTAGACTTTCGGAGATGCTTGTATACTTTTGTTGTTTTTGAAGTTGTTATTTTGACACTTATTGGAAAGTGCAAGTGAAAGTATGGTTTTTCATCTTTTTTGAAGTATTCATCTGCGGCAATTATTTATATAGTATAATTGATAAAATTTATTGGCCAATGGGGGATAGTATTAAATAGATTTTGAAATTTTGTGAAGTTTGTGTGACAAGAAGTTGCGAACAACCCAGATTTACACCGTTAACCGCTCTTACAACAGACAATGTACATTTGATTTGTGTCCCTGCTAAATATGCTGCTTCCCAATTGATATGGAATAATATGTGAAGTTGGCCGTGATCAACACCGTTTATACGTTTTTGACGGTGCTAATAAAACAAGAAACGTAATTAGGGGGTAAACGTAAATTTAAAATATTTTTTATTTAGGAAAATCACGTATACTCGAATTGGTATATTTGTATATGGATAAGAAAGTTTCGTCTTGAACCTTTTCAATGCTTTTAAGACCCCGTCAATATGCCTCATAGCATCTTCTTTATTTGGAATTGGATAAGTTAAGTTTACCTGTTCTTCATCGGTTTCGTTTTCGTGTTTGTGACTAGCCACAACATCAACGATATCCATAACTTCAGAAGTTATCACGTTAATTTCGAGGTCCATGTCATTTTGTACAGGTTCGGTAGAAATTTGTTCCCCGCCATTTGTTGCAGTAAATCCTTCGATATTTAATCGAACCGCAATGTCACAGGCCCTAATCTCGAATACATGGACTGGTAACTGGCATATTGCTGGATGCGAGCTGACAAATCATTCTTTAATGATTTCTTCCATTTCATCGTACAATCTATCCATAAAAGCTAGCATCGGTAGGCATTCACTCATAAACAGAAAAGATCCTGCCAAAAATATAAAGGAGATGATGGAGATTCACGAAGATGTAAAGTTCTCCATGGGAGGGGGAAGGGAGAGAAAACAATAATAAAAAGTAAAGAAATTATTGTAAAAAAAATTAAAAGGAAAAAACTCAATGGGGGAGTGGAAAAGAGAATGAGAGGGAAGGTAAAAAAACTGCGAAAAAAGAAAAAATGATTGCAATACCGAGCCAATCCGCGACAGAGGTGGAGCAAGCCCCTAGCACTCCGTCTATTTACAAAAATTAGTTTAATATTTGTTGTCCCCCAATGGAGGATCTATCAGATGTTAAGCTGATAAGAACAGATACTACACTTTGATTTTAGCCACAAAGGCCGAGAAGCAGTAACAACCGAAGCCTTATCAATATTCTATATACCGTCTTAATCATTGTTTCGGTGCGAATCATATGAAGCGAAATTTTTTAGCGTGCATTTTGGTTGCAACTGATCACAGAATCTTTTTATTCAAACAATAAAATTGAAGAAATTTTTCTTCTCCCAATCGTTTTTGATTAATTGAATAGAAAACTGAACAAAAAACGAAGATAATTTTGAAAAGAAAGTAAATTTCTTTTGCGGTGAATTAGTTTTGCACGTGCAAACGCCGAAATTATGGCTTCATGGGCGCATCTTCAGTAAGGAAGTAAAAAATAATACAGGGGCGGGTTTGTTTGTTTAAATTATAGGTATCAGGGTACCGCCAATGCGAGAAGCAAAGGGGCAAAACTGGGTTCATACATTTTTATACAAAGTTGCTTGATTATGTCAGAGTTGATGTTGAGCGGAGCGCAGAGCGAAGCAGATTCGATGCGAGAAAACAATTTTGAAAGTTTCATTGTTGAAGTACTATATATTGGCTGGAACCAATTCCCACTGTAATTTAAAACTGACCAGTAAGTTTCGACCAAGTTAACCAAGTTTAAAACTGCAAAATTATAACCTGACCCTTTTTCGGCGATATAACAACCGGAGACTTGTGCCGACTGGATAGAGTTTTCAGAAGTATTAATAGATGCAAAAAAATTTCGTTGCAGCAATTGTTGGACTTAAATCATAATTTGGATCTTGTTTTGTTTGAAAACAAATTAAAAAACGTTCATTCCGAACAATCCCCAATAAAAGTACCAACGCTTTTCTTGTATTCGGAAAGTGGGAGAATAAAGCGTACTCATAGTAAAATATATACACAGTCCAGATATCTGGGCGTGGAAAGTATTATGGTTGTGTGGGCGATAAAGAGAGGAGGTGTCATCGGTGCACTTTGCTAAATGACAAATTATTTCTTTTTATTAAATATAAATAAATAATGGTTTATTTAATAAAAATAAATAAAATAAAACCGATGGTCCACTAAAAATAAGCAGACGAACTGTCGACATTGGCAGTGGTTGGATGGGCTTTAATTCCCATTACACATTATTCATTGCAAATCCGAACACATTATTCATTGCAGGAAGCTCCGATTGTTTTGAAATGATTAAACGCTGAATATAGTTTATTTTAGGGAGATAATACTATTTAATAACATATCAATACCAAATGAAGCTGAGGATCGGTCGACGACGTATGTCACTCATGTAACATACTTCGCTGATCAATTAGCTTCATTTAAATTGCTTCACAAAAAGTATCATACGTTATTTTACGAACTGTTGACACTCCCAGTTTGTACGCAAGCCTTTTTTGCTCACTTAATTTAACAGCAAATCAAATTTACTGATGTTAAAAAAAAAAATATTCACATCGTTGGCCCTTAAATCGCTGCAAAACACTTTGAAAAAACCCACACCCCCTTTTCCGATCAATAGTTTTTATGTAAAGCAAAACCGTCAATTTTTGCAACTGCAACTACAGACATCAGACCATGTGCAAATTGCACACACACATTCCTAGATGGTATGTCCATAATTTAAACAAACAAACCCGCCTCTGTATCATTCTTTACTTACAATACTTACTGGCCTATGAAGCCATAATGTCGGCGTTTGCACGTGCACAAATAATTCACGTCAAAAGAAATTTACTCTCTTTTCAAAATTATCTTCGTTTTTTGTTCAGTTTTCTATGCAATTAATCAAAAACGATTGAAAAAATAAATAATTTATTCGATTTAATTTTTTGAATAAAGCGTTTCTGTGGACAGTTGGAAGAGAAAACAAATTTTCCAATTTAAGTTGTAACCAAAACGCACGCTCAAAAATTTCCCTTCATATGATTCGCACCTAAACAATGATTAAGACGGTATATAGAATATTGATAAGGCTTCGGCTGTTACTGCTTCTCGGCCTTTGTGGCTAAAATCAAAGTGTAGTATCTGTTCTTATCAGCTTAACATCTGATAGATCCCCCATTGGGGGACAACAAATGTTAAACTAATTTTTGTAAATAGACGGAGTGCTAGGAACCGGCCCAAATATAAATTGTTACCAAGTGTTATAAATGCAAAAACACTTGGTAACGGGGTAAATCAATTGATTGTCAGAAGTGGGGGATTTTGAGTATTGTGACGCATAGGCCATGTGCAAATTCCATACACATAGTGACGTTGCCTTGTGTGTGTATGCAATTTGCACATGGCCTAGACGTCTGGAAAATGGCTGTGTTACATTGACCGACGGCCTGAAGTAGATTAGGCAGCGCAGTGTTTGAATTTTTTTATATTATGCCATAAATTCAAGCAACCTGCTCCCTTTTTCTAATCAAGAAATACACTTGTTGAAAGACGTTAGTTGTCTGAGCAAATCCCTCAATTTATGCTACTCAAACAGAAATTATAGCAAGACGAGTGGATCAGAAATATAAAAATCGATCGTAATTCTCAATTTTTTGCAGTAGAATGAAATAAAATCATTATTGTAATAGAGGCGAAAGGAAAGACAAATGACGTCGAATGGGAAATTTCATTTAAGAGGAAAGGAGACTGCGAAGCGACAGAGAATAATAAACATGCTTGCACTTCACACACCTCCGTTTCTCTTCCACACTATCTAGTATTGAACATGGGCTTATGAACTTTTTACATTTCGCTAAGGGTTACTCGTTAGAAATTTGGCGTCTAAAATTGTTCTTGCATTATTTTGAAGACAAAAGCAAATATTTATCTTTGGTGGACTTTGCTAATTCGTTTTCTGTTGTGTTTTCTATTATTTTAAAAATGGAAATAGAACAGGAATTTGGAAAAAAGGAGCTTCATTAAAGTGTTATGCAACTTCGTTTTAATTATAGCATCAAGTTCCTCTCACTAAACATTTCTAGAGCAAATTTTTTGCATTTATAACATTTAAAGTTGCGACAGGTTTATGAACTTTTAACTTCCTCCTCTGAACGGTGGAAAACCGAAACTTCCGATGAGCTTGGGTTTCAGCAGATAAAATTCGAGTTATCTATCCTACGAGCAAGCAATTTTTGTATTTATTTTTTCGAATAATCAATCACATTTTTTAATGGCGTAGATTTAAAAATGATTATCAATGCGGCATTTTTATTGAAATTAGTTTTTTTCACTTTTCAGAGTATTGTTATCGTGTTTTTTTTATTCGATTTTTTTTTTAAATTTGACAAAAATCTGTATAGCAAAAGATCTTCTGCAAACTTCCGAAAATGATCTATCACAAAAAATACACCCTTTCGATTTTGAAAAAAATTCACCCAATTTTGACTGATCCATCTCATATGCGATATCCTTTTTATGTATTGTATTATTCCCTTACTAACGGTTTTTGTCTGTGTTTAACGTGCTTAACTTACCACTGTCGTTAAATATATTTCAAATCTACAATATTAAAAACTCTGCAAACGGCAATTTAATGATGCAGGAACGTTTACGTCTATTAGAAAGTGGTCTTGATTTAGAATTCAGCTAGCACGATAACTTAAGTATAGCCTAAGTTGTCGGAGTACTTGAGATTTTATAGTTTAGTGTAACTCTTAGCTTGTCATAACAAATAACAGTCCACCGAATAATAAAAATTTAAAACACAAAATATTTCACACTAAATTTCCCATAAATCAGATAATTTTTGTGTGCGCGTCAAAATACGTCAAAAGAATAGGCGAACACAATCAGTGACATCTATCGATTAGACTGCACAATTCGATTATTGTCATAATACGAAGTCTGTTCAAAAAGTATCGCGAATTTTGAATTTCAATTTTTTTGTGGCGTTATGTTGTTACTCATGTCTCTCACTTATGCCGACAAGTAAGGCCATTTTTAATGTTTAGTTAATTTTTGACAGCTGCTTTGCTTGCACGTGTTTTGGCTCATCTTCGATTTTTGCCCATTCCAAAAAATGGATCAAAGAATCTATATGAAATTTTGTGTGAAAAACAAAATTAATTGCGCGGACGCATTCCGAATGTTAACTATGGCATATAGTGAAGCTACCTTGAACCGAAGCAACGTTTATCGGTAGTACAAACTGTTCTCAGAGAGCCGAGAAGATGTGAATGACGAAAAACGTGCCGGACGCCCGAACACGTCAACAACAGACGAAAACATTGATGAAGTGAAGAAAATAGTATTGGCCAATCGTCGAATCACCGTTAGAGAAGTTGCTGAGGACTTAAACATTTCGATTGGCTCGTGCCAACCGATTTTTACCAATGATTTGGGCGTGAGACGGGTCGCCGCGAAATTCGTACCAAAATTGCTGAATTTCGACCAAAAACAGCATCGCATTAACATTGCTAAGAAGCTCTTGCACTCTGTCCGCGACGACCCAAATTTGCTCCAGAGGGTCATAATTGGTGACGAATCATGGGTTTATGGTTATGACGTGGAAACCAAAGCTTAATCATTCCAATGGATGGGACGAGCCAAGACCGAAAAAAGCGCGCCAAGCAGGAGCGTGGTGCATCATGAGTTCTAGCCACATGGTAGAACGGTCAATAAGGAATATTACCTGCAAGTTATGCACAAGTTGCGCGAAGCAATCCGCCAGAAATGCCCGCATTTGTGGAAGAACAAAAATTGGCTTTTGCACCATGATAACGCCCTTGCTTACGCATCGTTGCTTGTGCGCGAATTTTTGGCCAAAAACAACACAATAATAATGCCGCAGCCACCGTATTCCCCAGATCTGGCCCCCTGTGACTTTTTCTTGTTCCCGAAACTGAAGAGCCCCATGAAATAGCGACGCTACGCTACGATTAAGGAGATAAAGACGGCATCGAAGGATTCGAGGATTGGGAAAAACGTTGGCACAAGTGTATAATATCTGGTGGGGATTACTTTGAAGGGGACAAAATAGATATTCATGAATAAAGAAATAATTTTTGAAAAAAACACAAAATTAGCGATACTTTTTGAACAGATCTCGTATTTCCCGCATTTAAGGTGAATTTACTTCTAAATACCTGCATTTAAGATGAATTTACTTGTAAATATATGCATTTAAGGTGAATTTACTTGTAAATACCTACATTTAAGGTGAATTTACTTGTAAATACCTGCATTTGAGGTGAATTTACTTGTAAATACCTCCATTTAAGGTGAATTTACTTATAAACACTTCCATTTAAGGTGAATTTACTTGTAAATACCTGCATTTAAGGTGAATTTACTTGTAAATATCTGCATTTAAGGTGAATTTACTTGTAAATACCTGCACTTAAGGTGAATTTACTTGTAAATACCTTCATTTAAGATGAATTTACTTGTAACATAAATACCTCCATTTAAGGTGAATTTACTTGTAAATACCTACATTTAGGGTGAATTTACCTGCATTTAAGGTGAATTTACTTATAAAAAAAAATAAGGTAAATACCATTTCGATTATCAAGCACGCCATAAGTACTTATTCAGTTATTGTTTTATAAATTTTTAGTATATGAAAAATCTTTACTTACCCTTATCTAATTGTTTTTTTTTTAAATAAATTTTTACTTACCTTAAACTTATCTCAAATTTTCAATGGTATTTTTAAAAAAATTTTATAATTATCGATGGTTAATAGATCTGGAAAACTTATGTGGGTATTTTCTATAGAAGAAAAATTAAGACACCATATTTTTTTGTTGATAAAACTTGTAAAAATACAAAGCAAAATTCCCTTTCAATAAAATTTGATAATGCTGTATTTCTTCTAGTAGAAAATAGTCTAGATGATGTAGACGAAAAATACCAAAATTTAGGAACACAAAACTCAACGCAGGAGAAAAAGTACAGCGCCATCTGTTAGGACACAAAGACATCTGAAACGTAATCACTTTTTACTCAAAATAGAAAATAGACTAAATGGTTTTTTTTACTAAACTCAAAATAGAAAATAGACTACATGGTTTCCATCTTATATCTCTGATGTGCAGTATTCAATTGGAAAATATAATGGTTTGTACAAAAAAAAACCATTTCGATTAATTTTTTGCAAATGTGAAACATTTTGTAGAAAAAAGAAATGACCAAAAATTCAACATGGAATTCATTTCTTTTATGAATCCATAGTTCGATTACAGCGCTACTAATAATGTGTTTTTAAAGATATCTATCGATATATATGAACTTAAGGTTAGGTTTTAAAAGTTATTTATTTACAAGTGAGTAGATTAATGTTATGAAAATAAATTAGTAAGAATTATACAAAGTAAAAATCAATTGTGATTATTAAAAACTAATCATTTTCTACAGTTAAGAAGCAATGAAATTAAAGAAATACAAAGAAATTATTATTGCTCTTTTATCAATTTGATGTTTAATAAAAATGAAGTTAAAAAAAAGCACCACGCATATTTGAACTCATAAAAACGATCACTTACAATACGAACCCATTCTAAATAATAAATTCATTTCATTTTGAATAAAGAAAATGTTTTAATAACACCATTTTATTTACTATGATTTGTGAACAACAACAAAAAATGAATAGAAAAAGATAAAATCGATTTAATGGAAAAATCATAATTTCTTTTTGAAAGAAAACGTTTAAATCATAGTAATTTCTCGCACCAAAAAGGAATTGTATTTAAAAACTGAACAAAACAGTTTATTGCTGATTTTATCTATTAAAACTATCCCTAATTTTTGATAGTTGCCTTATTGATTTTGAAAAGCCTTGAAAGTTTTGAACTAAACCCTTACAGAGTCGATTACAATTGGTAGCAATTCATTACTGCTCAAATATCAACCGACAACAAATAAACGTTTTGAGCTTATGTCTTCGATTCAGTCACAATTGTGTCAATACACACGTGACGCTTTTCAATGTTGTTTATAACAAACATTTGAGAAAATTATCATTTAATTTAGCGCATCGTTTAATTAAGTAAGAAACAAATAAAATTAAGTCAAAAATTACATAATAAAAAAGAGACACAATAAAAAAGAATATTTTTATAAACAAAAATTAAATTTGTATACGAAAAAGAAAAGAAAATAATTTAAAAATAAATCTGATATTCCTAAAAAACTAATATATGAAATGAAACTTTCTTTTTCATTTAAATTATTATATTTCTATTTAAGTAGTGGAACAGAAAAGAAACTTAATTGATTTTTTTGTTAATTAATAGATTTTTTTTTAAAATGTAGGCAGTTCTAAATGAAAATTATTTTTAAAAATTATACCAAAGAAAATAATCGAAAAATTGACATTTTTATGTGAGCGAAGACACAACTTTTGCTTGGATAAAAAGAAGAGACAGTCACAATTTTATATTGTAGTTGTTATAGTTTATGAATTTCTCTAAATCAATTTTCTTTTCTCTTGTACATTGAAAACGTCATCAAATTTTGATGAAGATTGAAAACTTTATCAAATTAAAGACAGTATTTTCTGCACAATTCTCTCGGAAAAGATATTCTCAAAAGCTCTGTAAACATTTAGTTCAAAATTTACTTATAACTCAGTTTTCCGGACATTTGCGATTATCATGAAATAATATAATATTTTCACAGGTAGTTAAAATAATGATAATTTTATTAAGAAATATTAACCATCATCGCCTATAAACGATTTTGTATATAGTAAAAAAAAAACCAACAAGATTATAGCAAAAAAGGAATCTTTGAAAAATATCTATCAATATTTTCATATCCTTAAGTTAATCTATTAGTTTTCTTTTTTGTTTGCACACATTTCTCTGTTATAATAATAATAAAAAATTAGTTAATCGATTTGAAAAGAAAAACAAAACAAAATTATAATGATACAAAACAAACAAATCGAAAATAAATAAAAAAATAATGAAGAAATGAACCACCACAATCTATTTTTTATTATAATTGTTATTATTTGTAATTATTTGAAAATTTAGCTAATTTCTTTTTGTTGAATATTATTATTTATTGATTTGATGAATTACATAAAAAAAAACTTTTTTCTAGTGGTAAAATAACTAAAAATAATACAAAAAAAATAATAATAATATAAGTGTATATAAAAACAAAATTACTGAGATGATAGTAATTAATAATTGTTAAAAATGATCGAACGAGAGAAGAAAACAAGCGAAAAAAGAGAAGAGAATCAAAATGATATCTTTAACTTTTATTTAAAGTATTAAAAATAAAAATTGAAATTTGTTTGCTATTCCGTTCTGATTTGTTTTCTCTTCCATTTTTTTTTTGGCTTTTCTCTTTCTTTATATTTCTTCCTTCTTATTTCTTTCCGTATATTTATTTAATAATAATAAAAAAAAATGGGAGAACAAGTTCATGATTTTGTTTATTGGCTTTTAGCAGTGAACATTTATTTTTCCGTAAGAATATAAAAATTGACTTGTACTCGACTCTTTCCTTCTTTCTATTTCTTACACTCGCTTCGTTTCTTGACTCTTTGTGTCCTTTTCATTCTTTTCTTTGTTCCACTTTTTCTTCTTCCGATATTTTTATTTTTGTTTTCTTTTAAGTTTTTTAAATTATGTTTTCTTTTTCAAATATAAGTTTTTACTTTTGTTTTTTATTTACTTCTTTCGTATTATTTTTAATAGCAATTTCCACGTGTACATACACGTATATATATATATAAATATGTTGTTGTTTGGTGTACATGACTTTCTACTTAATTATAAAATAATTTTCTTTTTGATTGTACGAAATTATTTTTAATTCGCGCTTTGCTGTTTAACATAAAAACCTTTTTTTTATACTTAATTTCGTGTTTTTTTCCGTTACTAATTTAATATTTGATAATTTTCTTTTTTTCACTCAATTTTTTTCCTAAGCTGTTAATTGTTTTTATGCCTCGATAACTCTTTGTGTATCTCTTTTTCTGCGGTTTTCTTTCCCTTTACTTTGTTACTTAAATAATAATTGTTTTTATTTACTAAAATATATTTGTTTCGTTTTATTTTTTTTTTGCTTCAGTTATCATAATTTATTTGATTGGATTTTCATTATTATATAGTTTAATATTGGTTCTGCTTAAGTTACATTAAGAAACAACTCTCCCCTCCTTGTAGATCATCCTGTAAACGTACAAAAGAAAATATAAAAATAAAAAGAATTATTTTATAACCAAATTGACATTTTAAGGAAATAAATCAATCTGAATAAAACAAATTATAAGAGAAATTATTAATAAAATACAACAAAATTGAATCAAAAAAAAAATATTACATTAAATATTGCTACTAAAAACAAAAGAATTCTATTAAAAATAGAATTCTATTAAATTATAAAATAACAACAAATAGAGAATTTGATAAAATAATTAAATTTTGCATTTTTTTTGTTCTTTTATAAACTTAAACTAGTTTAAAATAAAAATTATACAATTTGTGATAAAATATGTATTTTTTTTCGTAGAACTTTTAAAACTAATAAAAAGAAAAATTATTGATCTCTTGTAATTTATCATCTTAAAAGAATATTATCAGTTTTTTTATTTTAATTAAAGTAATTTTTCGTTTGCCCTATGAATTTTGGTTTTTTCTTATTATTTGGAAATTATAATGATTTGTTTTGATCTTGTTATAATTTTCAATGAAGAAAAAAATTATCATAAAACAGAAAAAAAGGATAAAAAAATCTTCTTGTTTATTCCTTAAGATTTTGTAGATTATTTTTTTTTAAAACAAACCAAAAATTGAAAATAATAACTCTACATTTTTGTTTTAGTTATTTATTAAATATTTTAATATAAAAAAAGGACAAGAATGACTAAACAAACAAAAAAAGAAAAGAAAATATACATCGAGAGAAAAGATAAAAATTCAAATAAAATAATTATTTTGTTTGTTGGTGAATTCATAAGGAAGACAGTTAACTTGTTTACATTATATCTTTTTTATTTTTATTATTTCGGTTTTTATCCTTCGTTTTCTTTATTCTTTAATTTTCTTTCAATTATCTTTTCTTGTCATTAATTAAATAGGAAGGAAATGGTTCAAGTTGTTTTCTTTGCAATTTTTGTTTTTCATTTTGAAACAATTTTGAAGAAACAATGTTCTCCAAATTTAGAAAAAATTAACATGAACTGAACTAAAATATAAAAAACAAAAAGGAAATGAAAAAATATCTTATCTTAAACTATACAAAAACGTTAAAAGAAAATTTTAATTTTTTTTCGATGCCTTTATAATAGGAGAGCATTAAATTATTATGCTTTGTATCGAACGAATGCAATATTATTTCTACCTCAAACTTGATCTTTTTTTTTTACTAATGTGTTCTGTTTATTTAGCTTTTGAATTAAATTGTTCATATTTGATTTAATTACATAATCTTGATGATTTATTTTTTATAAAATAATTACGTCTGTAATAATATTCTACACCCGTTCAAAAGTATGAAAGCTAATTGTTAACTTTACTCATTGCAGAAAAAAATATTGATTTAAGAATAACATTTGCAAAAGTTGAAAATATTCAAATCTTTTTATGGATAAATGAAATGTTGTATAGATAGATTTGATGGCACCAAAATAGTTCAATAATAATAATAATAATAATAATCATAAGCTTGCTGTTGTTTGTTCTTATTTTTATGCCTTTCTTTTTGTATAAATCTTACTTAAAAATTTTTTTAAATTTTTTTTTGCTACTTTAAAAGGAGCATAATTTTATGATATGCAAAAATATACAAATTACTTCTTGCAGTTAGTAAGTTAGTTAGTTAGTTACTTTTCCGTGTGTTTTTGTGTGAATAATTATGCGTGTATTAATTGTGCTTTAATTGCCCTATTAATTAATAACAAATGCTTTAATTTACTTTATTAATTATTTTGTAAACGAATTTTTTAATAGAAAAAAAAGACAAATTATAAATATTTATTAAGGAAAGAAAATGTTTGAAATTTTATTAATTATAATAATAAGAATAATAATATTAACAGTGGCTATTTATTTACTTGTTTTTATCTTGAGAATTTTTTTTTTACATAATACAGGGTAGGCTATCTGTTTTTATAATTTTTTTAACTTTCACGTGAGTTTTTTTTTTATAATTGTCCAGCATAAAGGAGTAAATTTTAGTCAGATACTGGAATTCAAATTATTGTGCACCATATCAACATTATTTTGTATATGTGAAAATATAACCGCTATAAGAACGCGACAAATAAAATTGTCGAATCTGGGGCCTGGAAAATCTTTATCTGATTTACGAAAAATTGATGTGCATCCTAAAGAAGTCATAAACGTGACAATTTTATTTGATCTTGACGTCAATGATCGTGAATAGGCCATTTTACAGTGAATCCTGAACGATACCGTGACATATTAACGAACTTTTTGTGGTCGAAATTTGAATGAATTGTATGTGATTGAGCTTTAGTTTCCACAAGACAAAGCTATTAGCGACACAACACGTCAAAACATTGGTTTGTTCGGCACTAAATTCGATGATCGAGTGATCGAGTAAACTCTGATGTGAATTAGCCGTCATGATCTTGCGATTTCAAATAGTTGAACTTTTTTCTTTGGGACTATTTGAAAGGAAAAGTATAAGCAAATCATCCGAGAACAGTTCAAGACCTAAAGATTGAGCCGCTGTTGATCAAATTTTTTTGTGGAAAAAATCATCGAAAATATCGACGTTCGGATGCAGGTCTACAATTGAGTTGTGTACTGGTATTGATTTTCCATTTATGATGTTTGCTCACGATGCGTGTTTTCTTTCTGTTTATAAAAAAAACAACCAACAGATGGTCCATTCTTTATAGGTATATATATTTTTGTTGTTGAAACTTTTGCCTATTTGTATCTGCGTTTTTTTTATCCTTTTAACTTTTAAACATTAACAAAATATATCTACGTTATGTATTTTGTTAATGTTTAAAAGTTATTATATAAAAAATTAAAGAAAAGAAAAGAAAAACAACACAATGAGAACTTTTACCAAATATTTTGGTGAAATGGCAACTACAAATAAATACAAAACAAACAAAAACTGAAAAAAAATTAGTGAATCACTCAAACAAGCAACTCTCACATAAAGTTAATGCCCAACAATATACAATAAATTATCGGTCAATATTTCTATTGTACTTCGCATACCGGACCCAGCTCTAAAAAGCAAGTCTCTTCTGTATGCATTTGGCCTTATTTTGGGTGCATAAAAAGGCGAAAATTGTTTGATAATTTTTATTTAAAAAAAAATCCGAGCAATAACATTAAGTGGTTACAAAAAAAAAAACAAGAAAGAAAAGAATAAGAAAAATTTTACAAAAAAAATAATTTTTTGGGATTATACGAACGGTTTTGATTTATTTTCAAATGTGTTAAAATTTATTAATATCAAATTTTATTAGATTATATAAATTTTTTCTTCTTCTAATTGTTTGCCTCCTACAGCACGGTACTATTTTTTAGATACAGGCAAAAGGCGTTTTCCATTGGACCAATTTTGCTACCGCGGTAGAGTTGCAGCTGTCATCATCTAATCTACCTCGAACAAACGACCACATTGAACTGGGAGTTACGCATCCACTGAACTGTAAGGGGATTTTAGTTTCATACCTGGCAATAAATGGCTTAGCGGGTTCGTTGGTTATGTTGAAGAGTCGTATATTTGTCAGTATTTTGTATGTGTGAATAAACTCAGTTTTTATTGTTTATGTGTGAGTAAACTCAGTATTGTTGCTGACTATTTTGAGGTTATGTATCTACTAATGTTATAAATTTGGCGTTCCTTTGCTCATCTACTCACAGCTACCGTGGTAGGTCCAAAGGAAAACGCCTAAAGTTAAGATAAATTGCCGAAATTAATGTCTAAGATAGCAGCAATCTACAGAACACAATTTTATTTACATAATATATAAATGTCACAATGCGTAACATGAAAATTGTGTGGCAAAAGGAATATACTTGCCGTATTCTAGGAGGGTAGGTTATCTATTTTATTATTCTGATCTGACTTGTTTTTTTTTTGTTTTTCGTTTGTTGATTCTTTTATAAGATACTTAAAATTTACTATTTTATACAATTATTATTCGTTGATGCATGTGTGTGTGTTTTGTAAAAATAATTTTTTGTGCTTCTCATTTGATTTTCATCAATTCTGTTACTATTTTCACTATTATTTCGTTTAACTTTTATATATGTCAAAATTTTGTTTCATATTTTTCTTTTTTTATATAGTACTAAATTATTTCTCTTTAATTTTCTCATAATTTAAGTTTCTTTTACCATCTAAAGTAGTAGTAGTATAAGTTATAAATAGCATTAATAAACGTTTATTTTTCTTTTCTATTCTTTTGTTTACTTTTGTATTTATATATAAAATTTCTCTTTTCATATATACGAATATATAAAATTTGCTTTATGCATATTCTGGACTACCCTCATATATGTATATATAAAATTTGTTTTTTTTTCTTTTTTCATTATTTAATTCTTATTTCAAATAATTTTTGATTTTTATTAGATTGTATCGTATTTTTTGTTTGTTTTTTTGTTGCATTTTTTTTCCCATCTAACTTTTGAAATAATTTACAATATAAACATTTTCTTTTCTTGTTTGTAATTAATCCTTTCACCATAAAAGTATAATAAATAAATAGTTTTATTTTCGAACACATTTTTGTTTTTAATATTAATAATAAAATTAATATATAAATATAATTTGAAATGCAATATAATAAATTGATTAAATGAATAAACAAAATATATTCATTTTCGTTTTCCAACTTATGTATAAGCTTTAATGATTTTTGAAATTTTTTTACCTTTTTTTTTTATTTAAATTTTGTTTTTTATTATTTTTATCTCTAACATTTTGTATACATAACAATTTTATTTCATTATATTAATTTTTTTCTTTAAATTAATTACCAATCAATTAATAATAATTGAATGTAAACATTATTAATGATAAAATAAATTTTGTGTCTGTGTGTTATGCTTTCTTTCTGTTTATTTACGTTTTATCATATTTTTTTGTTTTTGTTTTATACAACGAACACAAAGAAAAACAAAAAAAGAAACATAATTTGAACGGCAAAACAAAGAAAAACATTCAACATTTTTTTATGTAATCATTTTTTTATGTAATCATTTTTTTTAAATTTTGAAATTGTTTTTTTTTACTTAATATTAGTTTATTATTTTATTGTAATCATGTATCTATGTATGTGTGTGCGTGTGTATACGTACGTTATTGTTAAGCTATCGTTTTTATGGATTTTTTTTAAAAGAGAGAAAAATATAATAATAATATGAAGTTTTTGAGAGAGAAAAAAGCTTATAGAAAAAAATATGGTCTTGTAAAAAAGAATACAAATTAAGTATTACCAAATTGTTAATACAAAAAATAACATGTCACAAAAAAAATTACAAATTACAAAAAGAACAAAAATTACACAAATAACAAAATATTTTTTAAAGTAAACATTTTGAAACATAATGCAACTAAACGCTATTCGATATTTTAAGTGTGTTTGTTATTTACTAATATTATTTTGGATACGACTTTTAATTGCATGTTTTATTTCTAATCATATTTTCTTCTTCTCCAATTCCTCTTCTCTTCATATAATCTTTTTCTTATAATTTTCTCTCCTATATTTGTTTCTGGTGCAAAAACTTACTTTACTTGTATTTTAGATTATGTCCAAATACATTTTATAATCATTAAAATTTATTTCCCTTTCTCCTTATTGTTTTCTTGAATTTTTTTTATTTTATTTTTTTATTTTATTTTAAATATATAGAAATATTTAAATTAAATAAAAGGGAAAAATCGACGTACTCCAGAAGGAGAGGCATTCGATGATGACCGTACCTGCTGATGGTAGATTTCCTCACGACCGTGCGAGCTTCCTGGCAAATGTTCACGATGGCGAATAGTATGACTCATTAGTTGTTTCTTAACACGTTCAAGGGATGCAATTTCCTAATAATTATTGATAGCATAAATAAAATTTAATAGAAAGAAAACAATGTGAAAAGAACATATTTATAATTAATATTATTTTGGAAAAATTACTAATATCCAAAGTTTATTTTTAGAGATAGTCATTATTGCCGTTAAAAAACAAAATTACAGAAATCCGTTTGGTTATATAACTTTTTTTTTTTTAAATGGAGCCTACTTATAGCTTAAAACAAATTTATTGTCAATAGTGAATTTGGATTTAGTTCACTTTTGGAATATTATTTATAAAGCATTTTACAATTTTGAGGAACATTTTAAAATTGTGTAAATTTTGTTTAAAAAAATCAAAGACTGGTTTTATCAGAATATTGATAATTTTAATTTTTCAGGATGAACCTGAAAAAATGTGTATCTTAAATTTAGGTATAAATAATCGAGCTTCAAATTGGAAACTATTCGCAGAGCTAATGATAAGTTTCGCATAATTTATTTGTTATGTGAAGCCCTAAAAAACCACAAGGTGTAACGAAAATAATACTACGAATTCGTTGCTCTTCATAGCAAATTGGGCTTTGTTCGTACATTTAAATATATGTAAGATAGTACTCTAAATGAGATACTTTATTATAATAGATAAAGTTTATTTTGTATATTCCAATAAAATTGGTTGGACAGTTCCTATTGTAATATCAATCAATATTAGTATTTTGTGGAGTTCATTTAAAGACTGTGAAAGCGTAAAGAAAAAGTGTTATAAAAATAAAAATGAACCGATTAATACAAGTAATAAAAACGAAATGAATTACCTCCCCTTCAGCGTTGATCAAGCCTGTCTTCATATTATCGCTAACGAACCATTTTTGTTGTTTCATGACAATATTCGATGGCGGTTCATGATTGACTCCAGTGTCGGATGACCAGATTGTGATGACTGAATTACCATCGATTTTAACGGAACGATGGAATTTGAATATTGTTTCATTATCGCCAGCAACACGGACTAGTTGCCATCCTCCCAATTGTTTTTCTCTGTCGCTTTTGTTCTTCAATTTGACAAATCGACCTTCGGCGTCAACTTCACAGATTTCGATGTCACCTTTTGCCGTTGAGGCTAAAACGAATTCGGCGAGATTACTTTCCTCAGACTCCTCCACTTCGGTGCGTTTACGTTTGACGGATATACTGCCGGTGCCGCCAACGAGACGCGATGGTGTACGGCGTCCCGGAGTAACTCTACCCGAACGTGATGTCTGACTTTGGCTCAATGAGCTGGTGTTAGCCGATTTCGACGGAGTTATGTTTAGACGGAACTCCTCACCTTTTAAAAGTTTATCGTAAGCAGCAATTTCAAGATCCAACGAAACTTTGATGTCCATCAGATCCTGATATTCTTGCAATTGTTGCTGCATTTCGTCTCGCATACGTTGTAGTTCACCCTCGAGTAGGGCCACCTCCTCTGAATGGCGAATACGTTCAGCTTCGATAACCTTTTCCAAATCACGTATGCGCGACTAAAGAACAAGAAATTATTCAAAAAATTATTACCACCACATTTTTAATCTGAGAAATATCGAGAACTTACATTGAGAGTGGCGTTAGCTCCTTCCAGTTCGGAAATACGTGCAGACATCGAATCGATTTTACCACGAGTCATACGAAGCTCTTCGGCAGTACTTGAAACGGTGTTGCTGTTGCGTAGTGCAGCATTTTGAAGATTCTTTATTTTGTTCTCATACAACAATTCGATTTCGTCGCGATTGGCCCGAATTTGACCCTCATATTGATCGCGCAGCTCTTGAAGAGACTGTTGCAATTTCGCCTCGTATTGTTCCGATAGGCGTCCATCAATTTCATTGATTTCAACTTGTCGTCTGGTACGGGTCTCGTTCAATTCTTGTGAGTGTATTTGATCTTTGAAAGTGAGTTCCTCACGCAAGCTTTGTACGGTATTCTCTAGATCGACACGAGCCAAAGTTTCATCTTCCAAATGCTTACGCAATTCGTCAAGCTGTTTTCTTAAACGGTCAAGTTCAGCTTCCAAGTCCTTAATTTCATCGTGCGCCTTTTTATTGTCATTACGCAATGAATTATGTTTTCCCGTCAGTTCAGCATAGCGAGATTCATATAAACGGGCATTATTCTCAGCCGATGCTAACTCTTTCAGTTTCTTGTCTAATCTAAAAATTTTGTATAAGAAAAAAACATTAAATAGAATGTTGAGAAATTGTTTTTTTTGTTAATAATAAATAATAACTTTAGCTTTGAAATAATTAAAAAAGAAAATCTTTCCTAAAGTAGATCAACCAATCTAAGAAGTTTTTTCAAATATTCTACAAACAAAATACGTACGTTAACAACCCCTGATGAGACGTAACGCTACAAAATAATGGTAGTTTTGATAGTTTTGTCGAATACAATTTTCTTTTATCCAAATCTGCAATATCTACACGATACCAACCAACTTTCTGGGGTCCCAATTATAATTTCCCCATCTTTCTTGAGATATTCGACTGTGTCGTTTATGCTAAATAGTATTTCCCACCCTTAATTTTGCCCCAAAGAGCGTGGATTGTCGTGACATAAAAGATCACTTGATATCTGGTTAGATAGTATCGAGCAACAAACCATTTAATAAACAGAATCAAAAAAGGGTTATAGAGGGAAATTTAATAGAAAATAGTAATTTGATTAAATGAATTTGTGATCGTCAGACCCTTATCGTTTTTTGGTATTGTCAATGATTATTATTAATGAAGCGGGCAAAATAAATGAAAATCAAAAAACAAACAAGCCATAAATCAAGGAATGAATTGAAAACTAACAGTCTTTTGAAGTAAATTTTCAATAAATTGGGTAGCGCTTACGAAAATCATGAAAAAGCCAACGAAAATATAATCAGTGTACTTTTAAGGGTTCGCCAAATAAGGGAACTAAGCATATACATATATAACGCCTTGGTGAGAAAATAATTGACAAGAAATTGAACATATTTTTTTGTTTGTGTTCTTCGTATTACCTATTTTTTCTTACTTTGGACATTTTCGATTATTAAAATAATATCCAAACCTAATATTCCCCATCCTAGTATAGATCTATCAGCATGTTACCAATCCTTGGAAAAACCTTTGAAAAACTCCTCTTAAAACGCCTTTAGCCTATCCTTGAAGATGCCAAAACTATCCCGGCTCACCAATTCGATTTCCGATCAGAACACTCCACAACCCAACAATGTTGAGCGAAAAGAGTACTTTCCAGGCGTGTTCATAGATATATCGTATGTCTTTGATCTAGTGTGGCACCCTGAACATCTCTGCAAGAAGGGCTTCCTTCCCTCCACATACTTCCTTATTTTAAAATCATATCTCTTCCAACGTCATTTCCAAGTAACCATTAATACTGATCATTCCGAAATATTCCCTATCACAGCTCGTGTTCCTCAAGGAATCTTTGACATCCCAACTAATCCCAACTAATCCCAAAACTATAACCGCCAACTTTGCTGACGACACCGCTATTCTTGCATCCCACTCCAATATCAAAATCGCTTCCAGAAACTACAATCCCATTTAAAAAATTTCGCAAGACTGGTTTATGAGGTGGAGAGTAAAAGTAAATGAGAAACGTTCCGGCCATCCCAATATACCTTAATGGCAACATTATTTCATCAAAAAACAAAGTACGGTACTTGGGACTAAACCTAGACAAACGATTTACTTAGAACGCTCATACGACATTAAAAAGACTTGAACTTAACAGACGTTACCGACTACTCCTTAGACTACTGGTGGACAACCGATCGAGACTGACACTAAAGAACAAACTTTTAATTTACAAACACGATTTTAAACCGATCTAAACGTACGCTATTGAACCTTAGATTAAAGAATACCTGGATAGGCCCCTACCGTATATGTATACACAATTTTGTTTCCGAATTATAGACATGACACCCACTGCCATCTAGTTGTCGTATTAGAAATTTATTGAATTGCAAAAGAATAATTTATATTCATTTTAATTCACTTATTGGAAACAAAAATACAATATAAATACAACAATAGGCAATTTTTATTTTTTGTACAATCTTTTGATACGAAATGGAATTCTATTTTAGGTTTATTATTTATTCCGTAAATATGAATCAAATATAAAGCGCCTTAATTTTGTAGACTTTCGGAGAGTTTTAAAACTTTAATTCTCCATGAAAGTGGAAACTTTAGAGCTATTGTTATCATTTGTCAAGTTTTATTTTGCAATTAAAAGAGCTATTAGGCGTTTTACATTGGACCAATTTTGCTACTAGTCGGTAGTTGTAGCTGTCATCATCTACCCTACCTCGAACAAATGGGCACATTGAACTGGGAGTTACGCATACAATTTACGTTAGGTGGATTCTAGTTGCTAAAGTGAAAATAGATAGTTTTGCGCTTAGATTAAAGAATACCTGGATAGGCCCTTACCGTATATGTATACGCAATTTTGTGTACAAATTTTTACTAGGGGGATATGTTTATGTAGACATGACACCCACTGCCATCTATGTGTCGTAATGGAAATTTATTTAATTGCAAAAGCATAATTTATATTTATTTGAATTCACTTACTGGAAACAAAAATACAATTTAAATACAACGATAGGTCATATTTATTTTTTGTACAATCTTTTGATACGAAATGGAATTCTATTTTAGGTTTATTATACATTTCGTAAATATCAATCAAATATAAACCGCCTCAATTTTGTAGACTTTCGGAGAGTTTGAAAACTTTAATTCTCCATGAAAGTGGAGACTTGGGGGTTAGCTTTGTCATTTGTGAATCCGATGTTGACAGTTCAATGTTTACCATAAAATAGTACAGTGCCGGTGTATATAAAGTGTGTGTAAGAAAGTTTAAGGGACCGAATTTTTCTGTCTATTTTCCATTGCTGTTTTCATTGTGTTAACATAAAATAAATAAAGTTTATTCTTCGGTAAGCTTATTATTTAAATAAATTTGTTTTGATTGCTCTATTAGACCATATTATAATGCATTTACTAAATAATATTGTTTTCTTTATTTTTAGAATATTAGTTATTAATTTTTTAAGTACATTAAATTTTTCATATTGTAATTTAGTTTTAAAGCATTTCCTTTAATGTTGTATACGATTAACATCTTATTGTGCACATAATTGCTTTCATATAATCAAATAACCTACAATTCATATTTTTATATACTATTCCCCACTTTAAAAATTCTGTTTTAATAAATAATATACAGTGAAATAAATAAAATGAAAATACATAATAAATAAATAAATATTTAAAAATAGAATACTGTGTTTTATTGCATATTAACAAAACTAATTCCATCAAACAAGACCCACAATATTAAAAAGCTACTTCTTTACGCATACGTGGATGTGTAACTGATATCACACATTAAAATGGTTTTAAACGAACCGCTTCAATCGCATACTGAACTTTTAAATTGGCCCCCAATGATTTACGCCGTTTCTGTTGTATTGCATGTGTGTGCGTTCTATGAATGTATTACCAACAAAATTTGGACAGAATTTTTGTGTAGAGGCCTATCCAGTCCTTCTTTAATCTAAGGTTTTGCGACTTCGTTGGTTATGTGAAGTGTCATTTTTTTGTCAGGATTGTTTATGTGTGAATAAACTCAGTTTTTATTGTTTATGTGTGAGTAAACTCAGTATTGTTCCCTTAGCATAGAGTAAACTATGCTAAGCGTCGTTGTAGTTTTTAAGAAACCATTTTGACTCTTGCTGAGAATCTAAATCGCCGCTTCCACATGCGCAGCAGTTGCGGCGGCGGGGGGGGCTGATTTCTTCCCCAAACAAAGAAGAAAATCAAACTGTTTAGATTTATTTTCTTCTATTTGAATTAAGGAAATTTTGGGAGAGAAGGAAATATTTACAAGCAAAATTAAAATAGTTGATGCCAAAGGGAAAAAGTAATAATTTATAACGAAAATGGTAAGCATAAAACTATTAAGGGGCAAATACATAATTTTTGTTTACAATAGATTTTTTTACAAAAAATAATGCACTTGTAAGTCGTTTAGTAAATATAGAAAATATGAAGCTAATGACCTAAATTCTACCCCACCGAAATAATTATGAAAATCGAGAAAAAGCCTCTCCACGAAGATTTGTGATTCAATATAACCCATATGTATGTACACTGCCGGCCAAAAGTATACGATTATGTAGAAATTTTTGATAAAAAAGTCTTAATAAATCAAAAATTTCTATTATGTCTTTTGATGTCTTATATAATAAAGATGGGTAAATTAGAATTGAGTAACTGTTTAAATATTTTGTTATTTCCTGAAATATTCCTAATTTCCATTTATGTCCCTTTTTTGCCATTACAGGGTCAAATTTTTTTTACCAAAAGTGGCCATCCAAAATTTTTCTGATGCTGTTTGGGAAGTCCAAATATTTTACTTATAATTTGATACTTTTTTCTTCATATTTTTTTAAAATTGAAATTATTAAATATTATTTAACGAAAAGTTTAAAAATGTGGAAAAAAATTCGTGAAATTTTTGTATTGATTTGTGTGCGCTATTTTAAAGCGGCTAAGTTTAAATAAATTCAAAAAGGTGAGATTCATGGAACTATAAAACGGGAAAAAAATTACTCGTCTAAGCGAGGATCACCTAATTAACACAACTAGGAGGATCACCATAAACAGTAACTCTTGTAACGGTAAGAAAATCATTACTACACCCTTAACATAAAAAAATTATTAGATTGAGGTTTATTCCTTCACAACTGAAATGCTTAGCACTTAAAAAATATACTCTAGATGAATGAGTAAAAATTGCATTCAAAAGAAGATTCTACGTGCGTCGCCGTGCTGCCAAATGTCAAGATTGGTGGTGGTGGATCGATTATGATTTTGAGGACTAATAAAAAAAGGGGGCTCTGTCATTAGGACTTTGGATAATTAATAAAGGATCCTAAAAATAGTTAAAAATTATGTAGACTATCTAAAAAAAATAAAAAAAAACACAAAAGCATTTTGGTAAATATGACATGGTCATCACAATGACTCGATATTAATCCCAAAAAAAAGTTCTATGCAATAAGACAGACAGAAGAATGTGAGAGCACTGTCCCAGAAAAAAACTAGTACATATGGATCCTTTTGAAATGATGGAACAGTATTTGACATACAAGCTAAGCTGTCATCCAACGCCATAAGGCTTTTTCGACCGAAAAATCAATTTAAATATTTTTCCATATTTTTTAATTTAATAATAATTATGGCATTAAGAACAATTTTTTTCCATATTTAAATTTAAATAATGTTCCCCTTTTTCATTTAAATTTCCGAATTTTATTCAGACTTTCCACTCAAATCAAAATGTTTGCATAATTTTGCCGTACAGTGTACGTTTGTGTGTGGTTTCTTCCGTATTTGGTGAAGACGAAACAACAGACCGCACAAGAAAAATGGAACAGAAACTGTAGAAAAATCAAAAACAGGAATAGAAAACCATAGCCACAATATGGCAACGATATTTTATGTCAATAACGCCACCATCAATGTTCATGCATCCTAAGTGTTTGCATAAAACATGTTTGCATGTGCGTCTGTATGTGTCTGCAGATGTGTGAATACAGTTAGATGCCGGCTTTTCTAAACTAATACAAATTGTTGGAAGAGGAGTGCGGAATGGACTGGAATTTATAAAGAAAACAACAATACGACCGTTCAGAATTAACAGCCGTTGTCGCAGTTCCAGTGAAGAACGTTAAAAACTTACCGACCGACCATGGGTACATATACCCACTTTGTCATATACGGTCGTACTCACCCTTCCCTCTCCCTATTTATATTATTTTTTTTTAATTTTCTTTTGAATTGCTTATCGAAATGATGAATGGAAATTGTGGGGTACTCAACACAAGCTATGCGCATGTAAAGCAGCAATTTTTAAACACTCGTCGACGCCTTCCATATAAATTCATATGCGCGCGCAGTTTATTGTTTACATACCAAAGTGTACATACACATATATTTTATGATGAGTTTAGATAGTGATGGCATATGTGATATTGCGGATGTGTTTATGGTTCATAAAACCCACGCGTTTGCCGCCACATTGAAATTTCGTTAATTTTCAAATTAAAACGAACAATCACCAATTTTCTCTTTGGTCCCAGACTATGAATGCTGTAGAAAAATGGATTTTTTTGTTTTGTTTTCAATTACAACATTAATAATTGTGTTATTTTTTCTTGCTGTAAAAAAAAACAACTATTCAATTCAGAAAGATTCTCAAGCTTTTGTTATGTTTAATGTCAATAAAAAAAAAGAACGAAAAACCTTAAAGAAATGAAAAAATACAACAAAAATTTATTGTAAACGAGGTTAGAGGGGTGGGCGGTTTAATTAACAGTTTTTTCTGTTATATACTCAATGACCACTGAGAATTTTCCTGACACTTACACTTTGACCATAGATTTTTCACTAATAATACCAGTTCTTTTTTACATTTTTTTCGTTTAAGGCAACGCCGATGCATAGATCAAAGAACTCCCCCTGGATAGGATCTTACGTCATATTTCTTTGTATGCACACGTAATTTTATGTGGTCCTATTTATACGATAGGCGGAATTTTTTCTAACTACTATTGACATCCAGTTTTCTGAATTCCGAAAGCGTCTCCAATATAAATTTTAACTCACTTATGCAATATAATTTGAACTTTCATATTTTTGGCAATCCTGGTCATGTTAAATGGAACTATATTTTGGTTTGTTATTTATTTTTTACGATGAGTTTTAAAACGCCATTCTCATTGAAGTGATCGATTACCGAACACCGAGCATATACCAATATAAGTTTTGTTTGCATTTTTAATTTGGATAGATATCGTAAAGAAAAAGAATTTTAATTTTGTTTTTATTATATAGTTATAATACATATTGGATCCATTTTCTGAAATAGTTTTATTCGTAAAATAATTTAAAAGCAATTTATTATTTAAAATAATTAAATGTTTTATCAGAAACGAAAATCTGTAATGTTCGAATATGTGTGCGTTTTTGCGAATGTATTTTAGTAATAAATAGACAGCATTTTTGTATAGAGGCCTACATATTTACAACTTCTATAATCTTAGATTATTTATTAGCATTAAACATGAAATTCCCATGCAGCCTCAATTTCATAAATAAAAATTCCTAAAGAATCCATTCGCTGTTATAGGATATTTTTTTTATTACTAATTAATTAATAACGATGATCGAACTTCAATTAATTATTATTGATAATCAATAATAATAAATATTATGAAAATATTTAATCAAATTTACATTAGGAGAAGAGTAAAAGGGGGAAGGAGAGGAGGGGGGGGGGGGGCTGAGAAATTGCTAGTATATTTCTTATAGGGGAAAAATACTAAGATACCATCACATATACATGCATACATATGTAGTACAAATGTCAGAAAATTAAACATATTGAAAAGCATACATTTTTTTTATGTATTAAAAATTATCTTATTAATCATAAATAAATGTCAAGAAAATAAAATGTTGACAACTACATGACGTCAACACTGACTACTTAATAAATTTTCGTTTCGCAAACAAAACAAATTTTCCAATATTGACTCAGCAATCTATTATTTCTCCAAACATTAAAAACCCTTATTGAACGTTCAACTATGACGTCATTCTCTAAAAATGTGCCATGCAATAAAAGTTTGGCAAGGACTGATTAAAATGATCAAATTAGAAATAGTCCAAAATAAAAATCAATAATCAAAAAACAACACTAATGTAGTTAATTAGGAGATAATTTATTCAAAAAAAAAATCCTACAATAACAAAACAAAATTTTCAAATTCGAAGGGCAAAAAAATATTGAGAATCACTGATCAGTTAAGATCTGACGCCATTTTTATTAATTCTCAAATTCAAAGAGGCAAACATAAAAAAAAGCAAAAGATTTCGCAACGCGAATGAGTATGTTGAGCGTGGCAAAGTGTATATTATAAAACAAATAATAATAATTATTATTATTATTTACTATTAACAAAAAAAAACCTGCGTCATGGGTTATTATTGGAAACTTTTGACTTTTTTTACTAAGAAAATATGTGAAAAATCACGTTTCCATATGTAAATTTATGTTTATACATACATAAATGATCCAGTATTTAATATTATTAACTTAACGTGTTTGTGGATGTACCAAAAAAAACTCTGAAATACCCATAATCGGTTCGCTGAACTGTATAATATTTATTTACTGATCATATTTATCGTTCGATTATTTCTGTTAAGAGAATTTTTGGTTAGAATAAACAGGATCAGATCATCATAACATAAGCCATGAATATTAATAAAAACAAGAACAAAAAACTTGTTTCATTCTTAATGACAATGACACAATATTGGCAACAACAATTTGTATGAATACCGTTCTGGTGGTGACGACATTTTTCAATTTCTCGAAGATGGCGTCATTCTTTTACCCGTCAGTGATTGTGCATGCCACCGCCGTGCTTACCACATACTATGCACACCTGATTGAGATTGGATGAGATCACATGAATTCTTACATCATTCAACCAATAGAAAAATTAATACATGATAAACGAAGGAGAGTGGAAGGAGGAGGAGGAATATTATTTCAACCAATAGCAAAATTATGATATTTTAAGCGGGAATAGGAAGTAGAAGGAGGACGAGTAGGAACGGGAAAAAAGAGAATCATAAAAAATCAAATACGCGAAAACGTGAGAAACATTAATAAAAATGAGACGAAAATTCGGGTAAGAAGAAGTTAAGGCGAAATAATTTCGAAAATGTTGATTAGAGAAAAAAACCAAAATAAAATAAAATGACAACAGGTAGGAGTGTCATTTTGACTGCCTTATAGCACACACACACACATGCGCGCACAAAATACTTCCACCATTTCGTCTCTTCTTGCCATTGCACTGATAAATTTATAGATAAATGCTTATAAATGGAAATTTATCACAAAATTATAATCAGTTTTTTTTATGGTTCTTTTTTTTATTATGAAATTTTTATCGAAAAAATATTTTTTTTACATCTTGGTCGATTGGGTAATAATAGGGAATTTTTTTATACGATTTTGTTAAAAAAAAGAAAAGAGTAAAAATTCTTAAAAAAATCTCCTAAGAAATTGAACAAAATACAATTAAATTAAATTGAAATTCCCGCCGCACAACCAACCATTCGTCATTACACCAAGCCGGGGCAACGACAAAAATAAGAATTATGCCACGAACAGAATCGCAACGTGCGGACAGTAACGTCATCTTGAATAATTTCAGAAAATCGTCAAGTCAAAATTTTTTTTTAAGTCAAGTATGGTAATTAAACGTCATGTGACGTTTTTCAGTTTAAAATTGCATAGAATTTAAATTCTATGTAATTTTCTTGCAAAACTGACACATATTGAACGACTATAAAAATATTTTGACAGCGCTAGGACCGGGACTTAAAATTAGAGATTAGATTTAGGTCGGCTAGTGAACTAGTAAATAATTTGTTTTGGATAAACTTATCGACAATGCCTTCTTTTGTGTGAAATAATTTCAAATTTGCGACGTCAGATAAAAATTTATTACAAAAATGACGAAGAAATCTATGCCGTTCTGTGCTTCCACCTGAACACAGAAGGTAATGGTGGTAATGAACCAGAATCAGCCCTTATTTGTGTGGCAACAATTCACAGCAGGTAACAACAGTTCGATACGAATTTTATTGAAGCCAAAAACCCAGCGGAATTGTGAATGAAACAAGAACCAAATAACTTCAAATTAGACTTCCGAACCCTGTTGTTTTAAATGTATATTATTAAACGCTTTTAACAAAGACAAAAAAAACGCACTATTTCACTTTGAAGAATTATTAAAATTGAATACAAATATTTTTTATATAATTAAAAAAAAAAAAACAATCAAAAAAGAGTTGATAAAAATCCTTGTTAACTGTTGTGTGCCTGACATCTATAGTTTTAATTATAGAACTACAAAAATTTTTATTTTTTATTTCAATTTGTACTTTTAACTACTCTTTTTTTTTGTTTTTTTTTCTGTAGTTTTAAAAGTGAAATTATTATAAAAAATGAGTGGAAAAAAGTCGTGCCCTGGGCCTATACTTACGGAATTTTAGCTGTTTTTGAGAAAACAAAATTACGGTATGGCCGTTCTTCCATTTAAAAGCTTCTTTTTTTCTGTTATTTCGGATAGAATTGACAATTCCTTTTAAATTTAACTAATACCATGAACAATTTATTCATTTACCTTGTCAGCAGTTTTCTTCATTTTTTGTTATGATACATCCTACTTGTTAAAAAAAATTGTTTATTTTTGATTGTGAGTGGTGAAATCTTGTTAGTACATCTAGCGGCAAGCAACCAAATTAACTTCTGCTTTTAACCAAAAAAAAAAAAATGCAAAATTTATTTTATTCGATTTTATGTTATTGTGATAAAATTCTACACATTTTCATATTACTAATTTGCTCAAAGGACATGTTAAAAACCACATTTCAATTTTACCGAAAATATAGCATTTTTAGTCGTGTAGTAACAAATAGTAAACAATTTTGGCCACTCAATAAAATTGAAATATAAGGTGTAATAAAATATTTTCTAAAAATAGAAAAAATAGCACACTTTCGTGTTCTATATGGGAAAAAAAATATTGATTATGTTGAAGATAAGAAGGAAATAAATATGCTAGCAAATATCAAGGCGCACCCTCGTACCCAGTACGGAACCGCGTTCTCATTCTTATTTTTTTTTTGTTATTTTCTCTACAAACTAAAAAGAAGTTCAATAAATTTTCTTTGACTTAACATTTTTCCTTCTACTTTTTTTTCTTTAAAGTATAAATTAATAAAAAATAAATATTGGCTGTTATGTTAAGGGCGGAAAATAAATAAAAATTTCCGCCATTAACATAACGGCCAATATTTCTGCTCAAAAGCAACTTTAAACCCTTCCAATACTGATGCCACACTTCGTTTAAATCAAAAACATAGGACCACACTTCGTTGTATAACACACCTCACCTCTTATCTCAGCCCCCGCCAATCTATTTATTCATTTCAAAGTTAATAAAATGTTCCCAAGCTTTGGACGTAAATAATATATGGAAATCTTCAAACTCTTTTGCTCAGAAAAAGTGTGTCTTTCAACCGACACCCCTACTTATAACACAGAGCCTAGGCATGGCATTGCCGACTAACAAAAAACCTTTTTTTTCTTGTTAATTTATCGAGCTAATACAAACCGAATGTATTTTTTTTTAACAAATTATTTTATTTAAAGTATTTTTAAAATATTGTTAGTACTATGTACAATAAGTTTGTACATTTCATGTAAAAATCTAAAAAAAATTCAAAAAAACTTTTGTTAAAATTTTGTAAGCGCTTTATGGTTCTAGGAGCCGCGTTACTAGATTGCCAAAGATTTATTGTGGGACAATATTAGGAAAAACTAATTTCATAATCATTCAATAGCCTTTCGTCGTCCGATGGCACCACTTTAGCTGTGCATGGCGATCGAAATGAGTTTAAGATTAACTGTAAATTTCGAAATAAATTGCGGAAATGTGAGTTAGGCCATGATTGCTAACGGTCAAACGTGATTTTTTGCGCCAAAATGTCAGTTTTTAACGTTTTTAATGCAGTTTCATTTGACAGGTCGTATATGTTCATTTGACAGGTGTTGAGGCAAAAATTTGTTCGTTCTTTTTTTTTTGGTTACAAAAAATTATTTATTATTAGTAATAATTCAAAAATGGTCCTTTTCAATTATTAGAAATTTTTGGCATAACTTCATATGTCAATGCAAGACTTACAAAAATCGTTATACAACAATTTATAAAAACTTTGCGTTAGTTAGTGACGTCCACTCTAAATAGGAACTCAAACATTTTTGTACATAAAAACTGTGAGTGCACATATCCACCCACGAGGTAACGCTAGCATTGCTAACAGGCAAACGTGACTTTTTGCGCCAAAATGTCTGTTCTTAAACGTTTTTAATGCAATTTCATTTGACAGATGTTGAGGCAGAAATGTGTTCGTTTTTTTGAAAAACCATATTTTTTTATTTTAATTCATTAAAATTTTCTTCTTTTTATCATTATTTTCAAAGGATATTTTCGGCTATTTTAAAACAAAAATTTCACATTTACAAAAAAAAAATAATAATAATAATGGCGACAAAACTTTGAAATTTGGAAAGAAATACTGAACAAACTTAGAACAAATAAAAATGCCACAATTTAAAAGTTAATTGACAGACGGACTCGATTGGAAATTATCATTTTTGTAGAAAGTAAACCTCATAACAGGACATTATATTTTTATGCAAATGGACTTTAATTTGTTTTTAAAGGCTATTTTGTGTGATAATTGTACTGAGAAATGCTGTGACAACAAAAGCCAAAAATGAAGAGCCACCAAAATTCCAATTTGAGAGGCCATTTTGTGTTTCATTTTGACATGTCCAAATATAAGGGTTGACCCCAATTTTTTAATTTTTTTTTCACCTAAGAAGCGTCCAAATTTTCTTGCCATTCAAGTATGTGGGAATTTTCTCAAAATCGACAGTAACTAGACTGTTAATAATTTTTTTCAAATAAATTTTATAAGAATTTTTTGTTCGTTTTTTGTTTTGATTGTTGGATATATGTTATTCAATTTGTTAAACGTATGGAAAATAAATATATATATTTTTTAAATTCAATAAAAATTAATTACTTAATTTTGTGGGTTTTTTTTGTTGTTGTTATAACTTACCTTTTTGTTTAGTTTCGATTTTTACCCATATTTAACCTCACTTTTTTTAAAAATGGAACTGCAATTAATCTTTTCTAGCGAAAATAAACGGAATTGTTATAATTTTTTTTAATTTAAATTTTAAAAGGGCTTGAGAAAAAAACAGTTTATTTTTTATATTTGCCGCTTTTTTGTAATGATTCCTTGAGTGCTATTGAAAGGGGAAGGGGAGAGGGGGTGACATCATAGAGGCCACTGCACGAACAATTTTTTCTTCTCTTTTGTAAAAAATTAATATTATTATAAAATATGAAATCAAAGAAACAAAAATCCTATACTAGATCGATTAATTTTAAAGAATTTTTTTTTTAATTTTTAAAACAACTTTTTTTTTATGTTTGACATTTTATGATTTTTTTTTTAATCATAATAAATTATACTAAATAATCTCAAGGTTGATAGTGGAATTTTTTGGGTAATAAATCCAAAATGAAAATCCAAACGGAAGACAATACTAACGAAAAGGTTCTGAAAAAAAATTAACCGATTAAAATCGTTTAACATATTAATAATAGCAGAACAGAATATATGTGTATGGCGATGAATAATAAGGAAAAAAAATAAAAATAAAACTAGCTGCCAAGGACGCGCTGCTAGTAGCTTTTATTTTTTGAAACGACAAAACAAATTTGTATATATATAAACTTGGTTCCATCATAGCTAAAACTGTATCTTAACTGAAAGCATAATCGGGTAGGCAACGAAGAGAAGAAGCTCGATGGCGATGGCAGTCACGTAGGTGTCCATAATTTTTGTAGTTTCAACACACCTTAACCTTAATAGTATTATGATTACCATCAAACTATGCCATAATAACTAAAAGCAGAACCTTCAATTTATTATTTCCTACTAGCATAATTAGTAGTAGACTATTTAAAGGGTATGACGTAAACTATGCCAAAGCGCACAAAATAGCAGCGGCAAATTTATATATCAACAAACAAGAAGAGAAGAGTGAAAAAAAGAGCGCCCAACCTTCGCATATACAAAACGGACAACATCGCATTACTCTTACTAATGGCGTAAGTTGAATTTGGAGAGAAATTTTGAAAATTGGTAGCCGATATATAGAGTGGAGTGAAAATAGTAGAAAAGAAAAAACGACCACTACATAAGAAAATCTTATCCAAGTTGTTCAGAAAACGAACGCACACCATAAGCAGAGAAGTACAAGTTAGAAAGGGAAATATTATAAGAGACACATAACGTTCGATTAACCGGCAGCCGGTATAAACACACGCAGTCGTCTAGCGGCACTGACGCATACTAAGAATAATATAACAACCGCTGGTAGTGGTGCTTGCTCACTGGTGGGTGACAAATTGTTTTGTTTTCGCTAGTGAACATGTGGACGGTCGCATACACTTAGCCTTTTGTGCGATAATATCCAGAGGCGCACCCTTCTTTCGTGAATTCATGTTTCGACGCTCTCGCTGAAATGGGGGTTACATAATATGGTTGAATGGAAGAAAAACAGATTGTTGTTCTTTCTTTTCCTATTATATATGAACACAATTTCTTTCTAGTTTATTTGTCGTTGTCGTAATCCTTTATTTTCTATACCAAAAAATTCAATTGGAATGATAAAATAAAACTATTCATACAATGAGAGAAGGTATGAAGGCTCAATAAAGTATGACTCAATAATAATTAAAATCTCATTAACAGTTTGAAATTCTTAAAATGTTGGCGAGTTTGTCCGTCAACTTAAAAATTTGCTTGTATGTATGAAATAATCATCATTCCCACATGTCAGATCAGATTTTGCAAATGGAAATTTTATCAATTTTCCCGCGCAAACATTTTCAATTGATGATGATTTTAATATTTCCGCTAATGATAATATGAAAAGGAAGAAATCAAATTAGAAAACTAACAAAAAGCAAGTCAATTTTTTTAATACCTTTTTTTTAAATACTATTTATTTATTTTACAAAAAATTAATTAATTAAAACTCTTAATTGTCCATTGTAAAAAAAAAAAATTATTATTATTTCGCTTCTTTTATAAAGTATTTTGTTATGTATTGTCACTATTCAATTAAAATTAGTAAAACTATCGATACAAAATTCTTAATTATTTTATAATAATAGGTATGCACGATAAAATTAAAAGAAGAAGAAGAAATAAACTCAGCATTACGTCATATATACAATATAATATGTAACTATATAGTGTCATGCTAATTCATATAGATATATATGCATGTGTGCACGTTTAAATTATATATGAACTTTTGAAACTCCTGTCTCAGAATTAATATTTTTATCAGGAGTTTGACAACAAAAACACCCCCCCCCCCCCTCCCCAAAAGAATTTATATTTTATTCCCATTTTTTCAAAATGCTTCAAAATATCATCCCAACAACAACAAAATTCGAGGTTATAATAAAAACATGAAGAAAAAAAAACACCTAAATTAGCATAAATAATCATAATCCAGAAAAAGGAAGGAGGGAAAAAAACAACAAACAAAACCTGTTTTCAAAACAAAACAAAAATCCAAAAGTAAACTTTTTTTTGTTGTTGTCATTTATTTGAGAAAGAATTCAATTTCGAAAAAGAGAATATCCGTGCTGATGTGTGTGTGTATTTATTGTATCCGACATAAAATTTCACAGAAACTCAATTTTGAATAAATAAAAATCAAATAATTTTTATTATATTTATTCATGGTTTCTTTTATTATACTCGAATGCATATTTCTGTAAAAAAAATGTTTTTTTGTTTGTTATACGATAGAAAGCTTCCAAGATAAAAAAAAGAAAATAAAAAGAGAACACACACACAACTACAAGAAAAAAAATTGATAGGAAATTTCGTTGGTGGAGAATTTAAAAAAAAAAAAGTAAAAAAGTGAAGAATTTAAAATGAAACCGCTTTTTATGATGGCCCAGAAGGAAGGCGACCCGGAAGTAGTTGATACCAGACCATGCTGAATTTACTAACTAAAATGACGCTTAACAGAGCCGGGCAGGCAGGCAACATTTGAGTCATCGCAGAATAAAATTTTAAGTCAAAGACGGCTCAAATGTTCTTTAATTTATTTTTGGAGCGTTTTAATTAACAACTTCAAAAAATTCCAATTTCATACGAAAAAAAAGGGGGAAGTTGATTGGAATGTAAAATGAACAAAACGCCATTAGTATTCGTTCTGGAATAAATTCATTTTTCAATAATTGTAAATTTAGAAATATCAGCCATGAAAGCATGTGGTTACAAGCACGAGCAGAGATTAAAAAAAAAACAGGGATTTCTATTTTTTTTATAATTTTTAAACAATATTTAAATATCAAAATACTCCACTAATTATTACTGATGATTTTTGAAAACTCACGCAAATGCGAATAAGATGGGAGCAAAATATTGATAAATATTTAAAAAAAACACCATTTTTGCGAAATAATATTTAATAAAATTCAAATAAATAAATGACTGTGATCTACAAACACAAGCATTCACATTTTATAGCACATAAAAAAAATATGATGAATACCAACGGGGCCCAATTATTAGTGTGTTACTGGATTTTAATGCTCTGAGCGCCAAAACTAAAATATAATAACTGACGTCATCTCTATGATTAAATATTTGACACATACTATTTTCAAATACTGTCAAACAAATATTCGCTTATGCATAGATGTCCAATAAACAATATTATTTAAAAACGATACTAATGTAATAAGATATAAATATGAAAAGTAGAAAAGGGAATTTAAATACAAATCAAGCTGATCGCTATTTTTATTTAATTAAATATGAGCGCTAAAGTTGTCATACCGACGCCATTTTTCTTTCCTTTTGATTTTGGCACTTGTTATTTTTTGTCGGTTTTCTTTTTCTTCTATTGTTATTCTTGTTTTTCTTTTTTTATTGTTTTCACAATAATATTTAATCAAATAATCGATGTTTATTGAATTAATTGGATAATATGGGTTGGCGGGAGATATAGATTATCGGTTGGCAGGCCGGTCCGAGTGTATAAGATATCGAATTATGTGTGCAGAAATTTTTTTTATTTATCTTTAATTTTTACAGACAGTCAGTTGGTTTATTAGTAAAACGTTCTGTATCGAGTTATAATAGTGACAGTTTCGCATAATTGTTCATATGCCGTCAATGGACCATTTTTTTTTCTGTAATAGGCTCGCTCATACATATGGGAAAGATTTTATCGTATCTTTTAATGGCGTTTTTTTCCCTATTATCCGGATTTCCAGTAAAACTCACTAACTTATCTTAATAACGAATAATTTTTCTGCTTAAATCATTTATTCTAAATTTAAGATTTATAAGAATAGATTTTTTCATTTGAACTTAATTAATAAAGTTCTTTTTTATTTGGTAAAATTTTTAATAATAATGGAACGAGGAAAAAAATTATTTTTCTGTTAAATAATATGAAAATTTTTAATCACACTTTACTGTGTGATTAAAACTGGTAACACTAAATCAAAATATTGTAGTTCGTTTTTATTATTTTCGATTACAACAATTATTTTTATTTTTATATCAACATTTCAATTCTAATAATTCCAACTGTAATAAAACTTATTATTTATTTTTAGTACTGCCATAGTAAAATGGTGAATATAAAATTGTATTGACAAGTTTTTACGCTCTAATTATAAGTTGATGATTTTTTTCAGTTAAAATATAATAAGTCAAAATTTAAACTTAACCTGGCATTTTATAAATAAATCAGCAAAAAAAAAATATATTTACCAACACCATAGAAGAGAACTGTCAAAATTAAAAGAATTTTTAACCAATAAATTATGATATATAATATCACAAAATTTCTTCCAATTAATAGGTGGGACGGTGTAAATTCGGATTAAAAGGTTAACTGAAATAAATGGCGGCATTTTTAATTTTTCCTTTCAAATTCTCTATTTTACTCGAATTTTTGATTTTTTTTAGCTCATTTTGCTAATACGAGATTATGAGCAAATTTTGATGACAATTATCAGCATGAGAACTAAGAAAAAAAGATGACGCAAAATAGAGAGAAAAAATTACCAACTCAATAATCTCATGTATATGAATAGACCAGTAAATATTATAAATTAATGAGAATAATGTTATAAAGATGAAAACGCGACAATTTTTATTGGATTTATGAAAAAGAGAAAAATAAAAATTAATAGAAAAGAAAGAAGAAAAAAACAACTCATTTTGTACGCCATTGCATGAAATTTTTATTTTTCGTCAATTCTTACTTTTGCTTTTTACTATTTCTTCATAGCCCCCCGGTTATAATCCACACTCATACAGGCATATTTCTCATGACGTAATCTCGTTCATTTTCGTTTCATATTTTGCACATATTATTTCCGAGGTACTCTATTTAACAATGCTATAAACAAGAATATAATGAAAATGGAAGAAAAGCTAAAATTCACATTTAAGCATATTTTATATATTAATGTATGTGTGGTGTGCGTTCATAGGCAAAAGAGAAAGAAGTCGACCTAATTAAAGAAAAATGCGGCTTTTTCGTTTTTTCCCCACGTTTTTCTTTTTTTCTTTTTTTTTAAATACGAATATATTTTATAGAACAAAAAATTTGTGCGTCTGTAATTTTTTTACTCCATATTTAGCTGAACAATTGAAAGGAATTTTCATTAGCGTCTTAGTTTAAAAATGGGCCATCAAAAGATGAAAAATATTTTTTTTTTTTATCGAAAATTGTGTTAATATGTAAAACATAACAAAAAACAAAAAAAAATTATTTTAAAAAAAAGCATACAATCAAGGGAGGAGTGGGGATGGGGGTGTTGTCAGTTGAGTACGGCATTGAAAAATTGACAATATGGACTATCAAGGAAATCTGTTGCTTCTCGCCGTTTATGATTAACAGTTGTGTCGCCAGATGCACTTGACACTAAATTTACACTGTGTACATTCACGTAAGGTATTTTGCCATTGGAGTGCAATCGATTTTTTCCCTTTTTTTCGGTTTTTGCAAAATATGGTCATCAAAATATATTTGGTTTTTTTTTTGTACAATTTATTATGAAAATAACTAACTTGTTTGTTTAAAAATAAAATGAATATAGAAAAGAAAATATTTTGAAATGGTCAGTTTTAAATTTTTTTTATGGAAATTTAAATGAAAATATTACAATTTTGAAATTTTCGTATGCATGCATTGTGAAAAAGCAATAAATAAACACAAATATTTTTTTTTAAATTTAAATGTGTATACACCGAACACGTGCCCATGTAGCGATTTACGTGTGGACACACACACACACACAAACAAGTCTACAGTGCAATGCCATAAAAATAAATAAAAAAAGAGAGAAAAAAAAGAAGAGAAGAACGAGGACAAGTTGATATTGAAGGCAGAACATATTTTTCTCTCATTTATGCAAACAAATCACTTTCTTTTTATAAAGTTTTTACATTCGAAATGATACCGACCACATTCGCGGTGATTGTAAAAAAATTATAATTTATAATTTTTAATAGCAAATAAGAAGAAATTGTGAACTATCTAAATTTCATTGAATAGAGCGACGATATAGTTGAAATTGAGTTTTGCATAGAATATGTACACATAAATTTTACACTTGTCACACGTAAATTGATGATCAATTAGCAAAAAAAAAAAAAAATGCGCGAAAATTTTTATTTATTTGGGATTTCTCCTACCAAAAGCCCCGAAAATTGTGTTCGCATGGCAAATACGAATCTCTGGCCCTTCCTTCAACACACAATTAATTGCAACGACTAAAGAAACGTCAGTGTCTATTATATATATTTAAGGTTTAATTTACGAAAAAATTCGAAACTAAAGGCTTAAAATTGGAGTAAGTAAAGCATTTGTCGTCGCAATTGTGTGCATTCAGAAAAGATAGTGAATATTTTATAAATGGTGTGAGAGAGATTTTTTTAGCTATTATTATTATTATTATTATTATTCTCACCTGGTTTTGAGGTCATCGTTTTCCTCCCACAATCGTTTCACATCCATTTCCATTTTGGCCTTTTCCCTGGACGTTTCGTCGAGTAATTTTCTAGCGTCGGAAAGTTCATTCTCGTAAATTGTTTTAATATTGGATACTTCACGTGTTGTGGTCTCCTGTGACGATTGAATTTCAAGTACGAGTCGTGAGTTTTCATTTTCCAAATTGCGAACTCGGTCAATATAGGTTGCAAGGCGATCATTCAAATTTTGTAAATCCGCCTTTTCCTGCCAGCGAGTTAGCCTTGTCGGACTTAAAGGACTAGATGCGCGCGGAACTGGTGTTGAAGTACCAGCTCGGGATGATGCGACGCCGCTGGACTGTACCGGAGTACCCCGACCTGATATTTTTTTCGTTTTAGCAGACATAATTATTTCCTTTTCTTATTCGTTTTACTCCACTCTCCTCTTATCGATTTATAATATATATTATATATTAATTAATTAAAAAAATTGAATACTATTATTATTATTATTATTTATTTTATTACCGCTTTATTTTAATATCTTTTGTAAAAAAAAAATTTTTTATTAAATTAAGTTTTTTTATTTTTTATTTATTTATTTATTATGAATAAATGAAAAGAAAACAAAATATTCCATATAAAATTGTCTTAACTTTTTATTTTAGAATTATTCTCACAAGTCTAACCTCAAACCGATAGATACAACGCCGGATATATCAAACCTAAACACTATACGAAACCCAATTAAAACACTTTTCCACCATAAAGTACGACCAATCGCCGTGCACTGTACTGGTAAGAGCTAGCATTCCACTTTTCCCATGTTCCCAATTGTTTAAAGCGCCAAAATCAGGTTTACTAATACTAAAAAAATTTACATTCTACACTATAAATGACAAGAAAACTGATAGTGTATGAGTGAGTGATGTAATTTGCCAACAAATACCAAAAGGAATATTTGTGTAAAACGATACTAAGGCGACGTTCTCACAGTCGCGCTTATCGAAATTCTATTTTCAAACACGGCACAAAAAATCTTATCGACTCATAAAATAAATTAGTTTCGATTCTTAAACTTCATATATTTTTTGAAATATTTCAAATCGCATATTTATATATAAATACCGAAATACTGTAAGTAAATTTGTTTCATTTTGTGTGCAAAACTACTCATTCGAAACTGTGCAAATTCTAAATATACTCTATTTCAGAGAATATCGGATATAAGCGAACGTTTTAACTCACCAACATGGACATACATGCTGTGTTGAATTTGGTTGTGGAGAGTTCGACATTCAAAATGCTAATTAATTCTTATGAGTAGAATTGGATATTTGTGTGGTGAATAATTTTCATGGTTGGCCACGTTGTCAGCATTTCCCCAGACAATATTGTTGTTCTTCTGCACACAAACCAATTAACAAACGAAACCGCTACAAATTAACTTAATTCGAATTCTGATGGTTTAAAAATTTCAACAATTCCTTTCTTGATATGGATATTTAAAACTGAAAAATATATTATTAGTGAACGATTTTTAGCTAGAAATTCAATAAATTTTTAATTTAAAAATATTTTGCCTCAAACGCAGTTTTTTTTGTTATTTTCTTCATAAAATGATGACGTCACATCACTTTTACATAAATTTTGTTTACTGTGTAAATTCAAATAAACTCCGTTTTATGACGTGTTTATTAACATAGGAAACTATTTATCGAAAATTCTTATATTTTCGAGTTTACACGTAGCAAAAAATTTTGTCCGCTGAAACTCAAGCTCATTGAATTTTATACGGGTAAAAAGGTAAATCTTTCTTTGAGATTTTTTAATGAAAAAGATGATGGAGATATTCCCAATTCTTGTTTAACAAATACCTCGCCTCACTGCATCAATCTTTTCAGGTGGACGTTGGCTTTATCTCCCAGTTTGTGAATATTTTTAAAATCATTCATTACACGATGAATGGTTGAGTTGCTCGGCATATGATTAACACCAAAAAAGTCATAATTTTCCTCGCGTATTCAGAACTGAATAATTATTTAAATAAAATGTTTTAATAATTCCCACACGTTTTTTCGGCGTTAGATGCTCCATAATAAATTGTTATCGACCACTCCCTACAACTGTCAAATCCAAATGAAAATGGCGGCCAAACTAAATAGACCAGTAACATAAAAAGCACCCTCGTATACGAGTACATATAAATCCACTAACGTTTTAAATTTGTTTTTTTTTTTCGTTTTATTTGCAATTTTAAAATAATACAACCGACAGTTTCGCTGCGGCTCATCAGTTGACGCGGTTCCGAACTGCATTCCATGTTGGTTGTTGAACAATCAAAATGTTGGAATGCGTTGGGTTCCCAGCAGTGTTCCCTCTAATTTTTAGTGACCTTTGTAATTTTTTTTTGTGTTAAAACAAAAATGGCCTAATATTATTAAGCAGCAAATACGAGTGTAGTCGCAGAAGTGTCCGACCTGACGTATAAATGGCGGTTGCTGTTTGAAAAAAATTACTATGGCCGAAAGTACCGCTGAAACTCAAGCTCATTAAAAGTTTCTGTTTTGTGCTCGGATTTCATAAAAGCTCAGAGAGTAAAGTTAAAAGTTCATGAACCACTGCAACTTAAAATGTTATAAATGCAAAAAATTTTTTAGTGAGAGAAACTTTAGTGAGAGAAACTTGATGCTATAATTAAAGCGAAGTTGCATAACACTTTAATGAAGCTCCTTTTTTCCAAATTCCTGTTCTATTTCCATTTTTAAAATAATAGAAAACACAACAGAAAACGAATTAGCAAAGTTCACCAAAGATAAATATTTGCTTTTGTCTTCAAAATAATGCAAGAACAATTTTAGACCCCAAATTTCTAACGAGTAACCCTTCGCGAAATGTAAAAAGTTCATAAGCCCATGTTCAATACTAGATAGTGTGGAAGAGAAACGGAGGTGTGTGACGTGCAAGCGCATGTTTATTATTCTCTGTGGCTTCGCAGTCTCCTTTCCTCTTAAATGAAATTTCCCATTCGACGTCATTTGTCTTTCCTTTCGCCCCTATTACAATAATGATTTTATTTCATTCTATGTTACTGCAAAAAATTGAGAATAACGATCGATTTGTATATTTCTGATCCACTCGTCTTGCTATAATTTCTGTTTGAGTAGCAGAAATTGAGGGATTTGCTCAGACAACTAACGTCTTTCATCAAGTGTATTTCTTGATTAGAAAAAGGGCGCAGGTTGCTTGAATTTATGGCATAATATAAAAAAAATCAAACACTGCGCTGCCTAAACTACTTCAAGCCGTCGGTCAATGTAACATAGCCATTTGCCAGACGTCTAGGCCATGTGCAAATTGCATATACACACAAGGCAGCGTCACTATGTGTATGCAATTTGCACATGGCCTATGCGTCACAATACTCAAAATCCCCCACTTCTGACAATCAATTCATTTACCCCGTTACCAAGTGTTTTTACATTTATCCTAGCACTCCGTCTATTTACAAAAATTAGTTTAACATTTGTTGTCCCCCAATGGGGGATCTATCAGATGTTAATCTGATAAGAACAGATAAAAACTTTCATTTTAGCCATAAAGGCCGAGAAGCGGTAACAACTAAAGCCTAATCAATATTCTATATACCGTCTTAATCATTGTTTAGGTGCGAATCATATGAAGGGAAATTTTTGAGCGTGCGTTTTGGTTACAACTCAAATTGGAAAATTCGTTTTCTCTTCCAACTGTCCACAGAAACGCTTTATTCAAAAAATTAAATCGAATAAATTATTTATTTCTTCAATCGTTTTTGATTAATTGCATAGAAAACTGAACAAAAAACGAAGATAATTTTGAAAAGAGAGTAAAATTTCTGTAGTTTACAGAAATTTACTCTCTTTTCAAAATTATCTTCTGATGTCTGTAGTTGCAGTTGCAAGAATTGACGGTTTTGCTTTACATAAAAACTATTGATCGAAAAAGGGGGTGTGGGTTTTTTCAAAGTGTTTTGCAGCGATTTAAGGGACAACGATGTGAATATTTTTTTTTGACATCAGTAAATTTGATTTGCTGTTAAATTAAGTGAGCAAAAAAGGCTTGCGTACAAACTAGGAGTGTCAACAGTTCGTAAAATAACGTATGATACTTCTTGTGATGCAATCTAAATGAAGCTAATTGATCAGCGAAGTATGTTACATGAGTGACATACGTCGTCGACCGATCCTCAGCTTCATTTGGTATTGATATGTAATTAATTATGTATTATCTCCCTAAAATAAACTATATTCAGCGTTTAATCATTTCAAAACAATCGGAGCTTCCTGCAATGAATAATGTGTACGGATTTGCAATGAATAATGTGTAATGGGAATTAAAGCCCATCCAACCACTGCCAATGTCGACAGTTCGTCTGCTTATTTTTAGTGGACCATCGGTTTTATTTTATTTATTTTTATTAAATAAACCATTATTTATTTATATTTAATAAAAAGAAATAATTTGTCATTTAGCAAAGTGCACCGATGACACCTCCTCTCTTTATCGCCCACACAACCATAATACTTTCCACGTCCAGATATCTGGACTGTGTATATATTTTACTATGAGTACGCTTTATTCTCCCACTTTCCGAATACAAGAAAAGCGTTGGTACTTTTATTGAGGATTGTTTGGAATGAACGTTTTTTAATTTTTTTTACACAAAACAAGATCCAAATTATGATTTAAGTCCAACAATTGCTGCAACGAAATTTTTTTGCATCTATTAATACTTCTGAAAACTCTATCCAGTCGGCACAAGTCTCCGGTTGTTATATCGCCGAAAAAGGAACAGGTTATAATTTTGCAGTTTTAAACTTGGTTAACTTGATCGAAACTTACTGGTCAGTTTTAAATTACAGTGGGAATTGGTTCCAGCCAATATATAGTACTTCAACAATGAAACTTTCAAAATTGTTTTCTCGCATCGAATCTGCTTCGCTCTGCGCTCCGCTCAACATCAACTCTGACATAATCAAGCAACTTTGTATAAAAATGTATGAACCCAGTTTTTCCCCTTTGCTTCTCGCATTGGCGGTACCCTGATACCTATAATTTAAACAAACAAACCCGCCCCTGTATTATTTTTTACTTCCTTACTGAAGATGCGCCCATGAAGCCATAATTTCGGCGTTTGCACGTGCAAAACTAATTCACCGCAAAAGAAATTTACTTTCTTTTCAAAATTATCTTCGTTTTTTGTTCAGTTTTCTATTCAATTAATCAAAAACGATTGGGAGAAGAAAAATTTCTTCAATTTTATTGTTTGAATAAAAAGATTCTGTGATCAGTTGCAACCAAAAGGCACGCTAAAAAATTTCGCTTCATATGATTCGCACCGAAACAATGATTAACACGGTGTATTGCTTATTGATTGTGGTTTGGTAGCTATCGCTTCTCGGCCTTTATGGCTAAGATCAAAGTGTAATATCTGTTCTTATCAGCTTAACATCTGATAGATCCTCCATTGGGGGACAACAAATGTTAAACTAATTTTTGTATAAAGACGGAGTGCTAGGGGCTTGCTCCACCTCTGTCGCGGATTGGCTCGGTATTGCGGTACCGCCTGGACCGGCCCAAATTAATGGCAAAACACTTGGTAATCGGGTAAATGAACTGGTTATCAAAATTGAGTGGGGGGGTTTTGGTATTGTGACGCATAGGACGATGCCGTCTTGGATGTATGTGCAAATTGCACATACATCCATTGCGACGGCAACTTGCAAACTGCAGGTAGAGAAGTTGCAGTTGCCAAAAGTGACGGTTCTGATTTACATAAAGACTATGATCGGAAGAGGGGGTGTGGGTTTTTCAAAGTGTTTTCCAGTGATTAAGGGGCAAACGGATAATTAAAAAGTAAATCAGATTTACTGATGGCTTTCAGAAAATGCTCTTCAAAATTACCATTTGAGTCCAAAGATCTTTTTGGTTGCAGCAACGCTATATAGTCCCGTATTATTGCGACGGCAGCTGCAAACTGCACGCAGATTGCATTCTTACGAGGAAACAGTTTCGAAGCGTTGCATTCTTGAAATATATTGGCAGTAACACAGTTCCAACTCAAACAGTGACGAATTCAGCCCAAGTTAACCAATTGAGAACAGCTGCAACATAAATTTATTATTTGTAGATAATATTTCATTCAATTTATTATTTGTAGATAATATTTCATTCAATTTTCACTTACCTTATTTCTATTTCAATTTCAACTGTCAAAGAACAATCCTGCCACACAACAAAACAATGAAAGTATGGCAGCGCTTGGAATACAACTGCAAAATTTAAAAAACAACTATTCCGGCGATCAAACTGTCGGAGAGTGACCCAATTTGAGCCAGCAATTGTGTTGCTTCCAAATACCGCCGGTCATTATCATCTTCACAATTTGATAAGTTTGAAGAAAAAGTAATTTTCAGGGGTGCAATTTTTGACGCAAGTTCTCCAAATTTGTATAAATCGGGATTAGTTATATTACCATCACGGTTTCGAATAAGAGAAAAGAAATTTCGTAAAGGGTCCTGATTGAAATGCCGTAATAAATATGCTTAATAATATTATGTGCCTGAAACAACACAGTTGACGCGTTTATAAAAGATTCCATAGAGAATAGGAGACCACGGAAACGAGGTGATTTATAACGAGTCTCCTAATTAGAAGGCTTATTTTCAATAGGGTTGAAATTGGCTATGTTGACAGTTCTGTCATTCAGTTCTTTGACATATTCAGAGTAAAAGGTTTGCCATTTGTTATAATGTTTTCCATTTTGCTCGTAAATTGTATTAAAATAATTCAAATCCATTTTTAAAATGGTCGGTCTGTGAAAGGTGCATTTCGTAGAATTCGCGATATTTTTGGTCGTAATAATCGTCTAACTGAGCAAGAATTTTGTGGATAAATTTGAGTGCACTGGTTCGGTATAAAACACACCAACAGCAAATATTACTCCGGTGAGTGAAAGAAGGATCCAGTCTAATCGGTTTTACGACGTTCTCAACAATTGGGCCTGTCCACAATGATTACATGATGAATTTTATACAAGGATTTTGTTCATCAGCATTATAAGATTCAATTGGTGTAACAATTAATATGACTTTAATTATAAATTATTCATAAATGGGAAAGTCTCTTTCAATAAAGAATTTTTTGGATAGGCATTTTTATGAACGTTAAGTTTAACAGATCGTCAATGACAACCATACTCACACCCACCAAAAACAGATAAAGATCATGCCAAAAACATAAAGGAAATAATAGAGACACCCAAACCGGTTAAGTTCTCCATAGGAGAGAAAATTAGAAAAAAAAATGAAAAAGAAGTAAACGGAAACAGGAATTATTGTAAAAAAAATTAAAAGAAAAAAACTCAAAGATGAAGAGGAACAGGGAATGGAAGGGAAGGTAAAACGTTGCGATGATCAAAATGGATAGACGAGAGAAAAAAATTGAAAATAAATTTTTATAATGAATTTAAACTAATTGATATTTTTATTCAAGTTTCCGTCGCGCCACAGGTGCTCGGTTGCCCTGTAATAGGCTAAAGAGAGATCACCGTTAATAAGAAAAATAATCGAATCTCCAAACTTTTCTCGCAATAATTCGGTTGTTGCAAGTGCTGTGTGGCACGTAGCCCCGTCTTGTTGGAACCAGATGTTATCAAGATCAACTTCTTCCAATTTCGGCCATAAAAAATTGGTTATAATCGATCTATACCGCTCTCCATTGACAGTAACGGTGTTACCAGCTTCATTTCGAAAGAAGTACGGACCGATGATTCCACCAGACCAAACTGTCAATTTAGGTAAATGTAATGGATGTTCATGAATAATTTGTGGATTTTCTTCGCACCAGAATCGACAGTTTTGTTTATTTACCGGACCACTCAGATGAAAGTGAGCCTCATCGGAGAAGATGATTTTCTTAAAAAAATCGTTATCGTTTTCAAAAATCGTAATCGTTAAAAATTGAATAATTTGTAAATGTTGTTCTTGCGTATATCTTTTCATGATGAAATTGTAAATATTACTGAATACAATAAAAAAAAGACAGATCATGACATATTACAAATGGCCGAAACGTCACTTAGAAATCATATCACTCTTATTGGAAAACCCTATATATTTTGGCCGCTGGGTGCCATAGGGTGGTTGGGCCAGGTCCTGGAGAGTATTTGCATCTGAAGGGCTCTCCCGACCAGGCCGTCGGTCGCCTTCACCTATGTTTTTTCTTTTATTTTCTTTTAGGTTTTCTTTCTTTTTTCTTCTTTTTTTTCTTAAAAAATCATTTTTTTCTTTTTTCACAGTTTTTTTACCTTCCCTCTCATTCTCTTTTCCTCTATAATTCCTTTACTGTTTTATTATTGTTTTCTCTCCCTTCCCCCTCCCATGGAAAACTTAACATCTTCGTGAATCTCCATCATCTCTTTTATGTTTTTGGCAGGATCTTTTCTGTTTATGAGTGAATGTGAATTTCGAACCCCCTCCACAATCTACCCATAAAAGCTAGCATCAAGCATGCCTACCGATGCTAGCTTTTATGGATAGATTGTACGATGAAATGGAAGAAATCATTAAAGAATGATTTGTCAGCTCGCATCCAGCAATATGCCAGTTACCAGTCCATGTATTCGAGATTAGGGCCTGTGACATTGCGGCTCGATTAAATATCGAAGGATTTACTGCAGCAAATGGCGGGGAACAAATTTCTACCGAACCTGTACAAAATGACATGGACCTCGAAATTAACGTGATAACTTCTGAAGTTATGGATATCGTTGATGTAGTGGCTAGTCACAAACACGAAAACGAAACCGATGAAGAACAGGTAAACTTAACTTATCCAATTCCAAATAAAGAAGATGCTATGAGGCATATTGACGGGGTCTTAAAAGCATTGAAAAGGTTCAAGACGAAACTTTCTTATCCATATACAAATATACCAATTCGAGTATACGTGATTTTCCTAAATAAAAAAATATTTTAAATTTACGTTTACCCCCTAATTACGTTTCTTGTTTTATTAGCACCGTCAAAAACGTATAAACGGTGTTGATCACGGCCAACTTCACATATTATTCCATATCAATTGGGAAGCAGCATATTTAGCAGGGACACAGATCAAATGTACATTGTCTGTTGTAAGAGCGGTTAACGGTGTAAATCTGGGTCGTTCGCAACTTCTTGTCACACAAACTTCACAAAATTTCAAAATCTATTTAATTCTATCCCCCATTGGCCAATAAATTTTATCAATTATACTATATAAATAATTGCCGCAGATGAATACTTCAAAAAAGATGAAAAACCATACTTTCACTTGCACTTTCCAATAAGTGTCAAAATAACAACTTCAAAAACAACAAAAGTATACAAGCATCTCCGAAAGTCTACAAAATTAAAGCGCTTCATATTTAATTGATATTTATGAAATAAATAATAATTGGAAAATATTAAACATTGCCTGTCGTTGTGTTTAAATTATATTTTTGCTTGGAATAAGTGAGTTAAAATGAATATTAATTATGACCCTCTGGAGCAAATTTGGGTCGTCGAGGACAGAGTGCAAGAGCTTCTTAGCAATGTTAATGCGATGCTGTTTTTGGTCGAAATAGAGCAATTTTGGTACGGACTTCGCGGCGACCCGTCTCACGCCCAAATCATTGGTAAAAATCGAATGGCACGAGCCAATCGATATGTTTAAGTCCTCAGCAACTTCTCTAACGGTGATTCGACGATTGGCCAATACTACTTTCTTCACTTCATCAATGTTTTCGTCTGTTGTTGACGTGTTCGGGCGTCCGGCACGCTTTTCGTCGTTCACATCTTCTCGGCCCTCTGAGAACATTTTGTACCACCGATAAACGTTGCTTCGGTTCAAGGTAGCTTCACTATATGCCACAGTCAACATTCGGAATGCGTCCGCGCAATTAATTTTGTTTTCATACAAAATTTGATACAGATTCTTTGATTCATTTTTTGGAATGGGCAAAAATCGAAGACCAGCTAAAACACGTGCAAGCAAAGCAGCTGTCAAAAATTAACCGAACATTAAAAAAAATGGCCTAACTTGTCGGCATAAGTGAGAGACATGAGTAACAACATAACGCCACAAAAAATCGAAAATCGAATATACACATATGTAACCCGCGGAAATTCAAAATTTGCGATACTCTTTGAACAGACTTCGTATTATGACAATAATCGAATTGTGCAGTCTAATCGATAGATATCACTGATTGTGTTCGCCTATTCTTTTGACGTATTTTGACGCGCACACAAAAATTATCTGATTTATGGGAAATTTAGTGTGAAATATTTTGTGTTTTAAATTTTTATTATTCGGTGGACTGTTATTTGTTATGACAAGCTAAGAGTTACACTAAACTATAAAATCTCAAGTACTCCGACAACTTAGGCTATACTTAAGTTATCGTGCTAGCTGAATTCTAAATCAAGACCACTTTCTAATAGACGTAAACGTTCCTGCATCATTAAATTGCCGTTTGCAGAGTTTTTAATATTGTAGATTTGAAATATATTTAACGACAGTGGTAAGTTAAGCACGTTAAACACAGACAAAAACCGTTAGTAAGGGAATAATACAATACATAAAAAGGATATCGCATATGAGATGGATCAGTCAAAATTGGAGAATTTTTTTCAAAATCGAAAGGGTGTATTTTTTGTGATAGATCATTTTCGGAAGTTTGCAGAATATCTTTTGCTATACAGATTTTTGTCAAATTTAAAAAAAAAATCAAATAAAAAAAACACGATAACAATACTCTGAGAAGTGAAAAAAACTAATTTCAATAAAAATGCCGCATTGATAATCATTTTTAAATCTACGCCATTAAAAAATGTTATTGATTATTCGAAAAAATAAATACAAAAATTGCTTGCTCGCAGGATAGATAACTCAAATTTTATCTGCTGAAACCCAAGCTCATCGGAAGTTTCTGTTTTCCACTCAGATTTTAAGAAAGTTCAGAGGAGGAAGTTAAAAGTTCATAAACCTGTCGCAACTTAAAATGTTATAAATGCAAAAAATTTGCTCTAGGAATGTTTAGTGAGAGGAACTTGATGCTATAATTAAAGCGAAGTTGCATAACACTTTAATGAAGCTCTTTTTTTCCAAATTCCTGTTCTATTTCCATTTTTAAAATAATAGAAAACACAACAGAAAACGAATTAGCAAAGTTCACCAAAGATAAATATTTGCTTTTGTCTTCAAAATAATGCAAGAACAATTTTAGACCCCAAATTTCTAACGAGTAACCCTTCGCGAAATGTAAAAAGTTCATAAGCCCATGTTCAATACTAGATAGTGTGGAAGAGAAACGGAGGTGTGTGACGTGCAAGCATGTTTATTATTCTCTGTGGCTTCGCAGTCTCCTTTCCTCTTAAATGAATTATCCCATTCGACGTCATTTGTCTTTCCTTTCGCCTTTATTACAATAATGCTTTTATTTCATTCTACTGCAAAAAATTGAGAATAACGATCGATTTTTATATTTCTGATCCACTCGTCTTGCTATAATTTCTGTTTGAGTAGCAGAAATTGAGGGATTTGCTCAGACAACTAACGTCTTTCAACAAGTGTATTTCTTGATTAGAAAAAGGGAGCAGGTTGCTTGAATTTATGGCATAATATAAAAAAATTCAAGTACAGCGCTGCCTAAACTACTTGAAGCCGTCGGTCAATGATGCAACACAGCCATTTGCCAGACGTCTAGGCCATGAGCAAATTGCATACACACACAAGACAGCATCGTCTTATGCGTCACAATACCAAAATCCCCCCACTCAATTCTGATAACCAGTTCATTTACCCGATTACCAAGTGTTTTGCCATTAATTTGGGCCGGTCCAGGCGGTACTGCAATACCGAGCCAATCCGCGACAGAGGTGGAGCAAGCCCCTAGCACTCCGTCTTTATACAAAAATTAGTTTAACATTTGTTGTCCCCCAATGGAGGATCTATCAGATGTTAAGCTGATAAGAACAGATATTACACTTTGATTTTAGCCATAAAGGCCGAGAAGCGGTAACTACCAAACCCCAATCAATAACCTATACACCGTCTTAATCATTGTTTAGGTGCGAATCATATGAAGGGAAATTTTTTAGCGTGCGTTTTGGTTACAACTCAAATTGGAAAATTTGTTTTCTCTTCCAACTGACCACAGAATCGCTTTATTCAAACAATTAAATCGAATAAATTTTTATTCTCCCAATCGTTTTTGATTAATTGTATAGAAAATAACAACGAAAAATGAAGATAATTTTAAAAAGAAAGTCAATTTCTTTTGAGGTGAATTATTTTTGCACGTGCAAACGCCGACATTATGGCTTCATAGGCCAGTAAGTACTGTTAGTAAAGAATGATACAGAGGCGGGTTTGTTTGTTTAACTTATAGACATACCGTCTAGCGATGTGTGTGGAATTTGCACATGGTCTAACGTCTGTAGTTGCAGTTACCAAAATTGACAGTTTTGCTTTACACAAAAACTATTGATCGGAAGAGAGGGTGTGGATTTTTTTAAAGTGTTTTGCAGCGATTTAAGGGACAACGATGTGAATATTTTTTTGTTGACATCAGTAAATTTGATTTGCTGTTAAATTAAGTGAGCAAAAAAAGCTTGCGTACAAACTGGGAGTGTCAACAGTTCGTAAAATAACGTATGATACCTCTTGTGATGCAATTTATGGAGATAATACATAATTAATTATATATCAATTACAAATGAAGCTAATTGGTCGGTCAAGTATGTTACATGAGTGACATACGTCATCGACCAATCAGCTTCATTTGGTATTGATATGTAATAAATTATGTATTATCTCCCTAAAAAATAAACTCTACTCAGCGTTTAATTATTTCAAAACAATTGCAAGCTTCCTGCAATTAATAATGTGTACGAATTTGCATGCTCAAGTACCAGATTCAACGAAGCCAAGACTTAAAGCCCACCCGACCAATGCCAATATCGACAGTTTGTCTGCTTATTTTTAGTGGATCATCGTCGGTTTTATTTTATTTATTTTTATTAAATAAACCATTATTTATTTAATAAAAAGAAATAATTTGGCATTTAGCAAAGTACACCGACAGACACCCTTCTCTTTATCCCATAAGTTGGAAATTTTCCAACTGGCGTCAATTATAAAAGTGAAAATATTTTCGTTGCTTTTATACTTCGCTTCGTGTTATGGACAGTTTCTGATATACGAGAGGCAATAATATTATTGGAATTGTTCTAAATGAATATTTTTTAAACTTTAAACTCTCGTGGTGTGTTGGCATATTTATAGAGGAATGGCAACAACATGATTCGAGAATTTAAACCTAATTTGATGAAAAAAGATTTGTGTTAATAAACACAAATGTTTGGGTATTTTGAGCTCACTAAAAACTCTAGTAATAAACCAGCTTTTGGTACTCTTAGTAAATATGAAAAAAAGCTTACCCAGTTTATGAATCAGAAGAAGAAGGATCAAATATACAAACACAGCTTCATTTGGTATTGATATGTAATAAATTATGTATTATCTCCCTAAAAAATAAACTCTACTCAGCGTTTAATTATTTCAAAACAATTGCAAGCTTCCTGCAATTAATAATGTGTACGAATTTGCATGCTCAAGTACCAGATTCAACGAAGCCAAGACTTAAAGCCCACCCGACCAATGCCAATATCGACAGTTTGTCTGCTTATTTTTAGTGGATCATCGTCGGTTTTATTTTATTTATTTTTATTAAATAAACCATTATTTATTTAATAAAAAGAAATAATTTGGCATTTAGCAAAGTACACCGACAGACACCCTTCTCTTTATCCCATAAGTTGGAAATTTTCCAACTGGCGTCAATTATAAAAGTGAAAATATTTTCGTTGCTTTTATACTTCGCTTCGTGTTATGGACAGTTTCTGATATACGAGAGGCAATAATATTATTGGAATTGTTCTAAATGAATATTTTTTAAACTTTAAACTCTCGTGGTGTGTTGGCATATTTATAGAGGAATGGCAACAACATGATTCGAGAATTTAAACCTAATTTGATGAAAAAAGATTTGTGTTAATAAACACAAATGTTTGGGTATTTTGAGCTCACTAAAAACTCTAGTAATAAACCAGCTTTTGGTACTCTTAGTAAATATGAAAAAAAGCTTACCCAGTTTATGAATCAGAAGAAGAAGGATCAAATATACAAACACACACATACCATCAGGCCAGATATATGTTTATACAAGTGAGGCAAAACTGGTACTTTTTGAGTATTAAACGGCATATTAATTGAGGGAAGTTGATTTAAAGCAATCCCTTAACAAATACTATCAGTTTGCCACACTTGCTTATACGTATGTCTGATCTGATGGTTTGTGTGTGTATGTACATTAGATTCTTCTTCTTCTGAGTTATAAACTGGGTAAACTTTTGGTGTTTCCATATTTTCTAAGAAAGTACCAAAGGATTATATTATCCAATTTATGGATACAAGCATACCACCACACCAAGTCTCTGAGCTGCTTATAAGCCCTTCTTTTGCTTTAAACAAAACAAGAGCCAAATTATGATTTCAGATCTGTCGACTGAAATGATAATTCGGGCCTTGCTTTGTTTAAAGCAAATTAAAAAACGTTCATTCCGAACAACTCCCAATCATAATTTAGCTACTAGTTTGCCTCTCTTATATACTCAATCTGCCAAATACAGAAGCGAATTATAAACAAGCGAAAATATTTGCATTTTTATAATTGACAGTGGTTGTAAATACTTCATTTAAAAAACTATATTTTGATGATAGTAGTGTCTATAGAGACTGTATTTGATCAGAGAGGTTGAAGATTTTTTGGACAAATTGCACAAGTTTTTTTTTCAAGAGCATTAAAAAAAAGTGGTTGAAGAAAATGAAAATATTATAATAATTCCCTTTGGTATTTGCACTTTGCCCTTTGTACTTGGCACTAAGCAATTAGCAACAAACTGCAAGCAGTAAAGAAAGGTTCTGGTCCAATGAGCGGAGTTTTCACTTCCCTTTCGGCAAGCTTGTCTGCTAGTTCTCAATAAGTTATAGTATTGTGTCTAGCTAACTGATTTAGGGCAATGAAAATATTCCAAACTACAATAGCTTGGATTAAACATCACACGAAACAAGAGCTTTCAATGCAGACAAGAGCCTTCCATTACTATCTCTAGCAGAAAGTTCTTTGGTATGTATTGTAATTCTGCCTGAAAATTGATGGGGATTTACCGAGGTCCTTAGATAGATGGTAATAAGGTCCGGCTACTCCAGTCCTAACACTATCAATCGTTTTAGATTCGTCGGTGTAAAGACGAGGGCCCCTTCTTCGAGTGAAGGCCCTCCCTCCTTCCAAATTAGACACTCTATAAGAACCATTTTGAATAACTGATTTCAAGTAGATATCCTCGGTACGTCCGAGAAATAGTTGGCTCGATTTCATTTAAGATGTCCAATCAGATCGCCTATTTCAAAGGTTTTGGAAAGTCCTTACCCAAGAACCCCTCTTACAATTTCATTTCTAATATGCAGATGCAAAAGTAGGAATTCTAACAGAGTCTCAAGAGCTGTGGTGGGGTATATTCTCAGGGTCAACTTTGAAGATGATACCGTGGTGGGGCATATTCTTAGGGCCAAACGTGAGCCGCTTAAGTGATGACGGGCATAACTATTGTCAGATCTGATCATTTTTGATTGTAGACTATAATGATTGCTCAATAAATAGTATAAATATTGTAAACAATCATTATTTAAAAATTCTCTCACACGCATTTTTTTAATTTATGATTCACTTGTTTATTAATATTTTTTCTTTTTATTAATAATTGTTTATTTACACTTCAATTATTCAATGCAGCGTATCGATGCATTACAGTATATTATTTACAATACTCACTGTATGCATCGACACGCTACATAGATGACCCCAGATTTTACTGAAGTGTCTATAACAAGTCCAGATGACTCTAGTTGGTCTATCACCGAATTTTGTTGGCGCCGCTTCGCGTTCTTTGTCTATGATGTCACGTTGAAATCACTGTCTTTAAATCGTCGCAATCAGTTTTAAAATGTTCCATTCGATGGAGCATAATCACCCGAAATATAAACCAGCAAACAATACGTTTCTGCAGCACTTTTATCAAGTATATAGAGATGAAGTAGAACTTGCCGCAAATGCTTGATGCTTTGTCAGGATAAATGTTGACAAAAATTAGATTTCGTATAATATATCGTGAAGGGTAACTTGTCAATGAAGCAGAAAATTATCCAATACACTTACACTTTACACATTCGTTTCTCTTTCTTACTATCTAGTATCGCATATGGGTTGTGCACAGAGTATGTAGTATTGAGAGATAGTTTTCAAGAAAGTACATTTAGTATACCAAAAAAAAAGAAGAAAGTACATTAAGTCTACAAATAAAAATTTGTTCTCAGAAAGTACCGAATTTCGCTGCATATATCATTTTTTCCCATAAACATACGATATCTATATATTATCTGTGCCAGAATCGAAGCAGGAATTTGTGATTATTTTAATGGATGGTAGCCGATTCAAGAAATTGGCTCATACGACGTTGACGTACGCAAACAGATAACGCTGAAATTGTAAATATTTAGTGCTGGTCGCTGTCGCTATCTGACACCATTCGCTGAAAACAGTTTTTTACAGATCTTTGCAATCTTTTGTCCAGAAATTTATTGAAATTCAGAATTTGTCTAGCATGGAGGAAGTGTTTAGATTTATTTTTAACAAATATTTTCCAATCACAAATATGGTATCATTTTAAATAACCAACCACGGCAGAAATACACAAGTTTTTTTTTAATTTAAAAATAGTAACAACCAATTTGCGTTAGTTGAAAATTATCTTAACCAAGAAAAAAACTTCCTTTTCTGTTAACAGGAGTAATAGTAATAAATAAAATAATTCCAAAAGTATAACATACATTTCATTTGAACAATACAATTTTTTTGTTTGTCAATTCTAGTAATATTTGCAATTAAAAATGTAAATGATATAAGCGATAGGATAACTCGGGCCATTTTGCGATTTTACGACAACTAGAGAGCACTCTCGGTTTATTCGATTAGTTGGATTGGAACTCAAGATCATATGCATCAAAGTATTGTTAAATCAATATTTGTTCATAAAATAATCGAAAAATAAACAAACAGAAAAATCAAAACAGTTAACAGAAAACAATTGAAAGAAAATTGAACTCGTCAAACTTTTCTCAAACTCTTTAAATTGTATAAAATGACAATTTTGAGTTGAATTCATTTTTGTTCGTTTTTTTTTTTTTTGAGGTTTTTTGAATATTAAAATGATCAAAAATCGATGCTATTGTAAAATGTTTGGTATTTCCTGGATTGTTGCGGTTTTTCCCATCTTTTCATTACAATTTTCCAATCGTCATTATTTTTCTTCTTTTTTATTATCATTTTAATAATTTTTTTATATAATTTATTACTATTAATATTTATTATTACTATACTTTTATTATTATTATTATTATGATTATTATTAATTAATTAATTAATTATATTAATAATAGAAGATATACGATATTTGAATATGTGGAGAAATTTTTCTTTTATTATTTTGGAAATACATAAAATAAATTAAAAAGAAATAGAAGCACACATGCTCAAATTAAAGACAAAATGTCCATGTATGTACATGAATTATATGAGTTGAGTGGGCCATGATCTTTTTTTTATAAAAATAATTGTTTTTTTCGTATAGATTAAAAAAAAATTAAATTTGAAATTTCCTTTTTTTTTGTTGTTGTTTTGTTTTGTTTTATGAGTACTCAGTTTTTGTTAGAGTCTACAGAGAAGGAAAAAAAGTTTTTCGTTAATTGAACAGTAGCTATTTTGTTTATTATTGTTTAAATATTCGTATTTATTGCCTTTCTTTGCATCTACTCTCCTTTGTTATTCTAAAAAGTATCATTACAATTATTAATCATTTAATAAAATTGTGTGCATTTAAGTTTATATACAGAAAAAATATATAATTTACGATTTATAAGAGTTGCGAGTTTATTTAATTGTTTTCTTATTTATTTTCTTTTAGTTTTCAGTTTTATTTGTTAATGTTCATTTTTATCATTGTTTTTTCTTTTTATCAATATAATTTTTTTTTAAAGAAATACAAATTATAATAATAAATAAATAAATCAATTTAAATAAATTTTTACTTTTCTTTTTCTTGTTTGTTTTTCTCATTTGTTTAATATGTAATTTATTTGATTGTATTTATTTTTATATTTTTTTTTTAATTAATTATTTTAATTTCCTTTTTTATCATAATTTTTATTTATTCAGTTTATTATTTTTATGTTATTTTTTTTTTGTGCATAGTTAATAAATGGCTTTTACAAGTCGCTCTCGCCATAAAGCGCTGTACTGAATGACATGTAATCGAGGGCACCGGGAACAGCATTTGGTCCTTTGTAAGCTGGCATTCTTTGGATGCAATATTCAGCTTGATCTGGTGGCAATTCACGACGCAATTCTTCGGGCAAGATGTATGGCTATAAAAGGTTTAATAAAACAGATTAATTAAAATAAAAAAAGAAAATTAACTTTAAAGAAAGATGAAGAAAAGTAACATTTACCTTGTCGGAAGCTAAAATCCTAAATGAATCAATGACTTGTTCCGCAGTATCTGTATCGGTGCTTTCGCGTGTCATGAAATCGAGGAACGCATCGAAATGTACATAGCCGGTAGAGTTTGGATCAACAATGGCCAAAATCCTTTGGAAATCTAATTCGCCTTGACGATCCTTGCCAATTGAATAGCCCAACGAGACTAGACTCGATTTGAATTCTTCTGGAGTTAGGCGACCAGTACGATTCTTGTCGAAGTGATTAAAGCTAGAGCGGAACTCGTTCAGTTGCTCTTGTGTTATACCTTTTGAGTCGCGTGTTAAAATTTGATTTTCAACCTCGTTAATATTACGATTGATGGAGGTGAGCAATTGTTCCCAGCCAACGCGCAGCGTCTCCATCGTGTAATTAGTGTATCGGTTTTCGAAAATCATCGACTCTTGCACAGCTTGATGGATCTTCTCAAGTTCCTCGATGTGTGGCTTATAGGCATAGACGGCCTGCTCGTACTCCTTGAGACGATACAATTGATCTTCGAGAGAGCCCTGCAAGCCCATGCCGATGGCGGTGACGGCATCCATTTGACGCTCGATCCATGGTCCAACTGAGTTGGCTTTTTCGGCGAATTGCCGACGCAGCATTTCGTTGTTCTGCTGTTTGCGCAGCTCGTTCGTCAGTGTTTGGTCGCGTTGTGGCACCAATTGGCGCACGTCTGTCCATTTGCGATTCAAGTCATGGGCTGTCAGCGTTGTGTACGGATTCTCAAGACCACCAGGAATTTGGTGTTGATTGACAATATTCTCAACTTCGCGCACCAGACCAACAATCAGAGTATACTCCTTATCGGCTTCGCCTAGTGTCGCCTTGAATTGATCGTGAGCCTGAATCAAACCCTGGATCTCTTCCATTGTGTGCACGATGAACATGTCGACAAGGTCCTCGCGAGTACCATCCAACCAATTGTTGAATGGAGCAGCGCGTTTCGCAAACTCCAAGTGCAAAATATCGATCTTCTCGAGAATATGCTCGGCATCATCCAGAGCTTGACGACGGCGCTGAGTCAGAGCACCGAGGCGATCCCATTGGTCACAAATACGTTGGCAACGTGTATTCACGGAAATGCAGTCATGATACTCAAGGGTACTAAAAATATTCAAAACCAAATAAATTAAAAAAAATAACAAAATTAGGAATACAAAAAAAAGTGAACGATGATACGTACTTCAATTCTTGAGCAATGGCGGCTATTTGCTCAACACGATCTTGGTGGGCAGCCAAATCGGATTCAAAGGCTTCGTGTTTCTTCTTCAGCGCCTTCAATTCATTCAACTTACACTGACGGAAGTCTTGTGACTGTAGCATCTCCTCTTTGCCGGCAGTCCAGTCTTCGTGTGTGTCAGCCTAAAAGGTCAGATGAAAAAGATGAAAAATTCTCCCAATACAGTGTTTCTTATCGTAGTTTTCTCACTTCTTTCAATAGAATTTCTACTTTATAATCAAAGCTTACTTCAGTAAGCGTTGATTACTGTATAAGGTTTAATTAATGTATGATTTTATTATTACCAATTTTCATATGGGGTGAAATCATATGACGAACGTGTTAATGGAAATGTAACAACAGATGCCTACCTTGTGCTTGAATTTCTGTGCTAAATGTTCCAGACGTTCAAGGCGCATCGTCTCGGCTAACAGCCATTCCTCAAAGGCTTTCTCGGCCAATTCCAAGCCTTTCCACGAGTTGGCAATATCGGAGACCATTTTGCCCTCGGTTGGCATGTAGGCGGGACGGTTCGATAGGCGCAATTTCGTTTGAAGAGTGTTAAAGTTCGTTTCGAGTTTAGCCTTTTGCTCAACACGTGGCGGCTTATGCTTGCGACGATAAGTACGATATTCCTCCAGCTTCTTCTGGACACCGGCCAATGAATTGTCAGTTTGACGTGAATTAAGCCATGGCATGGTACGGCGAATCCATTCCAATAGCTAAAAATTATGTTTATTATAAGAATTTAAAAAAAAATTAAAAATGAAATTTAATAAACAAATTACATCGCTTGCGAGACGTTCGTACTCTTCCATAAGGCGCTCATTTTCCTGGTTGACTTTCAGGACCTTACAAATTCGGTTGGCAGCAGTTTCCGCCTATTTAAACAATCATTTCAATTCAAATATTATTTTTAACAGATTATAAAATATTTTCCATTTGAGACAAAAAAAAGAAAGAAATTAGTAAATAGGATACACATGTATGTATGTATGTATGTATGCAGTGCCAGTTATTTCTTGCATATGCAAGTGAGTATGTATGAGCGCATACTTACGGCATTATACCATCGATTTAGAATAATTCAAATTAAATCACAACAAATACACAAAAAAACTCACCAATGAAACTTGTTGCAAGAAACTATCCATATTAAAATGCATACTTAAGAAAGAATATCGTTAAATAGTTCAATTCAAATAAACGTCAAAAAACTATGAGCTCGTACATGTGAGCAGAAAAGGAAAATACATTAGCTGTCTCGTCTACTGTACCTCGAACAAATGAGTACATTGCAATAGGAGTTGCGCCTACTATTTATGGTAGGGGGATTTTAGTTCCCGGACTGGAAATAGATGGCTTAGCGGGTTCGTTGGTTATGTTGAAGAGTGATATATTTGTCAGTATGTTCTGTGTGTGAATAAACTCAGTTTTTATTGTTTATGTGTGAGTAAACTCAGTATTGTTGTGGACTATTTTGAGGTTATATTTCTACTGCTGTCATTAAATTTTGCCATCCTTTGGCCATCTACTCGCAACTACTCGGGAGTAGCAAAATTGGTCCAAAGGAAGACAGCTATTAAGCGAATTCGATTGGACTAATTTTGCTACAGTGCAGTGCTTGGCAGTAGACTCTCAATAAAAAGAACATATCACTGACAGCAGTAAAATACAAACTCACAATAGTCACCAACAGTACTGAGTTTATTGAAAAATATAACGCTTCAACATAACCAACGAACCCGCTAAGCCAGTCCGGGAACTAAAATCCCCCTACCATAAATACCCGCTAAGCCATCTATAGTCAGTTCGGAAACTACAATCCCCTTACCCTAAGGGGAGAAGTGCAACTACTGCTACAATCCTACTGTTTTGTTCGAGGTATTGTAGATCATGACAGCTACACAACAGTAGCAGTAGCAAAATTAGTCCAATCGAATTCGCCTATTGTATGTATAAATTGTTCGATGGCGTTGACATCTGTTGTGATCTTGTCGAATCAGTACAAGCCAATGACTGCCGAACGGCAGCACCAACCGACAGGAGTATTGCGACAGTAGTTTCCACGAGACAGACTTATAATTAAGTGATATAAAAATGTGCTGATACTCGTGTTTTGTTAATACGGATATTTTTGTTTATTTTGAAATTCTATCGGTTAGATTTTTTCGTTTAGTTTTCTGAGGTTTATGCTTTCTTGCTTTTTTAACACAATAATTTTCACCGGTTCTGCTCGATATTTTTAAATTTCTATGAAAAACGATCAAATAACTTTAAGAATTGAAATATTTTCTTGGAAAATGTCACTCGTATTAACTGACGGACACAGAAGTATGAATTTTTTTTTTGAAGTTATTAAATTATTTTTGAAATTTAACAATTTTCTGTTAATGGTTATTTACAAATTGTTTTTTCTTTTAAAAATTTTATTTGCCCATTTTCTTAATTCAGTTATTGTTCTTTCTTGTGCATTTTTCTTTTCTAATAAACTCGATTTTTTCTTCGTATTGGAGGAAGATTCTTTCTTATACATACACATACATACAAACAAATGTAACCTGTTTTATATTATGTTTTTTTTTTAAATATTTATATTTAGAAAAAAAAACATATTATAACATTTTAGAACCATAAAGAATAATACAATAAGCAAAAGAAAAAAAAACTAATGCACAAAATTCTGATTGATCATTTTGCTTCTATTTAAATTTAATATGAAATTAGAGAAAAAAGATAAAAATACCACAAAAAATAGTTTCCATAGAAAACAACGTTTTTTTTTTAAATTTTCCAAATAGGAAAATCCGTTCAAAATTTCAATTTGAAATTGACAGAAAAAATGAATTAATATTTAAAACGTTCTCCAGTGAAGTCAAGCGTCTTTTTAGTATAAATGATTGTAAGTTTTTTTCATCTTTTCTCTTGCTAACAATCAATCACCATTTTTGATATATTCTATGTTGTCGGCCATTTTGGTAAATTCAAAATCGTCTGCCATCACCGATTAAGACAACCGAAATAATTTTTGTTTTCTTTTTTTTCTTCAAATTTTATAATTTTTTCTTATATTTTCGTTTTCAGAATTTGTGCAAACATTTTACTTATTGTATTATTGATTATTTATTTAATTATTTATATATTAATTGATTAATTAATTTATTATCATTAGCTAAACTAATTATATATCTACTATCTATCAGATAAGAAGGAATTGGGAAATTTTAGCTACTTTTTATTGTACGAAAAAAAAACAAAAAATAAACAAAATAAAGTATTTTTGTGTTTGACTATTAACAATTAGTTAAAAACATACAAAATTACTTAATTTAATTTGTTTTCATTTTTATCTCGTTTAAATATTTTCATATTTATTATATTTTATTATTTTAATTTTTTTTTACTTCTGAATGTAACGATAATGAATAATGTGTAATGAATAGTTTATAGTTTATTTTTTTTCAATTTTTTTTTCTTCAATTTTCTGTATTCTTCTTATGTATTTTTTTGTTTAAGGAAGAAACAAGAAAAAACGCATCAAAAATAATTATAGCATTAAACTGACAATACCTATTATGATTATAAATATATGTTTAGATAAAAAAAATAAATCAAAATAATAATAACTGTAATAATAATAATAATAGTAATAATAACAAATATAATTTTTCTTTTGATTTCATTTTCCTTCTTATCCGTAAAAAAAAGAAGTTGAATTTTTGGTCCAAAAATTAAAAAAAAAAACCACTCAATCCAACCAAAAAAAAAATGTTTTCTTTTATTAAATATGGTGAAAATTTTTGACCATTCGTTTTCTTACTATGAGTTTTTTTTTAAAAAAATTAATTAAAACGTCAATATGGCATTACTAATTGACAATCACAAAAAGGAAAGAGAACAAAAAATTTTATGAGAGAAGTTATAATTTTTAAAAATTATAATTTACCTAACAAGTATATTTTTTTCTTTAACTTTGAATATTTATGAATTAGCAAATACTCACAATAACATATTTATTGAAGGACAAAAGAAAACTTTTTCCGTGGAATACTTGAAAAAAAAGTATTACCATATTGTACATTTAATTTTGCATTCGAAAGAATTCACCAACACAGTCGAGGTTAAGTGGTCTTTACAGTTAAGTGGTCATAATCAAATTACCGACGCAATAAAATAAAAAATAAAAACAATACATTAGAAAATTCTCACCAAATTTATATAGAAGAAAACTTGTTTGATCAAAAACAAAATGGAAAAAAAATTTAAAAAAATAATAAATGAGAAAAGAAATCTAAAAAAAAATCGATTCTTTTTTTGAAAATATATAAATAAAAATGAAAAAGTTGAAGAAAAAAAACTAATTATTACATAATATGCTACAAAAATAAATGAAGATAAAGAAAATAAAATGGAAGAACTAATCGATTTTTATATACATTAAAATAAAATATTTACAATCAGATAACGAGGAATGCAAACAATTAAATTTTTCATTACCAGTTTTTCCATCTTGAAGAATTATTATTAATAGAAGAAAAAAGAATTAATTTTAGAAATCGATTTGAAAAAAAAACAACGAAACGCAAAATTATATCGTTTGACTATGTCATCAAAAGAAAAAAATTCAAATTTGAATTTTGTGGGAATAAATACGGCCGTAAATGGCAGCAATAAAAATTTTTTAACTCAGAACAGTGGTGAAATTGAAATGTTAGGCGAATAGAGTGTCGTGAAATTGTGAAACATTTAATTTGAATTATATTATAATTCATGAAAATGGCTTATTAAAAAGCGTGGTGAAAACTCAATTTTGTGACACGTTGGAATGTGGGGAAATATTAAAATTTATTGAAAATAATGAAAAAATGTTTAAAAACAGTTTCGCTTCTCTAATCATGAAAATGTCTTATTGAAGAGCGTGGTGAAAATCAATTTCGTAACACGTTGGAATATGGTGAAATTGTAAAATATTAAAATTTATTGAAAATAGTTAAAAAATGTTTAAAAACAGTTCCACTTCACTAATCATGAAAATGTCTTATTGAAGAGCATGTGGTGAAAACACAATTTCGTGACACGTTGGAATGTAGTGAAATTGTAAAATATTAAAATTTATTGAAAATAATAAAAAAATGTTTGAAAACAGTTCCACTTCTCTAATTTTAAAAATGTTTTATCGAAGAGTGTGGTGAAAGCTCAATTTCGTGACACGTAGGAAAGTGGTGAAATTGTAAAATTTAGTGAAAATAATAAAAAAAATGCTTGAAAACAGTTTCACTTCACTAATCATGAAAATGTATTATTGAAGAGCGTGTGGTGAAAACTCAATTTCGTGACACGTAGGATTGTGGTGAAATTTTAAAATTTATTGAAAATAATAAAAAAATGTTTAAAAACAGTTTCACTTCTCTAATCATGAAAAGTCTTATTGAAGAGCGTGTGGTGAAAACTCAATTTCGTGACACGTGGACGGCTTAAATTTGAATTTAATGGAAAGCGGTTATATGATCGAAGCCACAAACATTTATTTTTTCAGAACATGGGCAAATACTGATTATGTGTTGTATTTAAATTGTAAATAAGTGCATTTTTTTTCCCAATTTTATATTTTTGTTTTACCTAAACTGATTGTAAAAAATGTACCGTTAACTGATTGTAAAATATTTTAGTTTTAAAAATATAATTTAAAAAAAAAATTACAAAAATAAAATTGATCAAATAAAAATAAGCAAATGTTAATTATTGCTGTTATCGTTAAAATTATCGTTATTATTTTAATTATTTCTTTAATTCATATTATTATTATTATTATTGTTATTAATATTGCCCAAATACTACTACTACTTTTGCAACATTCTAGCCATGAAAGCTGTTTCTCTTTTTCTTTGTACATATTATGTCGTATACACATATTTAAATTTTCTTCTTTATTTATATTCTTTTATTTCTTCATTTTTTTTCTTTCGTTAAATATTAAAAAAAAACAAAAAAAAAAACATTCTTTACATGCCAAAATTATTCGGGTTGTTAAAAAAATAATTGAAATTCAAATAAAACAACAATAAAAATTGATGCAATCTTTTAATTTTTATTCACATTATTTTCCATAGTTTTTATTATTTTATAAAAAAATTTAATTGAAAATAAAAACGGACATTTCAATTCGAACAAAATTCATTCCGTTTACGAAAAATGGAAATAATTAAAAACAAAAACGGAACAAACACAAACAACTTAAAAGCGACAAAGCGTCGGAGATAGAGAAAGAGAGAAAGAACCACAAAAGGTAAGAGCTAAAAAAATTTTTTTTTTCAGAAATTGTTTGTTTTCGTATTCGGGTAAAATTGACTTTTTTTTAACTAAACTTTTTGCAATGTTAACTTTTGTTTTCATTTTTTATTTTTTTTAAGAAGAACCTTTTTAAATTTATTTTTTTAAGATAAATTTTCCAGGTATTCACTTAATGGATCCAGCTCGTATGCTTGGCGAACTTCGTTTACAGAATTTACGCGATTGTTAGCTCGTCGACACATTGGATATCTGACGTTTCATCAACTGTCAAAATTTTGACCTACCAAACCCAACGTACAAAAGTATGGTTTCAAATGAAATTTTGTTACTCTTTTTCGATGATTTTTGGTCATTCAACAAAATAACAATTATGGTTAAAATGTTCTTCTAATTCGATAACGTTTGAAAATTTTATTTGAATTTTCCTATTTTACCACCTACAAAAAAAATATCGTCGCTGTCACTGTCAGAGTTTGATTGTGGAAACTTCAGCACATACACAATTGTGACTGACATTCAATGGGTGGTGTTAATAAGAACTAAGCATCTACTTTTAGAGACCTGTAATGGGTCCAGAAAATGTTTGAAGAAAATTCTTAATTTGTAGTGAAGAAAAATATTCAACATGTTTCCGTCTGTCAATATATTAAGAACTTTTGCTGAGATCTGCCAAACTGTTAAATTTATTTTGTATCTACTAAGCGGATTTGGCATAACCTTAGTTTAGAGAGTATAAGAATAGACAATCGGCCTATGTGTATAGGAATTTTATTGAAGCCAAAAAATCCCATGGAATTGCAATGAACCAAAACCTTATCTACCAACTCTTAACCTGTTGTTTTAAATGTATATCGTTATACTCTTTAATCTACGGCAGAAACCAATGAATGTGGATGCGTAAAAAGAAATGTTATTGCTCCCAGTGAAGTTGACATTAAATTATCTTTTCTTATACATAACTGTAAACGAATTGACCTTCAGTTCTTTATCTTCAAACGAATTGGGGGGAACTGATTGCCAAGAAAAATAATTCTAAGTAGATAATTCGCGAAATGTACAAAGAAAGTTAATATGGTTCTTTTTTAAAGATGAACCTAGTCAAGCAATAACCGTCAATCAGGAGCATTATCGGGCTACGAGAACCGGTTTTTTAAACCAACTATTCGTTAAAATGGTATGGATCACTTCCTGTCTCAACAAGAGACACAACAATCGATTTTATTTATATCTCGTCTTTTGATATAAAAAAATGGTTCGCCTGATTTGTGTTTAGAAAAGGTTTGAGCGATTTGTTCACAGAAATATTTTTCGTCTAAATATTAAAAAGCAAATGATATTTTCGTCTAAATATCATATTTGAATGTATCTGCTTCCGTTTAACTTTTATTTCGAACGATTATAAATCTACAATTATCTATTGTAAAAATCTACAGAGCTATTGGTATTTCGTCTTCTTTTATTCTTCGTTAAGGTGGCATTACTATTTTCCCAGAGCTAATACGAGCTCGTAATCTTACCACATTAAGTGAATACCTATGAGTAAAAGGTGGCATTACTATTTTCCTAGAGCTAATTGTATTTCGTCTTCTTCTATTCTTCGTTAAGGTGGCATTACTATTTTCCCAGAGCTAATTGTATTTCGTCTTCTTCTATTCTTCGTTAAGGTGGCATTACTATTTTCTCAGAGCTAATTGTATTTCGTCTTCTTATATTCTTCGTTAAGGTGGCATTACTATTTTCTCAGAGCTAATTGTATTTCGTCTTCTTCTATTCTTCGTTAAGGTGGCATTTCTGTTTTCCCAGAGCTATTGGTATTTCGTCTTCTTTTATTCTTCGTTAAGGTGGCATTACTATTTTCTCAGAGCTAATTGTATTTTCTCTTCTCCTATTCTTCGTTAAGGTGGCATTACTATTTTCTCAGAGCTAATTGTATTTTCTCTTCTCCTATTCTTCGTTAAGGTGGCATTACTATTTTCCCAGAGCTAATACGAACTGCTTATCTTACCACATTAAGTGAATACCGCCATTAAATCATTACATTTTTTATTATAAAATAATTAATTAATATTTTTTTAAATAAAATTGTCAACCAATCTCAGTTTTTTACTTAACTGCCAACTTTTTATTTCTATAATTTTTTAAATTTTTTTTTTTTGAAGCAAAATTTATATAAAAGTTTGTGTTCTCTGAAAAAATTTTTTTTTTTACTTTTACGCCTACTAAACACACGTACATATACTTATTCAATGTTTATACAATATATGCATGTTTTCCGCCATATTGAAAATTGCGAAATTTTTTAAATGTCATTTTTGAAGTTGTTTTAAATTCAAAATTTTAATTTTTGCGTTTGCTTAATATAACGGATATTAAAAATATAATAAAATATGTAAGAGGAGAGGAAACGTTTCTCTTCTCTTTCTCCACCTTTTGGTATATTGTCTTTTTTAGAGGAGAATAGAATTTGTCATTTCCTCTCTCTCTTTTGTTGGTTTTTGTAAATATTTAAAAAATTAGCATTTGTACGTGCGTATATTATGCTGATTAAAATGCATATTTAACGTATGTACATATTTAAAGATATATTTATATTAATATTAATTTATTAATGGTTGTATTAATTAACAAAAAATCAACAGACCTTTTGTGCGCCACTGAAGCAATGGTAGTACGATGATACGTAGGTCATAACAGCTCGTTCATCTGGCATTACTGTATTCTGCAGGTCTATAACAAACAAGTTAATTGGGCAAACATAACAAAAACAAGCAATTATTAAATGAAAGGGGGGAAAAAATCACAATTATTAATTTCATTATTATTATTATTTTCATTTTAAATTTATTAATAGCGGATACAACAATAAAAATATTATATATATATATAGAAATATGGGATTATATTAGTAGAAAAAAAAATTATATTTATCATTTAGTATTTGTAAGATAACTTTCATTTTTATCCAATTTTTTGTTGTTGTTGGAGGTTTGTTAACTGTTAAAAATTGGGAATTTTATAGAAAAATAAGGAAATCTTTTCAAATGAGAAATTCTATTTATGCGAATATAAAAGTAATTATATTATTACTTTTATATAATATACTATAATATCTTCAATACTATAATTATAGTATTGAAGAGTACAAATTGAAATCGAAAATTAAAAAAATGGCGGCACATTTCAATGAGGTGAGAAACTGAAGTATTCAAAGTGAAATAGAAAAAAGAAGATGGCGGTGCCATAAACCAGTGCTTCAAAAACTTTTTCGAAAAGTAGTGAAAAAAAGATTTTTTTTTTAGAAAATATGATGTAACGAATCAAAAACTATTTTTTCAAGTATTCAAAGTGAAATAGAAAAAAGAAGATGGCAGCGCCATAAACCAGTGCTTCCAAAACTTCTTCGAATGAAAGTAGTGGAAAAAGATTTTCTTTTTTAGAAAATATGGTATAAAAATGGATGGACACACTTAATTTAATAGAAGAAAACTACAAAAAAAAAATGAACATTAAATTTCATGCTCAAAGAGGTAAAGCTTTGATATTAAAAATGAATAAGACAAAATGGCGTCATTTATACTTCTGAAAAGAAAAACGTTGCCATCACTATTTGGAAAAACTTTCTTTTATGAGTATATTAAATAATGTGTTCTTATTTAAAAGGCTCGGCAAATTTTTTTTTCTTGACAAAGTAAGGCGTTTTTTTTTGTAATTTAAATAATTCAAAATTTGTGATGAACAAAAAAAATATGGCGGTATTTTGAAGAAAACCAAGTTGATATGTAACAAAAAAAAATGGCGACCAAAAACGCTTTGAGTTTTTCCTTCTTTTTTTTGTATTAAAAAATTTAGTATTTAACTTTTTTTTAATAGAAAAAAAAAACATTTTTTCACCGCTCCTGCCCCCCACCAAAAGTGAAGGGAAAATTTTTTTACAGAAAATTGTCAAAAAAGAAAAAAATTTCAAAATAACGACGCCTATATAAGAAACAAAATGGCGGCGTATTAAACAGAAATTTATTTAGAAAATTAAAAGAAAAATTCCACTTTATAAGAGCTTTGATTTAAATGAAATGCAATTAATTTGCCCAATAACGTTTTTCTATAAATTTAAGGAATTTTTCTTTTTCTTTTTTGTAATAAAAAAATGGAATGCAAAAATTATAGAACAAAACAGTTTTTTTTTTAAATTTTATATAGAATGGGAATTTTTTTTTTTTTGTTCTTCAAAAAGGAGAAAGAATATTTTTTCGAAAAGAACTGGATAAAAATATTGAAAATTATTACGATTAATAATTGTTATTTGATTATGATTTCTTTTGGTTTCATTTTTGTTAGTTATTAAAATTAGCAATTAATTAAAAAAAAATTCCAACAAAAAGGAAAAAAGAGGTTACTTTAAACAATGTCAATTGACAAGAACGAGAATAATAAAACAGGACCAGGAGCAGCGCAGATAGAAAAATATATGAAAATAAATTGCATTCCAAACAAGTAATAATAACAGCAACAACATCAACGAAAATCAAAATCTATATTATTTATCATCATTCTGGCCGATAGTTAATTTCATTTCAGATTAATTGATTTTATTTTATTTGATTTATTATGTTTTTTTTATTGTTGGTAAACTGACGTCAAAAAGAAAACACACATACAGCAACACTATTTATATTAGTTTTTTTTCTTCTTCTTCTTCTAAATTCTCTTCTCTTTCTTAACAAAAAAAGAAAAAAAAAATATTTTTGAAAATGGGTTTTTTCTTTCCATTTCAATTTTTTGTTATTTAAATTTAAGAAAGTAAAAGATAAAAAACAAAAAAAATATTAAAAAAGTAAATGTTTTGCGATAATTTTTTTTTGGTGAGGATTTGTCCTTTTTGTTCTCTTATTTTTTCTATCAACTGACCAAAAAGTATCTTTCGTTTTTTTCTCTTCTGATAGTTAAAATTGTAAAAAAAATCACAGACAAAAGTTTAACTATTGTAAATCAGGGCAGTTTATTTCAAAAATTTCCATTTTAATAACGTCAAATCCAAACGCCAAAACAAAATTAACAATGTAACATTTACCCTTACAGTTAATTTTTTATTTATTCAAAAATAATAAAAAAAGAGAGAGAAGAGAAAAAAAACGCTGTTTATTAAGTAAAAAAAAATTATTAGAAATTAACAAAAAGAAAACAATAAGAGAAAAAAAAAACAGAAAATCATAAAAACGGCGACAATTAACAAAAAAATAAATAAAAGCAATAATAATAATAAAATGCAGAGAAAACAAATAGTAAAACAATAAAAATAAAAACAAATTAAAAAAAAAAACTGAAAACAGAATAGAAACAAAAAACAAAAAGAATTTTAACCTCAATTAATCGGTTTTCTTTTAATTTTCTTCTTTTGATATAATTCTTCCATCTCGTATAATGTTCGTCTTTTTATACGATTTTATTCCAAAAAGAAAGGGGGAGAGAGAAATTAACAAGTCCAACAAAAAAAAACCGAAAACAAAACAAATCGATAAATACGACTAGTGACGCCATTTAGTTTATGATTTGTCGTTACGCCGCTGGCGCCATTTTGTTTTCGTTTTGCAAAACCGACAAAAAAAACTCTCTGGTTTTCGTTTTGCAAAAAAAAAACCTCTCTCTCTCTCCCTCTTTTTTTTGGTTGTGTTTTTTTCTTTCTTCCAATAATTATAATTAATAATATGAAGAAAAATAAGAAATGAAAGTCAAAATGAAGATTTTTCCAAAAAAAAAAAAAACCAAACAAATCATGTATATATGTATGTGTATTTGTGGATGGTTTTTTAGTCACATTATAATTGTAGTAGCTGTAGGCTCTTGTGGGTTCGGGTACATGCGTCTTTCCAACCTGTTGGGCTCCCTGGAAGGCATGATAATAGCACGAAACATATGTCATGATGGCTCTCTCATCCGGCTTTGGAGTGTTGATCAAATCTATTCACAATTTTTGATTTATTGTTTTTTTTTTCTCTATCGATTATCTATGTTTAATCTAATACAATCTCATATATTTATGTATGCTTGAAAACAGTATTACACTCGTTAAGATTAACATATAAAATTATTAAAAATATATTTAAAAAAAAAAAATTTAAAAATATTTTTAAAAAAACACAAAAGTAAAATGAAAAAAAAATGCGGACGAAAATTTGAAGTCACTTAAAATTTGGTTTTTGCAATTCTATGTATGATTGATAGATTTTTTTTGTTGAAAATAAATAAAAAATATAACAGAAAAAATGCTGATTTTTAAGAAATCAAAAAAAGAAGAAAAAAATTCGGACTCTAAACTGAATGTAAATAATAATAACACTAGTTGTTGGTGGCGGTACAAATTTATTATTCGAAAAGCAAATTAACCAATTATCGTTGCTCAAAAATTAGGAAGTGGCTTTTTCTTGTTGGTAGAAAAGGTATTTTTTTTTTTATTATAAAAAAAAGGGAATTTTTTAAAAATCAATTTTTGCATTTTCTCCTTTTTCTCTTTTTTTGTTTGATGCAAAAATATTGTTCAACGATTGTGGTAGGAAATTTTTTCCACAACTTTTCCCTTTGAGAACAAAATTTCCCCTTTGGTTATTTTTAGTATCATTACCCATAAAGGTAGTTGCCTCGAATAAATTTTTTTTTGGTATGATTTTTTTTGGTAGGATTGTTTTTGTAGGATTTTATTGGTAGGATTTTTTTGTAGGATTTTTTTTGGTAGAATTTTTTTTAGTGGGATTTTTTTGTACGATTTTTCTTGATAGGATATTTTTTTATATGATTTTCTTTGGTAGGATTTTTTTTCGCAGGGTTTTTTTAGTGGGATTTTTTTTATAGGATTTTTTTTAGTAGGATTTTTTTTTTGTAGGATTTTTCTTGATAGGATATTTTTTTTGGTATGATTTTTTTTTCGTCAGATTTTTTTTTTGTGGGATTTTTTTTGGTGGGATTTTTTTTTAGTGGAATTTTTTTCGTAGGATTTTTCTTAAAAGGATATTTTTTGGTAGGATTTTTTTTGTGGGTTTTTTTGTGGAATTTGTTTGTGGTATTTTTTTAGTGGAATTTTTTTTGTAGGATTTTTCTTGATAGGATATAATTTTTGTATGATTTTCTTTGGTAGGATTTATTTTGTACGATTTTTCTTGATAGGATATTTTTTTTGTATGATTTTCTTTGGTAGGATTTTTCTTGGTTGGATTTTTTTTTCGCGGTTTTTTTTTGGTGGGATTTTTTTTGTACGATTTTTCTTGATAGGATATTTTTTTTGTATGATTTTCTTTGGTAGGATTTTTCTTGGTTGGATTTTTTTTTTCGCGGTTTTTTTTTGTGGGACTTTTCCTGATAGGATATTTTTTTGTATGATTTTTTTTGGTAGGATTTTTTTTTTTGAATTTTTTTGTGGGATTTTTTTTTGTAGGATATTTTTTGTAGAATGTTTATCATAGGACCTTTTTTTGGTAGTATTTTTTTGTGGTTTTTTTTTGGTATGACTATTTTTTGGTAGAAATTGTTTGGACAAAATCTAAAGTAACAACGTTGCGGAATTTTTTGTGCATTCACAACAAATCAAGTAAGGGTAAAATTTCCCATTTACAGCGAAATTTTTTATAAAAAATTTTATGACAACGATTTTATTATTTTTTTTTCCATAAACTTCAGTGTATTAAAAAAAATTTTCTAATGGAAAATTGAACTTCAGATTTGTTATTTGATTATGAGACTTAAAAAAATTAGTTTCCTCCATTTTTTTATAGGAATTTTTTTGGAAAACGTAATAAAGATAATTTAATCTTTAATTTTTTTAAAAGAATTTTTACATAAAAAACTGTAGGTAATATAATTGGTTAATTTTTACAAATTTCCCTTTAATGGGAACAACATAAAATGTTAGGAGTTTTTTCCAAATTAAAAAATATAAAAACTTTTTATATATAAAAAATATAAAAACTTTTTTTTGGGATTTTTGAAAGTTTTAACTCGACACATTTTTTAATAAAAAATATTGCAATTTTTTAAAGAAATTTTTAGTTGCACACGGAATATTGGGTGTTTTTTTTCAAAATTGTCTGTGTTTTCTTTTAAAAATGTTTTTTTTTAGTGGTAGGAATTTTGCTTTTTTCCCAATTGTTTTTGTTTGAACAGGAAATTTTCAACCAATTAAAATAATAATTTTTGTAATTTTTGTAATTTTTTTTTGTTGAATTTGAGGGGAATTTTTACTGAATAATTTTTAATAAATTTACATCTCAGTACACTACCGAGTAAAGATGAACTTCGCTTTCTTTTAATTTCTTTTTATTAGAAATTAGTTAAATAAATTCAACAACAAAAATTATGATGAATTGGAAATGTTTGTTATTTAAGGATTAGATAATGTTTATTAATAAATTTGCCTACCCGACATTCTGAGGAATTATTTAATGAAAAAAAAAAAATTCTTTTTTTATGGAAAATTATTAATAAAAATTTACTATTATTGATTTATCACAGACCATCTTAGCTTCGGAATCAGACGTGGAACGTCAAGTTTCAGTTTTAGTGGTTTTAAGGTGAATTCTGGTTAAAAACTAGTGTTATTATTTTTACAAGATTCTAATTAAATCATATGGAAAAAAATTATAATAATAGAAGAAGAAAAAAAAATTAAATATTAGAAATTAATTTTGTATAAAAGTAAAAATCCTTTTTTCGGAATGGGCGCTGATGTACATCAAATTTTCTATACTAAAAAATACAAAAAATTTTGCACTGCAATGAAAAAAAAAACCCAATTGGATGACTACTAGCTACAGGGTGACTACAATTTTATATCAATTAATTTTCTTCTCCTTTTACACTAATTACTGTTCAATTAGCAATTGTTGCTGTTTTTTTTAGCCAATTCGATTAGAACAAAACGAAAGAAGTAAAAATGGACTTATTTAGACCAATTCGATTGATATTTATAAAAATTTTGACAAATTTAATTTCTCGCAAGGAACTACGATGACGGAGGAAGGGACAATAACTTACGGCGAATGATGATGAAAGACTATAAAAATATGAAAAAAAATTTCTTCTTATATAATTTTTTAAAATGAATATCTTATTTTTATGTTTATTGCATTTTTACTTTTGGTAATTGGTGGTAGTTTAACAGGGTTTCCATCACTGTCAATTAGGAAAATATCAACAAAAAAAAAAGACTTACTTGATCCAAAAAAAGCGGAATTATTTACAATTCGAATATTTCGAAAAACGTTTAAAATTTAAAAATGTCTACAATTTTGAAAGGGGGTTTTACGTCCAAAGACTATTTACTGTTAAAAAAAAATTTGCTAGAAGTTCTGATAAGCCTTTTGCGACTTCCGTTTTTCGTTCGATTAAATCTGATTTATTTTGTGTTTTTTTTTTTCGTTTAAATTAGGCAGATTAAAAAAAATCCAATTAAGAAGGGATCCTTTTTGATCTCTTTCTGGGATATGATAATTCTTTACTTTCACTCCGTACGAAAGGCAATCTTCTTTCTTTTCTGGATATGTCCGCGCGTCTAAAACTACTACCACCAAACCAAAATGCACAATTTCAACAAACAAACAGAAAATAATAATAATAATATAAATAAAAAGGATGAATCATTTTCGAAATCCTTTAAAGTCGTATTACCCTAATAATTTTCAAATGAAATAAAAAAAAACTTGATTTTGATATAAAAAATAATATTCAAAAATGATGAAGAAAAGAAAACCCAACATTTTAAAAAATAATAAAATTTGTTCGTAAATACCATCTGGATCTAACATTCGAGGAATATCGAGATACTTCTCAGCAACATCGAACGCTGTGTTCAAATTCTCCAATGGATTGTCCTTCGAAAGTTTTCCATAATCGATAAGATCTGGTCTGTGACGATGGATAAGAGCGCAGAATGCAAGCCCATCCTAGATTTAAGAGAAATAAGTTTAATCGTTTTAAAAGCTGACTAAATATAAAATGATGAGTTTTCATCTTCTTACCTTGAATGATAGATGGAAGTTTTGTACATTAACATTTTTATATGGTGCAGTTTTGCGTTGGCACCATAGCAGCAGACCTTCTTTAGCGGTCATCTCCTCGACGGAAATGTCTTGGATGGCAAAACGTAAAATAATGGTCCAGATCATGCCAAGTGTCATTTTGAGATTTCCATCGACAATTTCCTCGGCACCAATCGATACCAATTTAACACCTTTCGATGCAATAAAATCTAACGCTTTGTTAACGTTCGCTATTTTATGGAAACGCATTTTTCCACGATCTGGCTTTGGCAGTGTTTCACCAGAAATAACCTCAAGCAATAACATTAATTTTAGACCATTGCGAAAATCATCTTCGATATTGTCGATTGATGTTCCTGCCTTTCGTAAATGGCTGTTACACCAGGCAGTAAATGTCTACAAAAAGAACATGGAAAAAAAGACGAAAAAAAAAACAATTAATAAAAATATTTATTTTATATTCATAGAAAAAGATTTTCTTATAACTAAAATTATGTGATACAAACTGTGAATAATTCCTGTATATTGGCGCCAAGGATTTAACAGAAAAATTACACAAGAAATACAATTTGAACAACCTACAGATTTTTCGATTATAAGGCAAAAAATATCACAGAGAAGACCAACGTTTAAATAGGAGTGATTCTTACTCCTGGCAAGGACTGGTGATTCTTAGAAAACTGAGCTGGTGTTTCGTTGACAAAAGGGTCTGTGATAGGAGTCTGCAAACATATTTGGTACGATGGTATTTTGGGTGAGTTGATTACTTTTTATAAATTGTAGAACATGTACCAAATTTTCTTTCTTATAATTGGGCTATCATGTTTTATTTTCTATCCCCAACGTTGAAAAGTTTCAACCCAAACATTAGACAACAATTCTAATAATCACAATAATTTTACAGGCATAATGCCTTTATAAATTGATATATGTTATTTAAATTCAAACAATAATGATTTCTGATATTTCTAACTGCAGTAATTACACTAAATACCATAATTTCAATAATAAGAATAGCGAATCATTAGAATTTTTGCAATAATACTGAGCAGGCATAAATACTTTATATTGGAAAATTGTCATTAAAGATGAACACATCCGTCTAACTGCAATAACTGCAATAACAGCAATAATCCTATTAACAATAAAATTGCAATCATTTATCGTTCGTATAACAATATTTTCACTTTAGAAAGGAAATTCGGCAGTGGATACATTTTTAAAACTGCAATAATAATAATAAAAAACTGCAATAACTGTAAAAAATACAATAATTTTTGCAATAATACCGAGCAGACAAAGACTTAATATTTCAATATATTTTATTTTGGTAAAAAACTTAATTTTTCTTACTGCAATAACTGCAATAACAGCAATAATTTTACTAACAAAAACACGGGAATCATTAATCATTCCTATAGCAATATTTAGAAAGGAAATTTGACGATGGATACATTTTTTAAACTGCAATAATAATTAAAAAAACTGCAATAACTCTGAAAAATACAATAATTTTTGCAATAATACTGATCCGACATAAAGACTTAATATTTTAATGTCTTATATTAATTAAAAGTTTACAAATGAATAACACATTTTTCTTACTGCAATAACTGCAATAAAAACAATAATTTTACTAACAACAAAATGGAAATCATTAATCGTTTATATTGAATTATTTCTACTTTAAAAACGAAATACTATATTGGAAACTTTCTTACAACTAGCAGTAACGACAATTATTTTATTAATCATAAGAATTTTATACAAAAATTATAGTATACCAAATAGAGAAAATTTATTTAAATATTTCAATGATAAATGAAATAATTACATTTTACTTGATATGCGCCATTTTCATAATCCTGCCACCATCTTCTCAAAAAATTTGACATAAAGTTCACAACGTAAGTCAAATAAAGACATTTTATAAAATACCATTTCGCATTTGAAAAAAATTTCTTAAAAAGTGACATAATTTTGTATATTTTCTCAGAGTTAATGTACAGCCTTTTTTTTATAATGTTAATATTTTCCATTTTGATTTTATTTGTAATTATAACGGGTACAAAAGTGACAACCCAAACATAGACGTGATATATGTGTAAGTAACACTTTTCGAAGATGCGTTTTATCATGTATTCATGCTGTTTGCCATTTAGAATAAGTTTTTAGAAAGAGGACAAGTACGGATACATGACATCCGATCGTTGTATCCTCGCGTAAAATGAGAGTATTTTTCACGTTTCTATTTTTATTTAAGTTTATAAAATATTCAAAAATCAGTAAAAAAAATAAACAATCGAAATTAATGCTTTTCGAGAAGAAAAAAAACAACCCTCATTGATTCATAAGAAAATTATATGATTATAAATAATAAATTTTAGATTTTATTTTTGAATATAAGAAAAAAAAAGAAGAAAAATAAATAAACAAGACTGAAAAGAATTCAATTATATTTTTCACTCCTTAACATACGGTTGAGAGAAATGCGAGGGCATCTGTCAAAAATGATCAAAAATCAGTTTTCGTTCGTGTACGTGCACGAACAATTTCGACATTATTTCAAGGTAAGGCACCTATAGATATAGATATTAACGGATTTGTTGCCACACGGACGGATTTATACATGTTCACAATAGTGTGGAATAGTTTTATGTTTAAAATTTTTCAAATTACCGACACAGACATAAATGTAATTTTTCCACCATTTTCTTTTTGCCCGAATAAATTTTATATGAATTCGCTTAAAAAATGAGAAATTCCTCAATACGATTGGATGTATATTTTTAGAAATAGTTTTCGATTATTCAATACGATTTATTTATAAACTAAACTATCGTAAATTTTAATTTAATGATAGGAAAATTGAAAATTTTTACATAATAAAAAATATTTCAATAATCTTTGGGGGAATTTATTTTTATACTGGAGGTTTGGAGCGTTTTTTTTCCTCATTTATTTTAAGTGGAATTATTTTCGTAATTTTTTTGTTGAGAAATTGATTCAATTTTAATTAGAAACCTTAATGATCTTATATTCGGATTTGGTATTAAATAGCCCCTAAATATTCACACTTCATTCCGTTCGGCCTTTATTTCGGGAAACATGTCAAAAAAAAGAGCGCCCTCTGATTGCAAGTTTTACATTTATTTAAACTTCTGTCAAATCTTCTCGATTTAAAAAATTTCTGTCCAAATAATAATAATTTTTTTTACTTGTAAATTCGTATAAAATTTAAAAACCATAACTTTCTGGGTATTGACATATTTTGGAAACATTTTATTTTTGTTCTTTTTTATAGTGAAATTTTTTTAAAGCTTTTCGTATCCGTATTTTAGTTTCTTTATTCAATTTCATAGTATTTTCTACAGAAAAAAAAACCACTTTTTTTAATTGCAAAACAATCGGAAAAGGTTTTTCTTATATTTTTTTGACAACAGCCATTTTTTTTATCAATTTGACAGTTCGATTTTTGATATTTGCTTTTGCATTATGATCCGCGAATTAACTGTCAAAAGATTTGATTTTACTTTCTTTTTTCTATTTTAAAGTATTTTCTACACAAAAAAATACATTTTTTTTAATGCAGCACAATCGAAAAAGGTATTTTTTATATTTTTTTGACAAAAGCAATTTTTTTTTTAATAATTTGACAGTTAAATTTTCGACATTTGCTGTGCATTTCTGTCCGCGAATTACCTGTCAATTTTTTTTTACTGTCAAAAAAAATTTTGATTTTTCTTCGATTACATTTTTATTATAATTTTACAAAAAAAAAATAAAAAGAAAGTTTTGATTTTACTTTATGCAATTTCAAAGTATTTTCTACACAAAAAAATACATTTTTTTTAATGTAACACAATCGGAAAATGTTTTTTAATATTTTTTGAAAACCGCAATTTTTTTCTATTAATTTGACAGTTCGATTTTTGACGTTTGCTGTGCATTTTTGTCAGCGAATTAACTGTCAATTTTATTTTTTTACTGTCAAAAGATTTGATTTTACTTTCTTTTTTCAATTTCAAACTATTTTCTATACAAAAAAAAACATTTTTTTTTAATTGTAACACAATCGAAAAAGGTTTTTTTAAATATTTTTTGAGGAAAACAATTTTTTTAAATTAATTTGATAGTTGGATTTTTGATATTTACTATGCATTTTTGTCCGCGTATTATCTGTCAATTTTTTTTTTACTATCAAAAGATTTACTTATAAATTTTGATTTTTCTTTGACTGAAATTTTATTATAATTTAAAAAAAAAAAACAGAAATAGAAAATTTTGAAAATAGGCATCGAGTTGACAAATTGATATGCTTTTGAAAATGGTTATATTGGGCTGTAGTGTAAAAACGCCTTTTTTTTTTAAAAAAAGTTAATATTTTTTCTTTAATTCGTACATTTTCATTGTGTTTACTGCATTTTTTAACGCTTTGAGCAATTTTTTTGTGTTTGCATTCTGACAATAAATCGACAACAAAGACGGTGTCTTTTATGAAAATTTAAACATAATTTGTATTATGTTCATTTTTATTGAGAGTAAATAATTTTCATATTTACTTTTAATTTGATCTTCACTTTTTGACCGGATAATTATTGCATCTGACTTATAGTTGCTTATAATTTATTCACGATACGATATTCTAGCATAAATCCGAACCATGTTTGGACTGTAGTACCATCGTTATGGTCTAATTCCATACATTTCCAATCGAAATTTATTCCATTTTTCCAAACTAGAATATTTCAATAATTTTGAGAATAATAATTTACCTAACAAAGTCAACGTTTGCTGCTGGGTTTTTACCAAAAAAAAATGGTAAACATAACCTAACTTAACCAGTTTATTTGACGTAAGATTATAAACTTGAAGGATAACAACAACAACAACAAAAATAGGATTAAAATCCTATTTTTTGTTGTTGGTATCCTTTAAGTCAGAAGTCTGCTAAAATAAGTAAACAAGCAGAATATAATTCAAATATGACACAATTTTTAAACGTCAAAAAAAAGGTATTTTGTCGAAAAATTCTTCATCGGTAAAACTATGTGACAGTTTTATTTTTTCGTTTTGATTTAAAAAGAAAAACTATTGTATTAGAACAAATTATTGTATTTTATCGCATATAATAAGTTCTAGTTTAATTTTGACAGATTCGTACAAATTCGGTGTACACCTAGCGGTAATTTTCAGTAGTACGCGTTTTTTTTTACGTAAGATTATAAACTTGAAGAATAACAACAACAACAAAAAAATAGGATGAAAATATCTCTGTGATTCAGATTCTGCCAAAATAAGTTAACAAGCAGAATATAATTGAAATATGACACAATTTTTAAACGTCAAAAAAAAGGTATTTTGTCAAAAAATTCTTCATCGGTTAAACTATGGAACAGTTTTATTTTTTCGTTCTGATTTTAAGAAAAACTATTGTACTAAAACAAATTATTTGACAGATTCGTAGAAATCCTGTATACACCTAGCGGCAATTTTCAGTAGCACGCGTTTTTTTTAACTTGTTCATTTTGAATAAAGTTGTTTTTCTTTTATTTCTGATGCGTTATTGCAAATAAGTTTTTGTTGTTTTTTTCCTGCATATCTAAGGATTAATGATATTTTTTTTGGTGATTTTTATTATGAAAATTAATTTTGTATTGCGATTTAATTTTGAAATTATTGCTAAAAATATTTCTTTAAATAATAAGTGTAAGTGCATTTTGAAATTAAGTGTCATTTTAATTTGATAAAAATAACAATCGAAATTGCAAAATTCAAAAAGAGAACAAAATTTTTTTGTAAATGCAGGAACGAAAATAGCACCGTTTCGAAAATTACTTTAATTGACGAAAATATACAAAATACGAAATTGAATGTAAAATAAATCGTAATAACAGCCAAAAAATAATAAAGGGATATGAACAAAACACGAATAAAAGGAAAATTATAAAAATTTAACAGACAGAAAAATGTGATGCGAAATTACGGGAGCGAAGGCAACCTAAAAAAAAAAAAGTGACGTCTCAGCAAAGGAAAGTAAAATAAAAAAGGGATTGTGCCTCTGCTGAAATGTAACAAGTCGACGTGAATACCCAAAAATGGTTGTGTTCTCAGTTAATATGAATTCTCATTCGGCAGAGACACTACTTTTCTAATCAGAACTGTGGTGGTAGTCCAGAATAGTCCGGAAAATGTGACAGAAATTTTTGTTTTGTTATTTTAACCTCGATTAAGTAAATTAAATATTTAAAATAAGTATTTTATTTGAATGGAAAAAAGGAATCAGAAGTGGAACAACTGTGGCGTGGTGAGCAACTTGGATGATACTAATGTGTGCTATCAGTCAACACTGATCATTGGCTTGGTGTCTTTGCTAACAAGAACATACGTGTAGCCATCTATTGGCACCTAAACTAAAAACTCATTTAAACAATTTCCCTCAATTCGTTGCTTCGCAATCTTTCTCAGAGAGGAAATTTTCTTTTAAACGAGAAAAATAATAAATCTATCATTTTACCTGTTGAAGGCAGAGATTTGTGTGCAAAATTAATTTTTGGCATGCACGAAATAATGTTCCGTAATAAAACAAAATAATTAACATTATTTCACCTGTCACTGACTCAATGCCATTTCTCTTATTATTATTATTAAAATTGGCCGTTTTCCTTTTTTTTTATAAACAACTCTTTATTCGTAATCATTTTTTCTGCTATTTTTATTAATGTTATTATTTTAATTTTTGTTGTTGCAATATTTCTTGTAGTCCGTATTATCGCACTCTTACTTAATAATAATTTGGCAAAATTCCTAAATATTTTAATTGTACATAAAATAAATTGAATATTATGGTGCACTTGATTTTAATTTAACAAGTGATATTTTCATCAAATGCAAATAAAAACATAAAAATAATCCATGTCTTATTTTGTAGAAAATAATTAATTCAATTTAAATTGTTCGATAAAATCTGTTTGACATGAAAATGTGCAATTAATTTTTGTCTATTTTCATATGAAAATTTTGTATAAAATTTAACATTATCGCCGGTGTACTAAATATAAAAAAAGAAGTCTGTCAAAATGACGTAGAGAATGTTTTTTTTTGAAAATATTTTCGTATAATTTTCTATTAACATTGAAATAATGAAAAGAAAGACGAAATTCAATGGAAGAAATTTTTTTTTATAATTTTACCGACACTTTAATTTTTATTTTTTTAAAAAGTGTTGGCCATTTTATTTTTGCAATTCAGTCTTTTTTTTTACGGCCTTTAGATTTTGACTATTTACACAAGTTTGGTGGGAATTTTAAATAAGTTTTCCATTTTCATTATTATTTTTTTTTTAGGGTTTCATTCAATTGCAAGAAATTTGCAAATTTGCTTGATGTTTACCAGTGGCGGCGTTTCTTTTATTTTTTTTTAACAAAACATTTTCTTTTATATTATTAACAGGATTACTCAATTTTTTATCTTAACAATTTATATTCTTTTTAAGGGTTCTAGTTTGAAAAATATTATGACAATATGGGTGAAGTTTTCAACAACAAAAAAAAATGTCAAAAAGGAAGTGTCAAGAGAGAGCCTTCATTTTTTATTAAAAGAATTTTCATGTTTTTTTTATGAACAGGACTCTTTAAATTTGTGCTTCTACGTGTTTAAGGGATTTGGTATGGAAAATATTTTGCAAATTTGGGCCATGTTTTTAATTCAGACAATTTGAATCGCATTTCGTGTTAAAAAGATCAACACTTTCTTGTGACTTTGTTTTTTTTGGAATAATTTTAATTTTTTTTATTAAAAAAAAGGCGCAGTTTTTTATTTTTCAATGATTTTATTGAAAAAATATTTGAATAATTTCAACAGTTTAAAAAAAAAATGTAAAAAAATGGCGGCTTCTGATTTTTTATCAGTCGCCATTTTGTATCAGAACAATTATTCGCAGCCATTTTTCTTTTTTCTTCTGTTTGATTTTACAAAGTTGCCATTTTTTCTCTCTTACTATTTAATATGTCTCAGTTCTGTATAGAATAGCTCTTTAAAAATAAAGTTGACAATTTTTTTTGTACTTAAAAAAAAAATGTTGAGTGTTTACTATGGCGGGAGGAGGGCAAGTGGTAGGGGGGTGTTGCCGCGTGTAAACTGTTCTTTTTTCATATATATTTCTCTCATTCTTTTTTTTTTGTAAAAGAATTTAATGACAATTAACTAGGTTTTCTTATTTAAAAAAAAGTAGATGACTTCGGGGATTTTCGTTATCTTGAAAATTTTAAGTAGACAACCTGCATTCGTACATTTTTGTTTATTCTATTCTTTATCTAATTGAAAATGTTACAAACAATTTTAACCTGCATTAATATTCGTTAATAATTGAAAGAAAACTCATCAATTTCGCAACATTTTAAAAATAACCAAAAAAAAAACAACAATGTCAATTTTTCCATGGGGAAATATAAAAATTTGATATTTAATTTTTTTTAAAATTTACTACAATTAATAAACCAAAAATACTGAGAGAAGGAAGAACACACATTAAGTCTGAAAATGAAAAGCAGCATTTTTTGTTGGTGTCGTGTGGCAGCATTGAATTTGGTGTAAATAAAAATCGCCATTATTTATTTTACCACAATTTGTGTCTGCATCCAATTTTATAACCACATCCTGTGTCTGTTTTATTTTTAAATAGAATCTAATGAAATTATTTTCAATATAACCAAAATAAAATTAATTTAAAACGAAAAATGTAATTTTTTTTCTTTTGAAAAAAATTCTACTTTTCTTGTTATTATTTTAAAAATAATAATTTTGTCGTTGCAGTCTCTTAAAATTTCCAATTTTCTGCATGACAATATTCAATTTTCTTTTTATTATTTGGTAATCTTAATTAAAAATATACAATTTAATTTTATTTGAAAAATACTATCGAAAACCAAAATTTTTTTTTAAATTTAAATAAGAATATTTATTAAATAAATTGTCGAAATTTTGCTGAAAAAAAATAAGAAACTCTGTTCCATGCTTAAATAAAAAAAAGACCATTTTTAACTAAATCATTTCTCAAAAATAGTCCCGTTAATTTTTATTTTGAACAAAAATATTTTTCCAGATTGACCGTTTGTAGAAATTCACAGAATATACCCAAACAGAAAGAAGTAAATTTACTAGAAAAATTGGGAGAATTATTATATTTGCTGACCTAAATTGATGTTTTTTGTATTCCTTTTTTTTTGCCCTAGACTCATAAATCTATGTGTGCATGCCAAGAATCTGCTCGAAGAGTTCAGAAAAAAACCTACAAAACCTAAAGATGAGGGGCCAAAACAAGCGAGGAGCAAGGACAGATTTATGTATGATAACGGAAAAAATTCGAATGCACTTACATCATCGTCAAGAGTCCGTGTGCGCGAATGCATCAAAAATAGCATCACATTAGAGAAATTGAATTTTTGCACACCGATTGGGGGCGCGAAAATATACATTTTCGGATTACCAGGTCAGACCGCAACAGGGCTAGGCAAGGCCAAACTACGCTAAGCGGAGATGAAATTTTTCTCGTCGACCGTTACCGTTAGCACCATCAGCGCCATAACCACTGCACTATCAGCGCCACCACCGTTCAACCATCATAGCTCTTACATAAATGACAAATAAACCAAACCGTATTTATTTTTCGTTTCTTTTTCAATTGTTTTTGGCATTCCATTTGTAATGAGTAACAACCATTAATGTGATCTGTACACTAATTTTAACCGCACAGCAAATAATTATACAGAAAAAAATTTTCTTGTCATGATAAAAATAACAAGACATTGACGACAACAATGATGTACAAATGGAATAAAAATGGGGTGAATCATAAAAACCATCTATGATAAAAGAAATTTTTGAACAGAAATTAATAAAGAAAATTTTTAATTTTCGATATTTATTCCGTTTATGATTTTTGTTTTGTTATTATTGTTATTGCATAAAAATTACTTTTTTCGTTTAGTTTTTGAATATTTCCAAAAAACCAAAAAAAATATATACAATTAAATTATGGCAGGTGGCGATTGTGACAGTTGATTATTTTTTGTCAAATCTTACTAGTCTGGCATAGAAAAAGTCTTATGCGTTGCCACCTGTTAGAAAAGGGTAATTTACATCATTGAAGAGACTGTCAGTCTTGCAAATAAGTCAATTTTATAGGAAACCCTCAAAAAAAAAATTGGTGACAATATAAAAAAAAAAACAAATTTTCTATATAAAAAAAATCTCTTTTGACAGTTGATATTTCTACCAAATAAAGTGCTTGCCTTTAAGACTAAACAATTTTTCTTATTTATAAAAAAAAAATCATCAAATTGAAGCAGACAACAAATCCAGTAAATATAAGAACCTATTTACATATATTACCGTGTTGGAGGGTAGCGCATGCACGTTTTTCGAAATGTCAATGGAATCAAAGTGCTGCCATCACATCATCAGAATATGGAACTGTTGCCATTCCGCTGTAAAAAAATCGATCTACACATTTCACGGCTGATTCCCTGTTCATCATTATCTTTGCTTTTCACCCCGTTCTAATCCTTTTTTCCTATGCACCATCACACCCCCCCCCCCCCTCCCTTTTTGTTTATAAATTTTTGCATACTTAAAAATTGATTTTTCCTTAGTAAATTGTTTATGGTAAATGGAAATTGATTTGAATTTTTTTAATACAATCTACAATCGAACGCTACACAACACACATCATCTCCATTCGATTGGAACCATTTAATGGCTGTCTTGTCTTGTTCAATCGATTACGACAAAGAGTTGGTTATTTTCAATCAAATTGTTTGGTTGTTCTTAATGGCAATTATTCAAATGGCAAATGACTACAATTCTTACAATCCCACAATGAATCTATACCATCGCAGTTCGTATGTTTGCTAGTTTATTTAATAACAAACGATCAGTTAATCAAATTAATTTGCATAAATTTACGAGTATTAACGAATAGTTTTTTTTCCCCTCTGTCAATTTAATTCTATTATTATTAAATGAAGATATAATTTTTATAGTTTCTTTATACTACAAAATAAATAATGTATTTGAACTGAAATTGTTTCTTCTATACAAATGAAATTGTTCACTTTCAATGGTCAACAAATTCATTAAAATTATTCAATTCAATCATAATATTATTTATAATAATACGATTTGAAAGATTTCAATCAAAACAAGTTGAAAAATTCGTTAGCTGATGTGTACCGTCACGGCCTTGAGTCGAGATTTGACAGATCACTAGCCTGTTGGAAGGTTCCAGATCTGCTATTATTAGGTTGGATAGACAAGCACACCTAAAGATGGTTGCATTATTCTTAGAATGCATAAAATCATCAAAAGTGATGAAGATTATTCTTAAGGGAAGCGACTATCGAAAACGATGACTTGGACCCGTTTAGCTCAAACATTCCAGAAAAAAGAAACCACAACCGAACGGAAAATATTATTTTTGGGTCATGATTGCGACCTTCGTTGGACCAGAACTATGATGACTCGTCTGCACCAAATACTGATCTCTGTGTCATGATAACCAGGATCATTTTCCGCCCACTAAGGTGGATTATTTTATAAAATCAAATCGAAAACTTTTAAAGCAGTCGTTTTTTTTAATTTTCAAAAGAAAAATCAAATTTCGATATTTCGCAACAAAAAAGAAAATTAATAAATAAACGAACGCTAACAAAATTATTGCTTTTTACTTTAAGTAAACAAATTTCAATACACCCACGGAAATTTTGATTCCATTAAAAACAACACAAACAAAAAAATAATATTCCAACAAATAATTATATTTTTTTTAAGTCTATTTTCAGAATCGAATTGAAATAAATTCAATGATATAATAGTCCTGTCCGATTTGTGCTCTTTTTGCTCTTGCTTTGCTCGATCATTTTCAAATGGGAGCTTTTTTCATTAATCAAAAATAAATAAATTTTAACTCAATTTTTTGCAATATTTTTGACATTTATTTTTAACCAAATCAAAATTTATACAAAAAAAAAACAAAAACAAACTAACGCCATCTTTTGGTAGTTTTAAAGAAAATCGATTTTCTCTTATTTTTTTAATTTTTGCTCGATAAAATTTTTTTGTGTGAAAACTATGTGTAAGAAAACACTTTTATTATCAGAAAATATAGGAAATTGGCATTTTTGATGGTGATTAGTAGATATTTTTCTAATTTTGTTCATATTTCATCAGTTTAATTTTGATCTCTAGTTTTATGATTGATTAATAGTATTAGCAACATAACAAAATGATAGATAATATTTTTAACTAAGCTTTGCTATATTTATTCTTAGTAAATAGATAAAAAATCTATAAATTTCTTTTAATGTAAAATAATTTTGTGTTCACAGATAATAATAAAAAAAAATCAAATATTTTTTTTTTTTAAATAACTGCTATAATAAAATTATGATTGAAAGAAATAATTTCACAGACAAAATGTGCTTGTTTTTCTCTTTAAAGAATTTTCCATCGAAATAAATTAAAAAAATATAAAAAAAATTTTAAATATTGAATATTAATTTTTTCGATAGGTTTTTGAATAAATTTCTATAATAAGAGATGATCATTTTATAACTATTTAGATTTTAGTAAATTACTTTAACATATGCAGTGCCCATAATAATAGGAAACTTGCTGCAAACAACACCCTCTGGCGACATTTATGGTTAGACTCAAACAGGTTATTTTTTATTTGTTTATTCATGAGGAAAAAAAGATTTCGAAAACTAATTTTTCTATTCTTACTTAATAGAAGTAGTACTTAAATACCTAATTAAATGCCATGAAAATCATAGCTAAATTGAAGGATCTATATTTTTGCATTTGTTACAGCACATCAGGTGTGAAAACTTTACGGAACAATTTAGATTATGTCAAATATGGATCATCTCAGGCATATAATACTTAGAATTAATCGTACGCCCATAGTTCATAAAAATATTAAGATTACTATAAATGAAAACAGGCATTGCCCATGCGTAATTTTGCTATAAACGCCAGTTGCGGCTAAATGACGTCGTAGACCATTAAATTCCGTTAAGACGGTTGGTAAGTACACGTGCCAATCCATATATGCAAATTGCATTATTTTATTACAAAACTATAATTGTTCATATTTTACTCGAAACTTTGCAAATATTATTACGATAACTTTTCTTTCGTTGCTATAAATTTTCTTCTGTTGAATATATTAAAAAAATAATGCCAAAAAATTTCAAAAATTGTTACAAGAATGAAAAAAAATTTCGCTAAAAATTATTTAAAAGGAAAAATTCAAAAAAGCAAAAATACAACCAATAAAAAAACGTTTTCAAAAATATATCTGAAAAGTTCCAACTACTATCACTAGAGGGACCAAGAAATTATACTCAATCTACTATCACCACAAGGAGGCCACAGTTATAAAAAAAAAATTCTCAACAGAAAAAAAAATTTTTCATTTTTTTCTCTCATTTTTATTTTTACATTATTTTTTCCTTCCCAATTTTAATAACGTTTTTTTTTCTGTCTACAATTTGAAACCAAAAAAAAAAATTAAAAAATCAGAAAAAGCACAAATATTTAAATGTTTTTTTCTTCTTTTTAAATACACGGCTACCACCTACATCAAAGTTTATTTACAGAAGAGTGAAAAAAAAATTTAACTAAAAATAAAACAAAAATAGAAATAAACGAAAAGAAGAAATGGGCGCAAAAAATCTATTCGAGACAGAAGAAAAACAAAAAAACCTCTTCGAAAAGTTTATTTTTAACTGATCGAAAAGGCAAATTAGAAAGAGACAAACACGGAAAAATGCTTAACGAACTTGACAAAAACTATTCTTAACGAAATCGTTGTTCGATCAAAATGAACAAAGGCAAAAAAAAACTAAGAAAATGGCAGCTGTCAAAAATAATACAAGCCCAATTATTTTATAGGGGGAAAAAAATATGCCAGAATTTGCCATAAAATCTTTTAATTGGATTTTTTTTTTAATTTCAAATTATTAATGCTACATTGAAAATATTTTTTCTCTTGATTTTACAAATATTTTTGCTAGCTAATATAATATTTATAAGAAATTCTAAAAATAAAAACTTTTATTTTATTGAAATTTTTTTTTCTCCTTTATAAAAAAAGTTCCAATTTTCTACGAAGAAAATCCATTATTCACGATTATATAATTTATTTATAGTTATTTATATGTGTTTGTATGAGGTCTATAGTTGTAGCCCCAGCTTCCCTTTAGATTATAATCTTCTGTTCACGTTTTTCTATGCAATTTTTCATACCACAACCGAGAATACGCACACTTTGTTAGCTCCAATACAATTAATTATGAATAATTTTCATATCTTTTGTAAATATTTTTTTTTGCCCCAGTTGACATTTGTTTCTCCTAACAAAATAATTACACAATATCCCCTTCTTCGCACCGTTTCTTCTCCCTACAAATTCTAAATTACAGCTTTTCTGCGATTTTGCATATTTTTCCATCACTTTTTACCTTCGTTTCCCAATGTCAGTTTGTCACCGACCAATCAACGTAGTGCCTATACTCTACTGCCCTCTATCATTCTATTATAAAAATATGTATAGAATAGTAAAAACAAATAACAATACATATTAATAAAGGTGGTAAAACAAGTGTTACAAAAATGGTATAATATGAATGGTGTAAAGCTAACCTATGCAATTTTGTAATTATGACTTTGTTTTGTTCCATCCGAATGCGAAAATTGCGGAAATGCATCAAAATGGCAAAAATATAATATTCTCTCAAGTCATAATATTACATAAGAAACGGTAGAGGAAGAAGACAGGGATTGATAAATGATTTTTCATCACTTTTATGTTGTCACAATAATTGACGGTAAAAAAATTCTTCCAGTTTTGCACGTGTACGTATACGAATTCAAAAAACCGAATTACATGCGGTGGCGCCACCCTTCATTTCAAAGAGATGATTTTTCGCAACTACAATTTGTATATTTATAATGAAAATGATTTTCTTTTTATTTTTTATAATCAACGAAATTTCGAAAAATGCATTAAAAAAGAAAAGAAAAACAAAACGTTTGTTACTTATTCGACTGCTTTAATTGCAAAAAAAAAAATATTTGCTGGCGTAAAGTTCAAGTAAAACTGTTTTTTTTTTAAATTATGAAACAAAGAAAATTTCTTCGATAAAACAAAGTTTTTGATTGTTCCATAAAAAAACCAATTTAAAATAAGACAAAATTCAATTATACGGTTAGTTACTAAAATATCCGCTAGGGATGAATTTTTACTGTGCAATGATTTTAATATTATGCAAAGGTTTTTTTCTTCAATAAATTCTCATAATTTAAATGTCACCAAATTTTTTTAAAAATAAATTTGGCTAATTATAAAAATTCACACCTAACGGATACTAGTAGAAACCTACCGTATAATGCAATAGGAAATCTTATCTTAAAATAATTTTGATATTCTGCAAAGTTTTTTGATAAATTTTGATAATACAGGAACATTCCGAAGGTCTGACAGGAAGTGGAAGCATTTGAATTGGAATTTATAGGAAAAAGGTTTTTCTGCAAGCAAATTATGGATTATTCATTTGAGGAAATTGAATTTTGATTATTCTTTTATCTTCGTACATTTGGCAGTTTCTGTTGTTATATATATAAAAATATATATCTGAACAACTATAATAAACTGTCATATGGAAAATATATTCTTAAATTTTCGTTGCATGATAATGTGAAGAAAAAAGAAGCCAAACAAATAGAAACTTTTGTATATTATTTGAGAAAAATGTTTAGAGAGAAATAACATTACAATAATAAAACTGCAATAATTCTAATACTTTTCACGACTTGCTAAAAATACTTGCAGTTTTTGGTAAATTGTTTTTTTTTTGTTCTTTCATCAACAAAAATCCAACATGAAAAATGGCTTCTTCTCATTATGAAACAAATTATTTTTTGATTTATATAAGAGTCATAATGAGAATACGAAAAAAATATGAGACACCAAAAAAATGAATATTAAAAATACGGAAGGCGTAATCTTAAAAGAATTCGATTGAATTCCGTACGTACGGTTAAATATAGAACTAGAGACCAGCTTCTCTGTACTCAGATTCCTATAAAAGTTATTTCCTATACCGACGTTTATTTATTCGTTGTTTTTTTTGCCTTCTCCTTTCCATTTATTTATGTGAAATCAGTTTATTAATAATACCAGAGAATGTGAAGTGAGACGGAGACCATACACTTTTCCTCTTTATTTCATTTAATTCGAATGATTTTTTATCTGGTCTCATTTCCAACTGTTTCGATTTATGGAGAAGAAAATTGTTGCATAAATTAAATATGGTATGATACAAAACGTAAAAATACAATATTATGCAATATTTGAAATTCATAAACAATCGATGAATAATTTTAAATAGTTTTTTCTCCATCGGAACCGAAATAATCAAAAAAAAAATTTCCTTAACGATAAGAAAAAAAATGCAAATATTTTCTTTTCGAAAATAGATAAGATAGTTTTTTTTAAATATTTCAATTTACATATTTTTGATTCTTGTATTATTTCTATGATCGTATGGCCTGCAATTTTTGCTAGTCTTCTTGTTTAGGATTGAAAACTTCAATAACGCCATGACGTGAGAATAATAAGTATGGTCCAGAATGAGGAGCTTTTAGACTGAAACGGGGACATACAAAAATGTTTAAAAAAAGAATTTGATTTTTGGAAAATCAGTAAAATGAAAATTATTTTAATGTAAACTATTTGAATAGTAAATTCCAACCATTAAAATGGTGTTCGTTAATATTTGAACGAAAGTTTACAAGGAAACAAAAATAAATAAAATCTTCGAAAGGGGAAAAAAAGAATATTGTAAACAAAATGAAAATTATTCTGGAAGATTTGATGAAATTTGTACAAATAATCCAAGTTGAGTTAGTTTTTCTCTTTACTTTCAACTAAATTTACGTTATAACATTCAATTCTCTTCAGTATTCACTTCCAAAATCTATAAATACCGCCTATGGGAATAATCAACTACTCTAAAAACAATGGCAAATAGATATCAATATCTATTGAATATTATAATAATTTATAATTGTAGTTATATGTAAATTATTACAGAAGTTTAAATAGAATCTGGAAAAAATTACTGCACTTATTAAAAAGCAATATTATTACCATTAAAGTAGAAATTTTAGTATAAAATACAAATTCTAGCAGTTCAAATTTTTCAATATAATTTCCAAAAAATTACTGCAGTCATTGAAACGGAACGATATCACCGTAATAGTAGATATTTTAGATATTTTCGTACAAACTACAAACTATAGCAGTTCACAAAAAAAAATTACTGTAATTATTGAAACGGAATATTATCACAATTCTACTAGAAGTTTTATGTATAAAATTTTTCTACAAAATAAAAATTATAGCAGTTCAAATCTTTCAATATAATTTCCAAAAAATTATTGCAATTACTGAAAAGGAGCATTTTGACAATTCTACTAGAAATTTTAGAAGTTTTCCCATAAAATACAAATTATAGTAGCTCAAATTTTTGTGAAAAATTATTCGAATTATTAAAAAGGAGCATTTCAACAATTCTACTAGAAATTTTAGAAGTTTTCCCATAAAATACACATTATAGCAGTTCATATTTTTAAATTTAATCTCCAAAAAATTATTACAATTATTGAAAAGTAATATTTTCACAATTCTACTAGCAATTTTAGTAGTTTTCCCATAAAATACAAATTGTAGCAGCTCACATTTTTGCGAAAAATTATTGCAATTATTGAAAAGGAGCATTTTAACAATTCTACTAGCAATTTTAGAAGTTTTTCCATAAAATACAAATTATAGCAGTTCACTTTTTCAAATTTAATCTCCAAAAAATTACTTCAATTATTAAAATGGGATATTATCACAATTCTACTAGAAATTTTAGTAGTTTTCGAACAAAATACAAATTCTAGCAGTTCAAATTATTCAATGTAATTTCTGAAAAATAATTGCAGTCATTAAAATGGGATATTATCACAATTCTACTATAAATTTAAGAAGTTTTCCCACAAAATACAAATTCTAGCAGCTCAAATTTTTCAATGTAATTTCCAAAAAATTACTGCACTTACTAAAAATTTTGTATTTTGTAGAAAAACTTTTAAAATAGAAATTTTAAAAGTTTTTCTACAAAATACAAAATTTACAGTTGACATTTTTACATTTAATCTCCAAAAAATTACTGCAATTATTAAAAAGGAACATTATCACCATAATAGTTGAAATTTTAGATATTTTAATATAATATACAAATTCTCGCAGTTTAAATTGAAAATTATAACAGTTTAATTGTAACGAAATTACTTGTTTTTTATTTTATTAATTGAACGTATTTTTTTACAAACGACAGTCAAAATAGTACTGCAATAATAATAACTATTAACGAATTTATAATATTTATTAAATAATAGCAATAAAATATGATATTAACATTCTGATAGAATAATACTTACAAAATTGTTGCTGTTAAAATAATATTAAAAATAAAATGTTCTCTTTTTTTTTACAAAGAAAATGCCTCAAAAAATTATTGCACTTCCACTAATAATGATAATAAAGAAAATATTATAGTTTAATTTAAATTTCAGGAGAAAATAATTCAGCTGCAGTAAGGAGTTTAACTGTTGTCGGAAAAATCCTTTAAAAAAATTACTGCAATATTCAATAACAAATAAATACAATTTCAAAAATTATTGCAATTCTACAATTCAATTATCTAACATTTGAATTGACACAAAAATATGGTGTATTAATAATAATAGAAATGATAATTATTATTATTGTTAATAAATTTCTCTATGCTGCAATAATGAATTATTATTAAATATAAAGTAAATTTTATTAAACCAAATCGAAGTTCATTTAGTATTTTATAAAGAAAAGAATAAAAAATTAATAAATTTAGTTTAAAAAGTTAACAACAATTACTGCTATTCCTGCAACAATGCCAAAAACAGTAACTACTGTTGCTGCCGCAATAACAGAAATTTGAATTATTCTTTTTTTCTAATACAAAAGCTAGCATTTTTGTTTTAAATTTAATATTTTTTGATTAATGGCAACCGTGTTCAACAGTACCCATTATTGTTAGATAAAATCTAGTAAATATGTAAATATGTTTAAATAGCGTATAAAGCAACAATTTACGAATATAGTCTGTGGAAATTTTTGGTTAGATTTATTTTCTCAGGAAAGAATTCTTTTAATTTAATTTTTTTTTACTATTAAATTTTTTGATTATGATATAGGCGGAAAAATTACTGTCCAAAATGTCTATTCGTGTGCATTTGATAAGATAAGGAAAATTCATTTTATTACAAAAGATTATAGAGACATTAGAAGTGCATAAATCGTGACAAACAAAAAGACCCGAAAAAAAAGAACAACGACCTAAAAATAACCCAGAATTTGCTGTTCTGATTTTTCAAAGAATGTACACATAATGTGCCTGCCGCCCTTCGTTTTCAAAATTACAAATCGATTCATTAAACTTGATCAAAGATCGAATGGCGGCGGCATTATTCTCCAACATCGGAAAATTATTGGAAAGACTAGTGTTTGAGAGTAAAGTAAAGAAAAAGGCTTTGGACTTTGATAGAGACAGATAAATTTGGTTGGCAATACAAAATAGGGCGGGAGGGGGCTCTGCCAAAAAAAAACGAGCTAAAAATAAACTGATTCTGTGGTAAATTGATTATCGAATCGTATCTAGAAATATTTTTAACGAAAACTCACACATACTACGAAACAAACCAAACACACATCCGCCCGGAACAAGCATACACACACACACCAACTTCCAATATCGCCGCTACTATAATTTGAATATGTTGAAAAATTTTATTCAGCACATATTCGAATTTAAATAGTAAAATTTCAACTTAATCTCTTCGAATCAAACTACCTCTTTCTCCCCTGTCAGGAATACTCACAACTGATCATATAGAATGGAGTAAAAAGGGTGGCTAAGGCGGGACCTAGTCCATAGGGGTTAGAGGACGAATAGAGTAGGTTGAATATTTATTTTACTCTATACTAATTTCGGGCTAAATACTATTGCAAAAGCCAGAAGAAAAAAAAACGATGAAAAAAAAATTATCATTTTTCTTATTGGTATTGGTAAGTTTGCCGCCCGCCAAACATAGTTTATTTATCGTATCCACCAAATATTACGAAAGACTAAATAATTTCAAAAATTCCTAATTCTAAAATTAAATTTCTTACTTAGCCGAGTTGGCGAAATTTGAAAAATTATACAACACCACCACCACTCAAGTCAGATTATTACAAAAGCGCCGAATCTCAAACGATTTCATACAAAAACCAATCTAATTCGTCAATGCAATAAACACACGCAAATTGTGCATATATTGTCTGATCTGAAAAAGTGTACATAAGCTTTTCTACTTTAAAAAAAAAACAAATCCTAGATTATATGAGTAAAAAAAAGAGTTGAAAATAAATTAATTAGAAATTGACTGATTTATAAGAAGAAGAAAACTTCTGGGCACCTGATAGGCGAAGGAACCGCTCAACAGAAAAGTGAAAACCTATTTTAATTCTGGGCAAACATTTTATTTAAATATTAATAATCATAAGGCAGATATCCATAATAAAACTAAATTTTGATTGAAATTAGCTAAAGCGAGGAAAAATTCACCTCACCGAGCATTTTTCACTTCTAACCTCACTTTTTTTTTTTTGAAAAGCATAACCTCAATTAACACAAATCAAAATAATATTAAAATAGAATGCAAACGTTTTAACGAAATATAGTGAAAATCGAATGGAGAAAAATCTAATAAACGATAAGAAAAATCTGCACACACGCACACACACACATCTATAGAAGCAAAAACAAATACAAGTCCATGTGTACGTGTAGGTCGATATGTTATTAATAGAGCATAACCATCCTATTTACTGGCAAAGAATTTATTTTATCAATTGATTTGGTGAAAATGATCTCTAAGAAAAAATTATGTACATTGTTAATAATACAAGAAATAAAAGTAAAAATTATAAAAATAAATTTTAATAGGAAAAAAGCAAGTTGAGAATTAAAAAATAAACAAAAAAAAGCGAAAAAGACGATGGGAAGGTAACTGTCACAAATTATCTAAACGGAAACAAAATTGTCGAGATTGGAGAAAATATTCGATTGTTAAAGAGAAAATCCAAATATTATGAGACAAAACTGAAGCAGGAGCAAGGAACAAGAAACTCGAAAAATAGGAAATTCGATCAGTAGAAAAAGACGAAATTGCTAAAAAAAATGGAAAATTAGAAAGAGCACAGAAATTTGCGAAAAGGAAAAAAACCTAAAAAAAATGGGAAAATATGACACCCGAAAAGATCTTTTCAGGGAAGAAACTCGAAAAATACAATAAAAAAAACACCAAAACTCAGCAAAATGTTGCCCGAAAAATAGTAGAAGACGAAACAAAATAAGAAACTCGAAAGATAGAAGGTTAAAAAACTTAAATTGAAAGAACTTGCGACTGTGAAGAAGCCCGAAAAACCGTAGAAGACGAAATCCGAAAAATGTAATGAGAGAAGAAACTCGAAAATTATAAAAAGCACGAAAACTGATAAAGGAAATAATCCGAAAAATTGAAGGTGAAAAAAACTCTTTGATTGAAAGAAGCACGAAAATATTCAAAAAGGAAGCTGCCCGAAAAATAGGAGAACACGAACGGTTAAAAAAAGAAACTCGAAAATTATAAAAAGTACGAAAACTTTGGTAAAGAAGATAAGCCGAACAATTGAAGGTGAAAAAACTTTTAGATAGAAAGAAGCACGAAAATCTGCGATAAGGAAAATACCCGAAAAATAGGAGAACACGAAACCCTACAATTCAAATGAGAAAAGAAACTCCAAAAATTATAAAAAGCACGAAAACTTTGGTAAAGGAGATAGCCCGAAAAATTGAAAGTGAAAAAGCACGAAAACTTTGATAAAGGAAATAACCCGAAAAATTGAAGGTGAAAAAAACTCTTCGATTGAAAGACGCACGAAAATCTGCAAAAAGGAAACTGAACGAAAATAGGAGAAAACGAAATCCGAAAAATGTAATGAGAGAAGAAACTCGAAAATTATAAAAAGCACGAAAACTTCGATAAAGGAAATAACCCGAAAAATTGAAGGTGAAATCGCACGAAAACTTTGATAAAGGAAATAACCCGAAAAATTGAAGGTGAAAAAAACTCTTCGATTTAAAGGAACACGAAAATCTGCGAAAAGGAAGCTGCCCAAAAAATACGAGAACACGAAACCCGAAAAATCGAATGAGAGAAGAAATTCGAAACTTGTAAAAAGTATGAATTTCTTAGAAAAAATTAACAAACCCAAAAAATAAGAGAAGACGAAACTGGAAGAAAAGGAAAAAAGAATAAACTCAAAAAAGGAGAAAAGAGCAAAAATTCGAAAAAGGAAAAGAAAATCTCGAAAATTACAGCAGCACGAAAACTCCAAAAAGGAAGATCCCGAAGAATATGAGAAGATGGAATACTTAAAAACGGAATAAACGAAGAAAGAGCAAAAATGAATCGACACGAGAAAAAAAAGGTCCATAAAAAAACCAAGCCAAAAATAAAAATGGTTGTATTAGTTGTAATTTGTACGCTTAGAAAATTTGTAATTTTAACTAATTTTCCTAATTAAAACGCCGACATTGCCACCTTCCGCCACCACCTTTAAACTACTTTATTGCTGGCCGCTACTTTTATTTCTCTCCCAAACTAACTTTTATCATAGAAAAAACTAAAAGTTTTTTTTACTAATCGTAAGTAAAGAAGAAAGAAAAATTTAAGAAAAAATTAATGAAAATATTATAAAATTCTATAAAATAAAATAAGATTGGCGGAAAAAAAAACAACAAAAATAGCATATCACCAAGAGACTATTTTCAGAACTAGTGAAAGATTTTATTTCGTTAGTTTTAATTTTTTTTTCGACTGTCTTTTTGTCGATTTTATTTTTCGTTTATCTAAAAATAATACTCATTTTAATAGTTTTGCTTCTGTTCAAATTGTATTCTCAAAGATTCATAGTACCAAGAAATCCCCACTGATGCGCATGAGCGTTTCTCCGCGTATACATATACTCATCAAAGATAAGTGAATTTTTGTGATTCCTATCATATCATAAGTAATTGGAGGCTATTCTTCTAGTAAACGTATACGTTCAAATATGACCGAACGGGACAGTTGAGCAAATATAAACTAGAAAAAATGACAAGTAACTTGTAAAACTGTGGATAACAAAGGAAGAAGGAAAAGTGTTATCAACAATAATGACACATCGATAAGGACGCACACGTTGTCAATTTAATTTTTTTTTCTTAGTAACACTTATCGTCCCTGTCAACTAATGGCGCTGCTGCTACGGCTCTTGTGTAAAGTTTCTCTATGATATCGAAATCATTTTATTTAAACACATAAGTTATGAGGAATAAATACTTTTTCTTCCTTTTCTTAAATTGTTTTTGATATATGAAATTTAAACAAATATAATTGAAAATTAACTTTTAAATAATTATATGGGTTTTTATGAAATATTTACGATGGCCATTTTGACATTTCAAAATTATCACATTTTTAAAGAAATTTAATTTTCGTTAAGTTACTTAGTATATTTGATTTTTTTTTTTACTTTTATTATTGATTTGATTGGTTTTTTTTTTAAAAGAAGTAATTTTTTTTAGCGGAATTTGGCTTTTTTATGCTCGCTTTTCCATTGATTTTCGGGACAGATATGAAAAGAGAAAACCACTGACAAGCCAATTATCCATCGACATAAGAAAATGTTTCTTCTTTTTTTTTTATATTTTTTTTTTGATCATATTAATTCACATATAGAAATTAAATGAACAAAGGCGAAAATAGACAGAGAGAGAGATAGAGAGAGGGAGAGAGACAGAGAGATAGAGAGAGAAAAGAAAAAATGTAAAACTAAAAAGAGAAAGAAAAAGGAGGTTAGGTTAGGTTATGAGAAAGAAATTTAGTTCATTGCAATTTAGCTTTGGTTTGGTTTGATTTAGTTTCAATTTAATATTTTTTCAGGTTTTTCTTCTTTTTTTTCTGAATCTGATTAATTTGTGTTTTTTTGGGTCATGTCATAAACGTTTAATTCTCTTTCATAGAAAATTTTAATATTTTCTAAAAACAAAGTTACAAAATTATAGATTATCTGATATCTGATGATCTACAATATTAATGGGGGAAAAAAACAAGAACAAAAACAAGTGGAAAGCTGAAATGATTTTTCGAAAATTGTCTCAAGGTCATGGTGGTAAACAATATTCGTATATGAATAAATGTCATTGGGAATCTGCCTTCAAATAAAAATAAACGCTTCTTAACCAATTATAAGATGAATATTTTAGAGGTCAGGTGCACATAACGAACTTTTTTTTCTTCTATTTGCTTTCATTTTGGATTGACATATTTGACATTTTCCACATTTTACTCTTTTACTAAACCATAAAAAATTACTTCATCTTTTTTACTATCCATATATTGTCATTTAATACATATTAATAAGTTTAAAAAATCAAAAGCAAATGGCGCAGATGCTGGACGAAGGACTTAAAGAAATTCTTCAGATGCAGTAGAAAAATCATTATTTTACGAGAATATCAAATTTCAATCCGAATTTAAATGGAAACCAAATAAATAAATTCTACACTGACAAGTTATATAATATTTATTTCCGTAATGTGGCAATTACGTACAACATACATACTGGTTCTCATCGCGTATTGTCTAAACGCAGCCAACTTTAACTTATACAGAAAAGAAAATACATGCAGGCAAAAAAAAGGCGACTGGTAAATACGCACCCCGATAGATGTCACTGTAGTAGTGCAATAATGTGATTTTATTTTCGTTTTCGTTTCAGGTTGTTTTTTTTGCAATTATTGACAATCAAAAAATTTCGGATGCCAAAAAAAAGAAGCAAAAAATACAAATTTGAGAATTTGTTTTATGCAACAGCAAAAAAAAACAATAAGAAAAATAAAAGAAATTCTATAAATTATATGACAAGAATTAAAAAAAAGGATACCAATCCACCAGAAATAGCGGCTAATTGAGTAAACAGTAGCACAAATCACCATCAGATTGATTTTAGAATAGACGAATTTCGAAATTCAGATAATCAACATTTCTTTTATACAAAGGATAAACGAATTTCGAATTGAAGGATTTCAGGAAATTCAGATAATCAACATTTCTTTTATAAAAGTATACACGAATTTCAAATTTCGAAATTCAGTCTCTCGAAAAGAGACTGACAGAAATAGCGGCTAATTGAGTAAACAGTAGCACAACTCACCATCAGATTGATTTTAGAATAGACGAATTTCGAAATTCAGATAATCAACATTTCTTTTATAAAAGGATACACGAATTTCGATTTTCAAAATTCAGTCTCTGGAGAAATAATTTTTTTTAAAAAATACGTTAGAAGGACAATCGAATAAAATATGATTAAATTTTTAACTCACCTTCTTTTGCTGCTTCTCCCACGCTGGGTCAAGCAATCCCTCTCGCTCCCATTCTTCTTCCTGTTCCATGTATCCGTCACCATACTCCATGGAGAGTCCGTTCTCCATCATCATTTTCACAATTTAATATTTTTGACTTATTTAATTGGAAAAAATGTTATAATTTTCTTTGTCGATCGTTTGGTTTTTGTTGGGTTCTTTGTAAAAACTTTTCTCTTTATCGGAAAGAGGATACTCTCTTTATTTATGTATATGTATATGTGCGTACAATTATATTAGACTTCCAGGAATTTCCGGTGCTCCTTCGTTATTATCCACTATTTTTTTGCAATTTTTTTTTGTTTTTTTGTTGAATATACAAAAAAAAACATAAATTTATTATAATTTTTTTTTTTTGGAAAAAAATTTGTTATTGTATAAAAAAAACATTTAATATTTGGTATTATTATTATTATTATTATTGTTATGATATTTTTTTATTTGTATTTTTTATTATTGAAAAAAATCTAGTACATTTTTTTCAATAATAAAAAATGTTATTAGAATTTTATTAATATTTTCATTAAAATGTTTTTATTTTTTAAATTTTATGTTTAAAAGTTTATTTTTTATTCAATTTAATCTTGTTCATTTGTTTTAATATGATATTCTTTGAAACTGAGATTTTTAAGTGTTTTGTTTCGTTTTAAATGAAATATTTTCGATAATTTTCAAATGTTTTTATTTTGGATTTTCACTTAGTTTGTTCTCAAAAAAAAATTTTTTTATTGGATCATAATTTCAATAATATTTGATTATTTAGTATTTTTGTTTTATAGAATTTAATAATAGAAATTAAAAAAAATCTTTAAGGTCAATTTAATCTCCTCTACCTCAGCGCACCCACAACAACCAAACATTCACTCTCTAAGAAAATTTAAAAAAAAACACACATGTGCTGCCATCTATATTTTCATAATTTTTTTTTATTAAATAAAATAAAAAAGACACAAGAAAAATAATATTGAATATTTTCTGATAGACATTTTTTTTTTATTAATAGATCACAACACATGCTACTAATTGAGGTGAATAAGTAAATGGTCAGAGATGACCAGTTCTCTCTGCTTCACCTCTTTCTTTTTAGATGACAAACATCGAATGACAAAAATGTCAAAATATAATAAAATGTTGAGAAAAAACTTTGTTTAAAATAATTATGAAAATATTCGAAGAGACATGCACAAGAAGTGATAATATGTCTTTATTGGTAGTTACATGCTTGTTTGTATAAATGCAGCCGTTGAGGCAGTAATTTGAAATTGTTGCTTTTGTGCGGTGGCATTGAGAAGTAGTTTTTGATTTTTAAATATCAACTGACACATGACTTTTATTATTAATTTCGAATTATATATTATTCTACTTTGGATGTGATTTATTTTTCAGTTTTTCTAGTAGTAAATATTATGAAATAATTTGATTTGCTCCATTTTTCCTAGTTTTCTATTATTTTTTTTAAAGGAAATCTTTCGACATAATCTAAACTAAGCGATTATAACGAAATATTCTGATCAAATACAAAATGTCAAGAGAGGCTAGGTGGTAAGGGGAGAGGGGGGAATGCAAATAGTAGCAAATTAAAACTTTCATAATTTAAAAATACTGAAAATAGTTCCTTTTATAAATTTCTAAATTTACATTTTGTTTTATTTTTGAAAGCTCCTGGAAAACACCCCCACATCAATATTCTTTATTCGAAATTATAGAAGTCTATTCTTATTCGATATTAACTAATTCGAAATTGTATTGTACCAAATTAGAAATATTATTATTTTTTTAAAAACTGGAAAAATGTGTTTTTTTCGAAATTTTGTGTTGCAAACTTTTTCGAAGTAGAAATATTTTTTTTTGTTTTATATTTGAATTTCGAAATTTCAAAGATGCAAGCAATAACTTTGTTCGAAATTTTAATTAATTGTTCAAATTCGAAAATATTTGAATTTCGAAATTTCAAAAATCCAATAACTTTGTTCGACATTTTATTTAATGTGAAAAAAAGATGTGAGAATACAGTTTAAATAGTCTTTTTTCAGATTAGAAATTTTCTAATTCGAAATTCAAATCCATTGAAAATTATTTGATTAGAAAATGTTCATCGTAAGAAATTTGAGAGAATTTTTTTTCGTTTAAAGAAAAATTAAACGAAAGGAAAATTTTTCTTCAAAAATTTCATAGCATCACCTTAACCAGGGGCCCTTTTTTTTTAAAGAATAAGAATAAATGAAAATTAATCGTTTTTAATCGATTAATCATGAGCGTACACAATTCTATTGAATCGATTACAAGAAGTTTTTACAAACTCATTAAAATGTAATTAATCACGCGTTATGAAAATTGAAAATCTTAGGCAAAACTAAGAAGAAGAAATTTTTTTTTTATATTTTTAATTTTAATAGGTTCTTTTTTGTACTCTCTAATTTAGTCGATAAGCAAACAGTTGCAGAGGGAGTGAACAGAGTCATGACGAAAAATAACGAGAACACGAACTAGAATAAATAAAACTATTTATAATTTTTGTGGTATACTTTCAACTATGATAATTTGTTAAGCCAAAAAAAAATATTGTCTTGATATGAAAATAAATAATGAGAAGAAAACTAAATCTATGCAAATTTATTATTAACATTTGTGTGAACGTGTGTCCGTTCAATATTGTGAAAATTTTTCTTAAATCAATACATTTTTCTGCTAGGCATACATATATAAAAATAGAAGAAACACTTTACATATGTATGTAGACAAGCATGTGATTAGGAATTTTCGAAATTTTATTTTTAGGCAACAAAATGAAAGAGAAGCAACAAACTAACATAAAAAATATATAGTTCTCATATTGATGATTTGTTTAAAGATGTTCGAAAATGATTTTCGAAAATCATAGCAGCCCAAAAATAAACAAAAATTATTATTTCTCTTGAAAACTTTATATAATATTGATTTGTTCTCTCTTTTTTTTTAACAATTTTCTTGTCTATATTTTTTGTTCCATGTTCGAAAATCTATTAACTTTTTTACAAATAAAATTATTCAAACAAATTTTTTAATTTAAATTAAATTATAGAAAAAAATATTAATAAATTTCCCAACAGAACTAAGACTTGCCTCTCAAGCCCCGTCTTCCCTGCCAACCACCCCGTCATAATACAATGTATAAAGTAATATATATCGTGATTGGAACGAACATCATCGGATGGGAACAGTTTTCGGGAGAACCAAAATAGAAAAAAGCAAAGGCGATGGTAACATAGCACCAATATTGCCAAGAACAAGCGGGAAAGGGTGCCGGACGAATTAGGCCGAATTTTGTAGGAGGTTCTAAACGTGCTTAATTCAATCAAATAGAAATCATTGTTACTTCTGCTCTTTTATAAAAAGAGAACAAATCCGGTTTGATCGCCATTTTTTTTCTCATTTTGGCAATTGAATTCAAATGAATTTCGAAAAAATACATATTCTAAATTTTTCGAAAGTATACATAATTCTATGATTACCGCAAAAACAAACAAAAAACCAGTCAGAATAAATTTTAATTAGATGAAACGAAAAAAAAACCCAACCAAAAATTAAAAATAAAATTAGAATTGAAAAATAAACGCGTGAAGAAAAAAAAATGGTGCTTCAATACGAAAATAGATTCGAATCGAGTCTATTTTCACAAAAAAAAATTTCAGTTCGCTTCTGTCAAAGCAAATAGCGTGCGAAAAATTTCAAAATTTCCATTTTTTTACAGCGGTTTTTTTTTGTTCAAATTACCGCAGAGTTTTTTTTCTTTAAAACTTTCTCCTTCAATTTTTCTTTATTTCTAATTTTTCTTTTACCAATAAATAAAAAAAAAATCATATAAAATTGACAAAAAAAAAAAAATAACGTGTGGTTTTTACTAAAATTTTTTTTTTAAATATTTTTCTTGTGTCATATTTTTTTCTCCTATTATTCGAAACTTAAAAAAAAACAATCAAATCAAACACACAAAACACTATAATAAATAATTTTGAACACTATTCTTTTTGCTCTTTCTTTTTTAAATACGACATTATATGGCGTACACAATTTAATAACTATTATTGTGAAATGATTAAAATGGTTTTTATTTCTGTTTTATCAAAATTGTAACTATTAAAGTTAATTGTTTTTATTTAGTTGTTCTTGTTTTTGTTTTTTTTTTCTATTATTTTTAATGATTTCGATAGAATTTCTTATCAAGCAAAACCGATTACGGAATTACCGATTCCTGGATTTTCGAATTCTCGTTACTCACTTAACCGTTTCGTTACAATTCAGTTCGATATCATTTCATTTCCATGTGTCATTGGCATCATAGAAAAAAATGTCTTCCTTCCTTTCTCCCTTATTTGCTGTTAGAATTTTTTTCCCCTTTTAACCTATATTTTCCTTCTACTCTTTTTTTCCCTATATCGGACTGCTCTATCAACTCGCTTTCACTCTTTTTTTACCTCTCACGGTATCTTTGCTACTCTAACGCCCTCTCAACCAACTAATCACCTATTTTTGTTTTTGTTTTGCTTTTGCATTTGTATTTCTGTTCAAATGTGTGCGAGCAGATATTGAAATTTGATATTCATTTATTTAAAAAAAGAAAAGAAAACGCAAACGGCAAATATTTTTTTCCTAGTCTGAATTTATCTATAAATATGCAATTTTATTTATATTAAAAGAAAAATCTATTTTTTTAAAAAGTAACTTAAGTTGCTGTTGCTGTTCTTGTTGTCGTTAGTTTTTTTTTCTTTTCCATTCTTTTTTCCTTTTTTTGGTTAATATTGTGCTACTTATTTAGCCTACTCGCACAACTCCCCCACCACCCCTCAACGAGACACTATTTTTCCTATGTACCTTTTAAAAGAATATGGTTTTTTTTTAAAAAATAAATCAAATATTTTCGTTTTTTAAACTAATTTTTCTTTAATCGATTTTTGATTTGATTTTTGCAATAATTAATTTGGTTTTTTTTAAATATTGTTTAGTTTGCAACATGTCATAGGAAAAATATTTTTTTTTGTTATGTTTAAATTGGCAAGCCAAACATTCTTTATGAAAAAAAGAAAAAATTTCAGACCAAAAAACTATTTTTACTATATTTTCCATATTCTTTCAATTAAACTTTATTTTTAAAAATTCAATTAAATAAAAAAAATAATTTTTTTTTAAATGAAAACCAAAAAAAAATTATGACGAAAACGACTATAGATAGAAATTCCCATTGACTAAAGGAAAATCTGACACAGAATCGACTATAAAATCGATTATTTAGGATGCTTTTCAAATAGGAATTATTCGCTCAAAAATGTCCGTCCGCAATCATTAAGTGTGCTTTCCAATATTTAAAAAAAAATTCTTTTATTTTTTTTATTGTTTTTTTTTTATTTTGTTTTTATAGTTAATTTTTTATTTTATGTTGTTTATTTTTAAAATTTATTCGTTATTTTTTCTATAAAAATTATGAATATTTTTTTTTTTGAGCCAATAATTTTCAAATATTTATTTCGTTAATTTCCTTTGAGATTTTTTGAAAAAAATATCTTCTTTTTTTTAATTTTATTTTACTTTGATTATTATAAAGTTTACTATTTAGTACAGTTCTTCTTTTTGTTTTAATTATTTACAAATTTCAAATTGAAAAGTTTTATTTTTTTATTTTTTTAAAAATAGTTTAATTTTATTATTATTTTTTTTTTTAAAAACGATTATCATTTATAATAATAATAAAATGATTATTATTATAATTAAAAATAGATGATATTATATATATTAGTTTATTTTATTTTATTTATGTATGGATAGATATATTTATAGAAATTGTTTTTATGTACGTCTCCTGTTATTAAGCAGAATGACCCGCTCGCGTTGGTAACCAACTCAAAACTGAACTCTCGCGATCGTCGTCAAAGAAAATAATTTTTCGCTTCCTTTTTTTGTTGTTGGCTTCTTTCTTTTTGTTGTTGTTGTTATTTTGTTTTATTTTATTTTCCCTTTCTTTTTTTCTCTTTCTGTCGTTATATATTTTAATTTTTTTTTTTTCTAACCTAGTGTGTCTTTTGATTTGCTCTTCTCTTTTCCGTAAATAAAATTTACAAATTTTTATTTATCGGTACAGCTCGGTATCCACCGGCTGAGCTCTTCCTTCTCTTCTTCTCTTACCCGCAACCCAACCCATTGGAGTTATACCTCACATACTCACTTCCTCTCTACCGCGACCCCTGCCGTGAGGAGAAAAATATTTTTGTTGTAAAATTGAAGGAATGAAGGAAAACTGATCATCACCACCAAACCAATTTGATCCCCACAATCCCCATTGGGGAATAACATAATCAAATGATGGAAAAGAGATGAAAAATCAACAAACAACAGCCAAAAGTTAAAAAAAAAAAAATAGAAAGAGAAGAGAAATAATGACACACGTATACGCTGAGTTCTTCAATTGATACCAAAGAGTATATGCATGAGATATCAGAGATATGAACCCCAATAGCCAGCAAACCAACCCACACATTTCCCACATTTTCTCAACTCCCTGACAGATTCCTCATTCGGACGCGTGTGCGACCAACCACATAAGCTTATGTATGCACTTTTGTACATGTATTGTATTGTACTCTTGAAAACTGTTCATTTATTAATATTTTATGCATTTATTATATTTATAAATAGTTAGTCAATTTTTATTCATAAACACATCTAATAGCATAGAATATTTTTTTTCAAAAAATACAATTTGAAATGAGAAAATAATATAGACTTGATGAAAATTGTTCCGTTGAATTTGAAAAATGTTTAAATTTGTTTCAAGGGCTGTCCCTAATTTATTTTGCTGTTGTAAAAATGACGTCTTTCGAATAATCGTTTTCTTTCTTTCAAACCAAAATCTACAATAATTATAAATAAAACTGGTTTTTTTCTCCAAAATATTTTTAAGCGTATTTCGATCGCTTTAAAACTTATAAAAAAAAAATAATATTTTTGACTTTCTTTCACATATTATTTCGATCATTAACCAGAGGGCTCCAAACTCTAAGAACCAGGTCAGAAATAAGACGCATTGTTTAAGCGATCATAAATTTTCACCAATTCTCATCCTTTAAAAAAATTTCAAAGCCTGTAAACACCATACACAAAATAATCAAAAAAAAAAAGAATTCAAATTATGTATTTTAGAATTTTCTTACCAGAAGGATATTTAACATAATTCTAAAATACTTCTTACCTAAGTAAAGGGTAGTTAATGGGATTAAGGTCAATGTTTACACCTTCACAACAAATGGAAGCTTGTAATGTTTACATAACTCTTTTATGCTATTGTGTCATCCTTACCAAACGGTTAGCGGTTTGAATAAAAGCGAAGTATTAGCATAACCTTAATTTTTTTGTTGCTGAAGGAAATACTTCGTTTGGTGTGAACAAACACTACTTTCGTTCAACTTGACGAAGCTAAGGGACTTTTTTGTCAGCCTACTACTTTGACGTTTCAAATGCCAGCGTTGTCATTCTTATATGCTTGTATTTGGCTATAGCCCCAATACGAGGTCTGTTCAAAAAGTATCGCGAATTTTGAATTTCCGCGGGTTACGTATATTCGATTTTCGATTTTTATGTGGCGTATCTTGGTACTCATGTCTCTCACTTATGCCGATTTTCGATTTTTTGTGTCGTTATGTTGGTACTCATGTCTCTCACTCGGCCATTTTGAATGTTCAGTTAATTTTTGACAGCTGATTTGCTTGCACGTGTTATGGGTCGTCTTCGATTTTTGTCCATTTCCGACCAAAAACAGCATCGCATTAACATTGCTAAGGAGCTGTTGGAGTCTGTCCGCGACGACCCGAATTTGCTCCAGAGGGTCATAACTGGTGACGAATCATGGGTTTATGGTTATGACGTGGAAACCAAAGTTCAATCATCCTAATGGAAGCTGCCACACGAGCCAAGCCCGAAAAAAGCGCGCCAAGTTCCGTCGAATGTGAAAGTTTTGCTTACAGTTTTCTTCGATTGCAGAAAGGTATGGGACCTGGAGAGCTACACGATTCAATAATGCATTGAAATAGCAAGCATTTATTTTAAAACACGTGCTCTATTCGCCGTTACGTTAGCTGCGATGAAAATATGGTCAAAATGGACGTCCCTCCGACAGTACAATTCAACGTCTAATCGGGAAATTCGAGAAAAAACCCGGTACAGTTGCTAATTGTTCAGTGCGCGTACATCAGCAATATAACTGACTCCAAGTCGTTCACAAGAATAGGGACTTGCAGCGACTCCAACTTGTAAAATATTCCGAAGAGACTTCGTTCTATATTCGTACAAGATTTAATTTAAAAGAACTGAAGGCACAATACCATGCGTAGCATTGGACCATGCGAAGTAGTTGGAAACGGATTTCAGATTTGGTGCAAAACCAGCGACGAAGCGCATCTTTGGATGAATAGCGATATAAGCAAACAAAATTGTCGGATTTAGAACGAAACGCAATTCCAACAGTTTCAGGAGCTTCCTTTCCATCCAGAAAAACAAGGCATCATCGGAAATACAGTCATCGGATGTATTGCTTTCACAATAAGGCTGGCGCGACGGTAACTATTATAGGCGATAAGTATCAAGCGATGATAACAGTTTTTTTTGGTCTCAATTGGACGATATGGACTTGTACAAAATCTGGTCCTCCCAACAGGACGATGCGACTTAAAACGAGATTAACCCACGTTGTATTATTGCGAGACTTTCTGATATCAGCTGATCGCCAAGATCGTGCGATTTAACGCCCTTTGACTTCTATGAAGCTACAAAGGTCTATACCACTAAACCGACAATTCAATTCAATTTTCAATCTTTCGACATTTTTTGATTTAATTTGAATATGCCTGCTAACAGTTTGACAGTTCTCACCTAAGATTTTTCATATTTAACAAATTGGAATATGATCTCTATTTGAGAAAATTAAAATTCACAACCCATGACAGTTCTCGAAAATTAGATGGTCAATTTTTATTCACACCACCCAATGTCCTGCGCATTCATCAGTATAAAATTATATAAAATAATACAATCTGCCACCAGATGACTCTTTGCTATTTCGGTAGAAATATCGAGTTAACGAAATGTCATCTTGTGGCAGAAATTGGCATTAGCTGGTAAGAGTTTATTTTTCTTTTTTGTCAATTTTTTCTCGTTTTTTAGCATATTTGAATTTTTTCATAATTTTCGTAAATGGCAAAAAAATTGAATTATGAAAATTTAAATAATGAAAAGTACAAAAAAAATTTTATCGGAATACGAAATTTGCGGTTTCGTTTTATCCTAACAAGCTCAACGTGCACTTCGATTGATTACAAATCTGCACGAGCAGTACTACTAACACACACAACTTGGGGAATGTATTGTGGACTGAAATAAAAATTTGCAACATTGATTACGATTGCGGTGGTAATATGTGCACTCGGGACTGTGGATAAAGTTTCAATTACAATCAGACGAGTGTAAATGAAATAATGAATACAGAGTAACTACCTCCCTCGCGTTATGAATGAATGAATGAATGGACACACTCGCAGCACTTGTGTGCTCGTATTACAATTTAAGTTTTTTTCCTGCAAACTTTTATTTTACTATTTTTCTACGAACAATGCACTCTTTAGTTGCACAAATGCACATATGCAAACATGTACACATTTTGTAGTTTAATTGTAAGTTTTATGATTAAAATCTGCAATTGCAAATGGCTTTGTTGACGCAATCGGTACATAAATAAAAAGCAATTAAAAACAAAACGACAAAATGCTGACAGATGGCGTAAAGTATTTGTATTGGAGCATAGGTTTTTCTTTTGTTTTTAGATTAACTCGGTAAAAAAAAACGTGCCACAACGTGTAACAAATTAACATTTGTATTAATATCTAGATAATATTTGATGGTTGATTTTATGCGTAATTAAATTCATTTCGATTTTGATTACATTCGAAAGGGGAACTTTTTTTTTAGTATTACAATTTTTGTACAAGTGGCAAAAAAAACCTTGACGAAAAACAATTTTCTGTATTTTTGGCTTTATTGATTTAATTTTTTTTTCGTACCATTAAGGCGACTTTGTTTACTTGAGTCCTTCTAGAATTTCGAATTCCCAAAGTCATTTGATGTATTAAAATTTTCTTTGGCTCCCTCTTATTCCTACCATTCCGTCAAATCAATTTATACTAAAACCACTGTACCAACAAGATATTATGACTTTGACATGCCGCAGTGAAGTGGTGGCACTGTTTTTTTTTGTTCAGAAATTCTTTGGACTAGAAAAGTAATTAACAAAAGATTTATAATATAAAAAATATAAGATAAATTGTGTATTTTTATACAATAGTTTGGATCGTTTCGTTAGTTACCACCAGGTGGGGTGGCCTAAGCTAAATACTACATTGACAGTATCAGAGATAGTTCTCACTGCAAATGATGTTGCAGTAGAATCTCGAAAAAGGATAAGAAATAAGAGAAAAAATTTGAATAAACTTCTTGGAAAACCATTCGAGTTATCCCGTTCTCAACTATATTCGCAACATAACCTGCATAACAAAAGGGGAATTTTTGGGCAACGTTAAATGGCATGAATAGGTCTCCTTCTAACCGAATGTCACCTTACCCAACATTTATTTTCTGACGAGTTCACCACTTCTGGGCGAATGATTCAGCTATAAGATCTGTACCAGTAGTGGCCTACGGGTCTTTGCCCTAGCAGTGCCAAGGAAATTACAAGGATCCTTACTGTAGCTCTTTGAGCGAAGAGTGCCTACCAGCTACTCTTAAAGCAGAACTGACTGGTACCACGATGATCGGAAGCTTTAGGCCTTTGGCTAAAACGTACTGGCTGTGGTTGACACCTACATCGCGGGTACAGTCTTAGGACAGGAGTTGAGGGATGGCAGGATCTCGGGTGCTATCACTGCAGATGATAGTAGAGATTTAGGTACGCCTTGCTAACTGACTGTTAGCGAAAGGAGATACTTGTGATGGATGCAGCTGCTCAGGGGCGGGACCAGATAGAAGAATAAGTCGTGGCGAGTTCGATGAATTGCTTGATGGCTTTATGCACAGAAGAAATGGCAGGTTTTGTTAACAGAAGATGGTATAGTAGATAGTTGAGACCACTTGCAATAAGAAGGATGCAGAATGAAACTCACGACAAAGAGCGGAGATGAAATGGTGAACAGGAAGGCAGGTTTTTTAAATGCTGAGAATGGTAGGGTTGGAACCTGAGCCCGCTTGCTGTTAGAAGAAAGCGAAGGTGGTTCACGTATAGAAGCAATTATTGTGATGAGGTTCCCTTGATTGTGGAGCTTTTAAATTCCTCTACAAAAAGAGGATTCGGAAAGGATAATGGATCTATAACTGGTCCAACTAACACTGCAAGGGATCGATCTCATCCAACTCACACACTTACAGGTCGCTAAATAGTAACACCTACGAAGCTTACATTATCATCATCAACGACCTTACATTCAAGGAGTGCGGGCTAGGACTGCTGAATCAAAGAACCGTAGACGTCCCGGCCTCTAGTTCAACACTCCCGGTATGTTTTTGGCGTCAAGTCTAACGTTTCTCATCCATACGGATTAACTGTCCAACCTACCACAATTATCCGAATGATCGATACGATTGTAATAGGACTGGAACGTCTTCAAGTTCGATACTCCCAGTATGTTTTTGGTGTCCTGGTTAGCACCGCTGCTCCACCGAAGATAAAGGCTACCTCGTCTACTGGGACCATAAATGGAGCAGGTCTATAGACTTTCCGAGCAGGATCTTCATCATCCATACGAATTAATTGTCCAGCTCACCGCAGCCTTTTAAGCCACATCTGAGCGGTTGCGGTCACACAGACACTCCAGAGGACCTTACATACAATTAAATACAAACAAGCAACTTTTAATCAAAAACAAATTTTACGCAATATCAATTTTGGATGAAAATTGAAATTTCTGATATTAAATAATGACAAAAAAAAAATATTTATTTTTTCCTTCAGATTTACTCTATTTAATTTTGGCTTATCCCCTATTTATATAAGTATACGTGATGTCACCAAAATCAAGGCAATTACACAATTCTGACATATAATACGTTTGCATATATATAACATACCGATGTGTTGGTAGACATTTTAAAATTATCGAAAGCGTACAAAACTGAAACGAATTGATAGTGGAAGATGATACTGAAAGAAAATATTTTGCATTTTATTAATAATCCCTTATGAAAATTGCTCATCTCCAATAATCTCAGATATCGGCTAAATTCGTAATCTATTTTCAATTGATGATAGCTACCAGCGGACAAGTAGTAGTAGGTAGGTGAGCTCGAAATAAACGATTTATCCAATTGGGAGTAGAAAATATTAAGAATGTTACAAAAATATTTCACATAAAATGTCAGTTTTCGTTGCAACTTGTTCGCTTACTTTTCTTTCTAATTCTGTAATCGTATAAATAAATACATCTACAGAACAAAACCACAACTACCTCCCCCTCCCCACCCCAATTATTATTGTATTTAAGACTATTCCTATTATTTAATTCAATACTCACCAATTTATAAAATTTTGTTTTTTAATTCTACAATTTCTACTCCGTGGTTTTTTGTTAAATCAACCCCTCCTGCCCCCAACTGCTACATTTTTTTCCCGACTACTTTCCTTTCATTTAATATTATACCAACCAGTCTATATATATTGAATAAAATTTATATACACACTATCATCGCCGTCACCTGATTTATTAAGAACGCATACCAAACACGAAAATTTTAAAACAATTTCAGAATTCAAATTCAATTTTAATATCGCATCGCAACTTAAATTCATAGCAACGCCGCCAATCGTTAAAAAAACTAACTAAACATCAATTCCCGGATACAATTCGATACGATGCAATGCGGCGCAAAATGTGATATAATACATGATTAACAACGTATCTTATCTCTCTCATCCCCGATAATATGGAGAACCAAACAGTCTATCTATAATAATTTTGAAATAAATTTATTTGAATATTAATCGAGCATAGAACAGAAACTTTTGCAAATATTATCCATTGCCTGTTCTCGGATTTAGTCGTTTGTCTTTTATTGAATTCGCCATTCCTTCAATAAAATCGGACGAGTGAATTTTCCTATTCACCTTATAGCGTGTACGTATACGGCCATAAGCCATCTTATCTATGAATGCGTGAGCGTCCGTTAACATTGCCAATCCTCAGGCAGTAGGCCAACTGGTGAGAATAGAACACAACAGCAGCCGTGAGCGCGCTAATTAATAATTTCTCTATTCGCATCCCAATTCAATTTGAATTTGAGCAATTTTGTTGTCGTGACTATTTATTTTTTTCCTTTCATTTCTTTTGGTTTTTTTTTCTTCTAAAAATTTATTTTTTGTACTAATTTTTCTTTTTTTGCATTTTTATCATTCGATAATATTTGATAGCAAAATAATTCAAATGAAATTCTTGTTGTTGTATGTCAAATCAGAGAGGGTGACAGCATACGAAAAACACAAACGTGCAAGTGTGAGGAAGAGAAACACAACATTTTAACGGAATTTTAATATTTTTTTTTTCGTTGGAAACTTTTGCTTGAATATTTTCCCATTTCATTCTATAAAAATAGGAAAAATTATATAAAATACCAAAAAAATATCAAAAAAAGAATATTTATTTCGAAAGTCATCGGAAAATGATCTTTTTCTTCTCAACTTATAATAGTTTCGAATTCTTTTTATTTTTGCTTTTCTATACATTTTTCGAAACCATGTTCATATTAGTGTTAATTTATTTTTAAAAAAAAGTTATAATTATTATTATTAATTTTTTTATTTTTTTTCTGATGGAGAAAGAAACATTTGAATATTTTTCAATTTATTTCGAATGATAGATAAAAAAATACAGAAAAATATAAATTATGCCGACTTATGTTGAAAATAGCATCCCAGAGAAGTAGAGAGTGACAGAGAAAAAAATAACAAAAACAAGAGAAAACAATAAATAAACTTGTTCAGTTCTAAAAATATGAATTGTTGGGAAAAAAATGGAAAAAATATTTCTAAATTTATAACGAACGAAGAGAATAATTTGAAATTTTCCCACTAAAGTTTGATTATTTATTTAAATGCGAGAAAATACATTTGCTAAATTATTCGAGGGTAGTTTTTTTTTGCACTTTGGGAACTCTTAAAGATGGACGGATCAGTACATGGAAAATAAAATCCATCCAATTATCCACAAAAAATTCACTTCATATAAACACCAGTAATGTGGTGGAAGTTAAATCATATTAAAAACTAAATGTCTTTTAGACAGACATTTAGTTTTTAATATGATTTAACTACCGCCACCAGGCCGTAGCAAAGAATATAATCAGATTTCCGACCAAATGGGTATAAACTAAATGTCTTTATCCGCCACCAGGACGACGATGCTCATCATGCCGTAACAAAGAATATAATCAGAATTCCGAGCAAATGGGTATAAACTAAATGTCTATATCCACCACCAACCGACGATGCTCATCTTGCCGTAGCAAAGAATATAATCAGATTTCCGACCATACGGGTATAAACTAAATGTATATGTCCGCCACAAGGACGACAATGCTCATCATACCGTTGCAAAGAATATAATCAGATTTCCGACCAAATGGGTATAAACAAAATGTCTATATCCGCCACCAGGACGACGATGCTCATCATGCCTTAGCAAAGAATATAATCAGATTTCCGACCAAATGGGTATAAACTAAATGTCTATGTCCGCCACCAGGACGACGATGCTCATCATGCCTTCGCAAAGAATATAATCAGATTTCCGACCAAATGGGTATAAACTAAATGTCTATGTCCGCCACCAGGACGACGATGCTCATCATGCCGTAGTAAAGAATATAATCAGAATTCCGACCAACTGGGTATATTAAGGCGATGGGTGGCACATTTTGATGAACTCCTAAACACTAACTGGTCAGAACACAATTTGAAATTCCCGCCAACTAAAGAACACATGCTGCCACCACCAAGCATTGAGTAAACGATAAAAGCGATCCGACTCGTGACTGAGAAAACAAAAGTCGCCCGGTGTCAGTGGAATCGCCAGCGCCCTGATTCATCAATCAACGGTTCAAATATCTACCTCATACTCAAAAAGGAGACATCACAGATTGTAGCAATTATAGAGGTATGACGATGGTGTGTGTCACCTTCAAGATATTCTCCGCTACCTTACTAGACAGGATAGACCCATACCAGAAAGGCTTCACTGCAGGTAAATCAGCGACATGTCAGATCTTCTCTGGTAGTCTTTTATTAGCATAGCCAGAGAAAAACTCTCACATTCAGGAGACAGTTCAGCATCCCAGGAAAATTTATAAGACCGACTAGGTTGACCATGACCATGAGAGGAAAAGTAATGCAGCCGAATCACTTTTAGAGCTATTTAATGTCCACAATGATCTTCAGCAAAGACACTCACTCTTGGTGCTGGAAAAAGCGCTTTGTGACTCAGGAGTAAGTGTACGAGGTACCATTCCCTTTTAAGTCTGCTCAGCTTTTAGCATACGGCGACGCTCAAAAAAAAAAGCGGCGAAAAATTTTGGATTGCGCAAAATAAAGACAAAACAAATTACATGGTGGCAGCGTCGGCGTCGAAGACAAGACCAATTATCACTAGTCGCATAAAGATAGGAAGTTAGAGCTTCGAAAAAGGTAAATCACTTTCCAATTTGGGGTAAAGTGTCGCAACCAACAGAGTCTACTTCAGTCAGTGGAATATTCTTACAATAACATCGAAGCTTCTGCTGCACAGAAAATAGTCTTGTCAGTTTTTATGTATTCTTCGGAAATTTGGGTTCTTAGAAAAAACAATTGCGAACTCCTGTCCGCGATTGAGAGGAGCATCTTAATTCTGGAACCTATTGAACGACGATATCCTGATGTGTTACCGCGACAACGCGGATAAAAATAAGCTCAATAGGCTGCGGTAGGCTAGACACTTAATCCCTATGGATGAGGAAGACCATACCAGGAAAGTCTACGGTGGCACTATTTATTGTACCAGAAGACGAGGTAGGCGCGAAGCTGGAACATCTACATTCAAGTATTTTTGAATGAAAAAAGGTACCACCTACGGTCGCTTTAATTTGCAATTTAATGTAAAGAGAGCCGATACATATAGTAATTACTTGTCTATCACATGAAGGCATTCAAGATAATAAACACGATAAAAAAACATAGAGAAATATCAGCACGATTGTCCATAAATTCACCTCCTCTGATCTTCACTCACGGGGAAGTTAAATCCAAAATACAGCATACATCAAACAAAAAAGGTCCAGGATATGACTTGATAACTTCAGAAATACTGTAGCAAATATCCAAAAACCAACCTCATGCTGAAAACTTGTATATTAAGTTTTTCATAAATCATAAAAATTATCCCAAAACTTTCCTATATCACAAAGACTCATAAGTCTCCTTACAATTTTATCAAAAATTTTGAAAAAATTATTAAAACAACAAGTGTGGTTCCTCAGTATCAGTTTGGATTTTGTGCTGAGTATCCCAATATCCACCAGTGCCATCGCGTAATCGCGTGCATAGCATGCTAACTAGGACGAAATAACTACTGCTCAGGCGTATTTCATAACATATCGGACGCTTTCGATCGCGTATGCCATCCTCGATTACTTTGAAAACTGAAGCGTGTCTTACGATCTGTTTATTTCCACATCCGAAGATGTCTTATCTCTGAGACTGATATTTTTAGATAGCTGAAAATATTGATTATTCTGACATTTATCCTATCTGCGTGTTCCTGAGGGAAGTATTCTTGGTCCAGTTCTTCACAACACATACGAGTATACCCACGATATTCTTTGTTGTAATGGAACGATACAGACATCCTTACAGATCATTAAGATCTTTGCATAGCCTCCACGATTTCACAGAACCACATCTACTCTTTAAAATCCTCGTTCAAAGGGTGGAAAGTGGGTATTACTCTGGTAAGACCAGACTCCTGATATAATCTTGACTGGCAGTAATACTCGTAGTCTACTAGACTTATAATCGACAAAGGGCTAATCTGGAACCCTCATGCGAAAATAATAATCAATTACTCCAACTCTTAGACAATAGATTATAGCTAACACGGGAAAATCTATTATTATTATACAATGCGATACTCAAACTTTGGGACGATTCTCATCGAATCCAAATACTGCAATCCGGAATCTTTTGAAAAATTATCGATGCTTCTTTTTATATATGAAACCGTGTTATTCATCGTCATCTAAATGTTTCATTCGTTCATAAGCCCCCGTAATAAAAAATTGCATCGCGTCGATTTTTCCATACTAATTCTTTAGCAAGAAAACTGTTCACTCCCAATCTTCCACTACGTACCTATCGACTTTGAAGCAGCGGTAGCATCTAGATCTTTTTATTTCATAAAATATATGATCTCGTTCTTGGGAAGACATCGATGAGTGTTGTCTCCTCCAAATCTTTTTGTCTAAGAATCTTTCCCGAAAGGGGGGTTTCGTCTGGGGGAACGATCAAACCTTGTATACACCATGTACTGCTAAGCCACTTCTGGGAGAATGATAATGGCAGAAGTTCCTACGGGTTTTGGCAAACCCGCGGTTCTGAACTGGCCTAGTAGTACCTGGAATATACAAAGTTCCTTATTGCAGCTCTTTACAAGTGGTACCGTGAGGATCGGATGTCCCACGATGCTGCACTAAAGGTGTTTTTGGCTGAAACCTGGTGGCTGTGTTCAATACCTTCATCGCGGGAACATTGTTAGGACTGGTGGTCAGGGATACCAGTTATCGCGGGTGCTATCACTGTAGATAACGTAGACATTTTGTTAGGCCTTGCTACCAACAATTAGGGTAAGAAGCTTGTAACTGGATACTAACTGTTAGCACGGCTATATCGATCTTGGATGTAGCTACTTCAGATGCGCGATCAGATAAGACTATAAGATATGGAGAGTTGAAGGCTAGGCGGGCGATCTACCGGTTGTAGAACCGGGTGACAGACCAAGGTCGATTCCGGTTGTACTTTCGGGTCTTGGCGAACCCGCGTACCTGAGCTGTCCTAGCGGTGCCGAGGAATTAACAAGATTATTTACAATTACTCTTAAAACAAAAATTGGTACCACGGGAATCGGGAGCCTCATAGTGGAATACACTGTGCCGGACTGAGGTGAGGCGCCATTTAGCAGCTTCGTGGTGGTTGTGGTTAATACCCATGACGCGGGTACGGTTTTCGGATCGTAGGTGGGAGGTAACTGGCAATAACCATTTTGCATTTATCTCGGGCACTGTCACTGCTAATGACAGTAGAGGTTTAGATAGTCCTCGACACCAGCAGGTGGAGAGTCAGCTTGTAACTTATTCTATCTGTTAACTGCCAGTAATGGTGATGCGTTTATTGAGCGTAACTCGATTCCTATAGTCGTAGGCGACTCGTGGTCTTATGTGCGAACATTTAAGTCACGTTAAATAACAACCTATAACTACCGGTTGTAGAAGAGTTGAGGGATGTATTGCTTGATTGCTTCATTCTAGGTTTTGATTCTAGAAGATGATATAGTTGGCAGCCTGAGACCACTCGCCATAAGAAGAAGACAGAATGAGGCTTATAAAAAGGAGCGCAGACGAATCAGTGGACAGGAAGTGAGTTTTTTTAAAGGCTGATAACGATAGAGTTGGTACGTGAGCCCACTTGCCATTAGAAGAAAAGGAAAGAGGTTCAGGAGAAGAAGTAAAAGACGTATGAGGGTTTGACAGCATGAGACAATTTAAGCAATGCATCAAAAGAAGATGAAGGTGGAAAACGAGAATGCTGAATATAAGTCTAATGTCTAACTATGGCGGTGATTTGGCGTATACCAATAGCAAATGTCGTAGGCGAACCGTGGCATTATGTCTAACAATAGGCATATTACATTAACTAAAAGAATATTCTGGTCCTCGAATTTTCTCTTAAAAAGCTGCTTGTTCCGAATTGTATTTACTTGTTTCCGTATAACACCATAAAAACTTTGAATTTATTATTTTTGTATGACATTTTTTTGCAATTCGTGTAAGAACTACCAACAGATCTTAAATAATATGTAAGGTGTGTTGAATTTCAAATAATACACTGTGAATAAGATTATAATCTGATAAATTAGTCAAATATGAAAATGGCTATAATTCCGTCAGGGGTCAACTCAACTCAGTAACTATTGCTAAATTAGGACTCCCAAAATCAAATAAGAACGAAAATGATTTCCTTATTGGAATAAATCATTTATTACAAGATTTATCAGTAAAAAGATGAAATATCATTAATTGATCATCATTTGGGAAGATATCATAGAAAGGAGAGAAAAAAATTCATTCATATTCTAAATAAACTAAGCTAAATGCATAAATAAATAAATTAATCGAAATGAGTCAGATTTTCTTTTCCAAATACTCGTAAAAATGTCTTTCGTTCAGATATTTCCGTTTATTCGAAAGTTTTGGTTCTTTTTTTTTCCTTTTGGTGTTCCCTTTTGTTTCTATAAGATTAATTCAAATAGAAAATAATTACAAATCTTCGAATAATCCGAAAACTTAATTAAAATTTTTTTTCTCAAAATGTTAACAATTCGAGAATTTCTAGTCGAAGTTTTTATCTGGTCTTCTTTTCTCATACGAATAGATATGATAATATCGTTCCACATATTATCATTTATGCTTACCGAATTTTATTACGATTTTAGCATTTTTCAATTACATCTAAAAATTATAGAAAATATTCAATATTAATAGTGAAATTTGCATTGGAATTATTCAATATTAAAATGACACAATTTAGGTAATTTATGGTGTTTGGAAAATTGAATTGATGAGACTTCAAAGTATCTTTTGCATAAATTAATGCAAGCTGCAGTATCATTTTTGTATCTTTTTATATACAGTATAGCATAAATAATAAGAATTCGCTAAATAGCACTACTTTAAATATTAATAAACAGGAACCAATCTTATGGCTAACTATGTGGAAATAAAACACAATTCCGGTTATTAAATTCTATACTCCTGAATAAGGCTAAAATATTATAGAAAATATTCCAATAATTTTAACAGGATCTGTCCCAAAAATTAGTACAAATTTTGACACCTATGCCAAAATACTCGTTGATATTTTCATACTTTAAAGTATACTATTTACTACTTTTAATTGTTAACAGCAAATATCATTTATTTTTCATAATAACTCCTTAAGAAATATTCGAAAAGTGTTTGAATCATTGTAAAAAAAAAGTATAAACAAATATAAATACTAATCTGACGTTGAGTCCTAATTTAGTATATTCCGAACTTATGCAAATCCAAGAGCTGAACCAATTCCGAACATTATCATCACCATCACCAGGTGTAGACCTGCTGAATCAAAGAACTCCAAGCGTCCCGGCTTCGGGCCTCGGTATTACAATTTGACACTTCCATCATGTTTATTAAATCCTGGTTAAGACCGTCGCCTCATCTTTATATTCTTAATATCGAAAAGGATCCGTCCCAAAAATTGGGACCATATTTTCTACTCAATTGAAATTACTTAAATCATAGTTCGTATTTAATTAATGGATAATTTACGACCCTCAATAGGTCTGAGCACTTTTGAAACCAAATAAAATATTTTTGATGTCTATCAAAATAACCCAAATAATTTTTCATACTAGAGTACATGTTCCAATAATTTATTACTTTTTTTTTTATAACGGAATACGTCCGAACAATTTTTAGTGGGTTAACCACATAAAAATATCTGTCCCAAAAATTGGGACCACGTTTCCTACTCAATCCAAACTATGTAATTCATAAAATATACTTTTTTGATGAATAATTTGCACATTCTTTACACCACATCAATATCTTTGAAGCCGAATGCCATTATAAACCAGAAATTTTGACCATTTTTGTACATGTCCCAATGATTTATCACTTTTTTTTATTACAGAATACGTCCGAACAGTTTTTAGTGGTTTAACTACATAAAAAGATCTGTCCCGAAAATTGGGATCACATTTGCTACTCAATCGATAGTACTTAAACGATGAATAATTTACAACTCTCGATCGATTTGGGCATTTTTAAAGCTTAATAAAATATCTTTGTAGCCTAATGGCATTATAATCCAGAAATGTTTACTATTTTTCCCACCTATTATGTGTCCCAAATAATTGTTCATACTAGTGTACATGTCCCAATAATTTATCACTTTTTTTTTATTACGGAATGCGTCCGAACAATTTTTAGTGGTTTAACTACATAAAAATATCTGTCCCAAAAATTGTGACCACGTTTTCTACTCAATCCAAACTATGTAATTCATAATATATACTTTTTTAATGAATAATTTGGACATTCTTTACACCGCATCAATATCTTTGAAGCCTTATAGCATTATAATTCAGAAATTTTGACGATTTTTCCTACCTAATTGTGTCCCAATCACTTTTCATACCATAATATGTACCCTAATAATTTAGGAAACGGACTGTGGCCGTAAGTTTTTTTATATAACGGAATATGGCGGAAGTTTTTAGTGGCATAAATTGGACAGAAAAAGGTCTCTCCCAAAAATTGTGACTCGATCAAAAGTACTTAACTCATAATTAGTACTTAATCGAAGAATAATTTTCAGCCCTCGATGCCTGGCAAATTTATACTAACTTTTCCAAACTGATAGTGCGCGTGCCAATAATTTTTAGTATTTTTGTTATATTGGGTGGACCATATAAAAGTTCCATTTTAAAATGGCGGACCATTTAAAAACTAGTGTATTTTTTTTTAAATTTCCGGTTTTATTAGAAAGATTGAACCTTGAAATTTAATAATAAAACACAATATCATTCCCAGAAAACTGGGAAATATTGAGAACTTGCGGAAACCGAATAATCAGCGGAAATTCTGATGTCAATTGGCCCCCTCGGAGCTGTGATTTGAGCCCGTTGGATTATTTTCTGTGGGGAGCCGTTAAGGATAAATGTTACGCAAGCCATCCAGATATAATTGAGGCCTTGAACCACGAAATCAAAATTGCCATTGAAGAGATACAGGCCGAGGCAATCGATAATGTACTGAAAAATTGGGTCGAGCGAATGGGTTACTGTAAGGCCAGTCGTGGCAGTCATTTAAATGATGTTGTGTTTCATTCTTAAATTTCAAGGTTCAATCTTTCTAATAAAACCGGAAATTTAAAAAATATACAATAGTTTTTTTTTATATACTTTTTAAAAAGGAACTTCTAAATTTGGAACCGCTAGATGAACCACCCTATATAATTGAATGAGTCTGAACAGTTTCTAGTATTTTAAGTACCAAATATTGGGACAGCTATTTTTAAATTATTCCAGATCGTATGAAAATAAATTGGTGAAATTTTCATAATATTAAGTGCATCATGTTCGAATAGCTCAAAAATTTCAAATATTTTCTACATTTTTATTATACAATATTTCAAAATTGTATAAAAAAAACAAATTTCGTTTGTTTACTCTTTTAAAACTACTTCAAATCAATAATAAATGAGAAAAAAATAAATCTAAAAAACTTGATGAAAAAAATAAACCAAAATAAAAATTGAAAACAAGTGGAAAAAAAACTTAACGAATCGAAAAAACTTGTCAACTGTCAATAATGAAGAATAGTTTGCCAAACTCAATGCCGTACATGATTTGATTTTAGTTTGCTTGTTTTTTTTGTTGGAGTATTTTTGTTTTCAATTTACAAATCAGATAAACTAAAAATAAAAAATGGGTAAATATATTTTTTTGAACGACCTCTTGCGTATTTCTCTTCTGCTTCCCTTCTCTTCTCTATTAGCTTTTCCGTTTGTTTGTTATCAAAAAAAGTCTGTCACATTGTGACAACTGCCACAACAATAATTACATGTCGAAGATTAATAGATCAAAATAAACTTTTAAAAAAAAGAAACAATAATTGTAATAAAATAGGTTTAATACGAAATAGGCAATGATAGAAAATGGGTAGCCGAAATGGAAAATGCAAACAAAAGAAAAGAAAAAATACTCCTCTAAGGACAAAATGACGTTGAAATTTATGACAAGCGAAAATGGCCACCATCTAACAATCTGAAAACCTAATTGTCAATTGTAACAAGATCTGAAAAATTAATGTTGGCAACGGAAAATTTATGAAAACCTAAAAAATTGCGAATTTAATGACAGAAATTCAGTTAAAAAAGTTTTTTGAAAGAAAACAAACGTAAATAAATCGACAGAAAACAGACAAAAGTCGGAGAAATAATTAATTTGTGATTTGGAAAGTACAGCCCTGTCATTTGACAGCTGTCATACATATATGTTTTTGTTTAGGGTTTGCCATTTTATACAGGATGGGTCATCTTGGACTGACGGATTTAAAATGCATATAACTTTTTTTTTTGTTGAAATTTTTTCCATTATTTTTTTTTGCAGATTATAAAGAATTTTATCAAATTTTATAATGTCTTCATAGTCAGTTGAATTTTATTTTTCTTCTGAACGATCTATTGTTACAATATAAAGAAAATATCGTCAGAATTTTAAAACGGTCACAGCTCCCAGATCAAACACGATAAGAAACTTGAGGAGCGTGGTGCAGTACTCGTATTTGAGCCCCGAACAAATTTTAATCGACCTTTTCGCAATAAACAAGCTGCACAATTCGTCAATGTGCTTCAGAAACACGTGGTTTCCATGCAAAATTCAATTGGCTCAAGAATTATTGCCGAGGGATGCAGCACAACGGCTACAATATGCCAAAGTCAGTCCACGTTGGCTCATCCTGTATTATGGCCACAGAAGTTACGTCGATGAAAACTAAATTTCTTCAGCGATGAGGCTCATTTCTCACCCGATGGATGCGTCAAAAAGTCAAATTACCATATATGGGGCTCTGAAAAACCACATATGACCTTGGAGAAGCCATTGTATCCGCGAAAAGTTACTGTCACTCGTGCATTCTAGTCTGAAAGTGTCATTGGACCCCAATTCCTGTGGATATGAAGAAGAAGAGATCTGTGCTGTTGGACCCACATTCCTGAGGAAATAAAGAAGAAGAGATTCTCAGCGCTTTAACCGTATGAAAACCGACTTTTTTTTGACCTGAACTCAAAAATATAAAAAAAACTTCGTTTGATTGTGCGAAAAATTCTCAGGGTGCGCAATTACGAGATTTGCTGATGACAATTGGCCTCGAAGATCTTGCAATTTGACGCCGTTGCACATTTTTCTTATAAACGATAGCTAATATCTGTGTAGACAATCCTGACGATATCCCATATTTGCGTCAGAATTGTCTACGCACGATAAATCATATTTGCTCAAACAATCTTGAAACTATAGATCATTTAAATACCAACATTCGTTAAGTAATGGGCAAATTGAGATCCGAAATGTACGATTTTAAAAAGTCTTGTGGTGCTATTTAAATAATGGCAAGATCCAAGCAATATCTTAATTTTAATTTTAAGTTTATTTAACTTTAGTTGCTGTAGCACAAATTGGATAACAACAACTGTTGATAATGAACATTCGAAAAGGAGAATGTAGAAAAACAAAAATTATATATTTTCTATAGAAAAGAAAAAACAGAGTGGGTGAGAAATAAAATAAAAATAAAAAATGTTACGAATTTTTTTTCGGAATTCTTATTTTATTTGATGAAATCCTATTTTAGTTTGTTTCATAAATTTTTTAATCTGCAGAAGCAAACGAATATTCTATGAATATCCCACGATCGATAACGATAATTTCTATTTTGTCTAAAAATAATTCGAAAAGTATTTTAATGTGTGCACCAGACACATCTCCCGCCTCCACACAGAAAACAAATATGGCCACGCTCCTCTGCCTAGTGGTATGGCTATCGATGTGGCGTGGTGTGGTGTCGCTGCCGTTGTTGTTGCCATTGCCACCGTCATCGATTTTGCTACATTTTATCGCTAATGGCCACCATTTTCATCTCATTAACAGAGCATATCGGTAGCTGGCTGCAGTTTTGCTCCCCAAACGAACGATAACGAAAACAACTAAACATTTGGTATGCCTCCTCTAACACCTCACTATGATCACCAACATCCCTCGACAAAATCGATTTAAGTAGAAATGTTTATTAAATCGTTAATCGAATAGCCATAATAAGAAAAATGATAATTTTAACAACATTCATAAAATAAATAATAATAAACAATACGCTTTAGATTGTATGAAATTTTTTCATCGTTTATATCATAACATGGGGTATTTGCGAGAAGGAAAAAAAACTCCTCCTTTGCACACGAAAAAGTTCAATTAAAACAAAAAAAAGAAGAGAATTTTCCTTGATATATTGGATAGAAACTTTTAATAATTTATGAATTAATAAAATCCAAACAATTCAATAAATTATTTCGTAGTCGTAGACTTGTGTAGAAAATTAAAAAACAACAAAAAAAAAATTAAAATTAGAAGGAAAAAAAACCGCATCCTTGTAGTTGGTCCGCGTTTCTATTCAATAGCTTTTAGATGGAAAGAGGTCAAATCTTAATTGCAAAAAAAAAGAGAAAAATAACCAAAAGCCAAAAAAAACCACACGAAATAAGGTCAATAGAATTTCCAAAATGATCAGCATCGTGTGTCTCCTTAGTTGACGCCATAAATTGTCGCTCAGTCACATCACGTTACGAAAACATAGCATAACATCGCATTACATCGCATAAAGTATCAGGCAACACGTTGGAAAGAACATCATAAATTTGGATTATTTCTTTTATTTTTTCTTCTTCATATTTTTGATGGCATTTTGTCGTTCATTAGCTACCGTTAAACTTGTCCTCTTTTCTAGATTAGTTCAAGGCGTATCCCATCCAAAAAGAAAATAAAATGGACGGACGATGTAAATGTGAAGCGGTCGAGAAAAACTAAGATCGGAATTGGCCGTCAAATGTGCATTTTCGCACTAAAAATTATATTTTCGAACAGATTACATAAAAGTCATAACGTACGTTGTTGACATGTGCAGGCGCAAAATTTGAGGAATTTTCGAAATGGAATTTTTTTTGCTCTAAATTGCCAACCAAACTTATGCTCTTTCATTTTTGTTTCTTTCTTTCTTTCTTTTTTTTGTTGTTGCTTCTTTTTGGTACAAGTTACGGTATTTCTTAATGAACGAAAAACTTCAAACATATTCAAATGAAATTTTTTGGCAAAAGCATTTTATCATAAATGCATTCTGCATTTTAAATGAAACTGTATTCATTAATTTTGCTATTTCCCTCGTGATTTTATGGATTCTTTGCTCATTTTTAACTGTTAAGAAGTCGATTATTGAACAAATTATTTTTGGACGAATTCAATTTTATGGGCGTAAAAATTTGCTTCAAAATTCACTGAAAATTTTTAAGGTGTTTTTTTTTACGATTATCGGCGCGAATTGAAGAACTCCAGACTTCGCGATTTCGCGTCGCGGTCTTCAAGCTCGACACTCCCAGCATATTTTTGGCGTCCTGGTGGCTTCGCCAGAGGCAGGTCCAAAAATTAAGCCCCTCTAGATTTTCCGGGCGGGATCTCCCTCATCCATAAGCATTAACCGTCCAGCCCAACGCAGCCTGTTGAACTTAATTTAAAACACAACCGGTAATGCTCCAGGATCTCGTCGTTAAATAGACTTGGGAATCGTCCAACTTCCTCCTTTCAACGAGGGCAAAAAATCCCCGATGGATCCTCCTTTCGAACGCGGTCAACAGTTAGCAATGGCTTTTGGTGAGAACCCAAGTTTCTGAAGAATACATGTGGACTGGGAAGAGAAGTGAAAATAAGTAGCCTACGACCCTTGTCCGCAAATCGGAAAATTATTTGACTTTCGAAGCTATAATCTCCTAGTGCTAATTGATCTTATTTTCGATGCCAATGCCCCCAATTTGTGCTTTGTTTTGCCTTCATTTTTCGATGCCAACGCCCCTAAAAATGAGCCTAAGAGTCCGTCCAATCTCGGCGTGCTAACTCAAATTATTGCAAACGTCTCAGTTTTTCAGATTCCAATTCGGTGTTCCTAACATGACCCGTGCGCTCTGGTTGACGACAACGCCCCATCAGACACAGGGACTACCTCAAGGATTAAGTATTCCGTTTACCGCAGCATATTAGGCCAAATTTGCTGGCGGTTGTAATAGTGCTTGGAGATGCCGAGGGTTAAGTATTGTTCAAAGAATCCTCCTTTAAAAGACGACTAAAAGTTCGTAGTGATTCTGTCTGTGAACCATACTTTCCAAAGAATATGTTCATAAGAATTGTCGAACTAAAGGTGAGAAGTTTCGAGTGGAGTAATTCAGATTGACTATAATAAGCTCTGTTGGCTGTCAATAATCGTGTCCCAATATCTTCTTCCATGTTGTTATCGGTTATTACTTTAGATTCCAGATAGGAAAACGATCGCAAAAAAATTCTATCGATATCATTGGCGCACGCAATAATTTGGGTAGACCTTATGACGATGGTTTCCCCAGAGTATCGAACCAGATTTTAGAGAACACATGAAAATGTTATAGAAGAAGAAAAAGTAGGTGCCGTCTATGATGAAGCGATGGCTGGGATGTCTATATTACACGATATCGACAGGAAACCAGGACGTCTGGGATTAGTTAATTAAGCGAGCATAAGTCTGGCCTCCTATCTTATTAGTACCTCCAATTTACCCCTACTAACGCAATGTCCGCGTTATTCTTTGATGTTGAAATGTAAGTTCACAGAAGTAATTTAAGAATAATGTAAGCTGCGCGGACTTTATCGTTAACCTCAAACACCGATTATTGCAAAAACTCCGTCTCCACAGAAGACATTACACAATTTTCTAAAAATATTTCTTAAATCTTCTATTTTCAACAGCATTATTATCGATATAATTGTCAGCTATTCGTTCTCAATCCTTTTTTTTATTGTATTAATCCAGAAGATCCAAAATATTGGAGGTTTAAACGGTAACAACACGAAATAAATCAAACTGGCATCACTGAGAACGATCTGGCAACACTGCCACATAGCTTGTTTGCTAGTCTTTCCTAGACGTTGTCGGATAACTCTTGAGTGTGAAAACTGAAGTTGTGTTTTTGTAGTAGGTTACAAAAAATAGAACAGCGATATTTGGACACAAAATCTATGCTAAGCTTGGTGAACCTATGGGTAACAACTGTGACATAAAGTAGATTTACAGCTCCGAAAAGCAATGGAAGACGAATCTCACGCAGGGACGCCTTCAGCAGCGAAAACGGATAAAATGTGGACCTTGTGAAGTCAGACCATCGATAAACATTGAAGCTGATGAAGAAAAAGGGTTCTTTCGCATCAGAGGCCCGGACTAAAACAGAAATCCCCTTTTCCGAAATTTTGTCAGAAAAGGGGATTTCTGTTGTTCTCCGAGCCTCTTTTCCACCTAATCTGAGCCCGTTTAACTTTGTGTTTGGTCCCCAATATCGAATAACACCTAAAGGCGAACCTAGCTCACGGAGGCCTTTAACATCGAAAACTGATGAAAATATGAGAGGGCTCTTGTGAAGTCTGATCGTCGATTATCTATAAAAATGAAGAGCAAGTCTTGAAAGGTATAGATCGAAAATTGCTGACACTTGGATTCTCCACCATAACATCGACTCCTGTCACACGACCTTCTCCATTAAAGAATTGTTACCGAAAAATGGGATTCCACTGGTTACCCGTCAGACACATCTCCGCCTCTATTCAACTAATCTCAGTGCATGTGACTATTTTTTGGTCCGTAAGATAAAAAACACTTGAATGGACTTAATCTTGACACTGTCTAGTAGAAGCTTAGAAGAGTTTTTTTTCACTTGGAACGTTCCAGGTCTACTAAGAAAAGTGGAAACAACGCCCCCACCCAAAAAAAATAAAAATCAGTCTCATTACTTTACGTTATTACATAAAATAGAAAAAGTCCTTATCGAAAATGTTTATTGCAAAAAAATAAAATTCTCTCTCAATTAAAACAGAAGCCAACAGCTATCGAAAATAGGTTGTGAATAATTGCAATGATTTCTTTTTATTAATACCGACGATAAATTACCGCATCACAAGCTTCTTAACCTTACATATTTTGAAGTTTGTAGGAAAACAAAAATGTTCGCATACACACCAGTTCCCATATATGCATGGGTACACAAGCTTGCATTGTATGGATTACGGATTCTTGGATAATAGCTAATAATAATGAATGGAAGAATGGAATTTGAAAAGAATCATAAAATGTTCTTTGTTCGTGTGAATTTTTTCGTTTTTTTTTATTATTTTTATAACACTAACAATAGCTTACCCGCATGTGAAGATCATCTTTACCAACAATACATCACTTACCCCACCTATCGAGCTCGCGATTCCAGAAACTCAATTACGCATTTTTAACGTTTTTTTTATACAAAAGAACACATGAAATTCAATATGACCAAACGTATTTGGATTTCATTAAAAACCACTTCAGAGCACCCTACCTTATTGAAGAGTCCATTCCGTTACTTGTAATTATAATCGGCAAGAGTGACTGAATAAGGGAAAAAGTGAAGCCGGCGATGAATGATGACGCGTATGGACGATTAACAGTGGCTGCCCAACAATGGCTACGTGGCTGTAAAGATGATTCTGTTATCTGAATGGGGTGTTACAGAAGGAGTTTAGACGTTACACAATTTTTCCAGAGAGTAAAATATTTCATTACCAAAGCTCTCAGTCCAAAGTGTTGTTGCAAATGTGATCCAAAGAAAACTTAGTGAATGTACCGAAATAGATCAGGTACGCCAGCCAACATTATCTTGTGCACGTATTCATGCTATTTCAGTCGAAGATGTTCGTCTGCATTCGTGTGCGTATGCAGATTGTACAGGGTGCGTTTTATTTTCCATATCGACTTTTTCATTTTGAATAACTTTTAAATGAAATACAATTTTTAATTAATATTTTATTGATTGATTTTATATGGTCTTTAGCCCACCTTTGGCGTTCTGAGCATATTTTTTCGTAATATTTTCGCACACCTCTGGTGTTATTTCAGCAATTTCGTTTCGAATGTTGTTCTTAAGCATCGAGGTTGTACTTGGTTTGTTAGTATACACCTTTTCCTTGAAGTACCACCATACGCAGAAATCGGGAGGGTTCAAATCAGGGGATCGTGGGAACCAGCCGATATTACCACTTTTTGTCATTATTTGGCCGGGAAAAGTTTCTCTCAAAATTTGCATAGTAGCACGAGCTGTGTGTGATGTGGTACTGTCTTGTTGGAACCATATTGATCCAATTTGGGTAGAAGAAAGTTTCTCAACATGTCCCGATAGAGTTCACCAGTAACTGTTACGGCATTGCATTCAGCGTCCTCAAAGAAATATGGCCCAATGATGCCGCCACCATACAGTTACTCTATGAGGGTGTAGTGGTCTTTAGTGTATCAGTTCAGGGTTTTCAGTCCCCCAATAGCGACTATTCTGTTTATTAACAAAGCCAGCCAAGTCAAAGTGTGCTACGTTGCTCAAAATTGTTTTTTTCTCTCCAAAAATGGTGGTCATCTATACCGAGCTGTAAAATTCGAGCACTCCAGTCCCGCCGCTGTTCATGGTCATTTGCCTGCAGCTGTTTTGTCACGGGTCAATTGAATTTTATTCGGGTAAAAAAATAATTTTTCTTTGAGAATTTTTACTAAACATTATGGAGATATTTCCAATTCTTGTAGACGACGTCGATGAGAAGTACCCGGACTTGCTCGAGATATGATTGACATCCAAAATAGTCATGTAATTTTCTCCGCATATTCACAATTGAACAATTTTTTTTTTAAATGTTTTAATCATTTCAACACGTTGTTGCGGCGTTAGAACTGTCAAATGTCATCCAAACCAAAATGGCGGCCAAACCAAATCAACATGGAACATTAAAAGCACCCTGTAGAACATGAACATTTTCATAAGTAAAAACCGTTTTTCTTTTTTCAATTAAGATATTATAGTGGTTCGAACTGTTATAAATAAATAATATTTTGAAATTATGAAAAGATGAATAATAATTATTTTAAAACAAGTATTGCCATGATAGAAAATTTGGATGTATTTTTGACAGTATCAGATAAGTAAATTTATGGTTGACAAATTCGTGTTTGTGTGTTCGGTCTTCTCCTAAAATTATGGAAGACTGGGATAGAAAAAACAATCGCAAATGATAGTACCTAAATTAAAAATGGGATAAATACAAATTATCAAGTCATTTTTGCACAATGCGTTTTATAATTTTGATTTACTAATAATAATTTTTCATATCATAGTACTTGTCCTAATAATTTAAACCTTTTTTGTTATACAACTGATGCGTTTATTGTTGACATACATAAAAAGGTCTGTCCCAAAAATTATGACCATATTTGCTACTCAATCGACAGTATTTAATTCATAATATACACTTTATTGATGAATAATTTACAACCGTTGATAGGTCCTGTCCATTTTTAAAACCTAATAAAATATCTTTGATGCCTAATCCCATTATCACTCAGATTTTTTAATCATTTTTCATTCCTTATACATGTCCCAATAATTCCAATACCATAGTACGTGTTCTAATAATTTATAGAATTCTTGTTACACAATTGAATGCGTCCCAACATTTATTAGTGGTTTAAATACATAAGAAGATCTGACACAAAAATTGAGATCACGTTTACTAAATCGAAAGTACTTAATTCATTATTAGTACTTAATCGAAGTATAATTTGTAGCCCTCGATAGCTTCTGAACGTATTTGATATCTAATCAAAAATTTTTTAAGCTTGGCAAATAAAAAAAAATCCTAACTGGTAGTGCGCGCGCCAATAACTTTAAGCATTTTTGTTATATAGTTGAATGTGTCCGAACAGTTTCTAGTATTTTAAGTACTAAACAAGACCTGTCCCAAATATTGGGACATTTTTTGTTTATGTTATTCCAGATCGTATGAAAATAAATTATTGAATTTTCAGAGCACCCTACCTTATTGAAGAGTCCATTCCGTTAAAATAAATTATTGACTTTTCTGTTCCATACATTTTACCTACCTCTGCTACTATTCCTCTTAGTATAATAGCACTTGAGTCCAATAAAAATAAATATGAAAATAAAATTATAAATATCAATAATAATAACGACAAATTTATTGAACATAATGCTGTCAGTTTGAAAGCCGTTCCGCAGTTCAACTCTGATTTTATCTCTCGTCTGGAGCAGCTTTAACTGCTCCAGATGAATTACAACATCGCCTAACTATCAAACTACATATCTCGCCTCATGTTATGATATTATCAATTTGACAGAAACTTGGTTGCATAATGCTTTTAATGATTCGGAGTTACTTGATAATTCGTATCAAAATCTTTCGTAAAGACAAAATGTCTCACTCCGCGTGAGAGTCATAACACCCAAACTGAAATTCCTTCTCTCCCAAGACGATACTAATCGAGCTCTTAGCGATTAGAACTTCCTTAGAAAAGAGTAACTTATATCTGGTATGTGTTTACAGTCCCCCTGATCTAATTATTCATTCATCACGTGTAATAACTATTATGGTGCGCTTAATGGGCTGGAGGCATCATCGGCCCGTATTTTTTTTGAAAACGAAGCTGGTGCTATAGTTAATGTTGATGGAGATATGGTTACCAATTTTTTGATGGCCTATGGATACCGACGACTTGTGGCGCCACTTACCACACTACCCAAGCAACTATCGATTTCTTATAAACCAAATTCAGTGAGCGTCTAATTTCACAAAGAGCTGATGTCAATTGGCCGTCATGTGATGTAACGTTGTTGGGCGTCTTGTTGGTTGACTATGCGACAGATAAGGTTTATAAGAATTCAAGGGCTCAAAACCACTATCAACCCCATCATTCGTGAAATAGAACCACAATTTTGCAAAAATGAGATCGAAAGAATCGACGTCTGTAAACGTAGTCGTGGTCTTGTTTTCGTAAATGAGTTACTGTCAATGCAGGCGCTACAAAGACATGCTAACCAATTTTTTTTGGCCTCCTTTTTGAAGCCATAAATGACCAAGCAACTATCGATTTCTTATAAACCAAATTCAGTGAACGTCTAATTCCGCAAAGAGGTGATGTCAATTGGCCTCCAACGATTTAACGTCGTTGGGTATCTTCTTGTGGGACTATGCTAAAGATAAGATTTATCTTTCGCATAAATAGTTAAGTCTCTACAAAATATTTCAATAAAGACAAACGCGTGTTGATCATTACCAATAAACTGTAAGATACCCCGTAAAACAGAGAGCACCGGTTGAATTTTACGGCTCAAAAGTAAATAAATGGGTTATAAAAGCACATTTACTCAATAAATGGGTTATAAAAGCACACTAAAGACGGTGGGGAGCTATAGATCGTGATGATATTTTAGGAGGCTCTAGTCGGACATGATATCTTTGGCCATCACCTCGAGACGATTGGTAGAGATTTCTGACGCTTGCCATCAGGACGAAAAAAGTGACTGCAAATTGCCCGATCAATTTTCGAACGAAGGTCTTGCGTTGATAATAACCTGGGATACGAAGACAAATAGGTGATCACTCACATATGACTATGGCATTATGAACACATTAAATGAAAATTGTCCAATTATTTAATTTATACTCCCATACGCACTTTGTAAATGTTTTATTTATTTTTTTGTCGTCGAATGTATACTTTCTGCCAGTATTGTATGCAGTTGAAAAGAATTTACTGTAACTGTTTATGATCGGCAAAAATGATGACTGAGATGCTGGTGATTATGTTGTTGATGCTCTGAGTCATTATACGAAAGTTTCATTCCTACCTCCCCCCCCCCCTTACACCCTCGCTAAGCAAAATACTCTTAGTAACCTATTTGTAAGGAAAAAAATTTCTTTATCTTGTTTTTTACTTTGTTTTCGTTTCGATTATCTTTTTTAGTTATTTCTTCGGTTATTTTAGCTTAAGGTCAGTCACACAAATAAAATAAATAAACGCTCGTACTCGTTATAATGTAAAATTTATATTATTAGCGACGAGTGATTTTGCAATGAATCATTTTCAAATGGTGGCAGGCATTGTCCGCAAAGTTTGTTCGCATCATATCGGCTGTAACGACAGCTTCAATAATAATAATAAAAAAACACTAACCGAATGAAAAATAATATAAATATTACTACCACTATAATAGTACTAGGCCACCTATCATAATGATAATGATAACAATGGCACTAGAAACATCAAAAATTTGAATATATTTATTTCGATATTGCACGCACATTCATAAGAATTAAAATACAATGTACATACACACACATAAATATATAATAACCAATCGTGGATAAAATTATAACCCATCAAAACAGAATTATAAGTTATTTCTGATTATTATTATTATTATTATTCGCAATCTTAAATAAGTTTCACCACACAAACCCAATGGTGAGTTTTTCGTCTTTTCTTCTTTTCGTCGCATCAACAAAACTATTTTTGGGGTTCGTCAGCCTTTATAAATTTTTGTGCATACATGGAAATTCTGCTAAAAAAAAAAAACTTATTCCAACAAAAGAAAGAAAAGAATTTTTTTTTGTTGTTGAATTTTTACTTAAAAATAATATAATTAAGATTTCTTTTCAACTTTTTCGTTGCTTTTTCTTATTATTAACTAACTTATTTTAAGGTAGCTTATTTTATTTATGGGTTGTTTTTTTTTCGAAGATGAACGTACTTTCCGAAAATTCGAAAAAATAATTTCCGCCATTAAAGATGGCGTGACTTTTGATAAATGGTGAATTTAATGTGTGTGGTGAATATGAAAATCGGAGGGGTGGATTTTGTAATTCACAATAGTGATTTATTTGTCGTTATTTTTATGATAAGAAAAAAAAAAGAAATAACTGGCCAGTCAAAAGACTTACAAAAAAGTGTATCTAAATATCTAAAATTAGGTACGCACAAATTTATGTAATAAGAGAAAAAGGAATAAAAACAATTTGAATACAAATGCTGAAAGTAATTACCTAAAATCTTTGGTTTTTTATTCTTTTACTGTGCTATATATTAAGGACTAAAAAGAAAACGATCAAATTTAATTTTGCAATATGCAAAAAAAAAATCCCTCCCTCTATGACAATATAAATGAACCATAAATCCTTCCCTAATAGAATCGTGCCATAATCAATCGAATTGAACAATCTACCCCTCAGAATATCCTCCGAATCCCTTCGGAGAGGACAGTAAAAATGCAAGAGAGCGCGCAGATGCAATAATGACCATTCATCAACAAAACTTTGGTTTGGATATTTATTTTCATGATATGTTGAATAAATCGCAGGAAATACATTTCCCTAAGCTATTTTTACCCTATTTCTCAGTTCTCCAGATCAGGGATGAATATTTCGTGATTTCATACAATTGAGTTCTATGTATTAAAAAAAAATATTTCTAACGCACCACATAGCTCTTGCAAGCAAAAAAAAATGGCTAACTCTCGAGACCTACTCTTAAATGCGAGTGAGATCTTTGTACTCGGTTGTCTATAATAAATTTTAACATTAAATTTCCGTTACAATGAGTATTGGTATTGATGGTGACGAGGGTGTTAATAATGAAAGGGACACGAGCAAAGCTAATATTCTGATTAAAATCGTCGTCTGTCATACAAAATGTTTATTCCTCTTCTATTAACAAAATGAATGGTCGATTTTTTAAGGACTACCCTTTCAGATAGTAAGGAAAAAAAATTGTACGATAGAGCCGTTCGACTAAAATATGCTACAATAGAATTTGTAAAATTCATTTGAAAAACATTTGTTTTTTATTTATATATGTATATATATATTATATAACAAAATTGTATATTTTAATGATTTTGAAAGATCAGAAAAACACCAAATTTACCAAAGTCATTTACAAGAATTACTAGAAGATATTATTTTTTCAATTAACTTTGATAAATTTTTTTTTAAATCAGCTTAATTTAAAAATATGACAAATTTGTATCGTTCGTAAGAAAAAGTACTTTTTTTTTAAAAATAAATTTTCATTCAATTTTCGAAAATAATAGGAAAAAAAAGCTATCAAAAAAATAATTTATAAAAAAAAAACATTCATCAATATCTATTTTGAGATTAAGAATGAATTCTTTTTATTATTAAATGCAATTTAAGCATTTTGGGTACTTTTGACATGTAGTGTACAATCTATGGGCTGCTTGTTCATTATTTGCACACAAGTAAGCGATGGTGCATCCATCCATTTTTTTAAATTCCTTTCTCATGAATCTTGTATATTTTCTCAGGAAATAATTTTATAATATTGGAAAATTCCTTATATTAATTGACTTTTATTAGCCATAAAAAGAAAACCCCAAAATTCGATATGAATAGATCACCAAAAACATTAAATTAATTGAATTAAAGAGAAATAAAAACCAAAATTTAATAGCAATAGAAAAGAAACTTTTTCAAATTAAAAATAAATACCACGGCCACCATAATTTGGCAAATAAGGTAACAAGGTGAGAAAGTGACAAGACAATAAGGTTACAAGGTGACAAGGTGAAATTTTTATTTGAATTTTTATGTCATTACTACACGAACGACAGTTCGTTAATGTGTATATACACATTTATAATGGATTGTATGTACAAGCAGATGTGATCGAATAGCTAAATTTCTTTTGCTGACTCAATCGAGAGTATTTAAAAAAAAAAAAACTAATAATAATAATAAGAAAATACCATTTTTGTTGTTACTTAAAATATAATTATCACACCCATGTATTTTGTGTTTTTTTTTTTATTTGTTTTAATTTACATTTTTTTGCAAAACCAACAAATGTACACAAATTAAAAATTTATACCGATAACAATTCTAATGATGCATTAAAAAAAAACTATAAAAGTCAACTTAATAAACTTTTTAACCGAAATCATTTTTAATAAAATAACAGGAATTTGTTGATATTGTATGCGGCATTTGTACGTATACGTATATGCACTTAAAGAAGTCAGTCTTACTGCGGACGTCAACAATAAATTGCCTCCTTTTTTTCCAACCAGTTTGAAAAATATTTGAACACCGGCATTATATGATGAAAACTAATTTAAACACCAAAAAAAAAAAAAAAAACAGGTCCGGAAGGGGAGATAAGTAGGCAAAAGTTTATTGAGAAAATATTGTCAAAAAAAAAACAAATTACATTCCTTATCAAATGTGGAAATGTACATACACGTGTAAATGTTTGCGAACAATTTTCGTCGGTCGCAAAAAAGCAAATTCCACCCCAAAAATTAATGTTTTTGAAAATGAAAAAAAAAATACTTTTATTTTTTAAATTTATTATAATACTTTCCTAAAAAATATTGATGAAAAAAATCAAAGAATTGTTCAGGTTTTTTTTTGTTGGGCTTTTTTTCAAATTGAACAATTACGGTGGCATGCGCCGGAATTACGACAATAAGAAAAAAGTATAAAATAATAGACAACAATCTTCAATGTTTCAATTGAAAAAAAATAGTTTTTTTGTTTGTTTTTGTTTTGTTTAGATACTTACATATAACCAGCCCAGTGTACTTATGTACGTATTGAACTATTTATATATGTATACGTATTTCTACACAATTATTACTTATTTACGAAATATGCTCACTCTGCCAACGTTCAAAAAAAATCGGACAGTGTAGCGCATATTTTATTTGAAATTTTATTCTATAAAAATAAAATACTTTACAATTTTTAATTTAATATTCACCAAAAATAGTACTTAAGTTTTTAGTGGTAAAACAGCTGAAAAACAAAATTAACTAAAATACAAAAAAAAAATTACAATAATACAAATAATTAACTTAACACTATGGATTTTTTTTTCTATTTTCAAATTCACTTTTTTTTTGCGTTTTCTTCTTCTTTTTTTGTAATAAAAACCAGTATAAATTTGGCCGTAATAAATTTTTATTGAATTTAATTTTTTTTTAGTTGTAAATAAAATGTTTTATTTCAGTAAATTAAAAAAAAAAACGTATTTAAATAACTATTATTATGGATTTTCATGATTGTTTATTATATATTATTGGCATATATAACATATTCATGGACGTTGTGCCATTCGTTATCTCTCTATGCGCCAGTACGGCAATTTTATTAATTACTATTGTATTTTTCTATTAGTTGTCATTAGAATTATTTATGATTATTGCAATGACAATTGTCAATCTCTAGATGAGGGAGAAACACAGCAAACAGAATAATAAAACACACATGGAAGCAGATTTATTTGAATGGAAAAACATTTAAAAATCCATCAATTCCAAATAAAATATTCGGTACATAGTCATATGGATGCGTATATACACAAACAAACGATGTACAGCTTAAATAGATAGTGCTGTCGCGGCGGTAATGTCGATGCGATGGCAGCGACGGCGGGTAAAAACGAATTGACTGTAAAATCGCGGCTAATACCACCAATACGACAATGATAGTAGTTATTGAAACAACGGTAATGACAGCGGCGGTGACGGCGGCAGCAATGACATCAGTAGTAATTACCTTTTTAAATATTTTTTCTTATTACAATATTACTTAGATCGTATTATTTGTCTTAAATTTTAAAGTCGTTTATTATATTGGTTTTTGTATTTCTGCTGTTTTTGATAGAATTGTACCAAAAAAAAAATAATGATGGTAATTTGCCGAAATGGGAATTTTTGCTTTATTTTTTTTGTTGATAAAATATTTCGGCAAACGTTGCTGCTATTGTGTTGATGTTGTTGTTTTTACACGTATTGCGTTCTGCTGCTTCAGTTTACTTTTTTACTATTAATGTTACTACTACACCAACACTATACTGTCACCAACTTTACTCTTGTTTAAACTATTGTCTTATTAGAGTTTCGTATTGTATCTTTTCTCTTTGATTTCTTTTTTTTTTGGAAACTATTCACAAATTTTAACTAATATTATTTAACTATGATCTTTTAATATATTTAATTAATTATAACTATTAATTGATAATAAAATGTTTCACACACTTAACATATGAGATAAATAATAATAATAATAATTTAATAACACACCATTAGTATTAGGAACACAGAATTTCGGCGAATGCATCCGTAACAAAAATAAAAATATTTCGAAAAAAAAGAAAAAAAAAATTGGCCTTTTTTTGTTTATAGTTTGTTAAATTATGTTTTTTTTTTGTTTTTATTTTTTTATTTTAGATGGGATTGACCACCGATGTTATTAACAGGCGAAGTAAACTAAATTGATGCCGCCGTGGTATACAAGAAGTTGGTTGGTTACCATCGAATATAGAGAACAATGAAGCACTGTCATCGTATACGTGTGTACTTATGTGCATTTGTGTTTAGGGATAAGCGTTTGCATAGATACAAATGATAATGTGTATGGGTACGTGAGCATATGGCTGTTCATGTGTATGGGGAGACCGCAAACTCCATGAAATTTCATCTCAATAGCGGTTCCATCATTGAAAAGGTACCAAACGTTCGGTGATAGTTTTTGATGGTGTTGGTAAAAGGTGCACTGCCATCGAGGCAAATACACGATGATAACCATTGACGTACAGAAAACACGTTAACTCGCCCATGTTTATGATTACAAAAAATTATTTTCCGTACAGTTTATACAAAAATTCCCATCGTACAAATTGGCATACATTCGAAGATCATTCAAAAGCAGCCAAGAAGGTGATGATGCTCTGATTTTTCCTCTTCATTTAAATATCATAAAATCAATCAAGAATTAACTGAGCAAATATGCAAATAATGACAAAACACCAGCAATTATTAACATAATTCAAAAAAAAAAACCATTTTCAACTACGCCACTACACATTTTCTATTACTCAGTCTTATTTAGAAAGAAACAGACAACCACCGATCTCTAAAGAGAAGAATGTCTTTTCCTAGATTACGTATTATAAATTATTATAAAAACTGGTTTGATTATTTAGGTAAAAGAATTTTTTTCTTCTTTTTTTGAAAAATCCAACAGGAAAATACCGATATTCTTATTACAAAAAGAAAAAAAAAGAAAAATAACTATGGGAAAAAAAGACTAACCCGTTCATATACAGGTGTTACAAGTTTTATTATTGCAGTTTAAATACTATACCTATGTCCATGCATATTCCCAGTTACACAAACACATGTCTATTAATAAATGGATTAAATAAAATGAACGGTTTCAAAGTAACAATAAAATAAAATTTAAAAAAAAAAACACAAAAACGAACTGCCACAAAATCCCCTCCATCCCTCCGTTACATTTATTTGTCTCATCATATTAAGTAGAACACATTTAATTTACCATTAAATAAATAGATACGTAATTAATTATTTTAAAAACCGTTTTATTTGATCAGGTTTTAATTGTAGTAATTGTTTTAAGTAGAAATTACAGTTTACTTTGTGAAGATTTAAATTTGAATTTCAACCTCGTTTTAGAGGTGAATTTTAAGAAGAAAGGTTTTTTCTAAATAAATAAATAATTTCCAAAATTTGATCAAATTCTTTTTCAAAAATTTCATTTTCTTTGAAATATTTGCAATTTTTTATTTGGCAAATGCGCAAATTCCAAGTTGCCAAAAGTGCCTTGTAGTAATAAGTTCCAACTGCAACCGAAACTGCGTCATTGTAAAACAGGCTTTAAAGGAAAAATAAATTATTTACTTAATTCGATTCATAGGCAGATCTTGTCATTTGTTTATAAAATAATTTAAAAACTCACATTGAAAGTAATTAAATCAAACGTAATTCATTAAAAAAAATGACAACCGTTCATTTATTTGGAAAAGAAATTAAAACATAATGTTTGCTAATTCAAAAAGCAGTCTACAAAACATATTCAAGTTAAAAAGCTTATAAAAATTCGAGAAGTTTTAGAACAAAATAAAGGTATTTTGTTATATTTATTTAATTTTCATTCAGCCAACTGTGAGAATTAACTTCAAATTTAAACGTTCAAAATTTTTATTTGTACATCTTACAACTGTCATTGCTTAAAAATGAGTAACTTTTAATTCAATATTTTTATTTTTCGATCTTAGAACTGTTCTTGCTTAAAAATAAGTAACTTTTTATTGAAATTCTAAATTGGTAGCCATTTTTGTTTTCAATCTTCAAACTATCATTGCTCACTTCTAAACATTTTCAGTACGCCATTTTTATTTTCGACTTTAGAACTGTTCTTGCTTAAAAATAAGTAACTTTTCATTGAGATTCTAAATTGGTGGCCATTTTTGTTTTCAATCTTTAAACTATCATTGCTCACTTCTAAACATTTTCAGTACGCCATTTTTATTTTCGACCTTAGACCTGTTCTTGCTTAAAAATAAGTAACTTTTCATTGAGATTCTAAATTGGTGGCCATTTTTGTTTTCAATCTTCAAACTATCATTGCTCACATCTAAATATTTTCATTACGCCATTTTTATTTTCGACTTTAGAACTGTCCTTGCATAAAAATAAGTAACTTTTCATTGAGATTCTAAATTGCTGGCCATTTTTGTTTTCAATCTTCAAACTATCATTGCTCACTTCTAAACATTTTCAGTACGCCATTTTTATTTTCGACCTTAAAACTGTTCTTGCTTAAAAATAAGTAACTTTTCATTGAGATTCTAAATTGGTGGCCATTTTTGTTTTCAATCTTCAAACTATCATTGCTCACTTCTAAACATTTTCATTACGCCATTTCTATTTTCGACTTTAGAACTGTCCTTGCTTAAAAATAAGTAACTTTTCATTGAGATTCTAAATTGGTGGCCATTTTTGTTTTCAATCTTCAAACTATCATTGCTCACTTCTAAACATTTTCAGTACGCCATTTTTATTTTCGACCTTAGACCTGTTCTTGCTTAAAAATAAGTAACTTTTCATTGAGATTCTAAATTGGTGGCCATTTTTGTTTTCAATCTTCAAACTATCATTGCTCACATCTAAATATTTTCATTACGCCATTTTTATTTTCGACTTTAGAACTGTCCTTGCATAAAAATAAGTAACTTTTCATTGAGATTCTAAATTGGTGGCCATTTTTGTTTTCAATCTTCAAACTATCATTGCTCACTTCTAAACATTTTCAGTACGCCATTTTTATTTTCGACCTTAGACCTGTTCTTGCTTAAAAATAAGTAACTTTTCATTGAGATTCTAAATTGGTGGCCATTTTTGTTTTCAATCTTCAAACTATCATTGCTCACATCTAAATATTTTCATTACGCCATTTTTATTTTCGACTTTAGAACTGTCCTTGCATAAAAATAAGTAACTTTTCATTGAGATTCTAAATTGCTGGCCATTTTTGTTTTCAATCTTCAAACTATCATTGCTCACTTCTAAACATTTTCATTACGCCATTTTTATTTTCGACCTTAGACCTGTTCTTGCTTAAAAATAAGTAACTTTTCATTGAGATTCTAAATTGGTGGCCATTTTTGTTTTCAATCTTCAAACTATCATTGCTCACTTCTTAACATTTTCATTACGCCATTTTTATTTTCGACCTTAGAACTGTCCTTGCTTAAAAATAAGTAACTTTTCATTGAGATGCTAAATTGGTAGCCATTTTTGTTTTCAATCTTCAAACTATCATTGCTCACTTCTAAACATTTTTAGTACGCCATTTTTATTTTCGACCTTAGAACTGTTCTTGCTTAAAAATAAGTAACTTTTCATTGAGATTCTAAATTGGTGGCCATTTTTGTTTTCAATCTTCAAACTATCATTGCTCACTTCTTAACATTTTCATTACGCCATTTTTATTTTCGACCTTAGAACTGTCCTTGCTTAAAAATAAGTAACTTTTCATTGAGATTCTAAATTGGTAGCCATTTTTGTTTTCAATCTTCAAACTATCATTGCTCACTTCTAAACATTTTTAGTACGCCATTTTTATTTTCGACCTTAGAACTGTTCTTGCTTAAAAATAAGTAAGTTTTCATTGAGATTCTAAATTGGTGGCCATTTTTGTTTTCAATCTTCAAACTATCATTGCTCACTTCTAAACATTTTCAGTACGCCATTTTTATTTTCGACCTTAAAACTGTTCTTGCTTAAAAATAAGTAACTTTTCATTGAGATTCTAAATTGGTGGCCATTTTTGTTTTCAATCTTCAAACTATCATTGCTCACTTCTAAACATTTTCATTACGCCATTTCTATTTTCGACTTTAGAACTGTCCTTGCTTAAAAATAAGTAACTTTTCATTGAGATTCTAAATTGGTGGCCATTTTTGTTTTCAATCTTCAAACTATCATTGCTCACTTCTAAACATTTTCAGTACGCCATTTTTATTTTCGACCTTAGACCTGTTCTTGCTTAAAAATAAGTAACTTTTCATTGAGATTCTAAATTGGTGGCCATTTTTGTTTTCAATCTTCAAACTATCATTGCTCACATCTAAATATTTTCATTACGCCATTTTTATTTTCGACTTTAGAACTGTCCTTGCATAAAAATAAGTAACTTTTCATTGAGATTCTAAATTGGTGGCCATTTTTGTTTTCAATCTTCAAACTATCATTGCTCACTTCTAAACATTTTCATTACGCCATTTTTATTTTCGACCTTAGACCTGTTCTTGCTTAAAAATAAGTAACTTTTCATTGAGATTCTAAATTGGTGGCCATTTTTGTTTTCAATCTTCAAACTATCATTGCTCACATCTAAATATTTTCATTACGCCATTTTTATTTTCGACTTTAGAACTGTCCTTGCTTAAAAATAAGTAACTTTTCATTGAGATTCTAAATTGGTGGCCATTTTTGTTTTCAATCTTCAAAAATCATTGCTCACTTCTAAACATTTTCAGTACGCCATTTTTATTTTCGACCTTAGACCTGTTCTTGCTTAAAAATAAGTAACTTTTCATTGAGATTCTAAATTGGTGGCCATTTTTGTTTTCAATCTTCAAACTATCATTGCTCACATCTAAATATTTTCATTACGCCATTTTTATTTTCGACTTTAGAACTGTCCTTGCATAAAAATAAGTAACTTTTCATTGAGATTCTAAATTGGTGGCCATTTTTGTTTTCAATCTTCAAACTATCATTGCTCACTTCTAAACATTTTCATTACGCCATTTATATTTTTGACCTTAGACCTGTTCTTGCTTAAAAATAAGTAACTTTTCATTGAGATTCTAAATTGGTGGCCATTTTTGTTTTCAATCTTCAAACTATCATTGCTCACATCTAAATATTTTCATTACGCCATTTTGATTTTCGACTTTAGAACTGTCCTTGCATAAAAATAAGTAACTTTTCATTGAGATTCTAAATTGGTGGCCATTTTTGTTTTCAATCTTCAAACTATCATTGCTCACTTCTAAACATTTTCATTACGCCATTTTTATTTTAGACCTTAGAACTGTTCTTGCTTAAAAATAAGTAACTTTTCATTGAGATTCTAAATTGGTAGCCATTTTTGTTTTCAATCTTCAAACTATCATTGCTCACTTCTTAACATTTTCATTACGCCATTTTTATTTTCGACCTTAGAACTGTTCTTGCTTAAAAATAAGTAACTTTTCATTGAGATTCTAAATTGGTACCCATTTTTGTTTTCAATCTTCAAACTATCATTGCTCACTTCTAAACATTTTTAGTACGCCATTTTTATTTTCGACCTTAGAACTGTTCTTGCTTAAAAATAAGTAACTTTTCATTGAGATTCTAAATTGGTGGCCATTTTTGTTTTCAATCTTCAAACTATCATTGCTCACTTCTAAACATTTTCAGTACGCCATTTTTATTTTCGACCTTAAAACTGTTCTTGCTTAAAAATAAGTAACTTTTCATTGAGATTCTAAATTGGTGGCCATTTTTGTTTCCAATCTTCAAACTATCATTGGTCACTTCTAAACATTTTCATTACGCCATTTTTATTTTCGACTTTAGAACTGTCCTTGCTTAAAAATAAGTAACTTTTCATTGAGATTCTAAATTGGTGGCCATTTTTGTTTTCAATCTTCAAACTATCATTGCTCACTTCTAAACATTTTCATTACGCCATTTTTATTTTCGACCTTAGAACTATCCTTGCTTAAAAATAAGTAACTTTTCATTGAGATTCTAATTTGGTAGCTATTTTGGTTTTCAATCTTCGACCTGTTATTCCTTAAGATTATACGTATTTTTATTAAAAAGTATTTTAAATGAGACCTTTTTTTGTAAATAATAAAGTTTTTCATATTAGAAAACAAAACCGAAAAATTGTCGATTCAAATAAATTTTATGTATTGTATTTTTAAGTTCTAATAATTATTTTTCAATAACCGTAATTTCCTTTTCAACATTTATAATTTTATTAAATGCTTTAAAATTTTTTATATTTTACATGATCTTGCTAAACATTAAGATTTCTTCTTGTAAACTATTTTCTCAATAATCTTAAATTTAAAAACAAGAGTAGAAATATATTGAAGTACTATAAAAACCTCATTTTGTGAAATTCATTTAAAATATAATCATTTCTTTTTGATCTTAATTAATTGTTCTTTTATTTTTTCATTTGCTTAGAGCAACTAAAAAATTGAAAATATGTTATGCAATAAACAAAAACAAAAAAAAAGTACCAAAGTTGTAAATGAAATGGACTTTCGATAATTTAAATATTGTATTATGCTATCGTAATAGTAGTTGTTAAAAATCTTTTTACTAATAAGATAAACTGAATTTTAAACTGAAACTTAAATTTTAATTAAATAAAACTACATAAAGTGTAATTGAACCACTCCTGAAACCATACAAGCACACACAAACATACCACACCATATTGGCTTAAGGTTAGGTATCATAAAAAACCATGTAAATATACGTTGGATTTATAGCAGTGCAATTACAAAACCAAAAAAAACAGATCAAATTTTTCATATTATTGTCTTTTATTATTAAAAAACGAAAATCTGTATATTTAGTTACAAATCCTACAAAACAAACAAGCAAAAGCCCTATTTCATATCACATTTTTTGCTTTTACTCTTAATTTTTTTACTTATAAAGTAAGAATATTTATTGTTTTTATAGCACATAAACTGTTTCTAGCAATGAGGCATCTTGACGTTTCTGTTTTCTTATACATTTCGGACACGGTTGAGAACTATTTAGACAATCAGCATGAAAAACAGCGTAACAAGTTTCACACTGAAAAGATTATTTTTAACAAAAAAGTTTAATGTGTAAACAGGAAATTTGTATAGTTTGTTCTTTTGTGAAAGGATTCTTACTCGAAATGTTGTATCGATGTGAAACGGATAAAGCACTTTCGGACTATTGCAGATTTCACATATAAACCCTTTTTGACTACATAGTGGACAGTCGCGTATGTGTAAGGAGCCAAAATCAACTGCTTTCTGCAACAACTGAATTAGGGAACCGTTTGGCAATGACACAATATCCTCAATAGTATATCGATGAATATGCTCATAGAGATATTTTTTTCCTCGAACATGTTTTTCTAGTTTCTCGAAAATAGACTCGTTACATGTGAATAAATAAGCTCTTATAAAATTTAATTGAATCCGTAGGGATTGAAGCTCAGCCATTTCTTCAAATCCCATATACACATCTGAGTTTACTAACTGAAAAAAGAAATATTTCTTCTTCAATAATTTTGTTTAAATAAAAAAAAAAAACAATTAAATAGATAAGAGAAGAATTACTGTTTTCCCCTTAAATTTTCTAGAAAAACGTACCAGAAAATCCATAAACGATAAAAATAATAACCGGAAATATTAGTTCTACCTTTAAATCGATGAACGGTTGTGTTTGGAACTCGTTAAAAAATGCTGCAACTGTTTTGCAAATGGAATACTTTCGAAAATCCCAATTATGTAATATTTTCGCTGGTATACATCGTTGTTCACAGGACATGCAAGATTCGCAATAATAATGGCCCGTAAATGAGCACAATCTACAAGAGAATGACGATTACAAAATCTATTAGAAGAAAAAAACAATATTATAGATAGGATAGTATATTACTGTGCTGGAGAAATTCCTACACTCAATGGATGTGCACAAGATTTACAGGCGAACCACTGTGCGTCTAAGCCGTATTCATGCGCCAGCTTATATGTTTGTTCAACAATTCCTTGCAGATCTTCGGCCATGATATCTGGCAATATCTCCCAACCGATTTTCTAGAAATTCCAAACACGTTTATTAAGTTTTACTTATTTGAATACATTTTTAATCGAGTATGTATTTTATTCAATAGGAAAAAGTATTATCGAACCTCAAGACTTTCAGTAGAAGATCTATTATTACTGATATTATTCGAAGGAGCATTAGTGCTATTGGTTCTGGAAAAGTTAAAAGCAGGTTTCTTCCAAATATCATTCCAATCTGTTTGCTTAACTTTGTCATGTTTTACCAATAAAGTATCGTAGCTTATTCTCCGCAGAAATGATTTGGAAGAGCGTTGTTCATTTGTAGACGATGTGGCGACTATTTCCGAACAGCTCGCCTGTTCGGCTGTAACGGTAGCTTGACAATCATCCTCTTGTAACAAATTGCTATCATCAGTTGACCCAGCCCAGCCCATACCAAGAGAGACACAATTTCCTGCTGACATTGTCATAATATCTTGCTGGCCATTGTTTGGAGTTGCCGGAGAGTTGTTTTCCTTTTTTACTATATCCTCATCATCATGGGCTTTCTCATCACGGGCTTTCTCATCACTTTTCATCTTTTGAACTTCGTCCAATTTATGTAAAAATAATCGTATATTTTCACTTTCGGTTCGATCTGATTCTGATTCATCTCTTGCTGGGAATGCTGGTTCATTAAACAAAGAATTCGATATTGAATTTGAAAAGAATTCTGTAACTTGAACTGGGGCTGGAACAGTAACGTTTTCAGTAAACGAACCGGCAACATCAACTCCACTGGCTATCTTTTAAAAAAATGCAAAGAAAGATTTAAGAAAAATGATAAATTAGATCATAAACTAAAAATTTCTGGTTTTCTTTTTTTTCGGTTATAATAAGTATGATATTTTCATTAAAAGTCAAGAAAATTAACAGGCATGCAATGACAAATCATTCCCATGTTCCTATTTTATATTTATTGTCAATATTTTAGAATGATGGATTCGATTAAAGGAAAATTAAAAAGCAAAAATGATGTTTTCACTTTTCTGATGCCTTGTTTCAATTTATGCACTTTTAATTAAATTACGAAGAAGACCTAAATTTTAGTAAATTATTTATACTAGAATAAAATGATAAAAAAAGAACCGGCAGTCAGGGTGAACTTTAAGTTCCGATAGTTTATTTTTCTAAATAGTTCCTTAGACATGAGACAGGTCCGATTTTACAGCACAAAACCCGAGGCCATTTGTTGTTTAGGTTCTCTTCAAATCAACGCAGTATTCTTTTCAAATAGTAAACTTTAAAAAAAAACAAAATCAACGTTTGGAAGATTCCAAGTTATCTTCTAGTCAAAAAAAAAAAAAAAAAAGTTTTTCATATTTACTGGAAAGGATCGTATCGGTGGTATCCACAGTCCAGCAAGTTGTAAGGACGCATCAGTCCATTGATTTAAAAAGCTTGTATTTACTGGTAAATTGATTTGCACACACGCTTCAACACCTTCCAAAATTTTTGATGCCACTTCAAGATTATCACCATCCTTCATGAACGCATACTTTTTATAATATGGATTCAATGCTGATGAATTTTTTCTTATCGTATTTAGATAAGACGAAAATAGAGAATCGTTAATGCTCAAACGAATCCAACTACGGCAACATCCTATTTCATTTTTGATTTGCGATAATGATTGAATCTAAAATACATAAAAAACAATAATTATAAGACAAAAAACAACCAAACAAAAAGAAAGAAAAAATCATAAAATAAAACAACTGAGATTTGAGGCCGTTTCTTTCGTATTTTGTGGACTTTTGTTAAATCACCTGTTCAATGACTTGTTTATGTGAAAATATCAGTAGAGGTGGCCAAAAGCTTGGTTCTGGACGTCGCTCCCCGTCACCAGATATCATTGTAATCGTTTGCCACATAAACGAGTCCTTAAGTCCATGTAAAAACATTGCCTCCAGAGTCGTGCATAGCGAATGTGTGCACTCCATCAATTCAAGAATTTCTATTTGGATTCAAATTAAAAATATTCTAATTATAATTCAGAAAATAATATAATGCAAAATGAATTTGTCATAATTCACAAGAAAATAAAAATATCCTATCCCAGAATTCAATCTATTTTTTTTTCGTCAAATAATTTGCTTTTTATTATTGAGAAAAAATGTTATTGTTGTGGATTCTGGAATTAGAATAAAACATTTTTTGCAAAATAATATGTAGTAATTTAAATATCTAAAAGAAAAATCAATTTTTATTGATTGTTTACTATCGAAAAAGCTGGGCAAACATTTCTACTTGAAACATTATTTTTTTCGTTTTCGCAGCAAATTAAAATAAAATTATTAATTAATTAATAATATAATAACCTTGTCCATTCTCTTTGAATTCATATTGTATTTCTTTAGCATTTTCAAATAAATTATTAATAATCGACTCTTTGACAGCATCCTCCCTTTTAGACAGAATATTTTTAAAACCACCGAAAATGTCAAAACTCATTTTTCTCGAAAGTGCATGAAAGCAAAATCAACAATGAATTTTATTTTCCTTTCTTTATTTCACTTCTTTCTACCCTGCAAACAACAGGAAGAAACTATGTGTATCTACACAGATGTAAAATGTCAATAAAAATATTCTAGCTGTCAAATTTGCACTATTTATTTGAATCTGTCAAAATTGTATGTTTACTTTCGCCATTGAATATAGAGACCTAAAACTATCGCAAACATTAGGCGAATTCGATTGGACTAATTTTGCTACTGCTACTGTTGTGTAGCTGTCATCATCTACAGTACCTCGAACAAAACAGTAGGATTGTAGCAGTAGTTGCACTTCTACCTTAGGGTAAGGGGATTGTAGTTTCCGAACTGGCAATAGATGGCTTAGCGGATTCGTTGGTTATGTTGAATCGTCATATTTTTGTTTTTATTGTTTATGTGTGTGTAAACTCCGTTTTTATTGTTTATGTGTGAATAAACTCAGTATTGTTGGCTTAGATTAAAGAAGTACTGGATAGGCCTCTCCACAAAAATTCTGTCCAACTTTTGTTGGCAATACATTCATAGAACGCACACACATGCAATACAACAGAAACGGCGTAAATCATTGGGGGCCAATTTAAAAGTTCAGTATGCGATTGAAGCGGTTCGTTTAAAACCATTTTTCATATGTGATATCATCTACGTGTAAAGAAGCCGATTTTTTAATATTGCGGATCTTGTTGTTTGATGGAAGTAGTTTTGTAAATATGCAATAAAACACAGTATTCTATTTCAAAATATTATTTATTTTTTTATTTCAGTATATACTATTTATTAAAACATAATTATAAAGTGTGGAGGAGTATATAAAAATGAAAATTGCAAATTATCTGATTATATCAAAACAATTATGTGCACAAATTTAAATTAATTTCGAAAATGCAAAATGAATTAAATGAGAAAATGTGATAGTATGTTTATGTTGAAATCAAACCACACCGCAACTTAGTAAATATAAATTGTAATCTAAAACAAGCATAAGTACATACAAAAACCTTAATTATAATATAAATGTGTGCTTGTGAATGAAATTGTTTTTAGATAGGTTTGTGCATTTAAATTAAATTAAAAAGGAAAGCATTAATTACATAGAACATTACAATACATGAAGTTCTTGATAATATATAAGTTAATCGTATACAACATTAAAAGAAATGCTTTAAAACAAAAATAGAAAATGAAAAATTTAATATACTTAAATAATTAATAACTTATATTCTTAAAAAAAAATGAAAACAATATTATTTATTAAATGCATTATAATATGATCTAATAGAGCAATCAAAACAAATTTATTTAAATAATAAGCTTACCGAAGAATAAACTTTATTTATTATAACACAATGAAAACAGCAATGGAAAATAGACAGAAAAATTCGGTCCCTTAAACTTTCTAACACACACTTTATATACACCGGCACTGTACTATTTTATGGTAAACATTGAACTGTCAACATCGGATTCACAAATGATAAAGCTAACCCCCCAAGTCTCCACTTTCATGGAGAATTAAAGTTTCAAACTCTCCGAAACTCTACAAAATTGAGGCGGTTTATATTTGATTGATATTAACGAAATGTTTAATAAACCTAAAATAGAATTCGATTTCGTATCAAAAGATTGTACAAAAAATAAAAATGACCTATCGTTGTATTTAAATTGTATCTTTGTTTCCAGTAAGTGACTTAAAATAAATATAAATTATGCTTTTGCAATTAAAGAAATTTCCATTACGACACATAGATGGCAGTGGGTGTCATGTCTACATAAAAAATTTTTGACACTCGTATCCCCCCAGTAAATATTTGTACACAAAATTGCGTATACATATACGGTAAGGGCCTATCCAGGTATTCTTTAATCTAAGATTGTGGTGACTATTGTGAGTTTGTATTTTACTGCTGTCAGTGATATGTTCATTTTATTGAGAGTCTACTGCTAAGTACTGCACTGTAGCAAAATTAGTCCAATTGAATTCGCCTATTGAAAAGTGATTAATTCATATTATCTGATAATTTTTTGAGTTTTTTGTTTATTATGGGCTCTTATAGCAAAATTAATTTTTATTGCTCAATAATCAAATTTGAATTATAACCGAATAAATTGTTATTTTTATTAATTAAATCAATTTTGGAATGATTACGATAATTTTCTTTACATATTGGATATGTAACAGTTCATAGATGTCTCCACATATTCCAAATAATATTTTCCAATTAGGAATCACAAATAAGCTTTTTTACAGGAGCATTTATGTAACCGAAGTACTTGGCGTCTGACACATTTTCAACACTGGCTCACATTCATTTTAAAGTGAACAGACAGCCAACTTTCACCAAATTTTGATCAATATATGAGTTGGGATATTTTTCACTTCCGAATATATTTTACTTTTTTATTTAAAAGATGATTATTTTTGGCAAGCCCAATTCTACACGTTCGGGTCTGTATTTTATTTGCGAGAGAAGCAGCTGCATTCAGTTTATGTCGCTTTTTCTTATATCGTTTCTGTACTTTTATTATTACCTGTATTTTGCACTCGGTTTTTGTTGTTGAAAAACCATCATTTATTTTTTAATAAGTTAGTAAAATTTAAAATTTCTAAAGCCGCCGAAATTTCTCTGAAAGTTAGTTCTAGAATATGTACTATACAAGATGGCGGATATTTTATAGGTTCATCGAGTTGAAATGAACAGATGAAGTCTACAGTTTTGTATATTTTGAAAATGACAGGTGAAACAGGAAAAAGACTAAGATCGATATTTTTTAAAAAAACTAGTTAAAGTAGAAAATTTGTTTATTGGACTTACGAGTAGAAGGAATAAGATGTTAAGGGTTGCAGAAATCACACATTAGCTCGATAAAACGTGGTCAAATCCAATAAGCGTACGTAATGCGAAACGCCGATTGAGGGAGGTGGAGTAGCGCATCAAATTAGAAAAACAGGTTGGAATGGGAAAAACACGACCACCAATGGAAATGGTCCTTTGAAGTGATGAGTCCGAATTTGAAATTTTTGAGTCAACTAAAGGCGGCCATTTTTTTGTTGGTAAGACAATGTAAAGGAAATATCGTTTTGTTGATGGTTTGTGGAGCTTTCCCGAATGAACCTTGTTTGAACAGCAATATTTAAGAAGCAGAACTAAAATGATATATTGAAGATGGACGATATTTGCTCGTCGGCATACTGTCGGGATGATGCTGGAGAGCTCTGGTATTGGCACTGTAAGACATAGTGGAGGAAATGATATATTTTGGAGGATTTTAAAAGGAATGCTTATTTGAATAATAGTAAACGTAAAAAGAAGGGCTACAATGGACGCCATTCTTTCGATACCACGGCCTTTGAAAACGGCTCTATATTTGAACAAGATAATGACTCAGCACACTCCTGGCCTATGTTCATGTATTCTGCAGGAATAGGAGCTGCAAGAATTTGTCACCAGATCTTTCTCCCATCAAATATTTGTGGGACGATTTAGATCGAAAGCCTAAGGTAATAAGCCAAGAGGTCATCTGAACATATCTGCTTCAAAGTACGAGGGCAATATGTTAAGTCATTGGCTAATGCAAAGATGTAGCTCATATATTTTATTAATATGGAAAAATTTAATTTCCCGTATTAATAAAACACTATTTTTTGAGGAAAAAACCAAAACCAGGCTTAAAAAGTGAAATTGTGGCTCCACACCATCGTATGGAATGATTCAGAAGTGGTTGACTGAATTCTGTTGTGATTGTACGAGCGCCAAGGACATCCAATTTAGGTCAACACTGAAGATTATTTAGATCGATTATGTCATTTTAAAAAACCGTTAAAGGCAAATATACAAGATACGAGTATCTGATCTGGTAGACATCTCAAAAAAACATATAAGCAACATCTTACATAAAATTTTAGGTATGATCAAGCTATCGGCAATATGGCTGCCATGTTTGCTAACACCTTACAAAAATTGGGTTCGTTTGGAGTGTTTGGACATTTTTAAGCGTAATCCAAATACATTTTTGCGCCAATTCAAAACTGTTGATCAAACATGGATTCACCATTACATACCATAAACCAAAGTTCAGTTGAATAATGGCCGAGGAAAGGTTATGAACAGTGTTTTTTGGGGCGCACATGGTTGTGTTATTTTAAAAAAGGAAAAACGATAACTTTTTTTCTGCATCAACCAATTCGCTAGATTTAGTCCACGTTAATTATTTTCTATTTCCGAATATAAAGAAATGGCTCGACAGAAAAAGATTTGGCTCAAACGTTGAGGTGATTGCTGGGTTATTTTGAAGGGTTGGAGATATCTAATTGGCATTTGTTAATATGCACTTCCCGTTTACAAATGGTCACTCATATATAAGTGGTACCAGGCTTCAGTTTATGATCCTCATAGAGTCAATCGTGGCAGTCGATTTAGCAGTCTAATATACCATATCTAAACAATGGGTAAACAAATATATTCTATAAAATTTTATCCGGAATTATTATTTGGTTTCCAAAAAGGGTCAAACAAAGTATTAAAAAATATTGTCTTAAGTCTACGTAAGGACCTCGAATAAATATCGTCCATTTTATAGTGAAAACCTAATTTTAATAGGACGAAACTACAAATTTGTAAAGGAAAAAAAACACAAAAATTTATCTTGAAGGACGATATTCTTGCAGTTAGAATAATATGGATTAGAGAAGCTGCGTCTAAAAGTGTACAATGATATCATAAACAAATTCCAAAAAACCGCCATTGTAAAAGAGAAACGAAAAAAATAAAAATTTCCTATTTAAAAAATAAAATTATAAAATGTTAAAGAAAAATTTGAATATTTCATTAAAAATGCAATTTCAAATTTGTCAAAAATATCCTTTTTGTTCATGAAAGATAATAATAATTATCCGAATAGAATTCATCAACGTTTAACTAAATTATTTAAAAAAGAACAAGTTCAAAAATCGGCCATTTTTATAGCTAAAACAAAGAATATCCACGTAGAGCATTACCTCCTATTTTCTGAGCAAACTACGCTTGGTATAAAAATTATGGTTCGGTAATTTCAAGCTATTTTGTAACAAATTTTGGTTTGGTAATTTTTTTGAAAATTCTCAATAAAATGTTGTCATCTGAGAATATCCCTCCCATATTCCGATGGTCCTGCCGTAGATATCAAGATCTTTTTACCAAAGTCGTTCTGAGAGGATACCCTCAAAAACTTTACATAACTTGATCTTCTCATGACTATAAATATATTTAAACATCGAGTGAACAAATATTTTATGTTGTTATTTTTTTATTGAAATTTTCTATAAAATTAGTAGTAGGGCTATGAAGGTTGTGGGAAACTTTGATGCAAAATTATCAAAGTGTCCCAGGATCCGTCAAAGTCTGGATACACCAAATTTGCTTAATGCATTAGAGTGTTGCGTCTAATTTGCTGCATTGGTAAGAACATTGCATCAAATATTGTGTGTGTGTGTGTTTTTTTATGGTAAGGTGGAAATCATCGAAAGACAAAGTGTGCGACTTTAACCCACTAAAATCACTTTACTTGGTCACATATCTATATCATATCACGGAACCGCCATCAGGCATTACTTCGTAGGACAGGGATTGATCGAAATCACTACTCTGGTGAATTATAAATATCGTTTTCTTTCGCGCTCTTTCAGTCATAGTTTTTTTAGGACGGTTGTCGCAAGGACTTCGACAGCTTCCCAGGCTGTCATCGAGTTCAACATCAGGGCCACCACATTCTTCGGTGTCAGAGATCCGACAGCATACTTCTGAGCCTCTTCTTTCCGAATTGAATCAGCCGCAGTAAAAGAACACGTGCTCCGCACTCTACACCATCCCCGTCACAAGTAGGGTACATTGGGCTAGAATCCAATTTAAAGCGGAATTTAAAACGACAACATTCGTGTTTCGTCAAAAGGAGAGAAAACATTCGTTTCTCGTCAAAAATTGTGATAGATAGTAACCATCACCATGCCGTCGGTCTATCCACGAATCCAGTGCCGAGATAAGATGGTAGGTGCATCTGCCATCGGTGGCATCATCCCAACGATTTTGGCACCTCCTCTTGGACTCGTTACTTTCCTCCGTACATGCCACGGATTGCGTCACAGCGTCACACCGACCTCTCCGTTGGGACAGCCTCTGCCGCTCATCTTCCAGTATTTTAATCGGTATGCAGTAAGGTATTCCTACGGTAGACTGAGATAACTCCACGTACGTAGGTTGCTCCAATCAACCCATCCGCACATATTGGCTCAGGATACAGCAGCATAGACCCGACCACGGTCACCAACAGAGTCCATCTGCTCTACCTGGGTCGCCTAAGATTCGGCATTAAGCGTGGCAGCGCCATCATTGTCCCAGCAGCCTTTCCACCAACATTTAGTGGGTGCTCCTGAAACCGCAGTCTTGCGTCAATCATCACCCCTAGGTACTTTAGAGATGGTCCCGATATCACCTCATGTTCGCCAATCCTAATAGTGATATTCTCTCTTTTCTTCCTACCCGTGACTAGGACTGCCTCTGTCTTATGATCCGCACGGTGAAGACCAGCTGCCAGAAACCAACTTCGAATTGAAGCGACAGTCTCATACAGATCTATTCTACTTCTTCCACGCATTTGCCCACTATGACCACAGCAACGCCGTCAGCAAATGCGATTATTCTCGGCTCCTCTGAAATATGGACCCTGAGAATACCATCATACATCATATTCCACAACAGAGGGCCCAGAACAGAGCCCTGAGGGACCCCCATCATGACCCCCGTCAATCCCATCTCGCCGAGTTAAAGGCATTCTTCACATCAAGAATTTTAATGGTGCAGTATTTTATTGAGCCCCTTTTCCACCTTTTGCCCACGATAGCTTTACGCGATGTTCCAACGATCAAATCAATAGCATCCAAGGTAAAGCGTGCCGTCCTGAATCCAAATTGAATTGCAGATAATCCCCTCTGCCCCTCGGTGAATTTCTCCAATCGATTGCATAGAATGCATTCGAGTATTTTACCAGCCGTGTCCAGAAGGAAAATTGGGCGATATCGCGAAGGGGCCCCAAGTAGTTCTCTTCCCTTTGGTACGAGTAGTAGCAACAGACGTTGCCTCTTATCTGAAACTTACACCAAATAACAAAATTTTAATCAATATCACAATTTTAAAAGCGATCTGGACTTAGGGTTTTGAACTTTGGGATTCTACTTGGCGTTGAAATTCCATTCGAACCGAATTACTTTAATACGAAATGCTCCGAAAAATTCCTATACTCACTTCTGTGTTCGTAACAAAATTATTCATCGTGACTTAAGTGATCCTCTTATCCTATCACTACAATCCTCTCATTAAAAAACTTTTCTCTATTGCCTGCCCCATAAGTGGTTATCGGCGTTTAAGAAGAAGTTAACTACAAGCTCTTTTTAAATGCGAAATTTTCTCGTAAGGCGAAGATTCACCGATGGCTGGTTGCTCTCCTGTTATTCTAATGGTATTATGTAATTCTAGATAGCAAATTAAATACTTACAAAAATTATTTAAAAATATATTTCCACTCATTTATTATTAAAATATATATAAATATATATATTTGGTATGAAAATGCTTGAATAAAATTTAAAAAAAAATTAATTCTATTATTCTTCTTGTTTTTCCCTGTTTTTGGTATTTTTTTTCATTTTTCTATTCGTTTTGGTACATTAGTTTTTGGTATCTTTTCTATTCGTTTTGGTACATTAGTTCTTTGTTTTTTTTTCTCGATTTGTCTGGTTTTTCCCTGCCATTTTTAATTACATAATTGTGATTCAATCGTTTCATAATCACCTTTATCAATGGTTTGTTTAAAATTTTGTGTAAATATTGGCGTATGACCTTTGGCTTCCAATTCATTTACGATCTTATTGACTTTACTGTCTTTTTTAAAATTGCATCTATTAATCATTTCGTTATTTTGCGTAGTTTGTGTATTTTCATTTTCATTAACGATTGGTGGCACTGTTGTCGTAGCTGTAGTTGGTTTTCTTGACTTAGTCAGTTTTTCAACGTATTCATTGCGTTTACCTTTCACAATGGCATCATTTTGGACCGCAGAAGTACCCTGTCGGCTTGACATAGCTGCGACGACCGGTAATTTTTGTAATCGACTAAGAAACCAATGTTTGACAGGTGTTGCCTGCTTTTCAGAGAATATATTAACGCCATTACTTGATGGCGTTGTGGAAATAGTCGATTTATCTTTAGATGTGCTCCCCTTTATTTTTTTACTATCACAATTTCGAATGTTCGCTTTCTTATCTTTCATAGTATCTGGACTAATTCCGGACGACCAATTTTGTATTAATTTATTTTGGACATCTTTCATTTTTGTTTGAAATTCGGATTTGTTTCGTTCAACATCGTTAGTATCGATATCCTGATATATGGCACCGGACGATTGTGTCTTCGATGGTACGTCATACTCACATTTTCTAGCGACATTACTCTTAATCGTTTTGCCAATTTTTGTGGGAATTATTGGTGGACTATCACTCAATTGTTCAGACTGTGTTGTTGCTAAAGTCTTTTTCGGTGTTGAAGTCTTGCAATTAACAAATAAAGTTTTGTTATCATAGAGCCAGGGCTCTTCATAAATCTCTTCGATTTCAGCAGTGTCTGATCTTTTTTTATTACTATTTCTATTATGCATTGGAGGTGTTGGCAATTTTCTTTGATTATGACATAAATCGGACGATTTATTCACTCGTCCAGAATCAATGTGGCTAACCTTCTGATGATTATGATGATCGGTGGTGTTCGCAGATAATCGAATGACTCGCATCCATTCTTTGGCATCAGGCTCCGTAACTGATTGAAATATGATCTTTTTCTTATTTGTAACTATTTCGAATATTGAATCTCGACGTTTATATGATCCGTAATAATTATTCACAGTTGCATCCTTCAAATGCAAACAAATTGTTGGCTTCAATGAATGCGAATCCTTATAGCATAGCAACCATTCCTCAATGATTCCACAATAAAATTTCTTTGTCATATCGAACAATAAATGCTTAGCAATACGTGTTAAATGACCGTATTTTGGTGATTTTTTCATTGGCAAGTGTGCGGCCGGTAATCCGGAGTATGGACAACTTATTATAGAGGCCGTATCATATTCAATATTTCCAATCGGTTCTGAAGCATTTTCATTAGTGGATGATAATTGAGGTAAATTTTCACTACCAATTGAAGATACATCACAAATATTATAGATTTCAGCACTGCTGTCTTCTTCTAAAGATTTCTCTTTATATACAGCTAAAGGTGAGCTAACGTCAACATATTCGCTTGTGCTGCCTAAAATTGAAAAAAAAACAATATTAAAGAAAAGAAATTGAAAAATCAAAAATTAAAAAAGAAAAAACAAATAATAAAAACCTTATCTCATTGGCAAGTTTTAACCTTATCTCATTGGCAAGTGTCATGTTTATTCAATTCTAAAGTTCGTTTTACACAAAAAATTACCGTAAGACCTTTATCTCATTGGTGATATAAAAAAATCCTTTCAAAATACAAAGACGGGTCGCTATCGCAATCACATAATACTTTAGCAATTTTTATATAAAAAGCTGCAATATATAAATACACAAAATTCATTATAAACTGAAAAAACGAGGGCCATCAAACAAGTTTTGCGACAACGATTCTTTAAAAGGTTTTCCCTTCTCTACAGTAGGATTCCGAAAACTTTTCAATAGACGCATTAGCGGCTGCTATGACACCACCATTTGTGGCGAATCGCTTCTCCCGTAAGCATTTTAACAATGGATAGTAATTTGATGGAACCGGATCTGGTTAATAACCTGGAAAACTTTCCCAAGGTTTGACGCAATTTTTTATTATTCTTGTCTTTTAATGTAAGACTATGTGGATGATACATTTGTCATCCCATTACCTTGTCATATTCTAGCATTGTCATATACAAAGCCTCATTGATTCTTTCTGGCTGATCTTTCTCATTTAAAAAAAAATTAAGGCAGATACCTCCAGATTACCTCCGACTGCTAGCCGTCAAAAATTCCAAGCATTGTCATGTACAGGGCCTCCGTTGATTCTTTCTGACTCACTCTATCATCCGTAACATCGTACTAAACAGTTCATTTTTGAAAATGGAATTAGGATTAATTATTGAGAATTATGGGATTCTCATTACTTCAAAATCTACAGTTTTGTTGGTTAATATACGTTTTTAAATGAAAATAGGCCTCATCTCTCATTATCACGTTGTTAAAAAAGTTATTCTTATATCTAGCTAGATATTGAAATCGAATGGTGTACTGCGGGCGCTACGGAGTATCTAAGGATAGAAAAGCTTGGACCATTTGGATTTTGTATGGAAACGTTTTTAAATTCAGCTTCAGAATCTTCTAAAGCGATGTTCAGGCGATGCCTAGTTGAGCCTCAAGGATATTGTGCACCACATTTTTAGAACCTCGTTCTGAAAGATTACCGACTTATTTAGTTCTTTCAAACCGGGCAATTAGGAAGATCTTTACCGTAGAACCCCGACTGACCCACTTCTTGTTAATCTAGTGATTATGTTCCCAATCATATTATCGTTAGGAGATACGCTGACATTAAAATGTTGCCTAGTTTTAATAAGTCATCTTTCTATGGACTAGAAAAACTCAATGAGTTTTGCTCCTTGCTGGTATAGTATGCGTAGCCGTTTTTTAACCTCCAAGAGATGCTCTATAACCTCAAAACAAAATATAATAAAATTGAAAATAAACAAGATGTGAATTTTTCAAAGCCTTCAGTTTTTCGGTAGCCAACTTTCTACATGGTGTCATGGTGAGCACATGCTGTTAAAAATTTTTTTTCTAAATTAATAACAAAAAAAAAAACAATTACGTTATATTAATAAAGAATAATATTCGGACTATCATTTTCCTAAAATCTAATTGGATTTTAGCGTTCCTAAAAAATGGAGTGTTATACGAATCTCTATAAGAGGAAATAAAAAACTAGTGACAAAACGGGAGAAAGATTCCAAAACGTAACTTTTTATTAGGAATTTCAAAGATGGCGTTTTTTTTTTGACAAGATATTCTCATTCTCTGAAATTTCTATGCTTAATTATTTTAAGTAAAAAATCTGTTATTTTAGATTGCTTGCTGATAGCTGAGAGGAGATCTTTATAATTTTTTTTATAATGGGTGCTAAGCACTTGTGGTGTTCTCTTTTAAATTTTATGCTACTTTTAATGGAAGGATTTTCATTTAGGAAATATAAAGCCCGCTTCATACGGAGGTAGTTTTCCTGCTTGTTTTATTGCTTGCTACCGTACTGCCTGTGGGGCTTGAAATTATGCCATTGATTGCTCTGCTACTAGTGTTTGAGCTAAATACTAGCAACCTAAACTATAAACAGAAGCCTACTAGCTGGTGAGCAATAGCCTCACCAGCAAGTAGGCTTCAGTTTATTAATAAGGTAGGTAGTATCCAGAAATCATGGTTCTAAAACGCTAAATAAAATGTGTTTAATTTTTCTTAAAAGCAACTAAACATTGCTCGGTAGCCTGTATATAATCGAGTTTTATGGTATGGACACATATCTGGTATCGATACTACGTTGAATACCGTGTATGTATCATCTAATACCAGCTAAATTTCAGCTGTAAAAGCTGGTATTCGATGAATATTCCTGAAATCGATACTGCGATTTTTTTCGTGGTTTCCCTATACATCAACCTGGTATCTGTACTTCTCTAAATAATGACGTCGGCAAAATGACGTTTGTTTTCAGTTCATAATGCGATTTATTTATTGCGCTGGTCGGAAAGTAATTTCGTTGTTTCCTAACAGAGGACTTAATTGAATTTTTGCACAACCAAATTCACACTTAAGCCGCATAATCATATATATTTTGATAGCTGACATAGCAAGGCTTGCTCGTGAATCAATTCAATTGATTCTGCACAGTAATTTTTGGTTGATACCATTTTAGATATGGAAAGTGAAAAACAGCATTTTCGGCACATTTTATGGAGAAGATGTGCTAAGTGACCGCCAGTGCTAAAACTGGTTTGCAAAATTTCGATCCGGCAATTTTGATCTCGAAGATGCACCACGTTCCGGAAGGCCAGTTGAAGCAGATGAAGACACAATAAAGGCATTAATTGATGTAAACCGGCAAATAACAACTTGTGAGATCGCTGAGAGATTAAATTTATCGAATACGACCGTTTATAATCATTTCAAACGGTTAGGTTTTATCTCAAAGCTCGGCATATGGGTTCCTAATCTTCTTACGGAAAAAAATTTTTTGCCGTCGCATTGACGTTTGTAATTTGCTTCTCAAACGTCAAGAAAATAATCCATTTTTGAAGCTTATCATCACTAGGGACGAGAAGCGCAAAAGATCCTGGAGTAGAAAAGGTTTACCGCCTCAAAGTACTTCGAAAGCCAATATTCATCAAAAAAAGGTTATGCTATCTGTTTGGTGGGATTTCAAAGGAATCGTTTATTTTGAGCTTCTACCGAGCAACACAACGATCAATTCTGAAGTGTGACTGTCATCAGTTGGACAAATTCAATGATTCACTTAAAGAAAAAAGGTCAGAATTGGTCAATAGGAAAGGTATAGTGTTCCAACAGGGTAATGCGAAACCACCTACAAGTTTGACCACTCGGCAAAAGCTTTTAGAGCTTGGATGGGATATACTTCCACACCCACCATACTCTCCAGACCCAACACCTTCCGATTATCAGTTATTCCGGTCTATTTAGACGGTAAAACGTTTAATTCAAATGAGGAGGTCAAAAATCATTTGGATCAGTTTTTTGCCAGCAAAGAAAAATTTTTTCATGAGCGTGGAATAATGCTACTGCCAGAAAGATGACAAAGGGTTTTGGATCAGACTGGACAATATTTAATTGAATAACATATTAATTCACTATAAGAAAATCGTCTTTCATTTTTATAAAAAAAAAACGAAGTTACTTTCCGAATAACCCAGTACATTAGTTTGAATGTGAAAATTATTAACATAGAATATAAACAGATTATATTCAGATATTATTTTCACTTTCCAGCCTGGTTATATCTGATAACTATCTAAAATTCAATGATAAAAAGTCAATCATTGTCTGACCAGCCAAAATACCAAAGTCGAAACATCAAACTATATTTCAGAGGTTAGTATTCCACATGGTATCTCTGCGTTTATGGTGTCGATACCAGATGTGCATTAGCAATAGGGCAAGATTTGAAATAGTGACGCTATTGAAATAGCATATTTTTAGCCATCCCACGTACATCTACTCACCGGTCAGCCAACATCATACCGTGTACTTTTCGAGCAATATTACCAATCCGTACCGTTTTTACACGTCCCTTTGCTTGATTCATCATAAATATGATTCCATCTATGCAGGAACACTTTTGTCTGTTGCTTTTGAACATACAAACTGTTGCTTTTTAAGGAATATGACATACCTAATCGATAAACATTCCAAGATAAAAAAGCTCACCCGCCAATACACCTTACAGAGCAACAAATCTTTCAAATGAAGTAAAATGTTCAGTTTTATCCATTTTGATCCAATTATTTTGACATGTCGCTACTCTCTTCAATCACAACAAATTACCAAATAAGCTACATTGGGGAACGAACAAAGTCGTCCCAAATTCCACATTTCATTGGTTTGGAGAAGAAAAAATTGTTTTCCTTCAAAAAAGTGATTTACCTCCATTCCCGGATATTGATTATGAGTAAGGTGGTATTATGGGATCACGAATTTAGAGCCGAAGGGACTTCTGACGTATCCCACGAGTGTGCGCTTCAATTGGCTTGTGTGCGTGTGCACACAATGTACGAATTATTTAATAGAAATACCGGCGAATGCATATGGCAAATTGTGCAGCTGAAGCCGGTTTTCTATTGTACCACATTAACCTCCGATCTCTGGGGCTTATGCAAACATACACACCGAAAATGGAATCACGTAGATATAAATTTATCTATGCGTATGAACGCGTGTATGGTGCATATGCATACACATTCGTATGCAAATGTGGCAAAACCGATTCGAACAAATTTGAAGCCCACCGTCAGGTTTTTTTTTAAGTTTCCAAAAATGAAATTAAATGATTAGGCTGACAGTAAATATGAATATCCAATAAAATGTTCATATCCAATCGTAGTGTATATATAGAAAAATGGGGTTTACACGTGCGCATATGCATGTGTGTGTATTTAAATTAAAGCAAATTTGTACGTTCGCTTATCGTTGGCGCCGCATAGTGTTAGGTAGTAATTTTTTTGGTTTGAATTAAAAAATTTCGTTGTCAAACTGTCAGTTAATTTCATTTCTGTATATTTTGCAAAACGTTTTGTATTTTCAAAAAACAGTTAGTTGAAAAAAACATTGAATTTGTCAATAATAAACAAATGTCGGTTATATGGATGGGCACAATTGTATTTCGACAAAAATAATAAAGAAATATATTTATAGTAACAAAATAAAAGTGTCTCCCCATAAATATTTACTTACGTTCCGTTTTAATGCTCATGTCCAAGTATGAGGATTCGACACATTCACTGCCAATGACATCACCTGCATCAGAATTACCATGGCATTCATCTTGGAAATTTTCGCGATAAGAATTAATGACAACATCACAACTACCAACACCACCGCTACCACCACCATCGGCACTGCTGTCAGTACAACTCCCACTATTAGCGCCACCACCACCGCTAGTACTAATAATTGATATTCGATTTCTATATGCGATCTTTTGATTTCTAATTGCATTTTCGATATTTCCAAAACATTCTATAATCGTTTCGCATCGATTCATTAATTCACGACTCCGTTCAATATCGAATTCAGTCGGTATTATGGCATTTTGATAATTCAAACATTGTAATTGACTTTTTAAATAATTATTAACATCTATAATTAACATAAAAGGAATTAAAAAACAAATCATATAATTAAATATATAAAAATTAGATAATAATTAAACAAATATAATTTTTCAATATTAATAATTTTTATGTGTTTGAGTTTGCGTGTTGCATTTCTAGTTGCACATAACATATATCCATGCTCTTAAAATGGTTAGTAGGCATATTTAAAAATATTTTGTTAGATTTGAAAATTTTCTACCAAAAAAACCAAAGAAAATCAACAAAAAGGAAACTAAAATAACTTTTTATAAATTAAATTTCAAATAATAAATGATAAAAAGGAAAACTGTCTATTTACCATTTAGGAATTCTTTAATTTCTGAATAATTTAGTTTTGAATTCATGTTCAATTTATATATTTTTTACACAATATTTTATTATATATATTTTTGTGGGGGTTTCTATAATTTTATTTGGAAATAAAAAGAAAATAAAAAATTAAAAAAAAAAACTGGCTCCTAGTTTTTTTTTCTCATATAATTTTCACAAAATATTCACGCATTTTTGAAAAATATTAAATAAATTTTTCGTTCACTTTTTTCTTCTTCTCTAGTTTGTCTTTTTTATCAATAATATTCACAAATATGCCAATAAATATATATTCTCATATTTTGTTTGTTTTTATTTTGATGTTTTACTGTTTTTTTCATTAATTAATTATTATGATTGTTGGTTGTTGTTGATATTTAGAAATTAAAAAAATAATTGACAAATACTAAATTGAATGAATTTGAAATAAAATTTTGAATGAAAATAATTGATGAGAATTTTCTAATTGAATCTAATTAATACGTTCTAGCCCCAGAATTTCTTCAATCAATAATAAATAGTCGAATGAGTTAATGAATAAGCCTCCCGCGGTGATTATTTGGCCCACGGTATGAGAATCCAGTCGATATGGAAGTTAATTTGTATGTCGGCTGTCAGACGATAGATAGCTGAAAATTTTGTATTTGCTATTGGGAGTCCGATACGTTTATATAACAGATGCTAAAAGCGGTTATTTACCGTACACGGTCAAACAAACACAGATAATCAAAAGTGAATAGACATTTTTCAAAATCTTATTATTGTTAATTTTTTTTTTCATTTCAAACTGACTATACTTTTTTCTGTTATTTTTATTTGAACAAAAGAAATAATAAATCTAAATTTGTCTAAAAATTGTTTGTTTGTTTATTTCTTAAAATAGTTTGCTTGTTTTGTCACTAGTTTTTTGTTTCCTCTTACAGGAAGTTGCATAACATGACATTTTTTAGGAACGCTACATAAATGTGTGAAATTTGCTAATTGAGATCACGTGAGAAAGTGTTTTTTTATTGGTTCTCTTAAAAACTAGTAGCAAAAGTTACCCCGCAGCCAGTACGGTAGCAAGCAATAAAACAAGCAGGAAAAATAGCTCCGTATGAAGCGGGCTTTATATTTCCTAAATGAAAATCCTTCCATTAAAAGTAGCATAAAGTTTAAAAGAGAACACCACAAATGGTTTAAAATAGAACACTATTATAAAAAAATTATAAAGTTCTCCTCTCACCTATCAGCAAGCAATCTAAAATAAACAGATTTTTTACTTAAAATAATTAAGCATAGATATATATATATTCTCAAAAAAAAACACCGTCTTTGGAATTCCAAAAAAAAATTTACGTTTCGGAACCTATTTTCCGTTTTGTCAATAGTTTTTTGTTTCCTCTTACAGGAAGTCGTATAAAACGGCATTTTTAGGAACGCTAAAATCCAATTTGATTTTAGACAAATGATAGTCCGAAAATTTTTTTGTTTGTTAATATTACGTAATTATTTTTTTGTTTGTTATTTTATTAATTTAAAAAAACATTTAACAGCATGTGCTCACCATGACACCATGTTCATTTTCAATATATTTTTATTTTATTATATTTTTTTGAGTTTATAGAGCATTTCTTGGAGGTTTGGGACACACACACGAACTTCATATTTAAATCATACAACATGCAGCGCCATCTAATTTACAGCATTAAAAACATACATTCATCCTTTTTCAAACGCACCTAAATTCATGTAAATCGGATGACAGATATGAAAGTAAGAGCCATTTCAAAAAAAGAAAAAGTGTGCTAATGTTACAAAACAAAAATGGCTGGGATATCATCATAAAATGCTCGTTTCATCTTGGTTTTCAGTTTTGGAAATAGAAAATAGGAGGGTGGCGAATACGGAGGGTGGTTAATGAGAGAAATCCGTTTTTCTCATCAAAAATTCGTTCACTTTCTTGGTCTTCATTTAATTCCTGTGGAACAAAACGCACACAGACCTTTCTTTTACCCAAATCTTCAGTTAAAATTCTCCAAATAGTGTTTTTACTCGCATTTAATTCCTCAGCCAACATTCTCGTAGTAAAATATGCATCGATACCAATGATTTCACGGACTTTTTCCACTAATTCCGCACGATTACTATCTTCTGGACGACCTAGCCTTAGGTCGTCCTTTAAATCCTCACGACCATTTTTAAATCGTGTAAACCACGTATAAACTTGAGTACGACTCATACAATCATCACCATAAACTTTTTCCATCAATTCGTATGTCTCAGCGAATTTTTTTTCAAGTTTAACACCAAATTTTATATTTGCTCTTTTTTGTTGTGTAACATTAGCACACTTTTTCTTTTATTGAAATGGCTGTAACTTTCACATCTGTCATCCGATTAACATGAATTTAGGTGCTCTTACAAGAGGATGAATGTATCTTTTTAATGCTGCAATAGATGGCGCTGCATAATGTATGATTTAAAAATAAGTTCGGTTATTTTTTGGGCACACGTGTATACGAGGAACGATTATTTAAACTGGGCAATATTTTCATGTCAGCGTATCTCCTAACAATAATATGATTGGGAACATAATCACTCGATTTAAAAGAAGTGGATCTATTTAAAAGTCGTCGATATGCGGGGAAGATCTTCCTAATTGCCCGGTTTGAAAGAACTAAATAAGTCGGTAATCTTTCAGAACGAGGTTCTAAGAATGTGGTGCACAATATCCTTGAGGCTCAACTAGGTATCGTCAGATTCGGAAACTGAATTTAATAACGTTTCCATACAAAATCCAAATGGTCCAAGCTTTTCTATCCTTAGATACTCAGTAGCGCCCGCAGTACACCATTCGATTTCAATATCTAGCTAGGGATAAGAATTACTTTTTGAACAACGTGATAATGAGTGATGAGGCCTATTTTCATTTAAAAACGTGTATTAACCAACAAAACTGAAGATTTTGAAGTACTGAGAATCCCACAGTACTCAATATTTAATCATAATTTTATTCCCAAAAATGCACTGTTTAGTGCAAAAATCGGAGTCGAGCCAAAACACGTGCAAGCAAAGCAGCTGTCAATAAATAAACTGAACATTTCAAATAGCCGAATTTGTCGGCATACGTTAGAGACATGAGTATTAACATAACGCCACAAAAAAAACGAATATACGTAACCCGCGGAAAACAAAATTCGCGATACTTTTTGAACAGACCTCGTATTTTGCAAAATATTTTTGTTTTATTATTTAAAAAAAAATTGATTTGTCAATAAAAAGCTGTTATTTTTTGAATTTATTTTTCAACAAGTAAAAACTATTAAATGAACCAACTGTCAATGCCAATTTTAAATGAACCAACTGTCAAACTCTTTTTGCTTTTTAAACACATACACATATGTACATTAAAGGATATCTCTACCTATTATAGTTCAAGGCAAATCAATTTTTCCATTATTTGTTACAACAAATTATATAAGATTCGTAAAGGAAAAATTTGACAAATTTATTAGATGCCAAATTAAGATTGAGAAAAATATAAAGGAAACTGAAATGCATATACAGTGTAGTCTAGTTCGTAAGGCCAAATGCGTTTGCCTACAAAAAAGTGATTTAAGACTTTCTTTGTAAATATTGATAATTTACTTTTAAAAAAAGAACAATATTAATTTAATTAGGTTTTTATAATTGAAACAAATGAAATTTTTCGAATTCAGTCTATTTTGTTCGAACAATAAATTCTGTTCGCTTGTTTATGTAAAAGGGCCGGTCCGAATAATATGTTATTTTAAAGCGCCACCAAAAAAAAAGAAAAAGAAATTATTTTCTGCTTTTTTTAATGATTGATTTTATAATTTTAATTAAATAAATTTTGTTTTTATGAAATTATTAATTACTGAATAATAAATTGAAAAGTCATTAATTTGAATTTGAACAAAATTTTGATTTTTTTAATTTATTGCAAATATAATATTTTTCTTCTTTAAATTTATTTAATTTTAAATTATAAAAATATTATTTGTAAAAAGAGATGATATGTAATTTTTGCAAAATGCACTGAAATAAATTTTTCTTTTTTATTGTTTTCAACCCGAAAATATTTTTGCAACTACTGAAAATAAGGGTTTTTTTTCTGGGCGCACGAAAATTACCTTTTTTTAATTTAATTTAACATATGACACATACTGATACTAGCGCAAGTCCATTAATACAAAAATGCCATGAATTCTATATAGCTAGCGGCTTTTACACGTGTTCATTGTAAAATGTCAGTTATGCATGTAAACTCAATGGTTTCTTATCGGCAATTGTTGTTGGTGTTGTATTTTTCTCTCAAAACATCATGGCATGGAATACGTAACCTTAAATATTTGCTGTAAAGAAAAATATGAATAACCAAAAAATTTATTTCGAAAGAAAATTTACATGTAAAAATTATAATAAAATTGATAACGAAAAAAATTTATAGAATTAACAATAAATGGTAGATGAGAGTAAAGAAAATTTACGAAAATAGTTATGTTGACTTTTAAAAGACAGTAGGTAAAATTATGTATCGATGTTCAGATATGTGAAAAAAACAAGAAAATGAACAATATTTTCAACAAAAAATAAAAGAATTTTCAATTTTACATAAATAAAACGCTGGTTAAGAAATGTGCTCAAACATATAATTTCTATTATCCAAACATAGAATATTTCTTATCTCGTATAGTTTTGTTTTCATATTCAAAACAGTATATATCCATTATTTTTACGTTTATTTCATGACTCTATTTATCATGGTTCGGATTGTCCGAATTTGGATCAAATATGCGCCGTTTTTTTTATACTTTGTTTCCATTTTAAAGATAACTTCCATAATGCCTCTCCTATGGGAGTCCTGGTTCTTATTGCCGAAAAACTCTACGAAGCAATTTGCACAAGCTTCTCTTGGAGACAATTTCTTATCAATAAGGAAGTTTTGCAATGGAAAAAAAGAAGTTAATCGCTTGGTGCCAGATCCGGACTATAAGGTGGATGCATCAAAACTTCCCAACCAAACTGCCGGAGTTTCTAGCGAGTCACTATAGGCCTGGCGTTGTCCTTATGGAACACAACGCCTCTCCTGTTGGCTTCTGATCCATCGCTACATTTAAACGGTCCAATTGTTGACAGTAGAGGTCCGAGTTTATTGATTGACTATATGAAAGCAGCTCATAGTAGATTATTCCTTTCCAGTCCCACCAAATGAACAGCAACACCAGCTCATAGTAGATTATTCCTTTCCTGGCCTTTAGTAAACTTCGAACACGATCGTTTTCGCACAATATCGAAGTATGTGACCCATTTCTCATGGGTGACTGGGGTCAACATCCGTTTAATATATCGGTCGATATCATTCTGTTTGGCCAAGGCTTCACAGATGGAAATTCAATCCATCAAATTTTTCTTGTGTCAATTCGAATGGCGTCACACCGAGGTTCTTTTTAAATCTAGGTTTGGTTTAAAACTGTTTTGCGATCGATCTTTAGCTCCTGGGCGATGCTACGGCTGTTAACATGTCGGTCTACTTCGATAATTTGCATGATTTTTTATCTACAACGGTCCTAACGGAACGGAATCAGGACCATTAACATCATTCACAATTGTCGCCTTTATCAAAGCAAAATTATAAAATATTTAAAAAAAAAAAACTTCCTCATCTTTTACCATACAACCCAAGTGAATGGACAATCAAAGCGGAATGTCACTTTTCCAAAGAGCACAAGTCTGTGAACTTGTTTGATTAATACTTTACGAGATATACCATATACATATATATATATCACTACAGCCATCTAGCGAACAAATAATGAATATCTTTTTTCCCCAAATTTATATTCATTTATATTGTAGTAAAAAACGAAAATATCAATTTTTTTTAATTAAAAAATAATATCAAAAAAAATCATAAGAATTTTAACAAAAATGGTGGGCACCACCATTTAAAGAGAAATTCAAATTTCTTTTTAAATGGTGGTCACAGAGAGACAGACAGTGGTGATTGGGTAAAAAAAAAAAATGGCAGTTTGCTTAAAAGTTGTCAATTGTCATAATTGAATTGTGTTATGTCTGTGACATTTGAATTCGTCAAGTTTACGCATTTGCTAGAATGTAAAACAAAGATGGCATATGTTTTTTTCTTTGCCGTTCTTATATCAGTCCATCCTGTTTGCACGGCATATGAGAGCATATTGTGAATTCTATACAACACCACATTGTGTATTTTGGATTAAATCGAACTAAAGTTTGCCCATAATAAATCGGAAGTCTATGATTCTCATTACAGTGAGTTAATTCAATTTTTTTGTGCATCACTTGTTAATATTGTTATTATTATTATTATTATTATTATTATTATTATTATTATTATTATAATTATTATTATTATTATCATCATCATATTGTTATTATTATATTAGTTATCTATTATAATAAGAAAAAGAAAGAAAGAAAAAAAGTAATAATTATTATTGTTATAATTATCGGAAAAAACGGTGTTTTGTGAGTGTTGTTCTCTTTTCTTTTTTCCTAATTTTTTTTTTTTGGTTAAATTTGTTAAATTTTGCATTTTTTGTTGCTGTTATTGTTGTTGTATATAATCCTCTCATTGAGTTAAATAATGGAGAAAACTATATCAAAAAAGTCTATATAAGAGCAAAGAAGAAAAAGTCACATTTATTCGATTATATAAATGCGAATTGAATAAATTATTAAGAATGTGAAATATTCAAGCAAATAATAAGAAAGAGAAGAAAAAAAAACAAAACAAATAACAGCTTAAAAATTGTTAAAAAAGGCTTTTTAGTTTTAGTTTTGTTTAGAAAATTTTATTATTGTTTTCGGTATTTTGTTGCTGAGGAGGAGGCCAAAGTAATTGTGTGGGATGTGTGTAGAGAATTTTTCAAAATGTAAACAAATTACATACAATAATGCGGAAGGTGGTGGATGGTTGTTCATCGGAGGATGACGGAAGAAGGTGGTGAATGGATATTGGTCATTATTGGATGACGGAAGGTGGATGTGCCTATATTGTTTAGGGAACGAAAAAATGTGGTTTTATGAAAAACAATCGTATATATAAAGTAAAGAGAGGAGAGGAACGAGACCGTGTAGAGAAGAAATTCCATGTTTAGTTTTAGTTAGTTCAGTGATGTGTAGAGTGGTTCCCGGTTAATCGCAATTCGGTTAACAACTAAAATAAAAAATAAAACACCGAAAACGGACAAAATAAACAAGAAATCGGTTCTAAAAAAAAAGAAAAAGAAAACAAAAACAAATCAATTGGAAACAATTAAAAACAGACAATATAGCTAATTAAATAAATCTAAGTAAATAAGAAAATAAGAAATAGGCAAAATTACATTTTAAAGAAGAAGACGATGAGAAAATTATTAATAAAACAAAACAAATTTTTATGCGCTCAAATAATGAAAGCGGCTTTTTTCTCATTTGCGGTGTTTTTCTTTTTTCTTCTGTTGTTTATTTATTATTATTTTTGCTGGTGTTGTGTGTGTGTGTGTGCATTAATTTATTGATATCTATCCGTTAATAGTTATAATATTGCTTTTAGTCTTATTAATATTTAGAATAATTTGTTTACAGAAATTTGTTGATTACGATTTTCAAATTTCTGACAATTCTCCAATTTGTAACTTTTTCAGCTTTTAAATTTCGGTGTTTATTAATTCATTAAAAAATTGTTTTTTTTTTTTTTTAATAGTGTGTTACGAACATTTTTAAAAGTCTCTTGAAATTTTCTCTTAAAGGCAATGTCAATTTCTTTAATATTTTTTTGGGCCCCTTTTCCGGTTTGAAATGTGAAATTTGTTTATTATTTTGTTAATTTTGTTAATATTTCTTATCGCAAATTATTGTGTTGTGTGTGGTGTGCTCTTTTGAATTTCTTTTTCTATTAAATGTGTTTTGTTATTGTTGTTGTAATTTTTTCGCTCTTTTTTCCTACAATATAAATAAATCGAATCCATTGATAAGTAAGTTTTATGTCATAAAAATATAAATAAAAATAAAAACAACTTTTCGTTTGTTTTTGTGTGGTTTCTGGGTTTTGAAGTGTACATAGCTCAACTTGTGTACAGATGCGTCCGCACACAATTTTAGCTGAGAATTGATGTATACGTATACGAATGAATTTGTCAAATTGTATATTTCACTTAAGATCTGAGGATACGTGTGTATGTGGGGCTCTGGCTATTGTGAATGAATATGTGCATTTACATCGGCTGTAACATTTTGACATCTGTGTACGCATTTGTCTATATTATATTTTCGCCATTTTATAGGTCATTATTAATTTTTGTTATTATTATTATTATTTATTATCATTCTGTTATTGTTTTTAATTTTTAAATTTCTTTATTATTTTTATGGAAAATAAAAAAATTTTTTTTTATATTGTTGATTAAAAAGATATTATTTTTTTTTGGCTTTTTGTCAATCTTCGAAAACTGACTTTTTTTTTCTTTTTTTTTTCTTCCAAAATTGTGATCTTTTGTAACAAGTTACAATTTTGAATAGTTTGCTATTTATTTGAAATTATTTATTTCGTATTTTTGTTTTTATTTTATTGGCGATTATAAGAATTTATAAAATTTTCCAATCGGATATGTTTATTTGGGTTATTATAATAGATGCGTTCTGTTGATATGTGCGGACGAGTGTTTATGTAGATTTGTGTGATTGGGTATAGAAAAGTTTACAGCAGCGAAATAACGTATACGTCAAAGTAGTACGCAAATTCAAGTAGAACAGCGCCATCGAACTAATACACACCCAGGCTTAACCGCTTATTGAAATAAATGAGTAAGTAAACAACAAATGAGAATTGTTGAGCGGAGATGAGCGAATGAGTTAGCTCTATAGAAAGTGTGTAGTTAGTCGTTATCGGGTGGTGCAACCAGGCAAATATTGTGTCTTCATCAAACCGGGCCTGTTCTATATCCCTCATATGAAACCTGAAATTATAAACATACTATGTACACACGCGTGCATACTATTGCATTTATAAATTGCATATGTGTATAAATGTCCATAAACACGCATCTCTGAAGTTTATCTTTCAAAATTTATTATTATATATATATACATACAAAATACATATGATATTAGATAATATTGTATAATATAATCGAAATAGATATATTGATGGAAAGAAAATGTTCGTTTAGAAAAATATATTAAAATTGTGTGTGTGTGCGCGCGTGTTTGTATTTGAAAACAGAGTGTGTTTATGTCATTTTTTGGAAAACTCGTGGTTTTATCTTGTACAATGTGGGCAGCGCGCAAGCATTTTCTCGTTCATTTAAATATTTTTAAACATAGAAAAATTTGAGGTTATGTGTTATTAAGAAATTTTTGTTTATTTTTTTTTTTTTGCTTCTATTTATTTATATTTATTGTGGTTTTTTTTTTTTTTTGGTTTTTTTGTCAATAACTTTTACCTTGTGAGAATATTTTTTGTTCGCTGAAAAAGTGCCGTGGACTTTTATTCGCTAAAAAGGTTTTTTTCTCTTCTTCTTCTTCTTCTTCTTTTCTTTTGCACTTATTTACATATTCTATTATTAAATAAAATTAGTATTAATTATTTACCTTTATTTTTTTGCTTTCTTTGTGGAAGTAGATGTTTTTGGATGTGTGTATTTAAAAAAGAAAAGAGAAAAAAATAAGTTTGTAAAATATGACAAGAAAAATTAATATATCTAAAAGGAGTTAAATTTTTTTTTTTATGTAATAGTAAAAATTAATAAAAAAAAATAAAACAATTGCAAAATAAAAATAAAAATAATGCTTGACAATGTAAATACCAAAATGAACGAAATTTAAATATTATTGTTAATAGAAAAAAAACATGAAAAATAAATTGTCTTCTTCTATTCGGCTTATTTATTATATGTGCGGTTTTTCAACAAGCGGTGTTGTTTTCGCCTCATGGGTTCTTTTTTCACATTCGAAATAATAATAATAATAATATTATGATTAAAAATAGAAATTTATAGTTTGTATGTGTTTTCGAATATATATAATTAATGGTTTTTCTCAATTATGCTTAATTCTTTCTTTAATTATCGCTTTTGTTATATTTCTAAAATAAATTATGATAATAGTAAAATTTATGTATAACACATATACGTATGAATATTATTAAGTAATTATATGGATATATATCGAATATTATGTGCTCATACATATAATATCTAAGCAATCATCACGAAAAGAAAGAAAAAGCCAATTTTTTTTTATATAAAAAAAAAATACGAAAAAGTAAATAATAAATTTAAAAAAAAAGAGCCGAAAGAAAAGGAGAGGAGAACGATTAATGACAATAAACAACAAATCGGGCGAAAAAAAAAGAAAAAACATATTGTGAATGATAGTGAGTGTGATGAAATGTGAGAAAAAGTGAAAGAGTGAAAAAGAAGGAAAAGAGCAGGAACGATAGATTAAACTCATTACAATATAATAGTTGGTAACAGATAATTTGTGTATTTATTTATAAACACTTTATTATCTTTTATTTATTTCTATTTTTTTTTGCTGTGATGAGTTTTGTTTATTTCTACTACTACTGTCTGTACAACTACTCCAACTGCTTCTACACACTGCCGCTATCTCTACATCTACTACTACTGTCACTACTAGTTGGGACTAGAAGTGACATTAGTAGTAGATTTCGTCTTCTCTTTCTCTTCATCTGTTCGTTTATTTCAGTTTGTCATATTTTTATCATTTTTATTGTAATAATTTTCTATTTATTTACAATACATTATAAATTTTCTATTTAAACTATTTGGACAATTCTCATCAAATAATTTTTCTATGCGATATATGTGTACATAACTATGTATGGCAACATTCGCCAATGAGAGTATACGTATACGGGCGAATAAGTAGTAGTAGTAGGGATAATTTTCTATTTGACATTTTAATCAGAAATTCGGCGGAATTTTTGACGTTTTATATTTTTCCAATTGTTTTGTGATTATAGCGTATCTGTGTTGTTGTTGTTTTTGTTGTTTTTTTGGTCCCTCAGACAAGTGCCATGGGCCACTTCAATGATCGTGAGGCAATTTGGCGACTTTATAGTACGTGTGGGAAGTTATCTGAAAGAGACCGACTGGTCTGTGGTTTGTAGAATAGAATATTGAGAATTTTGTGGAGCAGATCAGTATGTTGTAGAAGTTTAAATAGGGGGGTGGGGGCTAGTGAATGGAGTTCAGGAGCTCCACAATGGAAGGAATCCTGTTCGCGAAGTAATTCATTTTTATGTGGCAATCATGTGAAATGGGTGGCACAGGATTGGCATAAGGGACGATTGGTGTTCTCAAAACGGAAGTTATGATTAAGAGCAGTGTGGTTCATCTAGCGGTTCCAAATTGAAAAGTTCCATTTTAAAAAGTAAATAAAGAAAAAATTAGTGCATATTTTTTCAAATTTCCGGTTTTATTAGAAAGATTGAACCTTGAAATTTAAGAATAAAACACAACATCATTTAAATGACTGCCACGACTGGCCTTACAGTAACCCATTCGCTCGACCCAATTTTTCAGTACATTTTCAATTGCCTGGGCCTGTATCTCTTCAATGGTAACTTTGATTTCGTGGTTCAAGGCCTCAATTGTCTCTGGATGGCTTGCGTAACATTTATCCTTAACGGCTTCCCACAGAAAATAATCTAGCTGGCTCAAATCAAAGCTGCGAGGCGGCCAATTGACATCAGAATTTCCGCTGATTATTCGGTTTCCGAAAGTTCTCAATATTTCCCAGTTTTCTGGGAATGATATTGTGTTTTATTATTAAATTTCAAGGTTCAATCTTTCTAATAAAGCCGGAAATTTAAAAAAATTTACACTAGTTTTTAAATGGTCCACCATTGTAAAATGGAACTTTTATATGGTCCACCCTATATATTCGATCCGAATTCTGATGAGTTTCCGCGCCCAAAATTTCGGTGTGGATGTTGAAGAGACTGGTTTATTGGTCGTTATCCAATGAGTCATAGTGTCTGCGGATGGCTAATGGTGTTAATGTGATCACTGGTCTACGGAGTGTTTCTCCAGTCAACTTGTCAGCACTTTTATTGCTCACAATTTCCACATGCCCTGGCACCCATTGCATCCCGACACTCCTATTGTTGAATAGGCTATGACGACTTATACTTCTATTGACCGGGTCACTCGATGGGCTACCAATGGCTTTAAGGGAGGCAATTGCTTTTTTGATGGCCTACAACTCTCCGTAATATGGATCTGCCCTATAAGGGAATATTCCACAACATAGTGGTGCAGCCAAAAATGTAGTATCGGTATCAGCGGCGGCATTCGTGAACAACAGTCGATGATCTTTTAATTCGTCCAACTGTTCAAAGAAAAGTTTCCTATATGTGGATGGATGAGTACTAGCCTTCTTAAAGCTGTCAAGAGAAGCAAACACTTTCAACTTTGCTCCCAACCACGGTTTCCAATCTGAAAGGGAAGTTTACAAATCGAGGGGGATGATTGAAAGGGAAGAGGGGGACGGTTACAAATCGAGGGGGACGATTGAGTGAAAGGGAAGTTTACAAATCGAGGGGGACGATTGGCTTTCAAGGTGGGATATTAATAAGGATAGCGATGATGAATTCCTTTTTGAACTAGGGGAGATGATGTTTTTGATTAAAGTGTGGAGGGGGTAATTTGGAAGGCACAGATTCTTGTAAATTAAGTTTGAGCGAGATTTTTGAAGACAGAAAGAAATTTATTTTTGACCAGTTTCCATCAGTATGGATTCTGGTGTGCTCCACTGGCTAGTCTAATGCAACAGTTCACCGGTCCATCGACTAGCTTTTTCCCTGCTATTGGCACAATGACACATATAGTGAGGAAATAGAGTAAGGTTCCATTCAAAAGAGCGTTGCTTACTCTAAGTACCTCACTTTGTCTTGGTGACAACACCGGAAAATGGTGTTAATTTTGTCAACAGCATTGTTAATCTGAAGATTGCATTTTCTTCCACGGGCAATTGAGAGATACCCACAATTTTCATGGAATCTTTTGGGTAGAGAGGGAAGGGCCCAGATACATTACAATTTTTTTTCCTGCAAACATGAAGACAATGTGGGTTTGATGTACAGATTACCGCACCGTTTATGCTGGTCCAAGTGTTGATGTTGCGGATGGCATTATCAGCTTGTTGAAAATCAGTATCAGATACAAGTACAAAAATATTTTCAACATATACTAGTACGGAATGGTTGAAGGATATTAGGAGTTGGGAAAGGGAGTGAATTTATATATTGAATAGGATCGTTGATAGAGGGAATCCGTGTGGAATGCCGTTTTCCATTTCGTGTTTTGACGAAAAATAACCGTTGGCGCCTACCATCAAGGTTCTACCAGTTAGGTAGAAACGTGGAAGTGCCAATGTTGCAGAGTCCCTGTGCTGGCAAATTCGGTCAGAAAAAAAGTGATATAGTTTTTTTTGTTAATGTTATTATTATTTAATGGTAAAAATCTGCAAAAAATGAACAATCAATAATAATAATAATAATATTAATAATAATAATAAGAAATTAGCTTTAAATAAACTTAATATTAATTGCGTAATATCACTGATACTATTTTTTCGTTAGAAATTATTTACCTGGTCTTACAAAGAAAATACAAAAAATTTGGAAAAAATACCTTAGCTTCTCAACATAGCCTCCTTTTAGCCTTATATACTTTTTCGAGCGATATTCAATAGCTTCGATACTATAGTAAGAACCGTCGAGCTCCTCAAAATAACCATTAAACGCTTACGCCACTTCTTTATTGCTGGTAAATCTTTTACCATCAAGCCATTTTTTCTAGTTTGAAAAGAGAAAATAATCCGAGGGGATCAATTCGAACTTCAACTTCGCTGCAATAAGTTCGCATAATACTCGCCGTTAATTGTTTTTTCTTTTTTGAAGATAATCAATGGAAATTATCCCACGCATATCCCAAAAAACTGACGCCATAACTTTGTCAGCAGAGGGAACTGTCTTCGTTTTCTTTGGAGCCGATTATCCCCTTTCAGTTCATTGTTTTGACTGTCCCATTATCTCAGGTGTGAAGTATTGGACACATGTTTGATCCATGGTTTTGAATCGACCTAAAAACTCGGCTTTATTGCTGCGAAATATCGTCAAACACTTGTTTGAAACATCCTCACGGCGGTGTTTATGTTCCATTGTGAGCAAACGCGGCACGCATCTTTCTCATGTCCAAATTTTCAATCAATATGCGATGTACAGCACTTTGAAATGTCTACCATGTATTCGAGCACTTTCAGTCGACGGTCAATCTTGTGAATTTTCTTCACCATTCAACTCATTTGTCAATTCATTTGTCGTTCAATATTTTATTGTTGTAAACGAAGGAGAGTGCTAAGTAACTTCTCATTTAGTGTGGCCTATACAAGGGTGCAAGTGGAATTGTAGTGAATGATGATACTGTGGATGTGATGGTGTGCTAACCACTGTTTGAGGAGAGAGCGAAGATGATGCGTGAATGAGTGTGTGAATGACAACTGGGTGAAAGAGCAAGGTCGATTCCGGTTGTACCGTCGGGTCTTGGCGGACCCGCGCACCATAGCTGGCTTAGCGGTGCTTAGGAATTTACAAGGTCCCTAACCGTAGCTCAATGAGCGGAGTAACAAACCGAAGTACTTTTAAAACAAAAATTGGTCCGCGGCAATCGGGGTGCCCCATGGTGTTGAAACGCACTGTGCCCGACAATGGTGAGGCGTCTCAGGCAGCAACGTTGTGACTGTGGTTAGTACCCACATCGCAGGTACGGTCTCCGGATCGCTGGTGAGATATATTGGTACTTATCTCGGGCGCTGTCATTGCTTATGACAGTAGAGGTTTAGATAGGTTTCCACAAACAGTCGGAGTAATGGTCCTGCGTTGATTGAACGTAACTCAATTCCTATGGTCGTAGGCGATTCGTTAAATAATAATATATTACGGTTGTAAACGAAGGAATCGCCTCTCTCAGAGCAGAGTCTAGCTCGGCTTTGTTATTGGTTGGACTGAGACATTGTAAATAAAAGTATCGTATCACACGTAAAGATGACCCATTTTTTTCCATGTTTCCAAATTCACTGATAGTGTTCACTATTAACAGCTGTCAAACAAATACTAAACAAAATAGCGTCATTAAACTTCAAATTTAATCTTTATAAGTTTGGTACTTTCAACCTTAGATTATAGAAGAACTGGATAGGCCTCTACACAAAAATTCTGTCCGAATTTTATTGGCAATACATTCGTAAGAATGCACCCACTTGCAAAATAACAGAAACGGCGTAAATCAGTGGGGGTCAATTTTAAATTTCAGTGTGCGATTGAAGCGGTTCGTTTAAAACCATTTTGATACATGATGTCATTTATGCGTAAACAAATAGATTGTATATACTATTATTATTTATTAAAATAGAACTATAAAGTGAAAGTGCATATATTAAAATATAAATTGCAAGTTATTTGATTATATCAAAATAATTATGTGCACACTAAAAAATCCATTCTAAAAATTCAAAATGAATTAAATGAGAGAATGTGATATTATGTTGAAATTAAAACTACACGGTAACTTAGGAAAAAATTAATAGAAATTAAATTATTTCTTGCACTATTAAAATTCGTTCTCTCAAATTTTTTTGCACACACTTTACATACGCCGCCACTGAATTATTTTTCGGTCAACATTGAACTGTCAAAATCGCATTGTTTACAATTACAAAATTCATTATTGAATGACGAATTTTTCACTTTTCGGACCAAATAAATCATTAAAAGCCATTTTAAGACATTGTACTCGTAAAGTAAACTTTTGTTAATTTCTATAGTGAAAATAAAGATGTAAACTTAACGAAAGAAAAAAATTCCCGACTTCCTCATTCCGCTTTTACTTGCACTTTTCGATAAGTGCCATAATAACAACTTTGAAAAGAACAAAAGTATACAAGCATTTCGGTATGCTACCACATTTATGGAGAATGGTGTGTTTTTTAAAACTCTCCGAAAGTCTACAAAATTGAGGCGCTTGATATTGACGAAATAAATATCAAAAGATTGTTTTTAAATTATATTTTTGCTAGGAATAAGTGAATTAAAATGAATATAAATTATGCTTTTGTAATTCAATAAATTTCTATTACGAAAACTAGATGTCAGTGGGTGTCATGTCTATATAAAAAAAATCTATACAAATATATGCAAGCAGTACGATTTCTCGCCCTTTTTACAATAATTCGGGCAGAAAATTGCGTATACATATACGAAAATCTAACGTTCGGGGCCTATCCAGGTATTCTTTGATCGAAGCTTTTTCGACCATTGCAATTTCAAACAACAACCGCCATTGTTAAAGTCCGATACTTCTGCCACTACCCTAATAGGTGCATATTTTGTTGTTTTCCAGATTTTTTTTTTTTTGATTTTCTATTTTTATGTTTTTGATATTTTCTTGTTAATTTGTTTCTATTTTTCAAACAAAAAAAAAATTCCATTTATTGTAAATAAGGGTAAAAAAAAATACTCAACAATCAAAATAATAACAACAACAGTACCAAACAATAATATAATAAAAATAAAAGCAGATAGGGGAGAGAAAAAAACCGACAACAATAAATCAAAGAAATTTTTGACATAACACGAAGAAAGAGAAGAAGAAAAAAACCCCCAACAAAAACGAAAATAAATCAACAAATTAACAATAATAAAGATTTAAAATTGAAAAAATAATAGTGCAATCGTTTAAAGTACGAGTATTGTTAATATTAAAATAATAATAATAATTATGATAAAAAAAATCAGTTTGATTAAAACAAATTTTCTTTTAATAGTTAGTAGAGAAGAATTCACAATTTTGTGACAGCTGAGTTTGGTGTATAAGGAAAGAGCAAATGTGAAATTTTGACAAGTGAACTAAAAACTCGAAGAAGAAGAAGAAGAAGAAGAAGAAAAAGCGACAGCAACAAGAACGAACACCAGTGTTGACACATTGCGAGTGTGTTTACGAATTTTATTTTTCACGTGCAGTGCTTTAATAAATAATTAACAATTAATCAATTTGAATTAAAACAAATATTCAATAATAACAATTGTATATAATGTAAATGGATGAGAACAAGGGGGATTCGATGCAATTCAATCAAATTATTTCGATAAATGTGAAATTTTTTTTAATGCAAACAATGTAATTGATTTTCGTTTGAATGTTTATATTATCCTCGTGCTATTGTTTTTGGTGTTAATATTTTTTATTTTTATTACTAATTGTTTGTAGTATTATTTCACTTTCCGAGATGACGTATATTTTCATATGAACGGAAGAAAAAATTACTCATTTATGAAGAACTTATAAACGCGCGAAAATTAATAAAAAAAAACATTTGTGACCAAAATTCTATTGTGTGAGTTTTTTCAATCGGAAATTATTTTATTGTAAATAAAAGTTTTCTTATTTGGGCAATTCACAAAAAGGTAAAAAAACAAAAAACAGGGTGCTCAAAAAATCAAATTAAATTTTACAAGAAAAAAAAACTTTTTCATATCTAATAAACTTGGACTGAGATTATATATTTTCTTAATTTGTTTCTCAAAAACAGTCCAATAACTTGGCTATTTACTATTCGTAGAAAAAAATCTTTGAAATTTTTTTTGGAACTAACCACTCGTGGAGCTGCGCTGAAATCGCCGTATCGTAATAATTCTGATCCTGCCACACATGGAGAGCATTTTTGTTTAGTAGGCCAAAGTTGAAATTTCAAAATCTTCGGTCACTGTCAGTTTGAAACTTAATCATGGAAAGAAACACGCCTTGGATATTATCAAATTTTTTTAATCAAATTATTCATTCTTTTATTCGAACTTATCGAGAAGTAATCGGAGCTGTGTGCTACGTAAATTATTCGTCAATCTGTGACCAACTTTGAACGCATTTTTGCTTTTTACAATGATCGCGTGCCAGTAAGACGAAGATCCGATCGAAATGCCGATAATATTACTGTCGTTCAGACAATTGTTGAGGATGACCGAAATTTGTAGATTTCTAGGCATTCTCAATATTTAGGACTGTCTGCCATTACAACGTGGTTTATTTTACGTTACGGTTGGATTTAGGCTTGCATTCTTACAAAATTCTTATCACACAAAGAATTAAAGCCGCTTGAACATTGCTAATTTTGCTCTGTAACTACTTAAAAAGTATGGTGATTTTTCCATTAAAAACATCTTCTCAGATGTGGCGGTTTTTACCATCTCTGTCGAAACAAAATTGTCGTTACTGGGCTGCAGCCAATTCACAAATTATTAACGAGGATCCTTTACGTTCCGAAAAAGTAAGATCTTGTCAAATGCTTACGCAAAATCCAGAAAGATTGCTGGATACACCTTTACATTTTCTAGAGTTTTTTTCCCCCAATTTATCTATAATGGAAGGGTTTTCTCTGAAGCCAAACTGATGAGTTGGGATTAGATATCTTTCTTTGGTAATAGCTTGGATCCTTTGCAGGAACAGCTTTTCAAAAAATTGTTTGCCATTTTGAATACCAGAGAAATTGGTTGGTCAGTTTTTACGTCTGTGGTCGGTTTTTTCCTGGTTTTTAAAAAAAAAATTTTTGATTAAGAAAAAACGAGGTTTTCCTTGTTTTTCTTGATCACGCACTAATCGAAAGATAATTATAATTTTGAATTTTATTAACGGTTTTTTAAGCATTTTTATTTATCCTAATAACGAAAAAACCCTTTTTTTGGGGGAATATTTTATTATTGGGAGTACAAATGGGTAAACCGCCGTTTTCCAATAGATGGCGCCATCAGTAAATTTGGAACTTTTAAAAAATTTCTCATAATTACATTTATGACTTTTTATCATGGACAAAATGTCAAAATTTGAGCCAAGTAAGCGTTATTTTGCTTTTCATCATCTGTAGGTACTTTAGAGTTGGTCCCTATATCACCTCATGTTCGGCAATCCTAATCGACGACATCCCGAACGTTTGCTTGGGACAACGGGATAACCTATCCAAAAACGGGACGCATAGTCACGTTAGTCATACTGTATATTATTTGTGAGCCATTTCTAATAGTTTTTTATTGTAGTTTATTCAATTTTTCTTTTCTGGTTTGTTAACCAAACATCGCCTTTTTCTATATGTATATATTTGGTCTTTGTGCGTGTGTGTATATATATAAATTTAGTTTGTGTGCGTGTGTGTGGTTTTTTTTGGTTATGTATTGAAATAATTTACGAAAAGTTTTCAAGACCACAAATACAAATATGCAAATCAAAATATTTGTAAAAATATAATAATAAATCAACAGACAATATAATAACAATAATAATAATAATAATAATGATGATAAAAGTAATATATAAGTAATAAAGTATATTTTTAAGATAATATAATTTACTAATCAAAATATTAGTAGTTTAAATAAAATATAATAATAATAATAAAGATCTTTTTAATAATATTGTTAGACAGTTGGAAGCAATAAGAGAATCGGAAAGGTGGGAGATATTGTGATAAGAACTTTCATCAATGGAGACAGAACAAGAAAAATAAAGAGAAAGTAAATTAATGAACAAGAAAAAATCAGTGCAACAAATATTTAACAATATAACAAATAAACATACGCAAAAACTAGGGAACCATAGAATAAGTAATAGTAAATTAATTATAATAATTAAAAAAAAATTACGTAATAAAAAAAATCTAATTGTAAATAATTAAACAAATGTGCATATGTACACAAACACAAATCTAGCTATAAATATTAATATATTCTTAGATGTTGATAATTCAAATTGTTATATAAAATTATTTAAGAGAAGAGAATCTATTGTATTAGAAGAAAAGAGCAGGGAAAAAACTCGCGAAAAAAGTATAGGCATTTTTTTATATATTCAGTTTAACTGTAATTGTAAATTAGAGAAAAGAAAATAAAACCAAAAAAAAAATTGATATTTTCTACTTTGCTTAAAGTTTTTTTTTTTGCGTGTGTGTGAAGAAAGGTCAGGAACAATAACAAAAGTGAGTGAATAACTATAATTCCTCAAAAACTAGCTACCTATATATACCGTTTAAGTGATGATGATGGAAAATAGTAGCAGTGTTACATATCCATTAAGTACAACATCGACGCCGGATTCACCGAATATACAAGCAATAAAAAATTCGCCAGAGCATGAAATCATTATACAACAGCAACAACATCAGCATCAACAACAGCATCAGCAACAGACGATACGAATCAAATATGAACCAGTTGACGATGATTCGAATGTAATGATTCACAATTATAATAAAAATCACTACAATAATTATAAACAGGAACTACAGTTATTGCAACAACAACAACAGCAGCAACAACAACTTGTATTAAATTCAAGCGAACAACAAATTAATTGTATGACAACATCTGCAGCAACAACAACAACAGCATTAAAAAGCGGCGGTAGTAATCAATTTCAGATGAGCAACAATGATAATAGTAATATAATATCGGGAGGTGGCGATTGTGGGGGCGGTGGCGGCGGTGATAATGGATGTATTTCATTGAACAATGACAATAACAATTTACAACAACCTCAGTCGCAACAGCAACAAATCAATTCGTTGAAACGGTCGTCACCTGTCTCCCCGCATCAGGAAATTTCAACAACATCAGGTCCTCCACAATCGCGTGTGCAATGGCAACACCAGCAGCAGTTGCGTTCGTGGCATACACCACAATCGCCGCAAATAGCACAGCACCAGCAGCAACAACAACATCAGCAGCAGCAAATCAGTCAAACTGGAAGACCAGATGCGTATCCGACGAATGCATACGGTATGCTTAGCCATGAAAACAATGTTTTGTATATAACAGAGGCATCTGTTGTTATTGGGCGGAACTCATCAACCTCATGTGTAAATTTCCATGTTGCTAAAAATAGTTTTGTGTCGCGGAAACATTTTCAAATTGTCTACGAAGATAAAACGGGTGATTTCTTTTTATTGTGTTTAAGCAAAAATGGTGTTTTCATCGATAACCATTTTCAACGGAAAACAACTGAGGCAATGAAATTGCCAAAGTCGTAAGTATTTATTTATAGAAAAATTCATCTCATTGACCAAATAATTATCTAATCACAGATGTTGCTATAAATTTCAAAGACACTGCGTTTGGTTGCTATGATCGAATATTAGATGATTGTAAAATGCGTATTCTTGTATTCATTCCAAATTCAAATTAAAGTCGATCGTTGCCATTTTCAAATAATATAAAAGAAAATGAATTCTGAGTTTCGCTTCTTTTTTTTTTTTACTAATGACGATTATGAATTGAGACGATACAAAATTGTTAAATCTTTATTTAAAAAAATTAAATCAAAAATTAATGAAAACTTAAATAAGAAATATGCGATAGTTTATGATTATATCTCAGAGATGGCGCCCATTTGTTGTATTAGAAAAGTAGAAAAAAATTGAACTCTCAAAAAAAAAATACTTGATGAATTTGATCATAAAAACTCTGCAGTGTGTCATTTATTATTATATGGACACCTGTGGTCTAGAATTGATAAAAATTACAATTTTTTATTTGATATTTCTTTAATTCGGTTTTTTATTGTTATTTTTTTCTTTTTCTAGCTGTACATTTCGATTTCCTAGTACAAATATTAAAATAGCGTTCGAAAATTTTTCGAATAAAATGCAAGATATGAGAACTAATCTTAAAACAGAGAACTCAAATGTGATATATTCGCCACTAAAAATAACAATACCCAAAGCAGAACAGAAAAGTCCATTTCCATCGCCAACAGGTAAATATGCTTGATTTTTATGATATATGCAGGTATATATATTTTTAAATTTACTGTTTGATTATCGTTTATTAATTATTATAATTTTCTTCTTTTCTATATATTCTCTTTTAACTTTCCTCGTCAATTGGAAATAAACCTTAGGTTTATAGATAGAAAATCGTCATAAAATTCCTGGATTATTTACATGTGGGAATATTTGATGTAATTTGTAATTTATTGAAATGTGTTTGAATTGTAGAGTAGTTTTATTGTATCCTGAACTCTATGATCATTTAAAACATCAGTTCAAGTCGAAACAGACACTTTGAATATGAAAAATAGAACAGACACAATAGTATATATAGTTGCTCTGGAAACAATTTGACAAAGTTTTAAGAGACTACTGCAATGAAAGTGTCTCATTAATAATGAAGAATAGGCCCATATTAATATAAAAGTCTCTGCCCTTACGATGTATACTAACATTGAAATGATCCGGTAATCACCAGAAGGGTTACAATTTACATTATAAGCCAGCAGTACTTGGATAGATTTGTTTCAAAGACGAACCTGTTCATGTTTCGTACTTGAAGGCGATCGAGTGAGTAATTGGCTTTCAAATACAAAATAAATTGTAATTATAGGTAAGAATCGTTTTAAATTCTAATTGCAGTTACGGCTGCCATTGCTTCATTCCTTTGACAATATTGCACTAAAATAAACTTTTACCATAATGACTACCGAAGTAAAAGATACTCTACTTCAATAGTTATGTTTGTGAGTTCTTTTCTCAGTAACGTTCCGGTAATTGATCACATTCGAAAACTGTAAGTTTGTCTTTAGGAACTTCTAGCGCTATACACGAACATTTTAAACATTCTTAACTTAAAAGCTGTAATAATTCTCGTAAGAAATTCATATATTTGGAAAATTTTGATGGCGACAAAAGTAACTCTTAAAAAAAAGAACTTGCCGATTATAGACGTTTAAATTGCGAAAAATATCCATTAAAAATTATTTGGCTAGACACAAACATCAAAAATCATTATTTTCCATTCAACTTATTTTTCCATACTTCAAAAAATCCATTTTATACAATATATAAATGAAAACGAAATTTCTCTTTCTTATTTGAAATAAAGATATTTCTTTTAATATTTTCCTCATTTATTAACAATTTTCTTATTTTATTTTAGGAACAATTAGTGCTGCAAATAGTTGTCCGACAAGTCCTAGACAAGGGATTCCCGATTATCATGGATACAGTTATAATAATAATAATAACTTTCAAGCAGTAATTATTGACTTTTTCAAATATTATTATAATAAAAGCTTTAATTTGGTTTTTTACTCATAATTTTGTTTGTGGTATAATCTTCAATATTTTTTATTATTTGCAAATAGATCAATCTCTTTTCCCTTCCCTAAAAGTATCCATGCTCCGATTCAAGGATCCTCCTTGAAATTTACTTAAATAGTATAATAGTGTTTTGAGTATCGATTTTTATTTCTTATTTATTTAAAAAAAAGGAACTATTTCCACCGCCATCAACATCTACTTATAATGACTATGAGAAGCCACCGTATAGTTATGCTCAACTAATTGTACAATCCATATCAGCCTCACCGGATAAACAATTGACATTATCAGGGATTTACTCGTTTATATCGAAACATTATCCATACTATAGGAAAGAGGCAAATAAGGGTTGGCAAAATTCAATACGGCACAATTTGAGTTTGAATAGGTAAATAACAAAAAAAAAATGTTTTTTTTTCAAGATTCCTATTTAGTTCGAACTGTTTTGGATATTTTTAGATACTTCATTAAGGTGGCGCGTTCACAAGATGAACCTGGAAAGGGTAGTTTTTGGCGTATCGATCCAAATAGTGAAGCTAAGTTGATTGACCAAAGCTATAAGAAGAGACGTCAACGTGGTGGACAAATATTCAGAGCGCCATATAATATGCCGCGTTCGGCGCCCGTTTCACCGAGCCATATAGGTAAAAAAACACTAAAATTTGCTAACAAAAAAACGATACACAATTATACTTTATGCATTTTTGAGTACTATTAATTATTGCCAAATTGGTTCATGAGTTCTGTTGACAAATGGCCAGCAGAAAAATATTCAGAACGCCATATAATATGCCGTGTTCGACGCCTGTTTCACCGAGCCATGTAAGCAAACAAACACTAAAAGTTTCTAAAAATACATGTTACAAAATTATGCTTTATGCATTTTTGAGTACTATTAATTGTTGCCAAATTGATAATGAGTTCCGTTGACAAATTGGCCTCTGACAAACATTCAGAGCACCATATATAACATGTGAAACGATTTCTAAAGAACATACATAACATGTTGAAATTATCATATTGTTACGATCTTACGTAGATTCAATAGATAGAGTAAAATATTTTGTTTATTTAGGATTTTCTTTATTAACTAAGTTATATTTCACAAATAGATTACAATTGTTTGTTTGTTTAGACCGCTCGAACTTTAATTGAAAATTTTCACTGTATTTCTTCAATCTAATTTGATCTACCTATCACTTAAACGACGTTTCCCGTTTCACTTTGCTAATTTATTCGTTGTTCGCTCTATTAATACCCATCTTCAGCTAGTAGTTGTTGAATCACCGTTCAGACAGATCACTCGCTGGTGAGCAGCGCTCATATTTGTACTGCTCCGGCGTACTTCTAGAACATTCTGCAACCGTATTTTTAGAATACTCTAGAACTCTGGAACCGCTTCTTTATAATATTTTAGTAACAATATTGTCGGAAGTGGTCAAACAATGAATTATTTTGAAATATTGTCGGAAGTGGTGAAAACAATGAATTGTAATTTTAATATCCATTTCAGATAACTCGCGTGAAAATTCTCCTCTTCATGATATTGTACTCCAATCTGCACCAGGATCACCAGGTGTTTCGTACCAAAGCAATCATAGCGAAAATAATCATTCAGGAAGTGAAGGTAAATATTTTTTATCACATTGGAATTTGGAAATGTGTGTGTTTGGTTATTTAAATTTATTTGTGTGAGGATGAATTTATATTCATACAACAAATTAATATTCATAATATAAATTTATGTCATGCTTTTAATAGACTGCAGTAATTTATGGGTGACGATTTGGAATTTTTAGATTTAAGAATTTATATTTAAAATAATGGTAGCATTATTATAATAAATAAAGCTAGAAAAATAGTGGTCATTTATTAGCAAAGTTATGCTCTTCTCTATGCCAGTGATGAATGCAATTGTCATTATCCACTTTTCACTTACCTTAATTTTCAAATGCGTGATAAAAATGTATTTTGACAATAGTCGATAGCAGAGGTAAATTCGCATTTGCAAACGGTGTAATTTAAAACAATCAATACCGTAGTATTAAAATCGTAACTGATTATGACTTTGTGACTGTGTAATAAATGATTGTATGTTGTTGTTCGACACCAGAGATCTGATGTTTGTGTGTAATTTTATATGAATTAATTTTTTCAAGTAATTTTTTGAACTATTTTAAAATTATTTTTATTTCTTCCAGAAAAAGCTACATTTCAAATGTAGAATTACCTGCAATGTTCTGCTACTGTTCTTAATGTGTCATTTGTAGAGGCTGCTGCTGATGCTGGTCTCAGTGGTGACGTTGGATAAGTCAACCGTTTATTTTTTCTATTGTCGTCAAGAAAAAATGTGAATGTTTTTGGCTGGCATTAATTTCGCAGACAAAAAAAAACAACAAAAACTAAACAAAACAAAAACAAACAAAACTGATTTATTTAAATTCTTCCTTACTATCTCTGGGTGTATTTATGCATTTGTAGAAAATATATTTGAGAAACAAAAAAGAAAAATAATAATAATAAAAAATATTATTAAAAAAAAGAAAAGAAAGTGAAAAACAAAAATAAAATAAAAGCACACAAAACATATGACTGTTAATAATGGAAAAGTATAAAAAATAAAATAAAATTAAAAAACAGAAAAAAGAACAAAAATTGTCAATATTTTTATATAAGAGAAAAAGAAGACCTCATCGATAACAATAACAGCAACAACCTACGATACCAATAAGAATCAACAATTATGAATAATAAAAACAACAACGACAATTCTTTAATGTTTATTAAAGTGGTTTATACAAAACGAAAAAGAATTAATTTTAGATAGATAAATATTTTTCTGATTCCTTTTAATATATTTTTTTCATTACAAAAAAAAAGAAGAAGCATGTTGCCTTTTATATTTTAAATAATTTTTCTTTTAATTAGTTTTTAAAATTATTATTATTATAATTATTATTATTATTACTATTATTATAATTATTAATTTTATGATTATTATTTTTTGTGCGTTAACTTATTTTTTCTTGTTTATATTTTTTATTAATGGTTTCTATTAAATTAAGGAAAAAAAAGAATTAGAGAATGCGGGAATGTGAGAGAAAGAAAAAGAAAACGGAAAAAAGAGTAAAAAAAAGAAATTCTGTTGAAAAAATATTCAATTTTCATTTTGTTTTTATTTTATTTTTAATTTATATTTATTTTCCCCAAACACATTGATAGTTATAAATTAAATGCCCATAATGTACTTATATGCGGAAATTGTTAAAAACTAGAATTCGTAAAGTTTGTTGTTATTTCAAAAATTTACGAATTCAAATGGTATCAAATTTTAGAAAAAACATTCGATCTTCAAGTGAACTTTCAGAAATTTAATTACTATTCGGCAAATTTTTTAAATTAAAGAAGTCCTAAGATTTGTTATATTTAGTACTTCAGACAAAATTGTACATGTAGCAAACTTGCATTTTAGGTATAAAAACGGTATTTTGTTGTAGCCAGATTATAAGACAGGATTTTTTGTTTTTAAAATAGCAGTTATCTAAAGAAAAACTAATAGTGTTAATATAAATTTTTCACATGTTTTGATTTTTAATATGCAATCATGAATAGACTAAGTCGGACAAGACTGAGAATGTGTCAATCTCTAAAAATAAGACGGGTTATTTTCAGCTCAGGCAATATTGCAAATTCATCGAAAAGCTAAAATTCACAATTTATGAAATAGGATATCGAAATCGGATCGAGTGGCATGAAGTAAGGTTCAAATCCACAAAGCATTGAAATGTCGCATAAGATAAAATAATAATTCCCTTTTAAGGCTTAGATGTCTATAGCATTTCTCAAACATTTGTTAAAGTCATTTCTCGTAACATCTGTTCTGAAATGTTAATTATAAAAAGGCACGATATCCTTTATTCTACTTGACTACCAGGATTCGAACTTAGGGTAATTGTTTACGACACGAAGAACGTCCAAGTGTCGATAAATTAGCGTATCGCTTTCCATGTGAGGTATACGCTTCGATAAACTGCTATTATTTTTCATATTCTAGTTCATATCACTGGTGCACAGTTGCACAACATTCAATGAAAATTTAGCTTGCCATGATATCATATGAGTATAGGTTAGCAGATTATTCTATACTCCAGAATAGTACGGAACATTGTCAATTAGATTTAGGTAAAGGAAAGAACAATATATGTTGGTCAGACTAATGAACTATGTCTTCAAAAACATTAATTTAATAATGGATTTTTATTGCAATATTCATTAATATTGAGCAAATAGGCTAGTAGTTCAGAAATTTTTTGAAACTGTTGGGAAGGTTTTATTTCCTCAATCAATAGTATTAAGAATATAAACGAGTTTAAGAATTCACTAACGTTCAGAAATACTTATATTAAATAAATTTAGTTAAATTTATATCATTTCGAAGAAATGGGTTCAGGACAACATCAATACACTTATAAAATTTTTGTTGAATTCTATCACAGGGCACCTCTGAAAAATAAAAGGCATCGGAAAATCAAATGCTTTCAAAAGATTCTCCTTTCAATTGCGTTCAAGATTCCGAAAGATTTCTTTCTAATCAAAGATATACTCGTAAGTCAACATCGATGATATCAAACTAACGATACTATGACAATGACGATGCTCAGTCAACATGGACTAGTAGATAATCAAAAATCACGCAGTTACATGCCATTCGATTTGAAAACTTAAATCAGTTAAACAATCACACTCTTCATCTGCTACTACAAACAATACACAAACGACGATAAATAATTAAGAAGAAGAAAACAATTTTTTTTCGGTTATAGTGCTAAAAATATTTATTATTCGTACAGAACATAAAATCGAAAAAAAAATTTAAAAAAAAACGCTTAAAAACAAAACAAAAAGATTTACAATAATTTCTTCCCAAACATTCGTTTACATGTTGATTTTTTTTTGTTTATATCTCATTAGCTTATATCTAAATAAAAATATATTACTTAATTTTTTTTTTTAATTTTTCCATTTTTTTTAAATAATTTATTTTGTAATTTCTTATTTGATTTTTTTTTTTGATATTTTTTTTTGATTTTTTCTTTTCTTTGTATTGAAATTTTAAGTACAGGTCTCTCACTAAAGTATTATAATACACGAAACATTATTATTTTATTATTAGTAGCGATAGGAATTAATTACATAAGTTTTTGTGATAAAAATACACAAAGACTTCAGGATTTGATTTTGTTCACGTTTTATCGATTTACACCCAATTCTACTTTAAGGAAAAAGTGATTTAGCTGATTAGCAGCTGAGGGGTCGCAATAGACGATTTATTTTATAGTTGATGTCGTTTAATTATTTTTAGGCGATGCGTTTTTTACGATTCGGTGATAGAACTTTCAGCATTGTCACAACTGGTGCTTCGAATGATATTGAAATGATGAATGAGAAAATGTAGGAGCACACAACTAATCCGAAAAATGTGATGACCTGAAATTGAAAAAAAACAACAAAAGAATACATTCTTCAGTAAATTGTGCAAGAAATGAGGAAGGGAGAGAAGGGATCTGTTTAGAACGATGGGTGTCGGAAGAGATTCAGCTTATTGCTGTATAGAAAAAGCGTGTAACCTCCTGAAACTTACCATTGAGTCTGAGCCCAAATGTAGAGGAGCATCGGAGTTGAGAGCCAACACTCTGATAACAATCGGATGCACGAGATAAGCGCAGTATGTAACTCTGGAGAATGGGTAGATGCAGGTTGCTGAAAGTAGTTTGTTCACGTAACCGCCATAACCGGTCGAGCAAGCGATCGTTATCCATGCCAGCGATAACGCCCATGCCGAATGGCTTAGCGAACTGTAGGCTGCTGCAGTCAGCAAAGATAATTCCCGATTGTATAGGCCAAATATAAGGAGCAGAATGCAGGTGACGGCCAATGACCAACCAGCTGTCACAGTGGCGCGGTTCATTCGGATTTTGCAGTTTGTTTTGAACAGGATCCATCCGACCGACATTCCAATCAGATACGGACCCAATCTAGTCCAAGGTTTATCGTATATTTTGTCGAACAGCGCCAACGGATCATCTGTGTTCGGCATGTGATTATTTTTGAACGCAATAAATCCAGTTGTCGCCCACGATGATACCATGAACAAGGCAACGGTTGTCGCAGCCAATTTGAAGTGTCTGACAGCAATTATTAAAATAATAGCACCGATAAAGTAAAATTGTGTATCGTTTGCTAAATACCAACTCCAAAGCATACACTATAAAAAAACAAAAGGAAACCATGAATATTCTCTCGAGTAACTTAAAAAAAATCAACGAATCAAGCACAAGTTACTTACCATATCTTCGACTGGAAATAGTGTGTTTATGTACAGGACGTTCCGCCACCAATATTTTGGACAATTGATATGATCCATAGTTGGCGGATCGAAGACGGAATGCGTTTCCAAATATTTCATTGATACTTCAACAACACCCAAAACGTACAGGTATGGCGCGGTTAAACTGAAATTAGAAAATCAATTTACACATAAAACAACAGAGAAAAATACACTAGAAAGAGAATGTTGCCAGTGGTTAGTGCGATTCAACATGACCTATTTCTACAATAGAGGCGTTCGGTTGATTTCAGTTGTGTGGTAATCTTGGCTAATCAAAGTGTCGATTGAGTAATCACTAATCTACTGCGACTAACACACACGTACATCAACCTATTGGCTACTCACTAAAGAATAGATTTTACATCCTTGCCGATAATTCGGAAATGTAAGCTGTTTAGAATTCGGATTGGACACTCTACCCTCAGGATTAGTTTCCTCTTCGGTAACATCAACCACCATCCTGTGTTCTATTGTTGTGCAACCTCAAATCATTATTTCTCATATATTAAATGAGTGGAAGCATTATTGTGCGAGTATATTTAGCACAACCCCCTCCGCCCACCCCATTGTGGAATTCTAAGACTTAACAATTTTATATATAATTCCTCTTCTTAATTCCTTAAAGAAAAATTAATATCATTCACAAAATTCAATTAAACCCTTTTTTCCAGTATATTAACTGCTGATTCTTGTTTTTTTTGCTTGTAAAATAATTGAACGTAATTTTCATTAGATAAGGAAAATGCGGGACATTGTTCGAGTAAGTATTCAATAGTCGCTTGAATTTTAAAGGAAAATATTTTTAGTCTATTTCTTTCTAAAATAATTGGTAATGCCCCACACCAAACCTCTGATTGTATGGATTTTTCTTTGGTACATTCAATTCGGTACAATTGAATGTACCATCGTCCAAATTATAAATAAAATAAAAAACATTTGAATATTTTTGATATTATTTGATATTGAAGGGGTAATATTATTTAAAATATTTAATAGGAAAAAAAGACTTTAGTTAAAACAAGAAATAAACGTTGGAAACAGAAGTTATTTTTTTAAATTATTTATTCAATGAAAATATTTTCAGGCATAAAAGAAAATGAAAATGTTTGCACATAAAATTTACATAAAACGGACCCATAAAAGAATATGGAATAGATTTGTTTTTTTTCTATTTAAATCGATTTGCGTAATTATGAATTACTTTTTGATTTAAATAATATTTACTAATTTTGAGGAACAGATTTTGTTCTTGTTTCAATTGATAAAATCTATGTATCATGTTTGCTGCCATCTAGCGGTCAGTGTCTCTCTTTAATTCTATTTAGACGCAGGCCTGCCATCTGTTGCATAGTAGTTATAACTAGAAATGGCGTTAATTTCAACGAATGTTCCGTTAATTATAATTTTTTGGTTCTTTTTTGCAGATTTAATTAAATTTTATTGATAACATACGCAGTCACTCCCCAACTGATGTTAAAAAAACATTAATAATATATAATTAATAATTACTAATGTTTTTTTTTTAGATCAGTTGGGGAGTGATTGCGCCACCACTTCTTGTTCGAACATGGTAATATGCCGAAAGTAAGAGAAATTTTCCGGCTATAGTCACTCTTTGGCATTAAAATTCAAAACGTTTTTTTTTGTATTTTCATTTGTAGCGCAGGCGGCGGTGTATGACTTCGTATTTGAGTTAAAAATCATTTTTATTCTTTGTAAGACAATTTCTATTCAAGCTTGTTTTTTTTATTATTTAATCAGCTCCCCCCTCCCCCTTCCTCTCCACACTTTAATTAAACGCAGAGACAAAATCTAACTGATAAATTTAAATTTGTGGTCTTGTTGTTGTGTTAAGAGCAATTTTGACGATTTGAATTGAGATTTAGCGAACATATCTTTAGGGGGTTCTAACTTTTATTGGTTTTACTAATTTATATTACTCGACAAATGAACGAATCTTTGGAATAATAGTTATCCATTAACTAAGATATTTTGCCATGTATGTCTTGAATCATAGTTTTTCTGTCTATTCGTTCAACTTTTTCTTGGAGTTCTCTTTCACTTATTTTGAAGTTAATTTAATTTTCTTTGTATAGAAATTATTTTTCAAGTTATAAATATTTTTTTAATAAGGATTTTTTAGTTTGGGCTAATTGTGGGATAATGTGAAATCTGTAGGTAGGAGAGATGAGGATATATTTGGGGTGAAAGAATTCCCAAATAAATGTTAACTTACCGAACAAATCGATAACCCATCAGTCCAACAAAATGTAGTGTACCAGCTGTGATTTCGTTCAATCCCTTCGATAGCTTTTCTAGTTTGCCTTTAGCATTTGTCCTAAAATAAATGTACGAGACCAGAAATCCGCTGATAAAGAAGAACGTATCGACACTGAACGCACCATTCGATATCGTCTGGAAGATGAACTCCTTTTCGACCTCTTTTCTCAATTCCATATTGTCCGAATATTTAAAGACGATAATGCAAGTGTGACCGAGAATAACCCATGCCATCGAAATGGCGCGTAGGCCATGAATTGAGGGTATTGTATCAGAGCCAACGCTACGATCGCAGATCGCTTTGAAATTCGTTATAGTCGAGAATGACAGCAACAATTCCGAATAAATATTCAATTTTTCTGGTTCCCGTAAGCCCGCTGCCAAGTGTTCATCGGAATCGTTATTGTTAACGTTTGTGGGTAGTTGAATATCGATGGTCAAGTCTTTCTTTAGATCACTTGGTACGACATTAGTAAGATCGTATGTGGTACAATCCATCCTGGATGATGATTCACTATTTGTCATGTCCTTACGGCGACTTTTCATTGTTTTCTTGTAACGATTTGTAAGGACGATATCGTAGAATGTACTTACCACTAAGAGTATTAAAACAATTGTCGATATTATTCTGTTAAAATGGATGATAAAGAAAAATTTAAGAAAATAAACGATAAAAATAATGGAAAATATTTTACATGAGAATTATGAACGTTGTATCAGACCACATGTCGTAAACTTTATTAGTTGGCGAACGTATTCCCAATACGATGATTTGTCGATTCTCTACTGGCCTCTGCGAAAATTGTACCAACGTTCGGACATCTTCGAGAGTGCAGGATGACGGCAAACAAATTCCCACATTTATTGTACGTGGCTAAAAGGATTTGTGGGACAATTTATTAAAATAAAATCAAAAGAAAATTAAAATCAATCAATTACAATGCCGGCGATTATTGTCTCGTTGACGAGAACTTTTAGCACATAAAATCCGGGAGCGAATGATGCCCGGTCGGGTCCTGTTGCTGTCGATTCATAATGATACAAGTGCGTATAGGTTAGGCCGCCTGTTCTTCGGCTCTCACGTGTAGTACGATTACCGTCGTTCTCCTTTTGTATGATGCTCTTGCATAACGTCAACGATCCCATCCAATAATTGTTGCCATAAAGGTAACCGGAGGTATAGTGGCCTGTAGCATCATCCACTAAAATGATTTTTGATCAAGAAAGGATGAAAAAGAAAAAAAACGTTATTATTTTTATATGCAATAATTCTTTCGGAAATTCAACAAAAATTATAAAATAGAAAATGTAATAACTGCGGACAAATTTCATATTTCGAAGTTGTTTAAATTAGCTTTAGTTTTTTTTAAGGGAAAGTTCAAAATTTTTTTACACATCAACGAATAGAGTAACAGTCGAGGAATTGGTTTAGGTAGGTTAAGGAAGAGAAATGTGGACATCCCTGATGTGCTTGGTGTATTTTGGCTTTATTGGTGCCTTATCAGCATCAATGGCTTTTAGGAGTAAACACTAAAAGACTAGACAGCCAAGGAACTGGTCCAGACAGTTTGTGATAGAAAAATGTGCATGCCCCTTAGTTTTTTTGGTTACTTTTAGCTTTTGTAAGATATCCTTATCGCATCTACAGTCGCATAAATGATTCCACGCGCATATACGAGGTCTGTTCAAAAAGTATCGCGCATTTTGAATTTCCGCGGGTTATGTATATTCGATTTTCGATTTTTTTGTGTGGCGTTATGTTGGTACTCATGTCTCTCACTTATGCCGATAAGTTTGGCCATTTTGTATGTTCAGTTAATTTTTGACAGCTGCTTTGCTTGCACGTGTTTTGGCTCGTCTTCGATTTTTGCCCATTCCAAAAAATGAATCAAAGAATCTGTTTCGGGAACAAGAAAAAGTCACAGGGGGCCAGAACTGAGGAATGCGGTGGCTGCGGCATTATTAGTGTGTTGTTTTGGGCCAAAAATTCGCGCACTAGCAACGATGCGTGAGCAGGATCGTTATCATGGTGCAAAAATCAATTTTTGTTCTTCCACAAATCCGGGCATTTCTGGCAGATTGCTTCGCGCAACTTGCACATAACTTGCAGATAATATTTCTTATTGACCGTTCAACCCTGTAGCAAGAACTCATGGTGTACCATGCCCCTGCAATCGAAGAAAACTATAAGCAACACCCTTCACATTCGACCGAACTTGGCACGCTTTTTTCGGGCTTGGCTCGTGCGGCAGCTTCCATTGGGATGATTGAGCTTTGGTTTCCACGACATAACCATAAACATATGATTCGACACCAGTAATTACCCTCTGGAGCAAATTTAGGTCGTCGTTGACAGAGGCCAACAACTCCTTAGCAATGTTAATGCGATACTGTTTTTGGTCGAAAATGGCTGTAAAAAATTAACTGAAAATTCAAAATGGCTGAACTTGTCGGCATAAGTGATAGACATGAGTACCAACATAACGCCACAAAAAATCGAATATACGTAACCCGCGGAAATTCAAAATTCGTGATACTTTTTGAACAGACCTCGTATAAGGTAGCCTGTGTATTTTTTACATATGGTTTTTTCGCTCTATTTGTAATTCCTTTTTGGAAAAAAGAATACGTAAGCCCGATTATTGAAGTAAAAGGAAATCAGAATGCCTCCCTGATATTCCGATATTTTTGTGGGTCGGTGCTGAAAGACTTAAGTGATGCATGTGCACAGTATAAATAATCCACAAAACTTTGGCAATGCAATCGGAATTTTCTACACTGTCTAGTGATACACCTTTCAATCTATTATATTTCTATTGTATCGGTCTGAGGTAGAATGCAGTTCACCTATCTCGGAAACATTTTACACCTTCTAGAGTTAAAAACCGCATTCAACGGCTTATTAATAAAAAATCCCCAGGCTATCATATTAGCTGTATTCCATTGGGCAAATTTCCAATGGAACGCAAAATTTACTAACAGAAGTAAAATATAACCTCAAAATAGTCAACAACAATACTGAGTTTACTCATACATCAACAATAAAAACTGAGTTTATTCACACATAAATAATACTGACAAAAATATGACTCTTCAACATAATCAACGAACACGCTAAGCCATCTATTTTCATTCTGAGAGTAGCTAGAAGTACTTGTGAGTAGCAAAATTTTCCCAATGGAATATTTTCTTAATGTGAGTAGCAATCATTCTAACACAATATTTTTTATCTAACTTTGGAACAAACTTAACTTCATACCTCCCAAAAAATCCATAACTTGTTCCGCCTTTTTATCCTTCCTTGTTATGCATTATAATCACCATTGATGGCTTTGTTCCTAGCGGGTGGTAATTACAATGCATAACACCGTCAATTAGGGTTGCCTCGTTGCTAACCATCAAGGAAAGATTCTTCAAGAAGCTCTATGCTAATGACAGCTTAAAAGACAATAAGCTTTGTTTTCTTCTTTTAAATTCTTAAGCTTTACTCCTTCGTCATGCTTATACATAAACCATCTCGCTCTAGGAGAGATATCGAACACCCATCGATGTCTCCCCAAGAACGGAATGATATATTTTATGAATTTAAAGATCTCGAAGCCATTGCCGTTTCTAACATCGACGGATGGATACTAGAAGGGTGGGAATGAACAGTTTTCTTGCAAAGTTCGATTCCGTATGCCCATATCGGTTCCAATACCGTGTCAGTTTTATTGCTAATTTTAAACGACCGTCTAGGCGGCGTAGTAATTATTTGTATTGTCTGTTAAGTTCACTTATTTTTATTTTCATGCGAGCGTTCCAGATTTACCAAAAATGTGTTCATGTTAAGTTAACGAACACTTGTTTTTTTATAGCATTCAAGTGCCATTTATCATTACACCATCAATCTGTTCTTATCAGAGTGTAAAAGTAACATGAGCACATTTTTGGTCATTTATCCCTACTCTCCATCCTTTGAACCAATCTTTTAAGGAGTTGATGTGGCTCTATAAAATGGTGTTGACTTTTAAAAAATTATTATAATGAGTAAAGTGTGCTGTATCATCCGGTTAGGATATCATTATGACAAGTAATAGCATGTGTATGAATGTTATAAAATATTAGATCTAGGATGCTACTCTGAGGAACACCGGCGGTAATAGGATAAATGTCAGAATATTAATTATTTTCAGCTTCCTGGAAGTATCGGTCTGAGAGATAGGATTTGAAAATAAGGAAATAACCATAAAGTAAGCTTTGCTGCAGCTTCGTACGCCTGGGTAGTATTCCTTTCGTACTAGCGTTATTGAATAGAGGAATGCCCAGTTCGAAATCTGAACTAATGCTGAGGAATCACATAGCGAGGTTTTGAGATCAGTTTGATAATGGAGGATTTCCAGAGTATAGAAAGGAATCATGTGCGAAGGATACTATAAATATTAGTTATCAGGACGGTTTTTTTTATATATTTGTTTAAGTATTTCCGAAGCTATCAGGTCATATCGTAGGGCTTTTTTGTTGGATAGGTGATCTATTGTAGATTTAACTGCGGAGGGAGTAAAGAATTTGCCCAGAGTTACTTATTAATTGTCAGTGATTCGATGCATTCAGTAAATCGTAGAAGTTGGTTCAGTTGTTTGGGCATCACTGGACGCTGGCTCGACATTCGTTGTTTATCAAGCTGCAGCTTTTTCTTATCCAACGACACTGATTTATATAAAAAGACATCAATAGCCATCCCAGAAGCTACAGAGCAGAGATATTTCTAACTAGAGATTATTTTTTATTTGTACACAAGACGCTGCACACATTATGACACATTTTGTAGTCGAATGAAACTATTTGGAACTGAATACTGCTAACCTCATTAGAGTTTATATAAGTTTTCCTATTCTTTGTTCCTCACTAGCAAAAGGTCGATTTGCTAATTTAGCAGAGTAAAAAAACCAACAGCAACAAAAATGTCAGCATAACAGGGACATGCGAAGATATCCGATTTTTAATCATGTTTAGTTACGAGAATCTTATTGTGAATGATCGAATGTAATAAAAGTGATGTAATAAAAATATGAAATGTAACGAAAAAAAAAATGTGAAAATAAAAATGCGGAAAAATTGACTGGCACATAATTGGGAAATCATCAATTTTCGAATGAAATTTAGGCAAAACCACAAAAAAAAATGCTGATCTCTCTACACATACACGAACATACAGAAAAGAAAAGAAGAAAAAGAGAAAAGAAAATACTTAAAACTGAACATATAAATAAAAATAAATTATTAATAAAATAATTAAAATATTAATCGATATCGTATGGATTATGAAAAGAAGGGGATGAGAAGAGCAGAAAACAAACAAGCGAACAAAACAGCAAACAAATTCACAATCAAAATGGATTTGGTAACCTAAGCTTATTATTACATCATCAAACGTCATTATTGAAAAATGCCGGATTTAAAATTATTACAAAAATAAAAAAAAAACAAACAAACAATATTAATAAGTTAATAAATAAAAAATTGAAAAACGATTTCACAAACGATTTCTACTCAAAAGTGACAACAAAAAAAAGAAGAAGAAAAGAAATGAAACGCAGTCAAGCCAATATATTCCAATCTAAGAGAAATTGTTACTTGGCCATAAAAGGCCAAAGAAAAGTGAAATTTAAAAATTGAAAAATAATTTAATGGATCAGATGGAATGACTGTGAAAAAGTTCCGAAAAATCTTTTAACATTTTTCATGCCCCTCCACAAGGTGAAACGGTAATTAATCTTGAGATGAACAGGCGACTATGGGCAGATGGCGTTAATTAGAACGGTTCACAATTTTGTACTCAACGTGAAGATGTAGATGAAGGGGAAAAAGGGGAAACAGGTGCGTCAATAGAAAGAGAAATGTGTATGTATGCGAAAAGAACGGCGAATAAGTATCTCTTAGCTTAGCAGACCGCAGTGGATGGTAAGAGGTATTTTACAGTTCGAAATTTTCACTAAAAAACTTTATCCGAAATTCCGAATTTGTTTTGCCTGACTCATTAGCTTGACGTTAAAGATTTGAAAATTCATTTCTCAGTACAGTCCGAAATTTCAACATCTTTACTAAAAAAACTTATTTTATTGAGAAAAGACCGAAATTGCGATTTTTTTTCGGCCTCATGAGGTTGACGTTTAAGATTTGAAAGTGAATATCTTATCGCAGTCCGAAATTTCAAAATTGTATTCAAAAACTTTATTTGATTGAGAAAAGTTCGAATTCATTAGGTTGACGTTTAAGATTTGAAACTGCATTTCTCATTACGAGTACAGTCCGAAATTTCGAAATTTTTACTAAAAAATTCTAGTTTGATTAAGAAAAATGTCGGAAATTTCGAATTTTATTCTGGACTTATTTGATTTGAAAATGCACTTTTTATCGCAGTCCGAAGTTTAGAAATTTTTACTAAAAAAAATCCCATTTTTATTAAGAAAAATGTAGGAAGTTCCGAATTTTTTTCGGACTTATTATCTTGAGATCCAATATTAGAAAATGCACTTCTTATCACAGTCCGAAATTTTCACTAAAAAACTTTATTTTATTGAAAAAAAGTCCGAAATTCCGATTTTTTTTGGCCGGACTCATTAGGTTGACGTCTATGATTTGAAAGTGCATTTATTATCGTAGTCCGTAATTTCAAAATTTTTACTAAAAAAATTCCAATTTGATTAAGAAAAATGTCGGAAATTCCGAATTTTTTCGGACTTATTTGATTTTAAAATGGATTTCTTCTTGGCAGTCCGAAATTTCAAAATTTTCATTCAAAAATCTCTATTTTGTTGGGAAAAGTCTGAAATTCCGAATTTTTTTATTGGACTCATTACCTTGAAGTCTAAGATTTGAAAATGCATTTTTTTATAGTCCGAAATTTCGGAATTTTAACTAAAAAAATTCCAATTTGATTAAGAAAAATGTCGGAAAATCCAAATTTTTTTTGGATTTATTTGATTTTAAAATGGATTTCTTCTTAGCAGTTCGAAATTTCAAAATTTTCATCAAAAAATCTCTTCTTTTTTTTGGAAAAAGTCCGAAATTCCGGATTTTATTATCGGACTCATTAGCTTGACGTCTAAGATTTGAAAATGCATTTTTTTATAGTCCGAAATTTCGGAATTTTAACTAAAAAAATTCCAATTTGATTAAGAAAAATGTCGGAAAATCCAAATTTTTTTTGGATTTATTTGATTTTAAAATGGATTTCTTCTTAGCAGTTCGAAATTTCAAAATTTTCATCAAAAAATCTCTTCTTTTTTTGGAAAAAGTCCGAAATTCCGGATTTTATTATCGGACTCATTAGCTTGACGTCTAAGATTTGAAAATGCATTTTTTTATAGTCCGAAATTTGGAAATTTTTACTAAAAAAATTCTAATTTGATTAAGCAAAATGTCAGAAATTCCGAATTTTTTTTGTCGGACTCATTTGCTTGACGTCTAAGATTTGAAAATTCATTTCTCATCAGAGTCCGAAATTTCGAAATTTTTATTTAAAAAATTCTATTTTGTTGGGAAAAGTCCGAAATATCGAATTTTTTTATCGGACTCATTGGCTCAAGATCAGAGATCTGGATTCGAACCGTAAAAACTCGGTATATTAACAAAATAAAAAAATCGGGCCTGGACAAAAATTCCCACAAATTTCGAATACTATAAACTACTAATTTCCTAATTTTCGATATTAAATTGATTAAATAAAAATTCTTTGTAATATTTTACTTCAAGTTTGATGTTGTTTTTTGAATCCGAAATAATTGTTTGGCGATTTTTAGCAATTTCAAAATATGTACTTTTAGTAATAATTAAAAAATTGTCACAGCTACAAAATGTTTTCGTTATCGTTATTTAGTCTAAAAATAACATTTTCAACTACAAAATATTCGTCGACTGTTTGATTTTCGGAAACATTCGCACCAAACTCCTAATAACCTTTTGACCTAATAAAATTTTTTATTTCCGTATAAGTATTTTTAAATGTCCGCTTTTAATTTGTCCATGCTTGTAAATTAAGCTTATTTAATTATAGAAGAATTGGACGAAAAACTTTATTGCATAATCTAAAGTTGACAATAACATTTGTTGTAGGAAAACAAATCAGTTTTGTTTTTGTTTTCATTCTGCAGAATTGGTCATTGTGCATTTTAGTTGGTGTACTCAGACTTAATGTTGGGAAAATTGTTGACAAAATCACAAATACAAAATAGTAAAAATAGCAAAGTAAGTTAAAATAACATAACTCATAATAATGAGAGACTATTTATAAGGGTAATAATATACTACAGCATGTGTAATGTTAGCTTTTATTTTGTTTTTACTTTTCTCTTCGAAATTGAATGATAAACGAAATCTGAGAACCCAGAAAATAAGAAGGTTTGAATTTTCACCTTAACATTAATCCGATTTTATTTATTTATTTTCATATTTTTGGTATTTATAAATTGTAAAAATGTTTACATATTTTATTCGTTATATGTTTTTATGTACAATAAATAAAAGTGAAAATAAAAAGAATTCGCACTAAAACTTGATCAATAAAAATAAAAATGTCAAAATTTTGTCCGAATTTATAAAATTTCGAAAAGAAAAGTTTCTTTTCGGTAAATTGGAATTTTTTTATACTTCTGGAAATTTCGACACGTCTCTAACAGATTGAAATAATTTTCTGTGCCAATAAAAATAATGTAAAAATTATTAAGTTGCGAGGGTTGGATGATTAATACCTGGCCTCGATAAGAGATGGTACTGCTACTATTAAAACTACTTCATTTTGACAAAATATAAATTTTCATAAGAATTCTGTTAAATTTGTAAGCAGATGCGTCATTTAGTTTGCTAGTGACAGCCGTTTAAAGTGAACAAGTTTCATGATTTTACAACAATGGAGATAATCGAATATCGAACAGTGATAAAATATTTTTTTTTGAAAAACCAAACGAATGATGAGATAAAAGCGGAACTTAGAGAAGTTTATAGAGACTTTGCACCTTCATTATCGACCATAAAATATTGGACAGCTTAATTTAGATGCGTTCGTACAATCATTTTTAATAAGGAACCTCCAAGTCGTTCCAATTAGCCCACCAAATCAGAAATAATTGAAAAAATCTACGATATGGTGATAAAAAATCAATGAGGCTGTGGAGGCTGTGGCAGCTGAATCGAATGGGCGCGGAACATTTATAAGAAAGCTTTCTGGAATATGGGTGTCACGATAGTTTACAATTGACCATAAATACGCGCGTATGCCAATCTCAAACGAAACATAGATTCATCATAGAGAAAGATGTTAATGAAACATAGATTCATCATAGAGAAAGACTTTTCCCCCAAAGGCGACTTTATCGGCCTAAAAGTCATGGTCACAGTGTTTTGGTATGCATGCGGCATAATCTTCATCACTTATCTTGAAAAGGTAAAAATTGCGATTATTATGCCAACTTATTGGATCGTTTTATTTCCTATTTCAGAATATGAAAAAGAAATTGCTCGGCAGACAAAGATTTGGCTGAAACGATGAGGTGATTACTGACACGAACGCCTATTTTGAAGGGTTGAAGAGACTGTATTTTTGAGATGGAATATATAAGATAGAAAAACGTTAAACTAAGTCTATCGAGCTACGAGGAGACTATATTGAGAAATAAAATGAATTTGACAAATAAAAATGGGTTTTCTTGTCAAGGCCAGATATTAATTACATAGCCCTCGAAACTCGTTAAATTATAAAATCCTTTTTTTACCAAACCTAGTGATAATAAAACGTCGAAGAAGGTACGAAAACTGTGCGCAAAACCACAGACGAATTTCGTTTTACCTTCTTAAGAGCGTAGTATGATAAGTACTCTTGCTTTACGACCGATGATACCTCTGACTAAAATGAAGCAAATTAGCAATATCGTTCAGCGATTTGATTCCTCTTCTTGGATGGGCAAACATGTAAGCTAAAAAAAAGAAACGTTAGAAGCCATTTATAAAGACGATGCACCTTTGATGACCATGATTCGATGCTGGTTGAATACGTTCAAGCGCGGCCGAACATTAGTCTTTGATAAAGAGCGCTTACAAAGGATATGGTCAAGAGAGTGTAAAATATTCTGCAAAAAAAAATTGGCTGAAGAGGGACTTCACGATCTGCAACAGTGCAGATGGATATTCAACAACAATTTCTTAGGGTTAGTTTCTACATTACTTCTACCTGCGCCGGACGAACTAGTTAATTCTATTTTTTCTAACTGTACAAAAGGTTGTGGTTCAAATTGTGTTCATATTCTATCGTTTTAATATATAGTTTTGGAGAATGCCTATAACACTTTTTGCAGAACATTTTTAAATAGATTAAATTTTATTTCAGAACTTCAATTTGCGTACAACCAACAGAGAGCGAATTATTCGCTAAGAAAACTAAATGCTTAAAAAAGAACAAGTCTTTCAATACTCTTAGAAGAACTGTTCACTAGTAAGCAACAATTTATCTAATAAATAAATCTGAAATTTTTTTTGTCCTAACACCAATTTTATATTTTTGCAAATTTGATAAGTAAAAAAAAAATCCGAATTTTGGTTTTAATTGTTGAATAATGAAGAAGAATATTTTGTCCGAATATTGTCCGCTGTCCGAATTTTCTGTTCTATCAAAGAAAAAAAAACTAAACCTTATTCAAAAATTTTGTTTAGTTTAATTAAAATGTTTTACCAATTTTTTATTTGAAAAAAAACTATCCGAAATTAGTCCGAATTCAAATTTTAATTCGGACAAAAATTCGGATAATTTTTGAATAAAAATGATTTTTTTTAAGTTAAAATTGTAGAACATTCTCCAAAAATAAGAGACTATTAGATATTTATAATATCTCGAAATAAATCTTATCCGAATTTTGTCCGAATTTCAAATAATTTACGTTAATTTTCTTTAAAAAATAACCATTAATAATTAAATGAAAAAGAAAAATTCCTATTGGTGAGAAAGGGGCATAAGACCCCCATTTTTTTTTAGTCAGGAAGTCAGTTTAATATGGAGGATAATAAGTCAATAGAATTTGAATAGGTCCCTTGATTGATTTTTTTAAATTCCTATTATCGCCGTATTCTTTTTCCGTTGTTGTTTTATTATTTCATTTACTCAATTAACCGAAGCAGATTCGGCGATCATTATACTCGTTAATAAATGTCAAATAATTGTGTAGGAAAACGCCATTTATGAAAATTGCTTGAATTTTATTGTACAACATTTTATTAAATTGTTCGTTAAAATTTTCATTTTCGTAAATTGCACAAATGCAAAATCTCGTATGGGCTTGTAATTACGAATATTGTTTTTTTTTGCTTCAAAATACGTTCGTCCCCCTAAATAGACAAATGAATAGTCATTTCGATGATTGGATGGATGGATGATGAAGGGTCAGCCTATAATTTCGTAGTTAGTCTTCACGTTGCTATTATTACTTATTCGTAGTATGAAAATAGAAACAGAAAAACCTACTCATTAAGTTATTTTCAATGGAATGCATATGTGTTCCTGCCCATTTATTACAAAGAGTGTACTTAGAAATTTTACGAAATCATCACATTCCGCAATAGCGAAATAATCAATCGGAAATTTTTCATAATTTGTTTCAGTGCTAAATAACGATTAGTAATTAACAGATTGATTTGCATGATCATTAGGAGAATTAATTCTTAATTTATAATTAATTGATCTTAATGAATTATGCCAACAGTCAGAATGGAAAAAAGAATAAAATGGAACGCCAATAAGATAGTCAAGGAAATAAAAAAAAAATTGGGTGAGAGGCAGGTGATTGGATAAAAAATGAAGAAATTGGTTAACTCCACCTAAATTTCTTACGTCCATCATAAACTATTCAATTTGTCGATTGATCCAGTTAAGCTTATTTTTGTGAAAATTTTTTTAATAGTACATAAAAATGCTTAGTAAACAATACTTTGCGGAGGACCAATGAGTCTATCAAAATCTGTACGATTATGGTATGGGATCTGACAGCCTTTATTGTTAGTATAAAATTAAGCACGCTTATTTAGAGGGTCCCAAAATGTCTAGAAACAAATAAATACCTCTAGAAAGCGTCCAAAACTCCAAGAAAATGTTGATAGGACCTAGAATAAAGTTCTGAAATTGGACATGATAAACACTTGAAAGTGAAGATTTTCGCTTAATAATCATAAGGTCATAATTAGAGAGATTAATGGAATCGAGTTTATAGCATACAGAATGGTGAATCTAAGAGTTTGACTTACGAAAAGTTGCAATGTCCCACCGAAAAACGTATGCTCTTAGTTCCTTAGGAAAAGAACAAGTTTTTCGTTAGGGCATAAAGCATTTTTGGAGGACCTAGGAGCAGTGGAAGATGAACCTAACTAAGGGGCGCCATGAACATCAAAATGTAGAAGGAATGAGGGTTATTGTCTAGTTTAACCATCGTCCTTGAAAGACTCAGACATTGCAGACACATTGACACAAAGAGCTTTTGTTGGAAAAGGGGATTGCCGTAGTTCTCTAGACCGTGCGACTTTGTATTTGGTCCCCAAGATAAAAAAATACTTCACACAAAGTAGTGGGAGACAAAACTAACTAAGGAGGCCTTCAACATCAAAATGTAGGAGGAGTAAGGGTTCTTGCATGGTCTGACTATCGAACAACATTGAAGTTAATGAAGAAGTCTTTGAAAGACTCAAAATTCCTTGCGTCAGATCAGACATTGCAGACACATTGAATTCGACCATCTTTAACAAAGAGTTTTTGATAAAATAGGAAATTCCCGTAGTTCTCTTTTCCACGTAATCTTAGTCCGTGCGACTTTGTATTTGGTCCCCAAGACGAAAAAAAAGTTGACACGAAGCAGTGGAAGACGAACCAAGCTCAAAGAGGCTTTGAACATCGAAAACTGATGAAAATGTGGGAGAAGTGAGGGTTCTTGTGCGGTCCGACTATCGAACAATATTGAAGTTAATAAAGAAGTCCTTGAAAGACTCAGAATTCCTTGCGTCAGATCAGACATTGCAGACACATTGACTTCGAGCATCTTTATCAAAGAGCTTTTGATGGAAAAGAGGATTCCCGTAGTTCTCTAGACCTCTTTTCCACCTAATCTTAGTCCGTGCGACTTTGTATTTGGTTCCCAAGATGAAAAAAATACTTGACACAAAGTAGTGGAAGACAAACCTACGTAAGAGAGGCCTTCAACATCAAAATGTAGGAGGAGTAAGAGTTCTTGTATGGCCCGACTATCGAACAACATTGAAGTTAATGAAGAAGTCCTTGAAAGACTCAGAATTCCTTGCGTCAGATCAGACATTGCAGACACATTGACTTCGAGCATCTTTATCAATGAGCTTTTGATGGAAAAGAGGATTCCCGTAGTTCTCTAGACCTATTTTCCACCTAATCTTAGTCCGTGCGACTTTGTATTTGGTTCCCAAGATGAAAAAATACTTGACACGACGTAGTGGAAGACGACCAAGCTCAGGCATACCTTCAACATTGAAAACTGATGAAAATGTGCGAGGAGTGAAGGTTCTTGCAGACATTTGGACGCAGACATTTGGACGCTCCACCAACTAAATGCCGCCTATCATACGATTCCGCAAATAATTATGTAGTTTTTTATTATTTTTATTAAAAAGGGATTCCTGTAGTTCCAAAGGCTTAACCCACCATGTTCAGCTTATATCAATCCGTGCGATTTTGTACTCGGTCCCCAATATTATATAATCAAAAACTGGTGAAAATGTGGAACGATAATATTGATAATGCCGAAGAAGTCCTAAAAACGCTCAGTAAATGGGTTCCTCACTTTAGATCGGACATTGCAAATACGTGGACGCTCCACCAACACAATGCCGTCTATCACACGGAACTCTTTCTCAAATAATTTTTTCGAAAAAAGGATTCCTGTGTTTCCAAAGGCCCAATCCACGATGTTCAGCTTATATCCAACAAAGAGATGGAAGACTTTCCTTAGTCAGGGAGGCTTTCAAAATCGAAAAGTGGGAGTCCGCACCGTCGTTTAATATTTAATATTGATGATGCCGAAAAAGTCCTTAACACGCTCAGTAAAATGGTTCCTCACTTTAGATCGGACATTACAGACACTTGGATGCTCCACCATATCAACACCCCTTGACACACGATCATATCCATCAGAGAGTTTTTGCTGGAAAAGGTGATTCTTGTTTTTCTCCAGTCCTCCGGTCCACCTAATCTAAGTTCGTGTGACCTTCGTTTGAGCGTTAATTTGAAAGTACGTCATCTTGGTTCAATTAATGAATTAGTGTAACCGACGAACTGAAGACGATTCCAGTTGAAGCCTTGCAGCACTGCTACGAGGAATGGAAACAACGCCCCCGTCGATGCCACCCTAAGGGAATTAATATCAACATAAAGTGTATTTTCTTATTCAAATTTTCAAGTTTTAAAAATGTTCATTAGAGAATCAAAAGAAAAAGAACAAACACTTGACCTTGTCCATTTTTTTTCTCTCCGAAAAGGTAGAAAATTCGTATAATTTGGAGACTATTCCTATCTTTATTAAAAATTTCAAAGGGAAAACGTTTCGATTTTACTTTAACTGTCAAATTATCCGATGCGGAATATCATAACCTGTCATCAGTACAAACCAACTTGATTGATTGGCAACTTGAATCGTGTGTGGACCATATTAGGTAAAGGTTGTAGAAGTGAGGACGGCATTAGGAAAAGTAATGGATCCGTCATATAACGTACAAAAAGATGGCGAAAGGGAATGAACTGGAATAATAGCATATAAGGGACTAGCGAATGAGAGACAAGGAAAACTGACAAAATCATAACCAAACAAGTCAACGCACGCTATTGAATGAATGAGGATAGCGAGCGGGTGGCTGACAGAATGATCTAATGAATGAATGAAGAAAGCAATTCAAGTAAAATTGTGATAATTGAACGGTTTAATAAAAGAAAATCAATTAAAACAAATTGAAAGGAGAAAAAAACCAACACATAAAGAAATATTGAAGAAATTTTATAGTTACAACGATTATAAAAGTGAACAAAGAAACACGAACAAAACGATTGAAAAATTTTTACTTTCTTTTAACAAAATGGAGGATAATAAACTACGGCGATATTTCTTTTCGTTTTGGTTTTAGCTTTTTGTTTGTTTAGTTTTTGTTGTTGTTGTGTTGTGTGTAATTAATTCCAATCGTACAATCGAACTCACTTACTGGCGCACGTAATCCAACCGACATATACATGCACACATGCTTGCTTGCACGGCTGGTCATTCATTGAAGCTGTCAGCAAATATAGCCGAACGCAATCGTTTTTCTTCGTAGCACGTACAATTACGCGAGCGTTATTGCCGCTGATGCAAGCCCAACCGTTTCAAGTGAATTCGAAAGTGAAAACGATGAAATGGCATTCAGGTGAAATGATATGACACGGAAAGAAGACAAAACAAAAGAAAAGAAAAGAAAAGCGGAGGAGAATGGCAGGTGAAAACAATGTTGACGGAAACAGGAAATACTAGCGATTCACTAGAGGACGCCCCGTTTAGCGAAGAGTTTTAAGCGAAAGCAAATTAGGTAAGCGCACTGATATTGCCAGACTGACACGCAAGTCTATTATTGTAATTGCGTCAATTCACGCATAACGGTTACTTTTCGGATATTTATGAAATCGAGAGTTGCTCTCGAATAATTTTACTCTCACTCTTTTTTTTACGGTTCGTATGTGGATTGGTAGACGGCATATGAGTCGCTTGCTTTAGTCACGTGTTGATGACATTTAAGTGCAAATCGTTTAAGAACTATTTTCGGTAACTATTTTTATTTATAATTCGATTACTTTTTTGGATATAGGCATTTTTGTAATTTTTATTTTTCATTATCAAAGCTTATTTATTATTCTTATAGTTGCGAAACTAATGACATCTGTTCAAAATATATAATATCTAAGTTAATACAGGGTGGTTTTTAGGTTCCAGATCGATTTTGTTTGGCCGCCATTTTAGTTTGGATGACATTTGTCCGTTGGCATTTGAGAGTCGTACAGAGTTATCGATAATAATTTATTATGGAATATTTAATGTCGCAACAACGTGTGGAAATTATTACAATATTTTATTAAAATAATTATTCAATTATTAATACGCGGACAAAATTACGTGATTTTTTCGGTGGTAATCATATGCCGAGCAAGTCAACCACCATTCAGCGTATAAAGAATAATTTTGAAAATATGCATACACTAGGAGATAAAGCGAACACTGGGCGATAATTAAGTCAACGTATACCTGAAAATATTGACGCAGTGAGACAGAGCTTTGCTGAATGTTCGGGTTGCTCTCATCGATGCCGTGCACAAGAATTATTGTTAAAAATTCTGAAAAAAGATTTGCGTTTTTATCCATGCAAAATTCAATTGAACCGTAACACAACAGCTGCAAGCAAATGATCATGAATGGCGGTGCGACCGGGGTGGTCGAGTATATTATGGAGCTCCGTATAGACGACCACCATTTTTGGGAAAAAAATCATTATAAGCGACAAAGCACACTTGTTAATAAATAGAATAGCAGCTATTGAGGCACTGAAAACCCTCAAATGATAGACCAAAGACCACTACTCCCTCGTAGAGCAACTGTATGGTGTGACATTTGGGCCGGCGGCATTATTGGATCACATTTCTTTTAAGGATGCTGGAGGCAATGCCGTAACAGTCACTGGTAACCACTATCAAGACATGTTGGACCACTTTCTTCTACCCGAATTGGATCAATTAGGCCTAGAGAACATGTGGTTCCAACAAGACGTTGCCACATCAAACACAACTCGTGCTACGATGCAAATTTTGAGATAAATTATTCCCAGCCAAATAATGTTAAAAAGTGGTGATATCCATTGTGACTGGCCCCCAGGATCCCCTGATTCGAACCATCCCGATTTCTTCGTATGGGGGTACTTGAAGGAAAAGGCGTACACTAAGAAACCAACCACAATCTCGATGTTTAAAAACAACATTCGAAACAAAATTACTGAAATAACACCAGAAGTCTACGAAAATGTTATGAAAAATGTGCTTAAAAGAGCCCGACGCCAGAAGTGGGTATTTGACATATATCATATTCCATACGTAATGCTATAGCCGATTGAGCTATTTTAACCGTGAGAAGCGCATTTGTCTGAAGATGTCATTCTTTAAAAAAAATGAACAAGGAGAGACTATTACTAACAATTCTGAGCTCTATGGCCGCATGAAAATCCCCGAGACTATGTATGGGACTCTGAAAAGCCACAAGTGGCTATAAAAACAACGACAACTAAACTTTTAACATTCACTTCAAAAATGTTTACAAATTTTTCTAATAGTTTGCAAACCGTTTGGATCTACACTGCCATTCGTAAGGCATTTGATAAATTCCCCACTTTATCATTTTGTTAAAACTGAAAAAAAACTGGGCTTTCTTCTAGTACTTATTAATTGGTTTAGATCCTATTTAACAGATAGGACTTATTACCTATCTGTCTGAAAGCTTACATTAAAAGGCATTAAAGCTGGTATTCCTCAGGGTAGCCATCTTGGTCCCTTACTTTTAATTCTTGCAATTGATGACATTGTCAAAACTAATTAATCATATTAAACGAACTGAATCGGTGCAACGCAATTTTGTTAGGTTTCCATTGAAAGATTTGCAAAATACACAGATCGGCTTAGTTTACTTAAGAGGCATACACTTAACAAAGGACGCAACGTTGCTGATTTGATCGTTATTAATCAACTTTTTAAGTCAAAGATTGACTGTCCGGCTCTTGGAAAAAGGGTTTCGCTTAGACGACTTGAATACAATTTAAGAAAGTGCTTATTCTACACGTTACCTCTTCTGCGTTTTATTATGGATTGCACGAACAAATTAATCGTTTGTGGATTTGTGTTCGTGCTTCCAGGGAATTGACTCTTACTGAAAATACTTTCTTTTTTCTCGACTTGTTGGCCGGTTTTCAGATTTATTCCCTCTTTTGAGCTAAATCTTATTGATCGGTGAATGTTTCTCAGCATTTTCTGTTTCAACGAGTTTTCAGAACAATGCCTTTTTTAAGAGATGAACCTGAATCTTAAAAAAGTCGTTGTATCCCTAATATGGGGTTCTGAAAACCCCTTGAATAACTGAGGCTATTTGTGACCAAGACTATTTGCGCTTAGAATCCATAAGTAATTATTAATTCTATTTAATTAACAGATAATTGTATTTGTTCCAATCTTAAAGATTTTAATCTGGACCGTATGTGATTTCAACAAGATAACGCCACAAGTCAAACAACAGAACCGATTTTGGCTTCATTATGTGAAAAATTCCAGGACGCGTAATTTCGAGATTTGGTTATGTTAATTGGCCTTTAAGATCGTGCGATTTGACACCGTGGGACTTTTCTTTTCTCATGGAGCTACGCAAATAATTGGATTTACGTAGACAATTCTCAAACTTAAGTGTATTAAAAATCGACATCCATCAAGTAATGGCTGAATTGCATTCAAAAATGTGCCAAAAATCATCTTAAAAGGATCGACTCCTGCAAGAAGCAATGTAACAATATATTTTTTTGAATTACTATTAAAAAAATAAAAATTTCTAAGAAAAGATCTAGAACTATTTAAATAAATAATTTTGTTTGTCAATATGGAAAACGTTTTGTCTTCGAATATTTTTTTAATCGATTTGAAAAATGTTCATTTTTATGAACATTCTAATCTTCTATACATAACAGCATATGGAAATTATTCTTTAACAATTTTCGTACATAGATGAAATGTCACAAAAAATAATATATCATTTCATCAGCTCTCTCCGTTATTTTTTTTAACTTTCATTTTTATTTTAATTAAAATAAATACAAAAAAAATCATTTATTCAATTAAATCTCAAAAAAAGTTTTTATTTAAGTTTTTTTTTACATTTTTGAATAAAGGAAATTGTTATTCGTTTTCTCTAAAATTTTTTGAATTTTGTTCAATATACCTTTGAGAGTTTAGATCTATTAAACTATATCAACAAAGAAGAAAATAAGTGACAACTCGTCAATCTATGTCTTCAGTTTAATTAAATGAACATGCTTTCTGATATTTCATAAAAGATTTGATGCCACCAAAAATTTGGTCCCAACAAAAATTATACACTATATTAATTTTACCGCAAAATAAAAAAAAATATGTGCAAAAAAATTAACGTACAAACTCTTGTCCCAAAAAAAATTGTGACGAAAATTATCGTTCTAATACCAAAAAATTTGTCTCAAAAAAATTGGTCGAAAAAGGGTTTCATTTGAAAAAGTCTACGATAAATTGTATCAAAAAATTGTTCGCAAAAAAAAGTCATGCCCAAAAAAATGTCGGCCAAAAATTTGTACCCGCAGAAATTGACCAAAAAAATTTTTATTTCTAAAAAAAAAAATTGTATCAAAAACGTTTGTCTCAAAAAGACATTTGACACAAATTCATTCCAATATTTTCTCCCAATAGCATTCGTCAAAAAAAATATATGTTAAAAAATTTAGTCCGAAAAAAATGTCCCAAAAAATTTGTCCTAAAAAAGACTACTAAAAGATTCTGCCCAAAAAAACTTTTAACCAAAAATTTCGTCTGAAAAAAAAAGTACTCAAAAATGTTTATGTCACAAAAATTACATGGCACACTAGTTTTTTAACGAAAAAAATTGTCGAGAAAGTTTTGTATCAAAAATATGATATTTAATACAAATTTTTCCCAAATATTTTTCGTAATAGCATTCTATCCCAAAAAAACAATCTGAGCATTACAAAATTTTTTTCCAGAAAAAGTTTTTCCGCAAAAAGTTGGACTTAAAAATTATGCTCAAAAAATTATTGAAACGAATGTTTAAAATAAATGTCCCAAAAATTGTGTCTTTAAAAAAGCGCACTAAAAGATTCTACCCAAAAAAGATTTTACCAAAAATTTCGTCTGAAAAAATGTACTCGAAAATTTTTATGTCACACAAATTACATGTCACGCTACTTTCTTTCTCGAGAAAGTGTCTTAAAAAAATATGTTCCAAAAAACATATCTTAAAAAATGAGCACTAAAAAATTCTACCCAATAAAGTTTTGTCGAAACTTTATTGGGTAGAATATTTAAAAATTGTCGGAAGACTAAAATAACATTTATGTACGAATTTGTCGAAATATATTTTATTAAAAAAATCATTCCGAAAACCATATTCCAAAAAACGTGCTTAAAAAAATTCTTACAGAAAAAGTTTTGCCCATCCCAAAAAAATTACATATCACATAAATTTTTTCCTAGTAGCATTCATCCCAAAAAAATTAGGTTAAAAAATTCTGTCCCAAAAAAAACTTGTATAAAAATCGAAGCACTATAAAAATTTTACCCAAAAAAAAAAGTTTGACTTAAAAATTATGCCCCGAAAAAATTATTAAAAAAATTATATTTCACAACGAATTTGTCCCAAATATATTTTCTTAAAAAATTCGTCCCGAAAACCATATTTCAAAAAACTTGTTTCAAAAAATTCGTACTGAAAAAGTTTTGCTCATCTCAAAAAATTTACATGTCACATAAATTTTTCCCAGTTTTTAGCGTTCGTCCCAATATAATTTAATATAGTTCTATCCCAAAAAAACTTGTATTAAATCTAAGCACTACAAAAATTTTATCCAAAAAAAGTCATGCCCCAAAAAAATATTGAAAAAATGTTCGTGTTTTAAAAGCTGTTGCCAATTTTTTATTGCAAAAATATTAATTTTGCAATATTACGAGTAATTGTCCCAAAAAATTTCGCTCAAAAATTTAGTCCCAACAAAAAATGTTCCAAAAAATTTGGTCCGCACCAAAAAATTTTACCCAAGTTTTTCGGTCGAAAAAAGTAATTCTACGCCTAAAACAATCGCCTTTTTAAAAGTTGTATTTACAAGAAATAGTCCCACTTTTTGGCGAGTCGCAAAGTTGTTTAATGTGGCCCATGCTGCCGTATCAAATCAAATTAGGCAAGCTGAAAATAAATTTAAAGTGAAAATATCCAAAAAGTGTTTAGTACAAGTTTTCCGGTCACATAAAATCTAGATTCCTAAGAAGTCATTGAGTCACTAAATGGTCTCAAGATCGTGTCACTAAACATTAGGTTCTTTGGTAGAAATGTAGCTTACCTTAAAAATACTTAACGAAACACTTTTCTATGATGTTTTCGTTGATAAATAATTTGATTGGCACATATTCGTTTGTAAATTTATGGTTCGCCTCATAAAAAGGATCTCTTTTAAAGATGGAAAACTTTTTGTCGTTGAGCAATAAAGAATATTTTTAAAAGTTACTGTCAATTATACTAAATCAACCTAACCTAACTCAACCATGCCTAACCGTACTTAACATAACCTAACCTCAATACAGTCTGAGCAAACCCAGTCATAAAGTGAATGGCGTCAAATTTTACACATTATGACTTTTAACCTTTTCATTTGGCTTTTTGTCCGTTTCTTACGTATTTTATTATTTGCATTTTTTACTGTTGTTGTTTTTGATAGCGTTTAATTTATTTTCTTAACCATTTTTATCCCATTTTTCTTTCAAAAAAAAGAACAATTTTTTCTTAATCTGCCTGAGACAATATGCACTGTTTATGTTATGTTAGGTAATAACAACAATAATTCGGTTAGGAATTATTTATGGGCAATTTCGGTGAGACTTTTTATCTAATGCGGTGTTGTTTCACTTTCGTACACAAAAAAATACCGACGTTTATCAAGCGATCTATCTATTCCTATCTTCGTCAATTTGACTATCTATCGGCTATTATAATGGGAACTTTTTGTAGGTTTTTTTTTACCGTTTTATTATTACGAGTTTTTCATTTTTATTTCTTTCAAAAGTGTTTACTTTTACCCTCCATATGACATCCTCACTTTTACACTTGTTATTATGATTATTTCCTTAGACGAAAAATACTTGTTCAATCTCGTTTAGTCTAAAAGTTATTTTTAAATTCGGACTAAAAGTTACAATTGATTATTTGCAATAGGCAGTCTTTTTGAATTTTTTGAAAATCATCGCTTTTAAAGCTGCATATTATAACAATTTATTTTTATTTTTCAATTAAAACGAAGCTCATCAATTATTTTTGAATCAAAAACTAATTCAAGAATTTTCTTTAATTTGTGAAAAACTTTTCTTCTGTTCAATATTAAACTTAAAATTACATTTAATTTTAAAAAAAAAGAAAACTTGATAAACTTAATTAAAAAACCGAAACTGAAAAGAAACAACAGCGCCATCTCCTAAGGCATTTATGGAAATTACGAAATTAAAGGAATGCCGCGCCATCTTTGGTAATAAATAATGAGTAAAATTCAATGTTATTTGATTTTTTTGCTTATAAATTAAGATACAATGTGTTTTTTGTTTTCTTATTTTTCGTAATAATAAAAAAGCCGAAAAAAAAATCAATAATAAAAATCTATAAAGGCAAAATTTCGTATCCCAAACAATTTCGGTGACTTAAGCAATTTGTTAGTGAGAAATTAAAATTAAAAGAAATTTCTAAAAAATAAGTAAAGAAAAAAAATCAAACAAAATTTTCTTGAAAATCAAAACGAAGTGAATTCTCTAAAAATTAAAAACTGTAAAAATTAAAAGCCCCAAAAAAAATTTACAAATATTCCAAAAATTAAAAATTTAGAAAATTTTCTGAAATTTAAAAAAAAAATAGCAAAAGTTTCTTCTATAAAAAAGGACAATTAAAACAAAATTAATGAAAATTTCATGATAAATTCAAAATCAGAAAATTTTCTCAAAATGCAAATAAAAAATTAAGGAAATTATCTAAAAAATTAGGACTAAGCAAAATTCTTCTCCTTAAATTAAAATTAAAATTTTAAAAAATTTGAAGAGTAAAAATAAAGAAAACCTTTTTAAATATTACATAATAAAAATTCTCATAAAAATTAAAGTAAAAATTTTAGAAAATTTGCTAAAACAATTAAAATTAATAAAAATTAAAATTATAAACTTCAAAAATTTTCAATCCAAAAAAATTAAAAATTTATAAAAAAAAGAGAGCCAATATTAAAAATAAAAACAATAATAAAAAAAGAAAGGTGAAAAATAGAGAAAATGAAAAAAATTTACAATTAAGACGGTTTTAATGCAAAGTTGTTTAAAAATGGAAAGTAGTTAATTTTGAATAAAAAAATTGAAAGTGGAAAAAAATTCAGAAGATTCCCAAAAATTTAAAAAGCCTCTAAAAGTTGAAATCTGATCAATATTATTTAAATTGAAAATATTTTTATATTAACTAAAAGAAAAAACCTCAAAAATGAACTTATTTTGATTTTTCTCTTTAATTTAGCCTCTTTTTTTAGTTGAAATTTTGCTATTGGCGCCAAAAGTTTTAAGGGCCAACCAATTTTATGAGCTCAACGATTTTTTTTTCTCAGATAACTTTTTTCTTCTTTTTTTTTTGTTGAATTAAAACAAAAAATTCAAATTATATAAAAACAAAATTATTGTATAATAACTGATAAAAAGACAGGTGTTTTTTTTTACTTTTTCAATACGACACAAACTGTTAAAAGTTATCCAAATTACACTGACAAATTTTTAATTAAAATCAAATAAAATCAAAAACAAAAACAACAACAATGCCTTCGATGGAATATGTTTAATTAAAAAAAAAAAAAAAAACTAAAAAAAAATATCAAATCGAAAATTACGAAAGTATGAAAACGAATTACGTAAGTGTCAGTTGTTTAATTACGTAAAAAGAAATAAATTTAAATATTTCAAAAAAAAAAAAATATCGAATAAAAATAATAATGAAAATGAGAATATTTAAAAAAAAAACAACAACAACAGTAAAAAACCACTGTTTTTTTAGTCAACGTTGCCAAATTGCCTTTATTCTGTCCAACCAAGAAGAGAGCACGAAAAAAAAAATGGCGACCCCCCAGCATGGCAGTATTTTGACAATTAATTTGGTATTCTGTGTGTGTGTTTTTTTTCATAATTAATGGCAGTTTTATTTTGATAAAAGCCCAGGGGGAGAGAAGGGTGATCATTTTAATTATATATATTATCAGTACTATTGCTAGTTTTATGGACAAAAGTTTTTATTAACTACAATTACGCCATCTTGTGCCATTTTATATCGTATACTCTTGCGTGTATGTTTTCCCTTTTCTTTTTAATTTTTCAATTGAATTTTTCTACTCTGCAATCTAATTTCAATTGAACATTTAAATACGATAATATTTAATAAAACCCAACCCGTTCAGCTCTCGTTGCCCGCCCTCGTCGTCATCATTTTCCATATTTAATCGAAATATGAAAATGAAAATCTGAACTTTCGGCGTATAAGAATTTCTGTCCTCGAAACCTATTTTTCCTAATAAAGGCAAGTACGAGTGTCCATAATTCGAAAGTACACTTTTCAGTTTAACCAATGCAAAATTACGATTGCAATTGCTCGCACTTATCACGATTCAATTTTTCGATACACAATTCCGTGCCTTTCAATAATTTTTTTTCTTTCCATTTTAATATTATTGCAATATTTTTTTTGATGACTCTTAAAAATAAGAACCTTGACCCTCCTTTCTCTCTCTCTCTCTCTCTCTCTCTCTATATATATATATAAATATATATATATATATATATATATATATATTAATCGAACCTTTACAAAAAATAAAAATAAAAGCAAAAGTTTGACTTAAATGTAAAAGGAAAAAATATTACATGCAACTTTTTTATTTGATTTCTGCTTTTCTTTTGTAGGCGCAATAAATTGGAAAACAATTTCCAATAATTAACCATTAACATAACAAAACTACCTTCTACTTATATTTACCAATTCTTAAGTAATACCTTGCCTCGCTGGTGCTCTTCATGGCAGTATCGTTGGTGCCATTTCATTGCATACCATATATATAAAAAAACCGCTTATCCAGTTTGCGCTTTGAAAAGTGAAATTACTTAAATAATGTATTTTTTCATTTCAGATTTTTATAAAAGTTTTATTTTTTATATTAAATTACTTAAATCTTTCAATCATGTAAGGAAAATATTGTTTTTTGTTCAAATAGCCGCTACGAGAGTTTTGAAAATTGTCTGTACGGTCTCAGAGGCCTTTTCGCCCAACAAAGCCAAAATATGTCTAATTGTGTGGCTTGTGGTGTTATATCATTGAAACCACATATGGTTTTGATTAAAATTTTTAAGTTTATACTTAGATAAATAATTTATATCAGACAGTCACTTTTAGCAGATTGTGGATTTTTGAACCCTTAAAAAATGTAAAATGCTGGTTTTTGACATATTCACTGAGCCTTATCGCTGAAACTACAAAACGTGGGTACAGTGGAAGCGCTACTTTTGTAGAAAGTTTTTATAATATTTGTGAATTGTTTGGTAGCCAAACTGTAATGGCAAACTATAAAATAAATAAATGCTATCTTGAATGATATATTCTCGGGAGTACGAATTAAAAACCGCCGTTTGAGGCTTTATTGTGAAAAAATTCTCCAGATACCAAGTGTATAAGCTTAAATCCGCTGTATTTTAGTCAAAAAACGCATGTTTATTTTATAGAAAGCAAAAACAAATTTATTCAAAGTACTTGCCCTCGCCAGCTATTTTTCCCATTCCTCGGGCAATTTGTGGATATCACGCCAAAAAAATTTCTTCTTTTTCGAAGCAAGCCATTTTCGGACGTCTTTGTAAGAATCGAAAGTGGTGCTCAGCGAGCGCGTGGCCTATTGACGAAAACAGGTGGTAGTCGGAAGAGGGGAGGTCTAGTGAATAAGCGGGGTGGGGTAACACCTCCCAGTTGAGTGTCTCCAAGTAGTTTCGGACCATTTTTGACGTGTACGATGGTGCGTTGTCATGGAGGAAAATCAGCTTGTCGTGTTTTTGTTGATAATCCACCCTTTTTTCACGCAGAGCACTGTGAAATTTGATCAGTTGTTGGTAGTAGCGGTGGGGGAAGATGTTGATGGTTGGACGGGATCAACCCACGATTTCTTGCGTTTAGGATTCTCGAAATATATCCACTTTTCATCGCCTGTCAGCATCCGATGCAGGAACGACTTTCTTTTTTTGAGGATATTACTCAACCAGTCATTTCCATACGCACTTAGACGTATGGAAATGACTGGTTGAGTAATACCCAATTGCTCCACGAGCATTTTTTGTAATTGGGTATCGTCTTATACAAAAGAGCCTGCAATTGATGGTCCTCAACCTTACTAGGCCGATTTTCACGCTTCTTATCCCACAAGTCAAAATTGCCGTCTTTGAACCGACCAAGCCAATCTCGACACGTTGTTTCCGATAAAGCACTATCACCATAGGCCTCCATAAGCATTCGATGCGATTCGGCAATCGATTTCTTCAAATTGAAGCAGAAAAGCAGAGCTTCCAGCATATGCTCTTTTTCTGGCACAAAACTAGACATGATTACCAAATGAAAAATGTATGTTGTTGTACGAAGTTGCTGACAATGTGCACTGATTAATGTTGACAGATGTGAAACTCACAAAAAAAGTATGCCGTGCCCAAGGTAGCATAATACGCTCACTCACGCCATCTATGACCAAACAGCGGATTTAAGCGTATACCCCTGGTATATATGCTTTAATGTATTAACCATCGGTAGCCATAACTTTTTCCCTACTTTTTCTGGCAGCATTCAGACTTCATGTCGAAAAAACTGGTTGTCTTTTGAGGCGTTCCACGAATTTTTGGTCGCTTCGTAAGATCGTAAGTGTTGCTCAGCCAGGCCACGCGTCATCGATCGGAAGAGGTAGTAGTCGGAAGGGACAATTTCTGGTTAACACGGTAGATGGGGCAGGACGTCCCATTGCAGTATTTCCAGGTAGGTTTTATCCACCTTGGCAACATGTGGCTGAGCGTGGCCGTTTTTTCTTCAATGCTCGGCTTAAACGCGTTAGTTGTGTTCGGTAAGGAGCTCCTGCAATGGTTTGACCTGGTTGCAACAGCTCATAATTAATCACGCCGACTTATTTCCACCAAATACATAGCATGAACTTCGGCGCTCACACGATTTTTTTCGCTTTGTATTATCGTAACGGATCCACTTTTCATCGCCAGTCAAAATACGATACAGAAAACCATTTCTTTTTTGCCGTTGGAGCACGTGAAAAAACGCCGCTGGACATCTCTCGGCTTCAAATCGCATGGCACCAAATTTCCTTGATTTTGGATCGTTTCCAAGGCTTTTAAACGATAGAAAATTACCTTTTGAGTCACGCTCAAAATTCTGCGTCTTCAAAATTGTTCACCGGTTCGAGACGCTTCTTATATTCTACGTCGAAATCTCCACTATTGAAGCGTTGGACCTATTTGCAATACTTTCTCTCACTAATACAAGCCTCACCATAAGTTTCTACAATCATTCGACGCGCCTCAGCCGCAGATATTTTCAAATTGAAGCCGTGACGATTATTTGGCTCAAATTTCGACATTTGCACGTACAAAAAATATATAGTGCCGATAAAAAGTCACAAAAGTAATGATGGAGAGTTGTTGACGATTTGACATTTTTGATCCAATATTTTGGACCAGCATTTACTGCTGGCGCTATCTATTGGAAAACGGCGGTTTCCTCATTTGTACTCCCAATACTTTGACAGCTGTCAAATGATAAGATTGCTCTTTTCAAACCGTCAAATGAATAATCCGGTACTAGTACAAATTTTGATAAAAAGTCCAACTTGACTTCATTTTCTATTTAGTTATGTTAGAAGTTAAGCACAGATTTCCGGCTATTTGACCGCTAATCTTGACTTACAGATGGTTTCCAAAATTGAATATTGCAAAAACTAACAAAATCTTAATCTTAACTCGAGGCGAATTAGCTTCTTAAAATCAAGTTTAACTTTATTATGTAAAAATAACATTTTGAACTTTATAGTGATTCATCTAACAGCCACATTTGACTGTTCATAAATTCTGCTAGCTCATTTAAGATATTGTGGCAAAGTGCACTTAAAACTGAAACATGCACACATGTGGCAAAGTGCACTTAAAACTGACACATGCACACAACATGCATGCAAATACATTGGATTGTATGCGGCTGACCACGATGGCAACATATGTGCGTTGCATAGTCAGTCGTACGAGAGCATCCGTCAACAACACACGCAAATCCGTATTTCGTTAACAACACGTGTAGATTATCAAAATTAACATAGAAACAAAATAAATAAATATTACAACTAAATAAATGTGTTTTAATTAACAACAAGTTATTAAAACCATATTGGTAAACCCGACGTAATCTAAAGTGTTCTCGTACGACTCATGTTTGTGCGTGCTATTGTGAAATTCAGCACATAGTCATAAGAGCTGTAATTTCTCAAGTGCACAATTTGTTGGAAGCGTACTAATGGCAAAAAAGAAGAAAACTATATACGTGTACTTGGGCACAAATTGTAAGCGAAACGGCTGAAATGAAACAAGGAGAGCAGATTGTTACATTGACTGGCATTGCGTTTGTGTATGTACGTTATTTAGTTTGATGGTGAAATTGCACTGACAGATAGAAAAGAGACAACAAAAAAGGTGAACTTAACGCAAATAGGCCCAACTACTGCAAACATTGCAAAAGGTCAGTCTCCGCGTCACATAAGAGGCTTGCATCGAGTTCTGAGCCCAATTTATATACCGATGCCAAGCCGTTCATCAATTTCAGCAGGAAGTGGTTCTAATTCTGACAACGCCCATCAAGCTAATCAACAACAATCAGTGTTACGATTGATTCAAGCTGTAGTTGATTCATCTGTAGATGCTGACGTTCACGTTCAAATTAATGCACCAAATCTACTCACATTTGGTATACCACCACAGACGCAAACTCTTCCACAACAAGTACAGCCAATTCAGCAACAACAGCAATCGCTTCAGCAACAACACGAATCGCTTCAGCAACAACACCAATTCACATTTGGTATACCATCACAGAATTCAAACTCTTCTGCAGCTTCCCAACAATCATCTGGCCAACAACAACAACGCACAAACACAGCAACCAGTACTGCAACCAGCATTGCAGCCAGAAAATCAACGACAACGAACTTGAACAAAATGAAAAATCAAAGTTCGTCGTTAAAAACTGCGGCGTACCGCAACCAGCGCTGCAACTAGCACTGCAACCAGCACTGCAACTAGCACCGCAACTAGCGCTGAAACCAGAACCGCAACTAGCGCTGCAACTAGCACCGCAACCAGCAATGCAACTAGCACTGCAACCAGCACTGCAACTAGCGCTGCAACCAGCACTGCAACCAGCATTGCAGCCAGAAAATCAACGACAACGAACTTGAACAAAATGAAAAATCCAAGTTCGTCGTTAAAAACTGCGGCGTATCCAATGAACTCCACCGAATAGATTCGTCCATTTTTTAACGTAACCAAGTCACTGGTGGGGGAGTATGTGGCAAAGTGCACTTAAAACTGACACATGCACACAACATGCATACAAATACATTGGATTATATACGGCTGACCACGGTGGCAACATATTTGCGTTGCATAGTCAGTCGTACGAGAGCATCCGTCAACAACACGCGCAAATCCGCATGTAGATTATCAAAATTAACATAGAAATAATATAAATAAATATTACAACTAAATAAATGTGTTTTAATTAACAACAGGTTATTAAAACCATAATATATTTGCTAAGACTGCAAAGCCCATAAAATATTTAGGTTATATCTGTCATTTTTGCAAAGGTCCAAACTCATTAAACGTACACTTGATAAGTTTAGAATGACTTTAGATTATTTAATTTACATTTGTTGGCTATACAGAGCCCTTCACATATTTAAGTTATATCGAAATACACCAACTCCATTGGTATGTCTAGAGAGACTTCTCCCTACAACAATCTTGGCTCATTTCGGTCATATTGTGCCTTTACAGAACACTTTATAAAATACCAGACGCATCTATAAAAGCTAAAACGATCCTGACTCATTCGAGAAATATTTGGCGAGCCTAGAGCGACTTTGGCTTATTTAAGTTATATTTTAAAGAACCCTTTACATAATTAAGTCAGATCTACCATCCCTACAAAGACCCAACTCATTTAAGACACACTTGGCATGTCTAGAGCGACTTTGGCTCATTCAACTCACATGTGTCAGCTCTGAAAGAACGCTTCATCATCAAAGCCATATTTGTCAGCTGTATACAGCTCCTCATAAAATTAACTTATATCTGGCATCCCTACAGAGAACCGAACTCGTTTAAGATACACTTGGCAAGCCAGAGTGACTTTGGCTTATTTAATTCACATTTGTTAGCCCTACAGAGCCCCGTACATGTTCAAGTCATATCTGGCATCCCTACAGACACCCTATAAAAGACTCTGATTCGCCAACAAAAACTCCGGCACATCGGGCCAATAACGTCTTTAAATTGTTTTCTCAAGTTTAACTTATAATTTTTTGAGCATAACAAAAGTCAAATTTTTCTTACTTCAAAATTAAGCAACCAAAAATGGGCTGCTTTCTTTTCTTAAAAATCTGATCTTAATTTAACAAAAAAAAGGTCTTTCCTTGTGATTGCTTGGCCTTGGATATAATTTCAGTTTTCGACCAAATGAGTTTGTGTAAAAGATTTTCCATGGAAAATTGTGATCACCACTGATCCAAAGGGCACCATTTTCACATATACGATCGCATGTGGAAGTTTGGTTGATGACATAATAACAGCCCCCAACCTGATTCGTCTGCTCAGATACTCCGCATTTATTGATTTTTTTTTCTTTCTCGAAATCTCATTTAAGCTGCTCACTTTTACTTTGCTTGTTATTAGCTTTGTTGGTTTTTATCTTTTTTATTTTCTTATTCCTTTTTTGTTGTTGCTTTTGAAATTTTTCGCAAAGTTAAAAAAAATCTATGAGTCAATTGGAAAAATTTCAAAAATTTCGTAAAATTCATAAAAATACTCGTAACTGTAGTTTAGTAATCGATATTATTTTGCTGATTTATAAAAATTTATTGGCATCATGTACAGGCACAGAAAAAGGCAAGTAGACCTTGGTCTATATGAGTTGGTATTTTTCTTAAAAGTGAACAATTTTTTGTTCTCAATAACTGCACATTTATTGACGAAATATAATACTTTATAAACAATTAAAAAAACTAATAATATTCAACTAAATCTTGGCAAATTTTCTAGTGTCTTTACTATTTAGCTGCTTGGCAAAATGTTTTTTAGTCGAAAGTAGTTTCCATTTTCATATGGCAGATTTTTGCTGCTGATTTTTTTCTCGATTTGACAAATCATTGTGAAAAAGGTATTTTTTTACCATTCCATCAAAGCCGGTATCAGATTGTGTTGATTTGAGAAGACACAACGAAGATACGTAGTTAGGGTCATAGTTAAAAACAAAATGGCTGACACGATACATCTTAAGTTAGGTTAGGTTAGGTTAGAGTGGTTAGGCCAAAGTTGGGTCCGTTGTGATACCACATAATCATCAAACTTGATGTGACCCTAAGAAACTCAGAACCAATTGGAAGCGATTGCAAAGCGTTTGATTTTTGTGGCATCCATGCACGAAATATAACAGGGTTCTCGTTTTGAGGGATATGAACAGAAAAGGTGAGAAATTGTCTCCTCTTCCTCCTCGTCTATACAGATACAACCGAAGTCATTTGAGGGGATATCTAGTCGTCTAGCGTATCTCCCTTATATGCAATGATCTATAATGATCCCTACCTATCCTCGGTAAGCTTTCCATTCTCTTCTTATTCTAGGGGTGTATTGAATCCAGCGAAAGGAGGTATGTAACAATTTCATAGCCTAGCCTAGTACCATTTCCAGCTAACTCATCTGCTTTACAGTTTTCTGGAATGTCACTATGTCCAGGAACTTAGCATAGATAAACATTGAACTGGTTGGGAATCTCATTCAGATACCTGTCACAGTGCTTAACAGCTCTCGATCTTATAATGGGTGGTTCAAGCGATACAATGGCTTTCTGACTATCGGTGAAAAATACGATCAACACGTCACGAGTAGCCAGAAAAGCTGAAGCTGCAGCCTTACGAATAGCCAGAATTTATACATGAAATACACTACTCTGATCTAGGAGTCGTAAGACCATGTTTATATTCAAAAATATGGAGAAGACCCCTACTCCTCTAACGTCCCGCCTCCTTAATCCATCAGAGTATATTTCTACATTTAATACGTGCGCTTTACCTTGCGTCTCTCCTAAGTAGTACCTTAGGAGAGAAGTACACTTCCTTGTGGTCATGGAGACGGATATTTTTACGACTTTCCTCTTTCAATCCATCCACGCTCATGGTGAAGCTAAACATATGTGAGGATTAACATAGGAAAATCAATGGATCATTCTTGGCAGTAGTTAAGGTCTTGACAATGTCAAATCGGTCTGCCGAAGAATGGGCGGCCCCTGACCCCGAGTTCGCATTTAAAATCGATTACTTTGAATGTGGAGCAACCTTTCTTTTAAGTTCCCGTAGTAACACCTACCAGAATTTCAGGGCTCGTACCTCCGAAGCACTGTTAGGTTTTTTGTGCCATGCGCCATGCTCCCATTGAGGGAATCGTAGGAATCGCATTTATAAAATCACATCACACCGCTTGTTATTTTTTCGCTTGTTGTTTATTTTTCGCTTGTTATTTTTTTTCGCTACTTTAACGCCAACCATAATTTTTCGTCAGTTTTATGTTGATTGTTGGCACGATTTATCCAATGTCGGATAACTACTTTTGCCCCATGTTAGCGACTGGCCAGCATAACGATGATAAGCTGGTATATACTTAATATCTATGGCTGATTCCTCCTGCATCGTCCCGTATTCCTGCTCAGTACTACTAGGAATTTTTGATTTATTCCGTTATTTTAGGAATTTCTTTGTTATCCTTAAGGATCTTTACATGCTCGAAACGATTTTCGGTCCACTGCCTTGATTCCCTCAGACGTAGAGCCGATCTAGTGGCCAGATCCTTAACATAGCATGGTCTCAAGAGCCGCTGTAGGTGACGTTTTAAGCGCACCAGTAATGCATATGCATGCTAATTTCAGGACTCTTTTCAGATCAAAGGGCCATAGGTTAGAATGGGCCTTACTATCGCTGTGTATATCTAACGTAACACTTGAGGTGGTAGCTCCATTTGCCTTTTTCCAGGCATACAGTGTAACGTTGGCTTTTTTAATACGGTCTTTCACTTTCAGTTTCGAGCTGAGATTCCAGTCAATGATCACTCCTAAGTACCTTGTATGAATAGGAAAATACAGAGACGGGGGTAGGGGGTACCCTTTGAGCTTTGGAGGCTTAATAGAAGGCGTTTTGTACGCCCTCGTAAACAGAACAAGCCTTTTCTTGGAGCGATTGACTTCCAATCCGCATCTGAGGGATTGACTACCAAACTACATGAGAGCAAGCGAGGCTGTTTCAATAAGGTCTCTTAGGCGTGTCTTATATTTGGAAGATATTTCCGATAATTATGATAGCCTCCACATCAGCGTAAGCAATATCCTTCAACCCATATTTTTTTGAAAGAGGTGAGGAGGTCATTTGTTTATTCGTATGCCAAATTCGGAAGTGAGTGTATACGACCCCGTGTTAGTGTCATAATGACAGAGTTTTTTTTTTTAAAGCATGGTATTACAAGTTTTTGTTAGTTGTTATTTTTACTAACAATTTGAATTTGCTAAATTGAATGTAATCAGAGAAAAGATCCACTATTTTTTGATCTTCGATGTTTGTTATTTTAAGTTCCAGTAAATTACAATATCTTGTATAAAGAATATGCCAGAAAAAAGTCATTCTATTTGGTCTTTTTATGAAATTAAAAAATACTGCCATTAAGGGATATGCCAAAAAGGGGTTATCGCAATTTACCCTCTAATAAAAAAAATGAAAATATATGAAAAACATGTCGTCATGCCCTGTTTTTTTTTTGTTAAAAAAAACTGCTGTAAAAATACAATAGCCAGAAGAGAGCCAAGGCACTTTGGCTTCTTATGCAAAAATTACTGTTGTGAAAGAATATGTCAGCTAAGACCCATCGAACTTTGTCATTTTATGAACAGAAAATGCTGCCATCAAAACATATATAAAAAAGATACCGTCATGCTCTATTTTTTTAGTTAAACAAAACTGCTGTAAAAATACAATAGCCAGAAAAGAGGCAAGGCACTTGGCTCCTTATGCAAAAATTACTGTTGTTAAAGAATATTCCAGCTAAGAGCCATCGCACTTTGTCCTTTTATGAAAAGAAAATGCTGCCATCAAAAAATATATCAGAAAGGTGCCGTTATACCCTTTTTTTGTAGTTAGAAAAAACTGCTGTAAAAACACAATAGAGAGAAGAGAGCCAAGGTACTTTTACTTCTTGTGCAAAAATTACTGTTGTTAAAGAATGTGCCAGAAAAGAGTCATTCTATTTGGTCTTTTTATGAAATTAAAAAATACTGCCATTAAAGGATATGCCAAAAAGGGGTAATCGCAATTTATCCTCTAATAAAAAAAATGCTGCCATCAGAAAATATATGAAAAACATGTCGTCATGCCCTATTTTTTTTTAGTTAAAAAAAACTGCTGTAAAAATACAATAGCCAGAAGAGAGCCAAGGCACTTTGGCTTCTTATGCAAAAATTACTGTTGTTAAAGAATATGTCAGCTAAGACCCATCGAAATTTCTCATTTTATGAACAGAAAATGCTGCCATCAAAACATATATAAAAAAGATACCGTCATGCTCTATTTTTTTAGTTAAACAAAACTGCTGTAAAAATACAATAGCCAGAAAAGAGGCAAGGCACTTGGCTCCTTATGCAAAAATTACTGTTGTTAAAGAATATTCCAGCTAAGAGCCATCGCACTTTGTCCTTTTATGAAAAGAAAATGCTGCCATCAAAAAATATATCAGAAAGGTGCCGTTATACCCTTTTTTTGTAGTTAGAAAAAACTGCTGTAAAAACACAATAGAGAGAAGAGAGCCAAGGTACTTTTACTTCTTGTGCAAAAATTACTGTTGTTAAAGAATGTGCCAGCAGAGAGCCATCGCACTTTGTCCTATTATGAGCAGAAAATGCTGCCATAAAAAAATATATAAAAAAGATACCGGCATGCTCGGTTTTCTTAGTTAAAAAAAACTGCTGTAAAAATACAATAGCCAGAAAAGAGCCAAGGCACTTTGGCTTCTTATGCAAAAATTACTGTTGTTAAAGAATATGTCAGCTAAGACCCATCGAAATTTGTCATTTTATGAACAGAAAATGCTGCCATCAAAACATATATAAAAAAGATACCGTCATGCTCTATTTTTTTAGTTAAACAAAACTGCTGTAAAAATACAATAGCCAGAAAAGAGCCAAGGCACTTTGGCTCCTTATGCAAAAATTACTGTTGTTAAAGAATATGCCAGCTAAGAGCCATCGCACTTTGTCCTTTTATGGACAGAAAATGCTGCCATCAAAAAATATATCAGAAAGGTGCCGTTATACCCTTTTTTTGTAGTTAGAAAAAAGTGTTGTAAAAACACAATAGAGAGAAGAGAGCCAAGGCACTTTGACTTCTTGTGCAAAAATTACGGTTGTTAAAGAATGTGCCAGCAGAGAGCCATCGCACTTTGTCCTATTATGAGCAGAAAAATGCTGCCATAAAAAAATATATAAAAAAGATACCGGCATGCTCGGTTTTCTTAGTTAAAAAAAACTGCTGTAAAAATACAATAGCCAGAAAAGAGCCAAGGCACTTTGGCTTCTTATGCAAAAATTACTGTTGTTAAAGAATATGTCAGCTAAGACCCATCGAAATTTGTCATTTTATGAACAGAAAATGCTGCCATCAAAACATATATAAAAAAGATACCGGCATGCTCGGTTTTCTTAGTTAAAAAAAACTGCTGTAAAAATACAATAGCCAGAAAAGAGCCAAGGCACTTTGGCTCCTTATGCAAAAATTACTGTTGTTAAAGAATATGCCAGCTAAGAGCCATCGCTCTTTGTCCTTTTATGGACAGAAAATGCTGCCATCAAAAAATATATCAGAAAGGTGCCGTTATGCCCTTTTTTTGTAGTTAGAAAAAACTGTTGTAAAAACACAATAGAGAGAAGAGAGCCAAGGCACTTTGACTTCTTGTGCAAAAAAAAATATATATGAGAAAGAGGCAGCATATTCTGTATTTTAATTAAAAAAATGCTGCTCTTGTTCTTATAATTGAAAGTAATATCGTATGTGGAAAAAATATTTTACACTATGGGACTCAGAATACTGCTTTGAGAGAATTGAAAAAATTCTATTTTTTATCCCAAAATTCCATCAGATCGCTGCTAATTTTCTTTTTTTTTTTAAATCATAATTTACCTAAAAGTATTTATTTTCTTTTCAGTAAATTATAATTAAGGCTTCCCTCCTTTTGCAAAAAAAAAATATCGAATTTACTACAATAATCTTGATTGCATCTATTGTAGATAAAATAGAGGTAAACAATTTTGAATATCAATTTTGTTAAATATTTATATTTACTTATTAGGATCCACCTTTATTTATTATTAGTACAGAAACTGTTAATTCCTGTATATAACCTTGGATAAAAAAATAGAAAAAAATGGTCATTTTTTAAAGCCTAACTTCTCCATTTCTGTAATATTGAATAATTTTGAACTTGACAAAACATAATTGACTGATTACAAATAGTACGCTCAGTTGAGATTTGAAGGAGTTTTTTTTTAAGAACAAATTGTAAATCAAATGTAAATTTTTATTAAAGAAAATAAGAAAACAAAATTCTTATAATAATGGCCATACGGTTTTGCAAAGATTTTATTTTAATTTGTTTGTTTTTTTTAGTTTTTGTTTGTTGAATTATTTTTAGTCAGAATATTTTTTTAATGGTTTTTAGTTGACTATTGGTGTTATTAGTTGTTAAGTGATTTGTTTTTATTTTAATAGTTAGAATAATCACGTGTAAACATGATCTTATGTCGTATTCCTGCCTAATTTTCTGAATAGGGGAAAAAACAATTCATAAGCGAATTTATTTAAATGAGAAGCCCAAACAGGTGTATTATTAGTACCTGTCCTCGGCAACTATTAAAGGTGCTGCTACTATTAAATATTTACATATTTTCTACGCAACAAGTTTTCATGTAAATAAAAGTAAAAAGAAAATGAGTAGTCAAACTTGATCAAGAAAAATGTCCGAATTTTGTCCGAATTTATACAATTTCGAAAAGAAAAGTTTCTTTTTGGTAAATTGGAATTTTTTAATACCACTGAAATTTTGGATAAATTCTTGCACACGTTTCCATAGGAGAGTTCTATGAAAAATTGAAATAATTGTCTGTGCAAATAAAAATAATGTAAAAATTATTAAGATATGATGGTTGTATGATTAATACCTGTCCTCGGCAAGAGATGTTGCTGCTACTATTAAATGTTTACATATTTTCTTCGCAACAAGTTTTTATGAAAATAAAAGTAAAAAAAAAATGAGTAGTCAAACTTAATCAAGAAAAATTTCCGAATTTTGACCGAATTTATACAATTTTGAAAGAAAATTTTCTTTTTGGTAAATTGGAATTTTTTAATACCACTGAAATTTTGGATAAATTCTTGCACACGTTTCCATAGTAGAGTTCTATAAAAGAATTGAAATAATTGTCTGTGCAAATAAAAATAATGTAAAAATTATTAAGATACGATGGTTGTATGATTAATACCTGTCCTCGGCAAGAGATGTTGCTGCTACTATTAAATGTTTACATATTTTCTTCGCAACAAGTTTTTATGAAAATAAAAGTAAACAAAAAATGAGTAGTCAAACTTGATCAAGAAAAATGTCCGAATTTTGTCCGAATTTATACAATTTCGAAAGAAAAGTTTCTTTTTGGTAAATTGGAATTTTTTAATACCACTGAAATTTTGGATAAATTCTTGCACACGTTTCCATAGGAGAGTTCTATGAAAAATTGAAATAATTGTCTGTGCAAATAAAAATAATGTAAAAATTATTAAGATATGATGGTTGTATGATTAATACCTGTCCTCGGCAAGAGATGTTGCTGCTACTATTAAATGTTTACATATTTTCTTCGCAACAAGTTTTTATGAAAATAAAAGTAAAAAAAAAATGAGTAGTCAAACTTAATCAAGAAAAATTTCCGAATTTTGACCGAATTTATACAATTTTGAAAGAAAATTTTCTTTTTGGTAAATTGGAATTTTTTAATACCACTGAAATTTTGGATAAATTCTTGCACACGTTTCCATAGTAGAGTTCTATAAAAGAATTGAAATAATTGTCTGTGCAAATAAAAATAATGTAAAAATTATTAAGATACGATGGTTGTATGATTAATACCTGTCCTCAGCAAGAGATGTTGCTGCTACTATTAAATGTTTACATATTTTCTTCGCAACAAGTTTTTATGAAAATAAAAGTAAACAAAAAATGAGTAGTCAAACTTGATCAAGAAAAATGTCCGAATTTTGTCCGAATTTATACAATTTCGAAAGAAAAGTTTCTTTTTGGTAAATTGGAATTTTTTAATACCACTGAAATTTTGGATAAATTCTTGCACACGTTTCCATAGTAGAGTTCTATAAAAAAATTGAAATAATTGTCTGTGCAAATAAAAATAATGTAAAAATTATTAAGATACGATGGTTGTATGATTAATACCTGTTCTCGGCAAAAGATATTGCTGCTATTATTAAAGCCACTCTTTTTTACTAAAATATAATCTTTCATAAGAATCCTGTCAAATTTGCAAACAGGTGCGTCATTTAGTTTGCTCGTGACAGACGTTTAAAATGAACAACGTACGTGATTGTACAACAAAAGAGAAAATGGAATATCAAGAAACTCAGAGAAGTTTACGGGGACTCTCAACCTTCAATATCGACCATAAAATATTGAACAGCTGAATTTAGGTACGCTTTCGCACAATCATTTTTGATAAAGAACCTCCAGATCGTCCAAATGAGCCCACCATATGAGAAAGGATTGAAAAAATCCAGGATATGGTGATAAAAAATCAATGAATAAAAGTACGCGGGAACGCAGAGGCTGTGGGCATCTCAATTGAACGGGTGTAGAATATTTTAACCGAAAATTTTCCACAAGATTGCTTACAATTGACTATAAACAATCACATGTGTCAAGTTTACCAGAATATTGGGCAACGTTTAAGTGCAATCCGAATGATTTTTAGCGTCCATTTATAACTGCTGATGTTTCATCACAGCACAGTCCAAGCCCAAAGCTACTTACCAGTCATCAAAGTCAAAGGCCAAAGTGACTAACAAAGTTATGGCCGCAGCGTTTTGGGATGGCGAAATGAAAGTCCGCATTTGACGAAGAAGAAGATTCATTTCCATCCAGACAATGACATCAGGCACAGCTGTGTCATCGCCATGGCAGAATTGCATCAGCTAGGATTCGAATTGCTTCCGCATTCACAATATTCGTAAGATTTAGCTCCCAGCAATGGTTTCTTATTTTCGAATAGGGAATAAACGAAGTAGAGAGATTGTATTGTTTAGATGGAAAATTCTGGACTAAGTGTATCGAGGTGAAAGCACCCCATTTTGAGAAAGAAAATTAACTTTACTTATAAAAATGTTTTTTATCTTGTCAAGGCCAGGTATAATTATTATTATTAAAAATATTTAAAATATAGTTTAAAAAAGTGCAGAAGAATAAATCTAAGAATGTGGATAGTAAAAAGGAAGAAAGAGGATAAATTAAAAATATTTAAAATATAGTTTAAAAAAGTGCAGAAGAATAAATCTAAGAATGTGGGTAGCAAAAAGGAAGAAAGAGGATAAAACTGAATGAGCAAAAAAGTGTCTACGTTTGTGCTTATGTCCGAAAACGTTAAAAATAATTTTGAATCTTTTTATTTATCCGTACTTTTCTTGTTTCTTTTCTTTTTTAAGTATTTTAACAAAATATGTCAATGAGGATATTTACCAAATAAATTATTATCAAATCGAATAAGGTTTAAAGTTTACGCAATTTTTTTTATTTTTTTATGAGCATTTGTGTTTGTGCTACTTCTTTTATTATCTGCGTGATGACCGCGTCATCGATATTAAAAAAATAAATAAAATTTCAATTTTGCAATGTTGATGATTATTTTTATCTCGTTCTTTTTATTTATTTATTCCGTTCCAAATTTTGTTGGTATTTTGTTTTTATTTTTATTTTTTTTTATTGCCTTCTGTTTGCATATGTTGTTACGAGGCGCGTAGAAATTGTGCCAAATTTATTACTGATTTTTTTCCTTTCAAAGGAGAGGAGAGTAAACCGGAAGGTGGTAAAATATTTTTTTTGATTTTTACATTTTTTCATATAATTTTTTTGAGTATACGTTGACTGTTTGGCAGTTGTTGTCATGTCTTTTTGTTGTTGTTGATTGGATTAACGCATGTACCAGTTGGGTTTTGATCAATACAAATCATGACAATAATAATTCTACCATGGTTATTGGTGACTGGTAACATGGCATAGAAGAATATAAAAGAATTACCAATTTATTACGATAACAACAAAACCACAAAAAATTTTTCTAAAAAGGATATTATTTAAAACTAAAAGAAAAAGCTGCTGAATAACAGGTGAGCCATCTCCTGTTGTCTTATTTTTAAACTCAAAGTAAACACACATATTGTGATCGAACATCGTAAATTTTTATTGAAAAATAAAGTTGAATCTATAACAATTATGCAAAAATAAAACAATATCACTCATGTGACCAGCACGATTTAGTTTTAAATTTCGAAAAATTCCGATGACTTTGCCGATTAAAAGTGGATCAACGACCTCAATTTCTTATCAAACCTTGTTATTCTTAAGGTTCTTAAATGATTGGCATAGACTTTTCCTTTCAAACAAACCCAAAGAAAAATGTCCAACGGTATTAAATCGCAAGATCTTTGCGGCCAGGTCACATGTCGATCACCGATTTTTTAACCTGTTGTGTGACTCATCCTGCCGTCTTGTTGAAACCAAACCTTATTCACATTCACCTCATTCAAATTTTGGCCATAAAAATATATGTGCTGATATTGTTCAGAATTCATAACGATCCAATGATAAACCACATCCAAAAGCGTTAGTTTTTCGTAAATCTTATGAGGGTTTTCTGCGCCCCAGATTCGATAATTTCGTTGAGTATGCCCATTTTTGTAGATAATTTGGATGATTAAAATGCATTGTTTAACCCACTTAAACCACCTCACTTGGTGACATTTCTAGTTCTCCTCACGGAATCGCCTTCAGGCTAAGATACCAACAGTCTGCCAAACCTTTCTGGAGTCCAGCATCAGCGCCACAACAATCGCCAACACACTTCTGTGACTTGGAATTGGGCCCTTCACTAGTCCATCACAAAAACGGCATGTTGGGCTACCGTTCAGTTGAAATTGGTATTGGTAAACTCGAAAACATCCATGTCCCGTCAACAATTGGAATTGGTAGAAGTCAACCTCCCATGGATCCATCACCAGGCTGAGATGGTGAGTCCATCTACCATTGAGACCAGTACCCCAAAGATTTTACACATAATTAAGCCAAGTATTAATCATATAACCCTGATTTTTGCTTTGAGTTCAGGATAAAAACCTGCCCCTGCCCTCATTGGTATTATTATTTAGAATACCAAATAAAAAATGTATGAAAATAAATTCAATCAAAATAGAAACACTGAAATGTGAGTAAATTGTTTGTTAGCACGTGGCTGATCATATTCTACTTCTCCTCTTCACATTTCTCTTCGAATTCATTTCTATTTAACAAATGTACTCGTAATTCGAGGTGAATATTGATAAATATACTTAACGCAAGGTCTAGACACTTATCACATTGCTTAGTATTCGGACCCTATTGCCATAAGTCGATGAGTAAATAATACCCAATAAATTAAGAAGTGGCATTTTTCGTATTAGTCGTATCCACACATCGAATGGTATCAATGTACTCGATCTTGTTTAACTAAAACTACAAATTCAAATAACAAATAATGAATGAATGTCATAATGAGTTGAGTTGAGTGTGACGAAAAGTTTCTAATAATTTCATATACTTGCAAGAAGCGGGTTATATAGATCCCCTCACCCACTATCAATATCCCCTGTGATCCTATAGATTTGATGACCTTCAATTTGAAAATAACACCAATTTATAGAACATTATTCTTATTTTTATTATTATTTTGTTTAATTTCTTTCAAAGATAAATTCCTAAAATCAATTATACTAATACACATCCCCTCCACCCCGATGCTATTTGCTAAATTTCGATTTGTTTATTTAAAAAATTATTTCAGTCAAGAAAAAAATATTGTAAATAAAACCTGAATACTTCCCAGAATGGAAGAGACTATTTACGAGTGTAGTATCCCCTTATGATTAATGTAACCAGAAGAAAATTAAATTTATGCAAATCATATCGTCAATATTATATATTCCACAAAAGGTAATTATTTGAACGGACTCTCCTCTTTAGTGGCTACAAATACTGACTTCAAATTTGAAATTGCCGCCTTCATCCTTACTGCTTACATATGCACATTAACTACACCTTTTCAAATGCTCAATGGTATATAAATTTGCTAATTGGAAAATAATAAAAAAATTTGTCTTGACTTTTATTGAAATTATTTTCTCAATTCATAAACGATTGTACAAAACGACAAATGCTAAAAGAGAAATAAATCACCCGTTCAAGGTAGTCAGTTCAGAATTTTGTTTAGATACAAGTAATTTCAATGTGACCTGCCCCCCATACCCCCCATACCACCGCCCCCCTCCCCCCACCACCCAACATCAACAAAGTATAACTAACATTGACTTTCACATTTATCTTTTTAGTCATTTACTGTGTATGCCATTTACAAGAGTTTAATTTTATTTGTTTTTTTTTTAAAAAAAAAACAATAAAAATTGATCTATTTTTGCTATACGACGGATTGAGACTTTGTCCAGTGGTAAGAAATTGATAAAATTTTCACCTATTTTTGATCAGAAGTGGAAAATGTACGATGAATTTAACGATAACTTTGATTAAGGGTAGCATAATTTCGGTTCAATTTGATGTTGTGTCATTATGAAGGTCTAGGGTCCTTCCTCTTTCCATCCAACATCACGGAAATTTTCCATAATTTTCCATCATCATACAATAACATATGGTATTTAGCTTCTCATCTGAAGTACGAATATTGAAAACCAATATGGCGGCGGAATTCACCCTTCTAATATTGACAATCTGTCAATATGGCGGTACTAGCCCTTCTGACAGTTTATTGTGCAAATATTCTTTTATTATATTTCAGCAACAACAAAAAAATCATTTAGCAAATTTCAAAGTAATTAGAATTGAAGGCCATTGTTAAGTGAACTGCAATAAAGGTTCAGCCACTAACAGCAATAAAAAACTCATTTAGAAATAGCATGAATTCAATTTAAATTAACAAGCAAAGCAAGCCAACTACTAAGCGACTGGACCACAATGTCATAAATTGGGAGATATGTATGTACTTTGAGAACTACAAGAAAAATCTTTTAAAATAAACACGAAAAAGGCGCCATCAAAAACAGAGAAGCGAAAATTCAACACGAAACAAATTAACCGCAAAACTTTTAAATTCCACAAATTTAATTAAAGTCTTTTATATAAGTACTTTTGTTATTATTTTACAAAACAGCAAATAATAGTTAAATATCGATCATTATTGATTATTGCAAATACAAAAATTTCAATGTCGTTTTTACGACAATGTACATTTTGAAAACAGTATATTTTTTTCTAATTATTTCTCATTTTAATAAATTGCCAAATGTCAGATAAAAAGAAAAAAATAGCAAATTTTCTTAAACCACAAGCAAATTTGATTTTCTTACAAACAATTTTTTTTTTAGTCAAATTTTACTAAGAAAATTTACCGTTTAAATACGACTGACTATTAAGTATAAAAATATTCATTGAATTGAAAATAAGAAAATGGAAATTTCAATTCAATGAACTCGTATGTTTTTGGTTTTTTTTTCTTTGTTAATGAAATTTTTTAAAGTGAAATTTATTTCCGGGAAATTTACTTGGTGAAGTGACCCCGTCGAAATGGGGAATGCCAACGGAAAAGGGATGATACCAAAATTCATAATTTTGTAAATGTTTACTTACGGAAAAGACAGGGGGCAGAGGGGTGAAATCCTCTGTGCAATAATTTTTACTTCAGAAGATAACAAGGACCATTCTCTCTTCTGAGCTAATTGAATACGCTTTGAGAATGTGCTCTTAACTTTTTAAATGTTTACTTACGGAAAAGAGAGGGGGCAGAGGGGTGAAATCCTCTGTGCAATAATTTTTACTTCAGAAGATAACAAGGACCATTCTCTCTTCTGAGCTGATTGAATAAGTTTTGAGAATGTGTTCTTAACTTTTTAAATGTTTACTTACGGAAAAGAGAGGGGGCAGAGGGGTGAAATCCTCTGTGCAATAATTTTTACTTAAGAAGATGAAAAGGATTATTTTCTCTTCTGAGCTGATTTAATAAGTTTTCAAAATGTCCTCTTTACTTTTTAAATGTTTACTTACGGAAAAGAGAGGGGGCAGGGGGTGAAATCCTCAGTGAAATAATTTTTACTTAAGAAGATGACAGGGACCATTCTCTCTTCTGAGCTGATTGAAGAAGTTTTGAGAATGTGTTCTTACCTTTTTAAATGTTTACTTACGGAAAAGACAGGGGGCAGAGGGGTGAAATCCTCTGTGCAATAATTTTTACTTAAGAAGATGACAAGGATTATTTTCTCTTCTGAGCTGATTTAATAAGTTTTCAAAATGTCCTCTTAAACTTTTTAAATGTTTACTTACGGAAAAGAGAGGGGGCAGGGGGGGGAAATCCTCTGTGAAATAATTTTTACTTAAGAAGATGACAAGGACTTTTCTCTCTTCTGAGCTGATTGAATAAGTTTTGAAAATGTCATCTTAACTTTTCAAACGTTCATTTACGGAAAAGAGAGGAGCAGAGGGGTGAAATCCTCTGTGAAATAATTTTTACTTAAGAAGATGACAAGGACTATTCTCTCTTCTGAGCTGATTGAATAAGTTTTGAGAATGTGCCTTAGCTTTTTAAATGTTTACTTACGCAAAGAGAGGGGGCAGGAGGGGGAAATCCTCTCTGCAATCATTTTTACTTAAGAAGATGACAAGGACCAATCTCTCTTCTGAGCTGATTGAATACGTTTTGAACATGTTCTCGTAACTTTTTAAATGTTTACTTATGGGAAAAAAGAGGGCAGGGGTGAAATCCTCTGTGCAATAATTTTTACTTAAGAAGATGACAGGGACCATTCTCTCTTCTGAGCTGATTGAATAAGTTTTGAGAATGTCCTCTTAAACTTTTTAAATGTTTACTTACGGAAAAGAGAGGGGGCAGAGGGGTGAAATCCTCTGTGCAATAATTTTTACTTAAGAAGATGACAAGGATTATTTTCTCTTCTGAGCTGATTTAATAAGTTTTGAAAATGTCCTCTTAAACTTTTTAAATGTTTACTTACGGAAAAGAGAGGGGGCAGAGGGGTGAAATCCTCTGTGCAATAATTTTTACTTAAGAAGATGACAAGGATTATTTTCTCTTCTGAGCTGATTTAATAAGTTTTGAAAATGTCCTCTTAAACTTTTTAAATGTTTACTTACGGAAAAGAGAGGGGGCAGGAGGGGGAAATCCTCTGTGCAATAATTTTTACTTAAGAAGATGACATGGACCAATCTCTCTTCTGAGCTGATTGAATAAGTTTTGAAAATGTCCTCTTAACTTTTTAAATGTTTACTTACGGAAAAGAGAGGGGGCAGGGGGGAAATCCTCTGTGAAATAATTTTTACTTAAGAATATGACAAGGACTATTCTCTCTTCTGAGGTGATTGAATAAGTTTTGAAAATGTCATCTTAACTTTTTAAATGTTTATTTACGGAAAAGAGAGGAGCAGAGAGGTGAAATCCTCTGTGAAATAATTTTTACTTAAGAAGATGATAAGGACTTTTCTCTCTTCTGAGCTGATTGAATAAGTTTTGAGAATGTGCTCTTAGCTTTTTAAATGTTTACTTACGAAAAGAGAGGGGGCAGGAGGGGGAAATCCTCGGTGCAATAATTTTTACTTAAGAAGATGACAGGGACCATTCTCTCTTCTGAGCTGATTGAATAAGTATTGAAATCCTCATCGTCTTCTTAAAAAAATATTAAAATTCCGATACTCGGACGAAAGGTTAAGCAAAAAAAGTGACCATATCTCTTTTACTCTCTAGTCAAAATCACTTACCCTCTTCCAGATTCCAAAAAATAAACCAACCAAAATTTTTATTATTACAGATTTAAGCAAACAAAATTCAAAATATTTTCTTCAGAAGAGGAGAAACTGTATTAAGGAAAAGGCTAAGTTTTGAAATTTGGAGGGTTATTCTACGAGGTCTGTTCAACAAATATCGCGAAATTTGAATTTCTACGTATTACGTATATTCGACTTTCATGGCGTTATGTTGGTACTCATGTCTCTCACTTATGCCGAAAAGTTCAGCCATTTTGAGTGTTCAGTTAATTTTTGATAGCTGCTTTGCTTGCACGTGTTTTGGCTCGTCTTCGATTTTTGCCTATTTTCCACCAAAAACAGCATTGCATTAACATTGCTAAGGAGCTTTTGGACTCCGCGACAACTCAAATTTGCTCCAGAGGGTCATAACTGATGACGAATCATGGGTTTATGGTTATGACGTGGAAACAAAAGTTCAATCATCCCAAGGGAAGCTGCCACACGAGCCAACACCGAAAAAAGCGCGCCAAGTTCGGTCGAATGTGAAGGTTTTGCTTACAGTTTTCTTCGATTGCAGGAGCGTGGTGTATCATGAGTTCTTGCCACGGGGTAGAATGGTCAATAAGGAATATTACCTGCAAGTTATGCGTAAGTTGCGCGAAGCAATCCACAAAAAACGCCCGGATTTGTGGAAGAACAAAAATTGGCTTTTGCACCATGAATTTTTGGCCAAAACCAACACACTAATAATACCGCAGCCACCGTATTCTACAGATCCGGCCCCCTGTAACTTTTTCTTGTTCCCGAAACAGATTCTTTGATCCATTTTTTGGAATGGGCAAAAATTGAAGACGAGCCAAAACACGTGCAAACAAAGCAGCTGTCAAAAATTAACTGAACACTCAAAATGGCCGAATTTATCGGCATAAATGAGAGACATGAGTACCAACGTAACGCCATAAAAAATCGAAAATCGGATATACCTAACCCGCGGAAATTCAAAATTCGCGACACTTTTTGAACAGACCTCGTATGTATCTTTGGTCTTAAATATTTAAGGGCTAACCTAAAAATTGCAAAAGTCATTTTGATCCTTCTGATTTTTAGTACATACTTGTTTAGTTCACATTAGAAGGACTTGATATTCAAGGTGCATAGTTAAGATCATTCTAAGGGAATTGGCAGTTGACTTTTTCTAAAAGTGCCCTGGATCTTCAATCAATATCAAATAGGTAAGCTGTAAATCCTAATAAATATTCATCCTATTATATAGATTGTAAAAAATTCAAATTAAAAATATTTGCTCTACTCACTTTTGATTGCCCATTTCTTTCCATATTCTAAGCCTTGAATATATTCGAACATGTGATTTGCACAATTTGCTGATATTTTGTGATAGTACGTATTCCATAATTTAGCCAATTGTTCAATATTAAATAATTCTAATGTATCACTAATACGTATTAATTTATTAAAATTATAATTCAATTGATCATTTTTATTAATAATTAAATTATTATCACTATTGTCATTATCGTTATTGTTATTATTATTATTACTATTATTATTATTATTATTATTATTATTATTATTATTATTATAATTATGATTATTATGATTATGATTATGATTATGATGATCGTTATTATTGATCGCATTCTCATTTGTTAGAAATTGTTGATTGGTGATTGGTGCATGTTCGTTTGAATTTGAATTGAAATTGGAACTTTTTGTATTTTTCTCGCTTATATTGGTATCATTGTCACTGTCGATTAGAACAACACTAAGGGTATCGCCACCCCCGTCAAGGTCAGCACTGTTCAAATTTTCACCACCATCCATACGGTATTCATTTCCAACAGAATTTTTCGCATTACCACTACTTCCACTTCTCATATTACTATTACTACTGTTACTACCGATACCACCCTCACTTTCACCACCGCCACCATCTTCACCGTCACCATCGCCATCACCGTCATCGACACTACCGCCATCATGTTCATTGTGTTGCAATTTCATACTATTCGCATTATTGATCAATTTCATATCATCGAACAAATTATTATTGCTTAAATTCGCCAATGCTGATGGCTGTGATAATTGACGCGATAAATTCATATCAACATTGGTGATTATTTCACCATAAGCACATAACGATGTCGATTGCATTAATATGCCAATATAAATAATGGCAAAAATTATATAATATTTAAATGTGGTTTTCTCCATTTTGAAATTGATGCTGTATAAATCGTGGCCACAAAAAAAAAAAAAAAAAAACAACAACCAAGCACCAATTAACGATTTAATTAATTGTAAAGAATAAAAGTTATATTAATAATTATTGGGGGGAAAAGGGGCGAAAACACAACAACACTTTTATTTTTCTCTTTAAGAACCGAACAGAAAAAATCCTTTTTTAAAAGTTCACCAAAAAAAAAAATTAAAAAAAAAACACCAACTGTCAAAATAAAAATCAGTTTTTTTCACGTAATTTTCTTGCTTTCCTTCTTTCGAATCTATATTCACGTCTATCTATAGTCACGTATTTGCACGTACTCTTATCGCGCACTCAACTAACACCAACCGTTACACAATCAATAATTGGACAATCCCCGCGCGTACGATTATCGAACGTCGTTTATGTGGTTTTCCTTTTTCTAAGTCTTCCTTGTTTTGGTTTTGTTTGTTTTTTTGTTTTTGTTTTTGTTTTTCTTTTTCCTTCTAATTTGAATTCTGTCAAAAATTCCTGTTTTTTGTTCAAAATTTTTAGTTCGTTTGGTTTTTTTACTTTTAAATTAATTAATCCAATTTGAAAATTTTTAAGGAAAATTTAAATAGTTTTTTTGTTGATTTTTTTTTTAAAAAGAAAAATAAAAAATAAACGAATTCAATTAAGTAAAGAAAAAAAAACTAGAAATAATTAACGAAATAATGTGAATGTTGGAAGAGTGAATTTCTTGTCCGAAAAATGTTATCGATGGAATGAAATGCGCACGAGACAAGTTACGCGAATTCCGTGTAGCTCCTCGGTGTGTCGTCGCGGTCGTTTGGTTTGTGTCTGTGGCACTTTTCGGTTGATGGTGGAAGAAAGAAGTTTCGTTAATGCACTTTCGTTTCGAATTAGCGAGGATAGCAAATGCGCGGCATTCAATTCGTTCGATGACGGTCCCCACCCCTTTCTTCCACTCGATTTCTTTCCACTTTTTAGATTTCGCTCAATTTTTCCAATTTCATTTCTCTCTACAACTCTACCTACCACAAATAATAACAATTATTATTACAATTACTGTTACTATTACTGTAACTGTTACTGTTATTATACAATTCACAACTTTTCATTATTTTTTGTACGCATAAACACACAACAAAACCGTTTCTTCTCTCTTTGATTTTCTACTTTTCACTTTTGTTTTCATTTATTTATGAATTTTCTTTTGGTTTTGGTTCATTTTTTTTTAAAAGTTATTTATTTACAATCAATCAAAAGTAAATTATTTATTATTTATGAATTTTGTTATTATTTTTTTAGTTTTTTTTTTTGGTTATATTTTCACATTTTTCATAGAAAAGAGGAAGAAAATGGCGTCGAAAAAAAGAACGTTTGAAAAAAACTTTTTAATCGAATTTTTTTTTGTAAATTATTTTTGATTTATTTTATTCAAAATAAATCAAAAATTATAAATCTTTTTTTTTTCAATGACTCGCCTCCTAAATTTTTTTTTTTCCTTAATTTCGACTCACTGCTTGTGTGTTGGTTGTTGGTTCACTTTTACTTGTTGCCGCGTCCGCTGTTTGAACTCATGTCATTTTCGAATCTTTCCCTTTCTTTGATTTTCTTCTCTTTTTTACACTAAACCACCAATACTCGTCTGTCTCCGTTTTCAATTTATTTTTTTTTACTTATTTTAACTCTTTCACTTATTTCTTGTAGTTGTTTTCTTTCTTTTTTAAATTTCTTTGCTTGTCAATATTAATTTTTTATTTTTTTTCGTTGGCAGTTTTTTTTATTTTGTCTATTCCACTTTAAATATTAAACTTTATTGTATAAATTATTTTTTTAACTAAAAATATACAAAAAAAAAACAAATTAAATTGTTGTTTTTGCGTAAAATTTATTTTTTTTCGACTTAAATTTTATTGTTTGTTTTTTTTTGTTGTTGGTAAAAATTGATTTATATTAAATTCAAATTTAGTGTTTCGTATAAAAGTGATTTTAAAAAAATTTAAAAAAAACTACTTTCGTTTTCAATTCAAAAGTATTTTTTTTTTGATTAAAAGTGATTTTTTCAAATTAAAAGTAAAATTTTTTATTGGTAAAATTAATTATTTTTTGAGTTCGAAATTAATTTTTACGATTCAAATTTAAATTTTTCTCTGTTAAAATTCAATATTTTTTTATTTGTTCATTTTTAAGTTTTTAATAGCAAATTAATTTTTTTTTTAATACTAAAATTAAAATCTTCAAAATTTAAAAAAAAATGTTTTGTTAAAATTTAATATTTTTTAATTCAAAATAATTTTTTCTGATTTAAATTTATTTTTTTTAATTCAAAATTTTCCCTGTTAAAAATAATTTTTTTAATTAAATATTGAATTTTTATGTTCATTTTTAAGTTTTAAATGTCAAGTTAAATTTTTTTTAGATTAAATTTTAAATTTAAAAATCAAAGAAAAAAAATCTGTTCAATTTAATATTTTCAAAATTCAAATTGAAAATTTTTTTTGCCAAAATTGGATATTTTTTAATTCAAAATAAGTTTTTCCGATTCAATTTTTTTTTTTAAATTTAAATTAACATTTTTTTCTGTTTAAAACAATTTTTTAAATTAATATTAAATTTTTTGGTTAGAATTTATGTTTTTAATTGGATCAAAACTAAAATGTTCAAAATTTAAAAAAAATTAGTTAAAATTTAATATTTTCCAATTCAAAATAAATTGTGCCGATTCAAATTTAGTTTTTTTAATTCAAATGAACAGTTTTCCTGTTAAAATTAAAAATTTTTTTTAATTCAAAATTAGTTTTTTAAATTCCAATTGGAATTTTTCTCATTTAAAAATAATTTTTTTAATTGATTATTAAATTTTTAGGTTCGTTTTTAGGTTTTTAATATAAAAAAAAATGTTTTTGGAGTAAAATTAAAATGTTCAAAATTTAAAAAAAAAAATTCTTTAAAAATTCAATAATTTTTAATTCCAAATAAATTGTTCCAATTCAAATTTAGTTTTTAAATTTAAATTAAACTTTTTTTTTAAATCAAAACTAATTTTTACGATTTAAACTCAATTTTTCATACTAAAATTAAATTTTTTTTTATTAAAATCCAACATTTTTAATTTGAAATTAAATTAAAATTAAAATTTATCCTGTTAAAAATTTAATATTTCCTAAATTCAAAATAATATTTTCCGATTCAAATTTAGTTTTTTCAATACAAGTTAAAAATGTTCTCCGTTAAAAATAATTTTTTCAATTAAATATTACATTTTTAGGTTCAAATTTAAGTTTTTAATCGTACAAAAAAATATTTTTATTTTTTTTGGATAAAAACTAAAATGTTTAAAATTTAAAAAAAATTTTCTGTTAAAATTTAATATTTTTCTAAATTCGTAATTAAAATTTTTTCCTCGTTAAAATTCAAAATAAATTTTTATGATTCAATTTTGGTTTTTCTTTTAAATTCAAATTAAAATTTTAATTACGAATTTAGAAAAATATTAAATTTTAAACATTTTAGTTTTGATCCAAGAAAAAAATTATTTTTACTATTAAAAACTAAAAATTTAAGTTTTTAATAGTAAAAATAATTTTTTTTTGGAACAAAACTAAAATGTTTAAAATTTAATATTTTTCTAAATTCATAATTAAAATTTTTCCTCGTTAAAATTCAAAATTTTTTAATTCGAAATTAATTTTTTCAATTAAATTTTTAATCGAAATATTCAATATTAAATTTTATATTTTTTCTTTATCGAATTTTTTATAATTAATTACAAATTTTCATAATTTTCTATTTTTTGTTTTGTCCATTTTTGGGAAATTATAACTTTTTCGTTATTTTTTCCTTTCGTTTTAATTAATAAAACCTTTTTTCATAATATTTATTATTTTGTAGCACTTTCATTGATATTATTTAATTGTTTTTATTAAAAACATAAGGTTTTTTTTTGTTTTAAAAAATAATATTTATTTAATCAAAACTAAATTGTTTAACAAAAATGATATTTTTCTTAAATTTATTTTTCTTAAACAATTTAGTTAATAAATATTTAAATTTGTCCTTATATAAATATAAAAAAATGGTTACATTTTATTTGTTTTTTTTTGTTTTGTTTTAAAAAGTTCTCACAAATATTAAAAAAGAGACATTGCTAAAAATTAAAGTAAAAAAGTTCTTAAAGTTTTAGCAATGTTTTCCTTTTTTTGAAGATTTTGTTGGCATTTTGAATTTGTTTCTTCTAATTTTTTTTTTTTTTTGCAAATAACAAATTTACTTTTTATTATTTATAAAAATTTTGTACTGAAAAAGATAAATTCTTTTTTAAACACAAACGCAAAAAAAATACTAGAATTTTTGCAATTTTAAAAAAATGCAAAAATTTAAAAATTCTTTTTTAATTTAAAAAAAAAATTATTATTGTAGAAAAATTAATTTTAAACAGAATTTTTTGTTTGTATTTTTTTTTTTGTTAAATTATTTTATTTTTAACATTTCAGTTGTAGCTGCTGTTATAGTAGTTTTTTTATGGCAGTTTATTTGTTGTTGTAATTTCAAAAGGATTTTAAATTAATTTCCATTTTAACTTATGTACGCATAATATTTCGCATCCATTGCACATAATTCTTTTTATCGCCCCATTTCCGGTCTTGTTTCTCTTGTTCTTTCTCTTTCGCGATATACTAAATAATCAAAAAATAAATAAACGGTTACAAAAAAAAATTTGTTTATTTTCTTTGCTGCTATTGGTATTTTCCCTTTTTTTTCAACGTTTGTTTTGTCCCTTTTCACTTAGTTCATGTTTGGCTGCGTTAAAAGCAAAAAAGAAAAATAACAAACAGACAAAAAAAAACGCAAATAAAAATAAAATCCAAATCAACATACAGAGAAAAAGATTAAGCAAAGAGAAAGACTATTAATCAAACAGAAAGAATGTGTGGAAGTTGTTGGGAGTGGGAAGAAGAGTGTGTGCTAAAATTTTTAAGAAAAGAAATCTTCCCAAAAAGTGTGTCATTATCAGTATTTTCGTTTTCTTCTGTTGGCACTTGTTCTCGCTATTGTCGCTGACCATTTTTCATATTCAATTTTTAGCTTTTGATTTCGGTCCGATTTTCCATCTGTGAGTGAATCAATATTGATCGATCGATCGATTCTGTTTTCATTTTCTTTTCGATTTATTCAAATGACCGCAATAATTTTTTTTTCTTTCTTTCTTTTCTCTTTGCGTTTCCCTTTTCCCCCTTTCCCTTCTATTGCTCTTTCTGATATTTTATTTTTATTTTTACAACTACACACAGAGTATAATTGGAGAGAAAAAAATCCATAATTTCCTTTCGTTTTCCAATGTTTCTATTTTGGAAATCTTTTAACTCTGTTTAAATAGTTTTTCTTCTCTATTGGTTTTTTTGTTGTTGTTGATATTTTGGTACAGATCTGCACACACATACACATAAACAAAATATAGACATGTCCTGCTATAGCCCGAATAAAAATTGACAACTTTCTCACGAATTTGATCCGTTTACTATTTATATTTAATGCAAACAATTTAATTTTTAAGTCAACCTAACCTCATATTTGCATTTAGCTTGGCTTTCGTTTCATATTTCAACAATCCTGCCACATAACAGAACATTCAAAATTTTGTCGTTATCAAGAATAACGACAAATTTCAAAAATAATCTCATGTTGTCCGCTGTCACAAATCTATAAGATACATGGTGTTAGAAGTAGTTGTCGTCGGAATTGTGTGCCTACCTATACTCGGAGATAGTAAAAATTCTCTGAGCACACGAGTGTATTGTTCTCCTATTGCTGGGCGTACTCGTTTTGCTGTTAATGTTGATTCTCATATTGATTATATTATTAATGCTGATTCTCTTATTGATTATATTATGAAAAACTCACAGATCAGTGTCAGGAACTACGCCAATATCCGGAGCTCAGGTGTCAATGACAATTCCACCCGCCTGTTCATGTTCATGGACCCGTATTTACCTACGTTCATATTTATCCTCGGCAATAGCTCATTACTTTTCCTTTTCTAGTCATTTTTTTTTATGATTTTGACAGTTAATAAACAAATATTTTTTTATAATTACTTTGTGAGGTTAGGTAATTAAAATTTTTTTCCTAATGATGAGAATGAATTAATTTCTATTTTTGATGAAGGATTTTCTTATTTTTGTTTTCTATTTTAATTTTATTTTTGTTTTAGTTTTTAGTTCTGGTGTTGAGAATATTCAACATAAAAAAAAAAAAAAATGATTTTATTAGCACTATTTTCGATGGATGGGATATATTGTTTCGAGAAATAATTAATAAAATCAGTTTTTATTGTTGTTGTAGTCCTCTAAGAATAATAAGAAAGAAACTACTCGTAATTGAAGAAAAATCATTTTTTGATAATTCATTATTTGCTTATTAAAATTTTTGTTTTATTTAGTTTTTTTTTCTCTCCAGGTGAATTAAAGTAGGTTTTTCAAGGGTTGTATGATTAATATCTGGCCTTATCAAAAGAAAACCATTTTTATTTGTAAAATTGATTTTTTTTCTACTTTTGGTATACTTAATCTAATGTTTTTCTATATTTTATATTTCTCTTATTGAAAATTAAATTTTTCTCGATTAAATGTTTTAAAATTATATCAATAACAATGGTAATAATAATAAAAAAAGAAAATTGGAAATTGGTACACAATAAATTATACATTAACATTAATAAACTTTTTACAATAGAAATTATATGGAAAATAAATGAAAACTAATAAATAAATAAATAAATAATAATAATTAAAGTTTTTAATAAATAAATTTTCACCATTTCTATATATGAAACGCGTTCAATTTGTCTTCTATTATGCTCGACGACTATTAGAGAAATTTTTTTTGTTTTGTTTGTGTTTTTGTTATATTTATTCAGAAAAAATAAAGAAAAAAAAATCCATATATTTACATATCGTTTTATTTTGTGGATAACAGTTTGAAAAAAAAAGAAGGTAAAAAAAACAACATTTTTTTTAAATCATAAAAATTAGACTACAAATAAAAAGCTAATAGTTAAATTTTTTTACCTCTCTCTCTCTCTCTCTGGGTGTGTTTGTGTGGAAATAAGTAAATAAGTGGTTTTGTTAGCATACATAAATCCGGAAATATTGTACGAAAACCTAAAAACGTTGATGAGATCAAATGAATAAAATTTCAGTAACGATCTCAGCCTAACATTAACCTCCTTCACCTTTTCCCATAAACTTTCTTTCACATTTTCTTAACGAATATTGTACGATTTTTTTTTCTTCATTTATATTATTAAGAAAAAAACTATTAAATTTTAGTATTATTTTCAAATTTAATTAAAATGATTTTTATTTAAATTGATTCTGGGAATTTTTTCCAGAATCGTTGCAATTTTACTTCTTAACCCGTTCAAAATTTATAATAATTTCATATTGTAATAATAAAAATATATTTGTTAATAATATACATAAGTGGATTGATTATATAATGAAATGGAAAAAAATTATAAGAAAATAAAAATAAAATAAATTCAATTTCAAATCACGTAAAAAATGTGCTTTCGTAAACGTTTTTTTCTTTCTTGTTTCCGTTGTTGGAAATTTTTTTAGTTTGTTTTCTGTTTTTTTTTCTCTTCATTTTTTTTTGATTGGTCATACTCGTAACAGTGTTTGCAAAAAAAAATACCATATACCATATATGAGAAAAATATTCAAATTTTAATTGTTGCCATCAAATTAAAAAGAAATTATTTTTTGTTGTTTTTTATATAATTTTTTTAAAAAAATAATTAAAGAAAATCATTTATTCTTTGATAACTTATATAATTTTGCTATACTTAATTTTTTTCATCTATTTGCTTAAATTAAAATTCAAACAAAATCTGGCATACCCACCCTTTTAGCAATTAAAAAAAAATATAGAGAAAAAAGAAAAAGAATAAAGGAAAAATTTATGAAATTTAATTTTTTTTCTTTCTATAAAATCAGTAATTATAAGGAAAAAAAATACTTACAAGGAAAACTAAAGTTTTAACATTAAGAAATTTTTTAACTTATCGGTAAAAATAATAGAGAATCTTTTCTCTATTATTTTTACCGATAAGTTAAAAAGGAAGAAACCATTTTCTTAAAGACGAAAAGGATGTTTCGTCTTTAAGGAAGAAACAATAAAATCAACAAAAAACTAAATGTCAAAATATTTCATGTGGTATTAACGACACGTCATAACAGACAACTGTCAAAAAGAGACTGCTTTTTTATAGTATATATTTTCCTGTCAGAAGTCACATAACATATGAAGTAGTAGTACTTTTATTCCAATATGCGTATGGTTCTGTTAAAAATCACTTTGACGTATGTTGTCATGCTCAATAATAATAATAATAATAATAATAATCACATGAAAATTGGCTTAGATAAAAGCAAAACAAAAAAAATTTATATGAATTTAATTTAAGTGAACAAAACCATAAGAATGCTTTTTGACAGAAAATATAGATTCAGTTCGGTTAATGTCCGTTGAAGGCAAAACGATCGCCTCTAATGGAAAATGCAAGTAAAATTAATTTTCTTATATAATTCCAACAATTAAAATATATGTGACGCTATTGCTTTAAACATGGCTCACAAGATGGCGTTAGAATTTTATTGGTGCTGTTCTTTAAAAGTTTTCAGTTGAAAAAAAAAAATAATTTGCAAAAAAACCTCAATTGTAATAAAAAACATAAAATTTTTACGTAAAAAGGGAATTTCGATAAAATACATACTACTGGGTTGCGCTTACATTTCACCGAAGAATTACACCTGGTGGCATTTTGCAATACTACATTTTATGGTTAGATTTAATTGCGTTCAATTTTTAGTTGGTTTAAATGTGCAAGTGTGAGTAATCTCTCTGGGATGGTAATATTTTCGACTCAAATTTTTGACAGCTTTTCACATTTCGGTATTTTATGTATATGACACGTTTAATTACACCTTTTCACGATAGAGCAAGTAAGAAATCGAATATTTAGAGAAGGGGAGAAAAAGAGTTTTAGAAAAAGAGGAAGTGACAACGACAGAAAGAGGGAAATAGAGACAGGGAGAGAAAGAGGGAGAGAAGCAATAATTTGCTCTTACTGAGTTTTTGTTCAAATTTTTTGACTACTTTATAGGAATTTTTGTCACATTTTTAGTGGTTTTCTTTTTTTTTAAATATTTTTATTATTTTCATTTTTCTTATCTTTTCAATTTATATTGAAAAAAAGTAGTTTTACCCAATTTTTAATTTGAAAAAATTTTTTTCGTTTTGTTTTTTTCAACTTTCGATTTTCTTACTCAAAGAATTAAAATTTTAGCATTTTTTTTATTCCATTTCTTTTTTAAATATTTTTTTACTTTTACTTATTATTTCCCCTTTTTGAATTAGCATGAATTTGATTGTAGAACACATTTTTTAATTACATTCTTCAAATGTTGTTAATTAATATTTTCCTTTTTATTTATTTTTTTTTTTTGAAGAAATTTTATAAATCCTGAAAAAAATTATGGAAAATTTGAAAATTAATTACAAAACAAGAAGAATAACTTAAGACAATTAAGTGGTTTCATTCTCAAAAGGAAATCAAAGTTAAAAGAGAATTTCAAATAAAAATACTCATTAAAATATAAGAAAAACTTATTTACAATTGTTGCTTTTTAATAAAATTATGGCAAAATAAATAAAAAACATTCTAAAAAAAAAAGGAAATTACAAAAAACCAAAAATGTTTTACAAAACGCAATAAAAATATTCGTCCTTTTCCAAAACTAAAATTTATTATATGATATTTTTAGTAAATAATCGAGAAAAAAAATTGGAAAAAAATCCGTTATTCAAATTGGAAAAACAATTAAAAAATTAAAAAAAAAACAAACAGCACCAATACAAACAAAACTAAAAAGAAGACCAACTTTTTTTTTTAAAAAAAAGAATAAAGTTTATTAAGAAACTTGACAAAATAAAATCGTTTTCGGAAAATAAGAGAAACAATTTTATTCACAAAAAAGTTTGCAAATTATTTTCTTAGAAAAACCCAAATTAAAGGAAAAATCTTAACGATAAAATAAGCTAACAAAAAACAATTAATGGAAAAATAATAAAAAAATACAGAAAAAAAATACTTGAATAGAAATTAAAAAAGAAAAAACAATAAACTCAAACGAAAGAATTTCAAGAAAAAAAAAATTAAAATATTTAAATTTTATGACATTGTGTCAACGGTAATTTTTTTTGTTTTTGTGGAATTTTTAAATATTTTTCTTTTCCAATAAAAAAATAAATAACTTTTTACTAATAATTCACCATTTAAAAAAAAAAAATTAATTTAGTTTTAGACAAATCAAATATAAAAGTGGACAGAGAATATGAGAAAAGTATGATTAAAAAATTGTAGTTATTTTATTTTTAAGAAGCACTTTTTCGCAAAGCAAACTTAACAAAAACAGAACAAAAAATCTTATTTGCTGAAAGGAAATCACACAATTTCACAGCAATTTTAGCAATTTTTCTTCCAAAACAAAATACACTATTTTGGTTAAAAAAATTAATATTTTTTGTTTCTCTTTTTAGGCTTTTTGCCTTTTTCCAGGGAATGTACTTAAAACAGAAGATGAAAAAGGAAAAAACCGAAATAAAATTTTCAAAACAATCAAAAATAATACCTGTGGGCATCCAAAAATGAAAAAATATAAAAAAACTTATTTTATTTAAGAAACTTTTAATAGATTTTTTTTAATCTAATTTCTTAAAAACTATTTTCTTTCTTTTATTTTGCATTGTTTTTTTTTTACGTACAACAAACTCTTTTTTACGTACGTCGCGAAACAATAATTTATTTTTTTCTCTCTTAAAATAAAAAAATATTTAATAAATAAATCAAAAATAATAATTTTCTATTTAAATGAGTTAAAAATAAACACACCGAAAAACAAAAAACAAATTCCTCGTCGATAATATACACACCTGTGTGCGCCGGTTTCAAATCGTCGAATAACTAACCAATCTCCAGCAGAGGTTGCTGAGGTAGTAAATAACGGCTGGTATTTTTTTTTGGGGGACACGCCAACAGTAGCCGCCGTTACACATTAAATGCCAGCTACCAGCTGAAAGACCAAGCGAGTGTGGAACGACAGAGTGGATTGGTGGATGGATGCGTAGACCGACAGAGACTCCTCTTCCATATACCATAACTCAGACATTGCGTACGGCCTGGGCTTGGAGCGGTCAAAAACGCCTTCCCTTTTAACTCTTCCATTTTTGTAAAAAAAATTTATCAGAGAGACACTTTTACTCTTACTCTCCATGAAAGCTTTTACTCTTCTTGCGCTCGTTCCTTTTTGAATGAAGATCTTCCCTTTAACGATAATCGCGCCCGAACAACCACACTCCTTTTTTTAACAGCATTTTCTTTATCAGACCTTAACCAATTCGGACTAAAACCAACTTTACTCCTTTCTCCTTAGTCCAAAATTTTTCTATTAACTCACATAATATCTGGGCTTTTTTTTCCTTGTTTTTTTTTTAACAAAAATAATAAATTAATTTTTGTAATTAGTTTCTAAAATAAAATTTGTGAATTGTTTATATAAGAAAATGCAATAATTAATAATTTTTTATAATCGATTAGAGATGAAAAAAAAACGGAAATTAAGAGGAAGAAAAACAATTTCTAAATTATTAACGTTACTAATAATTTTTTTTTTAAATTTTGGTACATTTTTTCTGAAGTTGTTAATTTTTTATATATTTTCTTCTTTTCTACTTCTTTTTTTCCTTGTTCCCTTCTTTCTGATTTTTCTTCGCTGACCCTTCTTTCTGATCTCTCATTTTCTTCTTGTAATTTATTACATTGCTTCGTCTTCTTTTTGTTTCACTCATTTTCTTCTTTTTTACATCTTCCCTTTTCCTTATTTTCTTAAATATGTTTTCCTCTTCTTTTATAATTTTTTATTATTATTTTCTTCTTTGTCTTGTGTTCTTTTCCTCTCTTCAATTTTTGTATTCCTTTTTTTCTCAGTCTTATTTTTACCATTATATTATTTTGTTATCTTCTTTTCCTCAGATTATTTTCTTTATTTTCTCTTCTTTTGTTTTATTTTTTTTCTTTTTTTTCCTCGTATTTGCTTTTCTTTCTTTATTTTGTTATTGATTTCTTCATATATTTTTGTTTCCAACTATTTTTCTCTTATATTCTTCTTCTTCTTCGCATTTTTCTTCTTCCTGTTGTTTTTTCTTATTTGTTCTCTCTAATTGTCTTTATTTGGTTATTCGATTTGTCCTTCTTTCTCTTTTTTGCTTCTCATTATTTTTCGTTTTGCTCATCTTCATATATTTTTTTTCTTCTTTTTCTTCCTCTTCTAATATTTTTCTTATTCGTTTTATTTCCCTCCTGGTATATTTTTTTCTTTGTGTTATTTTGCTTCCTTTTATTGTCTTCTTCTACCTTCTCTTCTTCTTAATATTGTCTTTTTTTTATGATTTATTCTTCGTCCTTTTATTTTTTCATCTTCTTTTTTCCCATTATTGCTTATAATTTTTTTTACTATCTAATATTTATCTTCTTTTTCTTCTTCTTCTTTTTGTTCACATAGTTCTCTTTCCTCCATTGTTTTTTAATTTCATTCGTTTTCCTATTATTTGCTTCTTCTTTTCATCCTCCAGTTCTCTTCTTCTATTTCATCTCCTCATTTTTTTTCTTATTCACTCCCTTCCTCCTATTTTCTTCTTTTTTTAATTATTCGCTTCCTATTATTTATTTCCTTTTCTTATTTTCTTCTTCCTCTTTGTTTTGTGTTTCTTCCTCTTATTTTCTTATTTTTTTCCATCTTCCTTTTTTTTTCATGTTGTTATTTTACACTTTATATTTTCATCGGCTTTTTATTTTAATTTTTCCGTTTTTGCTCCCTTATTTTGTCTGTCCTTTTACTTCGTTTTAAATTATTTTCTTGTTGTTTTTACTATTCAAGTAAATTATTTCTTCATTTCTTCTTCTTATTCTTCTTTCTGTCTTTCATATGCATTCGCGTTTTTCATTGGTTTGTTTATTTTCTTAATTTTAAGTTAAGTTTCAAATTCATTCTAGTTTTTGTTATTATTATTATTGTAGTAAAAGTTCTTTTGAAATTTTTAAAAAGATTTTAAATTATAAAATACGGGGTCCGTTCAAAAAGTATCGCGAATTTTGAATTTCCGCGGGTTACGTATATTCGATTTTTTGTGGCGTCATATTGGTACTCATGTCTCTCACTTTACCGAAAAGTTCGGCTATTTTGAATGTTCAGTTAAATTTTGACAGCTGCTTTGATTGCACGTGGTTTGGCTCGTCTTCGAATTTTGTCCAAATTCGACCAAAAACAGCATCGCCTTAACATTGCTAAGGAGTTGTTGGACTCTGTCCGCGACGACCCAAATTTGCTCCAGAGGGTCATAACTGTTGACGAATCATGGGCTTATGGTTATGACGTGGAATCAAAGCTCAATCATGCCAATGGAAGCTGCCGCACGAGCCAACACCGAAAAAAGCGCGCCAAGTTCGGTCGAATGTGAAGGATTTACTTACAGTTTTCTTTGATTGCAGGGGCGTGGTGCATCATGAGTTCTTGCCACAGGGTAGAACGGTCAATAAGAAATATTACCTGGAAGTTATGTGCAAGTTGCGCGAAGCAATCCGCCAGAAACGCCCGGATTTGTGGAAGAACAAAAATTGGCTTTTGCACCATGATAACGCACCTGCTCACGCATCATGGCCGCAGCCACCGTATTCCCCAAATCTGCCCACCTGTCACTTTTTCTTGTTCCCGAAACAGATTCTTTGATTCATTTTTTGGAATGGGCAAAAATTGAAGACGAGCCAAAACACGTGCAAGCAAAGCAGCTATCAAAAATTAACTGAACATTCAAAATGGCCGAACTTATCGGCATAAATGAGAGACATGAGTACCAACATAACGCCATAAAAAATCGAATATACTTAACCCGCGGAAATTCAAAATTCGCGATATTTTTGAACAGACCTCGTACATTATTTTTATGAGAAAAAATACAAAAAAAACATTTTTTTAAATATTAAATTCGGAGAAATTTCGTAAAAAGAAGCAAAATAATTTCAAAAGAATGCAGGAAAAAAATCTATAACAAAATGGCAAAGTTTACTTCTTTGTTTTTCTAGAATTTTATTAAAATAAATTTATTTGAATCATAAATAAAGATTTTAATAATAAAAATTCAACAACAAAAAAAATTATCTGTTAACCCAAATTTGGAAATATTTTAAAAAGAAAACGGTTAATGAACCTATAAAATATAAAAAATAAAAAAAATAAAAAGAAAACACTCTAAAATTAAAATCATACAAAATTCAGATGGGAAAAATACCAAACAGGAAAAAAACCCATTTATTATTAAGTAATTTAAATTTAAAATTAAAAAAAAAACATACGAAATTTTCTAAAATAATTTTGTTCACTTTTGTAACAGGAAATCGTTTGTGATATAATAAATAATAAAAGAGAGAGAAAAATGTAAATGAATAAGAAAATTAAAGAACAAAAATAGTGAGAAGGTTTTGCGGAAAAAAACGATACGAATACAAATCAAGAAAGTCTAAGAGCTCGAAATAAAGTCAGACACCCCCCCCCCCTTTCGCTAACACTCCAAAAAACTAACAAAAATAGAAGAAAATCATTTCTATCATTTTTAATTAATTAGCAATTATAAGAGATCCAAAATTTCAAATTCCTAAATGAAGACGAAGAAGAAGAAAATTAGAAGAGATTATTGAGTTTGCATTAAAAAACAACATTTTTTTTTAATAGAAAAAGTAGATTGTGTCAAAGTTGCCCTGCTCTGCTCCGATTGTTGTCTTTTATTCGTTTACCACCAATCACACATAATAGATTAACGGCTACATAATCAACTTTGCGCTCCTTTATTATAATTTTGTTTACAAAAATAAAAACTCTTTTCTAATCAAGTTTTTAGGTTAATTTTATAGACCAAGTAATTATGCGCATATGTGGTGAATAAAAAAAATGGAAAAACTGAAGAAAAAAAGATAAACAACCACAATCACAATACACAATATGACCTGTTGGATATTCCGTAAAATTCCAGTTTACAAAATCCGAATGAAAAATTCGATAATCGACCATTTCTGCTCACTAGGATCTTTTTACCACGATCGTTTCGAATTGCTTTATGTCTGCCTAGCCACCTTTTATCATCCACTGTCATCCTGCGACATTTGAATTTTCAATTTGTTTCCGGTAAGTCCAAAAACCGAACCCATGCGAACATTTCTATTTAAAAAAAAGGAGAAATTATTATTTTTTTATGCAATAATTTTTGTATAATTTTTCTGGTAAATTTTTTTCGAATTTTTAAAAATTTAAAAAAACATCAAATCCCACTCGTCCAAAAACAATCACAATATCCATCAATCGAGACTGCAACCGTTTGTCAGGGGAGAAAATTAGCAAATTTTTAATACAAACAATTTCACTTTCCAAATTTGTTTTTTTTTGCATAAATGCAGTTTTTTCTTCTTCGATTTTGTTAAATATAGAAAAATGTTTTCTAATAATTCGATTATTCAAAAGTATTGTGGACACATTCATAAATACAAATTCCTAGATGAGGCCACTCAATTTACAAATGACGCAGTACACGTTATACGGCATTGGCTATTATTAGTGGGCGTGGAATTTGTTGGTCAAAAAACTGATGCAGTACTAGTGACCCCGCAAGGAACTAAGGAAATTTACACTCACACCATTGGTGACTACGATATTATTTCACAGCCATCGCTTGATACTTGGGAGTTCCGATAGATGCCAGGATGAACTTTGTGACATCTGAGAATCGCTGCTGAAAAAGCAGATCGGCAACCATCATGCCTAACTACAGAGAACCCAGGCAGAGCTGACGCAGGCTACTGTACACCATTATCAGTTCTATACTTCTATAGGCAGCCCTTATTCGGTCAGAAGCTATGGTGACGGAAATGCTAAGAATCGTCGGGCAGTGGCGGTATATCTTCGGAGCGCACTTTGAGTTTTGACAACATTCCGCTCTGTCTTGATAGGCAACGAACTATCAAAAATCAGTTGTTGCCTGATTGACAAAAATAAACCCTTACCAATTGGCAATCATAATCTCTGGTTAACTGCCAAAACTCAGTTGCTGTTAAATGGCAAAACAAATTTGTTGTTGGTTTTGTCAGCTGAAAAAAATGTATTCTGTCAGATGGCAATAATGAGTTAACTGTCAAAAAAGTCAAGTGCTGCCGTGTAATGTTCTTTTCCACGTTAGATTTTGAAAAAACACCATTTTATTTAGAAAAGTTTAAACCGGAATGCTTAAAAAATGTCTTTTTCAAACTCAAAATAACCACCATAATTTGGAAATTTTTAATTTAACAATAATTAAATTCGAGTTTTTTGTCAAGTGCAAAAAAAAAATATTGAAAATAAAAGTAAACTCAGCCAATTTAAAAAGACAATTTTTTGAACTATCAAAAATTAGGTGTCGCCTGATTGACACAAATAAATTCTTACCATTTGGCAGTTGTTGTTAAATGACCAAAAAGAATTGTTGTCGGTTTTGTCAGCTGAAAAAAATTAATCTGTCAGATGTCAAAAATGAGTCCGGTTAACTTTCTCTGCCTGAGTATTCGCTAATATGCAGTCAATCGTGTTCTTCACAGATGTGAGCTAGGATCTATCAACGACAATGGGATGGCTATTTAACACTTGGGCTCATCGTTAAGGAGGAAAGAGAAGAAACAGTGGCATTATGACACATGGTACGAAAAGGATCATGGAAAGGTGGATCACTGTATGGCCCAAAATTAGTTCTTTAGAGAATACTTATGTCGCTTTAACCAGGACGTTGATGCGACAAGCCCCGCTGTTAGACCCACAATTGAGCACGCAAACTACTGTTCAGATTTTACAAAAGAAAGAAAGGAACTGCAAAAAATCGTTGATCAATGCCTGTCCCAGAAGGCCATCATTGTACAAATAATAACATCGCAGGCATGTTAGTGTGCTCCGTAATGGGGAAAATGTGAGAAAAGGCTAGCTTGCAGCCTAAATACGAGTAAGATCATTGGTTTAAAGCCAATCTGCTTCCCGTTAAGTAATACCTTACGGTGGTCTAATGAAATAACATATTAGAAAAACAGGAATGTGAATTTTAATGGGTCCTCTAAATTGTTGGGGAATTTTCTAAGAACGCTGTAGAGCCGGCTTTCTTACGTTAAATAAAAAAAACACACCCTGTCATTTCATCGATTTAGTTTCTTTTTCTTCCATCTTCTGTCATTTTATTTCTAAAATTTTGCCCAGATTTTGCCTGTGTTCGTAATGGTAACAAAAAAAAATTCTGTTGTATTTTTCCCTAATAGAATTTCTTTTTTTTTGTAAACAACAAAAGAAAGAAAGTAAACAAAATATTTCTTATTTATTTCATAATAAATACAAATCAAGAGAAGAAAATAAACAGTCAACGAATTTTATTTGTCATAATTTAGTTCGCTTTGCTTAGTCGATTGCCTTTCCCTCTCGCGTTTCTCTTTCAGAATCACTTTCTGACACCGTTGCTGCCGATGCCACTGCTAGTGTTGCTTTCACAAATCAAACAGTTATAAAGCATGTCATCATCATAGCCGTCGTCGTCATAGTCATCAGCCCAGCCCGGACCAATCGAACAAATGTCAGTCAACAAATCAGCTAACCTCAAAAAAAAATTTATTAACATCAAGAAATCGAAAGAAGAAAAAAAAACTCTAACCGGTCAACCTGTTGTCGTTTATTTGTTTGTGAAATAAAAAAACCATTTGCTCATAAAGAGAAAAAAAAATACTTTCTTTTTTTACATCTTCGACATTGCATGGTATAACGAAATATTTTTTACGACCAAACAGCGAAAGAGAGAAAAGAAAGCTCTCGCTAACTGCTTTTGAACACTTGCCAAACTGTTTATCCCACATTCGACTGGTACACGTATTTGCTGAGTGGCGGAGCTGTTGTAGCTGCTGCAGCGACTGTTTTTTCTTCTTCTTCTTCCTCTGCTCCTCCGCAGATGTCAATAACTTTCTCTACCTTTTTGGCTCTCTTTCTTCCTCTATCCTTCTCTTCCTCTCTCACTCTCCCTGCACACGTCTTCCCCCGTCCCCTCCGCCATTTTACATCTTCGGTCTCTCTTTTTTCGCTAATCTAACCGCAAATAAAATTAAACATTCGAAAAAACAACTCGAATCAGACCAATTATGTGCAAGAAAATTAAAAAAAACATACACACACAAACGCAGACACAACTACAAATTAGGGAAATTTTCTCTTTCTCTCATTCTCCCTTTTCCAGTAAATCGTTGTTTTTCTGCTTAAACCGAAATAACAAACAAAAAAATGTAACCAAAAGCATAGAAAAAACAAGTTAATAATTAACGAACTCTCTAATAATTACCTACATACTTTTTGGACAATTAAAATCGCCAACCCTGCACTAAATTATGCCGCAAAAAAAACCCTAATTCCACTGTTGTTGGATCACCGAATATTATGCAATAATAAATTTTCCGACATTTTCTCAAATTTATCATAAAATTGTTGAAATAGTTTTATTCAAAGTTTTAATAATAATAGTAATAAAAAGAAAAAAAAGCTATACATAAAAAAGATATTTTATCAAAATCAAAATAAATGATCAAAACTAATCCCTTAAAAATGACAACAACAAAACAAACTAAAAAGAAAGCGTGCAAGAGAAAAAAATTCAAAAAAACGGTCCCTCTTGACGATTTTTTCCAAAAACTACATTAGAGAAATATTTTTCGGATCATCGCAATGACGCACAATACACCCACCCACCACACAGAGAAGCAAGCATGTGGTAGTTAAGTGGAACGAAAACAATTTGGCGGCAAACGAATAAAAAAGGCGCACAAACGAATTTCGGATCCAATTGGAGTTTTGTGAATTTTCAATGACCTTACACCCAGCAGCCCATCCAACCAACCGTGCCTACTTAAATTTTGAAATGAAATAAAAATTTAAAAAAAAAACAAGAAGAAATTCCACGTGAGAGGCATGCGTTCGTGTACATGTGTTCGTGAATTGTATGCCGATTCAAGGTCACCTAATTTGAACAATCATTCAATTCTTGTTCGTTTTTCTCTTTCCTTATATTTTTCTTTGTTGATTTTACTAATTCAGATAACCTTGAACTAGAGAGAAAGTGAACCCTAAGTCATTGGACAAAATAGTGTTAGAAAGAATACACAAAAGGGATTAACTTTGATCGCCCACGATTAATTTTTATTCAGTTGAAATTTTTCTCGTTGGCTTTTTAAAAATGATTTTAAATAGATTGGAAGGTTTTTTTTTAATAGTTTAAACTGGACTGGTTAAAGAATGTCTTTTTTAAATTCAAAATAACCGCTATAATTTGAAAATTAAACTGCAAAAAAATATTGAAAATAAAAGTAATCTCAGATAATTATCCCGAAAAGAGACAATTTTTTTGGAACTATCAAAAATCAAGTGTTGCCTGATTGACAAAAATAAATGCTTTTACATACCACTTTCATAGCATAATAGCATTATTAATACCAACTGTCAGTTCCGTAAGTTAACTGCTAATTAGGCTGCGAAAAATTATGATTTCTTAAAAATATCTTGAAATTTAACACAAATAAATTTGCAAAAGATATTTTTGCATAGGTTTTAGTAAGGGGACTTTTTTCTGAAGAACTGCTTCAGTTTTCATATTTTCAACAATAATTATTGTAGTAGAAAAAAAATAATCAAAAAATATATTAAAAATTGAAAGTAATCTCAGCCAATTCTCCCAAAACGGTACACTTTTTTTGAACTATCAAAAATTAGGTGTTGCCTGATTGACAAAAATAAACCCTTACCAATTGGCAATCATAATCTCTGGTTAACTGTCAAAATCAGTTGCTGTTAGATGGAAAAAAAAGTTGTTGTCGGTTTTGTCAGCTGAAAAAAATGTATTCTGTCAGATGTCAAAAAATGAGTCCGGTTAACTGTCAAAAAAACCATTGCTGCCGTGTAATGTTCTTGTCCACGTTAGATTTTCAAAAAATTAATTTTCTTTTAGAATAGTTTAAACAGAATTGTTTAAAGAATGTCTTTTTTAAACTCAAGATAACCGCCATAATTTGTAAATTTTTAATTTAATAATAATTAAATTTGAGTTTTTTGTCAACTGCAAAAAAAAATATTGCAAATAAAAATAATCTCAGACAATTACGCCAAGAAGAGACAATTTTTTGCACTGCTAAAAACTTTGTCTTGTCAACTAAGATAAGTTTTTCCTCATCAGCTGTCAAAAATTAGGTGTTAAAAATAAATTCTGCTAATTGGCAACCATAATCTCTGCTTAACTATGAAAATCCAGTAGGTTCCGCCAGCAGAAAAAAGTTCCCGTTGACGGTTATATAAAGTTCTTCTCTTCGTTAAATTTTCAAAAAATTAATCAATTAAAATTTAGAAACTTTAAAATTTGCTAGCAAAAATAGAAAATAACTGCTATTTGTGTGTGATGGAAAATTATTATAAAATTCATTTTGTCTGTTAATTAATAAAACTTAATTCGATCAACTAAAAAAATTAATTTGATAGTTAAATTCCGTTTAAACTGTCAAAATATAAAATAGAAACTCTAGCAACCGTCAAACATAGATCTTCTGAACTTATGAAACATAACTTTCTTTCAATTTCCAAAAAAATTATTTGTATAAATTCTCAAAACTAAAACAAATATCAACTGTCAAAAAAAATTTAGTCAATTGTTAACATAAGTTCCTGCAAATAAAAAAAAATATTTTCCTCCAGCAAGTAAAAATAATTTCACCCCAACTGTCACAAAAAAAATATTTTTTAATCTATGGAAGATAGGTTTCTGTCGGCTATCGAACATGACTTTAATTAAGCTGTCAAAATATATAAAGAAATCCTAGATTATAGACTATAAGAATGCCAAATTATCGAATAAAATCTTAAAGCTAACTCACACATGCATACTGTGCAAAGGCGTCTATTTCAGATAAGGGTAATTTTATAAATATACAAATTTATACTCATATTGCTTTGGTTATTTAATTCATATAAATTAGAACAATTTTCATTTTGGTAAGAATGTAATTAGTTGTATATAAAATACTATATTTCAAAACATAAAATAGAACCTCTACAAAAATAGATCAAAACGTAAATTCATAACAAGAAATTTGCTGACATCGTCACGTTTTCCAAAGGAGTCTGTAAATTCTGTAGAACTGTTAATTTATTATTTGATTTATGCTGTTAGATTATCAGCGAACTTACTTCGGTGTTTTCCCAGCCACTAAATGTAGATATATCATGTGTACATGGGACATTGAGGAGACGATGCGTGAAACATGGAATGATGGAATAATCTGCCTAATCTCTAAAAATGGTGACAAGCAAAGATGCCAAAATTATCGTGCAGGAACGGCTCCAGAGAGTACCAATGTGGCTTTAGAAATGGTAGGTCTACAACGGATGAAATAAGAATTCTACACAAGATTACCAATGTTACAAAGATAACCCTGTCTAATGTCTATGGTGAGAAAAATATTTTTACAATTCAAAAAAAAAATATGAATGGAACTCTATCGGAAAGTAATTACGCGACGACCATTGAAACGTCATTTTGATCAGAATTAATCATCTGCTTACATTCAAACTGAAATTTTGTTTTTGTTTTCAAGCAATTATGGCACGCGAACTCCAATAAAAACTAACTGAATGGAAGATAACTACGCCATCATCAACGGGGCGACAATTGGTAGTACAGTTTAGGACTGCTGAATCAAAGACCTCCAGACGTCCCGGCTTCGCGACGCGGTCTTTCAGTTTGACACTCCCACTGTGATTATGGCAGCTTGGCAAATGGGACCATAAACGGGACCACTGTGGGGTTTTCGGGGACCATCTTCGTCATTCATACGGATTAGGTGTCAAGCCCACCACAGCCTATTGAGCCGAATTTTCTCTGAGAATCTTTCGGAGAATTTTTGGCCCCTTCCATGAGAATCGATGATTCCGGAGCATATTTAACGATGAGATCCTGAAGCATCCGGTTGTGGATAAAATAAGTCTATTAGAATGATAGCCAAATTTTAAAGATTCTGTTGACATTATGACGTTACATTGGCTGACGTCTGTCAATTAGGTTGATCGTCTAATGGCTTCTCAACCGCTATGATTGCTAATCGTCATTAGGAGCGACAACATCTGTACTGTCAGACTGTTCAATGTTTACGTTCAAAGTGAGTCCATATTTTTTTATATTTCATTTCATGTAAATTTAAGCTGTTTTCTCTGAAAATTTTCCTTTCAAAATTAAGAATTGTTGTAACAATAAGAATCGACACTCGAATTAATTGACATAAGAAATACTGAATTTGTTGTTTTGTTTTTGTATTTATTTTTTCTTTATAAAATTGTAAATTAATTTTTTGTACTGTAGTTTAGTAGAAATTTTTGATCCGGAAATAAAAATACAGAGCAGAAAATTGTAAAATCAAAATTTGTTTAGTGAAATTTTTAAATTTTAATTAATTATCCATAATAGAAACGAATAAATTTTCTTTTCTTAAGATTATTTTATAATTTTCTGCTCTGGATCATTTATAATTTAGTCGAAATTAATAAAATTTGTAAAATGTTTTGTGTTTTTTCAGTGATTAACAGTGCCAAGAGGCTTTTGGGTTATCTGGAAGAGAAATTGTTTATTTCTTTTTGTAGTTGAAAATTTTTACACAAACACCATTCGTGTTTTGATCAATTCAAAAGTGGAGACTCTAAGTTCAATATCGTAAGTCCAGGTGGGCTTTGAAAATTATGCTATACATTAAACGTTCATTTGTATGAGTGCGTTTTGACCGATTGTTAAAAAAGAAGAGGTTAAAACAAAAAAAAAACGAAAAAAGTAATTAAACAAAAAATGTAATAATTAAAAAAGAAAAAAAGAAAAAATAATTAAATAGGAAAACAATTTCTTTTTATAGTGAATTTCCGCATTGTTGGAATGTTTTTATTATGAACACTTTTAAAAAACTTTTGGAATGTCTTTATTTTTTTCTTTGGCTTTCATAAATAATTTTGTATGTGTCGGAAGATTTATGTAGTATTTGATTGTCGGTGCAGTTTATATTAAATAAAATAAAAATTGAAAGTCTAAAATATAAGAAAAGTAAATGGTCTAAATTTTCTCGATGCTGTACGAATATAATATTGCGTAAGTATAATTTCTTTGATAACGATTATACGAGAAAATTATTTTCTTTTTCATCATTTTTGTTATGGTTTCAAAGCTGGGCAAAAGGGTCAAGAGAGTGAAAATGGAATGAAGCTGATTGCGATAGAAAAAACAATCGAAATAAAATGAATGGAAATTAGAAAATCTATAATCAAAATGTACAGAACTATGATGTTATTTAGTATGGCACATCTATCGTTAGACATAATACCGCAGGCCACCTACGATCATAGGGACTGGGAATACGCCTAATCAACGCTAGCCCCAGCTGACTAGATCCATAAAGTTGCACTCAGCATGCCCGTTTTCCACATATACTTTACACCTTTAATTCATTCCGTAAAATGCCTCAGGCAATCGAACCCTCAAACTCTTTTAGTTCTTCTTGCAAGCCCCATTATTTCCTCTTCTTATGGCTATATTTTACTAGCACAAAACCTGTCTCCTATTTAATGTATGAAGCAATCGAATTGTAAGCGGTCTCAACCAGTGGACCACTCACCTTATTTCAACTCACCGCCTCCTAAGTTCCTATCTGGTTCAGCCCATGATCAGCTTCAACCAACACAGGTACAACGGTAAGCGGTCTCAACCAGTAGACCACTCACTTCATTTTATCTCACCACCTCCTGTACTCCTATCTGGTCTAGCCCCTGAACCAGCTTCAACCAACACAGGTACAACCATGCTAACAGTCAGCAATTAGTTACAAGGCAGACATTCTAACTATTGCGAACAACGCCTACTTAAACCTCTACCATTCGTCTGCAGTGATAGAAACCGGGACAACAGCCACCACGTTTCAGCCAAAGGCACCTTATCTTTGTTGGGGACTACCTAACTACCATGGTAGCACTTTTTGATTTTTAAGATTATATGGTTGGTTTGCCCACTCAGAGAGCTACAGTAAGGAATCTTGTAAATTCCAGCCACTACAAGGCCAGCTCAGAATCGCGGGTTCGCCAAGGCCGGCTCAGGAACTTCTGGTAATGATAATTGTTTGCCAATTGCAAAGACTCCTCTTAGTCTATTTCTGGCTATAAAAATAATTGCGAAATATCCTTTCTAGTTAGATAATTTTTATTTAAAATGAACAAATGCGAAGAACTTAAAAGGGGGTAGAACATCGGGATGACTCAGCTCAGCATCGGACACTGATACAAGTGCTGGGTTTCTAAATAGTCAAAAATCCATACAATTTCTTAGAATTGGTTTAAGAAATCACAACAAATTCAGTAAATGATCTGCTCAAGAAACGGGCAGCAATAAACTCTTTGATTAAGATTTAGGAAGAATTAGTCATGCCTGACAAATTACAGGAAGAAGAAGCAACTTTTGTGCACTTTAGATGGAATATATTTTCCAGACTGATTCATGGATATTTTTGAGGCTAAAGTGTGGACATTTTAGGATCAGAGGACTTCATTAATGCCCTTCGAAGAAGATATACGATTGACAGAGTTGAGTGACAATCATCTTTTTTAGAGTTGGCGGTAGGTAAACTCAGATTAGCACAGAGTAGGTTATCCCAACTAAACCTAGACTGACGGATCCTTCAAAAAGACATGCACTATATAAAAAAAGGTCCTGACACAATAAAAAATGACTCTTTTTACCTTGGTGCTGATTTGATGCTCCAGGGTTGGCATGACCAACTTTTAGCATTCGTCTAACTTTTAGAATTATTTAACATAAGGAACCCTTTACCAAGATTGACCCTGTGTGGCGGTTAGAAATTTTGGGATACTCGTTAATAAAGGCAAAAAAAGTAAGCGCGTAGTGGCAGTGTCAATGTCAAAGACGGAATCCAGCCTTGATCACACACATTAAACTATCGCTTTAAAGATATTTCGTCATTCTTCTATCTGTTACTAAAGGCGATGGCCTATAACAATGTTATGGTAATAATTTGTGCCTTACTGTTGGTAGTCAGCAGAGTCTATTTTCGTCAGCCCAAACTAATGAGTTTGGAACTTCTCACAGTTAAGTCGAAGTAACTACTGTAGAGAGGCTTGGTTTTACCACGAAACGGGTATGGTCGCAAAAGGCAAACTCGGCCCTGTCTTTGACGGAACGGATCTCATGAGGTCAGCTGGAAACACCAAATTTGAGGGCTTCGGTACAAGGGTTTGGCTACACCAAATAGCGCCATTAATAATGATGTTTAAGCTTCGTTTAGAATGTTTTTTAAAGTTGATTAACAAAAAAACCGAAATAGGAAATTAAGTTTGTGCCAGCCACAAGTATTCGAACGATTGTATTTGAGGATTATCACAAAAATAATGAGACACTTCTTTTTCAACCATTTTTATTATCTTTTCGTACATTAATATAAGCCCTTTCAAAGTAGATTCCTTGGGTTTTCTTTCCACTTTTCGCATTCAGCTTCAATTATACGGATTAGAATCAGGTGAACAGGGAGGTAGAGTGGTTGGCTGAGAAAGTACTGTCGAAAAGGTTAAGGCACACATTCCTCCGATTGTATTGACTGATAGGAAAAGTCATGACGCATTTACGATGTATATTTACATGTGTCAGCGATCTTCATAATTCCTCGTTCATAGAATGTTCTGTCTTTATCCGGCGAAACACTGAACAAGATGCTGATTTACAGCCGCATCTGAATTGAAGGTCATACCACGTAAAAATTTTTGAAGGGAAACAATTCTGACGGCGCATTGAAAATAAAAGTAATCTCAGCCAATCTATCCAAAATTAGATGTTTTTGAACTATCCAAAATTAGATGTTGCCTGATTGACAAAAATAAACTCTTACCAATTGACAATCATAATCTCTGGTTAACTGTTAAAAATCAGTTGGTGTTAAATGGTAACAAAAAAAAAGTTATCGGTTTTGTCAGTTGAAAAAAATTCATTCTGTCAGATGTTAAAAATAAGTATGGTTAACTGTCAAAACAGCCATTACTACCGTGTAATGTTCTTGTCCACGTTAGATTTTCAAAAAATTAATATATTTTTAGAATAGTTTAAACAGAAATGCTTAAAGAATGTCTTTTTCAAACTCAAAATAACCACCATAATATGAAAATTTTTAATTTAACAATAATTATATTCGAGTATTTTATCAATTGCAAAAAAAAATATTGAAAATAAAAGTAATCTCAGCCAATTACCCCAAAAAGAGGCAATTTTTTTGAACTATCAAAAATCAAATGTTGCCTGATTGACAAAAATAAACGCTTTTACATACCACTTTCATAGCATAATAGCATTATTTATACAAACTGTCAGTTCTGTAAGTTAACTGTCAATTAAGCAAATCAATCGGTGAGCAGCTGCAGAATTTTATGATGAATTCAAGTCAAACAAGACAAAAGTTCGAATAAAAATGACCCTAACCTAAAAAATAGTTGGAAAATCTGCTCTTGGGATCCTAACCTAAAATATGGTTGGCGCAGTTTTTTTACATCCTTTATTAAAGCCTGATATGTTGAAAGATAGCACAAGAGAAGTATTCGAAATCGCCTGACTCTCAACGCTCTGCAGAGACAACCAAAAATTGAACTTTGGATTCATTCTTTTGATTTTGACTTAAAACCAGAGTCAGTAAAGTGAAGCGCAGAGGAAGTTCTTGCTACTCGTAGTATCCTACGATAAATTTTATCAGCCTTGAGTGTAAAAATAAGAATTCATCAATAACAAGGCGGAGTAACATTTTCTCAAGTCTCCCCAATTCTTTTACTTGAAAGTGTGAGATCATATACAATTCTTTTCTTATAGGTAACACTGCTTCAAGAGTAATTTGCCTGTAATTTTCACAATATTTCCTAAATTGGGGCCCGGAAAATACTCCTACACCATCTATAATCCCTTCACCATTTTTCATTGGTACTGTCGGGGCCAACCTTTCCCAGCTGACTTCCAGATAAAAATATAATCCACCACGAACTGAAAATTCCGAATTAGGACGCGTCAATCTAAAAGGACTTTTTTCTGAAGAACTGTTTCAGTTTTCATATTCGCAACAATAATTATTGTAGTAGAACAAAATTATTCAATCTAAAACGAAGCACATTTACCTGTGAGGTAAAAAGAATTAATTTGATGCAACTAACCATATTTAACATTAAAAAGTAATTTTTTGTTTATTTGCATATTTATTATGTATTGAAATGAAAAATATGCAACGTTCGATTATGAATGGCAATCCGTTATTAACAACAACAACAATAAGAAAAAATCAATAACAATACGAATATAGAAAAAAAGTTGCAAAAAATCTAAAATAAAAATAAAAAATTGAAAAATAATAAAATCGAAAATTCACAATAAGAAGACAAAGAAAAAGTGAAGGTTTTTCTATATTTTTTTTCGTTAAAAATCAATAAAAAAAAACTCTAATGCTAATAAAAACAATGAAATCGATGAAAATAGCGAAGGTGATTTTACAGTTTCCAAATACTCGTACTTCGTTCGAAGAAGAAGAAGCAATGAGGAAAATAATGATGCTCAAAAAAGTGACACAGCGCCATATGCGACAGACACGGCAGACGACAGAAACTATTCTGAGAACAAGAAGAAAAACTGAACGAGTTCATAAGCAAATATTAGGAGAACATGAAGAAGAAGAAGAAGAAAAGGAGAAATTCGAATAGAGCGAAAAAGAAGATGAGGAAGCAAAAAAGACTCTCAAATCGTCATAAAACAGACGCGTGTGGCGAATGTAAACAAAATTCCAAATTGATTATGCTTACTGGTTTTATTATCTTTACTATTTTTACCATTATTATTATTATTATTAATATTGTTAAAGTTTTGTTTTGCATTGTTTCTGATTAAATCAGCTTAGCTGAATGGAACACAAATGAAGGAAGGAAGCAAAAGAAAACGAATCTGTAAAAGAAATTTGTAAAATTATTTATATTTATGGTATAGAGTGTCTCGTCGAAAATTTAAATTCATAAATTATGTGTCGTGGAGCTTGGGGTTTCTTTTTCATTTATTACGTCATGCTCTAATATTATATTATATCAAAAGTAATAAATTACGATGAATCGTTTTCATAATAAGGAAATTTTGCATAACATGAAAATTAGGATTAACTAATATTAACGGTATTGTTATCCGTTGCCGTCCGAAAACCATTTTTCTAATCGAAAATAAAAATGGAATTTTTGTTTTGTTAAAAAAATTATGAGTTTTGAAAAAAATTATTTACTTTTTTATGTCAGCAACTTCTGGAGTTTCGACAACTGATTCTTAAAGACGTTCACATAATTTCCATTCTACGCTAACCTGTCTAACCATTTTCTCCAAGATCGATTTTAATTTGTATTGAAAGAATATCTTTGAATAATAATAATAGTCAGCAGTTTTTGGACCTTTCTCAGCAACATGTTAATTTTTGTCAGCGTATTCTTGTTTATACAAATTAAATCTTCTTTTTGCTTCAAAATAAAAAAAAAATTTCCTCGACATTTTTTTTCTACAAAAATTTGTAAAAAAAAGCTGAAGTCATTGTCAGCAATAAGTTGTCTTAAATAAGCATATTCTGAGTTATTGTTCTAGCATTGCAAATTTAATTTGACTTCTTTTCGATCCTCCATTTTAGTAACTTTTGTAATGAAAATATTTTAAAAAAATATAAATTTTAAAAGAGAAATTGTTGTCAGCAGCTATTGGACTGTTCCAGCAACCTAAATATCAGTTGTTTTCCTTACCCCTTATATATTTACATTATTTCTTAGGAGAATATGTAACGAAAAAAAATTTGGGACAGGAATTATTGTCAACAGGTACCTAATTTTGGTCATAATATTCAGAATTATTGTTAGAGTATTTTGAATATCACCTGTTTCTTTCCAATTTTTCTATTCAATACAAACTCTTGTCAGCAACTACTATAATATAGTCAGCAAATTCTGAGCTGATGAAATAGTGTCAAAAATATCAAATTCTCCATTGCCAATTCCTAGGCAATTTCCAACAAATAATAATAAAAATTATAAGCACTCTTATTTCCATAAATGTTCGATATATTCTTAAGACATAATCAGTAATGGCAAAACTATTGTCAGCAACTACTATAATTTTGCCAGGAAATTCTTAGCTGATGAAATAGTGTCAAAAATATTAAATTCTCCATTTGCAAACTGTTTTTTTCCTCGAAGCCGTTGCAATATATTTTTCAAAAATATTTCTGAAATTTCTAAAAAATTATTAGCTTTGCAAAAAATTATTCACTTTTTAAGTCAGCAACTTCTGCAGTTTCGACAACCGATTCTTAATGGTGGTAACATAATTTCCATTCTACGCTAACCTGTCTTTCCATTTTCCCAAGTTCGATTTTAATTTGTATTGAAAGAATATTTTTGGATAATAATAATTGTCAGCAGCTTTTGGACCTTTCTCAGCAACATGTTAATTTTTGAAAGCGTATTCTTGTTTATATAATCAAATCTTTTTTTGCCTCAAAATAAAAAAAAAATTCCTCAACATTTTTTTTTTACAAAAATTTGTAAAAAAAGCTTAAATCATTGTCAGCAACAAGTTGTCTTAAATAAGCATATTCTGAGTTATTGTTCTAGCAGTGCAAATTTAATTTGACTTCTTTTCGATCCTCCATTTTAGTAACTTTTGTAATGAAAATATTTAAAAAAATATAAATTTTAAAAGAGAAATTATTGTCAGCAGCTATTGGACTGTCCCAGCAACCTTAATATCAGTTTTCCTCACCCCTTATATATTTACATTATTTCTTAGGAGAATATTTCAAGAAAAAAAAAATTTGGGACAAGAATTATTGTCAACAGGTACCTAATTTTGGTCAGCATATTCGGAGTTATTGTTAGAGTATTTTGAATATCACCTGTTTCTTTCCAATTTTTCTATTCAATCCAAACTCTTGTCAGCAACTACTATAATATAGTCAGCAAATTCTGAGCTGATGAAATAGTATCAAAATTATCAAATTCTTCATTTGCAAACGGTTTGTTTTACCTGCACCAGTTGCAATATATTTTTGAAAATTTTTTTCTGAAATTCCTAAAAGTTTTTTAATAGAAATGGTTAATTCCTAGGTAATTTCTAACAAATAATAATAAAAATTATAAGCACTTTTCTTTTCTAAAACGTTCGATATATTCTTAAGACATGATGGCAGTAATGGTAAAACTATCTAAATTCTTAGACATTATACTTTTCTGGGTCTTCAATGCTTGATTTTTTTTTCAAAAAGTTCTCAAAAGTAAAAACAACTAAAAAGGAAATTGTAAAACTTTCAACAACAAAAAAACTCAAATAAGAAAAAAAGTATTAGGAAAGAAAATTTGATTACAAATTTTCATCTTTTGAAGAATCATAATGAGTCATCGCCTAATTCATTTTCAATTTCCAAAGCAAGTTAATAAAGAAAAGCTAATTTTTTTCCAATCTTTAAATAATATACTAGCCCACCGTCTGGCAGTCTCCTGCCTTCCCGAAAAGAGTCATTATTAATACTATTTAGCTATTGATCATTAATGATAATATCTATCATCAGATTACGAAAGTAATGACACCACTCCACACCATGGACATGCTCGTAAGAGGTAGCTAGCTAGGAGGATTATGCAAACCGTATTGAATTGGACATGACGAAATTGTTATCATCTGAATGTGAGGAGATATTTGGTACCACAACATATCAGCGCAAGCCCTCTTCATCCAATCTTCACCTTATTGTCACAGTCACTTGTTTGTCATGCATTTCGAACGAATACCTTCGTATAGGAGAGCGCTTACAGAAGGGGTGTGCATATTCCTCCAATTGCACATTCGTTCACTTCGTTTGTACCTAAAAGCATTTACTATTATTGCTATTGCTATTATTATTATTATTACCATTATTGTAGCTTTTTGTTTGTTATCATTTTTTTATCTGAAAAAAAAAATTGTTTCTTCTCTTTTTGTTGATCCTCAAAAATCACTTCGAACGGTTGAACAGAGAAAAGAAAATCAACACTACGGCTGCGCCTAAATTTGTTTTTGTTTTTGCTTTTTTCATCTGTAATTTTTTCTATCGTTTCGATTATAGTTACTTTGTTGGCTATTTTTTTTTTATCCTCAGCTGTTTTTATGCCATTTTCAAGATAATCATACAGATTGGCGATATCGTAACACTCATAAATCTAATCATTGGTATGATCACGAAAATGTATTTTGTAGCCATTTCTTATTAGCCTATTAGCTTAGCATGAAATTTGTCGAAATATTCGAGCATATATGATGCCACGAGCATATTATGTGCTGTCATGAAAAAATACCAAATCAACAAATAACTATTCTTACTTAATACTTGCTTAATAATAAACCAGAAAAAAACTCCAAACGCAATAGAATTTATCGTTACACATTTATTTCTCCATTATTGGAGTGAAAATAGCAAAAACAAAAACAAACAATACTCGTAATTTATACAAAAATTAATAAACTTTCTCATAAATTAAGAATTCGTTAGTTTCTGTGAGACAATTATTTATAGTGATTTATTAGGAAAGAAAGATAATGAAATAGGGTTTTCAGCACAGCCAAATGCCCACACAAAAAAAAGATTAAGCCAGCAACAGGCCATAGTTTTATTAACGAAAAGCAAAAGAGAGGTTCTTGCGAAGAAAAATAAACTTCCGTTTATTAAAAATTTGGAAATAATATTAATTAAATGTTGGATGAGGCTTCTGAAGTAATGTCCGACATTGAAGAAGAACACTTTGTGTTTTTTGGTTATTGTCAGCAATTTTTTTATTATTCGGGGCGACCAATCAGTTATTGTCAGCAGTTTTTTAGTTATTCTGGATGGCAATACTGTTATTGTCAGCAATATTTTGGTTATTCCAGACGACAAATCAGTCATTGTCAGCGATTTTTTTGCTATCCTGGACAACAAATAAGTACTTGTCAGCAATTTTTCAGTTATTTTGGGCAACAAATCAGTCATTGTCAGCGATTTTTTACTTATTCTGCGCGACAAATCGGCTATTGTTAGCGATTTTGTATGTATTCCGGGTGACAAATAAGTTATTGTCAGCGATTTCTTGATTATTTTGGGCGACAAATCGGTTATTGTCAGTGATTTTTTGGTTATTCCAGGCAACAAATCAGACATTGTAAGCGATTTTTTTGGTAATCCGGGCAACAAATCAATTATTGTCAGCGATTTTTTAGTTATTTTGGGCGAAAAATCGGTCATTGTCAGCGGTTTTTTTATTTTCTGGACAACAAATCGATCATTGTCAGCGATTTTCTAGTAATTATAGGTGACAACTCAATCATTGTTAGCGGGTTTTTTTTTATTCCGTGCGACAAATAAGTTATTGTCAGCGATTTTTTAGTTATTCTGGACAACAAATCAGCCATTGTCAGGGGGTCTTTGTTATTCCGTGCCACAAATCAGTCATTGTCAGCGTTTTTTTTTTGGTTATTCTGGACGACAAATCAGTCATTGTCAGCGGTTTTTTTCTATAATCCGTAAATACGTCGGCAACTTTTTGGCAATTATCAGCAAATTTTTAATCAGCATCATCTTTTTTTTAATTATTTTCATATTTTAAGCAATTTTTGAACTTTTTGAACTATGTCAGCGATGTCTTCTTATCTATTATCGGCAATTTCTCATATTATCAGCCACTAATTAGTAATTTCTAATAATTTTTATTAGTTTAATATTCATAATACTTTCTAGCCATTGTCAGCAACTATTCCTGGCTATTGTCAGCAACTGGTTAGCTTTCGTCAGTCATTTTCTTAAATTTTGTCAGTCACTTCTTAACCATTGACAGCGATTTCTTTACCATTGAAAGCAGTTTCTTAGTTATTATAAGCTCCTTTTGAATAGAAAAGTAAATTTTGAATAGAAAAGTAAATAATTATCTTATTAACTAATAGTAAAAATTATTTATTTTTATTTGAAAATGTTAAGTTTTTTTTATTGGAAATTGATGACCAGCTACATTTAAAGTTGAAATTACTTTGTCCAAACCATTGATTGCTTAAAGACACTTTATTACAGCTTCAGTTTATTCAGTTTTACCACATAAAATTTTTTTCTACAATTCCTTCAATATGATAACAAATGAATAAGGAATAAAATATTGCCTAAAGAAAAGAAATGTTATATTTTCAAAATAACAGCAATTTTCTTGGAAATCATTTTCAGTTTCTTGCAAATTAAAATTTGTACAATGCTTAGTAAAATTAAAAAAAAAAAAGTTTTAATATTGAAACATGATTTTTCGAGTTTCTGATTAATCTAAGAGATGCCGCTAACAGTGTGCTGTAACGAAACAAGTTCGAAATGTTAGCGAACGGAAAGACTCTTTTTCCGAAATGGTTTTTCTTTTTTTAATATTTTTATTTAATTTATTTTTATTTTTATTTTTTACACTTACTTAATTTAAACTTTTAATTGACTAATAAACATGGTGAACTCTCCACGCTAACGAGTATAGGTCATCGCAACCAAGTAGTAAAATTACATGGAACACTTTTTTTTTGCCTGTTTTTTTCTTTTGGTTAATTGTACTTGTTACGAAAAACGAAACACACTTACCGACATTAATATGCACTGAGGTAAATAAGAGCTTAACCTAAACGAATGGGCATAGCAGAGCGTATAAGGTGATGGATGATCTTTACAATAATTTTCAATTTCCATACAAAATTTACAAGCGATTAAGTTTTTCCGGAAGACCATCTGACCACGACTATTGGTTGGTTGTTGGTTAGTAGTTCATGTTATGGTGTAGATTTTCTTTTCTTTTTTTTTTTTAAATTTTCTTCATTTTCATTTGTCTGCCCTCCGAACCCCACGTCCAAACCTCTCAATAGTTTTTTTTTCTGCTCGTATTTGTCCTTATTACAATTTTCTTATGAATAGTATTTTGTGAAAATTGAAAATATTTTTTAAAAAAACAGTAAATTTTATAATAAAGTAGCTCAATTATACCGTCTGCATGCTCGCCATCTGCATGAATAATTTTTAACTAACACATATTTAAACCGACAAAAAAAAATATTGCTTTTATGAGTGACTAAATAGGAGACGGTATGAATTTTCCGATGGGCTCATTAATCGTGTAAATCATCGGATTAGGCTTTATTATTCCTGGCGGGGGTGGGGGGTGGGATGTGTTGTTGTTGGCAAAGCATAAGGGCCAGAGGGAAATTCATTTTATTATTTACATTATTTCGTAAAATACTATTTGTTTTCACGCTTCCAAAGTTCAAATGCTACTTTAAAATTTTGTTATGAATTTTCATCTTTTCCCCCATTTTCTCTTTAATAGTGTTTTTTTCCTCATCTTTTATTTTTGTTGGTTTCAATTTTTTTAATGTTACGCGAACGACTACGAATATCTTTGGTTATGATGCGATCGCTTATATGGGCGATTATGGAATGCTCAGCGTTCATAAGCTCTGAAAAGAAGCATTTCCAGTTGAGTCATTCAACGGCCAATGCACATGAAATGGCTTCACTTCTGATTGTATTTGTGCCCATTTGTCTACATATGAGTGTATGTATGCCCGCTGCAATCATTCCAATTAGTGGAGAAGAGAGACAAAAATGCTTTTGTGAGTGTGAGTGTGTGTGGTTCAAGTGATAACCATCGCTGGTGTTTTATAACCTAATCCGCTGAATTGGATTTTTTTTCTGTTTTTTTAAATTTTTTTTTCTGTAGTTTCGCTTATCTAATTACAAAAGTTAATTAATAAGTTTTTTTTTCTTAAAAGTTAAAAAAAAACAGCAAAAAAACTAAACAACGAAGAATATTAACATATGTGCATGGTGTATAATTTCCGCATTTTCACTCGATTCGAATTTGAATTTGAAAATTTCGATAATGTTTACAATTAAGAAATTTTTGTATGGTTTTTTTTTGTTGTTGAGTTTTTAAAAAACAATTTTTTTTTTCAATTAACGAATGAGTAGTAAATTTTCCTTTATTATTTTATTCAAAGATTTTTGATTTCTTTAATAATTATAATTCAGAAAATATATTAGTTACCTGTTTTGGGCAAGAAAAAATAATTTCAGAGATTTTAAAAAAAAAGAATTTTAAAAATTTACAACCAAAAATGTTCATTAAACTGACTCTAAAAACAAAATTAGTTTCCGAACCACTCGTAGCTGTAAAAGATATAATCACAAATTATTAAAGATCCTAGAATAGTCAGTAAAAATATTTGTCAAGACTCTATTTACTCGTATAACGAGTTTTTTTTGCAGAGTCGAGAAGAAAGGCAAAATTATTTCCTTTATCAAGTTATCTTTCCAATATGGTTGCCAGAAGGGCTCTGCAAACTCTAAAAATAATAGTTTTGGCAAACGCAATAAAATTGATCCAACTTCATATGGATTTGCTTGTAATTATAGGTGACAATCCAGTCATTGTCAGCAATATTTTAGTTATTCTGGGCGATAAATGGGTCGTTGTCAGTGATTTTTTTCTTATTCTGGACGACAAATCAATCATTGTCAGCGGTTTTTTTATTATTCTAGACGACAAATCAGTTATTGTCAGCGGTTTTTTGTTATTCTGGATGATAAATCAGTTATTGTCAGCGGTTTTTTTGTTATTCTGGACGATAAATTAGTTATTGTGAGCGGTTTTTTTGTTATTCTGGACGACAATTCAGTCGTGGTCGGCGATATTTTAGTTATTCTGGAAGATATATCGGTCGTTGTCAGCGATTTTTTTCTTATTTTGGACGAAAAATCAGTCATTATCAGCGGTTTTTTTGTTATTCTGGACGACAAATCAGTTATTGTCAGCGGTTTTTTTGTTATTCTGGACGATAAATCAGTTATTATCAGCGGTTTTTTGTTATTCTGGACGATAAATCAGTTATTGTCAGCGGTTTTTTGTTATTCTGGACGATAAATCAGTTATTGTAAGCGGTTTTTTTGTTATTCTGGACGATAAATTAGTTATTGTGAGCGGTTTTTTTGTTATTCTGGACGACAATTCAGTCATTGTCGGCGATATTTTAGTTATTCTGGAAGATATATGGGTCGTTGTCAGCGATTTTTTATTATTCTGGACTACAAATCAGTCATTGTCAGCAGTTTTTTTGTTATTCTGGACGACAAATTAGTTATTGTCAGTGGTTTTTTTGTTATTTTGTACGATAAATCAGTTATTGTTAGAGGTTTTTTTGTTATTCTGGACGACAATTCAGTCGTTGTCGGCGATATTTTAGTTATTCTGGAAGATATATGGGTCGTTGTCAGCGATTTTTTATTATTCTGGACTACAAATCAGTCGTTGTGACAATTCAGTCGTTGTCAGCGATTTTTTTTGTTATTCTGGACGACAAATCAGTCATTGTCAGCGATTTGCTAGTAATTATAGGTGACAATTCAGTCATTGTCAGCGATTTTTTTTTGTTATTCTTGACGACAAAACAGTCGTTGTTTTATGTTGGAAATTTTTTTAAAACTTTCAACTGACATATAATTTTATAATTTATATTTTATTGTTTGATATAAATTATAAAATTATATGTCAGTATAATTTATAATTTATATCAATCAATAAAATATAAATTATAAAATTATACCAGATTTTTGGTGTTATTTCAGCAATTTTGTTTCGAATGTTGTCCTTGGGCATCGAGGTTATGGTTGGTTTGTTAGTGTACACCTTTTTCTTCAAGTACATCCATACGATGAAATCGGGAGAGTTTTTGATATTATTCAAATTTTTTGTGTAAAGTCTGCTTTATAATCGCAAACTAACAATGGCGATGGGAAACTGTCAACTTAAAATGTGCTGACGTGCCTAAATCCAGCCTAATGGTGGGAACATAATTTGACTAAAACTAAAAACTGCATAACAACGGCAAGGCAATTATTAAGCCGGAGACATTGGAAGATCGAAGGACCATTCTCGACTTCATCAAGTCAAAAGGCATACCTATACGACAAAAGAGGAAAGGAAGATTTCCCTCCTTGTAAGAGGTCTTCACAACTCCTGTGAAGCCTCTGATATAAAAGCTGATCCGGCCAACCAAGTGGAGGCAGCTTTAATTAATAAAGTAGAGAATTTTAAAACAAAATTCTCAAAGGAAAACAATGTCCAATCGGACATATTTTTGGTGCAGTTGGCTCCAGGACACCTGCCATCCAGTGTCACGCACGTGACAAAAATTTTCCATCAAACAATAAGATGGGAAAAACTAAGCAGAAGTGGCCCACTTCAATGCCATAGATGTCAACAGTTTGAACATGCAGCAGCAAACTGTTTTTATAAATTTGTTTGCGAGAAATGCGGGCAAAATCACGTGCCCAAAGCTTGCCCACGGGACAACGACAAGTCTGGTGATCTGTTTTGCGCCAACTGTGGACAATGTGGCCATCCAGCGAACCATAGAGGTTGTTCCTTCTACAAGGAAATTATTGCGGCAAAGGAACTCAGGCAACAATCCAGAGTTCAACAGCGGAAGGACAGACTGAACTTTGTGCACCAGTCAGTTAATAATACTGTCAGGAGTGGAGTCTCCTTCGCAAGCGTCCTACGAGGAGCACCAGTCTCGAACGCTGTATTGACAGAAAGGGCAGACACCAGAACTGAAGAATTCTTTTCGGAGGCTTCAACATTATTTAGTGTAGACATGCCTAGTCTAATCACCGAGGTAAGTCAATTTATGAAATCATATAAAACACTTTCCTCTTTTGCAGATCGACAGGTTGCATACTTGCATTTTCTTGGAAAAGTTTGCAAATGATGCTGCTTGTACTGAAGAATTCATGTAATACAGCTATGGACAATTATTATCAGGAGAAACTACACTATCGGGCTGGGCAAGAACAGCAGTCCAGCGTAGTTAATTACATTCTCCGGATTCAAAAGGAGCAAAACAACCCGGCTAGGATTCATATAGAAAGACAACATTTGGAATTATTAGCAAGTAAGAATAATTTAAGATACACCCTACCCATGATATTTGTAAGCCTTCCCTACCATACACCATTATGACGTGCTCTCTAAATATCATAGCACTTAACGTGCGGTCTCTCGTTGGCCTGTCCAAAAGAGTCGAACTTTATCAGTTCATTCAGAACCAGCCTGCCGACTTCTATTTCATTAATGAAACTCACCTGAATTTGAAGCATAAACTTTCACTTCCGCGGCATCATTGCATTCGCAATGACTCTAATCAGGGTACTGGCTTGGTTAACTTCAGCTCAAATAACATTTGCACCACTTGTGTTCTTACGCGATTTTAAGTGTTCACCCGTTGAAATTAAGGACCTGTTCGAATTCTTACAAGATATTATCAGCAAAGGATATGAGGTAATCATGGGAGGGGATTTTAACGCCAGACACACCTCATGGGGAGATTCTATCCGTAACTCTTCCGGTATCTGTATTCAAAATTTGCTCACTAGTATCTCCACATTACAGGTAATTGCAACTTCTGGTCCTACCAGACCTAGTAGCTTATCTGTAGTTGATCTGTTTTTCGTTTCAAATGGTTTAATTAATCCTTACTCTTCGAACATTACTTGTTCAGCTCTCGACTTTCATTCAGACCATTATCCAATTCTTATGCAAATTAAAACTCAAACTCAATTTAACTTTGAATATACTGAGTTAAAATCTTTCACGTCGTATAAGAACACGAACTGGAAAGAATTTAGGCACGATGTAGATATGGCCATATCTAAAGGAATGAATGTTCCTTGTTTCAAGAATATAACCAACCAAGAAATTGATTTCATATAGAAACCTTTAGCCAAATTGTCTCGGATGTATTTCATAAATATTCAAGGCAACTGTCTAATAGTAGCCATCGATTTGATTCTCTCCCCGAGGACATTAAGAAAATGTATTGGTTGAAAAATCGTTGGATAAGGGAAATGAAACGCATTTTTCGGAGAGAATTAAACACTACATCTTCAGATTATCGTCTCTTAGAGGCACAGGTTAACTGCATATCAACTATGATACGCAATAAAGTTAACAAACATTTTAATGAACAATTTTCTGAACGGCTTTCAAAAGTACGTCCAGGTCTTGATGCTTTCAAGCAGCTTAGCGCAATCACCGGCCGAAAGTCTCTCAATAAAGTAACAGTCACCGATAATAACGACCGCGAAATAAAAGGAGGTCCAATTAATATTTCTAAAAACTTTGCCTCGTTTTATAAAGATCTATACAACTCTAGTCCAAACTAGAGTTGTATAGATCTTTATAAAAACCTAAACGATCAGGTCAGCAGTTTTTTTTATCATACTCCCCAACTCATATTACAAAATTCAGCACCGATAACAGTGCAAGCAATCCCAGCCCTCTAGATATGTTTATATCCGAAAATACACTCTATTCTATAATAAAATCTTTAAATAATAAAAAGTCTGCTGGAATCGATAATATATCGAATTTTATGCTGAGAAAGATTCCGAAAAAGAGTTTGAGTCCCTTAGTTGCAATATTTAATCACTGCATCAACAATTTCTACTTCCCTAAAGCCTGGAAGATAGGCATAATCTTTTATATTCCGAAAACTCAAGGTAGAGCAGCCATCCAACATCATCGACCTATATCTCTTCTTCCCTGTTTGGGAAAAATATTACAATAGAAAAATTTTTTTACGAAAAGGTAAATGAATTTTGTAATGAAAATAAAATTATTCCCGATTTTCAATTCGGATTTCGAAAAGGGCACTCAACTTTAGATGAGCTTTTTCTACTACATAGTGAGATCACAACTGGGTTAAACCATAAAGAGTCAACAGTTGCTTGTTCCCTAGATATTACGAGGGTCGTTCAATAAGTCCTTCGAAAATCCGAGAAATTGCGCTCGTAATGTCAGTAAAGATTTTTTCAGCTCGATCCATAGCGTAGGTCAATTTCTATCGTCGATTAAAGTTAACGACATTTATTTGTGCATAACAATGGAAAAAAGCGAGTTTAGGGCTGTCATCAAACATCTCCATTTGAAAGGCTTAAGCCCGAAAGAAATCAAAGCCGAGTTGGATGCAGTTCATGGCACATCTGCACCTGTGTTTGCGACGGTTTACAATTGGGTGAATGAATTGAAACGTGGCCGTTCATCCACAAAAGATGAACATCGTTCAGGACGCCCAGTTGAGGTGCCTACACCTGAAATCATCGACAAAATCCACGATCTGATTTTGAACGATCGGCGAATTAAAGTGCGCGAATTAGTTGAGGCCACGGGCATATCACAAGGTACAGTCGCTTCAATTTTGCATGAAAAATTGTCTGTGAAAAAAATGTCGGCAAGATGGGTGCCGCGTTTGCTCTCAGAGGAGAATAAGCGCAATCGTGTAGTGGACTCTGAGGCTATGTTGGCACTCTTTCATCGCAATCCTGCCGAATTCCTTCATCGATATGTCACTGTGGACGAAACCTGGATACACTACTACACTCCAGAAACGAAGAGACAGTCATCACAGTGGATTTTCAAGGGTGAACGGGCTCCGAAGAAGGCAAAAACTGTGCCATCGGCCGGCAAGGTGATGTCCACGGTCTTTTGGGATTCGCAGGGCATCATTTTTATCGACTACTTGGAAAAAGGAAAAACAATAACAGGAGCGTATTACGCGTCGTTATTACAACGGTTGAGCGAGGAAATTAAAGAGAAACGCCCCCATCTGAAGAAGAAAAAAATCCTCTTGCATCAGGACAATGCGCGTGTGCACACCTGCGCTGTTTCCATGGCCAAAATTGTGGAATTGAGAATGGAATTGTTGCAGCATCCCGCATATTCACCAGATTTGGCCCCGAGCGACTATTTTCTTTTCCCCAATCTGAAGAAATGGCTTGGCGGGTGACGGTTCACTTCCAACGAGGACGTTATTGCTCAAACGGATGAGTATTTTGCAGAACTTCCGAAATCCTATTTTTTGGACGGGATAAAATTTTTGGAAAAACGGTTGGAATAGTGTATAGAGCTTAAAGAACATTATGTTGAAAAATTAATATTTTTTTAAAAAACAGTTTTTTCCCATCTTCTTCTAAGGACTTATTGAACGACCCTCGTAAGTCAGGCTTTTGATCGGGCTTGACCTGGAAATTCAGAAAGATCCTTTCTCTTATATATGAACAGAAACTGAAATTAATCAGATTCACTTGCCTTACATTTTTATATAAAGCAGGGATCCCTCTTTGGGGTTCTAAATATTCAATTGCATCTAAAAATAAAAATGTTGCAACGTCGCTTAATCGATAATTTAATTTCTTTTGAATGAGCTTTTAAAGTAAGATTTTTTTCTAGGACGCAATCACTTGTTAGACCTCTTTACTTAATTCATTTTCTATTCTATTAAAAACTCAGTTTTATCGAGAAATGAACCTTTTTTTTGTTGGTCTTAAAAGTATCAAATTTTGGCCTTAAAATTTTAAAGATTGAAAAAGCTTCAATTTGTTTAGCTCTGGAAATTATCCATTTTGAGGTCGTAAAAATTTTGTCTTCTCAACTAACTTAAAATTTTTTTTTCAAAGATATTTTCTCAACCTACAGTTTTAATAGATCTTAAAGGTGTCCATTTTTATGTCTTAGTGAATTTTTTGTCATCAGTTTTTCCAAGCCTCAAAAGTACACATTTTAATACCTACAGAGATATTCTGTGAATTATATTTTCATGTTTTTAAATCTATATTTATGCCGTAATTGATGAAGATAAAAATTTATTTAAGGTCTAAAAATTGAAAATTGTCTGAAAGCCAAAATTCACAATAAATTTAAGAATCTTAAAATTTAAATTTATTTTGAATTTTGGCTTTCAGACAATACTTTCAATGAATTGTGATAATTTAGACCTTTCAAGGTCTAAATTATCACAATTCATTGAAAGTATAAAAACTCACAATTTATTCAAGATTCAAAAGTTTCAAATATATTTAAAGACTAAAAATTCATAATTGGTTGAATATCTAAAATTTTACAGAAATTCGCAATTGTCTGAAAGGAAAAATTCACAATAAATTCTAAAGATGAAAAATCTTCATTATATCGCAGATGATCGTTGATTGTTCTGCCCAAAAGTATTGAAAAGCCTCTAACTGCTTTTCTACGAGTGAGCAGAGTTTCTCGTTTTCAAAATATTTTGATCAAATTTAAAAAATCAATAAAGTTATCGATAAGCTGGATTAATTAAGACCGTAGCGTGCTGGATTAATCAACATCCCCTGATGATAAGGAATAGGTTCCTGAACTATCTCTTAACCCAAGTTGTCGTTAATATAGTCAGAGCGACATTGAACCTCAGTTTTAAATTCAGTAAAAAAAACTTGCTTCATATTGCTTCAAGTGGTCCCGGTTGCCTATTGCTTAATGACTCAATTATTTATGAAGTAAGAACTTCTAATGATTTTTGCGTGACGGTTGCCATACGAACAAAACTAAATACACTCTATTGAAAGCAAGCCATAAAAAAGATATCAAATTCGACAAAATTGGAAGTTGCTCTATCCGAAAAATGAAAACGAGAAGTTTTTGTGCGCTTAGAACATGTTAACAACAACAAAGAAGATCAGGTAATACTTCGATAGTTGGACATCAAGTCTAAGCGCCATAATACTGAACGTCATTTGGCTACTCGAGTACCTTAATCGATGTTGCCACACCAGAGAACCAGCAGAAATGTTTATTATTAATTACACAGATGAGGTATAAATAACTTACAAGATCAGATCTAAAATTATTGGTACTTTCAATTATCGTCAGTAAGGATGTTTGGAGCTAAAAACTCGCTTTTTTAAAATTAGAAGAACTCGAAATTCGATGATAACCTGATCCTTAATCCCGTTATATATTTGGAACGATTTACTTGCTATTCAGGACTGCCTCATCTCTGCAAAACAAACTGTCAGATAATTTCTATTGCTGAATTTGTGCTTATGCAAAGAATGAACTGCAAGACAAAACCTTGTGGAACTTCAATAGCAGCAGGAATCGTACGCTATACGCTGCAAAGAAAACAAACAAAACATTACTTAATTTTTTCTTTATAAATCATCACTTTTTGCGTTAAAGAAATATCTTAAATTGATGTTGATTGTAATGATTTGGGAAAACCGAGTGAGACAGAGCACTCCACATTCGGATTGAACGGTTAAAAAAAGAATCTCTCTATGTCTTACAGATGTCCGAAACTGGAACATAAGCTGTATTCCATTGGACCAATTTTGCTACAGCGCTGTAGACTCTCAATAAAATGAACATATCACTTACAGCAGTAAAATACAATTTCACAATAGTCACCGACAATACCGAGTTTATTCACACATAAACAATAAAAACAAAAATATGACATTTCAGCATAACCAACGAACCCGCAAATATATCTATTTTCACTGTAGCAACTACAATCCACCTACCGTACATTGTATGCGTAACTCCAGCGGAAAATTACTGCTCTGTTCGAGGTAAAGTAGATGATGACCGATACACAACTAGTGTAGTAGCAAAATTGGTCCAATGGAATACAGCTACTGTTATTAAAATACGATAGAGGAGACATTACGTCGGTGTTCCAGTGAGTCTAATTGCTCCGTAATATTTTTGTCACCTATTAATTTCATCGCTTAATTTTGTATCTCAAAATGTAATTTCAGAAGCGCCGGCCCATACATGGGAATTATATTCCAACTGGGGGACCTTATTTTTATTGGCTAGATTATTTAATTACAACAGATCGGATGATCCCAAGTTAGCTTCTTAAATTTACAAAAAAAAATTTATTCAAACACCATAAAATAATTCTGAGTTCTTCTTCACATTTTTATTTATTTTAATTCTTGTTCATTTTATCACCTTCAATTTTTCTTATTATAAGTATTATCATATGCCTTAATAATGTTTATAAAAATTTTCCTATAGTCCCCGCCTCCTCACTACCTCTTCCCACTTATATAATTAAATATTTTTTATATTTTTAATTTATTTATTACGAATATTTTCTACGAATTTCCTTTCGGAAAGAACAAATATTTTCCCCATCATAAAAAATATTTAATGCTTCTTTGAATTTGCTTTTTTTTATGCTTTTAACTATAATTAATTTTTGACTTTTAACAATAATTATTTTATGCAAAATTCTTATTTACATTGTCACAGAACAAAAAGAAAACAATTGGTTTAGCTTAAATAATAAAGTGGAATGGATTTTTTGATTTTTTTTTTACAAACGATACACAACACACAGATGCACATAAATTGTTTTTACTGAATTTAAACGTTTGAATGTGCTTGTAAATTTTTTTATAAAAAATATCAAATTATTTTATAGAAAAGTTTCTTGAGTCATTTTATTTACGAGAACGTTTAATCTACGTTATGCTTTTCTTCGTACTAGTTTCTATACATTCATTGATAAACGCATTTTTATTTTCTTTTACTAAAAATAATCACGACCATATTTTCATTATTTTCGCTTCTACTCCTTTTAAATATTCTAGCTTTGTCTACTTTTCTAATTATTCTAACTAAGTAACTATCGATTGATTTTTTCCGATTGTTCATTTTCACATTTCATCACTTACGGTGCATTTTTTTGTTTTGTTTAATTCAAAGTTCGTCTACATATATTATCATAAAACCACTCCACATGTCCCACGATTTTCTGCTTTTTTTCTAGCGTTTTAACTAACGCTGTCGCTCCATCGTAGGCAAGCGTTGTCCCGTTTTCTTGGGATCATTACTGATGCCACGGTAAGCGCAGCCTTCTAAGCTCGATTTTACCCACAAACGGGCAGTCATAGCAGTACTCCATGGTGTCATCGATAAATAGACTGCGGAATCGTCAATTCTCATGTTCGTGGCTTAGGATTCTTCGAATGATTTTTGAACCCGCAAAGAGTTTGCAATGGTTTTGCTGAAGACGCAAGTTTTTGAAGAATATATGCGAAATAGCAGGACTTATGCCTTCTATCTTCAACTTTCTGGTCAGAATTTTCGAGTAGAATAATTAAGATTGACTGACGTAAGTTCGGTTGGTTCTCTTGTGCGGATTTCTTTCTTGTGTTATTATCGGCTGCCATCGTTGAACCCAGAAAATGAAACAAATTAACAATTCCTAAATCTCCTATCTGTAATCGACTAGTGCTAATTGGTTTGTCCTTAACGCTAACGCTGCCACTGTGATTTATTTTGCCTTCATTAATGTGCAGCCCAAGATTGTTCGTCGCCGGCTCAATCTTGGTGAAGGTCTCTCGTACATCTCTTTCTGATCGACACATAATGTCGATGTCATTGGAGTTTGCTAAATTATGGTCAAACTTACTGAGGCTATTAATAACTCAGCCAACTATCACTTTTTTCAGCGAAAGCTTAAAAAGAACACAAATCATTTTCTAAAATACTAATATTGCACCTTTATTTAAATCGATTTTAAAAATAAATTAAAAGTTATTTCGCCCATCAGCTATTATTAAATAAAGTACAAATGCAATAATATAATTAACAAAATAGCTGTATTGAAATTTGAATAAGAAAATAAAACAAACAGAAATAAATACAAAATCGTATATCAAAAAATTATTAGAATTGAATATAAAATCAATGCCAAAAAGTTTTATGCACATTGTTTTCTTCATAGAAACCAGTTATTTTTATTTAAATATTTGAAAGTAAATTCTTTAGGTCTTTGGTTTTTCTTACCTATAAAAATTAGTGCTAAAGGGTTTATATATTTAAGAAGAACTTAATGTTGAAGGCTGGCAGGCTATTAAAAGAATAAACATTTTTAGGTGAGCATTTATTGGTCAGCTGGAATTAATTAAAAAACTGCAATTTATAGAAATTTCTAGATTATTAGTATTTGTTCAAACATAAACAGATATTTTTACAACTATTATGGATTCGCTGCAGGGCGGTATAAAATTGTATTTTCTATACTTTAAACAGCATAGAAAATGAGGAACCCTTTAAATCCCACTTTTTTTTTGCAAAAAATTGATAGTTAGCCAATAAGAAGTTTATAAAAAAGTATATTTCGAAGCAGAGCATACAACCTTTAATTTCTGAATATAAATATAGGCCATTTTGTTTGCTTTAATTTAAATCTTAAATTCTATTTATAATCTAATTTTACAAAAAGATCGTCATTCTTAAGTGAATTCTATAAGAGGTCCTATTTTATGAAAGCTCTTTAAGACGTACTTGTTAAATTGTTAAATTCATATTTGTTTAATTGAAAGTGTGTGACTACTCTGCTGGTCCTAATTTCCAAACCACTTCCTACTCCTCAAAGTAATAAGACGTGTTATCGTGTATCAATGGCAAAATCGAACATTTAATTTCTTGTGCTGATACTGAATATCGTTTAGATCTCTTTCATAGCTATTGTTTACAAAATAATATCGAAAATCTTAATGTTTTGTATGCGAGTGCTATTTGCTAAGTTGTGTCAATTTGATGGTGTTATGTGACACGTTTAGGCATATATTCCGCTTCTGTACTCGATCATTGCGTAGTAAGTTATTTATGGAGCTACCCAGCTGCTCTACATCAAATGAAAATATATTTTGAATACGATCTTCTGACTGTCGTCTTTTTCAGTTGTGAATTCATAGCTTTATATATAGTAATATGCTTCTAATATTAAACTTCAACTGTTACAGTATCCTAATATTGTCCTTACGCTATTCGCTTTTCGCTTCTTCGTCAGCTCAACTTCTTATTCTTGATGAGTGTCTGGTTCGCTTCTTCGTCAGCTCAACTTCTTATTCTTGAAGAGCACCGGATTCCATTAAACTTCTAATTATTCTTTCTGACCGCGTTTATTAATTGAGCATTATTTGTTTCCTTTAGTACTGGACTCATGTATTCTGACAGCATCTGAACTGTCATTAGAATTTCGTTTTAATTTCCCCCAAACAAAATGATCATTACATCATTTACACTGTTTGTTGTCAAAGCATTTCTCGCAGTCTTATTCTCTATTGCTTCTTCACCACTTCGCTTATTATCTTTTATTAAGCAAATTGTATAAATTTTGACGTTTTCTAACTTAATTGTATTGGTTTGGTAGCTGTTAAGCTCCTATTCTGATTTACTATATCAGACCTATTCCGATTGACTATAATAGATATTGTTTTTGTTGCAATTTACCTCCAATTTTATCAAATTTACTGAAACATCTTCTATTCGATTATTATCGGTTGCAATTTTGTCAGCAACAATTTCGAAAAAATTTCCTGGTTTTAAATCTTTTTGTATTTCTTGCTGATTTTATTGTATTATAAAATAATGACTACCACTTCCTTAATTATATGAATTTTTTAACTTTGTTCTGTATATGGTTTGCTCACTCTTCTTTTATGACTTAATTTTCATCGCTTTTGTTAACTCTTCACGTTTATGGGTTTGATTATGCCTTTTCGGTTTATTTTCAATCACTAGCAAACGTTTTTTCCATTTCCCATTCGTCAATGTTATTATTTTGCTCAACGATGCTTTTTTCTATGAACGTTCAACAAGTGATCGGGAACATCAAAACTCTTTCGCCATTTCCTTATAACCGAAAGTTTTGTTTTTCACCATTTGCATTTACATTTTGTCTGTTATTTGTTTCCTATTAAGGTTCCCCAACCAAATAATTAAGTTTCCTTCATCCTTCCTCTTGTTTTTTTGGCCTTTTTCAACTTTTCCCTGTTTTTTTTCATTGCTCCATTTTAATGCCCAACAACATGACGATCATAGGACGACCTATTTGAGGAACAAGATGGCCATCGAAACGAATCGATTTAATCATCATTATTTCAATAAGAATTTCAATACTGAGCTTACAAAGACCTTTTTTTTAATTTAGCGTCAGTAATACGTATTTGCCGGGCTGTCTGCCGAAACTCAATTACTTACTTGATTTATTTGCACTTTCCTCTTATAATGTAATCGATAACGAGATTCCCTTATGTGCATTTCTTTAGCATTGGGATCGTTGAACTTGTAACCTTCTTCATATTTAATTATTTCTATATATTCAACCCCAAGAAGTTATGAAAGATCAGTTTTCCGATTGGTTGCTGTTCCTTCACATTCCAGTTGCACATAAAGTGTTAGATTTTATAACAATTATCTTATAGTTTTTAAAAAAGCTATTCATGATATACTTGATCTAATTTTATCATCTAAATTCATAATTGTTTATTTCAAAGTGTCAGACTACTTTGCTTACGCTTACAAAGTTCTTATTTTTTTTTTTTTTTAAAAGTCTCATTAAATTGAGCAATTCTGTTTATCGAGAAAAATTCATCAAATCTTGAAAAAAATTGTAATAAAAACTTCTTTAAAATTGCAATAAAAAAACTTCTTTTTTTCTGTATTTAATAAGAAAAAAGAAGATTTCTCTTTAATCTTATTATTAGTTAAGATTGTGTGCACTTTTAAATAATGCTGTAAATTTTATAAGCTATTCATTTTAACAATATTACACAAAACTTCGTTTCATATCGCATAAAATACTGAATTGTTGTTTAGTTTATTTTGGTTTTTCTCGCTTGAACCTAATATTCATCATAAGATGAAATTTTTTTTTCAATTTTTTCTCTTTTTGTTTTGTGTTATTGTTTCTTTTTCTTCGTTTTTTTTTTATTATATTTTCCATTGTTCAATGTTTTTTTTTTACCTAAAAAATAGAGATACCCAAACTTATATCAAAATAAAATGTCTTCGCCCAAAAATATCAGTTACCATATTTCTTATTATTTTATCTTAACTATATATAAAAATTATAAAATAAGAAAATATAGATAAGATTATAAAAATGATAAAAATTCACATTATATAAACTATGCAGCAATAAATTATTAAATAATATTAATCACAATAATTTCTAACGTGTTCAGAACACTTTTTCTTAATTTTCTTATTTCTCTTCTTTGCATTCCGTTTCTTTTGTTTTCATAAACTGTTCATAATTTTCTTAATATTTACTTTTCGTTATTTGTTTTTCCTTCTCTGATTTAAAAAAAATTTATACTTAACAACATATTAGCGCATGTACGAATTTAGGTCAATATAATTTATTAAAACCTCATCGATATAAATCATCATCGATATAAGAATATTTTCTATTTGCATATTAATTTGTTCAAAGGCCGACTTGGTCCGCCGACTGGTCCGCCGACCGATTGGCCGACCACGCCACACACGTTCCAACTTCTTATGAAACATTCAAGTATTTTTGACAACCGTATGTAAAAAAATCATTTGTTTTCGGTTTTTGTGTTGAACACATGTCGGCTTGTCTAGTCTAGTCGGAAGAAATCTCTTCATCGTATTGTTTGCAACTGCGATGTGTTCAACACAAAAACCGAAAAACAAATGATTTTTTTACATACGGTTGTCAGAACTTGCCAACTTCAGCTATCAACCATTGACTCCGCCCATAAAAATCAAAATATTTTGATTTTCTTTCCAACCAACTCAGCAACCATCAAAATAGTCCGCCGGCTTACCAGTCGGCCGACCAAGTCCCCTGCGTATGGGCACCTTAACCTTTTTTTTATGCATTAATTTTTCTTCTTTTTGGAGTAGTAATAACGATAAGAATTATCTTGTCTACCTAACTATGTACAACTAACTACCCTAACAATATTTCATGTTTGTTTTATCATTATTAATTTTTTTTCTTGCTTTTTATACTTTATGGTAGTAAGAGAAAAATTTGTTCCTTTTAATTTTATCAAATTTCTTTTAGCTTATATTTTCAATTAATTCATATTTTTCCCATTCCCTCCTATTTGATGTGCTCTTATTTTCTGTTGAAGATACGTTCGCTACAATCAGCCATCAAAATATGCCAAAATTTCATTAATAACTTGGGTGTTGACTCCTTAACAAAAATCATTGCAATGTGCTGTGTCTTCTTTCGGATACGGACCTCTCATAAAAACTTTCACCAATTGACAATGTGACCTGTTAAATATAGAAACAAAAGTTATAAAAGAGAATATGAAGCAACATAAAATTTATTTAAAATAATAAAACCGAAAAAATGTAACCTAATTTATACTATTTTTTATTCAGAATTAGGAATAGCTTTAGAGTGAAACAGACTTTTGAATGTGACAGCCACTGAAATGTAAAAGGAATAATCGTGAAGAAGACTACGTATGAAATGTGTTCTAAATGACCAGGCTTAACGTTGAAGAGGCCATCTTCTAAGCAAGGGGAGCGCATTGAGTATGGTAGAATATGTTACGGTGAAGGTGAGTAGTAATAAATGGTGTTGTGCCAAATTAAAAGCAGGATTAAAATTTCCAGAACGCTCCACGAAAAAACACTGCACTATTATTAAATAAAAATTAATTCAATTTAATTGTTTGAATAAAGAGATTCTGCGGTCAGTTGGAAGAGAAAACGAATTTTCCAATTTGAATTGCAACCAAAACGCACGCCCTAAAATTTCCCTTCATTATGATTCACACCTAAACAATGGTTGCGACGGTGTATAGGGGTTTGATAGTTATCGTTTCTCGGCCTTTATGGCTAAGATCAAAGTGTAGTATCTATTCTTATCAGTTTATCATCTGATACATCCCCCATTGGGGGACAACAAATGTTAAACTAATTTTTGTAAATAGACGGAGTGCTAGGGGCTTGCTCCACCTCTGTTGCGAATTGGTCCGGTATTGCATTACCGCCGGGACCGGCCCAAATTAATGGCAAAACACTTGGTAACCGGGTAAATGAAGTGGTTATCAAAATTGAGGGAGGGGAGTTTCGGTATTGTGACGCATAGGACGATGCCGTCTCGGATGTATGTGGGATTTGCACATGGTCTAGAAGTCTGGCATTATGGGCTGCGTTGAATTAACGTAATATTGGTAGAACGTAATTTCGACGGCAACTGCAAACTGTACGCAGAGAAGTTGCAGTTGCCAAAAAGGGACAACGATGAGGAGCATTTTTTTTAAAGCCATAAGTAAATTTGATTTACTTTTAAATTAACTGAGCGAAAGACTCGTAGTATGTGGAGGAAACAGATTGAACCAGAAAATCGGATTGCCTTAACATTTAATGTACGACATCAATTAACACATTTTCAAAATGGGTAATTTGCTCATGGTGGATCACCACCGATCTTAGCATGGTCGCACAAACTGGGAGTGTCATCAGTTCGTAAAATAACGTTTGATACATCTTGTGATGCAATTTAGGCAAGAATGTATTGCCACAAAATTCGGTCAGAATTCTTGTGCAGAGGCCTAACCAGTTCTTCTTTAATCTAAGTGAAAAACTATATTTGGATGACAGAAGTGACTATAGAGACTGTATTTGATCAGAGAGCTTGAAGATTTTTGGACAAATGGCACAAGTTTTTTTCAAAAGCATTTGAAGTATTGAAAAGAAAAGAATACTGTGAACATTTTCTACAAACGCTAATTCCGATATGGTTATTTCTAGTAACTTTAGGGCTGAAATGTAAATTCTTAAGCGCCATGACTACTCAGGCCATTTGTTTTGTGCATTCCTATAAGACTGCAAAGGTTTTTAAATTGTGTTCCCACTATTAGGCTGGATTTTGACAGGCGGGCACATTTTAAGTTGACAGCTTCCCATCGCCATTGTTAATTTGCGATTATAAAGCAGACTTTACACGAAAATTTTATTTTGTTCAATTTATCTACTTTAATACTCAGCCGTACTAGATTCAACGAAGCCAAGAATTAAAACCTACTAGTCATTCGAAATGTCGATAGTTCTTTTGATTGTCTTTAGCTAACTTCGAAATATACTATCGCTTTGGCCGAAAAAATTATCTTTAGTGACGAGGCACATACTCATCTTGACGGCTTCAAAAATATTTAAAATTAACGCAACTGGGGCTTCGAAAATACCGTAGAGATTCATGAAGCACGAATGCATCCTCAAACAGTTACTGTTTTGTGTGGATTTTTTCACACAAAAAAGCAGTTTTTTTGGCAACAGTTGTAAGGTCTATTTAGTGAAGTCGAACATAACTGATGAACTGAAAACTGAAATTCGGCACGTCATTCGCCAAATTGATCATACTATCAACAAATAATTCATTGAGAATTTTGCCGAAAGCATCATTTTTTGTAGCCATTATATGAGTGGTCATTTGACCATTTGATGATTTTCCATATTTTGAACCATTTAATGTCTACTTTAACATAAACAAAATTCTTTATTTTAAATAGAAAAAATGAAGTTTTAATTCAAGCGTCAAATCTGGCACACTCTTAAGCAGTAATGCTGCCCAATACCTAGCCAATCTGTTACTGTTCATCAACCAGGCACTTCCATTATTCCATAGACTTTTCTGGGTGTGCTCCAGAAGTGAGTGGTCCTTATTAGCCATGATGGCTTCAATTACGATTAAAATACCGCTTAATATGACGGCTATGTTTCATTCATTTTGTGTTCTTATATACAGTTAGTATGTTCTTTTTAGTATTTTCAGAATGAATAGTTTTCATCTGTGACAAACAGTCCATCCTCATCTAATATCAGCTCATATTTACAACTACTTCCTCTTTCTCGCCTCAATTTCCAAATAGTGACAATAAATTAACAAAACAAAATGATATAAAACAAACTCTATTTTCTTACTCACCTAATCAAAACGTCCGAGTCATGAATTATTTCACCATCACAGTTCCAATAGCTTATTTTATTACTTGAAATACTGATGGGTTGACACGAGCCTATCATATTGCTCTCAGTCGGCTTAGTCGATTGAAAGTAGAACTTTCGAGTACGATACGTTTCTACGAATGGCAAATGGCTCTAAAAATCAATTAAGAACAAAAATAACAATAAGCTTGGATTCAAAGGCAGACATAAATTTTTAACCCAAGAAAGAAGGAATGAAAAACGTACAATATCACTTTTACGTTTGCTCAAATTGATTAGCAGACGAATATTATTGAACAGGTTGGTGTGGCGCACGACTATAATGTCTATTAGGCCGTCACCCAAATGGGAATAAGGCGCAAAACCATTTGGTGATCGGGCACACGCACACGATATATTGGCGCCGCTAATCATGAAGAATTTCCCTTTCACATTTTTCCATTTGCCTCTACCTTCCGTTATATTTTTGTGATCAAACTGCTCATCCATCGTTCTATACTCAAGTTTCTCGTCATTTTGAAATTTTCCAATATCACCTACACTTTCGCTGATCCTCTTTGAGGTTTGTATACAACGATCACAGTTCATCATGCACTTTGTATCTTCTTCATCCGGAATGTCTTCGTGGTCCAATAACAATCTTATTTCACCCTCATACCCTTCATTCGCAATAAACTTTTTGAATCCTACAAACAAAAATAGAATTTTATTATTGAAATTAATACGAAAGTTTAACTAAAGCAGAGATTTACCTGAATAATCATACCGCTTCGGTCCCAACCATCGGAAATTTTCACTGTCATGTGCAACATCACCCAAGTAACCATAGGACATGACGCTCGCATACAGTTTGATCATCCCGTTGCTATTGCAAACGCTTCCGATATCCAAGCCTCTAGTTTGGCCGAGGATAATGTGAATGACAGCAGTTTTTATATCGGCAGTGCCATGCAGACAATAGGCGGTAGTGTCCGTACTGCCACCAGGAATCACACCGATGGGAAGGCTCGGCTTTGGAATGTATTCCGGTTGCAGTGGATCTAAATGCAAATCGCTCATGGTACGGTATATCAATCCGTTGAACACCTCCGAGAATGTACCATCGCCGCCAATACAGCAGATACTATCGTACTGTGACAGTGTCTGATTCATTATAATATCGCGGATCTGATTGGGACGCTGTGACACAACGCAATTTACATCAATCCCAGCCAACTGCAGTAGCGGCTTCGAGTACTTCTCGTAAATGTGCAATGCTTCCTTTCGGCCACCATACGGATTTATAAACATTAGAATCCTCTTCGGCCGGTTCTGTTGATTCAGCTTCGATGTAAGCGTTTCGTACCACATCTTAATTATCGACTTATCCGAATTGTAAAGCAGCATCATTATTTCACGCCATCGATTCCAATCCGTACGTGAATTGGCCAAACGTTTGGCATAATGGATTACTAGCGAAATTTTGCCATCATTATTATCGAAATTGAATGGTGTTGCAGTCGCCGATGTCGGAGCTCCTGGTAACGATGACGACGGTATCGATGATGATATATTCGATGTTGAGCAAGTTTGTGGCAACGGTCTTGGTATACAACGATTTTTATTCTTCTTAAAACTACATTTTATATTCACAGCAATTATGTCAGTTATGGGGACTGCTACTTTTCCTAAAATGTCAACAAAAGAAAAGTTGGCTACATTTTAAACTAAAATAGATCGGAAAAATTTTCATAAAATTCTTTTTTTGAGAAAATTTCATTTACATTTTATACAAAAGAAAAAATGAAATTATATCAAAACATTTTTTATAATAAAAATTTTTCTTGTACATACCATTTTTTGAATTTTCCTTTTCCCAAATTAAAGTATTGTAATGTATGAGCACACGATATTTTTTATTATTAATGAAAAACGTATTAAGTAGCACATCGCTTCCGTCAAATTCATGCCTGGTATTGTTGGCTGCCATGTCCGCATCATTGATATTCTTAATAAACACATTCACGTCCATACAAAAAGAAAGAAAAATCAAATTAATTGGAATTGGATAGAATTATCAAAAATTATAGAAAAACAGAATGGAAAAACTTTAAAGTTATTATTGAGTTGATTTGGAGTTTTCAGAAGGCACACGAAAACGTATTGGCGTTAAAATTAATAATGTAGGAAGAAGTGCTCAACTTTGATCATAGATATTATTATTATGGGTAGTTCGTTTATAGTTTCCAGATGGCGTTCACAGATGGTATTAATATTGTGAGTTCGTTTCGAATTTCCAGATGGCGCGCATATAAATGAAAAGTGCGGCGCTGTTTGAATTGTGTTCGAATACTTGGGAGAATAGAATGGGAGTGAATGTTTCCGAAAGGAAAACTGTGTGTATGCTGTTTAAGAATTTTTTGGCGGCCAGTAGGCCATTATTCGCTTAGAGGCGGTCGGTGTCCGATACGCGCGGGAAGTACGGTACCTTGGAGTAAATGTTGGGGAACTTTCGGCCTCACTTACAACATCTAAGGGGGCGCGTGGACGGTTTGGTTGGCATGCTGGTGCGAGTATTACGCAAGGACTGGGGACTTTGATCCAGAGCGGTGAAAGTCCTGTACAAGGGTGTGTTTGTTCAGTGTGCTACCAGTACGCAAGGGTAGGCATAAATTCAGTTCAGCGTCGGACTCTGTATGCATGTTTGAATGTATGTAGAACCGTGTCAACCGAGGCGTTGCAGGTTCTCATGGGAGAAATTCCATGGGACCTGGAGGCACTGCGTGGAAGCATCCACTACCGTCTACGGTGGGGCATCCCGCTTGCTGGTTGTCCGGTTATGTATAAAGAGGTTCAGGATCTTAGTTCATGCCAGCGGCGTGTACTGGTCCTGAACAGAATTTATGAAATTTGGCAACGTCGATGGGATGAGAGTGTGAATGACAGATGGACGCACATGTTCATTTCGGATGTGTGCTTTGCATCTGCGTATGGATTTGAATTTGGTCTGTAGCTTGGGTATATACTCACGGGACACGGCAATATAAAAGGGTTCCTGCACAGGCGTGGTCTAGCTGCGGAGGCTAGATGCCCTTGTGCGGCGGCGGGGGAGAGTGCCAAGCACCTTCTCATTGAGTGTGGCCTGTACGGGAATTTGCGTGACTTAGGTGCATGTGGAATCGTGGTGAATGATGAGTGTGTAGATGTAAGTGGTGTGTTAGGTATGAGAGAACGGTATGAATGCCTAAATAGATTTGCCGTGGCACTTTTAAAAAAATACTTCAATTAAAATGCGATTTTTGTTAGCAAAATATTCGTTCAAGTGAGTTTTAGCGAGCAAGTTACTACCTCAACTAATCTCCTCATTTTAATTGCTTTTTAAGATAATTCCAAACTAATAAAAAAGACTTTTTTGCAAAAACTATCGTACAACTGTGAGGTATTAAAAATAATTGTTAGCCAAATTATTATTATTACCTAACTGGTCATGGAGGTTGTGACGCATACAGATCCTCATAATATCTTAGTCAGTATATTCATTAAGATAACTTTGAAGATTTTTTATCGAGAAATTAAAAAAAAATGTGTAAAATTAGAACAACATCGCTGAAGCTATGCCTCGATTTGCTTTTGTGAAAAGTTTTTAAATCTGCAGAAGTGATATTTTCGTAAGTTAGTCTCCGACTAAATTGACATAAGAAAATTTATTTGAAAAAAGAAATGAAAGCAAATCCTTGTGGACTGTGTATAGTAGCGCCACACTCTTAATGCCATCTGGTAACTTAAGAAAGAAGTAATTTTGAATCATGTTTTCGAAACTTTATGTAAAAAAATTTTTTTTTGATTAGTTTACTTACTTTGACATTTAAAGGCATGGACATTGAGCTATTTTATTTCAGGTGTTCTTTACTATGGAACGGTACATGTGGACAGCGATCTGTAAAGTAAAAAAATGTTTTACTATGAAAAAAATACGACACAAATAAAAAATGGATGAGATATATTGTAAAATTAAAAATAGATTTTGTGGTAGAAAATGTTAAAGAAAAATCTAGCAAAAATGTTTATAAAAAACGAGGAATAATATTTGAAAAGGAGGGAAAATTTCTGGGCAAAAAAAAATTAATTATCGACAATTGTACTAAAAATTTAGATAAATTTTGTCAGAAATGGTCAGTTGATTGTGGCCCTAAAGTACTTATCATCATCATCAACGGCGGCGCGACAACCGGCAGTCCGATCTAATCTTGGATTTGGATTTGGAGAATTTCGAAAGCATGTTGGGAATTTTCGCTAGAAGGTATTTGGACAGATTGGGATGTCGGATGTGTAAATGTTGTACATATTGGAGAGTTCGTTGGATACGTTTACTTGGAAGTGTCGGTTGGAAAGGACTCTAGAAAATAGGTTTCCAGAGTAAGCCCAGGTGCCAAACTCTATCAATAGCTTGACTTATTCAAGAAACACACCAGGACAGTACTCTCTTCTTTCTAAAGAAGACGCAATGAAATCGACAACTCGAGGACACTGTTGGGTAGTGGAGTGTTCGGAGCGGAAAGAAAATTGGTAGTTGGGAATTAAATTTGAGGATTTGAGTTTGGGGTATAAACGGCGGAGAAATATTTTTTCAAAGCTTTCGAGAGGATTGGAAGGAGACTTATTGGTCTGCAGGAAGTGGGGCGGTTTATTGGGTTAAGGGATCATTTTTATGATGGGAAATTTCCAGAGGATTGGATCGAGTTATACAGTGTAGCAAGGAAATTTATTGATCTTTTAGGAAGTTGCTGGAGTATATTGGAGCCAAGAAAAGACGTTTGATTAAATTGGCAACTTCGGAAGGAGTGATTGCCTTTGGGGGAAGACTCATGGGCAACGGAATAGATAGTAATATCTCGATTTTAGTACAATGGGTCCTTGTCCATTTTGGCCCAGGCTACGTCAGTTTTTCGTTAAGGATGCGTTGTTTTTTTTATAAGATAATATTTGTTTTGTACCAGTCCCTAGAGTTATAGTTTTCCTGAGTGATGAAGTGTAGTTTCTAAAGCGTTCTGTATTGTATTTCGAAATTTCGTCATGTAGTTTTGTTTGTTTTGTCACTGTTGCCAATAAGATCTTGCTTTGCGTTTTTCTATAATTAGTCGTCTAATTGTAAGTGGTTGATTTGTCTGGTTTTGTGGGGGTTTCGTGTTTTTAGTTTTATGTGAAGATGTAACAAACATGTAAAATTATTGGTCCAATTATGAGTCTCGAAGTGTTGACTTTTAGAGTAGGTTGGGGATCTAGGACAAGTAGAATAGAACTACCATCGGCATTACGGTGCCACAATTGGTTCTATTCGGGTAGAAGAAAGTTTTCCAACATGTCTCGATAGCGGTCACCAGTAACTGTTACTGTATTGCTTCCAGCATCCTCAAAGAAAAGTAGCCTAATGATGCTGCCGGCCCAAATGCCCCACTATAGAGTTACTCTACGAAGGTATAGTGGTTTTAGAGTATCAGTTGAGGGTTTTCAGTGCCCCAATAGCGGCTATTTTGTTTATTAACAAAGCCAGCCAACTTGAAGTGTGCTTCGTCGCTCATAATGACGAGCTGTAAAACTCGAGCACTCCAGTCTTGCCGCCGTTCATAGTTATTTGCCTGCAGCTGTTGAGTTATGGGTCAATTGAATTTAACGCGGGTAAAAAAGCAATTCTTTTTTGCGAATTTTTAACGAAAAAGATGATGTGGATATTCCCAATTCTTGTGCATGTCATCGATGAGAGCTATTCGGACATTCAGCAATACCCCGCCTCACTGCATAAATCTTTTCAGGTGGACGTTGGCTTTATCTCCAAGTGTATGCATATTTTCAAAATGATTTATTACACGCTGAATGGTTGACTTGCTCGGCATATGATTAACACCAAAGAAGTCACGAAATTTTCTCCGCGTATTCACAATCGTGTGGTTGATTACATTGCGTCCTCTCTTAAGCGAAAAGAGTACTGTCCAGTATGGCACCCTGGACTGCTCTAGAAACTCAAGAGCTTCCTTCCTTTCACACACTTGCTTATTTTAAAATCATATCTCTTCTAATGTCATTTCCAAGTTAATATTGACCATTCCAAAATATCCCCTATTACAACTGCTGTTCCTCAAGGCTGTATCCTTGGTCCAAACCTATACAATATTTATACCTTTGACATCCCAACTAATCTTAAAACTATAACCACCACCTTTGCTGATGCTACCGCTATTATTGCATCCCAATCCCATATCAAAAATCTCCAAGACTGGTTTACAAGGTGGAGAGTAAAAGTAAATGAGCAGAAGAGTGTACATGTTATCTTCACTTTCCGCAAAGATGCGCCCATCCTAATGACGACATTATTCCGTCAAAAAAACAAAGTACGCTACTTGGGCCTAAACCTAGACAAACAACTTATTTGGAACCGTCATACGATGTCAAAAAGTCTTGAACTTAACAGACGTTACCGACTACTTCTTAGACTACTGGTGAACAACCGATCGAAACTGGAACTAAAGAATACACTTTTAATTTACAAACACGATTTTAAAACCGATCTGGACGTACGGTATCCGTTCAATACAAAATCCTTCGAAAAATCGTTCATGCCCCGTTCTTTGTTCGTAACAAAATTATTCACCGTGAGCCAAATGTGTCCTTCGTTTATGATTTGTGCGTCTCCCGTTATAAAAAGTTTCATTCTCGACTATCCTCTCATTCATTAAGAACCTTACCTCTGTTACCGTCCCTGTTTACACTAGTCGGTGTTTAAATAGAAATTGGCCAAGAGATATCTTAAGATGCTTAAAAACTCCTTACAACTGTCAAATGCCAACGGAGAAATGTCATCTAAACCAAAATGGCGGCCAAACAAAATCGACATGGAACATAAAAAATACCTTATATATATACAATACACCAGCAAGTTCAATGTGCAAAACAAGATGTTAAAAACATTTTCGAATTTAACTCCAGTTGTAAGAAAATTCGTCAACTTTATAATCGCAAGAGGTCTTAATAAACGATTATTAGACGAAATTGAGTGCCAGTATTCAGGAATTTTGACATAAAACAGTAGTCGTTTTATTGTGCTCTTTTTGACTGCAAAAAAAAACAATACTTTTAACGAATTTTCACATATAAATTGGTTAAATGATCTAATGTTCTTATGCGATATCACTCAACAGTTGTAAAACAAAAGTAACACTTTTTAGAATATTTTAAAAGTGAGAAACAAAAACAAGCAATTTTTAACCATTCTGCCGTCTCCCTTTCCAAGTGACGCCACTAAATTACTGACCCATGAACTAGTACTAAAAAAATAATTAAGAACAATATTTGATCCACCTCTCAAAAAGGTTTGCCATCACTGCTACTTTTCTAATAATGAATATTATGAAAATCTTCGTTAATAAAATGAATACTTCGCTTATGATGGACTTATTCCACTCCCGAAAAAAACGCGAATTTCTTGCGATAACATTTTACAGATAAAATTCTTTTAATTAATGAAATCGTGCACCATTCAATGTGTGATAATAAATATAAACTATTTTATCCAAAACTGGACTTATACAACGATTTATCAAATAAAAATATTTTTAACGACATCTGACCCCAACTAGATTATTCAAGTAAGGAATAACTTCTTCTTGTCAAATTCTGAATTTAGAATCCTTTAAGCAGTGACACTAATAGTTTTACCTTCTGGCAAAAATTGTAAACAATTTTTTAAATTTTCTTTTAATTGATAAGACGTCGCCACAAAAAAACCTTCAGTGACTATGTTATGAACATAACATAGCACTTCGGGTTTGTTTTTTTAATAAATTAATAATTTAAAAAAATATATTAAGTAATTATTATGAATGATTTGATAAGAATTTTATTTTGTTGATAATTTTGATTATTTATAAAATTTACTATGAGCAAAAAGTACCGATAGAAACACGTGTACTTAACTGATAAAAGAAATATGTTGAAAACGTTATCAACAACTCCTCCACTTCTCTGCCCCAACAACTCATTTTGAGCTTTTTGTTTTTATCCGAGTACCGGTGAGGTCTCTTATCAATAAGGCAGGACCAACATTAGTCAGAGCTTTTTTCAATTGAAGTAAAATAATTTTGCTTAATCATGTTTTTATTTTTAAAGTTTAATCATTGAAGAAAAATTTCCCCAAATATAATATTATTATTTGGTTTTGGGGTTTTTTTTTTAAATCGGCTACCAGAGAAACGATAATTGAAAATTCCAAAGGGTTTTCAATGAACCCTAGCTTAGAGCCCCAGCGGTTATTAGAGACAAAAGAATCCATCGCCTATCAACATAAACGAGGAGGGGTAAATCATGAAAATGTATTACTTTTTTTTTCTTTTAATATAAAGGTCCTATGAGCTGTCAAAATGCAAAGAATTTTGAAGCTGTCTGTTATAGCGTGAGGCATTTTGTAAAGCTAAGAGTTTAAGGTCTGTTGAAGTGTTGCAAAATAAGGTTTTTCCAATAAGAGTGATCCGTATTTTATTTTTTTTAACTAAAACAAATAATAAATGTGGCACAGCAAAATACATTATTTTATTTTGAAGTATAATCGATGGAATTATGTTCCGAAAATGGCTGGGTTCTGCTTTGTTTTTAGAGAACCAATTACTATGGTTCCAATTTTCGACCAACTTGTTGCAATCAATCCGGTTAAATTTCATTTATTTGGTATTTAAATATTCAATGTTATTGCAACAATGGTTGCTGAAGTAGACCAATAACTTCAAATATCCGCACAAGAAGAAGTCCAAAGCCAAAGGTGTTAAATCATAACTTCTTGGAGGCCATTACACATCTGCATTTTTTGATCGATTGTGGCATGGGCTGTGTGGTACATAGCGCCGTTTTGTTGGAACCACATATTCGTTAAAAGAATATCTTCCAATTTAAGCTACAAAAAGTTCGTTATCATCGATCTGTACCGCTGATGATTGACAGTAACAGTAACTCTTTCATCATTTTGAAAAAAATAAAAATAAAGATCTATGATGATAAATCACACCAAACGGTCACTTTTTCGGAATAATTTGTGGATTAGCTTCACCCCAAAACGACAATTTGGTTTATTTACTGATCCAGAGAGATAAAAATGCACATCATATGAGAAAATGATTTTCTTGGAAAAATCGGCATCATTTTCAACTTGTTCCAGAGTAAAATCTGCTAATTCACGGTGTTCAGCTTCAATTGTGTTATAAGAATTTTGTTAGGATTTAAGCTCAAATCCAACCGTAAAATCAACCATAAAATATGCCATGTTATTATGGCAGGCAGTCCCAAATATTGAGTACACCTTAAAAAACATAAATTTAGGTCTTCATCAACACTTGCCTGAATGAGCAATATTCTCGGCGCTTCGACCAGATCTTTGCCATACTGGCACGGGAATATTATGTAAAGAAAGATTGCGTTCAAAACTTTTCCCTTAGTTCAACGAATAGCGAGCCGATTATGACGATCATAAATTGGAAGAAGTGCTCAATAAATTGTAATAAAATAACGAATATTTTAATAAAAAAAATGGATAATTCCCAAGCATTGTTGAGGCGTGTATCTTTGCATACAAACCTTACTGAACACAACTGACAGTAACAGAAGATTTTGACATTTTAAATATGGCCACACAGTCCATTTGAAAATATATCAACTCTATTGAGAAGACCCTATACAACTACACCTGAAATTTGAGATATTTTTAATGTTATTATGGGGTGCTAAAGGCAAGACTTTGAAGCTTTTTGTGGAACCGTAACTTTGAGATTTATGGCAGCATTCAACTTCGGGATCATACCTTTTATATAATCATGACCATTGTTGATGTTGACATTTCTTCACAACACCAATATTTTGAGGTCTTCGATAGTTTTACACACATAGCCATCACGATATTGACATGTTTTGCAGCAACGTCTTCATTATATTTCATATGTGTAGTAGCGATATGGCTTTGAGGTGTACTCTAGCGCATACAATTTTGAGTTGCCTTTTAGTCTTACGACTTTGTCAATTTTTGTAGATTCGCGCAAATTTACGACCCTGAAGACTTTTGTAAAAGCAAAAATTCACACCCTGCAATTTTTGGACCCTGTTTTCATTTATTACGATCGACATGACTTTGAAGACATTTGACAAAGTCACGATTTCTTTTATATATTTTCAGATCTTATTTAGCAGCTCAGCTTTACGTTGGTCTTCAAATCCTAACTATAACAGACTCTATTTTCTGACATCCTAATGATATTTGTCATTCTTAAAGAAAATATTATAAAAAGTTTTCAAACACAATCACGTAGTATGTAATTTGTCATAATTTAAGCAATAATAATTTTGTTTGCTACAGTAGCAATTTAACAATTATCTAAGTGTATAGCAGCAATACTAAATACTGCAACTACTAGAATGATAAGCAAAATAAAGTTGTTGTTGTTGTTTTTTTTAAATAAAATTACATATCATTCCAAGCAAAACTATGTAAACATAGCGGACACAAATAAATTCCCAAAGTTATGAAGAAAAAAATAACAAAATAGCAAGAAAATCGAAGGTGTCTCCTATAAACGCTATGAATAAACTGACAGAACACTCATCTCGCCTGATGCAAACAGTCGACGCATGAGCTTTTTTTACGCTCCGTATCGTGTGTAAATCAGAAGTCGTATTGAAATTTATTTACTGAATTTATTTTTGTATTTATACAATAAATAAATATATACGGTCTTTTTCATGAATTTTCCAACCCCTTTTCATCAGCTGATCAAAGTTTGATGCGCGCAGGGGGCCATCATGTCAACTGCCTCCGCACGTGAACAAAACCGTTCGCTTATTTCGAGTGCATATGTACGCGAGCGTGCGTAATGATGCGGCACAACTTATGTCAGACTATCGTTACTGGTGATATCTGCGTATGACAATCAACCTCATCTCATTTCGATTAGGCAATAAAAATAGATTGCACAGAGAGCGCGAACGCCCGCAGTTGCCGCTGTCAAACTCTTAAAACGCTCACAATCTTATGGGAGTGACCAAGATTCCGACGCCGACTTTTTTATCGTCGAATTAGATCTTATTTTAATTTTGACGATCGCTCTTTGACAATTGAAGTTCAAATACTTTGGAGATGAAGTTTGCAGTTGCCGTCGGAATTGTGTTTCTACCCAAAAGTGAGCGAGCAGTAATTCCCAGAGAGGAAGGCAGCCACGAAAACGAACAAATTGGAACGATTCGAGAACAGAACGACGCAAACAATAAACAATAAACAATAAACAAACCAAAAAGCTAAAAAACAATACCCAATGTGTTTGTTGTTGTTTTTTTGTTGAAGAAAATCACGTTTTTTGTGCATATGGTAGACAAATCGATGATGATGGCCATAATACGAGGGGTAAATGATAAATACCTGGCCTTGACATGAAAAAATCGTTATTCTATGTAAAATTATTTTAATATTTAAGTACAATTATGAAAAAAGATAGACAAAGTCCAGCATTGCTTTTAAAAATCTTTTTTATACTATCATAAAGATACGATCTCTCCAACCTCTCAAAATAGGCGTTTATTTCGGCAATAACCTTATAGTTTGGGTGAAATCTTTTTTTTTGCAAAGCCATTTTTTTATATTCAGAAATAGGAAATAAGCAATGGGGGTAAATATGACGATTCTGGTGGATATGGAAGAAATGGGAATTTTGCCATGCTGTTGATACAAGTTTTAATACGGAAGAAATGGGAATTTTGCCATGCTGTTGATTCAACTGTTTTAATAATGCCATATAATATTGTTCTGTTATCATTTTTCCTTTTTCAAGACAGTCAATAGAAAATAGTGGCCATAATCTCTTCTGACAATAGAACCGTTTTTGCCATCTTTGGTGCATGTTAGCTAGTAACAGTCCATTGTAACAGATATGAATCGTTAGGCTTAAAACTTCAGTAAAGGTGAATCCATATTTTATCAACAGATATGAATCGTTAGGCTTAAAACTGTACAAACACTCCAAACGAATACGCTTTTGGTTAGGAATTAGCCGATAATTTTCTCGTGTCCAAAATTTCATATAAGATGTTGCTTACACCGCCTCCTTTTCAGACGTTTACCATGTCAACTATCTCATACGCTTTCATTCAACAGTGTTTCAAAAAAATATGATAGATTTTATTAATCATTTCCTCAGTGATGACCTGAATTGGATGTCTTGGGTACGACCCAATGTCCCAATTATACTTTTCAACTTTGGTATTGGTTTGAAATATTGTTGTTTTTCCTAAAAAAAATCGTGTCTTATTAATACACGGAATATACACTTTGTTTTCCTTAATTAATAAAAATCACAAATCTTGTCGCTTGTCATAGAAAATGGCTGTCAAAACGAAACTAATGAACAGATTTTAATAAAATTTTCTATGTAGCGTATTTTTAGGGAACGTCAACTAATAATTAAATAATCGTTTTGCTAATATCAGCTACATTTTTACATTAGTCAATGACTTATCATATTGCCGTCGTAAAAATGGTGATACTGACCACTTAAAATTAAAAGTATAAGTAAAATTTAAAAAAAATATTCTAAATCAAATAAAAAAATACTCAACATTTATTATGAACTAAAGAGGAAAATCGATATAAAAATACACTCTTCCAGGGTGATTTTCGACAAATACAAAACTTTTAATCACTTTCCAAACGAAAAAATATTTCCAAAGTAAAGAAAATAATTCTATTTGCTTTTATAAATTGATTTTATCCCGGAATTGATTATTTTACTGAAATTCCAGACATATTAGAAACTATGCTTTATTGTTGGTCTGTCACTTTTTCGCCTCGACTACCCACTTCTTACGCATTCTCTTTGTCAGAATCGAAGACCTTTCAATTTTTTTATGTGCCATTTTTCTAAATATTATATTTTTTTAGATATGTTAACAGTAATTTCTCAAGATTTTGCATTTTAAATTTTTTGGAGACGACCCTAAACTGCGGGTTTACTAAAATTCTGAAAAAAATCATTAGCCACTTATGGACAAACATACTAGATCAACGGTGAGTAAATGACAATTATCTAAGAGCAGAAAACCATTTACTCAGCAACCATTCCAAAATTCAACTCACCATTTGCCATATTTTAATTGAGTGCCACTCAATCTAGAATTTCTTTTTGAATAGGATACCTACAATTATGGAGGTCCTAGACCAAACAGCTCCTTTCTCAAGAGCTCTTTTCAAACGTCTTAAACCCTAAAATATGCTCTATAAAATATAACCCGTCTCTGACTAATTTCTCCAATTAATTATACACGAGACAAGAAGTCGGCAAATAGACTCATGTCTCGTGTAGGTTTCAAAGAAAGATAATTTCCAGCAAATAAATTTTCCACTCTGGATCTTAGGGGCTCTTAGGAAGTGTACGGAATACTATAGGGACCTTATTCGAGAATGTGTAACTAGCGTTTTTATTTTTCTCGCTCAGCTGGCTTTGAGTAAATGTTCCGTTCTCCGATATTTTTACTATAGAGGCGCTTCGGAATCACTTAAGACCGACCAGCATAATAAAAACTGCTAGCTTCAAAAGATTATTGATCAAAATGTAGGCCGGTCGATGATCACATTGCCCGTTTCGATGACCCGAATATTTTCTTTGTTTGTTTCTTGGCTTAATAATCTCTCATATTTTTAAGTGTGCAATGATGAATAAGCTAAAGAAAATGTACGAACCAATCAATTTTGGATCAAGAATAACCACATCGGTATCGATGCATACAGCATTTGAGCAGAATTCACGTAGCATTAATAATTGAAGGCAAGTGCGCTAATCGAAGCTTAACGATAATCAATATAAATTAAATATTCGGTATTAAGACCACAAAAATAACAATCTATAGGCACTTGGAATGATCCAACTAATAGTGTAGAAGATGGATTTTCGTTTCCGAGATTCAAATGGAAATTTTTAATGAAATTATTGTAGACACGCAAAAAGCATTCAGACCAACGAACTAGATCAACAAAAAAAGATAAGATCAAAAGTATTCGTTGGAAAGTGGCTTGTACTCGAAAGAATACAGGCTATTGGAGCCGTTGGTAATGATGAAGTCTAAGAAAAATTTACCTCAAACGACATTCGGAAAATGAAATGAGAATTTTTTAATTACATCATTGCCAACTCGAATCTGATGCGATTTCTTTAAAAATGAGATTTCACACATACCGTAATTAATGCAGAGCTTATCACGATTTCTACTGCTACAAAATCAGTAGCTGCAGTTTTCCGAGGTCTAGATTTATTTATCATTTAGTTCCATTTGTAAGAATTATAATTCTTCGCAGCACTTATCCTTTGCGGCATAACCAAGAAGTCTCAAATGTAATGACTTTGTCTGCTTGCTCCGAATTTCCTATCACAAAATGCTAGAATTAACCTTATAAGAAGTTAAATAAAACTAAAATGACACTTCCTCTTGGAAGCTGATAGATATTATCCAACCAGTTATAAAGTGCCAAACATCCAACAGTCCAAAGCGTCATGCGGCTTAACTTGTGAAACTTTAACCCAAAGAAGACTATTTGAAGAGAAAACTTTCAACAACAAAAATATTGGGAATTCGAAACTGAACTTGATAGTAGAGACCAACAAAAATACAAAGCCTAGTTAACTGGTCCAACAAAGAACAAAAAATTAGTTTTCATAGAAGCAAAGCCACCTACTTACGGTTCTGGAAAATCCGAAAAAAATGTCACTGCTTCCCAAAAAATTCTCCGAAAAACACTACTTCTCACTAAAGATTAGAAAGACCACCACAATAAGTGTGGAGAAAATATTGACGCACCGACCTGAAACCGGTCTTCAGATTCACATGAAGCTTTCCAAACTAAAAAAAATTATTATTTTCTGTTATCATTTCGGAAGCATATCAACCCAACCGTATTTTCAATAGATTGTCATGCCGCAAACTTTTCGCTCTTTTGCAGTCCAATTTATTTAACTAGCCAAATCCGAACGATCAGATTAAATAGAATCGCTTGGCAAGTGCGTTCGTACCCGATTCTAATGATTGGGCCAGCTAAAAATATTTTCTTTGATATTAGTGCAAAAATAAAATCATAACGAGGGCGCTGACGCTCCCCACGTCGCTGAACGTTCAATTTGCATAATATTTTTATTTTGCTGGCGTTTTTTTTATGAGACCGACAAAATTAAGAAATTCGGAAATTCTCCATTGGAATTAATAGAAACTCGTTCCGTCACGTTGGTACGCACTTGGGAAATTTCTCTCTGAAGGCCGAACCTGACTATTCAATTGAAACGAATTTTGAGAGCTACTCGCAGTAAGTGGCATGTTTGTCCGTTTGTTTATTTAGCTTTTCTATCCACCTCGAAGTCAGAATGCTGGTCAATGCGATTTATGATCATTCTTGGTACGATGAAAGACGAATCAACGTTTTTAAAAGAGCAACATTGAAATTGGTGTTTCTAGGAAACGAGTTTTTAAACATGGAAAAATAACATAAACGCAGTTGTTATTTTTTTTCCTGAAGTTGAATATGTCACAATCTAAAGGGCATAAAACCTGATTATATTATAAATGTGAAATAAATAAAAATAAATATAAACCATGAAATACACAAAAATGTAACCGCAATTTTTTGTTGTTGTCATAAACGTTTTTAGTGCTGGTTTTTTTTTAATGCGTTTCAAACTCATAACCACTGAGAACGCAAATATTCTGTTTCCTGTCGTTTTTTTAGCCCATTCAGTAAAAAATTCGTATCTGCCAGTCAACTATTAAAAAGTAAAATTTTTTAAAAAAAACAACATGTTGCATTTTGATTTTTTACTTAAAAGCAGAGCAAAATGCTACCGACAAAGATAACCGATAATAATAGCGGCAAAGAAGCTAAAGTTCTGATTGGGGTTGCATGAGATCATTAGAAATAGCACAAAATAATAAGGTCTAAAAATATGAGGAGCTACAGTTTAAGTACCAAAGATATAGTGGCTAATATTTAGAAAAATATTTTTTTCTTTTTTTTGTGTTAAGCGACATTATTTAGGAAGCTAAACTGGATTAGTTTTAGTGGTAAATTTTGAAAAAAGCTTTATTAGTCAAAGTGTTCGTAACATTTTTTAAAGGCTCAGCTCATTTTCCACTCTAAATTTTGAAAAAGACCATCCTCTCTAAATTTTTGAAGCCCAGCTGGATTAGTTCTATTGTTTAATTTCTAAACAGAGCTTTTCCATTCTCTTTGAAGCTCAACTGAATTAATTCCAGAAGCTAATTTTAAACGGACCTTTATTAGTCCTTTTTAGGGAAAGACCATCATCAGTTTCTTAAAGGCTCAGCTGGATTAAGTCAAGTGATAAACTTTGCAACAAAGCTTCTATATTCAAAATGGTGGTGATACTATTTTTAAAGCCAAGCTGGATTTGTTTTAGTGACTAATTTCTAGAAAGACCTTTTCCATTCTCTTTGAAGCTCAACTGGATTAATTCTAGTAGCTAATTTTAAAAGGAGCTTTATTAGTCAAAGTGTTCGTGACACTTTTTAAAGGCTCAGCTAGACTACACGTAGTAGCTAATTTCTAGAAAGAGCTTTTCCATTCTGTTTGAAGCTCAACTAAATTAATTCTAGTAGATAATTTTAAAAGCAGCTTTATTAGTCAAAGTGTTCGGGATACTTTTTAAGGATCAGCTAGGCTACTCATAGTGACTAATTTCTAGAAAGAGCTTTTCCATTCTCTTTGAAGCTCAACTGAATTAATTCTAGTAGATAATTTTAAAAGGAGCTTTATTAGTCAAAGTATTCGTGACACTTTTTTAAGGATCAGCTAGACTACTCGTAGTAGCTAATTTCTAGAAAGAGCTTTTCCATTCTCTTTGAAGCTCAACTGAATTAATTCTAGTAGATAATTTTAAAAGGAGCTTTATTAGTCAAAGTGTTCGTGACACTTTTTAAAGGTTCAGCTTTGAGAAAGAGCATCTTCAGTCTTTTTAAGGCTCACCAGAAACTTAACAAGCAGATTTTTTTAAAGGACATGAAAATCTTATCTTTCAAAGACCGGGACAATTAATTTTATGAATTTAAGAAATCATTGTCGTTTTAAATGTCGATGGATGCATATATCATTGGAAGGGAGGTGGAAGAGTTGTCTTGCGAATGGAATTTTTTTATGTGTGTATCGATAATTTTTCAAAGGAATCGGAATTGGAGAGCTTAGATTCAATGGAAATTGGACTGCTTCACTGAGTTCCAAAGTTCGATTGCGTATGTCCAAATTGGTTTCAGTACGGTATCAGTTTTATTGTCAGTTTTACCCCGCTGCCTAGGAGTAGAAGTAACAGTTTGCATCGTGTGTTAAGTTCACTTGTTTTATTTTCGTGTCAGGGTTCCAGGTTAACCGTTTGCCGATTATAAGTTCAAGTTAACTAAGACTCGTTTTTTTTATGGAATTTTCCTGCCATTTAGCGTTACATTAGAAAATGATGATTATAATGAGTAAGAATGGCTGTATCGTCCGCATATGTTGCGATTAGGATATCATTATGACAAGGAATATCATCGGACCTAGGATACATTCTTGAGGGACACCACCACAGATAGGATAAATGTTAGAATACTCAGAAGGCAAGACTCGCTGCAGTTTCCAAAGTAATGCAAAGTTTCGTACGCGCTCGAGAGTATGCGAAATGGGTAGTATTCCTTTTAGAGTGATGACACTGCTGAATAAGTGATGTTGAGGAATTACAGCCTAGGTTTCGAAGATAGAATAAAGCCGTTTTAGAATTAATTTTTCCATTATTTTTGCTAAAATGGGAAGAAAGCTTTTGGGTCTATATGAGGTAGGAAAGTTTTTGGGTTTGTTGGGTGCTTTGGTATAATTTTCATGCTGGAAAACTTCCAAAGGGAAGTAAAGAATGATATACGGAGGATACTATTATAAATATAGGCTATTAGGACGAGGTTTTTTTTTATATATGAAGAATTTAGGAGGAGGACTGTCTCGGTATTCGTGTGGTTTAAAATGTGTTTGCTAAATATTCTCCAAAGTATCTGGTCAAAAACCGAATTTTTTATGTCATATTAAAGTCATGTAGTGGCCGTGTGGTTGGTTTGTTATGAGTTATGTGAGCGTTTGTAATTGAGTTTTGTATGGCATCGTCTATTTCTGCATTCTAAATAAATCTGTTGGTCCAAGTTCTGTCTACAAAATGTCCTATTCAATTTTCCCATTAATAAGTTTTTTTGCAAAAGGATCTTCCTTAGAACGGTAAGTAGCTATAACCACTTTCAATTTGTTATAGCTACTTAGCGTTCTAAGGAAGATCATTTCATTACCTTATCCCTTATCATTTCCTAATATAGGATCACAACGGGTATAAATTTGTTTTAAGTGTGTCTTTAAGCGAATGAGTATGATTTTTTACGATATTCACTCTGAGTTTGCTATATTAAAAACGATAAGAACATAAAAGAAATAAGGTTGGTAGTGGGTTATCTAAGATAATTGATGATATTCAGAAATAAGAGACTTTGGGACCAGTTTGAGGTCAAATAGCAACTGATGAATGGAAAAAGTAAAACAAATTATAATTTTCTTTCTAATGCCTGGAGCTGAGATACCGGAAAAATTTCACTCTCGATTACATTCGAATTTACCCAAAAGTTTATGGAATAGGTGTGCCCAGTTAAACTCTACAAGTGACCATACAGTGAACGAGTGAACAGTTTTGTAAGTTTCTATGCAATTGCAGAAGTACGTTTTGTACGTAAGTGGGGCGACGAAGAAAAACTCTAGTAATTTCTTATTAAACAAAATAATAAAAGCACAAATAAAATGAAAATGACCCAAAAAAAATACAACACACGATTTGGAAATATTTTCTGATCTAATATTTTGTAACGAGCACTTACGTCTATTGAATTGCAGCATGAAAAGTGAAAGGCCTCAGCCTGAATGAGATGATGGCGAGTTGCGATTATCCAAGTAATGTTAGCATATAAAATTTACTAAATTTTCTTCGAACGCGAATTTTATATTAGTGCGAATTAGATTTGATTAGAAAGGAATTTCAGTATATATATTTAGAGGGCCCATTCTACGCCAACAAACAGAGCCCATTCCGAAGAATGGGAGGCTCCTGACCCCGAGTTCGCTTTTAAAACAGATTACTCTGAATTAGGAGCGATCCGCCTTTCGAGTTCCCGTAGGAACACCTACCAAAATTTCACAGGGTTCGCAACCCTAAAATACTGTTAGGCTTTTTGTATCATGCACCACGCCCTTCATGGAAGGTATGAAAATAAATTGCACAATTACTGTTGGAAAACTATTTTTGCCCCTTGTTAGTCACTGGTCATCATTGGGATGGTAAGCTGGTGTATACTTAACATTCCGCCGCCGGGTTGGAAGGACATTGCAGACACTTGGACGCTCCGCCATAATAATGCCCCTAGTCACGTGGCCATCTCCATATAAGTTTTTTCCCCTATTCATTTGTTCTCAGTCCTTATGACTTCGCGTTTGGTCATTAACAGAAAAAAAGCACTTGAAGGGGAGTATGTTAGTTAAAGATAAACCACAACCAGGGAGGTTTTCAACATCGTTGGGGAAAAAAAAGTCTCATTACCTTCCGAGAAAATCACATCAAAACAAGTCAATTTCATTCAAAACAATTAGAAAATAATAACAATTAAATAAGCTCCCATATTTTATGGTTTCAGCAGCAAAGTTTTTATATCTCATTAACACTACTATTCCGAAGGTTAGTGTTATTGTTACTAAGAAAACACCTAATAAAAAGTGATTACATGATTAGGAATTTTTCTTTGTAAATCTATTAAGCAATTGTAAGTTAATATCAAGACACAGGGTGGGCTGACAAATAACCTGAATTTTTTTTAGTGCGATAAAATTTCCGTCAAAGTTCGTAAATAATTTTTACTCAACCTATCGCGACTAGACTCACGCTTGAACTGTTTCCAAATTATCAAATTTCTTCGGTACTCATCCACCATCTTTCCATCATTTTGTGCATATATAAATATATACACCCCTTCATTTTGTTCATGCACCACCATTGTGTGATATATATAGTATATTAATACCATAAAATATCACTTTCGGTCACATATTTACTGTAGCCGCCTTCCAGCATTGCTGTCTTCAGGATGATAAATAAATCTTTATATACCATCCCTCCACGGGGGCGGATGCCATTAGGAAGATTGAAAAGATCGGAAAGTGTGTGCCGCATGAATTGAACGATACGCAGATGGAGCGACGCCAAAACACATGCGAAATCTTGCTCGCCAGACAAAAAAGAAAGTCGTTCCTGCATTTGATTGTGACAGACTATGAAAAGTGCATATATTTCGACAATCCTGAACGCAAAAAATCGTGGGTTGATCACGGCCAACTATCAACATCTTCCCCAAGACCAAATCGCTTCGGACGGAAGACGATGCTGTGCGTTTGGTGGGATCAGCAGGGTATCGTCTACTATGAGATGTTGAAACCTAGTGAAACTGTCAATGCCCACCGCTACCACCAACAACTGATCAAACTGCACCGTGCTCTGCGTGAAAAAAGGACGGATTATCAACAAAGACATGACAAACTGATTTTCCTCCACGACAACGCACCATCGCACACGTCAAAAATGGTCCGAAACTACTTGGAGACACTCAACTAGGAGGTGTTACCCCACCCCGCTTATTCACCAGACCTGGCCACTTCTGACTATCACCTGTTATCGTCGATGGGCCACGCGCTCGCTGAGCAGCACTTCGATTCTTACGAAGACGTCCGAAAATGACTTGATGAGTGGTTTGACTCGAAAGAGCAGGAATTTTTTTGGCGCGGTATCCACAAATTGCCCGAAAGATGGGAAAAATGTGTAGCTAGCGAGAGCAAGTACTTTGAATAAATTTGTTTTTGCTTTCTATGAAAAAAAAAACATGTGTTTTTTTGACTAAAAAACAGAGGATCTAAGCTTATACACCTGGTATATTTGTTTTTTGACGTACGAAACCACCTGGACTCCTACTCGTATTTTAAAAGATTAGTTATCAAGAACAAAAGCTAGTTTATAAGGAGTTCGGTCAAAATAAAAACAATCGACTAAATGCGAACTATGCCCCTTGGTATTTCTGAATATTTGTGCAATAATGCAAAAGAAAGCTGCAGAGTTTTGGACAAAATAATTTGACATTTGGCTAACTAATGAAAAGAACCATTTTTTGAAGCAACATTGTCTAAGTCATGATGTAAGGGACTTCCAAGAAACCAACCAAAAAAAAAAAGAATTAGCATGAAATATTCTTATTTACCCAATAAATTCTCGGAAAACTTAAATGCATGTACGTCCACCCTGTGCACGGTTATCTACTCTACATGTAATCGGAGTTTTTTCATTCTTTCATTTTTATAAGAGGCAGAGAGACAGTGAAGTGCAATTATTTACTTATAGGTTTACGTAATCTTTACGCACACATACGTCTGCTCGTTAAATGAATAGAAAATTATTTAGTAGAAAAATAATCGCAAAAACTGATAAGCAAATATGCATTTTTTTTCTGCTGATGTTTTAAGCTACCTTAGAAAATATTTTTCTCTTTCTTCCAGACTTGACACATACTCGTAAGTGCAGTTTCCACTCACTGCATTAGCATCTTGATTGTTTCTTATTATAAAAAACTATTTAAAAAAAACCACAATAAGCAATTCTTTTATGCGCTGAGACTGCTAATTGCAAAGTCAGATCTTTCGATGTTACTGTACGACGAATCTATCTATAATTACTTGTATGCCAACGAACCGATTTGTATGCTCCGAATGTGAGAATTGTTAAAAAATAACCTGGAAATCTTTCACTCTTCATTGTGAATATGGTAATTGACTTCAAGGCTAAACTTATTGTTAATAATAGTAACACATTTACACTGTTAAATGTTAATATTTAATTCAATATTTGTAACTAGCAGAGAAAAACAGCAATAGTATTTGACGATTTTATCTAAGCGCGATAAAGAATCAGCCAATCAATAATAAAAAATATCTTAGATCTTCTATTGCGCATGAAAAGTATATTTTTTACTATATTTTCCCATTGAACACGATATTTTTACGTCAACTTCTTCAAATGCTTGGTTATAATTTCTTACTCAAGCTATATTATTTCAATAATTTCTATCAGAATTTACTTTTCGATGTTTTTTTTTTAATTATTTTATGAATTTTTTCAAATTGATCACTGCACTATATCTAAAATCACATTTTTATGTTTTCCTATCAAAAGCGGATATTATTTCGGAAAAATGTGGATATTATTTCGGAAAACATCGAAATATTTTTCGATGTTTTCCGAAATAATATCCACATTTTTGAACGAAATTAGTTGTTCTCTTTTTTCTAACTATTGTACAACTAAATTTTCCCATTTGTTTTTTCTTTGATATTTGTTTTTCTGTTTTCTATCAAAATTAATATTATTTCAATTTCTTTAAAAAAACGATTTTTCTATGTTTCTTCTGTTTTTCGAATAAAAAATTCTTATTTGTCAAATTTTCTATGTTTTTGCCCGAAGTAAATTTTTTTTTTGTGATTTATCTGATTTTTTAACCATAATCCTCTATTTGTGTGTGTTCACTAAAATAATTATCTTGAAGAAAAAAACTGGGAAAAGTGGCTTCCACTTACAAAAAAAATGAAAACAACTACTGTAATTTCTATGTTTTCGACCAAAATTAGGTTTTCATATTTTTTATTATGTTTTTTTTTGTTTTCTATCAAAATAAATATTTTTTTAAATTTCTATTAAAAACTGTTTTTTCGATGTTTTTTTTATGTTTTCCGAAAAATATTATTTTCTGTAAAATTTTGTAGTATTTTGACCAAAATTAATTTTTGGTAGCGCTTTTTCTGTATTCTCTTATCAAACCCCTTTTTTGTGTTTTCTGTTTTCATAAATTTTTGTATTAAATCAAAATTTATTTTTCTATGTTTTTTCCACTTAAACTCACTTTTCCCATTTTTTTCATAACGCTTGTTTTTCTATATTTTCTATCAAAATAAATATTCTTTAAATTTCTATCAAAAACTGATTTTGCGATGTTTTTCTCTATGCTTTCCCAAACATATTATTTTTCTATAATTTTGGCCAAAACTAATTGTTTGCTGGGGCTTTTTCTACGTTTTCTAACCACACCTCTTTTTTGTGTTTTCTATTTTCATAAATTTTTCTATTAAATCTCTTCTAAATCAAAATTTATTTTTCTATGTTTTTTCCACTTAAACTCACCGTTCCCATTTTTTTCATAACGTTTGTTTTCCTATATTTTTTTAAGTTTCTATGAAAAACTGATTTTGCGATGTTTTTCCAAAAATATTCTTTTTCTATGATTGTGGCCAAAATTAATTTTTTGATGACGGTTTTCTATGTTTTCTAACCAAACCCCTTTTTTGTATTTTCTGCGAATATTTTTTATTAAATTGCATTATTAATCAAAACTTATTTTTCGTTGTTTTTTCTCACTTAAACTCCCCTATTCCCATTTTTTATAACGCTTGTTTTTCTATATTTTCTATAAAAATAAATATTTTTTTAAGTTTCTATCAAAAACTGATTTCGCAATGTTTTTCCTATGTTCTCCGAAAAATTTCCTTTTTTGTAAAATTTTCTATGATTTTGGCCAAAATTAATTTTTTTTGTGGCGCTTTTTCTATGTTTTCTAACCAAACCCCTTTTTTGTGTTTTCTGTTTTCGTAAATATTTTTTATTAAATCACATTTTTAATCAAAATTAATTTTTCTATGTTTTTTCCACTTAAACTCACCGTTCCCATTTTTTTCATAACGCTTTGTTTTTCTAAATTTTTTATTAAAATAAATATTTTTTTAAAGTTTCTATCAAAAACTGATTTTGCGATGTTTTTCTCTACGTTTTCCCAAAAATATTATTTTTCTATGATTTTGGCTAAAATTAATTGTTTGCTGGCGTTTTTGCTATGTTTTCTAACCAAACCCCTTTTTGTGTTTTCTATTTTCGTAAATGTTTCTATTAAATCTCATTTTTAATCAGCATTTATTTTGCTATGTTTTTTTTTTACTTAAACTCACCGTTTCCATTTTTTTTATAACGCTTGTTTTTCTATATTTTCTATAAAAATTAATATTTTTTAAATTTCTATCAAAAACAGATTTTTTGATGTTTTTCTCTATGTTTTCACAAATAAGGTTTTCTGTTTTTGACCCAAATTATTTTTCTTTTTTTTTACTAAAATTCACTTTTCCCATTTTTCCATGACATTTGTTTTTTTTCACTAAAACTCGTTTTTCTACGTTTTCCATAGCATTTGCTTTTCTATGTTTTCTATCAAATCAAAACTCTTTGTCCTATATTCGTTGTCCGATTAAGTTTTCTATGGAAACCCATTTTACTATGTTTTTGGACCAACATTTTTCACTTTTCCCATTTCTTTCCTAACAATTATTCTAACTAGAATTATGTTTTTATTTTCGCTGCCGATAATTCAATTTTCTATGTTCTAATAAAAAGTTTCTTTTTTTTTGTTAATTTTCTATAAAAACTTATTTTCTATGTTTTCGCTTTAAAATTTGAATTTCGATATACCATATTTATTCTATTAGACTCGATTATTCTATGTTTTCCTAATGAGATCGATGTTTCCTATGTCTTCTACCAAATATATTTCCATTCATGTTTTCTACCAAAATTCAATTTACTATATTTTCTTAGTTTTGCTAAAAAAATTTAATTCAGATTTAATTTAATATATTTTCAACCAACGGAAAAAATATTTGCGGACAATTTTTCTCTATCAGTGACTTTTGTCAACAATTTTATAATAAACGAATTTTTGTGTCTTTGTTCATTTATTTTCTATGATTTCTGCGTAGAAGTTATTTTTTCCAATTTATTCAATTCTACCTTCCATTTTATCTTATCTTTGTGTATTAAATAATTTTTAAAATTTTCCAGTTCGGATTTTTTTACGCATACAACTTGTTCAATCTTCCAATGGAATTTCTTTTTCTATAATTCATTTCAATTTAATTCACTTTTGTATGTCTTCATTTTTCTCTTCTGTCGAAATTAAATCGTTCACGTCTTTTTTATTTGTTATCTTTTCGTTATGAATTTCTTTTTTATTTGTTATCTTTTTCGCTTTAAACAATTTTTTTCTCAATATTTCCTTTTTTTTTATCGTTTCGTTCAAATTTTCCATGCAAATTGGTTTTTCTCTTCCATTTTCTATGTTTTCAGTTCAGATAAATTTCCATTAATTTTTGCTTTTCATGTTAATATGTTTTGATTTTTGTTCTTAAATATTTCATTTTATTTCATTCGAAATAAACCGCTGATAAATTTAAATTCTGTTTATATTTGTTCAATCAGTTTATTTTTCGTTATTAATTTCAATAGTTTTATAACAACAAAAAAAAGGGTTAAGAAAAAACCACTTATTTACATTTATTTTCATTTTTCAATAAAATCAACGGAAAATTTTAACAAAAAAAAAGTTGTTGTCATTAAAAGGAAAAATTCCTCTGATGACTCTTGCGCGACAAATACGGATGACAATTGAACTGAAACGGTACCAGGGTCAGTGTTATTTATCTGTCAAATATGAATGTCATTCTGTCAATGTGTCCATCCATCTGTCATTATACCAATTCTGTCTGTCATCATTTAATCAAAACTTTCAGATATAACGAACAAATACTTACAATACATTTTTAAACATAATTCACACTTTCCTTAGTTACTAATCAATATAATTATCTACAGTTAAAAGGTTTCGCAATTTTTTTAACACTATCACCGAACACTATAGAAAGAATTTCAATTTTTTCCATTTAATGAGAATAATTTTTTTATCACAAAAAAAAAATTCTTTTATGATAAAATTAGCAAAAATTACAATAATTAAAACTTAAACCTAAAAAATCAAATAGATAAACTCCATAAAATAACCGATTGACCCTGAAATAAATAAAATTTTCCATAAACGGTCTGACATTTTCTGTCCACTTCATTTTTTGTTTTCGTATTTTTAATGTTTTTATTTTTTGCTTACTTTAAGCCATTTTTGCTTAATTTTTTTTTTGTATCTTGATTTATAGATAAAATGCCCTTGAAAGCATTTAATAATGAAAGTTTAGTTTTTCTTAAAGTTGATTTCTTTTGTTGTTGCCATCAAAAAAGAAATGTTTTTAATCAACAACAACAACAAAAAAATACCCGAAAACTATTTATTTGGAAAAAACGAATATAATCCAATTCAACACTATCCACTTTTAATTTTGTTAAAAAAAAATTGTATTATCTCAAAAATATGGAATTAAAAAACCAAGGAGATAAAAACAAGTTGAAGTATTTTTGTTGAGACAAGTTGAAGTATGAAAAAAAACATCGCATAATAAAAAATTTCATTTTTTTTTCTTCAAATATTCCAATTAAAATATTTTTAATTTCTGTTTTAACCGAGACTTAATTTTTTCGGTTAAATTAAATTTAAAAATGCACACTTAAATATAGAAAACATAGAATAATCATAGAATTCGAAATTTCAAATGCAAAAAGAAGAGGGCAAAAACAAACATAAGCCAAATAAAACCAAAAAACACCACCACACCACTACAAATTGTAACAAAAAAATTGCCCATTTTTCTTTTTTCTTTTCAATAACAAATTTGAATTAATTTGAATAGAAATGCACAACAGCAAAAAAAATGAAAAATAAAAAATTAAATTACGAATAATAGGAGACACGTTAACCGTGTATACGAACGAATCTGCCAAGAGTTGCCGATTAAATTAAATACAAAATCTCACATACATTTAAGTATTATAGGCGGGAATTGGAATGATTAGTTCACGGACTGAGCGCACGACAGTAAAGCGAAATGAGAGAAAAAGGCTACGAACGAAACCAATAGAGCTGAGAGAAACACAAGGTGAGTAAAAAACACGACGAAGAGAGGTAGAGAATCGAGTGTGGGTAAATTCAGAGAAATCATAATTACAGAATAGTATTACCATATACGAGTTTGTTGAGCATGGCTTTTATTGGTGGGCAAGGCGGTATATCACCACAAATATGACGTTTGATTGAAAAATGGCTGTTTTCTTTTTTTGGTGTAAGGTCTCTGGGATAAGAGCAAGAGGCCATTCTATAGCGAAACGACCATGAGGTCATTTGGCGACTTCATGTTACGTGCAGGTTGGCATTGGTACGCAGCTTCCGTAATGAAACTGGTCGATGGTAATTTGGAGCAAAAAGTCAGACATTACGAAATTTTGTGGTGCACATTAAGATAATTAAGACGGTTTAAAACGGAGGTTGAAAAAATAATTGTTGGATCTAGAAGCTCCACAATGGAAGGAGTTCTATTCTAAAGGAAATTCTCGCTTTAGTTTACTTTTATCTGTTTTTCTTTTCTTTCTAAAAACTGTCGTCTCTCTGCTGAATCCATCTTGCCAACATATCCTCTTTTTCGTATAGAGCGCCCTCTATACATTAATTCTCTTCCCTAAAATTTGTTAATAATTTTTCGACCAGTTTTCGCACATAAAGCACTCACTTTTAGATTATTTTTCTCAGCAATTAATTCCCATCAAGTCTCTTTCCCTTTACCATTCCCCTCTTAACATTTTTCGGCCAGTTTTGACTTACTAAATAGGCAATTTCTGACAGTTTTTCTTAGATTTTTATCTGTTGTTTTTTTCTTTTCTAAAAAATGTCGTCTCTCTGCTCAGTCTATCTTGGCAACATATCCTCTTTTTCCTATAGACCACCCTCTAACAAATAAATCTCTTCCCCAAAACTTGTTAATAATTTTTCGACCAGTTTTAGCACATAAAGTACTCACTTTCCTTCAGATTACTTTTCTCAGAAATGAATTCTCATAAAAAAAACTGCTTTCCCCTTACCCTTCCCAAATTAACATTTTTCGACCAGTTTTGACTTTTTAAATAGGCAATTTCTCACAGTTTTTCTTAGATTTTTATCTGGTTTTTTTTTCTTTCTAGAAAAAGTTGTCTCTCTTCTAAATCTACCTTACCAACATACCCTCTTTTTACTATAAACTTTCTTATTATTTTTTGACAATTTTCATACAAAAATTGACACTTTCTGAAGTATTTTCCGTCAATTTACTTTTTTTCTAAGCCTCTTATTATTTTTTTTAAGTATAAGAAAATATTCAGTCTGCTTACTAACCAAACAAAAAATATTTTTGTTCCGCCCTATTCTTTTCGATTTAAACTTTCTTATCACTTTTTGACCAGTTTTTGCATTGAAAATATTAAATTTTCTAAAAAGATGTTTCTAAAAATCCCTAAAACTTGTTTGTTCGTTTGTATATAAGTGCTCTTAGAGAAGAGCCAGAGGCAACTTTGTAGCGCCACGACCATGAGGCAATTTGGTGACTCAACGTCTCGTGTGGGTTTGTGATCGATAATTAATTTGAGAGGGAAATGTCAGAGATTCTCAAAATTTTGTAGAGCATATTTATATGTTTGATCAGTCATTTATCACTAATAGAGTTTAAAATTGGGACTTTGAAAAGGATTTGTTCCGTCTAGCAGCTACACAGTGGAGGGTGTCATTTTCAAAAAGAAATTCTGGGTTAAGTGGCATTAATTCAAAATATGGAGTATGGTCAGTTGAATGCTACAGGAAGGACATTAAGGACTAGATTAGTTACCGAAGAGGAAATCAAGTGCGGTATGACCAATCTAGATTTTGAGAAGTGTCCTTGCCCAGAATTTCAAAATTCTTTAGTCCGTTTAGAGCGTTATTGACAAAACTCCGATTTTTAGAGCTTCATTGACAAAACTCCGATTTTTAGAGGAAATTGATACTGAAATGGCTTTGCTAATAAGCATAATTGCCACTTTTGGTAATTTAAAAAATTCAAACGCAATTCACCCTTGTGAAATATCTGCTACATGGGGTGTTTGGGCCGAAGGTGTGATGGGTTCTTATTTATCCGAGGACATTACTGTTAATGCTATAGCGGTGATTGGTGAAAACTTATCATTCATGAATATGACCAATTGAGTTTGGACTTTATAGACCCTGAACAGGGTCTTTAATTAAGGTTAGAGCCTTTTCGTTTAAGATCAGAATATTTTTTTTCGGACATTTTCGTCAGTTAAGACGTTCCATCTTCGATTAGACAACAACATTTTTTTTAAGGACATGTTAAATGAAATAATTTATTTGCAACTTTCTTGTGGTCATAACCATTTGTTCTTTTCAACATTTTCAAATTAATTAATTTTTTCTAACAATGTGGTCCCTCCCATATTTTCAAATGAAAGATCGAACCTTATCAATTTTGATCAAACTTATAAGCAATATATTATTTTTAACATATTTTTATAAACTTTCAGTTATTATGCTCTGAGACTTATCTAGAGGACGACAAAATCGGTAAGTATAGATTAATTTAATTAGCATAATATGTAATGGTATGAATCACAGTAACTTTATTTTGTGATTAAGACCTTAAAAAATTATAAATTCGATTCTTTAAAAAATATTTTTTTACCTACGGAGCAGGTATTTTGATTCTAAATCTTTTATAGAATATATGTGTAGACTTTAAAGGCGTATTCAGAGCCTTTTTGAAGAAAAAAAATACAATAAAAACGTAATCAATATAACGAAGACGTTGTACGAATTTTCCATGTTCAGCTTTTTTCTTATCGATAAACCAATTTGCATATATTCGTAAAATATGGACCTTTTCAGAGGTTTTATAATCGACAGGAAAGTCAATCAACCTTGGTTGTATGATAATTTGTTACCGTTCGGAATTAAGTCTGCTCTCTGGTCGCAAATTCTAAATATCTCGAATTTGGGAGCAGAGAGCCGACTAAATTTCATATTCTGAAATTATATAACAAAGATAAATGGTAAGACATGCATTAATTATTTTTCCAAAAAAAAAAAAAACCCATTTCAATTACGGCTCACTTTTTCTTTGAATTTGAAAATTTCAAAAAAAATTATTGATATAATTTTATACAGCTTAGTGTAGTTAACAATCTTTATAAATAAGGGTGGAAATAATAAGGACCCTTAATGCTTAATAAAGATAGTGCTTAATTTTAAACAATATAAAAAAGGAAAACAGAGAAAGAAATAAAAATTATTATTAAAAAAAAAACAAGAAATATTCTTATTCGAAAAATGCGAGTCTTCGGCGAAAGTCCTTGAAAGTAAGAATACTTAAGGTGGTCCTAATTTTTTATATTACAAATATTAAAATATGATATTTTTTTGAATGGAATCTCCATTACTTAAAGGAAAACTGTTTTTGGGAACATAAACGAGGTATAGCAGAAAAGTATAGAGACTGCGAGTGATTTGACAATACTACAGATATCCGCTTATCCCTCGTCCGGAAACTATACGGCATTGTAAACACTTGGGGATACTACACTATGGCAACGCCCACTGTCACACGGCCCTTTCAATCAACGAGTTTTTGTCGGAAGAATGGAGCTGAGTTTTTTTTTTGTAAGGTCTCTGAGACAATATCCAAAAGGCATTTTGTAGTCCCATGACCATGAGGCCATTTCCGTGTAGGTTAGCAGGGTAAGTTTGAAATCAGTGAGCACCGGACCTGCCAAACAGTCAACCAATTCATTACCTAGGATGCCAACATGACCGGGGAACCCAATTAAATTCGACGTTTCTAATGTTTAACACATTGCGACTAATCACAGTTAGTGTGACTTATCTGTCGTTAAACATAAAACTACGAGTCGCCTACGACCATAGGGATTAAGTTACGCTCAATCAACGCACCACCATTACTGACACTTTACAGTCAGTAACCAGTTACAACCTGATTACTCCAAATTTTAGTGGCGAGGCCTATCTAAACCTTTACTGTCATAAGCAATGACAGCGCCCTATATAATTACCGGAATCTCCGCCCAATGATCCGGAGACTGCACAATTACGACGTTGCTGCCCAGGGTGCCTCACCATCGTCGGGCACAGAGTCTTTTAACACCATGGGGCACCCCGATTCCCGTGGTGCTTCGAGGGCAGATGATAGGCTATCAGTTAATATAGTTATTTTATTGTTGACTGGGACCCGCCGAGCCTATAGATGAGAAAATTCCACTGTACAGTTCACGGTGTGTATTGTCAACAAACTGGATGATAGCAAAAGGAATTACCGAGTCTATCGAGCAGTTCTAGGAACAGTTTCCTGTAGCTAGATGGATCGGTGTTTGCCTTACTGTACCAGCTGAGTGAAATAGCCACCCTCAACATCGCTCACAACTACAGTTTTCACTCCGGATGCGTGAGGGAGGTTGAAAAATCGAAATAAAGGGCTGATTTCTTTCTATTTCCGAGATTAATAGGGAAATGCGGAATGAATTTCTTTTAGAATTGGCGGTGGAAGAGATTTGCTTTAGATTGTGAAGGGAATACACTTGAGAGCAAAGGTTCTAATATATGAGGTTAATACGGGATGTGTAAAGGTAGTGTGAGACGGGTTTTTGACCAGTTTCAATAAGGATAGAGACCACTGTGGAAGTCCGGTGTGCTCCACCGGCTAATCGAATGTAGCGATTGACCGTTCCTTCAACTTGCCTTTGTCTTACTACTGGCATTCTGACACATAAAATGAGGGAATAGAGCAACGTTCCATTCAGTACGGCGTTGGTCATTCTGAATACCTCACATTGTCTAATCTTACATTTATTACCAAACAGAGTCTTCACCATATTAAGAATGGAGTTGATTCGGTTGATAGTGTTATTAATCTGCAGATTCCATCTCCCTCTACGGGTTAATGGTAATACCCAGAATTTTCATGGAATCTGTCGGACAGACGGGATAGGAACCGTATATGAACCCATTTGGGTTACATTTCCGTTTCCTACAAACATGGAGGCATGGTGGGTTCGAAGTTTCTATATTGACTCCATTTTTACTGCTTCAGTTGTTGAGTACCTCCTGCGCTGTCGGTTCTGCTGCACGAAGAGATTTTCGGCATATAGAAAGTGTATTTTGCAGAAAAGATCATGGGATAAAGAGTGGGTGTATGTATTGAACACGGTAGTGGAAAAAGGAGAACCTTGTGGAATACCATTTTCTGTCCTGCGTTTTAACGAAAAATGACCGTTGGCCTTAACCATTAAGGGCCTACCAATCATGTATGATAGCAACAGACTTTAGGTGGCTGAATCAACTCCCCAATCAGTCAATTGTGAAATAACCCTATGCGGACAAGCAGCCCACATAATCTACATTTGTAGCAATCGTGTATAGATCCAGAAACATAGCCAGAGTCTCCCTGCCTGACCTGTAGGCATGTTGGTGGGAGGTGAGTTTCTTAGCATGGATCTAGTCCAGACTAAAAGCCAGTATCTCTTCCAGAATCTTGGACATGCAAGGTAAAGGAGAGATTGGAAATATTGATGTAATTTTTAGCCGAAGACTGGTATAGGAACCGCAACAGCAACCTTCCAAATATTTGGAAATATTGATGTTTCCAGTATAAAATATACTAAAAATGAGTTGCATGTGAGCTATGGCAGATATCTTGATTGTAGTTTAAAGTAAATTCGATACTTCTATTATCTAAAAATAACATAAATAATTCAAATGGTCTACACGCCTTATTTTGCAGGACGTGATTGGAGAGGTCCAATTTTGGAAGACCCTACCGCATAAATCGATATGAATCTTACCAATGGCTTGAATGATGTTGTTCGCCCGGTTTATTGGCAAAGCCATTAAGTCAAATTGTTTTCATTATAATAAAATTAAAAATAAATAAAAATAGAATTACTAAAAGAAAAAATGAATATTAAAAAGCATTAGCACCCTGCACTTCTCCACAGTTCCTTGTGGGCTTTCAGAGACTTATATACGGTAAATTGTGCTTATTCACGTATCTACCGAGCGCAAAAAAATGCTCATCGGTGATCAAAAATTTTGCTTGATCCAAATTACCTAATCGGCATAGCTTCTCCGCATCCATAGGCGGCAGTGTTCAATTCTTGCTTGAATTGAACCTAATATGGATTGAGATGCGTCGTGGAACCTAAAAATTTACCTAATATGCCTAATATGCTCGAAGATATAAATATAAATTTATATCTTCGAGCATACATTAACTAATAGCAGCAATAATTTCAATAGATCGTGCGATACGATCATGCCCAGGTCTGAACACATCCAATATCTTTTTCACTGTGTTAGAAATCATTCGCTCAGTAGGACGATTATGATAACAACAACAACCTCCTTTTGAAGTTACGATAGAAATCACAATTTTTGTAGAAAGTTTTTGCAATTTAAACGAGTTGTTCGGTGGTTGTACGATTCATTTTATAAAATGACAAACGTTCAACTAAAGAAATGGCATCTTAAATGACAGCTATCATGTTTGACAGCTGTCAACTGGCAGGGCTGTCCTTGCTGAACTACGAAATGGTTAACCCCGTATTTCTGTCTTTTCTCTCAATAATCGCTTTTCTTTTATTCAATTATAATTTTTCGACCAAATTTTAGCAATATTAGTATTTTCTCTTAGTTTATTTTTTAAATAAAACAATTTAATTGTGATTTTTTTTCCTTCTTTAATATTTGCAATGAAAATTTTTTGACCAAGTTTTTAGCACTTTAACTAATTTTCTTATTAGTTTTATTTATATTTAAATTTTTTTAACATAATAAAAGGAGTTAATTTAAAATAAAAACAAAAAACTTTCTGCTGTCAGACTTTATTTCTGCTGTTTCTATTTGACATTTATTTCTTTATGTCACATCTTTAATATTTCTTTTGTTTGCATTTAATTTCTTTTCTTGTGATTTTGTTTATATATCGCTCTATGTAGTCAAAAAAAAGGTCACCCTTCCTATTTTCGACCAGTTTTATTTAATTTAAATTAATTAAATTAAAAGTTTTAGCGCCCTCTATTCACTAATTCCCTTCCCTAAAACTTGTTAACCATTTTTCGACCATTTTTCGCACATAAAGTAGTTACTCGCTTTCAGATTATTTTTCTCAGAAATTAATTCTCATCAAAAAAGAACTCTCTTTCCCCTTACCCTTCCCCTCGTAACATTTTTCGACGAGTTTTTAATTATTAAATAGGCACTTTCTGGTGGTTTTTTTTAGATTTTTATCTGTTTTTTTCTCTTTCTAAAAAATTTTATCTCTGTTGAATCTATCTTACTAACATATCCCCTTTTTCCCATATTAGAAATTCACTAATCCTCTTCCCTAAATTTGTTAATCATTTTTCGACCAGTTTTCGCACATAAAGTACTCACTTTTAGATTATTTTTCTCAGAAATTAATTCCCATCAAAACAAAGTCATTTTCCCTTTACCCTTCTCCTCTTAACATTTTTCGACCAGTTTTGACTTATTATGTGTAAATAGGCAATTTCTGACGGCACAAAATGTTGTCTCTCTGCTGAGTCTATCTTGGCAACATATCCTCTTTTTCCTGTAGCCCCCCTCTAATAAATAAATCTCTTCCCAAAAACTTGTAAATAATTTTTCGACCAGTTTTCGCACAAACTTTCCTTCAGATTACTTTTCTCAGAAATGAATTCTCATAAAAAAAAACTTCCTTCCACTTACCCTTCCCAACTTAACATTTTTCGACCAGTTTTGACTTATTTAATAGGCAATTTCCGACAGTTTTTCTTAGATTTTTATCTGGTTTTTTTTTCTTTCTAGAAAATGTTGTCTCTCTTCTATATCTGCCTTACCAACATACCCCCTTTGTCCTATAAACTTTCTTATTATTTTTTGACCATTTTTCATACAAAAATTGACACTTTCTGAAGTATTTTCCGTCAATTTACTATTTTCCTAAACCTCTTATTATTTTTTTTAAGTATAAGAAAATATTCAGTCTGCTTACTAACCAAACAAAAAATATTTTTGTTCCGCCCAACCCTTTTCGCTTTAAACTTTCTAATCATTTTGCGACCAGTTTCGCATTGAAAATATTAAATTTTCTAAAAAGAAGCTTCTAAAAATCCCTCAAAGTTGTTTGTTCATTTGTATATAAGTGCTCTGAGACAAGAGCCAGTGGCAACTTTGTACCGCCACGACCATGAGGTCATTTGATGACTCAACGTCTCATGTGGGTTTGTGGTCGATATTAATATGAGATGGAAAAGTCAGAGATTGTTAAAATTTTGTAGAGCATATTTAAATGTTTTATTATCACTGCAAGAGTTTAAAATTGGGACTTGGAAAAGGATTTGTTGCGTCTAGCAGCTACACAGTGGAGGGTGTCATTTTCAAAAAGAAATTCCGGGTTAAGTGGCATTATGGGGTATGGTACGTTGAACGCCGCAGGATTAGATTGGTGGCCGAAGAGGAAATCACGGTTAAGTGCGGTATGACCAGTCTAGATTTTAAGAAGTTCCCTTGCCGAGAATTTTAGGAATGATTGTTGAGTAGACTGGTTTTGCGATGTTAGACCATTGTGCGGAAAGTTCGGAATTTCAGCATTTACCTGAAAACCAACGCAATACAACATTTTGATTGTTAAGCGAATAGTACCGAATGCAGTTAAGAACCGGGATCATCTGATGAGCTACGAATAGTCTCCAAGGCTGCGAGAATATCGATAAAAATTGTTTTTTGCAATATCAACTATCCATAGTTCATAATAATAATAAATACTTTTCGTCCATTACCAATAACATTTTTAAGTAGAAATTTTAAGCTTTTACAACATCAAAAAATTATTTATTTAAATAAAATTGAAAAAATAAAATCTTTTTTTCTTTGGTCAAAATTAATAAATGACTAATAATTTTATTTATTAAAATTAATAATAAATAAAAATATCAAAAAATCCTCCTCTCCAAGACTTACTTCCATTTTTCAAAAGTTTTCTTTTTCATTATTTTTTTTTGTAATTATTATTATTATTTAAATTTAATAAAATTTATTAGAAATTAAAATTGCATTTTTAAAAACAGATGTCAAATGCTCAATAGTGAGTCAATGTTCAAATTTTTCATATGACGAAGTTTGGATTTATTTTTTTTTTTATTTATTTAGACAAGAATCTTAATGAGTGAATAATTTGTGCATTAGAAAGGTTGACGGACAAAAAGGAATTATGCAAAATTGCCATTATTTGTCCGCAAGTGCTACAATTACGAGCAAGTTGGATGCATAAATGAATATGCGTTCATTAGTTAATTTTTTTAAATTTTTATAAATAAATCTTACCGTATCGATTGGGTTTTCACTGCAATTTAACACCGTCGCGACTACATAACAATTGATTACACTTTTAGTAGAAATTATTACATTTTCGTTACAATTAACGACAGCATACCACAATAGCACATCAAGTACACTGTACACTCAAGGATAGTCAAATAAAAATTCAAATCAATTGCCGGCATAGCAGAAAAAAACAAAAATTATTCACATAATCAATAAAAAGCGATTTATTATTATTACTTAAAATCAATTTGCATTTAAAATATTAATACAATTTATATTTTAACACAAAATGCAAAATGCAAAAAAAACCATCTCTCAAACGCAATATTTTTATTAAATTTTTACTTAAAATTTGGAATGTTCGCTTTTATTCCATTTAAATTTTCTCCCAATAATTATTTATTATTGGAAAAAAATTAATACCAATTTAAATAACAAAAAAACTTATTTTGAACGGATTACCTTTATTTTAACAATTGAGCATTTTATTATATTTTGTTTAGGAAGGCTTTGTGAAAATTTCTCCATACTTCAATTGAGAATAAAAATATTGCTCACACGTTCAAGTGCACTCAAAGCAAATGAAAAGAAAACACAAACAAAAATAAAAACAATTAAGAAAAACTGACAGCACCAATAGAAAAAGACAACGAGAAAGAGTGCGAAGGAGAGAGAGAGAGAGGGAGCGCCAGAGAAATATCTACATAAAATACTGCCTCATTATCGATATTCTTTTCAGTTTTCTAATATTTAGTCGACAATATTAAATGGTGGGTGTGAAATTTTTAACTTACTATACAGGCATGCATTTATTAAATGGATTCAATTATGTTAATTTGATTGATAATGACAGCCATAGAAAAAGGCCATTTTCTAAACTAGAATAAATTTCTGACAGCCAGTTAGTAAATAAAGAAATCAATAGGTGAATTCGATTGGACTAATTTTGCTACTGCTACTGTTGTGTAGCTGTCATCATCTACAGTACCTCGAACAAAACAGTAGGATTGTAGCAGCAGTTGCACTTCTCCCCATAGGGTAAGGGGATTGTAGTTTCCGAACTGGCAATAGATGGCATAGCGGGTTCGTTGGTTATGTTGAAGCGTCATATTTTTGTTTTTATTGTTTATGTGTGAATAAACTCAGTATTGTTGGTGACTTAGATTAAAGAATACCTGAATAGACCCTTACCGTATATGTATACGCAATTTTGTGTACAAATATTTACTAGGGGGATATGACTGTCAAAAATTTTTTACCCACTGCCATCTATGTGTCGTAATAGAAATTTATTTAATTGCAAAAGCATAATTTATATTTATTTTAATTCACTTACTGGAAACAAAAATACAATTTAAATACAACGATAGGTCATTTTTATTTTTTGTACAATCTTTTGATACGAAATGGAATTCTATTTTAGGTTTATTATACATTTCGTAAATATCAATCAAATATAAACCGCCTCAATTTTGTAGACTTTCGGAGAGTTTGAAAACTTTAATTCTCCATGAAAGTGGAGACTTGGGGGGTTAGATCTGTCATTTGTGAATCCGATGTTGACAGTTCAATGTTTACCATAAAATAGTACAGTGCCGGTGTATATAAAGTGTGTGTAAGAAAGTTTAAGGGACCGAATTTTTCTGTCTATTTTCCATTGCTGTTTTCATTGTGTTAACATAAAATAAATAAAGTTTATTCTTCGGTAAGCTTATTATTTAAATAAATTTGTTTTGATTGCTCTATTAGACCATATTATAATGCATTTACTAAATAATATTGTTTTCATTTTTTTTAGAATATAAGTTATTAATGATTTTAATAACATTAATTTTTTATTTTCTATTTTTGTTTTAAAGCATTTCTTTTAATGTTATATACGATAAACTTATATATAATTAAGAACTTCATGTATTGTAATGTTCTATGTAATAATTGCTTTATTTTTTAATTTAATTTTAATGCACAATGCCTATTTAAATTACCATTTCCATTCATAAACAAACATTTATATTATAATTAAGGTTTTTCCATCTATGGTACTTATGCTTGTTTAAGATTAAAATTTATATTTAATAAGTTGCGGTGTGGTTTTATTTCAACATAAACAAAATATCACATTTTCTCATTTAATTCATTTTGCATTTTTGAAATTAATTTAAATTTGTACACATAATTGTTTTCATATAATCAAATAACTTACAATTCATATTTTTATATACTATTCCCCACTTTAAAAATTCTGTTTTAATAAATAATATACAGTGAAATAAATAAAATGAAAATACATAATAAATAAATAAATATTTAAAAATAGAATACTGTGTTTTATTGCATATTTACAAAACTAATTCCATCAAACAAGACCCGCAATATTTAAAAATCTGCTTCTTTACACATACGTGTATGTGTAAATGATATCACACATGAAAAATGGTTTTAAACGAACCGCTTCAATCGCATACTGAACTTTTAAATTGGCCCCCAATGATTTACGCCGTTTCTGTTGTTTTGCATGTGTGTGCGTTCTATGAATGTATTGCCAACAAAATTTGGACAGAATTTTTGTGTAGAGGCTGGTGACTATTGTGAGTTTGTATTTTACTGCTGTCAGTGATATGTTCATTTTATTGAGAGTCTACTGCTAAGTATTGCACTGTAGCAAAATTAGTACAATCGAATTCCCTTAATTTCATCTTTTGACATTGAATAAGGAGAATTATGGATGGAGCACAAATTCGATTGTACTGATATAACACTATCAAAAATTGACGAATTTCACATAAAATTAACTAATTATAAATGATTTATTTATTCAATTTTCTAATAATAACTACAAATAATTTATTTACTTACTTTATTACAATTTCTATTTAAACTGTCAACAAAATCCTGCCCCACAAAACAAATCACTGAAATGTATGACAGAACCTTAGATTAAAAAATACTTGGATTTTAAGTATTTAAAATACGTCAGATTTTCATATTTGTATCTTAGATTAAAAAATACCTGGATAGTACCCGTACGTCAGATTGTCATATATGTACACGCAATTTTCTGTCTGAATTATTGCAAAAGAGGCGAGAAATCGTAATGCTTGCATAATTTTGTGTAGATTTTTTTATATAGACGTGACACGCACTGAGATCTAGTTTTTGTAATAGAAATTATTTGAATTCCAAAAGTATAAGTTATATTCATTTTAATCCATATATTCTAAACAAAAATACAATTTAAACACAGCGCGACAGACAATGTTTATTTGTTGTAAAATCTTTTGTTATGAAATGGAATTGAATTTTAGATTTATTATTTATTTCTTAAATATCAATCAAATATGAAGCGCCTAAATTTTGTAGACTTTCGGAGAGTTTTAAAAAACGCCATTCTTCATGAAAGTGGTGTAGCATACCGAAATACTTGCATATTTTTGTTGTTTTTAAAATTGATATTTTGGCTCTAATCGGAAAGTGTAATTTTGATGTTTTTTGAAGTATTTACAAAAAAGTACGTATTTATATAAATAGTTATATTGTTGATAATTTATAATAGGAAGTTTTTATTTCAGAAAATGAAGTGTTTTATAAAGGGTTGCTGGGAATTTATTTTTTTCGTTAAGTTGACATCTTCATTTTTACTACAGAAATTTACAAAAATTTTGTTTACAATATGTTTAATTGGCTTTTAATGATTTTTTTTGTTCAAAAAGTTATTAAAAAGTGAAAAGTTTGTCACAAATGTGATGTTGATAGTTCAATATTTACCGGTAAAATAGTTCAGTGCAGGCGTACGTAAAGTGTATGTAAGATAATTTTAGGGAACGAATTTTTTAAATATTGTAAGAAATACTTTAATTTCTGTTAATTCTTAATTGAAAAACTAATTGTTCATATGTTAATATTACAGGTTTTCACAAAATAAATGGTTGAGGCAAAAGTGGATTGTGGCATTGTGTGCTCGCTCCACTTTCGTAGACCAGACATTAAAGTAGAAGCGAGCAGGGGCAGATTGGAAAGAAATGCTATTCCTTCCTTATTTGGTATATGAAAGAGTCACACGGTAAGTTAATAATTACAAAATTATAACGCATTGAAATCATTTTTGTAGGAAATTGGGCAACCGTTATCACAACAGGAAAAGGCTGAAAATGGAGGAATATATTTGTATTGTATTTTATTTTAAAAAGGAGTTCATAATGCTCAGGAGGAAAATGGACATGTAATTTAAAAACAACGGTTGATATATAATTTTGAATGTGAGTACATGTACTCAGCTGCAGGAGAGAAAGAATTTAATCCAACGCATGTAAGTGATTGTATATTCGGTAGGCTTATTATTTAAATAATTTTTTTGCATTTATGCTTTCGCTTGCTCTATTAGACCATTTTGTAATGCATTTACTAAATAATAATATTTTCAAATTTTTTTTTAGAAAATTAATTGCTAATTATTTAAGCACATTAGTTAAGTTTTAAAGTACTTACTGTAATGTTGTATATGATTAACTTATATATTATTAAGAACTTGATGTAATATTCTACGTAATTAATACTTTTTTTTTTAATTTAATTTAAATTCACATGCCTATTTAAATTACCATTTCAATTCACAAACACACATTTTTGGAATGGATTTTTTGTGTTTTGATATAATCAATATGCTCTTCCACTTTTTAATTTTGTTTTAATAATTAAAATGAAAATATAATAAATACAATAAATAAATAATATTTTAATATAGAATACTGTGTTTTATTGCAAATTTTCAAAACTAATTCCATCAAACAACAAAACTCGAAATATTAAAAAAAATATTAATATGCTTACGTATAAATGAGATCACATAGCAAAATGGTTTTAAATGAACTGCTTCAATCGAATACTGAAGTTTAAAATTAGCCCCCAATGATACTGTTATTTTGCATATGGCTGCGCTCTTATGAATGTATTGCCAACAAAATTTTTGTATAGAGGCCTATCCATTTCTCCTATAATCTAAGGGCAGAACTTGGACTATAACTGCAAAATGACAATAAAACAAGATCTACAATATTTCGGCGATTAAACAATCGGACTTTTGTTCATTCCCATACTAAGACTGAGGGATTTTAAAATTTTAACATGAGCGACTGGATGCATATCTTTAAATGATTCCATATGATACTGTTATAAAAAGGGCCATTGCGGATGATATTAACAGAATTATTCTGAGTATGTTCTATTTCTTTATTTTCCGAATCATTTTTATTTATTCTAAGAAAGTACTAAAGGCTTATCACAGTACATACGCAGCCAAAAAGGTCCAAAAATACAAGCAGCTTAGAATGCCGTGGTCGAAACAATAATGGCTTAAATTGAAATTGAAACAAGGCAAGTGTCTTGAACAGGATTTTATTTCTTTTTTTAAATTGATTCCGTTGAATAAAGGTATGCGCTGCCTTATTAGATTTAGGTACTTTGCTTAAGTTTATGAATCGAAATTCTATAAATCCTTCCATTCGCTCTTTTGTTGAAAGCAGAACACCACAACATTTAGGATAACGAGCAACACTTATTTTCCAGCATTGAATTTGTATCAGCAGATCCGATAGACTTAAAATAAATGCCAACAAATTTATTTGATTCCAAAACAGAAAAGTTGTATAAAGATTAAATTGATTACATCTCAAAAGCAATAATTTTTATTTTCCTACAATTGAATTAAAACATTCTATTAACCTATACTAGGATAAAAACTGTATTAGCAAATCTTAGTATCTTCTTTTAGATCTATTGCCACCCATAGTAGTACGAATGATTGGGTTTCTGGAAAAATGTATGCTAGAATACACCGTAACATTTTGTGGACAAGTAAAATGCTTATTTCCATTAGTAATTCATGAATCTGCAAGTAATTCCATTACCTTCAAATTCGTATATGTGTACATTTTAAAACTTTTTCAATCACAGTGATGTTATAAATAGGGCAAAACTATCCTCTAAGTCCGTCGTGGTGGCGAACCTAGTGCACGAAACAATTGGACTCGATGAAAGAGAAATAGATCTTTCCTAAATTGTTTCGAACTACTGATGGTGCTCAAACTATGACTGGAGTAGTAATACCGGTAGAGAAGCGCACAACGGAACACCTCAAGGAGTTATCTCCCCGTTACGTCGGCGTCTTGATATAAATGAGTTCCTCACTTCTTCGAAAAAAGATGGGTTTAAGGGGGTTGCTTATGCCGATGATGTAGCTATTATAATTGCCACTTCTACGTTCCTACCTAATTAATAGATCCTTTATGGTACGCGCCAACGGTCATTTGGGAAAACGGCAGCGGTAAACCGATCTATACTGATAGAAACTGGTCGAAAAGCTATCTCTTTCTAGCACCAGTTCAAAAAGGAATTCAGCATCGCTATCCTTATTAATATCCCACCTTGAAAGCAATTCCTCCATCCTTCCCTCGATTTCCAAACTTCCCATCTATATATTTGGGGATTATTTTAGTAACAGTACTCGAGCAGTAAACTTCCTTAGTCAGAAAAAAAAACAATTAAAAAAAGAGAATACAACGCCGGAGAGTTTATCAATCGATGGCATTAATACAAACAAGATTAACCCACCCAGTGAAAAGTTGGTCGAGAACTTATGAGTCAATCGGAAGTGTAGTGCAAAGAATCTATCAATGACATCAGGAGACTAATAACTTTCTTAGACGGCTCCGGTCGACATCGGAACTATATGATTACTGCGTTGCAACCACGTCATAACAAAACCGTCAACTGAAGGCAGTTCAACTATAGCATCATCAGTTGTGGCTAAAATTTTCGCATGCCAACTGTATTATTGACCAATAAGAATCAGTTCTACGATGAGAGCAGCATATATATTCACAGTAACAATGGAAGACGAGTTTATTGGCGATGTGCAAAGAAGTTAGTATTTGGTTTTCACAAATAATTTCGTTTTTTTTAAATAAACATGAAAGATTTTCTTATAGTGAATTAATATTTTATTCAATTAAATATTGTCCAGTCTGATTCAATACCCTTTGCCATCTTTCTGGCAGTAGCATGATTCCACGCTCATATAATTTTTGTGCATTGTTGGAAAAAAACTGATCCAAGTGATTTTTGACCTTCTCATTTGAATTAAACGTTTTACCGTCTAGAAAATTTTGTAGACATCGGAAAAAATGAGAATCGGAAGGTGCTAGGTCTGGAGAATATGGCGGGTGTGGCAGTATATCCCATCCAAGCTCTAAATGCTTTTGCCGAGTGGTCAAACTTGTATGTGGTTTCGCATTATACTGTTGGAACACTATACCTTTCCTATTGACCAATTCTGACCTTTTTTCTTTAATTGAATCATTCAATTTGTCCAACTGATGACAGTACACTTCAGAATTGATTGCTGTGTGGCTCGGTAGAATCTCAAAACAAACGATTCCTTTGAAATCCCACCAAACAGATAGCATAACCTTTTTTTGATTAATATTGGCTTTCGAAGTGCTTTAAGCCGGTTCATCTTTTCTACTTTTGCGCTTAACATTATTGTAGACAACTGATTTCTCGTCCCCATTGGTTAAAAATGGATCATTTTTTTGGCGTTTGAGAAGCAAATCACAAACGTCAATGTGACGGCACAAATTTTTTTGCGTAAGAAGATGAGGAACCCATATGTCGAGCTTTGAGATAAAACCTAGCCATTTTAAATGATCATGAACGGTCGTATTCGATAAATTTAATCTCTTCGCGATCTCACGAGTTGTTATTCGCCGGTTTGCACCAATTAATGCCTTTATTGTATCTTCATCTGCTTCAACTGGCCTTCCAGAACGTGGTGCATCTTCGAGATCAAAATTGCCGGATCGAAATTTTGCAAATCAGTTTTAGCACTGGCGATCACTTAACCCATCTTCACCATACACATTTAAAAGGGTATCAACCAAAAACTACTGTGCAGAATCAATCGAATTTTTTCACAAGCAAGCTTTACTATGTCAGCTGTCAAAATACATATGTTTATGCGGCTTAAATGTGAAGTTGGTTGTGAAACAACGATATTACTTTCTTGACAACCCAATACAAGGATGCAAAAAAAAAAACGCTTCAGCTATTGAAGCAATACCCGCTCTTGTTTACATTGGTAGGACAAGCGATGGTAAAGTTAGAAATCCGCACAATGTGCCTTATATAGGCTACAATTTATTTATGCAAGAATTTCTTGCAGTCGTCGGAGTTTCACTTATAGAGTGACTATTGTGGAGTCCTGACTTGAATAACAATAAGATCAATATTTCAATGAATGTTATTCGACAGATCGAAAAGTTCATATTTTTTTTTCTTCAAATATAAATATATTATGGGTGGATAATTGGTCATCTCTTCTTTTAAGTCCTGTTTCTTTTTATTTTATTAACTTTCCAATCTGTTCTTGCTGTAAAATTCTATAATTTTTATTGATGATTAAATATTTTGTGTTCATTGCCTAATTACAAATATTATTTATGTAGAATTTCTGTAGCCACATATCTTTTATGCACTATTGCGATATTAGTTCCTGCAACAATATAATCATTTTGTAATAAATCCATTCGTTCATTTTATAATATCGGATTGACAGAGATATAGGAATGAAGAGCGTTTAGAAAATGAGCGTAGTCATACAATGGAAAATTCTCATATTTATCATTGCCAAAACTGTTCATATATCTTTTTTTACGAATTATTTTTATATTTACAATTTATGACAATTCATTATGTATATATATATGTGTAAATATATACAATTAATTTTTTTAAATGTTTTTTTTCAAAATTTCTTACTTTAAATATATATATATATTCTTCTTTTTTTTTGTATTTTTATTCATTAGATTCTTTACCAATTATATCATTACTCTATAATTTAACATTAATCTTTTTTTTAAATTTTCTTACAATTTCTAAAATATATATTTATGTATATATATGTATATACATATATATATATATATATTGTATATATAATAATAATAAATAAATAATTACTTCGTAAGCAATTAGGATTACAAATTTCCAAAATATATAAAGAATCTCTCAAGATATTATATCTTCAATAGAGATCACACCTCCAAGGAAAAAATTTTTTTTTACTTTTGTTTTTCCGCAAATTTTCGCTGTTTTCCTTTATTTTATTTTTTTTGTTATCGCATTTATTTATAATTTTTATATAAGATCATATTTATAATAGCCTATAATTAAAATTGCCATTATATTTAGATGCAAGAAACAATGATAATAAATATGTAATTAAAAACTTTAGCTTGAAAATAATCTTTTCTAAATATTTGTTATTATTGTTCTTTTTTTAAAAAAAAAAATTATTTTGTATTTAAAAATGATAATTAAGAAAAGTAATAAATACACACAAAAATAGAATGATAAGAAAAAGGGAACGTACACAAAATAAGTTATTTTACAAAATAGAAGAAAAAAAATGCTATTTTCTCGCTAGTATTAATCTTATTGATTATTTTTGTTTCAATATTTGTCCTTTTTTATAAATCCTTAAATCTTATAATTTCTTTGTTTGTTTGCAGTAGTTTCCCAATAAAGACGTATTTTTATGTGTTGTAAACAAGAATTTTATTGTTTATTTTAAAATCATTATTACCCTTAAATGTTCATTTATATTCTTGACGTATTCAATTATATCTGATTAGCTTATCGGCAGAGCACTGATTAGCTGAATGAGGAGAAACTGTCTAACTGAACAAAAAAAAAATCAAAAGGATTTCAATTTAGTTAGTTAGTATTCGTATCATTTTATCGTTTATCAATCAATTTTTGAATTTTCGTCCTTTTACATAACCTTTTTCAATGTGGTTCTTGCTTGCTACCCATTCTAATTATTAATATTTAGATAGAACACACGGCTCTTCTTGTAGTTTTTCAGCATTGTTTTTACTAATTTTAGATAGTCAGTAATATTTTGTAAAGTTGGTTTTTTCTTATTTTGTTCATTTTTTTTTGTACCTATATAAGTAAACTATTATTTATTTAAACAATTTTTTTTTTTAATGTTTTTATTTTTTTTCCTTTGATTAAAATATTTTTCTTAGTTCATTTAAATTATCTTATATTATTTTACTTATTTAATTTTAATTATTTTCACATTTTTTGCATAAACTGGTACAAAAATGATTATTCTTTCTTATATTTAAAAGACGAAAAAGTGGTATTTATATATTTGTAATCCATTTTAATAAATATTTTAAGTATTTCCTTATTTCCTAAATTTATTATACAATACAATACAGTACACAACACAATTCATACTCCAAATAATCATTATTACTACAATATTTTATATACTAGATTTATTCATATTTTTCCAATTTAAACAAAAAATCTATATTTTATTTGAATTTATTTTTTCTACAGGTTCATTTTATTTATCATATCCACTTTCCTTTTTCCAAGTTCTGATTTCATTAGTTTGTCTTATATTTAATTCCTGTTTGATTTTCTTTAGTAAAGCGGAAAATTAAATTTAAAAGAAAAAATATCATCATTTATTAGCAGAATTGAAAAGTTAAAAGGTTTTTTTTTAAAGAAATTTATTACAATAAATGAAGTTATTATAAGTTTGTTTGGTATTATCATAGTCGCATCAGAAAATTTCGAGCGCAAGCAATTAACTAAAAATACTCTCTTGTTAATAATCCAATTGAGTCAACATTTGAAAAAAAAAAACAAGAACCAGTTAATAAAAACCAAATGCGGAAACTGAATTGTAAACAAACTAAAAATATTGAATGTCTAAGACAGTGAGTGGTTCTTAACCGCCAATTAAATTAAAATCATTATCCTCCAAAGACTTAAAAATAATTATGCGAAACGGTAAATATGATTCCGGTGCTGATAGTGCTAGTGCTTGTAATAAAAAATAAAATTATTAAAATTCCTTAGGCGCACGATAAAATAAATAACAGATGATATTGAGAAAGCAATTACTAAGCTTGCAGAAAAAGACTTTCCTTTACCAAGGGAATGATATTTTAAAAAGTTTTCTTATAAATGACATCTTATGTATTGAAATAGCATATTTGGACAAAATCTCCAATTAATTAAATAAAATGAATACTGGGGTATGCAAGGTAAAACCGAAAATACTCTAACATCCACTGACAAATAAATGCCTGTATTTAATTAAAAAAGAAAACATATTACTTTGCAGAACTTGCCTAGTTAAAAAAAAAAAAGAACATTATACATGTTTCCTTCAGTACAAAATAATAACATCGATGAAATAATTTTTATTATAACAGAACATTTAGAGCATTAGTAAAAGAAGAAAATACGGAATAATATTCTGCATCAACTTGTGAGTTTTTGTTATACTGCGTTAATGGATAAAATGAAATTTTCCGAAATAACAGTTGACAAATTTTGGATTTCTATTCTAAAATAGCGATTTAAATTTTATTACAATTTTCAATATGTGCCTTTCCGAGCTTGGTTCTTCAATATTAACGAATTCATACAAAGAAACGGTAAAAAGATATTTCTACTAACAAATATAGAAAAGAAAATGAGAGAAGCTATTTTCAGATAAGACCACAGATATTGAAAACATATATTAAAGTCCGCAGGCCTGATATGTAACCTGTTGCTATTGACTGATATGTAAACTGTTATACAATATATTATGCAATATAAAAATATATATACTGTTTTATGTTATGAATTTTCCGCAAAACCATTGTAAAATTGAGTGTTCCGTAATTATGAAAAGGTTAAGAACCACTGGTCTAAAAAAATATATTCAAGTAGAAGCTCACTCACTCTGCGACAGTAACGCCAAATATTTGTAATTTATCTTCCAGACTAAATTTTTTTTTGGTATTCTATGAAATGATGTTATTTATTTAATCAAGATGCCAGAATATTGATTCCAAATTCTATTTATAAGAAATTGTGTAAATTAAAAAAAAACAGTGTTTATAATTGCTATTTATTAAACTTAAGGACACCTTTAAATGGATATATTGTTTTCATTTTGCATATATTTTCTAAACTGAAAAATAATATATAGAAAAATTTCAAAAAGTACAATAAAGATGCTTTAACGGATGAAGAAAAAAAAAGGATAATTTTAACAATACAAGATTAATATAATTAATACATAGTTTTATCATCAATCGACTATTGTCAAATTCTTAAAAAATAAAACAATTCAATTTTAATAATAATAAAAAAAAACAATTTTATAAATGTGAAAAAATTAAAAATAACCAAAAAATCTACAAATACACGTTTAGATACAAAAAAAAATAATATCAAAATTTAGTGAATGTAAATTTTTTTAAATCAGTGAAAATTACAAAAACGATATTATACCATAAATAAACACAACTCAGTTAATTTTATATGCGAAATTTAAAAAAAAAAACCTTTCGTTCTAATTTTTCAAAGAAAAGATATTTTGAGATAAGATTATATACTTTAAAGAGATAGATAATAAATCAAAATGGCAAAAAATTGATATCTTTTATATACAATTCTTTTTTTTATATATATACATTCTTTTAAGGAAAATAAAAGCAAATAAAAAAAAAATACAAGAAATCGCGAAGATAATTTTGCCCTTGCATTTAAAAATAATTATGAATCCAAAAACCCTTTTTTCCATACTAAAGTAATTATTCATTAAAGTGTGTAAAAGTTAATCATTTCGATATTTCTCAAATATTTTATAATTGGAATTTAAATACATCTCTTCAACAATTTTCTTACCATTTGTTTATTGTTTTTTCTTTTTAATTTTTCACATTTATGATTGTATAATTTTTCTTTTTTTTTAATTTTTCTTTTTGCATTTGAAACTATTTACAATTAAAATAAGAAGTTTTATATCTTAAATTTACCTAAAACGTATGGGTATATATATATATATATATATATATATATATATATATATAATGTATATGCGTAAGAATACGTGCACAATAGTTAGATAATTCGCACGAATTTTCTTCAAAATTTCTCTTCTACTTTTATAGTTGAAAGCAAACACGTTTTAGCCTTCCCCTTTTTTGGTCTGAAAATTTATGTTTTATGTTAGAGCAAAAAAATTATTTGCATATAAAACTGTGTAAAAAAAAATTAAAATTAGACCGGAAGGTTTTTCCCATTTTCTCTATACAATTTTCAATACCAAAACTTACGACGAGCAACGAAAAAAAAAGTTTTATTCGAATTATATAATATAGTAAAATAATATATGAACGATAAGGAAATCAAATATTGTTCATATGATTTATTTATATTAGCGCAGACAATCTGCTTTATTTGTGATGACCACTAACTATTAATTTTTCTTCATTCGTTTGGTAATTTATTAATTTCAATATTTTTTTTTCTCAAATTTGTGTTGTATTTTTTCCCGATTACTCTCATTTTTTCTGTTTTGTCTATTTCTCTTCAATTTATGGTCATTCGTATTTTGTGATTCTGTATAATTTTTTAAATGAAAACAAACTAAGAAGATGCAGATCAGATAATATTGCATCAAAATTATAGTAAAAATAATTTTGTTTTTATCAGTATCCTGAAACTTTGTTAAATAAATAATAATAATACCTGCGCAATCTGCCAGAAAAGCTGTGCTTATGTTTTTCTCTAACGCACATTCTGCTTTGAACTTTTCATATTCATTATTTTAATAAAAAATCTTTTTTATATATTAATAATTTTTTGGTTGTTTTATCGATATTTTGAATTCTAATCAATTAAATAAAATGTTTATATCTAACTCGTCTCTTTTCTTTCTCAGACAAAAGAATTTTTCTTCTATTACTATTTTCTCTTCAAATCATATTTACTTATTATTACTAACAATAATAATATAATAATAATATTATTAATAATAAAAATAAAATCATCATCACATGGGAGATGATTTCGTATAGTATAATTACCAATAACAGTAAAAGTACTATTATTACAATTTAAATCTCTTTTTCATTAATTTATTTATTATTTTTATCTCTCTTATAATTGCGATTTTTAATCATTATTATTATTGTTATTATTATAATCATTATTATTATTATTATTATTATAGAAAGCAGAATTGATTTATATATTTATGTGTTTTCCATAGGTTTTTGAATAAATAGTACATCACGCGATAACTTTGGCTGTCTTCAATTTTCTTGTTTTAATTAATTCGAGGACAAGGCAGTCTTATTATTATTGTTGTTATAATTATTGGGATGATTTTTCATTCTCTGCACTGTTGAATCTGAAGTGTTAATTATGTCTCCAGAGTCTTGCTTGCTTGTCACGTGGTAATAAATTGTACGTCTAGTTTTTTTCTTTGGTCTTTCAACTGTAGGTTTTAAAGGTGGCTTAATTGGATCGAAATGGCATTATGTACTGCGAATATATACAGCCAGTTGGACTATCTCATCAATTAGCATCGACCGATGGTATCAACATCAATTCCAACTAAGTTGTATTTACCTTGCGGTAAAACCGCATTGTTTTTATTACTTCCAGAGCGCATTTTTTAATTTATTGGAATTTACAAAATGCTTAATATTGGACTTAGACGGTGTACAATTTTTTATAATGCACGTGCGTGCAATTCAGACCTTCACAGATCTAATAGACAAGCATTAGCAATAGCAAAGAAAGCTTAACAACAATGAAGATTTTACAAGCAAACCTACATAGAGAAGCAGAACGGCGGATGATATGCATTCCCAACTTATTGTGGGTCCACAAGCTGACCTTATCCTTAAAAGTGAGCAATACCGAACCAGGAACGGTCCAGAGTGGTTTGAGGACGCCCTTAGTACAGCAGCAGTATGGATTTTAAAACTGAGATAGACCCCGGTATAGGAACATGGATCGGGAAGACGCAACGAACATATCACTTTTGAGACCAACAGAAAGGTACTCTTCTCCCCTAGAAGGTTTTTTATTTATTGAAGAGGAACTGAAGGATGCAGTCCTGGCCCAGACGGAGTACCTGCGGAAATACTTAAAGAAATTGCGCTAAGTAGCCCAGATTTCCTTCTGTACATATAACCGTGATTTGACAGACAGAATTTTCCCTAAAATATGGATGATAAAACGGCTAGTACTCATCAGCAAGGGCAAATGTAATCCAAGCTCTCCCTCATTATACAGGCCCCCTCTGTATGTTAAATAAAGCTGGTAAACTGTTGGAAATACTTCTGAAGCCACGACTGCAAGCAGTTATTCAAAGTGAATTTATCGGATCGGTAATATGGCTTGCGAGAAGGGAAGTCTACAGTAGGAGCCATTGAACAAGTGGTAAAAGCAGTCCACACCGCCGAGCAAGGCAATCACTTCTCGAAGAAAATCGTTATGCTTGTAACGCTGGACATAAGAAACGCTTTTAATTCGGCCAAGTGGAACGACATAGTGGATGCTCTCGAAAATTCCTTCGGGGTGCTAGAGTATCTACTGTGAATAATAAGGCGTTATCTTAGTGACTGAGAACTCTTGTATGACACGGTCGATGGAACTTTTAAAAAAAATCCATCTCGGGGGCAGCAAAGGGTTCTATAATAGACAGTATTCTAATAATGGATATGTCGGACAATACCTTCCTTGATGGATACGACGACGATAGTACTGTAGTCATAGACGCTCGAAATATTGAGGAGGCCCAAACGAAGGTCAACCAAGTCATGCGGCGGTCTACCGCGTGGCTAAGAGCGCATTGATTAAGTCCAGTGATGGAGTTTCTAGTGTGAGATGAGATAATTATAACTCAGCCAGCTATCAAGTATCTTGGAATGGGATTGGACACGAAGATGACATAATATACTAGACGCAAATTAAAACTGCCACTGAGTGAGCTGCCAAGACAATGACAGCGCTTTGCAGGCTCATGGCCAATGTATATGGACATTATCAAACGAAAGCTCCTCAAATCCACCACCCATACCATACTCTTATATGGCTGAGATTTAGGCTGATCCTCTGGAGAAAGAAAAGTATCGGAAACATATGGCTGCAATATAGAGAAGAGATGCCCTTAGATTGGCTTGTTCCTATACGACAGTATCTGAACCCGCGAATCTAGTGATTGCAACAGTGATACCCATCGGATCTGTTGGTGCAAAAACGGAAGAGCATATGAGCTAAAGAAAGGCCTGCCATCTGAGGGAGCGAAAAAAAAATTAGTGAAAAAACTCTGAATAGGTGGAAATACCGATGGGATAACGAGACCAGAGGAAATTGGACCAAAACACAGATACGAAATTTGAGAGAATGGCTAGACCGAGGACATGGGGACGTGAACTATTACCTCACACAGTATCTGACTGGATATGGATACTTCCATAAGTACTTATTCCGGATGGGTAAAACTGGGAGTCTTTATAGAATTGAAAACGACGCGTGTTATACGTTCTTCAAGTGTAACAGATGGAAAGTGGAAAGGCAGATGCTAGAAACTGAAGGGGGCCGGATTACACTAGAAAACATTAATGGAGTCATGCTGACCGATAGGACCAACTGAGGAAGAGTTGCGGCTTTTATACAAAGCGTGCTGCAAAAAAAATGAAGACAGGAATATAAAAAGAGCTAAAACCGGCAAGAGTCAATATCCAAGGTGCTTTTTAAAACATCATGCCGGTAGAGAATTGGATTTTTTGTGAGTGTAAGTTTCACACATTATTATTATTATTAATTATTATTTTTATTATTATTATTATTATTATTATTATTATTATTATTATTATTAATAATATTATTATTATTATTATTATTATTGTTATCATTATCAGTTACCTTTTTTTTAATTGCTATTTTAGTTATTAATTTTGTTATTTAAAATAATTCAATATAATTACAATCATTATCATCATAGCTGGCCAGTGATTTACGCATATGTATTTAAAAATTTTATCAAAACTATTTATACAATATAATCATTTTAATTACCAATTTATTAGCATTATAATCAGTAGTTATTCTATTGATGGTGGTTTATATTTTCTTCTTCTTTTTTTACTATCGGGAAACTTATTTTCTGAACAACATTAAATAATTAGTTATCATCAATTTCTTTATCGTCACAAACAGTATCAGTTTGTTCATTTTTAAAATCATTATCTAAATCATTGAAATCATGATCTTCACTTTCATTATCTCCATCAGGATTATCGTTATCGTTGTCATTGACATTATTATTGTTATTATTATTATTATCGTCATCTTCATCATCAACTATATCGTAATTGTTCTTACCGCTGCTGTTTTCACTAGCATTCCCGTCGTTGTTACCATTATTATAATCGTCATCATTTGCGTCATCATCGGTATCGTCAACGAAGTGATCGGTGTTGTTATCATCACTAGCTTCATCTTCATCATCATTAGTACTGTCATCATTCTTATCATTTTCACCTTCATAATTTTCTTCATCATCATTGTGGTGGTCATCTTCGTTATCATCATTGTCATCATCATCTTTATCATGATCAATACTTTTCTTCTCCTCCGCATCGCCATTGTTATGAGAACTGAAATTTCTATAATCAATTTTATTAAAAACTTTTATAATTAATTTAAGAACTAATACTACTAGTCACAAACCAAACCCACATTCAAATCAAAACAATACAACTATCGCTTACAGTACAAATTCCAATATTACCATTATATTCATATTATTTATAGAGGATATAAGACTAAGCTTAATCTTGAACATCGTGTTTAATCGGTAATTAAAATAATACAATCGACTTCCGTTTTCGAGATCACATTTGCATTCAAATAGCAAATGGCTGAGTCCGTTCGCAACAAAAATTGCTTAAAATACACAATCGCATTGAGTTATCAAGTCACTCAGTCACATAGTAATATTGATATTAAACATTCGTCATAAGTATTACATAACGACAAACCATACCATTATTGTGCCCTTTCACTTATCCCCAATTTTTAATTTAAAAAAAAAACATAGTAATAACAAATAACATCATCATTCTCATTATCATTCTTTTGACTATTGTTTTTTCTTTTCTTGTTTTTAGTTAATTTTATAATACCTTTTGCGTTTTGTCGTCACTCTTTGATTTCCATTATCATTCTTGACATTCGAATCTTTTTTTAAAGATTCTCCCCGACTGGAACCAATTGTATTTGTTGATTTTTGCTGTTGTTTTGCTCTCTTCAAATATTCTCGTTTATTTTCGTTTACCTTGCTTGCATAGTTGCCCTTTTTGCTGCTACATGTGATAAAATCGCTGTCATCGCCATATTTTCCCTTCGATGATAATTTTCTTTTATTACTCATCATCGATGCTCGCGCTGACAATTTTGTTTTGGTATTAGTGTTGGTAGGATTAGTTGTCTTCTTTACTCTCCTGTTACTTAATTTCGCCTGCTCTCTCCGATTCGTTGCTGCCGTCATTTGTCCAGTAGATTTATTTGGCTTAGATATCTCCGCCTCTGCCGTTGCTGTTGAATTTCGGGATTTTGCTTGTTTTGAATTTGCATCTCTGGATTCAGCATGGTTTTTTTTGTTACCGGGTAATATTGTGCTACTACTAGCGTTGTATTGTTTTTCATTTGAGTTTTGTATTCCGTCTCCATCGTTGGACTGTTCCTGCTCCGTCACATTCGTCAACGTGTGTGTTTTCTGTTGCTGTGACGAACTCGATTTTGATGGTGCTATTATCTTCCACGCTGGCGGAGTTATTCTCAAATGACTCAAATCGGTTGAAGATTCACTTGCGCCACTTATTATAGTTGATGTTGTTATTGCCGCTGTCGTCGCCGTCGTCGTCGCTGCATTTGCTGATGTCATCGATTCTTCGGTTTCCATATCCATTATCTCAGCTGTTTTTGACTTAAGAGTCGGATAGCCTTTCTTACAACGCTTACATATAAAATCATCATCAGGTTTTATTTGATTCTTATCTAAACCAACACAGAACATATGAAACCATTTGTTGCATCCACCATCACATTGTACCCAATCAACTTCACGACCTAAAAATTTAACATTTTTTTCGTATGTCAAATATTGCAAACAAGAATTCCAAAAAAAAAACAATAAGGAAGATTTAGAATTAATTTTTACAAATTAAGTTTGATAGCTTCATTTTTCAAAATAAACTCAAATATTACAATAACAAAATAATACAAGGAAATCGAAATGAATATAAATTCGTTATACTTATACGAGTATAAATTCGATACTTTAGCACAATAAAAGTAAAAAATATAAACAAATTATCCTTACCCGATGGCCTCGCACAATCAACGACACTACACTCTTCTTCATCATCAGATGTTGACGCAGCAGCAATGACGGATACCTGTTCCCTTTTCGGCAGCTTTCGTTTGCCTTTACGTTTACTATCCATTTTTGGCAAACCAAAACTATCGGTATCCTTAGTAGCAATTAATTTTCTTTTGCGACCTCGTCTTACTCTAGATGATGTCACTTGCGCATCTACACCTACACCACCACCGCTACCACTACCACTGCCGCCTACACTACCGCCGGCACTCCCACCCCCGCTTCCAGTATTATTATCCTTCAAATTTGCTGTTGTTTGTGTAGAACCTGAGAAAGAAACTTCCATTTATTTAAAAACATATTCAAAAAGACGGTATAAAAATGTTGATTTTGATTTATCCTTTCATAAAAAAAAATATCTTTTTGTTTCTCAACATACCTTTTAGCGTACGTTTTGGTGTTATTGGTGTTGCATTGTCTTCCGAACGACGCTTTTTTATACTACTGACTAGAATCTCGTTATTGAAGGACTAAAAAAAAAACAATATATATTCACTACTCACTGTTATGGAAATTTCTTTGAGAATTTTATGAAAACAAAACTAAAATAGAATTAATCTGAAGAAAATATAATAAAAATTTGTTTACCGCTATTTTGTATTTATAATAAATTTGCGTTAAATCAGAAACAGAAGGCTTCGCTGCATTCAACAGCCGCCATAAGAATAATGTTTCATCCAACGAAACTTCAAGCAAATCACCCTCCATCATTAATTCTTCCAATTTGTCTTTAATGGACTTCGATAAGGTTATTAAAGGCAAATCGGATTTCTTCAATGGATTATTTGGTCCATTAACTACTTTGCCAAAATGTGATGACAGTATTGATGTAGCACTTGGCGGTGGTACAGAGTAAGCATGTTCAATTTTCCTTTAAAAAAAAAATAGATTATAAATCAGCCATTTTTTAGCAAAAAAATAAATATTACGTTGGTGAGGATGGAGAGGCTTCATTGCTTGTTGGTATATTAATACGCATTCGCATTGGCTGTGTAGGCCGAATTTCCTCTTCGTCCGAGCTGGTTTCGAAATCGTCATTTTCACCATCGTCCGATGTTAAGAGTGTTAGAGACCGCTTTTTATTATTTCGAGTTTGTTTCGCCTTTTTGCTAACACTGTTATTGGCGTTCTTCTCAATTGGTGGTAATCCATGACTGTCACTAACTTTTTGCGCAATTGTACATAATGCCGCTATAGCCTGTGTAACCTCTTCGATATCGAACGCCTGACGAACACGCTCTTGCCAATTCATTGCCCGTTCTGTTAAACATTGTAGTGCTTCGCCCTCTGGAAGCCTAATCGGAAGTCGTTGCAGTAGCACTAAAATCGATAGGATACCTTCCAAACGAGGTCGTCTGGAACGCATACACGATGGGCACAAGTATTTCATTTCACGATCTTTCTCCCGCAAATTCAACGATGGTACAAGGGGAGCAGTGGCTGCTGAAGAGGAATTTACTGACCTTTGTCGCACTGTATTCTTTGGAGGTGGAACGCAAGTATTATGGAACCAATCTTTGCATAATTGACAATTGTACATAAGGCCTTGAAATTTTCGTTTGCATATGCAGTACTTGTCTTCCGCCGGATTCTTTTCCATGTTTGCTCTTCGGAGTTCGCGCATATCTCGCAGCTCCTTTTCTTCGGCGTTCTTAAAAGCAATCACCATTTGCGCTGGACCTGTACCCTCAGTAAATTGATCCTCGAGCGATCTTTTCTTTAGTTTTGAATTCATCATTACAGCTTCCGTACGCGGCGACAATACATCCATCAGTGAAAAGGTGGTACGCTTTTTCAAAAACGCGCGAGACGTCCGGTCCTTCCAAAATCGGGCACTTTTTAAATGATCTTCCATTGGCTTCAACTCTTCTAGCTGGAACGGTATGTTTTTACCACGATTGACAACATTTTCCAAAGTGTGAAAATATGGATAGTTTTCGTTCGATTGTAACGTGTCAACAGTATGCAACCATTCTCTGGCTTTTTTAACAGCATCCTTTAATGATACTTGTGATGGCAGTTCCACTTCAATTTGTTCTGCTTTTTCCAAAATTAATTCGATTTTTGGCAGTTCATGTTGTGTGCCACTTTGAAAGCATTTTTGAGCGACCATCTCCCAGTCATTAGCAGTCATTAATAGGCCCTGTAACTTCACTATTTCCCTTTCTATAACAGCGTCCGGTACGAGAGCGATGCCTGTCGATAAAAGTTCTTTAATCTCGCCCAACGGTATTTTCTGTTCTGCTTCGCGGAAATCCCTTACGCGAGTGTACCAATTAACTTGCTGCAGACGATCTTTAAGCAGTTTGATTTGAGGCAGCTCTATGCATAGTGATGATCCATTTTCGATCAGTTGTTCAATGTCCTCCGAGTCACCCTTGTCGATTGACTTCGCCAGCTCTTGTTCGGCGTTCTTTACAAACTCCTTACCTAAGGCTTGTAAATCCCGAACACTACAACCTTCGTCCAGCACACAGCATAGATTATCTATTTCCTGGACGAACATATCTAATTCGTCTAAAGTAAGCTTGTATTTGGCTGAATCGTACGAATAACGTGTTCGTGTTCGCATTTTGTTTATGTCTAAGTGCTGAATAACCGTGACACATTTCTCTGCTTCCAATACAGCCGCATTGAGTCGTTCTAATAATACTGATCGGGGAAATTTCTTATCTTCAGCTTCTTGTGCCAGTTCTTGCAGCTCATCAAGTGTTATGGACGTAGCTACACCCGGATCTAATACATCGCGAACTTGAGATAGCCAATGTTCAAAACTCTCTGCTTTGACTTTCAATTTTTTCAACATCAATGGCAATTCATCGAGCGTGTATCGATATTTCAGAACATGCTTTTCTGCCGGACAATTGCATAGTTCTGAAAAGTGACGCAGGCACACAATTGCCTTTGTGCATACGCAAGTTACTGCCGATAAAAAGCAAGTTGTCTTGCATGACTCACACTGTCTCTCGTCATCTGGAATCAATTCGAAAGCTTCACGTTCCGCTTTTGTAACGCCCTAAGAACGAAATTTTATTTTGTGAAGTTTAATTTAGTGCTGAATTTTATTTCAAGAAAATAAGTTTTAAAGTTTACCCAATCGAGAAGAGATTTTCGAAGCTTCTTCTCAGTAGTGACCATTTCGGCCATATCTAAATAGCAAGCGGTTGCTATTCCCAAATTTAGTTTGTCCGGATCTAGTGCCATTTTACATACAAGTTCATCATGCGAAAATACGCAAAAACGTCTTAGTGTAGAATAATGGTTAATGCATTCCCTACCCATTTTTAACTAAAAATATACAAGTGCATAATGTTTTAGCTTTTACCAAATATAGTTCAACATCATTGAAAAAAGAACTCACCCAATCGGCAGGTGCAAAATTTACAGCCTCGGCAAAGTTGTAACCTTGATTAAAACCAGCATGATATGCTCGGGGAAATGTGATAACAAATTCGCCAGCATGCTGATCTGTGCGATAAACAGGCACTCCTGCCTTCATGAGGATGTTAGGATTCATTATAGTCACTAATTGGTGGAGGAGATCTGGTTGCGATTGAAATAATTCTGGAGCAGCGCCTCGCATCGATTGCTCGAAAGCCTCTGCTTTGCTACCGGGCACACCATACCAAGTCTTGGGCTCGCCCCAGTGAAGATAATTAATCGAATAGCTCCAATGATCTTCGTTGTGCCAACAGAATGTGGCAAAGCACATTCCCACATACATCCATGGTACTTTCATACCACTAATATCAGCGTTAATGTGACCAAGAATCGATTCTTCAAGCAAGGGTAAATTGTTTAAATTCCAACTGGACTCAGCATATTCTTGATCGTTTGCCAGCGCATAAAATGAATTTTTGGTTGGAAATCCAGAGCCGTGATCCATTGTGTGAAGATCGGCTCCATATTCGACGGTGACATCCTCGTCAATAGATGATACAATACGCCAGAACTCTCGCTCAACCAGATCTGACGGTACTAAATGAACTGACATGTTAAAATAATCAGCCTTGAATTGATCGGCCATCTCGCCGAATTGTTGCAGTGTATATTCGCGCTGTGCTTGCTCGAATCCAAATGCCTCTACCGGTTTGCTTACCTCCTCAACAACGCATTTGGGACATCGCCAGTCACCCTTTGGGATATCATTTAGAGGAGGTGTTAAACAGAACGTGTGATAGCTGTCATCACAACCATCGCACAGAAGCATTGCCTCTTCTGCATCACCACGATTGCAAATGTGACAGATGTACTTGGCCAACGGATCGATATCCTTAAGTTTTGTCTTACGCTGTGTAACACTACGCGATCGACTGCCTTTACAGCCCATTGTCTTGACGTTTCCAAACATTTGGTGGCGACGGTACTCATGCAGTTTGTATTCGCTACCTACATCTTTCTCTTTCTTAATCTCGTCCTTGATATGAAGCAGTGTGCCGGCAGGAGTGTAAATTCCGAATCCACATCCACTTTCTCTTGCAGCGGCACTGTTCGCAAATCGTTTCGAACGTCTAGCCGTATTTTCACTCGGTGGGGTGATCTGTTGACGTGAAACAATTCCATGCGGCTTATAGTCTTGATCATCGCTCTCTGGCTCCAGTTTTAAATCAACTGTCTTCCCAGTTGTAAAGACATCGAACGGATGTAATATCCTTTCATAATGGCCTTTCAGTATCGTTCCAACACTTTTTCCAATCGGATAGCCCATTCGCTGCGCTACTTTAGACCATTTGCGCTCTTTTGTTGTTTGCTCTATGCCACCTTCGTCCTGTACTAATCTGTGCAAAGTGTAAAGATCAAGCGCCTTACGTTCAACCATTGGAATTTTCAATGATGAGCCCTGAAGCTCCCAAAACTTCGCTATCTGATCTAGAAAATTCAATTTAACACGAGTTTTTGCCTCTAGTTCATTAAGACGTTGTACACGCGGTGTAAATCGCAATTTCTCCACGTCAACTGTGAATGGCGGTGTCCATGTCTATTTACGTTTCAAAATCACCCCATCACAACAAATATGTACATGAAAATAAAAACAAAAAATGTTTTTGAGTGCAAATTTAAATCAAATTTTTATTAATAAAAAAAAAGCAGTACTTTCACTTGCTCACCTTGGGTGGTATTATTTTGCATATTCCATATTTCTCTGCAGTCGATCTCAATTTACTAATATACGTTAAAGGATTTTTGAACTCTTCATCGTTTGGTCGAAAAACTGGACATTCTGGTGGTTTCTCAAAGTAGAATTCTTCGTTTTTGTTCATCGAAAAATTAGTCGCCTGTCCGATATGAAATTTTGGTGGTAAATTTCCATTATTATTATTATTGTTATTATTATTATTGATATTATTATTATTATTATTATTTGTATTTTTATTATTGTTGTTATTATTATTGTTGGTATTATTAATGTTACTGTTACAGTTACTACTAACATTGTTTAAGCTGCCGCCACCACCACCGCTTCCGTTCGTGCCACCCCCCATTAATGATGTTCGAAACGATGAGAATTCATTATTTTGTGCTGTTGCTGTTGTTTTTGTGCCATCACCATTTCCACCGCTATCCCTATTATTACCACCACCTGATAATGGCGGTGATGTCGAAGATGTTATTGTTGCTAAAGAAGCTGCTTTTATTGGAGAAATACTCTCTTTTGAACTATTTCGGTTGTTGTTATGATTATATGATGATCTTAGTGGTGATTTGTTAACAGTGGAGTTTGTATTTACATTATTTGCAGTAGCATTGTTATTATTAGGTGTTGTTGTATTATTTTTACTAATAATATTGCTATTCGTTTCAACAGTTCTGTTGAATTTATTGTTTATCGTATCACTATTCGCTGGACTCCGCGTAATTGGAAAGAAATCATCATTCACACTCGACTCAGAACCAGAATTATTCGAATTTTTATCCAAAGTTATTCTTAGTTTTATATTCGTTGGCAATGATAATTCCGACGAATTGTCCTCAGTTAAATCGATTTTATTCGAATCTTCCGTTTCGTTTGACAATATTTTACTTGAATCAACTTGATCAAGATCTAGGGACTGTGATTTGTTAACCGACAGCTTAGATCCACCGAACAATGATCGACCAGAATCTGCAATAGAAAATAAAAGCAACATATAATTTACTGTTCTAGTTCTGTTTGGATATTTTCAAATTTTATTCCAACAATAAATACCTTCTACTTTTGCATTATCACTGATACAATTATTCGGTCCTAATCCACTAACCGGCCTGACATCTGCAGTGATAGCCACTGCTGATGCACATTCACCATCATCTGATAAATTTCCGGTTGTGTTGGATTCCGCATTGGGTTGTCCAGTTGCAATAACTGCTTCGAATGATCGCTTCTCCGATTTGGACACCATTTCGTAATTTCTTATTGATTTTAGCGTATGCATATGTGAATGCATAGGCGTTTCATTAAAATGTCTTTCAAATAAATTGTCTCTTTTCACTTCTTTTTACTTTACTTTGAACAAATATACAAACAAACTTTCACTTTAATTAATTTAATTTTTTTGCGATTAATTTTGATTTTCCTAAAAGGATCAAAAAAATATGCAAAAGAGGTTTCAGTTAAATTCTGTTAATAAATAAAAATAAAACAACCGAAATTTTTACCTATGAAATAAGAACCAAAAGCCATTTCCCATTTTTTTCCCTACCAATAAGTTACAGACTTTTTTTAAGACTTTAGCTTCAGCACAAAGTCACAGTTTCATAGCAAAAAGCTGAGAAATATTCACCGGCCATAACGGGCTCGACTCAGACGCAATCAAGAACAAAACAAACCAACATCCTATTAAAGTGAAAGTGAAAGTAAAAGTTTTTTTAGTGAGTCCTTTGACGTGCAAAGGTCGAATTCCTTGCATATATTAACAGCCATACACGTGCAGTTCATTGGTACATTCAGACCATAGCTACAAGACAACATAGTTTAATCTCAAGTGGAGGCACTCTTTTCAGGTTGTGCCTTATAAGTTTAAACGAAACCATACTCACGAGTTCATAATTGGTGAGTAAAAATTCAATCAGCAACTTTCTGTCTTTATTCAAATGAAGGCATTCTCAGCAGATCTAGGCGGTCTGTGTGTGGTGGGGATCTAAAGTGGTCAATCCATTGCAGATCTCTTAATGCGAACCTTACCAATTCTATACGCCTACTAAGTATAACATAATAAGGCGACCAAACCCCATATGCATTACCTAACAAAGGCATAATATATACATAATATACACGTAAGTATGACCATCGCTTGACAAATCCTAACATGAAGAAGCTACTCTTAGTAACCATGTATTGTAATTGAAATGGGAAGTAAATTCAAGCTTTTTATCAAGTCTAACACCTAAACCATGAACAAACTGTACTCGTTTTATTATATTTCCTACGAAATACTAATTAAAAATATGAGAAGTGAGACTTCTAGAGAATAATGCTAATACGTTGCACTTTTGCAGGTTTAATAAGAGGGCATTAGAAAAATACTAATTATAGAAAATATTTAAATCTTTCTAAATGTAACTTTTTGGTGCGTTTATTTATGGTATATTTACAATACCACCGATAGCAAGAATAAAAACAACGGGCCGAGGTGAATACCTTGTGGAATATCTGATAGTAATTTAATGCTCCTTAAGATGGACTTACGGAAGAATAACTGATAAGTCCCTATCAGTTAGGTAAGACCTAAACCAATTAATTCAATAGGCAATTTGTTAAGTTTTTACATTGTCTAAAATAGCAAGTTGATTTATATAATAATATTAGATATATCCAAAAAAAAAAAAAAAAAAGTTTTTAAAATAATTGTTATGATCTACTCGTATTTTAAATTATTTAATATACAAAAATAAAGGACATTTCATTATTATTATTATAAGAAATAATCGAACATCTTTAGAAATTTCAATAAAAAAAAAACTAAATTGCTGTGACTTTTTTAATACGATTTTTTTTTAATACATTTCTTTAATTCTTTAAAAAAAAAAATGTTTATTTTCTTAAAGGTAAAAAAAAAGAAATACGAAACAAAGAAAATAAAACACATTTCTTATAAGATAAGAAAAAAAAGCTCAAAATATTTAAATATTCTTATTTTTTTTAACAACAACAAAAAATTCTGTAACCATTAAAAATGGAGTAAACATTTAAATAATTGTATTGTTCCATCAAAAAAAAAACAACTTTAAACAATATTTGCTAATTAGGAAATAATCATGTAAATAATAAATTATTTTTTTTGCTATCCATTTTTTCCATATTTCTAGAATATTCAAAACGTAATTAATGAGACCTTCTCTAGTAATATTGTCCCGCATGCCATGCAAGTCCATACATACATACATACATATTATGATTGTTTCCATGCATAACATTCCTTCTTACGGCTGTCAATCATACTCGTACATACACACACCAAAAAAAATCATAATATTGTAATTAGCAAACATTTTTTTTTTTAAATTTTTAGAAATATGTAAAAATTATGATTAAATAAAATATTTATTGAATAGCTTAAGTTTGCATGTGTATGTATATGTGTGTCTCCGCACAGCAAAAGTTAATGGTTGTTAAAAACTAAAATAAAAAGGATCAGGCAGGCAGTGTTGCACCACCTTTTTATTCTATCGTATGAAATTTCCTTCTCTTTTATCTATGTTCAACCTATATCTCTTCCTCGCATTCACCCGACGTCCCCCCCCCACCACTCTAATTCAGGTTTCTTTGGGGATTAATTTCACCTAAAAATGTGACATGGCGGAAAAAATGGTGGGAATCAACTGCAATAGAAAAGAAACACACAAGCCATTAGATTCAATCTCAGCGACACGTACGCCTCTTTCGAATGATTAAAAAAAAATCATTTTATGGTTTTACTCTTTTCTTTTAATTCCTCTTTCAATATTTCTAATCCTTTTTTTTTGGTTCTTTACCATCCCTTTTACTTTTATTTATCTGAATTTTTGTTTGTTTATTTTCTTATAATCAATAATTTTTGTAAGTTTTATTTATTTATTTGCTTAGAAATTTAATTATCAATACACAAAATATGGTCAACTTTTTGACAGTTGATTTTGTTGTTCTTTTCTCTTTTAAATGATAACGAATGAATTTTTTTGCCTATGCATATATGTAGGTAAAGAAAAATTAAACAAAATCGAAGATAAATAATACATAAAAAGTAGCCAGGCAAAAAAAATGATAAGGAACAATTTCAAAGAGAATAGATTATTTATGACAAATCTAAAAAGGAGTGCGAGAGTAAATAATAAATTAGCGAGAGTGAAATCGTATGAAAAAATGATAATCGAAGAAGCAATTTGAGTAGATAAAAAAATGAGAAACAAATTTTCATAAAAGAGACGAAAATAAGACATTTCTCCACGTGTATGCACATGTACACATATATTCGGAAAAAGGAGAACGAAAAAAAAAACTACCGATAAAAATAAATCCTTTACTAAATATGTAATAATATTCTTTTAATATAATTGTAATAATATAGTAATTTATTGCTATTTTACAAATTTATATAACTTAAATTCATCCATCCATCTGTCAGTCAATTCGATCTCTGTGCTCTAAACAACTCATCCATGCACGGATACTCACCAACTTTTTTTTTTAATTAAAAAAATTTTACTAAAAAAAAGAAAAAATTTCTTTATTTTAGAAAATAATTAGCGTTTTTTTTTAAATATAAATTTTATTGTTATATTAAAATAAACCCCAAATTAATATTAATATGATTAACCAAAAGAGATTTTAAGAGAGAGAGAGAAAAAAAAGAATAAAAACGAAAGGCAAGATGGAGATAAAAATGAAGAGTGAACAAGAAAGAAAAAAATACGAGAGCAAATCAGTTTTGTAATAATTCCCATACGTAGTATCCGCTTGTCATTACAAAATGGAAAACATTTCATACGGAAACAAAGAACCTTAAAGCTTCATTGAATATTTTTCCTCTCTTTTGTGCACAGCGCGTTCGCCTATTATCGCTGCTCACATGCCTCTGTCTTCTCTAGTTCTCTTTCTATCAAATCTATCCATTCTATACTTCTTTAAATGAGAATTTTAGTCTCTCTCGGCTTTTTTTTTCCTTCCTTAATAAATTAGTTCGTTTTCTAACTAATCCAAAAAAAAAAAAAAACACAATCTACTACTCAATATAATACAACCAAATTTGAACACAAATACTCTATTTCACTCCATCTTATTTGACGTTTGGTAAATGAAAAACAGAGAAACAATAAATTCGTTTCCAATCGTATCTATGCACACCAATGATTTTCTCTTCTCTTTGCTTTGGCCTGCTTTGCCTCTCTTTCAGCCTACTTTTATTTAACGTAATTCGAATACTTGCTTTCTCGCTCTTTTTTAATATGGCAGAAACTTAACTTGGAATGAAACAAGTTTGTGTGGATATGCATAGAGAGGAGAGCCATAATGAAAAAAGGCCATATCACCGGCTATAATATTCAAATACATAAATATATATATGGCCATGCATACATCAATCATCGTCATTAAACATGTGAAAAGGCAAAAGTACATTTTTACGTAAATCTAGTTCTTCGATCTGGGGCTGCATGTATACGTAAACTTTATTTTATGCACGTATAAAATAAAATATAAAAGGTATATTTTTATATGTAGTTTTTTTTTTGTGTTGTGTTTTTGCATTTGAGCAGCCATTAAAATTTGTTGATTTATTTCTATTCATTTGTTAAGTAAATTTTGTTTGGACTATATTATTTAATTTTCAATATGGAAAATTTATTCTTTAATCTACATTATTTTTATAAAAGGTTATTTAAAAAAAATAAAATAAAATAAACGTCCAGTCACATATACTTATAAAACAATTGATATGTACCTACCTATTTACATACTCCACACATCTGTACGCATATACACATACTGTGTGTTCGCTCATAAAGAAATAAATGCATTCGCATGCGTATACGTAAACGTGTAGTTTTATGGAAAAGAAACAACGTGTGTATGCGAAGCCTGAAAAGCTCATAATAACCAAAACACAACACATAAATAAAATAGAATAAAAACAAAACAAAATAATCAAAATAATATATTTTATTAACAAAATAGGAAATGGAGTGGTTTTTTTGCCATCAATTCTAGAATGACTTCTATGATTCCCTTTTACTCCCTTCAGAGGGGGGTTGGGGGGGGGGGGGGTTATTATGACGTTGGTTAATTTCTATATGAGCTTTTTTAAGATCTTATTTCTTAAGAAAGCTGTTTTAGAATTCATTCATAATAATATATTATAAAATATTTTTCAAAAACTAAAACAGAACAGATTCCTAATCAGAAGCTTTTCATGATGTCCATTATTTCCACAGCTATTGAATGTTGAACAGAAATATGAAAAGTACGGGGTATGAATAATTTATTTTAGAAAACGAATTCTTTATATAGAATGTCCCAAATATTGTCCATTTTCAATTTTTTATTTTTATTTTAGACATGACACAATAACTACAATACATCATGAACTACTTCAATTTCGTATTACTCATCCATCAACTTCCCGGCAAGTGGTTACATATTCAGTTTAGTTACTTTTCATCGATGAAAGTATGTAATTCAAAATGGAAGGACTTACAAAAATTTCACATACACAATCCACACACACGACACGAATAATAAAGATATACTATCTCTATCTCTAACATAAAGAAAAAACCATATATGCACATAAAAAAAAAATCATAATAATAATAATTAATTGAAGCAACCAACCAACCTACTATTTTAATAACGATTTTAAAGGTTTCATAATAAAATGATGTGCATGTACACTACATCAATTGACAAAAAAACAAACAACATTGAACGATGGTTCACATATGTTATGTACGTCTGTCAGTTAAAATGTGTGCTTATAACAAAATTTTATTAATAATTATTATTTATCTGGATTATTTTTGAATTTTATTTGATTCTTTTTCGATGATAATTTATTCTTTTTTTTGTTTGTTCTTCAATTCACTTTGGTACCAACCATATCACCACTACCAACAACTAACTACCCCTACCTAGCCAAACATTATGATTTGTTATTATAGAAAAATCAAAAGGATAATATTTTCCAAAATAATAATTTAATAAAATTATCAATAAATGGCATATCTTTCACTCACTTAACAAAACAAAAAAAATTAAAGTGCACTGTTTAAAAACAAAACATACGGAAAAGAAACAATTTTTTTTTAACGAACTGTCATCATCAGAAGAACCATAAGCAGTCGCCCCACAAGAAACGCAACAATTTTACATAAAACATGTTTTTACCAAATCAATGAATGTTTTGTTTTCTCAAATTAATACAAATTTAACGGGGGAATAATTTTTATCACTTCTTTTTTGTTTTTTCTTCTGTGAATGCACATTACATTATAATAAAAACCACAATTTCTTGCCAATATTAAAATGACAACTAAACACAACTATTATTATTTTACTATAAAACAAGAAAAATTAATTTAAACAAAATTAAATGTAAATAAACGAAATAACAAAAAAAAAAAATATCATTCTAACCTCTCTCATCACTCAAAAAGAAAATAATAATTGCGTAAAAGATTTGTTTTCTTCTTTTTTTTCTTTAATAAAAAAAAACATCAAAGATAGAAATGATAAGAACACAACACACTAGCACCAATAATTAAATAAGAACAATAAGACAAGGAGGATAAAGAAGAAGAAGAAGAAGAAGAAAAAGAACAACAACAACACTACCGAATATGAAGCTATTAAAAATGGCGGCTCTATTACTCTGCACAGAACTTATTATTATTACCGGTGTAATCGCGTATCGAAAAATAAAAACACTGAAAAGATGGAACAACGAACATAAAAGAGAGTTACTCTTTATCTGTTTCTACACTGGATCCTTTTTTTTTACTTATTTATTTTTTAAATTGTTTGGCTTTTATTATTATTATTATTATTGGATATTCTATTAGTATTAATTTTTAGACAATAAGTTTTAATTGAAACTAGCCCAAAAATAAAAAAAATAAAAAAAAGGTTCACATGAGAAATTCTCTAGTAAAAAAACAACTAAATTTTCGCAAAAAAGAGCACACACACACACTTTTTCAATATAAAGAATTATTAATACCAATTATTAAATATGCACAGAACACTATTCTATTAAAAGGTTATATTTAAAAAAGTTTACAATTAAATTACTTACTGCCATTCGTTTCTTAAACGAAATAAAAAAAAACCATACACAATAATAAACCTAACCACAATTTTACATTCAAATGTAATTTTTGTTTTTAACAAGTTTTTTTTTTCTTTACAACAAGTAATAAATGTTAATCCAAAATTTTTTTTTTTGAATAAAATTTGGTATATATTTTTAATTTTTTATTCAAAAAAATAAGTTTATTTTTAATATTTGCAGCAATCGATTAAGTTACACTGAAGAAGAAAAAAAAAACCCCCCATTAACGAAATATGCACAATTTTATTTGTTTTTTTTCTTTTCTTGAAATGAATATTTATATTCGGCTATGAAAATGTACAAGCACGTAACAATGTGTCTATAATAATTTAAAAGTAAACTTAATATTTAATTGCAAATTGAATGTTTTATTTTTAATTAATTTCACATTTACTCGCACTTTGAAGAAAAAAAAATTTTTTTTTGTTGTATTCGAAATTTTTTTTTTTCTATTTTATTTCTAATTGCAAATAAATGAAAAAAATTTGTTTTTTTTTGCAATTTTACATACAAAACAAAAAAAAATGTTTCAACAAACCAAACTTATTTAAAATAATTGAAAATTTTTAAGTCTTTTTTTTTGTCTTTAATTAGTTCCTATATATTATTAGTGAATATTGTTATATCTATTATTAAATCAAACACGTGGTTGAGAAAAAAACAGATTTTTTTTTAACAAATATAACACTTAATAAAATTTAGAATTGAAAAAATTTGTTTCTTAACAAAACACAACTCTGATAATATGGACCGATACTATCAATAGTTCTATGACTACTGGCCACCAACGCCATCAATTTCACAATAATCATCATTACTGTCAACACACCCCCCACCTATACCTCTTCTGATTGATCAAATAAGTGAAGATTTACAAAATTAACCGTATTCTTCCCTAAATTTTCTTTAATCAGATATCATTAAATTCTAGGAAATTCGGAAGTTCTCGTGGGAAACAACCAATAGAAACAATATGGATCAGGAAATAAATAGATCGAAAGAAGGAGAGAGAGAGATAGTGAGAATGCCCACACGCCAGCAACCACCAATCATAATGAATCTTCTTTATTTAACTGCCCTATTCTGATATGCAGTTTTTTATTACCTTTTTTCTTCTTCTCTAGATGTTATTGTTTTTTGTTTTTTTTTGGTTCAATTAAAATTAAAAAATCATTTCTTTATTATTTTGATTTATTTCCTTTTTTTTGTTGTTGTTGAAATAAAAATTGAAAAATGCAACTTTATTAAAAAATAAAAATAATAATAATAATTCATTATAAATATTGTATATTTTAGAAAAATGTAGAAGAAAAACAATATTTGATTTAAAGTTAAAAAGCCATCATCAACAAAGGAGATAAATTTCTCTATAAGTAAAATAATCGAAAAAAGGGGATTTGAAATTACTTATTATTTTCGATTTTTTACTTTTATTAAATAAATATAATCAAAAAATAAATAAGAAAAATTTTTTAAAAAAAACGATGGCAATTATTATTGGAAAAGAGTTTTTATTTAAAAATGTTTATTTTCAACTGAAAAATAAATTGATATATTTTTTTTTATTTGATCTTAACAGTAATTTTGTTGCTTTAAGAATATTCTAGAATTTTTACCATTTCTGAAGATTATCTAAACTGCATATGAATATACACATATTTGAGTTACTCACAAGTCACAAATCAATCAAGCGTCAACAATCGTTTTTTTTCTCTCTCTTGTCTTATTCCTTTGGACACTTTTTTTTTTATGAAACTTTTCCCGCCTTATTGTTTGTAATAATTTTTTTAATGTATCTTCCAAGAAAGGAAAAAATTCTTTAATCCAAAATCAAAAACAGTATTTATAAGCGGAGCAGATTGGGAATAAACGAGACAAAATATGATTCCAATGAAATTGCCCAATTTTATTGAACAATCGGTTAGAATACAATCAAACCTCAGAGATGCATATATTGTACATACACTACTCTCCCACGAACCCCAGCTTATGCAGCTAGAACATCCATTTAAAAATCATACATACATACATTCAAACAAACGATGGTAAAACTATCAGCATAAAAATCAAATACATTGAATAATTTACCAACAACAAACACAAGCGTTATTATTGCAAATATTTTTTTTCCCTGTAAACTCCTAGTTTCCTTACAAACGGTTATTTATGAATTTTTATTTTGTATTACCCATTTTAAAAAAGGGGAGAAAATAACAAAACAAGAAAAATAAACAATGATTAAAATATGCGCTCATAATTTTTATAACATTTTTAAACGTCAAACGACAATTTTCTTTTAGCTAGTAGTGCAGAGTATTTTTTTTAAAAACTAATAATTAGAATTATTTAAAATTAGTTTTTTCTTTTATATCGATTGTTTTTGTTTTTTTTTGTTGCATGTGAGAAGAAAGTGCAATGTGGATATTTTTGGAAAACAATTCTTAAAACCCGATTAAATATTATTTCTATATAAGAAAAAGAAAAACTTTATGTAAATATGAAATATGCTTGGAAAATGGACATTTTTTAATTAATTTTTTTTTTATTAAAATACTTAAGAAAACTTTATGCTATAAAAAAAATTGGCGAACTTCTTACTGATGGGGGACATTTTCTTTTTAAAACTCCTAGTTTCCTTTCAAACGTTATTTATCAATTTTTATTTTGTATTACCCATTAAAAAAAAGAAAAAAAGGGAGAAAATAACAAAACAAGAAAAATAAACAATGCTTAAAATATGCGCTCATAATTTTTATAACATTTTTATATGTCAAAAAACCACACTTTTTTTTAGCTAGTAGTGCAGAGCATTTTTTTTTTAAAAACTAATAATTAGAATTATTTAAAAAGAGTTTTTTCTTTTATTTCGATTGTTTTTGTTTTTTTTTGTTGCATGTGAGAAGAAAGTGCAATGTGGATATTTTTGGATAACAATTCTTAAAACCCGATTAAATATTATTTCTATATAAGAAAAAGAAAAACTTTATGTAAATATGAAATATGCTTGGAAAATGGACATTTTTTAATTAATTTTTTTTTTTATTAAAATACTTAAGAAAACTTTATGCTATAAAAAAAATTGGCGAACTTCTTACTGATGGGGGACATTTTCTTTTTAAAACTCCGAGTTCCCTTTTAAACGTTATTTATCAATTTTTATTTTGTATTACCCATTAAAAGAAAAAAGAATATGCGCTTATAACTTTTATAACATTTTTAAATGTCAAGTCAAACCACACTTTTCTAAGCTAGTAGTGCCAGAGTATGTACATTTTTTTCTAGGAAAATGGAAATTTTTTAATTCAATTTTTTTTTTTTTAATTTTTTATTAAAATATTTTTTTTAAAGAAAATTTTTGCTGTAAAAAAAATGGAGAACTTCTTACTGATTTTTGTTTTTGGGAACAAAATTTTCTGCAAAATTATGACAGTGAAAATTTCAGAAAATCTTAAAATGTACGAAAAATAAAAATATTTGGTTTTCATTTATTTCCGGAAAAAATTTTATTCAAATATTTTTTTGTGATGAAAATTAAACAATTTTTAGATTTAGAAATAATAAAAAAATTCTATAATGCAAAATAAAGTTTATGCGTTTTTTTAAATGGCCAACAATTCAACAAAAAATGATGGAAAAAATTATGTTTTTTCAAAAGAAATATTACAAGTTCCGGAACAGTCTATTTTTGCCGAGAAATGTTATCAATTCGTCGAAATGTTTGCATAAACATAAAAATAGTAAATGTGTTTTGTGTAATAATAAAAATAATGCGAATTTTTTTCTATAGTAAACATAATAAAAATAATCAAAGTAAAAGAAGTGTTAAAATTTGAATTTTTAATACAGGCTCTTATAAATTAAGTACTTATTTTTAAAAAAATTCACTGAATAATGGACCTACGTGTATCAAAAACTATTAACTATAAAATTTAAAAAAATACGAAAACATCGAACAAATTCTTTCCACATAGTAAATAGGAATATTCCCATAGAAAAATGAAAAAGGGGCTAATTTTATTCTATATTTTAAGTAATTTTTAAATATGTTAAAATTTTGATTTAATTAACTGAAATCATGCAAAGTTTTTTCTGATCAATTTTTATAAAAACATTTTTTTGTGTATAATTTTGGGATTGGTTTTTGCTTATATTTTTAATAAAGAAGTTTTCAACAAAAAAAACAATCATAAAAATTATATTGCAAATAATTAATTAAAAAAAAATTAAAAATATCCCTTTTTTTTAAATTGCTTTTAAATCCAAACAAACACAAACACAAAAAAAACACCTACCACATAGACCCTTGTCTTTCTTCTTATAAATTGTTTGCGTTACATTATTTTTTTGAAAATCATTTTTCTACAATAATTTTTTTTGTGTACTTTTCATAAGAACGGACATTTTTTTTCTATAGAAGAACTTTTCTTTAAATTCAAATAATTTTTATGATAAAAATATTTTTTTAGAACAATTTAATTTTTTCTTATAACAATTTTTTATAGTTATTATCAAAACGAATCGCTTTCAGTCAGCACTACAAAACACCCCCTCCCCACCCCCCTTAAAAGTTTTAATTGCAAAAATTATTTTCTACTTTTTTTACTTTTCAAGTTAAATAAAACAAATAAATAACTTTTATTAAATTTAGAAATTTCTTTAAAAAAAAACAGTCATATTTTTGCTGTGCAGTATTTTCTCTTAAAAACATTTTTTTATATAATTGGAATTGGTTTTAGCTTTTGTTTTTAATGAAATAATTTTCATATTAAAAATAAAACAACAACAAAAAAACAATCATAAAAATTGTATTGCAAATAATTATAAAAAAAAAAATTGAAATTATTCCCATTTTTTAACTGCTGTTAAATCCAAACAAACACAAACACAAAAAAAACACCTACCACCTATAACAATTATAAATTGTTTGCATAACATTTTTTTTTAAAAATAATTTTTCTTTGTGGACTTTTTATAAGAACGGAAATTTTTTTTTCTGTAGAAGAACTTTTATTTAAATTAAAATAATTTTTATATTGCAATGAAAATAATTTTTTATAGTTTATTATTAAAATAACCCCTTTCCCCTCACACCCCCCCCCTCTCCAAAAAAGTTTTAATTTCAAATAAGTAACTTATTTTTTAAGCTCAATAAAAAAAAAAACTTTTATTAAATTTAGAAATTTCTTTAAAAAAAACTCATATTTTGCTGTGCAGTATTTCTTTTTTATCCAAAATTTATCTTATTAAAAAAAAATTATATCCTGACAACAATGTAGTATTTATTTTATATTGTAAATTTAATAATTTAATTAAAAACTTTTATAAAAAAATAACAAAAACAAAAAAAAAATATTCTTATTCGTTAGTTGTTTTTAAACGAAGAAAAATGAATGTCCTTAAATATTTTCATTAATTTATCAACAACAAAAAATAATTTACAACTAAAAATATTTTCCTAAAATTTCGAATTTAAAAAACAAATTAACATTTCCACTATTTTGGTTAGTTTTCACTATTTTGGCTTTTTTTTGTTGCATAGTTTAATTAATATTAATTGAAATTTTGATTACTTTCAGTTTAAACTAATTATTTTCTTCTTCTAATTGAGCACAAATTATATATAAACACATATTTTCTTTATTTTCGTTTTGTATCTGTAAACTTATTAAACTATTTTAAAACTATGGATCAATCTTAAAAATAATTAAATAATAAATTTTATGGGAAAAAAACAAAAAAATAAAACACTCGAGCTATAAATGGAAAATTAATAAAATGTTTTTTTTTTAATTTAATTTCTTAAAAATTAATTATATTAAATCAATTTAAATACGATAATTTAAAAAATTTCATTAAAAAAAAATCGGATCATCAAATAAATTATATACAATACACAAAAAAAGTATTATTAAATTGAAATAGTGCAGCAGGGCCCCGCGTACAATTGTTATAATACCGAGAGAAGCCATTATTATTATTGCCGAGTTGACTGACGGCACCACCAGGCCCTCTACACACGAACGAATATTAACACTTGAAAATTGTGGAGGAAAACCAAACAAAAACATTGATTATTTCGATTAAAAGAAAAAAATGGAATTTTTCAATCAATTCCAAAAGTAATTAGAATAAATCACCAACAAAAAAAAAAAAGCAATATAGCACAACGGAAAAAAAATTATATTTATTTCGATAAAGAATAAAAGATGTGCAAACGGAACAGAGAGAGAGAGAGGAAAAACTATAATTAATATATATAAAAATGGCAAAATATTAAACATTCGTTTTTATAGGAAAATCCATCATTTAAGGAGAGGACGTTGGTATTATTCTTCGATCGCTGCACATTTATTTGATTTTATTGTTCTTTCTTTCGTTATTTTCTGTTTAGTACAAATAACGCCATAATAATAAATAACCAAGAAATACAGGAAAAGTGGAGAGGCAAAAAAAAAATCAAGCCGCGATATGTGACACTGTTGAGCGAGAGGGAGAGTGAAAAACGAAGTTGAGAAGAAAAAAAAAATAAAAACTATCCGAAAACATGTCATAATTTTCATAAAAACTTGAAGAAAAAAAATATAACAAAAATTTGTTTTTCTATTATTATTATTATTATTAATAATATTCTTTCCGAAAATTATACAAAGTCGCGGAGACAATGCATAGTTTCTTCGCAAAAAATATTTCTTATTTTAATATTTTTTTATTAATAGTGTAAAAAAAATTTACGAAAAACAGAGTATTAGAATTGTGGAAAATATCAAATTACTAACTATTGAATAGAAAATTAAATAAATTTATAAAAAAAAGAAAAACAATTATTTATTTATTAATTAATTCTCTTCGTATTCTATCCAATAATTTTACATATATACAATCGACGACGACGACGAATTACCAACCAACAAATCACACACACGCACACCCACACACACATCTATTATAAAATGAATTTAATCCGACATTTCGAAGTGAAAAAAATTTATATTAATTGGGAATGGTTCCGAAAAGAATAAAAATTCAACTTTACAAATAAAATATAAATCACACATATTAACTATTATTATTATTATTTATATGATTTAAAAAAAATTTAAAAAAAAATAAATGATAATTTGTGCATTGTTTTCTTAATAAATCTAAAATAATCAAATATTTGCCATACCGAAATTCATTTAGTTTATTGGGCATTATTTTACGTAAAAACACAATTTTTCTTATGATAAATAATACAAAATTACTACACATACACTGTTTTTGTTTTTTTCTTTTCTTTTTCACTTTTAACTTTTAATCTGCTCTTCTTTTCCATTAATTAATAATAATTTTTCGTTTTTTTTTTTGTTTCTTTATTCATTTAATTGTTATTATTATTTCTAATAAGTACAAATATTTATATTAAAATAATTTTGTTCCCTTTTGAAAACTCTCCCCCACCCACAAGTGCACGGAACAAGGAAGGAAAAAAAATATATATATATAACAAATCACTTAAACACAAATAATAATGAAATTTCTTCCATTTAATGTTCTATCATCATTATTAAATACAATTTTTCATTGTAAGCGTATTTAAATAAATTAGTTTGATTTTTATTTTGCGGCACTTTACAATTCGTTTAGTTTATTTAAATTTGAAATATTAACACTAATAGTAATAAATATATTATTATTAATAATGGAGAAGATGATAATAATAATATATCGCAATCACTTCGTTTATTCGACATTGTAGGTTTCACAACAAGTTAAACACTATCAATGCTCACTAAACACAAGGTGGAAGCGTAACTTGGTACCGACGATGAAGAAGACCTTTTTTTTTCGAGGAAAAAAAATACAAAAACCCAACAAAAACCAAGCAAAAACCGAACGAAATCTAGTACGTTTCGAAACTTGAAACTTGGTGACGAATGTTGAAAAGAACGCCCGGAGCATAAATTGTCCATGTTTACACATGCGTCAACAAAAGTGCGGTTGACATACGAAAAGATAATAGATAAATATATTTTTTTACCCTTAAGAATTTATAATATCAAAAAAATATATTATCGATATTAAGAAATTCCAATTAAAATTATTATATAAATAATTGCAATTATATTATATTATTTAAAGTTAAATAATTGCCAAAAAGTTGAAAATAAATAATTTAATATGTAATAAAAACTATATAATTTCTAATTAAATTAGATTATTTATATATATCTATAAGTTCAAAAAATTTGAAAACAAAATCAAATACAAATTAAGAAAAACTTAAGAAACAAACAAAAGAACTTACAAAATAAATAATTTTTGTATGAATAAAAATGTTTAGGTTAAGTAATTTTCCAAAAAAAAAATTTCAAATGAAATTATAAGTTAAGAATTTTTTTTAAACAATTATAATTAATACTTATAGCTAATTATATCAAATAGAATAAAATATAAATAAAACCAAAAAAAAAGAGAATATATAGTTTTAGAAGACATTCTTAACAAGATTAAGTATTAAATTAAAACAAAAAAAAACAGTGACAGTAATTTTTATCGGGAGCATTTTTGAGAATTTAACTAAATTTTTTTTTCAATTTTCACTCTAAGAAGTTTTTTTTTTACTATTTCGGATATATTTAATAATTTATAACCAATATTCAATTTCCTATTTGCCAAAATTTAATTTTTATTAATATTTGCTGTCAAATGTAATTTTTTATTTGAAAAAAAATCCAAAACTAACTTTTTGGAATTTGTTGTTATTCAGAAAATTAAATTTTTTAATAAATGTTTTTTCATCATTTCGAAATTTTACTTAAAAAAAAAAACAATTGACGTAATTAATTTCGAAACACAATTCTTCCCGATAACATATTTTATTTTCTATAACATAAATATTTTATCTTAATTGAGAATTTTGTAGTTGGTTGGATTTTTGCCAATGATCAAACGAAACAAAATAAAATATTTTTGATATACATTTCTCGCAACCGTGCCATTGTGGGTTTACATATTGCATGGAACATTAATTCCCAACCATAAATAAGCTATTGCATTTTTTAGCTTTAATCTAGTAACAATTTGCTAAAGAGTACCCAAATACCCGATGGTTGGTTACCCGGATTCACACTAGGGCAAACTTGACAACATGGTATGAGAGCGGCATTGTGCTCTGTTTTCTTAAATCTTTTCGAAAAGAATTCTATTTTTCGACGGGATTTGCCTCTCACTGAGAAAGTGTGAAGTGCGGTATAATAGGCCGTGGTTCACACTATTGCCAGGAGTACTACTGTGTATACGCAACCATTAAAGCGTTCTACTAAATGCTGGGAGACGGTGGTGTCTGACAGTCAAAGCTTTTCGTAAGTTTTAATTTTTTTAAAAACCATATGGGAGGGAGTAAAAGCTTTTCTGTTTCAAATGGGAGATAAATTCTCTTTAAGATTATTGCCAATTCATATTGTAGGCAGTAACAACCAAATGATAATATTCGAAAAATTCTCATAAATCTCCAATTCGAATTGGAATCATAGTTTCCGTATCAGAATGACTGGTTAAGCGACACTGCCGGGCCACTAACACTATCGCACATTGTATGCTGTAGCGCATCACAAAACTGGTTTGGTACAATACAGGTAAGAATGGATAGCCATTTGACATATACACATGGCTGTCAATATGTATGCGTGCGGAATTATACTTGTGGCGTGCATATACGTCACTTGTCGAAATTTCAAAACTCACGTACGCAAGCACATGTAATAACAAAATCTTTCGATATCGTTCGTTATGGGTAGAGGGGTGGTTGGGTGGGGGCTGCTCGGTAATTTTGATGGTGTTTGATAATTATAAATACATTGTTTATGCGAAAACACAAAGAATCATATTTAAATAAAAATAATTTGGAATTTTAGTTTATTCGATAATTTCTTGCAATGGAACTTTAAAAAAAAACGCTGAAAATTTATTGACATAATGAAAAGGTTTCTGTTTCTTTCTTTTTTTCACTTCGTTTTATGTTTTCTTGGAAATAATCACACAGGCCTCTTCCTATTTATGATTAAAAATGAAGTCAATATGTATGCGTGTATGAACACATGAGGCAGGAGAACTAAATTTTTTTAATTATTGCAGAAAAATGAAAGCTTACTACTTTTAACTGCACATAATGATGTATTTTTGTACACTGCAGACCAAAATTATGCGTCCACATTGATAATAACATATTTTGCAGGAAGAAATTTGTTCTCTCTTTCCTTAATGATTTCTGAATTGGAACATTACAAAAGAGAGGACATCTTCCTTGTCATATCCGGGGTACTAGTGATTGTGGTTGAGAGCGTAGTTTAGGGTGCCTACGACCATAAATTGGTGGATGAATTGGGTCTTTTGCAGGCATCCAGCTTGTTAGCGGTGAATCTCGTGAAGTTAAGTTCGGAATATGAACCAAATATGTAAAAGTTCCCCTCTCCATGGCGATTAGGACGGCAGTTGAGATTGCAATTAATACAGGGTGGGTTTTATGTTCCAAGTCGAAGTTTTTTTTTTGAATAATTTTTAAATGAAATACAATTTTATTTATTGATTATATAGTCTTTAGGATTATGCATTGAATATGATGTCGGTTAAATACCCGGCCTATGACATTTTTTATAACATTTTCGCAGACTTCTGGTGTTATTCGAGCAATTTCGTTTAGAATGTTGTCCTTAAGTATCGAGGTTGTGGTTGGTTTGTTAGTGTACACCTTTTCTGATCGTAGGGGCCACTCAATATTATCACTTTTTGACATTATTTGGCCGAGAAAAATTTCTCTCAAAATTTGCATCCTAGCACGAGCTCTGTGTGATGTGCCACCGTCTTGTTGGAACCACATATTCTGTAGGCCTAATTGATCTAATGTGGGCAGAAGAAAGTTCTCCAACATGTCCCGATAGCGGTCACCAGTAAATGTTGCAGCATTATCGGCCCAAATGCCCCACCATACAGTTACTCTACGAGGGGCTTTGGTTTATCAGTTGAGGGTTTTTAGTGCCCCAAAAGCGGCTATTCTGTTTATTAACAAAGCCAACCAAATCGAACTGTGCTTCATCGCTCATAATGATTTTTTGCCCATAATGGTGGTCGTCTATACAGAGCTGTAAAACTCGAGCACTCCGGTCTCGCCGCCGTTCATAGTTATGAGAATTTTTAACGAAAAAGATGATGGAGATATTTTCAATTCTTGTGTACGGCGTCGATGAGTAGTACCTGGACATTCAGCAACACCCCGCCTTACTGCATCAATCTTTTCAGGTGGACGTTGGCTTAATTATCGCCCAGTTTTCGCTTTATCTCCCAGTTTATGCATATTTTCAAAATTATTCATTACAAACTAAATGGTTCATTTGCTTGGCTTACGGTTAACACCAAAATAGACATATAATTTTATCCGCATCTTCATAATTGAACAATTATTTAAATAAAATGTTGTAATAATGTCAACGCTTTGTTGCGGCCTTAGATACTCCATAATAAATAGTTATCGATCACTCTTTACGACCGTCAAATGCTAACAAACAAATGTCATCCAAACCAAAATGGCGGCCACACAAAATCGAGCAGGAACATAAGCTGTATTCCATTGGACCCATTTTGCTACTACACTAGTTGTGTATCTGTCATCATCTACTTTACCTCGAACAGAGCAGTAATTTTCCGCTGGAGTTACGCATACAATGTACGGTAGGTGGATTGTAGTTGCTACAGTGAAAATAGATAGATTTGCGGGTTCGTTGGTTATGTTGAAATGTTATATTTTTGTTTTTATTGTTTATGTGTGAATAAACTCAGTATTGTTGGTGAGTATTGTGTGATTGTATTTTACTGCTGTAGTGATATGTTCATTTTATTGAGAGTCTACAGCGCTGTAGCAAAATTGGTCCAATGGAATACAGCTATAGCAAGCACCCTGTGTTACCAAACATTTCAACGTAAATATTTTTACAGACAATTTCGCAGCCAAATGGCCTGGACCGAAGATGGAAGGTATCCAAACAACAAAAAATTATTTTCTAGGAATCCTTTATGAAAATCTTAATAAATCGAAAGCTTATATTATATGTTCCGAGTAGCTGTTAATACTGAGCGCTCTGAAATATCCCCTATCATATTCAGTGTGTGCTTATAGACTTCTTCTTGGTCAGTTATGTATTCCGATTGTATCCTCTGGAACCTGCATACCTGAGCTGGCTTAGCGGTACCTAGGGATTTACAAGATTCCTTAGCGTAGCTCAATGGGCAGAGAACAAACCGAAGCACTCTTAAAACAAAAATTGGTACTACGGGAATCGGGGTGCCTCATGGTGTTAAAACACACTGTGCCCGACAATGGTGAGGCTCCTTAGGCAGCAATGTAGTGGCTGTGGTTAACACCCATATCGCGGGTACGGTCTTCGGATCGCTGGTGAGAGATACTGGTAATTATCTCGAGTGCTGTCACTGCTTATGACAGTAGATGTTTAGATAGGCCGCGCCACTAACAATTGGAGTAATCAGTTTGTAACTGGTTACTGACTGTAAACTGCTAGTAATAGTGGTGTGTTGATTGAGCGTAACTCAATCCCTATGGTCGAAGGCAACTCATGGTTTTATGTTTAACGACAGATAAGTCCCATATTTTCATTTGAATCATCGTTGTCGCCTTCACATTTATATTGTTTTCATTACTCTTGGATAATAATGTTGCTCATGAGAAAGTAAAATTTAATTTCAGTTTTGTTTTTTCTGATATTAATTTTAATTTATTACCATAAAAATGAGAACGGAATTAGTTTTAGTAAAATTTTATATTCCTTTAAAAGTTTATGGCAGAAAATATTATATAGGAAAATTTTTATCGACTATAAAATATTATAAACTTTGTATAAACTTGGGTGTAATTTTGCTCAAATATGAGTGCCAGCAAAAAGTTTAAGATCGTTTTTTTTTGGTTACTTAATTTAAAAAAAATAGCTTGTAATAGAAAAGAAAAGTTGTTGTTTTTCTCAAATCGTATAATTTTACTCGATTGTGAGCAAAATGTGTATCAAATTTTTTTCTGATATGATACAGAAATTAGCTATGAGACCGATATCAATTTTGCCCGATCTACAGCAAATGCCGTTTTTGGTATATATTAATTAAAAAAAAAAAATTATTTTATTATTCAATCCGTTCTATTTTTTGTCCTTTTCGCAATATGCTCGTTAATTTCGATTTTTGATATTTTCATTGTTTACTAATAATATTCTCTTTGATTCTATCAAGGATATGTGTACGACTAATCCACAGATAGTTTTTTTTTCTGTTTTTTTAGATGGTTGAATGTTCTGACAATATAAACGACAGGAGACGTTCGCAGCTTTGCTGTTCCTTATACAGCGTGTGCTAAAAGCATGCTTACAATTTAAATTTGATGCCAATTTGGTTAGATGGAATACTATCACTTGATCGCTGAAAATATTGCTTCGGTGAGCGAAAGTGTTGCAGAGGTTTCACGACACTCTCAACAATTGGGACCGCCCGCAATAACCACATCACAAATTTAGTACAAGGATTTGGCTCTTAAGCCTAATTAGTGCAAGAATTAAACCTACCAAATTATTTTCAGACGTCAAAACTGGTTTTCCAGAAAAAATCATCTTCACCGTGTTAACTAGCAAAATTGTGTCGCATTTGGGCATCGGAAAATCCATGAGTAGTTATTGAACAACCTTTATATTGATCACGTGTCCCTCTAAGGAGAGCGCTACAAAGGCATGCTTGCCAATGTTGTTTTATATTAATTATAAAATATAAATATTAATTATTTTTAAATTCTGTTTTATATCAATCAGTCTTTCAATGTGGCCATACTGTATATTTTCTACTCCTAACAAATGAGTAGACAATACTTTTTTGAAAAGCCTTTCCATTAGTTCCCTAATCTAAACTCTACGCCAAGATTTTTTGTAAGCCTGATATTCTATATTTGGTATGTAGAAATGTCAATATCCAAGATAGTATATTAAATTTGTCAATCGAGTTACTTTTGTAAATGGATATTTTCGCAGCTTTTTTTTTCAAGTACAAACGATAAGGAACCAATTCCAACTTTTTCTATAAAACGATCTTTAAGGAATAAGATCCACTCGGCAAAACCTGCACAAAAACAAGATTTATCATCGAAAATAAAACAGAAAAATATAAATTTTAAGTTATTAAAATTTATCAGAAAAAATATTTCAACGCTGTCTTATAATAAACCAAAATAAAATTATACAAATCGTGGATTAGGAAGGGTTACACAATTAAACTAGATGTCGTTTCCGTCAAACATAATGAGTTTGGTTTTTTTTCTTCAAGCATTGCTAACGTTAAAAAATCCTGGACAGTCAGGAAGTTATATAAATACAACACCAACGTTGGGATAAGCCCTTAAATTGAATGGTTCTACCAATTAGAAATTTATTTTTCAATAGGATTGAAATTAGCTGTGTTAATAGTTCGCGGACGAAGCGCATTTTCACTTAGACTGCTATGTTAACAAATAAAATTATCATATTTCGGCATCTGCGAATCGAAGAGCAGTTATTACAGGCATCATTGGCCCATATTTTTTTCTTCGAAAACGAGGCTGGTACTATAGTTACTGTCAATGGAGGCATGGTAACCAATTTTTGATGGCCTATTTTTGATGATATGGATATCGACGCCTTGTCGCACCACTTACCACACTACCCAAGCAACTATCGATTTCTTGAAAACCAAATTCAATGAACGTCTAATTTCGCAAAAGGTGATGTCAATTGGCCAACAACAGATTATGTGATTTAACGTCGTTGGGCGTCTTCTTGTGGGACTATGCGAAAGATAAGGTTTATGAGAATTCAAGAGGTCAAAACCACTATCAACCGCGTTATCCGTGAAATAGAGCCACAATTTGGCAAAACTGAGACCGAAAGAATCAACGTCTGTAATCGTAATCGTGGTCTTTTTTTTCGAAAATGACTTACTGCCAATAGACATGCTAACCATTTTTTTTGGCCTCCTTTTTTTGAAGACGGCACCACATGCCACATTATCCAACAAACGATCGATTTATTGGAAACTAAATTCAATGGAGGTCTAATTTCCCAAAGAGGTGATGTCAAATGATGCCCACCAAAATTATATGATTTAACGTCGTTGGGCGTCTTCTTGTGGGACCATAAAATTCAAGACCTCAAAACCTATATCAACCGAGTGATCCGTGAAATAGAGATACAAATATGAAAATGTGTGATCGAAAATTTTCGTTAAAACGATCGATGACAGAAAACGTAGCCGTGGTAAAGTCTCTTCAACATAATTCAATAAAGAATAACGAAATTTTTAATCAAAAAATCCAACAAAAAAAAATAGCTCCTCTACTTAGGTCATATCCGGTGGTTAATGAGCTTGGCAAGTATAAATTTTGCTCCGCCATTACCATAAATGCATGAGGACTCACTGACCATTGTGTGTATGTTGCTGGGATGAGCTGAAGGGCTTCAATATCTTTCGTTAATATTTTTTGTTGAAATTATACAAGAAGTCAGTTACTGTGCTTTTTCTGTTCTTGCATAAAAAATATATTATTATAAATTAACCTTCCTTAAAGGGAACGTCACATCGCTGAACGATTAAATGCGTTGATTTTGAATAAAGCGCAAGGCATATGACTCGATTAATTTTCTAGGCTAGTCAGTGTAAAACAGTTAAATTAATATTTTCTTTTCTTCATAGAAAAGATAAGAAACTGGCAATAGAATTCGTTGATTATTTTGTTCCCTATGTAAACAATTTTTCCGTTAAAACGATAATTTCAACATAAAAGTACCAAGCAGACGTAGAAACCTACCATTTGAGGCTTAATAATTTCACAACATAACGAGTTGTACGTTTTACGCGATCGTATAAAATTTGTTTATATTAAATTTTCTTTGAAAACATATTTCGATACACATAAGTGCATTTGTTTGTTTTGAATTTGATGCAAACTATTCTTGAATAACAGAAATAAGTCACCCACCCATCGACCATTCGAACGAGCAAAAATAATCTTTCCGATAATTTGCTACCTTATCTGCTCCGCGTGTTCAAGGTGTTTACATTATGAACAGAAAATTTCTCATTTAGTTGAGCACACTTGTTTACAGTTGTTTATCCATATTAACCACCCGTCCCCACCAAACGGATATGTAGAAATATTACCATGGGGATAAGTTAATATAAACAATCGACTTTATGCCTTTCCTCACCTGTGCGCGATTTGAATTGACCATTGGTTGCGTACACAAATAAGCTCCCTTGTCGTGTTCAGAAAAGCTCTTCGGTTTTCTCCGCAAAAGCTCTTGGCAGTTAATTGGAAAACCACTCAAACTTCAAATGCTATCAAAAAGTACTAGAATCAAGAGTGGTGAGTGCATAGAACCGAACAGAGCTAAGTGCATCGGTAGTAATAGTTTTTAGAGCTGCCAACAGAAAAAGCAATTTTCATTTTTTTTTCTGTTGGCAGCTCTAAAAACTTTTATAAATACATTTTTATAATTTTCATAAATACAGCTAACCCTTCTATAACACGGTAGATGGATACAATACGTTATGTGAAACTGTGTTATACGAGACTAACAAAGAATACTAACTTTTCTTTAATTCAAAATTTTTTAATCAATAAGAAACATAAATAAAACAAAAAAATTCGGTTCGCATTTACTTCAAGTTAATTTATTTAAATTTCTTTTCTTCATCATTGAAGTCAGCAGTAGAATGAGACGAGTGGGTTTCTTTGGTCGAACGTTAGAATTTTTTCAATCTTTTGTCCTCTTTAAAAAAAAACTGTTATTTTAGTCTATTTTCTGGTCCCTACAAATCTCTAGTAAATCTTATGGAGATAGGCAATTGTCCAGCTGCCTTTTAAATTTACGGCATCTTTCAGTAGAAGGGTCTTCAGTCAAGAAAAATTAATCACGATTAATTTCAGTTCTTCCTGTAACTTTTTTTACGGTAAAATTAGTAACCACACCATTTTCATCAGAACTTTCGTCTTCAGAATCGATTCATCTTCGCAAATTTCTTCTTCCATTAATACATCTTAGACGTCCTTAATAGCTATGCCCAAAAAACCTTCACCTCCGACCGATTTAGCAAGTTATAATATTTTCCCAATCCCATTTTTTGGGGATTCAAGCAAGCTTCCTACTGAAGCTGGCCATATCTTCTTCCAACATACATTTAGGATTGAATTTTTTAGTTCTTTTACCGAAGAAGATATGATTTCGACACAAGTTTTAATTGAAAATTCCTTCCAAGCTTTCATTACATTAATAGATTTTGAATCAATTATATCTAAAATCCATTGAAGCGTTTGTCTTATGCAAGGGTTTTCTCAATAAAAGTGTTATGTTTTCAAATTGACCATGTGGCCATATTTGAAATGTTAAAATCTTCTGTCATTGTCAGTTGTGTTCAGTAAAGAAGATATACGCCTCAATAACGCTTAAAAATTAACCATTTAAAAAAAGAAGTAATCGTTTTTTTATTGCAATTTATTGTAGACTTCTTCCAATTTATGGTCTTCGTAATCGGCCTAGTATGTCCCGCTTTCTTTACACAATGTTCGCATGCCAGCAAGACTAAAATCCGGTCGGGCAAATGTTGATGAAGACAAAAATTTATCAATTCCAAGGCGTTCTCAACATTTGGGACTGTCTGTCATAATAATATGGCGTATTTTACGGTTGGACAACCTCACAAAATTTTTATCAAACAATAATTGAAGCCTTTGGTGATAACGAACATTTTGGAAGATATTGATTGAACGAATATGTAGTTTGAACAAAGCGACACTACGTGCCACACAGCCCATGCATGACACAATCGATTTATTGCGGGCAAAAGTTTAAAGAGTCAGTAAGTTCAAGAAATGCAAATGTGCAATGACCTCCAGGAAGTTATGATTTAACACTTTTGGACTTCTTCTTGTGGGGTTATTTAAAGTCAGTGGTCTACTCTAATGTCAATAAACCAGCAACCATTGAATACTGAACGTCAAATACTTCAAATAAGACCAGATTTATTGCAGAAGGTTGTCGAAAATTAGAATCATCGGTAAGGTGTTTTTAATAACACCTTTAATCACATGGGGATTTAAAGATTTAGAAATTAGCCAGAGCTTTGTCATTAATTCCCTCGATGTATTGGTGCATAAAAGTAACGTTATGCGATCTTTAGAAACCTTAAAACTGGGTGCACTTTTCTCTTCTTTTGATACAACCGTCCTCGTGGGCATTTTTTCCCACCAAAGCCCAGTCGCATGAGCATTAAAAGCTTGATGTGGTGTATATCCATCCTTTTCGATTATCTGTTACGTTTGGCAGCTCCATAATCAGGCGACACGAATTCTGCTTGTATTCCTATGCTATGAATTCTGCTTGTGGGATTCTTAAATCTTTAAGATTTTTGTAAATTTTGAGATCATTTTCTCTAATGACATCACCGAACCTTTTGTACAACAATCTTCAATCCAAATACTGAGTCGCTTTTCCATTTTTTTAAATAATTAACGCATGGGTACGGGTTGCTTATTTTGACGATATCGAAGATACTGTAGTAACTGCACTCTTAATTTTCTTTTCATTTTTTGAATGGTTCGAACTGTTGTCTTATTTAAATTTCAACTGCTTTTACCAAACGATTCAAAATTCGTATTTTTATCTCTACAGAAAAAATTTGCTTTATTTCCAAAAATTATTCCCAAAAACGAAGAATGTTTTTCAATAGCGCAAGTAGAAGAATTTCAATAAAAATATATTTTTATTCAATCCTTTATTTATGGCATGAATTATAAGTCAGAATAAAGAAGTTTGACTTAAAATAAAAAAAAGTTCAAGAAAGGAGTGATGTTTGCGATGAGAAAGGTTCCTCGTAATTTAACATCTTTTGTTTTTTTTTGTGTGAAGAAGTCATCTAACGTCGCTTGCCTTTCCCGGGATTCACTCAAGAAGCAGTTGTCGATACCAAGACATCACGCATCAATGACACTTTGTCTTACCTTTGAACTTATATCATAATTTACGCTATACGTGTAGGTGACTAAAATCTTTTAAAGAAAATCCGTTGAAAGTTCCTTTTCCTCGTTGTATTCATGCACTTGTTGTTCCACTTATTCTTTAAGATCGTCGTTGGAAAGACTTTCACCAGTTGTAACAAGCAATAATTCTTTAATATCTTGCGCATCTACTAGGGTAGTTCCAGAAGTACCCGACCTAACAACGAAAACGCAAGAATATCTTCATTTTTCAACATATTCTTCTTTTAGCTCGATACACTTTTTCCCAGCGATGTTCAATACGCTTCGATATCCTGTTTATAGTAAGAACGGTCAAAACACTGACAATAGACTCCACCTCTTCATTATTGGCAAATCTTTTACCACCAAGCCATTTTTTTAAAGTTTGGAAAGAGAAAATAATCCGAGGCGGCTAAACCCTGGCGAATAGGGTCCATGAAGAAGCAATTCGAACTTGAACTCATTGATTTTGGCCATCGCGACAATGGATGTGTGAACTGGTGTATTGTTTTTTCCGCATGGTGGTCACTTTTTCCGCGGTTCTGAGCTGGTCTATCAGTACCAGAAAATTACAAGTTTACGAACTGACGTAAAAACTGGTACTATGGGGGTCGGGAGCCCCACAATTGTTCGTTCGCCATGCCCGGCCAAGATAAGGATAATTTGACTGTAACATGGTGGCTGTGGTTACCACCTATAACACAGGTGCAGTCATACGACTGATGCTCGGGGATGGCAGAGTCCCAGATGCTATCACTGCAGATGATAGTGGAGGTTTAGGTAGACCTTGATGCCAGCAGTTAGAGTGACTGGCTTGAAACTGGTTACTGACTGTTAGCAAATGGACGTACTTGTAATGGTTGGAGCTGGTTAGAAGCAGAACCAGGTAGTTGCACAAATGTGTATGAAGTGATGAGGGAGCAGTCTGCTGGTTGAGACCGCTTACCACAGAAATTGGCGGAAAATTGAATGTTTGCCTGCTTCATAAAAAAGAAGACGAAGAATATGAAATTATGAAAAAGATGAAGAAGAAGAGGAAATTATGGCGTTGAAGCTGAGTGAAGTTGTACCTGAAGAGCAAGAAGAAGATGAAGAATAGTAAGTTGAGCTGGTGATATCCATTACTTGACAGATCTGCAGTCACTAGGGTCGTAGTCGGCTTGTGGTATAAAATCTAACTTTGGACTTTATATTGCTGAAACAATGCTTAATTTTTCGCCAAATGTGGTCGCTTTTTCTTGACTTCATCTGCTTCGTCTTCTTGTTTTACTTCCTCTTTACTTTTTTGTATAATATTCGCTATCGATTATTTTTCCTTTTTGAAGATAATCAATGAAAATACTTTCATACAGTGGATTGAATTAGAAGAAACAGATAAGATATCATTTATGAAAAAGAAAAAGAGTCGGAGATACCATAGAAGCCTGAGGAACACCAGCATTTATTTGATGGACTGCAGACTTAAATTCATCCAAAACTACTTACACTTAATGTTTCGAAAGGTAGCTTCTAATTCATTTACGGAGGCAATTGTCGACACCACATGCAGGCTTTTTCGACAAAAAAGCTTCATACCAAACTCTGTCAAATACCTTTAATAAGTGCAATTATCCTACATTCCTCAGAGAAATTGAATTAAACAAAAAACCGAACTTAAATCTAGCCATCAGCATTTTTTGTTGCAGAAGGTCTGAACCGTCCCTCCCATTCCTTATTCCATAATTAATGATGCTAATAATTAAAATTAATTTCCACACGATATGCAACTAATAAGCTTGTCGTTTTTCATACTCTTTTTAATTATAGGTTAATAAAGTACCATTTGGCGACCTTCCTTACATAGTAAGATCCTCATAATGAGACGACTTGTTAATTAAAATTTTCCGATTAAATTTAGAAATTGTTTGTCTATTTCTTTCTTTTTTTAATCCTTGGTATTCATTATTAAATTATTATTAATATCCATCAATATTGCTCCTGTCGGAGCGCTCTCTATTAACGCCGATCCTGCACCATCAATATCGCTCCTATCGGAGCTCTCTCTATTTATAAACTCTCTCTATTATCGCCGGTCCTGCGCAAGTCGCTTGACTTCTCTTCGTACGCTTTTCCATTTAAACTCGTTCTCGATGGTGATTCACAGGTGGCTGCATCATAGAGAACCTTGCGGGTTCTACTCGAACGCCATTTTGACTATGGCTTTGTTAGGCTTGCTCAAAGTATGCCCGACTCACAGTTATTTGCTTCATCGAATCTCAAGCTTGAGAGGCTAGTTCGATGTTAGCGGTAGTAAGTACTAATTCAAGATCGAGTTTGGCCAGAAGATTAAACACACTCAGGATTGGAGTCTTTTGGTTGAGGTGTTTGTGACATACCACGTATCAAATCCATAGAGTATATGTATAACTGATTTCACGGTCGCATTAAAGATGTTCAGTTTAGTGCGTCCCGATTCAACTTATGGTACTATGGGCTTTTTTGATGCGATACAAGATATATGACTCTGTGCCCAGGTAGCAAAAGCGACCGACGTAATCGTTGATCGTGAGGTGGGTCTGGTTTATCGGTACAATTTGCATTAATTCAGTCTTGGTTATAGTAACCTTCAGTCCTACACTTCCTACGTGAAAAAATCAGTTTCATTAGTCTCCTTTGCAAGTCGCTAAGTGCTGGTGCAATCAGGCAGATCAACATCGTTCGGCTTTTGAAATAAGCCCCACTTAATTCCATTTGGGGCATCGGTTCTTGGAGTACTTCTTAACACTATCTTGAACAGCCAAGAAGAGTCTAGGTGAGAGGAGAAGCAACCTTGGTGTACTCCTTTGGTGGTAGTTGAACTCAGCGTACTTCTTGCCACTGAAGCGTACACTGCATGCGTAGTTCCTGTAAAGCTCACGCGAGTGAGTATAATAATACCAAATTCTTGTACGGCGTTCCAAATAGCAGATCTGTGGATAGTGTCAAAAGCTCGTTCGAAAGGGATTCAGAGTTTATACTTACTTTTAATCTAAACAAATAAGTATTCGCAGTTTAGCAATTAAATTAAAATAAAAAATGACAAAAATAATATCTGCTACAATTTTAGCTGTTAATACTGTTAACACATTTGCATATCAAAGAAATTTTGTGTGTGTGCAATTTCTAAAGAGGGGAAAAATATTCCTAACCCCCCCCCCCCTCCATCAGATTCTTGTTCAAAAAGTAGGAGCTTTTTTAATAAATAGTGAACACTGAAGCTATCTGATAGGAAATGCCGACATCTACTTGCCATTAGATGTCGCACTTCCTATCAGATAGCTTCACTGCGTCACAATTTCGTATAATCGAACTCAGGACTAGGTGCACACTTACCGAAGTTACCAATAAAAATGGTTTAATACAATCAAAGGAGTTAAAAAATAAACCAATAGAAATAAAAACTGTCCTCAAGAGCAAATAATGGGACAATAGACTCAAAAAATGGTGCAAATTAGTATAAAATAGGCTAATACAATGAAAAATTATTAAATTAAACTGAAAATTGGCTAATAATATAAAAAATGGGCCTCTAGATTAAAAATTGGGTCAATGGAATGAAAAATTACGCAAAGTAGTAAAATATGGTGCAATAGAACAAAAAATGGCTCAATGCAAATTTTTATTGAATTTTCAATGGATTCAAAATGGTTTAATACTCGTAGAAAAAATAGATCTTTGGAATAAAAGACGGCTTATAGGATTGAAAAATGATACAAATGAATTAATAATTACACAAATGAGTAAAATATATGGGATAAAAAATGACCCAAGCCATTGTAAAAAAAATGGGTTCAAACTAGCAAAATGTGGCTCAAATAAGTAAAAAATAGGCGAATGTAATAAAAAATGTTCCAAAACAAATATGAATGGTCTAATAGGATGAAAAATGTTCAATTTATGCTTATTTTCAGAGGAAAAACTCGTTCAGTGATAAATGAAGGTTGACTAATTAAAAAGTAAGGATTAGACTTTTATTTTCACGTATTTTTATTATTATTGAATAGTTCTATGAGGTCAATCCGAAAATCGAAGTGGGGCTTTTTCTAGCTAAGTCTATTTTTAGGAAAAGGTACAAAATGGCGATGTGGAGTGGAGGAGGTGACAACTGACAGAGATGCTAAGATTGACAGATTAGAGATCAAACCACTAGAGACATCTACACATATAGTTAATGGTTTCTGGATAAGTTCTAATAAAAAACACAGACTACCTTTTTTTTGATTGCCAACAATGGCAAAATAATGTTTTTCTTTTGATTTTTTTTTGAACGAAAATAATTTTTTTTATTAATTATAATTAATTTTATCATTTGTCATTTCAATATGAATTTTTTTTTAAATATTATTTTTAATTTATTTAAATTAATCTGTCTGTTTTTACTTAATTTTAATATTAGTTTTTTTCCCCCTTTTTTAGTTTTTGTTGGTTGTTGTTTCTATTTTTGGTACGAATAATATTGATCGAAATGCGGTGCATCCTTTACATTTGGCATGTTACTATAACGCTGGTCCTTGAGGCTGTAATAAAAAATTCCAAGCAGAAAAAAAACAAAAAAAAAGTTTTCTATTAAATGTTCTATTCAAAATTACCTTTTCATATTATACTGAGTGAATAATATAAACTTAATTTGTTACGTAAAATTTGTAAAAACGAAAAGGAAAAAAAAAAACAAAAAATAATTAATTAGTTTAATAAGAAGTATATGAAAAAAATAACGAGGTGAATATTTATTTACATTTATTTATACTTTAAAATTTTAGTTTGTTTTTTAGAAAATAGATTCAGTTAAATTTGATTAAAAGAATTAAAATTCAAAAATGAAAAAAAGTATTAAAAGTAAAAATATAAAATATAAAAAATGAAAAAAAAGATTGAAAAAAACTATATTAAAGAAAATTTAAAAATAACTAAATATTAAAGATTGAAAACTAATAACAATGAAAAAGAAAAAATTTAAGAAATACAATATATCTGAAAATATAATATAATAAAAAATTACAAAATAAATAATATATAAAATTAAAATTAAATAAAAATGAAACGAAAAATTGTTTAAAAATTCAAATTAATAATAAAAAATAATCAATAAAAAGTAAAACTTGAAATAAATAAATTATTTTTTAATATAAAAAATTTAACATCAAATTAAAATTTAAAAATAAATACTAAATATTAAAAACAAAAAATTAAAACTATAAAATAAAAAAAAAAATTATAAACAAAACTCAAAAATTAGAAATGAAACCAAAAATTAAAAAAAATTTCTTTATTAAATTTCGAAATGACAAAAATTAAAAAAATTAAAACATGAAATATTAAAAAAAATTTATGAAAAATTATAAATTAAAAAACAACGAAAAAAAAATGAAATCAGAAATTATAACAAATAAAAAATAATAGTGAAAAAAATAAAATAATCAGAACAATTAAGAATAAAAAATAAAAAAATATAAATTCAAAATAAAGAATAACAATTTAAAAAGATTAAAAACCAAAATCAAAAACTAAACTTAAAAAAAGAAAAATTAAGAATTAAAAAAAAATTTTATTTAATTAAAAAGAAAAAATTTATTATGAAAAATTAAAAATTAAATTAAAAATATTGAATTAAAAATTAGAAATCACCGAAAAAAAAATAAAACTTTCAAATAAATGAAAGCAGCAATGAAAAAACAAATAAAAAATAAAAAATAATAGAGAAAAATTAAAAAAAAAAAAAAATAAAAATGAAGAAAAAAATAAAAATAAAAAATTAAAAATTAAAAAATAAAAATTAAAAATTAAAAATTGAAAATTAAAAATGTCGAATGAAGATTAAAAAACAACAAAAAAGATATAAAAATTTAAAATAAATGAAATCAGAAATAAAATAAAAAATAATAGAGAAAAAATAAAAATATAAAAACAATTAAAAATTGCAAATAAAAAAATATAAACTAACAAAAAAAACAATAAAAAATAAAAAATAAATTAAAAACAAAAGTCAAAAACTAAATTTAAAAAACGCAAAATTAAAAATTAAAAACAAAAAATTTAAATTTCCAAATGAAAAAAAAAATAAAAATTAAAAATAATATTATAAAAACTTAAAAATTAAAAATTAAAACTGAAAATTAAAAATTAAAACTGAAAACTTAAAATTAAAAATTTAAAAACAACAAAAAAAAATAAAAATTCAAAAATTTATTATGAAAAATTATTAACTAAAAATTAGAAATTGAAAATTCAAAATAAATACTAAATATTAAAAACATAAAATAAAAAATATAAAATCAAAATAAAAAATACGAAATCAAAAATAAACAATAAAAAAAAATAAAAAACTAAACTTAAAAAACGAAAGAATAAAAATTAAAAAAACCACGAACAAAATATAAAAACTTAAAATAAATGATATCAGAAATAAAATAATAAATAAAATTAACACTAAAAAATAAAAATTTCAAATAAAGAAAAATACCATAGAAAAATGGAAAATACAAAACTTTTAAAAAATTTAATTTAAATACAATAGAAAAATTAAAATTAAAAATAGAAAATAGAAAAAAAAGAAAATTGAAAAATACTAAATAAAAAATAAAACGCAAAATAATTAAATTATTTCTAAGAATAAAAAAAACTTTTATTTTTAATAATATTTTTTATATTAACAATTTAACTATCTTAAACAAGCCTTAAGTTAAAAAAATTATTAATTAAAAAAGAGAAGAAAAAAAAACGGAGTCAAAATCAAAACTTTCACATACTTTAATGTATGTTTACGAAAGAGTAGTGCTGCCACCTTCCCATTTTCCAAAAGAGTTGTTTTCATTTATTACTCATTCAAAAAAAAAAAAAAAACAATTGATAATTATAAAAATAGAAAATAATAGTAATATTAATCACAATTAGTTGAAGTTTGTCTTGTTTTATTTAATTGATTATTTATTTTGACCTTTTTGTCTCGTTTTGGTCACTAACAAAAGGAGAAAAAAAAACCAATTCAATATCCCTTTTCCTTAACATTTGTCGTGTGTTAGTTATTTCTCCCTGTCTCTCTCTTTCTCTCTCTCTCTCTCTCTCTCTCTCCCTGTTTCTTAATTCCCTTTGCCTTTCAAATAAGTAATCCGTTAAACTGTTATACGCTCTTATGCGCATTTTTATAGAAAACCACCACAAATAAATTTTTACTTTCTAAGTAATTAGTGAATAGCCAAGCGTTCCAGTTTTGATTCTAGATAATAGGTAAATAGTGTTAGTATTGTTTGTTTATTGTTTTTGTTAAATCAAATTAACTGAAGAAGGAGAAAAGTACATACACAAATGTAGAACAGTTATTGTGTCAGAATGTGTTGTAGAAGAGTTAATGTTGTTAGGCCATCGAAAGTGTATGAAAAAAGTTGCAACAAATTTTAACAGTGTATTAGTTGTGAATGATTTAATTTTTCTCTCTTCTGGTTTATGCTTCTAATGGTGATGAAAGAGACAGCAAGATGAATTAGGGCTCACTTGATTCATTTTCTTTTTATTTATACTTAATTTTAATAATCATTTTTATTGATTTGGTTTCGTTTTTCTTTTCTATCGAATTTTAACACCCAAAAAAATTATACTATATATCGCCAAGCTACCAAGCAGGCTTCAGACTAAGATAACTGAGCTTATTTTTCTGAAGCAGTTCTTGATTCTGATTGACTTTAACGCCATCTATGAAAGCAGAGTAGGCGTAAAAAAATTCTCAACGATGAAATGGTTCGGGTTTTGGGCAGGCTTCTTAATCTTGCACTTAATAGTTTGGAGCAATATATTCTTGATGGCATAAAGCCTATTTGAAGGACCGGCAAATAGTGGAAGATGGACTTCTCTCAGAGAGGCTTTCAACATCGAAAACTAATGAAAATTTGAAACAAATGAGAACTCTTGTAAGGTCAGACCGTCGAATAACATCGAAGCTGATGAGTGCGTCCTTGAAAGGATCAGAAAAAAATAATTTTCGCGTCAGATTGGACTTTGCAGACGCTTGGATGCTCCACCATAACAATGCCCCTATTCACAAGATCATCTTCGTTAACGATTTTTTCTTAGATCGCCTGATCTCAGTCCGCATAACTGTTTGTATCAAGACTCGAAGATCAAGAAAACCTTTGAAACGACGTCATCTTCATGCTGTCGATGAAATTCAAAGAATATGGTCAAGAATATTAGCTTGCGGCTTAATGAGGAATTTGCCGGAATACTGAATATCTTTAAATACTCTGAAGGCGTTACTGTGGTTGATAGGATTTCTAAAAAAAAGGGTTTTGTTTGAATGCAAGGTCTCTGAGAGAAGAGCTCGATGCCATTGTGTCACACAACAACCACGGAATCGTTTCGTAAAATAGGACTTTTGATCAACGGTTAGGATTACCTTGAGAACAAATATTACAAATCCTAACGAAAAACTTGTAAGTTTTGTAAAAAGTCGAATCAAGAACATTATCTTGAGGTACTCTATTTAATTAGAACAAAGAAACTCTTCTCAATATTTTTAGTATTTGTTTTTAGTGTTCCGGGTATTAATTCAATGGAAAAGAAACAAGAATTTTTTGTAAAAATAATAAATCAAGTGATCCTAAAATATGAAAATGTGAATTTGTTTTTGAATGAATAAATTGATGAGAGAATTACCTTCGGCTCTGCTCCGATCTTTTGAGAATGGTCGGAGAAAGTCTTTTCGGCACATTAAAATCGTTTTGTACGCCTGTCGATACTGTTTATTCATTATAACGTAGATGATGGGATTAATGCAAGACGATAGATACAGCATAATGTATCCAAATATATGGAATGATGGCATGTCGACATTTTTGTCAGCAACTTTAATCACAGTTATCGGCAGATAGCACATTATAAACGATAAAAATATGGCGAGTACCATTTTCGTGATGCGCCATTCATTATTTCGGGATTTCACGTCACGTTGATCCCGAATCCTTAGGCATCGCTGCTCATTCAGTACAGTTAGATATTTGTTACCATCGGCTGGCGTAACTGCTGTGTACGATGTCGCCGTTATGGGTGCGGGTGTTGTCGGTCTCTGTGGTGGTCGCAAATTGTTCGGTATCGAATTCTGTTTAGATGCATGACATCGCATTCGTCGCTCCGATTTATGAACAACCCAAAATATTCTTGCATAACAGCCAATTATTATCAGGCATGGAAATACAAAAGCGATTATAAATAAAGCCGTCTTACTGCTGCGACCAGATTCATCTTTTAATATCGAACAGGTCCCTAGTTTCGGATCATAGCCGAACGCACCCCAAACCATAAGAAATGTTGGCATTTGCATACCATATGAGAATATCCAACAAAATGTTATCATCAAACCGATCCATAATGATTTGTAAATTTTTGTGTAATAACTGTGATGTGCTATCATAATATAACTGGAAAAAATTTAAAATAAAAAAAAATATATTAACTTAAAATAAAATTAATAAAAAGAATTGATTGTAGAAGGAGGCGACATCTTTGCTTAGGAGATGTGATTGCAGGCGTTAATTATAAATTAAAATTTATTTAGGAATTCGAAACACTTACTCTCATATAAAGTAAAATGAGGTCAAGGAATTTTTATTAATAGGATTTGTTCTTACTGTTTGGATACGTTGCTCATTAATAATATTAAAGCTTATTGCTACCGAAGAAGAGAGTAGAAGGCTATATTTGACGGAGGACTCAAGTTACATAGTTCATGTCCTAAGTTATACCGAAGCAAACCCCTGCAATTCTTTCAAGTATCATCGTCATCATCATCAACGGTGTTAAAAACCGCGAGTTCGGCCTAGGCCTGATGAAACAAAGAACTCCAAACGTCCCGGCTTCGTACCACTGTCTTCAATTTGATTTTAGCGTCCTGACTAATGCCATCGCTCCACCGAAGCCAGCACCCATTTCTTTTTTTGGGACCATAAATGAAGTCAAGTATGGAACAGCGAATTAATTCCCGACGATTGGCGCCTTGGCATTATCTGTCGCATATTTAAAAAAAAAGAAAAAATATCACAGAATCTAGCAATTGTAGGGGTGTTACGTTGCTGAGTATCACACCTATAAAATATATTACTAGGCACGGTAGATCCAATCACCCAAACAGTTATTGGCTCATACCAGAGAGGCTTCACTCCTGGGAAATCAGCAACAGGTCAGAACTTCTCTCTGCGGTAGTCGATGAACTATCTGTTCAGCTTTAAAGTCGCTTATGATGGCATAACACACATCCATGAGAGAGTTCGGCAGCCCAAAAAAATTAATTAGACTGACTGTGAGAGAAAGCCGAAAAGTAGCCGAATCAATTTCAGAGCTATTTAACATCCACAATGGCCTTCAACAAGGAGACACACTTTCATGCGTTCTCTGTAATCTGGCGCTGGAAAAGGTGATTCGTGACTCAGGGGTGAGCATGAGGGTTAACAACCGCATGAAGTCTGCCCAGACTTTAACATGTGCCGACGACATATGTGTCAATCTGAAAGAGCTGTACGAGACGCATGCCTTCTTCAGGACTGAGCCCACGGCGAAGAAAAATCTTGGTCTGCACATAAATGAAGGCAAAAATAAGTACATCGGGGCAGTATCAGCGTCAAAGGCAAGACTAATTAGCATAAAGATAGGAGATAATAGCTTTTTAGGAGTTAAATCATTTTTCTATTTGGGGTCAATGGCCTCAGCCAATAACAATATGGAGGAAAAAATTCGCGCACGGTCGCCGACAGCCAATAGAATCTATTTCAGTCGCTCGCAATTATTTCGCTCGAAAAATGCTGACCATCAAAGCTTCTGCTGTACAGGACGCTAGTCTTACTAGTCCTCATGTCTGCTTTGGAAGCTTGGATTCTCGGTAAAAACCACTGAGAGGAAGATCCTTCGAAGAATTTTTGCGCCCCTTAATGAGAATGAACGATTCCAGATCCTGAAGCGTTACCGCAACTGCCGGGTTGTGAATAAAATTAAGCACGGTGGACTGGACACTTATGAATGGGTAGATTCTGCCCGGACAGTCTATAGTGCCTTCATTTATGCTCACTTCAAGTATTTTCTAGATAAAAAAATAGTTGCTTGAAAAATAACGACGTCACTTGATGGATCCAGATCATCACCATCCTGCAGAAGGCGCATGGAAAAGAAGGAAATATTGCTGTACCAGAAGGTGTTCCATATACTAAGATAGACAAAATAGGCCTTAGCAAGTCGGTGGCAAGTAAAGCTAGATTTAAAAAATTTGCTAACGCCATTTTAAAAAAGAAATGCCGCTCCATTAAAAAAAAATTAAACGGTTTTTCGAAATTTTATGAGGAAATTTCCTATAAATTTGCCGAAGGCGCATTAACATTGACCCGACCAACAATTGATGATAAGTAATAACAATGATCGAGTCTAGATCGTTTTTTTACTATCAACGGATTGGCAATTCATAAAAGTTCATTGAATTTGCGGGTCACTGATAAACGCCATCTATTCACATTTGTTGGTTGTCCATTGCCTTGTTAATAATAAGAATTCTAATCACAAATAAATTGAATGAAGAACATTAACAATTAAAAAATAAAACAGTCATATTTCCATCAATATATGTGACCCCATCTTAATTAGTCCACCCATTTCGGAACGATCGCGATCAGCAACATAAAAAAAAACGATGCACAATTTATAAATTCAACAAATGCGATCATGAATGTTTGGTTTTTGTAATTAATTAATTAGAAATTTCTATTAAGATCTATGGGTTCTAGGGATCAAGGGGTTCAAAGTTTGAGGTCAGAATTTCGTTCATAATTCGAAGAATAAAATTTTTACTCTTTAACAATTTTTGTTTGTTCTTGTTATAGTCAATTTTTAGTTGGTGGCCTTTTAATGAGCGCCATTTTGATATGTGGTTGTGAATGAAGTTTGCTTCAATTAATTTGCGCATCAGTTCAATATCATCTTTTCTACTTTCATCAATTGTGAATGGCGGCTAATATTTTCCGCTCTCCCCAAATGAATGCGATATTTTCATATTAAGAAATTGACTTAAAAAAATGTAATTAATTAATTTACGGACTTCTTCTGATTATAAATGGGCTGTGCTAAATATAGTCGAATGGTAGGTGAAAGAAAATACACTGAGTTTAATTAAAAGAAATATATTTAAACTTACCGATTAATTGTAATCATTGTAATGCATAATAACGAAACTCCAATATTTCCATACTGTATGAACGGTATTATCCGGCAAAGCAGCTTCCCAAGAGTCCATGTACCTTCTATGAATCGGTATGCATTGAAAGGTAAAACGATGCAACAAAATATACAGTCAGCTACACATAAGCTGATTGGAGAAAATTGTGAAAAAACAAAGAAAATTATTTCGTTAGCATTTTTAACAAATTTTTTTAAAGTACTGAAAACTTTTGGGTTGTTGGCCATTGTTTTTTTTTTTTTGGTGATATACTGTTTTTCGAAAAAAAATCTAGCTGAAGGTGATTCCTAACTCAGCGGCATGAGGAATACTTAATGGTTTGAAGCACTATGTTCTTGGTGGCATAAAGCCTATTTGGAGGACCGACAAATAGTGGAAGATGGACTTCGCTCAGAGAGGTGATCCGAGAGGTTCAATTTTGCAGGTGATCCGAGAGGTTCAATTTCATAGAAAAAAATCAAAAGGCGTTAAATCGCACAATCTTGGTGGCCAGCTGACAGCAGCAAGTCTTGAAATAAGGTAAAGTGGAGAATTCGTCTGTAATAAATCACTCGTTTCTACTGCTGTGTGGTAAGTGGCAAGGTCCTGTTGGCCCAATTGAGACTAAAAAAATATCTGTAATCACCGCTCGATACCTCCCGCCATTGACAAATGTCGTCGCTCCAGATTCATTTCGATAACAGTACGGCACGATGATGTCGCCCGATCGAATCCATACGAGAGGAATGGGTTTTTTATCGCATTCCTTACGTAGCCATTCTTCTATCCCGACACGTAAGTGGAGCGTATAGTTCTTTATTTAAGAATGACGGTGGTGTCATTTGAAACGTCAAAGTAATAAACCTATTGAAAAACCCCTAAGAAGGTATAAAAATATGACACATAAGAGAGATGTGGATGGTTCCCGAAATCATAGGTTATCTCATAGCCATTGCCTTTTGAAGCATTTATGTATATTATCGGAAAGGGAAAATGAGGACAATTTTTTAAACAAACAAACAAGTGTGATCCATCGGTACGTTGAGGGTAAATTAAGGTCGAGATGGCTCACACTTGTTTGTTTGTATGTGAGTTCCCTTAAATATAAGTCAACGACCACTTTACAGCACCACGGCTATGACGTGATGGTTGATTATCACAGGTTAGGCGGATAGAACGCGTGTGGTTTCCAAAAGGGAAGTAATGGCCGAAAGGAGTATGCCCAATCCGAATTCTGAATTGTTTTCGTACCCCGAATATCGTCAAGGATATTGAGTAGGTTGGTTTGTTGGTAGAAATACAGACCAGACTAAAAGTGAGACCTTTAGTCGAAAGGAGTATATCCAATCCGAATTCGGAGCAGTTATATCGTATATTATTATTTAACGTGACCTAGTTGTCAAAAATGTAAAACCACGAGTCGCCTACGACTATAGGGATTGAGTTACGCTCAATCAACGCACCACTATTACTGGCAGTTAACAGTTAGTAATCAGTTACAAGCTGACTACCTAAACCTCTACTGTCATTAGCAGTGACAGTGCCCGAGATAATTACAAGTATCTCCCACTAGCGATTCGGAGATCGTACCCGCAACATAGGTATTAACCACAGCCACAACGTTGCTGCCAAATGGCGCCTCACCTAAATCGGGCACAGTGTTTTTTCACACCATGGGGCACCCCGATTCCCGTGGTACCAATTTTTGTTTTAAGAGTACTTTAGTTTGTACTCCGCTCGTTGAACTACGGTAAGGTATCTTGTAAATCCCTAGGCACCGTTAAGGTAGCTCAGGTACGCGGATTCGCCAAGACCCGAAAGTACAACCAGAATCGACCTTGGTCTTTCACCCTTTTGTAGCCACCCTGCGTGTCATACACACACTCATTCGCGCACCATTCTTGCTCTCCTCTCAAATAGTGCCACGGCAAATCTGTTAAGGATTTCATACCTCTTTCTCACACACAACACACTACTCACACCCACACCCTCATCATTCACCACGATTCCACATGCACCTAAGTCACGCAAATCCCCGTACAGGCCACACTCAATGAGAAGGCGCTTGGCACTCTCCTCCTACGCCCCACAAGGGCATCCAGCCCCCGCAGCCAGACCACGCCTGTACAGGAACCCATTCATATTGCCGTGTCCCGTGAACAAATACCCAAGCTACAGACCAAATTCAAACCCATATGCAGATGTAAAGCACAAATGCGAAATGAACATGTGCATCCATCTGCCATTCACACTCTCATCCCATCGACGTTGCCAAATTTCATACATTCTGTTCAGGACCAGTACACGCTGTTGGCGTGGACTAAGATACTGAACCTCTTCATTCGTAACCGGATAACCAGCAAGCGGGATGCTCCACCGTAGACGGTAGTGGATGCTTCCATAGCGAATTCTGAGCAGTTTTCGTACCCCGAATATAGTCAACGATATAGAGTACATTGGTTTGTTTGTAGAAATACAGACCAGACTAATAGTGAGACCTTTAGCAAATGGGATGCTAAAAATGTCTCACCAGTAGTCTAATCTGTATTTCTACGTAAAGCTGAGGATGTTATTTGACATTCTGCCTGAGATTATCTCCAGTCAACTAATCAGCACGTTCCTAATAGTAACGCGCCATTCCTATTATTGAGTAGGCTATGTCGAATCGCGTTGTGTACAAGATCGTTCAGAGTGGTTTTGAGCGAGGCTTAGCTCTTAGTAATGATGATTATATTACGTCAATTGAAAAAACCGACAGCAATTTCGACAGGTGGTCTTATTGCCCACAGCTCCCTACAGTACGGTGTTACCCTATACGGAAAGACACCTCCACAAAGATCATGGATTTCATTACTCAACAAAGATCATGGATTTTTATAGAGGGATCAGTATTTAAAACTCAACAAAAAAAGATTAAAAAACTTTTCAGAAACTTTATTGAAGAATTTTTGGTATTAATAAAATTTATTACATTGCTAGAAAACAAAAAGTGAACACCTTAAAAAGAAAGCAATCTTGAGGCGTCAGGAAAAATGGCTCATAAAAAAAAGATTATCTTAAAAAAATTATCAAAAAAATTGAAATTAAAATTAAAACCAAATACGTACCTAATTATGAATGCAGCCGCAACATTTCTCACCTTCGGGCATCTCAAAAGGGCAATTATCGTTAATGAATTACCAAATATACCAACAATCATAATAATTATTGTTAGAACAGCGGCAATTGTTAATGTGGTGCGTGGGAATCTGTTAGGGAGAAAATGAATTTTTTTTTTTAAGCATAAAAATGTGATTGTTCTATTAAGACCACTTTAATTGGTGTGCCATTTGACCACATTTTCTATATCAAACGACAAAACTGCACATTAAGGAGGAGGTCTTATCGACCGATTAATGATTAAAGTGCACACAAAAAAATTGAGAAAAAAAATACTCACCGATTAATGTTGGCATCAGTGAAGTTATCAAAATTATTAGAGTTTCCCATTGTCAAATTCGTCCACGACTCCTCATGACTAATACTGCTCATTGTACTACTTAACAAATCCATTCTAAGGATTAGAAAGAATACAAATTAAATAGAAATATTAAGGATTGATAATTAAAAAGGGAATATTCGGTTTGGAAAAAAAAGTATTTAAAAAAAAATGTCTGCCCACAAACAAAAATGAACCAAAACTGGTCCAGTCTTTGTTAGGGGTCCAAAATGAAGGCAAGAAAATTCGAAGAAAACTATTTTTTTCTCGCTTTCATTTTGTGTAAAAACTCCTCTCCATTAACGATTTCTCTCATCCACCCTCAAGAAGGTGTGTTCCTGGGGGTCTATCGTCTCATAACTGAGGGGTATTTTGTTTGGGACCTGCGCAAAAGCAAATCTTTTTCAAGTTTGATCAATTTTATTTCGTTTGGCAAAACTATTAATTTTTTTCATTTAATTGAGATCCAAAGGTTTGGTGGACCTTCGAGTTTTCCGTTCTCAAATTCGCCCACGAGTCCTCATGACTAATACTGCTCATTGTACTACTAAACAAATCCATTCTAAGTATTAGAAAGAATACAAATTAAATAGAAATATTAAGGATTGATAATTAAAAAGGGAATTTTCGGTTTGGAAAAAAAAGTATTTAAAAAAAAATGTCTGCCCATAAACAAAAATGACCCAAAGCTGGTCCAGTCTTTATTACGGGTCCAAAATGAAGGCAAGAAAATTCGAAGAAAACTATTTTTTCTCGCTTTCATTTTGTGTAAAAACTCCTCCCCATTAACGATTTCTCTCATCCACCCTCAGTAAGGTGTGTTCGTGGGGGTCTATCGTATCATAACTGAAGGGTATTTTGTTTGGGACCTGCGCAAAAGCAAATCTGTTTCAAGTTTTATTAATTTGATTTCGTTTGGCAAAACTATTAATTTTTTTTCATTTAATTGAGACCAAAAGGTTTGGTGGACCTTCGAGCTTTCCGTTCTTAAATTCATCCACGACTCCTCATGACTAATACTGCTCATTGTACTACTAAACAAATCCATTCTAAGTATTAGAAAGAATACAAATTAAATAGAAATATTAAGGATTGATAATTAAAAAGGGAATTTTCGGTTTGGAAAAAAAAGTATTTAAAAAAAAATGTCTGCCCACAAACAAAAATGAACCAAAACTGGTCCAGTCTTTGTTAGGGGTCCAAAATGAAGGCAAGAAAATTCGAAGAAAACTATTTTTTCTCGCTTTCATTTTGTGTAAAAACTCCTCCCCATTAACGATTTCTCTCATCCACCCTCAGTAAGGTGTGTTCGTGGGGGTCTATCGTATCATAACTGAAGGGTATTTTGTTTGGGACCTGCGCAAAAGCAAATCTGTTTCAAGTTTTATTAATTTGATTTCGTTTGGCAAAAGTATTAATTTTTTTTCATTTAATTGAGATCAAAAGGTTTGGTGGACCTTCGAGTTTTCCGTTCTCAAATTCACCCACGAGTCCTCATGACTAATACTGCTCATTGTACTACTAAACAAATCCATTCTAAGGATTAGAAAGAACACCAATTAAATAAAAAAATTAATGATTGATAATTAAAAAGGAATTTTCAGTTTGGAAAAAAAAGGTATTTAAAAAAAAATGTCTGCCCACAAACAAAAATGACCCAAAGCTGGTCCAGTCTTTGTTACGGGTCCAAAATGAAGGCAAGAAAATTCGAAGAAAACTATTTTTTCTCGCTTTCATTTTGTGTAAAAACTCCTCCCCATTAACGATTTCTCTCATCCACCCTCAGTAAGGTGTGTTCGTGGGGGTCTATCGTATCATAACTGAAGGGTATTTTGTTTGGGACCTGCGCAAAAGCAAATCTGTTTCAAGTTTTATTAATTTGATTTCGTTTGGCAAAAGTATTAATTTTTTTTCATTTAATTGAGACCAAAAGGTTTGGTGGACCTTAGAGTTTGCACAGACCTTCTGCCAATAATATTAGAAAGATTACTTGACAGAGGAAATATGTTTGCCTCTCTTTTTCAACTTTACATAGAAGTACAAATAATTATACAATTTTGGAGGTCTAAAATAGGTCTCTACATGTATTTTTAGTTTATGAGAAAATATGCAGTTTGGAGACTTTATAAATATTTTTACTGACTTTTATGAGACGACTTTTTAAGGTCTTTAAGAGTTTGTGATTATACATTTTAGAGCTATGAGTGGTTTTTAGAGTTCTTTCTTGAGTTAAATGAACATTTTTGTTACGAATTTTTAAATTTTTTTTTTTAAAAATGTCTGAAGACATTTTTTTGAATATAAGTAAAACTTTACCCAATCATGAGAGAGTTCAGTATCTTAACTAAATTTCGGCAACAAGACACACTTTTATATGGTCTTTTTAACCTAGCGCTGAAAAAAGTTATTTGATTAGGGTACGATGCTTAGCAGAAAAAGTCATTGAACTTAATCAAAGTCGCAATAACAATAAAAATCGACACGAAATTCGACAACAGACCATTTTGTGTTAGCAAATAGAAATAAAAACAAAAACAAAACTATTTTAATAAGGGTCCACTTATCAGAAAATTTATTTATGAGTGAAACTAGTTAACCTTAACTCATATCACTAGACCCTCAATCAGGAAAATTGTTCTGCCTTTCCCCTATTTTATCAACAACTAACTTACAGATTGACTAGCAGTAAAACTATCTTTTTCATAGAACATATGACAGCACTTTTTTTGTGATGTGTTATAGCCGCCCGCTATCCGTATTTGTGATCATTACTTCCAGTTCGGAAATGCACACACTCAGAGATATTCGAACGCACAAATATATAAACACGGATGGATTCCCCATTATTTATGACCACCATTAATAGTGATTAAGTAAATAATTTTGCATTATTGTGAATATTTTCCTGTGTAGCTTTGAACCTGTTCTCCTATTCCAATTGGATCGAACTGGTAGCCGAGAGGTGTGCACTGATCTCATCGCCATTGTTTAAATACATCCTGTCCGAATGTAGGTACACGTATATGCAGGGGGAATAAGTGCTAAATTTTAAACGGAAATGAGAAGAATCTATGACACTGTACTGCTAATCTGATCTAAATACTCGGACTTTGCAGGAAAATTCCCGATGATAGGTCAACAGAGTTTGAGTTATAAAAATTTCAATTAAACTGTGACAAATGATGACCCCAAAAAGATTATCGAAGTCGATTTAAGTACTTTGAGAATTAGAGGGTATTTATATCAAGATTCAGTCGGTATATCTTTTGAAGAGAGTTCAGAAAAAAATTTAAGGTCCTATGACTATTTTTTTATTAACTATAAGGTCTTGAGTGTGACCGAAATTTAGACCATGTTTTAGAGAAAATATTAGAAAAATAGCTCCACCAGTACTACCTGCATACAAACAAATCGGACAAAGTTAATTAATAGTCATCGAATGTAGTTAAGATATCATTTAAATAGGGCAGGATAAGGTACGTAATATTTGAGTTTAGTGTTATTTTGACCTAGATCTTGTCTAATTTTTTGACCTACTTTAAAAGCGAAAAATAAAACCAGACTGCATTTTATATTTAACATAAAACATAAGCAGTGCGATTTATTTTTCCCCTTTTTCCACACCTGGAAAAGCTTAAAAACTTTAAAGAGGAGAAATGGAAAAAATTTCGGACAGTTCCCAAATTTAACAGTTCATTTTATTATCTATTTGATTGAAAGTGAAATTGTGAATTTAGACTGCGTTGATTGGCCCTAATATTAATAAACTAGAACTTCAGACTAAGAAAAATTTTTAAGATCGAGGAAAACATGAAAAATATTCGAAAACCCGGGAAAATGCGGATAGTTCTAAGAATATGCAAATACCAGCAAAAATGCGGATAATTTAGAAAATTTTCGAAAATTAAGGAAATCGAGAATAATTTTGAAAAAATTGAATAATTTCTTACAATCGCGATATTTTTGAGCCCATTCGAAAACTCGGGATAATCCAGTTAATATTGAAAATATTCAGAACCTAATGAAATTGCGGATAAATTTGAAAATATTCAGAAATCTTTGAAAATGCGGATAATTTTGAGAACATCCGAACATTAAGGAAATCGTGGATAATTTTGATAAAATTGGGAAACTGCGGACACAGGATATTTTTTAGCCCTAATTTGAAAAATATTCGAAAATTCGGAAAAATGCGGATAATTCTAAGAATATGCAAATACAGGCAAAAATGCGGATAATTTTGAAAATTTTCGGACACTAACAAAATCGCGGATGGTTTTGAAAATATTTCAAAACTTTCGAAAATGCGGATAATTTTAAAAACTTTCGAAAATAATGATAATTTCTGACATTGGGGATATTTTTGGGCATATTTAAAAACAGGGGATAATCTGGATTACTTTGCAAATATCTGAAAATTAAGTAAATTGCAGATAAATTTGCATATATTCAGAAACATTCGAAAATCGGAATAATTTTGAAAATCTCCAAAAACTGAGAAAAGTGAGGATAATTTTAATAAAATAAAAAAAAAATTTACACTCCCGATATTTTTGAGCCCATTTGATAATCCAGGAGGTATTGAAAATATTCAGAAACTTTTTCTTTTTTTTCAAATTTTTTGAAATGTCCGAAAACTAAGGAAATCGAGGATCATTTTGATAAAATTGGGAAATTTTGGACAGACGGGATATTTTTGAGCATATTTGAAAACACGGGATAATCTGGATAATATTGCAAATATTAGGAAACCTGTAAAAAATGCTGAAAACTTTGAAAATATTTGAAAACTAAGTAAATTGCGGATAATTTTGAAAATATTACAAAACTTTCGAAAATGCGGATAGTTTTGAGCATATTCGAAAACTTGGGATAGTCCGGATACTTTTGAGGACACTAGAAAAAAAGGAAATCAATCATAATTTATACAACATTGGAAAACTTTTGATGCTGGGGATATTTTTGGCCACATTTGAAAATAAGGGATAATCCGGATAATATGAAAACTATTCGGAAACCTGCAAAAATGCGGATAACTTTGAGAATATCTGAAAACTAAGTATATTGCAGATAATTTTGAAAATATTCCAAAACTTTCGGAAATGCGGATAATTTTGGAAATTTTCGAAAATTAAGGAAATTGAGGATAATTTTGATATAATTGAGAAACTACAGGTATTCGAGATATTTTTGAGCATATGCCGAAAAATCGGGAAAATATGGAGACTTTTAAGGATATGAAAATGCGGATAGGTTTTTAAAACTATTCAAAAACTTACGAAACCGCGGATAGTAATATTTAGAAACCTGAAAAGATAATCATATTTTTGAGCATATGTAAGTAACAACTTTTTTAAATCCGGATAATTTTGAGAATATTGAGAAATTTGGAAAAACTTGGAAAGTATTGAAAATATGAAGCAACTTCGGAAACTGCGGATAGTTTCAATAACTTGGGAAAATTCGAAAAAAAAATTATCCAACATTCTAAATATAACAAACATTTAATTTTTTTGAAAATGTTTACAACTTAAAAGAGAGAAGATGCATTCCACTCAACTAAAATTTATTTTAATTTAGTTTTCGAAAAATGAATTTAAAAAAAAATATATTCCAAAAAAAATCTTCGAAATGAAAATTTGGATTAACAATAATTTTAGGTCTTTCAATTTAAAATTTTCAAAAGAAAAAATACAATATTCAGAGGAGTTTCCATTATTCATTCAGCGATTAATAATGGAAACTCCTCTCAATATTGTATGGTGAGTATTTCAATTTGGTGTAGTGTAAATTTAATAATATTTAAGACGTTTTACAAATCTCAGAGGTACCTCCTATGTCTCTTAGACCTTCGATGGTGAGTACATACAAATACCACTTAATTAATAAATATTTAATATTAGTAACGGAAATGAAATCATTTAAAGATGTCACCTTTAAAAAAAAAACAATAATTTCTGATGTCATCAATTCTGATTTATATGTACGTGCATAACTAAACTTGGTAAATGGAATTTTTATTAGAATCTTTAAAAAAAATTCGGCACATCTTCTAATATCATATGGCAGACAATAGAATAAAAATTAAGAATGAAACGATACTTAACCGGATAAGAAAATTCCAAACCAATAGATTAAAAAAAAAATATATAAAAAACTCTGAATAAGAACAATATGCGCATACTTAAAGACTCTTAATCACCACTCATCGATCCACAATTTTTTTTTTATTATAATAAAAATTTAATTTTTTTTTTGCTAAATGGATGAGAAAGAAACCAAGAAATCATAAAATAAATAAATATTGTTTTGGAATTTTGATTAAAAAAAAATACTTTAATACGTTTGTAAGAGAAAATTAACGCTATTTGCTCTCGTTTATCTACTTTTCAAATTTTCTTAACTAATTTACAAGAATTTCGAAAATTCTGTAAAAAATTAAAAAACACAACAAAATAAATAATACAAAAAACTAAACTGAACAAAATATTTTGGAAAAAAAACACTGAACAAATATTTTAAACACTGAAAAAATATTATCGAATTAAAAATATTTAAAAAATTTTACCGAAAAAAAAGTCTAAAATCAGTAATATCGAAAAAATTTTAAAAAAAATATTGGAAAAGCACAACAAAATAACAAAAGGGAAAAAATTTCATAAGGTTGAAGAAAACGCATTTAAAAATTATATTGACAAAATAATTAAATTTTCAGGGAAAAACTTCGCAAAACATAAAATCAACAATGGAGATTTTGATGGGAAATTTGTGTATAAAAAGACAAATAGGATCGAAAAAAATCATATAAGAAAAACATTGAAAAAAAATTATTTTTTCAGAACAATTTAACAGTTCGGCTGAGAAGTTTATAACGTAACACAGTAGAAATATTTTTTTTTGCAAAATTCATTTTTATTATTCAACATAGTTGCCTATGAGGCCTATTTTGAGGCAAAACCGAAAGAGTACTATAAAAATGGTATCGAAAAGTTGGAAGATCGCGATTATAGCGATCTTCCAACTTTTCGATACCATTTTTATAGTACTCTTTCGGTTTTGCCTCAAAATAGGCCTCAGTTTCATCATCGGTCTTAAATTTCTTGCCAGCGAGCATTCTCTTGAGGTCTGCAAACAGGAAAAAGTCGCTGGGGGCCAGATCTGGAGAATACGGTGGATGGGGAAGCAATTCGTAGCCCAATTCATTGAGTTTGACCATCGTTTTCATCGACTTGTGACACGGTGCATTGTCTTGGTGAAACAACACTTTTTTCTTCTTCAAATGAGGCCGTTTCTTAGCGTTTTCTTTCTTCAAACGATCCAATAATGCTATATAATAGTCGCTGTTGATCGTATATCCCTTCTGGAGATAGTCAATGAATATTATACCATGCGCATCCTAAAATACAGACGCCATCACCTTGCCAGCCGACTGTTGCGTCTTTCCACGCTTTGGATTCGGTTCGTCGCTCGCTCTCCAGTCTGCCGACTTTCGATTGGGCTCTGGAGTGTAGTGACGGAGCCATGTTTCATCCATTGTCACATATCGACGCAAAAATTCGGGTTTATTGCGCTTGAACAGCTCCAAACACTGTTTAGAATCATCAACACGTTGTTGTTTTTGGTCCACAGTGAGCTCACGCGGCACCCACTTTGCACACAGCTTTCGCATGCCCAAATATTCATGCACGATATGTCCAACACGCTCTTTCGATATCTTCAGAGTCTCAGCTATCTCGCTCAACTACAGTTTACGGTCATTTAAAATTATTTTGTGGATTTTTTTGATGTTTTCTGCCGTCAAAATGCTATATCTCACGAACCAATCGACCGATTGCTGTCAAATTTTGACAGGAATCATTTGAAGCAGGTGCCTTGTGATAATTAAGTAGATTTTAATTTTTGCAAGAGGCGCCATCTAGACGTCAACGTTATAAACTTTTCAGCCGAACTGTTATATCGCAAAAATAATACCGACAATGACATTTAAAAGAATTATAATAGATAAAAACAGCTAATATAACATCAAAAAAGTAATGTGGGAATAAACGTTAAAAATAACATCGAAAATTTAAAGAAAAAACTATATTGGAAAAATTATTGTAAAACTAATGTTATCGGGGAAAAAAATTGAATAAAAATATCGAGAAAATAAAATTCATATTGAAAAATTATAAATTCATATTGGAAAACAAAATGGTGAAAATTTGTTTTAAAGAAAAATATTGAATAAATAATGTTGAAAAATATTAAATAGAAAATTTAATTTAAAAAAATTATAGAAAAAAATTATTGAAAATATACCACTGCAAGAATACTGCCGAAAATAAGCATTGAAAAATAATATCGAGAATATACGTATAATAAATAAAAAAATTATATTAGAAAAAATATTTCAAGTTGGCGTTAAAAATATTGAGAACATCACATTAAACGTAACACAAATTCAAAAAAAAGCAAATACTGAAAAAGAATAATACGAGGGTCCTTAGAAAAAGATGGAAAAAACCTGTTTTTAAAAAAAAAATTTTATTTTTAACATAATCTCCTTTTAGCTCTATACACTTTTCCAACCGTTTTTCCAAAATTTTTATCCCGTCCAAAAAATAGGATTTCGGAAGTTCTGCAAAATACTCATCCGTTTGAGCAATGACGTCCTCGTTGGAAGTGAATCGTCGTCCGCCAAGCCATTTCTTCAGATTGGGGAAAAGAAAATAGTCACTCGGGGCCAAATCTGGTGAATAAGCGGGATGCTGTAACAATTCCATTCTCAATTCCACAATTTTGGCCATGGAAACAGCGCAGGTGTGCACACGCGCATTGTCCTGATGCAAGAGGATTTTTTTCTTCTTCAGATGGGGGCGTTTCTCTTTGATTTCCTCGCTCAATCGTTCCAATAACGACGCGTAATACGCTCCTGTTATTGTTTTTCCTTTTTCCAAGTAGTCGATAAAAATGATGCCCTGCGAATCCCAAAAGACCGTGGCCATCACCTTGCCGGCCGATGGCACGGTTTTTGCCTTCTTCGGAGCCCGTTCACCCTTGAAAATCCACTGTGATGACTGTCTCTTCGTTTCTGGAGTGTAGTAGTGTATCCAGGTTTCGTCCACAGTGACATATCGACGAAGGAATTCGGTAGGATTGCGATGAAAGAGTGCCAACATAGCCTCAGAGTCCACTACACGATTGCGCTTATTCTCCTCTGAGAGCAAACGCGGCACCCATCTTGCCGAAATTTTTTTCACAGACAATTTGTCATACAAAATTGAAGCGACTGTACCTTGTGATGCTCGTGGCCTCAACTAATTCGCGCACTTTAATTCGCCGATCGTTCAAAATCAGATCGTGGATTTTGTCGATGATTTCAGGAGTAGAAAAAAAATTATAAATATCAATAAAAAATATCAAAAATTGCGTTTCAAAAAATTATAGGAAAAAACATCGCAAAAGTAGAAACGAAAAAAACATTGACAATAAAAATTTTTTAAGAAAATTATAGCGGAAAGGACTATTGAGAATATGATATAAGAAATAATTAATAAAAATATTTTAAAAAAATGAAAGGAAAAACAAACATCGCAGAAGTAATGCGAGTAAGAAACTTCCAAAAAAAAAAACATCGCAAAAATATTAAAAATAATAGGTAACATCGAAAAAATCTTAAATAACAAAATTTTTATCTGAAAAAGAACAATTTATATTGATAAAATGACATTTAAAAGAATTATAAGAGATAAATATAACATTGAAAAAATAAAACCAGGAAAAAGCGTTAAAAATAATATCGAAAATTTAAGAAAAAACTATATCGGAAAAATCATTGCAAAACTAATGTTATTTTATTAAATTACATTTAAAAAAATTATAGGGAAAAAATATATAGCAAAAGTAATGCCGGAAAGAAGCGTTTAAAATAACATCGAGAAAACATTGTTTTAAGAAGAAATATCGAAAAAGATAAGCAGACAACAACAAGTGACAAATTAACAAGAAACAACTTAACATAATGTGACACATCAAACGAAAATTTCACGTCTGTTTACTTTGAAATATTTTTGTTTGGGACGAGCATTTGTCTACTTTGAATGTATTGTACACACACACACACACGCAGACACAGAGCATCCATACACAGTAGCACCCAACCAATTTATGCAAGTTAAATTTTGTTGAAAAAAAATTCATTCGATTCGAATTAATTATCGTCAAACATTCGTACACATTCTTGACGCAAATTCAGACCAAAAATTTCTTTCGAATCAAATTCGTTTTTATAATAAATTGCGTATTATTTGAATTAAGTTTTTTTTACTCTCAATAAAACGTTTACATTAGCATACCAACATAGAATCATATATTTTTTTATAGACAAGCATATTTACAATAATTTTAATTATAATTTTTTTGATGGCCATCGATTGGGATGATTAGGTTGATGTGCACGCACACAGGGTGTTCATAATATAGTTGACCATTGTTTCGAAGAACAGTAGTTTTTTTTTGACTAAATTGGGAAGATTGTGTTTTTATTATCTGACACAAAAATATACTAGGCTATAAAGATGGAAAGAGAGGGAGGATTGGGGTGATTTTATTTATCCGCTGCATCATTAGACATTTTATTTACAGGGTGTTTTTTTCTTATTAATTGGTTTGGTTTGATCTCTTAAATTCGGATTATTTCTAAAAAAATTGTCTTTAAACTAGTTTAAACAAATCAAAATTTTAAGGTACGGAGAAGCGGGCCAAGTAGCGGGCTAAGATTCATACAAAAATTAAAAAGGTTTATAAATTTTAATGTTGTTAAATTTTTTTTTCTTGACCCTAAAGAGACTTTTTCGAATTTTTTATTCTGGTGTACAAAATTGTTAATAAAATGCACAAAATTTCAAATTTTGCTATTTATTCAAAGTTTTCTTAAAATATTTAATTTTTCTTACAGATGGCGCTGAGCTCGGTAATATAACATTACGATTGGTGTGATGTCTACTGAATTTTGGAACGTGTGAGACTAGGCATTTTTTTTATGATCATCTCTACCGCTATGACTACCTGCACAGAGGAGATCAACAGGTGGGTCTTACGAGTTCTCCGTATTGAACATCCTAGAAAATATCAAAGCAAATAAAAAAAAGCACATATTAAAAAGTTTTCTAAGACCTTTTAGCTATTTCTAAATGATGATGGCCATTTTGAAAATTTTCGTTTTTGTGCAAAAAAAAAAAACTGATTTGAAAATACAGGGTGGCACAAATTGAACGTTTTAGTTTGAATTTCTTAAAGCTTTTTTTATTTTTATTGTTTTTTCTTTTGAATAATTATCACCCTAGAAAACTGATGAAGAGTTGAATCGAAAACTTCTTTTAAGCTGAAATGAAGCCAAAGAACTATTTTGATTAGTCTGCGTCCATTGGGAAAAGATGAACATTAAAGGAAATTAACTCAATAAAACTGCTTTATTTATCCACTCTGATGAGAGATTGCAGGTCACAAAGATACTGTATTCTAAGATGTTTAAGGTTCCTCCGTGTCGCGGGTACCCGGTCCCATAATAATTACATTATTTAAAGGATCTGGTAAGAAGTAAGATAATCGTCGCCGCTTTCAGGGCCGCTCTAAATCACTTGGCCAAGGAGTGCCGATAGGTGGGTTTGGGACATGGCCAACTCCACCATTTTTTATTCTTTTTTTCGTTTTTTTTATTGAGAATTTTTCTTCTATATTTTTTTATGAATTTTTCCCTTCTTATTCAGATTCAATTTTTATACATACCAATTTTTATCTATCTATCTATTTCCCTTTCGGATTGTTTTTTATCAATTTTTATCTTACGAATGATCTAATTTGAATTTGTATCGGTCCTAGTGCTTATTTTATCGTGCAGTTTTGGTGCTGTGCCATGCTTCGACCAGCAGGAGAGGTTTTACCTTCCGAAAGCTGGTATTGATATTTCCGTGTTTCTGATGACTTGATAATTTTGTCAGGTGTTTTTTCAGTACTTTTTTGTTTAGGAAAGGATAACGGGATAAGGAAATTCAAATATAATAGAAAGTAAATGATTTTTGAGAATTAGCCACGACCCCTTGGATGATAGTCCAGCATGCCAATGGCTGTGCTACCAAGCCGGCTTACCAATTTGTATACTTTTCCCCAATTCCTGTTCCTTTTCGATCTGGTATTGATGAATATTTTTTATATACAAACAAATATACCAAAGACCATGACCGTCGTAGAAAAGTGGATCTTTTAAGATAATTCTAGGCAAACAACAGAATTCCGAATAATACTTTTACAAAACAATGGCATAAGAAGGCTGTGCTACACTATAAGCTATTCAAATGCAACGAAGCTATTATAGCAGACTGTTAAAGAATGCTACTAAAAAAATTAGCAGAAAAAGGACTTTGGTGACCCAACAAACGCGAATGGATTCTAGGAAAAAAAAATAGTAGATCAAAGAAATTCGGTATGTTTAGATCGGAAATATATAGAAATAAAAATATAAATTATGGATGATTGGAGTACAGAAATTAGCCGATTGATAAGAGAACAAAGATAGTGAGTGTAGAGGAAAAAATGGCGATGAAATTATATGGTTATTACCTGCTCAAATATAATTGCATTGCCATAAATGATGAAATTTTATTACAAGGCGGACTTAGGTGAGTATGCTGTAAATTTACAATTTAAAAAAAGCTGCAACTTTCCGAAGTAGTATACGATTTTGTGGTCAATAAATTTAACTCCATACACATTTAGCTGATAAAAAATTTATTTTCATTTGTAACGCATTTTTATCTTTTAGTTAAAATTCTAAAGATAAAGTCTCCTCCATCCCTTAGCTCCTTTTCACAATAAAATTACTTTAATTACTCATTTAGTCTTTTAAATATTTTCCCTTTTACGATTGTTAATACGTATGAAGAGAAAAAAAAGAACAATATTAAATAATTCAAATTGGCTTCCATATAACTTATTTCAAAAACAACGTGCACATGTCAACTTATTGGTTTTTATAAATTTAAATTGACCCTGGAAAATAATACTATTTAATGATGCCATTTGTGTCTTTTTTCTACCAATTATTTCCCTTTAATTTTTCTTTACTATAGTTTATATTTTTTGAATTATATTTTCTATACGTTTGTGCTACGTTCATTTATTATCATCGCTATTTCGGTTATTATTATTATCATCATTTTGGTTATTATAACCGCCATTATGAATGTCATCAGTATTTTGTTTTTACGGTCACCATTTTATTTATTTTCATTGCTTTTTATTTATAAATGTTATTTTATTTGATATCAGCGCCATTTTATGTGATATCAGCGCCATTTCATTTGATATCAGCGCCATTTAATTTTATCAGAGACATTTTATTTTATACCAGTATCATTTTTTTTATACCAGCGCCATTTTATTTGATACCAGCGCCATTTAATTTCATACCAGTTCCATTTTATTTGATACTAGCGGCATTTAATTTTATACCAGCGCCATTTTATTTTTAAACAACGACATTTTATTTTTTACCAACGCCATTTTAATTAATATCAGCGCCTTTAATTTGATACCAACGTCATTTTATTTAGTATCACCGCTATATGGTTTCTCTTATGTCTTTATTTGGGTATCTGAAATTTGTACTTGCTATTTTTCTATTTATTAAGATCTATTAACAAATAATCTTAATTAGAAAAAAAATCGACAACCACAGGATCTGTCTCTTTTACCCACCTCTTAAGAAGAGTTACCGAAACATAAACCTTTGTTTTGTTTTCTTCTACACAGTTTGTTTTTGTGCAAAATTTTGGAATTTTTTTTTTTTTGGAACGTTGGTAGTTTTGGGATAAATTTGATTAATTTTTGTATGGATTTTTTAAAAAGAATTTCAGTTTTATGAATGTATGTATGTTTGTTCGTATAGAAATATTCAAAAGGAAAATATTAAAAACCTTAAGCAAGTAGAGCTGATATTGAAATGTTGATTATTTTTATAAATTTCAGTTGATTATTTTCCTCCCACAACAATAATAACAAAAAAAAAAATTACAAAACCGACAACGATACGAGGAAAAATTCGTATAAAACTGTAAAATAAAAAGAAATAAAGAAGAACAAAAAATGATACGAAATTAAAAATAGAAATCGAAACATTGACAAATAAAATAATATTGTAAAATTTCAAGCAAATTTTGCAAAAAAAAAGAAAGAAACTTGAAAATATACAAAAGTAAAATCAATAATAAAATGAGAATTAGAATATATTAAAAGTGAAAGCACAAAAACAGTTGAGAATTAGGAAGAACAAAAACAAAAAACTAAAAAACAAAAAAAAAATAAAAAATAAAAACAAAAAAAACCAGAAAATAGTAATTTTTTAAAATATTTTCAAAATTTACAATACTATTCGTAAAATAATTAAAAAAAAATACAAAAACAGGTCGCCCAATAAAGTCATGATGGTGGCGGTGCATTGTGGTCCTGGGTCATGTTCTAGCAACCTTACATACAAGCAAACAAACAAAATACATAGATAGTATTGTAAAAATATATAAATATGTTCTTAAGATAGCCAAACTTAAATAAAAAAAAAAATTAAAATAAAAATTAAAAAAAAAAACAAATTAAAAAAGAAAAAAAAACATAAAAATCGTTAAAATATTAGAAAAATTTATTTATAAAATAAAGAACAAAAATAAAAACAGTAAAAAATAGAAAATATTAAATATAAAAACGTAATGATAATTAAAATGGGAAAAAATAAAAAAAACATTAAATCTAATTGGAACAGAAAAAAAGCAACAACAAAAAAATACAGCAAACAAATTAGGAAAAACGAGAAAAAATATAAATGTATTGTAGGAAAAAAATGTTAAAAATTAAAATTAAAAACAAAAGTTAAAAATAAAAATGTATAAACTGAAAAATAAATTTCGAACAAAAATGATAACCTCAAACAAATGATAGTGAGTGATTAGTAAAATATGTTATATAAACAAAATAATAAAAAAAAACTGTTCGAAAAACCTAAAAATTTTAAAGAAAACTAATTATTTGCAAATATCAAAATCAAAACAATTTAAATAAATTAAATACCGTTAAACAAATTACTTACTTAATAGAAAAATGAAAAAAACAAAATTTTCAAATGATAAAAAACTAACCTAAAAAAAATAATAATATTTTTAATAAGAAATTGAAAAGGCTAGCAAAAAACAATATATGAAAATAGGTGCCCAAAACTAAAATTTAGAACAAAAAATTTAAAAACAAACAAAATTTGTTTAAGAAAAAAAAATTAAAAACAACAAAAAATACGCCCAAAACTAAAATTAGGAAATAAAATTTTTTAGAAACAAACAAAACTAAAAATAAAAACAAAATACTGTAGTTTAAATTGAAAATGTTAAAAAGCGGTTTGAAAATCTCCAAAATTTGCTTAAAAAAAATATATTTGAAAAAATATTTAAACGGTAAAAAATTTACTTAAAAAATAATAAAACAAAAATGAAAATATGTAATTAAAAGCACAAAAAAAGATAAAAGTGGTTTATTTAAAAAAAAAAAGTACAGAAAAAAATACAAAAAAAGTCGAAATTTTGGAAAATTTCAAATCAAAAAAATTAAAAAAAGTTTAAATAAAAATTATTTAAAAAAAAATTGAATTGTACTAAAAATTCAATTTTTAGGAAAAAAAATTTTTCAAATCTAAAATTTACAATAAATTTTTACGATCGTAAATACGTATGAAGAGAAAAAAAGGAACATTATTAAATAATTCAAATTGGCTTCCATATAACTTATTTCAAAAACAACGTGCACATGTCAACTTATTGGTTTTTATAAATTTAAATTGACCCTGGAAAATAATACTATTTAATGATACCATTTGTGTCTTTTTTCTACCAATTATTTCCCTTTAATTTTTCTTTACTATAGTTTATATTTTTTTAATTATATTTTCTTTACGTTAGTGTGTAGAAAAGTTCATTTATTATCATCGCTATTTCGGTTGATTATTATCAACATTTTGGTTATTATAACGGCCATTATGCATGTCATCAATATTTTATTTATTCTCATTGCTTTTTATTTATAAACATTGCTATTTTTGCTATGTTAGCCATTTTATTTAGTACCAGCGCCATTTTATTTTATATCAGCGCCATTTTATTTTATATCAGCGCCATTTTATTTAATACCAGCACCATTTCATTTGATACCAGCGTCATTTTATTTAATACCAGCACCATTTTATTTGATACCAGCGCCATTTTATTTAATAACAGCGTTATTTTATTTGATACCAGCGTCGTTTTATTTAATACCAACACCATTTTATTTGATACCAGCGCCATTTTATTTGATATCAGCATCATTTTATGTTATACCAGCATCATTTTATTTAGTAACGGCGGCATTTTATTTAATACCAGTTATAGTTTTTTTTCTTTTAGCTTTTTATTTTTTTTAGTTTTGTGTTTTTAATTTTTTTTCAAAACCTTCCCTTTTTTTGGTATTTTTACTGATCTTTTTTGAATTTTTTTTAAGTAATTTTTTTTTTATATAAAAAATGGCGCTGTATGAAAAAAAAAGAAGGAAAGAGAACAGTTTAAAAACTGTAAAAAATTAATTTGAAAAAAAGCAAAGCAAGAATAAAAATAATTAAGAAATGTAAGAAAAAGTCGCTTAAAAAAAATTCAAAAAAGCACAGTAAAAATACCAACAAGAAAAGGCCGAAATTTTGAAAAAGTTCATGTAAAAATAAAATTTTAAAAAAAAAACTAAAAAAGATAAAAATAATAACAATTAAACCAGTTAACAATAAATAAATTGAGAGCGGTACAAAATTGGGAGAAAATTTAAAAGATAAAAAAACTCAACAATAGGAACAATGTATTGTATGACAGATAACCTACCAGCAACAACAACAACAAAACACAACTAGTGACAACAACAAAATCTAAGAAAAAAAAAACTCTTGCGTGTTACTCATTTTCGAATAAACCCACTTTTTTTGTTGGAATTATTGTTGGTTTTTTTTCATTTTTTTATTTAATTGTTTTCACAATAAAATTCGTCACTACAAATTATGAATGAGTAAAAAAAAGTAAATGGAGAAATGAGACAAAAGTTGTTCATTACTTGCTATTTGTTTTTCTTCTGTTTGTCCGTCTTCTTCTAATTGTTGTTCTGCTTTAGCTTCGGATTCGTCTTTGTCTTTATTATTTTTCTGCTGCTTCGTTTCCCACTAATTGGCGTGACTCTTTGGAGAGTGTTTTTATTTTTATTCTTTAATAATTATTAATAATACTTTTGTGATTTTTATTTGTTCTCTCGAATTTAATGTTTTTTTTTTTGTAAAATTGATTGATTTTTCTTAATTAATTGGAGAGTGTTTTCTCTCTCTCTCTTTCTCGCACTGTTTAAATTTTATTGTTTCTTCGTTCTTTCTCGCCCTACTACCCACCCGTGCGAGTAGCCAATAATTGATGACGGAAGAGAACGAAAAATAAAACTCAACAAACACGAATATTTACACTTCGGTCTCGTTTATCAATAGAGTCTCGAATGGAACACGATCGATGATTAATAAAGAAAACAAAAATCACACATTAACATATATTGTGATAGCACACAAAACGGCATTGAACATCGGTCACATAATTTACAACACGGAAAAAACGAATTCTTACTTTTTATGATTTGTTCGAAATTTTCAAAAACCACTTGTTCGTTTGTTTTTAATAGATTTTAGTTAATATTTTTTTGCTATTATTTTAGTTAATTTTTTAAATATTATTTTATTAATTTTTTTAATATTGTTTTGTTTGGTATTGTTTTGTGCACGATCGACAATCATTAGTATTCTTTGGAAAACCGTCCGTACTTAAAATACGCGCGCGCGCTTGCACCGATCAACACGATCATCAACAACAATGGGAGCAATCGACAAATTACAACTGGACGCAACAGAGCCACACTAGCGAATGCACACAGAAATCAATGTGCAGGCGTCCCAGGGCTCCAGTCCAACTGCTCCGATATCGTAGATTAATTTCGGTTTGGAAAGTGTTGAGAGTATCGTAATAGGCGCGCGGGCATTCCCAACGATCGTTTACGACAGACCATTAGAAGCAATTAAGCTCTGGAAGGGTGTCCAGGCCGGAAGAGCGGAGCACGGTTGAGTGTAGGAATCTGCACCATTAACGGACAGCTGATTTGCGTTGATAAGCAAAATCGATCATGCATGGTAGACGGTCTGGTCGGTCCGATGGAGCCGGGGTGGTTCGTTATCAATTGGACGGTACGCAACAACCTAATAGCTTCCGATAATAAGCAGTTTCGCTCTACTCTAACAGAAATTTGAAAATTCACCGAAAACGATCGCGATCGATCGAGTGTTTCTTAATTACGATCAATTGGTGAAAAATGCGGGTGATCATGTTGTTGAGGGGCGTGGCAAGTAGCACAAATCGTGTACAGGTTCGTATGGCCCCACCAACATGGCTCTCAACTCCATAATTACTCATCAGCCGACGATGAGTGCAGTTGGCGTAGTGCAATACGATCGATGTTGGTGATTACGCACCGTCGCAGCCGAGCATGATTGTTTGCTTATTTTTTCACCTCTCGGGGACGAAGAGTAATTCGTTAGAAAGCTTTTGTCCACTTTTCAGGGTATCTGGTCAGTCTGCGCATTTTAGTTTCTCTCTTACAGCTGACTCATCTTATCTTTCTTGCTCGATAAATAATGCACATGAGACATCATTCAAAAATGCATATCAGGAAATTTAAACACCTTAAAAAAAAATATCATCATTGTTGTTTTATCAAACACTTTAAAAAAAACTATCATAATCAAAAATATTTTTAAAAAAAATCCAATCAAACAAATTTTTCTTTTCTTTAAAAAGTTCAAAACACTTTGGAAAATTTTATATCGTTTTTTTCCTTCACAACAATCGCCCAGTAATTGATAAAATAAGGTATTTATTTCTTATCAGTTTTTGCTCCTTTATTTTGTTGTTGTTCAGTGATGATAACCTGTGAAAGGTAATTATTTACAAAACAAATTGTATAAAATTGTTTTCATTTAATTGAAAATGTGGTGTTTTTTTTTATCCAGTGAAGTTTTTATGTAAAACTGTTTTTTATCCGCAGTATTTTTTATGCAAAATTTTTTATCCGCGTTTTTTTCCCCTAATAGTCATTTTGAGTGACATTTTTAAGCGTCAAGACATCTCAGGCCATTCGATAATTACTTGTGAAGCGACTATTTAACAAGCCAATTCAGAATTAGGAACCGCAATGTCCTGGCCCGGCCCATTGTAGCTGAATAATGTCAACTCGCGTACTTTTTAGAGTAATTGCAATTATCCTAAATAAAAACAATTAAAAGGGGAAACATTCAAAAGTTTTAATTTGATAATTTTTTATCCACCGGTCTTTTTTTTGGAAAGCAATTTTTAAGCTGCATCATTTTTTGTCCGCAGTTTTTTCCCTTATAGTCATTTCAAGTGCCGAGTCATTTGAAGACATTTCGTTATAACTAAAGAGTAATACAACTATTTTACAAGCTGCACTCAAATCAATGTTGGTAGAAAAAATATCTTCAGCTGATAAAAAAATGGTAGGCATAAAAAACATTTTTTCATCTACTGGCTTTTCTTGTAGATTAATTGTTGACTTTTCAGAGCAAAATATTTTTATCCGCTCATTTTTTCGTATGCAACATTTTTTACCAGCTGACTGATTTTTTTCTACCAATGTTTTATCAAATATGTTTTTATCCACCAAATTTTCTACGCGTATATTTTGGCTGTACACTTTTCTGTATAAGTTTTTGTCTGCAAACTCACTTTTGCATCGGTTGATAATATTTTGACTATTAAATTTTTTTATCCGCCAAATATTTTTTATCCACTAACTTTTCAATGGACTATTTTTTTTGTCTGGATGTTTTTCTGTATAACAATTTTTATCCGCAGATATTTTTGTACAAACTTTTCTGTTAAATTTTTTTTATCTGAATATGCTCTTATTATGGGTCGCATTTTTGTGGAACATTTTTTTATCTACTGGCTGTTCTTGTAGATTAATTGTTGACTTTTCAGAGCAATATATTTTTATCCTTTGATTTTTCCACATCCAATAATATTTTAATTTAATTTTTTTACCTATTGACTTTTGTTAGCAATATTGTTTATATGTTTTTATTTTTACACTAAATAATTTTTATCCGCTAGTGTTTTTATTTACTGACTTTTCTGAGCTATATTTTTTTTATGGACTTTTGTATTCAAATATTAATGTTAAGTATATTTTCATTGTTTCTTATTTTTGATAACTTAAATTTTTATTTTCGACCAAAAAGTTTCGAATTTTAAAAAAAATGTTGCTTGCAAAAATGAGGTTTTTTTCGTTGAATTTTAATAAGAAAATTTTTTCTCCTTAGCTGATTTTTGATTTTATTCCCAAAATGAAAATTTATTGAACTCGAAATTTAGACAATAAACCTTTGCTAGGGCATACGATTTTGTGATTATTATTGTATTTTGTGTCAAGAAGTGGAATTTTTAAAAGAATCAGTTTCTAAACAGTTTAATTTCAATAACAAATGAGTACTTTGAGGTTCTCACAAATACTACGGAAAAACTGCATAATCTCCTTTCTTAGCACTAACAACAATAAGAAATTATTAAGTAATAACAAAAAAAAAATGTGAAATTTGTAGTAAAATTAATAAGTTAGTGAAAATGTTTAGATTGGAATAAAAAAACTGCAAAAACTGAGTTTAGGAACCTCCTTTTGGGATGACTAATAATAATTGATCATCGATTTCCCACGAACATCGAATAAATATTTTTGATAATTTTAATCTGATTTTTAATTTTAAAAATTGCATTTCTTTTTAAAAGTTTTCACACAAAACAAAAATCGAAACTTTTAGGCTGATGAGAATTTTAGGCAATGTTTCGATTAATCAAAAAGTAAACACTGACCATTTTGATAAACACTGAAAAAGATATTCTCATTAATTTTGTTTTTTTCTTTTCATTTACCATAATTTTTTCTTTTTTTTTTACCTTAAAGTAGAGGTAAGTAAAGGTGTGGTGATTTTTCAATAGAAAATAATACGATTATTATGATTCGTTATTTTCTGGTCATTTTTATATTTTCTGTTTGGTTCTCACGATTCATTTCAATTTATTTATAAAAAAAAACCTTAATTTAAATTTTACACATATTATAGATTTTGAAAAAAAAAACCTGATAATGCACCGCCGATAATTTTGACGATCCCACTCAAACAGAACAGGTTAACAGTAGAAATTATCAAAATTCAAAAATTATTGCCTTCAATTATCATTAATATATTGTAATAATGGTGACTGTTAGTGAATAAATATATATTCTTAATATGAAAAAAACTCATATCAAATAGGGAAGTATTAAAAATAAACGAAAAAAAACATAATAAAGTACTAAAAGTAGAAATTCTTATCAGTTCAGAGTTTGATTTATGATAGTTTCTCTCTCTGGCTCCCAGCACAAAATTCAAGCGTACACCCAAGTTAGATTGTCTATTTTGTATTGCCAATTCTTAGGTACCAGCTACGCGCTAACATATACAAAATTTTCTTAATCTCTCTAATCGTAACACCTTTTATTGCTAAGAAAAATACAAACCAAAAAATAGAAAAACTAAATAAACAAACAAACAAAAACAAAGTTATGTCAATGAATTAGTGTGGATTGTTGGGAATATCGACGATTGCGTTGATGATGGAATTTTGTAGAAATTGAAAATTGTACGAATTTGTTTACCAAAGAAAATTATTTTTTCTATTTTGATTTCGAAAAGTATCCGGTAGATGGCAGCTTTGTAAATGTCAAATAATAGACATTAAAAACGGTATCCTTCCTTTGGTTAAGTAACACTTTTCGAATTTCAAGTTCGAAAAACTTTGTTACTTGATTAAAATACAGGTTTTTTTGTAATTACAATTCAAATTGTAGATGGCAGCATTTTGAATGACTTTTCCCCAATCGACATTTTCTAAAGGGTGATTTTTTCGGTGTTTGGTTTTTTATGTTTTTATTCTTAATAAATTACGCATAAAACGTAATATGTGTTATAGTCAAAAATCCTCAATTAACATTGCCATTTAATTATGGAAAGATTTTATAACCAAACAAATTATTGAATAGTATTATCAAAATTCGTGCTCTGTGCAAAATGTATTTCGCGCACTTCAACCATTTTATACCCATCTTAATAGACCTATTGAGTAAGCAGGTCTACCAGCGTGCTGTCCTTTTGGGTTTTTTAAACCAATTGGCTATACTCCCCACTCCTTCTAACCAGTGATTATTATGTATCAGTCAAAAGTGCTCAGTTAGCATTGTCATTTTATCATTGAAAGAATGTTTTATTTTCAAAATTCGTGCTATTTGAAAAATTTGTTTCGCGCACTTCGACCATTTTATGGTCGTGATAATCGACCTATTTGAGCAAGCAGGTATACCACCGTGCTATCCTTTTAGCAAGAAGGTCCTACTGAGCAAGAAGGTCTACTAGCGTGCTGTCCTTTTAGGTTTCCAAAGCCAACTGGCTATACTCCTCACTCCTTTGAATGAAAGTGCGCAAGCTACCAGAACATGGTTTGCGTTTTAAAAAATGCTGTACATCGCATATTGACTGAATATTTTGACAAGAGAACGGTGTAAGCAAGATGGGTACCGCGTTTGCTTACAATGGAACAGAAACAACGTCGTGAGGATGTTTCAATCAAGTGTTTGGCGGTGTTTCACAGCAATAAACTTAAGTTTTTGCATCGATTCATAGTTGAGATGAAGGAACAGTTAAAACAATGAATGGAAGGGGAGAATTCGGTCCAAAGAAGGCGAAGACAGTGTTTTTTGGGGATAATTTTCATTTATTATCTTAGAAAGCGAAAAACAATTAACGGGATTAGTACTATGCGAACTTTCTATAGCGTTTGCAGTACTGGCTATACTCCCCACTCCTTTGAATGAAAGTGCGAAAGCTACCAGAACACGGAAGGCGTTTTAAAAAATACTGTACATCGCATATTGACTGAATATTTTGACAAGAGAACGGTGTAAGCAAGATGGGTACCGCGTTTGCTTACAATGGAACAGAAACAACGTCGTGAGGATGTTTCAATCAAGTGTTTGGCGGTGTTTCACAGCAATAAACTTGAGTTTTTGCATCGATTCATAGTTGAGATGAAGGAACAGTTAAAACAATGAATGGAAGGGGAGAATTCGGTCCAAAGAAGGCGAAGACAGTGTTTTTTGGGGATAATTTTCATTTATTATCTTAAAAAGCGAAAAACAATTAACGGAATTAGTACTATGCGAACTTTCTATAGCGTTTGCAATCAATAAAAAATGGCCGTCTGTTAGTAAACGTTAAAGTTCGAATTATTGCTCTCGGATTATTTTCTCTTTCCGAACTAGAAAAAATGGTTCAGTGGTAAAAGATTTGCCAACAATGAAGAGGTGGTGTGTTCGCGTAATAGCTGTTATGAGGAGCTCGATGGTTCTTGCTATAAACACGCTAGGAAAGCTATTATTAAGTTAGAGTGCAGTCTGTCTCAATGCATTCACAAAAGGGTGCGACTCCAGCTAATCGATTTTTATAAATACTAAATCATTTATTTTTATTCGAGCTAAATTAATGTAAGTCAAGCTTTTGATCGGGCTTGACCTGGAAATACAAAAAGATCCTTCCTCTTATATATTAACAGAAACTGAAAATAATCCTGATAGATTCACTTGCCTTACATTTCTTATATAAAGGAGGGATTCCTCTTTGGGGTCATAAATATTCAATTACATTTAAAAATAAAAATGCTGCAACGTCGCTAAATCGAAAATTTGATTTTTTTGAACGAGCTTTTAAAGTAAGATTTTCTTCTAGGACCATTCACTTGTTGGACCTTCCTTATTTTTTTTTCATTTTACGTCTTATTAATAATAATACAATAATAATAATGTTTATTGCATCAAGGTTATACAGAACCTATTACAAGGGCTCCTAGGGCGCCTTAATTTTGTACATATTTTGGTGTTTAGCATTATACAATTTAATAGATAGAATCTCGTATCTTATAGTTTGCACTTCATTTGGCACATATTGCATGTGTAGGTAGAGTGGCAGATTTAACCTGCAGTGTTATATATTACATTTAGATAATTAATAGCAATACACCCTTTTTGAACTCAGATCTTATACAGTAAAAAAAAAACTGAACTTTTAAATTAAATTTTAGATTAAATTTGACAGTTCAATATCTACATTAAAAGTTATTCGAACAGTAAGAAAGATCTTGTTTTTAGGCAGCAAGTGATAAACTCATATAACTTTTTACAATTCTGTTCTGTACCTATTAGAAATAAGTCATGGTACAAGTTTTGGGAAAGACAATCGATTCTAAAATCCGTGTAAACTGGGCATTCCCAGATAAAGTGTTCCAGTGACTCGGGCACATAATTACTGCAGAGCGTGCAGAGTTCGGTTGTTGGGAAACTGTATTTGTTATTTTTGAACTTGAAATAAATTCTTTCAAAACCCGAGAGCCTCAATTGGGCTAGAATTCGTGTGCAGTGAATGGGAATATTTAGGGATAGGTATTTCTCACAGTAAGGAACGTCAAGGTTTTTTATGAGCTTGTATGTTGGGTTGTAGCTCGAGTTTCGAGTTCTGTGTACGTCTTCGTTGTGTGTGTGGGTTATCAGTGCCTCGCGGAGGTTGCTCCAGCCGAGTTGGCCCAGGTTTTGACTTTCCCATACTGATTCCCATCCCAGTTCCGAAAAGTGTTGGTGCATGAGAGAGGCCCAGTTGTATTTAACAATATTATTAGGTGACCTTTCCTGTAGTAGTAGTCTTTTTAGACAAATCTTGGGGTATCTTTGATCCTCCATGTTTTTGACCTTGAACCAAAATTTGGAAGCCCTCATCAGTACGTTGTCGCTCAGTCTCGTCATGCCAGTTTCAAGGCGTAGCATGTATCCTGGTGTGTTTCGTGGCAGTTCTAGTACACTACGAAGGTAGTTGTTTTGGACTTTGTCTAGATCTTCTTTATGCCGCAGTCCCCAAATACCGGAGCCGTAAAGTAGAGTAGAGGACACCACTCCATCGAAAAGTTTGTTTCTTGATTCCCACGAAGATATTTTGGCCGCCATGTATTTACGTCTTATTAAAAAGGGCAGTTTAATTTAAAAATAAAGCTTTTTTGTAGTTCTTAAACGTATGAATTTTTGGTATTAAATTTTTTTCCAATAAGCAAAACTTAAATTTTTTTTTAAGCTCTGAAAATTATCCATTTTGAGGTCATAAAAATTTGTTTTCTCAACTACCAGAACTTGAAATTTGTTTTTCAAGGACATTTTCTCAACCTATAGTTTCTATAGGTCTTAAAGTTATCCTTTTTTATGGCTTGGTAAATTTTTTGTCGTCAGTTTTTTTAGCCTCAAAAGTACACCACTTTAATATCTGCAGAGATATTCTGTGAATTATGTTTTCATGTTTTTAAATCTAAAAAGTATCTAATTTTATATCGTAATTGATGAAGATTTAAAATTCAAAATTTATTTAAGGTCCAAAAATTGAAAATTGTCTGAAAGGCTAAATGCACTATAAATTTAGGGTCTTCAAATTTATATTGATTTAAGGTCTTAACAATAACAAATCATTAAAAGTATAAAAATTCACAATTAATTAAGAATATTAATTGAAAAATTCACAATTTATAAGAGGTCCAAATCTTTTCAATTGATGGAAGGTCCAAAATTTCAAAATATATTTAAGGTCTAAAAATGCATAATTTATTGAATATCTAAAATTGTACAAAAATTCGCAATTATCTGAAAGCCAAAATTTACAAATAAATTTCAGAAATGGTTTAAGGTCCTAAAAATCACAACTGATTAAATTTTCAAAATTTCGTAATTTATTGAATGCTCAAAAGTTTAAAATTAATTCATAATTTATTAGAGGTCCAAAACTTTTCAATTGATGGAAGGTCCAAAAGTTCAAAATTTATTTAAGGTGTAAAAATTCGTAATTGTCTGAAAGCCAAAATTCACAATAAATTTAAGGTTTTAAAATTCATAATTGGTTTAAGGTCCTAAAGATCACACTGATTAAATGTTCAAAATTTCGTAATTGATTGAAGGCTCAAAAGTTGAAAATTTATTTAAGGTCTAAAGATTCGCAATCGACGGAAGGTATGAAATAAATGCTGGTGTTCCCCAGGGTTCGGTTCCTTTGGGTATATTATTCCTAGCCATCTTAGGAGTTTTTTTTTAAATCCTCACAATTTTTTAACTCGGATCTGTCAAAATTTTAAAACCTTCACACTCTTATGCAAATGCGCAATCTTCCGTTTGTTATTTTGCGATTATAAAGCAGACTTTATACAAAAAATGTTGTTCTTTTCCATTTTTCTACTTGAATAATTTTCATACGAAAAGTTTTCAATCGCAAATGAACATTTTGAGAAGGAAGCAAGTCTTATTATTGTTTAAATTACAAATTGAAACGTCAAACATATTTTTTAAAAAATCATTTTTAAATTACTATATACTCGTTTGGCGAGTACACATAGTCAAAAAGAACATTAAAAATATTTTTCAGGGTAGATCTACAAAAAACTATTTAATAATGGAAGGAATTCAATCATCCAGAAAACCTCACTTGATACATTTAATTTACAGAAATTTTGAAAACCAATAAGACAACCGCGAAAACTGTCCAATTGAGAATATTTCCGTTCGGAATGCTTTCGTACTGGAAGCAAAGTTACTTTCCAATTAGCCACCCCAACAGTAATTCATTTCAAAGTGGATCAATTAACAATTTGAAAATTAAACGACAAAAACCAGTGAGAATATTCACCAAGATGGGTGATAATTTTTAGTTATGAACTCATCCATGGGTCGGTATAATTGCTCGTAGTTCTTTCTATCATAAGAAAGTAAGAAGATTGAGAAAAACATTTTACATTGCCGACGATAAGGCCAAATAGAGTGCGTATGATGGGAGCACATTGATCCGAAACTGAAATTTCACTTGAAAATACGAATAGTTTCGATTATATTTCATGGCGTTCATCTTTGACCTCAGAAAAAATGATAAGCCAACAATGGCATAGTTGGTATGGTGCCATACCAGAGGCCAATAAGGTCGCCATTTTCATCGTAAAACACGTTTTTTTGTCTTTTCCGTCTTATTGGTCTTGGCGCGACGGAAATAGGAAAATTTCTGATTAGAAAAATTCTAAAATGTACACCAAATTTATGGTTAACAGTTCGTTTTGACGCAGGCACGGAACTGGGGTCCAAAATCTTAACAGAGAAAAACCTATTTTCATGTTAATTTTGCAAGTTTTTTGTTTTTGGTTTTTTTCCTTAAAAATGTTATTAGGTCTTTAAAGTTATTATGTCTTTAAAGTTGGATAAGGTTTTTTTTTGTTATGACCTTGAATTGTAAGGTCGCAAATCTGAGTAGTTGCTTAAAATTTTGTCGTTTCTTTCTCAAATGAATTATTGTCGATTTTATGGGATATTTTGAACTTTCAGAGAAATAATCTCTTATTTCCGATGCATTGAACAGAAATCATATTTTTAAAACAATTTCAATAATTCTGCTAATAAAATTTTTTTCTTCTTCGAAGAATGAAGATACCTAATTAGCAAAAAATATTACTTGGCGTACATTTTTGCACGAAGTAAATTTCATTTGCCCGTGAATCTTTCTTCTTAACTAAAAAAGCAAAGGATTCGATATAATAAAAAATAAAATTCAAAGAAATGCATTTTGAGGAATCATAATAAAAATATATTTATGCCCAAAAGAACAAAAATAATTTAACATTTTTTATCCAATAATTTATCTTATGCAAAAAAAAAAAATTTTAGTTTTTTACCAATTTTTTTTTATAACAATTTTTTATCCGCAGAATTTTTTGGTGAAAGTTCTTCTCCCAAATGGTCATTTTGAGTAAAATTTTTAAGCACCCAAGACATCTTAGGCAGTTTGGCATCACTGCATTAACAATTTCTACTGTCCTAAAGCCTGGAAAATAGGCATAATTTTTAATATTAAAAAAACTTGAGGTAGAGCGCAGCCATCCAACAACATCGACCTATATTACTTCTTCCCTTTTTGGTAAATGAATTTTGTAATGAAAATAAATTCGAAGTAGAACTTTTTCTACTAAACTGTAAACAGTCAACAGTTGCTAGTCTCCTAGATATAACCAAAGCCTTTCACACAGTTTGGCATAAGGGACTAGTACAAAAACTATGTAAACTTGATTTCCATCCACATATTACACTGATGCTGTACTCATTTCTTCAGGATAGATCATCTTGCGTTAGATTTCAGAGCACGACTTTCGAATTCTTTTTAATAGGTAAAGGAGTTCCACAAGGCTCGGTATTTGGTCCATTGCTGTATTCAATATACGAGGTCTGTTCAAAAAGTATTGCGAATTTTGAATTTCCGCGGGTTACGTATATTCGATTTTCAATTTTTTGTGACGTTATGTTGGTACTCATGTCTCTCACTTATGCCGACAAGTTCGGCCATTTTGAATATTCAGTTAATTTTTGACAGCTACTTTGTTACAGTTTTCTTCGAGTGCAGGTTTTGCTTACAGTTTTCTTCGAGTGCAGGGGCGCGGTGCATCATGAGTTCTTGCCACAGGATAGAACGGTCAATAAGGAATATTACCTACAAATTATACACAAGTTGAGCGAAGCAATCCACCAGAAACGCCCGGTTTTGCGGAAGAACAAAAATTGGCTTTTCCAGCATGATAACGCGCCTGCTCACGCATCGTTGCTTGTGCACGAATTTTTGGCCCAAAACTAATAATGCCGCAGCCACCGTATTTCCCAGATCTGGCCCCCCTGTGACTTTTTCTTGTTCCCGAAACAGATTCTTTGATCCATTTTTTGGAATGGGCAAAAATCGACGACGAGCCAAAACACGTGCAAGCAAAGCAGATGTCAAAAATTAACTGAACATTCAAAATGGCTGGTGTCCCTATTTAAGAAGCAGCTTAGTCGACCCGCGTATTTTTATGTGTAAATATTTCTATCCGTTAATTTTTGTGTGAAGCATTTTTTAGTTTTAAATATTAAACCTTTTTTTTTTAATGTAAAAAATAATTTAATATCGATCCCAAAAGTTTTTCTTTTGCGAATCTTCGAAGAATTGCTAAACTCAACAAGGGTACATCTGCTATACTTGACCTAACCTCTTTTCTATCACGGATGAAAGATGTATTATTTCCTATAGGGAAGTAACCACGTGCCCATTTGAGTGGAAGTCAAGGTGGCATACTCAAACGTGAAGCCCCTTTCAGGTTTCATAGATGGGCGGGAAAATTGGGGATAATTTAGGCCTGCCAAAGCGCTTGATCAAAAACAAGGTCAAGAAAGATTTTCCTCCGCTACTGTATCCGAACAAGGAAGCGGGAAATGTTGTACACATACGAGTACTAAGCTGATGAGCAGTTAGTAAGTCTATTCCAGCTTCTACCAATTAGAAGCTTTCATTTCTATAGAGAACAGTGGGCTGAATTGTTCCCACAAAAATCCCGAACCTGCGGCGCTTGCTAACATGATCAAAGGGTACTTTTTATGCCATTCCTGTGACGTTCAACCCATAAGTTGAACCTATATTTGAAATGAATGTCTCTTAACGCATACTTTCTTTTTGAATAGAGAAATCTTTCCATCGACACAACAACTCCTCTCTTTAATTTTCATATATAATCAAATATGCTCCACGAACTCTTAACCACCTCTAATTTCTATCGCCCAGTTCTAATTGGTAAGCTTGCGGCGATTCCCCAACCCACACGCAACATGAACTCGTCAAATAGCCTCATGGTCGTGGCGCGATACAGAATAAAATTTGTCAATCGTTCAATATTGATATTATTAAAATGGATAGAATTTTTTTGGTAATTTTTTTAATTATTTAATTTAAAGAAATTTTAAAAAATATTTTAAAAATTATGAAACACCCAAAAAAAAAAATTAAAACTTAAAAAAAAGTTTTCCCCCAAATGGCAGCTTTTTTCTTTAAAGCAAATACTCTCTGTGGGGGCTGATTATGTACGTAGGTAGTAGTAGTAATAATGATGTGGGTGACTGACTGTAGTAGGTTCGTTTTTTCTACTAAAATCAATTACGAGTTCGGAAACAATTTAGCAAAATTAAAAAATAAACGAAATCCAATCAAAGTCAATTTGTCAATTGATTTAATTGAAGCGAACGAACGAATTTTATTGGAAGCAAAAAAAAAAACAAAAAAAAACAACAAAAAAATGATAATAATAATAAATAGAAGAGAAAAAAAAATCAATACATAAGTAATAATTTTAATAACAATAAAGAATAGAATTAATCATGCTCGGAAATTCCAGTGACACATTGCGTACGTTTCTGCGGATAGTATTGATGCTCGATTACTGCCGGACAGTCTGGAATTTTCTACTTTTATAGGAAAAGAAATAGTAAAAATTTCAAGGACTACAGTTCAAAAATGGTCCCAGAGTTGGGTTTTAAATATCGAATGTTCGTCTTTTTTGAGTATTGATCCCCCTTGCCGTCGCCTTCCTGATCAAGACCTAATTTCCGGCTAATTGATGGCTCATTATCTAAAGATTCAAAAAATACTATTTAACAGTGTAAAGTATGTTCAGCTATAAAATTAATTTTTTTTTTATTATTATTTATTTGACAGGTTTTCATTTTTCTACATTTTTTGTACAATTTTTTTTTAACACATACATGCGTTAAATGTTTAGTCATGAGAACACAGTCGCTCCTATGGAGCACATAGCGGCACCAGAAAACTCCGTTAACTCTCCTCCGTCTGCCTCTGCCCTGGGTTCCTGCCTGAGGTACGGTCTTGAGGTACGGTCCGGATGCTTCCGTGAACTCTCTTTCATCTGCTTCTGCCTTTGGGTTTTTGCCTGCGGTACGGTCTTGGGTTTTCGCCTGAGGTACGGTTTTTGCCCTGAGTACGATGAAAGCCAAATGAGTTCTTGTCTGAGGTACGGTCCGGTTGATTCTTCTTGTGCTGTTTCTTGATAAGGTGGTTTTTATAGCTTGCGGCTTATCAGACCAGCGAAGCAACCTCCAGTGACGTTGGGGGACCATACGGACTACATATTATAAGGCTTGTAGTCAGGCCTTTCACCCCGGCACCAATGCCGAGATGGCGGCAGCGGGAATCGAACCCGCCACCTACCGAGTGTGAGTCAGCTATAAAATAGAGAAACACAATTCTGACGGCAGTTAAAATTTTACAACATTCACAATCTTAAGGAATTGTACAAAATTCCGACGCCGAACGGCAACTTCCGATTGTTTTATCGCCGAATAAGATCTTATTTGAATTTTGTCTTATGTGGCAGTAATATCTTTGTATCCTTATGTGGCAGGATTGTTGAAATTGAAACGAAAGGGAAGCTAAATACATATGTGAGGTTCAGTGAACTTAAGAATAGAAATAATCAACTAATTTAATGACGTTTCTTTACTGGTTGCTTCGGGCGAAATTCGGTTATTTTCGGCAGTAATTGTAGTTGTCGTTAATACTTGTGCTCGAAATTCTGTTTCTACTCCATAGTTAGTAGTTGTTACTCTCGGATACAGGAAAATGCGGGACTGTTAAAAATTCAGTCCTGTATGAACGGAGGAATTTTTAAATGAAATTTTTATAGTAAAATAAAAAAGCGACCATTTTGAAAAAAAAAATAATGCGTTTTTTTTTTTGAAATCCGAATACTTGATCGAGATTTGACAAGAAATGTACCAAAAGTGTTAGTACCAAAAATAATTACGTCATCGCTTATTTTAAAGAATACCTGGATTCTGTCTAAAGTATGACAAAAGCGGTGAGAAATCGTAACGCTTACATACTTTTATGAAGACTTTGCATTTTTGGAATGAATTTTTTTTTGTGTGCACATAATTGTTTTTGTTGACTAACTTACAATTTATATTTTTATATGCTGTTCCACTTTATAATTATGTTTTAATAAATAATATATAGTAAAATAAATAAAATGAAAATATATAATAATTAAATAAATATTTTAAAATTTGCAATATTGAAAGAATCTATTTGTTTACGCATAAACGACATCACATATGAAAATAGTTTTAAACGAACCGCTTCAATTGCATTTTGAAGTTTAAAATTAGCCCCAACGGATTTACGCCGTTTCTGTTACTTTGCAAATGGGTGTTCAAAAAGTTTGGGAAAATTTATTGAAATTTTATCTGCAACTAAACACACAAAAACTTATCGAATTCATATTCAATTTAATTATATTGAAAATAAAATACTTAACTGATAAGAAATTTTAAATTTAAAAAAAAACCAAAAGTAAAAAATTTAATTGAAATACGAGTAATGCTAAATAATTATAATTTATAAGTCATTGATTGTAGTTTTTTTTCTTTTTTTTTAATATGTAAAACAAGCAAATAAGTAGAATTAAAATTGTTATAATGAATTGCTAAATAATGGACATTTTTATTCCAGGTTCCTTTTCACACAGGTGCTCAGTTGTCTTCTAATAAGCTTTAGAGGAGATCATTATCGAATTAACAAAAGGGGCACTTCAGATATATTTTGGTCGCGGAGTGCCATGCTAAGGCGGTTGGTGTAGGCTAAGGAGAGCATTTTCATCTGAGACCAGGTCGTCGGTCGGCTTCACCCATTATTTTCTTTTCTTCTCTTTTTTTCTTGTATTTTTTTTTTTTTTTTTTGGTTTCCTTTGGGACTCTTCAATTCTTTTAATTTTTTTCTTGCCCTTTGAATTTTTTCTGTTTTTTTCTTTGAATTGTTTTATAATTTCTTTTTTCTTTCAATTATTTTTTCTTTGTTATTTTTTTCTTCTCTTCTCTAGAACTTAACACTCTCGATTATCCCCTTTATGTTTTGGCATGAATTTTTTTGAAATTTCACAATTTCTGAATTTTGGTCACCTATTTGCAATAGCTGACTCGCGAAGACTTGGCATTCCAGAACTAATATTTGCCATACAGAAAGAAAACAACTGCAAATCTAGGATTTATATTAAGTTGAATAATCATTATACCATATGTGTATGGCACCGCGAAACGAAGATTTTCGAACCCAGAATTTTTATTGAGCTCGATTGAAAATGGTGCCCATTTTGGATTTTTTATTTTTCGATTTTAGGATGAAATTTGTCATTCTCGGTTTAATCAAGCCCGTGGAAAAAAGCTTTTACATCCCGGAATTGTTATTGTTTCATTGAGTTTTGTTATCTCAAGGTACTTATTAACCCAGCAGCAGAGTATTTCTATTGAGCTGACGCAAAAAACGTTTGCTATTCCAGGACTAATATTTAGCAGTGGAACATTTTTTTTCAATCCAATATTTTTATTGATCTTCTATAAAGGTTTGCTAGTACAGAATTATATTATTTGGGTTGCGTAAAAAAGGATTTCAAAACCCCAATTTTTATTGAGTACGCGCAAAAAAAAGTTTGCTATCTTGATTTCGAAAATGAAGTTTTTCAGCCCGGGACTTTTATTGATCCCACGAAAGGAAGGTTTGCCGTCCCAGAATTATTATTTGGATTTCGAAAATGAAGTTTTTCAGCCCGAGACTTTTATTGATCCCACAAAAGGAAGGTTTGCCGTCTCAGAATAATTATTTGAACTTCGAAAAAGAAGTTTTTCAGGCCGGAACTTTGATCGATTCCACGAAAGGAAGGTTTGCCGTCCCAGAATAATTATTTGAACTTCGAAAAAGAATCTTTTCCGTCCGGGACTTTTATTGATTCCACGAAAGGAAGGTTTGCCGTCCCAGAATAATTATTTGAACTTCCAAAAAGAAGCTTTCCAACTCAGAATTTTGATTGAACTCCCACAAAAACGATTTTTTATCTTGATTCTCTTGTTAATCCGGCGGATAAAATGTTTGCTTTAGAATAATTTGTTCACTTTTCCCTTTTAAACTAATTGTTGCGTTATTTTTTCAAAAGATTGTTCCGAACTTTTTTTTTTTAAATTCTTTTTTTTACTTGGTTTTTTTTTTTCATTTCGGTTTCGTTTAAATTTTTTATACTATGTGCGTTTTGGTCTTGCTTTTAAAGAAATATTATTATTATTATTTTCTGCTGTTATTATAAACTTCTATTTAGTTTTGTACTCAATTACTTATTTATTTTATTTAAAAATGTTTTGTTTGCGTTTTACAAGTTTTTACTTAATTTTTTTTTTTTGATTTAAAAAAACAAACTATAAAATAGATAACTTTCTCTCATTTCTCTTTCAAAATAGTATTGATAAATTTTGATGTCAAAATAAGGACTGGTTTTAGTAGGCCGCCTTCAACAAACAATTGACCAAATTCGATGAGAACATTTCCCAGTTTTTGTAGCAGCTTCCCGACGATATCCTTGAGCGTTTTGAATATGGTTGGCAGTGAAGCTCTGGTCACAGGATTCAATATGGTCAGTTCAGAGTAACTGATAGGCTCTTCATCATGTGCTGTATTTGTGGAAACTGTTTTTTTTCATACGCATACAAACATACATGTGTATTGAAAAGAAAATGAAAATAAAAAAATTACAAATATTTCGAAATTGATTATTTAACAAAAAGAAAAAAAATCTTTCAGTTCATAATTTATTTGCTTCTCGTAAAAACTTTTATAAATTTTCGGTTTTTCTTCTTTAAAATTTGTTACCTAAAACTGCAACGACCACGAAAACTATTATTAAAAATTTCATTTTTTTCGCAACTTATTTGTCGATTATTTCCTCTTTATATGTTTTTTTTTCACTTGTACTTAATTATTATTAATTAAGTATGGATGATTTTGATTCTTAAGTGTACGTTTCAAAAATTGGAATAAGGCTCTACTACAGCTCAACCTTATTTAAGTCATTGCATTGATGGTGAAATGGTAAATGTGGGCTTATTAACGGAACGAGTATGTCACGATAATCGTGAACACGGTCAAAAATCATAAAATTTAAATCGTAATTTATTAGCCAAAAAATAAACAAAAAACAAGAATATTAAACAGGAGCAAAAAGTAGAAAAGAAATTAAAAGAACAATTCTGCCAACGACCCATAATGGGTTCGTAATGCTTGTACGTGCACGCGATTATTAGTTTTTCAATTTTTATTTATATTTTAATTATTTGAACTATTTTTATTATATTGCTCAATCATAAAATCAATTAATTACTAACGATTTAATTACTATTTATTATGTTAAACAAAACAAAACACAAGAAATGCATAAAATTTGCATATTATTGGTTTTTTCGTATTTCTTATAACAATACGCCTTCTTTTCTAAGGGTTTGGTTTCTAAAGATCCCACCTAAGACGTCGAACGCTGAGTCAAGTTCAAGGAAGACGTCAACACTGAATTTTATGCTTAGAAGATGTACCGAGTCTGTAGGAGCTGATATTTGTATTTTTTTTCTAAACTTTTGACGGTCTTTGCTTCCTAGGGACTGGCTAACATTCACTACACCATTCAGACAAAGTCTGTTTGAATGGACGAATATTAAACTTATTCCTTTCTGCCCTAAGAAGCCGATAGTTAGGCATTATTGATTCCAAAGAGCCTACACATACATTAAAATTTCCACAAACAAATTTTCCAGTTCGACTAGATCGATAGTCAATTTCCCGCTCACTACTTAGTGAATCGATTTGAATTCCAGCAAACAAAATAAAATCTTTTTACTTAGATTCGACTTTTTTGGACCTCAATTTTGAAATTTTTACAGAATGATCTTGATTCTGACGGGTGCTTATATTTTGAAACAGACGTGGCTTTTACGGACAGAAATATAATATCTTCTTAATGATACAATATTTCCGATTTTAATGGACTTCCGGTAGGATTTTCCTGTTTAAATGGTCGCTTTTTTTTATTGACCAACATTCTTTATTTAATTTGAACAAAATCAGATTATAACTTTTCAAGGGACTTTGGTCTGTTAAGACAGGATCCGCGTTTAGAAAGTAATGCTCAACTTTCCGTATCGGAATGGTCTTGGATTTTACAAGCTATTTCTTATATTTTGGGATATTGTGAATTAATGAAGTAGGTTTAGAAGAAATTGCTAAAACTGTCAAAAAATCAGCGCAATACTGTGATAGAAATTCCCAAAAATTTCCTACTAATAAGAGACCCGCCCAACCACATTTCTCAAGACCTATCTCAAGCTTTCGACCGATTATGGCGTTCTGGGCTTCTCTGGAACGTTAAGAGAATCCTTCTTACCCCATACTTCCTTGTTATCCAATCCTACCTGTCGGAGCAATGTTTTTAGGTGGCTGAGAATGTCGAACATTCTGAGATATCGCCAACCAACAATAAGACCCAACATAATATTCCAACTGCCAATAAAAACCTAACACTACCATCTTAGATCATCATCAAAATCCTATCATTCCATCCACCATCCTGCAAACTCATATTTACTTCCTTCACCAAAAGACAAAGTACGAGGTCTGTTCAAAAAGTATCGCGAATTTTGAATTTCCGCGGGTTACGTACATTCGATTTTCGATTTTTTGTAGCGTTACGTTGGTACTAATGTCTCTCACTTATGCCGACAAGTTCGGCCATTTTGAATGTTCAGTTAATTTTTGACAGCTGCTTTGTTTGCACGTGTTTTGACTCGTCTTCGATTTTTGCCCATTCCAAGAAGTGGATCAAAGAATCTGTTTCGGGAACAAGAAAAAGTCACATGGGACCAGATCTGGGCATTATTAGTGTGTTGTTTTTGGCAAAAAAAAAAGAATCTGTTTCGGGATTAAAGAAGATCAAAGAATCTGTTTCGGGAACAAGAAAAAGTCACATGGGGCCAGCGGTGGCTGCGGCATTATTAGTGTGTTGTTTTTGGCTAAAAATTCGCGCACAAGCAACGATGCCTGAGCAGGGGCGTTATCATGCTTATGTTGGATTATGTTGGTGGCGTTATGTTGGTACTAATGTCTCTCACTTATGCCGACAAGTTCGGCCATTTTGAATGTTCAGTTAATTTTTTACAGCTGCTTTGCTTGCACGTGTTTTGACTCGTCTTCGATTTTTTCCCATTTTCGACCAAAAACAGCATCGCATTAACATAGCTGTTGGACTCTGTCCGCGACGACCCAAATTTGTTCCAGATGTTCATAACTTTTTTATTTTCTTTAACAGTTTTCTTCGATTGCAGGGGCGTGGTGCATCATGAGTGTAATGTGACATTAAAGCGATGTCATCAAAAAAATAACATGGCCATCAAATGTACAAAGTAACACGTAATATTAATAAGCATTGAATAAATCTAATAATTAAATAATAAATAAATGTGTTATTTATTATTTCGCATGCATATTACAATGAGTTCTTGCCACATGGTAGAACGGTCAATAAGGAATATTACCTGCAAGTTATGCGCAAGGTGCGCGAAGCAATCCGCCAGAAACGCCCGGATTTGTGGAAGAAAATAAATTGGTATTTGCAGCATGATAACGCCTCTGCTCACGCATCGTTGCTTGTGCGTGAATTTTTGGCCAAAAACAACACTCTAATAATGCCGTAGCCACCGTATTCCCCAAATCTGGCCCCCCTGTGGCTTTTTCTTGTTCCCTAAACAGATTCTTTGATCCATTTTTTGGAATGGGCAAAAATCGACGACGAGCCAAAACACGTGCAAGCAAAGCAGCTGTCAAAAATTAACTGAACATTCAAAATAGCCGAACTTGTCGGCATAAGTGAGAGACATTAGTACCAACTCAATGCCACAAAAAAATCAAAATCGAATATACGTAACCCGCGGAAATGCAAAATTCGCGATACTTTTTGAACATACCTCGTATTTTGACAAACGATTAACATGGAACGCAAATAAAAAACTTAAAATAACTTAATTTAACGGACGATACAAGCGGCTGCTGTGATTTTTAGATGCTAGATCAAAGCTAACAATCGATAGAAAATTGCTTCTTTACAATACAGTACTGAAACCAATCTGGACGTACGGACTTGAACTTCGAGGTTCTACGAAGCACTCCAAATCCCTTCCAATCCAAGCACTATAATCTAGAATCCTACGTAAAATCGTCAATGCCACATATTATGTTCGTAATATTGTTATCTACCGTGATCGTGACCGGTTACAAAAGCATTTCATTCGTGGCTAAGTAATCATTATAATCCTCTTGTTCAAGTGCTATCCTCAACTAACATCGTCATAAGCAGCCAACGACGTCTTAAAAGGCAATGTCCTCGTGACTTTTTAATCTCTTAAAATAATTACGACAGGCAGAGAAACATCGATGAGTCTTTACTTCTTCAGCATACTTTCCCGTCAAAATGCCCTTGTTAACACATCTGCTTGTTACAAAAACTTGTGGTTGTAGATATTTATAATGAAGATTTTTTTCAATTATCGCCAATCACAATTTTATTCATTCGTAACGGTTTACTTCACTGATTTCAGATAGATTGTTCGGAAAACTTGAGCAGATATCTCCAAGACCCTAACTAGGAACCTTAAATATAACTCGGAAAAACTAAAATAGATAATTCAAAAGCTGCAGATATCTTAGAAGGCGCAGATATCTTAGAAGTCGCAGATACCTTAGAAGCCACAGATATCTTAGAAGCCGCAGATACCTTAGAAGCCGCAGATACCTTAGAAGCGCCAGATATCCTAGAAGCCGCAGATACCTTAGAAGCCACCACCAATACATTGTATATACAAGAAATCAACGATTTTTCGGAACTTAGCTGTGCAATTGACAACAAAGTTGGTAACAGCCAATTTTTGTGCAAGGCCTACATAAAAGGTTTTGCAGTATAAACCAAAATAAGTGAAGCCTATCTTACAGTACTTGGATGAATCAAAGGCAAATTTTCATAGGTATCAAGGTGAGAGATAAAAAGCAATTTAAAGTGGTGATCAGACATCTGTACCACACAACACCGATTGATGATATTAGAAATGAATTGCAGCAGCTTGGATATAAGGTTTGTAGCATTTCTAATGTCAAACGAGGAGTAAAACTAGTTCCTTTGCAACTTTTCTTTGTGTCTTTAGCCGGCAAAAAATATTGTACACATTTTGAATGTAAACACGCTAGTTTTCAAAAAAAATTAAAGTTAAAGAGTCATATCCTTAATAGGGCATTGTCCAGTGGCAGAGGTCGTCATACTAAAATTTAATGCCGGCACGCATCAAAGTGCTGGGAAGTATTTAGCTTCCGAGTGCACAAAATCAAAACAAACTCCGGCTAAATGTGCGCTTTGTGAAGGTTACCACCCAGCCATTTAAAAGGGTTTCTCGACATACAAAAAACGGCATCGACAGAAGAGAAACAATAAACAATTAACTACAATTCCACGTTCCATTCAAGATAACTAACTTATCTTTTGCTGCTGTCGTATCTGGAGCAACTAGCAACCAACAACAGTCACAGCAGCTTGAACCATCACTCCAACATCAAACGCAACCGCACCATCAATATCAATACAAACAGCACCAACAACAGCAACTCTAACAGAAACAGCAACAGTAACTGTAACTGTAACAGTAACTGTAACAGTAAATGTAACAGTAACTGTAACAGTAACTATAACAGTAACTGTAACAGTAAGTGTAACAGCAACTGTAACAGTAACTGTAACAGCAACTGTAACAGTAACATCATCAGCATCAACAACCTTTACAATATTTATACACACGATATTCCTCGTCTCAGTGATATCCTAACCGCAACATATGCGGACGATACAGCCATCCTTACACACCACACAGATTTTTCCACAGCTGTCGATATCGTACAGAACCACATCTGCTCTTTAAAAGAACTGGTTCAAAAGGTGGAGAGTGGGGGTAAATTAACAAAAATCTGCTCATGTTACTTTCACAATCTGCCAGAACAAATTCTTCATGTAACCCTACCCGGCAGTAATATTCGACTCACGAGCACGCGTTACCTTGGACTCATATTCGACAAACAGTTGATCTGGAACCCTCTCACGAAAACTAAAATAAGTGAGCTTAACGGAAGATACAAACAATTACTACGACTCCCTAGACAATAGGTCAAAACTGACATTAAAAAGTAAATTATTACTACACGATACGGTACTGAAACCGATATGGCATGCGTACTAGAACCTTGGGGTTCGACTAACCATTCTAATCCACTTTGAATCCAAATCCTACAATCACGAATCCTTCGGAAAATTGTCAATGCTTCCTTTTTTGCACGAATCACTGTTATCCATCGTTACCTAAATGTTGTTTCGTGAACTGTGCACCCCCCGTTATAAAAAGTTCCATTCGCATCTATCCTACCATCCTAATTCTTTCGCAAGAGAACTGTTCACTCCCATCCTTCCATTATACACCTATCGATGTTTAAAATGGAGATGACAGCGAGATTTTTTAAAATTATTGTGAAATAAATCGTCCCATTTTTAAGGTAACATCGATGAGTGTTTTCCTTTTTATGTCTTCATGTCTTTGTATTTGCATTTATAAAAAATCTGCTACAGAAATCTAGTAAATTTTTCTACAACTACTTAAAAATCTGTAAGTATTTATAGAAAATATTTAAATAAAAAAAAAATTACATGAAATGATAACAAACCGTCATAAATCGAACCAATTTTTTCTCCTTTAAAAGTTTATTGGTGTTGATATTTTCTCTTTTCAACTTTTTCACTAAAAAAATTTAGAGGCAATATTTTTTGGTGTTCAATAATCTGGCATCTGCCGATACGATATCTTTTAATTAAAAAAGTTTTATAAGTCATTTAAATAAAAAAAAACTCAATAGTAAACATATTAAATTATAACATTTTGAAAAAAAACCAATTCATTAAAAAAACGGTAATTTACAAAATGCACTTATATCCGCCATTAATATATAATACTCAAATACAAGATCGTCATTTATATTTTTCCTTCTCTCTTTTCAAATTGCCTTTATTCTTTTTCTGGTTAAAATATATTCTTTTAATAACTCATATTTTTTATTTAAATTGTCACTTTTATAAGTAATAATAAAATATTTGTTTTCCTCCTCTTTTCATTTATTTTTATTTCATTTTAAAATTTTCTTTTCAATTTGCTTACATTTCATGTTATTTATATCTTTTCTCGTAGTTAATTTTTAGGAATTTAATACTTAAGTTCGTTTGGTGTTTCGTTCGCTGTTGTTGTTTTTGTTGCATTCGAATTATTTTAAATTTTACTGACGATTATTTATGAATTTTGTATATATCTTCTTTTTATTTTAAATTTAGAAAAAATTTCAATTTAGTTTCCTTCTTCCAATATAAATGCAATATTTTCCTTTGCTTTTGTTATTAAAATAGTATTTAAATTACAAGTTTATTTATTTGTGAATTTAAGAATCTATTAATCTAATTTTTTATTTATATTCTTGGATTTATAATGAATAGCGAACGTTTTTTTTCAAATTCTGGTCTAATCTTCTCTCATTGGGTTAGAATTCAAAAATTGATGCAAGATATCTGGAAACTGATTACGCATCTCAATCACCAAGTCGTTAGTCCTGTTGATAATAATTTTATGAAATTAGAATACATATTCACACAAAAAAATTAAGAAACAAACATAAATAAAATGTATTAAAAAAAGTAACGTTATTAAAACTTAATATTCAAATTACTATTTCAGCCGTTTTAATTTTAACATGAAAATAACTGTTCCCGACTGGAGTTTAAAATTCTGAGTTGTTTTCTTTAAAGATGAAATAGTTTATTTATAAATTATCGTGTATTTATTCCATGTATTGCCGATACTCGATTTCAGCTTTATCAAACATTTACGAGACTATAGCTTTTTTTGATTATGAAACTTTTTCATATAAATTATTTTGCAATGATCTATCTGACCAAAAAATGATCGTGAATCAGATTTTTAAAATATAAAACTTAAATTTACAGTAAGATGGCTTTTCATGCTTCGATTATCCAAAATCAAGTTTTGAAAATTGTACACAATTTTATTTCGAACTGAGAATTTTAGCAAATTATCAGACTAAATAGAGATTGAATAACCTTTACTGGATTTAACGGAGTTTTCAAAATTAATGTTCCATGTTCATTGGTTTCTTGCCAAAATATTCACGATTGAAGCAAGTGATGAAATATTAAATAAAGTTCGCCGATAAAATTTTATTTTTGTGCTATTAACATACAGAAATTGTGTCCCCAATCATGCACTCTAAATGGACTTACGTGTACAACAGGCAGTAAAATAATAGAAAGTTATAATCACGACTTGATATTTGAAATGTTAAATAAAATTAAATAAAAATTTCAGCTATAAAAATAAACTCACAGTTGCACAATTTCGTCTTGATTTAAACTGGGACTGTAATGAGATATTGGAACAAGAAAGCATTATTAAAATAAGAAAGTACAAGTAATGTATTGTAATCAAAGTCATTTATAAGGAAAATATAACTTACATTCCACCAATGGTATCTACTGATAGTGCTGATACTATATCTGAAATTGTATTTCTAAAATTTGGGAATGGCATATTCAAATTCAATTCGGCATTTTCTAAATTATGCTGATAAGCCTCATTTTCTGGCTCCAATTCCAACGCTTTTTTATATGCTTCAACCGCTTTGTCGAACTTTTGTAAGTTGGAATATGCCAGTCTATTATTATTAGAAAAGAGAATAAACGTAATTTTATTTTCCAAAAAAAAAATTTTATTTACTGAAAATAAAAATACAAAAATTTTATTTGTGTCTCATGATACCCAAATATGTTAAAATGAAAAAATTTACTATAAAAAAGAAAACTACTGAAAACAAAAATACGTACTTTTTAAAATAAATGTAAAAAAAGGAAAGAGTTTAAACGAAATTAAATAAATACAAACCCCATTCGACCATACGCTTTACCATAATTTGGATTGTACACAAGCGACATTTGACAATCGACAAGTGCTCTTTTAAAATCTTGTAAACGTAATCTGGCTGCGGCACGATTACAATAGAAAACTGAATTTGTGGCATCTAAGCTTATGGCTCTGGAAAATAGATAAGAAAAGTACAATTAAATATTATAACAAAATTTATTCATAAGTAAGTATATTCATTTTTTATATTAATTAATTAAGAATAGTATTAATAGAAGATAAGCTCCTAAAGAGACAAGTCAGACGTGGAAGTAAATACTCTAAAATAAATCAGATTTGTATGTCATAAATGCAATGCAAACAATGATCAAACTATAATTCAAAACATAGATTTCGTAAGAACCCGATTATTTTTAAATTCATTTTCATAACTTCTATCCCTTAAATCAAATAAAGAAATTTTAATGCGAAATTCAGCAAAAAAATTCATTCGTTTGTAAGACGCTTTTAGTAGTGGATCTAACTTTGGTTTAATTGTCCGACTGAAACAACCACTCTGAACTAACTTAACTTAAAATCTAAGACGCTCTTATACATGTGCTAGGCGGAGCTATACGCCCACTAAAGCCCTTTGCGAAAATATTAAGCTTAACTGTAATTTGACCAGATAAAAGGTATATAAAATATCATACCTGAACGATGACGTATAAAAGTGCAGACACACATTTGTAAAAAAGAAATGAACGGTTGTCTGAACTCATGGTTTTTTATGGATATTTGCGTCTTATTTTTTGAAATGCAATCTGTAACTTATGTGTACGTGGAATTTTCTTTTTCGAATACGAAAGGACTAATTAACTGATTGACGGCCTACAATATAGAATTTTAATAGTATTTTTATACAAAATCGTTCGTCATTTTTAAATATTTATTATTGTCAATTACAAAAATTGTGTCGGAGTAATGCAACTTACTAATCGACTAGGAAATGCCGACACGTTATCAGGCAGTAGAAAATATATGGAATATTTCACAAATGCGTCGAAATGCAGTTTCCCATCGCATGTCTCTATGCGAATTGGTCAGCCCAGGAACCATTAGCGGTCAATTATATTTAACAGAAAATATGTAAAATCTAAAAATTACAATTGAGATTGAAGCAATTTCGGATAACTTACTTGTCATAGTAATTTACCGCTTCGTCAAACTTCCCCTCCTTCATTAGACGATTGCCTTCATTTTTAATCTCCTCAGCTTTCTGCTTTCGATCCTCGGTAACATCAATGCCTGCAGTACGAAATAATTCGTACAAGTTAATGTTATCGGCAGCATTTCCAGTCGAAGACATTTCTGCATCTTCAACAGAGGAGGATATTTCGCATACGGCCTCGAGGCATTGCACCGCCACTTTCAAACTTTCTGTTACGTCCGAACTAAATTTTTGTTCAAGAATTTGTTTCTTAATAGAATTCGTGAAGCACTTCACATAGGACTTAAAGTCGTTCTGAGACATATTTGATTTACTTCTACACAATTATTCAAAATAAAGTGTTGCTGGTACAAATATTCCCCGATCGAAAAAACAAACGAATCACACTCGAACTTCGTCGTAAATAATAAAGAACGCGTGCCTCTAGCAATAATGAAAATCTAAATGTCTCGTTCTCACTTATTAAAATATCATTGTCACGATGAGAGGAGAGTGAGTACGGAATGTTGCAATTAATTTATGACGTGGAATGAGTTCTCTTTATCACCTTATTCAATATTGAATAAGGTGATAAAGAGAACTCATTCCACGTCATAAATGTAATTCAAATATGATCAAACTGTAAATGGAAAAAATTAGATTTCGTTCTTAGAATTACGACATATCAAATTATCTTTAAATTCATTATCATAACCCTTCGTCTGGTTAAAATATTCTTTTTCAAAATTCATATTTTCTAATTACCGTTTTTTTTATTAAAAAATTGCCAACTTTTATAAGTAGTAATAATAAAATATTTTTTACTTCTTTTTATATATCTTTTATTAAACAATGTTTTTCTTTTCTTCCATCACATATTTTTAGTGCTCAGTCCATCATTGATACAAATGATCCTGTTGTTTTTACATGCAAAATTGTGGTAACTAAACAAAATCTTTTTAATATTTTTAACTCGTCTTGTGATTCTGCTAATAGTTTTTAATTTAACGTCTTTGCATGCTTTTGTTAAATAAATTTGACGATTTCATAAAGATGAAAGAATGAAACAATATGATATAAAATCACGTGCACATAGTCATTCATTAGCATAATTTACATTTGTCGTTTATGTTTACTTTTATTATCATTAGTTTTGTTTCCATTTTTGATTATATTGTATAATTGTTTTCCTCTGTCAAAAAAAGGTAGAAGCAAAATCCTAGATGGCGAATATCTATTTTCATTTATATTTATTTCGTTTTTAAACTTTCTTTTTAATTTGCTGACATTTCATGTATTTTTATCTCTTTTCGTAGTTACTTTTTAGGAATTTAATACTTAAGTTCGTTTGGTTTTTCGTTCGCTGTTGTTGTTTTTGTTGCATTCGAATTATTTTAAATTTTACTGACGATTGTTTATAAATTTTGTATATATCTTATTTTTATTTTAAATTTTGAAAAAATTTCAATTTAGTTTCCTTCTTCCAATATAAATGCAATATTTTCCTTTGCTTTTGTTATTAAAATAGTATTAAAATTATTACAAGTTTATTTATTTGTGAATTTAAGAATCTATTAATCTAATTTTTTATTTATATTCTTGGATTAAAAATGAATAGCGAACGTTTTTTTCAAATTCTGGTCTAATCTTCTCTCATTGGGTTAGGATTCAAAAATTGATGGAAGATATCTGGATACTGATTACGCATCTCAGTCATCAAGTCGTTAGTCCTGTTGATGATAATTTTATGAAATTAGTATACATATTCACACAAAAAAATTAAGAAACAAACATAAATAAAATATATTAAAAAAAAGTAACGTTATTAAAACTTAATATTCAAATTACTGTTTCAGCCGTTTTAATTTTAACATGAAAATAACTGTTCCCGACTGGAGTTTAAAATTCTGAGTTGTTTTCTTTGAAGATGAAATAGTTTATTTATAAATTATCGTGTATTTATTCCATGTATTGCCGATACTCGATTTCAGCTTTATCAAACATTTACGAGACTATAGCTTTTTTTGATTATGAAACTTTTTCATATAAATTATTTTGCAATGATCTATCTGACCAAAAAATGATCGTGAATCAGATTTTTAAAATATAAAACTTAAATTTACAGTAAGATGGCTTTTCATGCTTCGATTATCCAAAATCAAGTTTTGAAAATTGTACAATTTTATTTCGAACTAAGAATTTTAGCAAATTATCAGACTAAATAGAGATTGAATAACCTTTACTGGATTTAACGGAGTTTTCAAAATTAATGTTCCATGTTCATTGGTTTCTTGCCAAAATATTCACGATTGAAGCAAGTGATGAAATATTAAATAAAGTTCGCCGATAAAATTTTATTTTTGTGCTATTAACATACAGAAATTGTGTCCCCAATCATGCACTCTAAATGGACTTACGTGTACAACAGGCAGTAAAATAATAGAAAGTTATAATCACGACTTGATATTTGAAATGTTAAATAAAATTAAATAAAAATTTCAGCTATAAAAATAAACTCACAGTTGCACAATTTCGTCTTGATTTAAACTGGGACTGTAATGAGATATTGGAACAAGAAAGCATTATTAAAATAAGAAAGTACAAGTAATGTATTGTAATCAAAGTCATTTATAAGGAAAATATAACTTACATTCCACCAATGGTATCTACTGATAGTGCTGATACTATATCTGAAATTGTATTTCTAAAATTTGGGAATGGCATATTCAAATTCAATTCGGCATTTTCTAAATTATGCTGATAAGCCTCATTTTCTGGCTCCAATTCCAACGCTTTTTTATATGCTTCAACCGCTTTGTCGAACTTTTGTAAGTTGGAATATGCCAGTCTATTATTATTAGAAAAGAGAATAAACGTAATTTTATTTTCCAAAAAAAAAATTTTATTTACTGAAAATAAAAATACAAAAATTTTATTTGTGTCTCATGATACCCAAATATGTTAAAATGAAAAAATTTACTATAAAAAAGAAAACTACTGAAAACAAAAATACGTACTTTTTAAAATAAATGTAAAAAAAGGAAAGAGTTTAAACGAAATTAAATAAATACAAACCCCATTCGACCATACGCTTTACCATAATTTGGATTGTACACAAGCGACATTTGACAATCGACAAGTGCTCTTTTAAAATCTTGTAAACGTAATCTGGCTGCGGCACGATTACAATAGAAAACTGAATTTGTGGCATCTAAGCTTATGGCTCTGGAAAATAGATAAGAAAAGTACAATTAAATATTATAACAAAATTTATTCATAAGTAAGTATATTCATTTTTTATATTAATTAATTAAGAATAGTATTAATAGAAGATAAGCTCCTAAAGAGACAAGTCAGACGTGGAAGTAAATACTCTAAAATAAATCAGATTTGTATGTCATAAATGCAATGCAAACAATGATCAAACTATAATTCAAAACATAGATTTCGTAAGAACCCGATTATTTTTAAATTCATTTTCATAACTTCTATCCCTTAAATCAAATAAAGAAATTTTAATGCGAAATTCAGCAAAAAAATTCATTCGTTTGTAAGACGCTTTTAGTAGTGGATCTAACTTTGGTTTAATTGTCCGACTGAAACAACCACTCTGAACTAACTTAACTTAAAATCTAAGACGCTCTTATACATGTGCTAGGCGGAGCTATACGCCCACTAAAGCCCTTTGCGAAAATATTAAGCTTAACTGTAATTTGACCAGATAAAAGGTATATAAAATATCATACCTGAACGATGACGTATAAAAGTGCAGACACACATTTGTAAAAAAGAAATGAACGGTTGTCTGAACTCATGGTTTTTTATGGATATTTGCGTCTTATTTTTTGAAATGCAATCTGTAACTTATGTGTACGTGGAATTTTCTTTTTCGAATACGAAAGGACTAATTAACTGATTGACGGCCTACAATATAGAATTTTAATAGTATTTTTATACAAAATCGTTCGTCATTTTTAAATATTTATTATTGTCAATTACAAAAATTGTGTCGGAGTAATGCAACTTACTAATCGACTAGGAAATGCCGACACGTTATCAGGCAGTAGAAAATATATGGAATATTTCACAAATGCGTCGAAATGCAGTTTCCCATCGCATGTCTCTATGCGAATTGGTCAGCCCAGGAACCATTAGCGGTCAATTATATTTAACAGAAAATATGTAAAATCTAAAAATTACAATTGAGATTGAAGCAATTTCGGATAACTTACTTGTCATAGTAATTTACCGCTTCGTCAAACTTCCCCTCCTTCATTAGACGATTGCCTTCATTTTTAATCTCCTCAGCTTTCTGCTTTCGATCCTCGGTAACATCAATGCCTGCAGTACGAAATAATTCGTACAAGTTAATGTTATCGGCAGCATTTCCAGTCGAAGGCATTTCTGCATCTTCAACAGAGGAGGATATTTCGCATACGGCCTCGAGGCATTGCACCGCCACTTTCAAACTTTCTGTTACGTCCGAACTAAATTTTTGTTCAAGAATTTGTTTCTTAATAGAATTCGTGAAGCACTTCACATAGGACTTAAAGTCGTTCTGAGACATATTTGATTTACTTCTACACAATTATTCAAAACAAAGTGTTGCTGATACAAATATTCCCCGATCGAAAAAACAAACGAATCACACTCGAACTTCGTCGTAAATAATGAAGAACGCGTGCCTCTAGCAATAATGAAAATCTAAATGTCTCGTTCTCACTTATTAAAATATCATTGTTACGATGAGAGGAGAGTGAGTACGGAATGTTGCAATTAATTTATGACGTGGAATGAGTTCTCTTTATCACCTTATTCAATATTGAATAAGGTGATAAAGAGAACTCATTCCACGTCATAAATGTAATTCAAATAATGATCAAACTGTAAATGGAAAAAATTAGATTTCGTTCTTAGAATTACGACAAATCAAATTATCTTTAAATTCATTATCATAACCCTTCGTCTGGTTAAAATATTCTTTTTCAAAATTCATATTTTCTAATTACCGTTCTTTTTTATTAAAAGATTGCCAACTTTTATAAGTAGTAATAATAAAATATTTTTTACTTCTTTTTATATATCTTTTATTAAACAATGTTTTTCTTTTCTTCCATCACATATTTTTAGTGCTCAGTCCATCATTGATACAAATGATCCTGTTGTTTTTACATGCAAAATTGTGGTAACTAAACAAAATCTTTTTAATATTTTTAACTCGTCTTGTGATTCTGCTAATAGTTTTTAATTTAACGTCTTTGCATGCTTTTGTTAAATAAATTTGACGATTTCATAAAGATGAAAGAATGAAACAATATGATATAAAATCACGTGCACATAGTCATTCATTAGCATAATTTACATTTGTCGTTTATGTTTACTTTTATTATCATTAGTTTTGTTTCCATTTTTGATTATATTGTATAATTGTTTTCCTCTGTCAAAAAAAGGTAGAAGCAAAATCCTAGATGGCGAATATCTATTTTCATTTATATTTATTTCGTTTTTAAACTTTCTTTTTAATTAACTGACATTTCATGTATTTTTATCTCTTTTCGTAGTTACTTTTTAGGAATTTAATACTTAAGTTCGTTTGGTTTTTCGTTCGCTGTTGTTGTTTTTGTTGCATTCGAATTATTTTAAATTTTACTGACGATTGTTTATAAATTTTGTATATATCTTATTTTTATTTTAAATTTTGAAAAAATTTCAATTTAGTTTTCTTTTTCCAATATAAATGCAATATTTTCCTTTGCTTTTGTTATTAAAATAGTATTAAAATTATTACAAGTTTATTTATTTGTGAATTTAAGAATCTATTAATCTAATTTTTTATTTATATTCTTGGATTTAAAATGAATAGCGAACGTTTTTTTTTCAAATTCTGGTCTAATCTTCTCTCATTGGGTTAGGAGGTGAACTTTCACTGTTCGGCTGATTTAGAAGTCTTCTCATATTCAAAAATTGATGGAAGATATCTGGATACTGATTACGCATCTCAGTCATAAAGTCGTTAGTCCTGTTGATAAATAATAACTTTATGAAATTAGAATACATATTCACACAGAAGAATTAATAAACAAACATAAATAAAATGTATTTAAAAAAAGTAACGTTATTAAAACTTAATATTCAAATTACTGTTTCAGCCGTTTTAATTATAACATGAAAATAACTGTTCCCGATTGGAGTTTAAAATTCTGAGTTGTTTTCTTTGAAGATGAAATAGTTTATTTATAAATTATCGTGTATTTATTCCATGTATTGCCGATATTCGATTTCAGCTTTATCAAAAATTTACGAGACTATAGCTTTTTTGATTATGGAACTTTTTCATATAAATTATTTTGCAATGATCCGACCAAAAAATGATCGTGAATCAGATTTTTAAAATATAAAACTTAAATTTACAGTAAGATGGCTTTTCATGCTTCGATTATCCAAAATCAAGTTTTGAAAATTGTACAATTTTATTTCGAACTAAGAATTTTAGCAAATTATCAGACTAAATAGCGATTGAATAACCTGTACTGGATTTAACGGAGTTTTCGAAATTAATGTTCCATGTTCATTGGTTTCTTGCCAACATATTCACGATTGAAGCAGGTGATGAAATATTAAATAAAGTTCGCCGATTAAATTATACTTTGTGATATTAGCATACAGGAATTGTGTCCCCAATCATGCACTCTAAATGGACTAACGTGTACAACAGGCAGTAAAATAATAGAACGTTATAATCACGACTTGATATTTGAAATGTTAAATAAAATTAAATAAAAAATTAAGCTATAAAAATAAACTCACAGTTGCACAATTTCGTCTTGATTTGCACTGGCACTGTAATGAGATATTGAAACAAGAAAGCATTATTAAAATGAGAAAAAGTACAAGTAATATTGATTATAATAAAACTTATTTAAAAGGAAAATATAACTTACTTTCTATCAATAGCTGAATGTCCTAATAGTTCTGATACTATATCTGAAATTGTATTTCTAAAATTTGGGAATGGCATATTCAAATTCAATTCGGCATTTTCTAAATTATGCTGATAAGCCTCATTTTCTGGCTCCAATTCCACCGCTTTTTTATATGCTTCAACCGCTTTGTCGAACTTTTGTAAGTTGGAATATGCCAGTCTATTATTATTAGAAAAGAGAATAAACGTAATTTTATTTTCCAAAAAAAAAATTTTATTTACTGAAAATAAAAATACAAAAATTTTATTTGTGTCTCATGATACCCAAATATGTTAAAATGAAAAAATTTACTATAAAAAAGAAAACTACTGAAAACAAAAATACGTACTTTTTAAAATAAATGTAAAAAAAGGAAAGAGTTTAAACGAAATTAAATAAATACAAACCCCATTCGACCATACGCTTTACCATAATTTGGATTGTACACAAGCGACATTTGACAATCGACAAGTGCTCTTTTAAAATCTTGTAAACGTAATCTGGCTGCGGCACGATTACAATAGAAAACTGAATTTGTGGCATCTAAGCTTATGGCTCTGGAAAATAGATAAGAAAAGTACAATTAAATATTATAACAAAATTTATTCATAAGTAAGTATATTCATTTTATATATTAATTAATTAAGAATAGTATTAATAGAAGATAAGCTCCTAAAGAGACAAGTCAGACGTGGAAGTAAATACTCTAAAATAAATCAGATTTGTATGTCATAAATGCAATGCAAACAATGATCAAACTATAATTCAAAACATAGATTTCGTAAGAACCCGATTATTTTTAAATTCATTTTCATAACTTCTATCCCTTAAATCAAATAAAGAAATTTTAATGCGAAATTCAGCAAAAAAATTCATTCGTTTGTAAGACGCTTTTAGTAGTGGATCTAACTTTGGTTTAATTGTCCGACTGAAACAACCACTCTGAACTAACTTAACTTAAAATCTAAGACGCTCTTATACATGTGCTAGGCGGAGCTATACGCCCACTAAAGCCCTTTGCGAAAATATTAAGCTTAACTGTAATTTGACCAGATAAAAGGTATATAAAATATCATACCTGAACGATGACGTATAAAAGTGCAGACACACATTTGTAAAAAAGAAATGAACGGTTGTCTGAACTCATGGTTTTTTATGGATATTTGCGTCTTATTTTTTGAAATGCAATCTGTAACTTATGTGTACGTGGAATTTTCTTTTTCGAATACGAAAGGACTAATTAACTGATTGACGGCCTACAATATAGAATTTTAATAGTATTTTTATACAAAATCGTTCGTCATTTTTAAATATTTATTATTGTCAATTACAAAAATTGTGTCGGAGTAATGCAACTTACTAATCGACTAGGAAATGCCGACACGTTATCAGGCAGTAGAAAATATATGGAATATTTCACAAATGCGTCGAAATGCAGTTTCCCATCGCATGTCTCTATGCGAATTGGTCAGCCCAGGAACCATTAGCGGTCAATTATATTTAACAGAAAATATGTAAAATCTAAAAATTACAATTGAGATTGAAGCAATTTCGGATAACTTACTTGTCATAGTAATTTACCGCTTCGTCAAACTTCCCCTCCTTCATTAGACGATTGCCTTCATTTTTAATCTCCTCAGCTTTCTGCTTTCGATCCTCGGTAACATCAATGCCTGCAGTACGAAATAATTCGTACAAGTTAATGTTATCGGCAGCATTTCCAGTCGAAGGCATTTCTGCATCTTCAACAGAGGAGGATATTTCGCATACGGCCTCGAGGCATTGCACCGCCACTTTCAAACTTTCTGTTACGTCCGAACTAAATTTTTGTTCAAGAATTTGTTTCTTAATAGAATTCGTGAAGCACTTCACATAGGACTTAAAGTCGTTCTGAGACATATTTGATTTACTTCTACACAATTATTCAAAACAAAGTGTTGCTGATACAAATATTCCCCGATCGAAAAAACAAACGAATCACACTCGAACTTCGTCGTAAATAATGAAGAACGCGTGCCTCTAGCAATAATGAAAATCTAAATGTCTCGTTCTCACTTATTAAAATATCATTGTTACGATGAGAGGAGAGTGAGTACGGAATGTTGCAATTAATTTATGACGTGGAATGAGTTCTCTTTATCACCTTATTCAATATTGAATAAGGTGATAAAGAGAACTCATTCCACGTCATAAATGTAATTCAAATAATGATCAAACTGTAAATGGAAAAAATTAGATTTCGTTCTTAGAATTACGACAAATCAAATTATCTTTAAATTCATTATCATAACCCTTCGTCTGGTTAAAATATTCTTTTTCAAAATTCATATTTTCTAATTACCGTTCTTTTTTATTAAAAAATTGCCAACTTTTATAAGTAGTAATAATAAAATATTTTTTACTTCTTTTTATATATCTTTTATTAAACAATGTTTTTCTTTTCTTCCATCACATATTTTTAGTGCTCAGTCCATCATTGATACAAATGATCCTGTTGTTTTTACATGCAAAATTGTGGTAACTAAACAAAATCTTTTTAATATTTTTAACTCGTCTTGTGATTCTGCTAATAGTTTTTAATTTAACGTCTTTGCATGCTTTTGTTAAATAAATTTGACGATTTCATAAAGATGAAAGAATGAAACAATATGATATAAAATCACGTGCACATAGTCATTCATTAGCATAATTTACATTTGTCGTTTATGTTTACTTTTATTATCATTAGTTTTGTTTCCATTTTTGATTATATTGTATAATTGTTTTCCTCTGTCAAAAAAAGGTAGAAGCAAAATCCTAGATGGCGAATATCTATTTTCATTTATATTTATTTCGTTTTTAAACTTTCTTTTTAATTAACTGACATTTCATGTATTTTTATCTCTTTTCGTAGTTACTTTTTAGGAATTTAATACTTAAGTTCGTTTGGTTTTTCGTTCGCTGTTGTTGTTTTTGTTGCATTCGAATTATTTTAAATTTTACTGACGATTGTTTATAAATTTTGTATATATCTTATTTTTATTTTAAATTTTGAAAAAATTTCAATTTAGTTTTCTTCTTCCAATATAAATGCAATATTTTCCTTTGCTTTTGTTATTAAAATAGTATTAAAATTATTACAAGTTTATTTATTTGTGAATTTAAGAATCTATTAATCTAATTTTTTATTTATATTCTTGGATTTAAAATGAATAGCGAACGTTTTTTTTTCAAATTCTGGTCTAATCTTCTCTCATTGGGTTAGGAGGTGAACTTTCACTGTTCGGCTGATTTAGAAGTCTTCTCATATTCAAAAATTGATGGAAGATATCTGGATACTGATTACGCATCTCAGTCATAAAGTCGTTAGTCCTGTTGATAAATAATAACTTTATGAAATTAGAATACATATTCACACAGAAGAATTAATAAACAAACATAAATAAAATGTATTTAAAAAAAGTAACGTTATTAAAACTTAATATTCAAATTACTGTTTCAGCCGTTTTAATTATAACATGAAAATAACTGTTCCCGATTGGAGTTTAAAATTCTGAGTTGTTTTCTTTGAAGATGAAATAGTTTATTTATAAATTATCGTGTATTTATTCCATGTATTGCCGATATTCGATTTCAGCTTTATCAAAAATTTACGAGACTATAGCTTTTTTGATTATGGAACTTTTTCATATAAATTATTTTGCAATGATCCGACCAAAAAATGATCGTGAATCAGATTTTTAAAATATAAAACTTAAATTTACAGTAAGATGGCTTTTCATGCTTCGATTATCCAAAATCAAGTTTTGAAAATTGTACAATTTTATTTCGAACTAAGAATTTTAGCAAATTATCAGACTAAATAGCGATTGAATAACCTGTACTGGATTTAACGGAGTTTTCGAAATTAATGTTCCATGTTCATTGGTTTCTTGCCAACATATTCACGATTGAAGCAGGTGATGAAATATTAAATAAAGTTCGCCGATTAAATTATACTTTGTGATATTAGCATACAGGAATTGTGTCCCCAATCATGCACTCTAAATGGACTAACGTGTACAACAGGCAGTAAAATAATAGAACGTTATAATCACGACTTGATATTTGAAATGTTAAATAAAATTAAATAAAAAATTAAGCTATAAAAATAAACTCACAGTTGCACAATTTCGTCTTGATTTGCACTGGCACTGTAATGAGATATTGAAACAAGAAAGCATTATTAAAATGAGAAAAAGTACAAGTAATATTGATTATAATAAAACTTATTTAAAAGGAAAATATAACTTACTTTCTATCAATAGCTGAATGTCCTAATAGTTCTGATACAATATTTGAAATTCTATTTCTAAAATTTGGTAATGGCGTATTCAAATCCATTTCGGCATTTTTTAAATTATGCTGATAGTCCTCATTTTCTGGCTCCAATTCCACCGCTTTTTTATATGCTTCAACCGCTTTGTCGAACTTTTGTAAGTTGGAATATGCCAGTCTATTATTATTAGAAAAGAGAAAAAACGTAATTTACTGAAAATAAAAATATATAAATTTTATTTGTGTCTCATGATACCCAAATATGGGAAAATGAAAAAATTTACTAAAACAAAAAGGTTTCTGTTTTTAAAACAGAAAACTACTGACAACAAAAATACATACTTTTTAAAATAAATGTTAAAAAAGCAAAGAGTTTAAACGAAATTAAATAAATACAAACCCCATTCGACCATACGCTTTACCATAATTTGGATTGTACACAAGCGACATTTGACAATCGACAAGTGCTCTTTTAAAATCTTGTAAACGTAATCTGGCTGCGGCACGATTACAATAGAAAACTGAATTTGTGGCATCTAAGCTTATGGCTCTGGAAAATAGATAAGAAAAGTACAATTAAATATTATAACAAAATTTATTCATAAGTAAGTATATTCATTTTATATATTAATTAATTAAGAATAGTATTAATAGAAGATAAGCTCCTAAAGAGACAAGTCAGACGTGGAAGTAAATACTCTAAAATAAATCAGATTTGTATGTCATAAATGCAATGCAAACAATGATCAAACTATAATTCAAAACATAGATTTCGTAAGAACCCGATTATTTTTAAATTCATTTTCATAACTTCTATCCCTTAAATCAAATAAAGAAATTTTAATGCGAAATTCAGCAAAAAAATTCATTCGTTTGTAAGACGCTTTTAGTAGTGGATCTAACTTTGGTTTAATTGTCCGACTGAAAGAACCACTCTGAACTAACTTAACTTAAAATCTAAGACGCTCTTATACATGTGCTAGGCGGAGCTCCACGACCACTAAAGCCCTTTGCCAAAATATTAAGCTTAACTGTAATTTGACCAGATAAAAGGTATATAAAATATCATACCTGAACGATGACGTATAAAAGTGCAGACACACATTTGTAAAAAAGAAATGAACGGTTGTCTGAACTCATGGTTTTTTATGGATATTTGCGTCTTATTTTTTGAAATGCAATCTGTAACTTATGTGTACATGGAATTTTCTTTTTCGAATACGAAAGGACTAATTAACTGATTGACGGCCTACAATATAGAATTTTAATAGTATTTTTATACAAAATCGTTTGTTATTTTTAAATATTTATTATTGTCAATTACAAAAATTGTGTCGGAGTAATGCAACTTACTAATCGACTAGGAAATGCCGACACGTTATCAGGCAGTAGAAAAGATATGGAATATTTCACAAATGCGTCGAAATGCAGTTTCCCATCGCATGTCTCTATGCGAATTGGTCAGCCCAGGCACCATTAGCGGTCAATTATATTTAACAGAAAATATGTAAAATCTAAAAATTACAATTGAGATTGAAGCAATTTCGGATAACTTACTTGTCATAGTAATTTACCGCTTCGTCAAACTTCCCTTCCTTCATTAGACGATTGCCTTCATTTTTAATCTCCTCAGCTTTCTGCTTTCGATCCTCGGTAACATCAATGCCTGCAGTACGAAATAATTCGTACAAGTCAATGTTATCGGCAGCATTTCCAGTCGAAGACATTTCTGCATCTTCAACAGAGGAAGATATTTCGTATGCGGCCTCAAGGCATTGCACCGCCACTTCCAAACTTTCTGTTACGTCCGAACTAAATTTTTGTTCGAGAATTTGTTTCCTAATGGAATTCGTGAAGCACTTCACATAGGGCTTAAAGTCGTTCTGAGACATATTTGATTTATTTCGACACAATTATTCAAAATGAAGTTTTGCTGATACAAATATTTCCCGATCGAAAAAACAAACGAATCACACTCGAACTTCGTCGTAAATAATGGAGAACGCGTGCCTCTAGTAATAATGAAAATATAAATGTCCCGTTCTCACTTATTAAAACATCGTTGGCACGATGACAGCGAGAGTGAGTACGAAATAGTAAATTGAAAAATGGCTGACTGTGATGAACATGATAGCAATATGGAATAAGGAGATAAAGAGGACTCACAAATTTAGTACAAAACTTTTTAATGTCATAAATTTATACTACTAAATCAGTGTTCCAATCTATTTCTAACAGATGTCACTACCAATTTACTATTATTAGGATTCATTTATATAAATATGGAATTCGATAATTAAAAAATGTAGAATTTCTATTATTAATTTTCGTCAAATTTTTGATGCTTAACAACTTTCGATTACATAACCTAAATTTTTTATCAAAATAGTTTTTTGTTCGAGTTGTTTTTGGGTATGAATTATTTTTTAACTACAATAACTAACCAGAATCTGATTTGTTAGCTATTTGTGATTTATGAGAGTTCTGATGATGAACTGGGAACTGCTGTATTTATAAAATTGACCGGAAGTGAATAATTCAAAACAACATTGTCAATACGGTACAATTTTTATGTACAATATTTATTTTAATCTTACCGATAAAGTCATTATATTTGACAGCTTTTAAAGAAATTTTTTAATGCCATGAATTGTGAATTGTTTAACTACCAATTAGTGCATTTATGCTTTAAAATTTTTCTACAAACGTGGAGATTCTGCCGTGGCCCCACGTCTTGCGGTTTAAGAAAAGATTCACAAGTGACTGTAAAAAAGCCAAATTTTTGGCTTTATCGTATCAGTTATTTGAATAACTTTATATCTTTTACCTAATAGCAATGTTTGCATAATATTTTAAAATAAAAATTAAATACTTTTAAAAATAAATATTTTTCAACGTACCAATTGGATAGATTTAAAAATAAAAAGATACCCGATATTTTCAATAATACGTAAGCATAAATACATGAATACCTCTGTCATCAGTTAAATAAACTTGGCTGTAGATAAATTCGAACCGGTTTTTTAAATATTTAATAAATTTAAGGTTTTAAAATCTCAAAAAATCGCTTTTGAAAACGGTTACTATATACGATTTAAGGAAAACAAAATTTTATATAAAACTGGAACATCACGAACACGTTTCAAGACCTACTATTGCGTCAATTTTTTTCTCTTTTAAATTTAAATTGCTTAAAATGGCATTAGTTTTTTTTTCAAAACAAATTGTTTTTTGCCTTTTTCAGCCTTTTTCTTGGCTTTACCATCGATTTAGTTTTTTTGTTTTAGGAAAAACGATATTGTACAATTTACAATAGCATTTGTAATGGTGATAGAATAAAAGATTTTTTTAAAATTAACCACGGCAATTTTTTTAATCATGAAATTTTATGAACTAAAAGATTTTTCAAAAATGTGACTTTGCTTTTGCTCCACCCACCAATGCCTACACATATTTATTGACAAGGAACTTTTAAACGTAAAAATAAAATGAAAAATTTCTTAGCTCATGTTTTATTGTAATTAGCTAGGCTCTGAAGCCGATTTAATTTTGGAAGTCAACTGAAGTTTTGCCTTTTGAGATGAAATCCATTTTGTACATACGAGTACATTCAAGCAGAAGTCTTTGTGAGCATGCAATAAGGTCGGATGCTATTTAATTTTTTGAAGCGTTTTTTTGAATTGGGTACATAATCAAAATGTTGAAGGTTGAAACTTACCCAAAGTTCAATAAAATGCTAAAGCCAATCTGATACGACTTACAGCTTACCCAATATCGTCACCAGACGCTAAAGCAATTTCGAGTTGGACAATTGGCACTCATGCATTCAATTTATGAATTTTGTTGTCTGCCAAACAATTTAAAATTGTTCGGCTACGAAAAAATTAAAAATTTTGTTGATCGTCTATGAGGCTAATTTTTGCGTCAGTCATCTGCAGCTGACGACTTTGCAATAGATTTCAAATGTTTAAAATTTTGGCAAAGTTAGGTGACAGCGACTGACAACTTAGTAACAGATTTAAAAATTTGCTGACCAAATTTTAAATCTGTTACTAAGTAACAGATTTAATAGGGTGATTTTTACATCAGCCATCATCAGACACTATCAGCCACTTTGGCAAAATTGGATGATGGTAGCTGACGATTTCCAATTTTCGCTGATCATGTAATAGCCTGATTTTTGCGTCAGTCATTGTCAGGTACTGTCAGCCGCTTTTAAAAAATTAGTTGAAGATGGCTGACAACTTTTGAACATATTTTGAAAGTCTGCTGACCATTTAATATTTTTATTTTTACCTTGATTTGCGGCTGTCATCGTCAGCAACTTTGGAAAAGTCGGCTGACGCTAGTTAACGAATTTGAAATAGATTTGAAAATTTGCTGACCGTTTAATAAGCTGATTTTAACATCAGTCATCGTCAGACACTATTAGACTCTTTGACAAAATTGACTGATGGAAGCTGACAATTTTGGAACATATTTGAAAAGTTTGCTGACCATATATAATAATGATTTTTAAATCAGCCATTGTCTGGTACTATCAGGCACTTTGGCAAAAATGACTGATGAGATCTGATGATTTTAAAATTTCGCCGATCATATAATAGCCCGATTTTTGCATTAGCCCATCGTCCGAAACTGTCAGCCGATTTGGAAAAATTAGCTGAAGATGGCCGACAACTTTTGAACATATTTTGAAAGTCTGCTGACCATTTAATATTTTAATTTTTACCTTGAGTTGCGTCTGTCATCGTCAGCAACTTTGGAAAAGTCGCCTGACACTAGTTAACGAATTTGAAACAGATTTAACAATTGTCTGACCATTTAATTAGCTGATTTTTACATCAGCCATTAACAGCCACTACCAGCCACTTTGACAAAATTGACTGATGATAGCTGATGATTTTAAAATTTCGCAGACCATGTTATAGCCTAATTTTTGCATCAGCCCATCTTCCGATACTGTCAGCCGCTTTGGAAAAATTAGCTGATTGTGGCTGACAACTTTTGAACATATTTTGAAAGTTTGCTGCCCATTTAATATTTTTATTTTTACCTTTATTTGCGTCTGTCATCGTCAGCAACTTTGGAAAAGTCAGCTGACGCTAGTTAACGAATTTGCAGCAGATTTGAAAATTTGCTGACCGTTTAATAAGCTGCTTTTAACAGTAGTCATCATCAGACACTATTAGACTCTTTGACAAAATTGACTGATGGAAGCTGACAATTTTGGAACATATTTGAAAACTTTGCTGACCGTCTCTAATAATGATTTTTATATCAGCCATTAACAGCCGCTACCAGCCACTTTGACAAAATTGACTGATGATAGCTGATGATTTTAAAATTTCGCAGACCATGTTATAGCCTAATTTTTGCATCAGCCCATCTTCCGATACTGTCAGCCGCTTTGGAAAAATTAGCTGATTGTGGCTGACAACTTCTGAACATATTTTAAAAGTTGTCTGACCATATAATTTTTTTTTTATCTTGATTTGCATCTGATGGCTGTGGAACGGGGTTTTTGTCAGCCAACGTCAGCCGTCAGCTACTCGTTAGTTAGTCGTCAGTGAATTTTTTTTCATGCCTAATCAACATCGTCGCTTTAAAAAAAAAATAGACAATGGGAAAATTTTCGAAAGTGGAAAATTCAAAATGCCCAACATTTCGAAATGAAACTTTCCATAATTTATAATAATAATTAGAATTTATTTATTTGATTTTCTTTTCTGTACTTTTATTTATGATATTTTTACCATTTTTCTTATAATTCTAATCAATTACATAAATATTCGTTCGTTTTGTTTTTTTTTTCTTTTTTTTTTTTTTAATTTTATTTTTGTTTCTTCTTCCTCCTCTGCAACTACTCCTTCTTCTTCTTTCTATGCATTATTTTTCTTCTCATTTTTTGTTTTAAAATTAAATTTTCTTAATTTATATATAATATATTATTTATTCACTTATTGTTTTCTATTATAATCATTATTATTATTTATTTGAATTTGTTTTCTTCAAATTTTATTTCTTGTTTACATTATTTACTATTTTTCTTTTTAAATTTATTTTTATCATTACTAGTTTATATTATTATTATTAATATTATTATTATTTCGATACTAATTTATGCTTATTATTAATATTTCTATAACTATTTATATTGTTACTTTTTATTAATAATTAATTGTTTTCGTTAATATATATATATATTTTTTTAAAGATATTATTTAGCTTAGCCTTTTCTTTAACTATTTACTTTTTCTTAATCCTATTTTTTTTCTTCAAATTTTTCTGTTCTTTTTCTCTTTTATTATTATTATTATTATCATTTAACTTTTTTAGTTTGTGTTTTTCATGCTGGATATTTGAGGTTATGTCTAGTTTCTGCTAGATATTTGAGGTTATGTGCTCATATAATAAATTTCCCTTTTTGTTCTATTGACTTTGTTTTATTAAAAATTCTCTTTCTAATGTTTTCCTTGAATATTATTATTTTTATTTTTAATATACAATATTAATTTGTATTCTCTAAATTTATGTTATATTTACTTTTTTCAATTTGTATATATATATATATATATATGTGTGTGTGTTGTTTTTTATTGAATTTTGTTGTTCCATTTTTTTTTTATAGTTTGCTTGTTTTTTTTCTTCAGAATTTTTAATTTTTTGTATTTCATTTAAATATCATTCTTATTCATAAATAGTAAGTCTACTTTTAATTTTCATAATTTTTCTTCTCATAAATTTATCATCTTATTATTTTTATTGTAATTTTAATTTAAATTATTATTTATTATTTATAATTATATTTATATGTTATTGTTGTTGTTGTTTTATTAATTTTCTTTTCCCTCCATATATATAATATTGTTATAATATGTATGTATTAATAATAAATTGTTTTAAATTCGTTTATTTCATGTATTATTATATAATAATGATTCTATACTAAATGGATTCTGGCGAATACTGTTTTTGGGCGCTTCAATATCAGCTAAATTACTACTATCATCGGTTAGTATAGATAGATCGCCACTACCGACACGACAATCGATGCTCCCGCTAGCTGCACTAGAACTGACACTCAAATTTCGTACAATCCCATTGACCACATGTTTGTGTGTGATAGTAAAATCTTCTGGCTCATCATCGGAATCTGCACCACCAACCACATCAATTGGAATATCATCATCGTCGATTTCGGAATCTGAATTCGTATTGCCGCGATGCTGTGCCAAATATTCCGATTTTAATGTTTCTAAATCGACAGCGATACCTTTGGCGCGTAGTTTTCTCGCTTGACGTTCCAAAGCTTTTGCCAATTTCTTCCTTCGACGTGCCCTGTACAACCAACAGATTTTGAAGAAAAAATACAACACAAAATTATTTTTTAACATTAATTCAAAATTAATTAATACTAAAATACGATAATTAAAGTCTGTATAGTAAATCCCTTAAAATGCGTACAAAAATCGTACAAAGGTTTTTTTCTTTTTTTTTTGGTACGATATTTACCAACGTATTTTTGTGGGTGTTAGTCTTATTGTTAATTTTTTTTGTCAATTAAGTTATGGACTTTTCTACACACTATATTATTGGCAAATCATATACCAAAGAAACAGTTAATTTAGAATTTTTCAGAAATATTTTATATTTTAGCCGGAGTCCCACAAGGTAGTTTGCTTGGTCCTATTTTATACAGTATTTATACCCATAATATCCCATTTGATTCACTTATGCAGCTGATACGGCCATTCTTAGGTCGTACCAATTCTGACATGGCCGCTCATAATTTACCAATCTTCAATTCTCATATAGGAGGTGAACAGAAAAAAGTGCTCACATTACTTTCACTCTTTGTTAAAAGCCACCTACTCCTTTACAGATTCAGTTTTTAAATATGAGGTGTCAGTGCACTTTGCTCTTAAATAGTTGCGTTTGTAATGATTTTGGGAAAACCGAGTGAGGCAGAACATTCCACATTTATTATAAAAAAATTTTACTATCTCGACGCAGTCCTCTAGGATCTAATGGTGACTAGCGCTGTCATTTGAAACGTCAAAGTAATAGGCTTCGTACAATTTAATTATGAAAACTATTTGGACCTTTACAATTGAGCTTTAGGGATTAAACGAAGCATTTCAATTTCTATCGCTTCCAGTCCTTATAAATCCTCCACAAAATTATTAATCACTCCTTCTATGTTCGTAATATAAACTTTCTCCGATTACCGTTTCCGGAAACACTCATCAAAAACGAAAGTGTACCTATTAGAATAGATTTTTGGTTTTGTTTTTAATTTCAAATAAGCTTTCTTTTCAATCTAAATTAATATCTACAACTAGATATGTGTAGATATAGAGGAAAACATCCATCATTGATGTCTCCCCAAAAACGGAATAGTTTGTTTTAGAAATTGAAGTGTAATGTATTAAGATGCAATTATGTTTGGAAATATTCAACTTATTAATTTGATTTTACTTTTAAAATGTTGGCAATAAAATTCTCTTTAAAATATATTAACTCGTTTTGCAATATGGCCGCCTTTGAATTGGATCACTGTGTCGAATCTGTCAGCAAATGCATTACGAGAAGCTCGAATGACGCTTTATGAAATTTTGTCCCAATCAAGGACTAGTGCACGCTTCGAGATTTCAACGCTGTCGTACTTTTTGTTATAGACCTTGTTTTCTAAAATACTCCATATGGGTTTGTCCACCTTTGAAATGAAGATCAGGTGATAACACCCATTTTTGATAAGTAAACTGGTTAATTTTTGGCATTTTCAGGCACAAATACGGGCATCCATTTGCGGTTATTCTAGCCCAACTCATACCAAACGCTGGTTTTTGTCGACGATATGACCGCAGAAAGCAGAGCCTTCCTTCAACCAAACTCCATCATTCTGTTTATGCAAAAATTGCTGCACAGTGAAAACTTTTCCGTTTTTCGAATCGCCGCAAACGAGTCGCTGAATCAAAGCCTTTGATCATTGGAGCCGTATTTTTTCTGAGCATCTATGAAATTTTGAAACTTTTTAATTTTAAAAAGATTGACCATCAGCTTGTTCTGTGAAAAAAACAATAATTTCCTTTGCCATCGAGTCAACTACCATCAACCACTTTGGAAAAATTGGCTGACAGTATTTGATGACTTTGGGATTGATTTAAAAATTTTGCTGACCATATAATAGGCAGATTTTTATGTCAGCAGTCGTTAGCTACCCTCAACCACTTTGGAAAAATTGGCTGATGACTTTGGGATAGATTTGAAAATTTTGTTGATCGTATAATAATCATATTTTTACGTCAGCCAACGTCAACTACCATCAACCACTTTGGAAAAATTGGCTGACGGTAATTGATGACTTTGGGATAGATTTTAAAATTTTGCTGACCATATAAGTGCCTGATTTTTATGTCAGCAATCATCAGCTACCACCAACAACTCTGTAAAAATTGGCTGACGACTTTGGGATAGATTTTAAATGTTTGCTGACCATGTAATAGCCCGATTTTTATATCAGCAGTCGTCAGCTACCCTCAACCACTTTGGAAAAATTGGCTGATGATGGCTGATGACTTTGGAGTAGATTTTAAAAGTTTGTTAATCGTCCATCACCTTGACTTATTGTCAGCGAAGATCAGTCGTAAGTTGGTCAGTAGCCATTAAATTTTCTTCACTACGCCACATTGACTGACATCTGCCAATTAGACTGACGATCTGACAATTGCATGTGCAACAAAATCAAGATCGCCGCTGTAAGAAAAATCGACAATTGCAAAATTTTTGAAAGTCGAAATAATAATAAAAATGAACATTAGAATTTATTTATTTGATGTTATTTTCTGTACTTTTATTAATGAGAAATAAAAGTACAGAAAAAAATATGTAAATAATCATGTTTTGGACATTTCGAATGGACGTTCCCGACATAACACAGCTTAAAACTGGTTATATCATACTTAAATTGAAATAGCCTGTATAATGTTAATTTAATTGCTGATGGATTTGAATGGAATTTTCCATAATTGGGAATAGCACTTTTTCGTACATAAAAGGAATTATTAACAATTTTCCGACGAATTCATAATTGTAGGGTTTGGATTTAATGAGAATGGGAATATGCTTAGTCGAACTTCAGAGTTTTAAAATGTAAGTCCATATTGGTTTCAGTACCTCCTTATTATCAGTCTTACTACGCCAATCTCCTCCGAGGTACACCAAGGAACTACGTTGCCTAAGAAACAGAAAAAATCATTTATGGAAAATATATCTGCGTTCTAAGTATCTGCCATCTTTCAATAATTTCATCACTTGTTTCAATAAATTTAAAGCTTCATCTCTAAAGCCCAGCTAAATCTCCATAAGGACCCGCGTTTTTTTCTTCAAATTTGTCAACACGAAAAGGAAGATTGATAAGTACCCATCTGCAATGAGATATGTAAGTTCTTTCAGCAATAATCCAAATGTTTTAACTGATTTTTGCGCCTCATGTTTCGAGAAAGCATTATCTTCAAACGATTTTATACCGAACAATAATGACCTTTCTTATAATTTATCACATTTCTATCCCAAATGTTTAGAGACATAATTTCGAGTAAAATGATAGCATTCAGAAAAATTGTCTCGAAAAAGAGATTTCTAATTCTATTTGAGACAGTAATCGATTCTCCCTCAACCAGTACGGCTTCATGCCTGGTAGGTTAACGACTACCAATATGGTGGACTTCACATCTCAAATCTAACTTTTACTCCATAATTTCAACTAAACTACATAAAATGGGCTTGCCGGTAATGTTACTTGGTTGGTTAAAGTCCTGCCTTACCAATAGGGCTCTCTAGAGGGGATATGGTAATATATGGTGTACCACAAGGTTGTTATCTCGGTCCTCTATTGTTTATTCTGGCCATTAATGACATTTCTACAGTAATTAAACTGAACGTGAAATAACGACATTTTTCAGAGGCTTGTCTCCACTTATTTATTAAACGTGTTCAGTCTGTTATGGATTTGGGAGTTAAGCTTGATGAGAAACTTCAATTCACAAATTATATAAACGAAAAGTAGCCTTATTTAGCTAACATACATATTTCGACTCACTTATACTGTTCCTTAGTGAGGTCTATACTGGAATATGGTTGTGTGATTTGGTCTGTGATTTTTGTTAGATTTGTGTTAAGAGAGCTTTTATGAAATAATGCCTTTAAGCTCTAACCTTACGTGAAGCGGCTTAAATTGCTTCAGATGCCTTCACTAGAAAAACGACGTAAGGTTGCTGATTTAATTTTTCCCCCCATCAACTGTTGGAAACTAATATTGACTGTCGGCATCTGGTCAATAAAGTTTCATATTTAGGCATGTTGGGACGCCTCGAAAAAGCTCTTGTTTTCAGCCTTGCTTCAGGGTTTTTTTTGTTATTGGGTCCTAAGAATTTGTTACTGGTAGTACTATTTAAGAATAAAAAATTCAATAGTGCTTAACTTATTGCCTTGGATTCATAGTAATTGTTTGTGTCGTCCGTTAAGTTTACTTTTTTTTATTTTAATGTGAGCATTTCACAGATTAAGCGTTAGTTGATTATAAGAACGCTCGTTTTTTATGGAATTTTACTGCTATTTAGGGTTACATCAGAAAGCCTATTATTGGCAAAATGTAAAAGTAGCATGAGCACATTTTTGTTCATTCACCCATATTTGCCGTCTTTTGAATTAGGTAGGCTTCCAAGGAGTTCTATTAAATTAGAGGTGGCCGTGAGCTGCAGAGTAGCCATATTATGCAATAAGGATATTATTATGACAAGGAATATCATGAGTATACATAATACAAAGGATTGGAACTAGGATGCTATCCTGAGGGACACCAGCGGAAATAGGTTATATGTTAGAATACTCAATATTTTCAGCTATCTGGTCTGTGAGATAGGATTTGAGAATGTGGAAAATACCAGAATATAAGATTTCCTGTAGCTTTCAAAGCATGCGAAACGTTACGATATTACCTGAGCAGTACCCCTTTCACTTCAACAAGCATGTTTTGAAGTCGACTACGCGATGACGCTGTTGCGTAGTGGAATGCTCAGCTCTAAATCCAAACTGCTGAGGAGGAACTATAGTTGAAAATTATAAGAATAATTTTTGGCCAGTCATAAATATGAGCACTAAGACCTGTGTTAATAATTTTATATGGCATATTTAAGGCTAATCTATAGGTCTCTCTACGCATAGGACTGGGTCTCATGAGATTTTTGCATTATTTTTTGTTTGTTTTTGGAAAAGGGAAGCATCTGAAAAGAAACTAACTGAACACACTACAACTCACCTTTCTTTCTCTTTTAATTCATTAGGCGGTATTGGTTCACCAGAACATGATTGCGGATGTGCATTATGGGCAGGTCGTCCAGGTCCCTTTTTTGTATGCTCCTTTTTACGCCATTTCGCACGACGATTTTGAAACCATACCTACAGTCAGATATGAAATAATTTACAGCCTAAGTAATATTCAAAAAATAAAAAAAATCCTAATTAATAACTTACAGCAACTCGGCTCTCTTTCAGATCTAGTCTCATCGCTAGTGCTTCTCTCATGAACACGTCTGGATAGTGGCTAGCTGAAAAGGCTCGTTCTAATTCTTCAAGTTGCCAAGAATTGAAATTAGTCCGTGATCTTCTTCGTTTCGATGCACAACTATCATCGTCACCGTCGGCAGCAGAGCCTAAAAATTATAATTTTGTTTTTGTTTTTATTATATTAATTATATATGAAAAGAAAAGAAATTGAAAGTATTGGGAAAAATGGTTGTAAAAATGTATCTTTTCAGAAGTGAAAAAAGCAAGTGCGTCATCTGAATATTGGGACTTGATCAAAGGGTCAAGCACTATTATATTTGGAGAATTCAACTGCTTATTCCGTTGAATATTAAGGCGTTTACAGCTAATTATATTCGAAAAGTTTAAGAGACTAGCATGCACCTGGGGTTGAAGCTTTTGTAAGTTTATTGTTATAAAAGTTTACCACTGCACTTTTATAATTAACACTAATTACGTTATGGAGGTTATCAGCGGAAGAACCAAACATCTAAATTTATCTGAAAATCAAGTAGAGCTCACGTCTCAATAGAGACAAGCATGTTCTTGACATTAAAGCTTTTATGAACCAAAAGATTTTTCCACACAATTGGGAAGATTAGATTCGGAGAACAAATATTTTTACCACTACACTCTTATTCACGTTAGGGGTCTGTCAGTCTTTGGAGAAGATCCTAAACAGCTAATTCAGCTAGTTTAATTTAACTATAAATTAACCAGAGCTTACGTCCCAAGAGATACCAGCATGTCCCGGGTGTTAAAGCTGTTCGAAATAAAAAGATTTTTCGAAGCAATTTGACCACTTGAAAAAAATGGCAACGCAGTACAAATATTTTTACCACTGCACTCTTTAGATGCACACTATTCACGTAAGAGGCTTGTCAGTCTTAGGAGAAGACCCTAGACAGCTAATTCGGCTCATTTAATTTATCTAGATTGACGAAAAAATATTTCGCGAAACACTTTCATTTAAAAGGCTTCACACCGAAAGAAATTAAAACCGAGTTGGATGACCTTTATGACACATCTGCACCTTCATTTAAGAGTCCTTACTTCGCGGGATACTTTCGCGAAGTAAGTATCCCCGAAAGAGTTGATAAAATTTACGATATGGTGTTAAGTTATCGACGGGTAAAAGTGCACGAAATTGTCAAGGTCATGGGCATATCACATAGTTCAGTGGTTCCAATTTTGCACAAAAACTTGACCATGAAAGAAATATTGGCAAGGTGGGTGCTGCGTTTGCTCACAGTGGAAAACAAACGCATGCTGTTGAGTTAATGGGGCTTGTTTGGGGCTTTTGCGTCGCAATCTTGACAAATTTTTCTGTGATATATAACTATTGTTGAAACGTGGATACCCCATTACACTTTGGAGATGAAAGAACAAGTGAATCTGCAGACGATCCGGCTCCGAAGAAAGCGAAGACGGTGAATTCAGCTGGCAAGGTAATGGCCATGGGTTTTTGGGATGCACTTGGAATTATCTTCATCGACTACGTGGCAAAAGAACGAGCGAATAATTCAGGAAAAAACGTCAACATTTCTCAAAGAAAAAAGTGCTCTTCTCTCTACACAACGCTCGGGTGCACACCTGTGCAGTTTTGATAAAGTTTATAATTGTTGCCGCATCCTCTGTATTCACCAGATCTGACTCCCAGGGACTTTTTGCTCTCGCCAAACATGGAAAAGTTTATTTGGGGGACCTACGGAAATTCTATTTTTCGAATGGCTTCAGAAAGTTTCAGAAACGCTGGGCAAAGCGTTCTGAGCTGAGAGGGAACTATAGTGAAAAATAAAAATGGATAAACACTTTTTTATGTTTTTCTATCCTTTTGTAAATACTTATCGACCCTTTCTCGTATCTAATCTAAAACCGTTTCGATAGTCTCCAATCTCCACTACGACAAAAAGTAAATTTTCGTAATTTTTATTTATTTTCCTATCTTCGGTTTTATTGTTTATTTCAATAATTTGTATATATTCATTATTAATAATTCTTCTGTCCATTTATATTCTGGCTAACTTATTCAAACTTAATGCATCGAAAAGAATAAATCTGAAAGGTTAAATTTTGTTCTGCTTCTAATATTGAGCAACTAAAAAAAGAACTGCCATTAATATTAATGGTGGTTGATGGAGTTAATAAATTCACGTATTATTGTGTTATTTAATAATAGCTTCATTGTTACGTTAGAAAGAAATGGAGGAAAATAAAAGAATTGAAAGTGATTTTAATCAACGAAATTATTATACCAATCATCACGAAATGTTCAGAATAATGGCGAATGTAATGGATGTAAGGGTGGGTGGTAGCTGTGATTACGGATAATTATCTTCCATTGGCCAGAGAAATAATTTACTCAAAAATTGCTTATTGTGCGTATACATTAATGTAAATGATATATTTTTGGAAAATTAGGGACTGAGAGAAATAATAAAAAAAGGGGAGAGATATACTTAAAAGGTGGTGACTTTCGACTGCAAGATTAAACGCACCACGAAACTTTCTGAAGTTATGCCAAGGGCTTCCGTATAGTTGTTGCGATTGAAGGGTGAATTTTTCTACAATATTTTGTAGTAATTATTCTGGTTAATTGTAATTACACAAATATAGAAAAATAAAAATTTTGTGTAGTCATTTTGCGATAGCATTTCATTATGAAATTAAGTCGTTCTGGGCATGCTTCTGTAGTGAATTTTTTGAAGCTATTTATTAACTGCTTCCAGTTCGCACATAACCACTTCTTAACGTTATTAATTAATAGCAATGAAGCCTATTCTTAGCACTTGGAAAATGCGCACGGAAAATTTCGTTCCTTTAAAAGGAAATGTTTCGAGACACGTGCGAGTCACATCAAAGTGCGCTAAATCGCAAAAGGACATCTCAGCTAATATGGGGAGATTTTGGGTTATATTAGAATAGTTCGGGTTCCGTTAGAATGCTTTGGGTTGAACTAGAATTCGGAACATATTGGGCTTCATTGGAATGGTTTTAGAGCACAACCTAATAGAATTGAGTTATATTGAGCGAGATAAATTTCGTGCCTTTAATAGAAAAAGCTTCGAGATGCGTGCGAGTCACATCAAAGTGCGCTGAATCGTAAAGGGACATGCTAGCTAATATGGGGACATTCTGGGTTATGTTGGAATAGTTCGGGTTCTGTTAGAACACTTTGGGTTGAACTGGAATTCGGAACATATTGGGCTTCATTGGAATGGTTTTAGAGCGCATCCTAATATCGTTGGGTCATGTTGAGCGAGAGAAATTTCGTACTTTTAATAGGAAATGCTTAAAGCTGCGTGCGCGTCACATCAAAGTGCTTTTAATCGCATAGGGAAATGCCAGCTAACATACGGATATTATCGGTTATATTGGAATAGATTGTATTACGTTGGAATGCCTTGGTTCGCATCAGAGCATTTTGAGTCTTTTTGGAATGCTTTGAAGCATTTTGAGTCGAGATATGCTGAATCCCTTTTGGTAATTTTAAGTCAAATTAGAATAGTTTGAGTTCGGCTGGCATGATTTTAGTCGAACTAGAATACCTTGCTTCGCGCATTGGAATATTTTGAGATCTTGTTTTGGAGTACGTACGAATGTGCTGTGTCACATCGAAGGATTTCGGATCATATTCGGACGGATTGTATTCCGTTGGAATATTTTGGTTCGAACTGGAATGCCTTAGTTCACATCGGAACATATTGAGTTTTGTTGGAATGGTTTGGAGCACATTCTAAAGGTGTTGGTCGCTTTGTGAATTTTTAGGATCTTATTTCGGAGTACGTCCGAATGTGTTGTATCACATCAGGAGATCTCGGGTCATTTTGGAATAGATTGTATTCCGTTGGAATGTTTCGGATCGAACTGGAATGTTTTGGTTTTGATCGAAGTACCCTGATTTCTTTTGAAATTCATCAGGTCATATCAGAATACTTTTGTCCACAGTAGTATATTTTGGGTCCCGTCCATGGGCTTATGGATGCCTTTTAGATTCCATTAGAACGCTTTTACATAGAACTATGCCGAATTATATCGAAAAGCTTTGAGTCATATTCGAATATATTGTGACAGATTGGGACTGTTTAAGTCGTATTCCGATACTGAAAATTATAGCGGACCACCTTAAGATACATGATTTTAAATTAAGTTGAATCAAAGCACATCGCGACTATATAAACGGGTTATTAGAAGCGGATTAATTAACTAACAACCTAGACTATTTGGCGATAACCGGGATAGTAGTGTTCACAACAAGCTCATCATATTATCTGATGAAATTTGATTTATTGCGGTAAATGCTAACTTTTCACATTCTTAATTGGCTTGCACAAGAAGCAGTTACAATTTAAGACTGTAAGTAAATCGCTTCTAAATACGAAATATCCCATTTGGATAATTGAAGTTAGTTCGTTACGTTACTCAGAGAAAATATTTCGTATGTAAATAAAATCAAACAAAACAAAGCAACTCAGGTTGTTGGGTATATTTTTTTAACCTTAGCCCAGAGATTATTACCCTCAAAAAGAAAAACAAAACAATAAAAAGAAACAACAACAAAATTTATAATAGTTTGGCAATAATGGCTTTTTCCTTCGTAATTTTATTTTTGGGTTTTTCGTTTTTGTCTTTTTTTTTTGTATATCAGTTGTTAGCGACTAAAATATAAATTGACGGTTCTTGGCTATGAAAATTATAACTTTTGTGATAAAATATAATTGAAAGTAATTTCCCACATAACAACTTATTTATTCGATATTACCACATATACTCGAACACGGCTACACAGCGCCCCCATGCACATACGCTGGCACTGTTCGCATTCTAATAGTAACAACAATAATAATAATAAGACCAGTAAAAATAATAATAATAATAATACTAATAACGAAAAAATGTAGAGCAAAATACTATAATGAATAGAAGTTTACTAGAATTGAGATTGATCGTAGATAGGCGGATATTCTTGCTGCGGCTAAGGGAGTCGAAGATATTATTTACAATCGAATACACACAATATATTGTATCTATTTGGGCTATAATCCAGAATGCAAAATAAAAAAAAACACCTACAAACGAAGATGATATGCTTTGTTCTATTTTCTACATAAATTACTTCGTAGACTCTACCTTGGTTTTGTTAGGCTCGTACGTTTGGTATTGATGATTAACCGGAAAGAAAGAGAGAGCGCGTAGAAAAAAAAAACGAATAAATAAAAACTAAAAAAAATAATATTTGATGGCAATTAAAAGTAATAATACGAGTAATAATAATAATAAAGAAAAAGAAGAAGAGGAGCAACAAGACAAAATTGGAAGTAATCATTTGCCTTCTAAATACAGAAAGAGAAAAAAAAACAAAAAGAGAAAATGGAAAAAGTGAAGAAGAAAAATCATCCCCACCCAAGTAACGCTTTTCGAATTTATAATTTGGACTGTTTGTTCGCGTTATTATAATATTTTCGGCAATTTCCCTGCAAGTTTTGGTCAACACCAACCAGACTTGCGAAGAGCGATTTTTCAACTGATAAAAATAGTACAAACTATGCCCTGTGTATTATAGAAGGTTGTTATTCCTTTGTTCTGATATTTCCCCTCCTCTTCTACGCCATTGCTTTTTGTTGTTGACGTTATTCAAATCTTTCGATTAAATAAGAAATAATAATTATTATTAGAAAATAAGGAATTCTTGACCCCTAAGAATAGGTGGTCTCTATTATGCCATTTTTGAATAAATTTATTTTTGTGAGAAATCTAACGGAGAAGGGGGAAATTTGAAGAGGATTTTTTTTGAAACAGGGAATTTTTTAGGGTTTTTTTTTTAGAAGGGAATATTTTAAGTTGATTTTCTGGAGAAGGGAAATTTTTTTTTTTTTTTAACGTGACACAAAAATAGACATAATTTTAGAGAATCTTTACGAGAGGGTAATATTAGGGGAATCATTTGTAAAAGGGGAAATTTTGAGAATTTATTTTGGAAGAAGAAAAATTTTTAGGTCGTTCTTCGGCAACTTGAGAATTTTAAGCAAAGGGAGATATTTTAGGAGAATTTTTTTAGAAATAGGGAAATTTTTTAGAAGGATTTAGGGGAATATTTTACAAAGCTTTCTTGAAAGAGGGAAATTTGAATTTTTTGAGACAATTATTCAAGTTTAAAAAGAATTTTCGGGATGAGAAGAAGTGTTTATATGATTTTTAAGAAGGGAAAATTTAAGGAAAAATAAATTGTAAAATGGGCAATTTTGAGAATTTTTTATAAGAGGTTTTTTTCAGAGAGGATATAACTATTAAAAAGAGAAAGAAATTTTGAGAATTTTCTAAAAAAAAATGCATTTTTTTCGCAGCATAAAATTTTTTAAGGATCTTCACCCTTAAAGGGAGAGATTTTTCTATAAAAATAAGTTTGTTTTTAAACATGAAATTTTTAGAGAATTTTTATAAAATAAAGTGGTACTCTGGAAGAGGGAAATTTATAAGGGGGGAAATTTTTAGAATTTGTTTGTTTCATAGAATTTTTTGCAACTCAGAAATTTTATGGGTTTTACGTATAAGGAGCCATTTTGGGAGGATTTTTCATAATAGGGGATTTTTTAATGACAGTTCTAAGAGCAATTTTTGCAATTAAGAAGGAATTTTTTAATAGGCAGGGAATAATTGTAAAAAGGGAAATTTTGAGAACTATTTATTTTTAGAACGGGACAATTTTTATATAATGTTTTCCAAAAAGAGGACATTTTGAGAGGATTTTTTTTTTCTAAATTAGACATTTTGAAAATTTTTTATTTTGTAAAAGTGAACATTTTGAAGTGTAAATTTTTTTCTATTTTTCTACTTATAGAACTAAGAACCATCTTTTTTGACACACACATATGGAATGAAGTTTTGACATATCGTAAACAATCGTTTCATGCAGGTTAAATTTTTTGATATTGTATTTTAAATCGTTTGAAAACTAAAATTCTTATAAAAAGTGAGGTGAAAATAATTATTATTAATGATTTAATGTGTTCAATAAATTTTCAGAAATTCGAATTTTGTTTTTTTCAGGTAAATTGTCGGTAAAAATAAATAATATATTTGAATAAAGGGCATAGTTACTGATTATTCAACGAATTTGTATTATATTTCGAGTGATTCTAACATTGAATGTAAACAGACGATTAGTTGTGATCAGATAGACGTGTCAATGACGGCCCGATGGGTGGTTAATATTTTCATATAATTAAAAAAATGTATCTATTATTGTACAATTTTCAAATATGTAAAAGTATATAAATCCTCTTTATAGTGCCTGGGAAAAATCCCAGTTAAATGTCCTAAGCAAATTATTTATAATTAACGAATTGAAGAATTTTTATACTAAAAAGGCTTTTTGAATTCAAAGCAAAAAAAAAATATTTTATTTACAATAGTTTCCAATTCTAAATTTATTAAATTAAATAACCTTCGTAATTATTTTATCAATCTAAATAATTTGGACTATTATAATAAAAATGTGCGCCTGTTCACCAAATCAATATGTCAAATATAAAATTGCCCCTATCTGAAAGTGATACCCTTGAACAGTATGCAAGATTGCATTGCAGTTTTTGTTTAGGACTAGCCCGATAGATTTTTTAAATAGTTTGACAGATTTTCCTATTTAGTTATTCTATGATTTACCGAAGGGGGCATGTCATTCTTGTATACATGCTGGCAAAAAATTTAAATTGAGGTTAAATCTTCTGCAAACAGTGCCAATTTTGTTAAACTAAGGCACACGATCTAATTAAGCATGGTTCTAAAGTTAGTAAAACTCGCCTTTTACGACAGGCAAAAGGATATCAAATGTCGAAAATCCCAGAAATCATGACCGTAACTTAATTTCAATATTCTAAAGCAATCGTTTTCGTCGGCCGATGAAGGATTAAGAGCACAATTTATTATTTTATTTCGTAGTTCTAAAAATTATGGTACCAATTTTCGACTAATTTTTTCAATATATTCGATCTTATTCAATTTTAATGCATCAATGATTGCTGGTTTAGTGACATTCAATTATAGACCAATGACTTCGAATAACCCCATAAGAAGAAGTCCGAAGATTATAAATGACAACTTTCTGGGAGTCATTGGAATAAATCGATTGTTGCATGGGTTGTGTGGCACGTAGCACCGTTTTGTTGAAATCACATTTAATATCTAATGCAGGCCAATAAAAGTTCGTTATTATCGATCTCATCAGTGACAGTAACGGTAACTCCTTCCTCATTTTGGAAAAAAATAAGGACCGATGATGATTAACCACACGAAACAGTTATTTTTACTGAATGTAAAGTTTCCTCGTGAATAATTTGTGGATTGGCTTCAGCCCATGCCCAGTAATGATCATTTTGTTTATTAACCGATTCAAAGATATGAAAACGTGCATCATCTGAGAAGATGATTTTCTTGAAAAAGTCAGCATAATTTTCAATTGTTTCAAGAGCAAAATCAGCAAATTTACGACGTTTACGATGGTCAAATGGCTTTAATTCTTATGCGATAAGAATTTTGTGAGGATATAAAATAAAATCCAACTGTAAAAGCAATTGTAAAATACGTCGTGTTGTTTCGGCAGACAAATTTGGATCTTAAATGTTGAGAGTAACTTGAAATCGATATGGGTCTTCATCAGCACGTGCTTGAACCACAGTAATAGTTTCGGCGGTTCGATCAAATCTTTTTCTTTCTGGTACGCAAACATTGTATAAAGAAAGATTGCATTTAAAACTCTTCATAGTTCGACGAATAGCGAGCACACTAGACTGATTGGAAAAAGTGCTCGATAAGTTGCAATAAAAAAAACAATTATTTTGATTGAAAAATTGCATAATTTCCAAGCATTATTGAGACATATATCTTTCCATGAATAAATTATAAATCTTATTGAATTCAACTGATAATAACAAAAGATTTTAACAATTGAAAATATGACCACACGGTTTTTTTTTAAAAACAGATCATTCCTATTGAAAAACCCCTTAAAGTAAAAAAAAGACGAATAATTTCTTAATTTTACTCTTTCAATTCCTGTCTGATATTAAGTATATTTTTTCTTTTCTAAACAGATAATTAATTTTAGCCAATATACTTAAAAACGGCCATATACGTTTGAGCTGGCTCTCGACCTGGCTCTCATTCAAAATTTTCAGCGTCACGATTTTAGTCTTGCTGCTAGAAAATTTACTTGATTCTTACATATGTTTCTATTTAATTTAATTATTTTTGTTATTGTTGTAATTTTTCTTCATGTTCTGCTTATGATTATTATTATTATTATTGTTTTTTTTTTTTTTGAAGGGGAGAGCTCTTTTTCGTTTCAATTGTATTGACAATAATTACTATTCATGCTCTCATATTATATTTTGATTATAATATAGATTATTTGATAATCGTAGTTTTGTTATTTATGAATTTCTTCGAATTATTGTATTTATTATTTCATTATTGATCGATCATTCTAACTGGTGTATTGGGGTTTTCGTCGCATTGATTGTTAAAAAGCCGCCAACAGAAAAGCACAGCAGGATGGCTGGTGTGGTGTATTCATGTCGAAAATAGGTGCGATATTCTTCATTTATCATTAGTCTCTTGCCGAAGATGAAATGTTTTCATCGTCTCCTCCTAAGGATGATTGCCACGGAATATCTTCGTGATGATAATTCATTATTGGAATAACATTACTACTACCATAATCAGCGCTCTTACCTTGTTCCTATGAAGTGTATTTTCGGGAAAGGCATCTTCATTTAGTTTTTGCTTTTTGTTTTTTGTTTTTCTTTATTTTCGCCCATTTTTTGATTGGATTATTTTTTCTTTTAATCTTTCGAAACAAATTTTATTTAGTTTACACATCAGACCGATGCTCATAGCCAATTTATGCTTGTTGTATTTAAGTGTCTGCCATCTGGGCTATAATCTACAGACCATACATCTTATATGGGTCTTCGTTGGAATTTCGAAGTAGGGATCTTGAATCGAGAATCGGAAATCTGAAATCTTTTAAGTGAAGGATTTGAGAATTTTGCACTTTAGTCGCTAGTCGTTCGTCCTTCCTTCAGTCGAAGTTAGTTGGTGAACATCAATTCTGATTGCATTTCAAGAAAAAGAAAAAAATTACCAGCAACGATTCTGACGATCTTGGGTCGTCTATAGTCTTTGACTTTTCGACTTCCACTTTGGAACTGAATTCTTTTGATTTCTGCTCCGATTTCTGTTCTTGGTGGAAATATTTTCCCAGAACAAGAACAGATAAAAGGTCCATCGATGATTGGGCAAATGGCCTAAACATAATAGAATGCGTTACAAAGTTCAGAAATGCTTATAACCGGACCATAACGCCCATAGGCTCAATTCCAAATCTGAAATTGGTCTCGTGGAACGTATTAACGCATAAACAACGGCCGCCAGCACCTTACCAATAAGTATATAAAAATATAAAATTATCTATGTAGGGTACGGTGTACATTTAACAGTTTGTACGTTCCTGTTCGGACACTTTAAGTCGATCGATCAGTTAATGGTTGAGGCGTTAAAGAAGACTATCACTTAGCATCTTTGCTCTTTAACGATCGGAATATTCATAAACGAAGATGGCCAACAAAGAAATCCACAAAAAATTCTATAACAATATAGGACATTATGTGAAGGCTTCTCTTATAAATCTTAATTATTGTTATTATATTTTTCTTAATCGTTTCTTTTTATTTAAAATTTTATTCAATTTTATTTTTCATCATTTATTGGGTAATTTTTTTATTATTTTTGATATGGAATTTTGAAGTTTGCTCTCTTGTCCCTGATCGTAGACTGATCTTAGACTGATCGGTCTGCTCTGTTGATGATGATCATCACGTGAATTATTATTCAATTATTGGATCGCATTAAAGCCGGATGATAAGAACTATTCATTCGGGATTGTTATGCTAATGTCTTTGTCGAGAGAAGTTTTAATTTGTTAATATTTATGAGTAATTTTGTGTAGGACTTTGATTTTTGTGATGGGGAGGGGGTGGGAGGGTTGGTTTAGGGCGATTATTTTTCTTAACAGACGACATATGTTATTACTAGCTCTAAGACAGTACGTTATCTTGTATAGAAAAGAAAATAACTCACAAAGTATATGAAATTCCATTAATGACATTTGGCTTATCTCCTAATCATCGCGTCGGTTCGAAAAGAATCTCACCCAGTCAGGTTGAACTGATAATTAAAAATTTTCATTATTATAGCTGCATTTGATTAGCAAAACCACAAATATCTGCCGATGGAGTCTCCCGACTATGTGAACATTTTAGAAAACTACCGACGGAACATATGTAGCTGCATAGTGCACATTTGATTGACCTGATAAACTCACATGTAGAAGAGGTGAATTCAGCTATTCAGAGAATTTTATCAGCAAAGAAACTTATCAGTCATTTTATGAGAAACTAAGTTATCGAAATTCAGAGCAGCAAAATACTCACTATTAGAAGCTATTCAGCCGATATTTAGAGGAGCTGAATATACGACATTCGTAAAAGTTAATTATTTGATATTTAAATAAGTTGAATTTGTCTAGGTAGCCAAAAGTTAGAGGAGCTGAATATGCCCTATTTGCAGATAGTAATTATTAGGTTATCCATGTTCGAGAGGACGAACCTTTGACGAATTTCTCGATAATTCCGGAGTCTCGTCTAGGACGATATGCTAGAGCATTATACGACCGCTGGGCTATAGATAAAATGAAGCTGAATATACTATGGTGGGCTGGGACATCCCTTCTCTTCAATGGAGGGACGGCCTTAACTAGGACGCCAAAAACATGCTGGGAATACCGAACTATAAGACGGCGACGCGAAGCCGGGATGTTTCGATGCATTTGATTCAGCAGTCCTAGACTAGGCTTTCATGAATTAATATACAAAGACTGTTCAAAAAGTATCGCGAATTTTGAATTTCCGTGGGTTACGTTTATTCGATTTTCGTTTTTTTGTGGCGTTATATTGGCACTCATATCTCTCACTTATGCCGACAAGTTCGGCCATTTTGAATGTTCAGTTAATTTTTGACAACTGCTTTGCTTGCATGTGTTTTGTCTCGTCTTCGATTTTTGAAAAAGTCACAGGGGGCCAGATCTGGGGAATACGGTGGCTGCGGCATTATTAGTGTGTTGTTTTTGGCCAAAAATTCGCCAAAAAAAGAAGATCATATTAAAAAACCCAACATCACAGAAATGGAGTCTGTAAGCTCGAGTGCTCGAGTGATAGTAAGACTCATCCTAAGATACGGAGATTTGATCTGGTGGACAGAACTGTATAAAACCACCTGCCAAAGCCTTCTGAGGAAAGTCTATAGATAAGCGTCCATATGCATTACGGATGAGACTAGAACGTCAGCTACAGCGGCTCTTGAGACAATGCTGATTATTCTGCCCTTTGGCATCTGTTTTAAAGAATTTACCACTAGATCGGCTCTGCATCTGAGAAAATCAAGGCAGTGGACCAAACATCATTTAGGCAACGAAAATATTCTTAAGGATATCAGATACATTCCTAAAATAACGGTCTTGGAGACATTAAGTATAAATCTAAAATTTCTGGTAGGACTATGAGTGAGAACACACGATGGTCTACAAGGAATCGACTGCAGAAATATATACAGATGGGTTATGGAAGGGGGATATTATAGGAGTAGGGGTCTTCTCTGTATCTTTGAATATGGGTGTTCTTTGCATCTTCAAAAAACGTGTACTTTAGTTCAAACAGAAATTCTGGCTATTCGTGAGGCTGTCGTTGAATGCATTATCTGACGTTAATATCGTATTTTTCACCCATAGCTAACCAGCGATTATGTCGCTGGAATCACCCATTGTAAGATCGAGGACTGTGAACGAGATTGCCTACGAGTGCAATGTTTATCGAAGCTGGGTTCCCGGATATGCTGACATTCCAGGAAACTATAAAGCAGATGAGTTAGCGAAAAATGGTACCAGACTAGATTTCCCCCACTGTAACAGAGGAGGCATACATGAAAACGGCTCTGAAGCTGGCGAACGAGAGGTGAAGCTACTTGTTGCACATCTCTAGAATCAGAAGGGAATTGAAAGCTTACCGAGAACAGGCATGTTGACCGGGATCATTATAGGTCATTGCTTATAAGGGAGTCACGTTAGATCCCCGTATGTGACTGATGTCATAGCTGTAAAGACGAGGAGGAAGAAGTGACAATTCCTCACCTTTTCTGTTTCAGCCCAGCCTTCACATCCCTCAGAAGGAGAACTCTGGATGACTTTTTCTTGAATGATTTGAGTGATATTGCGTGCACAAAAATTAAACACTTCCAATTTGTTCTCAGCTTATCAGGGTGATATCAGCTTTAAACGAATTTTGCTCTAAATGTGTCCGACTAAATTATCGGACACCTATTCTAATCTAATTTACCGATCAATTTATTATTGAAAAAAAATAATAAAAGTAATTTTATAGAAAAATTCACTAAAAATAATATCTGCTTTTAAGAAAACGACAAACCAAACAAAATTCTCTAAGAAAAATCATCCCTTAACAACCACACGAAATAATCAAGCTTCACCACCATTTACCATCTTATAAGTTAATCTAATCTAGAAAATATTTGATTTTTGTCAATTATACAATAGTATATTATTTACAAGTATAGAAAATTATCGAAAATAAATTGAACATGAAATGCGAAAAATTGACTTATTATGAAATTTGTTACGATATTCACCAATTTACTGGATATATTTTTAGGACTAAATTGGTGAAAATTTGTTGGACGGGAGGAGGGTGGTAATCATACTCGGCCGGATAATTTTTTTTTTTTTTTTGGGTCGATACTGCTATTAATTTTCATATTAACCCAATTCTAACAATAATAAAAGAAACTATTTTTACTTATTGAACATCCAAATAATCAAAGCAATAATAATAATAGCCAATAATAATGATATGAATATGAATGAAAATCAAGATTAAATTGCGTCACAATATTTTGTCAAAATTCAAATATCAAAAGCAAGAAAAAAAAACATCATCGACAATAGCAGTACCTAAGCTTACATGGTTTTGGGCTTATAATATTTACCACTGATTTGATTTGTTGATTTGGGAATTTAGGCAAAAAAAATACCCTTAAATAATCAAGTTTACACGCAATTTCTAAGCCAAATGATATGCATTAAAAAACTACTTCAATTAACCACCTCCTCATTCCACCCACATTTATAATTAACCATCATAGTTCCGTCCCGACTTTGACCCTTGTGAGCATATCAATTTTATCTCCCCTATTACCTGACCATATCCCTATCTTCTCTTGCTCTTGGTATTCACGACAAGTACATAACCTGCTGAATAAATAAATAATAAAATAACATAACCAAAAAAAAAAACTGCAATTAGAATATTAATAATAATCTTTTTTTTTTTTGGGTTTATTTCCGTTTGCAGAAGGGAAAAAGTGGGTTTTATCAAAACTCGTTTTTAGATTATCATAACTCGATTAATGGATTTTATGGACATACTTGAAAAACCAATTAAACGAACATTTTGCAAATAACTGGAAGTAAAGAAAGGGTGCTGCTGATGGTAAACTAATCTTCCTATTCCCCCAACCATCACTCCATATTTGATCTATTTATATTCCGTAGTCGTTATATTCAAATATAATCGAGAAAAAAAAGTAGATTAATTTTGCAATATTAAGTAAGAATATGTCAAGCTGAATGAGTGTGTTAATTCCGCTTACAATAGGGTTAAAAAGAACAAGTAGTCGATTTTGTGATATCTTTATTTATTATTTAGCTCAACTAAACATATATTGTGTTTTTATGATTATTGATAAGGTGGACAAAAAAAATACGATTGTACAAATGCGATATTAGATCAAATAGAGCGACTGCCAAAAATTATATAGGGTTGCATTGTTAAGTTATCAATAATTTAACATTTATTTTTCCTTGTGAAATGTTTATCAATTAATGGGGCAAAAAAATTCTAGACTTGCAATTTACATTTAAGAATATTTTACTAATATTAGATATGCGATCTTAAGTTGGGATATTTGAGACTAACTGAAGGAAGTCCAAATAATTTATTAGACGACTTTACCTCAAGACCATTATTGACAAGTCACAAATATTATGATAATATCAAAAATGCTATAAAAAAAGAATTTTTATCACTCCTACAAGCTCTCTATACCTCCCCACTCCTCTTTCCATTGAATTAAAATAATTACACTTTCAAACGCTGAACTATTAAACGATTAGATCCCGATTTTCTCCAGATGGATTTATCATTGCAGTTAGAAAATACACTACAAAAAATCAATTATTTTTTTCTTAAAAAATTAATATCAACAGTGAGTCTGTATAGGAAATATTTGTGCTGAATAAAAAAAAATTCCGTTTTCCGACACTGAACAATCGTTTTTTTGTTTTGTTTTTACCTAAAATAAAGACAAAGTCATATGAATTTTATCGTCTGCCGAGGTAATATTTTTGCTGAATAGGAAATCTTGCATAGTCCGGAGCTGAATAACCGATTCTTTTTAACAGAAAATCAATATCGTTTTTGCTTACGATTTTTATCCATAGCCAATTAACAGATTTTTTTTATGCTAAAAAAAATTGGCATGATATTTTCAGAAGCTCAATGAAAAATTTTCCCTGTTCCAACACTAAATAATCTTTTTTTTCTATTTTTACCTAAAATAAAACAAAATCATATTAAAATTTTCTCATTTGTCCGGGTAATATTTTTGCTGAATACGATATCTTGCATAATTCGGAGCTGAATAACCAATTCTTTTTAAAGGAAAATCAATTTTTATCCATAGACTAATTACAAGACTTTTCTTAAATGTCCATAAACAGATTTTTGTCTATGATACTCGTAAATAAAAGTTGACATGTCATTTTCGGAAGCTGAATAAAAAATTGTCCTTTTCCGACGTTGAACAATTGTTTTTTTTTGTTTCTACCTAAAATAAAGACAAAGTCATATTAAAATTTTTTCGTCTGCTGGGTTACTATTTATGCTGAATAGGAAATCTTACATAAGCCAGAGCTGAATGACCAATTTAACGGAATATCAATTTTTATCCATAGACTAATTGCAGACGTTTTTCTATGGTAAATAAAAATTGTCATGATATTTTTGGAAGCTGAATAACAAATTTTCATCGTAAAAAAATATTAATATGAAATTTTATTCAAACATAAAAGTCTATTAAAACAATACTATATATCTTCCGAAGCTGAATAATTAACTTTTGTATCATAAGAGCTTCATGAATGAAGACCATTGTTTTTACCCTCAAAAAGATAAGCTCCACATAACCAGATTTATAATAATTAACGGTTACCTCAAAAGAACAGAAAACTTAACATATTGTCTGCCGACGGGTCTGGTGAATTCTTCAAAAGTGACGATTTTGTAAATTCGTGAATTTCGTTTTGAAAATAATAAAAAATTAAAAAAAGATACATTTTCAAAAAGCGTATACTTTTAGTACGAAAAACTGCCGCAAAAATTTAAAACACTAAAAGAGAATGAAATATTTTTTGGTAAGAGACAAGGACCCTTTTTTTTAAAATAAAAAGGACATAAAGAAAAATGGTGGAAATGCAAAATGATTGTTAAAAATAGATGGAAAGCGACATCGCCACAAACGGAGAGGCAGGGTTAAGTTGGTGGAAAGATCAACTGCTAAAGAGTGACAGTAATAAATAAAAGTTTAAATAAGTAAAGGTAAAATTACAGAAATAAAGGAGTAGACAGAATATAAGGTGAGAAGGAAAATAAAATATTCAATTTCAAAAATGGTAAAATTAGTAAATCCACAAATGGGTGGCCGTACTTGAATATAAAAATAGAGAAAATATTCTCCATCACACCCTATATTTACTAGTTTGCTTTTAGGATCCTGTAGAGATCTTTTTTTCTAGATAATTTCAGAGCGATATCAATGATGTAGTGTAGTCTATAATACGTCAACTTGTTTTTGTTTTGGTAATATTTTCTGAAATTTTTTCGTTTTTGTTGTTGGTACAAAATCGCACATTTTAAAATGGGCAGACGAAGCAAACCAGATAAACTGCAGACCCGAAAATCATCCCGACCTCTATAGACACTTCACAAACCTTTACAGGAGGAATCGCAGATTGTGCATTGGTAAAAAAAATAGCTACACTCCCCCACCTCTCTCAACCACTACATTCCTCTTTAGTGTTGGTTCCGAAAGGAAAATATTTTTGATTATTTATTTTCAGCTTTTACGATATTCGAATGGAGTGTTTTTTTCTTCTTTTTCATTTAATATTCACACCATAAACCGTGGCCATCTTTCATATTGAACCAGACTAGCTATCATAAATGGAGTTGCAATTTTTTTTTCTCAATACGAACCACACACACACACACACAAACCGTTAAATCCTCTTTAAATATTTTTGATAACGTATTTTCAAGTTTTTTTTTTATTGCTTTTATATCTTGAACATCAGTTAAAGGTAAATGGGGATACGAATTCCACTTTGCCCTTTTATTAATTTTATATAAAATCATGCTGCAGTATTCGTGCATTAATAGTTTGTCAAATATTATTTTTATTATTACGACTCTTATTATTGTTGAGTGAATTTTAATCTATTCTTTGCACCTTATTCGTGATTGGTCAATTTGGCTGACATCTTATTAAAAAAAAAAAGAAGAACAAAAGAAAACTAGCAGCAATCATCTGTCATCTATCAGATATCGATCTGGTAGCATTGAGCAAACTGTCCATTAATCTAAACCGTTGTTGGTATAGTTTTTTTTTTTTTAATATACCATTAACACCATCGGCGTTTTGATAAATTTTCCCTTAAAAATCGAATATTTCTCGTATTTGTCAGTTTCGTTGATATTTCATTTTTGTACATAACCTAATTTTTTGTCCATACATAACCTCATTCATTCGTTAATGAGCGTTCCATCTTTTACCGCTTAGTGTATGTACTTTTTTTCCCCCACTTTCCTACAAATATATAAATTAACAGGCTTTTATAAATAATTTTCTCATCCCCCCCCCCCTCTCCTTCCTGTTTGGCTTGGCGCAAGACGTTTTGTTGTATTCGTTAAGTTAAATAACATAATTTCGATTACATTTCGGATTAGTGAAATTACGCTTTTCTGAATTGATTGTTAGGTGTTAATTCTGTTCGGCCATTACGTTTTTATGATTACGAGTATATTGCATGATTTAAGAGAATATTATTCAGACCCTTTTTCCGTTCGGCCATCTCTTTTCTTTGCCTTCATTCTTTTCTTGTTCAATATCATAATTTTTTTTTTGTACACTTCTTTTTCTATCGCTTTTACAGAAAAGCAAAAAAGAGAACATCAGTAAAAATAGGAAGTGAAAAAAGGAGAAAAAAACAAACCTAATAGAGGGTAGATGAATGATATTTATCGGGTATGGAAAAAAATACCTTACACCTTACCTTTTTGTTAATAATCGAATGAATACTGCCTAGGTGCGTGAACTCTAATCGTACGGAAATAATTGCAGATGGCAATTAGAATTCGGTGTCAATTATTAATACATTAAGTGAAATATTTTTGGTAGTTTTTCTATTTCTCTTTTATATCATTGCTGTTATTATTACTGATTTTTGTATTCGAATTAGAAAATGATACGCCCCTTTGTATTTGCTTTGGCACATGCTGGTTTTTTGCTGTGATAATTTGAACTTGTTTTGTTATTTCTTTTATTTTGTAAAATATTAAATGTACTCTTTCAACTAAGTATGACCGTTTTTAAGACGATCGACTTTTATAAGAGATGAGAATTTGGATTTTAGATGATTCCAAGAGAGGTAAAAAAATGAATTAGGAATTATGCACTTTTGGATGTGAGTTAAATTTCCAGTGGAAAAACAACTCAAGGGAGTACGGATTTTGTAGAGAAAATTTGAACTGCAGGCAAATCCGGACTATAGGCTTTCATACACGCGAGCAAACTATGACGTCAAAAGTAGCTGATTATTGACTTTGTACATGAGAGAAATTTGGGCAAAAGATTATCATGAAAGGAGTTCATCATCGACTTTTGTCCATAAGACTTGGAGTAAATACAGAAAAATAGGAAATGAAAATCTAAACTAGAGATGATCCCATAAAAAAGGGTATATTGACTTTTGCACATGAGAAAAATCTGGACTAGAGATGGTCTCAAAATGGAGAGACTATCGAGTTGTATAGATGAGAAAAATTTTGAATTAAGACAATCACAGAAAAAAGAGATTTCTAACATTTTTGCATAAGAAAAGTTTGGACTAGAGATGGTCCAAGGAAATAGAAACTGTGAACTTTTGTTTATCAGAAAAATTAAGACTTCCAATAATCCCAGAGAAAAGGGACTTCTTACTTTTTTACATAAGAAAAATCTGGACTACAGATGGTCTGAAAATGAAAGGACTATCGAGCTGAGTACAAGAGAAAAATTTAGACTTGCTATAATGGCAGAGAAAAGAGACTTCTAATATTTATACATAAGAAAAATCTGGACTACAGATTGTCTGAAAATGAAGGGACTATCGAGTTGAGTAAAGAGAAAAATTTAGACTTGCTATAATGCCAGAGAAAAGAGACTTCTAACATTTTTACAAAAGAAAAATTTGGACTGGAGATGGTCTGAAAATGAAGGAACTATCGAGTTGAGTAAAGAGAAAAATTTAGACTTGCTATAATGCCAGAGAAAAGAGACTTCTAACATTTTTACATAAGAAAAATCCGGACTAGAGATGGTCTCAAAACGAATAGACTATCGAGTTGTGTAGATGAGAAAAATTTGGTCTGGAGATAATCCCAGAGAAAAGGACTTCTAACATTGATGGTCTCAAAATTAAGGGACTATCGCGTTATGTAGATGAGAAAAATTTGGACTAAATTTGAATCCAGAAATATAAAATTATCGATTTTTATAGAGGATTAAAAGCAAAACTAGAGATGGTCTAAAAGAAAAGAAGTTATCCACTGACTCTTGTACATAAGAAAAATCTAGACTAGATTTGAATCTAGAAAATAATAATCACCTGTTTTTATAGGGGATAAAAATCTGAACTGGCGATAATACCATAAAAAAGGTGTCTATAGAAGAAAGTATATAACTGAGAACGGTCCAAAAAAGCAAATTTTAATTGACTGTCGACTTTTATAAATAAGAAAAGATTACAATAAAATCAATCAATCTTAAAGAAGTGACTATCGATTATCAGAATTTATTTATTTATAAAAGAACACAATTTTTCTAATAAAAATCCACATTGCTTGAAGTAATTTTCTTTAAAAACTGCCTCTTTTCTAAGACAATCTCTTTAAATTTTAATAGATCCAAAACTAAAATTCACTAATTATTTTTCTATTTTTATTAAAATATTCTTCAAAACAGAAATTTACATTATCAAATTAATTAAAAAATAATAAAGAAAAAAAATTCCAATTGAATAAAATTTCGTTAAATATCTCAGATTAAAAAAAAAATACTTTTCGACATTTTATACTTTTCAATTTGAATTCCGTTATTTGTATTTATTCAACAAAAAAAACTCTTTGAATTTTCACAGTTTTCTATACGTTCAATACTAAACAATTAACAACATTCAACAATCAATTGACAGTACAAAAAATCATTTTAAAAAAATCAATAAAGATGTCAGTGGAAGCAACAGAAAGAACTGCAAAGCAAAATTAACAATAATTATTATTAAAAAAAACAATGTCTACTTTTTAATTATTTTTGCTTGGTTTTTGGTTATTGTTTTTACTAATCAATATGGGAAAATTAATGGTCGATCTTTTTCTGTTATTGTTATTGTGAATTTTGTTGCTGTTTAATGCTGTCAAAAAAAAAAAACTATACTTTTGACTGGTGTGCGTGTGCATCTATCCATGCACGTGGTGATCTGTCAACGGTTGTGATGACGTTTCGTACTTTAAAAATTCTGTGAATTTCCTAGGAATTAACAAATTCTATAAAACCCAACCCTTCCCTAAACCACTTTTCGTGGAACAGGGACATTTTCAAATAAAAAATTATTAGTGGAATATTTCGAAAAAAAACAAATTAGTTAAATTTAAGTGAATACAATTGATATGGCGGTTAAAAGAGACAAAATGGCGTGAAATGAGAGTACGCAGTCCTTCTAGAGTTACTACCCCAAAAACTGGGAAAATATATAACGAATTAAAAGTGAGCAACCGTAAAATTTGCAAAATTACTTGCTTTGCTCACAGGGTAAATGCACATATACCCCCCACACTATCCAAAGCACAGACACCCATACAATACATGCGAATGGACAGAACAACTTTTCATTTATTTGTTTTTATGATTTATTGTTTTTTTTAAGGTCTTTCTCTTCTTCTTAAGGGTGTTAACAGTTTCATCTTCATTTATGTTAAAATTTTCCGTTCGCAAAACGCACAAGCTCTAATCCATCCGGTCGGCGAATTTAAAGCACAGTCGAACGCCTAGTTAGAACTCAACCCGTGATCAAAGTACAGGGTGGGTGTTCAAGACGAATTCAAGAAATAATTTTTTTCCCCCCAAAAAAATAAATTCATTTTTTTTTACATTTTCAAAAAAAGTGACACAAAAAAAAATATTAATTTTTGCAAATTCAGACAAAATTGAATATAATTTTTTTTCTTCAATTTTATCTAATTTTACTACAATTAATTATAAGTTATTATTTTATAAATATGTGTAAAAAAACAGTGCAGTGCCCAAAACCCTCAATAGATGGTAGCAGTTCATTTGTTTAACATTATTCACATGGCTTATCCAATTTACATATCGGAAAATACAGTTAAGTAAAATATATTTAAAAGTAAAATTATTAAAAACTTTTTAATCAGTTATATTGCTTATATTCTGCCATTATATATAAAATATCATATTTTTTAAATTATTTAATATAAAATTGCGTACATAAGTTGATATTTTTGCTATAATTTTTGATGAGTTTTTCGCGCACATTTCGTGCAGTAATTCGGCCATTCACTGACGAACAAATATCAGATTTACCAGGGATATAAGCTTAAATAGATAGCGTGAGTGAGCGTATTAAGTTATCATGGCCATGCCATACTTTTATTATGAATTTGACATCTGTCAACATTAATCAGTGCACATTATCAGCAGTTTCGTACAACAACATACATTTTTCCTTTGGTAATCATGTCTAGTTTTGTGCCAGAAAAAGAGCATATGCGGGAAGTTCTGATTTTCTGCTTCAATTTGAAGAAATCGGCTGCCGAATTACATCGAATGCTTATGGAGGCCTATGGTGATAGTGCTTTATCGGAAACAACGTGCCGAGATTGCTTTCTTCGGTTCAAAGACGGCAATTTTGACTTGTGGGACAAGAAGCGTGAAAATCGGCCTAGGAAGATTGAGGGCCATCATTTGCAGGCTCTTTTGGATGAAGACGATAACCAATCGCAAAAAATTGGTCTGCGTGCCATGGAGAAGAGTAAAAAGATCGAAAAATGGGTGTCGCATGAATTGAACGATAGGCAGATGGAGCGACGCCAAAACACATGCGAAATCTTGCTCGCCAGACAAAAAAGAAAGTCGTTCCTGCATCGGATTATGACATGCGATGAAAAGTGGACATATTTCGAGAATCCTAAAGGCAAGAAATCTTGGGTTGATCCAGGCCAACCATCAACATCTTCCTCAAGACCAAATCGCTTCCGACGGAAGACGATGCTGTCCGTTTGGTGCAATCAGCAGGGTATCGTCTACTATGAGATGTTGAAACCTAGTGAAACTGTCAATACCCACTGCTACCACCAACAACTGATCAAATTGCTCCACGACAACGCACCATCGCACACGTCAAAAATGGTCCAAAACTACTTGGAGACACTCAACTGGGAGGTGCTACCCCACCCGGCTTATTCACCATGGAACCTGGTCCCTTCCGACTACCACCTGTTTTCGTAATGGGCCACGCGCTCGCTGAGCAACACTTTCGATTCTTACGAAGACGTCCGAAAATGGCTGGATGAGTGGTTTGCCTCGAAAGAGAAGAAATTTTTTTGGCGTGGTATCCACAAATTGTCCGAGAGATGGAAAGATGTGTAGCTAGTGAGAGCAACTACTTTGAATAAATTTGTTTTTGCTTTCTATGAAAAAAAAAATGTATTTTTTTGACTAAAAAAAAGCGGATATAAGCGTATAAAACCTGGTAATATGGTCAAAAGTTTAATTATTATCTATGTAAACAAGGTTTTTTTTTATGTGTCATTATACGGCATTAAATCCCATCCTTTTTAAGATTAATTGATATCACATAATCTTGAAATTACGAATCTTGGAAACTTTTCGTAAAAGAAAACGGTTATTTGTGGTTTTGTGTGTCTTTTAGTATCGTATTTTTAAAATCACATATGATGTCGTTAACCAATATTTTTGTGAGAGTAACTCACAAAAATATTGGTTAACGACATCTTCAGGAGAAATGAGTCTTATTGCTAAAGAAAATTTTACACAGGAGATCATAGCAAGTTGATTACTTAGCGGAGAATCGTCGCAGGACTTATTATTAAAAAGACTTAGAGCACTAGGTCTTTGATAAAATTATGCCTCATAATCTGTAGTAAACAGGACCACTAAATTCTTACTGCGGAAGAAGAAGATCTTGTCTGAAAAGTCTGCACGAGGTCCATTCATGGTTTCAGAAGACTATTTTTCTCTCCATCAACCATCCCCCCACCCCCTATCCCCTCTACCATTTTTGCTTATATCCCCATCATGATCGTTTACCATACACACTCCACACTGAGCAGAGTAAAGAGCATAAATAAATGAACGCGTCCATTTAAGTTTTAGTCATAATACGAGTAGCACAAAGCTTAAGCTTTACAGATAAAACTTCAAGTTTAAGATTCAGTTTGTAGATGTCATGTCAGAGTGGATTTTTATGGTCCAATAATGTGACAATTGTCACAAATGCAAAAATACAAATCAGAACGAAGTGAAAACAAAAAAAAATTCAACAGATTTAAAAAAAAATATTTCTTTATCTAAATTGAAGCTATTTTCACTTTTTTTCTTCTGTTTTGTCCTTTTTCCTTACCAAAGTTAGATCCTCTTCCATCTTTGTTAACGCCTTTTTTTTACTTACACGACGATGAGTTTCATTTCTTTTTTTATTATTAGCACGTCCATTTCAGGTATGATGAAAGGTGATGAGAGAACAGAATATCCCGTGGTGCCAACAACATTAACCATACTTTTTGCCTCGGTATTTGGTTATTTCTATTTTCAAAGTTTTTTGTTATTCTGGTTAACATGTTTAATATGTAAACAAATGTAAAAACATCTGTTCAACATGATTATACTGATTTAGTAGAGTGAAAATGGACACGTCGACCACTTCTAATGGGGAAAGCAATTCACACCGGGAGTAAAAAATCGTTTTTATGACATGGCGTTTCGTGGTGCCATGTTCTGAATCGTGCGAATGAGGGGGGGGGGGGGGATGATTCCTTGTTCTAATTAATGATTCGAATTTGTAAATTTTTGTTTTGATTTTTTTCCCCTCTTTGTTGAAAAAGTTTATTGTTATGATTGTGTATATTGGGATTATGTGTTCGTTCCTCTGTCACAGGTGAGTATTTAGCCAGCAGTTAAATTTGCGTTAATGTCATGTTCTTCGTTAAGTTTGATTGCTTATGCAATCATAAGGATTTGTTCGACATCATTTCCCCCCTGTACCGAGGCCTCTACATTCTGTGGGCATCATAATATGTTAAGAACGTTTTTCCAACTAAAGCTTTGTGATAATTTAGAGCAACGGTAAAAGTTATTCTACCAGCGGCCATAGTTGTCCACCGCTTATCTTCGCTATTCTTTCATTATCCCCTTATCGACGAAGTCTTTCACCGTAACTCTACTCAAATCAGTGTAAAACAATGGTCCCTAAAATTCTATGGATGCCGGCTATTTTGCCAGGGCGTTTGCTCTTTCAGTCAACGTCAATATAAATTGAGGTTATGGGCACCATCTAACATTGGAGGTGTAATGAGACCCAGTGCTCTTTTTTATTGCGTTCCGAAAAACAGAACAATAAAATTGATAGTAACTAGCCTATGGGGACGTTCCTTATCAAGAGTAAACAAATTCTGTTAGCATAGAGCATTTCTAGAGGGCCGACTAGATGTGGAAGAAGAATCTCGCTCAAGGAGGTCTGTAGCTGCCAGTGATGGCTCTTGTACCTTCAAAATAAATTTTTAATAAATATTTCATCATTATTAAATCCTTGAAACGCTTGGAAAAGGCTTCTCTCCGTCAGACACCCTAGCAAAGACTTTTTCTCAGAACAATTAATTTCTGTGGCTTTGCGGATCCCCTTTCCCATAGTCGTATGGTTTTTTTCTGCTTCCCAAGATCAAACCCATTTCGAAGAATGCCATCTTGGTGCTGTCGATAACATCCAAAGGAGTTTAAACGAGGAGCTGAAGGCTATCCCAGTTAAAGCCTTCCACCACTGCTCAAGGAACTGATTTTGAAGACGATAACATTGAAGCATAAAAATTAGGTAAAATTCTTTAAAAAAAAAAATTTGAAGGGCGTTCCGAAAAACAGAACAACAAAATTGGAAGTAACGAGTCTATTGGTACATTCCTTATGAAAAGTACATATTTTCTGTTGGTATAGATCATTTTTGGAGCGCCGAGTAGCCGTGGAAGAAGAATCACGCTCAGGGAGATCTTGAACATTGAGGTCTTGAATAAAAATATAGAACCAGTGGCGGCTCTTGCAACTTTAGAATAAATTTTTTCCACCACTGCTCAAGAAAGTGATTTTGAAGACGATAACATTGAAGAATGAAAATTAAGTAAAATTGTTTCAAATAAAAGAATCAGGCTCATTATTTCGTACGCTTTATCGCCACCTGATTATCCAGTGCCATAAGGATTTGCTTATCCCTTACTGTACCATCATTAAGGAGAGTTAGCGAATGTAACCTTTGTGGATCCTCCAGTGTATCGTGCTACCTTTACGTGATAATTTATATTCATTGTAGTGTAAGTAAAGATCTCAAAAATACAGCTTAGGAGACCTTAAGATACTGTAGCTACAAAAATTTTGGATTGAAATTTATTAAAAGGAATTAAAACTTTTTAAAATTACCTAAAAATGATATTATCTAGTGGCTGGCGGTAAAATTATTTTCACCCAAACATGGGTACTGATACTATCCGAAAGCCATTAGTAAGCCCCAAAAAGTCCTTTAATATTTGTTAAAATGTTACCCGCACCAAAAAAAAACTCTACTCTAAGAAGAGAACAGCAAACGCGATTTAGGATAAAAAAATAATTTACAGTTTATCTTATAGAAAAGAGAATAGAACAAAAAACCAAATCGAGTCAAATATGCAGAAAAGCTACAAACAAGCACAAATCATACCAAATGTGTTAAGCCGAAAGTAGATAAAAAAAAACTCAATCCTAAAATTAACTAGACGTAAATTAATGCACACAAGAAAGTCTTAATTAATAGTGATTTTAGTGATTTTCTGATTTATTCAAATAAAATTCAATCCATTATTCAAAAGCCATTAATTCGAATCGATTTTGGTCGATCGCAGCACGTAACGTGCAACGTTCCAACGTTATGCTCGTAAATCGTTCGACGTGAGCTATCATATCAAGTCGATTACATAATTAAATTGATTACTAATAACAATACGATTATAATTACTAATTGTGGTCATTTAGTCGAAGCTCTTTAGTATGGGTCGAGTCGAATTTTCTCCAACAATCAATGCCCGTAACGGTAACAGTGAACATGGTCCGTGTTCGTGTTGAGTCATCGACGCAACGTCTCCAGCCTTTACGCGCTCCAACTCACAACCACCTTTACTTCTGAACCAGTACGGATTTCTTGAAGATAACAGCTAATAGATAAGATTAATCAAGTTTGGTCCGTCTTTTACCAAGTCCCCAATTCACTTCCAAACAAACAAAATAAATTACAAATTTTCTGCTACGCTTCAGAGTTTAGTCAACAGTTCAAGCGTATCATTTATGCTAAACGTCCAAGACTAATACGAATACTATGAGTACGTAAATTGTTTATGGAAAAATTCCATTACTGAAACGTTTTGTTCATTCTCCATGAAAGAAAATATAATAAAGAAAATAAATTACAGTTTTTCCGCATCGCATTTTTTCCAAATTGTTTTTTTTTCGCTCGTATGTCATTTTACAACAAACAAACAAAAAATAACAAAAATATGCATTTCTTCTCGTCTAAATTAGAAATTTCTTAATTCTCTGCAGAAATTTTCTTTTACAATAGTTTTTGCATAGTTTGGGCTAAAAATTCCGACGTGAATTTATATTTTTTATTCCAAAAAATAATAGGAAGCTGTTTAAGTACATTGAAATGAACTCAAAGTACACTTGAATGAATTCAGCACAACATATTTATGATCGCTTATTTATTAAATAAGAATTTAAGCTAATTCAGCCAAAGTTAAATATCGAATTTATCAATTCAGCGAAGTTTTTTTTCTATAAAATAACAACATTTTGTTTACCATTTGAAAAGAAAGTGTTTTTTACTATTAATTTTTTCAAATTCAGCGAATTATATTGCAATTCAGAAAAGCATATTGAAATTAAGCAAAGCATATTTATATTCAGTAAAAACTAGAAATATTTATTTTTTAATACAGCGAGTTATATTGCAATTCAGCAAAGCATATTTAAATTCAGCGAAAACTAAAAATATTTATTTTGAAATGCAGTGAGTTCTATTTCCATTCAGCAAATACTATAATTAATTTTGTATTTTCTGTAGTTAATCTTAAATGCTGTCAAATTTTAAAAAATAAAAGTAATTTACGGCTTTCTTTTTCTTTCTTTTTCTATAAAATAACAAAATCTCATTTGCCATTTAAGAAGAAACTGTTTTTTAGTTACAGTTTTTTCAAATCCAGCGAGTTCTATTGCAATTCAGCAAAGCATATTTAAATTCAGTAAATACTGAAAATACTTATTTAGAAATAGAGCGAGTTCTATTGCAATTCAGCAAATACTAAAAATATTTATATTGAAACTCAGCAAGATCTCTTTCAATTCAGCAAATACTATTATTCATTTTGTTTTTTTCTTCAGTTGATCTTAAATGCTATCAAATTTTAAGAAATAAAAGTAATTTGCGGCGGAAGTTTTCTTTTTCTATAAAATCTTCCATTTGAGAAGAAACTGTTTTTTAGTTTTAATTTTTTCAAATTCAGCCGTTAGCATACTGGACTACCATCCCAGTTATCATTGGTTCGAATCTCACTAAGATTTTCCTTTTCATTTTCTACTTTAATTTCCTATTTCCGATATCCTTTGTCGCCAACTCACCTTTAGTGTCATGGCTCTAAGAATATACATTTCAGTGCAAACGTTACTTGAAATAATAACAAACAAACGTAATTTGCTTACAAAAAAAATGAATTTTTTTAATAAAATTTTTTTTGATGGGCTTTCAATTTTAAAAATTCAATAAACTTTTATTAAAATGAAAGTTAAACCTTCTTCTCAATTGAAGAGATAATTTTTTGCAAAAACTTTAAATGACATATTTGCCTATTCAGCAGTAATGATTTTTACATACGCAACTTGTTGGGCATGCCAGCTTTTAATTCAGCTAAATTTTTTTAAACATGATCGATAATTTCTTAAATTCAGCAATGATTTTTTAAAGTTTGTATATTTTTAAAGAACAAATTAAAATATTCCATTAACAATTTCCATCAATTCCGCTTTTCTTTTTCAATTCAGCTGAATAATTTTATTTATTATTATTAGTTTTTTTTTGTTATTGTTGTTCTTATCTAAAGAATCGAATGAACTTCTGCAAAAAGGTCTGGTGTAATTTTGAAATTAATTGAAAATTGATATTTCTCATAAATAAAATTAATCAAAATTCAAGTAGAATTACAGTCTCGTTTCGATTGTAACCACGATGCATTCACAAATCAAATTATTCCCGTTCAAATTTAAAATTCACCAAACAAAAAATGAAAAAAAAATATAAAACTGGTACGATGGTGTTCGCACCCCTATTCAGATTGTATTTATTATGACGATAACACTTATTTGTTCTGAAAAATCAATTAATTTACGTCTTTCAGACCATCTTTCTATCATTGCTGTTCAGCAAAGTCCCCTGACGAAATCAGTGCAGCAAAATTATTACCTCAAAGCAATTGAAGCCATATGGCATACTAACCACACGTATTTCCTCAATCCCTATTGCTATATCATACCCTCTCGATGATAGTTAACCAACAAAAAAAAAAATCACTAACAAACACAAATGTATGTATTAGCATTGGAATCTGAAAACGCATTTCATTGCAAATTTATCAAAACTTCGGAAAGTTTTAGAATATGAAAAATATTCCATTTTATAACCTCAAACTTTCGTTTATATATTTAACAATTTGTTTTTAATTAAAAAAGCCTATGCAGAAATTGAATTTTATTTAAAAATATAATTAAATATTCTAACATAAAATAAGGAAGAATTTAGAAACTAGAGAGTTTGCTCAATAGAAATCAGTCTTGAAAGAATAGCATCTCACTTAGAGTAACTGCCGCCATTTACAAGGTGGCCGCTGAAAAACTGAAGGATTAGAAAATGTTTTTGGAAGTCTAAAAATTCTTCGAAGAGGAGGAGGATGGACGATTCCGAAGCCTATTTAACGATGAGATCATGGAGCGTTACCATGGCAGCTCGGTTATACGTGTAGTTTAAATGAAGCTTAATAGGCTGCGATGGGCTGAACACGTACTCCATCTAATGTTGCTCTATTTATGGTTCCAGAAGACGAGACAGGCCCAGCCTTTGGTGGAGCGACGGTGTTAGTCAGTGTCAAACTGGAAGGCAGCAACGCGAACTCAGCGACATATGGAGCAAGCTTAGACCACACTCCCGGTTATCGCGTTATTGATGATAATAGACCTTTGCCTAACCCCTAATAATACCTTATCATAACCTAGACCCTAATAATCCCTTATCATAACAGTTGCTCTATTTATGGTTCCAGAAGACGAGACAGGCCCAGCCTTTAGTGGAGCGACGGTGTTAGTCAGTGTCAAACTGGAAGACAGCAACGCGAACCCAGCGACATTTGGAGCAAGCTTAGACCAAACTACCGGTTATCGCGTTATTGATGATAATAGACCTTTGCCTAACCCCTAATAATACCTTATCATAACCTAGACCCTAATAATCCCTTATCATAACAGTTGCTCTATTTATGGTTCCAGAAGACGAGACAGGCCCAGCCTTTGGTGGAGCGACGGTGTTAGTCAGTGTCAAACTGGAAGGCAGCAACGCGAACTCAGCGACATATGGAGCAAGCTTAGACCACACTCCCGGTTATCGCGTTATTGATGATAATAGACCTTTGCCTAACCCCTAATAATACCTTATCATAACCTAGACCCTAATAATCCCTTATCATAACAGTTGCTCTATTTATGGTTCCAGAAGACGAGACAGGCCCAGCCTTTAGTGGAGCGACGGTGTTAGTCAGTGTCAAACTGGAAGACAGCAACGCGAACCCAGCGACATTTGGAGCAAGCTTAGACCACACTCCCGGTTATCGCGTTATTGATGATAATAGACCTTTGCCTAACCCCTAATAATACCTTATCATAACCTAGACCCTAATAATCCCTTATCATAACAGTTGCTCTATTTATGGTTCCAGAAGACGAGACAGGCCCAGCCTTTAGTGGAGCGACGGTGTTAGTCAGTGTCAAACTGGAAGACAGCAACGCGAACCCAGCGACATTTGGAGCAAGCTTAGACCAAACTCCCGGTTATCGCGTTATTGATGATAATAGACCTTTGCCTATCCCCTAATAATCCCTTATTATAAGCACTTATTAGGTCATAGCTTAGACAGCTTTGGGGCCTTAACCTTGGGTTTTTTAAATTCCCTCCCAAAACGGTTATGGTTTTCTTCATCATTAAAAAAAATACGGATTTTTCAGAAAACTTGAAAATTAGTTGATTTTCTTATGCAAAAAACTCTTGCGAAACTTTCGTCAACAATTTTGATCCTTGAAGAATATTTTCTTCAACAAAAAAAAATCCATTTATTTTTACAAAATCAATTTTTAAATACAAAAATGACGAGAAAATTTGCAAAACCAGTTTTTATCAATGCAGATAAATTGAATAATTTTTTTGCTTAGAAAATTAAAATAGAATTAAAAACTAATAACAATAAAAGAACAGAAAAAAGATTAAGTTCGGTTTCTTTCTTTTTACTACTGAAATATCAAATGAACACTACCTGCTCTATAGAGTTTAACTAATTTTCTATTGTAACTAATCTTAATGTAGCTGAAAATCAGTTGTTAACTCAAAACGAATGGCATTTGGTGATTTTATTATAAAGCAATAAAGAGACTCGAACAGAGAAAGAGGGGTGATAAGGGAAAAATGATGAACAAAAATTGATAGTGACAAGAGGGGACCTGGTTGTATACTTAATATTTGTCGAGTGTAAAAGGGAGATTTTCCAAGAAGAAAGGAGTGAGACCAGAATCAGAGGACATTAGGGATTGACGACGGCACACGTACACTTACTAGGTTGTTAGGGGACAATATCGAAGATGAAATATCAACAAAGCTAAATTGTGAGCGTGAGGTGGCGGCCTGCTAAGAGGGATGACACGTCACTCACTTATTATTATTGTTGTTGAAGAATCTATCTAATTCGCATTAAAAATTGCCTTCATATAATCATGATACACACCACATAATTTCAATATGAAGAGGGATCATTCCGATAAAGTGGTCCTTGTTACCTTGCGATGGGCAGGAGTACCGAACAAGTAGTGGCGGATTTACGCACAAAGCAAATGATACACGAGAATAGCACACACTGTATGGCCAGCCGTCAGAAGTCATCATTTAATCGAAAAGGGGATGAGTTTAAATGAAAAATTGAAACTGTACGTGGGGTGTGCACCAGTACCAGTATTATCACCCCCACCACCAGTCGACCGTACGTACACAGGATTAACAAGTTTATACGGAGATAAACGCAAAATAGGACAAACTGATTATCTGAGTAGGCAGACAGTTCTGAAAATTGAGGGCCGACTGAAAATGATGTTCTTTTTTTTGTTGTTGTTGTTGTTGTTTTTTCTTGATTCTATTTTGCAAACGAACATTTTGAATAATAAGAAAGAACATGAACGATACGATGTTGTGATAGGGGAAAATCCTGTTCATCGTCCTTTGAATATTCCGGGTGCACGGGAATTCTCTGGTGTAGTGTATTGTTGTTGATATTCGAGTCTATTTGCCTTAGCCACCGAACGAACAGCTTGGCTCCTTTTGTGGTTGCTTGTTCAACCTTTATCCCATTCTGCTAACAACATTACCCTAGAGTGCAATAAATAAAGAACCCTCGTTAATTTTTGGCTTTTATGTTGCCTGAAATCTGTTTCGCCATTCAGCATACGGCAGAATTCAACGTCAGAATTTGACGGTACGAAAAGTTATAGTTGTAGTGGTAGTCGTCGTCGTTTTTCGAACAGTCAAATGTCAACATTATTATTGGGCAGCGAACATAGTAACAAGTTCAACTTTAGTCACTAATATAAACTTTGTTTTGTATTTAATTACAAATTACACACACACACACACTTAAACATTTACGAAAAATATCTTTTTTAACTATAATACAGCAGCGCGCCCACTCATTCCCGCTCTACTGTGCAAATGTAATCGTATCCAATTTAGCGCCGTTTTTAATCAGTGCAATGCGCGCCACTGATTTCAAATTAAGTTTTTGATGGCTAATCAAAACTGTTCTTTACCCTTCCTTCTACCGCTACCCAGTGTTCTTTATCGCCTCTTCCTCAATCTTCCTTTTATCATCGTTTTCCCTTTACCCCATTTCCACACACAGTCTCAGTCGAATGAATGGTCTTTTTTTCTTCTTCTCTTTATTTACTATAAAATATTTTCAGTTATCCTTGAGACAGGAGTAGTAGTAGTTGTTGTTGTTGGTTCATTTAACGTATTTTTCCCTATTTTGTGTAAACACATTTTAATTTACTGTTCGAATAACGCCAAAAAAAACTCATAATTAAATTTTGAATCGAAAATTAAATGGAATTTAAGGATCGATGCGTAAGGATCGGTATTTATGGTCTGATGATGAGCAGCTCACCGCCACTGTTGTACGTACATGCACATTATTCGCCAAACGGGCCTTTTCCCTTTTATTATTCGTTCCCTTTTCGCTTGTCCCGCTTTCATGTTATTTATCTTTTTGCTGATAACGTTGCTCTTCTTTTATTCAGTTTTCTTTTGTTTTTGTTTTTTTTTTGCTGATAAAAAGGGCTGACAATAGAAAAAAAAACCAGACAATCTTTAGTAGAGAAATGGATATAAGCGAAAGAGAGAATGGGATGCTGCGACAAGATTTACTGTAAGCAAGAGAGTTGATCAATTAGTTGGTTGAAAAGAGAAAGAGAGTGGTGGCAGAGTATGATTGATAAAAGTCAGAGCGACAGAGAACGACAGAAAAATGACCAGGCTTCGTTCTCTTCGGCTTCGTTCACTCGTTCTCCGTCGGAGGGATCATAGGCAAGCTCTAATGCACTTGTCACATTTTACAATAATTGAATTTTGCTGTAATAATTTTTATTTGATTTTTTATCCAAGCCCCATTTCGGACGTTTAAAAATTTTCTTTTTTTTTATCCTTTATCAGTGATACTCAAAGTTTGCTTTCCTTGAGTAAATAGTCCTTTTTTTCTACAATATGGGCTAAACAATTTCAAAATATTCTGATTTTTCTAGTTTTAAATTTATTGAAGAAAAAAAAAATTGAGTGCCATTTTCAGCATTATTGCTGACCCTTAGTTTTGTAAGACTTCGTTTTTGGATTAAAATGATTTTTTTTTGTTGGATTAAAGCAATTTGATTTTGGTTCAAAGAAACTCTTTTTTGGAGTTTAAGGAATTTAATTTTGCTATTTAGGGTACTGATATTTGGATTTAAGGATATTGGGGATCTTTTTCTAGAGTGACAGAGTCTATTTTTTGATTATTGGAACTTATTTTTGGGTGAAAATGAAAGGATTTCTTTTTTTGGATTAAAGCCATTCATTTTTTAGCTTAAGGAACTCCTTTTGGGTCATTTTTTCACTAATGGGGTTGAAAAACTCATTTTATGCAATAAAAAGAACTCGTTTTTGGGTCGCTGAAAGTCCTTTCGTGGTCAAATAAACTTATTTTTTGATTAAGGGAACTGATTCCAAAGTTTAAAGGACTCATTTTTGGTCTTTACGACCTTATTTAAGAGTGATGGAGCTACCGAACTTATTTTTGGGTTACAGAACTTATTTTTCTGGGTCCAAGATACTAAATTTTAGATTCCGGAAAGGGTGAAGAAATTGATTTTTTGATTGAGTAAAGAGACTCGTTTTTGAATTATTGGAACTTATTTTTATATGAAGGATGACATTTTGGATTGATGTACTTATTTTTTGGTTAATATAACTTAAATTTCAGGGTCAGAGGAAGTCATTTTTGAGTTGAAAAAATTGATTCTGCCTATGAAGAGAGATACTTTTGGATAAGAAGGACTTTTTAAGTTAACGAAATCTTTATTTTTCGATTATGCAAAAAGAATCTGTTCTTGGTTCGAAAAAAGTCATTTTGCGATAAAAAAATTCATCATTTTGGATTTAACGACTTTTTTTTGGGTTAAAGTGAATTTATTTTTGGCATCGAAGATATACGCTCTTGGGTAAAAACGAATTTTTAGGTCAATGAAACAGGAAGAAGTTCTTTTTTGCTTTTAAGAAAGTCATTTTTTAAACTAATTTCGCAGTTAAAAGTCGAAGGACTAGCGGAATTAATTTCAAAGGTTGAAAAAATTATCTTTTGAGCCAGAAAAAAATTTCCAGTTTACAGAAACTCATTTTTGAGTTGAAAAAACCAAATTTTCAATTTTTCGGATTGACCTTAACCCTTCTCCGACTGTCATACTCTCTGCCTCATTACAACAAAAACATGCGTCCGTGCATGCGTTAAACGTGTAAAAAAAACTGGCGAAAAAAACCAGAGCAAAAGACAAAAAGAAGATTAAAAAAATAAGGGCAAAAGATAAGATCTGATAAATTTTATCCAATCAGTTTGCAAAATCAGACACATTTGGTGTCTGGCAGCTGTGCTTGACCGCATATTGGGATGAGCCTACGACATATTACTGTGTAGGCGTTCTTGATTAATATGGAAAATATAATTTCTCACACCTAATTTATAACGTAGAAAAAATGTTTTTTTTTTCTTGAAATTTTTCTCTTTTTTTTCTCAAATTGAATAAAATATAAATGAAAAATTCCGGACGAAATGGATGAGAGCGACGATCGGTGAAGGGGTGGTCGGAGACGAATTGATTTAGCGACCAATTATGACGAAGACAAAGTGAGAAAAAGTGTCGTGTTGGCAAAGGAAAAAAGAGAGCGATCGTGTCGTCGCAATTTGTGTGTGTGGCTTTATTATTATTACTTTTTTGCCCTCCTATTGGCTACGCGACTTTTATGACAAATCCTTTGAGATTTTTTTTATGTTGGTTTTCCTGAATTGAATCACAACTCATCGAGACAGTTGAGTTTTTTTCTTTCTTTTTGTTCTTCGTGTGCCAACCTTTTGTGTAGGCGTTCGAATTTTTTTGCCAATATTCCAAAATTGACTAATCAACACGATCCGATTTTGATGAGATTTTATGTCATCACACCCGTCGTCCCGTCGGGTTTTAAATTAAAAAGGAACTTTTTTTTTTTGTTATTTTTTATTATTACTATTGTTATTTTTGATTGTACAACAAATTATTGTAATAAAACATGGAAAAATAATCGACACCAAAAAAAAGGCGGAAAATCGAATTTGACCAAAAAAAAAACAGACTTACATACAAAAATGGTTGCCCATTAAGACTGAGAGAAAGAGAGAGAGAGACGCAGAGATTGTCTCACATAGCTCCAAGAGCGAGCAAAAAAATCACGGAGGAATTTTTATTATTGAAAATTGTTCGTTGTTTATTTTTATTTTTATTGGTTTATTCTTCAATATTTATTGATGTTTTTGCTTTAATGGAGAAAATAAAAAATTGTGCTGTCAATTTGTAAAAAGTTGTTTTCACACCATACCAAAATGAAACAACCAAACCCGTAGAAAAAACCAAAATTGATTATGTGGCCACCTGATTTAGCTTCATTCAATTTAGAATTAGCGTAAATAATAAAATTTATTACACGGAAAAATGTCACAAAATTTTCTAACAGAAAAAAATATTCTTTGTCAATTAATAATAATAATAAATAATGTCAAAATGGTTGGCCCCAGTTATAGCTAGGGGAAAGAGGGTGTTAAATTAATTTAGTTTTTTTCATAGTGGATTTTTTTCACCTTTTTTTTGGGCTGCTATTATTATAAGTGAGGTTAGGTGAGACAGTGAGGTTAGGTGGATGGAGGTTATTTTTTTTGTTTTGTTGCTGTTGTCATTTTGATAGTAAATATGTACTTTTTTTTTAAGAATGTGTGTAGTGGTTGTGGTGGGAGGGGTTGGGGGGTTGTGTAAGGTATATGTTAAAAGCTCTTTAAAACGGTGTGAAATGTGAATTTTAATAAAATACAAAAAACCGAACCATAAATCTGAAAGTTAATTTTAAGCGGTGTTTTTTTTTTTTTTAGTTAATTAGGGACATAAGAGTTTTAATTTATTTTTGGGGCCAGTTAAAAAATTATTTTTTTCCTTTTCTTTTTCTTTTTTAAAAATAGTTTTCTTATTGGTTCGTTTTGGTTTTCTTTTTGTAAAAAAAAAAATGATTATTTTTTATTGAAATTTTTCTCTTGTTGTGTTGTTTAAATTTACTTTGTGATTTTTTTCCCCTAATTTTATTGAAATAATATTAATAATACAAAAAAAAAAACACTAAAAAAAAAGGAAGAAAAAAACGCTTCTGTCGAAAAATTTCGTAGTGAATAAAATTTCCCCTCTTCTTCAGCAATTTCTCTTTTGTATACTGTATTTTGCATTCTTGATTTTTCGTCTAAATTATTTTTATTAATTTTATTGTTGTTGTTTTTGTTGTTATTGTTGTTGCTGTAATTATCAAGAGGGTTTTAAGTGATTACGTGTACCGCAATAATCAGCATTGAGGTTAGGAAAACTTCTTTTTTCTGCATATCCGGTTTGAATTGTTCGGTTTCTCTTCGTTTAAATTTTGTCAATCCCCTTACTTTTAAGATCATATTTCATTAGAAAATTATGGAAAATATCGAAAATAGCGAAAAAAACTTGGAGAAATTAGAGAAAAGTTTATTAAGAGTGGATATAGATTTAGTAAAAACGGATAAAAATTTAAAAAGGCGGAGAAAAATTTATAAAAACAGATAAAAATTAAGAAAGAGCAAAGAAAATTTTTTGGAAATTAGATAAAAAGGAGAATAATTTAGTAAAAAGAAAGAACAATTTAGTAAAAAGCAGTAAAAATTAAGTAAGAAGAGGCAAAATTTTAGTAAAAAAAAGCGCTAAACTTTATATAAAAGAGAAAATAACTTAAGAAAAGTTAAATTGAAAAAAAGTAAAAAAAGTGAAGTAAAAGAAGAGAAAAATTATTAGGAAAAAAATTAGGTAAAAAATAGAAAAATTCAGTAAAAAAGGAGAAAAATTTATAACAAAGTAGTAAAAATTAATAAAACAAGATAAAATCCTAGTAAAATAGGAGACAATTTTGGTAAAAAAAAAACATTTAGTGAAGGAAGAGTTAAGATCAGTAAAAGAAGAGTAACATTAAGAAAAAGGGGAGAAAAATTAAAAAAAAACGGATAAAAATTAAGTAAGAAAAGAGAAAAGTTTATTCAAAATTGATAAAAATTTAGAAAAAATAAGAAAAAACGAGAGAAAATTAAAGTAAAAAAAAAAGAAATTTAAGTAAAAAAACAGAAAAAATTAGTAAAAGAAGAGACATTTTTTTAAGAAAAAGCAGAAAAATTCAGAAAAGTCAAGAAAAAATTAATAAAAAAATAGGAAAATTATGCAAAAAAAAGAAAACTAACGAAAACGAGAGAAAATTGAAATAAAAGAAGACAAAATTAAGTAACAAAAGAGAAAATTTTAGTAAACATTTTTTTTTGTCCCAAAATTAATTTCAAAGTTATTGTTAAAGTTTTTTTTTAAGTATTCAAAGAGTCAAAACTTTCAAAGTTTTAATCAGTAGAAAATTTGATTTTTTCTCCCATTTTATTTAAATAAATATTTATTTTTGGGACAGTTTTTTTTGCATTTTCTTTTAAAAATTATATAGATTAAAACCTACCAAGAAGAATGGCAAAGTCTTTTAAAGTCAATGTGAAAATTTTATTTTAAAAATAAAAAACTGAGAATTTGTTCCAAAATGGTTTTCAAAATTTGAGACTTTTTTTTTGGTATAAGATTTTTTACATTTTCTTTTATAAACTGTTTAGAATAAAATCTCCTAAAAACAATTATCAGAAAATTGTTCTTTTAAAATCAATGTAAAAATAAAAAATTGAAAATTTGTCTTAAATGGGTTTCAAAATTTGGGACAGAAATATTTTTGGGACAGAGTTTTTTTTTCAATTTGCTTTTGACTGTATTAGAAAATTTTGTTCACAATAAAAAAAACCTATGAAATTTTATCGGAAAAAAAACCAAAATTGATATTCTGTTCTAAAGAGGATTTTTTTGAAGAATTTTTTTCTGTCCCAAAAAGACAATTTTTTTTTAAACTGAATTTTTATGCGACTTTTAAATTTGGATTCATGGAAATATCTTTGGAAGATTTTATGCTGGCAGCACTTTTAACTGATTTCATGTTGCCAGCACCTTTTTTCGAACTTTCTCTAAACGATGATTTTTTAAATTATTTCTGTAAGTTTAAATGATTTATTGAGTTTAATGAATATTTTGTTTATATACGGTGATGTCTTGAGCTCAAATCTAGCTTGTCAAAAGCCGTGTGTGCTATCTAAGTATTATCTGCAAATATTTACAGAAATTCCCACGAAATAAGCATATTTTCATAATTGTTCCTTTGAGGTTGGGAACTCTTTTTAGAGACAGTTATCAATGTTCCTCTCAGGATTTATTGGAAAATATTAGACGTTCGTCTTTTATTATAGTAGAAAAATCAGAATGGACAACTTTAAAAGTTCAACTACATCAGAGCTCGGTTTCGTAATTTATTTCTTGTCTACGTACTATTCATAGTTTTTTTTTCAATCATTTTTCAAATTGATTCCATCATCGTAAAAAGAGTCACATAACAGAATAGTAATTGCTATGGTCACCGACTTGATGACCCTTTTCCCAACAATTCCGACAATGTTCCAGAGTATCACACTCGATTCATGGACTGATTAGTAGCGCACAGGCCACTTACTATGGCCACCAGTTCAGGCCTGACGCTCTATGCGATAATTGACAAGCTAATTTATCGCGGACAAAATACAATTTCCGCTGAAAGCCTTTCAAATTTGGAAAGTACGTGCTTTATTGTGAAAAATTATTTACGTGATTTTACGAGTATTTCTCAGTCATTAACTGTCATTGTTCATTGGCAACTACGCCAAGCTGCCATTTTATTCGCCCCACGCCGTTGGAGTCTTCAATGTTCTTCAGTTTTCTTCCTGATCAATTTAGTTCGTATGTGAACATTTTCCCTCCATGAGAAAAGGCATTTTTTCCGATTCCCCAAAACTTTCTGAAAGGCAAACTCTCCAATTTTATGCAATCTTTCCAATTACACTAATTCACAGTTGATGTGTTTTTGATTAATTTTATTAAAAATATTTTATTTTTTTTGTTGAATAGCTTTTATGAGCATTTTTTTAGCTTTTATTTTGGGTCTGAACCTTTTTAAGTACGTGTAAATTTGTTAAAAAGAATTTCCGAAATTGATCAATTTTCCGAATAGATTAAATTTTGTCTGCTTTTTTATCATGGTTTTTTTATTAACTAAGAAAAATTCTATCGACGGTCCAAACGTAGGAAATAAACAAGAATATTTTCAAGTTGGTTCTATTTTTGGTAAAACAATAACAAAGCTTAAAAAGGGTTCAGGGTCCAGTTCAGTAACGGAAAGTTTATATTAAAACCTGTAAAAAATTATTATTTAGAAACTGACCAGAATAAATCCTAATCACTTTCAAACTAACGATTGAATTTGGGAAAAAAACAATATACAAATTTACATATTTGAGCGTTTTGCTCAGACTTAAGCAGCCAAAAAATGTGAGAGTGTTCGAAAAAAAATTATACTAAAAATGGACAATAACGATTGAATGTAGGAAGAAAAAAACAATATAAAAATTTATATATTCGAGCATTTTGCTCAGACTTAAGCAGCCAAAAAATGTAAGTGTATCGATAAAAAAGCATAGCCTAAATGGACAATAACAATTGAATTTAGAGGAAACAACAATCTAAAAATTTACATATTTGAGCAGTTTGCTCAGACTTAAGCAGCAAAAAAATGTGAGAGTGTTGATAAAAAATCATAGTTGAAATGGACAATAACGACTGAATTTAGGAAAAATAACAATACACAAATTTACATATTTAAGCACTTTGCTTAAACTTAAGCAGCCAAAAGACGTGAGAGTGTACCGATAAAAAAATCATAGTTAAAATGGACAATTTGCAATTTACATTACTTCTGCTTAGGTGTGAACAGATAGAAATGGTAAAATTTACAAATGAGAAACTCTACCTAAATTTGAAAGGAAAAATGAAAATTATTTTATGAAATTGCAAAATTATTAATTTGGCTCAGTCTTGAGCAATATTGAAATATTATAAATTTTCTTGCTCAGACTTGTTCAATACTTAATGCTATAAAATGTCTCATTTTAAATTAAAAAAAAAACAACAAAAACTGGCATAAAAAAAACAACAAAAGCTGGCATAAAAAAACCACAAATTTATTTTGGTTAGTTTAAATTTTTAATTAACTTTGCTTAAATTTAAACAAAACATTAAAAAAAACGGCCACCATTTTTTTAATAAGCAATTTTTCTTTCAAAACTTACTGACCTTAAATATGAGTTTGACAGTTTGTTGAGCAAGTTGAAAAAGTTGCTCATTCGTTTCGCTTGACTTTTATATTGAAAAAGAAATAAAACAAACCAACAAAAAAAAGTCATATTCGCAGAAAACAGAAATTTACATTTTTTGCTATTGTTACTTCTGCTTAAACTTGTGCAATATTAAATTTGCATCAAAATTCAATATCAAGAGTGCGATTGGTAATCTTAAAATAATTAATGGCTAATATGGAGTTCTAATTATTCAAAAAGTAGTCTGCGTTGAGTTTACTTAGCTTTGAGCAAACCAAAAAGAAAACAGAATTAAGCAGACAATTTACTACTTTTCGCATACACATATGTTGATGAGTATATCAAAGTTTTCTTGCTAGGCTAGAGTTTTTCTATTTTGAAGAGGATCTGCACTACGTTTGCTTACACTTGAGCAATAAATACCTTCGAAATGCTCAAATTCTCAACGTTTATCTGCATACATTGCAACATAATTTAAAGAGAAGGATTTTTAAATACTAAATCCTAAAAACAAGGAGTTAAAAGTGAGTGCAAGATGTGATCGAAGCAGTAATGCCTCTTTGAGGTCCTTTGATGATTTCGGTTGAAGCGACACAGCAAAATAATCGACTTGTTAGCCCTAACTATTGCCAGTCCTTTAATGCGAGTCGGAAATTTTTTATCTTCATCAACTATATTCCTAAAGATCTGCATTTGGTATCTACAATTCGAGAGAGAAAGACTATTTTTAAGAAAATGGAGCACTCCGAAGCCTATACAATTGGACAACACCTTCAATTCTTCAATGAAGAAAACAGCACGGAAGTTATTCCAGCAGTATAAATTTTTAAGAATCGTGAGAACATGTGCTATTTACCAGTTTATAGTACCACAACCATAAGACCACCATTTGGCGGCTTTACGGGTTGTGTTGGTAAGCTTTTTAAGTTTTCTAAATGAAGCTACTCCCACGCAGGGGAATTTCGTTAAATTAAAATGTTGTAAAAAAATTAGAGAAATGACTTCGGAATGGAGTTATTGAATCTGTGAACTCCAAAAAAGTAACCCCTTATATGATGACGTTTAGATACAATAATATATTTAAAAAATGGGAGCTGAGGGTCACAGGACTAGTGTATAGGCCGGTTGATGTTACCAAAAAGAAAATTATGAATTCCAAGCTGGACTCTGAGCAGCTTGCGTAAAAAATTAACGATACCGATTAGACTGCTGATGGGTAAGTGAGCCATGATTGGACGAAATAGTTTCGGTGTTGGTTCAGCCTAAGTTTCTGATTACGGTTGATGATGTCAATTCATCGCCATTCAATAGGTTGACTAGCTGGATTGGCGATATCTGTGAACACTAATAGATGGAGAATTTGCTCCAGTCAGCTTTTTAGAACTTTTATGGCTCTTAATACAGAGTTTCTATATGAACCGCAAAAAATTTGTGAGGGTTTAATAATAATTACGGTAGCAAGGGGCGGGGAGGTCTTTTTTGGTGAGTAACTCTTGATTTCCCATTCGCTAAGAGATGCTCCACTAGGTACATGGCATAGAAGTTGAAGCCAGCATCCGCTAGTTGAGTTAATAGTTTTTTTTTTGAATTAAGAAATCAAAAGTCCGAAGTATCATTCTTGTTGGCAGTATTAAACCCTTGCTACCAGAAAAATTTTATGGAGTGTATGGAGCAAGCTAATGAAGTAAAGATCGCCGGACTTTATCTTTTGGAAAGTGAGAAAATCACTAAAAAAAAATCATCAAAATTGGTGTCGAAGGAAAATTTGTAAAAGAGAAAAATATATTCACTAATAAAAAATGCCTTTCAATAAAAGTGGTCCTTGCAATAAGAGCTACACTATCCTAAGAACCTTGACATATCAGCCTATAATCTCCCAAGACTAATCGAATAATCAGCGCAGTATTCCCTGCTAAATGGTGTGATTAGATTCGGTAAACTATAGACGACAAAAACTGAGAAGGGATGGCAAATGAATGAGGAAGAAAAGTTACAAAAAAAAACTTTTGGAGGGTAAAAGTGGAAATAGAAAGAAAAAAACCAAAAATTTAACCTCAATCTATTATGATTATGATTTTAATACTGTTGTTTGGTCAACAAGGCGTCTTCTGAACGCTTCCCCCAGCTTTTTATCCGAAATCCTAGCTAATACAATATTTGCTCAAGCAATTCACTTTGCATGTAATTGGGCCCTACTTACCGGAGACTATATTGTTATCCGAACAATGCAAACAATACCATTTTGATGGCAATAATCTTCCTTCCCTTCAGGATCCATTCAGAACTCTATTCCGTTTTGATAATGCGAAGATTCCAATGTTGAACAACTGAAAAGGGGGAGTAATCAGACTTGGTTGGTTATTTGTTAACTTTCCCTTCCCATCCCCTAACCATCCCTACCCTACTGTCGTGAACGTACTTGGAAAAAAAAATTACTATCCGATAATTATGAACTTAACTAATTTGTGAGTAAGATTTTCTTAGAAAACAATCTATTTAGGGGATGAAGTAACGAGTACACCAAAGAACGGAGTTAGTAACCCTTGAAATTTATTAACTTCGAAGTGTTTTCTTTCATTTTGTTATCAGATTAATGATGTAATAGAGTCGAAATTGTGAGAGTGGGTTCGGATTTTTTAATATCATCCCTTATTTGTTGTTGTTATTTTTTTATCTAAATAAAGAGTACTTTTTAGACTTATTTAAGTTAAGCAATTAAAATGACAGCCGCTAAAGTAATGTCAGTTTTTCTTTTTGTTATAAATTTTCGGTGATTTCTAGCCATAAAATTTAATATATCGTCACCATTTGTCAATAAACAATTTTATTTATGAAAACTTAGGTTTTTTTTAAAAAAAAAATTAAAATTTCTTAAAAATTGCAGATAATATTTTTCTTGGCTTTTATTTGATTTTTACGGTCAAGAAAGAAGATTTTTGAAGGGTATCATGACTATTTTGAAGCCTAATCTCAAAAGCATTGGCATCGCTGACCGCAAAAGGGGTTTGCAAAGTACGTTAAGTCCCTCTTGGGCATTGGATAACAATTTTAGGAACCTTAAGTTCCATAGGATTATGATCAATGACGACTATACTCAGAGAGCACACTTGTCAGCTAGGCATGCTTGTCGCTAGCTTTAAGGGTAGATTGTGTGGGGGGAGAAGGTGCTGGTTTGAAATTCGGGCTGATATGCGCTCTCACACTCACCCATGAACAGAGAAATGCATGCCCAAACAGAAAGGGGATCATGGGGAGACACCCGTGTTCTCCATGGGAGTGGAATGAAAAGCAAAAAAAAATAATAACAAGCAAAAAAGATTTGAAAGGAAAAAGAAATTATTAAAAAAAATGAAAAGAAGAAAACAAAACAAAATTCAAAGAGGGAGAAGTATCGAGAATAAGAATAGGTGCAAGAAAAAAAAATTCCTGAAGAAAAAAAAACAAAAGGGAAAAGAGAAAAGAAATAAAAAAAAGGAAAGTATTAAAGAGAAAAGTGTCCCAAAATAAATAAAAAAAAAATACAAGAAAAAAGTAGAAGAAAAGCAAAAAAAATGGCTGAAACCAACCGACGACCTGGTTGGGAGAGCCTTAGATAGAACTGGTCTCCCTGGTTTGTCCAAAAATATATCTGGAGTGCCCTTTTTGTTCACGATGATGATCTCTCGTTTAGCCCAGCCTCATGAAGCCGGAAACGGGATCGAATCATGAAATTTAAAACCACCTCTTTGGTAACACCCAAATCATCAATGCCATCGATAAGGCTACCATAACAACTCTTTGAAAGATGCTTTAAGGTCAACTACAAATTATGTAAACATTTTTGGGGGATCTTAAATGAGAGGCTTAATCTTTAGCTTTTCTCTTGTCTTCAGTAATGCGTCAAGAATCACCAAATCTCGGATGTGGTGAAAAAATACTACTTGGCTGAAAGACTGCGTAAACAAGCAAAATGTTCAAATCTTGCATAAAACCCAATAACCAATAACCTTGTTCCAGGAGCTTCCTTTGCATCCCGAAAAACTTACGGTCTGGTGTGGATTTCGGTCGGGAGGCATCAGTGCGACTGTAACTGTCGAAGGCGAGAGATATTGCCTAATGATAACAGATTTTTTTTTGGCCGATATGAACTTGGCCAGATAACAGCTGAAACAAGCGACTTATTGCAGACAAGAATCCCACATCACGTTATTTCGAGACAAACTGTTGCTAGCTGGCCGCAAAAAATCGAGGACCTTAGACTTTTCTAAGCCATTTCCTTAATGAAAAACCATTCATAAAAGATATTTAAGAGGTCTCAAAAGGATCTTTGAGAGCGCCCTAAAAGGTTTTTTCTTTTGTCATTTGTGGTAACTTTTATACCGAAATGTAAATTGTTGGCATCATGACAATTGTGGCCATTTGGTGAAAATAAAAAGGGGAATTTTTGAGCAGTTGGATTTGAACTCAAGACTGCACTTTGAAGGATTTTTCTAAAGATCTTTTAGAAAATCTTTAAAAATTCTTTAAAAGATCTTTTCACAAAAATTTTACTAAAAATCGTTAAAGCATGCTTAAGGTTTCTGAACAATGGTACTTTTAAGATAAACTCAGCGTTAAAGAACCCGTTTTATTACCACTTGAGGTCTATAGTCTTGAGACCCTTAAGCAATTCCAAATCTTTAAATTAACGTCATTATTGGTTCGGTTGGTCTTAGGGCCCTGAGAGATTATTACCTTAACTGTATTTTTTTCTCTTTTATTCAGAAAATATAAATGTACACAATGACATCTATCGGTAAATATTGGAACTGTAACTGAATTCTGACAGTTTTCAAAAATTATTTTCATTTATTTTCCATGATTTTTTTTAGGATTTTTTGCAATTTTCTGTTTTTTCTCTTTAATTCAGAAATTAGAAATGTTCACAATGACATCTATCGGAAAATACTGAAATTGTTCTTGAATTTTGACAGTTTTTTATTTTCCATGATATTTTTAAGATTTTTGCAATTTCGTCCTTTTGACTATCATTTCAAAATGGCGAAGCGTGCACACAAACTTTTGATGGATTAAAGTTAAATTTAAAACCAATCTGAGTAGCAGAATCTTCCATTTTCTCTGGAACTATTGCGGTTATTTATTGATGGCAGAGGGTGTTTTCTTGGCCATTTAACTGGTCCCAATTACACAAACTTCAGGATACTTTCCCTAAATTCCTATAATCAAAATATCTTAAAAATGGCTTCAAGGCATCATTTGCGAATAACGCTTTCTAAACGCTTCTAACGCCAAATATCGATTTTGTGTGATTTAGGTCAATTTTAATTTTCCATTTCGCCTCTTTTAAAATTATTGTGCAAATTTAAAATTAAGGAAAAGTCTTAAAAAAACAAAACAATTAATTTGAATTAAAATAAATCGAATAAAAGACAGAGAAAAATTATTACAAAATGACTGAAAGAATTGGTAAAAATGTGAAAATAATCGACCAAAAAAGACGTTAAGAATTTTTGATCGTATTAACGCAGACACAACAAGCGAATTAATACCTGTCCGAGGAAAAAAAGGTATTTTGAATCAGAAAAACGACCATACATCACCGAAAACAAGAAAAAAATTGACCTGTTCTAGTGGCATTCGCACATTCAATCCGTTCGCCTTCAGCGTTGTGACTGTACGGACAGATTAAGTGGTTGGTTATGAAGGGAACAGCCCCAACGTGCTACGTCGCTGCACGTTAAGCTCAATCGAATGGGCGGAGCGTGTCCGCAACCGTTCTCACATTAAGTCGATGCCGTTCTTAGGCGCAGCGGAGCGCAAAGTACAGCGCAGCGTACGACGCATCCGTCAGCGCGCACTACGGCAATAGTATTGACGCGCATGTTTGCATACGTGCCGCGTACGTTCTATTGTAGAACGGACAATCGACGATTTTTAAATGTAAATGCGCCCATGCACGCTTTTGGGAACTGGACTCGTTCATTGGTCCAGCAGAGCAATTATTGGGACTCCAATTGGAGCGTATAAACAGAGTTTATTTACGGGTTGTCGGGAAATTATTGCACTTAAATTGATAAAAATTAAAGTTTACATTTTTTTTACGTCTATTAAAATTTTTTCAAGTTTGGTTCAGAATTTTCTTCGGGTTTTTATTAGATTCTCTTCTCAGGTTTGCTGGAGAGTTTTTTGATAAATTCAAAGTAGGACCAATAAATTTGGTTTAAAAGAAATTTTGACTTTGGTTGTTAAAAATTAGATATTTTTAAGAATAAATTTAATATTGAATGTTCGAAAATTAAAAATTGTTTACAATAAATAATCTGTAATTGAAGGTTTGCAAATTCGGAATTATTTAAGCTTCAAAACTTTATCCAAATAGTCACAATTGATGAAAGGTTCCAAAACAAAAATTGTAGTACAAAAAATTCAGTATTTAAGTAAAGATAACAAAATTCAGAGCTATTCTTGGGTTAAAAATTCACAGTTCAGACCTTAAACCTTTCATGAAATCTGCATTCTTCCATGATAGGTCTCAGATCTTAAATACATTTTGAATACAGCAAATTCAAAATTTATTTAAGGTCTGAAAATTCATAATTGACTAAAGGCCCAAAACTTCGTAATCGATAAAGTTCTAAAAATTTAAAATTTAATAAAAGCCTAAAAATTTGCAATTGTTTGAGAGCCAATATTCACAATAGATTTAAGGTCTGAAAATTCATAATTGGTTTAAGGTCCTAAAGATCAATACTGTTTAAATGTTCAAAATTTTATAATTGATTAAAGGCCAAAAAGTTCAAAATTAATTTAGAATAAAAAAATTCACAATTTATTAGAGGTCCAAAACTTTTAAATTGATGGCAGGTCCAAAAGTTCACAATAAATTTAAGGTCTTAAAATTCAGAATTGATTTAAGGTCTTAGCAATCACAATTTATTAAAAGTATAAAAATTCACAACTGATTGAAGATTGGCTGAAACACAAAATTCACATCCAATTTAAGGTCTTAAATTTCATAATTGTTATAAGGTCCTAAAGATCACAACTGATTAAATGTTCAATATTTCGTAATTGATTGAAGGTTCACAATCTATGAAAGATGCAAGAATTCAAATTTTATTTAAGGTCTAAAAATGCACAACAGATTAAAGGTCTAAGACTGCATTACTGACTAAAGTTCTAAAAATTCGCAATTGATTTGATATTCAAAAATTCAAAATTTATTTAGGGTCTAAAAATTCGAAAATTTTATAATAGTTCGGATATTCACAATAAATTAATGGTATTAAAATTGACTATTTTTTAATGATCTTATAATTCACAATCAATTAAAGCCCTAAAAATAAGTTAAAAATAGGCGCTTATTTTCTATGCGAACAACCGGAAATCTTTAAAAAAAAGTAATTTACTGTACTTTTAATGCCACTATCCCCTCTTTAAAAGGGGATATTTTTGCGTAATTAAATTTTTAAAATTAAAAAATATTCATAAAAGTAAAAACACAATCATACATTTTTTTGTATTTAAAAAAAAAATTTCTTATCATCCCACCAGCAGGGAGGGCATCATACCGAAATCAGTATTTTCGAATTTGGGATAGAAAACGTATAAAAAATTAATCAAATAATCCCGAACAAAATTTAACGAAGAATTATTAACCTTTAGCTTGACCTCAGATAACATGTCCAGACAAATTATTATCGAACGGAACTAATTCCATTTCGGAAGAAATCTTATCAGACGTCTTTCCGTATCGAGTCACATTCATCTGACTTCGGAAAAACTGTTCTTCGGTAATTCTTGTTAACAAGGCAATTATAAGAAACAGAAAAAATACAACTGAAGAAACACATGTCAATTGAGGTCTAGTATGCCCAGAAGTCTGAAGTGAAAAAGTAAAACCAATGCGGTCCAGTTGAAAAATGTTGGGAAATTCTTGAAAATATTCATCAATTCAAAAAGGGGAGCAACAACAACAAAACCGATAAATTACCCTGTCGACTTCCTTATTTCTCAGAACTTTCAATTTTTTTTTTTTGGTAAGCAAAAATTTATGGGCACGAACACAAAAGTTGACATTTTTCCTGAAACGTTGAAAAGGAACGTTGAATGGTCGTCACATTATTTATTATTATTGATAGAATCGTACTCCCACAGTTCCCATAATTCAACAAACGATCCCAACAAGAATTTACCGGAAATCTTTTCACGGCTTATCATAATTTGTAAAAATGGAATTTTCTATGAGCTGCCTTAGAGATTTTTAGATTTTTTGATGAACTGGAAAACTGGAAGTGTGTCTAAGAGAAGACAAGTGGTTATAATCCAAATTGAATGGCACCAGATTGTCTGAATCTTCGTTTTTACGGAAAATCTTGTCTGCCAAGAAAGTTAAGAACTTCAAAAAAAAACACGAGGATCCCAAGTAGAACACGAGTGCTGTGTCCCATGTTTTAGGGTCTTTTATGCTTCGAAAAAAATGTCCCATGTTTTAGGGTCTTTCATGAAAACTGAGATTTAACAGGAGAAAAGAACACACCCACCACTAGTCTTTAAAAAAATAAATGATCAAAGAAAAAATCCCAATAACTGCACCTTAGATTAGCCGATTTGTTGTCAAATCAAAAAAGAGAATAGAAAAAATGGAGGGAACGATAAATACCCCCCTCCCCTCCTCCACGGGATTATTATCAATAAGACTAATAATAAAAATAGTAGCCAACAACAAGAGATAAACATAATCTTTGGTTCCTTCATTCTTTAGATTTTTAACAATAAAAATTTTTCATTTGCGGGGGTAGAGGGAGTGTTGGTATAAGAAAAATTCTGGATGCTTCCCTTCTGGGTATGAGCATGTTTAATCGTCGTATGTGTTTGAGACAATGTCAAGATCAGTCCAGACAATAACAAAAACTCGAGTAACGAAAGTCGATGCTAAGCGGCGTCCAAGGAAACGAGACGAGAGAAGATGTTGTAGCCGATTTGGGACGGGAGCCAAGTTAGAACTGATCGAGGGAAAAATTAGTTCGTTTGCACTTCGTTCACAGTTAACAGAACAGCAGAGGATCATAAATGCTGGCTGACATATTCAATGACTTCATTATCTCAGACAGAGTTCGGGCTCGTCTTGTCGGTATTCGGCGAAATCGATGTCATGGCCGGGGGCCAAACATCTTCTTTTCAATCGAGTTCACAAAGAATTCGAACCGACATTGAACTGCTGCTGCCATTATTGCTGCTCCTGCCGTTCATGCTTAGACGGTCGCCATTTTTACGAGCAGACAACGTTATTGAAAGGGTTGTCTCTCGTTTTGGGATTTCGCAATCCTTTGATTGCAGACGATCCAAGTGTGGATGCAAGATTTGTGCTCAAAACTACAATTGAGCTTGTGACTATATACGAAGTCATCAGTGGGGAATAAAAGGCAATGGTTAATTTTAGTCCAACAGTAAAAGTTGCTGTAAAAAACTTACTCAGGATTATCAGAAAAATGAAAAGACACAGAGGGAAGTTGGAGCACTATAGCTTCTCCGGCAGAGAAGCAGATGGTAAAATAGTCGGTCCATCAATAATCAGATGTGAAAAGCGGCAGAAGTAGTGTAAGATTCGTCTTGACTCTTCGGCTCTTGTACAAATTCTGTAACTTATCCTTTTATTTTTAATGCACAGTTTTTTGTAGTTTCTTGAAAAATTTTCTTTTACAATAATTTTTAATGATCATTTTTAAATATAACTTTTTTCGTAAATTTTTTTTTTCAAACTGAACATAACTTATTCCGTGCAAGAAATAAGAATAGAGAAAAAAAATATTCTCTGACATTTTTTGCAACGTTGCGGCACTACAACAAACAACGACATCTACCGTTGAAAATTGGAATTTGCTACAATTTTGGTACAATTTCAAAATAAATTGCTTTTATGGATTTTTGCTATAATTTTTCTCCTTCATATTTTTTTTCAATTTTACTACAAATTCAAAATAGCAATTTTTTTAAAATGTATCAATTTGGACCGCTTTTTTAATTATTTAGACATCTATCGGCAAATATTGGAGTTGTTCTGAAATTGTGACAGTTTTTAAAATTATTTTCCCTAATTTTTTTTAGGATTTTTGAAATTTTTTTTTTTTCTCTTTTAATCAGAAATGAGAAATGTTTGCAATGACATCTATCGGCAAATATTGGAACTGTTATTGAATTTCGACAGCTTTCAAAAATTATTTTCGTTTATTTTCCATAATTTTTTTAGGGTTTTTGCAATTTTGTGGATTTTTTTTTTCTTTTATTCAGAAGTTAGAAATGCGAATCATAACATCTATCGGCGAATACTAGAATTGTTCTGGAATTCTGACAGTTTCCAAAAATTATTTTCATCTATTTTCCATGATTTTTTTAAGACTTTTGCAAGTCCTAAAAAAAAGGATTTTTTTTTCTCTTTAATTCAGAAATTATAAATATGCACAATGACATCTATCGGCAAATATGGGATTTGTGCTAGAATTCTGACAGTTTTTATAAATTATTTTCCTTGATTTTTGTTAGAATTTTTGCAATTTTATTTTTTTTTCTCTTTTTTTCACAAATTAGAAAAGTTAATAATGACATCTATCGGCAAATATTCCAACTGTTCTTAAATTCTGACAGTTTTAAAAAATTATTTTTGTTTATTTTCTTGATTTTTTTTCGAATTTTTGCAACTTTTTGTTTTTTTTCTTTTTTATTTAGAAATTAAAAATGTGCACAATGACATCTATCAGCAAATACTGGAATTGTTCTTGAATTCTGACAATTTGGAATTTTTTTTCTTACGTCTTACTCAATATTTTTATATTCTTACAACTTTTAGGTTTTTTTTATTTAGGTATTTAATAAAATAAAAAAACCAAAATGTCCACAATGACATCTATCGTCAACAATTGAAGTTTTCCCTCAATTTTATCAATACGCAAAAATGTTTGTTGTATTTTTTTTAAATAATTTTGTTCCATTAATTTTCTAGTTAATTTGTTCTCTTTTATTATTTTTTTAACGCAATAACATCTACCGTCAAAAGTTGAGATTTCCCCAAAAAATTATGACAGTTCAAAAAACTGTTTTCTAATAAACTTTTCTGTTTACTTCTTCACTTTATGTTCGCATTTTGTCTTTTCATTCCTACTTATTTGCAAACTAGTAATTTCGAAACGATCAGAAAAATTCAATTAATCAAAAAGAACAAGGAAAAAATTGAAAAAGTTTTGCGGGAAAAAAATTTCCGAATTTTTAAGAAGCAAAAATTAAGTGATTTTGTTAGCAGCAAATTGTAAAATGTAAAAAGAATAAAAACCAGCAAAAAAAACTTTTTTTTTCATTCTTAATAATTTAGTAAAGGGCGGAGGAATTCGTGTTTGCTGGATAACAAAACTTATGCAAAATGTTGAAAAAGGACAAGAAAATAAAAACGTATGATTCTGTTTGTACACATTTTGATGTCCGTCCGCTAGAGCAACACCGATTAGGGGGACTAAAAGGTGTGGTCGGTAAAGGTAGACGTAATATTCATAAATGAAAAGTGATTCCGAAAATTGCCGACGCTTATTCATTTCCAGCTTTCGTCCCACTCCGTGCCATCCTTTTTCCTTCACCAGTAAGCCCCTCTACCAACAAGCAACCACCTCCATACCCGCCCCGCCTACCCCCTTCCCCCCCAAGGTCTTAAAAGATAATAAAAAGCAGCCCTAAAAACAAAAGTCGACGGCGTATAATAATAATCGACCGATCAGAGGAGAAGATCAACGGCGATCTTTTCGAAATTGCTTTTGTTCACAACTTTAAATTAATTTCCTGCCGTAAAATTGGCATTTGCAAGACAGCTCCATTATATTTATTACACACAGTTCTCTTGTTGTTGGTTTTATTGGTTTTATATGTATTATTTTTTTTTCACCTATATAAGCCTACGTACAGAAAGAAATTTGTACGATTCTGGATCGCAGAATATTTAATGATCCCGAAAACTTGCCATATGCCTTTAAAGACATTATAAACAATATGTTGTCTGCCATAAACGAGCGAATTTTTTCTGTGAGTTTTCCTATTCGTTTTCCCTTCAGCAACGTTTGTTACTGCCTGCTTGTCTCTTTTTCACTAGTCCGTCGACGGCTCCCTTATTATGGCATGTTTTTTTATTATTTGTTCGCCGTAAATAAGTCATTAGTCGTTATTTGCAGATCAGTCAACATATCCTTGGTGAGTAGATGAAGGTGTATTTGGAGAAGTAATTTTGTTCATACTCTTCTGGATGTAACATACTCTTTTCCTCGTCTAATCAATCACCTCGACTAATTCCGTTGAACGTTCAAGTGTTAAAAATTTAGAGGGACATGCTTACGGTGACAAACTAAGGTGTTCGAGGTTAAATTTATTTTGATTATCACTGCTCATTGGGAAAATAGATTTTTTAAATTCTAGAAGACAGACTATTAGACCTTCTCGTCTAGCAGACAAATACTTTTTTGGTCTTGCTAATTCAATAGGGCCTTTTTTCTAATAATAACATTTAATTGTTTATTATTAAAAAATTGTAATTTTTTATTATTAAAAAAAGGGCTTTTTTTAAGGATATTTTTAAATCTAAAAAATTAAAAATTTAATCAGTTTAGAAAATGTTTGTGCATATTTTTTAGACCTTACGAAACTGCAAATTTCTCATAAAGATTAAAAAAAACTGAAATTTTTTTTTACTTGAGAAAAAATATTTTTTGGACCTAAAAATAAATACTTTTAGGACCTTGAAAGAAAAAAGCTTTACTAGATCAGAAAATATCTTAGCAGGTCTAAAAATATATAATTTTTAGGCGTAAAAAATCGGTTAGTCCTTTTGGCAGAGAAAAAATCTACCAATTAATATTTTTTAGAAATAAACACCAAAAAAAAACAACCTTTAAGCTTTACTAATTAGAAAAATAATTTTTTAAGACATCAAAATAGATTTAAAAACATAGTTCACAGAATATCTTTGCAGGTCTTAAAATGCATAAATTTTAAGGCTTTGAAAAACTGTCGACAAAAAATTTACTTACCTAGATAGCAAAAAGGATACCTCTTAGATCTTTAAGGGGATAATTTTCCTTAGCGACGGTGCTCATTTCTCATTCGGTTAACAAGTCAATAATCATAATTGCTATACAAAATACTTTAAAAACGCACACATGACTATGGATAGGCTATTGTATCAGCTAAAAGTGACTGTCTGGTGTGGATTTCGATCTGAACATGTTATTGGCTTATACCAGGTGTGTAAGCTTAAATCCGCTGTTTTTTTTTCATAGAAAGCAAAAACAAATTTATTCAAAATACTTGCTCTCGCTAGCTGCACATTTTTTCCATCTCTCGGGCAATTTGTGGATACTACGCCAAAAAAATTCCTTCTCTTTCGAGACAAACCACTCATCAAGCCATTTTTGGAAGGCTTCGTAAGAATCGAAAGTGCTGCTCAGCGAGCGCGTGGCCCATTGACGAAAACAGGTGGTAGTCGGAAGTGGCCAGGTCCCTTGGTGAATAAGCGAGGTGGGGTAGTACCTCCCAGTTGAGTGTCTCCAAGTTTTTTGGAGACACTCAACTGGGAGGTACTCATTTTTGACGTGTCCGATGGTGCGTTGTCGTAGAGGAAAATCATCTTGTCATGCCTTTGTTGATAATCCGTCCTGTCTTGAGAAAGTACCAAAAGCTGGCCTATTACTAGAGTTTGTACTCAGATAAATTATTTCCAAAGAATTATGCTTATTAAGACAAATGTTTGAATAAAGAGATTCTGTGGTCAGTTGGAAGAGAAAACGAATTTTCCAATTTGAGTTGCAACGAAAAAATGCACGGTAAGAAATTTCCCTTCATATGATTCGCATCTTAACAATGATTAAGACTGTGTATAGGTTATTGATTGAGGTTTGCTAGTTATCGCTTCTCGATCTGCTCTTTTCAGCTTAACATTTGATACATCCCTCATTGGGTGACGACAAATGTTTAACAAATTTTTGTAAATAGATGGAGTGCAAGGGGCTTGCTCTACTGCTGTCGCGGGTTGGCCCGGTATTGCACTACCGTCGGGACCGGCCCAAATTAATGGCAAAACAATTGGTAACCGGGTAAATAAACTGGTTATCAGAATTGAGTTGGGGAGTTTTGGTATTGTAACGCATAGGACGATGCCGTCTCTGATGTGTGTGCAATATGCACATGGCCTAGACGTCTGGCATTATGGGCTGCGTTGCATTAATGCTATATATACTGCCGTAATATTGGTAGAACGCAATTGTGACGGCAACTGCAAACTGCGCGCGGAGAAGTTGCAGTTGCCGAAAAGGGACAACGATGAGGAGCATTTTTTAAAGCTATCAGTAAATTCGATTTACTTTTAAATTAACTGAGCGAAAAGCTTATGGTATGTGGAGGAAACAGATTGAGCCAGAAAATCGGATTGCTTTAATATTTAATGTACGACACCACTGATCTTAGCATGGTCGCACAAACTGGGAGTGTCAACAACAGTTCGTAAAATAACGTATGATACCTCTTGTGATGCAATTTATCGAGGATAATACATGTCACATAAGTCCTCTATTCTACGGAGGAAGTATGTCACATAAGTTCTCTATTCAGCGTTTAATCATTTCAAGGCGATTGGAGCTTTCTGCTATGAATAATGCATACGGATTTGCATGCTCAAGACCGTACAAGATTCAACGAAGCCAAGAATTAAAGCCCACCCCAACCACTGGCAATGTCGACAGCTCGTCTGCTTATCTTTAGTGGACCATCGGTTTTATTTTATTTTAATTATTTTTTTAAATAATTCGAACCGAATTGATATGATTTTGTTAGAAAAAATCTACCCCGAAATTTGGAACTAATTTTCGTGTCTGTGTTAAGGCACGAAAATTAATTCCAAATTTGGGGGGGGGGTAGTTTTCAGTTTTAGTCTAATTGTGTTCTTACCATTAGGGTGGAATTAGACAGGCGGGCACTTAGATTAAAGAATACCTGGTACGTCAGACTTTCGATATGTATACGTAATTTTCTTGCACAATTATTGCAAAAGCGGCGAGAAATCGTAACACTTGCATACTTTTGTGTAGATTTTTTTATGTAGACATAACACCCACTGACATCTAGTTTTCGTAATAGAAATTTATTGAATTCGAAAAGCATAATTTATATTCATTTTAATTCACTTATTTGAAACAAAAATACAATTTAAACATAACGCGAAAAGCAATTTTTCTTTTTTGTAAAATCTTTTGATATGAAATGGAATTGTATTTTGGGCTTATTTTTTATTTCGTAAATATCAATCAAATATCAAGCGTCTCAATTTTGTAGACTTTCGAAGAGTTTTAAAAGACGCCATTCTCCATGAACATGGTGGTAGCATACCGAAATGCTTGCATACTTTTGTTGTTTTGAAAGTTGTTATTTTGGCACTACTCGGGAAAGTTTATGTTTTCTATCTTTTTTGAAGTATTCAAAAATGTAAGTATTTATATAAATAGTTATATTGTTGATAACATTTAATAGGAAGTTTTTATTTAAGAAAATAAAGTGTTTTTTAAAGGGTTACTAGGAGTTTTTTTCTTTCGTTAAGTTGACTTTTTCATTTTTACTGAAAAAATTAAGAAAAATTTTGTTTATCATGTGTTTAAATGGTTTTTAATGATTTATTTGGTCCAAAAAGTGATTAAAAAGTGAAAAGTTCATCATTGAATAAATATAAACAAATTTTGACAATTCAATGTTTACCAGAATATAGCTCAGTTACGGCGTATGTAAAGTGTGTGTAAGAAAATTTAAGGGAAAGAATCGTTCAGTCTATTTTTAATTTCTGTTTTCCAGGCTTATTATTTAAACAAATTTGTTTGCATTTGTGCTTTCGCTTGCTCTATTAGACCATTTTGTAATGTATTCACTAAATATTATTGTTTTCAATTTTTTTTTAGAATATTAGTTATTAATTATTTAAGTACATTAAATTTTTCATTTTGCCATTTAGTTTTAAAGCATTTGCTATAATGTTGTATACAATTAACTTCTTAATTTTTATTTAAATATATGCTTTTCCATTTGATAATTCTATTTTAATAAATAATATATATAATATTATAAAATAATATTTTCAAATAGAATATTGTGTTTTATTGTAAATTTCAAAACTAATTCCATCAAACAACAAACCCCGCAATATTAAAAAAAATCTATTTAGTGATTTAAAACCATTTTGAAACATATCAAAATGGTTTTAAAAGAACCGCTTCAATCGCATACTGAAGTTTAAAATTGGCCCCCAATGATTTACGCCGTTTCTGTTATTTTGCATATGGGTGCGTTCTTACGAATGTGTTGCCATAATTTTTATCCAGTTCTTCTATAATCTAAAAAGCTCCTACCATAAAAGTAATGAAATAGAATAAAATTGGAATTGTACATTGAATAAGGGGATAAAATGTTACTTATCAAACGATATTCTTTTGTTTGCCTAAACTCATTAAAAAAAATTTATTAATTAAAAAATTTTTAAACAGAAAAGAAAAATGTTGATTAAAAAAAAATAATGAAGAAAGACAAAAAAAGTTTTTTTGTTTTAATTTTTCTACAAATTTACTAATTCGCCTAAATAAGAGCTTAAGAAAAAATCAAATACGAACGGGGGCCCATCATCATTTCAATATTTTTGTCTGATTGTATGTCAAAAATTAACATCTAAATGAAAAAAAAACTTATAAGAAAAATAAAATAAATGAAGAAAATTACCTTGAATACGATAAAAATAATTATAGGGTTGAATTGGAAAGGAAGAGATTTCCCAAAAACCAGGGTACCCCTGAGCAACTCAGCCAGCAATCAACTAAACTAAATCATCCACGCATTCTGATCGTTAATATTTTTAATTTTTTCTTTTAGCAAATGTTCCCAAAAAAAAGATGAAGAAATCTTTCCGAAAAAGAACACCTACTTTTTTAAAAAAAAGCGTCAAGAAAGAAATATATCTAAGCAGAGGAAAGGGAAAGAAACGTTGGCCTAAAGAAGATGTTAAAGATTCGATTTTCAGCATTTTAGGTCTACTTGTACAAAAGACTCTTCAGCCAATTATTATTGTGTTCTCTGGTATGTTTTCGTGTCTTTGTTCCTCCCCGTCCCTTAATAATAATAATAATTTTTTTTTTTTAGTTTGCCATCGTTTTTTCCCCGACACATACACACCAATCGTTCCAACAAATTCATCTGTAAGTCCATATGTGCTCCTATTTATGTGCGAAAATATTTGAATTTTGAATTTTTTCTTTTTATTTATTACCATTCGAATGGTGAAGAGGTTGATGGAAGGATGTGCTAATTTTTGGATGCGAAAATATTTGTGATGTTTTGTGGCTTTAGGGCGCATTGAAAATGTATGAGGTTCACGTCAAAAATGTGATGAAGATGTTTTGAGTCTGAGTGCAAAAAAAAAAAAAAATGTTATAAAAATCAACTTTGATCGATTTTGGTTAGTGGGTAAATTGAGGAGAGTCGCAGGTAGGCATCAGAAGAAAATAAAGACTACACAAAAAAACATACTCTGACTCCTATTCAGCGGATAATAATAATAGAAGGAGGCTGTACGGCTGGCCGCAGTAAATTTAAGCAGCAAAGCGGAAGGGGAAAAAACAACAACAACAAATAATAATAACATACGAACCGAAATAAATTAATTACTGGAAATATTAATCAAAACAGAAATGTTGGAATACGAATGTGCTAAATATCATCGTTTATTAGCCTGAAGTGGTTAAAGGAGAAAGATTGAATGAGACCGAGTAAAAAGGATGCCTAAACAGCTACAGGTATTTACGTGCAGGTACACGAATAGATACACAGGTTCTCTGCAGGTAACTATTGAATTTGGATTGGGGGCAGATCTGTAGCTAATGTCGGGTGTACTTCAATCGAAATTTCAACTGTGCCGCATTCAATATCGTTATTGCAGAGCTCCATAGCCACCGCACTAACAGCAGCCATAATCGCTTATTATGGTCGCTGGTCTCTGGGGACGACGAGAACTCATCATCACAAATCTTCGTAGAACAAGATACAATTTTTATGTTTAGTATCTAAATTAATAAATGCCCGTGTACGTATATTATGCGATTGATTATTCGATTATGTTTTTCAATTTTTTCTTATTCAATTTTCTCGATTATTTCCTGAGTTTTTTTTCGATTTTGAAATTTTTTTCTTTTTCTCGATTATTTTCAAATATTTTTGTTTTCAAATTTTTTCGATGTTTACGGATTTTTCTTATTTCGATTTTTTTCTCGATTTATACAATTTTTTTCCTTATTGTTTTCCGTTTTTTTTTTTCTAATCAAAACCTTTTTTCGATTTTTTTACGATTTTCCCGATAATTTTTAGTATTTTTACCGATTTTTTTTCGATTCTATTTTAAATCTTTTGGTTTATCGGTTGTTCCTTTAATTTTTAACAATTATTGTACGATTTTTTCCCATTTCCCCTCTTTCCACTACTTTTCTGTTGTTTTATTCAGATTTTTACGAATTTCTGACACTTTTTTTAACCAATTTCCCGTTTTTCCAATATTTGTTATGTATTTGTTCCGATATTATTTTTATTTTTACGATTTTCTGTTTTTTTGCAGATTAATTATTTTTTAATTGTATTCCGCTTTTTCCTTTTTTTAAATTTACCAATTTTTACAATTTGTTTGATTTTTTCCGATTATTATGAATTTTTAGTCGGCAATTTTTCGATTGTCTTAAAATTTTTTGATTTTTAAAATTTTTTCCTGTTTTTTTTCGATTAATTTTTTATATTTTTTTCGTTTCTTAAATTTTTTTTCCAAATTTTTCACCATTTCTAAGTAGTTGTGCCAATTTTTTCTTATTTTTCCCGATTATTTTTCAATTTGTTCGTGATTTTTTTTTCGATTATCTTCAAAATTTTTTGCTCTTCCCCATTTTTAAATTTTTTTCCCAATTTTTTTCAGATATTCTCAAATTTTGAGAAAATCTGCTAGTTTTTCTTATTTGAAAAAAAATTTCAATTCTTTTCCAAATTTTCTACTTTTACGAATTTTGTCTGTTTTTTTGTTTGTTTTTTTTCTAATTTTACTCCATATTTTTCCGTTCATTTTTCAGATACAATATTTCAGGTTTTAACGAAATTCCATCCCTTTTTTACCTTTCTTTTCCTGGTATTTTCCAATGATTATCTTTTTCCGATCATCTTACAACTTTTCCATTTTTTTGCGATTTTTAAAAGAATTTTTTCTGGTTTATTTCCAATTTTTTCGATTATTACGAATTTTTCCAAATTTTTGGTAAATTTTTTCCATTTTTTCCGATTAACTCTTAATTTTTTTTTTTTTCAAATTTTTTTCGTTATTTACAAATTTTTCTCGATTTTTACGTAATTGTGCCAAAAATTTTTTTATTCGCGATTTTTTCCGATTTTTTTATCGATTTTTCTCCAAATCTTTTCATGATATTTTTCAGATATTCTCAAATTTAAAAGAATTTTTCCAGTTTTTCTTATTTCAAAAAAATGTTCAATGCTCTTTCGAATTATATATTTTCACAATTTTTTTCTTTTTTTTCCAATGACTACCTTTTTCGATTTTCTTCCGATTTTTTCAATATTTTTGCGATTTTTTCAGTTTTTTATTTATTTCCAAATTTTTCGATATTTACGAATTTTTCCAATTTTTTGTTAATTTTTTCCATTATTTTTTCGATATTTACAAATTGTTGGTGTTTTTTTTATATTTTTTTCGATTTTGTTCTGATTTTTTTCGTTATTTTTTTCTGGATTTTTATGTAATTGTACCAAGGATATCTTATTTTTTCCGATTATTCTTCAATTTGTTCCCGATTTATTCCGAATTTTTTCTCGATTTTCTTCCAAATAATTTGCTTTTTTCGATTTTTTACGATTATTTCCCGATTATTTTAGCAATTTTTTTTACGAATTCTGCTTTTTTGTTATTTTAAATTTTGCCCGATATTTTCACGATTTTTTGTTTGTTTTTTTTCCGATTTTTCAGATATTTTTCCGTTAATTTTTTAGATATTTCAGATTTTAACGACATTCAGTCAATTTTATTTTCTTTTCCTATTCCAGTATTTTCCAAATATTACCTTTTTTCGATTTTCTTCCGATTTTTCAAATTTTTTTTTTGATTTTTAAAATAATTTTTTCTATTTTTGTTGTGATTTTTTCAATATTAACGAATTTTCCCAATTTTTTGTATGTTTTTTTTTTGTTTTCTTTTTTTCGATTAATTTTTTGTTTATTTTTCCGATTTTATTCAGACTGTTTTCTGAAGAGACCGTCTTTTCTTACTGTTAATGGTGATGTCGGCCTCGATGACTCAATTGATAGGTGTTTAGGTAGGAAGGTATGCTCGTAGATAAATTTATCTTTTTCAATTCACCGATCTTTATTTTCAGGTAGTTTTTTTTCTCGATTCTCCTTCGCAGAGAAGGTCTCTAGGTGCCAATTAAGTGGGAATGTTGAAAAATATGGTCATTTGGAAATGAATACGAGTCGAGTGGAGCAGATAATCGCAGTAAGCCAGTAAGTAAGTGAGTAGTTAGGTAGGTAGATGGACGGTTAGGTAAGCAGGTAGGTAGCAAGGTAGTTGGGTGATTTTTGTTGGTAGGTCAAAACGAGTATGAGTAATACGGAGTAAATGACAAGGGAATTATGTACTCTTAACGTGCGTCTCATATGGTAACCGAGTGTATATTTTGAAAGGTGAAATTTCTATTTTGGCATATACCCATCCTCATATTATATTCATACCTACCTATTATAGGAAAAAAGATAAAAAAATACTCGTATTTATTGTTCGTTGATTGATTCTTTTTCTTCTTACAGCGTTTTTTTTTCTCATCTCAATTCATGGACTGTGAATTCGTGTCTTTTTTCTAAGTAAACTTTTTTCTTTCATTTTAATAAATCCTAATAAAAAGAAAGACTGGTAGAGAATTTGTACTTTGATATTTTCCTACTAATTCTATTGACATAATAATAATAATAATATTAATAAAGACCTCTTGACATGGGTCCAAAATGGATCTGGTATGGATTTCATATGATGGATAAATTAGTTTATTTTCGACTAATAAGTATGTCAGCATTACAATAATTGATAGGAAAAAAACTTCAAAGCACAAATTATTATTAAATTGTTGAGATATTCTGGGCTAAAACGAGCAGGTGAGAGAGAGTGACTTGTTCTTTTTTGTTGTTAGTTTTTTTGCGCGAAGTTTATAAGTCGGCTTTGGTTTAACGCAATTCATCGGTTGGTAACTTTGAATATTTAGTGAGTTTGTAATTTTGAAATAAGGGATAGAACTAAGATAGGCCAAATTTTTCAATGGATAACCTTTGACAGATAGTCCTGCAAGCGGGTCACTTTTGGGTGAATAATCCAGCTATAAGATTTATACCAGAAGTTTTCTTATTGGAGTTGTTTAGAGCGAGTGTACCCATCAGATACGCTTTAAAAATATAAAAACTCGTACTATGGGAGTCGAGAGCCCGGCCAAAATGATGAAGCTTTGGCTTAAAGGTGGTGACTGTAGTTACCACCTTTATTGCAGGTACAGTGCTAGGAGTTAAGCGGAAGCCCGGGAATTGTCACTGCTGATACTGACTGTTAGCAAAAGGATCTACCTGTAATGGATGGAGCTGATTAGAGGCAAGACCAGGTAGTTGGTTTATGCTAATGTGAGTGCAGTCGTACCTGAAGGAAATGGAGAAGACGAAGAAGCGGAAGAAGCTGAAGAAGATGAAGAAGCGGAAAAACTGAAGAAGATGAAGTAAATGAAGATGAAAAATAAGATAAAGAAGATGAAGTAGCGGAAGAAGCTGAAGAAGATGAAGAAAATGAAGGTGAAAAATAAGATGCAGAAAATGAATATGAAAAATAAGATGAAGAAGATGAAGAAAATGAACATGAAAAATAAGACGAAGAAGATGAAGAAGCGGGAAAAGTTGAAGAAAATGAACTTGAAAAATAAGATGCAGAAAATGAAGATGATAAATAAGATGAAGAAGAGATGAAGACGATAAAATAGATGAAGAAGATGAAAAAAATGAAGAAGATGAAAAATATGAATAAGTTGGAGAAGATGAAGTATGAGATATAAAAGATAGAGGAAAAGAGGAAATTATAGTGTTGAACCTTTGCATGGCGTATATTAATATGAGTGGAGTCCTACTCGAAGAAGATGAAGAATAAAATGAAGAAAAGAAGAAAAAGAGGGAATCTGAGAGAATATTTCATGCATGAAGTGGACCAAGCAAGAAATCGAAGGGGAATGCGTTGGATTTGAGATAGCTTGGTTATCGATTGAGATGCGTGCCTGAATCTATTAAGTTGAGCTGACGAATTTAGAAAGATTTTTTTGAAAATTTACTCAGACTATTTTCAAAAATTTCATGAGAGGCAAAATTTTTATTAGTGAGGATTTTTAATTTTGCAAGAGGGGAATTTTCGAAATTAATTAAAAGAAGAGGAAATTTCAAAATTTCGCAATTTGGGAATTATTTAATTGTTGAGCAAGAGAGTTGTAATTGTGGTTTCATTACAAACGGAAATAAAATGTTTCAAGAAAATTTACTTATTGGCAATTTTCTCATCATCTAATAATTCACTTTTCTCTGCGCATATCCTTAACCTTTCTTTTCTTGACACTTCAAATAACCAACTGTCTTCACTATTGAAATTGTTGCATTGAAAATTGCCGATTTGTGCATGATTTACTAAAGGAGTAGGGTCAATGGCTGCTGGAATTTGACAGAATATTTGTAGCTGTTAATAAAAGAAAAACACGTGAGTGTAAAATTTCGAAAAGAAAAACAAAAACAAAAATAAAACCCTTAAAAAAACAACAACAAATAAATTGAATAATAGAACAACAAAAAAAACCAAATTGTAAACTGAGAAAATTAATTGCGGGGCGCCGCTGCTGCCACTGATAAACTTCGGACGATGAACAAGTCGGAAACATCAGAAAAATTGCTTCTGGGCCTAATAGGGGAACGGCACCAATGTGGAATCATTGTTAAGGGAGGGTGCGACGGGGTAGGTGGGGTCTTTTGGCTATAGAGGTCTTAAGTGGAATCTTTGTGCACCTTTCGTCTTGAACAAAACGATCGATGGATTGTCGACAGTGTGTACCCAGAAAAATCAAAACAACATCATTTTTCGATTGTTACGCCCTCTTATTGTTAGCTGATTTGATGATGGCTGCTTTTGAACCCATTTTTTCCTCGTTTTTCTTAGTTTTTATATTTTGAATAAGATCTTATTTAAAAGAAGAAGAGAAAACACGCTACCAAAATAGTTTTTCAACAAAAAAGAAACCATCAAAATAGAAAATGGAGAAGAGAAAATTTCTCATCGATTCATCTTTTTTCTTTTCTTTCTCGCTCGTTTGACTTTTCGAACTTCTTCTTTTTCGTTCCTATTTCAATTCCAAATCAATGTGATTGCATTTATTCCAATTACAATCGGAATTTCTTTTTAAAAAATTATTATTATTATTTTAATGGTTGTTTTTTTTTCTTTTTCTTTTTCTTTTTCGCCATCTTGACGGATATTTTATTATGTTTGATTGGCAATTCAATATGAATTTTACGCGGAGAAAAGCTATGAGGCTGAGATGTGTACAAGAACGGAACAGAATTTAATTGGTTAGAAAAGGAGATAAACGGAAACGGAGCAATCAGCGAATAAGAGCGAACGGAACGGAACGACATGCAAAGTGTGAAATGTAAATGAAGAATATTTCGGAACGCAAATATGAAAATTAAATGATTTTCATAAATTCTTTTTTCTCTCCCACACTTGTTTTTTTTTTTAAATTTTCTTTCATGCTGAATCGATTTTAATCTTTCTATTATAACCAAATCTTCTTATTACGTTCGGGGTTTATTTGCCGTTTCATTCGTATTATCATCGGTGTGGGAAGAGTGGACGCAGATAAGTGTGAATATTGAGAGTTTATGCTGTTAATAATGAAAACCTGTGAACATGATGAACGATGATGAAGAAGAAGAAGAAGACGACGACGATGATGATGATGATGACACGGTAACAATGATGAAGCGATCAAAACAAATTACAAAAGAAATACTCGCCGCGGTACCGAGGCACGTCATCATCGAAATCAAATCCGATTAGATCTTGTTTGAGGTTTTTTTTTGTTTTTTTTTTTTTTTTTTTTTGGAAGCCTATAGCAATATAACACAATAACAACATCATCTAATCGTGGAAATTGGTGATGAGGCATCTTCTGAGACGGTTCAACAATAAAATTAATAATAATATCATATATGAAAATTACTTAGTATCATTTTCGAAGTTGAAAAAATCACTACAGCAACGTGTGTCCATCAATAAATAAACGTGGAAATGGTGTCTAGTATGCAGCGGTCTTGCGTTCGAATCCAGTTAGTAAATTAGCCGACGTGCCTTTTACCATAGTTGTTGCCAAAGTGGTTACATTTCACATTTCCATTTTAAATTTTTTTTTTTTTAGAAAATCTATAGAAATGTGCACTTGAAAAAATAAAATAAAACGAAAAGGACTCCCTCTGTACGTACTCATTTATAAACAAAGTCCAGTAGAAAATGGTGTACTTCTACAATCGGTTCTAGAATGACTTTTGGGTTCGATAGGCCGAATCTTCTTTGCAGAATTTGTCATCACTTTCTCGTTTCATAAAAATATCCACTTTTGAAATGACATCTTCTTTCTATTATCAAGTTTTTATGATATAGTTGGCGCTATTCTAGTAGTTCTTTTATACATTTTGAAGAAGCTATTATAGAATGCGTTCCATGGTAATTATTACTAAACGCATTGCTAGTTAATTAAATGAAATAAAAATTTTACATATTGAAAATAATACAATATCCACAATTGATGATACTCGTAGTTAAAATGTTTATGTTTATTGTCGTTTTTTTGTTTGTTTGTCTCTGACGTGTAATGTCATGAATATAAGAAAATCTGGTGACTTTATGTTGCGTGCAGCTTTGGTATTGTACAGAAGGGAACAATCTCTAACAACCCCCCAATTATAAATTAGGGCAGAAAATTAAAAATGTTGTAAAAAAGACTTCGAAATGGATTTGTTGGGTCCAGGAGCTCCACTGCAAAGTAATTCTGCTTAAAGTGGGTTTTCGTTTGCAAGTGAGAAAATAGTCAATGGCATCGAAAAGGAAATTATGGGTCGGAGCGGTATGTCTAATTTGAATTTTGAGCCATTTTCGCAGCCAGAACTTCGGATTGACTTAGTAGCAAGGAATCTTCCATTTTGCTCGGGGAAAATTGGGAATTTTGGTGAGCTTAAGACCCACTGATTATTTCGAATTCCAACGCGACCGGATATATTAAGGATTTCGGTGAGTTTGGGATCTACTGACTGTCCACAATTCCAATATGCCAGGCAAAATTAAGGGTTCCAGTGCGTCTAAGACTCACTGTATATCCAGAATAATATTACTTAGAAATTTTAGAATTTCGGTGATTTTATGACCCACTAGTTAACCAGAATGTCAACATGGCAGGAAAAACTGAGAGTTCCGGTGAGTTTAAGACCCATTGTGAATCGATAATGACAATATTGCCGGGAAATTTTAGGATTTCGGTGAGCTTAGGACCCACTGGTTATCCAGAATGTTAACACGATCGGAAAAATTAAGGGTTTCGGTGAACTTAGGACCCACAGTGTATCAATAATGACAATATTGTCAGGAAATTTTAGCATTTCGGTGAGTTTATGACACACTGTATATCGATAATGACAACAAAGCAGGAAAAATTAAGGGTTCCGGTGAGTTTAAGACCCACTGTGTATCGAGAATGATATTTCTTGGAAATTTTAGGATTTCGGTGAGTTTAGGACCTACTGACTATCCAGAATGCCAACATGGTATGGAAAAGTAAGGGTTTCGGTAAGTTGAGGACCCACTTATTACTCAGAATGTCAGCATGGGTTCTCAATTTTAGTTTAGGACCCACTATGTATCAATAATGACAACATTGGTGGGAAATTTTAGGATTTCGGTGAGTTTACGACCCAATAGTTATCCAGAATGACAACATTACTGGCAAACTGAAGAATTTCGGTGAGTTTAGGACCCACTAATTACTCAAAATGCCAGCATGGGCGTGAAAATGAGGGGTGCCGGCTTTTAGTTTAAGACCCACTGTATATCGATAATGACAATATTGCGGGGAAATTTAAGGATTTCTATGAGTTTAGGAACCACTGTTTATCCAGAATGCCAAAATGGGTGGAAAAATTGGAGGTTTCGGTGTGCTTAGGACCAATAAAATAACCAGAATGGCGGAATTCCAATATTTCCGCCAAAAATAAGGGTTCCGACTTTTAGTTTAAGACCCACTCTGTATCGATAATGACAATATTGCCAGGAAATATTTAGATTTTGGTAAATCTAAGACGCACTGCATATCGAAAATTCTAACACGATCGGCAAAATTAAGGGTTTCGGTAAACTTAGGACCCACTATTTACTCAAAATTCCAACGTGGCTAAGAAAATTGGAATTTTTGAAGAAACCAGAACGTCTTGTGTTTAAATCCAGCTAGTTAAATAGCCGTGGTACTCTTTGATTGTTGCCAAATGGCAGAATTAACATTTCAGTACAAATTTTACTCTACTGCTTTCAAATGCCAAATTTGGACTAAACAAAACTGTGAAATTTACCACGAATAATCGCCTTCATAAAATGGCTTCTTTGTGCACTGGAACGTGGCAAATCCTTATTCAAAAGACCCTTAAAAAGTATGTATTTTTAAAAAGATGACGTCAACTATTTAAACTTCTTCCAGTACGAGAGGAGAGTAGTTACAGTTTACCCTTGTTTCATAAAATTCCATAACAAGGCAGTTTTCTAACGACATCTAATTATAAAATTTTGTGTATTTGTATATAAACACACGCCCCCACACATATAAGAACTAAAAATTTTGATTAAGTTTTAATCATCGCATCCCCCTCCCCCCCCAAAAAAAGTGCTGTGCGCGCAGGTGAAAAGAATTTTTATTACAACAAATTGCCTCGCTGGGTCTCTGTCTGCCATTCAATTTCTGTCTCTCTTAGACGATTATCATTTTGGGATACTAAATTTTCCAAAAAACAAAACAAAAAACACCACCAAAAAAATGTATTCAATTTAAATTCAATTCAATTATTTTCTGATATTTTTTTCGGAAATCTTTTCCGTTGTTTTTAGGTTTTTTTTTCCCCAACCGAATCAATTCAAATGAATTCGTTGATGTTTCCACAAAATAAGGCTTTTTAAATAGGTCCTACTCTCTATTTCTCACTATCGCTCTCTCTCTGTTACTATATGATTCTGTTTCTCTCTCCCGGTTTTACCAATTCAAATTCGATTAGTTCTCGTCCCTTTTACGATTTTCCACGCTCACCTTGTACAGGTGTTATCTACTCGAGAAAATTTTGTTTTGTTGTTGTTTTCTTTTTAAAAAATTACCTCAATCATGTTTGGTAGGAATTACAAAAAAAAAATCTTTTCCAAACGCAAACAGTCTAAAAAAAAATTCACTAAAAAATAAAACAAAAACAAAAAGCCAAAAAAGTGTTAAAGAAGAAGAAAGGTTACTCTTAGATTCTTAGACGAGTGAGAGTGACAGAGTGGGTGAAGATGAGGTCAAATTTGCGGTGAACAAATGAGTCGGGAGCAGAGACTATTGTTGGTTGCTCCACCTTTTAACAAATTAAGTTAACGAAATACTAAATTGACTGAAAGAGAAGAAAACATTTTCGTTTAAATTTTGTTCTTCTTCTTTTTGACAGTTGATCTTTTTCGTCTTCCAATTTCTCTTCTTATTGTTTTGTTTACTCTGTTATGCATTCGCGTTCCTCTTTTAACTCAAATGATGAATCGACAAATGAGCGAAATTCCCTAAATGAGAGTAACAAAAAAGAAAAGGGAAAAGAATGGGCTAACGTGTGCTTAGACAACTTATTTATTAGAGGCTGAAACAAGGCGGATTGAATGGATTATAAACACAGGGTGTGAGAAACAAATTGCATTTACAATAAAAACGTTTGGTTTTTTTTCTTCTTTGTGTTGGTAATAATTACATTGTAAAGAAATGTGGTCGAAAAAAATAAGAAAACCATTAATAATATTTGTACGTTGGTGTTTCTAAGTAGGAAAACTATTTTCGATTTTAATAAAGAACAACAAAAAATCAAGTATCACAACAACAATAAAAAAAAACCTTTTGATTTTCATCTATCAAGGTAATATGACTTTTTTTTCCCTCCAGTAAGAGTATACCCATTTTCAGTAGGGTCTTAGATAGGTGAATTTAGGACCCACTGAATATCGAGAATGCTAACACTATCGAAAAATTAAGGGTTTCAGCTAATTTTTGCATATTTTATTCGTTGGCTTATTTTTATTATAATTTATTTCTAATTTTTATATAATATTTTTATCAATTTAAATTGGGAAAAAAAAAAACAAAAAAAACCCAACGCTTTTCTTTAATTTTCATGATATTTTTATGAATTTAAAAAAAAACAATCTTATTCAATAATTTCTAAAAATTTGTGGTTTTCTTTTAATTAAAATTTATTTTTTACTTTTACAAAAACCATTTTTCAGATGGTATTTTTAATAAATTTTGGTATTGCATTGTAAATTCTTAGCGCTGCGATAATTCTAGAGGCATTTGGCTCTAACTAAATTTGGCAACAAGCAGATGTCCTCACTCTGTCGTTAAATCAGCACAACACCATGAATAAACATTATTTTCATAATTTGTTCGTCAGTTTTTTTAATAGTACATTTTCTCCTCCAATTGGTGTATTTTAATTAATTTTATTTATAATTTTATAATTTTTGTAAATCTTCTAAATTTTTTTTAGAACACTCTTTTTGCAAAAAAAAATAATTAGCAAAGCGTTGCTTTGGTTATTAAATTGAAAAGAAAATAGTCATCCAAAAAAACAAAAAAAAAGTACACAAACAATATAAATTTTCCCATAACAAAAAATCTTTACAATTAAAACAAGTTATTTTCTCTCCAAGAACGTTAAAAATCTTTCAAAATTGTTGATTGGGATTTTTTTTAATATTCTCAGTTGGCAATTGTTGAGTATATTTTGTTCGCTCAGAATATTATGTAGATAAGAAAGTCGTTAAAACTAAATTAGAATTAAATTTTATTGATTATTTGGAAAAATCAGCTCAGATAAGGATGGGTCACCCTGTAGAATACTGAACGTACTTAGTGCGATAAAGAGGGGACGAAAGGAAAAACGAGAAAGAAACAATAGCCGGTAAACGCCGACAATCACCGAAATTAATCGAATCGGCAAAAAACGACCATGGCACTTCTCTCTCTTTCGCTATTTTCTGAACTTTTCATTTTTCTTTGTACTTTGTTTCGTTTGTTATCCTTTTTCTTTCTTCCTGCTGTCTCTTCATTTAACTTTTTTATATCTATTCCTCTCCCTCTTTTTCTCCTTCTTTTTATTCTTCTTTTTCAGATTTCTTCTAATTGCTGAGCAATTAACATTTTTTATGCAAAATAAAACTGCATTGATTTTTACTGTTAGCATAATTTTTTACTGTTTGTTTATGGGATATTAATTTTTTAAGAAGAAAATTTTCCATTTTTTTTATAACGGCAAATTTTGATTAGAGAAAATTTTTAATTTTTTTTTTTTTTAAATATTAAAAAATTTGGCGACAAAAATAAATAATAAAATTTTCTTAAACGAAAAAAAAAATATAAAAATTTTATGTTAAACAAGACCAAAATTTGCCTTTATTACAAAAAAAAAATCCCTCGCTCAACTAATGGGAATATTTTTATGGGAAATAATATTTTTTTTTGACATTTTAATAAAATTTATACTTTTTGCGGAATTTGATTTTTGAGAATCAAAACAAAACAAAAAAATTACTGTACATTTTCTTAATTTCTTGTTTTCTGAAGAAAAAAAAACCTTTTCTAAATTTTTGTTTTAATTTGATTTAAGAATAAATGAAAGGAGACAATTTTTTTTAAGTCACCAAATTTACTTTTTTGAAGAAATATATTTCAGTTAATTTTTGACAGCTGCTTTGCTTATCAGCATAAATGCAAGACATGAGTACCAACATAACGCCACAAAAAAATACGTAACCCGCAGAAATTCAAAATTCCCGATACTTTTTGAACAGACCTCGTATTTTAGGATTAAAAAATATTTAAAAAAAATTATTTCCTTTTTTATAACAAAAATTTTAGGAATGCAAAAAAAATGTTCTTTTTTCTGCGTTTATAGGAAATTATCTATATTTTTGGGAAATTATTTGTTTGATATTCTTTCTTGGAATTTGCTTTACTTAACTTAGAATAAGGCTGTAAATTTTGTAAAAAAAAATCCCTTTTTTTTGGAAAAAAATATTATTTTGAATTTAATCATTTTTGTTTCATAAAAATTATATTGGTTTTGAGAAAAAGTATTTTTTTCTTTTAATTTTTTTTATAGCAGTACAAATTTTTAATATAAAAACAATAAAAATTCGCTTTGAAAACCTTTTCTTTTTTGGTAATAATTTGCTTTTAATTGTACCAATCGACATTTTCAGTTTCTCAATTTTCTTTTTTAAGATAAAAATATTCTGATTTTTTTGGTTTGTTTTTGGTATTATGGAAAATTTAGTAAATAGAAAAGAAAATTCAAGAAAAAACATAGGACCGTTGAAGGAGACCAATTCTTTTTATTTTTCAATAATATCTTCCAAAAATTTGAACATTTCAAATGCACATAAAAATCTTTAAAAATCTTAAAAACACATTCTTAAAAGAGCAGTTTTCATTTTATGATAAAATTTCCCAAAAAAATACAAAAAAAAGATTTCTTTTAAATTTCCCAACGGCGCATTCAAAAATAAAAACAAACTTCAATATTTACAATAGAGAAATATCCCATTTTTTTTAATTGGTAGAATTTTTTTGTGAATTTTTGTTTTTTTTTTTTTTTTTGCAATTTATAGTATTGTAGTATTATTTATTTTCTTGAGATTCGCCTTTAGTAGAAAAGAAATAGCGAAAAATTCCCATTTTTAAGAGACATTTTTTTTAAGAACTGATGAAAATTTCGAAAAGAAAAAATTAATCTGTGAATACAATTTCTTAAATTCATTTAATTTATTTTCTTGGAAAAAACTTAGTGGTTTCTATTAATTTACCATCTTCAGAAAGGTTTTTTTTTTTTGTTTGTAAATTTAAATCTAGAATGTTAGAAAAAGTGGCTAGGGATATGGTTAAAGATCGATAAATATCAGATAATGGCCAATGGTGTGAACAAACTCGACTAATATTAAAATTACCATTTTTTCATAACACAAAAACGTTCGTTAAAGAGTAAACGTTAAGGAATTTTTCAATTTACCTTGAATATAAAAATACAAAAAAAAAATATTAATCCAAAACGAAACTAACAAAAACTAATAATAATAATAATAATAACAATAAATAAACGAGAACAAACTTGAAAGGCAATATTTTCCAATCGACGGGAAAAAGAGAGAAAGCACATGTGAAAAAGAATAGAAAAAAAAACCAACGACTTTCGTTTTCGATGCTGGAATTTTGGTTGGGCGCGTGAGTGTGTTGGGGCGATGATGCCTTCATTAAACCTCCTTCGTCCCTTTCACTTGAGTCGTCAGAACTTGTGAACGGGTAAACGTTAACGACTTAATAACAAACAAAAGAGACGAAAACGAAAAAAAAAAAAACAACAGAAATCGTCGGCCGTCGTTATGGTCGTCGGCATTGGCATGATCGGCACCGTCATCGGCACCGTCATCATCGCATCGTCAGCACCCTCGATCGTCAGTCAACATCACTTGCCGCCGAACCACAATAGGCATAAACATCTTGTTACACACAATTAACTTCATGTTTTATGATAGGCGGTGATTAGTTTTCATCTATTCTTCTCTAACTCATTCTGTGAGCGGGAGCCGCACTTACTCTCCTTGTTTGCTTCATGAAAAAAAGAGCTTCCATGAATTGTTGTCCGTTTTAGACTATTTTCTCCCCCGTTCCGATAGTAGGTACCATATTGACTGTTTCTTTCTCGTTTTGTCCGCATTTTTGCCGGAATCAGAAGACATTTGCAGTGTTTAAGTAGATTGTGATTTGTTATTATTATTTTTATGAAAAATTTCGCGTATTTTTACCATTTGTTTTTAGTTTTTGAAATAAATTTGTAGCATTGGTAATTTTTCAAAAGATACAAAATTTATTGTTGGATTAAAAATTCAGCTTGGTTACTTCTGTTCTAAATAAAAAACAATAACCCTCGTACCAACCTATTTTTTACACCTCTCTCTTCTAAACATTCTTCTCTTTTATAACCGAAACGCGATCCATCCAGAAACATTTTCTTTTCATTAAAAATTTCTTGTTTTTTTAAACAAAAATGTCCTCAGTTCTTTTAAACTTCCTTTGTTAATAATTTCCCTTTTTTCTGAAAATGCCATTAATTTACTGACAAATTTCCTGACTTTCTTTCTTCAAATTAAAATTTACTATCATATTTTTTGTTCAGATTTTATTCACTGAAAAATTTCTTTTAAGGGATATTTCTTGACCTTATAAAATTTACTAAAATCTCCTTTTTAAAATTAGGCGTTCTTTTTTTTTATGTGTAAATTTCCAGGTTTTTTCAAATTTTATTTCGTTCAAAATTTATATTTTGTTTAAAATTTTGCTTTTTTTATGCAAATACAAAAAAATTCCTTTAAATTTTTTTCCTTCAAAATTTACTTTTTTCAAATTAAAGTTTGCTATTTTTTCAGATTTTATTCATTGGAAAATTTCCGTTTAGGTTTTTTTCAAATTTTATTTTCTTCAAAGTTTCTTTTCTTCCAAAATGTTCCTTTTTTTGCAAATACAAAAAAATTTCCTCCAAAAAAACTTTGTTTCTTCAAAATTTACTTTTATCAAATTAAAATTTGCTATTTGTTAGAAATTTTATTCATTGGAAAATTTCCTTTTAGGGAAATTTCTTGTCCTTCTAAAATTTCATTTTGGCAATAAATTTTCTACTTTTTATAATTAGGCATTCTTTTTTTTATTTGTAAATTTCCAGGTTTTTTTTCAAATTTTATTTTGTTCAAAGTTTATTTTTTTCCAAAATTTCCCTTTTTTTTATTGCAAATATAAAAAATTTCCTTACTTTTAAAATTTGTATCCTTTAAAATTTAGTTTTTTCAAATTCAAATTTACTATTTTTCTTTCAGATTTTATTAATTGGAAAATTTCCTTTTGTGGAAATTACTTGTTTTATTAAAACTAGATTTCGTCAATAACTTTTCTCCTTTGTAAAATTAGGCGAACTTAAAAAATGTCGTTTTTTTATGTGTAAATTTCGAGGTTTTTTCGAAATATTATTTTGTGTAAACAATTTTTTGTCCCAAAATTTCCCTTTTTTTTGCAAATACAAAAAAATTTTCTTCTTTAAACATTTTTTTCCTTCAAAATTTACTTTTTTCAAAATAAAATTTACTATTTTTTTTTTCAGATTTTATTTATTGGAAAATTTTATTTTAAAAAATTTCTTGTCCTTTTAAAATTTCATTTCGCCGAAACATTTTGTCCATTTTAAAAGTTGACGTTCTTCTTTTTATGGGTAAATTTCTAGGTTTTTTTTTTTAAATTTAATTTCGTTCAAAATTTTGTCTTTTTCCAAAATTTCCCTTTTTTTTCAAACACAAAAAATTTTCATACTTTTAAAATTTTTTTCTTCAAAAATTCTTTTTTTGCAAATTAAAATTTGCTTTTTTTTCTCAGATGTTATTCATTGAAAAATTTCCTTTAAGGGAAATTTCTTGTTTTATTAAAATTAAGTTTGGCCAATAACTTTTCTCCTTTGTAAAATTAGGCGTGACCTTTTTTTTATGTGTAAATTTCCAGGTTCTTTTTTTCAAATTTTATTTCGTTCAAAATTTTCCTTTTTTCTGGAAAGGCACAAAAATTTCCTCATTTTTTAAATTTTGTTTGTTCAACCTATTTTTTTTTCAAAATCAAATTTACTATTTTTTCATTTGTATAAAATTTCACTTGGCGAAACAATTTGCTCCATTTTAAAAGTAGGCGTGCTTTAACAATTTCTTTTTTTGTTGAAAAAAAGGTATTTTTTGCATATTATTTTTTTGTTTTTTTTTTTTTAAATTTTCTTCTTAGAAAATTTCTTTTTTTTTCATACAAGTGATATTAAATTATTATATCCGTTTTTAAAGAGTCAATCACTTTTTCAAATTTTCCATTTTTTCAAAAATTTTCCTTTTTTAAAACGAATATTTTTGCTTATTAAATGGCCATAATTTTTATTTTTAGTGAATATCATATGCAGAAAATGCTAATTTTGGGACATTTAAAGTGCAAAAGGAATAAAACAAAAATAATTTTATATTTTGCATTCTTATTAGTGAATAAAAAATATATGCAAAATGTGTAAAAAATTTAAAATCTCCTATACAAAATAAGGACATAGAAACGAAAGGATTTTCTTAATATTAAAAAAAAATTAGGAATTTTTCTAAAATAAGAAAAACTATTGAAATTCTTATATTCCCTTAGTTGTTGTTGATTGCTTCGATTGATCTTTGAATATCAGAAAATTTACATAGTCCGAAAAAAAGTTACTCTCTCACGCTTTCTGTTTTAAAAATATCGAAAGAAAGGACAGAAAACTTACACCCTTTAGTCGATTAGGTGAAATGTGATAGATAAGAATGAAAAGTCCAACCAACCAACCCCCATTTAAGTTGTTTTTACCCCAAATTTTCAGGATCAATTGTGGAAAATTGCCATTTGGGTGCACACTGCATTCCCAATTCGCAAAGGGCACAGCGAAAAAAAGGAAATGAAAAAAAAAATGAAAAGTTCTAAAGCATAAAAATCCCAATTGGCAATTTCTCATAAGTTTTAGAATATTTTTTGTTGTTGTTTTCATTCGTTTTTTAAAAGGAGAGTTTCTGCCCGTTGGTCAATTGGTGGTTCTTTTTGTAATTTGCATTGAATTTCTCTATCGAGCGTTTTTCCTTTTTCTTCTTTGTTGGTCATCGCATTTTTCGTTCGTTTCTAGAATGGGAAAAGGACATGAGAAGGAAAGTTTCCTGAAGGTTAGAATAGGAAAAACGATGCGGGCTACGAGTAATGGCATATTAGGTGGATGGATTTCGCACTCGTCCATATTTGCTCAAGTGTGAACTATTCGATATACTTATTCTGCCCAATTTCCATATTTTACCATAATAGTTTCCAAATCGATGACAATAAAGGATTGTTACAGGGTGAATGACCATTTGCACTATTTTGTATTGAAAATTTACTCTTTTCTTTTCTTTAGTTTTGTCATAATTCATTTTTTGCTTATGTTATATTATTTTATGTCGCATCCATTCCTCTTACTTCCTCTTCGTTACACTTTCTTTATTATCAAAAAAAAAAAACTTTTAGCATCAAAAATGTTCTTTTCATCTGAATATTAAATGTTCCTTTCAGGAGAGATTTTTTTTAAAACATGAAATATTAAATGACATTTTTAATTTAAAAAGATTTCCTTATTAATAATATTGTTTGGACATCATTTAACGAAAGCAGATAATATAAATAACGCAGGAGAGAAAGTCTCATTTCGGGAAAGAATTGTGACACTTGAATTTTGATCTTGTTTTGCTTAAACAGAATTTTATCCTTTAAGTTTTGGTTTAATTTTAGGACAAAATTTTACTTTTATTTTTAGCATAAAAGTTTGAGCTTATTTTATGACAAAAAATCCGATGATTTTTTTAGGACAAAATATTAATTGGATTGTACGAGAAAATTTTGAAATTTTCTTAGAACAGCATTTTGACGGTATTTGAGGGGAAAATTTTGGACTAATTTTAAGACAATATTTTTGTATATTTTAGGACAAAATATCGATCTTTTTTGAGGAGACTATTATTATATTATTTTAGGACAATATTTTTTATCTTATTTTGGGATAAAAATCCAATTTTTATTTGAAGCACAATTTTGATGCCTTTTCTTAGGACAGCATTTGACTTTATTTTAGGAAAAATTGTTGATTTATTTTGGGACAAAATTTTCATTTTATTTTAGAACAAAATATTGGAATTATTTTGGAACAGAATATTTGACTTACGTTAGGACAATATTTTTTTTAATTATTTTGGGATATTACTTTGATTTTTAAAATTTAAAATATTGATTTTATTTTAGGACAAAATGTTGTAGTTTTTTTAGGACAATATTTTGACATTATTTCAAGATAAAATTTTTTTTTTTTCAGAGCAAAATTTTGAACTTATTTTAGGACAATATTTTAGGGCAACATTTTAGTTTTTGTTTATGACAAAATATTGTCCAAATTTGGGACAAAATTTCCATTTTATTTTAATCAAAATACTGAATTTATTTTAGGACAACATTTTTATCTTATTTTGGTATGAAAATTCGATTTTTGCTTAGAACAAAATTTTGATGTTTACTAGGACAAAATATTTAAGATATTTAACTTATTTTATACAAAATGTTGAACTTATTTTAAGACAATATTTCAGTTTTATTTTAGAACAAAATATTGTTCAAATTTGGGACAAAATTTCCATTTTATTTTATATCAAAATACTAAACTTATTTTAGGACAGCATTTTTAACTTATTTTGGGATAAAAATTCGATTTTTGCTTAGAACAAAATTTTTATTAAATGTTTATTCGAAGACAAAACTTTGATATTAGCATTTTAATGATATTTTAGGATAAACTAATCAATTTATTTCAGGACAAAATAATGGACTTATTTTATGACAATATTTTCATTTCATTTTGGGACAAAATGTTGATTTTATTTTATGTCAAAATATTGTCCAATTTTGGGACAAAATTTCTATTTTATTTTATATTAAAATACTGAAGCTATTTTAGGAAAAATTATTAATTTTATTTGAGGAGAAAATTTCGATATTATTTTAGAACAAAGTTTTGATAATGTTTTAGAATATATTTTTAATATTTTGGGACACAAAAAATGTTGATCTTATATTTATTTGCATTCTAATTTCATTTTTTTTTTAACATAGAATGGTAAACATTTCAAATTATCGAACTGGTCCTATTTTGGGACAATCTATTTGGAGGTTTGAAGTCAGATATCAGAAAAGAGTTTTTCTGGATATTGATTCTCAAACCAAAAAATCTTTTTTAAATAAATTATATTTTGTTCTTAGATGACAATTTTTCCGAGATTCAATGACAGAAAACTTGGTACTTTTTTTTCCATAGTTTAATACCTTCTCCCTTTCTCATAATTGTTGATTTTATCGATGAATCGTACTCAAATTAAAATAAAAGTTGAAAATTGAAAAACAATTTATCGAATATCGTCTGTTAAATCGGAACCATCGAGATAAGGCAGTTAAACGATGGCACGGTGGAAGGATGAGGAGTTGAGGGGACATGGAGCAAATAAATAAATTTTTGAATAGATTCCAGCAGCCAATGTTTCTTTAAATTCGAAAATAATAATTCATCCCCTTCGCATCTTACTCCTATTCTATGCGAGATCGAAAATGTTCTTTTCGTGTTTTTTTCCTTCTCTGCACCCTTCTAACTTCTAGTCAGTTAAAGATGATTTTTTTCTTTATCTCGTTGTCTCTCTTTTTCTCTCGTGCTTTTGTAAAATATCAAAATTCCTTTAATACTCATAAGTACACATATCGGAACGATTTGGAATTATTGGAAAAAACAATATTTATGAGAATTTGCTTATTGAACTCTTTTCATTGGGATTGATTTCAATTTTTTCTTTTCATTTATGATCTTTTTTTTCAATAATAATAATAATAATAATAGTTTCTTTTTTTCTTGTTGTTGAAATCGAAAAAATCAAAAAGAGAATTCCAGTCATAAATGAGAAAAAGAAGAATTTTTCAGTAATTTTCTTCTGATTATAAATTATTTTTTTCTTCTCTTTCCCTTTTCTGTAATTGTTTCCAACCAGAAATGAAGCAGAGTAAAAAAAAGTCCAAACTTTCTTACACAATCAGAATGAGTCCCTTAATACGACAGGTAAATCTATATCACCGGACGAATTGAATCATCTCATAAATGACCGGTTTTACTAGTGCTGGAAGGCCCTAAAAATAGATAGTTGATGGCTGACAATAATGACGATCGTGTGAGAAGATAATGATGGCCATATAACGATCGGTGACAAAACGAGAAACTTTTGTTGTTGATAAGGCACATTTGATGAACTGATTTTGAGGTGCATTTATGGGTCATCCAGTCGTCTACGCAGATTGGGACTACCTGTACCGTCAGTCGTACGATTGTACGATCGGACAATGTGTCGATCTGAATAGCATCATCGTCACATTGGATGGATGGTGGGGAAGCTGTGACCTGTTCGAATTTGGAATGCGCATAGACACATTGGTTAGATGTTAGACGTTTTGACGTCAAAGGTGCGCCAGATTTCGGCCACGAAACAATAGCAGACGGAACAGCAGCCGATCACTTTACTAACAAGTACAAAATTGGAAGCTACTTGATTAAAAGAGTAGCTTTGATCTCGAATATCATAACTGATATTCTAGAAAAAAAAATGATCGGCCAGGCTGGTGTGTTTGGGAATATCTGGAGATGGCTGGACCGAGGCCAGTCATCAAGTAATCGAGTAACTTTGTGAATCTGAGTCTGTATAGGTAGCTAGGTAGATAAGAGAATAAAAAATGGAAATAAAATCGAATAAACTAAAGTGTTATGATACACACAACACCTGATCAATTTTTGATTCTTTACGAGCCGAATAATCTAGAATACCTGCGGTGTTATAATTTTCCTCTTCGGCTCTTTTTTTTCTATTCTCAATTTTGCTTATTCTTTCTTGGAAATCGACACGTTCTCGAGGTTAATAGACTTTTTATAATGAGAAAAAAAAATCTTTTTTTCATCATCAGAAAACCGAAAGAAAAAAAATAAAATCTTTCGGATAACAAAATAATGTTATTAATAATAATAATAATAATAATAATGCTTCGTAAATAAATAACAAGAAAAAATAAATTAGTTAAAATACATGAGGGTGTTTGATAAATGAAGAGTAGCGGGGATTGGGGAGGGGAGGTAGTTTGCTTGGAATAATTTGTTAATAGAGGAAAAGAAGAAGAAACAAATTGATAAAAATTTGGATCAAGAATTTGGAAATTTACCATACGCTCTGGTAAAGCCGCACATAAAAATAATGGACGACAGACAACCTTACCAGATTTACCGTGGCAGACGGACAGGTAGAAGGGCAGACAGTCTGACGGGCGGACACGGTCTAGGCCCATATTTATTTGGAAATCATTTCTCTTGACATAAGCATCTAATAAAGTGTTAATAAAATTGATTTTGTTCCAAAGAATCTCATCGTGTTCTTTTTTTCGTTTTCGTTCTGATATTCTTGGACCGAAGAAGAGCTCATTATGAGGCCGACGTTTTGGAACTGTCTCGGGATGGTCTTGTCTTGGTGAGATCTTGTTTATGACAGAAGCAGTAATTTTTTTTTTCGAGGTCTAAATTAATTTGTCTTCCTGTTGTTTTAATATTTCCCCTCTTCACCTTGTATCGTTTTACAATTTTTCTTTGATCTTGAATAAAATGTTCATTATCAAAAATTTCTGATAAAAACTAAACGAACAAAATATTGATTTTTATTGATTTTCTCATTTTTAATAGTTTTTTCAATGGCAAATTATTTAAATATTTTTTATTATAGTTTTTCCTTTTCTTTTTGATTGTTCAAATCTGAAATTTTCAATATTTTTACATTTAATTTTGATTCTTTTCTCTTTCAGTTAAAATTCTGAAAATTTCAAAATATTAAGCGGGATAAGTCTATGTATATGGTTTTATATAGATTTGGGACAAAAAATTCATGTTAATTTTTGGTTCTAGCTTTAGACAAAATTTCAACTTTTCATTTTTGGTTCTGTTTTGAGATAAAATTTTTGCATTTAAATTTTGATACTATTTAAGAACAATTTCGATTTTTGGTTTATTTTTGGGACAAATTTCGCGTTCTTCAATTTTGAAGCTATTTTAGATTTTTTTTTTTAAATTTTTGATTCTATTTTAGAAAATAATTTGTGCACTTAAATTTTGATGCTATCATATTTTAGGACAAATTTCAAATTTTGGGACAAATTTTGCGTCTTTAACTGTTGAGCAAATATTAATTTTTGCTTTGATTTAGCGTTAAGATTTTTATATTTAAATTTTAATATTATTTTAGGACATATTTTGATGTTTAGTGTACTTTGGGACAATGCTTTTGTTCTTAAATTTTAATGCTATATTACGAAAAATTGTGAATTTTTAATTATATTTAGGACAAAATTTTTGCATTTAAATTTCGATATTATTTTCGGACAAATAACAATTTTTGATTTATTTTAAGATAAAATTTGCGTCCTTAAATTTTAGTTAGGAAAAATTTAGAGTATTTTATTTTTGGTTTAATTTTGGGAAAACAATTTTTTTTTGCCATCTTTGGTTTTATTTCGCTACGAAATTTGCGCACTTAAATTTTAATGCTGTCTTAGAATATTTTTTATTCTATTTTCGTATAAAATTAAATCGTTTTTACATAAATTTTGATGATATTTTGGGACAATATTTTGCATTTTTAATTTTTGGTTTATTTTGGGACAACATTTTGGCTATTGATTTTTTGGTACAAGATTTTGAGCGCTGAAACTCTGATGTTATTTTGAGATTAAATTCAAATGTTTATGTTCGTTCAAGTTTTTTAATTTTTTGGACAAAATTTTGACTCTTGATTCTTACATTAAGTCTGGGACAATATAAGCTAGTGAAAGTTTTGATGCTATTTTTGTATGAAATTTGAATATTTATATTTTAATTCTATTGTATTTAAAAACAAAAGTTTGATTTGACAAAATTTGCTTTTTTAAATTTTTGGTTTTACTATATGACCAAATTTTGACTCCTGAATCGTAGATTTTAATTTGATAGAAATATTTAATTTTTGATTTATTTTACAAAAAAAGTTTAACTTTTAATCTTTAAATTTAATATGAGACGAAATTAGCTCTCAAAAATTTTGATGGTTTTATTTTTTGATGAAATTTGTGAACCAAAAAATTGCATTTTTAATTTCTCGATAACTTGGTTTTTTTTTGGGATGAAATTTCTTTTGGGACAAATTTTTAGTATCAAATTATTGATGTTCTTTTGGAATTTAATTTCAATTTTCATCTATGCTTTTATTTTGGCGGTGATTTTGTATTTTTGGTTTACTTTTATTTTGGGACAAATTTTGATAAAAAAAAGTATTTTTTAGTTATTTTAACATTGTTACATTGGGACAAAAATTGAATACCCTAATTTTCAAGTTATTACTTTGGGACAGTAATTTAATACACAAATTTTGTTGGCTTTTTTTGTTATTGGGATAAAATATTTACTTTATATTTTCCGGGTTAATTTTGGGACAAAATTTTTATATTGATGAAATTCAGTAAATATAATAATATTTTTTCTTTTTTTCCTGTTTTCTTAAATGAATTAAATTTATGGTTTTCTTTTAGGACAAATTGAAAATTTTTTGGGAAGGATCCTTTCTAAATAGGATTTTTCAGATTGTTTTTTTTTTTGTGATTAAATCTATTAACTTAAACCTTTTGAAAGATCATTTGAAAAACTAAAAATCTATTAAATCTCACAACAACAACAAGGAAAAGTAAAGAAATATAGGAAAAAAAGTAAATATTTTAATAAAAAAAAAATATCAATAACAATAGTGATGAGATAAAAGCAGAGAACTGTGAGATAAACAGTCGAAGAAACGTATTAATAGATTAAAAAGTGGTGACAAAATCGAAATCGGTATTAGGACGGTCGCTCCAAGACGATGATAATAACTTCTTAATTTCTTCTTGTTTGCTGCTTACCCTCCCCTTCCTCCAACTTTTCCGAATGCCCTCTTTCACATTTTATCATATATTTTCTCTTGATTTTATTTGGTTTTTCTGTCCAATAAATTTTTATCCATTAAAATTATAATCGTTTGAGGATGATTTTTCCTCTCGCCCTTCCATCCCATCAACGTTCATCGTATTTTGACATTTATAATATTTTCGATTATTTCTTCGCTTTTAATTCGATTCGTAATTATTTGTACATAGAAGTGTATGTGTGTGTGTGTGTACACCTGCTTTTTATGCCTCTGTAACCCCCCGGGTATATGGAGGGAAAAACGAGAGAATTTAATGTGTTTCTCTTTATTTATTAAAATTTTATTATTGTCACGTTTTAATTTAATAAAAATTTGTGGTGACTTTTATTATTTTGGAGCCATTTCATATCAATAGGATTTTGATTGGTTGTTGCTTTTGGCTCGTCTTCTTCATTTTCTTCTTCCTCCTCGTCTTCTTCTTGTTGCTGTTGTTAGTGCTATTTTTCCTTTTATTTATTATTATTATTATGATTTTTTTTTCTGATTATTTTTGGTTATTATTATTATTGTTGCTGTTGATCATCATCATCTTCATTGTTATCGGTTTTAATCTTCTTCGTCGTTTTTTTCTTCAGCACTTTTTTTTTCCCGTGGTTAATATAATCACCAAAATTTTTACACCGACTCTCCACATATCCCCCTGCATCTACATTGTCACCAGCGCCATCAGTATTATTATTACCATCGGCTTTAGTGTTACTATTGGGACAATAATTACCAACATGAATACCAGTTGCGGTCATTGATTTTTTACCATTTTTGATCATGTCACTAATAATTTTAAAAGGTTTTCTTCTCGATTTTCTTCTTCTCCATCCTTCCTCTTATTATTATTAACTATTACTATTATTATTATTAGTAAATTTTTTCTACCGATTTTTGAATGAAAAAATGTCAAAGAATTCCAAAATTTTTATACAAAATAATAGTCTGAGAAAAGCCAAAAGTGTTTTTCTATTTTTGATTACCAGCTAATCGCAAACTGATACCTTAACTTGTTATAGGGAAATTTTCACCTTTTGAACGTTTTCGATTTTTAATTATTTTTTTTTACTACAATATTTCTAATAATTTCTTTTCTATATTTTCAAACATTTTTTGTTGATTTTTTTTTTTTTTATTAATTTTTTTCTTTTCTATTTATTGGAGAACATAATAAATTTCAATCGATTTTTAAATATTTTTTAACTCTTTGAATTTTAATCGATTTTTCTGAGAATATTTCCGAATATATTTTATGTTCGGAATTATTTTGGGACAAATAATATCAATAATGAATTTGGATGCATTTGATTTTTTTTTATTGAATGTTTGAATATTCGAGTGTCGATCTTATTTTCGGATATAAGTCTAACAATTTTAATTTTCGGATAATAATGTTGATCCTTATTTTAGGACGAATTATAAATTTTTGAATTTTGGTATCATTTTAGGACAATTGAAATTCGATCTTGTTTTTTTTAAATATTTCAAATTTTGAATATTCGAGTTTCGATCTTATTTTCGGATATAATCTTAACAATTTTAATTTTCGGATAATAATGTTGATCCTTATTTTAGGACGAATTATAAATTTTTGGTATCATTTTAGGACAATTGAAATTCGACCTTGTTTTTTTTATATTTCAAATTTTCAATATTCGAAATTCGATCTTATTTTCGAATAGAATTTTAACAATTTTAATTTTGGTTAATCCTTATTTTAGAACGAATTATGAATATTCGAATTTTGATTTAATTTTAAGACAACATATTATTAATTACGTTCTTTTCTTTCTAAAGTGTTTTTATTTTAATTCAATTTGTGCTTTCGCTAAAGTAAATAGAGAAATATGATATCATTTAAATTGGTTTCATGAGATTTTTTGCAGCACTTGATATTTTTGAGACAATTTTTGATGAAGTTTTTGCCAATTTTTCGAAAAGAAAAAATTCAAATTCCCAAGCAGTTTCCCCACGAGTTTTTCTTTCGTAACCATTTCGTGAAAAGTTCCCGAAATATTCTTCAAATATGGTCTAAAATGTTCCAGAAATGTTCATAAAATTTCCCAAAAGTTTCTTACGAATGTCAAATAAATTTTGAAAATATTAAAAAAATTCCCAAACAATTTAGTAGTAGTAAAATTTTTCACAAATTTCCCAAAATGTTCGAGAATTTGCGAAAAAGTTTCCGATAAATTTCCCAAATATTTTGCAAAAAAAAATTTCTATTAATAAAATTTTTTAAACAAAATTCCCAAAAATATTATTTCCCAAAAAAATTTCCCAATAATTTCCAAAATATATTCCAAAAAACTTCTCAATAAATTCCCAAACAATTCGAAAATTTACGCAAAAATTTCCGAAAAATAGCTTCTCAATAATTTCTCAAATATTGTATAAAAAATGTCCCAAATATAATATTTTCCAAAAAAATTCCCAAAAAAAATATTTTCAAAAAAAATTCCAAAAATAATATTTCTCAAAAAAATTCTCAATAACATAGTTTCCCAAAAAGATCCAAAATTTACCCGAAAATTTGCGATAAATTTCCCAAATACTTTCCAAAAAAAAAAATCCCTCGAATAATATTTTCTAAAAGAAATTCCCAAAAATATTATTTCCCAAAAAAATTTCCCAATAATTTCCAAAATATTTTTTAAAAAAACTGCTTAATAATTTCCCAAACAATTCGAAAATTTACCCAAAAATTTTTGAAAAATAACTTCTCATTAATTTCTCAAATATTGTATAAAAAATTGTTCGAAAATTTACCTAACAATTTCCTATAAATTTCCCTACTATTCTGCAAAAAAACTTCTTAATAATTTCCCATTTCCGAAAAGAGCGACAAATAATAACATACATAAAAGGAATAAAAGAGAAAAATGTAATTTTAAAATTGGAAGAAGGCATTTTTCCGTTCTTTTCTGTTCTTCTCGGTAATTTTTTTTTGTTGGCAAAATCACGTTTTTGTTTTGTTTTTTTTGAATAAATTCCATATTTTTGTTATTTAATTTAAAAAAAACTTTCTTATTTAGAGAAAATATTCCCGTCAGTGTTTTGCCCCTTTAAATCCTGTTTGCGTTTCCCTTGACTACAATTAACTAAAAAGCCTAAGAAAAACCATAAAATTTTCTACTCTCTTCTTCGTGCCAATAAAATAAAATAAGTAAAAAGCCAAAAAGAAATTATTCGCTGGGTTTTCAGTAATTTTAAAATTTTATATGAAAAAAAATTCCGGCTTTTACAGACTTCACCAAATAAACAGAATATAAATTAAATAAAATATTTTTTTTTTAAATAAACACGCATAAATATTTGTAAACATAATAATTACAATAGGAATTTCGATAATAACAATATTTTCTTCTCTCATTCGTGGGCTCATTTTATTTTCTCTCCCAAAGAAAAGTGAAACTTTCGCTACTAAAAAAAAAGAAAAAAATTACAAAACGAAACACAACAAAAGGTGATATTACAAAGGTTTTTTTTAAAGGTAGAAAGTGTTTTTTTTTAATGATTATTTACGTTATTTTATTTCAGTTGAATTTTGGTTTTTTTTTTGATTCTCTTTGCACTCTTTTTTCTTCTTCGTCCTTTTTCGACATCAATTTTTATTTGAGGTCTTAAAGAAAAATAAATCGACAATTTCAGGAAAAAAAATACTTTTTGGCACTTAAAAATATAAAATCAACTTAAAAATTTGCCACCTTTAGTGAAAAGGAGAAAACTAAATAAAAGTCGTATAAAAAGGAAATTTATTTTTATAAATATTTCTACTTAAATTTAGTCTGTTTATAAATAAAAATAAGAATAATTAGTGCTTATGTTAGAGGTACACAACTATTGTCTGTGGGTTCCTCCTGCGAAAATATAAAAAACGAGAAAAAAGTGTGCGTTTGTCTGAATGGAGATTGTTTTCTGACTTTTGAATCCGCACCCAAAAATTTTGGCGGCCATTTTGTTGTTGGATATTGAAATTATTTCCTTTTTTAAGATTTGTGTTTTTTTTTATTTCTTTTTTTGTAATTTTTTTTTGTTTGATTTAATTTTTTTTTAAAAATATTTTGGCTAAATTATAGTAAGAAAAAAATTTGCTACAATAAATACCAACAAGAACTTGTTTTTTAAAGAAATAAACACGGTTTAATTGTTTTTTAAATCATTTCAATTAATACTAATACTACGAGTATAAGGCTAATGCTAAGTGCTATTTTGCCGAGTTACCCCTTAGGCAATTGTGTACTAGACGCAAAATCTAAGGAACATCATATTAATACGAGAGTCGTTCAATAAGTCCTTAGAAAAAGATGGAAAAAAACTGTTTTTAAAAAAAAGAAATTTTTATTTTTCAACACGATCTTCTTTTAGCTCTATACACTTTTCCAACCGTTTTTCCAAAAATTTTATTCCGTCCAAAAAATAGGATTTCGGAAGTTCTGCAAAATATTCATCCGTTTGAGCAATGACGTCCTCGTTGGAAGTGAACCGTCGTCCGCCAAGCCATTTATTCAGATTGGGGAAAAGAAAATAGTCACTCGGGGCCAAATCTGGTGAATAAGCGGGATGCTGCAACAATTCCATTCTCAATTCCACAATTTTGGCCATGGAAACAGCGCAGGTGTGCACACGCGCATTTTTCTGATGCAAGAGGATTTTTTTCTTCTTCAGATGGGGGCGTTTCTCTTTGATTTTCTCGCTCAATCGTTCCAATAACGACGCGTAATACGCTCCTGTTATTGTTTTTCCTTTTTCCAAGTATTCGATAAAAATGATGCCCTGCGAATCCCAAAAGACCGTGGCCATCACCTTGCCGGCCGATGGCACAGTTTTTGCCTTCTTCGGAGCCCGTTCACCCTTGAAAATCCACTGTGATGACTGTCTCTTCGTTTCTGGAGTGTAGTAGTGTATCCAGGTTTCGTCCACAGTGACATATCGACGAAGAAATTCGGCAGGATTGCGATGAAAGAGTGGCAACATACCCTCAAAGTCCACTATACGATTGCGCTTATTCTCCTCTGAGAGCAAACGCGGCACCCATCTTGCCGAAATTTTTTTCACAGACAATTTTTCGTGCAAAATTGAAGCGACTGTACCTTGTGATATGCCCGTGGCCTCAACTAATTCGCGAACTTTAATTCGCCGATCGTTCAAAATCAGATCGTGGATTTTGTCGATGATTTCAGGAGTAGACACCTCAACTGGTCGTCCTGAACGATGTTCATCTTTTGTGGATGAACGGCCACGTTTAAATTCATTCACCCAATTGTAAACCGTCGCAAACACAGGTGCAGATGTGCCATGAACTGCATCCAACTCGGCTTTGATTTCTTTCGGGCTTAAGCCTTTCAAATGGAGCTTTCCTGTCGATAATGCTACTTACAAAAAAAAACGTTTACCGACTACGAGCGCAATTTCTTGGATTTTCTAAGGACTTATTGAACGACCCTCGTACCTCAGTTGATATTTTTGAAACCTTATATAAACGCCAATAGATTTAATATCTTAAATTCTGCACGAACCATAGAAAAATGGCGTCAAGACGTAAGACATAAGATTCCCCAGGTATTCTCCAGAATCAGAAGATTTTCCTAAACATCTTCAATGCATTTAGGAGGTACTGCAGAGTTTTAGAAAGATACCTCAAGGATCTTTGAAAAATATATTAAAGACTTTAGATCTCTTATGGCTCAGGGAGCTCAGATGAAATATTGCTCAGACATTTTTAAAAATGCCTCAGCCATTTAAAAAAAATGCCAAATTAAATTGGGGCCCTGAAGACCTTAGGTCTATGTTGTCGCGGAGACCTTAGAAAATGCCCCGGGACCTTGTATTGAAGATTTATCAGCGAAACTAAATCAATGCTTTAAAAACCTTTTACTATGGATGTTCCAGATACCTTACATGGATCAGCAGTGACCTAAGATCTTAGATGTTCATGAGACCTTAGCGTAATGCCCGACATCTAATATCAAAAATTTTGTTGCAAAACTAAATAAACGCTTTAAAGACCTTTAACCATAGATGTCCCAGAGACCTTACAAAAATCACCAGAGACCTAAGATCTTAGATGTTCCTCAGACCTTAACTAAATACCTCGAAGACCTAATATTGAAGATTTATCTGCGAAACTAAATCAATATTTTAAAGACCTTTAACCATGAATGTTCCAGAGACCTTACAAAAATCACCAGTGACCTAAGATCTTAGATGTCCCTGAGACTTTAGCAAAATACCCCGAGATCTAAGACCTTTAACCATAGATGTCCAAGATATTTTACAAAAACCACCTTAAATCTTAGATGTCCCTGATATCTACGAAATTAAACAATACCTTAAAGACCTTCAACCATTGTTATCCCAGAGATCTTACAAAAATAATTTGTGATCTTAGGTCTAACATATCCCAGAGACCTTACAAAAATACCCAGCGACCTAAGATCTTAGATGTCCCTGAGACCTTAGCTAAATACCTCAAAGACCTAATATCATAAATTTCTCTGCGAAATTAAATCAACGCCATACAGACCTTAGACATTTGATATTCCAGAGATGTTAGACAAATGTCTTAGTGACACTTCTAATATTTCACATCAATATTAAATAAATGCTTCAGAAATCTTCAATCTCTTAGCGTCCCACAGACCTTATAACGACCTCAGATCTAAAATTTCTCAGCTCAATTTAATAAATTCTTTGGAGCTCTTAAGTCTTATATTTCTCAGGGACCTTAAACAAATACCCCAGAGGAAATATACCTAAGATTACACTGTAATTATAAATAAATGCCCCACAAACCTTAGATTTTTTATTTCACAAAGACCTCATGGATAATCTAGATGCCTCGCGTTACTAAAAAGATGCCTCTCAGAACAAAGAAGCCTCAAAACACCTATAATGAGTGCCACAAATACCTGCAATCTTAAATGCTTCTGAATAATTTTTAATTAGTTTTTGTCTCAGAGTCCTTATAGTCATGGATTAGGTACCTCATGTAAGCCTGTGATACCATTTTTTGCAATTTAACCTCAAATTTGTATTTAAAAAAAATTCTTTTCAAATAAGTAAATTGAAGATTCCATGAAAAAACGTTTAAATCACAAACAAAATGACTCAATTTATAAATAATTAAATGTGTAAAATATTGAATATAAAAATAAGCATAAAATTATTTAAGAAAATATATCGAAAAAAAAATATTTCAAGATTTTGCTCTCTTCTAGAGTCCGTATTGTATGGGAATATAAATACCCAAAAACATGTTGTATGGGAATTTAAATTTCTATAAATTCTTAAGTCTATATAAGACATGAATATTAATAAATTACAATATATTAACACGATTCTAATCTAAGAAGAAGAAAAAAAAGGCTGAACTGGAGAAAAAAAACTGTCAATATTAACATGATTAAGAAGAAGAAATCCTATTAGAAAAGCTGTCAATAATAGCAGTGCCGATCAGAGAAGAGAAATAAAAAAAAGAATAGTGGAAAAAAATCAATTATATTTTATATGCTACTTTAAATAGAAAAAAATTATGGGAAAAATATAAAAATAAAAATATTTTAATGACCGTTTTATATGGTCTGTGATAAGATTTGGAAGTCGGACCTGTCAAAAAACCATAAATTCAGAAGAATTTAGAAATCGGTAAATTTATAGCCCAACAAAAAAAAATGTCGGCTTTATTTTTTTATTTTATAAATATTTTTTTTTTTTGGGTCTCGTTTATGAGCATATGTAAATGATGTTTTGATTGGTTTTGTAATTTTGCTCTTAGCCCAACAACCTGCTCATCTCCCCTCCTACCACCAAAGCCGTAACTTGTTGTCTTTCTTCTGACTGTCACGATCATTTAATCTTTTTGTCTTTTTATCTTCCCTTTTCCATCTGGTGCATTGTAGTTTTGACGATTTTTGGAAATTTTCATCTTATTTTGAGTTCTTGTCTTATAATTCTTATAAATTGGATTTCAGGCAACTATCGAAGGATAGTTTAACTTAAATCCAAGTAAGCATGCTTAAGGTGATCCTAATTGAAAGCAAATTTAACTTAATTGTATTACCGGCTTGGACCTGAAAGAAAAATTGTGTCTCTAAAATTTTCAAAGCAGAGCGAATATGCATCGACAATAATTTTGAAAAAGTCATATCTGGATGAGCTCCAAAAAATTTCTAAAACATCTGGAGGAGCCCTAAAGTCGCAATATCGCCATTTTTTAGCTTAAAACAAAAATACAGGTTGGCCCCTGAAAAACTTGTTAATTTTTTTATGAAGCATGCATTAATGTCCAGCAACGAGTAATACTCATTGAGCTTTTCCAGTGGAGGAGCAATTATTCAAACTTAGAGAAAATATCGGTAACATTTTGAGAGAATTGGATCAGTCGGCGGTCTTCCGTAAACAGGGGCCTAAGGTTACTGGGTGTACTAACGCAGCGAGGGAAGCTGTACGGAAGAGGATTCATCGACCTAAACCGTCGTCGCTCTACTCAACTAGGTCTCGGCGGAACATCGCTTCAGAAGATTTTAAAACTGGATTTAAAAATTTTTCCATACAAGTCCAAGCTTAACTACCCCAAGATACTCGGCAAAAACTGCCCCCGCGGTGGGATGTTAAGTATATACCAACTTACCATCCCAATGATGGCAAGTGTCTAACAAGGGGCAAAAGTAGATATCCGACAGTGGATATACCGTATCGTCATGCGAATGTTTTGCACATGCAATTCCATACGATTTCCCCAAATGGAGGCATATTACATGGTACAAAAAGCCCAACAGTGCTTAAGGGATGCGAAACCTGAAATTCTGGTAGATGTCCCTGGGGGGACCCTGACCCAGAGATCGTATTTAAAACAGTCATCTGTCTGATCCAGAGAGAGTCATCTGTTTTAAATACGAACTCGTGGTCAGGGGCCTCCCATTCTTCGGCGGACCAGTTTGACATTGTCAAGCTCCTAAGGACCGCCAAGAATGGGCCCTGACTATTGGCGTAGGCTTTAAAGTGGCTGTGGGTTTTAAATGTAAAGTAGCCAGATGGGGCCCAGGCAGACGTTGGAAAGTTGCGCACGCTTTCCAATAAGTTCCATCAATTTTTCTGTTTTAATCCACACATACGCTTAGCTTAACCGTGAAGGTTGGTGGATTGAAAGAAGAAAGTCGTTAAATATTTCTAAGAAATACTGGGTGAATTCTGAAAAAAACTCATTTTCCTTCAAATTTTTAAGTATTTTGGCTATTTGCTCGGGGATGTTGGCCTTAAGTTCGTTTGCGGTCCTTGGCTTACTGATACAAAGCTTTGACTTCAAATGGCCCTACAGGAAAAAAGCGAACATGGAGGCCAGTCAAAAGCACTATTTTGTTATATCGAATGACCAGGAAATAATGACTTCAAAAATTTGATTGTGTTTCGTGCAGTATGGGGTGATGCGCCGTCTTGTTAAAACCAGAAGTGATCCACATCATTTTCATGAATAGTTGGCATCAAAAATTCGGTTATCATAGCCCCATAACGCATCCGATTGCCGATTGCTGCCTCTTCAATAGTTTGGGGGTCGTGAAGAGCTGCCTCTTCAATAAAACATTTTTTTTTGCTCAAAAATCCTGGACATTCTCGGCCATTTGAATGAGGAATTCTGCATATTCCAAGCAACGGAGCTTATCGGGTGGCAGCAACTGAATTTTGTATGGGAATATCTTCAAATTCACACGCACTAAATGGATGCAGAACAACGTCAAAATGATGTTTTCGGAGACGTCTCTCAACGCTGACTGACCTGTACGGTCACTTTTTATTTGGACAAACGCTTTATTTTGTTCTTTGACAGTGCACTTTTTACTTTATTTTTAATTTTCTCCACCCACGTTGAGTTTTCACAATTAAATAAAAGTTATTTTGAATGTACAGCTGAACAATTTAAGCGCGTTTGAATGGCGTGTACTGCTCGATGACAAAAATCTACTTGGACTGAAGTTTTATAAATGTGCTGTATGACAACTGTCAAACAAAACCTGTCAAAATTATAGTTTTGCCTGATCGGTCCATCTAATATGGCTCTCTGTGCTATCAGCCGATATTTTTTTTAAACTAAATAAGATCAGTTAGAAAGATAATCAGCAGTTATGGTTTTAATAGGATGGGGCTACTGTTGCGAGGATGACAATCGAAAAATTGTAAATTTTTTGGCATTTATCCACCGTTAGAACGGGTTAGCGTAAATAAACCCCGAACAAAAAAAAATAGCTCAAATAGAACTAAAATCAGCCGTTTAGCACTGCAAACTTTGGGTAATTCTGTGAAGCAGTCAAATAGTTTTCATTTGCGGCACATGGTTTGTCCCATATAATACTGAATAAAAAAACCACCAATAATTATATTTCCAAATAAAATGAAATTAAAAAAATTTAAAAAAAAAAACAACATGTTTTCACAGTGGTCATCCCAAAAATCCAAAATCGTTGAGGATCCCAAAAGACAACATTGCAAAATAATTTCCTTTAAAATGCCCCAGCTCTGGCAAATCGAAAATAATATAAAATCATTTTTTCCTATGGGTCATCCAACTATCATCCTCAAGAAATTTCTAACAATCATTTTCTATTCCATTCAATTTCCTTTAAATGAAACTAAAAAAAAAAAATTTCCTTTTAAAAAAAAAATCAACTTTAATTAAAAATAATGACAAAACTCTAATATAAGATTGGGGGGGTAATTAATTTTTTTTAAATAGAAAATAACAAATTAATCGACAAAAAAAAATTCAAGAAATAAAAAAAGCTCAAAAGACAGAAAAAAAAATTACCAAAAATCAAATTAATAAATTAACAATAAATTCTCCAATAAGCATCATATCTCTCCACTTAATACTAAATATTTAGCATCAATCGAATAAGGGGATAATAATTACTTAATTTTCTCACTTTTATGTATGTTATCTTATCGCTCTCTCTCTCTCCTTTTGTCAAATAGATATTATTAAATAACTACGCCTACAGGTACATTTGTGTTTGTGTAACTTTAATTAATCGAAAAAAGAAAAGCTGAAAGGTGAAAAAATAATCATTTTCATAAAATTACATAAACGAAAATGCCATTCAAAATAACAAAAAAACAGAAAAGAAAAAACAACAACAAAAATGAAGGAAAAAAAACGAAAGAAAACGACGCAGAAATTTATTCACAAGACAAGAAAGGAGATGAGAAAAAGAAGGGATTTAATGAGTCTCATTTTTTTACGGTTGAAATTCGTATCAAAAGTCGTCGTTGTGGATAGATAGACCGCGATGTTCAGATTCAATAAAGCAATTAGCCTAACCTATCGGAATTGTGGAGAAGGAGATTCAGATGCGAGAGGGTGTGACGAATAATCTAATCATCAGCTCATAATAGTAAGCGGATCAGAGTCGTTTAACTGACAGATAAATTAAAATCAAAAAATGATAGTTAATTTCTTAATAAAAACACTAGCGCTCCTCTCGTCCTATGTGTTAAACACGCGTATCGCCATCTGTTCGACAATGCGCATATCTGAAACGGTGACCGATGAGTATACCACTCACTGGACTGGACTTGACACATGTATAAATCCAGGCCCTATCAATAAATACGAAAACATGTGTAAATACAATTAAGTATGGCCGATGCCATAAGCGTAATATGGGTTGAAGTTTTGAATAGAGAGCGGGAGAGGTGCGTAGTTTACGACGATTCACGAATCAATTTCGAACGATTCGTCCGGCACGACGCGAACAACCGCCACCAAACCCATAAAGGAAGAAACGAAACAGACGATGTGATGATGGGCATTCTTTTCCAATCAAAATCGTTGTTATTTCACACCATTTTACGGTTATGCCGTTTCCAGTTCTTTTCTTTTTTCCATTTTTCACGTCATCTCATTTCGACGTTAGTCAATATTTATTCCAGAATTTATTTTCTTTAGTTTTTTTCCCAACATTTTTAAATTAATTTCATTTTTTTTAATTTTTTTTTATTATTTTTACAACTTTTGAGTATGTGTTTTTTTCTTCTATTTCTTTTTATTCTTTTTCTTCTTCTTCTTTTTCTCTTTTTGAGTATAAACATTTATGGTGGTTGATTTGCTCATTAAATCGGGGCTATGAAGTTATTGTTCAATTCGATGGGTCCAAGTGAGAAGCTCTTGTAGCAGCCATATTCGATAGGTCCCAAGTGTTAGTGGAGATAAAAACTAATCGAAAAATACGAAAATGCCATAATAGATTAATATCATAATCGGTAATAGAGTTCAATTTAGATTGAGCAAAATATTTTAGTACATTAATAATTCCAGACTTGATTAAAGTGAAGCTTTTTTGAGCCAAACCGATTGCCGGCTTTTATGTGGGAGCTTCTCAAAAAAGGGCAGAAGGCAGTATGTGATGGAGGTTTTGACAAAAAGTCCTTCGACAGAAAAATCCCTTTTGTCTGTCGAGGGGAACTGGTGTTGTCCGAAAATATAAATAGCTGAGGGATACGTCATTTGAATTAATGGTAATGCCGCTAATCGTACAAGTGGTTGGGCCTCTGACCCAACAGGCTTCTCAGATTTATCATATGGTCAATGAAAGAGTTATTACTGCACCCAAAGATGAAATCTGTATACCTTTAAGACGGCATTCATTTTTTATATATTCTGGCATGATGTGGGTGCGCACCCGATGAATGGATGGATCTGAGCCAAACCGATTGCCGGCTGTTATGTGGGGCCTCTCGAAAACGGAAAGAAGGCAGTATGTGATGGAGGTTTTGACAGAAAAGTCCTTCGGCAGAAAAATCCCTTTTGTCTGTAGAGGGGAACTGGTGTTGTCCGAAATATATAAATAGCCAAGGGACACGTCATTTGAATTAATGGCAATGCCGCTAATCGTACAAGTGGTTGGGCCTCTGATCCAACAGGCTTCTCAGATTTATCATATGGTCAATTAAAGAGTTATTACTGCACCCAAAGATGAAATCTGAACACCTTTAAGACGGCATTCATTCTTTATATATTCTGGCATGATGTGGGTGCACACCCGGTGAATGGATGGATCTGAGCCAAACCGATTGCCGGCTGTTATGTGGGGCCTCTCGAAAACGGAAAGAAGGCAGTATGTGATGGAGGTTTTGACAAAAAAGTCCTTCGGCAGAAAAATCCCTTTTGTCTATAGAGGGGAACTGGTGTTGTCCGAAATATATAAATAGCCAAGGGACACGTCATTTGAATTAATGGCAATGCCGCTAATCGTACAAGTGGTTGGGCCTCTGATCCAACAGGCTTCTCAGATTTATCATATGGTCAATTAAAGAGTTATTACTGCACCCAAAGATGAAATCTGAACACCTTCAAGACGGCATTCATTCTTTATATATTCTGGCATGATGTGGGTGCACACCCGGTGAATGGATGGATCTAAGCCAAACCGATTGCCGGCTGTTATGTGGGGCCTCTCGAAAACGGAAAGAAGGCAGTATGTGATGGAGGTTTTGAGAGAAAAGTCCTTCGGCAGAAGAATCCCTTTTGTCTGTCGAGGGGAACTGGTGTTGTCCGAAAATATAAATAGCCGAGGGACACGTCATTTGAATTAATAGCAATGCCGCTAATCGTACAAGTGGTTGGGCCTCTGATCCAACAGGCTTCTCAGATTTATCATATGGTCAATGAAAGAGGTATTACTGCACCCAAAGATGAAATCTGAATACCTTTAAGACGGCATTCATTCTTTATATATTCTGGCATGATGTAGGTGCACGCCCGGTGAATGGATGGCTCTGGGTTAAAATAGCACATTAAACTGTGGGAGTCTAATTTCAGAGTTAATTGTTTTAATCTCTTAAAACAATTCCTTTGAGTTGGTGGCATTTTTTTTATTATGTAGTAGAATTAGCTATTTACTTGTCTTACTAGGTTTAAAAAATAGTATAAATAATAAGAATTTTGAATAAAGTAAAAAGTATTGTACTACCCATCAAACGGCACACTTCGCTTTAAAGTATCGCTTCCTAATAGGAGTGGCATTAATAATTCGAACTTCGCTAACAAAGACTTCTCTGCCTTAATGCTCTGCCCTGAGTCTGGATTGATCCATAAAATCAAAATTTAAGAAAACTGTTAAGATTCATCATAAAATAATTACTCCAACATAATTAACAGGCGCCAGTCCACCGCGATTGTTCGTAAATACCAACAATATGAAAGGAGATACAAGTGCAAGGCAATTGGCGAAGCGTTTGACAGAAAAATCCTTTGGAAAGTATTTTTGAACCACATTCGAAGGGAGGCTTATTCAAACCCACAGCAGATTTTGAGAACTGCTTTCGATAGAAAAACTTTGGAAAATTAATAAAAATGTGACAAATTTTTTGAGTGAGCAAGCTTTGACGATAATTACTTGTTGAAAATTTGTTATTCGTTTTCCATTAAGGAGTCTGTATGATAGTGAAAAATACCCTGTATTATGGCCTAAATACAACCAAAGTTGACGAAAATTCTATGCAGGAAAAAAGGGAGGAAAATTAAAATTGAAATTACGGCTATAAATTTGGATGAGAAAAGAACATATATGACTGAGGTTGTAGATATTGGTAGCCGTCGGAAGTGCCTTGAAGTGACAATAAAAACCATTCTCCCAAAGTTACAATTATAATTCGCTGATAGTTTTCGTAATAAAAGCAAGGGACCTAATTGAGGAATATTCAATATTAGAGTAGCGAGGGCTGATAGTCTTCCAACTAATCAAAGTACCAGAAAAAATGAGGCAACAACTTGTCTGACACAGCTTCAATTTTGGCTGAACTAATTCGAAAGATCTTGCTTGATTTTAAATTGGGACATGCTGGGTAAAATTTCGTAAGATTACCCTTCTAAAATGAGTGCACTTTAATTTGATGTAAATTCCTTGGAAACTTTTCCAATCCTGATCTTCCATTATCAATTAATTGACGCCAAAATTAAAATTTTTTAAATGTTTTTCCACAACTACAAAATAGTAACAAGCAGATTTGAATAAGAGTAGCAATTAGCATGAATTTTTAGGAAGTTTCTCCTGCTCACATGTGAGGAATGGGGTGATCTGTTTTCAAATAAACCGTGTGGCCATATTTGAAATGACAAAATCTTCTGTCACTGTCAGACTTGTAAATTATTAAAGAAACGAAATACGCCTCAACAGCGCTTGAGAATTATTCAATGTTTTCATCAAAAAAATTATTCTTTTTTTGCAACTTACCGAGCACTTCTTCTAATTTATGGTCGCCATCCGAAATTCCCTTCCGCATCGAGATTGGAAGCTGTATTCAAAATATCTACATCCCTTAATAGGTTTAAGAAGGCTTTTACCGACCCGTCTACCTACAGGCAACTTTTTTCGATCAGTTGGAAGGGTTCACAGAATGTGTACTTCTGATCACAGATGCAGCGACCGACCAAATACCGCTTTGTTATTGAGGCCAATGGAACCCAAATCCGCGATCTGCATTGTGGAGTCTTTCCGTACAGGGCAGCTCCGTATTATAGGATTTTAGCAATCTACATACGAGCAGTATTATCATCCCGACTGACAACTAAGCCGCCCTTAACGATATCAGGGACCCATTGAATGATCTTTTATTACAACTTATCGAGCAATTTTTCCAATTTATGATCGCTATAATCGGCCTTGTGTGCTCGCTATTCGTCGAACTATGAAAAGTTTTGAATACAATTTTTCTTCACAAAATGTTTGTGTGCTAGTAAGACAAAGATCCGATCGAAGCGCCGAAAATATAGCACGTGTTAATGAAGACTCAAATTTATTGATTTCAAGGCAATCTCAATATTTGAAACTATTTGCCACAACAACATAGCGTATTTTACGGTAAGATATGGGATAACACTTTTACAAAATTCTTATCACATAAGAATTGAAGCTTTTGGAACATTGCAAACGCCGCGAATTTATTGATTTTGTTCCGAAGCAAGATGAAGAAAATCGCTTACTTCGGAACAATTTGAAAATGCTGAATAACCAAACTACTGGGCTAAATCCAATCCATAAATTATGTTTTAAGATAAACCTTTAACATATATTCCAAAATACTAACCGTTTCATGTGGTTTAGCGGTCCTAATTTTTTTGCAAAATAAGGAAGGAGTTGCTGTTACCATAAATGATGAGGAGAATACAATAGATGGATAATGACGAACTTTTTATGGCCTAAGAATTGGAAGATATTTATTTAACGAATATGTGGTTACAAGAAGATAGCGCTACGTGCCACACAGCCCATGCCACAATTAATTTATTAAGTTTGGCGGGTCGATAATTTCAAGAAATGCCGATGTCTTTAAGAAGTTATGTTTTAACACCGTTGGTGTTACCACCAATCATTGATGTATTAAAATTGAATAGTGAATTTTGGTTCTGTAAACGGAATAGATGCGGCCATTTTAATAATGTTATCTTCGGAATATAATTGCATCGAGTTATACTTCAAAGTAGAATAATATTAATTTTATTCTGTCGTATTTATTTTTTGTTTTATTACTAAAAAAACCCAGTAGCAATCTTATTGTAAAACCCTGTGTACATATATTAGAAATTTACGATTTTAACAAAATGCATAGGTGTTTATTGGTAATGCCACATGAGAAATTGGCTATCTTTTATAACTTTTTCCATATCAGAATAGGCGTGACAACGATCTCAGAAGGATAAAGATGAATGATTACAGAGCTTGGTTGATAAATTAGGGCTCAATAGACGATTATGGAAAGAATAACACTGACTATTAAATAAAGGTAATATTGAGCTAAAAAAAATAATTACTGTAATGAAAGAAAAAGAACAAAATGGATTCCAGCCACGTTTAATGAAATGAGATCTCTTTAAGTGATAATAATTTAGCATGGAAAGAAATGTCATAAGAGGGAAACTTAACCTTAAATACGACATTGTGTATGCTTGATGGCTGGCAATTAGTGTTGCCAGTATCATTTTTAGACTATGACAGTTGATACTACAAAAAAAATCTCATATAATTTTCTTAATAAAAGATTGGATATCAAAACAAACGAAAATGTTACTTTTCAAATTAGAAATTAAATAAGAAATGCTCAGTAGCAGAAATAATATTCTTAGACCTAATTTACCATATCCGCCATCCTCTCTTCATCTAGTTTCCCTAATTGCTTCTCATTTAAAAACTAGAAACTTTGTAAACATTTTCTATGCTCATTTTTTGTTTATATTTTTCATTTTAGGAGTTTTTGCATCCAAAAAATGATGGCACAGGTGTGGGTGGAACAGTGCCTATTTTGATGGTCGGTACAAATTCTTTCTTTGATGATTTGCATGCGATATTAAAATACCGTAAAATGTACACAAAGAAAAAGAACAGAAAACTTTCAAAGAAAATCGCCATTTTAATTAAAGTCTCATTATTTCTAACAACATAATTGGTTCGTTGGCAGTGTGTACTTACTCGACTGACTATCGAAAAAGTTGTACTTGTAATTTTTTAGTTTTATTATTCTTGGTTTGCCTTCTTGTCAGCTCTGCTAATAAGAATTTAATGTACGTAGAAAAGTTCTTTTATTTTTTTGTTTGGATAGTTTTTTTTTCTCTCCGAAGACAGAAGAAAATTAAAACCAAAAATCAAAAACGAATTAAGTCAAGCCAACGCAAAACATCTCAACTTTAATAAGAATACGTTTTTTCCAAAAAAGGGGATCACTTTTTTTTTGTTCTTATAAAAATAAAAATTGGGCTTTTTGGAATTTCCAACATGTGACAATTATGATTGTTTGTTGTTTTCTTCTGTTGACGAATTTTCCTATTCTAATTTTTGACGAAATTATTTCGTTTGTCGTGTCGTATTTCTTTTTGTTTCATTTTCAAATGCAATTATTTAAAGTGTTTTTTATTATTATTATTATTATTAGTGATTTAATGTTAAATGTGATTAGTTATATGGGAGATCAATGATAATTATAGTAGTTATAGCAGTTATTATAGTAGTTATTATAGCAGTTATAGCAGTTCTAATAATACTTTTCCTCTTTAAGAAATTTAATCACATTTAAAATAAGATTATTATTAATATTTTTTTCGGAGACGTTATTAACTACGTAAAAAAACAAAATAAATAAAATAAAAATTATAGCAGTTCAACTTTCCCTTAAGAAACCACGCAATTTGACCAAAGTCGTTATTATCGAATTTAGATATTATTCCCGTTTTGAATGTTCTTTCAATTCCGTTTCAACACTCCTTCAGACGACAGAAAAAGAACAGCTAAAATTAAAGGGGAAAACTCGGTCGGGAGGGGGGGGGGGGTAATTGTGTGAACGGAATTTGAAATTGCTTAAAAAAGAACCACTTAAGTTAGGATCACAAGAAGCAAACTAAGAGACGGAAAGAATGGTTTATAATATTTATTATTAAAAAAAAATAACTCCACATCATTGCCAACGTGGAGGCTTGAAGCGAGGAAAATGGCGCAGTTATCCACCATGTAAGCCACGTCTGAAAGAAACATAGATGCCACACGAATGTCTCTTCTCTAAGCATCGTCGCCCTTCATCCATGAACGTCCTGGGTATGTCCATTACCCTTGGAGGACGATGGAATTTACAGATGCTATCCACAGGATGGTAGAGGTTTTGGTCAGTAGTCAGTGTAAGGTCAGACAGGGTGAGGCTATTAGAGTTACTAACGACTTCCTGGAAGGAACGTTGCTCCAATCCCTCATACTTTATTCGCAGAGTCAAGGCGTGTCGAAGCAGCTGTTTACCGTTCATCAAACTAGCTAGTGGAGCACATCGGACTTTTCCGGTGGACTCAATCCTGATCGAAATTGGTCGAAAACTCATCTCTCTGTACTTTCATAATTATGCTTTGATAATTATACTCTTCATATTTTTGGTCACAACTATTATAACCACCCCCAACTTAGAAAGAAATTCATGATACTTCTCGTTAATAATTTCAAGATTAGTGAAAGATCTTTACATTCCCTTACTCCACTTCCAAAATTTCCTTCCGCGTACATATTTTGGACTATTCTAACCTAACTTAAATGCAAAGGTAGCAGGTCTAAAAGAGCCTGAAGATCCGTCATGGAGCGTGTTCTCAGTGCACCTGTAATACCCAAGCATGCCGGTCTGTGAAGCTTCAGAAGGGATATTTGGGCAGTCTGTTGTTTGACTTTAGACCACCAAATGAGGGTCGCGCAAGTTATGTTAGGTCTTATTGTTATCACTGTATCATTTTTTGTTATAGACCTTAGACCTAAGGTTTTATAGAAGAGCCTACGACAAACCCACATGGCTCTAGTTGCTCTATCAGTAACACTAGTAAGGTGGGAGTTTCAGGTAAATTTTTCGTTCAAAGTGACCCATAGAAATTTGAGTTCAATTTCAGTTCCATTCATCTTGACTTTGGTGAGGTTCAACTTTTTCTCTTTAGCGAATGGAACTAAGACCGTTTTGCCTGGGTGTGCACTAGGTTTATGGCCCTCTGGAAAATGGTTCGTCATATTTGTGCCTTTTCCTTTTAACGTTGAATTGCACCGCCGGCTGCGGATAGCTTAACGAGAAAGACATCAATGGCAAGTGACCAAAGTAGGGGTCATTATATCCCGGGTAACCCTTAACGGCTCTAATAGTCAATGGATCATTTAGTTTACCTGTAATGTTGCGGCTCGTTAGCATAGCCCTAATCCAGCCAATCGTGGGGACCTCATCGTGGGGACCTCAATCCAAAGCTCCCTCTTTGGACTCGCAGGAGGTGCTATCAAATGCCCCTCTTAGCAGGAAACTTTTTTTTCCAATTTGTAGATGAGTCAGCGCGGGGCTGTTTCAGCGGATTTACCCGATTGATACGCAGAGGGTCATTACTTAGAATAGCACACGTATTGCTTTAAGTCATTTCCCACTTCTTTCCTTTCTAATTACTCTCTATTTCGTTGGTGTCTTCTTTTCTAAGTTTTCTATGCTCTCCCATTTTCTTTCCGTTTCCCACACTCACTCATTTTCTTTCCACCGTTTTCTTCTCACTCGCTCTTCTTTCCCAACCAATTTTAGCTTTCTTTTTTTCCATTCTCGATCTATCTCTGTCCCTTTTTCACTTACTTGTTTTAGTGTTTTTCTCTGATTTTGCAAGTTAACCTTTTTTGGAATTTTCTCTTTCGGTCTCCATCCAATTGCGTTTATTTCTTTATCTCTCTTTTCCTTTTCAAGTTCTCACTTCTTCACTTCTTTTTCACTCTTGTTCTTTTTTCTCTCTCTACTGCTTGACGTTTGATTTTTCTTACGCTCTCTTTACCTTTTTTTGATCTCGTTTCAATCGTCTACTTTTACAAGGTTTACCTTTTCTGAATTGCAATTCCAATTACGCTTCTATTTTCCTCGCTCTTCCTTATTATGTTTGCTGCAGCATATTTTTTCCTTTGTTAATCTCTCTCTATCTTTTTTCCTCTTCTTATTGGTTTTCATCCTTTTTTCTCTCTTCGTTTTGAAGCTTTCATGTTTTTAAGCATCTTTTAGTTAGTTTTTCTTAAGCTTCTGTTTTTTACCTTCTCTGTTTTTATCCAAGCTTTCTTATTTTATTTAAGTATTTTCTATCTCCCTCTCTCTCTCTCTCTACTTTTTTTTCCAAAGATTTCCTTTTTCAGCAATTTTTCTCTCTCTCTCTCTCTCTCTGTCCGACTTTTCTGATTTTTCCTTCTATTCTATATTCTGTGTTGCTGATTTTACTTCTGTTTTTTCTTTGTGGCAAGAGAGAAAAAAATAACTAATTTCGAAAACGTCAAAAGCGTCGTCCATTTTGAAAATGGCGTGAAAAAATCAACGTTTTGGCGGTATTTCATCGTTGATTTGATTTGATTTGATTTCGATTTTATTGTAATTTCTTCTTTTTTTTGTCCGCGATCTTTTAACATTCTAATTTTTTTCTGTTACTGCCTTTTTTTATATAGTTTTTTCTTTTTTGGCTTTGATTTTAGCTTTTACAATGTAAAACCAACTTGACGATATAAAAATGGAAATAAAAATAAATGGAATGACAGCCGAAAAAAAAAGCCATCCTTAACGATAGACATTTTACGAACAATGCTAGTAAATTAACTCACCACCCGCCGGTTTATTTTTATTTATTATTTTTATCATTATTGTCAGAAAAACGGAGCAAAATAAATAAAAATTCTTTGAAATGAACAAGAAATGGGATCAAATTCGTGCATGTTTGTCTGTTTAATTTGAATCGATTTGATTTGATTTGATTTGTTTAGAATATTAATTTTGGTATTTGTTAACAAAAAATAAACTGTTATCGGTTCTATTGTAATGAAAAGTAGACCGAAAATGAGAAAATTTCAGGTAACATCGCGTCAATAATGGTTTCTGTTTAAATAATGTGTGGATCAGGAGAGAAAAAAACCAAAATGTCCGCCGAGAAGGTTTGGAAATTTAGATAATTTTTGACAGTAGCAAGCCCTATATTGGGTATAGTGGTACGTACGGGCACACTTTTCACGAATCTAGACTCCAAAATTGATGTTAATTTAAAAAGTAATAAAAATAAAAATAAAAATTGTTGTTCGCCTCTTTTTCTTCTTTAGTGTTAAAAAATAAGTTTTCCAGGGCATTTTAGATATTTTTCTTCTTTGTTTTTTTTTTTTTTTTTGGTTTTTTTTTGGCTTGTACTCAGTCCAATTTTATTTTTAATTTTATTTCGATTTTTATTTTTATTCCAATTTTTATCTTTAGTTTAATTTTATCATTTTTAAGTTCATCTCCATTTTGATGGCATTTTTATATTTTTTCTGTTTTTGGAGGCACGATTTGATTTTGGATTTTTTTTTATTTTGATTTTTATTATTTACCATTTAAATTTAGTGATTTTTCTTTTAAGACCCAATAAAAAATCAAACGATTTGTTTTGATTTTTATTTTTGTATCGCGTGGCTTTTGGAATGCAAGAATTTGTAAATTTTTTCGGGTCTTAAAATTTAGGTTTTTTTTTTGTTAGTTTAGGAAGATTTGTTTTGGAATACACAAAATTTAGTTTTTCTTTATTATTTTATTGATATTTTTCCTATTTTTGTACAAAATATTTTTTTTTTTTTAAATAATTTTCCTGTCTTTTTTTTGAAACTTAAGAATTTGTTTTGAGACTTTTTTTTGCCAACTTGGTTTTTATTTTGGAATTTTTGTCAAAATTTGTCTACAATTAAATTGAAAATTTTCTTCTTTTCTTGTTAATTTTTTTTTGGTCATTTTGTAGACTTTTTTAAGTTGTTTGTAATTTTTTCAAGGATTGTCCCTTGTGTTGTATCGAAACTTTTATTTATTTCTTAATGAATTTTGTTTGTTTATTTTTAATACGAGTTTTTAATGATTTTTAATTCGTTTTTAGCACGATTCCATCGCAGAAATACAATTTTTTCTTGAAATAGCACAATTTTTCTTGAAATATTTGAGAAGCACTTTTTCAAATATTTGCCGACTAAAACAGATCGAGTATAACACCCTGTTTACTATTCCAATAACCAATCACACGTGCATATATTATAACTAATATCCTTTTTTTTAATTTAATATCATTTCTTGTGATTGTATTGAAATGTAAATTCTTAGTGCCACCATATCTTAGGTCATTTTGTTGCAACTAAAACGAATACCCGGCTATGTCACTAATTGGATTCGAACACATATCAGGGCGCAGATGCAGCATCATAATCACCATCATCAATAGCGCTATAACCGGGACTACAATCTGGACCTGCTATATCAAAAAACTCTAGGCCGTTCAACACTCACAGTTGAACTAGTCTTCTGCGACCATAGATGGGTCCATTGTAGTCCCTCCGGGCAGGATCTTCTTCATCCATACGGATTAAGTATCGCAGCCTATTGAGTTAAATAGTAGTCACGTCTGGACCTACTGCATCAAAGAACTCCGGACGTCATCGCTTCACGCCGCGGTCTTCCAGTTCAACACTCTTAACATGTCTTTGGCGTCCTGGCTAATACCGTCGCTACACCGAAGATAGGGCCTACCTCGTCTTCTGGGATGGAGCTACCGTAGTCTTTCCGGACATGGTCTTCCTTAAGTCTACCGTAACCTATTCAGCTAAATAGTAGTCACGTCTAGACCCACTGCATCAAAGAACTCCTCACGCCGTGGTCTTGCAGTTTAACACTCCCAGCATTTTTTTGGCGTCCTGGCTAGGATAGGGCCTACCTCGTAGTCCTTCCGGGTATGGTCTTATTCATCCATGTGCCCAGGCCACCGCATCCTTTTTGAATTTAATAGTAGTCACATCAGGACTTACTGCATCAAAGAACTACGGATATTATTGCTTCGGTCCGCGGTCTTTCAATTCAACACTTCCAGCATCTTTTGCCGTCCTGGCTAACACCACCGCTACGCCGAAGATAAGGCCTACCTCGTCTTCTGGGACGGAGCTACCGTAGTCTTTCCGGACATGGTCTTCCTTAAGTCCACCGCAGCTTATTGAGCTAAATAGTAGTCTCGGCTAGACCTCCTGCATCAAATAACTCCAGAGGTCATCGCTTCGCGCCGCGGTCTGCTAGTTCAAAACGCCCAGCATGTTTTTGGTGTCCTGGCTAGGATCGCGCCTACCTCGTCTGCTGGGACCATAATAGGTTCTTTTGGGCATGGTCTTTCTCATCCATTCGGAATAGGTATCCAGTCCACGACAGCCTATTGAGCTTAATTTGAAGCACAATCGGGCGGTCGCGGTACCGCTTCAGCATCTTGCCGTTAAATAGGCTCCGAAATCGCCCATCATCATGTAGGGGGTAAAAAATTCTTCAAAGGATCCTCCTCTCGAACGCGGACAAGAGTTCGCAATAGTTTTTACTGATAACCCAAATTTTCGAAGAATACATGAGGACTAACAAGACTAGTGCTTTGTACAGCCAGAAGCTTCTGGCTGTACAAAGCACTAGTCTTGTTAGTTGGTTGGCTGCCATTCTTCCTCCACGTTTTTGTCGCTTGGAACCTTTGATCCCAAATAGTATGCGACTAGTGTTAATAGGTCTTATCTAGAGACGCCGACGCTGCCACCATGTCAGCGCAAGATAACAATTTTCAATTCTATATTGCCGCGCTTGTTCTACAATTACCTCATTTCACCCCTCTATTCCCCCTTGCCAATACCATAGACGAGCATAGTTTTTTGCTCTCCCCTTTCTTCTCTTGCGTATAAAGTTTTTAGTGTTTTTTCAACTGTTTGGGCTTTCTTCAGCTTAATTTTGATTGGGTGGCGAGGTGTTCCACAAATGTATACGATCTGCGCTGAATCGAATTGCCATTTTGAAAATTGAAATAAAATTTCTCAGAATATGAAAAAAATATAAATATTAAAAAGAAAAAAATTAGGTGTAAAAAATGGTTATTTTTATTTTAATTAAAATGCGATAAAAGAAATACCTGTTCGAGAGATAGAGAGAGAGAGAGAGAGAGAAAGAAGAACAAGAAACACTTTTTTCGCACGGTAATAATTTCTTTTTGTGCTTTCCATCTTCCACAGGAAATTATGCTATTGCCTCCCAATCAGATGTGATTTAATTGACGCTTGAAATGGTAAACGAAACAGTAAAATTCTTGTTTCTCTGGTTACCTCTACCAAGCCCCCCCTTTCACCAACCTACCCATTATTGAATAATATTAGTTTTTTTTCGTTTTCTTGTATTTTCGCTACTGAATTTTATTTGGGAAGAATTTTTATTGTTATTTCTTGGAATATTTTTGGGCGAATGTTTTTTGTTTTTTTGTTTGTTTTGGTTGCGCCTGTGAAAAATTTTAATAATTGAGAGCGAAAAAAACAACCACGAAAAACCAATGAGAATTGTTTGCTTTGCACCGTAAATACGCGTAGGAAAGAACGGAACGTTCATAAATAAATATAGTCCGGCTTGGAGTGAGTGAGAAATGCTGATTTGCAAAAGGGAGTGAGGAGAAGAAACCAATGAATAGCTTTGGCAAAGGGTATATGGAAAAGACAGAGAGCGAATGCAAAGAACAAGTGAGCAGCGATTAAATTGAGCGGAACGGAATGTAACGAAACAAGACAAGCCAGAAGCCATTGGCATTCAAACAATAGTTTTTTTTGGGGGGGCTTTGTTTTTAAAATTAATTTTACAATTTTTGAATTTTTCCAAATCGTTTTTATATGAAATTTGTGCGGTTATTAATTGCGGATTAAATTTAAATCTCTCCAAAATTTGGATCGCATTAGAATGTGCTGATTTAGCACACTTAAATTACGATTAGACGATTGTTAGAATCTGGCAGTGTTTTTAAAGGGTGTGCCCAAATTGCGCGCAAGAAAGAAGTAATTGAATTGTTTCTCGGGCTGTAGGGTATGTGGCACCGTCTTGTTGAAATCATATGTCGTCCACTTCTGTTAAGGCATAAAAAATTGGAAAATTTAGTCAAAAAAAACTGGATTATCATGCACCATTAACTGTTATTGCCTGACCAGCTAAATTTTCAAAGAAGTAAGGTACAATGATGCCTGCAGCCCAAAATTCACACCACACCGTAACACGTTGTGGATACATTTGTTTCACAACAGTCACTCGTGGATTTTCTGAACCTCAAATGCGATAATTTTGTCGATTAACCAAGCCACCAACATGAAAATGAGCCTCATCGCTGAAGATGATCTTGTTCGAAAAATCAGCATTCACTTGTTGATCAGTAAGCTTCAGTTCTAAAGTCAATTGAACTTTGTAAGCATGAAAATGCAAATCTTTTGTGAGAATACGCTGTAGTGAGGCCCAATTCATAGCCACGGTGCCAAATTAATGTTCCTGGACTCTCAGCAACACTCTCTCTGACGAACTGCTTTGATGTTTTATATTGAGCGAATTGCTCAAGGGCGTCCACAGTGATTAAGATCACTAACTGATCCCGTCTCCATAAATTTTTTTAAGTTGAATTAAAAAATCGACCAATAACGCTGTGTCATTTTTAAGCAATATTTTAAAAATAATGAAGGTTTGGCAGTTACAGTTCGCAGTTTTTGAAGTGTCAGCTGTCACACTATCATCGTTTTATGTTGGCAGCACTTTACCCCACAAATGGCGCAAAATTCAAATGTTGCGTATACGTTGGGACACACCGATTGCCAGATTTAAAGAAAAAATTGGTCGAATCAGCCGAATTACACTGGCAAGGCGACGCCATTTTGTTTGTTTTCTTTAACCTAGCGCTGGAGGAGTCCAAGATTAGCACGAGGGGGGCTTTCAATGGGTCTTCATTAGGTTTCAATGGGTCGATGAGGAAATGTTGAGCAGCAGATAGAAATTTTGGACTACATATGAACAAAGCTGAAGCCAAGCACATGGTCACAGCGACGGCATCGAAGACAAATTACAGCCCTGATCAAAAATTGGCAATTATGACTTTGAAGGAGGTAAATTGTAATTCTATATGGGCTTCATGAAGAGACATGCAGTCAACGGAGCCTATTTTCAGTCAGGCCATATTATTTTGATTAAAACCTGCCACAGTAAAGGGGAAACTACTACTCGAGGCTTAGGTCCTATGCACCGGTATGGAGGGATCCTACGTTCTCATAACCGCCTGGGTATTAATCAAATTGTATTGAATATTAGTTGGCTTGGAATATTGGTCCATATATATAATGAAGGTTCCACTTGGAAAGTCTACATAAGTTATATCTGGAACTGGTGGATTTAGCAGAACCCGGACACCCGAATATAATGAATGCTTCTGACCCTGTCTTACTCTGGAAGCTCAACTACATGATCTGGAGTATACCGCATTACAGCCGGTGTTCCTCAAGGTAGCATACTTGCATCCGTTCTTTACAATATTTTCCTTTTAGACAAGATGATATACTTGCAACTACAGATACTGACGCTGTAGATGTACTGAAATCTCACAAAAATCCTAACTGGAAATGTCAAACTTCACGCAATCATATCCTTATCCTCGATTTTGTTTTCCTGAATGAACAGTGAAAGAGCAGAAAAGTGCTTGCTGTTATTGCGTTCAGTTTCGCTAGAAATATGCTCTATTATTTCTACTCATTTTAAAGCCAAGTACAAAAGTGCAAAGGCACTAACAATAGAGCAAAAATGTCTCTACAATCAACCCTTAATATATGACTTTACGTTAAAACCCATTTGGACTTACGGACTTGAACTTTTTGGTTAAAAAAATATCATTTTCCCACTGAATCCAATACTTTCAGCCTAAAATCGATCGTTAAATCGTTGTTCCTTTTTAATGATCCCCTAGTAGAGGGTATAAAAGAGCCCAAAGTTTCAAGATTTTCTGAAACTTCGAAATCAGCCAACACCGACTTTTTTTTGTATTCTTTTTTCTTCTGTGCGTTTTTTTTCTTCATTTTTTTTATTTGAATTGCTCGATTGTATCGTTTCTAAAATATTATGTAAATATGATGGGTTTCCGTTTAGTATTTTTAATCAAAAAAGCCAAACAAAACAAAATACAAATTATGCAAATTAAAAAGCGTTCAAATATATTATGATAATTTTTGAGGCAATTAACCATCGCTTTCGATGGGAAAATATTTCGCACGAATTTCCGAAAGACTAAAACATTGATAACAGTGACCAAAAAAAAAGTAGTCGAAGCCGTAAAAATTAAGGTGGAAAAAATCGTAATCAGTGAAAGATTGTTCATATGAGAAGGAGCGGGGGGGGATTATGGTTTATCATATTTTCCAATTTTAAACTTCGATTTAAAAGCCTCCACATTGAGTAGAAATATTTTTTTTTTGCAAAATTGCAAGTTAAATTATCCGAAAAAATTTGTGATCCTTAAAAATACAATATTACTTAAAAAAATCTGCTTTAAAAAAAATTCTTAAATAAAAAAATTGTTAAAATTTAAAAAAAATTAAAAGCAAAAAAAATTCTTACAAAAATATTTTTTCAAAAAACTTTTAAGACTTATTGAGAATTCTTTTTTAAAAAAAAGGAAAAAAAAGGAAAATAATGGAAAATTGAAACCAATTCTTTAGAAAATTCTCAAAAATAGTTAAAAATATACTTCATAAGAAATGTTTAACAATATTTTAGGAAAAAATACTTAACAAAAAATGTTATAGAAAATTCGCCAAAAAAAAGTGAAAGAAAAAATTTCCTAAAATATGCTTAAAGCAAGTTTCCAGGAAATAAACCGAAAAGAAAATTTGGTTTCATTAAAAATAAACAAAAAAGCAAACTCAACTTAAAGAAAAAGAGAAACTAAACAAAATTTTAAAAACTTGTTAAAACAATTAGAAAATATTATTTACGTAATGAAAAAAAAGGAGTTTCTTGAAAAAATTTTTAGCAAAAAAAGCTGTCTTTAATTGAAAATCTTAAGAAAAATTAGTTTAGAAAATTATGTCGTCAAAAATTTGAAAGGTCATTAAAAAAATTCTGAGAAAATGTCAAAAAAATTTTAAAAAATTCTTATGAAAATGTTGTAAAGAAATGCTTTAAAAATACTTAATTTTTTTTTCCAATACATTGTCAAAGGAAATGAATACTTAGTTATAATTCCTTGAGAATTTCGTAGAAAAAATTAAAAAAGAATTTAAAAAAAAGCTTCAGAAAATACCCTGAGAAATTGCTTACAAAAAAATCTTTAAAACTTTACTTTAGAAAATGTCGTCAAAAACTGAAAGTCCTCAAAAAAAATTCTTAAAAAAATTCGCAGATCAAATTTTAAAAAAAACCTCCTCTTTTTTTTTATTATAAAATGTTGTTAACAATTGGAAAATCCTTAGAAAAGAATTTTTAGGAAAAAATTAAGAAAAACTTTAATCCAAAATTCGCAAAAAAATTCTGTAAAAACTCCCGTAAAAAATTCCTAAACTTTTTTTTTGGAAGAATGGAAAATCCTAAAGACTACTGTTTAAAATTTTTTTAGAGAAAACTTTGAAAATTACTTAAAAAAAAGACAAAATTTCTTAAAATAATTTTCAGAAAAATTCTTAAAAACCGCCTGAAATAATTTCGCCGAACAACACGCCGTTAATAATTAAAATTCTCAAAAAAATTCCTCTAAAAAATCCTCAGGAAAATTGTGCAAAAATTAATTAAAAATTCTTAAAAAATTGTGTCACGAAAATGGGTACAAGTTTAAACAAATTACTCAGACAAAAATTCCGAAAAATATTTATTAATTCTTTTTTACGTAGAAAAAGTTACGTAAAAAATGTCTCAAAATCAATTATGGTCTCTGAAAAATACTCCGAAAAGTTCGGAAAAGGATCTTTTAAAAATACCATAAAAATTATTTGAAAAATTGCTCAAAAATCTGTTAAAAAAGAAGAAATTCAGTAAAATTTTCCTTTGCATAAATCGCCAAAAAATTTAAATTCTTAAAAATAGTCTCTGGAATTTTTTTTAGAAAAACTTTTTTACTACAAAACGTCATCAGAAAGGGTAAATCCTTAAATAAATTTCATTAAAAAAATTTCCAAAAAAACACTGAAAAAATTATTGAAAAAAGTCCTAAAGAAACATTTTTAAATCAAAATCATTTAAAAAATTTTAAAGAAAAATCTTTAAAACTTCGAATGTCATCTCTTTTCGTCTGAGCTCCTGGTTCTTCTCTTATGTCCTTTCTCTTCTCGCCAAAATCTGCTCATTTTTCCTTCTTTTCCAATTTTTCCCTCATTCCTTCACCGAAAACAAGCTAAATTTTCGATCGTTCCAATTTCCAATTAAATTTTTTTCGTTTTTCTTCTTTCTCTGTTGCTCTCGCTTTTTATGAAAATTGACTTCTTTTGCCATTTCCCGTTTCGGTCCGTCGTAACAGAAATTTTCGCTTTTCTCTCTTTCGTTTTTTCTTATGCTCCACCCTTCCTTTATTTATCAACGGAATCGAAACTTTCACGTTTCTCTTTTCACCTTTCCCATCTACCAAATTGGAACTGCTCTCTCCTTTTTTCCTATTCTCTGCTCTCTCCCCAACTAATTAGTTAATATTCGCCAATTTCATATTAAATTATTGCCTTTTTAATGAATCAACACAAAACCGAGAAAGTATTTTAACAAAAGTACAAGAAAAAAACACTTGAAAAACAATTTTACAAAAAAATCCCCAAAAAAATTGCTGTTAAATTTATTATTCAAAAAAAACAAAAAATAAATAAAAAAATTATTGTGCGGAATTTGATTGTTTTTATTTTGAATTTACGTTTTTAGGTTAGAAACTCAAAAAAATTAACGATTTTTGCAGAGATTTTCTTTTCTGTCCTTTTTTTGAGCTTTTTTTTCATGGAATATTTTTTTTCAATTATTTTTAATATTTTTATCTGAAATTCTTTTTTGCGGTTAAATGAATAAAATCTTAAAAACTCATTTAAAATGCTTTTCGCACAAATTCAAATTTTGTTGTTTTTTTATATTGTTTTTTATTCGATAATTTTTTATTGTTTTCTTTTTGCTTTAATAATTTTTGTGGAAAGTCTATTTTTATAGGACAATAATTGCAAAATTTTCTTTTGTTCCTCTTTGTGGTATAAAAATTAATTTTTTTAGAAATTAATTTTATAAAAATAAACTGACTCACTAAATACGTTCAAACTTTAGACCGTTCCGTACAAGACATAGACCTCTCAGGGTGGATGTATTAAGTTCAGCCCATCATTTTTATTTCTTTTTTGGGGTTTTTTTTCAAATAATTTTCTTAAAGACCATCAATTCATGAACTGTATTCTTTCAATAGCCACAGTTTTCTTTGCTTAGGTTTTTTTGGTGGAGATGGTGGGGGGGGGGGGGGTTGAGCTGTGATATTTTTTTAAAGAAACTAAAACCAATGAATTTTTATCTGAAATATTTATTAAAAAAAGAAAACAATCATCCAAAAAGTTTAGTTAAAAATTTTTAATTGGTTTTTTTAGTTAACTTTCCTTGGGTATGCAGCGTTGGTAGTGGAACAGAACATTTTGTCTCTGTTGTTCTCTTAAAAGGAAAATTTTTTTATAGATTTTCGTAGAAGAACGGATTTTTGCAAGAGAAAATTCCTTTTTAAGGATAAGTTTGAGTTTTTTTTTATTTTTTATTATCTTATTGAACAATGAAAGGACATTCTTAGAAAAATAATCTCAAAAAATTCAATTAAATGAAAAATTTCGGAAAATTTAACCGTTTTGGATGTGTTTCTTCGTACATGTACCTGAGTTTGTACAAGCAAACGTCTTCAAAATACAATGAATCCGGAAAAAAATCCTAATAATTTTTAAGAATAAATTCTTAAAAAAGAATAGAAATTATTTGCTCAATCGAAGATGCAACAAAATTAATCGATGCAAATTCCTTTTTTTAAATTAAGGACTATTTTTCTTTCAATGAATAATGCCTGATAATCAATTAGGGAATATTTTCGCAATTAGACGCTGAATTAAAAAGAAATGGTTTTTTTTGATGGTACATAACCTCAAATAGTGTCTTTTTTTGTGAGTATGAGTCAGAGTGTGTGCCCATTATAATGTACCGTAAAACAGATAAAACAAGTTGAGTCGTATTCGAATTCATTCCTTTTACCATCGCCATCGCCATCGTTATCGCGCACACACCTATTCCCCAATGGCGACCATCACAGTTTCGCCACGTTGACAATTCTCCTCTTCAAAATTAACTATTTGAGCGTGAAATTAAGTTAAAACACAGCAAATAATGAAAGTTTCGTATTTATTCGAATTACAATTTTACGACTATTAACTAACACAACACAGTTTGGCGTTGTGTACGCTCAGAAATAAACACAAAATACAAAAAAAAAATCACTGTCAAAAAACAAAAACTATTTACATAAATAAATTAATTAAAAATTCGTTATATCCAGTCACCCTACGTTCCCCTCTCAATTTGGTTCGAATTCGCACTATCAGGAAAAATATCTTCTATTGCAGCTATCGCAGAAGCTTTGCGTTCGTATTAGCGATCATTATAGATATTAGAGTGGGTTTGTACAGTTTTCTGATCCTTGAAAACGTTAATAAACATAAAATTATTTACTTTATCAATGCTCGAACAGCCGCACCGCCAATAGTGAACCATGCAGCAATACACTCCTTACCGGTGTACGCCAAGTGCGAGTGAGAAAAACAACAAAACCGAAACCAGTTTGGACAGATCACCTGGCACAGTTTTCCGTTCCATTTTCCATGTTCGCACAATGATCGGCTTGCGGCCATTCCACGTACGGTTAAGTAAAAATTAATGGAATTAATTTTTATAATTTAAAAGAATACTTCCGAACCCCCCACTACCTCTCCACTCCTGTTCCACTAAAATGGGAAATAATATTGGAAAAATTAAATTTTGCGTTTCTTCCTCCTTTTTTAGCATATTTTTCCGAATTCTTTTTATTGATTCTTGAAGAATAGAATCGGAAGTATTCTTCCGAATTCTTTTTTTATTCTTTTCTTGAAGAATATATAAAAAATATTTGGATTTTCATTTTTAAAAAAACTCTCCTCTCATAACAGCCCTTTTGCCCTCTTCTTCTTATTCTTGAAAAACTTTTTTCTCAATTTTTTTTATTCTATTCCGAAAAAATTTTGAGGTCCTAAAAATTTTGAGAAATCAGAGGTCCTACAAATTTTGAGAAATCGGAGGTCCTAAAGAAATTTTTTTTTGTACGTTGCAAATTTTTTTTCTATTATATTTTTTTTGGACATCAATAAAATAAATTGAATTTTCTAAAAAAAAACACTCTTTTCTTCTCTTTGAATTCACTAACTTACCCATCCCCTTCTCCCCACCAAACCGCGATCAAAATTATTATTACAGTTAAAAGTTTTGATTCTTAAATCTTTTTAAATTTTCCATCTTTTCTTCACCTTTTTATCCTATTTTATTTAACTCTTTTAGAGGAACTTCTTTTAACTGTAATAAAAATGATCTTCTCTCATTACATCCTCCCCTCATCCCATCATGTTTCATCAAAAAAACAAAAATTAAAATTGACAAAAAGATCAGTTTCATTTTGAAGAAATTTTTCTGCATTTTTAAAAAGATTTTCATTCTTCCAAATTTTTTAATAATGACTTTTTTCTTAGAGGATATTTTCTTATAAACAGAAAACATTCAATTTTATTGCAAAAAAAAAATTTACAAAAAAATGGAATGTTTTTTTTTACTAATTTAAAAAATATTTTAAATTTTTTCCTTATTATCAAAAAGTGATAAAATTCATTTAAAATAAGTTTTCAAAAAGTTAACCGCCAAAAAAAGATTCTTGGTAGAAAATTTGAAAAAAAAATTCAAAAAAAATGCATTCAAAAATTACCTAATAAAATCTCTGAAATTTGGAAAAATTTTGAAAAGATTCCTTAAAAAATTTCTTAAAAAATTACGTAAACAATTTTTTAAAAAAGTCCCTAAAACTAAAGTCAAGTCATTAGAAATTGAATATTCTTAAAAAGGGTCCTTGAACAAATTAAACCAGAATATTATATAGAAAAAATAATTATTTATAAAATTACCATAACTAAAAATTTCGAAAGAAAAATTATGGAAAAGAAATTTAAAAAAGGGCATTAATGACGGGGTAATTTGGTTCCAGATTTGAACGAAAAGGAACGTAAAACTTACAAAAATAAATCATTTTTGCAGAAATTTAAAGAGTGAAAAAGAATAGTGTGCTGGGAAAATGGTAAGAGGGGGGAGGGGGTGGTCTTTTGTCTTAAATATATTGAGCAACAAAAAAAAAATTCATAAAATTTTCTATTCTTCGGAATTTCGCCAAAAGAACAAATAATAATAAAAAATATTCAAATTCGATAAGAAATATTCAAAAAACACTACCCCAAAAACTAAAAAAAACCTGAAAATATAAAAAAAAAACCATAAAAATCACCGGAAATTATTATCAAAATCCTTTTCACCGGAAATTATTATCAAAAAAAGGTTTAAAAAGTAAATTTTTAATTTATTGGAAATGGCACACAAAAAATTAATTAAAACAATAAAAATTAAAGTAAAAATGGAATTAAGTAAAAAAGGAGAGGAGAAAAACCAATAAGAAATGACAAAAATTGTTTCTCCTTCATTTCTGTTGATTTAAAAATTCTCTTCTTTTCTAACGATTTTGTCCAAAGCCAAAAATTTACTTTCTCTTCTATCTCTGCTCTTTATCTTGTCCATTTCGCTTAAATTGAGTAATAGCCACTACCCATTATCGTTGGTAAGACTTTTCTCTCTTCTCTTCTCGTTCATAATGAATTATTCCCGTTTCCATTCCCGATGCAGTTCGAATTGGCGAGAAAAGAAATCAAAAAAAATTTTGTGCATTTTGGCATAATTACTGTGCGATCTATCAAATGTCAAAAGATTCATGAGCAAAATTGTCAAAATGCATTTTGTTGTTCTTTCTTTCTTTTTCTTTTTTGTTGAAGTTAAATTAATTTGATTGCAAAAGAATTTTTAATGATTTACGATGAAAATTTCAAGAACTAAAAACAAAATTGACAGTTTTAAGAAGAAATTACAAATCGGCGAATTGGCAACCAGAGGAGGGAGGGCAGAACGATATTCCTAGAATGGGAGAAAAGTAGCAGAAATGCTAGAAATTGTGTGGGAAATTATTTGTGGTTCAGGGAGAAATGGGCGGGAACGGGAGAGTTGATAAGACGAAATTCGAATAATAACAATAATTTTCGTAAGTGAGAAAGATAATTAGCCGCCTCCTCCTCGGCAATTTCTAATAACAATGTTTGATGTTCGGTAATAAATTTTATTGCCAAACGCCGATGATGATTACGGTGATTATGATTAGCTGCAGCGTTAAGATGGGCCGGTGTTACGGAGGTTACGGCGAAGGTGTCAGTGTTTTGTGGTGTGATAATGACGCCAGTACTGGTGGATTGGCGTAATTGTAATGGATTGCAGTACCAACCATTAGCGACGTGAAGGGAGACTGGAATTTAAAAATGCATTTCGAGATGGATTTAAAAAGTTGCTTTTGGCTAAATTCGCGTTACTCGTTGATCTCGTATGTGGTGTAATGGAAAATTATGAATTTCGAAGTGAATCGGTTATTGGGGTTTTTTGTTTTGTTTTTTTTTTTTTCGAAGCGGAGAGGCAAGTGCAGAACGAATAGCGAACGCTTGAAGCGTTCTCCTTCATACGACGCAGACGACAGAGACGACGGCAAAACCCTGCTGATGATGATGAAGTTGTTCTTGATGGTGGCGATAATAACGATGATGACGGTACCGATGGTGTGCTCGGTTGTGATTATGGACAGTCCATCCAGTTGTAGTCGCAGGTTAGTGAACGTTCGGTTTAAACAGTTTTGGCATGATGATTGCGTGTCTTGCAATATATTTGATTCTCAGGTCAACGAAAGTGCGAAATCTGAATCGCAAACACACATGGAAAGGCACCGACATTAAAGCACACACGCTGTTGAATGGCATCCTGTCTCGACATAATAACAACAGTTCCAGTAATAAGCAGACCTCATCGGCGCGGCGCGGTGCCGTCCTCACAATTGGAATCGGTGCGAAATGATCTTCCATTTGTCTATGACTGACTATGGAGAATTGTGGCAACAAGCGATTGCCAACGATTGCCGACGATTACCAGATATTATCGTGCCTAGAGTGCGGTACCAACTCCACTTAACGGCGAGAGTATCTTCAGACCATTTAAATAAATATGACTGCATGGGGCTCACTTATACAAATCAGTATACGACTTTCGGCATTAGCAATGGAGCCCAGCACCTCGGACATCGTCGACTGGAACTAACCAACTAACAACATGGATCATTTGCTCAGTTCGGCCAGATACTGCCAGATATTAATGATGCTATGGTGCCCATCGTCCTCCAAATGTCCATTACCATTTTAGTCATTTAACCGTTTATACAGAATTTCTCATTTAATTATTCTTCTGCGTACGTACGTCCTTTTACGAATAGTCAACAAATTAGTTAGTTTAGGATCGGGAAACTGTTATTGTTACTATGATTATGATTATCTTTCGGGAAAAATTTCAACTGTTCTAAAGGTGCTAATTTCTCATGATTTTTATCTACTTACAAATTACCAAATTACACACACACACACATACTTCGGGATGAAGATGCGAACATAAATTAGGGAATGTTAGAGACTCTTTGGATAATTAGCAAAGTCTACGTTAATAATTACCAGCACGAGTAGTAATTATCATGTCTGAGAAGAGATACTTTTCACAATCACAGAATGGGGGCTAGTGTCACGTTAAGGGGTCTCTAATTTGCCAAACAATTCCATACTGTTGAGGTCTTCTATCCATTACGATTTGTTTAATTTCTTTATTAATTAATATTTATTTACTAAGAATTTAGTTGTCATTTAAGGAGAGAATTCGCTAAAAATGTTGTTAAACAATTTTCAAAGTACATTGAACTTGGCTGTTGGGGAAATATTTGCCGAAAACCATAAAAATCAAAATGACTAACAATTTTTTCCTACTATCACTTTCAGTAGAAGTTTTCGTCGACAAAGGATAAAAACTGGCAAAAAAAAAATTTTCTCTTTTAAAATTGACTTGTTAAGACCCACAATTAGTTTTTCAAAAAACCAACGGAAAATTCTTCAGAAAAATATCATTTTTCTTAAATCAAAATTCTTAGGACCCCTTATGAATATGAAGAAGGTCCATCAATTAATATTGATGGACCTTCTTCATATTCATAAGGGGTCCTAAGAAAGTAAATTAAATCCATTTTGTTCATTAAACTGCATTCATAGAATTCCTAAAGAGTGTAGGTAATTTTTTGTATTCTATAAGCGTGGTTATTTTCTAAAAGTTCGCTGACAAGCTTTTTGAGGTTCTATTTACTGGACAGATTGCATATTTCGCTGAAGCGGCTTTGACAGATTCAAGCTAATTTTCGAGCACCCAAATAAGCTTAGATTTGTAGTCTTATTGAAGTGCTAGACTAAAACTAGGAGGTACTAAACATTTTGAGGTCCCATAAAGTTTGAGTAATCGGAGGTTCTAAAAATGTTGAAGTCCTGAAAATGATGAGGTCCTTAAAATTTTGAGTAATTGGAGGTCCCAAAATTTTGAGGTCCTAAAAATTTTGAGATCCTATAAATTTTGAGGTCCCAAAAATTTTAAGGTCCTAAAAATTTTGGGAAATCGGACATCCAACAAATTTTGAAAAACAAATACGTTTTGGAACCATAATTTTGATTTTTATATACGTTTTTAGAGCCCTAACAAAGCATACACAATTTGAGACCTTATATTTTTGAACAAGTACGTCCGTAAAAACTTCTGAGTCTTTAGTGGAATTTTAAGGAACCCTAAATTCTGCATTTTTCAAACCTGTCGAATACGTAGAAATAGTATCAGACGTTAAATAACAGTAAAACTTGTGACCACAACCAATCGTTTTTATGGCTAAAGGCTACTGGCCCACTGGTCACCTACCACACGTGGTTAAAGAAACTTAACGCAGAATGACATCCGGTGGGGGAGGGGGGAAAATAGGTTATGTTTGTACTTAAAATTGCCTAGCAGGTTTTTAACTAAATACCAGGCAGTACATTTCGGTTTGAACGAAACGAAAATTCTTGAGACCATCAGAAAATAATTCTGTACACAGCGAAGGTGGTGGTGGCATTAGGTTTTTAATACAATAAAATTGGGCTCAACTAAAATCACCTTCACCAAGATGACCTCCATTCGAATAGTTTTTAGATCAGGTAAATTGGAAAGCCTTTGAAACCACAAGAATCTTTTTTTCAATCTAAAACTAGTTGATGAAGATCGCCGTGCGACAGAAAGTGTTATCATGCAGCAGTATTCAAGTGTCTTAAATGTCCTCTTCTTACAAGCTTTTTACAAATTTTTTGTATAAAGAAAAGTCCTTATTATATTGAAGTCCTTGAAAAGTTGTACAATTTCATCATTTTTCATTGTTGAATGCCTCCCTGAGCAAGTATTATCTTCTAATGCCTTATGTCAGCGAAAAACTTATACTCTTGATGGGCCAAAGGCTCCTTTCAAATTTTCGTAAGTCAAACTCGTCGATTCACTAAGGCTAATACAAAATTTTTTGAAGGGGGACATTATATAGGGTCGCGTAGTTACCGGACAGGGTTGAAACTTGTACTGAACATCCAGAAGGGAGTAATGCATAAGCAACGTGGAAATCCACAGTATTACCCGATCACTCCCAGTGATGCCAGTCTCATTACTGAAAAAAATGAATTGCTGAAAGAATAAGCCTAGGAAGCTTGTAGGAATCCTAAAGCGAACTGGCAGAAGGTGTGCATGAGACCTTAGAGTAAGGGACCCTTAAACAAGTTAGTGTAGATAATATGGATCCCATCTTATAGTTTTGACGCTTTACTCGTTCGAGCCTTTGGGACTGGAGGGGTATTTTGGGACCCTAAATTTGATATTTATACACGTTTTAAGAACCACAAAAAGGTATACATTAATAGAGTGAATTTTCAAAAATTTAGCCTACGAAACTTGCACGGACCCTAAAGCAAATTTCCAGATGGTCTCAACGAAACAATTTTTCAACAATTTTCCTATTGTATAATAAAATCCAAATTCAAACTCGAATAAATTAACGAGTATTTTTGTGAATATTACCTAGTATTTTTCTCGAAAAATCTGATCTAATTTGAGTTGCGTTCTTTTTGAAAAAAAAAAACAAAAAAGAAAAACAACAACAAGAAGAAGAAAAAATTAGTCTCAAACTGTTATTAATTTCGGCGAACTCAATTCCGATAATCAAGATAGTCGCGACAATCAAAGAACAACAACGAAAAGAAGAAGAACATTTTTCATTGCTTAAATTACATCACCTCAAAAGGTGTTTTAATCTTAATAAAAATCAAATCTTAATGGGGTGACAGATAAACCAACATTGCTGATTGACTGTCTCACTAATACCTGAACTGACTGTTGACAAAATGTCGCTGATGCGATGATGAGTCAGAAGGAAAAACGATTTCGATTTCTGATCTTGGATTCCGATTAATCGAAATACTAGACGGCATTTGGAATTTTTTATTATTATAAAATAATTTCTAGTTTATCATTTGTGAAACTGATAAAAGGTGATTTTTTCAACACTTCTTTTCTCACATTCGATTATTTGATGAGATCAAATTGATTCTAAAAAATCTGGACTTCTTTATTGGCGGATCGGATTTCATTCAAATCGTAATCGAACTGGTAGCGATTTCGTTTAAATCGTTTTGAATAAATTTCGGAAAGCCGGCAGCTGCTCAGTTTTGTCGTTTTGTGAATTGGAAATAAAAATTGAGGAAACAAATTAATAGATTTAATAGGATTTTTTTTTGGGAATTTTTATGATTTTTTTTGTTGGTATTTATTTTTTCACATTTAATTAAAAAAAAATTCCCACTGTAGAAATTTGTGGAGATGTTTTTCCATTCAGAAAAATTAAAGTGAAATTATTTTGTTAAAAAAACAATGAAATTCCTTAAAAAACTGTTAAAAATTAAGTGAAGATAAAAGAAGGGAAAACCTGCACAAAAACTTTCAGGAAAGAAGGTAATAGCTTTGAGATAAGTGAGATCTTTGCCTGATCGAAAATGAAGCAGGAGAAGCAGAAATGAATGGAAATTAGTAAACGTAATGAAGATGAGGAAAAGAAACTGTCAAAAGAAGGGAGAAGAAGTACACAAGAAGAAAACAATTTTTATGATGCAAAAATGAAGAAGAAGCAGAAAAGAATGAAGATTAGAAAGAATAACGTAGATGAAGAAGAGAAACCAAAATAAGAAAATGTCACAAAGAAAAAACAGACGAAAGCAGAAGCTGTTTCTAGATTGTTAATAGGCGTTTCTAGAGAAGGACGGTGGGGATAACTCTCGAATAAAGGTATTAACATTATTTAGTATGGATACTTTCTGGAACATAGAAAAGAGTATCGACAATTTTACGAATTATTGTTGCATCGAAGGGATTGGATTCGACAGTAATTAGAAGGCTTAGTCCGTAAGTCCATATTCGTTTCGGTATAAAAGTGCTTTGCGGTCCATAATAAGCTTAGAACGGTTGCCTAGAAAAACCAAGTAATAAGATTCCATGCCAAGCAGACCTAGGCTCCGAACTTCACAATCGTTAAAATTCTGAAGATTTTGGAGATTTGGATTTGAAGAATTAGGGAATTTTGTAAATGGCTATATGACCAGAAGTTGGGTAGCTAATTGGGACTAATCAGTTAAGAAGAAGAAGAAAAAGATGAAGAACAATGAAAATCTATTTAGAACAGTTGAAGAAAAAAGGAGGAAAGTAAATAGAAAATTACAATATAAGAAAATAATAAAGAAGAATCAAAAAAATAATATGAAAACCTATTAAAAAAGATTAAGTAGCAAAAGAAGAAGATAATAATAAGAGAAACTATCTCCAATAAGAGAAAATATTAAAAATGAAGTGTGAATTTGAAAGGAAAATATTGGGGAAAAAAAGAAAAACCACAAAAACTGTTCGCAAATAGAATATAAGAAAATAAAGACAACGAAGAAGAAAAAATTAGTAAATATTGCAAATTTTTAAGGAGAAAATTTTAATTTCAAGAGGAAAGCAATAGAAGATAATAATAATGAGAACTGTCAAATTAATTAGGAAGAAGAGAAAAACAAAATGAAGATAATTTTCACGATGAAAATATGAAGAAGAAGAAGAAGATAAACAAAATAGAATTGCTACGCTGGTAAAAACGTGGAAAAAACTTTCTAATATAGTTAAGAGTATGCAAAAGAAGATAAAGAAAATTAAAATAAATTTTTAAAAGGCATTGCTCGAAAGAAGAAGAAAATTGAAGAAAAAAATATCCACGATCAAAATAGGAGTAAATATTTTCGGAAAAGAAAGAGGAAGACGACAAAAAGAAGAAAGTTTTTACAACCGGAAAAGTAATAAGAAGAAGATAGAAATAATGAAACTAAAGAAGAATAAAAACAAAAATATTGAAGAAGAAGTAAAGAAGACAATAATATAAGGAAATTGTCATAATGGTAATAGCAGTGGAACCTGTCAAAAATTGTTGAAGCAATAAAGAGGAAAATAATACGAAGAAAAATTGAAGAAGAAAACTAAACCGAAAACTGACAAAAATTGTTTAAAAGAAGAAGCTAAAAAGAAGACATTCGAAGAAGAAGACAATACGGAGGAAAATTGTCACGATGGAAGCAGAAGCGGAAACTGCGAAAGGAGATAAGAAGAAGAAAATAAGAAGAATACAATTTTTACGATGGAAAAATGAAGAAGAAGCAGATAAAAATAGAAAACAAATTGAAGAAACAGAAACCTGACAAAGAAGACAAAAAGTAAAAAAAAAATGTCCAAATAGTCAGGGAAAAATATAAAAAGAAGAAAACTGGAGCAGAAAACAAGAAGAAGATAATTTTTATGATGAAAAAATTGAGAAGAAGCTGATGAAAATACGAAAAAAATTGAAGAAAAAGAAACTTGACAAAGAAGACAAAAATTAGAAAAAACTGTCAAAATAATTGGGAAGCAAAAACATAAAAAGAAGCAAATTGAAGAAGAAGAAGACAAGAAGAAGAAAAAAATCAAGAAGAGAAAACCATCGAAAACTAAGAAGAATTATTATTAAATATAAATGCCCAACAGTAGTACTAATAAAAATAGTAATAAAATTTATTTTACCAAAATCGAAGTGAAGCAGCAGTAAAACAGCTACCAATGAAGAAAAAAATACCGAAAAAAAATAATAAAACAAAATAAAAAAAGATACGATCTAAAGTGGGATGAGAAAAAACCAATTCTTTTTTTCCTCGTAATTAGAACATTTTCTTTTCAATTTTTTGATGGACAATAAATTCAAATTGAACACCTTCTCTCCTAGCCAATAAAGAGGTGAGTGTGAAATTTGAGAAGATTAAAAAAAATTTCCGATAATTTGTTGGGCTTTTCTTAGTGAAGATTATTAAAAGTAAGAAACTTAAGAAAATAAACAACATTGAAGAGAATGTGTTAGAAAGAGATGAAGAGTCCAAAATATTATCACCTTCCGACTTCTTATATGATATCAAATCCTTCCCTCTTCCCCTTCCCCACCCTTCCCCAATCACTATTTTTTTTAATAGTTTTTTATGTATTTTTTCTGCTATTTGATTTTTACCATTATTAATTTTTTTTAAAATATTTTTCCTTACGCATCTTCCTTGTTTTTTTTAATAGCATCAATATTGTAGAAATTTGATATTGGCCAGTTTTTAAGTTTTGAATTTTTATTTAGAAAAAAAAATGAATTAGGACAAAAAAAAAGAATTTCTTTTATCCAAAAAAAGCCTGATTATCGCCGCTAATATTAATGATTTTCCAATCAAATGACAACAAAAAAATTTTTTTATGTCAACGAACAATCGCCACTAATAGTTTTAATCATCGTCTGTGATTTTTCTCCTCCCCTCCACTTTTCTTATAATAATACTATTGATAAGTTTTGAATAGAAAATCTTGATAAGAAATTTCGAAGAAACAACAAATTAATTAATTGCCAAACACTTCAGAGAGAAAAGAAAAAAATTATAAAATGACATTTAATAAAAAATAGACAGCGAAAAAAAAATCTGATAGCCAACAAAGGAACAATCATAATAAAAAATACAAATAATAATGAAAAAAAAACTACAAGGACTTTCGTTTGTTTTCTTAAGCTCCTCTTAAAACGCAATTACCCTATCTTCGAAGATGTCAAAATTATCGCTGATCACCAAAATGTCATCGTCTGATTGATTTCATTGCGCCCTCTCTTGAGCAAAAAGAGTACTGGCCAGGTATGTTTCTTGATAAAAGTCAAGCTTTTGATAGAGTTTGGCCCCTGGGCTTACTCTGGAAACCTTTTTGCTAGTCCTACAAAAATTCCTTTCCAATCGACACTTCCAAGTAAACGTATCCAACGAACTCTCCAATATCTCTCCGATATTGTCTGGTGCTCTACAGGGAAGAGTACTTGCAGTTATTCTCTACAACATTTACACACCCGCCATCCCAATCTATCTCAATACCTTCTAGCGAAAATCCCCAAAATGCTTTAGAAATTCTCCAAATCCAAATCCTCCAAAACTGATTTACCAAGTGGAGAATAAAAGTTAATTAACGTAAGTCTATCCACGCAACTTTTACTCTTAGCCATGAACCATGTCCTTCCATATACCTTATTAGCAGTGCCATACCACAACACACCGAAGTTCGGCGTGTATCATCGAAGATGTTAAAATTATCGCTGATCACCAAAATGTCATCGTCTGATTGATTTCATTGCGCCCTCTCATGAGCAGAAAGAGTACTGCCCAGGTGTATTTCTTTATAAAAGTCAAGCTTTCGATAGAGTTTGGCCCCTGGGTTTAATCTGGAAAGCTATTTGCTAGTCCTAGAAAAATTCCTTTCCAATCGACACTTCCAAGTAAACGTATCCAACGAACTTTCCAATATCTCTCCGATATTGTCTGGTGCTCTACAAGGAAGAGTACTTGCACCTATTCTCTACAACATTTACACACCCGATATTTTAGCGAAAATCCCTAAAATGCTTTCGAAATTCTCCAAATCCAATTTAAATCCTCCAGAACAGGTGTAGAATAAAAGTAATGAATGTAAATCTACCCACGCACCTTTTACTCTTAGCCATGAACAAGGTCCTTCCTACGCACCTTAATGATAGTGCCATACCACAACACACCGAACTTCGGTATCCATCCTGTGGTTGATTTCATTACGTCCTCTCTTGAGCAAAAAAAAGTACTGTCCAGGTGTGTTCCTAGATATATCACATGCTTTTGAACGAGTTTGGCACTCTGGACTATTCTGGTCAATTCAAGAGTTTACTTTCCCTCACAAACTTTCTTGTTTTAAGATCATATCTCTTCCAACGCCATTTTCAAGTTAGACTTTATTACTGATTGATCTGAAATATCGCCTATCATAGCTGGTGTGCCTCAAGGTAATCTCCTTGGTCCATTCCTATACAATATTTATACCTTTGACATCCCAAATAATTAGAAAACTTTGACTGCCTCCCACTCCAATATTCAAATATCCTAAAAATACTTAAAATCTCATTATAAAAGTCTCCAAAACTGGGTTAAGAGGTGGAGAGTGAAATCAGGAAAGTGTTCATGTTACCTTTACCATCTGCAAAAATGGCAACTTTATTCCGCCAAATTTCTTAATGGCAACTTTATTCCAACAAAAATTAGATACGCAACGTGGGACGTACTTTCATCAAAAGACAAAGTACGCCACGTGCGACTAAACACGTGGGACTTTATCCTAACCAGAAGATAAAGTACACCACGTGGGACTAAACAACTTACTTGAAATAATCACACGAGATTTAAAAGACTTGAACTTAGCAGATTTTAACGACTATTACTTAGACAACTGGACAACTTTTGAATTTACAAAATAATTTAAAAAAGCGATCTGGACATACGAAATGGTGAAGGGTTCCATTACCAAAACGCTCCGCAAAATCGTTGATTGACCGTGGTCAATCCTGCTGTATACTGCGTCAATTTGGGCGGATGGGATGATTAGAGCAACCTATATTCGTGGAGTTGTCTCGGTCTTCCGTAGAAGGTGGCCTGCACATTCCGAATGGTGTCATACGAGCCTATTTGTGTTGTAGCCGGAATGATACCGATCGAAATATTGGCAGATGAGCGGCATAGGCTGTATGACACTGTGTCACTATCTGAGACTTGTGCGGAGGAAAGAAACGTGTCCAAGAGGAGGTGACAAAATCGTTGGAATAATGCCACCGATGGTAAATGGTCCCACCGTTGCCTACTACCTATCCCATTTTTGATGGGACATGGATGTTTTCAGACTTATCAATTCCGCTTTAAGTTGAATTCTAGACCAATGTGCCCTAGTGGAGAGCACGGAGCACGTGTTCTTTTAATGCGGACGAGAGAAGAGTCTCAGATGTAGGCTAGCGGACCCCTGACAACGGAGAATATAGTGGCACTGATATTGGACTCGAGGACCGCTTGGAGTCGCTCGAAGTCCTTGCGACAAAAATACTAAAATTACTTCGTCTGGATTAGCGTGAAAGAAAATGGTAATAATAAACGAAAGAAGATGGAGGGTCCGTAGAAGGGATATAGAAATGTGATCATGTAAGGTGTTTTTAGTAGGTTAAAGTCCCATACTTAATCTTTCGATGATTTCCACTTTACTATAACAAAAACAAAATTCAGCGCATTAAGTTCAAGGAAACCTTCCAGCCAGCTGATTCCATGAAGATCCTGGGTATAACCATTGCTCTTGGGGGAAGATGGACTATGTCAGAGACAGAAATCCCACGTCCTCGTCCTATAGGAAAACCCTGCTTCAATATTTACTTAATGGCATCGGAACTTGAACGAAATCCATCCGTTCATTCGTTACTCTTTCAAGCCTCCCCCTCTCCCTCACCAAGATTGGAAACTACGATTGGGTGCAGAGATGAGAGTGTTTACGTCACTAGGCAGATTCATAAAATCGAACGCCGGATCCATCTTTTTACAGGAATCTATTCCAAGAACAGTTAGATGAACTCGGCGATGCTCTACTCTTGGTGATGTTGATCGTGGAGTGAATTATGAAATGTTGCCAACCTATAGTTCCCCTTTCCGTGAGACGTCAATTGTTATTTTCAATAGCAGAAACATTGTGATTTTCAGAGATTATTTTTACGTCCTCGAAGCTATGCGTGGCTCATCAAATGACGCAGTTCTCAATAAACAGGAATGTCGAATTAAGCTTGGCACCGGGTCATATGTGTATTTTGGGCAATGAGTGCGCGAACAAAGTCCTCCTGCGTCCAGTGCCACCTAATTTACCTTTCCTGCTCATAAAATCAAGGAATTTTTTTTTTACAATATTATCCATAATTTTTGTAAGAATATTTTTAGAAAGTTTTCGGAACAAATATTTCGAGTATAAAAATTTTCCAGAATTTTTTTAGGTTGTGTTTTCTAAAAACTATGTTAAAGCTACATTTTCGAAAGTTATTTAGTAAAAAAACGGAAAATTTTCTCAAAAATCATAAGAAAAATTAGTTAAAACAATTGCTGCTAAAACTTTTAGAAAAAAATTGTCTTAAAAAACACAAAAAAACCAGGAAAATTACCACAAAATTTTTTTTTGAAAATTAAGAATAATTTGCTAAAAAATTAACTTAAAAAATTAGAGAAAAAATTTTAGGTGAAACGTTTAGAAAAATTTGTTCAAAAATTTCAAAAAAAAAAATTAATTAAAAAAATTAGTGCATAAATTTTTAGTGAAAACTAAAAAAAAATTTAACTCAAAAATCACACGAAAACTTAGTTTAAAAATATCAGAGAAAAAATTGCTAGTAAAACTTTTAGAAAAATTTATCTTAAAAAACAAACAAAAAAATTAGAAAAATTAACTAAAAAAATTAACGCAAAAATTTTTAATGGAAACTCTAAGAAAAATATGAGCAAAAATCACACGAAAAATTTTTCTGATAAAACTTAAAAAATTGCTGATAAAACTTTTAGAAAAAAATTATCTTAAAAACACAAAAAAACTAGGAAAATTAATTTAAAAAATTACCGCGAAATTTTTTTGTGAAAATTAAGAAAAATTTGCCAAAAAATCACACAAAAAATTAATTCAAAAAATTAGAGAAAAAATTGCTAGTAAAACTTTTAGAAAAATTTGTCTTCAAAAACAAACAAAAAAATTATAAAAATTAGTGCATAAATTTTTAGTGAAAACTAAGAAAAATTTACCCACACATCACACGAAAAAGTAATTTTTAAAAAATGGAGAAAAAATTTTAGGTAAAACGTTTAGAAAAATTCGTCTTAAAAATTTTAGGTAAAAAGGTTTAGAAAAATTCGTTGCTAACAACAATTTTTCCAAAAATTATTAAAAAAATTAAAAGAAATTAAGTTAAAAAAAAATGAGTGAAAACTGCACTCGAAAATTTTGATGAGGCCTCTTACAGTTAGGCTACATGAAAGCTCGTCTAAAAATTATTCAATAATTAACAGAATTCATCAAAAAGGATGCGAGAACAAATTCTCAGAATAGTGAAACGTCCCCGAACTATTGTAATTCGATACGCAATCCGATTCGATTCGATTCGATTTTTTACAATTCGATTGAATAAACGAACGATTATTTCAGAATAAAAAATTTAATTTATATCCACACATTAATTGTGCTTTTTCTAATCTAGTTTTCCTGAAAACACGTGATCTAACGTAGGTTCCAAATGTGCAGGGCCCTACGAGTGCGTACCAAAAAAAAATGGCCACGGTCAATGGATGACAAGACTTCTCCCACGCACTCATACACCTACACTATGGGCCCATGATGCACATCGGATGCAACAAAATTTTCCCAACTTTTATTTTTGTTTTTTTTTCTCTTCTCTTCTTGGGTCCAAAAAAAAAAAACATTTACGGCAACGATTTAATGTGAAACGCGACTGAGAATTTTTTCTTGTCGACAGGAATTTTTCCAATTTCCGACACGTGCCTTAAATGAGGTTTTTTTTTATTTGCCTTTCGAAAAGGTGTCTTTTTTCTTGAATAAAACTTAATCCTCTGCATACCTTTTAGGGGATTTTTTTCATTTTGTTTTTTCTTTCTCTTCTTTTAAAATGCACAGTTTTTGTGTGATTCTAATTTTAATGTCGTGACATTTATAAAATCCTAGCAGGGGTCAGAGAGAAAAATAAAAAGTCACATAAAAAGAAGAAAAAAACTGCCAGTAACTTTACCAGAAAAAATTAGCAGGCGCTACTAACAGTAAGAACGGGACTTAATCCTGGGACTTTTAGCTGATCCTCTATGCCAGTTTTTTTTCCGTCTTGTTTTTCTACCCTTAATGTTTCTACTTTCTCCCTTCCCAAAAACCGAAATTAGGAAAAACTTCAAAGTCTAACATTTCGTGCGTGTGTAAAAACTTCGGAAAATGATTTCGGAAAAACTTCTCCGGGGAAAATTATTGTTCTTTCGTTGAGTTAAATTTTCTCATTATCGATTGTAGAGAACTTTCATGAAACTTGATGGAAAATTACTTAAGAAGCGAGAAGGACAGAAACAAACGTTTACCAAATTTGAAGAAAAATTTTATTCAAATAAAATTTCCTTTCACAAACAATTTTCGATTTAATTTAATAATAAAAGCTAAAATTTATTTTTGCTTATGAATAATTGCATTGAAAAAAAAATAGTCCTTTTCTCTATAGTTTGTGATTTTCTTGAGTTATTTTCATTTACCATGCAATTAAAAAAAATTTATCACTCAAAAAAAACGAATACTTAAAAAAATCCTTGAAGAGAATTTTTGGTCTTGAAAGACAAGAATTCTTGGAAAAAAACCTTGAATCGCACAAAATTCTAAAAAGCTGTCAGAAAAAAAATATCTGAACTTGTGTTCCGCAAAAAACCTTCAAATAAACAGCTTCAAAAAATAAGAAATTACAAATACACCAAAAAAAAACCCTTAAAAATGTGCTTGAGAAAAACCTAAAAACATATTCGAAAAACATGCACAACCAAAACTACCGAAAATTTGGCCGAAAAACTGTACAGGAAATATTGACAAAAAATATCCCAAAAATATGCGAAAAGAAAATCTCAAAATCATTCTCAAAAAAAGGAAAAAAAAATTACCGAAAATATTACCAAAAAAAGTTCCCAACGATTTCGTTCGAAAAAAAAACTCGAAAAAAGGGAAAAGTCGCATTAATGTGAAAAAAATCCCAAAAGAAGACCGGAAAAAAGTTCCATCAATTTTGCTTAAAAAGAAAAAAAATATCAAAAATTTTATAGAAAAACATTCCGGAAAATATTTGCCAAAAATATAATTTCAAAAACTTAGCCATCAAAATCGCAAAGAAGGGAGAAATTCCGAAATTACTTTCGAAAATGTCACAGAAGAAGGCCCTTCAAATTGTTTCTCAAAAACACATCCGAAAAAAAATCCCGGGAAATTTTTTTTGCGTGATTTTTGGGCAAATTTTTCTTAGTTCTCACTAAAAAAAATTCCGCTAATTTTTTCAATTAATTTTTCTAATTTTTTTGTTTTTTTTTAAGACAAATTTTTCTAAAAGTTTTACTAGCAATTTTTTTAACTAATTTTTCGTGTAATTTTTGGGCATATTTTTCGTAGAATTTGCATTAATTTTTTTAATTAACTTTTGTAAATTTTTTCTCTCTTTCGAAAATAATTTTTCGTGTGACTTCTAAGCACATTTTTCTTACTTTTCACTAAAAATGCATGCATTTATTTTGTTAATTAATTTTTGTAATTTTTTATGATTTTTAAGAAAAATTTTCCTAAACGTTTTACCAGCAATTTTTTTCCTAATTTTTTAAATTAGTTTTTTCACTAAACATTTATGCACTAATTTTTCTAATTTTTTGTTTTGTTTTCTAAGACAAATTTTTGTAAAAGTTGGACCTGAAATTTTTTTCTGTTAATTTTTTTACTAAGTTTTTGTGCGATTTTTGGGCAAATTTTTCTTCTATTTATAAAAATTTATTTTTTAATTTTCTATGTAATTTTTGGACGAGTTTTTCTCAGACTTTTCACTAATTTTTTTTTTGCCTAATTTTTACTAATTAATTTTTTGTTGAAATTTCTCTAAGAAATTTTCTATAAAATTTTTTTGCCTATTTTTATAAATAATTTTCCTCATTTTTTGGCGACATTTTCTGAGAGAGTTCAATTAATTCTTTTGCTAATATTTTTAATGAATTCTTCCAATTTGTCATTTGATTTTTATACAAATTTTTCTAATAATATTTTAATTTTTTATGTAATTTTTAATTCAACGTAAGACTTTTCACTAAAAATATTTTCCAATTTTTTCAATTATTCTTTCTAATTTTTTGACATTTTTAGTCAATAAAAAATGTTCCTCATATTTTTATATAATTTTTTTTTTAAATTTTTAATGTAATTTTTTTGGAAATGTCCTTAATTTCTACAACTAATTAAAAAATTTTAATTAGTTTTAGAAATTTTTTTTGGTATGAATGCAGTTTTTAATATTTTTCTCACTTTTTGAGAATAATTTTTGAAATTTGTGTCTTAATTTTTGTTGAAAATTTTTAAGAGAATAATTTTGGAATTTTTTTTTGGATAATTTTTCTATTTTTTTTTTCTAAGAGAATTTTTTTACCGCATTTTATATAATATTATTGACTAATTTTTAAGAAAATTTCTAAGAGTATTTTTTTTTTGGGATTTTTACTCATTTTTGTTGTTGTTGTTGTTGTTGTTCTCTGAGACAGGAGCTATTTTGATTATTTTTTTTAAAAAATATTTTTCTGAAGTTTTCGGAGAATTCTTTTAGAAATTTATTTGTAGATGATTTTTCAGAGTAGTTCCTAGAATATCTTTTAGAGAGTTTTGCGACAAAACAAATTTCAAAAAGTTTCCGGAAAATGGTTTTTTCATAATTTTTATGAAGAATATTTTTGTTTCTAAATAATTTTTTTTGAGATATTTCCATAAACATATTTTCTATTTAAAGAGAAAATTTTTTTTTCCGTTCGTTACGTCTTAAAGAAGATTTTTATTAAAATTGATGTTTTTTCTCCTTTTGATTAAAACTAATCGTTTTTTTGTTGTTGAGAAAATCATCGATGCTGAAAAATTTATCGAAAAATACCATTTAACTACTGACTACACCCGAAATTCTTTAATCAAAAAATATTTTCGCACATTTAGACGTCCATCAAAATAGTGGTTTTTATTAATATTTACCCAATTTTTTTTTTTACAAAATAATAAAAGTAGAAAAAGAGCAGAAAAAAACTTCGATTCATGCGCGTAGAAAATTGAAGAAAGTCCATTTTAATCGCATACGAAAATATTAAAATGAATTTTTTTTCCTATTTTAGTAAAGAAAACCACGAAGAAAAGAGAAGTTTTTTTATTTTTTTTTGATTATTCATTTTTAGGAATTTACGTATGCCTTACTTAGTATTTTGGACCTCAAAAGCAATTTAACGGGTCCGTGAATTAATGTGAAAACCTTCATTGTCGTCACGCTTGTTTGAAATGGTTTTCAACTCAACATTTTTATTAATTTTTTTTCTGTTATTGTCATTATAACCACCACTAGCACACTATCACTACCATCTCTACTACCACAAAATTTACAAAATTAATTTGTTTTTGTCATTAATTTTTTGTACTTTTTAAAGAATTTTTTAAATAAATTTAAGCCAAAAATTTGTGGTAGAAAAATTTAAGGAAAAAGTGCGAGTCTGTGATTTTTTTAAAAACAGACAATAAAATAAGAAAATCTACTTAAATTTGTTGGGTGGAGACGGAGGGGGGGGGGGGGTGGTTTCGGTTATATATAAATTAAATTTTAAGAAAAGGAATTTTCCCAAAAAAAAAAATTTCAATTAGTAAAAAGGAACTTTTTGATGATCAAAGGAGGAGTCTTTTAGACTATTTGACTAGAAATGTAATAAAAAAATTTCATGTATTTTTATTTAAAGACAGATAAAAATAATCAGCAGGGAGGGGGGAGGGGTAACTTTTGAGAGGCTTTCATTCAAAAATAAAAGTTTCAAAAACCAAAAAGGCAAATTATTTTTAAAAAAGAAACAAAAAAGAGTTAGGGACGCATTGGAACAACAAATGTTTTTGTAAAGAAGATGTAGGAAAATCTATAAACTAAAAAAATAAATAGTTTTTAAAAGGATAATGGCAGAAAAAGGAATAAAAAGGCGGTGGCTAAAGAACCAGAAAAGTTTTTTTTTTAAAAACGGGGATGGGAAAATGAGGTGAGATATTGAAAGACCAAAACAAATGGTGGTAACTTCTATCAAATCAACCGCAGCACTCTCCACATCCCCCCTACCCGCCTATCAAAAAATTGCCATATTTCGAAAAAAATAATTTTTAGTAAAAAGCATCCTTTCTTAAAACAATTTTTTTTTTAAATTTCAAATTTTTTGTTCCACTTTAACGGTTAGTAATTTACTATTCTTCCTCTTAAGATGTTCAGTTTAGAACTAGTCTGCACAACAACAAAAAAATATGGAGATCAAAAGAAAAATGGCCGATAATAATGTGTAATCACAATCGAAATAAGACAAGAACTTTTGTCACAGGAAAAAGTAAAAACACGGGAAAAAAGTTAGAATCAAAAAGGCTCAAAAGATAATAAAATTAACCAGAAGACGAGAGAGAGAGAGAGAGAGAGAAGAGATTGGTTAATGTTAGAGAAAAATCAAAATTTTCGATTGCAAAAAAAAAAAAAACTAAATACGACCAGAAAAAGTTCAGTAAAAAATAATCCCAGTTTAAGTGGGTTTTGATTTGTATTTTTTTCTTTGCGGTCCCTCTAAATTTGAGTGAATAGACATGTCCTATATATTTGATGATATTTAAATGTGTATAAAAGAAAATGGAACCGGAGGACACGGCAGAAGGGGAAGAAGAAAGTTTGGAAGAGCTGGTGTAATCCCTTGTGTTTAAATAGGAAGGACTTTTTTGGTTTTTTGATACAATTCCAAATGATTTTCACAAATTATCACGTTCAGACAATTCTTCTTGCCCCCCCTCCCCTTTGCCCCTTATCAATAACCATATTATGAGTAAAATTCAAAATGGTTAATACCCAAAACGCATAATTTTACGTACTCGTGAATCTCCTATTTTTCTGGCCATTGTTTTAAAAATCCAGCCAAATTTTTACTTATTTTACAAAAAAAGACCTACCTTTCCTCTCCCTTTTCCACCATCTTATTATAGTAGAAATAAAAATAAAGATTTTAATTACAAAAATAAAAACCACGTTTTTAAAGCAAAAGAAAAAAATATTTTCATCCACGAAAATCTTATTTTCACGACCCAAAAGAAGAAGAAAAATACTCGGACACCTCCCCTTACCCCTTTTTTTTACTTGAATTTTTAAGTTTTCACTCTGGAAGTCTTTAAAGAAACCGTAAAATTTTCTAAATTAATTTATTTCCGTCATTGAATTGTTGGATTTTTTTAATAATTTTAATTTTTTAGTAAATTTAAGCCAAAAATTGGTGGGAAAATATTTTCATCCACGAAAATCTTATTTTCACGACCCAAAAAATCAAAGAAATTACGCGGACACCTCCCACTATCCCACCACCAAAAAATTAAAGAAATTTTCTTTTTGTCTTAAAAGCAAATAGTTTGGACGCTCCAAAAACTAAAACCTGTGTCATATCAGCCAGTAAAGAGAAAATGCCTAATTCCATCTAATCCGCAACTTCTTTCCCCCTCCTACCGCATTGCATAAAAATTATTTCTATCGTGCCATAAAAAAACAACCTTTTTTACCGCCTAAAAGGAACGATATTTTTACTCATAAAAAAATAATTATTTTTAACATCCAAAAAAAAAAAAAAACATTTTTAATCCCAAAAAAAGGTAATTTTAACCAACAAATTCACCCCGCCAGACACACAAAATGCAATTTTTAAACCTTTTCCCCCGCCCCATCAAAAAACAAAACAATTCCTTTTTCCAAAAAAAAAAACTGTTTTGCCCACAAAAACTGTAGTTCAATTCGATTGACCAAAAAATCGCCTACGTACGATAATAAGGCCCGTTATTAGCCTTAAGGGGGAATTTTTTTTAAAAACAGAATAGGAAAAGGATAAGAAAAATGAAGAATAGAAAAAGGAAAAGTAGAAAAAAAATCGCAGAAAACTAAAATAAAAACGCTAGCAGAAAAGTGAGATGAGCTTGGTGGGAGGGCATGAACTTAAGTAAAAATGAGTGACCGAAAAGAACTTACCAGTGAAAAATAATCTGTTAATAATGAAGTGCGAAAGTGATGCCATCATTGTACATACACGTACACGAAACGGTCGAGCAAAAGGGAAAGAAACCACTTACGGGGAGGCACATGTGCAAATTGTCTGCAATCCGTTTATTTATTCAAGCACGTACTTGCGAGTTGTGCATCCTTTTCTAAATGGATTATTTCCCATCGGTTTCTATTCTTTTCACTATCGTACGTCTTCGTCGGTTTTTTTTTTGCCATCGGTTTCGATTCGATTCGTCTCGGCCACGTCAAATTCGTCACTGCCTCGGCCATTCATCAACGGACGAAAAGTACTCGACGACGTGACGATGATGGCCTTTGGTTTGGCCATTTTTTTTTTTTTTTAGTGCTCTTTGCTTATTTGTTTGTTAGTTTGCTGGTCGTTTCGTTACTCCTTCTGATTATGGTTATCTATTAGAAGAGGGAGGAGACCAGCTTATATGCAAACGAACCAATTGCGCACGAACTAAACGTCATTCGATTCGATGATAGTTTTTATCACCCAATAAAATTTTCGCCAAATAAATAGAAATCCTTTCGGTGAAATTCGGTGCTTTTATATTTTTTATTTGTTTTTGACTTTTCGCCAGAATTAACATATTTTCGAATAGAAATAATATTATTTGAGTGCGAAATAAGTTTAGATCGAAATGGACAAAACCAAAAATGGGCAAAGGTTTAACACCAAAAAAAAAACAAATTCAAATTTCTTAACCATCAAAAATAGTGCTTTATAAATGCTGAGGTTAGCAAAAGAAAATATCGAAGGCGAGGTGGCTGGGTAGGTGTTTTAAGAGATAGGAAAAATGGCCAAATAATAATAAAAAGGGAAACAAATTTTCCATCCAATAACATTTTACGGGTGAAAATAGCATCCGTAAAAATGGAGAAAAACGTTTTTCTTTCATTTTTTATTATTATTATTATTATTATTATTATTTCATTTACCCTTTTTGTGTCCATTTTTTTGTTTCATGCTACCACCCGGTCGGTAGTGGTGTCTGTTATTCCAATTCGTAGATTTGGTGGCGTTTTTTTTCATCTTATGTGCTCTTTTTCTCCTCTCAAAAGTGAAGTGGCGTTTATTATGATTTTTCTTTGTAATCAAATTCAAATCAGGTGCTATGAAAAGGGAATACGAATAAGAATTGCTGATCTGGCAAGGATATATTTTTATTGCAACAATTTTATTATTGGGGGGATCTCAGCATAATTTCTATGTAAATTTTTGCACAAAATTTCGTATTCATTTTTGATTTTTGATGATGATTCGTAACCAAAGAAACAAAAAAAACTCTTCGTCCAAAATCAAATTGGAAAAAATTAGCAATAAAAAATGAATTTCATTTTTTTTTTAGTTTAGCTAAAAGTTTTTTGTTTTGTTAAATTTTATATTAAAATTTTCTTGTTAAATAATTTTTGATTTTATTTTCTTTTTTAAATGATTTATTTTTAAAAAAAGTTACACTTTTTAAGAAGAATTTTTATTTATAATTGGTAAAATTTACTAGAAAATAAAACAGGAAAAAAGAAAATAGACAAAAAAAAAGAGCTAAAAGTGAATTTTTAAAAAAAAATGTTTAAAAAAAATGCCGAAAAATAGAACTTAAAATTTACACAAAATTATGAAGATTGCGTCTACGATTGGAGACAGCAAAGAATCTTATGTTATGTGGGAGAGTGTCGTTTCTCTTATTTAAGACAGGAGAGAATTTTATTTTGCATATTGTACGAGATGAATTTATATTTTATGGCTTGTTAGGTTTTTCAAAATTACTCTTATTAAATTTTTGACTAAGCTATGGCAACTATCGTTCCACAACGAGACGCTGTAATGGCGTTTGCCCGAGGGAGGTTCTTTCGGAAATAATTCAAAACTAAAATGTCATCAAAACAACTACACGACAAACTATTGTATCACTTGTGCATTTGGGAGGCTCGGTCTCTAGGTCTCTAGCTTGGCCTACATTCCCAATTCATATTCCCAGTGCTGATTTTCAAATAGTGGCAAAGTATAAAAGTATAAGAGTGAATAGAGAGAGTCAGAGCGGGGGGGGGGGGGCATGTTGTGAACAAAGAATGAGAACAACACTGAGACGGGGTGATTGGAAAGGAGATCCTTTCAAACACTCTAACCGCAAGGATATTCTCCGCAAAATATGGAACAAGTAGAAGGTGGAAAGGGCGGGAAGGGGAGGTAGTATGATTTGATAATATTGCGTCTTTTTTGCATTCTAGTGTCGTTTTCGTTTAGTCCTTTTAATTTTTTTTCCGCCATTCTCCCCTCCTACACTCACTCAATTTTCTCGTATTTGGTTGTTTTTTTCCCCATATTTATTTAACGAACTAATTTTCTATTTATTGCAATAATACAACCAACCGCATCCCCCCCCCCCCCCTTCCATTCTAAAAAGAAATTTTCACTATGTTTTTTTTTGTCGTTTTTCATTGGAGTCGTTTTTACTGTGACATTTCCCCTAAATTTATTTTCTTCTCTTCTTTATTTACTCGAATACCCGTTTTGATGTCACAACTTTACTTCTAACCAAACCAAACCCCCCTTCCCCCCCTTGCCCTACCATCAACCTAAATTGAATAGACAAATCGTACCCAAAAGTATATAAATGACAAGTGCTTAGTGCTCTAATATAATAACGAACACAGTAGTTTACCTCCTATTCACGTAACCCCTCTACCGTCTGTCCCCGACCCCAGCCCTGATTCAAAGCTGCTTGCAACGTCAATTTTACGAACAGTTATTTTCAAGTAAATAAATGCGAACGTATTGGTTTTGTTCGGTAGGGTTGGGGAGAAGAGATCGTCGGCTGGGGGGATGAATATTGTGTACAATATTTGAATTATTATCATTCAACCCCAGAAGAGAAAAGTGAATAGAAATTTTTTCGAAAGAGAAGGAAAGACCACGCCGAAAACTGGATAATAAAATATGAGCGGAGCAAGGGCGAAGCGGAATGGAATGAGACGAAATGTAGACACAGTTACAGTAAAATACCAAATGACTAAAAACTTAACTAAAAGATGAGCCTGACAATAGTTATGACACCCTGGGGACACGATATGTTCGTAAACTCGAACCGGGTACGGACCCACAAAAACTGGGGTTGTTGATTGTGAACCGAAACGAAATTGGCATCTCATCTGGTGGTGAATTCTGAACAGGGAACTGCCGTCCGTACAATGGTGTATTGTGCACATGCACAAGGGCTGGAAACAGACAGTCGATCCTACCCTTGGGGACAGGCAGAGATATTTTGTCTCACCAAAAAAAAGCCTAATCTAAGCGGTTAGCTGAATAGCTGGTTGACTGCTCTTAAAACAAAACCAAAAAAACAAAACAAAAAGAGAAGAAGAACAGAATCAACAAAAAAAATAACTAACCAAAAAATCACTCCAACAAGTTAGGTTAAAATGAACATCATTCAACCGCTCCCAACCAACCTAGTCCACCCCTCCCTCCCCCCTTCCCAGGACAACCATTCCGAGTCACTCAATTTATTTTTAGTAAAAATACAAATACTGACATTATCCCAACGCCAAAAAAAAACCACCCCCCAATAACACCCCTACCCCCTGTTTATCTACTCTTTGGCAGTAATCGAATCAAATTGTGATCTTCCAAGCCTCAACAACGAAACAAGATTGTCTGCACGTACGAACGTGCGATGCACATCGGTTTATGGCGAATTTGTACACACACACTGACAATGTTAAATATTAAAAACGTGATTTAAATAAAGTGGGGGCGGTCGAAATGGTCTATTACAACTCGTACACTTGTAACTTAAACACACGAAATTATCCTGTTGAGGTGTAATCACAGCAGAGACCGGATACGAACGCAGTTGGATGGGTACGAACGATGAGAATAGCGAAAATTCTGTTTATCAGTAGTCAGTTAAGTGGGTGGTAGACACCAGCCAGTAGTCGGTAGACGGTAGACAGTAGCTGAGAGATGGAGAGAGATAGTAGATGGTTCGTGGTTGTTGATAGACAGTTGCCGGTTGAAAAAGTGTCATTTGAAGCCATGAGCAGCCCAAAAATACGATAAAAAAAATTTCGTTTGCGCTCATTTTTCGATAGCTTCCTTAATACGGATGACTCTATCATAAGTTTGCGGACCAAATTACTAATTAGTTACCCTCGGGTTAGAACCATCAAATTCCAACAACAATAAACAAATTCTAAAAAAAATTAATATCGTAAAATGTGTTATCAAAAAAAAAAAAATTGATTCGACGACAAATTCTGTACGAATTTATGAGGAAAACGTTATTTTTTTACGTTTTTAAATATTTTTCAATAACAAAAATTTCTAAAGTTAAAATGAAAAAATGTTTAAAAATACAGAAAAAAAGGAATTTTGTTAATTTCTTTTTCAATTGAAAAAGAAAAATTTGCAATAAAAAAAAATACGTTAAATTTCATTCAAAATAAAAACTATGCTCTTTAAAACCTTTAAAAGAATCCAAATTTTTAGTTTATTTAAAATTGAAAATAAAAAAAAAAGTTAATTTACCAAAAAAAAAAAAAAAAGAAAAAAAACACCAAAAAAAATTAATTTAAAATTGATAAAAAAAAAATAGGAAAAACAAAATAAAAACACCCAAGAAAATTGACATTGAAAAAAATATAATAAAATTAAAATGGAAAAAAAAATATTTAATTTAAAAAGTTGTAAAAAAAATTAATTAAAATCAAAAGCCAAGGATGGGTGGGAATTATATTAATTAGTAAAAAATACTAATTAAAATAATTTCCATCCACCCACAATAACGGTGACTGTTTTTCGAGACTCCTTCATCCTTGATAGCATTTTTCAACAATGCTCGTTGGCTAAATTCTTTTCTCTTTCGCCGTTCTTAATTGAACAAATCGACCACAACCGTCATTCGCCGTCACCACGACGAACACGGCTACACTAGGACACGCGAAGAAATCAATGCTGGCGCGATTCTTGCCCACCAGCCACCAGCCAATCATCAAACAAAACATGTAAAATTCCAATACATTTTTTTTGTGTGCTCATTTCTTGTTCTAATTTTCTAACGTCATCAAATCACATCTGTTCACTTTCGACCCATCGGTAATAAGACCATCCCCACTTCAACAAGCAATCCTAATTATGTCAATTCCGAGGATTTTAATTAAAATCTAAACAAATACGCAAAGCGACATAATCAAATGTGTACGTGTAAAAGAGATAACAACATTAATATCGGTGTAAGAAGAGATCGTCACAAGCTCCTGCGAATGAAAATTGTTTTCTTGTTTGCATTTTGTAGCTGCCGAAATTTGAATAGTAAAATTTAAGGGAAAAAAAGTCCAAGAGAAAAGACAAAAACAAAAAAACGGACGCTCTGAGTGACATTTTCTAAATTGGTTACGCCGGCATATGTAAATAAAGTAAAGGAGCGAGAACGACATGACAGCGAAACGATTACTCTTCGCACATTGAAATTTATGCCCTGTATTCGGCATACCGAACTCAGTATTCGCGATACTCGACGAGGTCGTATTGAAATGGTGGCCATACTGAATACAGTATCGTCGATGGCGGACCGGAGATTTACGACGACCAAGAATTCCGAAGACTATACGAGCACTCACAATAGAAGGAGGGGCTGAGTTTCTAATTCACTTAAATGGGCTGTGCACGCAAAGCGAATGTTCTATTAGTGAAAAAAGAATAAACCAAAACAAGAACAACAGCGAGAAAATGGAAATGCAAAACTAGAGAGCGGCTGAAAGGACAAAAAAAAAGGCATTAATGGGAAAATTTGCAATTCGGTGTATTAGTAAATGTGGTTATTTGCTCAAAGTTGGTAAAAGTTGGTAAAAGTTGGGGGCGGCAACACTAGCACCGGATTGGTTTCAATCCGAAGGTAAGAAAAATTTAGTTTTTTTTTCACCATCGATTATTAGCGAAAAATTCGATTTTCCTAAATTCTCTTTTTACTATTTTCTAATTAATTTAATTTTATTATTAATTTCGTTTCGATATCGGGAAATTTTCTTTTTCAATTAATTTTATTTTATTTTCGTTTTTTCTTTTCAATTTTATTGAGTTTTTTTTCTTGTTGCTATTTTGCAATTTATTTATTGCATTTGGTCCTTGTATGCGTTTTTTTTACATGAGGTCCTATCGCAATATTTGAATGTGTATTTTTTGCCAATACAAGTTGTGGTTTTTTTCAGAATGATCAGTCACCTCAGGCAGAATGGAAGCAAAAATTGCACACTACCCAAAAAAATTAACAAAATTTTTTTTAAAAAAATACCAAAAAATGGGGGATAAAAAACTCTCAAAGGTAAAAAAAAATATTGTCAAAAATTCCTTAAATCAAAAAAAAAAGAAAAAAATTCGAAAATACCCGAAAAAAAATTAACAAAAATTTAAAAAAAAAAAAGATTGGGGGACGAAAAAACCCTCAAAACTAAAAAAAAACTATTGTCAAAATTCCTAAAACCAAAAAAAAATAAAAAAAATACCCAAAAAAACCTCAAAACTAGAAAAAAAAATATTAAAAAATTGCCTGCAACCACAAAAAAAAAGAAAAAACTGCAAACCACTCAAAAAAAATGATCAAAAATTAAAAAAAAATAATAAAAAAATTGGGAGGTAAAAAAAGCCCTCAAAACTAGAAAAAAACTATAGTCAAAAATTCCGAAAACCAAAAAAAAGAAGAAAAAAATTCCAAAATACCCGAAAAAAATTACCAAAAATGAACCACAAAAAAGAATCAATTAAAAAATGATAGTAAAAATTAATTAAAACTGACAGTAAAAATATTGAAAATTCGGGCAATCATAAAATGTGCCCACCCACCGCTACCCATTTGGGTCTTAAACGCCGCACAAAAGTCTCGTGTCACATGGAAATGCACTGCACTTGAGCAGATTTTCGGCACTATTCAACTAAAACAGAAGCTAATCATAATAATTAATTTACGAGTGACAAGTGTTTGGAGCCGATGTGCCGTTTATTTCAATTACGAACGCACCCCCGCAATCAATATTATTCGAGTTTTCAGTGTTCAGTTTTGTGACCTCGTAAAAACTGAAATTTTCAGTTTTGCACTAAAAATCACCCACTTACTCGTAAATGAGCCTGTCTACGTTGTGAAGTCGAAAATGCATAAAATTTTGGGAGCAGTTGCAATACTGCTGACTCATACCCCAACCTTGTTATTGTGAAACGCATTAAAATTTAAAATTATGTCCTGAATCCCTGTGGGAATGCGACAATGAACTTGACACCAGACACCTTCGCTACGTCGCCGCACCATGCCAGCCAATTTCAGATTTTGTACCGTTCGGAAAATTAATGCGAGTTGAAGGGCTGAAGGGCAAAAGCATAATAGGCTATAGGCCAAAGGACACGACCCAACTTTAAGGGATGTGGAGAGCCGTACAGGACAAGACAATATTGGGGCGAAATCTGACCGAATTCTATAAACTGTAATCAAAATGCGTGCCCGTCTAGTATCCCAATGGGATTCGAGGCTCTCGTATTGTGCACTCTCGTTTTTATTAACGGAATTAATCATAATTTCGACCAGCCAACCACAAAACAATAAGCATCGTCCCCCGCATACATGCAGCGACTGTGAAATGTCGGAAAAGCGTCGGGCATTATTCTTTTCGAAATTGGAAAAGTCCCCCAAGCTCTCCTTTCGCTAAAAAAAAAAAACAATTTTTTCCCCAGGTCTTCTAGGGGCAAATTAATTTAATCCAAATTAACGTCATTTTTGTTGTTTGGTTTCAATAAAGTATGGTGAAAAGAGGTGAGGGAAGGGGGTGGACCGTGTGTGATATGCAATTTTGTGTTATCCTGAAATTGCGACCAACTTTACGAGCACTAGTTTACAGCTATTCCCTCGTACATAATTAATCGTGATTAACGAAGTGGTCATACGTGTATAATTATTTTTGTTGTGCGGAAGGGGGTGTGGGGTTTGGGTGGCTAAAATAAAATAATGAAGGGTGAAAAGATTTACAAATCAAGTTGAAATTTCTCCCAAAGACAAATTTCAATAATTGGAAATTCTTCAAAGGACAAATGCGAAAAGTTGAAATTAAGGACCAATATTATGAAAAGGATTTTCCCCCATTTTGAAGCTTATGGGAAAATTATTGATAAGGAAAATTTTTATCTTCAATAAAGAAAAATAACCAAAATCCAAAAAAACTTATCAATTTCTACAAACAAACAAAAAATGTCCTGATGTGAATTTGTTTAATATTTAAAATTTTTTTAAAAATATTTTTTCTGTTTACCATTTAAGGTGGTCTGTTTTTTCTAGTAATTATTTTGCTTTCGTACGAAAAAAGCTTGCAAGAAATTTTCAAATGAAAAAAAAACTGAACAAAGGAAAAAAACCCAAATTTAAGTGGAAAATTTAATGAAAAATAATATTTACTAATCGTAAAGTAAAAATTCAAAAATCTTTTTAAAAACATGGCAGGCAATTTAATTTCGAAAATAGAAAATAATTAATTACAAAATTTTTATTGTTAGTGAAATTAAGACTTAAAAGAAAAACACAAAAATATTAATATCAAAAAAAAAAAATCAAAATAGTAAAAAAAATTATCAAAAATAATCCAAAAAAAATTTGAAATCTCAAAAAAACACTCCCCTAAAAGGCGTAGTATTGAAAGAAAATCAAACCTGAAAAGAATTCTTAAAAATTCTTTCCCCCCCTTTCCCCACGGAAAATTAAAACTAAGAATGACAAAATATTTTTTTTTTTTTTAAATTTTAAAAAAAAACCCCACATCTCAACATTAAAATAAAATAAAAAGCTAAAATAACCCCTCCTTCTTTGCACTCTAGTCCACCCACCCAACAACAAGTCAACAGAAAACCGAGAACGAAACACCATAAATTGTTTAAATTAACATGAAAAGAAGAGAACTAACTCATCAATGCCCGGCGAGTCTTTATTTTTTGTTTTTTTTTTTATTTTTAATTTTAAATTTAAGTTAAAAATTTTAAGGATAAAAGAAAATAAAAGAAAATAGAAGAGAAACATCTAAAAAAAGGATGAAAATAAATGAAGGAAAAAGGGCAGGCAAAGAGCAAAAGAAGATGAGAGAAAAAATATAACAACGAGGATCGGTGAAAGAGAATACAATAAATATGAACCGATAATGGGTGTACTTAAATAGAAGTTAACAAATATTTACAGAGTCAAAAATTAAGGTACATATTTTTTGAATAGTTTCTGGGACCTTTTGAACAATATTTAAAAAGGGTATCCTATAAATTAGGAAGATTTTATTAATTTTTTTATGATAAAATGCTTAACAAAGACCCAATCATATATTATTAACTTATTTTTACGAAAGCTCCGAACTTTTTTAGACCTTAACTGTCAAATCCAAAAAAAAAATAGGCCCTAACTCATATTTTTTTAAATCGTCTAAAAATAATTCAATGCTGTTAATTTTTGATTTTATTAAAGAAAGGGTCTGAAGCAGAGACGATGTAAAAAAATATCGTACGTGTTAGGTTCTCTTTTTTGTAGCCTGTAACTAAGTACGAAGTATGTTCAAAAAGTATCGGGAATTTTGCATTTCCGCGTGTTACGTATATTTGATTTTCGTCAAAATCAAATATATTTTATTTGAAGTGCGGCCATTTTGCTTGCACGTTTTTCGGCTCCAGAGGGTCTAGAGGGTCATAACTGGTGACGAATCATGGGTTTATGGTTATGACAAGGAAACCAAAGCTCAATCATCCCAATGGAAGCTGCCGCACGACCCAAGACTGAAAAAAGCGCGCCAAGTTCCGTCGAATGTGACAAGGTTTTTCTTACAGTTTTCTGCGATTTAAGGGGCGCGGTGCATCATGACTTCTTTCCACAGGGTAGAACGGTCAATAAGGAATATTACCTACAAGTTATGTGCAAGTTACGCGAAGCAATCCGCCAGAAATGTCCGGATTTGTGGAAGAACAAAAATTGGCTTTTGCCATTTTTGGCCAAAAACAACACACCGTATTAGCCAGATCTGGCCCTCTGTGACTTTTTCTTGTTCCCGAAACTGAAGAGCTTCATGAAAGGACGACGCTACGCTACGATTGAGAAGATAAAGCCGACATCGAAGGAGGAACTGAACAAGATCACAAAAAATGATTTTTTGAAATGCTTCGAGGATTGGAAAAAACGTTGGCAGAAGTGTATAATATCTGGTGGGGATTACATTGAAGAGGACAAAATGAATAAATAAATAATTTTTGAAGAAAAAAAAATCACAAAATTCGCGATACTTTTTGAACAGACCTAGTATGTAAAACCTTAACAATCTTACGGGAATGCTCTGCATTTGAGCGACTGACGACGACGACAAGTTGACGTTTCACATAGAGCCAAATTATTCTCACGAAGAACAGAGAAACAAAGAGAGAGAAATAATGCGAACAACTCAATCAATCACCAAATCGGTCGTGCGAAAGAGCAAAAACGAAAACGAAGGCAGACGACCGTTCGCACTCATGATCATTAATCAACAATAAATAAATTTGGACGAACGAATCCGAAGACTATTAATTATCGGCATTTTTTCCTATTGAATTTGACCTTTTTTTGTGAATGGGGGCGGGTGAGTTGTTGTTGTTATGCGCGATGGTTTGGCCTTTTTTTTTGGGTTATTTTTTCTTGTTGTTGTTTTTTTTTTATGTTTTGGAAAAGTGAAAAAATTTATGGAGAAACAATGAACGCGATTATAGCCAAAGAAGATGAGAATTTCGACGAATTCCCCAAATATGCTCGCTCACCTTTGGCACCTACGCACGCACACATTTCCAAAAGAAAATAAAAAAAAAACATTAACGATAATAAAAATTTGGCACAAAATCGAATAAAAAAAAAAAATATTCCGAAATATTGAATTCAGAAGCTTTGATTTTATTCCTATTACCATGTGTGTGTGTGTGATTATTGATTATTACAATTTTTAGTATAATTTTTTCTCAGGACAGAAGAATAGAAACAAACAATGAATTTAAGGCGGTAGCGATACTTTGTTTGCTCAGCGTATGATTTTTCTGCCAGTGTAGTAGGGGGTTTTTTTCTTCTGTTTAGATTAATGAGGTACAGGGGGAAACCTTCAAAAGGTACTCGCCTGAAAGTTTTTTCTGCCAGGCGAGTTATGCGGGATTTTTACCTCGCTAAAACCTAACCTGCACCTCTGATCTTGCTCCCGGAACGATGGTTCCCCGGCGGCACTCTTTGTAAATACTACTTCGCCGGGGCGTTCTTGTTTGATGCTACAGCTGTCCCGATGTTATGACGCCTCGCGGCCTATTCTTCGTACGTTGTGTGGAGATCCTTGATAATGGATTCCGCGTACTCTGCAATTCTGTTCCAAGCCGATTGGCTCTTTAGCATGCACTCCACTATATTTTCTGGACTGATGGAACGGTCCAGATTTCTCTCCAGCTCCACCCGCGTCTCCTCGTAGAGGGGGACTGGAAGAACACGTGTTCTGCGTCTTCGACCACATCGCGGCAATGATGACAGTTTGGGGAGTCAGTTCTCTTGAATCTGTGCAAAAATGCCCGAAAGCAGCCATGCCCAGTCAAGAGTTGGGTCATGTAATACCCTACTTCCCCGTGCAGGCGAGTGACCCATTTGGTAACATGTGGGATCAGCCGATGAGTCCACCGACCCTTCGTCGAGTTGTCCCATCTCTCTTGCCAGAGGCGAAGACTCTCGGGTCTCTCCCTTCACAGAGGACCTTTCGCCGCTCTTCCTTCTTCCTACGATGTTGGCGTTCCCGCTCTCCTGCCAGGATGTCGATGGGTGGGCATGATGCCACGATGTTGACTGCATCGTGTGATACCGTTCGGTATGCTGACGCCACTCTGATCGCTGAGAGCCGCTGGACTGATGTCATTGTATTGCAGTATGTTGTTAGCTCTAGCGATTACGCCCACACTGGTGCTCCGTATAGCAGGACGGAGGTAACCACAGTTGCCAGTAGTCGCCTTCGGATTTGCCTGGGGCCTCCGATATTGGGCATTATCCGCGAAAGTGCGCCCTGTACTGCTGATGCCTTCCTGCTGACGCTGGAGATGTGCTCCTTGTAGTTGAGTCTGGCATCCAAGACCACTCCTACATACCGGATGTAGGGTAGCGACCAGATGTCGTGATCGCCTACTCTTATGGTGATGGTGTCCATTTTCTTCCGGCTACTCACAAGGAGTGCCTCGGTCTTATGTTCCGCCAAAGACAGGTCTGCCGATGTCATCCACTGTCTTATGCTCCGGATGGTGGTGGAGAATGCGGCTTCCAGTTCCTCTTGGTGTTTGGCTACCAGGACAACCGCTACGTCGTCCGCGAAAGCCACGACTCTGCTGGTCCATCCTTGGTCTCGTATTGCAGTAGTCGATCACTGAAGTATGATCTGACCATCCTTCGATTTAGAAAAGAAAATCATTTTTTTTACAATGATTTTCAATTAGTTTTAGTACTTCAACAGGTAGAAAAAAAGGTGTTAGGATCGAAATTATCCATAATAGAAATTCGCACGGCGCTGTAAATCGATTCTAATTAATTTGTTATTATTTTGTAATAAAATTAAAATTAATGCGTTTTCATTTCGGATTGTTTTCTTTGTTGCTCTTTATTTCCAAACATTCGATTTTGAGTTAATTCACTTTTTTCGTTTGTAATTTTTCATTTTCAATATTTTGAATTAGTTTTTCTTTTATTTCAGTTAATAAATTATTAGAAAATAAAAATCCATCATCGATTAATATGAATTTTATGGAGTTTTTTTTTGAATTAAAAGTTGCGTATTTTTATGTCAAAATTTCGGTGCCAAAATGTTTGGTATATAAACGGGATTATTTTAATTATAAAAATTGGCAACTTTTCAAGCGTTGTTAAGTATGTGTCTTTCCGTGAATAAATGGCGGACTTTATTAAATACACCTAATAATAAGAAAAGATTTTGGCATTTGAAATATGGCCACACGGTTAATTTGAAGACAGATCACCCCTATTGAGAAAAAAAACTACCCTATTCCTTATATAAAGAGTTTCTACTAAATTGGAAAAAGTGTTCGATAAGTTGCAATAAAACAACGATTATTTTGATTAGAAAAATGAGATAATTTCCAAGCGTTGTTAAGCGTATGTCTTTCTGTGAACAAATGGCGGACTTAATTAAATATAAATAACAGTAACAAAAACTTTTTGGCATTTGAAATATGGTCACACTGTCTATTTGAAAATAGATCACCTCTATTGATAAACTATTACAAAATTGGGATATATTTATTTAATTTCAATTTAATGAGGGTGTAATTTTATTTTAAACTAACCAGAAAATCTAAATCCTTTACAGAAATTCCTCTCGAATAGACTATTTAATTGAAAAATCAAGTTTTCCATAAAAATTCTACTTAAAAAAACAGCAAAAACTTAAAAACCTAGGAATTTTTTTTGTAAATTACCGGCAATTTTTATAAATTTTTCTTAATAAAAAAGTGCCTAGGATGCAAAATTTGCATATTAGGCCAATAATACAAAAATTTCATAATTTACTCTGAAAGGTGTTACGAGTTTTTATCAAATTAAGAACTTTTATTTTTATTTTTAAGGGATTTTATTTTTTATAAGTTAATTATAAAAAATAAAATCCCTTAAAAATTTATTCAAATTCAATGAAGCCTTTTTTTTATAAGTTAATTCTTTCAAAATTTGTTGACCCACAATAATAAGAATTTAAAAAAAAAAACCAAAGAAAAACTGCGAAAAAAAAACGAAAAACAATTAAAAAACGAAGAAAACTTTCTCAAATTTAAATAATAATTTAAATAAATTAAGACAAATTGTTTGAAACTTAAAATAAAACAGAAAAATTGTAAAAAATTAAAAGAAACTGAAGGAAAATTGCTCAAATTTAAAAAAAAAAAAAAACGAGGAAAAAACACTCACATTAAACAGAAAAAAAACTAAAAAAAATTGTTCAAAATTTACACAAAAAAAAAATGTTCTAGAAAAATTGCTAATTATTAACAAAAAAAAATCTTAATTATTTAAAAAAAAAAACAGAAAAATTGTTGAAAATAATTAAAAAAATGCTTAAATTTAAAAAAAAATTTGCTCAAAGCTTAGAAATACAAAAAAAATTACAAAATTTGCATAAAAATTTAAAGAAAATAGAAAAATTATTTAAAAATTACTTAAGGATTAAAAAAACTGATAATAAATACTCTAAAATTAATACAATAATATCAGAAAAAATTAAAAGAAAACAATAAAAAATTACTTAAAATTAAGACAAAATCGAAAAGAATGGCTCAACATTAAAAAAAGAGAAGGAAAATTTCTCAAAATTGAAAAAGAATTTTTTAAAAATGCGCAAAATTAAAAAAACTATAAAATTTGCCCAAAATTTCCAAAATTTAAAAAGAAAATTTTTAAAAAACTGCTCGAAACTTAAAAAAACAAACCGAAAAACTTGCTCAACATTTTCCAAATTTAATAAAAAAAGAAAATCACTCAACAGTGAAATAAAAAAAAAATAAAAAAATGTTTTACATTAAAATGTCTAAAATTTTAAAAAAGAGAAGGAAAATTTCTCAAAATTGAAAAAATATTTAAAAAAATTGCGCAAAATTGAAAAAACATAAAATTTGCCCAAAATTTCCAAAATTTAGTTTTAAATATAAAACTAAAAAAACAATTTCTTGAAATATAAAAAAACGTAAATATTACTCAAAACTTCCCAAATTTCAAAAAAAAAAGATAAATTTAATAAACTAAATAAAAATTGTTCCAAATATATAAAAAAACAGCAAAAATTGCCCAAAGTTTTAAAAAACGAGAAGGAACAGAATTTCTCAAAATTGGAAAAAATATTTTTAAAAAATGCACAAACGAGAAAAGAAAAAACGAGAAAAAAATTTCTCAAAATTGAAAAAAATATTTTTAAAAAATGCACAAAATTAAAACACCAAACAATTCGCCCAAAATTTTGAATAATTAAAAAAAAATAAAACAAATTGCTCAAAATTAAAAAAAAAACCAGAAAAATTGCTCAAAATTACCCAAATTAAAAAAAAATCACTCAACATTAAAATCAAAAGAAATTAAATTAAAATTGTTACAATTTAAAAAAAAAAAACCACAAAAATTGCTCAAAATTTTGCCCAAAAAAAAATTATTTTTATGAGTTAGTATTGCTCAAAATTCAAAAAAAATTGCTCAAAATTAAAAAGCCGGAAAAATTGCTCACAATTTTCCAAATTAAAAAAAAAACAGAAAAAATTCACTCAACATTAAAATCAAAAGAAACTAAGTAAAAATTGTTTAAAATTAAAAAAAAAAACAACAAAAATTGCTCATAATTTTGCTCAAAAAAAGTTATTTTTAGCAGTTAGTATTTAGCAATTTTTCATTCTTTTTTTTAATGAGTTCAATTTTTACTTCTAAATTTCGAGTCTATTTTAACTATTTTTCCGTAGCTTTAGGCTTTCTCCTTTTTCAACAACTTTTCTCAATATTTAAGACAATTTTCTCATATTTTCCAAATTTTAATTTTTTTTTTTATTATTTTTCAGCAAATTTTTTTTCTCAATATTTCCCATTAATAAACAAAAAAAAATAAGAACCAAAAATGCTTGTAGAATAAAAATTACCACCTGCTCGTCGATTTCTCCTCCCTTCATTTTGCTTTCTAACATTTTTCTGAAGGTTTTTTTCCCCTAAAATTCTACAAACTATTTTTTGTTGTTGTTACCTACTCATTTTGTGTTACATTTCTTTCGAAATTACAAATAATTACAGTGAATGTGATATTTTGTAAATAAATAAACCGAAATTAACAATTCCAATAATTAATTCAACGTTAAAGAAACGTGCATTTGTTCAGGTAATAATATTGCTGATCGTACATAATTGATAGGCGGTATTGAGGCGACGAGAAGGTTCAGAAAAAAATAATAGACAAACAGACAAAAACCAAACCAAAGATAAATAACAAGAACTGGAGAAAAAAAATCCACACTTAAACATACACCTTTGTTTTCGAGACCTCAAGAAGAAAATTTGTAAAGAAAAAAATGCCCTCCTCCTCCCAGGCACCAAAACAATTGATGTGAAAAGAAGAAAAAATCATAAAGAAAATAACAAAAAATAATTCAAAATAATCACAATAATTCACAATATAGTCTTATGAGGTACACAATTTTCCATTTTGCGTTCGCTTTATGGTCTCAATAAAATTCTCTGATATTGAATCGTTGATAAATAGGAGCTAATTTAATTTACCAAAACGATCATATGAGATGAGCGAGAGGAAGATAAAAAATTTGGTTCAAAACTTTGCAAGGGAGGAGGGTCTCAAATGGGAGGGTCCCAACTAAGTAAATCGGTTTTGCTGAGAAAATTAAGACATTTTTGCTTGGCGCGGTGATTGAGCTGCGAATAAAATTGAGTGGCGTTTTTTTTCTTCTGGCCATTTTATAAAATAGTCCGTGGAGAGGAGAGGGGAGAGGGATATCTGGCAAGCATGAAGGAGATTAGAAAAAACACATAATAAAATTCAACGTTAAAAAGCTGGCGAAACAGAAACGAAACGATACTTTTTAACGATATACTACTCAGACGGGCGACCAATCCCCCTCCCCCCCCCCCCCTTCAGTACCTCATAAGACCTCATTTGCTCGAGGGTTTTACTGTAGATGAACAGAATAAAGTTAGGTGATATTCGAAATGGAAATTATTTACGCAAGATGTCGGGAACAATCTCAATAACTGGGGGTATAGGTGAGGATCTGGAGACCATTAAGTCTGGATCCATTTGTTATTAAGACTCAAGTCAAAATCCATCCATTCATTGTGGAGTAAACGCAATTTTTTCTGTGTATTTAAATAAAATGCCGTCGCCGTCTTTGCCTTCTAGCCACCCTATGAATGCGCCAAACTCAATGGGTCATGCGTACAGTTGAGGAGGAAGAAGACAGAACGATTCACATCCACACAAAAGTCTGTGAAGTCGTATAAATCGTGTGTTGGGGAAATTTGAAAGCATCCACAGCCGAATTGGATCCGCCGACTAAATTGAATGATGATAAACGTGGCCATTTAATGTCCAAACATGACAGACCATATGAGTCCAAATACATTGGAACAAATGGTATGCGTGAAAGGGGTGGTGGAGGAAGGGGGGTGTCGAAAAGGTTACAAATGGAAAACCGTATTGGCTCAACCAAAGGGGATATGGTCAGCACCGTAAAGACCGAAGCCATCACGAAACCAGGTTCCGACGATAATAATCGTAATCATATCGGTTACCCAATGGTTTTGTACACATTTGCTCTTCATTTCGTGGTTCCTTTTGAAAGGAGGGGGTGGAGGGGGGCAGATGTTAATTTTTTGTTTGTGTACAAAGTGGACGAACGCACATGAAATTTTCTTCTATTCACGCGTTAATTGTTTGGAGAATAAAATTTTCATTGCCACCTAATCGCTTAGGACCTAGAAATTGTTTAAACAATTTTTTTACGAAAATAAACACACTTGAATTGGGACAAAAATCATTACAAGATCGACGCATGCGAATTTGCAAAATTATTTTTCAGTATTTTTTATTATTGAAAAATTGGAAAATAAAAAAACAAAAAGAAAAAAAAAGTTAAACAAATTCTGAAAATAATAACAACAAAAAATTAACAATTTATAAAATATTTACGAAAATAACAGAAAAACGTTAATAGAAACTCAAACTCAAAATAATCAAAAAATTTAAAAACAAAGTATTTAAAAATGAGGAGTTTGAGATATGAAAAAAGGTCCTCAACGTATAAAAAAAAATGTCAACATCTCCAAGAAGGTCTGAACATCTCAAAAGAGTTCTCAATGTCTCAAAAGTGGTATCAACGTCGCTAAAGACATCAACATTTCAGAAGAGGTCTCAACGTCTCAAAAAATATCTCAACGTCGCAAAAAGACATCAATATTTCAAAGAGGTCTCAAAATCTGCAAAAAGATCTCAAAATCTCAGACGAGGTCTCAATATTTTAAAGGTGGTATCAACGTCGCAAAGAGATATCAACATTTCAGAAGAGGCCTCATCGTTTCAAAAGAGGTATTAATGTCGCAAAAAGGGTCTCACTTTACCAAAAATTAACAATAAGACCTCAAAGTGTCATAGAAGCCATGGAAAATACCACAAATTCTCAACAAAAAAAATCACAATGACTACACCAACTACTCAACAATAGAAGATCTTTACTTAATCTCCAACAAAACCTAAACATGATCTCCAAGAAAACCTCAACAACATGTTAAAGAATATCTCAATGTTTCTAAGAAGACCTGAATAACATTTCCAAAAAGACCTTAAGCACTTTTTCAAGAAGACCTCAATAGTGTCTACAAAAAAAATTCAATAACGTCTCTGATAGCAGCTGCAAAATGTCTCCAAAATAACCTCAACTTTAATATTGTCCCCAATAGACTAGAAATTTGTTTTTAAGAACATTATCTCCAAGATAAGCTCAGCAATAGCAGCAAAAAGATATCAATAATAGTATCTCCAAAAAGACCTCAACTTCAATATTACGTCCAGGAAGAGCTACACTTTGTCTCTAAGACGACCTCAATAATGTTTGCAATAAGATCCCAACCATAACATATCCACAAAGTCGTCAACAATGTCTCCGCAAAGACTTTGTGTCCCCGAAGACCTGAACAATTTGTTCAATATGACCTCAACGACGCTATTACGAAGACTTTATTATTGCTTTCAAGAAAATCTCGACAACTTTTTCAAGAAGTATTCAAAATTTTTGCAATGATAACCTCAACAATGTCTCCACAGATACCTCAACCGGTAAATCTCAAATAAATAATCAATAATATCTCCCAAAAAAAAGGTCAGCATTATCACCAAAAAAATCTCAATATTGCCATCTCTTATAAAACCGTAATAATGTCTCCAAACAGACCTTAATCGTAACATCTCCAGAAAATAGAAAATGAGGTCTCCAAAAAGAGCACAACATTTCCAACGAGAATATATCAAAAATGCCTCTAAGACGACCTCAATAATATCTTTAATAAGACCTCAACCATAACATCTCCACAAAATCGTCAACAAAGTCTCCAAAAAGGCTTTTTGAACTTTGCCTCCACGAAGACCTGAACAATCTGTTCAATATGACCTCAACGACGCTACTACAAAGACTTTAACATTGCCTTCAAGAAAACCTCGACAACTTTTCCAAGAAGATTTCAATCATTTTCGCAAAGATGACCTCAACAATGTCTCCAAAAACACCTCGATCGTAACCTCTCCGCAAAATTGCAAATAATGTCTTCAAAAAGAGCTCAACATTATCACCAAGAAGATCTCAACAATGTCTCCAGGAAACCCTTAACCATAATTTCTCCAAAAAAAACTTAAATAATCTCTCCAAAAAGACCTTCACCTCAATATTATCTCCAATTATTTAAAAAAAACCAAATCTACTTAAAAAAATGCAGAAATTTCAGTCCATTAATAAGCCCTTCAAATTATTTTGTTACTATTTTTGAATTATTTTGATTAGAAGGGTTAGCTTCATTACCCCAGCAGGCAAAAAAAACTCTTGCATAATCTCTCCCCTATTCACACATTCCCTTTACAATTCCAACGTGTACGAAGAGCATTCCCAATTTTCCATTATGAAAAGCAATAATTCTTGTCGCTCCTAGTCCTTCCTATTGTCATCCCACGCCCCAACTATATTATTCCCTACAACTTATCATAGGCAGGGTTCTGGTTAGAGGGAGGGGGAGGGGCGGAATGGTTATCTAAAACCGAAATGTGCACTATTACGAGTGTTAGAAACTTGTTCGAAGGAAATGACTTTTGATTGCTCGAAATGGGAAACATTTTCGGTCGATTTAAAAACAGTTTCCCTTTTTTTCTTTGCATTTTATTGCTGTTGTTATTTATAAACACCAGTTCCCAATCTCTCCCAACCCTATTTTATATAGTTTGTTGTTGTTTTCGAGGTGTAATAAATTCCATGACGCCATTTACGGCGGGATTTAAATAGGAAACAATCAAAAAAACCAACAAAAAAACTGGAACAATCGCCGGTGTTATTGTATTACTTCTAATTACTTGGATTTTTTTTCGACTTAATTTCTTTTTTTTTTGTCGTAATTAATTCATTTAATTTAATTTATTTTTTTTTTCATCTATTGTCCAAAAATAAGGATGTTTTCATGTTTGAAGGCGTAGCAGTTCCTTCAAAATGTGTGGTATTTTCTAAAGCAATTTTTTTTTTAAATTTATTTTCCATAAAAAAATGGCAAATTCGTTTTGAGACCTCAAATACTAGAGCGTTAATTGAGCGACTTTTAGTAAAAAACAAAACTAAACGTCTTAAAATTATTTGAAATTCTCTTCGAAAAGATGGATTTTTTTAAAATTTTTAAACCCTCTTTTTTTTGGTTAAAGTTTTAATTTTTATTTCCTAAATAATTTCATGGAATAAAAATCAAACATCAAAAAAATGTTTTTGGTTCATTCGAAGTAAGTTTATAAAAGGACCATCACAGGGTGAGCAAATGGATCCAAAAGTACACATAAGTTCAAAATTAGGCTAAAACAGAACTTATCTAAAATTGTAAGGATTTTGCAGAATTATTTATTTTTTTATAATAAAGGAAAAAAAACTTTTTAAAAAAGGACATTTTTAAAATAAATCAGAAAAATTACCTAAAACTCAAAGAAAAAACTATTTTTCAAAGAGATTTTCTTTTGATTACTAAAAATTTTTAATACAATTAATGAAATTAACAAAAAAAAATTCATACGCAGTTTAAAAATTTCATAAACTTTTTACCAAAATGCTTTTAATATAAAATTTAGAGAAAATCGACAAAAAGAAAATATTTTTTGAAAAGTATTATAAAATTCCAGATCTTAAATATTAAAACAAAAATATTCACAAAGTTTTGAAAATCATTTAAACGACCGGAAATGGACAAAAACTGTCAGTTTTCTTTATATAAAATAGTTTCCGTTTTTGAAAAATTCGGTTTCCAAAGCCGCCATAAACTTGTTTTTTTTAGAAATATCAACAAAAAAATCCCAACAATCTAACAGGGACACCCCTTCTTCTACGGCACACGGCAAAAAAAACCCACCCACTCAATTGTTAATTGAAAAAAAAAAATTAAAAAATTTCAATTGTTAAAAAAAAAATTGTTTTTCAAAATAATTTCAATTTCGAAAAATAATTAAAAATCCCAATCAAATTGGAAAATCGCAATGCAAGAAAGGAGAATTAATGGACAATCTGTGAGGTATTTTGATAACACCCCCCCCCCCCTCCAATTTTCTTTTATTTCTTTCTGAATCAATAATAAAAACAAGCGCAAGAAAAATATACGAGCAGGAAAATTCTCCATTTTTATTGGCGAAATCAGATAAAAAATTGATTTGGAGAAGTAACGATGATAGGAAATTTGTAACAAATAACGACGGAGAGACCGAGAGAGCGTACGTGTGGCTGTAGAGTAGCTGAGAGGGCCGAACGAAAATTGAAAGAAAATCAAATAGAAACGAGTGTTCGTTCATAGAAAATTATTAGAAAATTTATTTTTCTATTAAACTCCCCCAATTAAGATTGTCCATCTCTTTCGCATCAACCAGATTCGTGTACGATCGTTCGAGGATGCCTGCGAGTAAGTCCGCATCGCCGCATATTCGTATGTCCTTCATGCAAATACCAGCCGTTCTTTGTTCTTGTGGCTTTTCTTTTTTCATTTGGTTTTGCCTCTTCCTTCTCAGTCGAGCGTACATTTTCATTTTGCCGCTTCTCGTCTCTATTCACTCCGCCAACATTCACCGCATGTACGAACGTGCAATCGCCTACGTTGGTTGGGTGTGCACACACTAAGAAACGAATCGGAAGCATTTGCCGCTTGGCATTCGTGTACACACCCACCCATACATATATTTAACCAATTATAAAATAATTAGACTCGTTAAACAATATAACTTATTGTATTGTAATTAAATATAATTTCTTAATCTGGCGGCCCACAAACGATTTCGTTTACGAAACAAATAAGATGAACGTACGGCCGTCCGTCGATTGCCGTTTTTGCCGTTTGCCGTTTGCCCGTTTGCCTTTTATTCAACGATTACAAACAACCTATTGTGCTGTAGGCCATCTCGTTCGTACGGCCTCTGACCGCAAATGGCTCCAGACTGTTTTGTCTCTCAATTCGGAAAATAAACAAACGACACGCACACATCGCGATCATAAACAAAAAGCTAATACGGTAAATGGCGAGTTAATATGGTCGAATTGAGTTTCGGTTTCGGTTTCTGTTTTTATGGTCGTTGCGCTCGCACGACATCGTACACCATGCTTAGGCGAGCGACCGGTTATATTCTCGTGCGTGTGTGTGCGTTTGTGTGTACTACTTTGTTTTTGCTGAAGGAGAGTGTTGCGACCATTAATAGTGTGCGCTGCGCTCTCAGCAACTGCTTGCGGTTGATTTGTTACCGAAGGAACTGAAGTGCGCCGTAACTCAGCTAAGCATGGGCCAATGATTTGGCTCCGCCTATTCCAGTCTGCTGGCTCCCTGCTTGCCAATGAATTAAGTGCAATGTGCGACTGCGGTGCGCCGTAGTGTTTGGCAAATGTCTGCCGCAGAGTGCACATTCGACGCAACGGTGTGGTGTTGTGGTTTCTGTCGGCATATCCCGTCGGCATGAAGAAGTGCGCCTTTTTCAGCATTTCTTCTTTTATTCTGTGGCAGCAGAAAAAGGCCCACGAATAACAATGAAATAATAACGATTCGAGTAAAAATCCACCGACCAAAGGTCAACATAGTCCGTTGCGTCGGTTGTTGTCATCAACATCATCATTGGCGTCGTCGTCCTAGCATGCCGGACAAAAAAAAATTACTTTTCACACCACTAACCCACGGGCCGATCTCGATTAAAATGTCGTAATTACAGTCATAATCACCGATGTTCTTTTACCAGTGAATATTTTCCTAAAGTGTTTTTGTTGTTCAATTCTGGTTAGTTTTCTCCCGTTTTTTTTGTCGTTTTATCTGCCTCCGCCCATCTTCGAAACATCAACTCGGCATGTTCTCATCGCTGAACGGAAAGGGAAGTGCTACTTTTTGCACAATTCATTAATGACCACATAAAAGTCCAAATGACCAAACGGTAGGAATTGTTCAAAGACAAAAGAAAAAGATTTTTCATTTTGTGCAATCCAATTTCAATGTCCCCGAAGTGATCCAATATTACTTGGCAAAAAAAAAAACAACAACAAACAAATACTGTGCTGTGGAGGAGGAGAGGCAGGAAACTTTTGTGAAAGCATGCAAATTTGTACAGAGATGAACGCTCGACAAGTTTTTTTTAAATTTTTCGTTTTTGCTTTTATATTTAAGCTCATTTTTAATTTTATCTCATTTTGGTGATTACCACAATCTCTGGCACTTGTTTTTAGAGGGTTTTTTTCTTCTAATTTCCTCTTTTAATAAAAAAAAGAGCAAAACGTTTTTTTATAAATTGCTGAAAATATTCTATTCGATTCTGAAGCTATTATTAACCAAAAACGAATTGACTACCATAAAAAGGGTAAAAATTTAATGTCTGCAATTCTTTCTGTTCTTGAGATTTTTTTGTTGAATGGTAAATACTTCATGGAGAATTTAGAACTATTGAGGTACAAATCCTTTTTCCAAACAGGATTTGGACCTTAAAATGTTCACTGCTAAGAACTTAAAAGTTCAGATGATAACCGATGAAGTAATGAAATTTTCAAAATATCCAATTAAAAAAGGTCTCAGAATTTTGATAGTTTTGAACCTAAAAATTTTATTAATAAGATCTTAAAACTTTCACCGTTAAAACCATGATATTTTGATCACTGAAACCGGAGAATTTTGAACCACTCAATATGTTGAAAATGCTCAAAACTCTAACTTGAAATGTTCTCGCCTAAGACCTTAGACTGTTTAGATATGATCTCGGTTAGAATTTTAACTACTGAAGCCTTAATTTTTATGTACATATTAACTAAAGAAATCTTACTCAGAACTCTGAGTACAAATTTCGGTTGAGGTCTCAATAACTAGCAAATGTCTAAAGTCTTTAAAATTTTGCTTATTGAATTTTGGACAAAAAGCCCGTAAAATTTCGTTATTGCAAATTTAAAATTTCGATTGAAAATATCTTGAAATAGAGGTCCCAAAAAATTTAGAATTTTCAACACAGCAAAATTTTAAATGTCGGCCAATAAGTCAATAAAAAGGTTGATTACTGAAATTGTTCAGTTTTTAGGGTACTGAGACCTTAAAATATTTTTATATTTTGGTTATTAGGACCTCAAAACTTTACCATAGTTAGTGAAAAATTTACATTTTTGGACAAAAAGTCTGTAAAATTTCGTTATTGCCAATTGAAATTTTCGTTTATTAAGACCTCGAAATACTGGACTCACAAAAATTAGAATTTTCAACACAGAAATTCCTTATATATCAAGGGTCAATTACCAAAATTGTTCAGTTTCTAGCCTTCTAAGGCCTTAAACTATATTGAATTTAAGTTGTTGAGACCTCAAAATTTCATTTAGCTGAAAACTTACATTTCTGTAAAAGCCCCTAAAATTTCGTCATTACGAATTTAAATAGTTCAATTATGAAGACCTCGCAACAGTAGTCTCAAAAAAATATAATATTTTCAACACAGAAATTTTTTAAATGTCGGCCAATAAGTCGATAAAAAGGTCAATTACCAAAATTGTTCAATTTTTAGGCTGCTAAGACATTAAAATATTTTATTATCTTAATTATTAGGACCTCAACACTTTCGTTAGTTAAAAACGCAAAATTTTGGACAAAAAGCCCGTAAAATTTCGTTATTGCAAATTAAGACCTCGAAATACTGGATTCAAAAAAAATAAAATTTTCAACACAGAAAATTCTTAAATGTCAACTAATGAGTCGATAAAAAGGTCATTTACCAAAATTGTTCAGTTTTTAGTCTCCTAAGACCTTAAAATGTTTTCATATTTCGGTTATTGAGACCTTAAAATTTCAATTATTTTATAACTTCCAATTTTGGACAAAAAACCCGTAAAATTTCGTACAAATTTAAAATTTTTATTATTAAGACCTCGAAATAGTGCTCTGAAAAAAATGAAAATTCTAGCCAGCGCATATTTTAAAATGTCTGTCAATAAGAGGGTAAAAATATTAATTACTATAATCATTTATTTTTAAGGAGTCAAAGACCATGAAAGTTTCGTGAGATTCATAATTGAGACCTCAGAATTCAAAATGTTTTACGATCAAAAACCTCAGAATTTTTTATAAAGAAATCCTAAAATTTCATAATTGAGCGTTTAAAATTTACCCATTGAGATCTAGAAATACTGTCCAAGAAAACTTACGATTTTGACCACTGAAAATGTTCAAATGTTAGCCAATAAAACGGTCTCTAAGACCTTAAAATTTTATCAACTGAGAGCTCAAAATATCACTTATGTGAAAACTTATTTAATTATTTTTGTTTTTGATAAAAAGATTAATTATTGAAATGGTTCAATTTTAGGTTTCTAAGACCTTAAAATTCTTGAATATTTTGAGTTGTTGGGGGCTTAAAATCAGTTAAAGCTTAAAATGTTATTCATTTAAACTGTAGAATTTTGGATAAAAATCTCAAATATTTCGCAATTGTAAGTTTTCCAATCTTCCTCACTGAGGTCTCAAAATTTCTTTTGAAAATTCTGCCTACCAATGCCTGTTAATAACAATTAAGATTTTATTCTAGAAATACTGAAAGTTTTGTCATGGAAAGCTTCGAATTTTATAGACCGAACCCTTAAAATTCTGTGCATTGAAACAATGAAACTTGTTTCCATACGATTTAACTTATCCTTTAAATTTTTGAGACTTTCAAACATTTGAGACGTTTAAATTTTCACGATAATTTAACTGTTGAGACCCCCAAATTTCTGCTCATACTATTTTCAATAGAATTTTATGCCTAATCTTGAACATAAAACTTCGTACAAGTAAAAATATTTTAAAAATTATGAAGTGAGAAATGACCAAACTGCAATTAAAATGACCTTTGAAAATTTAATATAAAAAAAAATATTCGTTTAATTGTCGTTTGGTTTTTGTTCTATTTTCGAAAGGTAAGTAAATTTTCCCAGGACTTCTAAGAGAGTAACAACAACAAAAACCAAGAAAATACGCTTGCCCTAAGGACTAAATCAACACAAACATCAAGCACCGATAACCAAATGACTGGTTCAGGACCGCGGTAATTATCGATTTTGGTATAAAAAAGAAAATATAACAAAAAAGCAAAAAAAACCCGGCTTATTTCCGGCCATTCCTGCAGTGTTTAATTACGTAATTTCTTAATCACAGAATTTCTGATCGCAAATAATTACAAAAGTCATTTGTGAATTGTCGAGCAGAAGAGAGGGGCGCTGCAATGCATGGGATTCTGAATAAAAATCAAGTGCAATAATTAACAGAAAAATATAAAATTATGGAGTAAAAGAAACGGGAGAACACGTGCAATAAAAAGGAGAGCATAAATGTGAAAGAGAGAGAAACTTTTTTTTTGGGGCTACTCTTTTCCTGTTGATTTTTTGTTAACTCACTTTTCTTGAGAAAATTTTTCCACTCTGTTATTCTCTCCCTCTCTTTTATTTTTCCAAGGATTTTTACTGCAGAAATTAACCAGAAACCATTAACGACAATGTGTAAATTGTTATAAACCAAAAACAACAAGAAAACGCCCTAACATGGCCAACATCAAAACACCAACACCAGTAAAAAGGGGCAATTAACAACGAACCAAATACAAATCATGATGGTGGCAGGTGGAGGGGACGGGCGAACGAAACGAAAACTGAAGAAAATAAACTCTTTTCATGGCTTACTTAAAATTGAACAAAAATTATGATTTTTTAATGAATAAAAGGTTAAGTAAAAAAAAATCATAAAGAAGAAAAAGAAGCGAAAAACGCGGAGAGAGAGAAAAAAATCCATTCGCATTCAATGATTAAGCGATGTTGTCATAAAATGAACTTAAAGTTTATCATTAAATGTGCGCGCTTTAATTAAAGTTCATTCACATTGTCGCCATGGAAGCGAGCGAGGCCGCGCCACAGCAGCACAACCACCAGCACTGTTGAGTGAAGGGAACAAGAAGCGTACCAAGAGTACACTTACCGAAGGCTCGACGAGTGTATCGACATGAGCTAATAACTATGCACATAGTCAGTGAGTGAGTGACACGAGCGGATCCGGCCAATCACCGAGTTCGAATTGGCGGATTTAGCAGCGACACATTTTGCGCGCTTCATTTTTTCTCCCTTTCGATCTGTTCGATTTGCTTTCGCATTTTTCTCGCTCGTATTTTTTTTCTTCTCTCCAGCAAATGAAATAATGTTCAATGTCGCCTAATCGCCTTTGTTTTGTCTACAATTGGCCAATCGCTCTTTGTCTATCGACCGAGTCTGGTCTCTGCTATCCTTTTACTCTCGAATGGTTTTATTATTTAGACTTTTCCCTAACGATTTACATGCAATTCCTTTGAATATTAAACAAATTTTGGAAAAAAACACAAAAAATTCAAAAAAAAAAATTGGAAAATTAAAAAAAAACAATTGCAAATTTAGAAAAAATAGAAAATTTAAAGCCAAAAATACTGAAAATATGAAAATTTAAAATGAAATTCAAACAAAAAATAGGAAATTTGGGAAAAAAATTCGAAAATTTCTAAAAAAAAAGTTAAATTTGGAAAAAAAATCTGAAAATTTAGAAACAAGAATAAAAAGTTTATAAATAAAAAAAATATTTAAAAAACATGAAAATTTAAAGCCAAAACAACTGAAAATTGAAGGAAAAATTTATTTTAAAAAATTTAAAAAAAAAGTTGAAAATTTAGACAAAAAAATAGATAAATTCGAGAAATAATTGAAAACTTGGAAAAAAGAGTAGAAACTTTAGACGCAAAATTGAAAATTTAGAAAAAATAAAATATTTTAAAAAAAAGTCAAATTTGGGCAAAAAAATTAAAATTAAAAAAAAACAAAATTTAGAAAAAAAATAGAAAATTATATTGTACAAAAAATTGAAAGTTTAAAGCCAACAAAACTGAAACTTTAAAATAACAAGTAACAAAATTTACAGAAAAAATAGAAAATTTCGATTAAAAATATTGAAAATTTAGAAAAAATGGAAACTTTGGAAAAAATCTGAAATGTTATCAAGAAAGAACTGAAAATTTAAAGCCAACAAAACTGAAACTTTAAAACGAAAAAATTTTAAATTCGAAACAAAAAAATTTAGACAAAATAAATAGAAAATTTTGAAATAAGAAATAAAAATTTATAAGAAAAACAAAAAATTGAAAATTTAAGTAGAAATTGTAAAAATTTAAAAAAAAGAGTTGAAATTTTAATGAAAAAAATGAAATAAAAATAAGAAAAATAGAAAATTTAATGCCAACGAAACTGAAACTTTTAAGAAAAAAATTTGAAGACAAACAAAATTTAGATGAAAAATAGAAAATTTTTAGAAAAAAATTCGAAAATTTCGACGAAAAAAATGAAATTATTTCCGCAAATATTTTTGATATTTTCTCAATTTTTCTGTATCCTTTTTGTGTGTTGTTTTATATTCATTTTTCTAGACCTATTTTTGAGGTTTCTTATTAAATTTTTCTAGAGTTTTTTTTTGCATTTTTTTCCATTTCTCTGAGTATCTTTTTTTATATTTTAAGTTCTTTTAGCCATCATCTTGAGCTTTTATTTTTGGGTGCGTATTATTTTTTTTTTGTTTGGTATTTGGACCTACTTGGATCCATTTTTGCATAATTTGAAGAATTTTCTTAGAACTTTTGTGAAAATATTTTGAAAAATAGCCTATACTTTTTGGCAGTTTTAATTTGGGCTTATTACCTTTTCAGAATTTTGTAATTGAAAAGGAAAAACCAGTTTCCAATGACGTTCAAGAGGTTTTAGTAACGAAAAAGAAGACCTCAACCTCAAAAGAATTTCGAATCACGAATTATGTTGTAAGGTAAGGCATCTAATTTTTGCAAGCTATTATCTTCGTCTCTGCTCTTTCTCTTCTTTATTTCTACGTTGTTATTTTTTTTTCTTTTTTGGCAAAAATTAAATTCTAGAAAAAAATTTCAATTAATGCCATTGCGAATTTGAATATTTTGTTTTTCTTTGAATTTGAAACCATAAAAAAATTATCGAAAAATAAAAATAAGAAAAAATCTTTTAAAAGAAGCAGTTTGAAAGGAAAACTTTTTGATGAAATATACAAAAAAAAAAAATTACCATATTAATTGCATGATTTCAATTCGATTCGATTTCCAATTCATTAAAACTAAATAATTACAATTGATAGTGAACAAAAAGAATTGGGTGCTACGATGATATGATGGGGAAGAGGCGGGAATTATCCCAATTGTCGTCACTGTTATTATTGGGAAGGCCATGTCGCTTTCAATGCCACTGTCGTCTCCCCAAACCTACCATCGCATCATCATCACATCAGATGTGAATCGACACAGTTCCTCTCCACTCTCACCCCAATCACCTTTCAAATAGACTAAATAAACTACGTTCAATTCGATTCAATTTTAGACGACTCCATTTTGAACAATGCCAATGTCAATATTCGCAGTTTGTTTTTAAGTAATTTTCTGCCTTTTTGAATTGTATTTTGTTTTTATTAAAAATAAAATTTGAGGGAAAAAAGGACCGAAAACAAGGGGATAAAATTTGTAATTTATAATTTTAGTAAATACAAAAATTTGAAGTATAGACAAATAAAAACAATTCTTAGAAGAAAATTTAGAAAAACCACAAATAAAATCTTAAAAAAATAGTCTTGCCGAATTGGAAACAAACTTCTTAAGAAAAAAAAAACTTATATAAAAATTATCACAAAAACTAAATTCAAAAAGTTATTAAAAAAAATTCTCCAAAGAAAGGCCAAAAAACGAAATTGGAGAATTTTCCGATAAAAACTAATTGGAGAGAATTGTTTTTTTTTTAAATTAAGAAAAATATTTAAACAAAAATTGATGTATTTTAGAAAATTCTAAAATAAGAACTAAAATTTTTCATTTAACAAAAAAAAAAAAAAAAATGGCCCAAAACTTGGAAAAATTGCAGAAATTTTAAAAATAACTTCAAGAAAATATTCCGAAAAATTAAGAAAAACTCGGTAAATTTAAAGAAAAAAAAAACATTTTCCAAATGAAGAGAAAAGGTTGAAAATGTGACGACACTTGACGAAAAATAACTAAAAATTCAAAATTTGCATTTAACAGAAAAATGAAGAAAATTTAAACAGACAAATTGAGAAAAAAAAATTGCTTTATATAATAAAAAAATTCATATATGGGTGTGACCACTATCGTGTTTGCTTTCTCCCTTTATCTCTTTCCTCCCTCTTTCTATTTCTGGTTCGGTTGTCAGTAATAAAAAAAAAATCGTTCGCTTTCAATGCAAATTAATTTATTCACTGATAACAGAAAATATTCAATTTCCAAATGAAATTTAATATAATTTTTAGTTTTCTTATCATCCAAAATTAAATTTAACAACTTGTTACGCGGTTTTTTTTTAAATATATTTTTTTTTATTATTATTTAATTAAATCCTTTGGATTGTGTTTGTACGAAGAAAAAAAGAAGAAAAAACGCTAAAATGTGAATAAAAATGTATTTTGTTATGAAAAAATTATGAAAAAAATTTATAAGAGAGAAAATTATGAAAAAAATTTTGAAAAAAAGCTTGCAAAATCGAATAACGCCGAAAGAGATTAAATAATTTTCAATTTGAAACGATGTAAAAATGTTTGAGGAGTGAAAGAGTACCAACAATGGCGCAGTGGAATTGTACAAATTTTTTTTATGTGTAAAAGAGAAAGAAAATAAAATTGATTCAGAGAAAATCTTTTAACAAAAGAAATTTTGGTACAAATGGAAAATGACACGAACAAAACGTGAGAGAGAAACGAGCTCAAATTGCTTGCAAGTATTTGAAATGAGAAGGAAAAGGAAGGAAGGAGAAAAATTTTTAATTGTGTCGCTCATCGCTAATAAGTTCGTTAAAGCACTCGTAGGGCTCGTGCAGGCACCAACAAATGAGATGCTATGAATTTAACAGCGACTGTACGGAAAAGCAAGTGGGTACACGCCCACATCTAAGTAGGCGCAGCTACACTCTGCCTTGCTAACAGATTTATTATCATTTTTGCACTGAAATATTCTTAACAAAAAAATTTTTTTACGGATTTTTCTTTAATTTTTAATTATTTTGAATATTTTCAATAATTTTTATTTTCCAATTATTTTTTTTTTTTTTTTGGTGTGAGAATAAGAAGAAAAAGTAATAAGAAAATGGTGAGAAAAAAAAATAATACTCAGTTTTCGATGTTATTGTTTTGGTAAATTAACTTATAGCTAAATTAAGAGAGACCTTAATTACAGTATAAAAGATGAAGTAAAGGATTATGGTTATGATTACATAGAAAATTTCGAAAAATAGCCAATAAAAATAATAAATTCTCATTTTTATTGTACGAACCATTAGTCGCCATTATTGAATTTATTATTACTGTTATTATAAAACAGTTTTTTTTTTCTATTTAGGTAATAAATAAAAAAAAACAAATTTGACCATATTTTTAATAATATTTAACTGTTATCAATTATAGGGTCCTTAAAAATGGACAGATAACAAAGGTTAAGGAGTTTCGAAAATAATTATATTCTGACTAATAATAGCTATGAAGCTTCTTTCACCGTTTTTGTTGTTTTTTTTTTAATTTAGAGGTCCCAGAAATTATTATTTTAAAAATGGCTGAGATGATGATCTTCAAGCTCTTTTACTCTGATAAGAACAAATTTCAAATTTAGACACTTACATAGATCAAGAGTTTTTTTTTTACTTTAATTGTTACTTCTTTAATTTTTTCAAGAAAAAAAATTTGAGCTCCTAATTTAAAAAAATTTGCTTACGTGAAATTATGAATCCTGACGATATCTTTTGGTATCAATAATCATAGATCCCCCTCCCCCCCCCCCAAATTGTATTGTAACAAGCAGATTTACATAATATTTTCAACATAATGAAGTGGGAAGAAACACCCATCGGCGTTTCTTCAACTAATGAAATTTAGATTCCTCTAGAAAATCTCTTGGGCATTGTCTCTTAAGTCACCGATGAGTGTTTCCGAGGAAGGTAGTATAGGATAATTCTCAAACAAGTGGAGATGCGAAGGTCCTGTACAAAGGGAGCATTTAGATAACAGTAGTCTAAGAAGTTGTAGCTGACGTCTAGTAGGCTTCAAATTTTTTTAGTCTAGTATGTGGGTTCCATTTTAGTCTCTAGTCTAGGTAAAGTACCAATTCATGAACTTTATTATATTGTGGAATCATGTTGCTCTTAAGGTATAAAGGGGTAGGTTTTCCTTGACAAAGTGTGAAAGTAATGTGAGCACTCTTCTGTTCATTTACCTTCACTCTCCATCTCTTAAACCAGGATTGAAGATTGTGGATATAGGATTCTAAATTGTTGGAACCTTTGTCAGGATTTGTAGCAAGTATGGCCGTATCATCTGCATAAGTCGCAGTGATAATATTACAATCATAAGGGATGCCATGGGTATAAATACTATATAAAACGGGACCAAGGAGACTACCTTATGGTACTCCAGTTTAAATAGGGTATATTTCTGAGGATTCTGAGTTAATTGCAAATTGGAAATGACGTTGGGAGAGATATGTTGAAGGAAAAAAGCTCTTGAGTGTGCAGAGGAGAAGGGCTTAAAATTTTTGGGAGGAATACTCATAGAGACTTGGAACAGTAGTTCTTCGATAATTTTGTTCATATGCGATTTTTCTTCTATATCATCATGCGAATCAAAGAATTTACCAAATTTTTACCAAAAGTTTACCAAATTTTTCTTTGTCTATTTTTGCCCAATTACCGTCATTTTGTTTCAGTGCGTGTGGTGTTCTTTTGTACGAGAGCATTCGTCTAATAGCCACGAGGCTATTGGTAAAGGTCAATTTAGTTTAGTGATAATTCTTAGTGGCTTTCTTGGACATTTGGATCTGTGATTCGGCCATTACTTAACGGATATTGGTTTTAAATGCTTCAAAATCATAATTTTTATGTAATTTTATTAGAAAAAGTGCAACGGCATCAAATCGCATGAACTTGGAGGTTAGTGGGCATAACCAAACCTCGACATTGCATATCCTGAAATGTTTTAGCATAATAAAGCCATAAATTGTCGTATTTTCTAACTTCCGGATATGATCAAGAATAAAATCTTCAAGTTTAAACCTGAAAAAACTCATCTATCATACGATTATAGCGCTCAGGATTAACGGTAACCGCCTCTCGTTATTTATTTTCAAAAAAAATCCAAAACCAAACAATTTTAACCCTAAATACTACGTGTTACTTAATTGAAAGGTTTTTAAATTTATCAAAACTACAAATTTATATTTACAAGGAAAAAAATTCTAATCTGATGAAAAGGTCAAGCATCGAATGATTTAGAGGTCCTAAAGTTTATTTCGTCGTCAAATTCTTAGTTTTGCAGATAATAGCCACTCAAATTTGTCTCTTTCATAGAGGACTAAGGTCTCAAACCTTTTTTCAGAGCATAAAGTTTTTAATTTTGGGGTCCTTAACTTATTAGTTGCTCGAAAAAAATCACGTGTTTTTTGTATTGGAGGCTCCTTAAAATTTTAGGTTTTAATTGATTCCGACCTTAAGTACATTTAGAGGTCATAAAATTGCTCTAATTATTGAAAATACAAATTTCTAATCGTAGGCTACAAGTAAGGTGATGAAAGTTTTTTGCATTTACAGGTCCTAAAACTGCTTCAATTAAATGAAAATAATTGAAGCAATTTTAGGACCCTAATTCAAAGCTTGGATGGCAAGTTTTTTGTTGATATTTGTAAAAGTTATATTTTCTTCAAATTGTGCCTAATCAAGCTCTGAAGAGGTCTTAAATATGCAAACTTTCATAAATGTTCTAGAAAAAAAAAATTCTCTCTTCAATTGGAACGCTAAAATGTTGTTTTTGTTTTCGATTTCGTGAACCTTTTCTGAATTTAAATCCTTTTCGAAATTACCAGAAATTTCGAAAAAGTCCTTAAAAAAAAATTCCAAAAGTTCTAGAAGTAATTTGCGGTAGTAAAAAAAAACTACAAGACGTAATAAAATTTTTACAAAAAATAATTCGAAATTAAAATGAACAAAACTCACAAAAGGCAACAGGAAATTCTGCTGCCCCAATTCACCCCATTTTTCGAAGAGGGCAAATCGGGGAAAACAATTAAAAAGAAGAAGAAGAAAATGGAAAAAAGTCAATTTAAATCGGGTAAGCCTGACGGTGTCAGTCAGTGGGAGATGATGATGAGAAATTCGACATGAATGACTCGTGAAAAGTTTTGACTTGGAAGCCTAATTGGCTCGGAGGTCCCCCTTCTCACGTTCACTTCAATTACTTACAACCAAATTTAGTTTTTCTTATAATTTCTTTTTGGCATTTCTATTCTCACTTTATTTTCATAAATAATTTGTTTCGTATTTTTTCCGTCCATCCGAAGGGGGCCTAATGAAATTTCGTTCTTCATTATTCATTGGATCGTGCGTCCGTGGCATCGATGGTCCTTTCGTCGCTGGTCAATTCAGAAAATCGGTTCGTTACGGTTTCGGTTTAATCGCAAATGTTACGGATCACGTTAAGTGGGAATACAACATAATTTGACGAAGTGAATCTCAATCTACCGACGGATTTGTAGACTTTACAATCACTCACTTTGGAAATATTTTTAAGGGTATTATTAGCATCGCCTATTTACTCATTATTGGTGAGGGGGGTTTTTTTTTACCTGTGTGGATAGCAATAGCTTTTCTGTTCAATAAGAATTAAATAGAAAAAAATTCAGAAAATTGAGACCTCCAAAAAACTGACAGAAAATCAATTTCGAGGCAAAAACGGAGCAGAAATACTAAATTAACGATGCTAAAAGACCCTAAAAAGTGAACATTAGCAAATAATGAATTTTATGGAAATTTTAGGCATTTTTAAGGCACGTGCAAGAGTCCGTTTTGTATGGTCTCTTAAAATAAAATTTGAATGTGGAACCGAATTTTGTTGTATTGTTTTTTTATTTTCTCATAGTTTTTAATGGAATAAGTAAGGATGCCATGATAACCAGAACTACGGTGGAAACTAGCGCCAATTTGATGATAACGAACTTGGTACTTTACATCCTTTTAGGTTCCCTTTACTAGAAATAAAACATTAGGTATTCGGAGAACTCTTCGTAGATTTACATCTGCGTTTCTCCTACTTTTCCAACAAATTTTGTTTGGTTGCTTTTCTATTATAGAGAAATTTTTTGAAATTATTTCACACAAAATATGTCCTTAGAAAAAAGATAAAGAACAAAGAGAACTTATTTTTTTTGTAAATGAAAAATTTTCCTAAAGAAAACAGAATTTTTACCAATTTTATTGGATTTATTGATAAAATATATCCTCATGTTTGGGGGGAGAGCATTTCTCCAAACATGAGGATATATTTTATCAATAAATCCTTTATACCCTCTTCCCTACTATCGGCAATTGAAAAAATAGGTTTTCCGCCGAAAAAACGGGAAAAAATTTCTTAAAAAAAAATTCGCAAAAAAAAAAACAAATTTATCCAAAAAAAGAAGAAAATTTCTCTAAAAAAAAATGGCACTAACATTTTTTTTGGAAGGATTTTACAAGTAAAAAAACTTCAAAAAAAAAAGTTTTCCCTAAAAATAAATTGAACTTTTCTCAAAAAATTGCAAAATTTCTTCAAGAAAAGAAAATTTCTCTCAAAATTCTGTAAAAAAAAAAAAAAAAATTCTTTTCAAATGGGAGAGACTTTGCGAATATGCAAGGAGAATTTGTCTTAAAAAATAAATAATTTCTTTGAATTGATTTAAAAAAAAATACAATTTTTCCAAAAAACAGTTTTCCCTAAAAATAAATTGACATTTTTTCCAAACAAATTACAAAATTTCTTCAAGAAAAGAAAATTTTACTCAAAATTCTCCAAAAAACGTGGAGAATTCCTTACAAAATTTCTCCAAAAGAAATTAAAAAATTCTCTTCAAATGGGAGAAATTTTGCGAAAGTGCAAGGAGAATTTGTCTTAAAAAAGAAAATAATTTCAGCCCGAAAAGCGGAAAATTCCTTCCAAAAAAAACTCTCCAAAAACATTGAATTTCTTCTAAAAAAAACCACAATTTTTCCAAAAAACAGTTTTCCCTAAAAATAAATTGACATTTTTTCAAAAAATTACAAAATTTCTTTAGGAAAAGAAAATTTCACTCAAAATTCTCCAAAAAACGTGGAGAATTCCTTACAAAATTTCTCCAAAAAAAAATTCTCTTCAAATGGGAGAGACTGCGAAAATGCAAGGAGAATGTTTCTTAAAAAAAAAAAAATTTCAGCCCAACAAGAGCAAATTCCTTCCAAAAAAAAATATTGAAGTTTTTTCAAAGAAACCGAAATTTCACCATAAAAAGAAATTATCTCCAAAATATTCCCCTAAAAGAAGAGAAAATTATTATAAAAAAAAAAGGAGAGAGAGCTCCTCCTAACTAGATGAAAGAATTTATCGTCGAAATGTGACAAAGAGGCGAGAACGTTAACTCCCTTTAAATCGCTAAAAAAAGTGATTTCCCATCAAAAATATTTTCTTTAAAATTAAACTTTTTAAATTATTATTTTTTGTTAACCGTAAAATTTTATTTTTAAACTTTAAAATTTGCTTAAAAATTGAAAGGAAAATGTTCAGTTTTCTCAAATTAATAATGAAATTTAAGAGAATATAATTTAAAAAAATAAGCAAAAAAAAATTACTAAGCGTTGGATTTTATGAAAAATAATTCCTTCCTATTTACGCTTAGGGAATGAATGAGAGAAAAAAAAATCGTCGAGATGTCACCAAAGGGGAACAGAGAAAACGAAGTATTTACAAAAGAACTAACTCATCGGCGGGTTTTGAGAAAAAAGGGTGGTGCCATCAATCAAAAACGAAACTCGGATTTTCTCTCCGCTCATTCGACTCTCGACGCGACGGTCCGTTTCCAACGACCGTTGGCTATTGCACTATTCTTGATTGGTTTTTGTCTCATTCTAACATTTGTAATTTTTTCCTTTCACTCTTGTTCCTTTTTTAATTAATAATAACTGATGACAAGAAAAATGTGAGAACAAACAAATTTCAAATAATAAAAGTGCACCTCCCACTCTCAGATTTTGTTTACTTTCATAATTTTCTGTATGTCAAAATTTCATTTCATTGCATTCCCTTCCCCCACCCCTCTCAAATTTTATTAAATTTTTCTTTAATTTATTTTTACTATTCTGTTTTTTTTTTTTTTTTTTTTTTTAATTTTGCTAATCGGAAAAAAATCGTTCACTAATTAATTGTCCGATGATAGATGTTCGTGCTCAAGCAACGTTTAACGATAATTTCACAGTCGTAATCGTATTAAATGTCCGTGTCTCATGTGGTTTATGAAAAAGAGGAAAAAGTAAAAAGCACAAATTTCATATGACATCAATGGTGGACGTTTATCGAAAATGCTTAATCCCCTCATTAGCAGTGACAAATCCTCTTGAATATATGTAAAAGAGGTAAATAAGCAGCGCACAATAAATTGACAACAACAAAAAAATGATGAGGAAGAAATTGAGAGAAAAAATCACAAGAAACGATAAACGAAGAAAAATCTGGAAGTGTAAAAATTTAAAAATATTCCACAGCGTAAATGATGACCATCATGGGCATGATCGAAGCAATAAGGTACGTGCAAGTTGAAAGATTACAAGCCAGACGAGAAAAGAAAGAAAGAATCTCTCGCATGCAGGTGTGTTGACTCGGTTTAATAGAGTCATTTGGAAGAGGGTAATGGGAACAGGGAAACGGGCTGGAGAGGGGATGATAAAAATGACCAAAAGTGATTGTTGACTCTTAGACGTGTGGTAAAGAAGGAATTGCACAGAAAAATCTGACGCGACCGATGCGTCGGACCAGGATGTACGGAGAATGGAGGAATGGCTAATGATAAACTGAAAACAGACACTGGGAATTCGATGAATGCCAAGGAAGAAGTGTCTGCGGCTCAGCAGGTTGGGTTCTCTGTACTCATTGCTGGGATGATAGTGTTCGTGCAATGCGGGATGCCGTCACTCAGTCCAGCTCAGTTCGTTCGGACGTCAATTGTTACGTTGGGGCGTCCAATAGTTTGAGGAGATATCTTCATGGCCGGGCACTAATGAAGACATCATGATCACGAATGATCACAGCTGCTGTCGTACACGTGAACATTGAACATTGGACACCGCACATGGAACACTGGGGTCTGTGCACTGGAAACTGACATGGTCTGATCCTAATAGGCACTGACTCTAACTGAACGGCTAGCAATACAGATGAGGTGTGATTGTGATGGTAGCGACGCGATCAATTTTACTTCCACTTCACCCTCCGGTCCTATCGTAACCGAAACATCTTCATTGAGTGCCAAGGAATCGTCAAGGTTATAGTCGCTATCGAAAATACGTTTTTCTCTTCGCTTCATTCATTCCGCCAGCAATTGTTCACGGAGAACAGGCGATCAAAATCAAGAAAATCAGAACAAAAAATGGAAGGGGAGAAGGGAATAAAATGCACTGCCGACACTGACAAGAACGGACTTCATTCCCAGTTGGAGACGGCCACAGAAGTTAGCCGCCGACACTCGGTGTGGTTGCTGGTGCAAGACCCAAAGCCGTGAACATGACACATTCGCACAATTTATTTTAACACTTTTCCAACTCGAACAGAAACAGGATTAAATGCCAATTTTAATGGTCCTCTTTTCGATTCTTCCTTGTCTCGTTTCGAATTGGTTTTCTTTGCTCAATATTTTCTTGAACAATTTTTATGCTATGCTAGTTGGACTTTAAGTCCTAAGAGAACGAAAATTTATGTCTCCTGTAGGAATTCGCATTCGGAGAAAATAGAAATTTGGGCCTTAAGAAGGATAGCAATTGGGTTGCTATGAGTCTTAAATAAGTAAGAAATTCAAATCTTCAACAAGAAGATCACTTTAATACTGATCAAGTTGGTATTGGGGTCCTAAGAAACCAAAATTTTACTACTAATCAAGTGATGTTGGGGTCTCAAAGATGCGTATAATTTTCTCTCTTTATTAAGGTGATATTGGGGTCATAATTTTGATCCTAATTGAGGTGATATTGGGGTTCTAAAATTATAAACTCAAAACGTATTCTGTGTGGTATTAAGATCCTAAAAAACACAACATTTTACTATTAATCAAGTGATGTTGGGGTCCCACAAATACAGACAATTTTCTCTCGTTATTAAGTTGATGTTGGGGTCATAATTTCGGTCTTAATGAAGGTTATTTTGGGGTCATAAAAACAGAAACTTAAAATGTAATCCGTGTGATATTGGGGTCCTAAAAAACACAAATTTTACTACTAATGAAGTGATACTGGGGTCTCAAAGATGCATATAATTTTATCTCTTTATTAAGGTGATATTGGGGTCATAATTTTGGTCCTAATTGAGGTGATATTGGGGTTCTAAAATTATAAACTCAAAACGTATTCTGTGTGATATTGGAATAATAAAACAACAGACATTTATGAGCTAATAAGGTCGATCTAAAAAATATACAAATTAAATTTTTTCAAGTCGTTATTAGAAATCGAAAAATACAGAAATTGAAGTCCTAACACGGTAACTGTAGAGTTCTAACTAGGACCCTAAAGAAACAGAATTTCGAATGCTAAAGAAGAAAAAATGTTGGACCTAGACGAGTTAGAGTTAAAATGCCAAGAAAGTTGTGAAAATTCGGGTCGTACGTAAGTACAAATCGCGTAGCAACACAAAAAAAACACTAAAGGTCTCAGGAAAGAGGAGAGTCTCTGATGGAAATTTGGGTCCTAACCTATCAGGAGTTAAGACTGTAAGCGAATATGAGCGAGGGTCTCAAAATGTTGACATTAAGATCTAAAGCAAAAGAAAATTAGGGTCCTTAGGAAATTTTCTAAAAAGTTCGAACTACAAAAGAAAATCTATTCCCTCAATCAGAATCCTTAACAAAAATTCCCCAAAATCGCCAAATTTTTGACCTTAAAACTACAATACTAATCTTCCCTTTACCGGGCTTTTTAAAAGTATTGAAATAAAAGCAAAAATTAAAAAGAATTCTTTTATAGAAAGGGAAATTTTTCAAAATATCCTTAAAATTTCCTTCTATGAAAACTTTTCCAAACCAACCCATTCTCCCATGGCTAAAAAAAAAACAAGATCCAAGAAGATATGTTCTCCGAGAAAAGCGAGAACAAATATGGACGAATTCCCCGGTTTCCCGTTTAAATAATTTCCCTCTTTTTGTCTTTTTTTTCATGAACTGAATTTTTTTATTTTTGTCCTTTTCTTTTTTGTCGATCGTACAGTATTTTCTCAATTGTTAATTTATGTTTTTCCCTACTCTTTTTTTCAGCACCCTCCGTACCCCTTTACAAGTGATTAATCGATCGTTTGTCCTTTGCGAATATTCCATCAAATCGAATTGGCACAGTAACTACTCTCCACCCCCCACGAATCGATCGGCTATTCGTGCCCGCCTTCGCCGGTAAAGTATTTTCTCTCCTTTTCTTCTCTCTAATTTATATCGAATTTTTTGAGTATTTTTTTTTACATACAAAACTATATAAAGTGTATCAATTTGAAAAAAAAAATTTTTTTTGTCAAAAAATATTAAATAAATAATAAAAAAATTGGAAAAAAGAGAAATTTCCGATGAAAAAAGGCATCGCAAAAATTCCACTCTATCGACTGCGCCCTTTTCTGGCGATTATTTTTTTCTCTCTTTCATCGTTAAGCATTTTTACATGCACACATTTTACGTATTTTATTAAATCAAATCCACTTTAAATTAGCGAATTAATAATTTCAATCGATTCCTCAACGAACCGTGCCGGGTCGGTCCATTTACAGAGGCGCACTTAACCGTGCTGCTGTCTCCGCTCTTCACTTAAGCCAATCCACCACAAATCTGACTGGTTGCACTTTTATATCATCTTTCCGACCAGCAAACCAATAATAATCGACCAAAAATAGTGTAATTTGTGGTCAAAAAGTTTTCTTCTTCTTGTTATTTTTTATTATTTTCCATTTCGTAAAAGGTCGTTCGTGTCTACGAAGCTGTACCGCGTAGCCAAACGGGATCACAACTGATATTTATTGCATTTAATTTGTGCAAATATCAAATGTTAGTTAGCTAAATCGATGTTAAATTGTTTATTTGCGATTTTGACATTCAAAATGGGAAATTATGAAATGGCATCGGGCGACGCGAGGATTACGGTTCTTGTTTATGGCTTTTGTTGCCATTTTTTTTTTTTTTGATAGATGCTTTTTTCCTTTCTTTTGCTTGGGAATCGATATTTTTTTATTGTTGGTTTATTCTTTTTTAAATTAATTTTACGTGGGACAATTTCAATCAAATTACGGCTTCGAATTATCATAATCGTTTAAGGTTTCCTTTTTCTTATTCTTCTTTCTAAAAGCTTTTCTTTGATATTATTTCCACTTCCCTTGCCCCTGTTTCACTCTATCGAAATTATTTTAATCATATCTGATTGTCCGTTGATTCTTGTGTTTTTACTTTGAACTTAAAAAAAAACGAAATTGTTTCTTTAAACTTTTACAACCCTTCTGCTACCTTTTCCAGGTTCTTTGCTCTATACTTTCATGGGCAACGGTTAGATGCTCTACAATGTCATTGAATTTTGTCGTCAACTTATCAAAATTATTTTTTAATTTCAGGAATAATTTTTTGTATTTTTTGTATGTGTGATGATATGATAAGTCAGTGATAAATGCGAGAATTATAGCTGATATCAGCAAAACGATATTTTTTATAAGTTAGAATTCTTAAAAAGAGACTATAACATTGATGCAGAAAAATAAAAGGTCATTGTTGCAACAACAAAAAAATGAGTTTCCTTACTTTTCCGCCATACCTTGTATTTTTACATTTTAGATCTCATTGAAATCGATGACAATTAATTTGGATATTTTTTTCATCAAAACTATTTCAACTGATTCATTTCAAAGGTCCTAGAGCACTACAAATAATATTTTTATTGTAGATTGATTTGTTACATTTTAAGAGTGAAATTACAGAACGGAAAATTACAAATTTTTTGGTAAATTTTGAATTTTTCAATGTTTAACATTGTTTTAAATGCTTAATTTGCTGTGGCATTAATTTTAATAGTTCATGTCTCATGGAAATCGACTGTCTATGGTTTTTTTCTTAAAAGTATTTGTTTGTTTATGCTCAAAGAAAATGGAAGAAAAATTTCCCTAATGCCTGGGAAATTTTTCTGCAAAAATGACAAAATTTTTAATAGACAATATGTAATATTTTATAAAACTTGAATTTCTAATTCATGAAATTATAGGTGGCGTATGGAACTGAAACAATAGGAAAAAATATGGAAATTCATTCAAATTCAATTAAAACCAAAAAACAAAGCAAATAAAAATAAAAATTGAATAATTTGAAAATGCAAAAAGAACAATCGAAAAAGGAAATGAAATCGAGAAAACAAACTCAGAACACCCTTGACCACCCCTTATCCACTGCAAAAAACTTACATAAATGGTGGCGAAAAAAATAGAGACTCGTTAATTAAAAATAAATTAATTGCTAATGTTCCGACACCAAATCAAAATTGAATTTAATTAAAAAATAGTGAAACGAAGATAACAAAAAAAAACGAAACTTTATTAACCGAAAATTACTTAACGCAGAAGCCAAACTTAACCGGCACCGACAAGATACCTCTCCCAACACCTCCGGTTGCCATTCCTCCACACACCTCGACCAAACATTATCAGCCAGTGTACCAAAGAATACGATCTGTTCGATTACGCGCACGTTTCTTAACAAGTTCCGAGATGATTGACCAAAAAAATCATCAACTCCATAACTACCATCCCCGCCTTCCGTACAGCAGGACAGATTTTTTGCTATCAATTTCACAGTCGAATCACAAACGCTTAACGATCATAATAAGTGAAAATCATTGCCCGATAATGAGAATATTCACGGTTTCTCTCTCGTCGTCTCTTTCTGCCCTTTTTTCATTAACTGAATTTTCTTCTTTTTGTCCTTTTCTTTTTTGTCGATCGTACAGTATTTTCTCAATTGTTAATTTTTGTTTTTTTTTCCTCACTATCAGCGTGTGCCACTCTTTTTCTCAGCACCCCCCGTACCCCTTTACAAGTGATTAATCGATCGTTTGTCCTTTGCGAATATGCCATCAAATCGAATTGGCAGAGCAACTACTCTCCACCCCCACGAATCGATCGCTATTCGTGCCCGCCTAAAAGTAGAACTTTTCATTCCCGGTCTCTTTCCAACTTCTAACAATGTAAAGTGTTTTTCTCTCCTTTTCTTCTCTCTAATTTTAATCCAATTTTTTGATTATCTTTTTTCTTCCTATTGCCCTACTCGGTTCTGTCTCATTTATTTCTAAATTCGTTACTATTTTTTCCTTCATTGAAATAAATTACATGCAAAACCATATAAAGTGTACCAATTTGAAAGTAAAATAATAAAAATAAATTTAAAAAATAATAAAAAATTAATAAAATTTGTAAAGTAAAAATTTAAAATTTATTAATATAAAATTAGAAATAAAAAGGAAAAAAATTTTCCTTTTTATTTCTAATTTTATATTAATAAAAATAACAATTAAAAATTGTATGAAAAAATGTTGAAAACAAAATGGAAAAAAAAATTGTTTAAAAAATTTGAGAAAAATTAAAATAATTTTAAACAAATTGACAAAAATATGATAAAAACTTGGAAAAAAGGACGAAATATGAAAAAAAAACAAGAAAATTTGAACATAATTAAAATAATATGAAAAATAATTCGAAAATTATTTGAAACAATTTAAGAAAAATTTTGTAAAAAATTAAATAAAATTAAGAAAAATTCAAATAATTTGAAAAGCAAAATATGATAAAAACTTGGAAAAAAGGACGAAATAATTTAAAAATAAAGATAATTTGAAGAAAAAAAAAATTAATTTGAGAAAAATTGAATTAATTTTAAAAAAGTTTGAGAAAAATTGAGAAAAATTTGAGAAAAATAATGTGAAAAGAAAAATGTGACAAAAAGTTGGGAAAAAGGACGAAATATTTAAAAAAAAAAACAAAGATAAATAAAAAAACAAAATAATTTTAAAAAATTTGAAAAAATTGAAAATAATTTGAAAAAAATTTGAGAAAAATTTGAGAAAAATCAGAAAAATTTGGGAAAAATTTGAGAAAAATTTGAGAAAAATTTGAGAAAAATTTGAGAAAAATTTCAGAAAAATTTCAGAAAAATTTCAGAAAAATTTCAGAAAAATTTCAGAAAAATTTCAGAAAAATTTCAGAAAAATTTCAGAAAAATTTCAGAAAAATTTCAGAAAAATTTCAGAAAAATTTCAGAAAAATTTCAGAAAAATTTCAGAAAAATTTCAGAAAAATTTCAGAAAAATTTCAGAAAAATTTCAGAAAAATTTCAGAAAAATTTCAGAAAAATTTCAGAAAAATTTCAGAAAAATTTCAGAAAAATTTCAGAAAAATTTCAGAAAAATTTCAGAAAAATTTCAGAAAAATTTCAGAAAAATTTCAGAAAAATTTCAGAAAAATTTCAGAAAAATTTCAGAAAAATTTCAGAAAAATTTCAGAAAAATTTCAGAAAAATTTCAGAAAAATTTCAGAAAAATTTCAGAAAAATTTCAGAAAAATTTCAGAAAAATTTCAGAAAAATTGCAGAAAAATTTCAGAAAAATTTCAGAAAAATTTGAGGAAATTTGAAAAAGAAAAACAGTAAAAAATTGAAGAAAATTTGAAAAACAATTTTAAAAAAATTTTTTATAAAAATTTGGAAAAAAATTGGGAAAAATTAACAAATTGTAAATAAATTATGAACAAGAAAGGAAGAATGACACACAATTGGTGGCAATTATTATAATTTTTTTTTAATTACAAAATAATTACAAGGAAAAAAATATTTAAAAAAAATGGCAGATAATACAAGAAAAAATCTCGAAAACGGGAGGAGTATTAATACCGTCAACTGAAAATAGAAAGGGGCAGGGTTAGTACTGCACATGTACGCGGGAAAGAGAGACAACTCAACTCCCATAGGAGGCACAGTCAGAATTTAATTTAGATAACATACACAGCCTCACATTAAATATCAATTAGAAGAGATTATATGCCATTTATTATTATTATTATTATTATTGTCATGACCGCTTATCCCGAGCACATGCACTCTCGGTTAATATTTTTTGCAAACAATACGAATGCAAAAAGTACTCACAGTTCTTATTTTGTCCCTTTTCTACACAAGCACAAGTAGCCAAAAAAAAACCGTTAATCAGGGGCAGGGAGAAAAATTTGTGTTTTTTTCTGTCGTGTCGCTGCTGTTGTTTGCCTTGCTGCCATTTTGTTGCTGTTATGATTTACGATTTTGTTATTGTAATTTGTTTGTTTTGTTTGTTTTTTTTTTGTTGCGACTAAATTTTAATTGAATTCCGTTTGTTTAGTTCGCTCCCATTTCAATTTACGAACGCACTCATTTTGCCGTACTCGTTCCGGATTTCCTCTCATTTTGCTCTCAATTTTGTCCAGTTTTTTTTCAGTTTTTTTTTCTTTTTCTCTCATTCTTCAATCTTTTGTATTTTTTTTTCTTTTCTTTGGATTTTCTCTTTTAATTAATTAAAGATTTTTAATGGAAAATTTCAATTTATCTCGTTTTGTTTATTAATTAAATTAATTTTTTATTTCCATTTATTTTGTCTTTATTTTTGCAATTAAATTTTCATTTGTATTTTATTTGGTTTTGTTTGAGTTTTGAATTAAATTTTGTCGCGTTTTGTCGCGTAATTAATTCGTTGGATTTTCTATTCTTTTAAATAATTACCAACATTTTTGAGACGCTTTTTATTTTTTTCCATTCTTTCCTACCTTCACTCCATTATCTCCGTTGCTCAAAAGAGCATTTCATCGATAAGCACCTCCCCCCCTCCGCCCCTTTAATACTGTGCTTTTTATCGCAATAATCAAGTGAATTTGACTAATTTTTATATATTTTTAGAAGTATTTTGGCCGGAAAAAAATATTAGATAAAATATTTGCAAAATTTGGCAATAACAAAAAAAAAAAGGAAAATAAAAGAAAAAAAAATTTAAATGAAGAAAAAAACACATTGCATAAATTTAATTTTTTTTGCTATTTAAAAAATTTCAATTACATTTTAAGACTGGTTTTTATTTTTGTTTCGAATATACTCCAACCACCAACCCCCTCCCCCCCACAACAATTTTTTTATAGGTTTTTTGGCTCCCTTGTTTTTCTTTTTTTTTCATTTAATATTTTAATATTTTATGAAGATTTAGTTTTTTTCTTATTAAAGAAGAGGAAAATTTACAACAAAATGGTGTGTCGCTCCAAGAAAATTTTCGTCTCTTTCTGGTGTGTCGCTCTAAAAACGCGTTTATCTCGTTCTGGTGTGTCGCTTTAAGAAAATGTTCGTCTCTTTCTGGTATGTCGCCCTAAGGAAGTGTTTGTCACTGTCTGGTGTGTCGCTCTAAGAAAATGTTCGTCTGTTTCTGGTGTGTCACTCTAAGAAAGTGTTCGTCTCTTTCTGGTATGTCGCTTTAAGGAAGTGTTTGTCACTGTCTGGTGTCTTGCTTTCAGAAAGAGTTTGTCTCTTTCTGGTGTGTCGCTCTCAGAAAGTGTTTGTCCCTTTTTAATGTGTCGCTGTAAGAGATTGTTAGTCTCGTTCATTCTGCATTAACAATTTTGCGAATAACTCACTCTTTGTGACTGCAAAACGAGAAAACTGTCTTAAGTAAGCAGCAGAAATCGATTTTCTTACAGATAATTTTATTGTTTATGGTTTTTTCCTTTTTTTTCATCCTTCAACAATTTAATTAGAGTCTTACGTTAGATACTGCTGTCTCTTTTTTAATACTTTTATTCGATTTATCTGCAATCGGTTACGATTTAGTTCAATTTCTCACCGAACTGCACCTGAAAATTCTCTACGAAACGATAAATTGTTAATTTTTCTACATTATTTTTTTTTATAATTTTAAAGGAATTCAAATGATCTCTGAGTTTTTTTTTTAAATTCTTTTCGAAGACATCAATTTAATGCCACGCTTTCTACGCCCTTCAATTTAGCGCCAAATATTTATATTTATGATCGTTTTCAAAAAATTTTGATTTTCTTTTCAATTTTTCAACGAACAAAATTTTAAAAAGTTTTAACAATTTTGCGTTTTAGTTTTTCGAAAAGTTTTTTCCGATATCCTTTTTAGATTTGACCGAAATTCCTTGCGCAAAACCATTTTCAAATTCAGCTTGTTTGTCCAAAATTGTTTGTTTTGATTAATTTTCTTAAGAAAGTCTAACGTTTTTTTTTTTTTTTGATTTTTGTTTTTTTTTCTTCGAAAATTTTGAAAAACCATTTATTTTTAACTATTTTTAAATTAAAAGATTTTCTTTTTCTATTTTCATCAAAAAAAATATGTTAATTTTTTTCTAAATTTTTGCATAATAGATTTTTTTTGGAAATTCGTCTTACATTAATTTTCTTGCAGAAAAGATTCAAAAGATTCGGTGTGTTTTTTTTGTTGTAAATTTTTTCCTTGTAAACATTAATCATAAAATTGTATTTGGAAAATGCATAAAATGAGGTGAAAATAAGATAAGAAAAACAATAGAAAAATTCAAATTTTTCCCAACTACGAGCTCGTTAAGAAGCCATTATTTGAGTTTTGATTCTGCTACTGGCTATAAACAGTCTTTACTTATAGAAATGGTAGATCTAAAGGGTAAATAAGGTTCCTAAGGAGAGAGTGGTAAAGTAAAATAAATTAAAAAAAAAAAACACCAGAAATCCAAAGGTCTGAGAAGATGGGCGTACGATTTCACACGTAATCAATCACAATACTATTCTGTGAACGTTTATCTTTGTCTATCTGATCCCAGACTACGCCCCCCCCCCCAGCTTCTCCTACATAATGAAGTTAGATCAAATATTTTTCTATTTTCAAATTAACACCACGGTTGAGGTACTGAGAATTTCGAATGGCCAGAGTGAGAAAGAGAGAGGACACAAAAAAAAAATCCTTTTTCTTTTCAAAATATTTTCACCTACAATTTTCGAAATATTTCCTGTTAGTAGTTCGCATATTAAATCATTTTCGATTTCTTTTTTATTTATTGTTCTTTGTAAGCGTATTAGACCCAATAAAAAAGTGACTTTTTATAGAGAAAATTATCGACGGTTATTTAAGTTGTTTTTTTTTCATCAACCGAAAATTTTAATATTTTAAAAAAAAAACTGGTAAAAGGATGGAAGGTCTGTGATGATTGGTAAAAATGAACATTTAATATAAAACCTCTCAGGGATGGTGAGAGAAGGCTTTTAAGAAAAACAAGTAAAAAGTACTAGAATTTCCTGACAAAGCAAGACACTTTGTCAGTTGTGGCGTCCTTTTATGATTGAATAAATTTCTCCTTCAAATAATTTACTTTTTTTTCATTTTAATTAGAAATTGATTTCAAATTGTCCTAAAAAAAAAGGTCTTTTAAAATTATTTTCAAATTTTTTGTTCTATTTTGTGGAGAGTTTTATATAAATTAAGTTCTGATAATTAAAAAAATACAGATTTTCTTTTTAAAGAAACAAAAAAAAAATCATATTTTTATGCGCTCAAAATCCTTATTAACATTTGCAAAAAGGGAGCCTTTTTCCCTTTTATAATATCACAGTTAAATCAATTTTTTTTCAACTTTTGACATAGAAAAATTTATACATTTTTCCTGCATTTTTTAATAAAAAAAATTTTCGGTTTTTTTATTCTCAAAAAGAGAACAGTTTGTTCAGTGGAGAAATGTTCATCAAAAGAGAGAAGAGAAAAAAAAGTCCTTTTTACTTTACTGTTTTAAAAAAAAATGTAAAATCTTTTCTCAAAAAAAAAATGTTCCTAAAAGAAACCTAAAAAATTAATTGAAGAAAAGCCAAATTATTTTTTTTAGTTTTTCGTAGTAATTTTTAAATAAAAAATAGTCCCAAAAAAAAACTCCCTAGAAAAATAGTGAAAATTTTACTTTTTTCTGAATTTTTTCAACAAAAGCAATCAAAATTATGTAAAAATCCCCAAAAAAAATATTGAAAAAAGCTTACCTCCACTCCTCGCACAAAAAAAAACCAAATTCTAAATTTTCTTTTTTTTTAAGGACGGATGGTTGGTGTGCCATTGAAATCACAACGAATTATTTTTAAATAAATTATTACTTAAGAGAAAAAGAGAAAAAATAGTGCAAAAATACCAAGGAGAATGTTAAAGTTTGTATGGGAAAAGGAGAAATGAAACTTAATTGTGACTGAGAAGGAGAACGAGAGAGCGGCAACACATATTGTAGTAACTGACTCCACCCTATTTACCACATCGTAAGCGGTATTAACCGAAAAGAGGCAGTCTGCGACTCAATTAAGCGGAGACGTTTGACTTAATTAAACTGCACGAAGATTTTTTTTTTTTGCTAACAAAATATTAAATGTGGCCGCGAAGTAATCACGCGAGAATTTCTTAACGCAGGACGGTGGGTGTCACACCAAAAACCCAAAATTCACCACCCTTCGTAACGTGAGCGCAAGGCTGAATAAGCAGCACGTCATTGCCGTAAATCAAACGCGACGCAACGCTGAGAATTGCATTGCACAAAAGACGAAACGACGCGACGTTACGTAAAGAACCGAAGCACAGCACACCGTCGAGCAGTGCTTTGGCGCAAAGGGACGAGTAGCATTGCCCGCCACTCACACCTCTTCAAGTAGTACCGCTGCTTGGCGAAAACTACGTGCGTGTGTGTTTTGTGGCGGCAACAACACCGTGCGGCGGGCAGTTTGGATGCGTTTCAACTGAACACGCGCGTCGTCGGTTTTTCTGCTTTTCACTACATCAACAGTGATTGTTATGGCTTCAAAGTCGCAATTAACAATTAGAAAATCAATCTGCGAGTGGCGAGAAGGAAAGGGTGAGAACATGTAAATCACATGGCTGGAGTGGGTGCGTTGGGGGAACGAGATGGCCCGTGTGATTAGGTTTAATTTCACTTTGGTCGGACGTTGGTCGTAGCTCGTACGACTGCGGAGGACGTGCACTTGGCGGGTTTTCTGCAACGAAAAGGTACAAGCCACAATGGGCCAGTCGTTGCTGTTCATTTCTTTCGCGCGGTTCCGTTTTGGCGTTAAGCACGCCCACTTGTTATTGTTTCTTTTGTTTTGGTTGAGGTCCTTTTTAACTTGCGATTTTATTGCGCATTTTCAAAAATAATTCAATTGTTTTATTTTAATTTTTTTTTGTTCCCCATTGAAAAGGATAATTGAGAAACATTGAAATTAGGAGTTTTCAGAGTGATTGGGTGGGGGGGGGGGGGGGGGCGTAAGACTGTTTATTTCAAAGAATCATTCTGTAACGCCTATTTTTTTCAAAGAGATTTTTTTTTTGTTTTATTAGAAAAATTTTTAAAAAGTAAAATTACATTTTTAAAAGGACTTGCCGGGAATTTTCTGTTAGAAGTTGTTTTTTTGTTATAAAAGATTTTTTGGAGCAGATTTCTTACAAAAAAATATTGTGAAGGTTTTTTTTAAATTAATTTTTGTCATGGGACCTTTTCCGATAAAATTTTTTTCGAAGAGCTATTTTTGGAGTTTGTTTAAAAAGATATTTTTTTTTATAAGAAAGAGGATTTTTTTCTAATCTTTCTCTTCTGAAAGAATTTTTTTTAAAGAACTTTTCTTTAAGAACGTTTTTTTCTTAAATTTTTTAATAGGAATTTACTTAAAGTGGCGTTTTTAAAAGCACCTGCAAGAAATTCGATTTCCTAAAGCCTTTTTTAAGTTTCTAAGATGATCCTTTTTAAAATAAAATTTTTTTAAATTAATTATTTGGGAAGATTTTTTTCTTCAAAAATAGCGTTTTGACATGTTTTTAAAAAATAATTGAACTTTTTTTTGAAAATATTTATTTTTACAGAAATTTTCGTTCAGTTTTTTTCAGGAATTTTTGAGTTTTGCTTAAAAACACATTTTTTGAAAGGTTTTTCTGTAAGATATTTTTTTGAAGATTTTTAAAGTACTTTTTTTTATAATTTTTGTGAGAGGATTTTTCGCAATATTTTTTTTTATAAAGGAGAAATTTTTTAGAAACATTTTCTTAAAATTATTTGTTGTTAAAGAAATTTTCCTTCAATTTTTCTCAGGAATTTCTGAAAGCAATTTGCTTAAAATTCTATTTTTAGAAGGACTTGAAATGCCAGTTTTAAAGTTGATTTTTTAAAAATTAATATTTTTTCCAAAGAATTTTACGGTAGAATTTTTTTCGAAGAGTTTCTTTTTGGGGATTTCTTTAGAGAAAACATTTTGTTTTTTAAATTTTTCCGAGAGAAGTTTTCAAAGTGTTTTTTTTATTTAATTAAACTTTTTTTTAAAGAATTTTTTTCAAGAACTTTTCTTTAAGTGTTTATTTTCAGGAATTTTTTTTTGGTTGAGTACAAATCTCGTTTTCAGATAGAATTTTAAAAATTTTTTTTTTTGTAAAGGCAAATTTTGAAGACACAAAAATCTCTCCTTTGAACAGTGTTTCTTTTATTATTGGGTGTATAACTTAAAAATGCGGGATTGACAACAGATGACATAACTTTTACACATGGTTTGTGTTAATAATAACTCATATGGCATTTTCGAGGTTAAACATCTGTCATTCATTCTCGATCAGTCATTGAACGAAATAGTGTCAACAACAAAGTTTTTTTTTGCTTCAAAAATGTCGAATTTCGTACCAAAAAAGTCCCATTTGCGGAAAGTGTTGATTTACTTCTTCAATTTGAAAAAAAAGTGCAGCTGAAGCATATGGATTGCTCACCGAACCTTATCCTGAATATGTTCCATCGATTTCAACGTGCGAGAGATGGTTTGTGCGGTTCAGAAGTGGTGATTTTGACACGGAAGACAAAGAACGACCAGGTCAGCCAAAAAAGTTTGAAGATGAAGATTTGGAGGCATTACTCGACGAAGACTGTTGTCGAACTCAAGAATAAATTGCAAAATCATTGGGAGGTACTCAAGCAGCCATTTCAAAATGTTTGAAAGCAGCAGGATTCATCCAAAAGCAAGGAAATTGGGTCCCATATGACTATAAGCCGACACACGTTGAAAGGAGATTTTGCATGTCCGAAATGCTGCTTGAACGGCAGAAGAAGAAGTCGTTTTTGAATCGAATCATTACTGGCGACGAAAAATGGATTCATTACGACAACCCAAAGCGCAAAATACCGTATGTGAAGCCCGGCCAACCAGCCAAATCAACGCCAAAGCCAAATATCCATGGCGCCAAGGTAATGCCCTGTATTTGGTGGGATCAGAAGGGTGTGATCTATTATGAGCTATTGAAATCGGACCAGACGATCGCAGGCGACCTCTACCAAACACAATTAATCCGTTTGAAGCGAGTATTGGCCGAAAAACGCCCGGAATATGCGACCAGACACGAAGCCATAATTTTCCATCATGACAACGCTCAGCCTCATGTTGCAAGACCGGTTAAAAATTATTTGGAAAACAGTGGCTAGGAAGTTTTGCCTCACCCGCCGTATAGCCCGGACCTTGCCCCGTCCGACTACCATTTGTTTAGATCCATGGAAAACGCCCTCACCGGAATACGCTTCACTTCAGAACAGGGCATCAAAAATTGGCTCGATTCATTCTTGGCCTCAAAACCGGAGCAGTTTTTTTGGTGCAGAATCCATATGTTGCCAGAAAGATGGGAAAAAGTAGTGGCTTCCGATGGACAATACTTTGAATAAAATATATTGTAACAATTTTTCAAAATAAACACTCAAAGTTTGCCAAAAATCCCGCATGTTTAACTTATACGCCTAATATAAATATATTATTAATAGAGAATTTTTTCATTAAGAAACTTTTTATGAAATTCATTAAGAAACTAATATTTTGCTTATATAATTTCCATTTTCAAAATACCGTAGTATATTTTTAAAAAAAACTGTCTTCTGAACAGTGTTTAATCGTAATTGAAAGCATGAGTTTTCAAAATATTTTAAAAAAAAAAATCGTTCATTTTTCCTTTTAAATCAGTAAAAAAAAAACTTAAGTTTTGCTTAGAATAAAGCAATGCTTCTACCCTTATTTAAATGTAAATTCTTTTTACATAATAAAGGATTTTTCTGTTAATCTACGTCTATCAATGAAATAAGTCCAATTTGACGATTTTCATGCAAAAAAATAATAATTTTTAGTTCAAATTTTGCATTCTTAATGAAATTTACAGAAAATTTTTATGCTGAAAAAAATAAAAGAAATTTTTAAAATTGTCCAAAATTAATTAATATGATTCTTCCCCCTCTCCCCTCCTACAAAAACATCAGAATTTTCCCTAAAATATTAAAAATGTAACAAGCGAAAATTCAAAATCTTAAATCAAAATCAATAACAAAATGGCAGGTGACTGCTGATTTTATTTTTTGCAAGAAAAATGAACCAAAAGGAAGAAATTAATTAGAGAGAAAAGAGACACGAGAGAAATATTAGTAGACCAGGAAGAAGAAGAAGAAAAAGGATAAATAATATTTGAAAAAAAAAATTTAAGAAATTCTCAAAGAAGAACCAGAAAAATGCTTTTGAAAATGTGTGAATTTTACAATTTTTCTCTTTTACCTTTAATTACTTTTTCCCGTTCATTTTTAGAAAGGGAAAAAAAATTTCTTTTTTCGATTTTCTTTCTCTTTTCTATTAAAAAACTTTCTGGAGAGAAGGAATTATTTGGCAGAAATAAAAAAAAAACAATCGTGGTACGGTTGGGCGAATATTAATAAAAGAGACACAAAAGTGAAAAGGGATTGGCCATAGAGGCGAAACGGGACGGACTGTCGGGATGCTTAGTAGGCAAAGAGAGCCAGAGCGCAAGAGAGAGATGCACTGCAGCAATATGATTTGTGGCGAGTACGAACGAGCGATAAGCGTTCATGTATAGTTGTCCGTACGTGCAGAGAGTGGCTGAGTGCGACAGTGCGTACGGTGGAAGACGTCACTTAACTTCGCACAAACCCGAAGAATGGAAATGTTTTCGGGGAAAATTTGGACGTGTGCCATCTTCTAGTTCGTCTTTGGTCGATGGTGGAGGATCGGTTGGCAATGTGCCCATAAGGGCGGAGCTTCGCAAATCGCACAATTCGCCTGTTCATAATTTTGTCGTTTCCCTTAACCAATTCCGTATTTACTCTGTACGTTTCTTAACCAAACCACACACACACACACACACACACACACACACACACACAAATATTGGGGAATATTCTTTTCAGTGGAAAATCGTCGTATACCGAATGGGGCAATTCTAGTAGATCGATGTGTAAGCATTTTCCATGATATACGATGTGCAACCCTACGTAAATGTAAATGCAAACTTTCGCACACGTACATACACATCGATGTAAATAAACCAATTCCCATAAGAGTAGAGGATGAATAGTGTTTGGCCGAGCGCAAGCGAGAACAGTGACCTTAAAATGGTACGGAACTAACGGCAGTAAGTGTGAGCGAATAAGAATACGAAATACGATTGCGAGTGCGAATATATCAAAATTATTGCCTTTTTGGATTTGTTCCTGTTTTGTCGTCCCTCTCGTATTAAAAGTGAGTAAATAAGTTAAGTGACTTCATATAATCTAAAAGCGGTTTTATAGTAGTTTTGTGTGAATGGGATTTTTGAGGGGGAGTTTGGGTGGTGGTTGGGTTTTTTTATTGTGTGCTTCAAATATTTAAATTGTTGTTGATTAAATTGAATTTTTCTCTGTTTGTTATCGTTTCTGTTCAGTAAAAAAAAATTATTTAAAACAATACCAAAAGTATTTATGGAAAAAAGCAAAAAAAAACAACACAGCGAAACAGGATTGAAGGGAAATGATTGAGATTTAACAGTTATTGGTGGGGTTTGCTTCTGCAGAACGCAAAATAATACTTTTAAAATGCAATATTTAAAAAAAAATAACAACGTTCAAAAAAGGAGAAAAAAATAACATTTTTTTGTCAAACGCAAATATTTTTGTTGGTTTTTACGATTAAAAAAACGCAATTGAAAAAAAAATACATTTTATCCAGAAACATTGCGATTCCAATCATTTTATTCAGAAAAATGTGCACTGAAATTTGTTGAATTTAAAAAATGACAAAAAAAAAAACCCTATTTTTTCATAGAAGCTAAGTTTTGGAAGAAATTTTTTAAATTTTAAAGAGCTTACTTAGTATACGATTTCAGAGTCTTAAATTAATAAGAAAATTATGTAGTCTTAAATTTAGTAATTAAAAGCCTTAAATTTTAAGGCTTTAAAGTTATTTTAAGACCGTAAATAGCCATGCGTCGGAAAACTAGAGCATTCTTCGGCAATCTATGACTGGCGAATTGATAATTTTAAATAAATAATAAAACATAAACACGAGATGAACGCTTTGAAAATCATTAATAATAGAAATAATATTTTACAACAGATAAACCCAGATGTCCATGTTCCATATGAAATTTCGAAGTTAAGGTATGAGCGCCTCTGATCCAAAAGATCTTTTTAATGCTCACATTTTGTTGGTTGATTTTGATCAGCAGCCAACTAAAGGTTCCCGACGTCTGGAGTGGAATATTTGAGTGCCGTAAGTTTACTAGAGGATTTTAAGACTCTACATTTAGGGGAAAATTTGATAGCCTTAAATTTAGTAGAGGATTTTAAAGCCTAAAATTAATAGAAGATTTTTTTAAGGCTGAAAATTTAATAAAAGGTTCTAGAGTCTAAAGTTTTGTAGATCCAAATTTAGTAGAGCATTTTAGGACCTTAAAATTAGTAACGAAATTGAGGGACCCAAATTGAGTAGAGTATTTTTCGGGTTTTAATGGGAGCAGAAAATTTTATGGCCTTAAATTAAGTAGAGGATTTTAGGGTCCTAAGCTAAGTAGACTATTTTAAGGTCTATTAGTTGACCTTAGTAATTGAGACCTCTTAGTTTAGAAGAGGTGGTTATACCACTAAATTAAATAGACCATTTTAAGGTCCTTAGTTTTGTAGAGGATTTTTCGAACTGTAAATTGGATAGGGGATTTTAGGTCCTTAAATTTAGTAAAGAATTTAAGGGACACAAATTGAGTAGAGTATTTTTCGGGTCTTAATGGGAGCAGAAAATATTATGGCCTTAAATTAAGTAGAGGATTTTACGGTCCTTAACTTAGTAGACTATTTTAAGGTCTATTAGTTGACCTTAGTAATTGAGACCTCTTAGTTTAGAAGAGGTCGTCATGCCACTAAATTAAATAAAGCATTTTAAGGTCCTTAGTTTTGTAGAGGATTTTTCGAACTGTAAATTGGATAGGGGATTTTAGGTCCTTAAATTTAGTAAAGAATTTAAGGGACACAAATTGAGTAGAGTATTTTTCGGGTCTTAATGGGAGCAGAAAATATTATGGCCTTAAATTAAGTAGAGGATTTTACGGTCCTTAACTTAGTAGACTATGTTAAGGTCTATTAATTGACCACAGTAATTGAGACTTCTTAGTTTAGAAGAGGTCGTCATGCCACTAAATTAAATAAAGCATTTTAAGGTCCTTAGTTTTGTAGAGGATTTTTCGAACTATAAATTGAGTAGGGAATTTTATGACCTTCAATTAAGTTGGTTAATTTGTGGCCTAAAAGTTAATAGAGGATTTTAGATTATTGGGTTAAGTAGAGGGTTTTAGGACCATAAATTAGGTAGAGAATTTTATAGTACTTAATTTGGTAGAATATTTTAAGACCAAACATTGCAACAGAGGATTTTAGGGTCTTAAATTGAGAAGAAAAATATACGGCTTTATGTTAAGTTATGTATAGGATTTAATGAACTTTAAGGCCTATAATTTAGTCGAGGTCTTTTGAGTAAAAATTAAAATTATGACCTCAAATTGTGAAGAGTATTTAGGAACCTTAAGTTTAGCAACTTTATCTCTTAAATTTAGTAGAGGAGTTTAAGATTTTAAATTTAACAGAGGGTTTTAAGGTCTAAAGTTAAAAATAGGATTTTTTACATAGAAAATAGAGCGGAGTTTTTGAGGGTTTTAAGTTAAGTAGAGTATTTATGGATCCTAAATTTAATAGAGTATTTTTAGGCACCCTACCATAACTTAAGTAAAACATTTTAAGGCCTTAAGGATTTGGTGGAGCATTTGAAGATTGATGTGTTTTAGACTTTAAGTTTAGTAAAGAATTTAAGGGTCCCAAATTGATTGGAGTATTTACGACCCTTAAATTAAAAAAAGGTAATGCGTGGTAGGTGCTATTTCAGTGTAGTCTATTTATTATAGTTAACTATGTACCAAAGACCACATAAAAAACTGTGCAGCGATCTGTCGTTCAAATCAAGCTGGCCCAAATCGAAACGATCACAACAACAAAAATATAATTTTTAGTATTCCCTATTAACGGTGGAAATAAGGCGTATTTTCTTTATAATAAAATTTAATCAAAAATAATAGCGAACATTTCTTTTTTGAGCTGTTTCTTCGAAGGGAGAAAAGTTTTTTGATGGTTGATACTCTTTAAAAAATGCAGAAGTTGACAAAAAAAATATTGATGGCGACTTGTATCAAGAACAAACTTTTTAAGAAAAAAATTGCAGGAAATAATTTGGAGAAATTGTTTCTATTTTGTTGAATTTATAAAAAGAATTCAAAAATTTACACAAAATAATTTTTCAAAATTGTTTTGTTTTTTCTGATGCAAAATTAGTAGGCGAATGGCCTAATTTTGATCAGAAATAGAAATTTTAGAAACGGAAAAAATTCTACAAAAATATCCAAAAAAAAAATCTCCAAAAAAAAAATATTTTTCTCCAAAACGTATTTTTTCTCCAAAAATGAAAAAAAAATATTTATCCAACAGGAGTAAGGATGTGTTGAAGTGGTTAAGGGAAATTTTGATTTTCTATGTATGTTAATTTGCTTGGAAGAAGCAAAATTGTGAGAAAATATAACCAAAAAAGAAAAACTCTCCAAAAAATTTCCGCACGAATATTTTAAAATTTTTGTTTGATTTTCTTTGCAAAAAAAATGGCAAAAACAATTCGAAACCATTGGAAAAAATTACGGGTTTTAAATATATATTCTTATTGAATTCACATGGCATGGATAGAGAGGGGTTGGTAATAAATACCCTTTAGGTTGCACAATATCAGAAAGCCTCATTGACAGAGTATTGGAGAAAAATTCAAAGTTTGTTTTATGATTAAGAAACTCTTCTTTTAAAACGCCATAAAAAAAACGGGAAGTGAAAATTAAGTCGAATATCTTAAAATTCATAGTCCCTCTTAACATTTGAGATAAGAATGGGTCTTTAAGGTCGAATCTATGAGCCCTTAAAGCCACAAATATTGGTGGACCTATGGTGAATTGGAGATGAGGATTAAGCAACCCAAAAAGGAGTGAAAAGACCGAGTCATCATCCGCATTTGCGTTCTATTTTTCTATAGAAACGATTATCTATAAATTAATAAGTCATCATCATTCGAATATAATATTTATAAATTCGCATTCTTCCCCCTTTGCTTCTCCCTCTAAACATATTTTTTTATTGAAAATTTAGCTTTTTATTAAATTATAACAAAAGCTTACCCGAAAGCACAGATTAGCGAAGATCACAAAAAAATTGACTTGTTTATAATCATCGAAGAGAGCAAAAAAAACCCTTCTTTCACTACTTCTCATTTCCATTATAGCGTTTTTTACGCCTGTCCCCTCCCACCGTTCCTTCCACCTTTTCTATTTTTTTTTCTCCCATTCGATTTCATAAATTTTCAATATTTTATAAAAGATTACATTGTTAAAGATTATCATTAAGAAAATTAGCGACAGGCAGGTTGGGAGAAGAGTAGAGAGGCAGGGCGGAAGAGACAACCATCAGTTCATATTGCACAAGGGCGAAGAGAGATAAATTTGACTGATAAGGTTAGGGCAAATTGAAGGAGAGCACAACATAATTGTCCGCCTGTAGTTTGCTTCATCATCCCGCCTCCCTCTCCCATCGACGAACCGGACAGAATCACCCCGTAAATCTCATGTGCATCGTTCGACGCATTTGAGGGGGTTTCTCACTCAATTATGAATTGATACACGATGGAGATTGGCCGGTTGGTCGGACGATATTGATGGGCAATGAATTGCCACACAAAAGAGCAGCGCTTCGATTATTTCGTTTGGAATTGAATTTTTATCAATTCGCGGCTAAAATGGAAACTCAGCAGTAATCATAACTGGGAAAAGGGAAGGAAGCAAGATTTGGGAACTGTTTTTCTTCTTTGAAAAAATGATTCAAAAATTTAATTGCAATTTTTAAAATGGCTTTTTTTTATTAAATTAATTTGAATTTTTTTGTTGTTGAGTTGAATAAAAAAAAAATGTCAATTTTTGTGGAGACTTACTGTCTTTAGTATCTGGATAATTTTTGTAGACTACCTTTTCGAATTGGATTAAAAGAATTTTTCAAAATTAATTGCTTGCTTTTCGTTTTTGATAATCTCATTTTTCAAATTGAATGTTAAGAAATTTTTGTAGACTATTTTCCTTACTGAAAATTTAATGTTATGGAGCATAATTATTTTCTTAATTTAACGCAAAGCAGATAAATTTTGTTTAAAGGAATATTTGGTTTTCTATCGTATTTTTTTTATTAATTGCTTGCCATAATATTAGTTTTTGTGGAGATTTAAGCTGACATTCTACCAGTTTGTGAAAAGTTAGTTCAATTTTAAAATGTACACGAATTTTTGGTATTACATGAACCGACAGAAAAGGGTATGCAAAAAACAATATTGCACGAACGAAAAAGTTCGTGCAATATTGTTTTTTGCTTTCAGACGTTATGACTTCTGCTGTGAATTATTCTTTATTATTTTATTTTCCAAATAAGGTAGAGGTTAAAATTTATTTGTATAGTGAAAATTTATGGCTTCAAAATCAATTGGCGGATGGTGCTTTATTTTTTGTGGTAAAATTAAATAAAATATTTGAAACAATAATAATAATATTGAATTAATCAAAATATTTCCCTCACCACACAACAAGAACAATTTAAAAGAAGTGACAGCCGCGCCAAAAAAAAGAAAAAACATCCGCGGATGTGTCAAATAGTTTTGATTCGTGCAAACACCCTCTAGCGATTCGTGCAATGTCAAGTAAAACATATCACGCGACTTGCACCGATAATTTTTCTAGGTTCGTGCAAAACGATTTGCGCAAATTTTTAGGCTTATTGCAAAAATTGTTCATGCATTGCACGAACGTACAGTCGTACGATTTTAGCCTTACTCTTATGGACTAAAATTGAATAGTTTTTTGTTCTTCTTTTATCTTTTTTTTTTAAACCTTTTTTTAAGGCTTATTTTCCCATTTTAATTTGATCAAAAATTTGTGCAGACTTTTTTCTCCATTAAGTTTCAAAGAAGATTTTAAAAACCTGAAATTTAATTTATGTTTATTTAAAAATAATTTGGTCTCAAATTTTTTTTCCTTTTCGCCAAAATTTTAAAGCTTTGTGGAAACTACCTATTTTTACTTTAGGATTTAATTTGGATATTTTTTTTAATGTTTGTTCTTGTTTTTAGTTTTTATTTTGTACACATAGGCGGCTACCTTAAATAATTGATTATAAAATAAAAGAATTTTTTTGCAGACTTTATTGTTAAATATTTTGTGCACTCCATTTTCCATTTTTAATTTTAATCAAATTTTTGTAGACTTTTATTCTTTACTAAAAAATTTTTTTCACGACAATGTCTTCTGAATTTCAGTTCAAAGCCGTATTTTATTATGTTAATTTTTGTGGAGACTAACTATTTCTACTTTAAATTTTTTTTACCTCCTTTTTGAAAGCTCTTTTCTCCAATAAACAAATTTTCTTGCAGAATTTTTCTTGGAAGCACATTTTGCAATTTTAATTTAGTCAAATTTTTCTCCTTGAAAATTTTAATTTTTTTGGAGATTAGTGTCACCAGATTTGAATTAATTTAGAAAAGTTTTGTGTAGAAATTTTTGATTTTTTTTTTTTGTGAAAACCTATTCGAACTTTAATTTTAACGAATTTTTGTTCTTTTTGTGGTGACCATTATCTCCAAATTTGGCTTGAGTTAAACGATTTTGTTTTGGATACATTTATCCCATTTTGGAGGCATTTTTCAATTTTCTTTTGCAATAAAAACAATTTGCCTATGGTCCATTGAGGATATTGAATTTTTCTCTGGAGACAACCTTTACCAGGTTAGGCTTAAATCGAAAGATTTTATTTGTAGACTTTTTTTTATTTTTGGGAAGTTATTCATTTATTTTTTGAAAAAAAACATTTAATGCAATTTTAATTATAACAAACTTTTGTAGGCCCCTTTTTCCTCTTGTAAATTTTTTTTTAAAACAAATAATTTTTTTTATAAATGTTTTTTCAATCAGAATTTAACTTAAATATAAATAATTTCTTTTCAAATTTCCTTCTCCTTTTTTTTGTTAACTAACATATGTTAATTTTTTGTGGAGACTTTTCCATAGTTTTGGACAAAAATTGGATAGTTTTTGATTTAATAGGTTTTTTCCTAAGTTTTTTTTACAGAATAATCATTTTCTAAATAAATTTTTATGATATTAATATTTTGTAGAATTTTTAATCCCTCTGAAAGTTTTAATTTTTTTTGGACGCCAAATTTGGTCTAAATTGAAAGGTGTTAAAATTGTTTAGTAGACATTTTTCCTAAAGTTTTTTCTATCGAAATTATAAATTAAGGTTTTGAGAAAATTTAAACAAATTTTCCTTCTTGTTGGCAATTTATTCTTAATTTTTTGGAGACCACCATTTCCACCTCTGGCTTATGAGTTTAATAGTTATTTTGTGGAGATATTTTTTCTTTTTTTTTAAAATTTGATTGTTTTTTCTGAGTGATTTTTTTCAGTTAGTCCTTAAATAAAAATACTTTATTTTTTGATTTTGTTCGGCTTTGCGGCATTTCATATTTTTTTTGGAGACCGTCTTTTTTAAATTCGGCTTTAATCAAAAGAATTTTTTTTTGATACAATACTTTACAAAAAAGACTTAACTCAAAAATAATGTTTGCAATTGTTAATTTACAAATTTTTCAAGAGTAAACAAAATCAGATTTAGTTGGTTTCAGTTGGATTTTTTTTTGTAGACTTTTTTATAAAAAAATTGTTTATTAAGTTTTTAAGAAAATATTTTCCAATTTCAATTTAGTTTTAACAAATTTTTCTTTTGTCTTTTTTATCATACTTGAATTAAATTAGGTTTTCTTAATCGTTTCCTTAGAGAATAAAGTTTTTACAATATTTCTGAAAAAATTTGGAAAAATCTGAACATTGTAGAATTTTAACAATATTTTTTCAACAAACATTTTCTTTTTTTATTCTTTTAGGAGTTTTTTTATATATGTTAATGCAATATTTCTCCTTAAAATTAGATAATTTATGAAAGTAGTTAGAAAAAGCATAAATTTTTTATACAAATTATGAGAATATAATTCTTCTAAAACAGGCAAAGCCTCATTTTATGATTATTTCATATTTTGAATAGGCACTTAATTGTTAAGCTATTTTGTACTCCTTAATAATATGCACTTGATAAAAATATCAAGTGATTTTTTGTTGTTGTAATTCTACATTTTTATGAAAATAAATTCATTTGGGTTAAAAAGTAGCCGACGGTACATGTTTCTCTTTGCGCAGTGTCCGTAAAAAGAGTCCATTTTTCCAAATTTCGTTTTTTATGTATTTTTTTCTTCAATATTTTTTAATTCATACTTTTTAGTATTTTGTTTTTGAAAATCATTAAATTTTGAGATCCATTTTATATTTTTTTTTCTATTTAAAAAAAACTAACAAAAATTTTGATCAAACCTATTGAAAAAAATGAAAAAATAAAAATAAATCCTTTTTAGCAAAAAATAATTTTACCATAAATTTTTCGATTAATTTCCTCAACAAAAAAATCATGAACTCCAAATCACTATGATTCGCAGGGCGTGTACTTGTTAAATTGTTTTTAATTTTGTTTAAGACTTTCATGAAAGTCTCAAGGAAGTGAACGGAAAATTTTTTGTCTTATTTTTTGAAAGCTAACAAATATCGAACAATTTGCAAATGCACCAAAAAAGGAGAATAAAAACGAAGCCTCAAACGTCAAAAATAAACGCCAAAGGAAAATTACCACGAAATCCTTTTACTTTAAATCAATTTACTAACCCGTAAAAAGGGTGTAATTTTGCATGGAATTGAATTTTCTTCTATGAATTTTTTTTTTGCCATTTTAGATTAATTTGTATGATAGTTTCGGCAAAATGTATAAAAAATTTCATAAAAAAGAGAGTTTCATTTACCACCCCCCCCCCCTTCCAATTACGTAAAAAACGAGAGACGTAAATTTCCTTCCAAGTGACGTGTCTGGAAAAAAGCTAGAAAAAAATGTACAAAAAAAATTGTTCGTAATTTTCCCATGTTGGACGTGTTTGATTGCTTTTCTAGTGCCTATTATCGGATTGAATTTTCATGCCTTAAATGCACGTGCACACATGAATTGTAGACGGCCAAACCGAGTGAATCGAATCCTTCGAAGGAACAAAAAAGCAAAGAGAACAAACATTAACAACTGCACCGACAAAACGAAGAAACGAAGAAACGAAGAAATTATCCAAAATAGATTTGCTCAGTCGTCATGGAAGACCGTCTTTGGTGGTGGCTTTCGATCAAAACGTGAATTATTATACGTGTTCTATTTAATCCCCAACAACTGTTCTTGTCTTATCATTTTCGATTTTTGTTGCGCTTTTGATTGTTATCAATGAGATTTGCAAAATACCCTACTAGCCCAGCGTACACCCTTCACATCCTATACCCTACACCCCTACAACTCTACCCTACATACTATCGATACTCTCTAGGGTTGATTAGGGGATGTTATATGCACGACCGTGTATACTGCGTATGTTGTCAGTTGTTGTCTTAATGGCGGATCTACAAGTAAGTATGGTGGGAGAAAAAATAACCAATATTCACAAAAATTGAACCTAAAATGGTAAGGGTGAACAGAGCAAGGGGTTGGCGGAGGAAATATTTACAAGAAAAATGAGCAATCGGTTCATTATCGTTATAATAACCCAATAAGAATAAAAATCAATCGCATTTTAAATCGAAAATTTACTTTAAAAAAAAACACACATTGCCAAAGAATCGAAAGTAGGGGTCCTTACTTTTGACATGTGCCCTGAGAGGGTCCATACTTTGTCGAACGTCACTGTAATTATGGAATTTTTTTTTTTTTTTAAGGTATTATTTACCGCGAAATATTTTTCTTTAAATTTTTTTTTTGTTAAAGGTAAACATTTTTTTTCATGGCCTATCCGAAATAGGAACCCCACAATTTAGTTAATTTTATTTGTTTTTTTTCTTTCTAAATTTTATTTCTTGTCAAAAAAAAATAATTTCAAAAAAGGCGGCAAGTTTTAATCTGTTCACATTAGAACCTCCCTTCCTCCCCTCTCCCTTTCACTGATTTGTCAAGAATCGGAAAAAAAGAAAACTATTTTTATAGTCGGTCCAGTTTTTGAAGAGCAAAATAATTTTTTTTTCTCTTATCAAAAAAATAATGACCCACCGCCACTGCACATTTCGTTTTGACTAAAATCCAGATTGCCGACGGTTACACTATTCGTCAAAAGGAAACGTCTTCCAACACTGTATTTGACTGGTTTTTTTTTTAAAAAGCAAAATTTTCTATCAAACCATTAAAAAAAACCGCCCCAACTTAAAGAGGGTAGCCTAAATTTTTTGGACGAAATACAAAAATTCAATTTTTTCCAAAGCGCAAAAACAAAACAAAAAAATTGGAAAAAATTCTTTTCTTTACGACACCAACTGTGAATAGCGACGGCAAAAAAATTTTTGTTCACCAAATTTTGATTTGCCGACGCCAATAAAGTCCGTCGGCAAATTTTTATCAACCAACAACTTTTATGCCATTTTTACAAAATTATCTTCCAGAAAATAACAATTAAAAATATTTCTTTGGTTTTAATTAGAAAATTACGAAAATCATAAGGGGATTTTTGCTCTTTTTTATTTTCTTTGCATTTTATAATTAAAATATTAACAAAAATTTAAGAAAAAAATTATTTGTTTTTTAAATTCTTTTTACTAAACGTGAGAAAAGAAAACGAATACAGTTCATTATGGCAACACTTTGGAATTGAAATAATTTAGAAGAAAATTGATGGAGATAGCCGCTCAGAACGTGATAGGAGTGAGGAGAGTAGAAGCGAATTTTGTTGCAATTTTTCTAGTGAAAAAGAATGGAATGGAAACTAATGAGAATGAGAGGAGCACGGACGAGTCAAAAGTTATGATGAGCGGACGAGTGAGTAGAAATCGAATTGAACTCAATCAGAGGAAAAGAAATAGAAACAAATCAGAATGAATAGAGTAAGCTGGGATGAGAATTGAGAATAGAATGGACCGAGTAGGAATAGAACAGAATCCAATTAAGAGTAAGTAATTAGAACCGAGTGAGAAGAGAAGCGACCGATCGATACAAGAACCAATAAAAATGAGGAACAGAGATGAAAAAAAAGAACAATTTTATTGGGAAAATGATGGAAACATGAAGCGAGCAAGAGAAAAGGAGAAAAAGTCGAAGGGAAAAATTAATCGATGAATTTTCTTTGAAAAGAAAAACAAGAAAAATTATCGAAAAAAGGTTTATTTTCTTATTTTGGTTAAATTTCAAGGCAATTTTTCCGGAGGACATTTTTTTAAACTTCAAATAATTTTTTTCTTTTTACAGCAACACCTACGCCTTCTCTTAAACCCTACCAGCCATAATATTAAAGACTTTTTGAGTTGCTATTGTAATTTTCATGGCATTTTCTGAAAATGCTTTTCGGGGATTTTTTTTTGAAAATTTAAGAAAATTAATTTTTGTTTTTTTTTGGTTTTGATTTTAGGCTTTTTCTCTCTTTCGACTATTTTTTGGTGTTTATTGGTCTCTTTTTTGGACTATTTTTTTTTTTTTTCGAAAAACAAAATTTTTCTTATGTTTTTGGTATTTGAAAAACAAATATGTTTTTTGGGGGAACATTTTCGATTTGCCAAAAAAATATTCGTTTTTTTTCTTTTTTAAAGCGATGGGGAAGATTAAGGGGAAAATGAGTGAGTACTTTTAGCTGAAAAACAATTTTTTAAGCCGGAAAACACTGGTTTTTTTTTGATTTGTATTGTTTTTTTCCCCAAATTTTGGAAAATAATCTCCAAAAAATGAAACGCTTTCTGTGAGTTTTGATATGTTTTTTTTTTTGGGAACTTTGCTTTAATAATTTTCTTAAGAATTGTTTTTGATTTATTTTGGTTTTACTTAGAAAAAGAAAATTTAAAAACCATTTTTTAAAATTAAGCATTTATTTCTCCATATCAAAAGATACCAAACAACAATTTACAATAACAAAAAAAGAAGTCTGACTAAAATTATTATAACGTTAATCAACGTTACCATATAACAGAATATTTTAGTAATTTTCTTGTTTTTTCTTTTTTTGCACAATTTTTAGGGTTAACAAAAATTTTAGTTCCAAAATCCTTTTCTTTAGGGTTAAGAATATTTGGGGTTTTTTTTTAATTAAAAAATTCCTAATACTGACAAAAAGGGAAAAATTTTGTTTAATTTTACAATAAAAATCATCACATCATTAGAGAATGAGAATTTTTTGATTTTTTGCGGACGCAAGTTATGGCTTTCATGAGAGAGGCATTACAAGGTCTATTTTAAGGGTGCCTCATTCTAAGACAGACAAAATTTGATTCCTTTATTTTGAAGAATTTTTCTGCAAATACAACATTTTTTTTGGTATTTAAGAATTTCAATATAATTTTTTTTTACAATTTAGCGGAAGCAACAACTTTTTTGTTCCGGCTTAGATTTAGTATACCAAAACTCTAAGCCTGCGTCAAGATAATTTTACACTTTCATTCTTTCAGTTTTTGATCAGTAAAATTATATATTTTCTTATTATCAATTTTTTATGTTAATTTAGTTTCCTATTCTTATTTAAACAAAATAAATTTCTTCTTATTAGCTCAGACTCAAAGGTAATATGAGTAAAACAAAAAAAACAGTGAAACAAACACCCTCCACCCTTTTGTGGAATAATTAAATTGTTTTTATAGTTAAGAAAAAAATGTCCGATTTCGTAGATCCTTTAATTAGGTTTTATCCTAAAAACAAAAGCCAAAAAGAATTTTGAACGAAGAAAACTTTTTCTTAAATCAAAAATAAAAAATATTCCCAATGTTTTCTTTGATTTTTCTTTATTTCTTAAATGATTTTTTGTTAATTTTTTTTTTTAAGGATAATTTATTTTTATATTTTATTTTTAAGGATTAGTAGTAAATCTGAAATAAGAGTTATTATTATTCGAAAGAAAATTATTGTTTAAATGAAAAGTTCATCCGACTGCCTATGCAATTTTAATTCTCAGTCGAATTTGGGAAAAAGTTTTGTTTATTTTTTATGTTTTTATTTTTAATTTTTTTTTTTTAAATATTTATAATAACAAAATTATTTTTTTTTCTTTTCAAAAAGTTTTTTATTTTTAAGTAATTTTTATAGAAAAAAATCATAATTTTTGTTTGTGTGTTAATTGCGAGAATGTCTGCGTTTTAATCAACTTTTTGTGTCCACTATTTTTTTTAACAACACCCCCCTTCCCCCACTTTTAGACAGTTTAGGAAAATCACATTCTTTATTTGTATTTTTCTGCATAAAGTTTGGCCATTTTCAAAGTGTATTTTAAAAAAATATATTTTTGTCAAAATAAGATGTTCTTGATAGTATGTATAAGGGAAATTTATCATTTAAAAGGGAAATTTATTATTTTCGTAAATTTGCATATTTTTTTATAACAAAAACCGTCGCTTAAAAGTAAGTATTGATAAAACTGCAAATTATTTTCGTCAAAAAGGGAATTTTTTTGTAAAAGGAAAATTTTTTTCTCAAAATAAGATATTTTTCTGTTGTTAAATAAAATTCCCTTTTTTATTCTATTATATAATAAAAAATCCTTTAAAACACACAACTTATAAAAAAGGAAAATTTCCCTATTAGCTAAAAGTAAATTTTTTTTTGGGGACAGAAAAGAGATATTTTGACTTAAAGAGGGTATTTAATTATGTTTAAGGAAATTTAATTTTTTTTTAATGGAACAAGAATACTTTAAAAAAAAAATATTTTTAAAAATACGAATAGTTTTTGATAAAACAGGAATTTTCCCTTTTAAGAAGGAAATTTATTCTTTTGAAAGCAAATATTTTTGGTTCTTTTGTATTAGAAAAATAATTTTTTGAAATAAGTTTTATGAAAACATAAATTGTTGCTGAGGCAAAAGATACAGTTTTTTTTTTGGAAGAGAAATTTTTCCTTTAAAAGGGGAAATTTATTTAATTTTGCAAAAATTATAGTTTTTATTCTTTTGTGCTATAAAAACTATTTCTTAAAATAATTATTTAGAAAAATTGCAAATTATTTGGAACAGGGAAAAGGGATTTTTTTAGTAAAGGAAAGGAAATTTTTGTTTGTGAGAGGAACTATTTTTGTTTCTTTTATGTAATAAAAAACATTTATTGAAAAAGAAGTATTTATTAAAAAGTGTTTTTTTTTTAAGAAGGGAATTTTTCCTTTGGTGAGGATGGGGAGAATTTGTTTGTTTTGTAAATGAAATATTTTTCATTCTTTTGTGTAACAGACATTATTCCTTAAAAAAAATTTATGAGAGTGCATATTATTTGGAACACAAATGGAATTTATTTAAGGAAGGGAAATTATTCCTTGCTAGGCGGGGAGGGGAGGGGGCGGTTAATATTTTTTTTTGCACAGAAAATATTTTTGAAAACAAATATCATCAAATTTTGCTTTATAAGAATTCATTATTAAAAAAAAACAAATTGATGTTGTGACAAAAGTAAAATTTTTTTTTGAGAAGGAAATTTTTATTTTAAAAAGGGAAATTTTAATTTATGTTTTACAAAAAAATATAGTTTTTATTCTTTTGTGCTAGAAACACTATTTCTTAAAATAATTATTTAGAAAAATTGCAAATTATTTGGTTTAAAGGGGATGTTTTTAGGAAAGGAAATTTTCTCTTTTAGAGGGGAAATTTACTATTTTTGCAAAAGAAATATTGTTTATTCTTTTGCATAGCCAAATTATCCTTTCAAAAAGAGTTTATGAATGTGCATATTATTTTGGACATACTATAAATAGAATTTTTTTAAGGAAGCGTAATTATTCATTGGTGGACCATGGATCGGCGGGGGTGGAGAGGGGGGGAGTTGGTTAAGTCCCTTTGTTTTGCAAATAAAATATTGTATTATTCAAATAATTTTTAGAAGAAGTCTTTATAAAAATACAAATTGTTGTTTCGGCAAGGAATAACATTTTTTTTGAAAAAAACGGAACTTTTTCTTTAGGAGGGAAAATTTATTTCTTAAAAAAAATACATATTTTTTGTTCGTTTGTATAAGAAAAATATTCCTTAATAAATAGCTTATAAAAATTCAAATTGTTTAGGCTAAAAGAGGATTTTTTTAAAAAGGGAAATTTTTACTTAGCAAAGGAAATTAATTTTGATTTATAATTTAAAATTTATGATATAAAAAATTATTCCTCAAAAGAAGTATTGTTGAAAATTCAAATTGTTTTAGACAAAGAAGTAAATTTTTGTTAGTTGGCAAAGAACATTTTTTTGTTTTTGTCCTTTGAAGGAGAATTCCTTTCTTAAAAATACATATTTTGTTAAAGAAAAACAAAGAGAATACAAAATATTCCACTAAAACGTAAATTTCTAATATGAAAATTTTATTGTTAAAAAATAGAATCATTTCCAATAAAGGAGGAAATTTTTCTATGCATAAAGAAATTTTCTTTTTTTAAGTATAAAATGAAAAAGGAAATAATTTTGTTAGCTTTTTGTACAAATCAGAAAAGTTTTTCATTGGAAATGAGAGCAGATTTTTTTTTGTTTTTAAATTCAAAGAAAATTTTTTTTTTAAAAATTGGAAATTATTGTCGATTAAAAAAAAAAAGGAGATTTTTATAGTTTTTTTTCAAGAATTGAACAAATGCCTTTATTTGCTATGAAAATTTCCCATAAATCTGTACAATTTATAATGAATTTTTTTTTTGATATTTAAAAGTAAAAATTTCCTTTGAAATTGATTTTTTGTTAAAAATGCTGAAAAAATGGGAAATTTTTTCTGTTTGAATTTTTTTTTGGAAAATAGTTATTGTTTCAACGAAATCGGATTAATTTTTTCGTGAAACGGAATATTTCTTATACAAAAAGGATTGTTTCCAAATGAAAATATACCAAATGACAAGTAACGATACTGTTGGGTTCTTAAATTTTTTAAACATTGTTGTTGGGTCCAACTTTTTGTAATCTATTCGATATTGCATTCATGTCTGGTACAGTCAACTCAGTATTGTTCATTTCCTAGACAAATTATATTTAATGTCCTTTCGGAAAATGGCTCGAAACGAGTATTAAGAAAATATCCTAGAAAAACTGTTCAAAAGATATGCGCAATATTGGCCAAGTAAAATCGGTTTTAGTAAAAACTAACCAAAATCGACTGATTTTTTAAAAAAGAAAAAGAAAATTTAAATTCAGTATTTAAAAAAATTATTAAAAAAAACCATAATTTTAATGGCAGTCTTAACACAATTTCCTTCATTAAGGTCTTACACATTTTAATGAATTTTTTTCTTTTCTAAAATATTTTTTCCAATACAAATTTAATGGTAAGTTTTAAGCTCTTTTCCTACTCATTAAGTTTTTTTCTTTGATTATTAGTTAAGACCCTAAGCCGTTTTCGTTTCGATGATAATCGATAATCAATAATCAAGACCTCGAATTAATATATCAAATCAACAATTTATCGATGGAAATTTTCAAATTACCGTAAAAACAGACGAAACTATACAAAATATTTATCGTCCATCAAATTGAAATTGGCTCAAAATATGGCGAATGGGAAAAAAAATATTCACAATCAATAAATTTCCGTGCTTTATTAATTGTATTATTAGTGAGGTCCAAAACAAAAATTTACATAATTAATTAGGTTTTATCTTATATCAAGAATTTTTCATCATTTCAAATTTATTTGCATATGAATCGGATGAGAGCGTATTTAATATTTAGTGTTTTTTTTTTGTTCAGTAGTGATTCATAAATTGGAGTTGTGGTCTTAGGAAGGAAAAAAAAAACAACAATAACAAAAGAAATCAAGACTATAATTATAATCTATTCAGAAAAGAATGGATCGTCTTAATAAGAGGTAAACCTCAATCGAATTATAATAGAAAAAAGAGTTTTCAATTTGAGAGAATTTTCCTGAACGTTGTAGGTCAAGACCCTAATTTTAGATCAACAATTGATAACCTAAAAATATGTTATTTAGAAAATTCTGAAATTTATATGATATTGCGAACAGAAAAATAATGAACTTTGGCTTTGGTATTGGATGACTAAGAAAGGGAATTATTCACTACCGACTCTCCAATAATGCTTAGCATCCTGTTTGAGGTCCTATTAGCCGTTTAGTCAATTTCTATAGTAACTACAATTTTTTTCTATTATCATTTTGAGTTTTATTTCTTTAATAGAATCATAGAAAAAGTTATAAATTACAGAAAATTTATTGTAGAGTCTGAAAATTGAACAAATTATATTTTAAGACCTTTTAAGGGTTAAAGATAATTTATTGTTTCAATGTCCAATAGTTGTTTTTATTTTTCCTTTTTAAAATAAATTTAAAATAGCAAAATTAATAAGCTAATATTTTGACAATGAAAATGAACTCGTGTTAAGGTCCTAACTAATCATAAAATTATTAATCGTAATAGTAACGATGAAACGTTAAAAGCAAATCAATACAAAAGAATAAAATTCGTATAGTAAAAGGTATTCATTTGGAAATAAATTTTTTGTGGTCCGAATTTCATGGGTCCTAATAAGGAGTAATTATGACCAATATCACCACAGGAATAAAAATGCATAGACTTTTTTTTAGAACTCGTTTAAATTTACAAAAAAAAATTAATTTTGAAACATTTTTTTTCAGGGTCCTACAGTTCATTTTAGTACCTTTTTAAGACCCATAAAATAATCAAAATATCTTCCGGTTAACTTAATAATGCAATAAATTATGCCAAAATATTTATTTGAATTTTCATCGGTAAATGGAACAAGTTTTTTTTAGGATCGCAAAATAATATGTGTATGGTCTTAAATATAATTTAACGGTTACGAGTAAATATTTATTTAAGGTTTAATAATTTTATTAGTTTTTAGAAGTAGAACTTAGTAGACATTTTATTAGTAAATATCAGAAGTAGAACTTAGCTAATGGATAATTTAGGTACTATAGAAATTACTACTTATTTGAAGGTCCGTACCGAAAAATTGCTTAAATAAATGAGGTCCTAGCTTTGAAAAAGTTTCCAATCCCCATTTTAATATAGAAATTTCCATTTTATTTAAACAAAATGAACAGTATTTAGTGGATGAATCTCTATTCCTGTAATATTAGATGATCTATTTAGGGTCCTAATTGTAAACAATGCCTAAAAATGATCGTAAACAGTACAGAATTGAATTCAAATTTGAAAAGATCAATTATTTTTTCTAAAATTAAATCTGCCATAAATATTATAAAATTTTATGGGTCATAATTAAAAATTGGTTTGGGGTCCCAATTAATAAAAGTTGATAAAGCAAAATTTAACTATATAAAAATGAATAATTATCGTGTAATAACTGACAAAACGACCAATTCTACTATTAAATCCATTTAGGGGTCCTAATGAAAATAATTTCTTCAATTAACAGCAAAATATACAAAATTGAATTTAAATATTTAAAAATTTTTTTTTTATTAAATTAAACCTTCCTTAAATACTGCCCAGCTTTATAGGTCATAATCAAAAATTTATCATAAATAAATATGAGGTCCTATTTGATAGAATCTCATAAAGAGAAAAATACTAAAAATACGATTTAATTTATCCAAAAATGAACAATTATAATAGGGATGATGATAATTTATAGTCTGTGACCTTCAATGTTCCTAACTAAATAGATTCATCTGCTCAAAATAATAAAGAAAATTTTCAGAATTGAATTTAAATTGAAGAAAAAAAAATCATTTAAAATATATGGTATGAAGAGGTCATTACTAAAAGAAGCTCGAAAATGTGAGGTTCCGCTTCGTAAAATTTTATTAGTAAATAAAATTAGACTGAATTTATACAAAAGCGAAGAATAGTCGACAATTTGTTTCATTCATCGATTTTGGGTCCTAAACACGATTAGTCGAACTTTTGAGGTTATTACCGAAAATTGGACAAAAATATAAAGTTCCAGTTAGTAAAAGCCCATAAGGAAAAATCTAAATCGAATTCAAAGAAATACGAACAATATTCGACGATATGTGTTACTAATCGTTTTAGGGTTCTACTCAAAATTGTAGATGAAGTCCGTCGTCGTTATCGTTATTGTCATCACCATCCTGACTGCATCTTTTTACAATTAGTTCCGTGCCTATAAAAATTTCATAAACTATCCAAACCGAAAACCATATTTACTCCCATCGCCACCATCATTTCGACTAAGAATATCTTCATTGTTAATGTCTTCATAATCACCGCCACCATGTGATCATCATCGTCATCGTCATCGTCTTCTTCTTATTCTTCTTCTTCTTCTTTAAAGTTTCTTTCTTCGTTTTTATCTCAAGAAAAAATTTTAAAAAAAATTTATTTCCTTTTAACACGAAGCGCACAAACATTTTAATCTGGGCTCTTCATTTCTCTTTTCGAGTATAAATCTTCACTAAACCATATCATAACATCGATTTTTTGAATAATGTTTTTTTTTTCTTCTTTCTAGATACAATTTTCTAAGATTTCCAACAACTTCTTAGCTGATCAATTTTGTTTTTCATTTTCTTGTATTCTTTTTTTAATCTGTTTTAAAAAAACTTGTGAAGATAACATAAAATCTCATCGCCAATACACAATAGCAAATTAATTTTCTTTCTTTCTTTATTATTATTATTATTATTATTATTATTAGTATTAGGATTTTTTTTTTGTCTCGGCCATTTTCAATATAAAAATTCTATTCACAATTTAAAATTCAAAATATTACCGAATATAAATTCGAATTGAAATTCAAATTCGACTGGGAAGAATTGAAAGAATTCGATTTGATTTGACAGCACGACCTGTTTTGGGTTGCACACTGTCGAAAATGCAATTTTAATCATTTACACGTCGGTAGCCCTCTTCCCTTTGCCCAAAATTCATTTGACTTTTTTTCCATCTTTTTCTTGTCAACAAATTCCCATTTTTTTTTGTGTGTTGGTTAGTTTTTTCCTCTCTTCTTCTCTTTGAGGTGACAGCTTTGTTTCTTCTTCTTCTTTTTAGACTTTTCTGTGTTTCACGCAAACTAGTTGTTCTGGCTTAGAGAATTTTTCGATATTATTTTTGTCTTCTTCTTTTCTTTTTTTTCGGACACATTCTTTTCACCTAATTTGAAATTTTTCATAATTTTTGTGGTTTTTTTTTGTTTTTTTAGTGTGCTTCCTTAAAAAAAAACCCCAAAAAAAATAAAAGACGAAATCCAATTCACATTGTTTATGGTCTCATTTAGCGCATGTATTTTGACACTAAACAAAATACAAAATTAATTATTTTCTTCTCTCCGCCTCTGTCATTCTCGCCTTACTTCAAATTTCCTGCTCATTATTAATTTTTGGATCAAATTTAATTTTTCAGAAGAAGAACAAAATATGAAAAACTGACAAAATATCAAATTTATAATCATCTTCGTTCTATTTGCGTTGATTTTCCCATCTCATAACAAGCAAACCATTTAATATATTATTAATTATTGAACATTTGTGTCAAACATTCCAGCAGGGGGCGTTGAATCGAGGAAACTTATTAAAAACACGAAAAAAAAATGAAGAATTTAATGTTTTCTTATTGTTTTTATTCATTACTGCAATCCCCCCTTCCCCTTGCTGCAGCATGACTTCTGTTGAGAATCTCGTCAGAGGTGACCACATAACGATACCAGCGACAATAATAATAACAGTGACAACAGCAATAATTACAAATGACACAACACGTTTTTATTCAATTAGAAATTCTCTCGTGTAAACTCTCTCTTTCTCTCTCACACACACACAAAAACACACAGGAACTGTGCATAAATTATTGTAGAATATCGGCTATGATTTTTATTCTTATTGGTTCTCATCTCTGTACCCCACCACCTCTCCTAGGGTAATTTTTGTTTTTTCATGTTGCAATTGGGCTGGTGTTTTCATGCTGCTAACAATTTTAATGAAATCACATTTTGTACTGTGTTTTTTTTATGCTGATTTTTTTAAAATTAATTTATAAAAATAAAATTGCTCATTCTACCTCCCTCTCTTAATTATTGATTTTTCTTTTATTTTTGTTCATATTGATTTTCTTCCATTTAGAAAACAATTATTATAATTTCATTTTAGTAATAAAGTCAAGAAAAAGAAATTATGAAGAAAATGCCGTCGGTGTATTTTCATAAATTGCAAAAAACGGACACTTTTTCTATAAAAAAAAAGCAAATTTAAAAGATTTTCATAAAAACAATAATGAATCGACAATTTAATAAAATTATTTAAAAAATTAGAAAAATTAGAAAAATTGGAAAAATTGAAAAAATTGGAAAAATTGGAAAAATTGGAAAAATTGGAAAAATTGGAAAAATTGGAAAAATTGGAAAAATTGGAAAAATTGGAAAAATTGGAAAAATTGGAAAAATTGGAAAAATTGGAAAAATTGGAAAAATTGGAAAAATTGGAAAAATTGGAAAAATTGGAAAAATTGGAAAAATTGGAAAAATTGGAAAAATTGGAAAAATTGGAAAAATTGGAAAAATTGGAAAAATTGGAAAAATTGGAAAAATTGGAAAAATTGGAAAAATTGGAAAAATTGGAAAAATTGGAAAAATTGGAAAAATTGGAAAAATTGGAAAAATTGGAAAAATTGGAAAAATTGGAAAAATTGGAAAAATTGGAAAAATTGGAAAAATTGGAAAAATTGGAAAAATTGGAAAAATTGGAAAAATTGGAAAAATTGGAAAAATTGGAAAAATTGGAAAAATTGGAAAAATTGGAAAAATTGGAAAAATTGGAAAAATTGGAAAAATTGGAAAAATTGGAAAAATTGGAAAAATTGGAAAAATTGGAAAAATTGGAAAAATTGGAAAAATTGGAAAAATTGGAAAAATTGGAAAAATTGGAAAAATTGGAAAAATTGGGAAAATTGGGAAAATTGGAAAAATTGGAAAAATTGGAAAAATTGGAAAAATTGGAAAAATTGGAAAAATTGGAAAAATTGGAAAAATGGAAAAATTGGAAAAATGGAAAAATTGGAAAAATTGGAAAAATTGGAAAAATTGGAAAAATTGGAAAAATTGGAAAAATTGGAAAAATTGGAAAAATTGGAAAAATTGGGAAAATTGGGAAAATTTCTGTTATTTTTTCTCTCAATTTGAAAGGTTTTCTTATTGTTTTTTTCTCTACTTTTTCTCTTCTCTCTTGACAAGCGCAAAAAGTACCGAAAAAATTCTCGAGAAATTTGAAAAATTTCTGGAAAAATTAAAAAGTTTGAAAAATTTTCTGGAAAAAAACTGAAAAATTTAAAAAATTTGAAAAAGGTTTGGGAAAATTTCTGGAAAAACTGAAAAATTTCTGTAAAATTTTTGAAAAACGTCAGAAAAAATTAGAAAAATTTGGAAAATTTCTGGAAAAATTTGAAGTTTGAAAAAATTTCTGGAAAACTGAAAAGTTTCTGAAAAAATTGAAAAACTTCTGGAAAAATTGAAAAATTTCTGTAAAATTTTTGAAAAATTTCAGGAAAAATTAGAAAAACTACCAGAAAAATAATGAAAAAATTTGTAGTTTCAAAAAAAACTCGATTTCCTTCTTTTCAATATTGGTCCTTTTTGCTTTTTTTATAAACTTTATAAAAATTGGTATTATTTTTTCTCCTTTTTTTTGGAATAATTTAAAAGGTTTAAATTGATTTCCTTGTCAATTTTCATCCCCAAAATTTTCATGCTTGTATGCGTTTGTGTGGGTTTAGTGGGACTGCTTTTCGCTTTTGGTAATAATTTTTATTTTTCATTATTTTTTTGAATGTATTTGAGCGAGTTGCTGCCTATGACACACACACACACTCATGCAAAAAAAAAACCATTACTTCTGTGTATTAGTGAAATTTTAATGCAATTTTCAACAAAAAAATTATGAAGGTTAGTTTTTCGAATTTCTTGTAAATATTAACTTTTGTATTTCGACTTGCATTGTATTTTGGGCAGTTTTACTTTTGATTATTATTTGCCTCTCTTGCCTCTTAATTTTGCATTTTTGTTTAATTAAAAATGAATCATTAAATAAACTTTATTAACAACAAAACAAACTGACCTCAAAATTCGATTCGAAACAAAAAAAAAATTCTTTTCCTTTTATTAAAAAAAATCGTTTTTTTTTCTCGATTTTAATTTCGAATTCATTTTGATTGTTAGTTTTTTGTTTGTTTGTTTTTTTTGCGCTATTTTGTTTGCTTATGAAAAATTAAATTAAATTAAATTAAATTTGAGGTTAGCGTAATTAGTTTGTTTTATTATTATCGAAAAAGGTAGGGTGAAAGGGGCTGTTGGGGTTTTGGTATTGGAATGGGGAGAGAGAGGGATTGGAAAATACAAAGTGAATTTTTGTTATGAAATATTTTGTTAAACTAATTTACATATTATTATTTATAAAATTTGATCTTATTTTTATTAATTTTTTTTTCTGTTATTTATTAGAAAATAAAGAAAAGTTTTTTTTTTGTTAATTTTTTTTTGAATTTAGAAGACTTTTTGGTAAATTGTTCAAAAGTTATTCCTTTTCGAAAATTTCGAAATTCAACTGTTTTTTTTTGGGAATATTTTTTTTATCTTTTGGCTCTCATTTTAATTTTTTCATCGTTTTGTGTTTGTTCCTTAATAAAAACAATTTTATTCGTTAGTTGCTATAGGTTGAAGGTTTAAATGTTGTTTTTTTCCAATTTTTAATGGAGTTTTTTACCCTTAAAATTATAGATGGAAAAAATAATTTAACCAAAAAGATTGAGAAGTTTTGTTTTAACGGAGACTCATCAAAATAGTACAGAGAAAACATTTTTTTTTTTTACAAAGAAAAGGAAATTGTGGAAAGAAACCAAAAGTTTCCCCTTTTTTAAGGGAAATAACACCGAAAATTTATAAAATTTAAGTCCAACTCCCGCTGGTGGGTATTAGAAATAGTTCGAATGCGATAAAGCCAATTTTTTAGAGTGGTTTATGAGGGTAATTTTGTTTTCTTAGTTGAATTTTTTGAATGTGAGAAGAGATGGAGACCTACCCTCCAATAAGGAGGACAGATTGACGCACTTTTTGGTGAAAAATCAAAACTGGGATAAAAGAAAAAAATTCACTTACCGCGATCCTCGTTGGAATCTTCGCTGGGTGGCCCCGGCATTGTTCTGGTGCTATTCATTAGCTGATGATGTGCTGAAGCGGCAACGGCTGCCGCCGCCGATGTTGCCTGTGCATTGGCATTTGCCATGGCGGCGCCCAATTCGCTTAGGCCAACGAGCGCCCCATGGGGACCGGACACCGATGACGCAACACCGCCACTACTGCCCGAGTGGCCACTTGACGATGGACCAAATCTAGGCCTGGTCAAAAATGGTCCGCCAAACACACCCGGCACACCGAACTGCAGGAACGGCGCCCATGGCGGGACACGTGCTCTTGGCGCCAATTGTGCCGCCGCCGCTGCATAAAGCTGCAAAGCCGGTTGCAGGCCAGATGCCGGTAAATTTGGCAATAGCCCTTGGTGCTCTAGCACCATTTTCACTTCCGTTTCCTGTATCGTTCGCCGTTCGTTTTCGTTTTGATTTTTCTTCAGGACTTTTTCCTGTTTATTTTGAAATTTTTTTTTTCAAATTCGTTTTGCTCTCGTCTCCGCACCTTTTCACCAAATCACTTTGCACACAAACCACAAACGATCACTTCTCTTATCCTCTTTTCTTACTTTTTCACTTTTCTCTTTTTCTAACTAAAAATTTCCCTCACACTTTTTCGCTATTTCGCCGATCTTTTTTTCCTCATTCTTCTCTTTTCTCTTCCTTTTCCTCTTCTATTTTCACTCGAAAATTCCGACTATTCTTTATTCTGATTGGCCGTGGACAAATTCTAATCAAGATTTAAATTTAATTAGACAAACGGTAATAAAAACTGACACGATCAAATCGAAAAAATTTAAGAAGAAAAATAAAATTAACGATAAAAAAATTCACACAAATTTTCCGGCGAAATTGAATTTTCTCTTCTCGCGTTCGCTGCACTTTTCTAGACCGGAAACGGATAAATTTTGATAATTTCTTTTCTTTAATTGTTTTTTTTTTTCTTCACAAAATTTTATTCAAAAATAAATTTTCTCTTTTGTTTTATATTTGGTGGAAATTTTTTAAATCAATCTCAACGTTAGCTCAGTTGAAATTCCATTTTAAAATGTATTTTTTTTTTGTTCAGTTGTTAACTTTTTTTAAATATTTTTACCATTAACGTTTTTTTTTCTCTCGATTTTTTATTTCATTAAAAACAAAATTAAAATTTCTTCCTGTTTTGTTATTGAAAAAAAAAAAGAAAAAAGAAAGCACCAAAAATAGGAGAATTTCGGTTATTCAAAATGTTCTTCTTTCCTCTCTAATTTTAAGTTGTCCCTTTTAAGAAAAATAATTTTTCTAATAAAAAACACGTGCTAATTAATGTCCTTTTATCAAAAAATTTCTACAATAGTTTTCCTCAAGAAAGTTCAAGTTTTTTCTTCGTTATTTTTCAAAACTGAAATTTTTACACGAATTTTTTTCTAATAATTTTTAGTAATTTTTAATATTTGCTTTTATTGTTGTTTTTTTTAATTAGTAATTAAATATAATTTAATAAGAGAGTAATAATATTTTTTGTGCATTTTTTATAAATAATTTGGAAAATATTTGAACATTTTCGTTTTATTTATTTTTCTAAAATTTTTTTTTTCAATTAAAAAAAATTCCATTTAGGATTGTTCTCATTTTGGAATTTTCCCGTAAAATTGCTTCAAATTCCGTTTCTAGGAATTTGTTAATTTTTGGCGATTTTAACAGTTTTCCTTAAAGTTTTTTCTTTTGAATTTCTTTAAAGTTTTCTTGCTTGTTTTTTTGCTGGAAACTTTTCAAAATTAAATGTCCTTCAAATTTTCTTCCGAATTTCCACAGAATTCTCTCTTTTTTAAGCACAGTAATTTCTCTTAAGCTTTTTTTTCTTCTTTTAAATCACAATTAATTAATTTTAAAATTTAATTATTTTCTATTTATGTTTTTCCTAAAAAAAAACAGATATGCACAATGATACTCGAAAATTCTTTATTAATTTTTTTTCAGATTCTCCTTTAAACTGACCTTAATCAATTGCTTACACTAAAAATTTTCTCACTAATTTTTCTTTTTTAAAAAAAAAAAAACCAAAACAAAATATTCTTTCTCTCTCATACATAAAACGAGACGAAACAAAGTTTATTTTTTGTTATATTTTGTCTGCCATAAATTAAACAAATCCCAAATAATTAAGGATATTCGTCTATTTTGAATATGAAAAATTTCCAAATAAAAAACTGAAAACATTTTTATTGGTTTCATTACGAAAAAAAAATTGTTCAAGTTCTTTTCTTAATCCCTTCTTAAACAGTTTTTTAAAATTTATTTTTCCATAAATTATTTATTTTTCCTTTCAAAATGACTTCTGATTAGTTTCTTTTAGTTTTTTTTTTGTATTATTTTTTTTTTAAATTTCTTCCTTTTTCTACAATAAAAAAAATTTACTCAGAGTGATTTTTTTGTTCTAAATAATTTTCATCCTCTCATTGAGGTCCATTTATTTTCCTGTACTTTAATTTGTATCCTTGTTGCTGTCATTAAGTTGTAAAAAAATTTTTTTCTTTTTAAGAATTTTTCCCAATTTTGTTAGCTAACATTAAAAAAAGAACAATTTTTTTTATTATTATTTTTAGTTAAGATAAAATTCAATTTTTTTTGGGTTTTTTTTATTATTTTTGGTTTGAAGATTTAATTTGAATTCTTGTTAAAAAAAAAAAAAAAAAAAACAAAAAACACAAGAAATATTCGAAAAATTTAACTAGAGAAGCAAAATTTCTTTAAAAAATTTCCATTTTTAAGGATATTTTCTCTTAAAGTTTATGATTTTTTTTTCTCGATTTGCCTTAATATTATTTGTGTAATTTCGATTTTTTTTAAGCCCTATTCCTTTTTTTACTAGAATTTCTACTAAAATAGCTACTGTTACGAATTTCCTTTTTTCTATTATTTTATTTTGTATAAAATCCTTTTGATCTCCTTTAATTTATGTCACCGAATCTTTTTGATCATCTTTTTTGTTTTAATTTTTGGTCTATTCGATTTTGTAAGTTTGAAAAAAATTTAATAAATATTCATTAAAAATTCGGTAGAAATTCACGCGAAATTTTAGCAGAAATTCACGCGAAATATTAGCAGAAATTCACCCGAAATTCGCTCATCTAAGAGGAAATTTTTTGATAAATTTGGTTTTTTCCTTTTTGGATTTTTTTATTTCCGAAACAAAGTAAAAATTAAAATTTTTAATCTAGAATTTTGTACACTTTATTTTAAAGCAAGAAAAAAAAATATGTTTGGTTTTTTCTTCTAATATTTTTCGTAAAAATTCACCCGAAATTTTAGCAGAAATTCACTCGAAATTTTAGTAGAAATTCATGTGAAATTTGCTCATTTTACCGGAAATTTTTTGATAAATTTTTTTAGTTTTTTTTTATTTTCTTATTTTCGAAACAAAGTAAAAATTAAAGTTTTTAATAACGAATTTTTTACACTTTATTTTAAAGCAAGAGAAAAAAATATGTTTCGTTTTTTCTTCTAATATTTTTCTTTAGGAAATTTTTAACCCAAAATTTTTGTTAAGGTAATTTTTTTTGTTGTTGAAATATTTTCTAAAAAGGTCAACCGCCGCCGCTAGGGTTTGTAATTTAAATAATTTCATTAAAAATGTTTTATTTTTATTGTACTTTTTTTTTAATTAATTATTCACAAATTTTGTTTTTCTGCTGTTATCAGTTTATGGATTTTAATTTAAAAAAAAAAATTAAATTGACCATTAAAGAAAATTGAAAAAAGAAAAATATTCGGGAAATTTTTTTTCTAATAGGCGACGGGGCCAAGCAAGGTTTACTTTGAAAGTTTTCCTTAAATTAAGAGGAAAAGAAAAAAACAATAAGTCCTGCAATTAATTTTTGGTTTGTTTTTTTTTTCTATAAAGAAACACAAAAAAAATCCATTAAATTATTCTTGTAAAATTTACGAATGACATTTTCGATCCCAAAAAAAAAATTAAATAAAACGATTAAAATTTAGCACAAATCATTAAAAATAATTATTTTCACACAACGAAAAGCGTCTTAAAAATTCTTTTCAAAAAATAAAGGCGTTCATAGAAAAAAACTTAAAAATATTAACTTGTGGTAAACCGGGGCGGGGGGTGGGGATAATCCACTGTCAAATGATAAAAATTTACTTCTTTTTGTTTGTTGTCACAAACATTTTTTTTGTATTGCTTTATTGGTAATTTATTAAGAGTACACCTTTTAAAAAAGACAATTCCCTTTTTTCCACTTTATCACAAAAACATATGGGAAATTTTAATAATTATAGTTTTCCACAACAACAACAACAACAACAAAAAATGACAAGACTAAATACTATAAGGACAACAACAACAATATCAAAAATTATTTAAAAAAACAAAAAAAATCAATTACCAATTGTCGTAAGCGATAACTGCCATAATAACAAACAAAAAAACCACCAAAATTCTCTTAATTATTCCCACCACTCGTTTAAGAATAAATACACTCCCCCCAAATCGATAATCAGTTAAATGAATTATCCTTTAAATACGATCTCATTGATTTCAATAAGAAATGGAATTTTTTATAATTTCCTAATTAAAAAATAATATTTTCTGTGCACATACACACTGGCACAGAGTTCAGATCCACACACCAACACGTCGAAACGTTCCATTTGTTGTGGGTCTGGAAAGGAGGGGGCGAGGATCTGGGGATGATATTTGTTTAGTTTTAATTTTTCTACGTTTTTATTCCTTTTCTGCTTTCGTTATTCGCATAGAAAAAATTTATTTAACTAACCACCACCACCACCACCATTTTTTAACATCACAATTTGCAAAAATTTCTTAATTATTTATTCAAAAAATGCTCACTTTTGTTATTTAATTGAATTTATTTTTTAATTCTTCGCCTTTTTTTACTCTCGTAATTTTAATATTATATTTTTTTAATTATATTTAAAATTTAAAATTTGATAAAAAAAAAAACCACAACAACTAATAAACACTATCAAATTCGAAATGAATTGAGAATAAACAAAAAAAAATCACAATAAAATATCCTTAAAATAACGACGATAATAACCCGATTTCGTATTTAATAATAAACAATCAACAAAAAAAACATGTTCTTTTGCGGTTGTTTTTTTTTTTTTGTCTTTTTATAAGGTTTTGTTTTTGTTTTGTTTTGGCCCACAATCTAAAGTGGACGGGACACCCGCCGCTGTTGAATATTCACAGAAAACTAAATTTCAAAGGCGTTAAATTGAAATATAGCCGAATGAATGGAATATACGCACGGTGGGCGTTAAACTTTTTCTCGGTCGTGTCTGGCTGTTGGCAGCGGCAGCAGCAACACTTCCCCGTTTGCAACGAAATGTGGGCCTGGCAAACTAAATTCAACATTCAATATAAACGCACGCACACACACACCAAATAGTTTTTTTGTGTGCACGGTAACACAAGTGCGTGCGACAAAGATGGATGGGAATGCTAGAGTGAAGAGGAATTTTTTCATCATCGGCTGGAACGATGGCGATGGTAGACAGAACGAGAGAGTACGAAGGAAACGAGAATCATTTACCGCGTCGCACCGACACTTGACAAATTCAATTCCGGATGCCGGCTGATACACTCTCGAGCGAAATTATAACTGGTTCCCTGAGCCAGACTGTAAAGTGGCAATAATGACGAATGATAAGCGGTAACTTGTTATGCTAAAACGAAACGGAGAATAATGGTGGTGATGAGTTCAGCGTGGATGCTTGTGTGTGTGTGCCAGTGTTGATTTGGTTCAGCAAGAGAAAGACGATGTGTGGGAGTTGATATTGAGTTGGAGAAAGAGAGCAGCAGCCATAGTGACAGCTGCAGCGGAAACGACACGAAATCGGTGCGCGAAATTAAATACTCTGACGGTGCGTTGACGCTACAGCAAACGGCACTAGAGCACTGACAGCAGCAACAGAAATAAACCTTAACACACCGGCACAAGTTGAATGGTTTTCTTTCCTTCTTCCTCTCTTCGTTTTTCGATAACGACTATTTTTTCTTAAAGAGTGTTTTTCTTCTGCTCCTGCTGTGTCTCTTTCCGTTGTCAATTTGGTTCGGTTAGCTTCGACTCTTTCGCTCAACTCTGTCGTATTTATCCGTTTTACCATCCCTTTAACACAAAATTGGAGTGGGAGTTGATTGTTCCTTTTTTTTGAGGGGGGGGGGGGTGTGTCAAGGGGACGTGTGCTTGTGTTGTTTTGCAAATTTCTTCATTTAAAGTTAGTTAATTCGATGGCTGATGGCTGTCAGCCACAGTAGTACGCACACACACGCACATACACCTCGGATCAAATTGATTTGAATTTCCACACAGAAGAATAAAAAATTACACAACCAAGATTCGATCGTTCAAAGGAGTGCGGTGCGGTTGGAAGGTGTCGCATCGTTAAGTGGTTCATTTTCATTGTAGCTCTCCTTGTCCCACACACACGTATTCCTATAAAAACTGAAATTATTTTATTTTGTTCGTCTATTTGTCTATTTTCGCCTTGTTCTCGTTGGGGTATTTTTGTGATGGATCACCTTTTAATATTAGCGGGAATGCTTATAATAAACTTTGTGAAGAAGATTTTGTACCAACACACAAACACACGTTATTGTTAAGGACTTCTCGAGACAATATGAGCGAGATAGAGACGAAGTGTGTGTCGTTTCACTTTAAATATAATTTATTGGAATTTGTTGCTCTAACAACATTGTTTCTCGCATTTTATTTTTTACTCTTTTCTTATGCGTGATTTTTGGTTGGATTGTAGTTTTTGTTTCATTTCGTTCCATTTGCATTGTCTAACTTGGCATCATTGCACACGCCATCCAATCCTTCGGTTGCTTTTTAGCGAAAACCCCACCCCCTTTTTAATTAGCGTTCATAATTTCTATCGCCTTTCAGCAAAATTTCTAATAGTTTTTTTCCATTTGTTTTTGATAAGAAGTATTTTTGAATTTCTGTAAATTTTGCATTATTTTTGGATAAAAATATTTTTTTGAGTTATTTCTAATTAAGGGAATTTTTGGAAAATCAATTTCTACTTTTTTGTGAATAATTTAATTTAATTTAATACACAAATTAGGTAGGCAAATTTTTTTTAAATAATAAATTAATAAAGGTGGTTTTTTTGTTTGTTGTGGCAATAGAACACGTGTTCTAGGTGCTCAAAATAGGTGGCAAAATTTATTGAATTCGATCTGCAACTAAACGCAAAGAAACTTAAATATGCAAAACAATTTGAACTTACTAAAATCCCTGCGGCTTCAAATAAGACAAAAAAATTTTGTCTAAAATTTAATTTAAAATTTATGATGAATTTTTTAGATAGACTATGTTAAAACTCAGTACGATTTGATTTGACCTAAAATTTAAAAAAAAAATAATCTGGTTAAGTCAAAAATTCTAAAATGGCTTAAGGTTTAGTCGAAATCTTCCTTAAAGACTGGAACTAAAATTTAGTATAAGATTGAGAAAAAAATTTTTGATTGAAAAATCTGAAATTTCTAGGATAGCGTCTAAATTTCTGAAATTACTGAAAATTTAAAAAACAATCTAAAATTGTGTATAAGCGTTGGTATAAAGTTCTAAGAAGATTAATAATTTGCCTTACTACTAAAATTTAGTTCAAAAATGAAAAATTACAAAGATTCAGTTAAAAATTCTTAAACGATTACGATTCGGTTAAAAATTTGGTCTTAAATTTAAAAAAATGCCTAATTTTTACAGAAAATTCAAAAATGAATAAAATTTCGTGGAAAATATGTTAAATTCCTCAGATTTGGTATAAATTTATGTCGAAAATTTTGTATAAATTTTGGTCTAAAATTAAAAAAAAAAACTTTTGGGCAGAGAATCCGGAATAACTTAACTTTTGCCAATATTCTATTAAATACCTTCGATTTACACTGAAATTCAGTGTAGAGTTTAGTATTAAATTTGGTATAAAATTTTAAAAAAAAACTGATTTTAGGCAAAGAATCGGAAAATAACCAACATTTTGTCAGTATTCTGTTAATTATCTTCAATTTAGACTGAAATTCAGTCCAGAATTTGGTATAGAATTTAGTCTAAAATTTAAAAAAAAACTTTTTTTGGGGCAGAATTTTCGGAATGACTGACCTTTTGTCAATATTCTATTAAATATTTTATATTTGGACTGAAATTCACTCCAGAATTTGGTATAAAATTTGGTCTAAAATTTAAAAACAAACTTTTTCTGGGCAGAGTATCCGGGAAAATGACTAACATTTTGCCAATATTCTATTAAATACCTTCGATTTACACTGAAATTCAGTGTAGAGTTTAGTATTAAATTTGGTATAAAATTTAAAAAAAAAACTGATTTTAGGCAAAGAATCGGAAAATAACCAACATTTTATCAATATTTAGTTAAATATCTTATATTTTGGGTAAATTTATGTCTAGAATCTGGAATACATTTGGTCTAAATTTTTTTTTAAAAGTTATTATAGGCAGAGAATCCGGAAATGACTAACGTTTTGCCAATATTCAGTAAATACCTAATATTTGAACTGAAATTCGGTCTAGAATTTGGTATAAATTTCGTCTAAAATTAAAAAAACTAATTTTGGGTAGAGAATCCCGAAATGACCAATATTTTATCAATATTCTGTAAATACCTTAGATTTGAACTGAAATTCGGTCTAGAATTTAGTATAAATTTCGTCTAAAATTGTAAAAATACCTTCTATTGGGAAGGAAATTAAAAAATTACTAAGATTTGGTCAAACTTCCTTTAAAAACTTGAATCTTTAACTGAAATTCAATTAAAAAATTCCGTATAAATTTTGGTCTAAAATTTAAATAGGATGAAAATTTATAAAATTAGTTAAGTTTCTCAGAAATTATCTTAAACGGATTAGATTCAGTTGAAAATTATACATAAATATATAAACATTTTGGTCTAAAATTTGATATAAATTACCCAAATAACTTAAATTTGGTATGAAATTTAATTCCAACTAAAGTAAATACGAGAGAGAACAGAATTCATTTTAAAAAAATCGAATATAAAATATTTGCACATTAAAAACGAATTCATTCATTCTTCAAAATAAGATCCGATTTGGCAAATTTAAATAACAATATTTCGACTAATAATATAAGAAAATACCATTAAATAAATGGTGAAAGGTGAAATTGGATCAAACTTAATAAAGTGTCTCCGATAGGATGCTGTCAAGGTGGTATAAAAGTTAAATTATGGCAGAACAGGTGCCAAATTTCGTGTACATTTTGGAACGTACACACACAAAAAAAACAACACAACAATAAAAACAACAAAAACGGAAACGACAATATTTTTGATGAATGCAATACTGTTAAAAGGACCTCCTATATTGATACTGACGCTCACACCTTCAGTCTTAAACGACTAGAAACATTATTAGATGAGACCAAACCGTACCAAAACCGCAGCAATCCAACCTCGAATTGGGATTCATCCAAAACATCCAAATAGCAAAAAACATCAGCCCAAAGAGGACTTAACACTTGTGCAACAGACAAGAGCCGAGGAGAAGCTGAATTCTTTCCAAATTTTCTGTAGTTTTTCTTCCCATTTGCGGAGTCGATAATTTTCTATGAATTCTTCGCCATAACAAGCCAGAAATCAACTGGCACAGACACTTCTGATATTTACACTGTATCTGGTTGGTAGGAGGACGTTCGAGACTAAGTCTGGTCGAAGAGAGTCCTTATTTACGCTCTAAATCTTCAACTGCAACGGAGCGTGGGTTTGTATGGTGAGATTGAGCAACAGCAAGAAATTACTCCACCAACTCCACCACCAAAAACCACTGGAACTAAACCAATACGAAAAGCACAACTAACCTCCCCTTCCTTCTCCAGCCAAAACACAGACACCAATCTGCGTCCCAAAAATGAACCGACAGCACACACAAGCGAGGACGATTTTTCGTATTCTTCCTTTTTGCTTTGATAGAAAGAGGAAGTTATGATGGAAGAGGGAGGACAAATAGAAAAGATGCCAAATAGAAAAGGATCAGAAGGAGAACGAACGAAATCCTTCCGAACCTTTTGAAAATCGACCAACTTAAGTGGAAATTGGAATTCGGAGACATTTTCATTATCCCAAAAAAAATCAATTCACTGCCAAATAACCAACTGTGGGGAAGGGGGGTTATCTTGTCTGTTAATAGAAACCAACGGAAAATTTATTGAAAATGGTTTGAGTCTGAGTTTTAGTTGGAATTCGATGTCGTGTCGATGAGGTCGAATTTGATTTGTGGGCGTTGGTCAATTGGATAATTTTCAACAACACGAACGGTGATTATTGAATAACTTTTGACGTTTATTGTGATTATTTGACAGGACTTCTTAGATTAATTTTGGAAATTATTTTAGGCTTCCATCTTAAATGATGGACTAAAAGCTAGTTTTATAAGTTTAGGCACTTTGGACTAAAAAGCTAGTTTTATAAGTTTTTCTTGTTGGTATTAATTGAAGGGACTTTTTGGCAGGTTCAACTCCATAAAAAAAAAGAAAATAACAAAAAAATAATTAAAAAAAGCCCTGAAAAAATCCAAACGTGTAAAATTTTTAATAAAAGCAAAAAAAATAAAATCTTTAAAAAAAAACTGTAAAGAAGGAAGAAAACTTGAAGACAAGAGAAAATTTACTCAGAAAAATTGTAACAATTTTATTGGATCAAAAAGTTGATTTTTCTTTAGGTTTGGGCTTACAAAAAAAAAAATGCCCATAACTTGTACGTCCCTGAATTGGTCTTATTTCCTGAACTAAGATCATCGTATAGAGAAATCTGGAGTAGTCTTGATGCAAAAAAAACTTTTAATTTTTTATTTCGTATAGAAAAACTTAACCAAAAAAGGGATTTTTTCATATTGGCAATGTTGTGGTGATACTTTTTATTTTTTTCTTCTATTTTGGAAATACTCGACCTTTGAAAAATATACATTTTATTAGCAAAATAAGGTTTTAATATTAAAAATGTATTACGTTTTGAATACCTTAAAAATTGTCTATTATCAGACAATGCTACAGTAGATATTTAGTGTTGCCAGATTTAATTGCAAATACTGGTTGAGAAAATAATTTATTTAATATAAAAAACTGTTTTTGACTTTCTTATGAAGTATTTATTTTGATTCGAGAGTTAGTCATGCTAAATCTTTTTAGGAATTAGTAAATTAGTAAGCTTCTCTTAACATGCTTTTCACTAGATCATGTTTAGCTCGTGAGACCTCGCAGCATGCATTTGGGATTTGTTCTTGTTTTTCTTATTATTTTCTGATTGAATTTTTCAATATAATACATTAGAAAGTTGTGGAGTGTCTGGATCATATTTTGTGGAACAGTATAAGATTTAGGGTTTATTATTGCTGTTTTTATATTAAATTTTTGGGACCATAACAACGTGGATTTATGATTCGTTTGGAGTGTCTTCTGACTGCATTTTTGGGATAATACATACTGAAATTTTGGAATTTCGGAATCATTATATTTGTGATAGTATAATCTTGATTTTTGCTTGTTTTTAATTATTATTCATTCTGTTTGGGACAATAACAACATGGAATTATGATTCATTCTTGCAGTTTTCTGACCGAATTTATACTTAAATTTACTAAAACATTTCATTTAGGATTTATATCCTAAATTATTTATTTTGGGACAGTTGATAAGTTTTTTGGAAAGTACCAAATGAATTTATGAGTTCATTATGGGAGGTTAGGATTATATTTTTTGGGACAATACATCATGGATTTATGGTTTAAGCTTATAAGTTCTTGTTGATTTTTTTTTTGGGACAGTCCAACGTAGATTTAAAAGTTCATGACAGAACTTCATGACAGTTACGGAGCATTTTTTTTTGTTGGAACAATAAAACATAAATTCCTGGACAATTCATGGCATTTTTGGGACAATAATTTCTGGTCAATTCATGGATCCTAATTTTTAGGACAATAATATATGAACTTCTGGTTAATATTAATGCTGTCATTATCGTATATTTGATGACAGCATTTCCGGATAATATTTTTTGGGACGCTAAAAAGGAGATTTGCGGTTTAATTTGGTTGTTAGGTAATGCCATTTTGGGACAGTACAAAATTAATTTTTAGATTTATTATGGCATTTCGGAATCAAATTGTTTCAACTATTCAATATGTATTTATATTACATACTAGAAATTTCTCGATGAATATTTTTTAGGACAACTTAACGTCGAATTTAAGAGCATTTATCGTTATTCCGGATCATTTTTTTTAGAGCAATAAAACATGTATTTAGGGCATCTTCTATTAGCATATTTTGAGAGTGAATTTATGGTTCATATTTTTTTAGGACAATAAAACTTAGAGTTAAAGTTTATTCTTGTTATTAGATGACCGAATTTTTTGGGACAGTACAACCTTGATTTATAGTATATGCTATTACGTATTTATTGTATTGATTTATGGTGCATTTATAGTGTTTGTTATATTTTCTAGGACAATATAACATGAATTTGGGGTTCGTACTTATTATTTCCGTACTAAATTTTTAGAACAATAAAAACGTAGATTTATCCTCCATTTTTGTTGTTTCATAATAATAATCTTTGGGATAATAAAACATGGAGTTATGGTTCATTCTTTTGCATTCCTCATCAAGTTTTTAGGGTGATAAAAAGTGAATTTATCGATTTGTCATGGCATTTATTGATCATATTTTTTGGGACAGTTTAACGTCGAACTTAAGACCATTTATGGTAATTCTGAGCCATTTTTTACTTCAAAAAAATATTTATTTAAGGCCTATCCTTATGGCGTCCTGATCATATGTTTTGGGACAATACACCGTGGAGTTATGGTTTATTTTTGCATTTAGCTAATCGAACTTTTTTTTTTGGGACAGTACTACCTTGATTTATAGTCTATGCTTTCAAGCACTCGGTGTATTTCTAGATCCTTTTTTGGGACAATATAACATGAATTTATGATTCATTCTTGCTATCAGCTGATTGACTTTTTTGAGATCGTACATTCTTAATTTATGCTCCGTTCTAATTGTTTTCAAATTAAATTTTTTGAGTCAATCCTCCATTTTTTTTTCGTAATAATTTTTTTTTTGGCCAATAAAACTTAGAGTCATGTTTCATTCTTGTTGTTAGATAACCGAATTTTTTGGGACAGTACAACCTTTATTTTATAGTCTATACTTGTGATTTCCTCATCAAGTTATTGGGACGATAAAATGTGAATTCATCGAAATATCATGGAATTTCTTGATCATATTTTTTGGGACAGTCCATTTGGACCATTTATGGTGATTCTGGGCCAATATTTTTAGGAGAGTACAACCTTGATTTATAGTCTATGCTTGTAATTTCCTGATCATATATTTTGGGACAATACAAAGGAAATGTATGGTTTATATTTTTTGGGACAATACAACGTGGAGTTATGGTTCATTCTTATTGTTGGATGACCGAAATTAAAATTTATGGGACAGTAGAAGATAGACCATAAGTCCATCTTCTACTGTCCCATAAATTTTGGGACAGTAGAAGATGGACTTATGGTCTATGCTATAAATTTCTTGATGAATATTTTTCGGGAGAGTCGATCGTAGATTTTCGATCATTATTTTAGGTTAATAAAACGTGGATTTATGATTAATTGTGACAGCTTCTCTGGGTCATATTTCTCTTAAAAATTTAAACAGCAAAAAAAAAATGAAGTTCTTTAAGAACAAACGAATGTTCCTTGACGAATAAGAAAAATCTTACAATAAAACACTATCGGTTGGCTCTTATTTTTGTCTTGTTGTTTGCTTCAACTTCCCTTCCCTTTCCACTTATCTTAAAATTTTATTTCATCCCTACAAGTTGTGTCCATAATTTTCAGCTCTTTTTTAATAACTTAGTTTATAATCTTTTCTATTATTATGCATTTTATATTTACAAAAATAAACCCTAGAGAAAAATAATCAAAAAAAAAACAAACAAGAAAATTACTTTTAAAAACTTTTCATTTTGATAAGTAAAACTTTAGTTAAAAAATAAATACTTTCATCATCAAACCTCTCCTTTTGCACAGCTTTATTATGCCTCTTCTTAAAAAAAGAAATGTCATAATTCGATAGAAAATTTCCATAAACCAAAAAGCACATGTCATAAAAAGCTAAGAAGAAGAAGAAAAAAAACAATAAACAATAAAACTAATAAAAATAAATCCTAAAACGAAATGGAATTACTTCCAGCAACAAGTAATTTACAATAATTACAGCGCCAGAAGCTAAAATCAAAATGGAACGTTGACATTGGAATGCATTCGAATTTGTTTCTCTAAAAGTGTCAGAGTGGTTGGACCGAAGGCAACGGACAGCTGGATGCTGGTGAGCTTTGTGGTGATTGCAACAATGCCTGATTAGCTGAAATGACTTTTGCCAAACCAAACAAAGTGACTACAAAACATTCACAATCGAATAACTGAAAATTAAAAACGAACATAATCAAAGTGAAGTCTGCTTGGGGAATAGGAGTATTCTCGTCGGGATTCGCAAGTGCTCCTCCATTCGCACCGCCACACCAGTGGCCTCTGTTGAGTAAACCAAACTCCAAAATTCGTCCTTCCTGCCATCCAGCCAACTATCACTTATTCAACACCAAATGGCAATTATTATTCCGTAATTACCTATCGGCTCTAATTCGTATTGCCCCAACGCTGTCGTAATAAACAATCGAGTTGAGCCCCGTTCCTTTGCACTCCGTAATAATATTAGTGCCCGCAAGCATACGAACACAAAAGCACTTGAATCTCAGTTATTCGCTATCTCACTCAGTTTTTGTCTGATTTTCTTCCCCCCGCGACCGTACCCAACAACAACGACTATTCATCATTTTTGCTTATGCCATTTTTCTTTGCACGTTTTAATTTCAATAAAAGCCGAATGCGCTCTATGCGCTCGCCACTTTACGTCTCATCTTTTCGTTTTCCCTTCAACCCGCCGACCTCTCCCAATAAAAACCCAACAACATTACAGATAAATACGTCACAAATCCTCTCTCCAACAAGTTGGCATTCATTCGCCGTTGTTACCATGGAAATTGAGAGATCAATTAATAAGCCTTAGGAAATGGGCGGTCAAATGGGGCGTATCTCTTTCACACAGTCAGTATTCTGTATTCTGTATTCTGTATTCCATACACGAATTGCCAAGTCGTTTTGTCTCTTTTGCTCATTCGTTAGTGTTGCGATTACCACGTGTCATTAGCACTTGCTCCGCTGGATAAAAGCTTCTTCAATTCATTCGTGATGCCCAACGATAGTTAAAAAGAAACAAGAAAAAACAACAAAAAATTAAAATAAAACAAATTCGAACCAAATAACTGGAAGAAAATCGAATTGAAATGGAATGAAAGGCAATAAGTCGGAGAAGAAAGAACGGACAAGAAAGAGAAGAAACAATTAGGTGAGAAATTGATGCGAGCGAGCAGGGGTGCGAGTAATTAAGTAGAAAATTAAGTGTCACCGAGTGGGGGACGTGTGCGTGTACGGATAAGCTTTTATGCATGGTGTCCCCCAGTTAGGGTGTAGGGTGGTAGTAGACAACTAAGCAGGGTGGTTATTAGTTTTTTTTTTTTTAATTATATTGAAACTTAAAGTTTTAATCGTAGCGACAACATTGAGGCTATTTGCCAACAGCATCGCCAGCTGTTTCACTGGCTAGAGTCAGTTCCATTCGAATTAGAACAATTTTTCTGTTGTTGTTGTTTTTCTTTCAATTCGAAAAAAAAAATCAGGTAAGTTTATTTTAGTGCACAAATAATTCCAAAACGACACTTTTAATTTGATTTTATTTTTAACTTCAAGGCACTTTGCTTAAAATTACAAAAAAAAAACAAACAAAATGTTCTACTTTTATTTTTATTTTTTTTTTTATTGAATTTTATGCCAGAATTTGAACAATTTTACATATAAAAATAAAATTTATTAATAATTTTACGGTTTTATTTTTTTTTTGAGTTTCTTTTCTTTTTAATGTTTTTGGTTTTGTATTAAAAATATAGCAAAATATTACGAAACATGGTAATCAAAAAAAAAAATTCTTTTAAGCCTAAAAATATATTTTTTTTAAGACTAAAAAAGTTTTTTTTTCTTGTGTGATCTGAAAAGTTTATATTTTCTAATCGTAAAAAGTCTCCTTTAACTTGAATAGTTTCTTTTTAACCTAAAAATTCTTGTTTTAACCTTTGTAAAAATGTTTCTTTTGGCAAAAAGTATATATTTTGACCTCAAATGGATTTTTTAGCCTAAACAGTATGACTGATTTTTTGGCCTAAACATCCTTCTTAGATGTTCGCAATATTTTTTAACGTTAAAATTATTTTTTAACGACAAAAATCTCTTATTTTTAAGCCATAAGAATATTTTTAAACCTTAACATTCATTTTTTACTTAACAATTCTGATTTGGACCCAAAAGCATTTTTTGACCCTGAAAAGTCATAAAAATTTCTTCTTCATCTTGGAAACCTGTCTTTTTTTGTATTTATTCCTAAAAATCTGGTCTATTAAAAGTATTTCTTCGCCTAAAAAGCTCAACAAGATATACCAAAATTCTTATTTTGATTAAAAAGATTTATTTTGACTAAAACTATAAAAATTTTGACCTCAAAATGATTTTTTGGCCTAAACAGTATAACTGAGTTTTTGGCCTAAACATCCTTCTTTGACCTTAAAAATATTTTTTAGCTCAAAACTATTTTTCAACTACAAAAGTATCCTATTTTTAAGGCATGAGAATATTTTTAGACTTTAACAGTCATTTTTTACTTAACAATTCTAGTTTGGACCCTAAAGCATTTTTTGACCCTGAAAAGTCATAAAAATTTGTTCTTCTTTTTTGCCTTTTATTGGTATTTATTCTTAAAAATCTGGTCTATTAAAAGTATTTGTTTGCCTAAGAATCTCAACAACAATTACCCAAATTCTTATTTTGACTAAACAGTTTTCTTTTCACCAAAACTATAAAAATTTTGACCTCAAAAGGCTTTTTTGGCCTAAACATCCTTCTTTGACCTTAAAAATATTTTTTAGCTCAAAACTATTTTTCAACTACAAAAGTATCCTATTTTTAAGGCATGAGAATATTTTTAGACCTTAACAGTCATTTTTTACTTAACAATTCTCGTTTGGACCCTAAAGCATTTTTTGACCCTGAAAAGTCATAAGAATTTCTTCTTCATCTTGGAAACCTACCTTTTTTTTGTATTTACTCTTCAAAATGTGTTCTATTAAAAGTATTTTTTCGCCTTAAAACCTCAACAAGAATTACCAAAATTCTTATTTTGATTAAAAAGATTCATTTTGACCAAAACTATAAAAATTTTGACCTCAAAATGATTTTTTGGCCTAAACAGTATAACTGAGTTTTTGGCCTAAACATCCTTCTTTGACCTTAAAAATATTTTTTAGCTCAAAACTATTTTTCAACTACAAAAGTATCCTATTTTTAGGGCATGAGAATATTTTTAGACCTTAACAGTCATTTTTTACTTAACAATTCTCGTTTGGACCCTAAAGCATTTTTTGACCCTGAAAAGTCATAAAAATTTCTTCTTCATCTTGGAAACCTGCCTTTTTTTTGTATTTATATTTAAAAATGTGTTCTATTAAAAGTATTTTTTCGCCTAAAAACCTCAACAAGAATTACCAAAATTCTTATTTTGACTAAAAAGTTTTCTTTTCACCAAAACTATAAAAATTTTGACCTCAAAAGGATTTTTTGGCCTAAACAGTAAAATTGATTTTTTAGCCTAAACATCCTTCTTGGACCTTAAAACTATTTTTCAACGACAAAAATCTCTTATTTTTAAGGTATGAGAATATTTTTAGACCTGAACATTCAAAAATTTCTTCTTCATTTTGGAAACCTGTCTTTTTTTGTATTTATTTTTAAAAATCTGGTCTAGTAAAAGTATTTTTTTGCCTAAAAGGCTCAACAAGAATTACCAAAATTTTTATTTTTATTAAAAAGATTTCTTTTAACCAAAACTATAAAAATTTTGACCTCAAAAGGATTTTTTAGCCTAAACAGTAAAACTGATTTTTTGGTCTAAACATCTTTCTTAGACCTTAAAAATATTTTTCAACCTCAAAACTAATTTTTAACGACTATTTTTAGTATGTTTTTTTTTTAAATAATTTTTTTTTGCAGTCTAAATACCTAAAAAGACACATTTGTGTTGAAACATTTTTCACTTTAAACTTCCTTTTTGAGGTCCGTAAATATTTTTTTAAACCCTGAAAAGTTTTATTTTGTTTAAAAATTCATTATTTATCTAAAAAAATCTGTATTAATTTTTAAAAATCTATTATTTTTTAAGTATAAAATAATTAGAAAAATTTTTGACATTTAATCTCCTTTTGAGTTTTGCAAATGTCATAAAATGATATTTTCCTGATCCTTATAGGCTAGGTCAGAAACTGATCCTTATAGGCTAGAAATCGTTTAATTTCTGGATCGGCAAATCCTTTTTTCTTTAAAGCGTAAATTTGTAGTCCAAAAAGTTTTTATTTATTGTTTGTTATCATATTTTAATTATAAAAAGTGTTAAAACTTTAAAGGTAATTTTTCTTATTTTTTCTTCTTTAAAATTATTATTTTTTTCTTTTTTTCTTAAGAAATTTTTCATGAAAAGAGTCGATTTTTTCTAAGCTTAAAAAACTATTGTTTAGTCGAAGAATTAATGCCTAGAAAGTGTTTTTTTTATTTTTTATAAACCAATTTCAGTTGAGAAACCTTTTCATAAAAGTTGATTTTTAAAGTTTAAAAAAAAATGTTTTTTTTTGTTGATTTTTTTTTGTCTTTATTTAAAGTTAATTTTTTTTCCAGCCCAAAAAATTCCTGAAAAGCTGAGATTCGTACGGTCTTATTTTGTTGACAACTTTACGTTTTAGCCTTAAAAGATTTTTAGCCCTAATTAATTTTAAATTTTTTTTTTCATATTCAACAATTTTTTAAGTTTTATTAAAAAAAATTTTTTTTCTTATTTTTTTCAAGCGAAAAAAGGAGTTTTTTTTGATTTTCCTGTTTTTGTAAAATTTTTATTTTGTTTTGTTGTTGTTTTAATAGAAAATCAGTTTGGACGCAATTTATTTAATCGAAAAATTATTTTATGATATTTTCTGCAACAGTTGTTAATCAGCTATGGTCGTACGTGTGTGAGTGCAAAGAGCCAAAAAAGAGTGTGCAAGACTAAAAGGACTCGACGAGTATGGCTGCACTTTTTTGGTCGCCGGATAATCCTGGTAAAAAATCTGAAAATAATAGAAAATCAAATAAAATCTTCTAAACTGGCACTTGAACATAATTAATTGGAAAATTCAATCGAATCGATTCAAGTGAAATGGGTCCTTTTCCACTAGATTCCTGTCATGTTGTATTGCTGCTGGTCTCAGTCGCCAATAATGATTATGTTCAGCTGATCAAATAGTAATAATTTAATATTCTCCAAGTGATGATAAAACAATTAACAAAAAAGAGGGAATTTGGCAAATTTTCACAATTTTCATTTTCATTTGTTCAGTTCTGCTTTTCGACTAGCCCTAAAAAGGTTTGGATTTGTTTTTTAAAATCTCTCTTTAATAATTTACAATATTCTGTCTCATAACAATTCCCACCCTTTCCAGCCCTCAATAAAAATTCAGTGCCGCTTCATACACACAGAAAACACATCACCAATCCAACGGTATTCTGGTTGTCCCATTCTAGCATGGGAAAATTGCCCAGCAATTTAAATGGAAACGAATTGGAATTGGAACTGAAAACCGGAAAACGGAAATGGCAATGCCAAATGGAATTGAAATTTTTTAGACCGAACGTAAATCCTGAAAGGGGACAATTTGGCATGGCAATGAAAATTGGCCAACCATCGTGAAGACTTATTATAAGTGGAGACCGAAGAGTGAATCCGGATGATTGTCAGTGTATTTTACTGACTTGTGAGAGAAACCATCGAATGTGGAAAGGAAAATGGGATACGGCCAAGGTGGAAAAGGGACTTGCAGGTGGTTTTCATTTTGTACACGTACACGTAATATTCGGCAATACGCGTTGTACATAAGTGATTTCTAAAAACGATACATAAACTCCTATGTTAATTGCTGGTGGGGGTAAACCAACAGTTAAGGGGTAAATGAAGAAAAATTTCGAAACAATTGAAAAAGAAAAATTAGCATGCGAAAATAAAGGCGTTGCTAAGTAGGAAGAAGGGGGTGGGGTTAGAATTTTGATTGAAGAAAGAGGGAAAAATATTAATAGAAAATATGGCGAAATTTTACAAAAAGAACACCAACAATTATGGGGTTTTTTCAATAAGAGTGATTTGGTCTTTTTTTTTTAAATAAGTTCTTAATTTATGTTAAAGTGTAATCGATGCAATTATTTTCTGAAAATGATTTTACGTATTTGGCGTTCAGTATTCAATTGTAATGCTTCAATGGTTGCTGGTTTATGGAGCTGTAGACAATGGACTTCAAATAACCCCACAAGAAGAAGTCCAATTTCTTGGAGGCCATTGCACATCGGCATTTCTTGAAATTATCGACTCGCCAAATTTTTACCTCAATAAAAAAATTCTGGCGAGGGCTATGTGGTACCCAATACCATCTTATCGAAACCCTATACTCTTTAAATCAATATCTTTTGATTCATGGTACAAAAAATTCATTAAAATCGATATTACTGCTCGCCATTGACAGTTGCGGCAACTCGTTCCTCATTTACTGAAAACAATAAAAACCGATGATGCCACCGTGCCATAAATCACACCAAAAGATCACTTTTTTGGAATATGAAGAACTCTTTCTCGTCTGTAATTTGTGAATTGAAAAAAAAATCAGAGCAAAACTAACAAATTCACGGTGTTTGCGATTGTCCAACGGCTTTAATGCTTCGGTGATAAAAGTTTTGTAAGGATGTGAGCCAAAATTCAACCGTTAATTATGCCATGTTGTTGAGACAGACAGTTGAAATGTTGAGAACGCCTCGAAATTTTGATAAATTCAATGAATAACGAGCACACAATGCCGGGGTTATAACGACCATAAATTGGAAAAAGTGCTCGATAAGTTGCAATAATAGAACGAATATTTAGAAAAGAAAATTGGTTAATTTTCGGTAGGATAAATATTGAAAAAGTCCACAACGTTAAGATAGGGGGGGAGGGGTGGAGTGGAGGAGTTTACAACAAAAAAATTGGATAAAATTGGGGAAAAAAATTCAAAACACGAAAAGATGAAGCAAAAGTGGAAGAAGAGAACCAACAAAGACTGAAAAACGGTGGAAAAATTGGAAATAACTTTTAAAAATTGCAGACAATCGAACCCAAATGAAACGGAACAGATTTTTTCCTTCCCTTTTCTTATCCTTTCTCAACAATTAGTTCCCTCCAAAATAACCTGACTTTTCATTTGTTTGCATTAAATAAAAATCGGTGCATTTATTGAAAAAGAATAAAAAAAAAAACTTAAAAAAGAAAATATAAAAATTGGAATTAGTGCTCGATAAGTTGCAATAGTAGAACGAAAAGGAGAAATTGTGAAAAATTATTAAGATAGGAAAGAATAAGAGAGCAAAACGAGAAAAAACAATATGAAAAAATTAAAGGAACGGCAGTACAAAAATTAAAAAAGTCCACCAGGTTAAAAAGGGGGAAGGGGTGGGGGGTGGTGTACAAAAAAAAACAATTGGATAAAATTAGGGAAAAATTTAAAACACGAAAAGTGGAATCAAAAGTGGAAGAAGAGAACCAACGAAGACTGAAAAACGGGGGCAAAATGGAAATAAGTTGGAAAAATTGCATACAATCGAACCCAAATAAAACGGAACAGATTTTTGTCCTTTCTCAACAATCGGTTTCCTCCTAAATCATCTGATTTTTCTCATGTTTGCATCTAATAAAAATTTAATCAAACAAATTGTCTATTACGGAATGGAAGCATTTATTGAATAAAGGAATAATAATAAAGAAAAAAAAAAGCAAATAGAAAAATCAGTAAATAAATATAACAAAACAAGGCATAGAAGACAACCCCCATGTCCCCCCTCCCCCTTGGTAAAATCACATACAAATTTATTATAGCAAAAACAATTTTACAAATACACAAATGATATTATCATCCGTTTTATCAAAAGGACGCCTTGAAAAAGGATGATGGGGTTGGGGATGGAGTGTATGTGGTACACGGGCTAAGGGGGACGGACGATGTGTACTATTTCGCATATGTTGAAAGATTCTTAAATGAACATCATCAAAACTGCTAATACCGAAACTATAAACTACTACCAAATTGATCCTTTCAATCGCACATGCTCCCTCATGCCATTAAACAAAATATTTTCTTGTGTACGTGTTATCTATTCCCGACTCTCTGGAATATATATGCACGTGCACATCTTACGGATGAGGAAGTGAAAAATTCCATTTCGCCAGAGAACGAAAAGATACGAAAATCATAATCCAAATGTACATACACACACACACACACACACGTGCAAATGCATATAAAAATAGGAAAAATCAAAATAATATACTCGGTCACTAAAACTATTGACTATTATCTGGATAAAAGCCGTTTTGGTGGTGCAAAACGACGAAAAGGGACACCTCCATTCCGATTCGTAAAAATGTTCACCAATAAATTTAATGAAATTTACACCACACATACACACACACACACACACACAAACACACACACGAACGCTCTATGAAGAAACAAACTAAACTGAAAATAAACAATAACAACACTAACAACCGCAACTTATCATTGTCAATTTGGCTTTTATTTAGTTACACTAAAAGGACAAACACCTCCTAGAAAAATGGCCAAATCGAATATGCAACGAAACAAAACGAAACGAAACCAGCAGCCATCCCCAAATTGGTTGGGGAGGAACAACAACAACAGCAACAACAACAACACCAACAACAACAGCAAACAATAGAAGAAGAAAAAGAAACGCATCTCCCCATTAAGTGGTAGGTAGAGTATATTAAGAATAAGTAAAATAGTCCGAGACCGACACACACACACACATCTTGATGGGCTTTTAAAATTATGACACCTACTATGGCAATGGGGGAACGTGCGCGCACGAACACAGGCGAATAAAGAAAGGCTTTCGCTCACGGAATCGGGCAATACCGGAATCGCAAGCCCATTCGCGTACACGTGCAACAACACCACCAACTTACGCTAGTGGGCATTGCTGACTGACTGACTGAGCGACTGACTGGCTTAACATTGCCACAGCATCGGTACCAAAGGCCACGCCCCCGTTGATTTTCTATTGGCAGCAAGTCCGCACTCACACATTTGCCCTTTCCGTCGTTTTCGATTTTCCTTTTTGTTCGTTTTCGCTTCATGCTTCCCGCTTCCTCTCACACCGCACAAAAATAATCAATTTCTTGTCAATTTGTCCCGACCCTCTCATTCTATCGCATTTTCAATTCTCATCATTTTATTCAATTTCATCTCGTATCTCTTTCTCATCTTAACCATTTCTATAGTCGGTCGTCTGTGTGTGCATTTGGTATGTCGCACGTTATTCTTGTGGTGTGTTGTGCTGTTATCTCTGATTCGTTCTGTGCTGTTCGTGTTTGTTATCTTTTTTCGGTTCATTTTCCCCGTTGTATTGCTCCTCTTTCCTAAAAACATGAAAATTACGTCTAATTCAATTAATGCTAAACGATGGCAACTTCGCCCGGTACGCTGTGTGCTTTGGATGATATCCGCCAATTTCTTCAAGTTGAATTCTGTGAATGGCGGGCGAATCCAGTGCTTTCATCTCTTTTTGCCCATCATCCATCCATCCAGTTTCTGTTAATTATTTTCTCTATTTCACCTCTGTTATCGAATCGACTATTCCGGTTCGCTTTTTTCTTTTTATATACCTTCTAATTATTACGAATTTATTATCAATCAAATCAATTTGCTTATTTTTCTACTATTAAAAGCGATTTTCATAATTTACTCCATTTAAATGCTTCTTAATTTTTTCTTTTTTTCAAACATATTCCAATTTTATGTTTATTTTTAAAGCAATGAAAATGACTTCTTTATCCAATAATAACGATGCGTTAAAAATATTAAATTAAATATAAAAGTAATAAAAAAAAAATAATAGAAAAAAGGATTTTTTTTTCTTTACTAAAAATGAAAAGCAAAAAAATTGGTAGAAACTATTTTGAAAAAAAAACTAAAGATAAAATATCAAATGAAAAAATTAATCGATTAAATATAAAATACTAAAAATAAAATCTAAAAATGGCACCTAAAAGTTCATCTTAAAAATGATAATAGAAAAACAATTTAAAAATTTAAAAAAGAAAAGAAAATAAACAAAATAAATTTATAAGAAAAATAAAAATGAAAACTGAAAATTTGAAATTGAAAAAATCGAAAAACAGCCTACAAAATTGACAATTTTGAAAAAAAATTTTACGAAACTTTAAAAATAACTACAAAAAATTCTAAAAAAAAAACAACCACAAACAATATTTCAATTTACTTTTACTTAATAAAGTTACAGTATTAAAAATTTAGAATGAAACAGGTTTTTTTTTAAACAAAAATTATCGAAAATTCCAAAATAAAACGTAAAAATTCTTCTTAAAAAATATAAAAATAATCGGAAAAATTAGAAAATATTAAAACAGTAAACATAAATATTCGTAAAAAATAATATATTGAAATTTTAAATATAAAAATATACTAAAAAAAATAAAATTTAGAAAAAGTATTAGAGCTGCTAAAATATAAACATTAAATTTAAAATTCAAAATTGCAAACTGTGTGTTAAAGAAAATCGAGAAAAAAATCTATGATATTAGAAATTTGAAAAATTATATTTTATTTTAAAAATATTAAAATTTAAAAATCTTAAAATATTTTTTTTTTAAAAACTACAATAGAAAACATATGTAAAATTTTTTTCACAAATTAAAAATAAAGAATAAATAAAATTTGATATTAATTTTGAATTAAAAACTCAAATTGAAAAATGAGTTAAAAAAAAGGAATTAAAAATTTTTTATGTAAAAAAAACCAATTTTCTAAAGTAAATTATACAATATTAAAAAATTTATAAGAAAAAAAGAAAAATGAAATACTAAAAATTACATCTACAAATGTCATGTAAAAGTTCATCTTAAAAGTGATAATAGAAAAACAATTTAAAAATTCAAAAAAAAAAAGAAAATAAAAAAACAAATTTATAGGAAAAATAAAAATTAAAATTGAAAATTAGAAATTAAAAAAGTCGAAAAACAGCCTACAAAACTGACAATTTAGAAAAACTATTTTGAAAAAAACTAAAAATAACGACATAAAGTACTAAAAAAAATAAAAAACAAGAACAAAAAATATTTTAATTTTATTTTAATTGAAAAAGTTACATTATTAAAAATTTAGAATGAAACAGTTTTTTTTAAAAAAAAATTGTCGAAAATTCCAAAATAAAACTAAAAAGTTCTTCTTAAAAAAAAATAAAAATAATTCGAAAAATTAGAAAATATTAAAACAGTAAATTTTAAATATAAAAATATAGTAAAAAAATAAAAATTAGAGAAAATATTGAAGATGCTAAAACAAAAACATTAAATTAACAACTAAAAATGCAGACTGTATATTAAAAAAAAAATCGATATTAAAAATTTAGAAAAATATAAAAAGTATTAATTTTTAAAAAAATATGAAAATTTAAAAATCACTTTATAAAAAATGTGTTTGCACTAAAAATATTTTTTAAAAAAAATGAAAAAAAAATTAAAAACTTTTTTTACAAATTAAAAATAAACCTTAAATAAAAATCGAAATTAATCTTGAATTAAAAACTCAAATTGAAAAATGAGTTAAAAAAAAAAGAAAATAACAAATTTTTATGTAAAAAAAAAACAAATTTTCTAAAGTAAATTATTTATGCAAAAACGAAAACTGAAAATTTGAAATTAAAATAAATCGAAAAACAGCCTACAAAATTGACAATTTAGAAAAACCAATTATAAAAAACTTATAAAAAAAATAATCGAAAAAATTAGAAAATATTAAAACAGTAAACATAAATATTCGGTAAAAGGTAAGAAACTACAAAATGTACTAAGAAAAACAAATAAGAATTTTAAAAAATATTGAAGATGGTAAAATAAAAACATTAAATTAACAACTAAAAATGCAGAGTGTATGTTAAAAAAAATTGATATTAAAAATTTAGAGAAACATAAAAAATATAGAAGAACATCAAAAATATTAGTTTTTAAAAAAAATATGAAAATTTAAAAATTACTTTAAAAAAAATAGAAAAAAAAACAAATTTAAAAATTGTTCACAGAATAAAAACAAACAATAAACAAAAATCGAAATTAATTTTGAATTAAAAACTCAAATTGAAAAATGAAGAATTAAAAATTGTTTAAGGAAAAAAAACAATTTTCTAAAGTACAATATAAAAAAAAAATTTATTAAAAAAATTTGAAAATTTTCCTGCAAAAAAACCTAAAGAAATACAATAGAAAAATGTTAAAAACTAAAATTAATAAAGGATATTGTCAACAATTAAATATAAGTAATTAATTGTGAATTTTTTTTTAAAGAAATACTAAAAATTAAATAAAAAATAATATATAAAAAGTTTTCCAAAAAAAAAAAAAAAAGTTTAAATATAAAATTTTAAAAAAAATTATACAATAGAAAATTTATTAAATAAAAAAACTATTAAATATAATGAAAAAGCTTTGAACATAATAAATTGGGAATAATTATAAAAATTGAGTTAAAAAATTCAAAATTAATATTACATAAAAAAGATACAAAAAAATTGCAATCTTTAAAACTTGGCAAAAAACTACCTTTAAGTAAAAATTAAAATTAAAATTGCACGTTACAAACTAAAAATAATTACAAATAGCAGATATTAAAGAAAACACAAATAAAAAAAGGGAAATTTAAACACAAATAATTTGATTAATAAAATTTAAAAATAATGGGAATAAATAATTAAAATTCGATTAAAAATTAAAGATTAAGGAAGAAACAGTTTTTTTAAAATAAAAATTAAATAAAAAAAAATATTTAAAAAATACTAAAATTTGTCTAATAGAAAAAACAATTTATCAAAAAATTAAAAATAGGAAATTATCAAATTTACTTAATAACACTTTAAAAAAAAATATAATTGAAAAAAAAACTAACACAGAAACAAAAATTTGCAAAAGCTAAAAATAAAAAATTTAAATTTAAAATATTTTAAAATTATATTTAAAAAAATGTAAAATAAAAGTCAAAAAAATCAAATTTGAGTTAAGAGAATATTTTAAGATATCTAAAAATGAAAAAGGCAACTTTTAATAAGAACAATAAAAAATTGTACTAAAAAAAACGCGCATATAAAAAAAGACCATTTAAAATATTAAAAATGTAAAAGTTTATATATAAAAATTTTCAAAAACAATTTTAGATGAAACTTAAAAAAAATTAATTAAAAATAAAGAAAGTAAAAATAAAAACATCCGAAAATTGACAAAAAATATTTAAGGAAAAATACAAAATAAAAATCTGGAATCGAAATTTTTTTTAAAAAAAAGTTTAAGCATAAAACTGTAAAAAGTATTAACAATTTAAAAATAGAAAACTATCAAATGTAATAAAAAATTTAAATTAGTACAAAAATTATTATGGTAATTATGGTGGTCATATGAAATCCTTGTGGGTGGAGGAAGGGAAAAGGAAGGTATTCAAATTTGGATTGTAAACTGAACGTTAAGTCCTGCCGGAGTATGGTCACCCTTCTCTGCTAGTCTTGCGGCGAGTGCTGGGGGCTTCGAATTTTGTGGAAAGTGATGCCTCCACTTCATGCCAAGACATATAGGGACATATGTCATGCCAAGATATATAGGGAAGAATGGGGACACCGAAATGTATTAATTTATCCTAGGAAGAGGAAGATTCAAGAAAGCAGATGCAAAAAAATTAATTTAAAAAAAAACTAGAAAAACTATTCTAGTTTATAGTTATAGTGTTATAGGAAATGAGGAGAAGGGTATTCAAATTAGGGGGAAAAAATAATATTAAATCAATTGAAAAATATAAGAAGAAGAAAAAAGTAAACTGCCAAAAGACCATCGACACTGTTGGGAGACATTTAGATGGTACCTCTATAACTGTCCTTTCTAAAAATTCACCCATTGGCACTCCTCGGCCAAATAATTTATTTACTAATATAGTGCCACTATATTAATGAATAAGAAATTCAGTTAAAAAAACTAAAAGTTAACAATTCAATTTAAAAATATTGAAGAAAATTAAAATTAAGTTTAAAATTAAAAATGCAAAAATTAAACTAAAAACTAAAAATGAAAATAAGATAAAAAATCGATATTGAAAAGTTAAATTATTGAAAAATAAAAATTAAAAATTAAAAATTTGAAATTCAAAATTAAAAATTGTGGTAAAAAAATGTAAATTTAAAATAAAAAACAGTAAAAAATTACGAAAATTGCAAAATATTTCATAAAATAAAAAATAAAAAATTATAAAAATCAAATTGAAAAATTTCAAAAACTAAAAGTAAAAAATCAACTCAAAAATAAATTTTAAAATCGAAAAGAAAACTTCCAAAAGCAATATTTTTAACTAAAAATAAATAAAATCAAATTTAAAAATATTGAAGGAAATAAAAATTAAGTTTAAAAGTTCAAAAATTCGACAAAATTAAACTAAAAACTAAAAATGCAAATAAGATAAAAAATCGATACTGAAAATTTGTAATATTGAAAAGTAAAAATTAAAACTTAAAAACTTAAACATAAAAATTTAAAATTGTGGTAAAAAAATGAAAATAAAAAAAAAACAATAAAAAAATTTTCAAAGACCAAAAAATGAAAAATAAAAATTGTGTTAAAAAATTAAAAAATCATTAACAAAATGTACTAAAAAAATGTTAAATAAAAACATTTGAACAATAAACAAATTATAAAAATCAAATACAAAAAAAAAAAAACATTTTAAAAAATAAAACTTTAAAATTTGTCTATAAAAAAAATTAAAAAAAAAAAACAATTAAAAATTATGTAAATCAAAATAAAAGCAAAAAAAAAAACATTTTAAAATATTTCAAAAACTAAAACTGAAAAAAAATTCAAAATCGTAAAGAAAACTAACAAATGCAATATTTTTAACCAAAAATAAAAAAAATAACATTTAAAAATATTGAAGCAAATAAAAATTAAGTTTAAAATTGAAAATTCAACATAAATAAAAAATTAAAAATAAAAATTTAAAATTGTCGTGAAAATTTAAAATTTAAAGAAAAAAAATTATGAAAATTGCAAAAAATTTAATTATAAAAATTTTCAAAAATGATAAAATCAAAATCAAAATGTACTAAAAGAAAATTTTAAATTGAAAAAAAAAAACAATAAAAAAATTATAAAAATTTAATTAAAAACATTTTTAAAAGTAAAAAAATGAAAATTTAAATTAAAGAAAAATTGTAAAAAAAAAAATTCTATAAAAAAAAAACAATTAAAAATTATGTAAAAAAATTTAAAAACTTAAAGTTAAGAAAAAAAGAAAATTGTAATAAAATATGAAAATATTAAATAATTAAAAACTAATCAAAAAAAAAAATTCTTATTAAAAATCTAAAAAAATCAATCAAAAGCAAACTGGATTAAAATATTTAATTTTTGTTCTCTGTTCGTTTTGTTGTGTTTTCTTTCTTCGAGAGGTCATGAACCTTGTTTTTCCATATCAAAAGAATTAATTTATAAGCCAAAAAAAAAAAAAAATAAAATAAAAAAATATATAAACAAAATACAAAAAAATGCGTCCACTCTTCACAAAAGAAAACAATATTTTTTCTATAGAAATTTTTCAATAGAGTTTATCTAATATCAAAATAGGGTCCAAAGAGGGCCCACAGAAAGGTCCCAAAAAAAAATAGAAACACCAATAAAAGAAAAGCAATTTTTTTTCTTATTTTGATTTGGTTTTTTTTTACTATTATTATTATTATTATTATTATTATTATTGTTGTAGGTTTTTTTTTGGTGAATTCTTTTAATCAAAATCGTGTTTATCCAAAGATTCTTATTTATTTCATTAAAAATTTAACTTTTTCTATTGTTATTATTATTACTGCTTCGATTATCATAGTTAAGAGAGTCTCTTTTTGCCTTTTTGACATTACTCTGGCCGCTTCATTCCTCTTTTCACCATCCATTCTTCTCTTGTCCATCAGTTTCTTTCAAAATTTATCATTCGATTATTTTTATTACTATTCTTCATATTATCGATATTTATAACAAACTCTTTTCAAATAAATTCCAACAAAAAAAAATCACTTTTCAATAAGCTTAATTGGTAAAAATGGAGGGAAAAAAACTAAAACCGCACAACAATGACAATCACAAAAAAAAATAAGAAGAAAAACTGAACTCAGATTGACCTCGAGTTCATTTATGGAAATCGAAAAACTCATACAACAAACCCACGAGAGAGTAAAAAAACCACGCCCAACAATTATAATATCGGACAAAAAAGGCGTCAATTCGAAAATTGTTTGTTTGGTCGCATTTTTAATAGTCGAAGCGAGCTTGTCACCATAAACGGGTATTCGCACAAAAGCCATAGCCGAGACCTTAAAACTGGCTCCTCTCTCTCTCTCTCTCTCTCTCGCTCTCTCTCTCCGTCTACTCTCTGCACATCGCCATTGTTAATTGTTATTATTATTATTATTATTTTTATTATTTTTTTCTCAAATGAAGTTGATTCTTTTGAAAAAATCAAACCAAACCAAACGAAATTAAATTAAATTTTTTTTTTTTTTTTTTTTATATTAGAAATATTTTTATTGATAACGATTTGTAAAGCTTTCGAGCATAAAAGAAAATTTAAAAGCTTAACAAAATAACCCCAAAAAAAAAGAAGACAAACAAATCCGAATTGATTAAAAAAAATAATCGCGTTTATTGTAAATATTTGAATTTTTCCATCTTTTTTTTTTTTATTACAATATTTTTTCTATTTTCTATTTTGTTAATAGAAGAAGAAAAAACCATCTAATTCGGTGTGGAATTCAACAAAAAAAAAATAATTATTTTCTTCCTTTTTCTTTGTTTAGGTCTTTGACAGGATATTTTTTATTGGCTATTTTCGTTTTCATTAATTTTTTTTTATTTGATTTGTTCGTCATCACCTTCGACGATGATCCCACTGAGGCCCATTAGCTGGCAGGATGGCTGCGACCGGCTGTGAGACCAGATCGATTCCGGTTGTACCTTGGGGTTTTAACGAACCGGCGTACCTGAGCTGGCTTAGCGGTGCCAAGGAATTTACAAGGTTCCTTGCCGAAGTACTCTTAAAACAAAAATTGGTACCACAGGAATCGGGGGTGCCTTAGGGTTTTAAGACACACTTTGTCCGATAATAGTGAGATCTATGATGCGGGTCGCTGGTAGGAGATATCGGTAATTATCTCTGGCGCTGTCACTGCTTATGATAGCAGAGGTTTAGATAGGCTTCACTACAAACAGTTGGAGTAATCAACTTGTAACTGGTGACTGACTGTCAACTGCCAGTAATGGTGGTGCGCTGATTGAGCGTATCTCAATCCCTATGGTCGTAGGCGACTCGTGGTTTTATGTTTAATGACAGATAAGTCACATTAAATAACAATATATTACTATACTCAGAGAACCAGCAAGGGGATTACTTCGGGGTGAGTGATCCAGCTTTAAGATATATACCAGAAGTGGCCTACGGGTCTTTGCGGACTCGCGGTCCTGATCTGGTCTAGTAGTACCAGGTTTCTTACTGTGGCGAAGAGTACCCACCAGGTACTCCTTAAAGCAGAACTGACTCGTAGCATGGAGATCGGTAGCCCTAAGGTGTTTTCTCTTCCGTGCCTGGTGAAAATGAGGAGCGCATGGCTGAAACGTGCTGGACAGATACAGTCGTAGGACTGGTGCTGAGAGATGGCAGAATCCCAGATGCTATCACTGTAGATAATAGTAGAGGTTTACGTAGGCCTTGCTACCAGGAGTTAGGATAACTACCTTGTAACTGGTTATGACTGTTAGGAAATTATTGTACCTGAATGGAACTGGTTAGAAATAGGACCAGGTAATTATACAAATGTGCGTGGAGTGATGATGGAGCGGTCTGCTGGTTGAGATCGACCAGATTAAATATTTCCCTGCTTCATGCATGGGCCACGAAAGATGGCAGGGAAGGTATTAAGACCATATTTTAGAGGATTATAAAATAAGTTTGAATAGCGAGGAAATCTGAGAAAATGTTCAATGCATGAAGTGGCCCAAGCAGGAAATGAAATGCGTTGGATAGAAGTGAGCTGGGTTGATATTGCGTCGGTAAGCAAGCGAGGGTATAGATTGAGATGCGTGCAACTACGTGAATCTAGTCAGCTGAGCTGGCGAACTCCATTTCTTGACAGGTTTGCTTTGCGCGTTGATTTTTATTTTTTATTTTTTTTATTTGACAGGTTTCATTTCTACATTATACATTATACACATAGTCATGAGACACAGTCGCTCCTATGGAGCATATAGCGGCACAGAGAATACACGTCTCTAATTGGTGGTAGAAGGCTTCTTTATTGGCGTCATTCTCTACTTCAGTTGGGGCATAGCATTGCACGATGGTGATGTTTCGGAACTTCGAGTGGAACCTGGCTGTCAGAAGGCGGTCGGAGACCGGTTTGTAGCCCATGAGAGATCTCTTTGCGTTGGCTGATAGGATTAATCCGACTCCACAGTGGTGTCCACTGTCGTTGCCGCTGTAGATGAAGTGTTCACCCGTCTGCGTTGCGAGGATTCCTTGATGTTTCCACCTTGTTTCGGAGATTCCCAGTATGTCGAGATTGTAGCGTCGCATTTCGGAAGTAGCTTGCGCCAGACGAGAAGTTTGGGAGAGAGTCCGCACGTTCCAGGTACCCATTCGAGTTGTTCGGTGAAAGCCAAATGTCGTTTTGCCTGAGGTATTGTCCGGATGATTACTCTTGTGCTGTTTCATGATAAGATGTTTTTTATGGCTTGCGGCTTATCAGGCCAGCGAAGCAACCCCCAGTGACGTTGGGGGACCCTACGGACTACATATGTAAGGCTTGTAGTCGGCCTCTCACCCCGGCACCAATGCCGAGATGGCGGCAGCGGGAATCGAACCCGCTACCTACCTGCGACACGCGGTTTTCCAAGTGGTCACCCATCCGAGTACTAACCACGCCCAGTCCTGCTTAACTTCGGTGATCTGACGAGAACCGGTGGATCCAGGATGGCACGGTCTTGCGCGTTGATTGGGTGTATCTCAATCCCTATGGTAGTAGGCGGTTCGTGGTATTATGTCTAACGATAGAAATGGCACGTAAAATAAACAGGGAAATCTGGACTACCATCCAAGAGGTCTTGCGTTCGAATCCTACTGGCGCATGGTCCTAGGCTAATCACATTTTACTTTCAATTCTACTTTAATTTCCTTATTCCTTAACAAAAAAGTGCGGGAAAAAAACACCCACAAAAGCCATTAGCCATCAAAAATACGGAATTATCAATATCAGCTATCAGAAGGAAAAATATACAATCATGGCCGGCGCTCCCCACTGGACGAAGCATGGCACCGCACCAAAAACTGCACAAAAATAAGCAGTAGCATAGCTGCCAAGTGCAGCAGCATCTTTGCATTTATCTCTTCTAACACGCGATACGCCAAATCATTATAAAGTATTGAATATTTAAAATTCCTTAAGCACAAGTTCTTTCCAAAAAAAAAAAAAAACATTGTAACAACCATGAGTCCGGTCGATGCCTGCTGAATAAAAGAACTCCAGACGATCCGGTGCGGTCATTCAGTTCGACACTCCCTACAAGTTTTCGGCGTCATGGGTAACGCGGTTCCTCCACCGAAGAGAGTACTTACCTGGTCTTCTGGGACCATAAATACGGATTAAGTGTCCAACCCACCGCAGTCTATTGAGCTCAATTTTGTCCAGAACCGGGTGGTTCCATTAACATCAGTAATGGGGCTCCAGAATCGTCCACCTACATGTAGGGGACCAAAAATTCTTGCTCGGAGGATCCTCTTCTCGTGTTCCGTACAGAAGAAGCTTCCACGTCATGGTCAGAATTTTCGAACCAAATAATTTAAACTGACTAAAAAAGACTCTATTTCTTCCTCATTGACTGAGACGCGCATGGATTTCCCCGTCCATGTCGTTATCGGCTGCTAACACTGACCCCGATAACGACATGGATTTAACTCTTTCAAAACTATAATCTTCTATTTGAATGGGGCTAGTACTAAGTGGTCTTGTCTTCAATGGAATCCCTACCACCATACACTTTGTTTTGCCTTTATTTATCTGCAATCCAAGATATTTCGCTGCCGGTTCAATATTGATGAAGGTTTCTCGTTTTGATCGACACATAATATCGATGGCATCGGCTGGGAAGACTTAATAAGTTTTATTAATGGAAAAACTAGGAAGACTTAATAAGGATGACGCCTGTCATTCTTAGCTCTGAGTCGCAAATCGCTTTTTCCAGCGCCAGGTCTATGGGGCCGGAGACCCTTGTGGTGATTTAATGGCTCTGAAAGTAATTTGGCAGCTTCTACTCTTTCAATCGCACTAGTCATCAATTTTTTGAAGATGTCGTAGTCTCTCCTGGATCTGTAGAGTTTTTTCCTGGCTATGCTGTCATGCGCGGCTTCAAAGTCGATGAGTAGAAGGTGAGACAAGATCTGATTTGTTGCTGAAGGCTCTCTGCTATGGGCCAATAGTTATTTTCGCGAATAGGAAAATATCCAGTCTTAATTTTTTTACTATTTAGTGTTCGATGAAATTCTTTACTAATTATAGTGATAAGACTTTGGATTTAGGACCTTTGGAAAGCGATGCCCTATTTAGGTTGGAAGGAATGGTCAAAAAGAACGGACGAAGAAGGAATGGTGCATTTATCACATTACAAATGCCCAATGTGTTCATATTTGTTGAAGGCACTTCTGCAATTGGCACTGAGCATGTCAAGGGGTCATAACCTCGAATCTTATTTTGAAGCTCTTCAGATTCTATACCAATCCTAGGTATAATCAATGTCCGTCAGGAGGAAGATTAAAAAACGCCGAATCAATTCCGTTTTGAGTAGCGTGAAGATTCTGGTAAACTGAAGGTGTCCTAAGTTGAGGGTCTTATAGTTACCAACGTCCTGTTAGACGGAACGGTGCTCTATTGCTTCACATTCACTACACTATCAGCTTTCGTTAGCTTCTCAAATCCTGTACGAAGTTATGAGGTGTGACAGAAGAGTAACACGACTGATTTGTTTTTAACATCATCAGCCGAAGCGTTGTTTCCACTTTTCGTAGCAGTGCTGGAAGTCTTCAATTGGAATCACCTTCAGCTCCTGAGTTACATTCCGTTGGTTGTTATCGACATTACCAAGATGACGTCCTTTTCAGTGGCTTTTGAAGAGGACGAGAGAGGTGAAAGAACTAAAGGAATCTCGTCGATAGATATGATCGTGTGACAGGAAGTGTTATCATGCTGGATCATCCACATGTCTTCAATGTCCGATCTGACACGAAGAACTCTTTCTTCTTTTTTCAAGGACTTCTCATAAGCTGCGATATTCATAAATATTCTGACTTGTCAACGACCCTAACTAATTCTACATTTTTATAAGTATTTGTTATGGTTTTGAAGGAAAAAAATTTTAAAGACAGATTGTAGGGGGGCGGGGTGTTTCGAAATTTGGGCTGATATATGTTCTCTCATCACCCATCATGAACAGAAAAGATCAGGCCATAAACATAAGGGGATAATGGTGACACCCGATGGTGTTAAGTTCGCTAAGGGAGGGGAAATGAGAAGAAAAATAATAAAAAGAAAAGCAAACAGAAAAAAACTCAATAGGGGAGGGGGAAGGGGAGGAATAGGGAATGAGAGGGAAGATAAAAAAAATTGCTTAAATGAAAATGGATAGCCGAGAAAAGAAAAAAACAGCTAAAAAATAAAAAAAATATTTTTTTTAAGGAAAAAAAAGTAAAAATAAAAAGAAAGAAAAAAAGGAGAATAAAAGGAAAAAAATGGGTGAAGCCGACCGGCGACCTGTTTCGGAGAGCCTTAGATGGAAATGCTCTCCCGGGCCTATCCCAACCGCTCTATGGCACTCCGACGGCAAAATATATCTTAAGTACCCCTTCTTAATGCTGATGATGATCTCTCCCTTCATCCCGTCAGCCCATCATTCCTCAGCAAGGTTCGTTGTTCTGTGCTTCTCGTCTCTGCAAAATTGCTATATGCCATCGAAAAATATCTACTTTTTATAAGGAATATTCCCAGATTTTGCTATTCCATTGCACTTCTTATGCTTTATAGGATCATCCCCAGATGAGGAGAGACTAACGTACAAGTTTTACGAGGCATGAAGTCCACAGTGTTGCCAGATTGCTCTCATACCTTTCTTTCACACCTCATAGTGTATAAAAACTTCGTTTGCGTCAAAAAATAAACGTTAATTAATGCTCGTCAATTTTGGAATGGATGCCTTCACTATGCCTCCCGAGTTCCAAACCTCTTTGCCTGATCCTAAATGGAAACCATGATTGAGAGTGGAGTTGAGTGTGCTGACAATCCTGGACAGGTAATAATCCGTTCTTTCCTAGAGACATACTCAATTGTTACAGATGAGGACATCACGTCCTATACAGCCATTGAGTTAAATAGAAGCCCTTAAAGGAAAGATAATAGTGAAATATTTCCTTAAAGTGGAGATCCATCTTATAAATGAGCTTACAATCTAGCTTACAATCCCAATCATCGAAGCATTGTAGTGACACAGCCTTGCTGAAAGTTATTTATAACCCATTAAGTGAGTCTGTCCTCGACAATATTTAACTTAAAAATATCAAACTTTTGGGGTCCAAATCAAAGAAGAAAAATACACAAAAAAAAGGATACGAGATCTTATTGCCATTGTTGGATTGCGACCCCAACAATGGCAATAAGATCTCGTATCCACTAAAGTTATCCACAGAGCCGAATTTTATCAAAACCACAATATAATTTGGCCATATTACATTTTTGGGTAGGCTCTAAAATTGTCGATCCTCATTTGTGGTCCTTCAAAATAATTCCTGTTCAGACAAAATTCTTCGTGTCAACCTTAGTTAAGAGAAAAATCGAAAGTAGCAAAAAATTCTTCGTTTATCAGTTCTTCAAAAGAAACGTGGCTCCTGATTTTTCTCGCTCTCTCTCTCCCTCTCTCCCTCTCTCTCTATTTGAGGAGCCAAAGGTTAATAACAAAAAACAATTCCTATTTGCGCATATTAATTTATAAAAAGGATGGCAAAACTGTATAATCAAAAATGGACTAACTCAATTAATATTAATAGAAAAAATGAAATTAAAATGGCGCAATCAAAAATTGAATTTCAAGTACAACAACCAAAAAAAAACCCACCGATTACGACGATAAACTTTTTAATTTTGAAAACGGAAATTAACATTTATTTTTTTTAAAGGAAGTGCAAACCGCCAAACCACAAATAATAGCAAATGTTTTTTGGAATTTTTTTTTAAAATTTTAATCGAAATGAAGAAATTATAGTTGGTGCGACAGGTTGTTTGTTGTATGGTGGAAAGATGTCCGGGGAAAAAATATTAATAATTAATTTGATGATTGCAATGGAAAAAGGGAAAAAGGAGCGCATCAACGAAATCGAAAAGACTCTAAAACAAGGGTGGCGGCGGAGAGGTAAAGCAAGGAGAAATGAGAGAAGATTGCCTTTCTGATGACGATCATAGTGATTACGGTGGTGATGGCGATGGCAATGATGATGATGATGATGATGATGATGATATTCCGCCACGGAAGAACCAGCCATTAAAGTAAACATCTGCCCCCACAATGCAACAGTGTTTATTGTAATTAAATCGAATTAAGATGGACACAAGAATGAAATTAAATGTCGACAGGAGCAAATAAAAGGAAATTACAGGAGATGATATGAGAGCGTAAAACAAAACAAAAGAAAGCAAAAAATTAAACACACAATGACGCACAGGGAAACGACAACGTCTGAAAAGGGGCCCAATAATAATGATATTAAAAACTTAATAATCGGAATTTCTTACGGCCCTAATATCAATTGGCTTATCGATGGATGAATCTAGGCTGCACTTCCGGAACGGCTAGCCTACGAGTGGATGTTCATCGTTGAAATGTCTTTCCTTTGGCTTCGTCTCTTCTACCATCCCTTCTGGTTTTGTTTGCATTTTCGTTTTTGTTTTGTCATTTTTTTCTAGTTTTTGAAATTATTTCATAACGTTTACCAAAAGTCGAAGCCATTTTATTTATTAATATTTTCATTAACTGTGCGTAGGTGTTGAAGACGAATGGCCTAAATGGTAAAACGAAAGATTTTATTGCTTAAGAGCTGAGGGGAAAGACCCTAATCTACAGAGGATAGGGTGGACTTTAAGTGCAGTAAAGAACCGCAAGGTGGAAGTATTGTAGAGTTGGAATGAAAAGATTCGGTTTTTTTTACCCCAAATCTAATTTTTCAGGCGAAAATATCTGCATATCAATCCTAGAGGTCTCTACAAAATGACTGAATTCAAAAGGAATAAATAAGATTTTTTCATGGGAAAAGATATTTACAATAGCAGAAGTGGCGTCCAGCATTTCTCTGTCATATAGTGTGGCCTCCAATTCCAGTCGCCAAGTATTTAATTTTTTTAATAGTTCTTTTGAAGTTTAAGACCCCAACAATTTTTTTCAAATCTCTTTAACGTTTAAGTTACTTTTCATTTATAGAATCCTTAACAATTTTTTTGATTCTCTTCGTTATTGAAGTACACTTCTCTTGTGACTTATCAATTTAAGGACCCCACAATTATTTTCGCCAATTTTAAGTTAAAGGTTTCCCTTTTGTGTGTTTTTCTTCTTGATTTTATGATCACACAATTTTTTATTTATTCCATTTAAAGTTTGTTCCTTTTTAATCCTATTTTCATATTATTAGGACCTCAACAATTTTTTTCAAATCTCTTCTACATTTAAGTTATTTTTTATTTCTAGAAACTTCCAGTACACTTCTCTTGTGACTCATCAATTTAAGGACCCCACAATATTTTCCATTTATTTTCCGGTATAGATTTCCTTTCGTGTTTTTTTTTTCTTATTGACTTTAGGATTGCGCATTTTTTCTATTTTTTCTAATTCATGATCTTTATATCTTCATATTTTTAGGGCCCCAGCAATATTTAGGACCCCAAAGCTAATAGTTAGCTACTTTTTGCTGGGATATTTTAAATTCTAGGACCCTTAAGAAATTTCTTGATTCTCTTTTCAAATGAACAGACCTTGCTTGTGCATTTATCAATTTAAGGACCCCACAATATTTTCTATCTATTTTCCGGTATAGATTTCCTTTCGTGTTTTTTTTTTCTTATTGACTTTAGGATTGCTCATTTTTTCTATTTTTTCTAATTCAAAATCTTTATATCTTCATATTTTTAGGACCCCAACAATATTTAGGACCCCAAAGCTAATAGTTAGCTACTTTTTGCTGGGATATTTTAAATTCTAGGACCCTTAAGAAATTTCTTGATTCTCTTTTCAAATGAACAGACCTTGCTTGTGCATTTATCAATTTAAGGACCCCACAATATTTTCCATCTATTTTCCGGTATAGATTTCCTCTCTTGTTTTTTTTTTCTTATTGATTTTAGGATTGCGCATTTTTTCTATTTTTTCTAATTCAAAATCTTTATATCTTCATATTTTTAGGACCCCAACAATATTTAGGACCCCAAAGCTAATAGTTAGCTACTTTTTGCTAGGATATTTTAAATTCTAGGACCCTTAAGAAATTTCTTGATTCTCTTTTCAAATGAACAGACCTTGCTTGTGCATTTATCAATTTAAGGACCCCACAATATTTTCCATCTATTTTCCGGTACAGATTTCCTTTCTTGTTTTTTTTTCTTATTGACTTTAGGATTGCCCATTTTTCTATTTTTTCTAATTCATGATCTTTATATCTTCATATTTTTAGGACCCCAGCAATATTTAGAACTCCAAAGCTAATAGTTAGCTACTTTTTGCTGGGATATTTTAAATTCTAGGACCCTTAAGAAATTTCTTGATTCTCTTTTCAAATGAACATACCTTGCTTGTGCATTTATCAATTTAAGGACCCCACAATATTTTCCATCTATTTTCCGGTATAGATTTCCTTTCGTGTTTTTTTTCTTATTGACTTTAGGATTGCGCATTTTTTCTATTTTTTCTAATTCATGATCTTTATATCTTCATATTTTTAGGATCCCAACAATATTTAGGACCCCAAAGCTAATAGTTAGCTACTTTTTGCTGGGATATTTTAAATTCTAGGACCCTTAAGAAATTTCTTGATTCTCTTTTCAAATGAACAGACCTTGCTTGTGCATTTATCAATTTAAGGACCCCACACTATTTTCCATCTATTTTCCGGTACAGATTTCCTTTCTTGTTTTTTTTTTCTTATTGACTTTAGGATTGCCCATTTTTCTATTTTTTCTAATTCATGATCTTTATATCTTCATATTTTTAGGACCCCAGCAATATTTAGGACTCCGAAGCTAATAGTTAGCTACTTTTTGCTGGGATATTTTAAATTCTAGGACCCTTAAGAAATTTCTTGATTCTCTTTTCAAATGAACATACCTTGCTTGTGCATTTATCAATTTAAGGACCCCACAATATTTTCCATCTATTTTCCGGTATAGATTTCCTTTCGTGTTTTTTTTCTTATTGACTTTAGGATTGCGCATTTTTTCTATTTTTTCTAATTCATGATCTTTATATCTTCATATTTTTAGGATCCCAACAATATTTAGGACCCCAAAGCTAATAGTTAGCTACTTTTTGCTGGGATATTTTAAATTCTAGGACCCTTAAGAAATTTCTTGATTCTCTTTTCAAATGAACAGACCTTGCCTGTGAATTTATCAATTTAAGGATCCTACAATATCTTTCGTCTTCTTTCAGTCACAGATTCCCCTTTTGGTGTGTTTTCTTCTCTATTTTTGAATAGTTGTTGGGGTATCCTAACCCAATTTTTTGAATTTTCTTCTATTTATGATCCTCATTTGCCTTTTTTATATTTTTAGGACCCCAACAACTTTTTTTAAATTCCTTCTTAGTTTTAAATTCCTTTTTTGGCCCTAAACAAATTACTTGATGATCTTAAAAATTGTACGGACTTATCAATTTAAGGACCCCACAACATTTTTCGTCATCTTTCAGTTACAGATTCCCCTTTTGGTGTGTTTTCTTCTTGATTTTAGCATTGCACAATTTTTTATTTACTCCAATTTATGATGGTTTTTGCTTTTCTCATATTATTAGGACCCCAAAAATATTTTTTCAATACATACTTTTATGCAGCTTTAATTAGCTTTGATCGATTCTTGAGCTCTAAACAAATTCCTTGGCTCTATGTGGCTTATCAATTTAGGGTCCCCACAATATTTTTCATCTTTCTTCAGTTACAAATTCCCCTTTTCGTATGTTTTCTTCTCGATTTTTGAATTGCGTCATTTTCTACAAGTTTAGAGTCCTTTTTTGGCTCTACTCATTTCTAAGACCTTAAAAAAATTATTTGTTGATTTTCCCCAATGAACGTACCTTGCTGGTTACCTAAAAATTTAAGGACCATACAATATTTGTTGTTAGTTTCAAGTTACCAGTTTACCTTTTGAATTTTTCAATGTATATTAGAACCTCAATAATATTTATTAAACTTATTTCAGTTGAATATCTATTTTTTTCCGTAATATATTCCAGAACTCAGAAATTATTTTTCTACTAAAACGTTATCTTATTTATTCTTTAAAAAGTAAAGTTAAATAAAATTAAGATTTTTATAAAAAAATTTAATAATTCAATATCTAAAATGGCAAATTTAATACTTAAAAAATATGTTATTTTAATAAATAAATTTATTATACAATTAGTAAATAAAGGTAATATTCTTTCCAAACTATAAAATGGATAATTTTTTATATTCGTACTTAGCCTATGTTCTGGACGTGCAGTACAAAAGCTATGAATGCACCCCACCGATTTTTGTTTTGTTTTGTATTTCCAACTTCTAAATTCTTTTTCACTAAAGATTCGCCTTCCTAATTAAAGGCAGTTTTTTATTACTTAAACTAAGAAAAAAATCGAAAAAAAACAATATTTTTGAGGTTTTTAAATTTAGAAGTTATAAAAATCGGACAAAAACAATACCCAAAAAACCTATTTTTTACTACTATATATATTTCTGGCCTAGGCAACACTAAGTGTTGCCAGGTGCGATCTGACATTTCCATTGGAAAGTTTGACATTTTTTAGCATAAACGTACTCAGAACGTTTTGACGTACGACTATCATTTGTGTTGTTTACAGTGACTTGAAAAAATCAATTTGGCAAAAAAATGGAATTAACTCGTGAACATTTTCGTGCGATCATTTTTCACAACTTTCGACGTGGATTATCACGACAAGAGTGCATCGATGAACTTAAATCTTTGTATGGCTATGAAGCACCATCCTATAGCACTGTGAAAAACTGGTACAACGAATTCAATCGTGGCCGACGCTCGCTCAAAGACGAATTCCGTGAAGGTCGTCCAAAAACAGCCGTTGTTCCAGAAAACATCGATGCCGTACGTGAACTGATAATGCAAGACCGTCATGTGACATACCGTGAGATAGAGGCATGCCTAGGCATTTCTCCCACCAGCATACATTCGATATTGCATGAACACCTGGCCGTAAAAAAGGTTTGTTCTCGTTGGATCCCGCACAATTTGACAATCGCTCAAAAAAAGGCTCGTGTGGATTGGTGTAAAGAAATGCTGAAAAAATACGATCGCGGTGCTTCAAAAGACGTTTATAAGATCGTCACAGGTGACGAATCATGGATCTATGCGTATGAGCCCGAAACAAAACAGCAATCGACCGTGTGGGTCTTCCAAGACGAGTCAAATCCAACGAAAGTTGTTCGTGGAAGAAGCACTTCGAAGCAAATGGTCGCTTGTTTCTTTGGCAAAACTGGTCATGTGGCGACTGTTCCGCTTGTGCAACGTAGGACGGTCAATTCTGAGTGGTACACCACCATTTGTTTGCCTGAAGTCTTCGGAGAAATTCGAAAAACGAACAAGAGAAGTCGAATCATTGTGCACCATGACAATGCGAGCTCTCACACATCGGCTCAAACCAGCGCCTTTTTGACCGGACAAAACGTCGAATTGATGGGTCATCCTCCGTACAGCCCTGACTTGGCACCCAATGACTTCTTTTTAATTTTCGTCGCCAGAAGATGCTGTTGAAGCATTCAAAAACCATGTTTTGGAGGTGTCTCAATCGGAGTGGAAAAAGTGCTTCGAAAATTGGTTTGAGCGCATGCAAAAGTGTATAAATCTTGATGGAGAATATTTTGAAAAACAATAAAACCTTTTTCGTTGATAAATATTCGCATTTTCATTATTAGGCCAGAAATATATATAGTAGCCCACGTATTATCTTCTCATTTGGAAAAGATTTTTTATTTGTCTAAATTAGAGGACTCCTATAGGATTGTTTAATGAGTTCCCAATTTCAGGTTCCCAATTTGTTATAATTTCTCAGTTTTAGTGACCACAAAAACAAAAAAAATATTGAATCTTTCTCGTTTGAAGGGTATTTTTAGGCTCAGGACACTTATCAATTTTTCGATAATTTTCTATTTTAGGACCTCAACAAGATTTTCTAAATTGCCTTTTCCGTTAATTGGTTTTCCTACTCTAGGTGCTTACTTTAATCAATTATTAATAAAAATTAGTTTGTGAATATTTTTAAAAAGTTTAGTTCATTTTTATGGTTTTTTTTAAAAAAATATTTTTATTTTCGACACTAAATATGGTATTTATTAGGTTTTTCTTACCTGAATTACAAAATATATTACAGAGAAAAAAAAATTATATTTAAATAAAAAACTTTTAAAAAAATATATTCTCACCAAGAAAAAACCAATTACAAGCGATTTTTGCGTGACCGATTAGCATTGAAATTGGAATTAATCGATTAAATTTAAATAAAAACGATTAATTCCATGATAGAAGTGAGACCGCAACTTACTAAGCTGCAATAGAGAAAAGGGGAAAGGAATAAGATTCGAAAAAAATACAAACAAATTACGATATTACCACAGAAAAGAGCTGTAAAAATAAATAACAATAACACAAAAGAAACTGAGTCCTAAAAACTCAAACAAAAAACCGAAAAAGCCCCAAAAAATATAAAATAGAAAATTCCGTTCGGTTACACGTGCGTCAAATTAATCGATCAGCGGGAATTCGAAATTTCCGCGTTTAATTAACTCTTAACTCGGCTGTCGCAACAAGAGAGAAAGAGAGGATCGACCAATGCACGGCACATGCCAGAATGAGCAAATTTATTGTGGAAAGCCGGTGTGAATAGCTGCGGACGGAAAAAAGCAGGAAGAAAATGCGAAAAAAGTCGAACGCACTTAACTCAATTATGTTCACTCAAATATGTAAAAAGCGGTAACAACAATAGTTGCCGAACAACGGTCGGCGAAGGGAGTCAGGAGAAATGAGACGAAACGAAATGAAACGTGCCATAATATGACGAATGAGTGTAACAGGCAATTTTCAATGGTAATCAACTACTCGGCCAATTCACGGTCCTAACAAAAAAAAAACAAATGCGACAAAATAACGCAGAAACCAGCGAAAAAAAGAAATAAAACAATTTTCAGGACCACCTCCTACCGATTAATTGAAGAAAACGGAATTTTCATTCTGTTTTATTGTACGTTTTTTTGCCGAATTTTAGAAATTTTTTTTATTAAATATATTTTGTCTCTTTCGGAACTTCACTTTCTGAGATATGTTTTTATTTTGAATTTTGAATTTTGAATTTTGAATTTTGAATTTTGAATTTTGAATTTTGAATTTTGAATTTTGAATTTTGAATTTTGAATTTTGAATTTTGAATTTTGAATTTTGAATTTTGAATTTTGAATTTTGAATTTTGAATTTTGAATTTTGAATTTTGAATTTTGAATTTTGAATTTTGAATTTTGAATTTTGAATTTTGAATTTTGAATTTTGAATTTTGAATTTTGAATTTTGAATTTTGAATTTTGAATTTTGAATTTTGAATTTTGAATTTTGAATTTTGAATTTTGAATTTTGAATTTTGAATTTTGAATTTTGAATTTTGAATTTTGAATTTTGAATTTTGAATTTTGAATTTTGAATTTTGAATTTTGAATTTTGAATTTTGAATTTTGAATTTTGAATTTTGAATTTTGAATTTTGAATTTTGAATTTTGAATTTTGAATTTTGAATTTTGAATTTTGAATTTTGAATTTTGAATTTTGAATTTTGAATTTTGAATTTTGAATTTTGAATTTTGAATTTTGAATTTTGAATTTTGAATTTTGAATTTTGAATTTTGAATTTTGAATTTTGAATTTTGAATTTTGAATTTTGAATTTTGAATTTTGAATTTTGAATTTTGAATTTTGAATTTTGAATTTTGAATTTTGAATTTTGAATTTTGAATTTTGAATTTTGAATTTTGAATTTTGAATTTTGAATTTTGAATTTTGAATTTTGAATTTTGAATTTTGAATTTTGAATTTTGAATTTTGAATTTTGAATTTTGAATTTTGAATTTTGAATTTTGAATTTTGAATTTTGAATTTTGAATTTTGAATTTTGAATTTTGAATTTTGAATTTTGAATTTTGAATTTTGAATTTTGAATTTTGAATTTTGAATTTTGAATTTTGAATTTTGAATTTTGAATTTTGAATTTTGAATTTTGAATTTTGAATTTTGAATTTTGAATTTTGAATTTTGAATTTTGAATTTTGAATTTTGAATTTTGAATTTTGAATTTTGAATTTTGAATTTTGAATTTTGAATTTTGAATTTTGAATTTTGAATTTTGAATTTTGAATTTTGAATTTTGAATTTTGAATTTTGAATTTTGAATTTTGAATTTTGAATTTTGAATTTTGAATTTTGAATTTTGAATTTTGAATTTTGAATTTTGAATTTTGAATTTTGAATTTTGAATTTTGAATTTTGAATTTTGAATTTTGAATTTTGAATTTTGAATTTTGAATTTTGAATTTTGAATTTTGAATTTTGAATTTTGAATTTTGAATTTTGAATTTTGAATTTTGAATTTTGAATTTTGAATTTTGAATTTTGAATTTTGAATTTTGAATTTTGAATTTTGAATTTTGAATTTTGAATTTTGAATTTTGAATTTTGAATTTTGAATTTTGAATTTTGAATTTTGAATTTTGAATTTTGAATTTTGAATTTTGAATTTTGAATTTTGAATTTTGAATTTTGAATTTTGAATTTTGAATTTTGAATTTTGAATTTTGAATTTGAATTTTGAATTTTGAATTTTGAATTTTGAATTTTGAATTTTGAATTTTGAATTTTGAATTTTGAATTTTGAATTTTGAATTTTGAATTTTGAATTTTGAATTTTGAATTTTGAATTTTGAATTTTGAATTTTGAATTTTGAATTTTGAATTTTGAATTTTGAATTTTGAATTTTGAATTTGAATTTGAATTTTGAATTTTGAATTTTGAATTTTGAATTTTGAATTTTGAATTTTGAATTTTGAATTTTGAATTTTGAATTTCGAATTTTGAATTTTGAATTTTGAATTTTGAATTTTGAATTTTGAATTTTGAATTTTGAATTTTGAATTTTGAATTTTGAATTTTGAATTTTGAATTTTGAATTTTGAATTTTGAATTTTGAATTTTGAATTTTGAATTTTGAATTTTGAATTTTGAATTTTGAATTTTGAATTTTGAATTTCGAATTTTGAATTTCGAATTTTGAATTTTGAATTTTGAATTTTGAATTTTGAATTTTGAACTTTGAACTTTGAATTTTGAATTTTGAATTTTGAATTTTGAATTTTGAATTTTGAATTTTGAATTTTGAATTTTGAATTTTGAATTTTGAATTTTGAATTTTGAATTTTGAATTTTGAATTTTGAATTTTGAATTTTGAATTTTGAATTTTGAATTTTGAATTTTGAATTTTGAATTTTGAATTTTGAATTTTGAATTTTGAATTTTGAATTTTGAATTTTGAATTTTGAATTTTGAATTTTGAATTTTGAATTTTGAATTTCGAATTTTGAATTTCGAATTTTGAATTTTGAATTTTGAATTTTGAATTTTGAATTTTGAACTTTGAACTTTGAATTTTGAATTTTGAATTTTGAATTTTGAATTTTGAATTTGAATTTTGAATTTTGAATTTTGAATTTTGAATTTTGAATTTTGAATTTTGAATTTTGAATTTTGAATTTTGAATTTTGAATTTTGAATTTTGAATTTTGAATTTTGAATTTTGAATTTTGAATTTTGAATTTTGAATTTTGAATTTTGAATTTTGAATTTTGAATTTTGAATTTTGAATTTTGAATTTTGAATTTGAATTTTGAATTTTGAATTTGAATTTTGAATTTTGAATTTTGAATTTTGAATTTTGAATTTTGAATTTTGAATTTTGAATTTTGAATTTTGAATTTTGAATTTTGAATTTTGATTTTGAATTTTGAATTTTGAATTTTGAATTTTGAATTTTGAATTTTGAATTTTGAATTTTGAATTTTGAATTTTGAATTTTGAATTTTGAATTTGAATTTTGAATTTTGAATTTGAATTTTGAATTTTGAATTTTGAATTTTGAATTTTGATTTTGAATTTTGAATTTTGAATTTTGAATTTGAATTTTGAATTTTGAATTTTGAATTTTGAATTTTGAATTTTGAATTTTGAATTTTGAATTTGAATTTTGAATTTTGAATTTTGAATTTTGAATTTTGAATTTTGAATTTTGAATTTTGATTTTGATTTTTGATTTTTGAATTTTGAATTTTGAATTTTGAATTTTGAATTTGAATTTTGAATTTTGAATTTTGAATTTTGAATTTTGAATTTTGAATTTTGAATTTTGAATTTTGAATTTTGAATTTTGAATTTTGAATTTTGAATTTTGAATTTTGAATTTTGAATTTTGAATTTTGAATTTTGAATTTTGAATTTTGAATTTTGAATTTTGAATTTTGAATGTTGAATTTTGAATTTTGAATTTTGAGATTTGAATTTAAATTTTTTATGATAATTTCTTCAGAAATCTATGCCAACATATCCGAATATTAATAAACTATTAACCAAATTTTGCTTATTGTGTTAGTTTGACCTAATTTTGCAATGTCGACCTGAGAAATATATGAAAAATATTTAACACTTTCAATAAACAAAATAAAAATCAGACTCCAATTTCAAAGTCGCAATTGACCTGATTTGGATTTTGTTTTAATTTTTTTCTATACCATTTTAATTGAAATAACGTTTTTGTACTCTGCCATTTTTAAATGCCATAAGAATAATGAAAATATTAAAACAAAAATAATAAAATCATTATTTTCTCATCAAATTGAAATTAAATTTTCTCATAAATAAATACGTGGACAGCGACAGATCCATTTTCTTATCGAGAAAGAAACGTGTTCAAAAAATGAAAGACCTGTCTTCCAATTTATTTGCATTCATTTCTACATTAACCCCATTCCCATAGGCGAGATAATTTTCATTGCACCCTCCTTCCTTCTCATAGTAATTATCAAAACAATATTCTTGCGAATAAATTCAAATCGACAGATGATAATTATCTAATCATTTACGGCTAGCATATAAGTGAGATATAAAAAAGAGTCATTACAATCAATTTCTTGCTGCTTACTTTTTAGTTACGAAGTAATTTTTCGAATTGTCTTCGTACATTTTTCAATTTGCCACTATAGCCAAAACAATTTCTTTTTCCCATTAAAAGCGAAATGAAAATAACGAAAACTCCATTAAATTGAATAGAATCACATTTTTTTGAGATATAAAAAAACAAAATATTTCCATTAGAAGTGGAAAAATGTTTTAATAATCATAAAAAAGTCCGTTGAATATTAGAGTTTCTTTAAAGAATATTAAAGAAAAGTAGAGAATAGTTCCTGTGGAAAACGGGTACATTCAATTAAACCTAATATAATTAAAGTGAACTAAATTGTATGGAATAAAATGATCGAAAGAAAAATCCAAAACGTTATTGAAAAAAGAATTATCTCAGAAATTTTATAAACTGAAAAAGTCAAATTCAAATATTTAGAATAAATTCCAATTGGAATATTAATGAAAAATACTAGAGGCAATATCAATAGGTGGAAGATTTTTCTATTTGTATTTGACAAAATCGTGAGAACAAAAAACGAAAAAGGCAAATCGACATGAAAATGGAAGAAAAACCGAAAGAGAATCAAAAAGGTGTCAAAAAATATCTGAAAATAATCGACAGAAAATCGAGAAAAAAAATTTTAAAAAATGAAAAGGAAAATCGAAAGAAAATTAAAAGAAAATCTAAAAAAAAATAAAAAGGGAAACGAAAGAAACCCGAAGGAAAATCGGAAACAAGTCGAAAGAAAATCAGAAGAAAAATTAACACAAACACAAAAAAAAAAAATCCAAAAGAAATGGGAAGAGAATTGAAATAAAATCGAAAAGTAAACGGAAAGAAAATCGAAGGACATCAACACAAAATAAAGAGAAAAAATATCGACAAAAAATTTAAAAAAATTGAAGACAATCAAAGAGAATCGAAAAGAAATTGAAAGCAAATCGAAAGAAAATGAAAGAAAATTGAAAGAAAATTGGAAACAATCAAAAGAAAATCGAAAGAAAATTAACAAAAAATGGGAAGAAAATTGAAACAAAATCAAAAGAAAATCGACATAAAAATTGAAAGAAAATCGAAAGAAAATCGAGAGAAAATCGAAAGAAAATCGAAAGAAAATAGAAAGAAAATCGAAAGAAAATCGAAAGAAAATCGGAAGAAATTTGGAAAAAAGGCAAAAGAATATCGAATCATAAATTGATATAAAAATGGGAAAATCATCAAACAAACATCGAAAAAAAATCAATACAAAATATAAAAAAAGGGAAAAAAATCGAAAGAGAATTGAAAACAATCAAAAGAAAATCGAAAAAAATTGAACGTAAATCGAAAGAAAATTGAAAGTAAATAGAAATAAAATCGGAAAAAAGTCGAAATAAAATCGGAAGAAAATCAACACAAAATGAAAAGCCAATCAACATAAAAATGAGAAGAAAATCGAGAAAAAAAAATCCAGTAAAAACAGAAAGAAAATTTTAAAGAAAATTGAATGAAAATCAAGAGAAAATCGAAAAAAATCCAAAGTAAATCGAAACAAAAATTGGAAGAATGTCGAAAGAAAATTGAAGACAATCAAAAGAAAATCGAAAGAAAATCGAAAGAGAATTGAAAGAAAATCGAAAGAACATCGAGAGAAATTCGAAAGAAATCCGAAAGTAAGTCGAAAAAAAATCGGGAGAAAATCAACCCAAAATGGAAAAATAATCAACATAAAAAAGGGGAAAAAAATTGAAATGAAATCGAAAAAAATCGAGAGAGAATCCGGAAGCAAGTTGAAAGAAAATCGGAACCAATTCGAAAAAAAATCAACAATAAATGGGAAGAAAAATGAAAGAAAAGCGATAGAAAATCAAAACAAATTTGCAAGAAAATCGACATAAAAATCGAAAGAATATTGAAAGAAAATCCAAATTCTCTTCCGATTCTTTTTTCTTTTTTTTTATTCGACTTTTTCCAATTTATTACTTGACTTTTTGCCGATCGTCTTTTAATTTTTTTCCCAATTTATTTGTACCTTTTTTCGTTTCTAATCCGGTGTCTTTTTTATTTTTGATTCTGATTAATAAGTTTCTATTCACTTCCCTCTTTTCCCACATTCAATTCTAATTGTCTGAGATTTTTTTTCAAAATTTTTTTTAGAATTTTTACAGTTTTCCCCAGGTTTTCTTTCAAATTTCTTTGCAATTTTTCCACAGTTCACTTTCTGATTCTTTTTCGATTTCTTCAATTCTTTTCCCTTTTTTACTAATTTTATTAAGTATTTTTTATAAATTTTTCCAATTTAATTTAATTTTTTCCAAATTTTTAAGATCAGTTTTCGATATTTTCCAGTTTTTGATTTTTTCCGATTTTTTTTTCGCCAATTTTCCTTAGCTTTTTGTCTGGTTTTTCTTCAGAGTTTTCCGGAAAATCGTTTTTTTTTGTCGGTTGAATATTTTCCAAGAATTTGTAATTTTAATCAATTTTCTTCTCAAATATCTTATTTTGATTTCTGTTTTCTATCAAATTTCTTACCAGATTTTCCGATTCTTTCCAATTTTTATATTTTTTCAATTACTTTCCAACTTTTTAAGATAAAATTCTGATTTATTTCAATTTGTACAGATTTTCGACAATTTGTTCAATATTTTTTCATTTTATTTTCGATTATTTTTTACGATTTTTCTTTTGATTTTCTTCCGATTTTTATGAACTTTTTTTTTAATTATAAAAAGTATAGTAATTCTTTCTGTATAAAAATAAATATAAGGAAAAGAATAATGACCATTTTTACCAATTACCCCATAGCATAAAAGTTTATATCCAAAAACAAAACAAAACAAAAAAAGGGAAATTTTAACAAGAAAGTGTCAAACTTAAAATAAATAAAAAATGTGTAAAAGGGTTATGATAACATTTATACGGAAATTCATTGAACAATATTGAAAATATCAGAAAAAACCAGCACCGACTACCTCAAGAGGATATCTAAAAAATATTCTTCCGCCTAATGGAATTTTTCCATTATTTTGTCTATTATTTTTGCCCTAATACCACCCCTTAAGCCAACATACATGATCTATTCGATCTAAAATATAACAATAGCTACCCTTAATAACAAAATTACCCCTAAACCCCCTCCTCTCCCCATTCCTAACCTTCCAAAAAAAATCACAAATTCACAATTCAAATTTTCTTTTTACTGTTCAAAATACGAAGCATTAAAATGCAATAAAACTTTCAGCTGACACTTACGCGAGATGTAAAATACACCTACGCGCTCACACACACATACACGCACAAATGTTCAAAAACATACAGATGCACACTTGTAAATAGAAGTGAATAAATTAGTTTCGATTTTAAGAAAAACTCAAACAAAAACAACGAAAATCTTAACGAAAATTTACAAAAAATCCCGACTCTCGAAGAAACTTGTACAAATACACACACACACACACAAACGTTCAATTATATTTCGACGAGTCCGGGTCCTGGGTACGATTACATTTTAATAAAATGTTATATCGAATAAATGGTGGCCACGCTCGTAAATAATCTTTCACCCATCTAACACCCCCATCCAAATAAATAAATAGAAAAAAAAACCACAACGAAAAATAAATGACAAAAAAAAATAAAAACAAAGATATTTTTCGTATTCATTGTATTTTGTGTTCGTTTCGGTGAAATTTATTTGTTTATATGGGAATGCGTGGGTGTGTGCTTATACATACAATATATCCGCTTTCTTTTATGATTTAAACACTTTGTGCAGTTGTTCAAAAACCGTACGAATAACATAGAGTCGAACGTACGTGAACAAAATATCACAATTGGAGTCGAGATGAGATTTCGCCCTTCTTTTCCCACCTTCAGTCATCCTTTTCATCACACCCAGAACTCGAGCTTATGACTGGACGTGCATGTACACATACGAGTATATAGGCAGATGGATGGGCAGCTAGATCCAGTACCAACCTACCGCCCCCAAACCTATCCCAATGACCGACGATGCAAATGATTCAAAACGAGAACGATCTAAACACGATGCGATGTCATATTCGTTCGTGTCGCACTACAAACTTTGCTCTTCAGCTTATTAAGTGACGTTATTTGAAGAGAATTTTAGCTAATGTGGAATGGGTTTGGGAGAACGGAGAAATGTGGTAAAAAGAGAGCCCCGGCGGTGGTGGTGTAACGGTTTGGCGAAATGTAATACAATAGTTGCCCAAGATGATGCGGCGAGAGAGAAGAAAAGTGCAATTACTAGTGCCGAAAACGATGAAGTTCATCATCTTGAGTAAGGGGGAGGGGAGCAGTCGACAAAATTTCAATTCGATGAGGAAAATGGTGAGAAAAGTAAATGTTTTGCTCGTTTATCAGAAAAGGAAAGAGCTATTATCAGTTGTGAGCGGTTTTCGCATATACTCGTATAAAAGGATAACCGAGCATATTTAGAATACTAGTAAAAACCAAAACAAAAACAAACAAGAAAAAAGAAAACAAAATGGCAAATTATCTCAGATTTTATTTACACAATTTTCTCACTTAAACTGTTCTCTCTCTCAGTCACACTCCCTTCCTCCCTGCCCCCTACCTAACAAACAATCTCATCTCGCTTGCACTTGAACGCAATGATTACGTTCTTGGTTTCGCATATGAAAAGCTGGTGGAGATTATCAAAAATAAATAGAAATAACAAAAATTAACCCCTTGCACCCCCCACCCCATCTCCCCCAGAAACTTAAAATCAACCAAAACAACAACAAAAAACCCATACGAAGAGTTAGAAGAAATTAGGAAGAGAATATGCTCTCAATGTAAGTACACCCCACGTGGCGTAGGTGGCGAAAATTTATAGGCGTGGCTTGCACTGTTAGCATTTCTCCTTTCAAATTTTTTCTTCTCGTCCCCTACTCCACATCTCACGATTGAAAGGAAGCATTTTCGCCTTGTTATGTGCGTGAAGAGAACAAATTGTTCCAAATTACTTTGTGGAGAAATTCAAGTGCGGCGTTTTCGTCACCATCATCGTGTTGGGCCCTCTTTATTTTGCACTAACTTTTTATTTTCTCTACCTTCCCTTTTTTTTTTTTTGGTCGTCTGTTTTAGTTGAATTTTTTGTTAAGTTTCTTAAAAATTCTGTTTTTTTTGTTGGTGCGGGGGAATTTGAAAGGAGCTTAACAGACTGCTGAGATAGGAACGAGTGTCGCTTCCAGTTTACCGTTCGTCACTGTCAGTTGATGTGGTTTGAGTGCGACAACGACGACGACGATGATGATGATGATGAAGGGGAGACTTTGATATTTGGGAGATCTTCAGCTTCAAACCCCCGGCATCAGTGTATATTCGGAGCACAGACAGATCCACATTAGCTTAGAGCATATTTCCAACAATTACGACACTATCGACAGTACAGAAATGGCATACGAAATGACGAGGACTGTGAGTTCTCCTCGGTCTGAGGGGATGGTTGGTCTGGTTGCGTTCAGATCTCTTCAACTTCCTGGTCTGGTCTGTTCTGGTCTATGTTGTCTGCTTTGCAGAGGAGCAGCATCCGATATTCTTGACGATCTGAAGGCGAATCTTTTCAATTCGAGAAAATTTAGTTGCAACGTTTTCTAGTCACGTACGTGCATGGAATTTTTTGTTTGCACTTTTGTGGTTTGTGGAAAATTTGTACAGTTCTTTGAGTAGGGGCGGGGCGGGGTGGATGCTGGTTGATGTTGAATTAGAAGTTGTATGTGACAAAAACCATAAATGAGGATTTTCTCTTATTCAAAAAAAAAAAAAAACCACACACAAACGCATAAACACTTACGAGTATTATTGAAGTGAGAAATTATTAACTGACACGACCTCCATTTTATTTCAACAAAAATTCTCATCGATAAATTTTATTTACTTTTTTTTTGTTTTTCGTTGTTTTTTTTTCTGATTGTAATAATAAATTTAACAAAAAATTTATTCAATGTTTTATTCAACAAAAACAAATGTGTAAATTTTTGTTATCGCCAATTTTGGTGTATCTGATTTTAGATGGAATAATTTTTAATAAACAAAAGTTTGATTTTAATAAAACATTTAAGGGATAGATGATAATTTCCCTCACCCCAATTATAATTCGTTAAATTTATTATAATTTCTTTTAAGAAAAAAAAATTTTTCTAAGCAGAAACAGTTTTTTTATGAAATTAATTGTCTAAAATGTTAAATTTTTCTTTGTAACAGAAGTTATCGTTGGTCTGAATAAAATCATATTAAATGCCTAAGAAATCATGCTGAACTATAATATTATTTTTTTTAAAACTTATAACATTATTAAGTCAAAAGAGGATGAAAGAAAATTATTTCAAACAGAAAGAATTTTTAATTAAAAAAATAAAAAATCTTCTAATGACAAGAATATTTTGGTTTTCAGCATTACTAAAAATTAATATAAAAATTATTGTATATGAAATTTTTAATTGTTAAAAATTTTTAAAAAAAAAATTCCGATTGTAAAATTTTTTGAAAAGTTTTTTTTTTTTTTTGCTCACGAGAAAATGTTTAAATATTTTGAATAAAAATAAACTCTTTAAAACACCCAACAAAAAAAATCAAATCAACTTAAAGAAAAAACCAAATTTTTTATTTGGAAATTTTCGAAAATATTTCCAACTATAAAAATTTATCAAATGCTTTGATAAACTTTTCAATATTTCGAAAATTAAAGAAAATTTTTTGTTGGTAATTTTCAGTTTCTTATAAATTCTTGCATGGAAAACAATTTTCTTTTCACTTAATTTCCGATCACATTTTTATTATTTTTTTGTTGTTTTCAAAGGATTTAAATTAAAAAAACACTTTTTCGAACGGCAGCCAAACTTGCATTTTTGATTTTTGTTCAAATTTCTTTCCATTTAAACTCAAATTCATTTGTAATAATTTTTTTGGAACAATTTTTTTTTAAGATTTTTGCATTTTTTTGAAATTATTTTCGATGTTTCTCCATTCTGAACAGAAAAAATAAAACAAATCAAAAAAATAATCCGATTTTTTAACTTTTTTTTTTTATTTTGTTGGAAATGATTTTCTCCATTTTGCGATATATTTTTTATTTTCTTATCAATATTTCTAGAAGCCTTTCCATTGTTTTTCTTAATTTTTTAACTGTTTTTTTCGAATTTTTTGCAACAAAAATAATAAAAAAAAAACTTTAAACTACTTTAACTCAAAAAGTTTTCTAATTTTTTCCATTTTTCGATGTTTTTCTGATTTTTTTTCCAATATTTTCAGAACCCATTCGATTTTTTTCCTAAATTTTTTAAACAGTTTCATCTAATTTTTGCAATAAAAATAACAAAAAAAACCTAAAACTATTTTAAGCTCGAAAAATTCGTTGATAATTTCTAATTTTTTCCATTTTTCGATATTTTTTTTATTTTATTGTCAATTTAACCAAAAGCCTTTGCATTTTTTTTCTCAATTTTTTTAACAGTTTATTCGAATTTTTTGCAGTAAAATTAATAAAAAAACTTAAAACAATTTTTAACTCGACAATTTTTCTACCATAATTTTTTCCATTTAGCGATGTTTTCCTGATTTTCTTTCTAATTTTTTTCAGAAGCCTTTCAAATTTTTTTTCTAAATTTATTTTGATTTTTCAAACGTTTTTGTCTGATTTTTTTGTTGAATAAAATTAGTCAGCTATTTTTCTTTTTGTAAATTTTAGGATTTTTTATGTTCCGTTTTTTTTTTTTTGCTTTTCGTTCCAATTTTTCCAGAAGCCTTTCCATTTTTTTCTTAATTTTTCCAATAGTTCCTCCGAAATTTTTGCAATAAAAGAAATAAAAAAATAAAATTTTATGATTTTCGCATTTTGCGATGTTTTTTGATTTTCTTTCTAATTTTTCCAGAAGACTCCAATTACTTTTTCAATTTCCTTTGATTTTTCCAACATTCTTTTTCCTGATTTTTTAAGAAAATTGAATTAATCAGAAATTTTTCTTTTTATAAAATTTCAAGATTTTTTATATTTTACAATTTTCCGATGTTTTTTTTGTTATTTCTTCCAATTTGTTCAGAAGACTTTCAATTTTTTTTTCAATTTTTTTAACAGTTACTCTGTATTTTTTATAATAAAAGTATCAAAAAGTTTTATAATTTTCTCATTTTTCGATGTTTTTTGATTTTTTTTCTCCAGAAGACTCCAATTATTTTTATTCAATTTGTTTTAATTTTTCTAAAAAAATTTCCTGATTTAATTAATAGAATTAATTAGACATTTTTCTTTTTATAAAATTTAGAGTTATTTTATATTACAATTTTTCGATGTTTTTTTTATTTGCCTTCCAATTTTTGCAGAAGCCTTTCCATTTCTTTTCTCAATTTTTTCCACAGTTTCTTCAAGTTTTTACAAAGAAAGTAAAAAAAAAAATTAAATTCATTTTTACCTTAAAAAGTTGTATGATATTGCGATTTTTCGATGTTTTTCTGATTTTCTTTCTAATTTTTTCAGAAGCCTTTTAAATTTTTTTCTTAATTTACTTCACATTTTCTTTAAATTTTTTGCAACAAAAGTAATAAAAATAAAATTTATTTTTACCGCAAAAATTTCATAATTTTCGCATTTTTCGATGTTTTTTGATTTTTTTTTCCAATTTTTTCAGGAGAGTTTCCAATTATTTTTTCAGTTTGATTTGATTTTTCCTAAATTTTTTTAAAAAATAAAATGAATTAGAAATTTTTTTTTTAAATTTTAATATTTTTTTATTTTCAAATTTTGCGATGTTTTTTTGATTTTTATTCCAATTTTTTCAGAAGACTTCAATTATTTTTTTCAATTTGTTTTGATTTTTATAACATTTTTTTCCTGATTTAATTAATATAATTAATCAGACATTTTTCTTTTTATAAAATTTAGAGTTTATTTTATTTTAAAAATTTTCGATGTTCTTTTTTTATTTATTTTTCAATTTTTTCAGAAGACTTTCCGACTATTTTTTCAATTTGTTTTGATTTTTCCAACGTTTTTTCCTGATTTTAAAAAAAAATAATTTTATTCAGAAATTTTTTTTGTAAAATTTTTGGATTTTTTTATTTTCCAATTTTTTCATGTTTTTTCGATTTTCTTGCCAATTTTTCCAGAAGCCTTCCCAGTTTTTTTCTCAATTTTTCCACAGTTTCTTTAATTTTTTTTGCAGCAAAAGTAATTAAAAAAACTGAAATTAATTTTTACTCGAAAAATTTTTATAGTTTTCTCATTTTTCGATGTTTTTTGATTTTTTTTCAATTTTTCCAGAAGACGTCAATTTTTTTTTAATTTGTTTTTATTTTCCCAACTTTTTTATCTGATTTTTTTGTTAAATTAAATTAATCAGCTATTTTTCTTTTTATAAAATATTGAAAATTTTTTTATTTTACAATTTTTCGATGTTTTTTTTTTATTTTCCTTCCAATTTTTTCAGAAGCCTTTCCATTTCTGTTCTCAATTTTTCCACGTTTCTTCGAAGTTTTTAAACAAAAGTAATAAAAAAAACTCAAATTTATTTTTGCCTCAAAAAGTTTTATGATTTTGACATTTTTCGATGTTTTTCCATTTTTCGGTGGTTTTTCCCTTTTTTCACGGTTCTTATTATTTTAATATTTCTACTCTCTAGTCGCTTAATTTTTACAATGTTTTTTGTTGTTCATTTCCTTGTAATTTTGCTCAGCTTGCAGTAATTTCTCTTTTCTTATATTACTTCAGACTTTTTCCATTTGATTTTAATTAATTTCGCTTGCGATTTGATTGTAATTAACACGTTTTGCGATTTGATTGTAATTAATTTCACCTTTTCATTCCACATTTTTTTATAATTGCTGTTTTTTTTTTAATTTTTCATTTGTCTTCCATTTATTCGATGTTTTTCGGTTTTTCTGAAAAACTGTTTTTAAAAATCTTCCGACTTTTTTGATGCTTTTCAGAATTTTTTTTCAATTATTCATAATTTTTTTCCAAAAAAGGCTAGTTTTCTTATATTTGCGGGGAGTTTTCCTATTTTTTGTAAATTTTTCAAATTACCTTTTTCTGCTAATTTTTATTTTTATCATCGATTTTATAGCATTTTTATTACTTACTCTTTTCGTGATTTTTTTGAATTAATTTTTAATTTTTTACATATTTCACCATTTTTATTTTTCCATATTTTAGAATTTTTATATTTTCATCCATGATTTTTTTTTTGGTTAATTTGAATTGTTTAATCATTGTTTAAATGTTTTTTTAATCATTGTTTTAACATATATAAAATTGTTCAAATTTTTATAATTATTATTCTTGTGATTTTGTAGCTGTTCTTAAGATTTTTTTAAATTGTTCAAAAATGTTGATAATAAAAAAAATAGGAAAACTTTTTTTGTTTTCTATTCAATTTAATTAAATCTTTTTTGATATTTTTCCCAATATTTTTTTTTATATTCTATATTAAATAAGAAATTTTATTGGATTTTTCCGACCTATTTCGAATTTTTCTTCTCTTAGACGTTATCATATTTTTCTGATTTTTTTTCTGTTTTTTTATTGAATTCTTCTTGGATTGATCTCTCCTTGATTATTTACCTTTTTCCATCCCTATGAATGCAACCAACGAGCGTGCAAAGCGACATCTTCATAGCAAAAATATCCCCTTTCGCATCTAGTAAGTCTCTTACCTTCCATTCGATTGATATACTTTCATAATTTTTTCCTATTTATCTCGTCAAATTGCACATTTTCAGTCGATAATTTTCTTTTAGAAAAATCCCTATAAGCCAAGACTATGAATTTGATTATATTTCAACATCATCGACTTTTCTACAAGCACATAAGTAGCTAACGATCAATCGTTGAAAAATTACAAACGATGAGTAGCAAATCCCCAATTTGTAGGCGTTAAAATCTCAACCCAGAATCGTCACTTCCACCCCAATACGTAAAAATCAAATAAATGAAAAGAAAAATAAACCGAAAATAATAACAATAACAATAATCCACCAGGAATAGTCGAGTACGAAAATCAGAAACAGAAGGTCGGAAATATGGTAAGTTAAGAGTCAAACTGGATTTATCATCAAATTGAGGGTCGAATAAATTGGAAATAGGGTCGCCATATGGTGTTACGACAACTATTACTGTTACTTTTCTAATTAGCACAATGCGCGGGGTGCTATCACCATTTTTCTAAAAGCCCAAAAACTAAATAAAGAAAAATTGCTAAAATCGAAAACAATATTCGTAATAATATTAATTAGAAAAAAGGGAAGAAAAAAATCCCGCTCCATTTGTCTAACCTGCAATGAGTTCTACCACCCTTAACACAAGCGACGTTCTGAAAATAGGCCGCACAACTCTTATTCCGACAGTCTTTGCCAATTTCTCATTCCAATTACGATTTCCACTACCCCCTTTTAATGCGTAAAGTAACAATCATGACCACAAAAAGGGATCATCATCACCGATGTCCATGAATATTATTTTGATAAGGCAGGGATTTATTGAAAATTTAAAAATTATCATCGGTAAATGATTATCTGATGTGATGAGAAGAGGGCATTGGCGGTTAGTTGATGTGGTGTTTGGTTGTGCGATGGAACGTTTCGGACGATAGTAAAAGTAGTGTTGACAAATTTATTCTAAAATATTTTTACGCTTGACTTTTTTTAATAATAATTCGTACAAAATTGATACTATTTTTTAAAAGGGAGTCTAGCTTGTAATTCACCCTCAGAGTTGGTGGCTGCGCTGAACTTAGGTTGCAGTGTGCGTTTTATATAGGATGCGCTTTCTGTTCTAGGTCGAAGTTTTTCTTTAATAACTTTTAAATGAAATACAATTTTATAATCAACTAATTAAATTTTAGCAATTTCGTTTCGAATGTTCTCCTCAGACATTCGAGGTTGCAGTTGGTTTGTTAGTATATACCTTTTCCATTAAGTGCTCCTATGTTCAAATCAGAGAATCGTGGGGGACAGTCAATATCATCACTTTTTGACATTATTTGGATGGGAAAAATTTCTTTCAAAATTTGCATTATAGCACGAGCTGTGTGTGATGTGTTAACGTCTTGTTGGAACCACATGTTCTCTAGGCCTAATTGATCCAATTCGGGTAGAAGAAAGTGTTCCAACATGTCCCGATAGCAGTCACCAGTAACTGTTACAGCATTGCCTCCAGCATCATCAAGGAAATATGGTCCAATGATGCCGCCGGCTCAAAAGTCTCACGTTACAGACGTGAGACATTTACGATGGTCTTTGGTTTATTAGTTGAGGGTTATCAGTCCCCCAATAGCAGCTTTTATGTTACTTAACAAAGCCAGCCAAGTCGAAGTGTGCCAGAAATGGTGGTCGTCTATACCGATCTCCAGTCTCGCCGCCATTCGTGGTAATTTGCCTGCAGCTGTTATACCAATTGAATTTTATTCGCATAAATAAGCCAGATCTTTTTTAGAATTTACAAAAAACATAAAGGAAATATTCTCAATGCCTGACTGCATCAATATTTTCAGATGTACGTTGGATTAATTGTCGCCCAGTCGTTAACTGAATGTTGACATGTTCGGCATATGCTTAACACCAAAAAAAGTCAACAAAATAATATATTTTTATAATTTCAACATATTTTTGCAGCGTTAAATGTTCCATAATAAATTGGTATCGACCACTCCCTATGACTGTCAAATCCCAACAGACAAATGTCATCCGAACCAAAATGGCGGCCAAAAAAAATTGACATAAAATGAGGTTAAAAATTTTTTGTATCGATTAAGGAAACCTAAACATTTTGCACCATTTTTGGTAATATTAAATATGTGATAATTCGCTTTAGAGACAAAAGAGGGTCTATTCTTCGAGACCATTTCCATGGAAGAAGAGCAATGATGTGAATCAGGAAACGAATCTGAAAAACTTAGAGTTCTGTCATCAGCAAAACAGTGGATTAGATTAGAGGTGATAGATAAGAGATCATTTATGAAAATTAGAAAAAGAATCGGAAATAGAACCGAACCTTGGGGAACACCAACATTTATTGTTTCGATTGTGAAGCTTTAGATCTTCAATTGAAAAGATTTGGTTGGACCTCTAATAAATTGTGCATTTTTATATTCTAAATTAATTTTGAACTTTCGGGCTTTTAATCAATTACGAAATTTTGAACATTTAATAAGTTGTGATCTTTAGGACCTTAAAGCAATTACGAATTTTAAAACCTTAAATTTATTGTGAATTTTGGCTTTCAGACAATTTTCAATTTTTGTGAAATTTTAGATATTCAATCAATCATGAATTTTTAGACCTTAAATAAATTTTGAACTTTTGGACCTTACATCAATTGAAAAGATTTGGTTGGACCTCTAACAAATTGTGAATTATTATATTCTAAATTAATTTTGAACTTTCTGGCTTTTAATCAATTACGAAATTTTGAACATTTAATAAGTTCTGATCTTTAGGACCTTAGAGCAATTATGAATTTTAAAACCTTCAATTTATTGTGAATTTTTGCTTTCAGACAATTTTTAATTTTTGTGAAATTTTTACATATTCAATAAATTATGAATTTTTAGACCTTAAATAAATTTTCAACTTTTGGACCTTACATCAATTGAAAAGATTTGGTTGGACCTCTAATAAATTGTGCATTTTTATATTCTAAATTAATTTTGAACTTTCGGGCTTTTAATCAATTACGAAATTTTGAACATTTAATAAGTTCTGATCTTTAGGACCTTAGAGCAATTATGAATTTTAAAACCTTCAATTTATTGTGAATTTTTGCTTTCAGACAATTTTCAATTTTTGTGAAATTTTTACATATTCAATAAATTATGAATTTTTAGACCTTAAATAAATTTTGAACTTTTGGACCTTACATCAATTGAAAAGATTTGGTTGGACCTCTAATAAATTGTGCATTTTTATATTCTAAATTAATTTTGAACTTTCGGGCTTTTAATCAATTACGAAATTTTGAACATTTAATAAGTTGTGATCTTTAGGACCTTAAAGCAAGTATGAATTTTAAAACCTTAAATTTATTGTGAATTTTGGCTTTCAGACAATTTTTAATTTTTGTGAAATCTTAGATATTCAATAAATTATGAATTATTAGACCTTAAATAAATTTTGAACTTTTGGACCTTACATCAATTGAAAAGATTTGGTTGGACCTCTAATAAATTGTGCATTTTTATATTCTAAATTAATTTTGAACTTTCGGGCTTTTAATCAATTACGAAATTTTAAACATTTAATAAGTTCTGATCTTCAGGACCTTAAAGCAATTACGAATTTTAAAACCTTAAATTTATTGTGAATTTTGGCTTTCAGACAATTTTCAATTTTTGTGAAATTTTAGATATTCAATCAATCATGAATTTTTAGACCTTAAATAAATTTTGAACAATTGAAAAGATTTGGTTGGACCTCTAATAAATTGTGAATTATTATATTCTAAATTAATTTTGAACTTTCGGGTTTTTAATCAATTACGAAATTTTGAACATTTAATAAGTTCTGATCTTTAGGACCTTAAAGCAATTACGAATTTTAAAACCTTAAATTTATTGTGAATTTTGGCTTTCAGACAATTTTCAATTTTTGTGAAATTTTAGATATTCAATCAATCATGAATTTTTAGACCTTAAATAAATTTTGAACTTTTGGACCTTACATCAATTGAAAAGATTTGGTTGGACCTCTAATAAATTGTGAATTATTATATTCTAAATTAATTTTGAACTTTCGGGTTTTTAATCAATTACGAAATTTTGAACATTTAATAAGTTCTGATCTTTAGGACCTTAAAGCAATTACGAATTTTAAAACCTTCAATTTATTGTGAATTTTTTGCTCTCAGACAATTTTCAATTTTTGTGAAATTTTTACATATTCAATAAATTATGAATTTTTAGACCTTAAATAAATTTTGAACTTTTGGACCCCACATCAATTGAAAAGATTTGGTTGGACCTCTAATAAATTGTGCATTTTTATATTCTAAATTAATTTTGAACTTTCTGGCTTTTAATTAATTACGAAATTTTGAACATTTAATAAGTTCTGATCTTCAGGACCTTAAAGCAATTACGAATTTTAAAACCTTAAATTTATTGTGAATTTTTTGCTCTCAGACAATTTTCAATTTTTGTGAAATTTTTACATATTCAATAAATTATGAATTTTTAGACCTTAAATAAATTTTGAACTTTTGGACCCCACATCAATTGAAAAGATTTGGTTGGACCTCTAATAAATTGTGCATTTTTATATTCTAAATTAATTTTGAACTTTCTGGCTTTTAATTAATTACGAAATTTTGAACATTTAATAAGTTCTGATCTTCAGGACCTTAAAGCAATCACGAATTTTAAAACCTTAAATTTATTGTGAATTTTGGCTTTCAGACAATTTTCAATTTTTGTGAAATTTTAGATATTCAATCAATCATGAATTTTTAGACCTTAAATAAATTTTGAACTTTTGGACCTTACATCAATTGAAAAGATTTGGTTGGACCTCTAATAAATTGTGAATTATTATATTCTAAATTAATTTTGAACTTTCGGGTTTTTAATCAATTACGAAATTTTGAACATTTAATAAGTTCTGATCTTTAGGACCTTAAAGCAATTACGAATTTTAAAACCTTCAATTTATTGTGAATTTTTTGCTCTCAGACAATTTTCAATTTTTGTGAAATTTTTACATATTCAATAAATTATGAATTTTTAGACCTTAAATAAATTTTGAACTTTTGGACCTTACATCAATTGAAATGATTTGGTTGGACCTCTAATAAATTGTGCATTTTTATATTCTAAATTAATTTTGAACTTTCGGGCTTTTAATCAATTACGAAATTTTGAACATTTAATAAGTTGTGATCTTTAGGACCTTAAAGCAAGTATGAATTTTAAAACCTTAAATTTATTGTGAATTTTGGCTTTCAGACAATTTTTAATTTTTGTGAAATCTTAGATATTCAATAAATTATGAATTATTCGACCTTAAATAAATTTTCAACTTTTGGACCTTACATCAATTGAAAAGATTTGGTTGGACCTCTAATAAATTGTGCATTTTTATATTCTAAATTAATTTTGAACTTTCGGGCTTTCAATCAATTACGAAATTTTGAACATTTAATAAGTTCTGATCTTTAGGACCTTAGAGCAATTATGAATTTTAAAACCTTCAATTTATTGTGAATTTTTGCTTTCAGACAATTTTCAATTTTTGTGAAATTTTTACATATTCAATAAATTATGAATTTTTAGACCTTAAATAAATTTTGAACTTTTGGACCTTACATCAATTAAAAAGATTTGGTTGGACCTCTAATAAATTGTGCATTTTTATATTCTAAATTAATTTTGAACTTTCGGGCTTTTAATCAATTACGAAATTTTGAACATTTAATAAGTTGTGATCTTTAGGACCTTAAAGCAAGTATGAATTTTAAAACCTTAAATTTATTGTGAATTTTGGCTTTCAGACAATTTTTAATTTTTGTGAAATCTTAGATATTCAATAAATTATGAATTATTAGACCTTAAATAAATTTTGAACTTTTGGACCTTACATCAATTGAAAAGATTTGGTTGGACCTCTAATAAATTGTGCATTTTTATATTCTAAATTAATTTTGAACTTTCGGGCTTTTAATCAATTACGAAATTTTGAACATTTAATAAGTTGTGATCTTTAGGACCTTAAAGCAATTACGAATTTTAAAACCTTAAATTTATTGTGAATTTTGGCTTTCAGACAATTTTCAATTTTTGTGAAATTTTAGATGTTCAATCAATCATGAATTTTTAGACCTTAAATAAATTTTGAACTTTTGGACCTTACATCAATTGAAAAGATTTGGTTGGACCTCTAATAAATTGTGCATTTTTATATTCTAAATTAATTTTGAACTTTCGGGCTTTTAATCAATTACGAAATTTTGAACATTTAATAAGTTGTGATCTTTAGGACCTTAAAGCAAGTATGAATTTTAAAACCTTAAATTTATTGTGAATTTTGGCTTTCAGACAATTTTTAATTTTTGTGAAATCTTAGATATTCAATAAATTATGAATTATTCGACCTTAAATAAATTTTGAACTTTTGGACCTTACATCAATTGAAAAGATTTGGTTGGACCTCTAATAAATTGTGCATTTTTATATTCTAAATTAATTTTGAACTTTCGGGCTTTTAATCAATTACGAAATTTTGAACATTTAATAAGTTCTGATCTTTAGGACCTTAGAGCAATTATGAATTTTAAAACCTTCAATTTATTGTGAATTTTTGCTTTCAGACAATTTTCAATTTTTGTGAAATTTTTACATATTCAATAAATTATGAATTTTTAGACCTTAAATAAATTTTGAACTTTTGGACCTTACATCAATTGAAAAGATTTGGTTGGACCTCTAATAAATTGTGCATTTTTATATTCTAAATTAATTTTGAACTTTCGGGCTTTTAATCAATTACGAAATTTTGAACATTTAATAAGTTGTGATCTTTAGGACCTTAAAGCAAGTATGAATTTTAAAACCTTAAATTTATTGTGAATTTTGGCTTTCAGACAATTTTTAATTTTTGTGAAATCTTAGATATTCAATAAATTATGAATTATTAGACCTTAAATAAATTTTGAACTTTTGGACCTTACATCAATTGAAAAGATTTGGTTGGACCTCTAATAAATTGTGCATTTTTATATTCTAAATTAATTTTGAACTTTCGGGCTTTTAATCAATTACGAAATTTTGAACATTTAATAAGTTGCGATCTTTAGGACCTTAAAGCAATTACGAATTTTAAAACCTTAAATTTATTGTGAATTTTGGCTTTCAGACAATTTTCAATTTTTGTGAAATTTTAGATGTTCAATCAATCATGAATTTTTAGACCTTAAATAAATTTTGAACTTTTGGACCTTACATCAATTGAAAAGATTTGGTTGGACCTCTAATAAATTGTGCATTTTTATATTCTAAATTAATTTTGAACTTTCGGGCTTTTAATCAATTACGAAATTTTGAACATTTAATAAGTTGTGATCTTTAGGACCTTAAAGCAAGTATGAATTTTAAAACCTTAAATTTATTGTGAATTTTGGCTTTCAGACAATTTTCAATTTTTGTGAAATTTTAGATATTCAATCAATCATGAATTTTTAGACCTTAAATAAATTTTGAACTTTTGGACCTTACATCAATTGAAAAGATTTGGTTGGACCTCTAATAAATTGTGAATTTTTATATTCTAAATTAATTGTGAACTTTCGGGCTTTTAATCAATTACGAAATTTTGAACATTTAATAAGTTGTGATCTTTAGGACCTTAAAGCAATTATGAATTTTAAAACCTAAAATTTATTGTGAATTTTGGCTTTCAGACTATTTTCAATTTTTGTGAAATTTAAGATATTCAATCAATCATGAATTTTTAGACCTTAAATAAATTTTGAACTTTTGGACCTTACATCAATTGAAAAGATTTGGTTGGACCTCTAATAAATTGTGAATTATTATATTCTAAATTAATTTTGAACTTTCGGGTTTTTAATCAATTACGAAATTTGGAACATTTAATAAGTTCTGATCTTTAGGACCTTAGAGCAATTATGAATTTTAAAACCTTCAATTTATTGTGAATTTTTGCTTTCAGACAATTTTCAATTTTTGTGAAATTTTTACATATTCAATAAATTATGAATTTTTAGACCTTAAATAAATTTTGAACTTTTGGACCTTACATCAATTGAAAAGATTTGGTTGGACATCTAATAAATTGTGAATTATTATATTCTAAATTAATTTTGAACTTTCGGGCTTTTAATTAATTACGAAATTTTGAACATTTAATAAGTTCTGATCTTCAGGACCTTAAAGCAATTACGAATTTTAAAACCTTAAATTTATTGTGAATTTTGGCTTTCAGACAATTTTCAATTTTTGTGAAATTTTAGATATTCAATCAATCATGAATTTTTAGACCTTAAATAAATTTTGAACTTTTGGACCTTACATCAATTGAAAAGATTTGGTTGGACCTCTAATAAATTGTGCATTTTTATATTCTAAATTAATTGTGAACTTTCGGGCTTTTAATCAATTACGAAATTTTGAACATTTAATAAGTTGTGATCTTTAGGACCTTAAAGCAATTATGAATTTTAAAACCTAAAATTTATTGTGAATTTTGGCTTTCAGACTATTTTCAATTTTTGTGAAATTTAAGATATTCAATCTATTATGAATTTTTAGACCTTAAATAAATTTTGAACTTTTGGATCTTATATCAATTGAAAAGATTTGGTTGGACCTCTAACAAATTGTGAATTATTATATTCTAAATTAGTTTTGAACTTTCGGGCTTTTAATCAATTACGAAATTTTGAACATTTAATAAGTTCTGATCTTTAGGACCTTAGAGCAATTATGAATTTTAAAACCTTCAATTTATTGTGAATTTTTGCTTTCAGACAATTTTCAATTTTTGTGAAATTTTAGATATTCAATCAATCATGAATTTTTAGACCTTAAATAAATTTTGAACTTTTGGACCTTACATCAATTGAAAAGATTTGGTTGGACCTCTAATAAATTGTGAATTATTATATTCTAAATTAATTTTGAACTTTCGGGTTTTTAATCAATTACGAAATTTGGAACATTTAATAAGTTCTGATCTTTAGGACCTTAGAGCAATTATGAATTTTAAAACCTTCAATTTATTGTGAATTTTTGCTTTCAGACAATTTTCAATTTTTGTGAAATTTTTACATATTCAATAAATTATGAATTTTTAGACCTTAAATAAATTTTGAACTTTTGGACCTTACATCAATTGAAAAGATTTGGTTGGACATCTAATAAATTGTGAATTATTATATTCTAAATTAATTTTGAACTTTCGGGCTTTTAATTAATTACGAAATTTTGAACATTTAATAAGTTCTGATCTTCAGGACCTTAAAGCAATTACGAATTTTAAAACCTTAAATTTATTGTGAATTTTGGCTTTCAGACAATTTTCAATTTTTGTGAAATTTTAGATATTCAATCAATCATGAATTTTTAGACCTTAAATAAATTTTGAACTTTTGGACCTTACATCAATTGAAAAGATTTGGTTGGACCTCTAATAAATTGTGAATTTTTATATTCTAAATTAATTGTGAACTTTCGGGCTTTTAATCAATTACGAAATTTTGAACATTTAATAAGTTGTGATCTTTAGGACCTTAAAGCAATTATGAATTTTAAAACCTAAAATTTATTGTGAATTTTGGCTTTCAGACTATTTTCAATTTTTGTGAAATTTAAGATATTCAATCTATTATGAATTTTTAGACCTTAAATAAATTTTGAACTTTTGGACCTTACATCAATTGAAAAGATTTGGTTGGACCTCTAATAAATTGTGAATTTTTATATTCTAAATTAATTGTGAACTTTCGGGCTTTTAATCAATTACGAAATTTTGAACATTTAATAAGTTGTGATCTTTAGGACCTTAAAGCAATTATGAATTTTAAAACCTAAAATTTATTGTGAATTTTGGCTTTCAGACTATTTTCAATTTTTGTGAAATTTAAGATATTCAATCTATTATGAATTTTTAGACCTTAAATAAATTTTGAACTTTTGGATCTTATATCAATTGAAAAGATTTGGTTGGACCTCTAATAAATTATGAATTTTTATATTCTAAATTAATTTTGAACTTTCGGGCCTTTAATCAACGGCTAAATTTTGAACATTTAATAAGTTGTGACCTTTAGGCCCTTAAAGCAATTATGCATTTTAAAACCTTAAAATTATTGTGAATTTTGCCTTTCAGACTTTTTTTAATTTTTGTTTAATTTTTACATATTCAATTAATTATGAATTTTTAGACCTTAAATAAATTTTGAACTTTTGGACCTTACATCAATTGAAAAGATTTGGTTGGACCTCTAATAAATTATGAATTTTTATATTCTAAATTAATTTTGAACTTTCGGGCTTTTAATCAATAACGAAATTTTGAACATTTAATAAGTTGTGATCTTTAGGACCTTAGAGCAATTATGAATTTTAAAACCTTCAATTTATTGTGAATTTTTGCTTTCAGACAATTTTCAATTTTTGTGAAATTTTTACATATTCAATAAATTATGAATTTTTAGACCTTAAATAAATTTTGAACTTTCGGACCTTACATCAATTGAAAAGATTTGGTTGGACCTCTAATAAATTGTGCATTTTTATATTCTAAATTAATTTTGAACTTTCGGGCTTTTAATCAATTACGAAATTTTGAACATTTAATAAGTTCTGATCTTTAGGACCTTAGAGCAATTATGAATTTTAAAACCTTAAATTTATTGTGAATTTTGGCTTTCAGACAATTTTTAATTTTTGTGAAATCTTAGATATTCAATAAATTATGAATTATTCGACCTTAAATAAATTTTCAACTTTTGGACCTTACATCAATTGAAAAGATTTGGTTGGACCTCTAATAAATTGTGCATTTTTATATTCTAAATTAATTTTGAACTTTCGGGCTTTTAATCAATTACGAAATTTTGAACATTTAATAAGTTGTGATCTTTAGGACCTTAAAGCAAGTATGAATTTTAAAACCTTAAATTTATTGTGAATTTTGGCTTTCAGACAATTTTTAATTTTTGTGAAATCTTAGATATTCAATAAATTATGAATTATTAGACCTTAAATAAATTTTGAACTTTTGGACCTTACATCAATTGAAAAGATTTGGTTGGACCTCTAATAAATTGTGCATTTTTATATTCTAAATTAATTTTGAACTTTCGGGCTTTTAATCAATTACGAAATTTTAAACATTTAATAAGTTCTGATCTTCAGGACCTTAAAGCAATTACGAATTTTAAAACCTTAAATTTATTGTGAATTTTGGCTTTCAGACAATTTTCAATTTTTGTGAAATTTTAGATATTCAATCAATCATGAATTTTTAGACCTTAAATAAATTTTGAACAATTGAAAAGATTTGGTTGGACCTCTAATAAATTGTGAATTATTATATTCTAAATTAATTTTGAACTTTCGGGTTTTTAATCAATTACGAAATTTTGAACATTTAATAAGTTCTGATCTTTAGGACCTTAAAGCAATTACGAATTTTAAAACCTTAAATTTATTGTGAATTTTGGCTTTCAGACAATTTTCAATTTTTGTGAAATTTTAGATATTCAATCAATCATGAATTTTTAGACCTTAAATAAATTTTGAACTTTTGGACCTTACATCAATTGAAAAGATTTGGTTGGACCTCTAATAAATTGTGAATTATTATATTCTAAATTAATTTTGAACTTTCGGGTTTTTAATCAATTACGAAATTTTGAACATTTAATAAGTTCTGATCTTTAGGACCTTAAAGCAATTACGAATTTTAAAACCTTCAATTTATTGTGAATTTTTTGCTCTCAGACAATTTTCAATTTTTGTGAAATTTTTACATATTCAATAAATTATGAATTTTTAGACATTAAATAAATGTGTTCAAAGTGTTTTTGCAGCGATGAAGGGGTAATGGATGAGGAGCATTTCTTTAAAGTCATTAGTAAATTTGATTTACTTTTCAATTAACTGAGCTCGTGGTATGTGGAGGAAACAGATTGAGCCAGCAAATCGGATTGCCTTAACATTTAATGTACGACATCAATTAACACATTTTCAAAATAAGGTATTTTGCTCATGGGGGGTCACCACCGATCTTAGCATGGTCGCACAAACTGGGAGTGTCAACAGTTCGAAAAATAACGTATGATACTTCTTGTGATGCAATTTAGGGAGATAATACATAATTAATTACATATCAATTCCAAATGAAGCTAATCTGGTCGGCGAAGTATGTCACATGAGTCCTCTATTCAGCGTTTAATCATTTCAAAGCGATTGGAGCTTTCTGCTATAAATAATGTATGTAAATAAATACGGATTTGCATACTCAAGGTCGTACAAGATTCAACGAAGCCAAGGATTAAACCCACCCGACCACTGCTAATGTCGACAGCTCGTCTGCTGGTTTTTAGTGGACCATCGGTTTTATTTTATTTTAATTATTTTTCAAAATAATTTGAACCGAATGGACACGATTTTGTTAGAAAAAATCTACCCCCAAATTTGGAAGTAATTTTCGTGTCTTCGTTAAGGCTTAGTTTTGTCGTTTCCATTAAACTTTTCTCGAAAAAGAGTAGGAGTGATCTTGGATACAATTTTTTCTCGCTCCTGCACTTTTATCCTGAACTCTCCAAAAAAAACTATTATGATTTCGTAAAAAGCCATCCTCCACTTTTGGTTAGCCAACTTAGGATTTTTTTAAGTCCCGATTGGAGGTTAGTAGAGTTGGCGTTGGAACATTTTTTTCGAAATTTTATTTACTATCGACTTCTTTTTAAATAATTTGAACCGAATTGGCACGATTCTGTTAAAAGGGTTAATAGGAAAAAATCCACCCTTAGAATTGGGAGCTCTTTTCGGCGTCTATAGTAGAATCTATTTTTGCTATTTTCATTGGACTTTCTCGAAGTTAAGATTTTTCTCATTTTTGATAGTCCAGCCTTCAATAAAGTTTTTTTGATTTGTTTAAAGTTCGCATGTTCTTTTCGCATTTACATCAAAGGCTGTTTACTGACAGTCCACATTTAAGATGAGTAAAAGTGGTGTTGGCATATTTTTCCATAAATTAAAATTGAAATGCAATTTGTAAAAAGGCGATCCACAGAGTGCGCCTTGTTTTTGAAGTTTCCATTGGGTTTTCTCGAAAATTTTGTAAAAGAGCTATTGACACTATTGTTTTTTTTGCTACTCTTTCTTTTCTGAAGAATACTAATTTTCGTGATTTAAGAAAAAACCGTTCGACTTTGGAATTAGAGTCAGCATAGCCGAATTCTTTGTATTTATTATATAAAAATAATTCGTCTTTTCGACTTTGGAATTAAAGTCAGCATAAAGTTCATGATCATTTGAAACGGCTAGGTTTTATCTCAAAGCTCGACATATGGGTTACTCATTGTGCCGACGCATTAACGTTTGTGATTTGCTTCTCAAACGTCAAGAAAATGATCTATTTTTGAAGCGTATCATCACTGGGGACGAGAAATGGGTTGTATACAACAATGTTAAGCTGACTTTGAAAGACAATATTCATCAAAAACGGGTTATGCTATCTGTTTGGTGGGATTTCAAAGGAATCGTTTTGTTTTAAGCTTCTACCGAGCAACAGAACGATCAATTCTGAACTGTGACTGTCATCAGTTGGACAAATTGAATGAAGTTACTTAAAGAAAACAGGCCAGAATTGATCAATAGGAAAGGTATAGTGTTCAAACAGGGTAATGCGAAACCACATACAAGTTTGACCACTTGGCAAAAGCTTTTAGAGCCTGGATGGGATATACTATCATACCTACCATACTTTCCAGACCTAGCACCTTCCGATTATCATTTGTTCCTGTCTCTATAAAAAATTTTAGACGGTAAAACGTTTATTTCAAATGAGGAGGTCATAAATCACTAGGATCAGTTTTTTGCCAGCAACGAATAAAAATTTTATGAGCATGGAATCATATTACCGCCAGAAAGATGGCAAAGAGTATTGGAATCAGACTGGACAATATTTAATTGAATAAAATATTAATTCTCTAAAAGAAAATCGTCTTTCATTTTTATATTAAAAAAACGAAATTACTTTCCGGACAACCCAATATAAAATTATTTGGCTTTTATTAATTTTCTTCTGAAAAATTATAATATAATTCATGAAATATTTTTCAAAATATATAAGAAAAATAATTCATCTTTTCCATAATTGTTAGAAAGTTTTTATTTAAAAAAAAAAAAAAAAAGTGAATATTTTCTTCTGTTTTTCTGTTTCTGACTGAGAAAATTCGTGAGAAAATTTTGGTTTGCCTTTTATTAAGATTAGAATTTTTAACTTAGAAATTTGACAAAAAACAAAAGGAATATGAAAAACAACCATAAACTAAACTAAAAGTCTAATCATTAAAAAAAATAGTGAAAAAAGTGCGTTCGTTTTTGTTACTTTCTTAGAGAAGAAGTTGATGAGAAATAGGAGAAAATAAATGAAACCAGAAATGTATAAAATTCAGTTAATTTATTGATAAGAATTCTGAAAATTGTATAAAGATTGGCTTAATAGTTCACTGAAATTCGATATCGGCACAAATACGAGTGCTATGGCCCCAAATATTGACATTGTACTCATCCTGGCCGTGTGCTAGCGAGGTCGTATTCGTTAAAGCCGTGGCCTGAGTAGCCGTAGTTACCGTATTTCCCAGTCATAAACAACAACTGTTCAACTTCAGACTTATCTCTGAACATTGCCTCCCTCACAGAGGCAAACTATCGACTGTCAGCCACTCACTATCGGACAATATTGACTATTTGACTCTCAAATATCGGCTATCGACTATCGACTATAAACTATCAACTAGCCACTAACAGACTATCAGACTATCGGACTACTGACTACCGATTTCCGATTGCCGATTGCCGTTTGCCGTTTGCCGATTGCTGACTACCGGACTACCAACCAACAATTGACATCTCGACCCCAAAATTTCGTCTCGAATCTATCTCCAGTTTTGAATGTTCCTCTGTCTCGTATTTCGGAAATTCTGATACTGAGTTGGACTCTGACTCGAATCAAATTCATAAAATACCACCCGTGATCAAGTCTGAGTTGGATTCAGATTCAGTGTTGGAGTCTGAGTCGAAGCCAACGACTACTGATCCGATACCGATTCCAATTCGATTTGAATGGTGGTCAATATATGTACGAATGCCAATGCCTAGATGACGATGGCGATGGCCATGATGATGACCGTCTCTTTGGACCCCACCACTGTTGAGGCCGTTCTTCTCCACTGACAATATACAATGTTCTGTTATCAGAAATGAATGGTTCCCTTGTTTCGGAAGCAAGTGCGTAATATGAAAACCGAACAGTAGCCAGAAAGTCAGATTTCTCATCCGACATATGCACACACTGGCCAATAACTAAGGTCACAGCTGAATCGCATTCGTCTAGAATTTAAATGCACGAATATTTCGATATGTGCGCGTGAATATGCATTGATGTTTATGGGTAAATTTGTGATTATCAGAGAAAAGAGCATTGCAGTGATTAGAACACTCGACGATAATCCCTTGGGAGTTGGTTTCGATTTGAACAGTATCCCATCATATCCCATCGCGTCCCACCGCACCCCCTGTCTCCAAAACGGCATCACCACTCAGCACAGCGACCCAATGAATGTACAAACCAAACTATTCGTCACCAACAATTATCAACTAACCCACGAGCGTATCAGTCATCAGTACGACCTCCGGAACCCCCTCCTCCTCCACCCCTCAGTCCAACCAATTTTTATTATGTAAATATGAAAGGGAGCATAAAAGAAGGTATAGAAAGAAGTTATAAAGAATGCCTAAAAACAACAAAAAATCCTAAAAAAAATACAAACGAAATGTAAAATTATTTTTTTTGTGCAATTAAAAACCATTTTATAAACTTCAAAATTTTTGGAAAAATCTTTAAAATTTTGAAGAAAAAAATTACAATAAAAAAGAGCGAAAAAAAATTATCAATTTTAAAAAATTAAGAGTATATATTTTTTTCCAATTGTAATAAAAATTTTTTTTTAATCGAAAAATTTCCCTATTTTTTTTTTAAAAAAAACTGGTAATACTAATTTCCCTATTTTTTGTTGAAAATAAAACAGGTGACACTAATTTTCTCATTTTTTCAAAATAAAATTGGTAACACTAATTTTCCTAATTTTGAGAATAAAACTGGTACTATTAATTTTCCTATTTTCAAAAAATAAAACTGATAATACTAATTTTCCTATTTTTAAAAAAAAACTGTGTAACACTAATTTATCTATTTTTTGAAAATAAAACGGGAACACTAATTTTCCCATTTTTTTCGAAATAAAACTGGTAACACTAAGTTCCATATTTTTTTAAAAATAAAACTGGTAATACTAATTTAGCTATTTTTTTAAATATAACTGGTTACACTAATTTTCCTATTTTAAGAAAAAAACTTGTTACACTAATTTCCCTATTTTTTTAAAATAAAACTGGCAACTTTAAGTTCCTTATTTTTTTTTAATAAAACTGTTTTTATACTAATTTCTCTATTTTTTGAAAATATAACTAATTTTCCCATTTATAAAAAATATCATTAAATTTTTTTCTAATTTTTTTTCTGAAAACTAATGGCAATAATTTTCATAATTTCTTAAATGGTAACACTACTTATCTTTCGGTTTTAAGTATACTGGTAACACCAATTAGCTTTTACGCAAACATTTAATGGCGAAATTTGTTTTTTGTAAAAAATTTACGTTTTCCTGAAAAATCAGCGAGAAAAAAAAATTAAAAATTAAAAAAAAAATAGAAATAATACGAAAATATTTATTTAAATGGTAATAAATACGGTATAGAGTATATCAACTATCAAACAAATATCCAATTTCAAAAACACCCTGTAACTCATCAGGAGTTGGGACTTATCAGTATTACTCAAGAAAATATTCCTGGCCCAAGACGACCTGTGTTAACATAAAAATTTCGCTTTTTTTATTGTAAAGAACAGAGAAAAAAATATACCACAAAAAGAAACATTCAAAATAGGAACAATAATAATGAAAAAAACAAGACAAAAAATCAACACGAACAATTGAGAGAAATCAAAAAGGAATAAAAGAGAAAGGAAAAAATTACAATTCAAAAATAATATGCCTTAGCGAAGAAAAAGAGAGAAAGAAAAAAAATAGCAAATTGGGTGAAAGAAAAAGAAAAGAGTAAATTAGAAAATTATTAAAGTAACGAAAAGAGAAAAATAAAACAACAGAGACTGTGTGAAAACAAGCATTTGACGGAGAACGGAGAGAAGGAGAAAGAACAAGCGCTACTGTATGATAGGCAAAAAGGAGATAGACCAGACCGCAAAAAAAGAGGCTGTGAATAAATAAACACCTGTCAAAATATTTTCCCATTTTTCAATTTCAATTTAATTTTTAATTTTTCGATTTCATGTTTTCACGTCTGTTAATTTAACAAAAAACAATAACAATTTCTCATCTAACAGAATAGTTAAGATTGATCTCACTTACGCCATGTACTTATACTCCGTACGTATGCCTGTGTGCTTATAAATTTCTTAGCAATTATAAATGGTGTAATTGCATTACAGAAGCGCTTCCAACTTTGAGCAGTTTGGTGGTCAATTGGAACTAGTTCTTGGAAAGGCCAAATAAGAAAATGGAAATTCTATAATTTTTAACGAGACATTTACTTTATTCTTGATGATTAATCGAATTTTACCACTTTTACCAAATATTATTTCGTATTAACTTATGTATTAGTAGTGGTTCTTTGCGCCTTCTCTTAACATGTTGCTTGCTAACATGTAAGAAGTAGTTCCAATTTCAATACATTCTGATTCAGAAAAGAAGCGTTTTTATTGCTATCTAGAATGGGTTACTAGTAATTCGAAAGGGATTTACTTTTAAAATCGAGTAAAAACAACCAAAAGTGTAACTGGTAGTAGTTGGCTTCGTTGGAGTGTGCTCTAATTGGAATGGGTTTTGGAACGACTTTATTTCGTGCTGGGACCATAGTACAAGTACATGCAGTCTAGGTGTTAATATTTAAACTGTTTTTTTTCTATTATTATTTATTACACAACGTTTTTCGTTTTAAAAGATTTTTTTCTTATTTATATACTCACATACCTGCACGTCAATAATGAGTTGGTGTTTTGTTGTTGTTGTTTCTTTGCCCGTTTTTGCAATTAATTCACTTCACCACCTTTATTTTTCTCCACACTCCAAATTACTTTGCTTATTAAATTTTTTGTTCTCTTTTTTGTTCTTTTTTTGGATTCTTTTCCTCTTCTTTTAATTACAAACAATTGGTTTTTCCATTAACAAATGTTCTCTTATAAACAAAAAAATTTCATTTTTAAACAAACAATATTAATTTTTTGAGGTTATAATTTTTTAGTATTTTTACAAAATTCACACGAAACTCGTCTGTACTTTTTTTGGGAGTACATTTTTTATGATAAAAATAATAGTGTTTTTTATGTAAATAAACAATTATCAAATTTTGAGAGGAAAGAGTGGATTTTTTGCTTTTGGAACGTGCGTAAATCATTTTAATTTTCATTTTGGGACAACAAGTCTGATTGGTATTTTATCTTTTTGGGACAAATTTTCAAGAATTTATTTCAACTTTTCTTCTAGGACTATTTGAATTTGGAAGGCCCTAACTATAATTTTGCTCACTCAATTGGTGTAAATTTTCGTTTTTACAATAGTTTGGGATAGCTAATTTAGGATCTAGTTTCAAGGAGATTTTAGATTTGAAAGTACTTTTTTTTATATTGCTTATTTTTTATTAGATACAATTTTGATCTTAAGTTCGATAAATTTTTTGACTAAAATATTTTTTTTTTTTTTTGGGACAATACTGAGGATCTAGTTTGAATAGGAAAATATATATTTTGTTAGATGCAGTTCTGAGCTAATGTTCGTAGCTGTTTCTGAGGAACTATTTTGTGATTATAATCATTTTTATTATTGGGACAACACACCATCTAGTTTAAATGAGATTTTCGGCTTAACGATAAATTATTTATTATAGTTAAATTTCGGATCTTGTTTTTTTTAAATAAAATTCTGAGTTCTATTAATAATTATTTTTTGAGACATCTTGTTTGTGGTTAAATTTTGAAAGAATAAAGCGGATATTACTTCCCTTCATTGAGTAAATGAAAGTGGGCATTATTTCGATACAAAAATTAAAAAAAATTTCACTAAATATTGTGTTTAAAGTGTGTGGTCTTTTTAAGGACATCTTTTTTATGGTATTCTATTAGGCTTTGAATCATTAAAGTATCATAATTTTAAACAACAATATTGCAAATATTTGTGTAATGCATATTTATGCATGAAATTTGGTATTTTTTTTTTATACAAAAATTACGTTTTTAAGTAAAAAAAAGTACTAGTTTTTAGAAACAAGTAGTTTTCATCTAACGGAATTATCTAAAATTAATTGATGATTTAAATTTTTTGTAAAAATTAACTTATGTTTCAGTTGGGAAAAAATATCTTAAATTAATTTTTATTCGCTATCGTATCTGTGTCCAAGAATTCGGTAGTATTTTTTTAAAACTAAAATAATGCAGTGAAAGTTTTTAATTTATTTATTGGGGAAAATTGAACTAATTTACGTTTAGATTTGTAAAACCCAACTTGGTATTGTCAAAAAAAACAATGTCCACCTCATTAGTCGAATTAAAACGGATAAATAGAATGTCCTAAAATTTAACTTATTTTGTATTTTTTCCATTGGGACACTTTAATTATGGTCTTTTTTGCATTTGATTTTCGACTAGTAAGTATTTAATCTTTGAATTGCAATTATTTGACCTTAGATTTAAAGTTAAATTTGAGTCTAAAGTTTTTGGTTTGTTTTTTTTTCTTTTAATTTTCGGACAACTACTTAAGAGTAAATATTTGGAATTGAGCTTTTAAAAAAATGAATTTTCGGTTGTTTTTTGTTGTGTGGGTTAGTGTATGTGTGTGAATTTGCATATTATTGTGAGTAAGTATTTATTCTTTGATTTGCAATTATTTGACCTTAGATTAGAGTTAAATTTAGGGTAAATATTTAAAAATATGGATTTTCTTTTGTTTTTTTTTGGTGTGTGTGTGTGTATTTGTATGAATTTTCATATTATTGTGAGTGAGTATTTTATCTTTAATTTGCAATTATTTGACCTTAAATTTGAGTTAAAATTTGAGTCTAATTTGAAGTTTTTGGTTTGCTTTTTTTTTTAAATTTTGGGACAACTACTTTAGGATAAATATTTGGAATTGAGCTTTTAAAAAAATTGATTTTATTTTATTTTTTTTGGTGGGTGGGTGTGTGTGTGTGTATGTGTGTGAATTTTCATATTATTGTCAGTAAGTATTTAATCTTTAATTTGCAATTATTTGACCTTAAATTTGAGTTAAAATTTGGGTCTAATTTGAAGTTTTTGGTTTGTTTTTCTTTTTTTTTAAATTTTGGGACAACTACTTTAGGATAAATATTTGGAATTGAGCTTTTAAAAAAATTGATTTTATTTTATTTTTTTTGGTGGGTGTGTGTGTGTGTGTGTATGTGTGTGAATTTTCATATTATTGTCAGTAAGTATTTTATCTTTAATTTGCAATTATTTGACCTCAAATTTGAGTTAAAATTTGGGTCTAATTTGAAGTTTTTGGTTTGTTTTTCTTTTTTTTTTTAGATTTTGGGGCAACTACTTTAGGATTTGGAATTGAGCTTTTAAAAAAATTGATTTTATTTTATTTTTTTTGGTGGGTGGGTGTGTGTGTGTGTATGTGTGTGAATTTTCAAATTATTGTCAGTAAGTATTTAATCTTTAATTTGCAATTATTTGACCTTAAATTTGAGTTAAAATTTGGGTCTAATTTGAAGTTTTTGGTTTGTTTTTCTTTTTTTTTAGATTTTGGGACAACTACTTTAGAGTAAATATTTGGAATTGAGCTTTTAAAAAAATGGATTTCTTTTTTCTTTTTTTTTATGTGTGTGCATTTTCATATTATTATGAGTATACATTTAAGATTTAAGAAGAAAAAACCCAAAAATATTTAATTAATACAAAATAACTACCGCATTAGATAAAATGACAAAGGAGAACCATAAATAAAATCAAAATTAACCGACAATAAAATGAAATACTCTTCATAAAATTGGTTACATAAAAATAAACTCATTTTATTATTTTCAATTGATACATTTTCAGATCAATAAAAGCCTCTACTAAAAAATCATCAAAAACCCATCAGCCTCTACTAAATCAACATCTCCTTGAACTCTATCTCTTCACATTCCTATAATATTCAAAATATATTCGAAGATATTAAAAGATTTGTTTCACACACTTGAAGAAAAAAAACAACAAGAAAAGAAAAAAATGGTTGCCCTTTCGAATACCCCCAATGGCAAACCTAGACAATTAATATTTATTAAATTATTCCACTAAAGGATAAACGAGTCGATATTGAAAATTGATAGGCAATCATATCGTACGATGGTTTGGTTGATAGCCAAGGAATATCTCTCAGATTTTACAATAGATCATAAACTATATATTCGGAAATTGGTCTAATATATCTTCTGGTATTGATGTTATTTTTTTTTACCCCGCCCCTTACCATTCCACCATTGTGTTCGGGTTTGAATACCACCCTCTTACATGTGTATCTATTTATCATAGATAAGATAAGGACTGAATTGGGATGAAGCAGTTTTTGGTACAAACACTCTAGGGTATGAGGACCAAAGGGTAGAAGGACTCAGATCTCATCTTTTTACATAAGTAAGTGTCCAATTTTAATAAGTACGAGTGTATATCCTTTTCGGGATATAACAGCAGGCCAAACTCTGGGTATATGCTGCTGGTCGTATGTCTATTTGTTGACGACTATTCCATTTTTCATTTAATCTTTTCTGTTCTCTGTTTCGTCCTTTCCATACAAATTATAATCAAAACGATATAATATGAAGAATAGAATACGAATCGTACAGAATATGAATAGGAATTCTTCCAATAAACTCGAATCCCTTATAAAGGAGCTTGCACAGACATATTTTTCGACGTTTGGTGTCGGCAATATTCAATTTATTTTTATGATTGTCGGACTATTTTTCGAGTCTTTTATTGTAATTTATTTATTATAGACGATTTTTGTCTATTCTTATTTTTAGGAGGGGTTCAAATTCGATTTGCTGAATAACCTCTTTTTTTCGCCCCATCATTTTAACAAGTGTTTTCGTTTTCGTATTTGTGTATGCGTATTTTTTCCATTTCAATTTCTCTCCCCTTCTTTTACGTTTGCCCAACATAAATACATAAATTCCCGGACTTGTCTGATTTTAGCACTGTTTTTGTTTGTTTTTTTTGATTCGGGGGGATTGGTTTTAGTTTCCCACTATTTATATAAAATACAAGAGAAAAGAAGGAAAGGAGGAAAAGAGATAAAAAGAGAAAGATGGAAAATGGATGGAAAAAAATTGATTCTATTTTAATATGAATTAGGATGTTAGGATGTGTTGGAGATGTTTGTGAAAGTGTCTGCAATCGTATTAATTCCTGTCTTATCTGTGGGTGGATAGGACATACACAAATCAATGAATGACTAAATAAAAGGGACAGAATACTAACGTTAATGTGTGTGTGTTTGCAAAGATATTTGTCGATACCCATCCCAACAATAGGGGGATGGGACACTAAACGATATGCCAGGCAATATACGATTCCGAAATGGCAAGAGTCCCATTTTCGTAGATAATCTCTTCATCTGCCATACATCAACACGAATTACTCCTCATTGCGATGCAATGAATTTGTCTCTTTTGGTTTTTATGAAATAAGATGACAACAAACAATGAGTCTATCGAATTGGCAATGAACCATCGAATAGGCAATGGGCAAGCTAATACCATCAGCCCTAATATGAAAAGTCACAATATGACAAAATGTACCGAGAAGCCCAGCACAATTCGTTGGGAACAAATGATATCGACTAGAAAGTTAACTGTGACGACTAGCCAGCGGAGAGACGGAGCTTGACCCTCGACGATTTCGCCAAACATGACCATTAACGTATGGGGGAATATTGGCGGTAAAGTCGAGAAATGCAACAAGAGAACAACAAAATAAGGACTTCAAATATCGGTAAAGGTGATAAGATATGTGAAATTGAATGGAGTATCCCCTTCCTGAGTAGGCAATTATTGCAAAAAGATGATATCGAATTTGCACAATAAAATTTCACCTAATTGGATCGAGTAGAGCACTTGAAAATTATTCATAAATTTATCTCCATCCCTATCTTCTTTAACATATCACCAACACCCTCTCTACCACCTCCACCCCACCAGGACAAATAAAAAATTTTTATAATTTTACTAAATATAAACTTTGCTCTTCAGTTTTTCTATGAATAAGTTAGGTATACTCTACCCCTACACACTTTTGTGAAAACCCAATATCGTATATTTTGCAGCAACCTATTGTCGATAGATGGCACTGTTTACAAGCTGAATACCATAACCCTATATATGGTATTTGTTATAATAAAAGTAAATTCCTTGTTAGAAGAACATTCGTCGGCAGAATTTCTAAAAAATGGTCCAAAGATTAAAGAGCCACATTTCTTAACAGAACCTGCCATTTTCTTTCTCTTCACGTTCCGTTTTTGTTTATCTTCTCCTTGAGAGAAAAGGAATGAACGGACAGAAACAAATATGATATAATGAATATTATTAAAAATACTAACCGGTTTATTTCGATTTTGTTGTCAATATTTGCAAACATTCACATCCCAAATCCACCGCATGCATAGTCTTGACATACTCTCTGATCATTTCCAAAATTTGCTTATTCGCATTAGTTACGAATTTGTTACGGGATCTGATAAAACACTTCCAGCACAATGGCCGGATTATATGGTTAATTAGAAAGCGAAACGTTTGCTCGTTTGTCTGCCAACCTTCCAGCCTTTCTGACTGCCTGCCTGGTAATCTCTCCTTACTTGCTTGACTATATCTTCTACCCCAATTGAGAGAAATCTGCCACTCTACCTATGTACATTATTAGTTTGGCTGGTTGGTTGGTTGTTTTGTTGGTTGCTTAATACTCGTATTATTGTTATTGCCCTTTATAGAGACGGTGGCAATCTCACACCTCCGTTATATAGAATTGGCTGGGAAAATAGGGCATATGATGAACTGTTAAAGACAAAACGGCAAACATCACATAAACGGAAGGAGGCCTACGAGTGAGAGGGGAGGTGTGGAGGGAAAAACAATCTTAAAACGAAGATGACGTTGACGATGACAACGTCGACTACAATACTAACAATCACAACACCTCTTATTATGCAAACATAACCACACAATGTAAACAAATTATTGCGAAGGTGGTCTAGAAGAACCCCATCCTCGAATCTTGGCAATTCTCTTAAATCCCCTTAGCCCCAATCCCTTATAGATAGATACGCTCGTGTATGTTTGGGTATACATTCCGATATTTTTGACAATCTCCATAAATGTTTGATGGTTGATTTTACCAGCCCCACCACCACCAGCACCACATCAGCCATTACAATAATAACAACAAACCATTTCCGGCATTTTACTCAATTCCATACTGAAAATTTCTTTTCGCCTCCTCTGTCCCCTTCCCTCTCGGTACCTACCACTCAACTACCGCCATCAATACCTTTTCACCCCTTACCGTAAAGTATCACAGTCAAATTACTGCGCATGCAGAATACCATATAAAACGAATCCAAACCACCTCGATCCCCACCCACCAGGCTAGCTTTAACTCAATCTATCAGTGAGATTATTTATTTGAGATTTGGCTTGTCATCCCTGAATTTATTAAAGGCCAACCGAATCGAATTGAAGGGATGAACTTTAGATTAACACAGATGTTCCACTAGCTGGTTTTTCTATGTTCAGGTAATGCTTGTTGAAGGGGGCGGACGGCGTTACGGTGTATCAGTATTAGCACAATTGGGGGATGTTGTCTATTGGATTGGATTGGGTTAACCAAAAAGAAATATGATATTAGTTAGCAAAACGAAGAAAAAAAAACAAATGAAACGATGCAAAAGCAAACAAAACACGCCTCCTACCCCACCCCCTCTCTGGGCCAAACAGTCAAACAACCCCAACATTCTTATTCCTGCATATACTAGACGAACGCTAACTGAAAATCAAAACGGAAAGTGATATTTGGCCGAAAGACGAAGAGAAAAGAAATCAAAATCAAATAAAATCGAATAAGGGGGAGAAAATGGTTCCTTAACATTTGACAATTCTTTCCAAAACATCCTATTTGGACGTGGCTATTACTTGTATATGAACAGTACTTAATACATGTGCACAGCCAGACAGCGGGGTATTGATGTGTTCATATGCAGCCCAATAATCGTGTGGAATTGTCTCAATTGAATACACCTACGCACACACAAACGCGGGCTATAATAAGTTAAATGTTACATTAAATCAAGACTGAAGAAAAGGATCCCCAAACTGACACTATTCGTTCACCACACCCAATCCTATGCTTAAAATGTAAAGACAAGAAAAAGATTCTCGAAAAACATCTGAAAAGAAGACAAGAAAAAGTGCGACCAAAAAAAAAACCCCACAAACCATGCAGTAATAAAGCATGTAAAAGGCCACAATGAGGTGGTGAAACAGAAATCGAATTAAGTGGGTAGTGCAAGGAAGAAGGAGCATACTCTTATAGTCGTTATTTCATATTTAGTATAATGGAGCCGGCTAAGAGTATTTATGCGGGGCCGGGTGGAGAGGACGCGATCGAGTCAATAATATTCATCGATGACAAATGCTATAAGGCAAAAAGGAAAGGAGAATAGAAAATCTGCAAAATGGTGGAATTGTGATGCGGCGGTTGTTGAAGAGGGAAAGTGGAAAATAAAGAACGGGACAGAATGTACTGAAGACGAAAAATACGAAAAGAAAAAGCGAAAGTGAATATGTTTGTGCAAAAAGACGATACAACAAAATTCCCAATCTGCTATGCACATTCTTGGCTATGTATGCACGTACGTTGGAGCTTGTGGCTTACAAAAATATAAGAAAATTGAGAAGAAGAAGAAGAAGAAAAAGAAGGAACAATCGACAGACGAACGAACCAAACGGAAAAACAATCAAAACCAAATAATCGCAACACGTACAATTTGGGGAAATTTTTTTTGATAGTTTATTTTTTTCAGTAATTTCTTTCTGGGAAATTTTTTCGATATCTTTCTTTTTTCTCAGTCATATTTTTTAGGGATATTTTTTGGGAAATTTTTTAAATAGCAATTACTTTTCCATAATTTTTTAATCGCTAATTTTTTTTGTTAATTTCTTTTTGGGAAATTTTTTCATAACCTTTTTTTCCAGTAATTCGTTTTTGTCAAATTTTTTGATGATTACTGTTGTTTCGGTAATATTTTTTTTCAGTAATTTATAATTTTTTAAGGGACATTTTTAATGGTTTTAATTTTTAGGTTATATGTGTATGTTCTTGGGAAATTTTTGAATAATTTATTTTTTTCATTAATTTCAAGTTGGAAAATGTTTTTGTTAATTAATTTTTTCCGTAATTTATGTTTGGGAAATTTTTTTGGGTATTAATATTTCAATAATTACTTTATGGGAATTTATTTTCAAAGCTAATTTTTTTCAGTAATTCCTTATTGGAAAATTTTTTTGATAATTACTTTTTTTCAGTAACCTTTTCTTGGAAACTTTTTATTCGTTTTTTTTCTGTAATTACTTTACGGGAAATTTTTCAAATAGCAATTTCTTTTGGATAATTTTTTAATGAACTTTTTTCGTTCATTTTTTGTAATTTTTCAGTAATTTTTCTGTAATTTTTCCGTAATTTTTTCTTAATTTTTTCATAATTTTTCCGTAATTTTTCCGTAATTTTTCCGTAATTTTTCCGTAATTTTTCCGTAATTTGTCCGTAATTTGTCCGTAATTTGTCCGTAATTTGTCCGTAATTTTTCCGTAATTTTTCCGTAATTTTTCCGTAATTTTTCCGTAATTTTTCCGTAATTTTTCCGTAATTTTTCCGTAATTTTTCCGTAATTTTTCCGTAATTTTTCCGTAATTTTTCCGTAATTTTTCCGTAATTTTTCCGTTATTTTTCCGTAATTTTTCCGTAATTTTTCCGTAATTTTTCCGTAATTTCTTCGTAATTTTTTTGTAATTTTTTTGTAATTTGTTTGGAATTTTTTTGTAATTTTTTTGTAATTTCTTTGTAATTTTTCCGTAATTTTTTCGTAATTTTTCCGTTATTTTTCCGACTAGCAGCCGACTAGGCTAATGATTGATTGATTGCCTAGATTTTAGACATTTTAATTTCCTCTCCACGACATATTTTTTTTTCTTCTTCTTCTTCTTCTTAAATAATAACAAAAAAATTTTTTGGAATTTTTTTGGAATTTTTTTGTAATTTTTCCGTAATTTTTTCGTAATTTTTCCGTAATTTTTCCGTAATTTTTCCGTAATTTTTCCGTAATTTTTCCGTAATTTGTCCGTAATTTTTCCGTAATTTTTCCGTAATTTTTCAGTAATTTTTCCGTTATTTTTCCGCAATTTTTTCGTAATGTTTCCGTAATTTTCCCGTAATTTTTCCGTAATTTTTCCATAATTTTTCCGTACATGTTTCGTACTTTTTCCGTAATTTTTCCGTAATTTTTTCGTAATTGTTCCGTAATTTTTCCGTAATTATTCCGTAGTTTCTCCGTAATTTTTTCGTAATTTTTTTAATTATTTTCGGAAAATCTTGTTAAATTTTGGTAATAAATTTGTTTTTTTTTTGGAAGACAAGGGGCATACCGAACCGATGAAAAAGTTTGAAAACACAGAATTGGAGGCATTTCTGGATGAAAATTCAAGTCAAACGCAATAAAAACTAGCAGATTTATTGGGCGTGACTTAACTCCATCGTTTGAAAGCCTTGGGAATGATCCAAAAGCAAGGAAATTTTCACATGCAAACAGCTGCTCCAACGGCAAAAAGGTAGGTTTTTCTGCGTCGTATTGTGACTGGCGATGAAAAGTGGATCCATTACGATAATCCAAAGTAAAGAAAATCGTGGAGCGATGCATCAACATCGACGGCCAAACCAAACATCAATTGCTCACAGCTCATGCTATGTATTTGGTATGATTAGCTCGGCGTGGTATATTATGAGCTGTTGGAACTGGGTGGAAACATCGCAGAAGCTCGGTACCGAACACAACCGATGCGTTTGAGCAGAGCATTGAATGAAAAACCGTCACAATACGAGCAAAGACACGACAAAGTGGAAGCACTGAAATGGGATGCTCTGCCCTAACCTCCATACTCACCAGACATCGCCCTATCCGACTACTACCTCTTCCGATCGATGACCCATTGCCTGGCTGAGCAGTAATTCCGATCTTACGAAGACGCCAAAATTTTGGGTGGATTCTTGGATTGCCTTAAAAGCGATGGACAATACTTTGAAGCATAAAAATATGAGAATTTTTCCATAATGAAGCCCCAAATTTTGAAAAAAAAACTGTCGTTTTCCATTTGTACACCAAAAAAAAATAGTGTTTTTTTTGGAATAAAATAATCATTTTTATTTAATTTTTGCACAATGCTTTAAGGGTGTTTTTTTACACTTTTTAGTTTGTCAACAAAAAACCAATTGAAGGCTACCTTGAAAATTGAACCACTCCGAATTTACTCCCTTAAGTTAGTGAAAGAAATTCGCGGCAAATAGACAAAAATCATTTCATTTTTATTGCTCTTTTCTGGTGCTGTTTAGTCGGACTTGTGGTGGTGATATCCTGTGATCCCCTAGCGGCGTAACGATGGTGTTAGTGATGCTTATATGATTATCAGGCTAGTCGATGGTGATAGGGACGTCTGGTCGCGCCTATCAACTAAATCTTTTGATAATTTACTATGCGCTGACGTTTGATGGTAAGATTTCGATAAATATTTATCCTCGAACGTTTGCACTTGTCCCTTGACAATGCTCCCTTCATTTCAGATCTCTCCGATTTCCGTAACTGGCTCTGGTTACCCTTAGGCCGGCTGGCTTTTGCGGCTGAATCTCTGCAATGAATAGTCAGTCAGTCAGAGTCAGTCCCTTGACACTTTTTGTCGGTTGTCGATTACCAATTACCGGATTACCGATTACCACTTTATTGCCAACCATTTGAAATTACTTTGTTTCGATTTATTCGTATTCATTTACCATAAAACGGAATATTATTCTGTATTCTTTTATTCAAAATTAATTTTTATCTCAAACGAAAATTTACAAAAATTACCAGGAGTCTCAAAATTACTATCAGGACGTGTTGGCGTTTGTTAGAAATGAAAAATTATCTCAAAAGTAATAAGAAAAAAATTCTTAGCTTTGTTTCTTAAAAACAAAACTCACCCAATTTCCTCTCGTTCTCACCCCCACCACAAAAATTTCATATTTTTATAAACTATTGTATAAGATGTAAAAATATTATTATAAAATCGGACTAAAAATTTTTGTATAATGGAACCCCTAAAAAATGAAAAAAGTTGCGTCCTAAACAAATGCGAATATTCCGTCCCTTAAAACTATTCATTTTAATATCGTCCCTCTCTGCCAACGCTTCCTCGTGAAAGTGAACCATAAAAAAATACCGCCATCGGTTTCAGTCCAAGCAAAACCGAGTTAGGGATTTTCAACGGATTTACACGCTTTGGGGATTCTTAAATACGATTTAGTTGCTCCTATCAGTTTTGAACATCTTTCGATACGGACGTGTGCATGTGTACAGTCGATGGTGGTTGGGTGTGGTGGGTGCGATTGTCGCTCTGCCTTCCATCATCGAATTCCGCTTCTATACGATGCGTTAGCTCTGTCGCAGCTACCCGTTTTTGTCACAGAACTTCCACCTCCCCCAATTCAACTATTACCAACAACAAAAAATAGTCAGTCATACTCGCTTTTATCGCTAATAGTAGCCTGCACGCACCAGACTGGAAACGAATGTTCTCATAATCTCGTTCGACTAGCAGCCGACTAGGCTAATGATTGATTGATTGCCTAGATTTTAGACATTTTAATTTCCTCTCCACGACATATTTTTTTTTCTTCTTCTTCTTCTTCTTAAATAATAACGAAAAATTGTAAAAATTACAACAAAACAAACAACAATAAAAAAAAATTGTGTAAATAAATTCAAAATAAAAAAAAAATTCAGTTCAAATAGAAATTTTTTTTGAGGGTGTCTTTTTTGTTGGGAACTGCTTTTTTCGGGGGGTTTTTTTTTGATCGTACAATAAAAATGCATTTTTCCCGATTTTTTTTGACAACAAATTTTTTCATTTTTCACTTTTAAAAATTTTCAAAATTTAATTAAAAAAATTTCAAAAATTAATAATTTTCCTATTGAAGCAAAAGTATTTTGACTAGAAAACGTGCGCACATTCTTTTTGTGGAATTGGAAACAGCGTTTGACCGGGTTTGATTTTCACTTGGTCCGAAATCAACTAGGTGCCTGGAGTGTTGGGCGCCACAAGTTGCATCTTCTAAATTTTTTTTTACCAAACCGTACTTTCAGAGAGTTTGAGTCAATGGTTTTTTTTATCTAATATTCAGAATCTTTAACATTTGATCTGTGCCGATAACGTCATCCTATTTTCCTCCTCGTTTACTAAACATCTCCTTAACCCAAACACTGTCAGACGGTTTGCATCACCTTTCCATGTGACTAAACCAAACAGATGCTTTTATTAATCCTGAAAAATGTGAGGCCGCTAATATTTGTCGGAAACACAACTGCCAACCTTCAAATATTACATTCGGTGCACACTTCATTGAGAATAAACTAAAGCTTCAAACTTTAGGACTAACCATTACTAGTAATTTAAACTGGAAAGCAGACCTAAATGAGATTGCTTTCAAAATTAGTTAAATTCTTTTGTGGTATTAGAAAATGGGCACATCGTACCTCCAATTCCTACATTGCTAAACCACTTGTTTGCGGTACAACCTACCTTCTCTCAATCTATGGTTTCAGTCCGGGTACCTCTAACATCGACACCACTCTTAACAACATCATCCGTACAGTCGCAGGCGCCTTTTGTACCTCTGCAATAGAAAGTCTTTACTTTGAATCGGGATTTGTTAATTTGCCCTTTTCGCTATCAACTTAAAATTAAAAATTATTTTGTTGAATTTGCAGCGCATACCACGTTTTAAATCAGGTCTTTTTAAAAGCTGCAACTTGTAGAAGCAGTTTAATATGCCCATTCGTTGTAAAATTTCAAAGTCACGCATTCCTCGACATATTAGCTCCTATAAGACGCTTTCAATTCCCACTCCACTTTTTGTCACCGAACACAACAAATTTCTGGCAACACACGTTGAAGCCGAACACCTTTACACAGATGGCTCTAAAACTCTCTTTTCCACAAATCTTCAAACCAATTTAATTTACTTTCTGCGCAGAAGCCTTCTCCATTCTTTCCGGTGCTTAACATAACAGCCAATATTTCTGCTCAGTACTTCATCCATACAGAAATGTTGTCAAGCTTTTGACTCAAATAATATTTGGAAATCTTCAAACTCTTTTTGGAGAAAGGTATGTTTTTCAACCCAAGGCCCTACGTATAACCCAGAGGTAGGTAGATTCCATTAGGTGGTGTTAACTAGGGCGTATACTAGACATTGCCGACTAATAAAAGAGCACTTGCTATCATAACGCCCACCACCCTAATTGTAATTTCTATGGCGCAATTCTCACTTCGGAGCACTTTCTTTTTGATTGCAAGCACACCAAAGTTTTTCTACGGAGCACTTCCTTTTTGATTGCAAGTACACCAACGTTTTTCTATGGAGCAATTCTCACTTCGGAGCACTTTTTTTTATTGCAAGCACACCAAAGTTTTTCTATGGAGCAATTCTCACTACGGAGCACTTTCTTTTTGATTGCAAGCACACCAAAGTTTTTCTACGGAGCACTTCCTTTTTGATTGCAAGTACACTAAAGTTTTTTTATAGAGCAATTCTCACTTCGGAGAACTTTTTTTTATTGCAAGCACACCAAAGTTTTTCTATGTAGCAATTCTCACTTCGGAGCACTTTTTTTTATTGGAAGCACACAAAAGGTTTTCTATGGAGCAATTCTTACTTCGGAGCACTTTCTTTTTGATTGCAAGCACACCAACGTTTTTCTATGGCGCAATTCTCACTTCGGAGCACTTTCTTTGTAATTGCAAGCACACCAAAGTTTTTGTATGGAGCACGTCGGAGCACTTTCTTTTTGATTGCAAGCACACCAAAGTTTTTCTATGGAGCAATTCTCATTTCAGAGCACTTTCTTTTTGATTGCAAGCACACCAAAGTTTTTCCACGGAGCACTTCCTTTTTGATTGCAAGTACACTAAAGTTTTTCTATAGAGCAATTCTCACTTCGGAGAACTTTCTTTTTGATTGCAAGCACACCAAAGTTTTTCTATGTAGCAATTCTCACTTCGGAGCACTTTTTTTTATTGGAAGCACACAAAAGGTTTTCTATGGAGCAATTCTCACTTCGGAGCACTTTCTTTTGGATTGCAAATACACAAAAGTTTTACAGTCACATAGAAAATCTATCTTCTCTGCTTGGGACCCCACGAAATTCGAACGGACCTCTTTTCCTGTTGCTAAATTATCTAGGCGCTCTCTAATAAAAGATAAATTAAAGTTTTCCATTAATTTTACTTAGCCTATTAACGTAAGGATTACTTTTTATAATTTTCGATTGTTTTCTTTAATTTTTTAGTCTACCTTTCAGTGGCAGTGCATTCTGAACGGTGTCTTACCAGACTATTTGTATTGTGACCGAAATGATACCGATCGAAATATTGGCAGGTGAGCGGCAGAGGATGTACCGTCGAAGAGATCCGAGGCTCGTACGGAGGAAAGATATGAGTCCAAGAGGATGTGGAGAAATCGTTGAGATAATGCCCCCGATGGCAGATGGGCCGTGCATAGGTAGTCGACATGGAAGGTTGGCTACTACCTATCCCAATTTTTGCCATGAGACCGACATGTTCGGGTTTACCAATTCCACTTTAAATTGGATTCTAGACCAATGTGCCCTTCTTCTGTCGGGATGGTGGAGAGCGTGGAACAATGCGAAAAGAGCAGAGACACAGAAGTGTGGTTGGAGAAAATGTAGTGGTACTGATGTTGGACTCGAGCACGGCTTGGCTGTCGAAGTCCTAAAAAAAACGTGTGGATGAGCGTGAAAGAAAATGGAAAAAAAAGGCAAACTCACCAAATATGTCCTTATGATCGTGAAGTGAAGCTAAATAATAAAACCAAACAAAGAATTTTACCATTCTCAATACAAATAAATCAAATACAACCATCCCTTCACCACTTCCAACTCCTCACCCACCCCAGCCAAAAAGAAAAAACCACCGAGCATAAAATAAAAATGAAAACACACGAACCGGAAAATTCTTTATGATTTTTGATTTTGCTTTTTCAGAGGGTGAAATTGCACATTTTTCGCTTTAGATACGCCCTCAGAGAATGTGTTTCTCTCCACAACATGTTCAACATTTAATTTTCAACAAGTTCACGGTGCAAATGTTCTTTGTGTCGTTTTTTTTCCTTCTATTCCTTGCTGTTTTTTTTATTATTGTCATTTTATTAGAGGAATATATGGAAAGTTTAAAAGAAAATTTGATACTTAGGCACGAAGGGAAGACAGCGGTCTTCTGCATTTAAAAATCAAAATTTTAAATCCTTACACTCTCTGGTAAAGAAGGAATTTGTCCTCTCTAACCTTTTATACTGTATCATTTATTGATAATTATAATAACAGAAGAAGAAGAAAAAAACAAAACACAAAATACGCGGAATCGAAATCTTAGCCATCCACCTCTATTCCATGTAATCTATTTATCATCAAAATATATAAGCAAAAACCAAACCACCCCACTCCCTCCCACCCCCCTTAACAAAAACACCACTTCTATTTCTCCCCAATTCTATTTATGTAACAAGCAAAAATCATCTCTTTTATTTCGAATATTATTATTTAGATGAAAATCCATACCGTATAATAGGGATTTACAGGATTCCATATGCATCCTCTTTAGCCAATAAACTACAATATCTTCAATGGCAATTTTTGTGAAAGACGGGTGGGGGGAGGTAAGTTGTAAGAAAATAAAACATGGAATAACCAAAATAACCAGCAGAAGAATAAGAAAAAATCCCACAAAATAAAATATAATATTTGGCAAAGAAATATGACAGAAAATGGTCGACAATCGAGGGTAAAATATTCGAAGATCTTATAATGAAGCAGAAAAAAAGAAACTGGATTCCGTGACAGAAATCAAAGCAGCCATGGCACAATCAGCGAAAAAAGAAAAAAGAAAGAAAATAGCGCAGAGGAAAAAAAAAAGAAAAAACAAAAAAAAGGGTGAATTTTTTTTTTTTGGAAGACATATTGTATGCCCTGCACATATGAGGATGCACGTTTTAAAGGGCAATCAATCGGTTGGGAGAACAGCGCCCCCCTCCCCCCCGAACAATGTTCTCTTCACACCAGAACTAAACGAAAAGCGGCGCAGCGAGTCGAGGCTCTAATGTCAATGAAGGAATATAGCCAGGCTCCGAATGAAAGAGCGAGCATCTTCGAAAACGGTTGTTTTTTCGGTGTTTACCGTATTTTAACGGTTATTTTCCGCAGTCCTTCTCACGTGTGAATTTATTGAATTTTCACACGGTTATTTTCCGCAGTCCTTCTCACGTGTGAATTTATTGAATTTTTTTCAATTTCCTTCTCTTTGCTCTTTGAACATTTTCATTTTCTATTTTCTCTCCGATTTTATTCGGCATTTTTTGTGTTTTCCTCGTTTTTTTTTGTTCTTTTTTTTCTAATGTTAGGTTCTCTGTTCTTCATTTTCTTTTTGAAAAATTGTTTTTCTTTTTTTTCAGTTTTTCTTTTCTGGTCAAATTTTTGCTCTCCTCGATTTTTTGTTTATTTCTTTGTTTGTTTGTAGGTGGTACCCCATGAACATAGATAGTACAGAAGTCATAGCTTCAGCCCCACGACCTTGAAGGCGAGATGGCGACACGAGAGCTCGTCAGATCTTAATATGTCATACGTGGACGGACTAGCTAAACTTAATTACTGTTTAGCACAATAGTTTATAAGATGTAACAGTTAGTTAGGTAGAAATGAGAGTTTAGTTAATATTATTTACTCTAATGGTTAATGACAAAAAGAAAAATTGCAGTTTTTTTTTCGAAATTTCAAATTTTTCCGTTAAAATATTCTATTTTTCTTTCTTTCACATGCAAATAAATGTAATCAAATGAAAATATGTTAAATTGCGTTTGACCGGAAACCAGATAGAGAAAAGAGTTTATTACAAAATTAAGCTGAGTTTGGAGTGTTTGCATCCCTTTTTTTTTAGAAGAATAATAAAAAGGAGAAAGAATACAAATAGCTTTGACTACGTAGAACATAAATATTGAAGAGAGTTGTGGAAAGAAAGGACCGCTGTGGAATACCATTCGTTTCAAAGAATAAAAAACTACGAAACTATTTTTGTCGTTTTTTCTTCTATTTCTTAATGAATATTCCTTGATGCGCACCATTATTTACTTTAATTATTATCCATTTTTGGATTAGTTAATAGAAAGCATAAAGATAATTCGCAAAATAATAATATGAGAAGATGTAAAAAAAGAAAAGTAAAATTCGTAAATTAGAGAAGACAAAAAAATGACGGACTTTTAAAAATTGCTTCAATTTCTTTTAATTTTTAATATTTTGTGCAAAAAAAAAACTAGGGAATTGGTGGAACTTTTTTCGATATTTCCAATCCAGATGAAAAAATATATCTTGTACTGATCATCTACTGTACACTAAAATACCATCTGCTCTCAATCCTCACCTATTAAACTGAATTCAACACTAATAATCACGAATATTTTATAGTAATGGATAAAGCGGGCAAAGTAAATAAGGAAGAAAAGCAATGGGGTGAAAATATTAACAAAATTTCATTTTATCAAATTCAATCGATCTCCTGTAACCACATTTTAATCAAATGATATCCCCTTTCCGATTTCGATTGTAGCCGATAACCATGACAAGAGACTAAGAGCAGTCGTTACTGTTATTGAAAATAATTAAAAGCTTTGTCATGTCCTTAAACGTGTGGGCATAAATAATGAGTTTTCCAGACCATGATTATTGCTTAGCTAAAAACACCAGAACTTTCCCTTGTCTGCTCTGTTCGAAAGGAAAATACACGAAAAAAAACAGGCGAAAACCCCCCAAAAAAAACCCTTCAAAACTATGAAATATACGAAAAACCCCTTTGAGCCCATGCATATGTAAGTACATGTGTTTGAGTGTTGAGGGAAATTTTATCATTTCTTATCATATTTCCGGCATCTCGTAACGAGGACAAATAAAATTGATTCGAAATACGGTATGGGCCCACGGACTGAAGGGGAATTTTTGTTGGTAATTTTTCGCAGTTCGATGGACAAGAATTAATGTCATGTCAAAGTTTATAATTATGCAATCATGATTAAATATTTCATGAAAATTTCATTATCATATGTGGGTCTATGCATATTTAGGTTAGGTTTTATTTTGGGATTGTTTGAATGAAGAAGGCAGGAGCGTCTAGAGGTGTGAGCAGCAATTCAACTATGTATGTTCAGTATGAATATTAACGAGAATTTATATTGAAAGAAAGAAAAATGTTCATTATGCAAAGAAGACAGCTGGAATTAGAAATGAAGAAGTCGAGATATTTTTATGAATGGAGATGGAAAAATGTGCCTGACATGGACGTATTTGGAAAATCAAATTTGATAATTTTATGATAGTAAATCGATTTTTAGCTCAGAAGGAAATTGTTTTCATATGAGAAGATTCTATGACACGTCGATTAATCGAGAAGACTTTAATTAATATTTTGAGTTATTTAAGAACTATTCTTAGTGGTTGTTGATGATGCACTCTTGTTGATAGAATAACCTTCTCATTCTTATCATTATTTGGCACTAGAACCATTTTCGGGTTTAGGCCTCGTCAAGGGACAGAATTTCTCTGTTGAAAGCTTTCTCCTTTCAATTTCAGACAGTAAGTTAGGCCTTTTTAGGTCTTACTCGGCGCAGCGCTTTCATCTTAAGGGCGGTCTACCCGTTGTACGTCAACCAGCTCTGGGTTTCCGGACAAGATTCGATGTATTCTAGCCAACACAACCTTGCTATTTTTATCTTTGGGACAAAATCAGCTCTCCGTTATATCTTATTTTTCAATTTTTATCTACACAGACATAGCAATAAATCTTTCGAAGGACTTTTCTTCCAAAACAATCAAGCACAGCTTTATCACTGTGTTCGCCATTGTTCATATTTCTGAGGCATTTATTCAAATCGGCAGTATAAGGCCATTTTAAGCTGCACTTTTATCATCAGCGGAGTTAATTTAATCCAACAAGCTTAATAAGGATCTATTATTGAGCATAATCCTTTACCTAATCTCCAAATAGATTTTATTTTAGGAGTCCATTAAAGACCCTAAATAACCAAACTTCTTAACAAAGTTATATTTATCTTTTGTGACATTTTATCCTTACTGGTTTCGTCTTCTTTTATGGATATAAAGACCAATAGAGGCTATAAAAGCCTCACTGATACTACGACGGATGACCTAAATGTTCCATTTGTTCGTTAACTGTGCAATCTCTCAATGTATAATATTCCATTTGGGAAGATAACTGTTCACTCCCACCTTTCAATTATCACCCATCACCGAGAGATTTTTTTAAAGTTTTAAAATAATATTATCCTGTTTTTCAGGTAACATCGATGGGGGTTTTCCTTTGCATGTCCTCATGTCCATGTATTTACACATTTATAAAAATCTCCTTATTACAGGTTGTAAGTAGTTGTAGATAACAGTAATTTTTTTTTTTTTAAAGAAGTACTAAATTTTAACAATAGATAACAGGATACTGAGAGACCAACGATGACGAAACACAATTTCTGTAATAAAAAAAAACAAAATAAATCACGACAAATAAAAATATTATTTTTCTCACATTGATTTATTAATAAATAAGCATAATTTAAAAACAAAAAGAAAATTTTAGAACAATTTCTATTGATATCTATAAAATAAAAAGATGATTAAATCGAAAATGTTTTTCATTTTTTGTCATTTAGGTTGTTACATCAATTTAACAAATTATATGAATTATATAATTTTAGCTAAATAAAATTTATTCAAATAAGTAAATTTGTACAATTCTGCATTTGTATAATTCGATAAAGATTATAATAAATAAATTTTGAGAAAAAAAAAACAAACAAAAAAAACAAGAAAAAAAAATATTTTCCATTTAATAATATATTTTCAAAATGTAGTTTTCATTTTATACGTGTATTAATTATTAATAATAAAAAAAAATGAAAAAAAATTAAAGTAATAATAACAAATTGATTAAAATCATTTTAAACTCAAGCGGAATCCCTTAACAGTTTGTGGCAATTTAGTACAAAAATTATAGACATTGAACAAGGGGATAAGTTTTAGCAGCTGCCATTTTGTACTGCATTATTTGGAGAATAAATGAATTTATTTAAAATAAAAATTAAATAATTCATAAGACTTAGAATAATCAATTGTTTGGTAAAATTTCGTAAACATTGCTTTCTTTTTCCTAAATTTTCCTTTTTTTTCTATTGTTTTATAAATTCCTTATTGATAGATTATTTAATTCAATTGAAGACCGTTTAACATTGACTGCGGTGCGATGGCGTTGCAAGATTTCCAAATTTAAGGATCTAGTCTGCAATGTAACTTATTTTCGATTTTACTGAGAAAACAATTATTTACATATTAATAATGATTTTAAATAATTTCCATTTCAATAATTTCTCATATATTGATAGATATTTCTGAATGTCTAACTTAAATTCGACAGAAACTGATTAATTACTGCTAGAATTTTACTTTTTAAATAAAATTTAATAATAATTCGTCCATTTTCTTAGGAGATAAACAGGTTGTAAGCATTTGAAGATTATATTTTAAGTTTTTCTTTTTAAAGTATCTCATATTTGCATATTTTTATTATTCATCGCAAAAGAGAACCCATTTTCAAAATCAAGGATCCGCGCGTTCTTGAACTATTTTTAGTAAAAAAAATTTTAGAAATAAAATTTATTGAACAAAATGGAACTAAGAACTCTTCCCTGAGGTACACCCTCGTCAACAGTATTCATGTAACGATATATTGGGCTTTTTTTTTTATTGATTTGGCAGCAAAAGAAGCTTTCTCAAAATAGATTATTAGATATCATTTAATATTATTATTATATTCAAAAAAAAATTTGTTTATTTTTAACTATTTCATTTTTGTTAATTATTCTTTACCAAATTAGTTTTTCTTATTCATTTTTAATATAAGAATAAATGAGATTTATTTTTGTTAATCTATACAAAATATTAAGATGGACAAATGCATTGTCTTGGAATCAAAAGATTTTTATCTAAATTTAAGTGATGTTGTTTAATATAAAAGTAATTTTACTTATTTACTCTATTTTTTTACATAACAAATTATATTTTTCTTATAAATAGATATATATATATATATATATAAATTTTTTGGGTAATATTTTGAAAGAAAAAAAACTGAATTAAATTATTTCATATTTAACATAGAAAAAAATATATGCAAAACTTTCAATGAATTCGAATAACATTCATCAACTTATTCAATGGCATAATGACAAGCACGTTATTCAATGTAATCGGTTTGTTCAATGTCAAATAATTGGCAAGCGCTTAACCTATATGTTATTAGGCTTTGAAGTTTTCGATACGTCACGTGAATGTGAGGCTGCGACATATATTTATATATTTTTTAAATAGATATTTTACAATAATTAAAAGACGGGTGTGTGATTTTTTTTTTCTTCAGAAAATAATTTCATTCAAAAATTAATAATGTTGTTTGTACTTTAATAATCAATACGAAATGATGGTATAAAACGCCGCCATTCCGTAAACGGAATTGGACGAGCGGAATGTTCGAAATCATGGCTAATTAACGTGACCAGTGCTAGTTTAATTTATATGCGCGGGGGAGTGTGTGTGTGAAGGGAATAATTAAAGAAAATACATTGTTTATCTTTGGCTATACTGACAAATTAAAATAGTGTTTACAATTTATTTAATTGCTATGTTATTAAGTGTAAAAAAGAGGACTCCCAAACTGATGATGAATGTATAAAAAAGTATCTGATATGATGGAAGAGAAGCCAAATATAAATTAAAAGTAAGTATTTATTTGGTGAATTATATTTGTATGATTCGATTGTGCTTTTAGCTGTCAAAATATATATTCATATATGTATCTATATAACTATTGCTACATATATATATATATATGTATATGCATTCATGCATATAATTAAATCGGTTTATTTAGTTATATCCATATTATTTAGATTCCACACGTGGACTCACACACACACACGCATACACGCGCACCTGCCGCCAGGTGTACTACGAATTTGACGCGTTACAATTGATTTTACAATAATAATACAATTTGTATAGATCAAACTGTTGATTGTACAAATTATGCTAATTGATAAAAAGAATTGAGAAAAAACACCATATAATAAAAGAGAAAAGAAAATAAATAATATTAAATAAACGGCGTTCTTATGCATAATAAATTTTTTCGAAAAAGAAGAAGAAAACTGGTTAGTAACATAGAGGTTAGCTTCATTTGACATTTTTATAATTTCGTTGAATTTTATTTGATTTATCGCAAAAAAAAAATATTGAATTAATTTGTAAATATTCTATTTATTTTTTAGTGATTTTTTTGTTTTTCATTCGCTTCTTTCCCAATTATTAATTATTATCATCATTGATTGACTGAATAATTTGAGTGGAGAGGAGAGGAGTGTATGCATTGATGATGATATTTCGGAACTGAAAGAAGGAAATGGGATATGCGTCATGGTTGAATGAGGAAATTGAAAGAAATCAAGGATGGACTGACTTTTGTTGACTCGAATTTGAATTCTTTTTCGCTAGAAATGCGGAATTTTCACACAACACTCATGACGAGAATCATAAAAAGAACTAATTTAATTGCATTTTATAAACGATATGCCTGTTATAAAATTGATATTTTGGAGTTCCAATGTATAGTTTGGCTTGAGCTACAAACACTATTTGATGCGTCCTTAAAACCTTCCATTAGAAACTTCCAAATTATCAATTTTTTTCATGTCACATTAAGGAACCATGGTTATTTGCAAAATCTTGTCCAAAAAAAAAAAAAAACAACAATAAAACCAGACCGTTACTGTTCCTTGTTAAACCTCCGGTTACGCCTCCTAACATGTTGCCTTCCATCCGATCCAAAAAAATTAAATTTAGACACAATATTTTTGTTAGTTCCATTCCTAAAGAGTAGTAGCGAAATCTAAACTGAATTATAGATTTTTTACAGAAATAAATGATAGAAGTAAAAGACAATAATAAGAAAAATTAGGTTCCTTTCCATATTTATGAAATATTTAATAATTTTTGGCTTCATATTTTCAAGAAAGGAGTCCTTTTTCTTAGATTTTTATCATCAACTAACATCGGTCAGATATTATTGTCGTTATTGTGCATTTGCTGAAGTTCGTATCTAAAATGTTTTATATTTCGCTGGATTAAATTAATTTTTAATTTAGTAAAATGGCATAATAATTCAAAACAAAGTACAAATTCGATTGTGATTGAATAATGATGTCAATTTGCATGTGCAACTTTGAAAACATCCTTGTAACTCTGAACTTATTCGCTTTGAGCTCATCATTTTTTAGACTTTGAACTCATTCTGAAGGTATTGAATTTGTTCAATAGTCTCTGGATTAATCCTAGAAGCTCTGAAGTTATCTTGTCTGTAGTCTCTGTATTGAATCTTGAAGCTGTAAACTCATTATATCGGTTGTAGTAGATTCCTGTAGTTTCTGAACTCATTTTCTAGGTTTTGGACTCATTTGATAGACTTTAAAATGATCCTATTAGCCTTGGACTCATCTTTAAAATTTGAACTCGCTCTGTAAGCCTAAAATTTAATAATGAAGCTTTTAGCGAACCTCAATATCATATTGGCTTGTAGGGATACGGATTAGTGAATTACAAACCAAGATGCTGCAATCTCTGGCGGGAAACAAAGTGCTCCTTATGTTTCATCCTATTCAGATTGTTGTGTCAGATTTGGCCATTTTATTAAGATGATATCTTCCAGAGTAGCTCGGTGAATAGCCTTAGATCTGGCGTGTTGGGTTTCAGGACCTCTAAAGCTCTGTTTTTAGAAAAGGCGATGCATTTTTTTGGATTGATTCATATCCAGGCAATTATCCCAGTGTGAGCTTTTAATCTCTTGTTCCCAGGACTCGATAATGGATCTGAGGTGGCCCTTTGGCTTGCCGCAGAAAATTTCTAGTCCAGTGAACAGAGTGTTTGCTCGTTTATTTGCTACGAAGGCAGCCCCAGAAGTATACAATCTTGCGTATAAACGGTTGATGTTTGAAAAAAATTGCTATGGTCGAAAGAACCAACCTACCAAGCTTAAGTTTCATTTGAAAGGTCTCCGTCCAACCAATATCAAAGCCGAGCTAGACTATACTCTGGGGGACTCTACTTCTTCGTTTACAATAATAAAATATTGGGTGGCAGAGTTTAAACGAGACCGTACGGGCTGCCAAGACGAACATCGCAGTGGTCGCCCAAATGAGGCGATCACGCCAGAAATGCTGTAGAAAATCCAGCATTTTCAATCAAGTGTTTGGCGATGTTTCGCATCAATAAAACCGAGTTTCTGGGTTGATTCATAACCATGGATGAAACATGAATCCATTACCTCACTGATTTTCTTCAAAAGGGAAAAACATTCAACGGTGAGCATTATGCGAACTTATTGCAGATTTTGAGTGATCAAATCAAGAAAAAATGGCCGCATTTGAGTGATGAAATCAAGAAAACAAGGCCGTAAGGGGGTCACTTCTGAGTTAATGATCCGGCTATAAGATCTATACCAGAAGTAGCCTACGGGTTTGGTTGAAGCGTGGGGCTGTGGTTGTCACCTATACCGCAAGTATAGTCTTAGGACCGAAGCTGAGGGATGGCAGGATATCGGGTGCTATCACTGCAGATGATAGTAGAGATTTAGGGTAACTAGCTTGTGAAGATGGAAAGTTTGACTGCTTCATGTCTGGAACAGAAAAGATGGTTGACGTTTGTAAATGGCAGAAATGATAATAACATCACTTGTCATGGAGGGAACCGATATGATTCAAAAAGATTTTCGAAAAATAGTGAATCTGCTTTTAAATTTTGAAAAAAGACGAAAATTAAAAAAAAAAAAGTTAAGAAATATGTTGTGAGGTGGAAAGTGGATTTGCCTTAAAAATTAGTTCACCTTTTAAGAGGTCAATCTTCGAATCGCATGCTTTTTTCTGAAGTCTATCCGAACATTATGATAAACCGATAGGTGAGTAATAAATCCAAATCGCTTCGACCGATAAAAGGATACAAAATTTGGGAGAATATAGAAAAAATTGAGGTTATTTCCTTAGAAAAAAATGGAATTTTTATAAAATTGTGCGAACCTTTTTTGTAGTAGTTAAAAGGAAAAAATATTTTAAGCGAATGTAAACAATTTACTGAGAATTTATTCTCGAAATTTTCGTTATTATACAATATATTCCAAGTGCATAAGCTTAAATCCGCTGTTTTTTTAAATAAAAAAAACACATGTTTTTTTTTATAGAAAGCATAAACAAATTTATTCAAAGTCCTTGCCCTCGCTAGCTACACATTTTTCCCATCTCTCGGGCAATTTGTGGATTCCACGCCCAAAAAATTCCTTCTCTTTCGAGGCAAACCCCTCATCAAGCTATTTTCGGATGTCTTCGTAAGAATCGTAGTGCATCGACGAAAACAGGTGGTAGTCGGAAGGGGCCAGGTCTGGTGAATAAGCGGGGTGGGGTAGCACCTACCAGTTGAGTGTCTCCAAGTAGTTTTGGACAATTTTTGACGTGTGCGATGGTGCGTTGTCGTGGAGGAAAATCAGCTTGTCTTGTCTTTGTTGATAATCCGTCCTTTTTTCACGTAGAGCACGACGCAATTTGATCAGTTGTTGGTGGTATCGGTGGGCATTGACAGTTTCACCAGGTTTCAACATCTCATAGTAGACGATACCCTGCTGATCCCACCAAACGCACAGCATCGTCTTCGGTCCGTAGCGATTTGGTCTTGGGGAAGATGTTGATGGCCGGGATCAACCCACAATTTCTTGCGTTTAGGATTCTCGAAATATATCCACTTTTCATCGCCTGTCACAATCCGATGCAAGAACGACTTTCTTTTTTGTCTGGCGAGCAAAATTTCGTATGTTTTTTGGCGTCGCTCCAACGACGCAATTTGATCAGTTGTTGGTGGTATCGGTGGGCATTGACAGTTTCACCAGGTTTCAACATCTCATAGTAGACGATACCCTGCTGATCCCACCAAACGCACAGCATCGTCTTCGGTCCGAAGCGATTTGGTCTTGGGGAAGATGTTGATGGCCGGGATCAACCCACAATTTGTTGCGTTTAGGATTCTCGAAATATATCCACTTTTCATCGCCTGTCACAATCCGATGCAAGAACGACTTTCTTTTTTGTCTGGCGAGCAAAATTTTGTATGTTTTTTGGCGTCGCTCCATCTGCCTATCGTTCAATTCATGCGGCACCCATTTTCTGATCTTTTCAATCTTCCCCATGGCTGGTTGAGTAACACCCAATTGCTCCGCGTGCATTTTTTGCGATTGGGTATCGTCTTCGTCCAAAAGAGCCTGCAATTGATGGTCCTCAACCTTCCTAGGCCGATTTTCACGCTTCTTGTCCCATAAGTCAAAATTGCCGTCTTTGAACCGACGAAACCAAACTCGGCACGTTGTTTCCGATAAAGCACTGTCACCGTAGACCTCCATAAGCATTCGATGCGATTCGGCAGCCGATTTCTTCAAATTGAAGCAAAAAAACAGACCGTCCCGCATATTCTCTTATCTGGCACAAAACTAGACATGATTACCAAAGGAAAACTGTATGTTGTTCTACGAAATTGCTGACAATCAAGGTATATAGAATAATATGGTAAGATATTCCGCGTTCAATTTTTGAAATCTACTGCGCAGCTACGTCACTCAGAAAGTAGAATATGTTGTGTGTACGAGCGAGCGTATATTGTGTGATCTACGTATATTTGAAATAAGTGTGTTCGCTACTATCTTTTAAAAAAAATTAAACGAAATATATTGTAAAATGATTAAATAAAAATAAATTATGTAAGCATGTGCATATGAAATCATTTATTTTATAGTTTTATTAATTTTTCTTTTTTTGGCATTAGCATTTTCAACCATCTCCGCATTTAATATTCTGATTTTAAAAAACATCTTACATCTAAAAAATAATTTTTTTATTTCTGTTTCTAGCTCTATATTTTCAGCAAGTTGAAATAAATAAATTTTTAATATAGTCACGGCCAGTTTTTAATGTATTCATGTTGTAGTTTTTAAATATCGTTTCAAGATTGATTAAATTTTCCATAAAATGCAATTTGGGTTTGCGTAGCCTGCCTTCCGTTACTGTATCCGTCCATGTCGAGCTTATTGTTGGGTCAATTTCACAATATGTCTCAAGCATGTTTGGAATTTTAAATCTTAATCTGTGAATAATGTAGCCAGCGAGATGCTCCAAACCATCTTATTCTAGGTAATCTATAGAAGATTTGAAGTCAGGCGCACGTAACCTGAAGACAGCTCTTCTGAAGCATCTTCATTTAAATCATCGAACCCAATATCGAACATTTCATCTACCAAATCGTCGTCTTTATCGAATTCACTGCAGTCGAACATTTCTGAATCCACATACTCTATAAATTCGGGTGAACTAAATTCGACCGATGAAATTCCCAATTGCGGAGTGTTGGATTTATTAAGCGAATGGGAGCGGCTCAAAAATCGACAAAATGGATTTTGTCGACACACGTTCTGATGATGGTTTCTGTATTTTCTTCATTCTCTACAACTTCAATAGGATCAGGCTGAACCAGATTTTCAGAGGCTGATTTTCTAAATAAAAATATTATTTATTTCAGAAATATGCGTATAGATGACTAAAGGTGTACACCGCTTTATTTCAAGCAAAATACTTACAGCATATTATTCACAATCTGAGTGTTTTGTTTCTCCTATCCTGTCTTTTCTGACGAACAGTCTCCTTCACTTCATACTTTACACTTCCAATTGGCAGATTTTCGGTTGGAATTGCATCTAATTTTAATTTTCTACAGCTTCTAGGTGAGTAATTTAATAATTCGTGCTGCAGGTTTCGCAAATAGTGTTCAGGTTTGAAATGTTTTGAACAAACGTAAGCATTATTGATATTCACTTTATCACTTCTCTTGCACTTTTGTAGCCATTGTCTTGCATACAATTTGTCTTTAGGAAATTTAAAAAATTTTACACTGTTCCTAACACATTCGTCTTGATTTCTTTTCAGCCGTTTGTCGTTGCTGCTGTTGCATTGAAGCATTGCACAGATTGCCATCTTAACTTTATAATAAACCACTTGCTTTTTGCTTTATTTAATATATAAACGAAATGTTAACACAATCAACTTTAAATAAACACGCTACTTCAGTTAATAAGTTTGTTTTGTTTATACCCGGTTAAAGAATTGTACTTCCTGAACTACGTCATTTGACAGAAAATTGCGAGAGGGAGATGGAATGATACATGCGCAATATCTTACCATATTAATTTATATACCTAGGCTGACAATATGCACTGATTAATGTTGACAGATGTCAAACTCAAAAAAAAGTATGGCGTGTTCATGGTAGCTTAATATGCTCACTCACGCCATCTATGACCAAACAGCGGATTTAAGCTAATACTCCTGGTATTTTATTTTTTTGAAGACGCAGGAGAGCAAGTAAACAAAGTGTTCACATTGGCAATAAAGCAAACAATTTTTAATTTTTCAAAAGAACACCGTTTTTATTCTTTAAAAATAATGTTGGGGCGACTCAGTAATTCAGTTCTGATATTCACGGATGCAGCTGTTGATCTTTAGCTGCCATTTAGCTCGATTTTCCATCTAAAAGCACCCCTTTCCATGGTGAAGTGTGGGCAATTAGGACGGCAGTTGAGAGCGCGATCAGCCTCTCAGTCAGCTGTCGAGACCATTCATGGATCGTCAAATGATTTGGTGCTGAACGTGATTCGTTGCAATCTATTAGACCCTTTTTTAACCTCCTTAAACACTTAATCCATATGGATGATGAAGACTCTTCCCGGAAAGTTTACAGTGGCTCCTAAAAACGAGGTAGGCTATACCCTTGATGGAGTAACGGCGTTAGCCAAGACGCTATAAATATTCTTGACTCAATAAGCCTAGACCGGACTCTCGGTTGATTTGTAAAATTTGAGAATCTCTAACTTTTTACTTCAATTAATTTCGTTTTGTGTAGTACTCCTTCCATTGTGGAGATCCTAGGACACAACCATTCCTATTCCTAGACCCCTTTTTAACCTTCTTAAACACTTAATCCGTATCGATGAGGAAGAACCTTCCCGGAAAGTTTACGGTGGCTCCTGAAAACGAGGTAAGCCATGCCCTTGATGGAGAAATGGCGTTAGCCAGGTCGCTATAAATATGCTGGGAAATTTCGCATTGGAAGAGAGCAGCGCGAACCCGGGACGTCTTGAGTTCTTTGACTCAACAGGCCTAGACCGGACTCTCAGTTGTTTTGTAAAATTTGGTAATCTCTAATTCAATTAACCAACGGCAAGTTCCTTTAAGTAAGCTGGCACCGCAAACCCATCTGCGACATGGAGTCACCAAATGGCCTCATTGACATGGCGTTATATAATAGCCTCTAGCTCTTCTCACAAACAAACAAAAAATAATACTGAAAAACAGACTAAATATCAATTCTTGGCTCCCTCATCTAGGATATAAATTGAAATGATTTTTTTCCGCTAATTACCGAAAAGAAATAATTTTAAAAATAAAGAATTTTTATCCTCAACTTAATGAGAGCGTTTAGAAAAAAACAATCAAGGTAAAAAAATCCACAAAAATAACTGAAAGGATAATGAAGAAAAAAAAGGTGATTTTTGAAAAGAAATCCTTTTGAGTTTTCATTTTTTTTCATTTTTAGTGTTCGTTATTATTAAAAATAATTTTTTTTATTCCCCCTTTTAATTTACTAAATTTAGTCAAATCCACGTTAGTTTTTATAAATTTTCTTTCATAAAAAATGACAAATTTTAATTAAGATGTGAAAAGGGAAAAAATCAATTCAACTCTATTATCACCACCAACTATATAAATACTGGTATAATTTTGTTGGTAATTAAATTTATCACAAAAACCTTTGAAGATATTGAAAAAATGCTCTGCTTGGGACCCTCTGGAATGGAGAAAATCCATAAAACGATTATCGAACGAATTTTCTATTACATAATTTTGGTTAGTAATCGTGTCTACTTAATCCGTAAGTATGGATAACATGTTCGTCCTTAAAATCCATTCATTTACATGGCAGATAAGCATGGGATGACAGTATTAATCTCCCTCTAGATAAAAATTCAAAGATCCTCTCTGAATTGTCTGTATAGAAACTGAACGATTTCTTAGAGATTCCCCTTTTATTAGCACGCGTCTGTCTATCACGAATGGCAATTTCCATTTGGAACTATCAAAAATCGCCTATATCAAAATCGAAACCAACTCTTCCCATTGCCAGTGGCTGTGTTATTAAAATAGGAAAAGAAGTACTAAAACCTTAAGCAGATGACGATGTAAAAGATCCGATAATGGCGAAGAAGTATTGTTAAATTGGCTTTTGATTTATTTGTATTTACATTATTTATACCGCCATGGTCAATGTTAAAAGATTTATTAATACAAATATTTTGATTATCTCGCATTAATCTTATCTCGATACCGAATTGTGCTCGTGCGGTGGTCCTTCTTCGGCACCTCTACTATTGCTCTCTGGCTGGCGGCTCTACTTAACCCCTAATAAAAAGTGTGCGTTCATCGACAATATTCATCAAATATTGTTTTTGTTTGTTCTATTATCATAACAATCGATTTGGAATAGAATTGTAAAACAAGGACTGATGGTGGGAGGGAAATGGACAACTAAACGTGTAATATTTTAATTAATTACATCCAAAAAGCTTTTTAAAATCTCTTTGGAATAGGGCAATCGGTATGGTACGATTATATTTACCTAGAGGCGTTGCTAATAGATAGGCGGGCGTGTGCGGAAAATTCAACACTGGCGGCTGTAGAATGCGTAAATTGTTCTTGACACGTGCCCGTCACGGTGTTACAGATGTGCGACACGTGCCACTTATAGCATTTGCCGATTAGCCGGAAATATGTCAAAAAGCAAGTTGGTAATCGTTGTAAATTTAGTTCGACCCTAAATAATATACCTCATATCACCAAACAGCCCCCGCCCCCACCTCTCCCCATTTTCCTCCTCTAGCAACAATCTTTGGTGATTTTGATTCTTGGTTACGAATCAACTCATCACTGCATCCCTTATAACATATCAAAGTGTTTGCCTGTTTGCCACTTGAGAGTGCGCCTTTTCGTTTAACAATTTCTATCGAGCGGGATTTTTGACGTAAGGCCGTGATTATTTAAGAGAAAAAAATTGAATAATTCTCTTATCATTGAAGAGAAATCTAATAAATAATCTCGTCAAGGCAGACAATATCTTTGACATCGCAACTAATCCTAAAACTATAACCGCTACTTTTGCTGAGGACACCGCTACTCTTGCATCCCACTCCAATATCAAAATCGCTTTCAGAAACCTACAATCTCATATCAAAAAATCTCCAAGACTGGTTTTACAAGGTGGAGAGTAAAAGTAAATGAGCAGAAGAGTGTACATGTTATCTTCACTTTCCGCAAAGATGCGCCCATCCTAATGACGACATTATTCCGTCAAAAAAACAAAGTACGCTGCTACTTGGGACTAAACCTAGACAAACGACTTATTTGGAACTGTCAGACGATGTCAAAAAGTCTTGAACTTAACAGACGTTACCGACTACTTCTTAGACTACTGGTGGCCAACCGATCGAAACTGACACTAAAGAACAAACACGATTTTAAAATCGATCTGGACGTACGGTATTGAACTATACGGTTCTACCAAAGCTTCCAATTCCTATTGCATCGAATCCGTTCAATACAAAATCCTCCGAAAAATTATGGATGCTCCGTTCTATGTGACTTAAATGTTACCTTCGTTCATGATGTGTGCGTCTCTCGTTATAAAAAGTTTCATTCTCGACTATCCTCTCATTAAAAAGCTTTCCTCTGTTATCGTCTCTATTTATATTTGTCGGCGTTTAAAAATAAATTGGCCAACAGATTTCTTAAAATTTTAAAAGATCTCTTTAGGTGGAGAAACGGCGATGGGTGTCTACTATCTCATGTTCCTGTCCTGTCATTGTAGTGTCAAAAAATCTGCTTCTTACAATATATAACATATGTAGTTGTAGATAGCTTAACAAAGAAAAATTGAAAAAAAAACCATACATAAAAATTTCAATTGAATTATTTGGTCGTTTTTTTTAAACAATATTTAGTATGTTTTTTTTTAAAAAAAAACCTTATTTAAAAAATACCATTTTTTATTCTTTCATTTATATTTTGGATAAAATTATAGGAGATGTCGATTAGTAGAGCCCATTGAATTTATAAGTAATTTAATGTAAATTGCATATAAAAAGTTAGAGTTCACTTAGACTATTTAGTGCCAACGAGCGCTGCTTTCGAACCGAAGACCTTGTGTATAGAGTGTCCCTAAATCAGGATAGCGCTGTGTTTTTTTTTAAATTCATATTTAAATATTCGCTTTTCTAAGGAATTGTATCTTTTTAATAGAATAGAATTTATTTTTGAATTTTTGATAAATACATTTTAAATTTTTTTTTTGGTTCAGAATATCAATGCATATATAAGCAGTGCATTCTAGACCGTTAAAAGTATATGATAACCACGATAGCATTTCGTTTTCTAGAAATCCTTTGGAATAATAATTATCAAGTTTGGTTTTCCCTTATATTATACAATAGAAGAACTGGATAGGCCTCTATACAAAAATTCTGTTCAAATTTGTTCGAGAATACATTCGTAAGAACGCACACACACTTGCAAAATAACCTTTCACGAAACACTTTGTATTCTAAAATAGAAGCTTCCTATTTGCTGTCGTGAAGAATAAAACTATTTATGCAAATGTATTCATTTATACTTACTACAATAGTTCGTAAGCTATTTAAAATTAAATTAAATCGCAGGTAAACTTTCACTCTGCGATAAGTATCTAAATCGCAGTATGCAAGCATTTCGATATGCTAGCACTTTCATGAAGAATGGCGTGTTTTAAAACTCTCCATAAGTCTACAAAATTGAGGCGCTTAATATTTAATTGATATTTACGAAATAAATAATAAATCTAAAATACAAAATGATTGGAAGAAAAATAAATATTGTTAAGTTAAAATGCATATAAATTAAGCTTTTGGAATTCAATAAATTTTTATTATGAAAAGTAGATGTCAGTGGGTGTCATGTCTACGAGGTCTGTTCAAAAAGTATCGCGAATTTTGACTTTCCGCGGGTTACGTATATTCGATTTTAAATTTTTTTTTGTGGCGTTATGTTGGTACTCATGTCTCTCGTTCGGCCATTTTGAATGTTCAGTTAATTTTTGACAGCTGCTTTGCTTGCACGTGTTTTGGCTCGTCTTCGATTTTTGCCCATTTTCGACCAAAAACAGCATCGCATTAACATTGCTAAGGAGCTGTTGGACTCTGTCCGCGACGACCCAAATTTGCTTCAGAGGATCATAACCGGTGACAAATCATGGGTTAATGGTTATGACGTGGAAACCAAATCTCAATCATTCCAATGGAAGCTGCCGCACGAGCCAAGTTCGGTCGAATGTGAAGGTTTTGCTTACAGTTTTCTTCGATTGCAGGGGCGTGGTGCATCATGAGTTCTTGCCACATGGTAGAACGGTCAATAATGAATATTATCTGTGCTAGTTTTTGAACAGACCTTGTATACGAAAATCTGATAACGTTCGGGCCTATCCAGGTATTCTTCAATCTAAGGTGTCACCAATGACAGAAAAAGACAGTTCAGTGTTATTAAAAATGGATCTGAAAGTACACGTAGTTAAATATGCATTGAAATCTTTGCTTGAGTGTGTATTTGTGTATTTTTGTGTAATGTTATTTGTCCAATACATTTTGATTTTGTAATTTTTGAATTTTTTTATCACCTCTGATATCTCCTGGACCAAACAATTGCCGAACTCCCTGGTTCATGTCGAGGTTGTCCAGTTTACTCTTGCCATCACATACAAGGTGTCCTAAAAAAACGCAATATTTGAATTTTGCGTCATTTGTGCGGTGACAGTTGACATTAAAAATGGGCGGGATTTAATTATTTGAGGCAAGATTTTAAAAATAATGAAGGTTTGGCAGCTACAGTTTGCAATTTTCATACAAAATATGGTCGAAATAGTGGATTTAACTAGTTTTTTCTACGCCATTTGTAAGATGTGAATATGAACGACATGTGGTTTCGACAGGACGGTGGGTGCTACATGCCATACAGCCCGTGAAATAATTCAATTACTACATGAGTCATTTCCTTCTTGCGTGTATTTTGGGACACTTTTCATTTGAATAGATCGAAACCTATATGCAAACATTTCTTTTTGGATTTAGAATATGTATGATATATGATAAAAAATAAAATAAATAACAGTTTAAATATATTATGATTTCTTGTATTATTATAAAAAATTGTGGTTTTTACTTAATACACGTATGTATTTATAATAAATATCGAATTTTATTTGATCAAAATATTTAAAAAAAAACTGAAATTATTTTTGAAGTTTGGTCTGCTAAGATGCAAAATAGCAAAACCAAGAAATTGCGTATCTTTTTCTAGACTTCTAGTGTCCGATAAATACTTCAACTACCAACGCATGGACAATTGGTTAAATAAACTACAAATAAAAAACGGCCGTTTTTTCTTCTTCACAATTTGAGGCTTTATTGTAGAAACATGCTAGCCACAATTTTTTCCCATCTTTCTGGCAGCATACGGATTTCATGTCGAAAAAACTGCTTGTCTTTCCATCCAATTTTTGGTCTCTTCGTAAGATCGGAAGTGCTGCTCAGACAGACCACGCGTCAGTGATCGGAAGCGGCGATGTCTGGAGAATACGGCGGGTGAGGCAGGACGTCCCAGGTAGGTTTTTACAACATTAGCAACACAGCTCCTGCGATGGTTTCACCCGGTTTCAACAGCTCATAATATACCACGCCAAGCTGGTCTCACCAAATACATAGCATGAACATCGAGCCACAGATGTTTGACTTGGCCAATCACAATATGATGCAGAAAACCCTTCCTTTTTTGTCGTTCGAGCAGCTGTTTGCACGTGAAAAAAATGACGTTCAACGTCTCTCGGCTTCAACTCGTATGGCACCCAATGTTTTTGGATTGTTCCCAAGGCTTTCAAACGACAGGAAATGGCTTGTTAAGTCACATACAGTGAATCTCCAAGTTCTTGTTACGTTTGACATGGATCTTTATCCAGTAATGTCTACAATTCTACGTCTTCCAACTTTTTCACCAGTACGGGACGCTCCCTTGTCTTTCTTCCACGTAGAAATCACCACTTTTGTAGCGTTGGAACCATTCGCGATACGTTCTCTCACTAATACAAACCTCACCATAAGTTTCTAAAATCATTCGACGCATCTCAAACTCAATTTTTTCTTCAAACTTAAGGCAAAAAACAAAACTTTCCGCAAATGACGCTTGTTTGGCTCAAATTTTAACATTTTCACGCATAAAAAAAATATATAACGCCGATAAAAACTCACAAATGTAATGATGAGGAGTTGTTGACAGATGCCGAAGCTAAAGATTTGACGTTTCTGATCCGATATTTTGGCGCCATCTACTGGAATACGGCGGTTTTACTCCATATTTTTGAGCGCATCTGTGCATTTTCTGATCTATTTTTTTATTTCTCTTTCAAAATTTGGTTTTGATCTTCTGTTCACCGAGCTAATTTAGAGCATAATGGACGCCAGCGCAGTTTTTTTTGTTCAAATGCACTTGTTTGTTCACGTACATTATAAGACAAATGATTTGTAAAACTAATATTAGCCTTTATAATTATGTACTTTGAATTCTAAAAAAAGAACAATTTTAATTTATTATTGTATTTATGTAATTTTCTTTTACAAATAAAATAATAACAAACTAAATTATTTGTAATTATTATTATTCTAATAATTTCATATTTCACAATGGTTTCACATATTATCTATGTTGATAGATGGCGCTGTTAGCAAACTACAAAATTAAATAATAGATGGCATTGTTAGTATTTTTTTCAGTACAAAACTAATTTGTTTTTTTTTTAAACAACTATTAAACGGTGAATTTCGATTCTTGAAATATAATTGCCGTCGAACTGGAAAGCGATTTATTTAAAATAATCTGTCAAATGGTGAATTTCGGTGAAGACACAACCAATTAAATATACGTACTTGAGATTATTGCGTTATCAGTCAAATTATTTAACTGAAAAATGAAATTGAATTGAAAAGAATTTTATTTATCCTACTTTCCAAAGACACCAAATGTGGGTGAATCGTCAAAGTCAGGACACTCTGCAGCGTTTACCGCTGTCATTTTTGAAAAAATTTCTCTCTGCGGATTAGATCCCGAAGAATGCTGTTGCGGAAATTTATGTAAATTTGCTTAATTTATTAAATAAGACAATTTAAATTAGTGTTATTAAATTATGTCATTACGAAACTACTTTCCGAACAACCCAATAGTTTATTTATTGGCCTTTTTCTTTAAGTAATTCATTCAATTTGTCCAACTGATAACAGTCGCACTTCAGAATTGATCGTTCTGTTGCTCGGTAGAAGCTTTAAATAAACGGTTCCTATGAAATCCCACCAAACAGATAGCATAACCTTTTTTTGATGAATATTGGCTTTTCATATCATTTTCAATGGATCATTTTCTTGGCGTTTGAGAACCAAATCACAAACGTCAATGCGACGGCACAAATTTTTTTCCGTAAGAAGATGAGGAACTCATATGTCGAGCTTTGAGATTAAATCTAGCCGTTTCAAATGATTATGAACAGTCGTATTCGATAAATTTAATATCTCAGCGATCTCACGAGTTGTTATTCGCCGGTTTGCATCAATTAATGCCTTTATTGTGTCTTCATCAGCTTCAACTGGCTTTCCAGAACATGGTGCATCTTCGAGATCAAAATTGCCGTATCGAAATTTTGCAAACTAGTTTTGGCACTGGCGCTCACTTAACACATCTTCTCCATACGCATCGGATAATTTTTTTCTTGCTTGAACAGCATGTTTATTTATTCTGTAGTAAAAAAGTAAATTATGCCGAAAATGCTGTTTTTCACTTTCCATATTTAAGAGGGTATCAACCAAAAACTACTGTGCAGAATCAATCGAATTTTTTCACAAGCAATTGTTGCTATGTCAGCTGTCAAAATACATATGATAATGCGGCCTACGTGTGAAGTTGGTTTTGAAAAAAATACAATTAAATCCTCTATTGACAAACAATGAAATTACTTTCTTGACAACCCAATAACAACGTTAAGTATGAATATTCAAGATGGCAGGTCGTCCGATCTCTCAATGCATACTTCTAACGTTTCGCGTTTTATTCTTTATTACACTGTAAAATTCAAATGATACATTCGATATTGGAAATATTCATGGATAATTGTTTAAACAAATAATTTGACTAAAAGTGCATCCGCTGTCGGGGCACTGTTTTTACATAGTCCAAACGACAGCATAAACCGTTTTCTTCTATCAGTGCACCATCTACCGATCAGTAGAGATAACACTGAACGAAAATTCAAATCATGGACCATTGAATAAAGTCCACTTTCGTCAGCTGATATTATCCACAACAAATGCATATATTGCTTTGCACAAATTTAATTATAAAAATCAGTGTAGCGTAGTTAATAAACCTTAAATCCGCTGTTTTTTAGTCAAAAAAACATATTTTTTTTTTATAGAGAGCAAAAACAAATTTATTCAAAGTACTTGCCCTCGCTAGTTACATATTTTTCCCATCTCTCGGACAATTTGTGGATACCACGCCAAAAAAATTCCTACTCTTTCGAGGCAAACCACTCATGTACGTCTTCGTGGTCCCTTCGACGAAAACAGGTGGTAGTCGGAGGAGGCCAGGTCCGGTGAATAAGAGGGGTGGGGTAGAACCTCCCAAATAAGTGTCTCCAAGTAGTTTCGGACCATTTTTGACGTGTGCTATGGTGCGTTATCGTTGAGGAAAGTCTTTGTTGATAATCCGTCCTTTTTTCACGCAGAGCACGGTGCAGTTTGATCAGTTGTTGGTGGTAGCGGTGGGCATTGACAGTTTCACCAGGTTTCAACATCTCATAGTAGACGATACCGTGCTGATTCCACCAAACGCACAGCATCGTCTTCGGTCCGAAGCGATTTGGTCTTGGAGAAGATGTTGATGATTGGCCGGGATCAACCCACGATTTCTTGCGTTTAGGATTCTCGAAATATATCCACTTTTCATCGCCTGTCAGAATCCAAAGCAGGAACGACTTTCTTTTTTGCCTGGCGAGCAAGACTTCGCATGTGTTTTGGGGTCGCTCCATCTGCCTATCGTTCAATTCATGCGACACCCATTTTCCGATCTTTTCAATCTTCCCCATGGCTGGTTGAGTAACACCCAATTGCTCCGCGTGCATTTTTTGCGATTGGGTATCTTCTTCGTTCAAAAGAGTATGCAATTGATGCCCCACAAGTCGAAATAGCCTATTTTCACGCTTCTTGCCCCACAAGTCAAAATTGCCGTCTTTGAACCGACGAAATCAATCTCGGCACGTTGTTTCCGATAAAGCACTGTCACCATAGGCCTCCATAAGTGTTCGATGCGATTCGGCAGCCGATTTCTTCAAATTGAAGCAGAAAAGCAGAGCGTCCCGCATATGCTCTTTTTCTGGCACAAAACTAGACATGAAAAAGTATGGCTTGCGCTCATTCACGCCATCTATGACCAAACAACGGATTTAAGCTTATACAAGTCACAAAATGAACGTTTTTTTTCTTCTCAACTAAATTAAATTAAATTAATTAAAAGCATACTATGTTAATTTAGTTAAAATAATTCCAATTTTCGAATTCATTGAAAAAATGCTAAACTTAAGAGAATATTTAGTATAAATTCAGGTGTTGTGTGAGTTCACTCGGAAAATGTGTTGCTGGGTAGTTTTCCGTTTGCACAAATTTTAATAGTGGAAAATTTTTTTTATTCTTAAATTTTATCCGCGCTATTTCATTCTGCATCTTCCATCGACGGCCAAACACATTTCGTCCTATTTCCGAGCATTTTCAGATATATTATAATATAAATTATGGAGTTTAAAACATATTAATTAGATAGCAGGAATAAAATCATTAAGAATTGCAGCATTTAGGGAGAGTATTTCGTTTTATAGAGTTATAAATCCCATTTTTTATGTCAAATTAATTTAATCGAAGTTGTTTTTTTTACGTAAGTACCAGAAACATGAGTCAGAAAAATTATACAATAGATTGTATTTAAATATATGAATAATATTTAAATATGAACTGAATGTATTTTCTCCAATAAACAACATACACATAGTAGCATATTTTTGCCTGAAAAGAATAACTTTTATGGTATAAATTTCGTATTTTAGAAAAATCTTTCATCTAAAAAACTTCAGTAAACACATACCATATGCTATACGGTCCCAATATGTCAGAAAATGTAATTATTGAAATATAGAAAATATCGTTTAATTTCTAATTTTTTGTTAAATAAAATTTGCAGCTTAATGAGCAGAATATATACAACTATTTTTGTTATTCTATGGTAGTTTTTTTTTTGCAAAATAATTTTGCAGAATATTTACAAATCACCAAAATGTGCTGCTAGGTATGTACATGGTCTCTTTTTTCCACTTTCATTTGAATCGATCGATGCATGCTATTTTTTGACGAACTTAAAATGAAGAGGCTAAGAATTCAAATAGCTGATATTTGGCCCCAACCGAGCTACAACAAACAAGAAAAATAGCTGACAGAACCCGAAAATTAATATAATCCAAAAAATTACTATACTCGCCTTGGAACGATTTTGATCTGCTTGCGAAGATGTGTTTAAGATATAAAAGTTTAGTCCAGAACAAAGATGATATGCGGAGGCCACAGAGGAAGCATTAAAACTTAAACTTATATGTGCCATTGGACCATATCTTTAAGAATTCATGGTTAATATAGAATATCCTTACCCAAAAGGATACTGAAATTAACAAATTTGGAATGATTCCTAATCTTTCTGGATATAATGAAATAACCGGAAAGTATTAAGATAAACTATCCCATTTTAAGAAACTGTACATATCATGTACCTTCGTATAATTATGAAAAATACAAGATTAAACGAATTATATAAAAATAAAAAAAAAATTAAACGAAGAAAATGGCAAAGAATTTTTTAATGCACCCGACTGACTTGAAAAAGTTTTAATCATATCCGTTAGTGAGGATTTTTTTTTTTACAATAGGTTAATAGACAAATTGAAATACTAGTATTTACCTGCGCAACTTCCTTTGGTATCTTATTAAAGTTAAGAAGTTTATCTGTTCAGCATCTTGTATATATTCATTGTTCATTTGACAATAATCGAAAGAAGGATTTATTGTCGATGAAAAATTTAAAATGTTTGGAATCGTAGATTTACCTAAATAATCTTGTGGCATGCTCTAGATCTTTCTGCTAACATTAAAGGGGTTGCCAGATCTTTTTTTATGGCAGATTTATCCGCAAGAGTTTTATGAGATCATAGATCTTTCGACAAATGAAGAGCAGTATTATAAAATCCCAGATCTTGAAATCAAAAACGTTTTATGGTGTCTACATTTTTTAATTTTTATTTATTTAAGAACAGTGTTGTGTTGTCCATTACCTAATGGACTGCTTCGTAGAGTATCTGATCTAGTTTATGCTATACGAGGTCTATTCAAAAAGTATCGCGAATTTTGAATTTCCGAGGGTTGCGTATATTCGATTTTGTGGCGTTGTGTTGGTACTCATGTCTCTCACTTATGCCGACAAGTTCGGCAATTTTGAATGTTCAGTTAATTTTTGACAGCTGCTTTACTTGCACGTGTTTTGGCTCGTCTTCGATTTTTGCCCATTCCAAAAATGGATCAAAGAATCTGTATCAAATTTTGTGTGAAAAACAATATTACTTGCGCGGACGCATTCCGAATGTTGACTGTGGCATAGCTGTGAAGCTATCTTGGACCGAAGTAACGTTTATCGGTGATACAAAATGTTCTCAGAGGGCCGAGAAGATGTGAACGACGAAAAGCGTACCGGACGCCCGAGCATGTCAACAACAGATGAAAACATTCGATTGCAGAGGTGTGGTGCATCATAAGTTCTTGCCACAGGGTAGAACGGTCAATAAAGAATATTACCTGCAAGTTATGCGCGAAACAATCCCCTAGAAACGTCCGAATTTGTGGAAAAACAAAAATTGGCTTTTGCACCATGATAACGCCTCTGCTCACGCATCGTTGCTTGTGCGTGAATTTTTGGCCAAAAACAACACACTAATAATGCCGTAGCCACCGTATTCCCCAGATCTGGCCCCCTGTGACTTTTTCTTGTTCCCGAAACTGAAGAGCCCCATGAAAGGACGACGCTACGCTACGATTGAGGAGATACAGACGGCATCGAAGGAGGAGATGAAGAATATCACAAAAAAATGATTTTTTGAAGTGCTTCGGGAATTGGAAAAAACATTGGCACAAGTGTTTAATATCTGTTGGGGATTACTTTCAAGGGGACAAAATAGATATTCATGAATAAATAAATAACTTTTGAAAAAAACACAAAATTCGCAATACTTTTTGAACAGACCTCGTATATAAGTATAGCTTCTTTAGATCTTTCATTGATTGCCTTTCTAACTAATGTTGATAGATGGCGCTGTTAGCAAACTACAAAACTTTTAAAACTATCAAATGGTGAATTTTGGTTCTAAAAATATAATTGCCGTCATATTGGAAAGCGATTTATTTAAACTAATCATACAATATTTGAAATTATTTGAATTTGTTTGTTGAAATTTAGGTTAGTAGTTAATAGTGCGTTTTCAGTGCAACAGTTTATACAGAAATTTTTCCTAGCATCATCATATAAGTTTGCTATTTGCTATTTATTGATTGTAGTTGAAATTTTTTTTTTTTTTTTTTTTTTTTTTTTAAATTTATATTTAGACATAGTAATAAGTAAATTTTTGCAATAGTATAAGTTAACTTGATAGGTTGTGGGGAGTAAACATCCAATGAAGTTCCTCCTGCTAGCGTGTGTTTCTGTTAGGCCTCAGTATTTTAGTAAATCACGCGACCAGTGACGCTTAAGTCTTCGATGGGTATTTCTAGGGAAGGAAATGGGAGATAGTTCTTGAACAAGAGGATTATTATGATTGAGGGAACGGGAAGGGAACTTTTTATAACGAGATACAGCCACATCAAAAACAAATGGGACTTTAAGATCACGATGAATAACAGTATTGCGAACATAAAAGGGGGCATCGACAATTGTACGGAGTATTTTTGATTGAAGGGATTGAATTTGACGGGAATTAGAAGGCTTAGTAGATCCCCAGAGTTCTAGTCCTTATGTCCACATGGGTTTCAGTAAGGTATTGTATAACAGAACATTGCTGTCTATAGTAAGTTTGGAACGTTTGTCTAGAAGTCGAAGTAGTTTTAGGTATCGTATTTTAAGTTCTTGTCTTTTAAGTCTTGTATGTGGGTTCCATGTCAAGCGTTTGTCTAAGTACAGTCCTAGATACCGAGCTTCGGTGTGTTGAGGTATGGCACTGCCATTAAGGTATATGGGAGGGCATGTCTCACGACGGAGAGTAAAAGTTACCTGTATAGATTTACGTTCGGCAATTATGAATCGCAGTGCATTTAGTCAATGACTCGTTTCAAGTCCCCTGAGGTATTATGCTACATTTGAGAAATATGATAAGTGATTAATTATCATTAAAAAACCAAATATGCAAATATGTCTTGAAATAAATTGGTAAAATTAAAATGTACACATTTCTGTTCCCATGAATTTTGCTGAGGAGCAAGTTTTATATTTCTGCCATCATTGATGAACAGTAATTGATTTTGTATGAATAGTCTAAGAATATTGTAGTAATTAAATTAGAATAAATTCTACCCAAAAACCACGAAAGATTACTTCTATTTTATTCTCGTTGGCCAGTTAACGTGACCTATAATGTTCGGTTAGAAATAATACGATTTCCATGGCCCATCGATTTAAAAATAAATAAATCATATAATAAATACTATAAAAAATAAAGTATCATAAAGAAAAATAAATAAATAAATGATAATTAAAAAAAAAATAAAGATAACTTATAAAATAAACACTACTTTTTTCAATTTTTCATTTTCTTCTTTTCTTTTAAGGCATAAGAAACTTCCAACAAAACAAAAAAACAACAACCAATATTCTTCAATAAAAAAAGAGCAAATACTTTTTTCCAACTTTGTAATTTTATATATTAAAAATTATATATATATATTAATTTTTAAACTGAACGATTATGAAAATATTAAAGGAAAAATATCTTAAAAATGTAAAAGACAGAATAGATTTTCTGAATGGATATCAAATAAGCCTTCCAAAGTTAACAGTCTATTCCAAAGTTAACATATGTTAGCTGCAAATAATAATCCATTAAACTGAAAAATATTCATCATAATAATAATAAAAATACTAAAAATGGTTAATTAATTATTTTGAATTCAATAATATTTATTAAAAAAATTCCAGTCAATTTTGTTAATTTTTCTGAAACTCCTGTACTATTATTTCAATAAAAATTAGTAAATTTCAAATAAAATACTTATCGTAAACAATAATAATAAAAAGAGAATAGATAATTGTAAATAAAATTTAAGAAGAAAAAAAATCAATTGTACATAAAATAAAATTAGATACAAAAATTGGCGAAAAGACACTAAATATTCTGTGTTCAGAAGGCCTTTTCCTTAATTTATCATAAGTAATGTAAACTAAAAGATTAGCCAATAGAAATTTTTTTGTGAAACCATAAAAGCAGCTATAAAAAAAAGTCGAGCATTAAAAACGACGTCGTTAACGATAATAACAGGTGAAAAAAAAGAACCATCACAAAAGCTAAGTTCTGCGGTACTTGAAAAGCATATCTACTTGAAGGAAGGATTATGTCTATTGATATGGTTGAAATTTCAAATCAGTCCTCCTTGAGCAACAATCAAAATGCCGTAAAAATCAAAATGAATGAGATGAACAGTGAGGATGATACAAAAGATGATGAAAGTTTGCCGTTGTGCTTTCAAGTGAACAGACATCAGAAACCAATCGAAGGGATAGCATGTGAGGCACAATCATGGCGTATACGTGAGCGGGTAAGTTTTCGTATCGAAATAATTCTTTTTCAATTAATATATTTTCCATTTTGTCTTCTATTGGGCTGGTGCAAAAGTAATGACGTTTTTTTACATATATACGTACAATTAAACATTTTTTTTTTTAAATTTCTATTATTTATTTAATCAATTATATAATTTCCATCCGTTCTTATAACCTCCTCCCATCTTTCTATAAACTTATTAATACCATTAGTGTAAAATTCCTTGGATTTTGATGCGAAATATGTAGAAAGGGATGTTTTTACCTGCTCTATTGTATGAAATGTTTTATCATTTAAAAAGTTTTGCAGTGATCGGAATAAATGAAAATCGGAAGGAGCAAGATCTGGAGAATACGGTGGATGGTTGATAACATCCTAATTCAACTCATTCAGCTTGTGTTGGGTCATCATAGCCACATGTGGTCGCACGTTGTCGTGATGAAACACTACCCCTTTTCTGTTTACTAATTCTGGTCTATCCTTTTTAAGGGCGATGTTCAATTTGGATAATTGCTGACAATATCGTTCTGCTGTAATTGTCTGATTGCGTTCCAAGAGTTCAAAATACACAATACCCTTACAAGGCTTTCGAAGTTGTTAATGGGGCTTGTCCGGGTATAGCCCAATGTCTTTTTCTTGTCACGTTGTTGTACACGACCCATTTCTCATCTCCCATTACCAAACGATGCAAAAAAGGTTCATGTTTTTGTCTGGCACTCAAAGCAACGCACGTTGAAATACGATCCAATAAATTGGCAGCCGACAATTGATGAGGTATCCAAACGTCGTACCGCGAAACCATCCCCATACGCTTCAAATGCCTTAATACGGTTGTATGGTTGACTCCCATCATCGACGCGATATCCCTGGTGGTAAGACGTGACTTTTAACTTGTCCTCATCAGACTTCAATGTCCGCCCGGTACGTGGTTTATCAATTAGTGAAAAATCCCCAGATCGGAATTTTGTAAACCATCTTTGTGCCTGCCGAACTTTGATGACATCTGTTCCATACACTTCGCAAATGTTTTTGGTTGCCACACACGCGGTATTGTCTTTAGGGAATTCATAAAGTAAACAATGACGTAAATGCACTTTATCGACCGACATTTTGAAACAATACAAGGGCTCTTCACTGTACTCTGGCCAGGCCAAAACCGAATAGAAAGTAGAGGGAAAGCATCTTTTATACAATGGAATCATTTAAAAGAAGATACTATTCATCATTTCTGAAGAAAAAATTATTGTACCTGGGATCATAAAAAACCGTCATAACTTTTGCACAAACCCAATAGTTTTGAATTCATATTTATTATATTGTAGTATCCATTATATGAGCACAGATAATAAGACAATTATGGGAAAATCAATTGAAAAGTACTTGTCCCAATTGAATCGTCACTTGCGATAGCATTCCTACAGGGCCTAAGTACAGTTACCATATAATGTTTTATTTAACGTGACCTAATTGTCTTCAACCTAAAACCACGAGTCGACTATAGGGAATGAGTTACGCTCAATCAACGCACCACCATTATTGGCAGTTAACAGTTAGTAATCAGTTATAAGCTGACACTCCACCTGCTGGTGGCGAGGACTACCTAAATATGGGTATCAACCACAGCCACTACGTTGCTGCCTAAGCGCCTCACCAATGTCGGGCACATTGTGTTCCAACACCATGGAGCACCCCGACTCCCATAGTACCAATTTTTGTTTTAAGAGTACTTCGGTTTGTACTCCGCTCATTGGGCTATGGTCAGGAATCTTGTAAATTCCTAGGCACCGCTAAGCCAGCTCAGGTACGCGGGTTCGCCAAGACCCGAAAGTACAACCGGAATTGACCTTGGTCTTCTATCCAGTTGAAGCCACCCTGCGTGTCATTCACACACTCATTCATGTACCATTCTCGCTCTCCTCTCAAAGAGTGCCACATCAAAACTATTAAGGCATTCATACCTCTCTCTCTCACACACAACACGCCACTCACATCCCCACCCTCATCATTCGCCACGATTCCACATGCACCTATGTCACGCAAATCTCTTTACAGGCCACACTCAATGAGAAGGTTCTTGGCACTCTCCTCTGCCGCCCCACAAGGGCATCTAGCCTCCGCAGCTAGACCACGCCTGTGCAGGAACCCATTCATACTGCCGTGTCCAGTAAGGAAATACCCAAGGTACAGACCAAATTCAAATCCATATGCATATGCAAAGTACACATTCGAAATGAACATGTGCATCCATCTGCCATTCACACTCTCATCCCATCGACGTTGCCAAATTTCATATATTCTGTTCAGGACCAGTACACGCCGCTGGCATGAACTAAGATCCTGAACCTCTTCATTCGTAACCGGACAACCAGCAGGCGGGATGCCCCACCGTAGACGGTAGTGGATGCTTCCACGCAGCACTTCCAGATCCCATTTAATTTCTCCCATAAAAACTTGCATCGCCTCGGTTGACACGGTTCTAAATACATTCAAACATGCATACAAAGTCAGACGCTTGACTGAATTTATGCCCACCCTTGCATACTGGTGGCGCATAATGTTAGCCCACACACACACGACGTATACATTGCATACGGAACAAACACACTCTTGTACAGGACTTTCACCGCTCTGGATCGAAGTCCCCATTCTTTGCGAAATACTCGCACCAGCATGCCAACCAAACCGACCACGCGCCCCCTTTGATATTGAAAGTGAGGCCGAAAGACTCCCGGTGAATGATAATGATTCCTTAAGAATTTTTCAAAAATTCGAAACGGTCGCTAATTGCCCCAATTTATCAAGTTCCATTATAAAAAAAACCAATTCAATCCTTATGTTTTAATGGTTGGTACCAATAGAACGGATTTGAGGTTGTTAAGATAAATTAACTTAGAAGCTTTTAAAAGTTAATATTAGAGTTATTGCAAAGTGATTTTTTTTAACGACAATAAATATTAGAAATTATCAATTACAGATGAAAACAGTTAGCGTGGCACTTGTTCTATGCTTAAATATCGGCGTTGATCCGCCAGATATTGTCAAAATACAACCATGTGCACGATTGGAATGTTGGATTGGTAAGAACCCATATCTTTTTCACTTATAGTATTATTATTGATTTTAAAAATAAAAAATATTGCCATTTATGGATTTATAGATCCATCATCGATGTCACCACAAAAGGCCATGGAAATGATCGGTTCAAATTTACAAAAGCAATACGAACGATGGCAACCACGTGCAAGATACAAGAAATTTCACGATCCAACTGTAGACGATGTAAAAAAATTGTGCACATCATTGCGTCGTAATGCCAAAGAGGAGAGGGTATTGTTTCACTATAATGGCCACGGTGTACCACGTCCAACATCAAACGGTGAAATTTGGGTCTTCAACAAGAACTACACACAATATATACCGTTATCGATTTATGATCTACAAACTTGGATGGGTGCACCGTCAATTTACGTTTACGATTGCTCAAATGCTGGCATTATCGTGAACTCATTTAATCAATTTGCTGAACAGCATGAACGGGAATTGGAACAGACCATTGGCTTACATCAAAACTCCAAAAGTCAACCAATAATCACCTATAAAAATTGCATTCAATTGGCCGCTTGCTCAGCTAATCAAATACTGCCAATGAATGCTGAATTGCCAGCTGATCTCTTCACATCGTGCCTAACTACACCAATTAAAATTGCACTTAAATGGTATATAATGCAGCGTACATCAATGTTGGTACCGCATATTAGTGTTGATCTAATTGAAAGGTAAATTTATGATAATAAAATAGAAAGAAAAATGAAAAATATTATTTAAAAAATTGTTACCTGAGTATCTCTTCGAACAAAAAGAACCATTGTCAATATCGCGAGTCATGTGGTTTCTGTAAATACGACATTCATAGTAAATATATTGTTGGACTCTGAAATTAGTCACAACATAATTTGTTGGCCTGTGAAATTAATCACAACATAATCTAACAAATTTATTCGACTCTTTTTTTCATGAAAATGAACGTAATTATCGCTGTTGGTTTGTTGGTTTGGTGGTTTGTTGGTTAGCCGGTTTGTTGGTTTGTTGGTTGGCCGGTTTGTTGGTTTGTTGGATTGTTTGTTTGTTGGTTTGTTTGTTTGTTCGTTTATTCGTTTGTTTGTTTGTTGGTATAACAATTTCTCTTTAGCTGTATTCCATTGGGCAAATTTTGCTACTCACAAATACTTCTAGCTACTCGCAGCTACTCTTGCTCGTACAAATGAGAAGTTCGTATGAGCAGTTACGCATACAATTTACGGTAGGCTATTTTAGTTCCCAAAATGAAAATAGATGGCTTAGCGGGTTGGTTGGTTATGTTGAAGAGTCATATTTTTGTCAGGATTGTTTATGGGTAAATAAACTCAGTTTTTATTGTTTATGTGTGAGTAAACTGAGTGTTGTTGTTGAATATTTTGAGGTTATATTTTACTTCTGTCAGTAAATTTTTCGTTCCATTGGGCGTCTACTCACAAGTACTTGTGAGTAGCAAAATTTGCCCAATTGAATACAGCTTTTGTCTTAATCCATATGGTCAAACATTCATTTAATGATTATGCAATCATTTCCAACGTTGCCCTATTGCATTTTGCTTTTATTCTCATAATAAATTTTCCTCAATCTTCTCGTATGAGTTTTTTTAAACAAATATTTTTACATCTTTTCATATATTTCTTGACCAAATAGGATACCAGGAAAACTAAACGATCGTCGAACCATGTTAGGAGAATTAAATTGGATTTTTACAGCGATAACCGATACAATTGCATGGAATACATTACCGCGTGATTTATTTCAAAAACTATTCCGTGAAGATTTGCTTGTCGCTAGCCTATTTCGAAATTTTCTTCTAGCCGAAAGAATATTACGCTCTTATGATTGTACACCAGTATCTAGTCCACCATTACCGCAAGGCTTCCGTCATCCAATATGGTCAGCATGGGATTTGGCTGTCGATTTAGCACTTAAACAATTACCCGATATTTTGAAAAAAGATGTTCCATACAAACAATTACCATTTTTCGAAGAACAACTGACCGCATTCCAGGTAAATGCGCGTATTGGTTTGGTTCCATCATTAATTTCTCATTGACTTTTGTTTTTATAATTGAAGGTATGGTTAGATCAGGGATCTAAAGATCGTTCACCTCCTGAACAGCTTCCGATTGTGTTACAAGTTTTATTGTCACAAGTACATCGCTTGCGTGCCTTAGAATTGCTCGGACGATTTCTTGATCTAGGTCCATGGGCAGTTAATTTAGCATTAGGCGTTGGAATATTTCCGTACGTTTTAAAGCTTTTACAAAGCTCAGCTAAGGAGCTCCGACCTGTGCTTGTATTTATTTGGGCCAAAATATTAGCTGTCGATCGTGTAAGTAAAGAAAATCAGACAATAAATCTACGATCATATTAAGTAAAGAAAAAGTAAACAGACATATAAATTTTACCTTACAAATAAAGCTAATCCAATATTATCATAAAACTTCTAAGAAAACCGAAATATTTTTTTCATTAACGAGTTAGTTCAGTAATACATTACTTGCTAATATCGTCATATTTTTACGCAATCAAATTCGCATTTACTTGAGCTTAATTTGAATACAAAAATTAAAAAAAAAAATTGTTTATATTTTCAAAATAAAAAGGTGAAAAAATTTAATATGATCAGAAATGTTAACTGCTTTTCTTTCGATAAATTTGGTTTTTCATACGTTAACTAATCCAATTTCTTATTTGACAGTCTTGTCAGGTAGAATTAGTCAAAGACCATAAATACTTCTTGTCGGTTCTACAGGATTCAACAGTAACAGTAAGCGTCATACTCTATAAATTTTTTAGTACATACAACAATTGCTTTATTGGAATAATTTATTTGATCACAATTTTAATTGTAATTTTTTTTTCTTTTTCAAATTAATATTCGTGTCGTAAAAACAAACAAAATAAACAATTGCTCGTCATAAACAAAAAATAATGAACATTTTGTAAAAGTAGACAGAGCATCGTACATATTCGGCGTTCGTATTGGCAAGCATTGTAGATAATTACCGAGCTGGTCAAGCTAGCGCCTTACAAGGTTCTCTAGTCTCGATATGTTTAGTTCAACTTTGTGATGAAAGTTGGCTGCTTCGCCAATGGTTAGTGATCTGTTTAGGTCAATTATGGCAAAACTTTGCGAATGCTCGATGGTCCGGCGGTAGAGATATGGCACACGAAAAACTATATCCGCTGCTGAATGATCCTGTACCGGAGGTACGAGCTGCTGTCGTATTTGCTCTTGGCACGTACATAAATTCGGTGACAGAGCGTTCAGAGCAAGCAGATAATATTGATCGAACTGTCGCCGCAGCATTACTCCACGTTAGCGAGGATATGTCACCATTAGTGCGATTACAACTTTTGGCCACCCTGCAGTGGATGGTGATATTTTTTGCCAATCAGTTTGTTCTGGTTTATCAACAAGAGTCAGTGGACAGTAATGATTTGAGGTCGGCACGTTCGAATTCATACCAAATGACGTTCCGAATAGATGGTAATGTGAATATGAAACGAGTGCTCAGCTCTAGCTCGATTCCGAATATGTGTGTCGGCAATATATCGACGACATCACCGATCGGTTTCCATAAAATTAATATGGATCTGTGGCAGGGTATATCGATGCTTAGTGAAGATCCATATCCGAAGGTAGCGGAAGCTGCCCGTGCCATTATCGATTATATTAGCAAACAAGCTGTCGGAATGATAGCGAAGGAGGCAACCACTGAAAAATACGGATCGAGTCTAAGTCTCCCGCCTAGTCCAAATACGAGAACCAATTACCTCGAAGATAATCCATCATCTGCGTTAACGACTCCGCTAGTTATCACTAATTTTATACCATGGACGATTAGTTATTTTGCGAAATCAATGAAATCAATGAAAGCGGACGAGGGGCAAACTATTGACGAACATTCCCCCGAATATAGAGCTCGAATGACTCGGTTCTCACGAAACGTTGTTATTCGAAAGGCGGCAAAAGCACAGCAAAGGCGAGCAATATTTAATCGAATCGATTCACTGAGCTGGATGGGTAAAACACTATTTAAACCGTACATTGTTAAATTGCTTCCATACGAATCTCAAATAGCTGTCGCATATAAAGAGAAAGTAGCGATACATGACTGGAGTCGTAACACCGTTTTTTCATACACACCGCAATCGTGCGCTAGCCATTTTAACAATGGTGTGACCACTAATTTTGGTGGTAGCCTTAAGAGAACGAAAATGGCAGATATGTCTATGAATTTGACAGCTCGTGTGACAGCATTAGAATTCGTCAACGCACACGATGTCGCTTTGATATTGGTCGGATATAAAAACGGCGTCATACGCATTTGGCAAGAGCCCAAAAATGGCAGTGGCACAACAAAACTGGTAACCGCTTGGAGAGCGTTCCCCACAACTAATCGGTTCAGTCGAAATAAAACAGGTAAACAAACATTTCTCTTATCTACGCTTACGTCTTCTCACTGTCCTCATATATTATGTAATAATTTTTCTTGCTTTATTTCTTTCTCTCCAGATACCTGTGATCTTTTGACAACATGGCACCAACGCTCCCAGCAATTAATTGTCGGTTGTGGCAAACTAATGAAAATATACGATGTGGAAAAAGAGTTGCGCATTAATGAGATCCAAACTGGTTCAGACTCACCTCTGCAGGTTCTTTCATCGTCACCAAAGGAATTGATAGCTGCCGGTTGCAGTGATGGTAGTGTTCGACTCTTCGATAAACGATGCTCTCCAAACGAGGCCAGAATAATGACATATCGTGAACATTCTGGTGCCATTATTACCGCATGTTTGCGTGACAATTGCGAAAGTCTTGTATCAGGCTGGTGAGTTGAAATAACTATCCTGAGAAGAAGCATTGTTGGATTTCATTTTTCTTTCTTTTACACAGTTCTCAAGGCAAAATCAGCTTATTCGATATTCGCAGCCATAATAATTCGGTCCAAAGTTGGGATGTTGGGAGCGATGTTACGTCAATAGCAGTTCATACAAGTGCTGATATTGTTGCTTGGTAATAATTTTATTGTCGTAAAATTATAGTTGAAGTAAAACATATTTAACTCTCTGGTAGAATCTTAATTTTTTCAATGAAATTTTTTTTTCGGCTATTATCATACAAAATAACTGAATTTTGTAAACCAAAGTTTTATTCAATTATATCATCATTATTAATTACTATTGCTACTCTTTTCTTTGATATTTTAAACAATTTAATTCTGTTGATGAATTTATTTATTCTCTATTTTGTTTTCTTTTTAGCGGCTCTCAATACATATCCATTTACGGTTTAGATGGACGGCATCATCACACATTGCGCAATGAAGGGTTTATGGGTCCAAAAATGGGAGCAACATCATGCCTATCATTTCATCCCCATAACGTTTTATTGGCCGGTGGATTTGCTGATAATGTAGTTGCTGTTTATGTATCATCGTGTAATAATCGAAATTCGTAGTTATTTGTGTATAGTTAATAAATTAAATTATAATTATAAAAAAAAAAGGAGAAGAAAATAAGAAAATTAATAGAAAAATCAAAAAAATGACAGATCAAAATGCAAAAACAGTAAGAAAAACAAATACAATAATACTTATTGATAATAATAGATTATACAAAATAATAGGAAAAAAACACTATAAAATTATTAAATATTGAAAAAGAAGAACAAATTCAAACTTGAATATGAAAAAACATTTCAAATATTAATGATGAATGTGTCCAACCAAGTATTTGTATAAAAAACTGATCAAAACTAAAATTGAAAAAAATATAAGAATTGTGACAGTTGGCAAATCATTAATACTGAATGAAAGAAAAACAAAAACAAATAATATAATTTATTTTGTAAATTTTGGCAGTAACCAAAAATGAAAAGCAAAAAAACTATTGCAAAAGACATGCACACACACACTCACATACACCCATACATATGGTTAAAAATTAAAAATAAAACTACTAAGCCCGCAACTATTTATTGAGTTTTGGCCATAATACACTTAAAAGCCCACATAAACTTATAATACAAAGCAACCAATGTGAATAAAAAAAACAACTATAAATTTGATAATAATAACTATCAAAAAAGAGAAACGAATAACTTCAACAAAAAAAATGTATAAGTAAAAATTATGAAAATTTCATGTAAAAAGTAAATTGTTTTTATAAAAATTTTCATTTTGCAAGCATATAATTGTAAAATCGAAAGGACTATTTTTATTTTAGCAAGCATAGAATTGTAAAAACATTTTTAAAAAAATTATTATTTTAAGTTAGTTTTATAATTGCTAATATCGATTTTTTTATGTAAATGATTTTTCTTATATTATTTAGTTAATAGATTTTCCTTTTCCAGCTACCGTGATAAGAAGTACAGCCAGGCAAAAGTGCATGAAAACATGAATGTGCTTTATACCTTAGTTTGTACGCATATATGCATGCATGTATGTACATAAAAAAATTCTTAATTTTGTTTATAAAAATTATCCGGAATTTTTTTATTCTTTTTATTATTGTTTTTACTATTATAGCAACAATAATAACTACTATTGTTATTAAGATTATCATTATATTGATAATTATGGTGTGTATTTTTATTATAAATTTTCATTTTTATACTTCCTTATATTTACTAACAAAAATAAATTCAAATAATTTCACAGATATGTTAATATTGTTCATATGATATTAATGATGATGATAGTTATAATACATAACAGCAAAAAAAATTTTATTAAGAAATATAAATAAATGCCTATAAATTATATGATTGAATTTTCATTTGTGAGTGCTAAATATTTATTAAAAGAAATCTCATGTATTTTTCCAAAATTTATGTATGTATGTACAAAAAAAAATTTAATCTTCATTTTGTTTATATAAATTATTAATTATTAAAAATTTTTTTTATTTCTAGAAAATTATTAATTCTTATTTTTATTATTGTTTTTACTATTACAGCACAACTATTGTTATTAATAATATCATTATAGTGATAATTATGGTGTGTATTTTTATTTTTATACTTCCTTATATTTGCTAACAAAAATAAATTCAAATATTTTCACAGATATGTTAAAATTGTTCGTATGATATTAATGATGATGATGGTTATAATATATAACAAAAAAAAATTTATCAAGAAATATACATAAATGCCTATAAATTATATTATTGTATTTTGATTTGTAAATGCGAAATATTTATTGAAGGGAAATCCATTTACTCCGAAGAGAATTTATACAATTCTCTTTTTGCTAGAAAATCAACTTCTTTAACTTGTTTATATTATATGTATTTAAAACATGGAGAAACTGTTCTTAAATTGTTGTAAGTGGCCTTTTTGACTATTTTCTAATTTCGTATGAAATATCGGAAAGTTAAACTTTATCTTTTAATAAAAATTCATATCACAGAGCTGGGCCATGGGATATAGTAATGTTTCATGGTAATAATATTTCTTTCATAGCCATGATCATATTCGTTTACTAGGGTTGTCGTAATACCTTTTGATTGATTTAAAAAAAAATATTACCAAAAAAATTATGGCTTGTGGGTTAATTAAAGTTATCCGTCCATTAACATCGAACTCGGCAGTCTAAACTTACTACCTATTAACTCGATGGTACAGGCTATGCTATACCATGTTTATAGATAAAATTATAGGATGTAGATGCAACACATGAAACTAAGGGCAGATTTAATTGAAAATGGTTGTACAACTACCAACACAAAAAAATTTATTAAAATCTAGAAATTATCATTATTCAATAGTTTGCTTTTTGTTTGTGTAACACACAGTTCAACAGCTGCCAGACTGCGGTTGGAATATTTGGATCGAGAAATGAAAAACAAAACTCTCATCTGCGTCTACTCTCTAGGAGTCATGCTATAATAATAACATTATTACATTATGCTAGGTAATAAAAAAAACTATTGTCGCAGTGAAAGTAAAATATTTTTGTTGTTTGTAAACAAAATCAATCATTCTGCGTATTTTTCTAACCCAACAATTGCTGTCAGCACATTATATAATGCCACTCACATGTAGTGTCTTGATCTCTGTTAGAGAACATTGAGCATACCATGGAAGAAATTCATTTTCACACTCGTACAGTAGGCAGAGCACTTAAGAATCTCAAAATCCATAAATTCGCTGGTCCATATGGTATTTTTCCTCTAGCCCCGAAGAGGCGTTCTTCTATCCAGGCAAACCTATTTCGTAAACTTTCATCTTTGCGCCACTTTGGAGTACGAGTATATCATTTGTACACGCAATGCCTAAGAAGGGCGAAACTTCTCATTCTTCCAGTTAACGATTTATTGCACTTACATTCTTGATAAGTTCAAATAAACGCTGATAAATTATTAGGCTATAAAATATGAATTGCAGAAATTCCTCAGTGACCAAAAGTACAATGAACCGACTTTATGGCATATGACAACGAAAAATGGAATTAAAGGGGTTTTCAAATAAAAAAAAAAGAAATATGACTGAGCAAAATTTATTATTTTATTTTGAAGTATAATCGATGCAATTATATTCTGAAAATAACATCATTCAAATGACCGCCGCTGCTCCGTTTATAGAACCGAATACGATGGTTCCAATTTTGATTCCAATTTACAACCATGTATTTGGCGTTCAATATTCAATTTTAATTTTAATGCATCGATGATTGCTGGTTTATTGACGTAGAACAATACCTTCAAATAACCCCACAAGAAAAAGTCCAACTTCTTGGATGCCATTGCACATCTGCATTTCTTCAAATTATCGACTCTCCAAACTTTTTCCACCGTCTTGTCGCGTCGTCTTGTTGCAACCGCATTCATTTTTTCGTTAAATAATTGTCTTCCAATTCAACGGTAAAATAAGGACCGATGTTGACTTTTTCGGAATGTAAAGGTTGTTTGTGAATAATTTGTGAGGATTGGCTTCAGCCCAGGCTTAGTAATGAAAATTTTTTTTATTCACCGATCCAAAGAGATGCAATTTAGCTCAGATGAGTCTGGGAAGATGATTTTCTTGGAAAAATCAGCAAATTCGCGGCGTTTGCGATTGTCAAACGGCTTCAATTCTTATGTGATAAGAATTTTGTAAGGATGTAAGCCCAAATCTTACCGTTATATAGGCCATGTTGTTGTGGTAGACAGTCTTAAATATTGAGAACGCCTTGAAATTGAAAAATTTGGGTCTTCATCAACACCTGCCTGAACGACAACAATATTCTCGGTGCTTTGACCGGATCTTTATACGACTGACACGCGAACATTATGTAAAAAAAAACATTGCGTTCGATACTTTCTATAGTTCGACGAATGACAAGCAAACTAGGCCGATTATGACGGCCATAAATTGGAACAAGTGCACGATAAGTTGTAATAAAAGAATGATTATTTTGATAAAAAAAAATTAATTAATTTCCAAGCATTGTTGAAACATGTATTTTTCCATGAATAAGATTGTAAACCTTACGGACAGTAACAGAATGGTTGCAAAACCATTTATATTCTCAATTTCTTTTGAGAGTAGGCTTATTGTGAAAGGTAAGTTCTGATATCATTTTGAGTTGCGTGCAGTAGGCGCTGTGGCTACTCCATCTTGTTGGAACAACAGGGTTGGATGGTTTTCCACAGCTGGCCTTAAAAAATGTTTCATTATGGTCCGATATTGAGCACTACCGATGGAAACTGCGACATCATCCTCATTTTCAAAGAAATATGGAGCAATGATCCTTACCAAATAGTACACTTACGTGAGTGTAATTGTCGCTGTGATCAACTACTCTTGGATTCTCCGTAGAAATGCAAAAAAATTAGACTTTCACGATTTCCTTTATCAGGATTATAAACAGGAGCCCGGTACCACATATATGTGAGCAAGTGACCATTAACAAAGTTCCTTACTGTCCCTTGTTTTCGAAAATTGACAACTGGACGGTTTATTGTTGGCTCCTGGGATCTAACATAATTCCCACATTAACATATCGACGATATGCACACCGAGTCAAAACAATGTTCTAATAGTTTAAAAAGGCGACTAGGTAATGGAGTTATTGGATCCGAGAGCTCCACAATGGAATTTTACGGAATAATCTGATGGTCAGCCACTTCAAAATTCAAGAGGTTAAAGACTTTGCGCATGTTTAAAAAAAAATGTGGCTCTAACGAAGAAGTTGAAGCAGCGGTTTGTTCGTGGCAATTTGAAAATCTGCGTCTTTACTAGCGTGAAAATGTCCCTATTGTGTAGCAATTTGTAAAGAAACAGAACGATAGAATTTGATTTTTGTTGAAGGAACGCTCTGATACGAATATGGATCACCTGCGGTTATATTGGCGACAACTGGGCTAGGACAACGGCAAATAAAAACACTCTATTCGAATTTTTGCCTGAAAATTTAAAAATTAACCAGTTCATCTATCAAGAATTGGGGTTGGAGTGATTTGTGAAACCGAGGGTACCTAAAAAATTCATAGGAGACAACTGGATTCTCCAACAGGACTCTGTACCCGCTCACAGAACCAAGATAACCCAGGCTTTACTCCGAAACAACATTCCAGGCTTCATTTCAACGGCTAATTGATCTCTGTTGTTCTAGGCTTCATATCGGACTGATCGCAATACAAGGAAGGAGGGGAGGGGAGGTGTTATTTTGGTTATCTTAAAGCGGGCACTGAATCGTGAATGAAAGAAATTTCACAATATGCCTTTCGTGCTGCTTTTAATGCATTCGCCAAATATTGTATTTCCAAAGATAATTGGTACATCCATCAACGTTTAATACGCCGTTGGACCTATGGAATTGAACTTCAGGAATTTGAAGTTCAATTCCATAGGTCCAAATAGTTTTTATTAAAAGTTTACTATTTATTGTTAGTTTCGAAAAGTTGACCGACAAATGTGTTATGTAATCTCAAATCTTTTTAGTCTGGTATATGGGTTCCGGCTTAATTAACGCACTTTGTGGAAACATGTTACCATTTGAGGGTTAAAGGATAGGTGATCATTCTTTTCTGTTCAAATTATCTTTAATCTGCATCTCGTAAATCAGGCTTGGAGATTGTGAATATGGGATAGTAAATTATTAGGAGCTATCATGGGTATAAATAATACAAGGGGCTTTTCCCTTGTATTATTATTAGGAGCTATCATGGGTATTGGTACGCTTCAATTTCAGCAGCCTATAACTTTGACGTTTCAATTTAGAACGCTTTATTTTTTTCAGCTGTAGCCACCACTTAATCATGGAGAACTACACGATTCAACAACGCATCGATATTGTGTAAATTTATTTAAAGCAATAATGTGTCCCGTTTGCCTGACATTCCACGAGCTGTGTTGAATTTATGGTCGAAGTGGACATGCTACCGAGAGCACAACTCAACGTTTAATCAGGATATCTTACGAAACCATGTGAAGATGTGCGTGAAGGCCATAACCTCTCAAGTCTGCGTCGTTTACAAGAATTCGATCTTTCTGAGACTTCAACTTGGCGAATATTGCGAAAAAACTTGGGCATACATCCCCATAAAATATTCAATTTACTCAATAGCTAAAGACCATGCGAAACATCGGGCGTTCACTGACTGGACTCTTGAGCAGTTGGAAACGGAACCCAGATTTGGTGTAAAAATCATCATGAGCGACGAAGCGCATTTTTGACTAAATGTGGTCTTCAGCAAACTTGTCGGATCTGGAATGAAAAGTAACGACAACAGTTCCAGGAGCTTCCTTTGCATTCAGAAATACTTACTCTCGCTGTTGTGGATATTTGTCGGTGGGCACCTTACGAAATTAGGCTGGCGCGACGATAACTGTTAATGGTGAAAGCTATGGAGCGACAATAACCAATTTTTATTTTGCCTTAATTGGATGCTATTGACTTGGATAATATCTGGTCCCGTCCTATTGTTTCTCGGGTTGTATGGCATGTGGCACCGTCTTGTTGAAGCCACACATCGTCCAGAGCCATATCTTGCAATTTAGACACAAAAAACTGGATTATCATGTCGCAATAGCGAGCACCATTAACTGTTATTGCCTGACCAGTTGCATTTTCCAAGAAGAGTGGTCCAGTGATGCCTCCAGCCGAAAATCCGCACCAAACAATAATGCGTTGTGGATGCATTTGTTGCTCAACAATCACTCGTGGACTTTCTGAACCCCAAATCGGACAATTTTGTCGATTAACCAAGCCATCAAGATGAAAATGAGTCTCATCGCCAAAAATGATTTTGTTTGAAAAATACTCCATTCTCTCTCAGCAATGTCCTGACAAACTGCTTCGATGTTTTGTGTTCCAGTCTCCCTAAATTTTTTAATTAATTTCTTCACAGTTGATGGAGTTAAATCTACTATTCCGATCATATTTTGTGTGAAAATTGCAAACTGTAACTGCCAAACCTTCATTATTTTTAAAATCTTGCCTCAACAATTAAATCGCATCCATTTTTAATAACCTTGAACTGTCAGCTGTCACCGTACAAATGACGCAAAATTCAAATATTGCGTTTTTTAGGACACCTTGTATGTGATGGCAAGAGCAAACTGGACGACCTCGACATAACCCAAGGAGTTCGGCAATTGTTTGGTTCAGGAGATGTTATCAGAGGTGACAAAAACTTTCGAAAATTGCAAAATCAAACTATATTGGACAAATAACATTACAGAAAAATACACAGACGCACACTCAGGCACAGATTTCAATGAATATTTAACTATGCATACTTTCAGATGTAAATGAAACCTTTTAGATGTAAAAAAAAAAACATATAAGTAATATAACCCAGTGGAAATTTATTTATTTTATTATTATTATTATTTTTTCGGATAGCATTTATACACATTTCGACAACAGAAAATTTTACAACACCTACCAATATATTTCGATAGTAAAAATATTCTAGAATTATGGATTAATCATTTTCAAATAATAATGGACTACACATAAAATTTTTATTAATTTATTGTTAATCAATTATTGTAAGTAATTAATTAATTAATTAATTAATTAATTAATAGATTCATGTTCATTTTACTTTCAAAGTTGTTGTGCTTTTTTATTTATTTATTCTTAATTGTAATAAGTTTACAAGTTGAAGAAATTTTTTTATAAGAAATCAAAAATAAGAATATTTGCCAAAATAAAAGATTCTTTTTGTTGAAATTATTATTTTCGCACCAATTTTTCGTATATTTACAAGCGACTCGAAACAAGCATTTAGAGTCATTTGAACACTGAAATTTTATTTTAATTTTTTTTTGTTCTAGCTTATCTTCTGTTCTTTCATATTTATATCGAAACTCTTCTTCACATAGCATTATCAATTAATAGTCATAGTAATCATAATCATAAAACTAATGTTAATTATAGTAAATTTATAAGTTGGTCCAAATGGTCCATCTTAACTCAGTCAGAATACAATTTTCATTTCAATAAGTTGCCTAGAATTAGCAACAGTTAATGTTAAAAAAGAGGATCGCTTTTTATTATTATTAAATTTCAATAGTAATTTTACACGGAATCATGATAATAATATAATAGTAATAATAGTGAAAACAGAAATAAATAGTAAAAGAAATTAACACTAACCATACTAACACTTTAAAATGACATAGGACACCCCCTCTCCCCTTCCCGCCCCTGAAATCAAATCCTATCGAGTCTAGTACCACTTGGACCATCAGCATTACTCAACGGTAATCTTCAAAATTGCCGAGTCTTTCTATGTCCAATCTGTTGTTAGTGATATCGAACCAAGCCCATCGCACAGCTTAATTAAATTCAATTCTTTTCGATATTGGTATAAATCTACCTAGATAAAGGATCTCTAAAAACATCTTTATAGGTTTCTGAGGAATGTATTCCAAACCCTGCATGGAATCCTCTTCTTAACCTTTGCAGGATATTTAATCTTTAAAAGGACTATCAGATTTGTCTAAAATATCCCAACTTTTCTTATTATATACAGACACCTACAAATTGTCAAGACCTCTTCTGAATGGGTTTTCTATACCCAAACTTTTGTAGGATCTAGAGTATGTCCAGTCTTGACTTCCAGAAACTAGACGGACTACTAGAGGGTATTCAATTTCCAAGAAGAAGTGTAGACGTCAACAAAATATTCAAACTTTTGCAAACTTGTTAAGACATCTGAAACTTTTCAAAAATGTCCTTCAATATTTATAGAATATTCAGAGATCTACAAAATATTCAGTTAGCTATATTTTCGGCATAACTTAAGGCAGAAAAATATTCAGTCTGCAGAGAATTTCGCCTTAACTTTGAGCAGACATCGACTTAAAGTTGAAACTTCTATAAGATATGAGAGCTTTGTTGAAAATGTTAAGGTCTTATATAAACCTCGTATATTTTTTTTTAGCATAATAACTTCTTTCAATAATACCCCGGTTTCTGTAAATTATTTATATTTCTATAGGCTGTTCAGCTATTTCCTATACATTAGAGTCTCTATAAAATATCCCCAGGTCTCAGATAATTATTTAGAAATTAACCACGAAATTTATAAACCGCTCTTCGATATCCAGACCATTAAAAAATGGTGCACGTACGTATATCTATATTGAAGCTAACTAGAACTCGTCAAATTCACCAAAACCTTATAAAATATCACTACTTCTTAGATCTGTGATAGATAATCGGACCTCTGTGAAATTGGAAACACTTTACAAAAAAAATCTTTGCCTGATATTCGGACTCCTGCTGGTAAATTTTAATACCTCTATCTAATATTAAGCATAGATTTTAATATGGTTACTTAACACGAATAACTTTAAAGGTAGTTGATGTCTTTTTAAAAAAAAAAGTATCGCTTTTAGTCATAAAAACGTTTGTGTTGCTTATTAAGGTAAACAACAACATCTGAATTAAAATTGGGAACATTAATTATTGATGGGATTTTGTTTTGTTTTCATGTGTAGTAAAATTACTTAAATCTGTAGAATTCAGTCAGCTTTTTCTCTACTCCCCCCAGCACAGATTATTTTCCATAAAAAACAAAAAATTCTCCCATTCTACTGCCATCTAGTGTTGTATTTTCTTATTACTGTTTTTATTATTATTATTATTATCATTATTAATATATAGTAATTATCATAAAGAGGAAACTTTTTTTTTTGTTTTTTTTTAATGAAAATAAAGAACTGTTAAATGAGAAGAAATCAAAAAAATTAAAATTTCGCATCGAACAAAAACGGGTATTATTCTTTTTTCTTTTTCTATTTTGTTATTTTTTTCTCGTCTTCTTGTATATCTTCCTTTAATAAATTACATATTATTTGTTTATATTTAAATAAAATTTAAAAACTATAGATAACTATCTATAGGTACGTGTATTAATTTGTTTACATGTGTGCTTCTATATATGTTATACGACAACCATTAAAACTACGATAAAAACTAAGTGGAAACAATAAATGAATGATGAAGGAAGGCCAGATTAATTAATTTCGAAAGTTTTCTTCTATATTTTGTAGTTGATGTTGTTGTGATTGTTTTATTAACGCGTGTGCGTGCTACTAGGACTTTTTCAATTTTTTTTTTTTAGTTACAAATGCCTTAAATTTTATAATACAAAAGAAAATGTAAAGATTTAATCTAAGAATTTAATTGGTAGAAAAAGAATTTATAGTAAAATAAAATATTAAAATTTACATATTATTGCAAGCTCTATTTTTATTTGTAAAAAAAAGAGACCATTTTTATCTTCTTTTCTTACTGATTAATTTTTCCTAATTAATATTTGTTATGCATTCCAATTATTATCTGTCTCTTGTCTGTTTTTTTCGCCATTTTTTCTGATATTTTCATTTTCTTTGTTGGCTTATCAAAATTGTTTTCGGGGTGTTTCGGGTTAATTTTGAACGTTGACAGTTGATTTTTAAAAGTTGACGCTGACTCTATAAGAGAGCTGACATATAGATGGCAGTAGTCCTCTTCTCCTTTTTTTTTTAAATTCTTCTCCTTTCTTTTGGTTTATTTTTATATTTTTGTCAAAATTTCTTTAAGTTAACATACTTTAAAACTAGCTTTTATGTATAAAAAAAATGGGAACAAACATAACATTTTTAACATAAATAAAAAAACTAAACAAGCAGCATTTTTTTCTAAGCAAAAGCATTTTTTGATTGTGTAAAGAAAACCATTTATTTACTTGCAGATATTTATAAGCGTTTCTTTCTCTTCTAAAAAGAATTTGCACAAAATAACAAAGTAAATTTTCAATTAAGTATCGCTACAGTAAATGTATGGCACTTAAAAGAAATTACAAGAAAAAAAAAATGATTTAAACTTTTAACAAATATGAAAAAGCCAAATATAATGCAGTCAAATAATAATTAAACCAACTTGAAAATATTTATATATACACACACACACACTAATTAAACAATAGCTTTTCTGTTTTGGGATCGTTGTTAATACGATCTAAATTGAGAAAAGTTTAGAATTTAGCTTTTCTTCGTTTCCTTTCTATTCGTTTGTTGTTGTAAGAAGGTGTTTTTATGTTGTTGTTAATTTTGAATAAAGGACAGAAACACAATAAACGCCTTGATTTTTGTTACTGTGTATTTTGTTGCTTTTTTTCATAATCGAAAAATTACTTGTACGAAAGTAAAATATTTAATTCAAAAGAAACTGAATTTGTAAATAAAGAGATTCTAAGTTAATGATTAGACTTAAGAAGTTTAATCTTAAGATCTATAAGATATAAAAGTTTCTTTTAAAAAATTTATAGTTTTAAGTGACACCTTGCAATTTTTTCTTATTTGTTACAATTTGTTTGAAATATCAAGCAGAAAAACCTACTGGGATCTATTAGGCAGCTATAAAAAATTTCTATTAGATATAAATAATAAATTGAAGTATAATATCGTCCGTTTATAATTGAATTTTTGTTTTGTTTTTAAGAAAAATTTCTGACGTAGTTCTTGAAATTATGGAGACGTCTTCAAAATCATAGATTTTCCATTCAATGATAACACATATTTTATATATAAGGACATATTGTAAATTTAAAACAACTTTAAATATCTTATTGAATGCCAATATTCCAATAATAAGAAAAATCGTTTCTAGACATTAAGTTAATTTCTATATTTTCAATTATTAATTAAAACTTGTAGACTTTCTAAGAGCCAAGAAAGAATCTATCCAAATTGAATAAATTACATATTAACGATGGCAAATAGTACTTTTCGATAATATTCGCGTTTTTTGTATTCCTTATTATGATAGCCATTATCCCATTTTCGATATGTCTCATTATGTCGTATTGTGTTCCGGCCTTTTTTCTAAATATATCTACTTTTTTTCTCATTTTCTTTTCACTTTGGCATTCTCTGTTCCCTATTTTTGTTTCCTACTATTAAACTTATTTTTTCACATTAATAACAAAAACTAATTTCGCAAATCTATGAACATATATATATATATATATATATATATATATCCATATATATTTATATATGGGTGTGTGTGTTTGTATGAATGTACATATATGTGTATGTATAACTGATGTAAAAATATACGATGAACTGGTTAGGTATGTATTAATAATATATATTATAATGTAGTATATAAATTGGATTTATTTCCATTCATTTGTTTGTTACTTTTTATTGATTTCATTATAAGTATTTATTATTTATTAACTTTAAAATGGTACTATAGTTTTGTATTTATTTTTTATTCGTATTTTTTTATTTACTTTCCTTTTATATACTCTTATATCTCTTAATATTTATGTAAATGTTATTTATGCATTGTATTGTAAATTGTATCATATTTAATTTATATTTATTTAATGAGTTTATAAAATTCATTTTATGAAAACTATTATTATTATTATTGTTATTACTTTTTTTAGTTTATTTTTTGTCTGGTATTTTTATAAATAATTTAAAATTTATTCTCTTCGTATTATGATATATTTACTTTTAGGAATCATTTTAATTAAGAAATAAAAGTAATACGTTTTTGTTTTTTTTTTGTTATTTTTTTATTTGTAGAGTTTTGTGAAAAGCTATTATAAATGTTTGTTTTGTAATATATAACAAAGTTTAATATAATTTACTTAACTATTATTATTATTATTAATAAAAATAAGAAAATTAAAAAAAATTATTTTTTTATTTAAAAAAAATTATTCACAGTTTACTTATTGATTATTTTATAACAAATGATAGAATATAATAATAATAGTAATAATAATAGGCAAAAAAAAATTATTACCATTTTTCACCGTATTTCTTTTAAATTAATTCAAAAAAAAAAGGATTAAACATTTTAAAAAATTCTTTAACTATTGTTCAATAAAACCGAAGAGAAAAGCCAAAATGAAAAATATTTTATGCTATTTTTAGCTGAAAGAAGCAATACCATCTAAATAATTATTACTATCTTTTTTAGAACATTTTTTTTGTATATTTTTTATTGCTTATTTTATGCATGTGTGTGTGTTTTCGTGTTTTATTATGATTATTCTGTTTTGATTTTATTTATTTGTTTGTTATTGTTATATATTTATATTTATGCGAAATGATTTTTCGTTTAATATACATATGTATAATTAAATATTTAGTTGTAGGAGAAATTAAAAAAAGTGATTTTTCTATTGTAAAATGTTTTATTTTGAAATATATCGTAAATATAAGCGTTACTGCTATTGTATTTTAATTTATTTTTTATTAGTTTCTTTTTGCATTTGTTTTATTTTTCATCAACATACATATATGTAATTACCTTATCATTTCTATTAACTTCCATAATATGATTATTAATTTCTTATTTCTTTTATCTATTTTCCATTTGCGTGTGTGTGTATTTATAATAGTATTAATTATTATATTTTTCTTTTATTTTCATTTAATTTACTCTTTTCTTTTTTCTTCTATGAATATTTAACTATTATTTTTATTATTATTATTATTATTATTATATTATTATCATTATAAATTTTTATTTCCTTTATATTTCTTTAATACTTAAATACTTTTAATTTATTTCAATTTTTTTTTATATATATTACTTTATAATTAATATTTTATATTCATTTATTTATTTATTTATTTATTTATATATACTTTGTTTGTATCAAAATTCTTATAGACTTATATAAATGTATGCAAATCTAAGTATAATAGAAAGAAAAATTTGTAAAGGAAAAACATAAAAATTATGCAAGAAATTTCATTAGAAAACAAAATCTGATAATACACACAGACACACACACACACACGCATACACAAACAAACAAACTATAAAGTATAATTCGAGGAATGAAATGCAGTAGTACATGTTAATAAAATACCATAAAAATGCTTGTGTATTTATTTATTTTATGAATTTTTCTTTTCTTCTCTGCTCTTTTCTATTTCGGTTACTCTACCTTTTACCTCTCAAATTTCCTTGTTCCTTTCATTTTCCTTTGTATTTAATCAAATGCATTTGTATTAATGTGCGTGTGTTGTGTATATATTATATTATATAATATGTGGGTGGGTGTACATATATGTATTCAGTTTTAATTTTTTTTTTTTGTCTATGATTATAGGACTGATATTATATATTCTGTTTATTTCTTATTATTGTTTACATTTTAGCTCTTGTATATGTATTTTTAAAAAATCACTTGTAAATATTTAAAAAAAATGCAAACTTTTCTTTTTATTTTACTTTTTAAATAATGTGTAAATACTATAAGTGAAAACACAGATTAATTATTAATATTATTATTATTATAATTATTATTTCTCTTTCATTTTTATATGTATATATAATATAAAAAAAGATAACACAACAGTAAAAAATATCTTAAAACAAAAACAAAAATATAGAATTTTTTCTAAAAAATTCCTTAAAAAAAGCATCAATAAATTTTTAATAGTAAATAGTAGTAATACGTAATAATAGTAATAATTAATAATAAGTAAAAAAGATAATTAAAATTGTGGAACAACAGTTTTTTCTATGTACTCCGTTTTAATTCTTTGTGTTTATTTTTATTTCTTACCATACTTTCGATATTATTTCATTATTGTTCTAAAAAAATTTTTTTTTAATTATATATGTTTATGTGTATTTATCCTAAATGAATTTTGAAACGAGTGATACTTCTATTAATTATCATAATGTACTTTTTTTCTTTTCATTTTGTACGCATACAAACTTATTACGTATGGCTTTCTTTTATATATATATATAAGAATGTATGTATGTATATATGAATGTGTACAGAGTGCGTTTATGTAAATGTCATATGATTTTGTGCCAATGACTTTTTCTGAATGGTATTTTCTTTCTATTCGTGTTATATTGTATTTAACTTACATATTCCTATTTCCATATTCGCTTTATATTTTCCGATATTCATATACATATATTAGCGTAAATATTTTGTTTTTTTTTCGCAATTAATTTTCGAAGAAAGAAAAAAGTGGTCAAACACAATTGGATATATATATATATAATAAACTTATAAGAAAAATGAGAATATTTATATTTTTCTAGTTTTGCTTTCTAAGAATAACTTTTTCTTTTTATTTCTTCAGACCATTCTATATACTCAACTAACTTTTGAATATATAACAGAAACAAAAAAAAAAAAAAAAAAACAAGAATCAGAACAAAATCTAAGGTAAAAAGTTATGTCCAGATACGTTGATAACTAAATATGAACCGATACAATTAATATAAAAAAAGATCAAAATAGAGTCTTAAAGACAACACTTGTAAATGTAAATGTTAATGAAAATATAAAAAGAAAATAATTTTTCTCTTTATTTGGGTAAAATTCGTTTTATGCCTTTGTATTTAGAAAATTTCACATTGTGAATGCCATTTTGTTTCTCTTAATGTCAAATTTACTTGATTGTTTTTTCCCCATTAATTACTGGTCATTCAGTAGTATTAAATAGCACTAGCTAATAATTTTTCATATCTCATTGAAAGTATTGCTAATAGTAATAATAGTTTTATTGGTAATTGTAGTTTGATTGAGTCATAGTAATATTCTAATAATAATAGTTATAGTTGTAATCATAATAATATTGATTGTAGTGATCTGATTATCATTATTTAGAAATTATCTTCATATTTTTCAACTTTGGTTTTGCGCTATTTCTTTTTTATCATTCTTGATTTGTGCTTCTTTTACTTTATGATCTCTTTTCTAACTTAGTTGGTTTTTATTTTCTCTTGCAATTTTATGACTATACTGTTACTTAATTGCCCACTTAAGATACTTTTTTCATTTTTCAATGTGCGTACGAAAGGATAAAATAGGAAAAAAAGGTTTATTTAAAAATAGTTTTGTTTCTATTTATTTAGCTATATATAAAATAATAAAAAATTTACAAAAATAAAATTAAATAAAAATTAAAAATAAAAGTCAATGTCCTAAATATAAAATTCCATTTGAATATTTTCTCTTCGCATTTTGAATTTGTTTAGTATTGTTTTTTTTTATATTGTTACACATTCTATTTTTCGTTTTTTTTTATTTTCATAGAATTGGTAAATTAAAATAAAAAATGTTCAGTTGCTTATTTATTTGAATATATAAGCTTTCTTATTTCTTTTTTCAATATTGTTTGTTTAATATATATTAAATAAAAAAAATAATCTTTGAAAAAAGCTATGCAACAAACGCATATTAAAATTGCTTGTTTAAAAAAATATTAACAAACAAATAAACAAATTACATTTGTTTATTTTTTCCATTATTATAAATTTACACATAAAATGCAATACATTCACAATGATAAACCATAAAACAAAACAAAATAAACAATTCATTTATACATTAAGAACGAAACACAAAAAACTAACTTTTGAAATAATTTTAACTAAATAAAAATGCAAGTGAACAAATAATAGTATGATAACAATCACTTTCTGGAATAAATCACGTATTAATTAATTGTGCGTGGATAGGGCAAAAAAACGAATTGTAAATAAACAGAATGACAAAACAAAACAAAATATAGTAAAAAAAAACTCACAATCATATCTTACATTGCTTAGGTTCTAATAAAAAAAAACATATAGAAAATAAGAGAATTAAAAAAATGTATATCATGATTCTCGATTTAATTCTTCAAAATCAATTTTGCCGTTTATCTCATTTAAAGAAAATATATTCAGCAGTAAAAAGAGAGGAAATATAATTAAATATGAATAAGAAAAAACAATAAGAAAAAGAAATATATGATAACTGATAGCCCATAATAAATCTAAATAATTCTCTCTATTTTATCCTTTTTAAAATGTTTCATTTTGCTTTGCTTTGCTGCTTTGATGCTGGCGTGTATATACGCGTTCGGGCTAGACTACGTGTGGTAGTCTTAACCAATTCCTTATGGAACGCCGAATGTCTCTATCTTACGTCCTCAACATGCTTATTAGTACCCTGCCAGTTGCTAGTTGGTACATAAGACCCGGTATTAATATATATGATATTATCCACAATCTCTGCTGTGGCTTAAGAGAGGCTCTCGAGAGTTTCTCTAGCTGTCCTTGTAGACTCCCTCTTATGTCTCCAAGGATCCTTCCCTCCGGTGTAAACGGGACTCCCAAGTATTTAAAGCTCTCTATTCGATTCATGGCAGACACTTGGGTGCCCCCCATGGTGAAGAAGCACTTAGCGTCGATTGCAATTTGCTTGGCCTTTGGCACGTTCTTGAACGCGTTGTTTCTGCACTTGCTAGCGTTCATAGTAAGCCCGCATTGGAGTAGAAAATCCGTAACAATGTTGAGTAAATCCTGAAGACCTACTTTGGAGGATGCCATTACGATGAGGTCGTCTGCGAACGCCATTATATTGACGTGTAGATTTCCTATATGCACTCCATTTGCATCCGGAATCTGGGCTAGCATTACGTCAATGATAAAGTTAAACAAGGTTGGTGACATGGGGTTCCCTTGTTTAACTCCGCACGTTGGATGGATATCATTCGACTCCCAGTCACCATGTTGGAGCCGAGCCGTGCTTTGGTCGTAAGTGTACATAATGTACTCTATCATTTCGTCGGGAAGACCTTTAGCCTTCAGGACTTCATGCAATGCTTTGAACGCTACAGAATCGAAGGCCTTGGCAATATCGGTTGAGGCCAGAAACACTGTTGAATTTTCTCTCGTTGGTGACGTAATACCAGGTCAAGCAAGAAGATGTTCTCGGAGCATCCGTCGGTGTTACCGAATGCTCTTTGCCGCTCGTCGATTTTAACGAGACGGAGCCTATTATTGAGGATCTTGTGGAACGTACGCGTGATTACTGATGTTATAGTAATCGGTCGGAAATCACCAGGTTCATTGGCACCATCCTTTTTTGGAATTAGGATGGTTTTTGACTTTAGTAGATAGGATGGTATCCTTCCACAGAGTACGAAGATGTTTAGTACTCTTTGCAGGATCCCTAAAGGTACAGCCTTCAGGTCCTTCGTGGAAAGGCCATCCAGGCCTGGTGCGGTATTTGTGTCAGGATAAGCGTTCCTAATATCATTTTCGCTTATCGGACGCCAGAGCCAGTCATGGGTGATGCCGGGTTTATTGAATCTTATATTGGATGCAGGCTTACGAGTGAAGACTCTTTCCCAGAAAGGAGCCATTATCTCTTTCGGGAGTGTTTCCTCTGCACTATTAAGTTTTCCACTGTCGATTACTATCCAGCAGCGTCCTCTATCTTTCTTCCAAAGATTCTGGACGCGCGCAAACTGATGTTTCCGTTTGCTTTTCCTATTAAATGGCTTAAGAGTGGCAGCTGGTTTACGACGTACTCCCGTTTTTGGTGGGAGAATTGTACGAAGGTAAAACTCGAGTTCTCTCATGATGTCATCGGAACTCATGTTTCGCAAATTAGTGCAAAGCCTGCATAGGCGGTCGCTATTGAATTGGGCGGCATCTAGATCGCTCAAGTTGGAAATATAATTCAATAGATTTTCGCGCCGGAGGACCCGATTGCTCAGTCCTTCCTGCGTCACTTGGTCGACTGTTTTGTTACTCTCAGTGTTCGACTCTCCGCCTTGGTCGTTTTCTTTTTCAATATCCGGGCCGAGGAGAAATTCAACTCGTTCTTTATGACTAGGTCTGCGTCGAATACCTTTGATGGCCTCGACCGTACGCTCAGTGAACGTTGCTTGGAGACGTTGATTTATGTTGACTACCATCGGCAATAATTTCTGCTTTTCTTTGAAAGGAGAATTTTCTCCTCCGTCGACCATCGAGCTCTCCTGTTTCCATTTTGCAGACGACGTTCGTCAAACCAGACAGGGTGGTTGCGTAGGTGGTGGACGCCCCTGCCGGTTGTAGTAGTAAATGTCCTGGGTAAAATTCGTTTTATGACTTTGTATTTAGAAAATTTCACATTGTGAATGCCATTTTGTTTCTCTTAATGTCAAATTTACTGGATTGTTTTTTCCCCATTAATTACTGGTCATTCAGTAGTATTAAATAGCACTAGCTAATAATTTTTCATATCTCATTGAAAGTATTGCTAATAGTAATAATAGTTTTATTGGTAATTGTAGTTTGATTGAGTCATAGTAATATTCTAATAATAATAGTTATAGTTGTAATCATAATAATATTGATTGTAGTGATCTGATTATCATTATTTAGAAATTATCTTCATATTTTTCAACTTTGGTTTTGCGCTATTTCTTTTTTATCATTCTTGATTTGTGCTTCTTTTACTTTATGATCTCTTTTCTAACTTAGTTGGTTTTTATTTTCTCTTGCAATTTTATGACTATACTGTTACTTAATTGCCCACTTAAGATACTTTTTTCATTTTTCAATGTGCGTACGAAAGGATAAAATAGGAAAAAAAGGTTTATTTAAAAATAGTTTTGTTTCTATTTATTTAGCTATATATAAAATAATAAAAAATTTACAAAAATAAAATTAAATAAAAATTAAAAATAAAAGTCAATGTCCTAAATATAAAATTCCATTTGAATATTTTCTCTTCGCATTTTGAATTTGTTTAGTATTGTTTTTTTTTATATTGTTACACATTCTATTTTTCGTTTTTTTTTATTTTCATAGAATTGGTAAATTAAAATAAAAAATGTTCAGTTGCTTATTTATTTGAATATATAAGCTTTCTTATTTCTTTTTTCAATATTGTTTGTTTAACATATATTAAATAAAAAAAATAATCTTTGAAAAAAGCTATGCAACAAACGCATATTAAAATTGCTTGTTTAAAAAAATATTAACAAACAAATAAACAAATTACATTTGTTTATTTTTTCCATTATTATAAATTTACACATAAAATGCAATACATTCACAATGATAAACCATAAAACAAAACAAAATATACAATTCATTTATACATTAAGAACGAAACACAAAAAACTAACTTTTGAAATAATTTTAACTAAATAAAAATGCAAGTGAACAAATAATAGTATGATAACAATCACTTTCTGGAATAAATCACGTATTAATTAATTGTGCGTGGATAGGACAAAAAAAAACACGATAAAAAAACGAATTGTGAATAAACAGAATGACAAAACAAAACAAAATATAGTAAAAAAAAAAAAACTCACAATCATATCTTACATTGCTTAGGTTCTAATAAAAAAAAACATATAGAAAATAAGAGAATTAAAAAAATGTATATCATGTTTCTCGATTTAATTCTTCAAAATCAATTTTGCCGTTTGTCTTATTTAAAGAAAATATATTCAGCAGTAAAAAGAGAGGAAATATAATTAAATATGAATAAGAAAAAACAATAAGAAAAAGAAATATATGATAACTGATAGCCCATAATAAATCTAAATAATTCTCTCTATTTTATCCTTTTTAAAATGTTTCATTTTGCTGTGCTTTGCTGTTTTTTTTTTTAATTTTTTCACATATCAATTATAATTATGAATACTATATAAAGAATTATTTATTTCAGTTCTTCGTTCAAGTTGTTGATTGTTTTATTTAATTTTTTAATAATAGTTTTCTTATAATTTTAGTTTGCGCAGTTTCTTTGTTTTCTTTTGCTTAAATCTTATGGTTTTCCACAAACTAAGTCAGTCTAGAAGACCCCTGACATGCTTACATGCACGTGCGTTTATTAACTATGAATGCATATTTTTGGTACATATTCATACATAAATAAACGACTAAATACATACATATTTTTGTGTACATATGTATTGAAAATATAAATATGCACGTGTACGTACGTAAATATGTAATATTCAAATTCTTCTTATCTTTCTTGAATTTTTTTCTTTCTTTAAATTAATTAGTTAATTATATATATTCGATTTCAATTAAATCAAACCTAAATAATATAAACATAAATTTTTTAAAATAGTTTTGGTTTTGCTTCTCATTTACTTATTTGTTTTCCATAAATGTATAATATATATTTTTTTTGTTTTATTAATAAATTTTATATAATTAATTAATAGTTATAATTAATAAATTTGCTTTTGTCCGTTTTATATTTTGTGTATTTGTTTTCATATTTAGTTTTTTGTGCCTGCTTACACTTTTTATTTTTTCTTACTTCTTGGTTGCTTTGCTTTGCCTGCTTTCTTGGATTGTTGTTTTTTTTTTAAATTTAAATATTTTACCTCCTTTAGTTTTGTTTTTATTATTTGTTTGTTTTTTCTTCATTATAATTTATTAATTTTTTTTGATCTCTATATTTTTATTTATTTTATTTATTCATATTTCATTAGTTTTTTTTAATTTTAATTTATTTTATCCTCATTTATTTATTTAATTATTTAATTATTACTTATTCATTTATTTTTTATTTAAATTTTCACTTTAGTGCTTTTTTTGTAGTTTGTTTCATTTTTTCTTGTGTTTCATTTCTTCTTCTTTTTTAAATTTAATTATTATAATTTTTTATAAATATTTTTAATTCCACACACGCAAGAAAGAGTCCCATGAGCCAGTTGCAACTGCCATACCATTTTCGGTTACTCCTAAGCAAGATACACGATTATCATGGCCAGCCAAAATACCTACAAAAAAATTGTAAATGTATTCATCAATAAATAATATACTTTAGAGTATTCTCATGGAAAGTGTTAATAAAATCAGAATAAATGATAACAAGCGAAAATAAAAGCAATAGAAATTAGAACCACATTTTAATCTCTTTAAGAAAAACAAGTAATATAACAAAAATTTTATTAAAAAATTGCTCCGTTTGTTTTGTAAAACATGGTACTTATCAAATCCTATTACATATTTAAGTAACATACACATATTCCAAAATTTCGAGCACTTTTTCGTGCTCGGAATTTTGGAATATATTACTTAAATATTATTGATTCCTAACTTTGATAAACGTACAAGTTTTTTTTGTGTATGATACGTAAAACAGGGTTTGACATGAAAATTATGGTATACAAAAGCAAATATAGGCACTTGAATTTTAAATACTAAGATTCGTATACTGTAAAAACTTTTGCAAATTAAAACCCAAATTGGGGAATTGTTTACATAAAAAATGAAATTAACATTTAATATACTATTTTCAAAATTACCTGCACGTTCGGCCTTCATTGTATCCCAAACATTACAATTGAAATCATCATAACCCGCGAGTAATAAGCGTCCACTCTTTGAAAATGCTACCGATGTTATACCGCATATAATATTGTCATGTGAATACATTGCCAGTTCTTGATCAGCTCGAATGTCAAACAGTCGGCATGTGGCATCATCAGAACCAGTTGCAAAAGCGTAACCATTTGGAAAGAACTGAGTTTTCAAATTTTATGGTAAATGAGGGAAGGTGAATACAGGATGGGAATTAGGGCAATTCATATGTAAGACAGAAAAATATATATTAATAATTAAAAAAAATATTTTTTCTGCAATTTCTTTTTCAATTCATACATGTTTTTCACACAACTACCTTACACGCCTTACAAAAAATGATATTTTTTTTATTAGTTGAATTTTTTTTAAAATGAGATCCAATAAAATAAATGTTAACAAGTGGGAATGTGGACGTGCATAAAAGTTGTAAATATGGACATTATGAGACACTCAAACAAGTAAAACAATCATCATCTTTGCCATTCAAATTGCCTGTCATACTAAGTAAGTATTTTATCAACGCACCGTGACAGCATTTATATCACTTTCATGGCCAGGGAAAGTTTGTTTACATTGGCCATCACGGATATCCCATAATTTAGCAGAAGCATCGCATGCGCCGGACACGAATGCTCTGTAATGTGGCGACAATGATAGTGCCATTACATCACCTGTATGACCCATGAAAGAGGTGACCTGTTGTCCAGTTTCGATATCCCATAAACCGCATGACATGTCACCCGAACTAGTTACTATCTGTAAGGATTTTTATAAAACATTCACTTCTATGCTTAAGGGAATAAAAAATATATTATGAAAAACAAAACAAGCAAACCTGATTATCGTCCAAAAATCGACAACATGATAGATAGCCAGTATGTCCAGGCAGTTCACGTGATACACGTACATTTCCTTCTCTAGTTTTAAGACTGTATATTGAACAAATATTATCGAGACCACCGCAAGCAACATAGCTTCCCGATGGTGCATATGCGCACGTCATCACCCACGATGAACGTAACGGAATAGCATGAACCTTTGTTTATAATTTTTAGTTGTTTTCGATAAGAGATAAAAATTTAAAAAAAATTCCATTAAAACTATTTATTTGCTTTTCTTATTTTAGAGTAAATTTTTCATACTTTATTGGTTGTATGTGAATCCCAGACTATAAGTTTACCGTCTTGCGATGCTGATACTAGATTTCTAGAGTCGTTACCCCAATGCATGGCATAAATTTTAGCTAAATGACCTCGAAGTGTTCTACGAGTGCGCATTTGGATGCGACCGATTGGTTCGAGGTTGTTTGTGGCTTGCACGAGGCTAGTATCGCAAGCCGCTTTCCGTGCATCCTGTAATTGGAAAGAAAACATTTTTTTTTCATTATTAATTTTTTTATGTATTTATAATTATTTTTTGTAGTTGTTCTTAAATTTCTTGTATAGTTTTTTATTTGGATTTCTACGTCTATTTCTATCGTAATTTTAGTTTCTGTTATGATTTCTGTCAACACTTCTTTTGTTCCAATTTCAGCTTCGGTTTCTGCTCATTTAATTATTTATATTGTTGAGTCTCTTAATAATATCCTTTGCGTTATTATTATTATTATTATTTCTAGTAATTTCTTTATTTCTAGGGTAATTTTCACTTATTGGTAAAGTATATTTCTCTCCAAATTGTTTGTTATAATATTTCCTCGTCTATTTATACTCTCAAAAGTGTTTTCAATTTAATATCAGTTTCCTAACTTTACACAATATGTCCACTGGGATGTAAGTTTTCGTGACTCCAATTAAATTTTTTTTTATGCAAGTTAGTTTGTTTTCTTGTTAAAACTCTCTGTTCGTGTCTACTTAATGTAATTGCAATTACATTACATAAGAAAGTATGTTATATTTTGCTCATTTTCAGTCAAATTAGAAACTAAATTAATTTAATAAGAACTCTAAATGAAAAACAATAGATTATCAATAAACAGGGGAACATATTTAAAATAAAATATATTTGCGACTTTCTCAATATATCCGAATGGATTGATTAAATAATATCGAGAAAGAAAAAAAAACATAATTTTACAAAAAAAAAAAGAATTATAGCTGGCAAATTTTAAAGATAGAATTTCTTGACTAGAAATATTTTCAAGAAATACAATAACTAAATTTTTGTAAAGACAATGATAAAATAATACCATTTAATATTAACTTATTATTTTAATCATTAATTTCAAAAGATAAATAATTAACTATGCTTCTATGCAGAGAAGATAGTACAATTGTTTTTAGATAAATACAAAAAAAAAGAAAATTCTCTTTACAATATTTAAAATGGAATTTTTTATTAACGACTCAAGAAAAATGTCATGGCTAAACTTTTAAGCAAACATGACCAAACTGATAATTAACCAAAATTTTTTGTGATACTAGAAAAAAAGGGATAGAAAACAATTCTACAATTATAAAATAAAAATGGTTCATTTTTTTTGCCTCAACTTTTACTTACACGAATAGCATTTTTAAGTGATTCTGCTTCTTGCCTTAAACTGTCCAACTCATTCATTTTTTATCTGTAATAATAAATAATAAAAACATAAATTGAACATTTTTTATTTTATTTTAATAGATCAATGTGTTTTTTAATTATTTTTATTTGTTAATGTTGTTTTTTATGTTTGTAAAATTGTTTAAGGTCCTTAAGGATATGTACGCATCAGGGGTACACGCTGAATTATTATTGGGAATTTCTTTTTTCAATTTTTATTTCTATTGTAAATTTATTTATTTTTATAATTAAGACGATCGATTCTTATATAATTGGCTTTTTTACTTTTATATATGATATATAATATCAATTTGACTACTTGAATATATGCGAAGGTGTATGTGTTGGAGTGTATATGTCTACTGTTAAACTCATCAGATAGGCTCACAAAATTTTGTAAAATTATTTTACACAAATAAGGTGAACTATTGTGAATGTTTTTTTTAACATAAAAAGCATTCACAATAGTTCACGTTTATTTAATCGAACTGACACATGAGAAAAGAATAAAGCTTGACATTGGTCATAAAATAACATTGCTACTCAAAAAAAGGACTTTAATTCACAATATGTTAGTTTTCTTTCAAATTCCAGTCAATATGAGATTAAAAAGAAACTTCTCCATTTTTGTATTATTGGTACAATGTTTGGTTAGGATCGACGTATGCAGAGTTATTCTTGAAATTCATCGCAGTTGATAGTATTAAGCAATCGATCATGAAAATAGAAAAAAGATTTATTTTCGGTGAAAATTCTGCTTCGGAATTTGCATAATTAATTCTGCTGGGAAATGTGATTTAAATAAAAATAGGATCTTCTCTATAAGGCACTGAAAAATAAACAACAAATAGGGTCGAAATGGAGAGTAACCAAAACTGAAATCATCATCATCAAAGACACGCCAACCGGGAGTCCGGTCTAGGCATGCTGAATCAAAGAACTCCAGAAGTCCAGACTTCGTGCTGCGGTCTCCCAATTCGACAGTCCCAGTCACTGTCGTTGCACGGAAGACGGGTCCTACCTCATCTTCTCGGACCACAAATGAAGCCACCGCGTCCTTCATGTGCTTAGCGAAGACAAGCCACTTGCGCTAAAGCAGTCATTAATATCCTTATAATGGCACATTACGCGTTTAGAAAAGATAGATAACGCTAACGGCTGTACTACTGGGTGGTCGTTAAATGGGCTCCGAAATAGTCCATCCTCATATAGGGGAGCCAACAATTCCTCAAAGGCTCAAACGCGGACAACAGTTGGCAATAATCTATGCTGAGAACCCAAGTTTCCGTAGAATACAGAGGACTGGCAGTACTAGTGTCTTGAGCGAAAAAATTGGGACTGACTGAAGTACGCTGTTGGCTACCAGCAGTCGTGCGTAAATTTCTTTCTCCCCGTTGTTATCGGCTGTGACCTTTGATCCCAAATAGAGCGTAACTCCTTCAAAGCTGTAAACTCCTATCTGCATACCACTAGTGCCCATCGCCCTTGTCTTCGAAGCTGATGCTGCCATCATGTACTTTGTTTTTCCTTAATTTATCTGCAACCCAAGATCAGCTTTCTGATCGACACATAACGGCGATGCCACCAGGGTATGTTAAAATCTAGACAGACTTGCTGAAGACCACTCTCTCAGGGATGTGTAGAGTTTTACCCTGGCTATACTCCAACAATTTTTTCATCAACTACCGAAGATAAAAGAGCTGATCTGTTGCTAATTTCCATCCAGTGAAACCTCTCTGGTATGCGGCAATAATTTTTTGGGCAAATGGGGCTATTCTAACTACCTATAGCGGAGAATATCTTGCAGACGTTTGAAATCAGCGATTTGCAAAAATTCACTACCTAACCAAAACTCACATCATTAATATATCCATTACCATCAGAAAAACGTTTCTTATATGATCTCTACCCTTCATGTTTATCGATAAATTAAGATAATTATCAATTCTTCACTTTCCGAATAGGTATTTAATCCTTTTCACCATTCACCATTAGTCTATATGATTTTTAATGAAATTCTGATAAGTTTTTACTTATCCAGAAAACTATTAATCATGAATTTACATATATGAAGCTTTTTATAGAATTCTTCAGTCCAATAAATAGAAATTAATCGTGTCAAATAGCAGCTGTGGAGTAAATTATGGCATTTCAGTCAAAAAGATCAGGTAATTAATGCTCTCCAAATTTGTAGAAAAAAAGAATAATTCAGATTTTTTTTATGTATAAAGTAGAGAATTATAGTTTTTTTCTTTATCTACACATTTGGAAAGCATTATATGATAGTTACTTCTATATTAATTAAATAATTATTAGTCTACAGTGATTAAGGGTTAATTGAATTAACTAAAATGACGCCGGCCAATTTTCGGTCAAAATATATATATACACATGCAACCAGTGCCATCTATGGTATAAAATTGAACTTGTCTTTTTATTCAGTTTTCAGATACTTTCTTTTTGTGGTTAGTTTTACTTTATCTTTAAAAGCACAGTCAACTCAAAATAGATATTTTCCACTCTCTTTTGTAGTAGAATTATTTTCTATAAAATAAACTAAATTTCAATAGATTAATTTAGTAGCATAATAAAAATTCCATTACTATAACCTAAAAGGAAAATTGACGCTTTCAAAAATTTAATAAAATTAATTTAAAAATTTTAAAGCCAATAAAAAAAACAACCAAAAATAAATGAATTTTTTTTTTTTTAGAAGAAGGTGAAAATATATTTATTCAAAATATCTATAATTAATCAATATGGTGGGAACTTTATAACTTATTAGGCTTTCTGACTTAATTTTTTTTCTAAATTCGTTAAAATAGCTTCTTAAAAAATGAAAATATTCTCTCTCTCTCTCTCTCATCCTTTTTGCAAATATGTACACCCAATTCTGTTTGTACACGGTACTCTTTACACAGTTTTTGAGATAAAACCATCCAAAAAACGAACCAATATGCATTTTTTTTCCACAAATTATTTGTTTTAACACGAATTCCAAAATAATTATACTAAAAAAAAAGTTAACATATGGTGTCATATACGTATGGAAAATAAAAGTACAAACTTTAACGATATGGAATCAATCAACTATTTTTCTATGCATACACATAATATCTTAGTTTTATTTATAGAACGTATCTACTATCTTTTCTTTTATTAGTTAACAAATAAAAAGAAAAGTCCAATATAAATAGTTTTTGAAGAGTTGTTAGCTAAATTTTAAAAAAAAACGATCGTCTAAACAAGTACTTTTAATAATAACTTTCTCATAAAATTATAATATAAAAAAACAATTTTTAAATTTAATCAAATAAACATTAAATCCTAAAAAAAAATCCCAATTTGACATTTTTACTCACAAATCGGTGGTCTTATTTGACGGAAGTCTTTTTCAGCTTCTTTCTCTACAATAACTTTTTAAAAAAAATTTAAATGGAGTAATTCAGATAAGAAAACGTTTTTTCCCCCTTCTTCACAAAAGAAGGACGACCAAATGGAATTAATATTAAGTTTAATGAATATATTGTTACAATAGAAAAAATTCCTATATAAAATGAAGAATACGAAGAAATAAATAATTTTGGAGAAAAAAACTACCACAAACAAGAGGAGGAGGTGGTTGGTTGGTCGAACGTTCAATTTGCAGGGCTTTAACAACAATGAAGAGACATTGCGCGCGGACACTGAAAATGGCAACTACGTGTACTTGTCAGGTCGTTTCCATGAAAATTGAAAATTGTTTGCTTGTGAACAGCTCCCCAAGTTGTGGATAAACAGGAGAGCAAGAAAATCTATGGTATGTGTGTGCCATTGTTCTCTATAGGGTATTTTCCGTCCTTTACTAGACGGAATATATTCACATATCAATTGTGTCTATCTTCTTTTTTTTATTTCCTAACTTTTTGGAGAGTTTTTTTTCTTCCTATTTTTGATAATAATCACTTCATTTAATGTCACGTTCACTCTTTTCGATCTCTCTCTCACTCTTTCTCTTTTTATCAGTACTTCCGTTTCTCCCTCGTTTGCTTTATCTTGTACTTTTTTTTCCTCCCCAAAAAAAAAAATAATAATAAATTATTTATCTTGATTATTTGTTTTAAAATTAATAAATAATGAAAACCGAACGGGAGCAGCAAAATTTTTATATTGTTTTCTTTTCTTTATCAGATTTTGTCAATTCTATATAATATGTGAAAAAAAGAAAGAGATAAAATATGTAGATATTAACAGAGAGAATAATGATGTGAAGAGAGATAGAGAGAGATGTGCGAAAAAGAAACTTAATAAAAATTCACTTTTAGTTTTCTTAACGTTTTTCACGCATTCACTGAATGCGCAAAGATACCGACAAATTCCACTTTTTTTCCTCTTTTAGACAATCTATTCCGTTCTCTTTTCCGCTTTATATTATTACGCTCCCAATATCATCCACCTTATAACCTATTTATAGAAAATTGAGTATCAATAATTTTTTTTCTTTTTTCTTTCCAATTTGTCGTTTTGGCTTTTGTTTGAATTTGTTTCATTTTTTCTTTTGTCATGAATAAATTTTAGCGGTCATCTTTTCTAATAGATTAGCAGTAACAATTGTGATCTTCTACTTCTAGGGAGATAGTTTAGGGAGATTATAAGAGAAAAATAGAATGACAGCAAGATTGAAATTGCAAAAATACAAGAGTAGGAATGAGACAAAACAAAATATATTTTTTTTTATAATGTTTTTGACATGAAAACATAAGAAAAAAAAGGGGAATTTTTTTAAAAACATTAAAAGAAAATTTTACTAACAAAATTCATTAAAATTTTTTTTCTTTTTTTCCCCTTTATAAATTTAAATTAATTACAGGTAAAATACACACTTTACAAATTCAAAATTCTTATATTGGATTTTTATGTGAAATTCATACAATTTTTTATTATCAATATTTTTTTAAATATATATTTTTAATGATTTCTTCCTAGAAATATTTACTCCTTAACTGTGTGAAAGCATACAATTTATTAATCGGTTTTGACACAAATTATTAATCGGGTTTGATTGCATTTATCTTCAATATTTATCGCAAGAATACGACGAACAAACATCATACACGCACCAAACTAACCTTAAAAAGTACTGACAAAACTAATTAAGAAAATTATGAAAAGGAAAAAAAACAAAAAAAAACGTTGTACAACCATCAATTAAGTAATAAGTCAAGTCAGTACTTTGATAATAAAAAAAAAAAAAAAAGTAAAAAAAAAACGAAAAATTTTTTTTTTCTATTTAGGGCGTTTTCAAATTATTTCAATATAATTACAATTGTTATTATTATTATTATTATTAGTATAATTTGTGTTTTTTTTTTTTAAATATAAATTTGACTTAAAAAAAATATATATTTTCTTGTTATTAAAAAATTTTTATTTCTCTTACAACAAAACGATGTTCTTATTTCTCTTTTTTTCCCCCGAATATTCATCAATTAGAAAAAAGAGAATTTATCTAAAGAAAGAAAAAAAAACAGAAAAAGGAAAAACAACATTTTAATGTGCATATATCAACAAACATCCATTCGAACATATACGTACGTGTACATTCATATATATACATTTGCCTTATGGCCATAAGTCATATACGAGTATATATAGAAAAATGTTCTAGTGCACGCATGAAGCTTTATCATAGCGCCTGTATTATAAATATATATACAAGAATATGGATGGATGAGTGAGAATGTGTGTGACGATGGCACTCGTCGCATAGATAGGGGTATATATAGTAAGACATCCTTTAATATAGTTTAATGCATATTTTGTGCTCTCCCTCCCTTCCCGGTTAAATTTTATGTACATATTATTATTTTTTTTAAATTTTTTCCAACTTATCCATCACTCTACTCTTTATAGTTTCTAAACTAGCTTATTTTTTTCGCTATTTCATTTTGTCTATTATCCATTAATTAATTACTTATTCATATTTTCTTGACATGCAAAATAATTTTCCCTATTTTTGGGATAATTTTTTTTTCTCCCTATTTCGTTTTTATAATTTGCTCTCTTTAATACGAATAATAATTATTATGTTGTTAGCACGTAGAAAAAAAATGCGAAAACGATAAATGATCGACGAAAGAGTCGATTATATAGAAAATAAACCGAATATACTATAAGAAAGAGACAGAGAGAGAGAAAGCAATAGACACAGTGCGAGAGTAAGGCAGGCAACATTGAAGAAAAGAATTAAAATAAATAAAACAAAAACGAAATGCACACACCCACCAACCAAATCAGTTTTCGCATATACGAGTTGACTACGTTTTGCACGGACATATTCTTGCATAGAGATGCGTACATCTCCATATATGCAGATAAATATGTATATGCCTGCACGTACACAAATAAGTATGCATGGATAAGAAAAAAAAAAAAAAAACAAAGATTTGCTTTATCAAATATTCTTGTTGAAGGAATAAATTGTTTTCGTTTTTTATTTTTTGGTGATTTTTTTGAAAATTATTTTGCATAAAGTTAATAATTCTGAGTTCCTTTTCTCTCACAAGTATTATGTAAATAAATTAATTAAAAACATCTGTTTTTTTTCTTCTGGAGAAATAAAACAAAACTCTTAGTAGGGAAATTTACAAAAAATAAAACTGTCATTATGGACAGATGGTGTGGCAAAGATTGTCAAGGGAAAAAAAGAGGGGGGGGGGGGGGGTAATAAGAACCTTGTAGGGAAACAGGAATAAGGATATTTTCCACACAAGTTATTTTTAATAAAAAATAAAACTAGAAAGATAATTTCTAATAAATTTATCACCACCAACAACACCAAACAGCTCAGCAGCCGACACTACTAGTTTTTCTTTTATTTTTTATATTAATTCTTGTTTTTGTTGTTGTTGTTCCCTTTTATTAAAATAATTTATTTTCTTTAAGTGCCCTTTAATTTGTTGATTTCTAGATTCAAACTGATCAACAGAAACTGGGAAAAAAATAAAATTTTTTTTCAAATTTTTACTTGATTCTATTTTTTATTATTCAATTTATTCCTTCCGATTTTGCACCCGCTCTTCTTTTTTTTATTATGAGTAAGCGAGATTGATTGCACCACTTAAGAGACAAGATCTCTTTTTTTGTTTGTTTTTGTTTTCCTCCTATTTGTATTTTTTTCCTACTAAGTATTAATTAAATGCATAAGAAAATGTTAGTTTTTTTTTTGGATTTTGGTAAGCTCAGTTTAGTTTTTTTTTACTAAAAAATAAACTTAATTTTTTGCTCCGTCTCTTCATATCCTTCTTCCTTTGACGATATACATTTTTGTGTGGTTAGGATTTTTTTGTTGTTGGAATTTTTCCGAAAAAGATGCAAATTAACTTCTACTAACAATTGAAATAAAAAAAAAGCAATTATCTTTTTTGTAATTTTTCTTCTCATTTGACACTTTCTTCTTCTTTAACATGTATACTTTTTTTGGCATTGTCGTTTTTATTTTTTATTTTTATAATTTCGCTCGTCATTTTTCATAATCCATTTTTATCAATATCAGATAAATCGCACTGTTAAGACACATATCTTATATCTATTTTGGCAAAAGAAAGAAATAAAGAAAGCAGAAACAAGAACAGATTCAAAACAGAATAAAATTCTGAATTAGAACCGATAAAACAAAAATGGGAAAACTTCCATGCCGACACCATTTTGAATATTAGTTTCGGTAGTATGGCTGGCTGGCTGGTTGGTTGATGATGATGATGATTGAGGTTTTTTTTTTTTGCCTCTTACTTATTTAATAAAACACATGAATTTTGGAACATATCATAAAACTATTACACAATATATACTGTATTACTTGCAATTATATCAATTCGATTATATACGATATGACACGATTAATCCATTTTGTAATTGCTTGAATATTTATCAACGATTTATCCCAGTTTAATTCCCGTCTTTTTTTTCAATTATATTTACCTTAGCTAACAACACACAATTGATATGGCTACCTCCTATGCGTATTGATTTTTCAAAACACAGCAAGTGTATCGTTCCAAAATGGCGAATAAATATATATTTCTGAGGTTTTCTGTGAGCAATAATGTATAAGTGAGCGAGTGAGTGCGCTCACCCCCGATCCTTGTATATATATTACATTTGAATGGTGAAGTTTTGATAATGGCCGATATATGTATGTATACGATTAAATGTGTACAATTTGCGGATGCGCGATGAGAACCAACTGAATCTACACTTTTTTTTTTCTTTCTCTCCTTCTATTTTATGCATGCACATAGATATTAAGAATGAGAGGGCCACAATTAAGGAAGGGGGTGTATGTACGCTTACGTATCTGAGCAAAGTTTGAACAACACAAATGCGGTGAATTACTCTTAGCCGTGTGTATGTATTCTAAAAAGCAATTGGGAATAGAGAAGAGAAAATTGCTTTTAAAGAAATTTCAGGGTGTGTGCAACCGATGTATGCGCGTGTGTTATATACATATATATATATATATATATTTCTTTAATTTGTTACATTTCCATATATATATATTTTTTTCAATTTTTTTAATTTTCGAAGAAATCTCTTTTAAATATTATATATTTTGGATTGTAAATGTAGGAGCTGTGTTTTTTTGGTTTTGTTTCAAATTTGAAATTGATTTAATCGAATGTTTATTGAAGAATTACAAATACATACGTGTTGATTTGATTTTATATTATAGAAGAAAAAATTCACAAAAACCGCCGAAATTAACTACTCTTCACGCAAATACCGACACGAATAGCACAACCGACTTATTAAACAAAACTTTCCTAATATCTTTAGGCCTAATTTCATCTCACAATTCCATCAACAGATGAATTTTTCTTCAATATATTACTACCGTTCGAATACGCCTTTTAATCCATCGAAACCTTCCGGACCGCTTATGACTATCAATCCAGGTTATGAATAACCTGTGCTGCTCGATATCAAACTTTAATTTGTTCAAAGAGAACTGAAAGAGAAAACATACAACTTGATTGCGGCTAACTTCATTCTATATGGTTTTATTCACATGGTGCTGTCATGAACAAGATGAGAAAAATTTTATTCAATTAAATCAAACACAAAATATATATACATATATTTAATTCATTATCATTGAAATATTAAATAAATATTTTTCTTATATATATATGAAAATATTATTTTAATTTTATTCAGAATATTTTTTGATTTATAGAAACAAAAATTTTATTTTATTGGAAAGCGTTATATTTTTATAGAAAAAATTTGGTTTTAATTATTTAAATTTTTAATTAATATGTAAAAATTTTTATTTAAAAAATAAAAACAGAAAAAACTATTTAAAATCCATTAAATTGCTTACATTCTTTTTAAATATTAATACAATAATAATTATGATTGTTCTTAATTTGAAAATAGGTAAATTAATTTTTCAAGAAATTTCATAATAAAAAGAAAATAGAATTTAATAAAATATTATTTTTCTCAATTCATATTAATATGTTTGCGTATATAAATATGAGAAAAATGAATATTTTCTCTTCTCATATAGAATATGCCATAGAGTGTTCCTAGATCGGATAAGAAATGGTTCTTGTTCAAGATTGAATACTAGCACGTACAAATATCGTAGAACATCGTAGTAAATATAAGAACCAATGGACAATTTTCGAATAGGTGCATAACCGACTAAAAGGCTGGGTGTGTGTGTGAGTGTGTGTGTTTGTACAAGGCGAGGGGATTATGGCCGTTGCCAAAACGCAAGAACTTTTCTGATGCCGTCTCATCCCCGTGTCGGTTCTTTTTTCTAATTTGTTTGTACGCAAGTGCCGTAAAAGTTTCTGCACAAACACAATGAATACATACTCAACAAAGCCTTTTTTTTTCAATATCCTGAATATGTGCGTTTTTATAAGTTAAATTAAATGTTGCGGGAGAAAACTATTCATTTTTCATTTTTGTTCTTGTACGCTGATAGTCTGGAATATATTTATTAGATAGAAATTTTTGTTTAACTGTTTCTGTGGATCAGACGTAAAGCTATGACGAGACTCTTCGAGGTATCAGAGAGTCTGCCGCCAAAACACGTCAACCTAATTTTGTGTATTGCTGATTGGGAATATAGCGTATTCCCCAGCTTCCTCCAGGACAATCACTAAACTAATTAGTCACCTTATAAAGTGGGGCTAAGGGGAGCTACTTATTTTAATTGACATTCACATTCTCTGCCCCGTCCCCATTATTTATGCAACGTAACTTTTCTGTGTCACATGATTTCGTGTCAAATCTTCATAAAATTTTTTAATAAAAAATTAGTTTTTTTTTTGGATTAGCATTCAAGTTATAAACTGTTGTTTGTGAAGTAGTTTAAAAATTTTATTCCAATTGTTAGTAAAAAATACTTGAACGAAACTAATTTTTTATATCGATCTAAAAACTTATCATCCTGATATGAGGGGCTATCTATAGTTTCTAGTAGAGATATTTAAAAAAAGGGAGACTATCGAAAAATCATTATGAGCGCCGACTTGGCTGGCTTTGTTAATAAACAGAAGAGACGCTATTGGGGCACTGAAAACCCTCAACTGATATACCAAAGACCAATACACTCTCGTAGAGTAACTGTATGGTGCGACATTTGGTCTGGCGGCATCATTAGACCATATTTCTTTGATGATGCTGGAGGCAATACCGTAACAGTTACTGGTGACCTCTATCGGGGCATGTTGGAAAACTTTCTTCTGCCCGAATTGGATCAATTAGGCCCACAGAATATTTGGTTCCAACAAGACGGTGTCACATTACACACAGCTCGTGCTACGATGCAAATTTTGAGAGATATTTTTCCCAGCCGAATACGACCCCCTAATTTGAACCGTCCCGATTTCTTCGTGTGGGGGTACTTGAAGGAAAAGGTATACACTAGCAAACCAACCATAACCTCGATGCTTAAGGACAATATTCGAAACGAAATTGCCGAAAAAGTGCTCGCCTTTGCGTCACGGCCTTAAAAGAGATCGCCTTTGCGTCATCCCAACTGAGGCACGGTCCTACGCTAACTGCCAAAAATTACTTTCCTTTCCAATCTAATTTTTTATTATTTTTATAAATCACTTATGCTAAAGAACTTTTGAATATCCTAATAATATTTTGGTACGTCGCGGCAAGTATTGATTTGAAGAATTAAGCTCGATTAAGGGACGTTGTAGTATCTTTATTTTTAGATTGTAATTGACTATTTAGGAACTCAAAGGTATTAGAGTGATTAAAATTCACATAACATTTTCGAGAAGTTATTTATAAATGTTCAATGTGCTTACACTGAACGAAATTTTCGGTACCCAAATTTGTAGATTTATCTATCTTGGACGGATCACTCTTCATAATTTGTCAGGATTAACAATAAATGTAAGGCAAGTGAATTTGTCAGGAATAATTTCAGTTTCAGGTAATATATAAGCTGAAGGATCTTTTGCAATTTCCAGGTCAAGTCCGGGTGCCAGACTCGATAAAAAGCTCGGCTTACATTAATTTAGCATTTATAACCTAGAGCATTTAAAATTCAGACCCGAAACGCATAGTATAAATTCTTTTAAGCATTAATAAATCCCAAAAAAGTAGTGTTTTCAGTCACAAAATGAGGATAATTCATTCTTATCGCTAAAAGACGATTTCAATTTTCAAACATTTTCCCATTTTCGTCTTTGGAAATTTGATTTTTATTAATTTGTAATTTAAACAAAAATAAGATTCACTTCCTTCTCAAAATGTTCAGTTTTGATTAAAAGTTTTCGTATGAAATTTATTGAAGTAGAAAAATGGAAAGGAAGAAATTTTTTGTGTAAAGTCTGCTTTATGATCGCAAATTAACAATGGCGATGGGAAACTGTCAACTTAACATGTGCCCACCTGCCTAAATCCAGCCTAATGATGGGAGCACAATTTGACTAATACTGAAAATTGCATGCAGTTGCCGCTATGTAAAATCTTAAAACCTACGCAGTCTTATAGGAATACACAAAATAAATGGCCGGAGAAGTGCTCGTGGCGCTTAAGAATTTACATTTCAGTCCTAAAGTTACTAGAAAGAACCAGCTCGGAATTAGTGTTTGTAGAAAATGTTCACAATATTTTTTTCTTTTCAATACTTCAAATGCTCTTGAAAAAAAACTTCAAGCTCTCTAAACAAATACAGTCTCTATAGTCACTTCTGTCATCAAAATATAGTTTTTTAAATGAAATATTTACAACTGCTGTCAATTATAAAAATGCAAATATTTTCGTTGCTTTTACTTCGCTCCGTGTTCTTGACAGGAACAAACTCATGTAAACGGTCAGGTCGACAGTTTTTTATCAAACTCCCCAACTCATATTACAAAATTCAGCACCGATAACAGTGCAAGCAATCCCAGCTCTCTAGATATGTTTATATCCGAAAACACACTCTATTCTATAATAAAATCTTTAAATAATAAAAAGTCTGCTGGCATCGATAAAAACATATATCGAATTTTATGGTGAGAAAGATTCCGAAAAAGAGTTTGAGGCCCTTAGTTGCAATATTTAATCACTGCATCAACAATTTCTACTTCCCTAAAGCCTGGAAGATAGGCATTATCTTTAATATTCCGAAAACCCAAGGTAGAGCAGCCATCCAACAACATCGACCTATATCTCTTCTTCCCTGTTTGAGAAAAATATTAGAAAAATTCTTATACGAAAAGGTAAATGAATTTTGTAATGAAAATAAAATTATTCCCGACTTTCAATTCGGATTTCGGAAAGGTCACTCAACTTTGGATGCGCTTTTTCTACTACATAGTGAGATCACAACTGGGTTAAACCATAAAGAGTCAACAGTTGCTTGTTCCCTAGATATTACCAAAGCCTTTGACTCAGTTTGGCATAAGGGACTAGTGCACAAACTATGTAAACTTAATTTTCCTCCATATTTTACGCTGCTGCTGCACTCATTTCTTCAGGATAGATCATCTTGCGTCAGATATCAGAACACGACTTCCGAATTCTTTACAATAGGTAAAGGAGTTCCACAAGGCTCGGTATTAGGTCCCTTGCTGTATTCAATTTATACTGGCAGACATACCAACAGCCGCAAAAGCACAAATGATATTATATGCAGACGACACTCTTATTTATGCCAAAAGCAAATCACCAAAATTAGCTCTAAATAGAACGCAAGAGCTTCTTTTTAAAATTATAAATTATTATGATGACTGGAACTTATCAGTCAATCTTAATACTCGTAAGTACAATTTAATCTGTTTCCGTAATCCCAGGGGGTATTTTGGGCTGAGTACAAACTCTAGTAATAAGCCAGCTTTTGGTACTTTCTAAGCAAATATATAAAAACCAAAAGCTTACCCAATTCGTGAGTCTTAAAATGGGTAAGCTTTTAGGATTTATGTATTTGTTTGGAAAGAAGCAAAAGATAGCTTATTACAAGAGTTCGTACTTAGCCCAAAATACCCAAACATTTGTGTTTATTACCACAAATCTTCTTTCATATTAGCTTTACATTCTCGGGGCATATTGGCATTCCTCTATAAATATGCCAACATACCTTCGCATTTAAAGTTTAAAAAACATGAACAGAAAATGTCCAGAACACGAAGCGAAGTATAAAGCAACGAAAATATTTTCACTTTTATAATTGACGGTATTTGGAAAATTTCATTTAAGAAACTATACTTTTCGTCGTTATTTTGATGATAGCAGTGACTATAGAGACTGTATTTGGTCAGAGAAAATGTCCCGGATTTAACAATCCGGGACATATGTTGATGGTATTATTCTATATAACATTTATCTATGCTGGACGTAGAGCTGGAATCCGGTACTGTCCCCGGACAAAATCCGGAACGAATGGTAACTATACTCTAATCCCACACGCACCCAGATCTCTAAGATTTTTATACAAACCACACCCCGACAAGAAAGCGATAAGCACTCTATTCTGGTGCACCGCACATTAACTCAATCATCTCTTAAACAAAACTCATCCGTACTGTCGGGCCCAGTTATCAGATAACCTAGCAACAGGCCATATTCAAACTTGTTTGCCGAAACAAAACTGATACACGAAATAAACCTGTAGGTCCACTCTCACATCCTGGATTTCCTCATTTAGAATAGGGAAGTCCTCTCCCAATGCAATGCCATGTCGCATCCAATAAAGAATACTGTTGTCAGTAAGTTAGGTTATGGACTTTAAACAAAATTCGGATTGCCGATGGAAAAATAATAAAAATGCAGAGAAACAAAATCTTAAATTTAAGGCAGCTGGTGAACATTTTAGCAGGCAACAAATTATTAAGGCAGGAATATCTCTAGAACATATTCAGTGATGACAATTTTTGTTGATGTCAACATTCTTTGGAAAAAAAACAAAAAAAATATTTACCAACCTATTTAGATTGTAAAATTTTTGCGGGTGAATACATTTTTTGGCAGCTTCTAGACCCAGCATTTGCATTTCAAAATTCTTTTATTGCCTAAAACAATCTCAAATACGCCACAGAATTCTTCAAAAAGCTGAGAATCACAGCCTGTACCGAAAGGTGTTCCATTTAAGACACTTGAATGTTCCACGATGACAACGTCCCCTACCAAATGTCCAACTCCATCAACGAGTTTTTGTCCCCATTCCCCTTATTCATCTGATCTAAATCCGCACAAAGGAGTGTAGCCGAGGACCCGACTTCTAGTTGACATCTTCCAGCACTGTTACGAAAAGTTGAAACAATGCCTCCGCCACTGTATAACTGTCCAAGAGAACTATTTGTAAAGAGATAATATTGTTGTTTAAAAATAAAGTAAAATTGTTGAGGAAAAAAAAATTGTATCCTTACTTTGGCAATAAGAAATGCTTAATGCAACATTTTTACCTATGACCCCACAGCTAGTATTGTCCATTGTAAGCGCAAGAACGTCACTTTTTTATGCAAACCCAGAAAGGCATCGTTTATCCTCTTTCAAAAAAAAAAGAAAAATTATTTCTATGTGGGCTTCACAATTTAAAAAAAAATAAACCCACTTTGTACCAAAGAACGCTAAATAGGACGTTAGAGATGGCAAACCTATTAAGAGTTTTACACAAAACATAGCCCATCTGATTATTTATAATATATTGTATATATTATCAACTTAAGGTCTTAAAATCCTTATAATTTGTTGTCATTTTAAAATCCTAATTGTTTGCTTACTAGTCTGTTGTCGTGATGGCATTTCTTCATCACAGGCGACATAGTAACCAGATTTTCTGGCCTAAGGAAATGCATCAGCTCCGGGATATTTCGAGATTCTTGATGCAGTCATCGCTCCTTTGGAGTTATCTGCGGCCATAAATACGATTCTTGGAAATTTTCTGAATTGTTTCTTCTCTGCCGTGCAAACTAACCTCACTTTTCACCACAGCATTAATTTTGCCAACATATTAATTTTTAAGGAACTTAACCCACCTTCACGTAAACAATAAAGACATGTAAGAGAGAAACACAATAGCCAATAAGTCCGAACTGCTCAGGATCTAAAATAGATATGATATCTGTCAAATTATCGCCAATAAATTATCATTCCTTCCATAGTGGAGTTCTAAAACTCAATAATCTACTTTTTAATTTTACAGACCCTATTTTGAAGAGCGCAGTATATTATGTCGGCGCTGGACGCATCTTCTCGCCCTGTGCAGTATTGAATATTGTGAATGGGTCTTAAACGTTGACTAAGAAGCTGGCTAAATCTAACGGTGGCTTGTTATAATTATCAATAAAAGTAGATTGCCCCACTTAGTTCCTAGATTGCGCTGTGTGGTAATAGTTTGATAATAATCCACGCGATGCTTAAAATCGATCCCACCAATGACATTTTATTGAGCCCCGCATTAAACGCCATTTAATTGAGTTCTCGCCTGTTGTGCATCGCATAGAAATCGCATGTAAATGAAATGTCGCCTTCTATTTGCTAATTGCTCTTAAATGGCCGATGATTGTAATGAATTGGAAAAACCAAGTGTGGTAGAGCATTACACATTCGCGCTGTATGGAGTCTCTTAATTTTATAGAACCACCGAAAAGCATCTTAGCGTTAAGGTAATGAACAATCTTGGCTAGACATGAAACCATGGAATGCAACTACCATTGGGACACTTTGAAGTGCAGCAGGAAGTATTGCAAAGGTGTTCGAATGAGTCTACCAGGGGTACAAGTTTAAATCCGCTGTTTGGTCATAGATGGCGTGAGTGAGCGTATTAAGCTACCATGGACACGCCATACTTTTTTTTATGAGTTTGACATTTGTCAACATTAATCAGTGCACATTGTCAGCAATTTCGTACAACAACATACATTTTTCCTTTAGTAATCATGTCTAGTTTTGTGCCAGAAAAAGAGCATATGCAGGAAGCTCTGCTTTTCTGCTTCAATTTGAAGAAATCGACTGCCGAATCCCATCGAATGCTTATGGAGGCCTATGGTGACAGTGCTTTATTGGAAACAACGTGCCGAGATTGGTTTCGTCGGTTCAAAGAAGGCAATTTTGCCTTGTGGGACAAGAAGCGTGAAAATCGGCCTCGAAAGATTGAGGACCATCAATTGCAGGCTCTTTTGGACGAAGACGATTCCCAATCTTAAAAAATGCTCGCGGAACAATTGGGTGTTATTCAACTTTCATTTCCATGTGTCTGCGTGAAAAGATCGGAAAATGGGTGCTGCATGAATTGAACGATAGGCAGATGTGGCGACGCCAAAACACATGCAAAATCTTGCTCGCCAGACAAAAAAGAAAGTCGTTCCTGTATCGGATTGTGACAGACGATGAAAAGTGGAAATATTTCGAGAATCCTAAACGTAAGAAATCGTGGGATGATCCCGGCCAACTATCAACATCTTCCCCAAGACCAAATCGTTTCGGACGGAAGCATGGTATCGTCTACTCTGAGATCAGCATGGTATCGTCTACTCTGAGATGTTTAAACCTTGTGAAACCGTCAATGCCCGCCGCTACCACCAACAACTGATCAAATTGCACCGTGCTCTGCGTGAAGAAAGGACGGATTATCAACAACGACATGACAAGCTGATTTTCCTCCACGACAACGCACCATCGCACACGTCAAAAATGGTCCGAAACTACTTGGAGACACTCAACTGGGAGGTGCTACCCCACCCCGCATATTCATCAAGGGACCTGGCCCCTTCCGACTACCACCTATTTTCGTCGATGGGCCACGCGCTCGCTGAGCAGCACTTTGATTCTTACGAAGACGTCCGAAAATGGCTTGATGAGTGGTTTGCCTCGAAACAGAAGGAATTTTTTCGGCGTGATATCCAAAATAATAGACAAAATGGCTGCCATTTGACAAGACGTGAATGGTAAAATGGAGGAACCATCGCTGACTCATTTTATTTTCACTTTTTGGCTTATTTCATATACAAAATGGCTGCTACTTGATAAAACGTGAGCTGTATAATAAAGACACCATCACTGAATCAATTTATTTTCACTTTTTGGCTAATTGAATATACAAAATGGCTGCTATTTGACAAGACGTGAGCAGTTAAACGGAGCGACTGGCGCTGATTTATTTTATTTTCACTTTTTGGTTAACTGAATATACAAAATGGCTCCCATTTGACATGACGTGAACGGTAAGATGGAGGAGCTGTCGTTGATTTAGTCTACTGTCACTTTTTGGCTAACTTAATATTCAAAATGGCTGCTATTTGACAAGATCTGAGCGGTGAAATGTAGGAAGTGTCACTGAATCAGTTTATTTTCACTTTTTGGCTAATTGAATATACAAAATGGCTACTATTTGACAATACCTGAACGGTAAAATGGAGGAAGCGTCGCTGAATCAGTTTATTTTCACTTGTTTGGCTAACTGAATACATAAAATGGCTGCTCTTTACTAAATGCTGCTAGGTGGAAGAATCGGTGCATTTGGGAGAAAGATAATTTATATTTTAATGTGTTATATACCGAAAACATCAAATCATTTTCGTCGCATATTGCTGAATAGTATATTAAATTAACAATATGTATAATAATAATAATGGTAGGTTTTCTTTTTTATAAAATACAACACAATTGTCAGTATGCATGTGTGTGTGTGTATGTGTGTGTCTACATGTATACCATATATGTATGTACTCATATGTGTCAATATATTGTTTTGTTTATGTCTATTCGCATTTGTGCATATTTATGTGAACAAATGTTTTAGTTTTTTTTGTTTTTCTTTTCAATTTATTTTATTTTTATTTTTATGTTAATTTATTTTTTTATTTTTTCTTAATACAAGTCGGTATTTTTTTTTTTTTCTGTTCTCATTTTTAATAATAATTTGTTATCGTATGCATACTCGTACATTTTTTTTGGTTGATTTATTTATTTATTCATTTGTTAATTTATTTTTAATAATAATTTTTTCTTTTCTTTTGAATTGTTTTTCATATAATTTTTAATATCTAAATATCATGTTTTTCTTTTCAAATTGTTTTTTTTTTGGGTTTCATTTATATTAATATTATTTATTTATTTATTTATTTATTTATTTATTTATTATTATTATTATTATTTATCAAATATATGGGTCATTTTATTTTGTATTTTCTCCTTTCTTCTCTTTGGAATTTTCATCTCTGAACATTACAATTTTCTTTCATTTCTTTTATTTTTAGATTATGATAATGTATGTGTGTAAGTATGTAGGCTTGTATTCATATATTGTTATGTATACATTTATATATATATATATCCAATTACGAGCATGTAAATATATTTTGTTGTAAAATGGGAGAGGGCATTTTATTTTAGATTTTATTCAAAATGTATTTTATGTCCTATATGATTTTTGTCTTATAATAATTTTTCTTCTATTGTTGCAATTGATCAAATTTTATCTCTGCAAATTAGAGTTTTAGTTTTATTTTTCTATTACTTCTTTTTTACTGACATTTTCCTCGAATTTCGTTTTTGACTTTTTCTTTTCATTAATTTTCTTTTTTTTTGTCACTGGTAATTTTCTGATTGTATTTATTTTGTAAAATAATTATTTATTACTTGTTATATGGCAATACTATGCGACAGTATTACCATACACGAAGTAATAATTAATTATTGTCCTCGAAGATAGCATTGGTCGTGTTCGTATACGCAATAATTTTTAACAGTATCATGTGAACGATTGCCGTTAGTTGGTTTTTTTTTCACCCCCTCTCTCTCTCTCTCTCTCTCTATAAGTTGGTAGTTCTGATATTGTGACATTTTAAATTCAAGGAAAATATTGAATATTTTTTTAAATATTTATTAATAAACGCGATAAAATTGAATTGTGATTAAATTTTCTAGTCGAATAACTCGATGACAGATGTAAATGTCAAAAAATAGAGAGAAAAAAAAATAGTAATACCAACATTAGAATTGAACTAATAAATATGTTTTCTTGACGCTAGCTAACCAGATTTCGTCGGCAGTAAATATTTTTTTTCCGGTTAACGGTTAGCAAAAGAACATGACTATTATGCGATATGGCAGTACTAAAAATTTATTTGTCTCTTAATTCATAAGTACTAGTTGCACATGTGGATTTATCGGTTTTTTTCTCTCGAAAAGAATTTATAAAAAATGAACAACCGTAATAATTTTTTTTTTTTATAAAAAAAAATTGTATTTCGGTTTTTCCAATAAAAATATTTTACACATATGACATTTGATATACATATACATATGCCTATAACCCAATAGGAAATTGTGTATTTATTTCTAGACGAAATTATAAAAGGACTTCTTCGCTTCGAGAATCGTCTATTTTCCGCATTAAATTTTCATTTCCCCTTTTTTCATATTTAAAAGCTTTATTTTTATATTACCAAAAATTGCTACAATATTATTCTATTAATAATGTTATACATTTTAATAAATCTTTTTATTTTATTTTATAAAGCAATTGTGCAAAATTAATTTTTCAATATTTTTAGAATAGATACAGAGAGGAAGAGATGTCGATGCACTTTGCTCTTTTGATTGTAATAAGTCAGGAAAACCGAGTAAAGGAGGATATTCTTTATTCGGATTGAATGGCTAAAAGATCTCTATATAGTATGTCCAAAAAAATTGGGAGATTCAGGTGATATAATTATATAATTATTAATGATTCTAATGACTCCGTAATATTTTTGTCATAGATCAGAAAGTATTGCACTACTATAACCCTTGATGTGAAGAATGCCTTCAACTCGGCGAGATGGGATTGCATCCTTGACGCCCTGGGCTCAATGGTTATTCTGGAGTACATTACCAGGATAATAGAAGACTATCTAATTAATAGAACTGTTTTGTACAGGACGAGCAATTGGAAGATATTATAGAGGATCACGGATGCGGGGGTCCTACAGGGCTCGGTTCTAGTCTCTCTGTTGTGAAATGTGATGCATGATAGTATTCTCTGGCTCCATATTCCCGATGAGGCGAGAATTATTGCATTAGCTGACGATGTTGCTGTGATCATAGTTGCAAAATTTGTGGAAGAGATAGAACAGATCTATAATAAGACTGTTGCTTCAGTTCAAGATTCCTTACCATAGCTTTAACGAGCGGAGTACAAACCAAAGTACTCTTAAAACAAAAATGGGTACCACGGGGATCGGGAGCCCCACAGTAGAATATACTGTGCCCGATCGAGGTGAGGCGCCATTTGGCAGCAACGTGGTGGTTGTGGTTAATACCCATGTCGCAGGAACGGTCTTCGGATCGCAGGTGTGAGGTAACTGGCAAATGTAGCAATGCATTGCACTTATCTCGGGCACTGTCACTTATCTCGGGCTTATGACAGTAGAGGTTTAGATAGTCCTCGCCACCAGCAGGTGGAGAGTCAGCTTGTAACTGATTCTATCTGCTAACTGCCAGTAATGGTGGTGCGTTGATTGAGCGTATCTCGATCCCTATAGTCGTAGGCGACTCGTGGTCTAATGCATTGGCAACAAAATCACGTTAAATAATAAACTTTCACTGTTGCTTCAGTTCGAAGTTGGCTTCTGGCAGCTGGTCTTAGAAGTACCACGGGCAAAATGGGTAACGAGAGAATCACCATTAGGATTGGCGAACATGAGGTGATCTCGGGACCATCTCTAAGGTGTCTGGCCGTGGTACTTCACGCGAGGCCGCGGTTTCAGGAACACCTTTTATACGTCGATAGAGAGGCTGCGGTAACACAGATAGTACTGGCACGGGTACTGCCGAACCTTGAAGGAGACCGGCAGAGTAGGAAGACTCTGTTGGTAACCGACGTCGGGTCAATTCTGCTATATGCTGCACCAATTTGGGCGGATGGATTGATTAGAATTACCTATATACGTGCATTTGTCTCAGTCTACCGTAGGAGCATGTTCAGGATGGCCTGCGCATTCCGAACAGTATCATACGAGGCTATTTGTGTTATAGCCAGAATGATACTGATCCAAATACTGGCAGATGAGCGGCAGAGGCTGTATCACCGGAGAGGTCGGTATAATGCTGTAGTGCAATCCGACCCTCGTATGGAGGAAAGAAATGAGTCCAAGAAGAGATGGCAAAATCTTTTCGATAATGCCTTGATGGCAGATGGATTCACCGTCTCATCTCAGCGGATAGATCGTCGGCATAGAAGGTTGGATACTACCTATCCTAACTTTTGACGAGACATGGATATTTTTGGGCTTATCAATTCCGCTTTAAATTGGATTTTAGATCAATGTGCCTTTTTTGTGACGGGATGGTGGAGAGGGCGGAGCACGTGTTCTTTTACTGCAGCCGATTCAATGTGGACAGAGAAGACACACAGAAGTATGCTTGGAGAATAGAGTGGACCTGATGTTGGGCTCGAGCACGGCTTGGAAGGCTGTCGAAGTCCTTGCGACAACGCTATTAAAAATACTTAGCTGGAATAATTCATCAGAGTAGTGATTTCTCTCAATCTGTCCCCTACAAAGTTCTGTGCGGAAATATACAAATATGATTATTCCAATGGTGGTTGTCATTAACACACTTACTTTGAATACAAAGTTTTTCGGTTTTAGTTTAGCTTTAGAGACAGAAGATAGCTGCTGGGTTTGAGAAGTATTAAATTTCTCTCTGTTCCTCGAGCCCCTTAGTAATATATAATATGTTTTAACATACGTTGCTGAAGAATAAGGCCTCGAACCAGGAAACGAATATGAAAAACTGAGAGTACTGTTATTAGAGAAATAGTGGATTGGATTAGAAGTAACACATTAGAGATTATTTACGAAAATTAGAAAAAAGGTCGGAGATAGAAACGAACCCTGCGGAACACCAGTATTGCATCTATTGCTACGGAAACCTCATTGACGGTCGCTAAGGAGCTTCCTTGAAAGAAGGGACATTACCGCAATGGGTCGACAACTGGAGGTGGAAGAGAACTCACCTTTTTTTGGGAATTGGTTAAACGAATTCTGTTTTCAATTTTTTTTTTTGTAAAATTGTTTGGTCAATTTAGGATGGAACAAAACATGTTCATATATAAAATGGAAAAACTAATTTTTGAAAATGGCTAATTTGTATATTAACAAGGTCCAGAATATTGTGAATTTTTTTAAAGAATTTTTAAAATAATCCTAAAGTAATTTCGTACATATACATTTGGTTGCCTTCCATTTAGCATTAATAATTCACTTCTATGGGGAAGTGGTTGCAGTTTAGCTATGTTTCATCTATTGGACAAGTGGTTTCAAAACGGAAGCACTTACAAAATTTCCAATTGGACTACATATACATATATGTGTACATACACTCAAAATAATTATATTATTATACGTTTTTAATTTGGTTTTCTTCTCTATTTTCTTATTTACGTCGTTATAAAATTTCTATTGGAAATTTATCTAAAATATTTTTTATGTATGTGTGTATATTTGTATACGGTTGGAAGTGGCTCCCTCTTACTGATCTTTTTCATTGCTGTTCTAATTTGGTTGTGGTTTTTTTTCTCGAATTTTATGATATAAAAATTCTTATTCATTACTCCTTATTCTTTGTTGACTTGATTATTTATTATCTTTTTATATTGTAATTTTATATTTATTCTTTTGATTCAAATTGAAAATCATTTTCAAATAACTAATTATGATCACACCAAAACACAATGAATTTTTGGTTGTTTTTTTCCTTGACAGTCAACAATAATCGTTATTAACATTAATTTGGATTAGGATTATTTTTCTGCACTATAATTCTTTTGGTCATCTTAATTCGTTTTTTTTCCTTCTATTTGCTAATTATGTTTTCTTATTTGTGTTTTTTAGAATTTTTTTTATTAATTTCTTCCCCGATCATGTATGAAAGGTTTTAATATTATTTTGGGGGGGTGGTATAGTATTTTTTTTATTTGCTTTTTTATTATTAATTAAAGTTTGTTTTGTTTTATTAAGAAAAAACAATATAAAAATAACTGAAGGTATATCGTTTTTTGATAACAATTCGTATCTTGATAGTAACGGTGTTTATGGTCCTCCATATTTTTAGCTAACAATAGATTAGCTAAAAATATGGAGGACGATAAACACTGTCATTTTGATTACAGCGCCACTTGCCCAAACTACGACAACTCTTTTATTTGGTAATAAAGTTCTGACAGAGTCCGTATCTTGACAGATGAATAGCTTAAAATATGGAGAACCGTAAAGACTGTTACTTTGATTACAGCGCCACTTACACAAACTACGAGAACTCTTTCATTTAGTAATAAATTTCTGACAGAGTCCGTATCTTTACCGAAGATGAGCTAAAAATATGAAGGATGACAAAACATTGTCACTTTGATGACAGCGCCACATGTGCAAACTACGAGAACTCTTTTATTTAGTAATAAATTTCTGACAGAGTCCATATCTTTACAGAAGTTGAGCTAAAAATATGAAGGATGACAAAACATTGTCACTTTGATGACAGCGCCACTTGCACAAACTACGAGAACTCTTTTATTTAGTAATAAATTTCTGACAGAGTCCGTATCTTTACAGAAGATGAGCTAAAAATATGAAGGATGATAAACACTGTCACTTTGATTACAGCGCCACATGTGCAAACTACGAGAATTCTTTTATTTAGTAATAACAGAATTATTTTTTCGTTAATTTATGAAAATAAAAATTTAATGAATATCATATGAATTTATTATTTCAAAACATTTGCAGTCTCGAAATACTTACAGCATCTGATGGTGATTTTTGGTACTTTAATACCAGTCTGACAGTATCAATGATATTAACAAATTGTGGGTTCTCATTTTTTTAAATCTGACAGTATCAATGATATTAAATTGACTTTCTATTTTTCGGGTTAAGACAATGGCAATATTATTATTAATAAAAATGTTAAATGACAATTATGCAAAAGTATATGCCTAACACAATAATTATTGAGTTTCTTATCTTTTCTTTAAATACAATAGTAAACTGACTTTGGTTGCTCTTGAATTTAGTTTGTGGAGTCCTTGAGTTCGAATCTAATCTACTAAAATGGAATAAGTTTTTGCATTTCTTTAAAGTTTACATTTCAGTATAAATATAATTACAAATAACCATAATAATAGTCATAATGTATTGTTTTACTTATTTTCCTTTTTTTTATAACAAAAAATAATTTTTGAGCAATTTTTTTGTTGTGATTATGTTTTGTTAGAAAAAAATCGAATAGTAATTAGTGTTGCCAGAGTTAAAAATATTGACGTTTGCATTTATAAAATGGCGCATAAAAATAATATTATTTATTAATTATTAGAGACTCTGAGGCTCCATATAATCATAGTCCTACAAAAATTCAATTCTTCACGATCAACTTCAAAAATATAATATACCAAAATGCATGAATTGATAATTATTTAGCAAATATCAAAGAATCTATATTATTGCTATCGAAAAACCGAACACCTTTTTATATACTGTTTTAATTTGGTTTATATAAATTATCTAGTTTTTTTTGGAGTTCTTATTGTAATTATAGTTTTATAATCAAACATAATAATGAGGTTTTTTCCATTTCTTTTGCATTTTCGATTTGATGTATTAATTTGAATTAATCTTTGTTGTTCGTAAAAAGAAACAATTATAAATAAATAAATAAAAAAGAAACAATTATAAACACTTTTAACCATTTTAATAATAATAATAATAATAATAATAATAATAATAATAATGATAATACTTAATTTTTAATGATAATATAAATTAAATAAATTCTTATGTCATGCAGTTAAAATATTTTTTTGATCAATAATATTGCGTATATTTATGACACCATCATCATCATTATTGGCAACGGCAATATCACTTTCAGTATTGATACCACGGCTACCAACATTACCGATACGATTACTATCGCCATCGTTACTACTGGTCATTATGTCACCGATAATGTCAATGCCAGTAACATCATCAATGCCGGTAATAAGACTTTCGCTGAATATTTTTCTACCGATAATCTCATCTACATTAATGGGATTGGGATTGTGGTGAATGGTGCCAACATGATCGCCACCACCACTGTTACCATCACCATCGCCTTCGCCATCAGCGTCACCATCATCATCTCCATTGCCGCCGCCGTCTGTGTCGCCATCTGTATCACCAATGATATTCGCGTTGCCCTTCTCATTATGCGCACTGTTGCCACTTCTTATCATCCCATATCGGATTAGATTGTCAGCATCACGGTTCAGTCCAGGTTTCTTCGGGATGCAAGATCCTCCTCCCCCTTTGCTGCACGTTGTAACCGGATTCCCATTACTGTTCGTCGATCGATGATAGTTCTGTTGTTGTTGCTGTTGTTGACTGTCGTACGGAAGGCTGTATGTCTTTGTTGTCCTTCGCAAATTTCGACCGTTGACGTTGCTGTTAGGCCCACCACTGCTACCGCCACCGCCGATACCACCACTTCCGCCTCCGCCACTGCCACCGCTGCCATTGCCACCGTCAACACTGCTCCCACCGAAATTTCTACCGCCACCGTTCATCATAATATCATCCGAATGATGATGAAGCTGGTTATTATGATTATTATTCATATTATTACCACCATCAACAACTGTATTACCAATTCCAGTTGATCTCATACCATTATTTAAAGCATCACCAAAATGAAATGCCGTGAATTCCGATGGAAATATATAAAATATTACAAACATGACTGCATACAATAACAGATGAAATATCATACAAGTCCAGATTAGATTGATCTAAAAATAGTCAGAAAATAATGTTGTTTTTTTAAAAAAAAATTATTATTCAAAACAAGCAAATTTGTAGATTGTGAAAAAATTGATTTAGAATAAAATGAAATGAAAAATTTTAAGAATAAAATGGATCTTGTAGAAATTGGAACCGATTGCAGTTAGACTATCCAAATTATAATTTTGAAATTAAAGTTTAATAAAGATACTTAATATTTAGATTTTGATTAAAATTTTTATTTATTATATTTTTAAAACTTTGCCATTTTATATAAATTATAATATTAGTTAAATAGTTGCCTTTTTGCAGGACTCATTTCGGCATGGAATTCGGCCATTACTTGACGGTTGTTGATTTTAAGATGCTCTAAAATTTGAGGATTGTCTGCGTAATTTGAATGAGCCATGTTTTGTGGATTACGTTACGGTTTTGTTAAAACCGCATACGATCCAGAATGAACTCCTCAACTTCAAGCCAAATAAAATCGGCCATCATCATCATCAATCTGATGAATCCAAGAACTGCAAATATCCCAGTTTCGCACCGCGATCTTCTAGCTTGACACTTTCAGCATGTTTTTGGCATTCTGACTAACCGAAAGCAGGGCCTACCTTATCTTCTGCGACTTTAAATTGAGCTAATATAAACTTCCCGGGCAGGGTGTTCCTCATCCATACAGATTAAATGTCCAGCCCACCTCAGCCTATTAAGCTGAATGCTGTCAAAAATTCTAGGGGGCCCTTTAGAGTGCATGAGTTATATAAAGGCGATCTGCAACTTATTCGAGTGCCTAATAAGGGAAGAATATATTCATCATCATCGACGGCGCCACAACCGAGTCTAAGTCTGTTTAGTAAACAAATCCAGCCCTCCTGGCGTTGCGCCGGAAACTTCCAGTTTGACACTCCTAGCATGTTTTTCGTATTCTAGATAACATTGTCTTCTGCGGCCAAAAAATGGCGCCAATATAGACTTTCCGGATGGGATCTTCCTCATCCATACGGGTTAAGTGTCCAGCTCACCGCAGCCTATTGCACTTAACTTTAACCACAACCGGACGGTCGCAGTAATCTTATTGTTGAATAGGCTCCGAAATCGTCCATCCTCATGTAGGGGGTCAAAAATTCTGCCAAGAATCCTTTTCTTAAACGCAGAAAAGAGTTTGCAATGGTTTTTTCTAACGACACAAGCTTCCGAAGAATATATGATAACTGGCATGACTAGTACTGCACAAGCTTCGATGTTATGGTCGGAATTTCTGAGCGAAATAATTTAGACTAAGTCTAAAGGTCAGTCGCTCGCGGATCTCTACCTCCGTATTGTTATCGACTGCAATCCTCGACCCCAAATAGGCAAATGATTTAACCCTTTCGAAACCTATCTGAATGTGACTAGTACTAATTGGGTTTGTCTTCAACGTCGACGCTGCAACCATGTACTTTGTTTTGCTTTTATTTATGTGTTGTGCAAACATTTTCGCCGCCGGCTCAATATTGGTGAAGGCCTCCCGTACACGTCTTTCTGATTGACATATAAGGTCGATATTGTCGGCGTATGGTAAAACCTGAACAGACTTAATGAGGACGGTACCACTTATACTGATCCCTGAGTCAAGACCCACTTTTTCCAGCGCCAGAATAAAGAGAACGCTCACAAGTTCGTCTCCTTGCTGGGGATCATTTTGAATATTAATTCCGCGGCTTCTTTTACTCTTCCTCCCACACAAGCCTAATCTGTCTAGCCAATTTTTCTAGAATGCAAAAACTCTCGCATGGATGTGTAGAATTTTATCCTGGCTATGCTATGATAAGTGGCTTTAAAGTCGATTCTAACAGTTTTTTCATCAAATGCCACAGAGAGAATAGATGATTTGTTGCTGATTTCCCTGAAGTGAAGCTTCTCTGGTATGACCCAATAAGTTTTTTGGGCGAATGGGGCTATGCCACCTGGTAAGGTGTTTTGAAGGTGGTAATCAGCAACATAATATCTCTATAATTGCTACACTCTATGATATATGCTTTTTTTGATTCGCTGTCCCATCCATTGATGAACCATTTGGTCTTACTGCCATAACACTCGGAATTGAGGGTAACAGTCCCTCCTTCTTCATTTTTCAAACAAATACGGCCACCTTCAGACAATAATTTTTCACGGATACAAGGGCTTCTCTACAGACCCTTTTAGGTCTACAGAGCTCCATAAATGACAATTTTGCTTATCCACCGTGGAAAAAGTGAGTCTCATCGCTAAAATAAGGTCGTTCGATCCACAGCCTGTAACTGACGAAAATTTTATTCGAAAAATCAGAACCCAAAGCCTCATGTTCCAGCACCCAATCGGCGTAGCTTCTGCGAATTCTATGGTCGGTTAAACGATTGATAATATCAAATGGCAAACCTTAAACTAAATAAATATTATCTTGAATGGCATGGAATTAGGTTTAACAGCTGTTAAATAACACTGCTGTACTTTACAAACTACAAAATGGATAGCCTTGTATTAGAAAAATTAAGAAAAAAGTTTTCCATTTCAATCGGTCTCAAAATACAAAGTGGCTCATTCAATTAAGAAAATTTCGTAATAGGAAATTTAAAACAAATACACTCTAAATAATAAATAATAATTTGACGACTCTCACTCACCTTTGTTTTCCTTCCATATTTGGTGACACTAACAAACGGCACCAAAGCTATCGTTAATATTATCCCACATAATATACCAGCTATGATGCCGGCAAAATTTTGCTGCCATGGCAATGTTCCTATGCCGAATAACGTACCAATTATAATAATCAATTTAATTAATGCTATATGCGGTTTCTTTAATCCTTTCCAATGTATTAGCAATAATAATACAACCAGTGATGATATAACACCAGCCAATGATGCCAACGGACCAACCTATGATTTTATTTAATTTTTGTTTGTTGTTTTGTGCATTTTTTGTTTTTAATTTATAAAAAAAAAAAAAAAATTTAAGAAAGAAATTTTATTATTAATAAAATAGAATTTTCGAATTAAAATTTAAAGAAAATCGTATTGTTCTCTTATAAATTTTAATACCTTTAATATCATGTTATTTATGGATTGGCGGAATGGTGAACTTTTTTGCAATTTTTTTTGTTAGGGATTGGTGGATTTTTAATAACATTTTAAGGAAAATATCAGTTTTTTGTTTGTTTTTAATAACATTGGTTTTTGTTGTTGAGTTTTTAATAACATATAATTTAAGCGGTTTTTTAAAAATTATTTTTAATATGGCCGATTTTTAATAACATTTTTTGATTGGTGGATTTTAAATAATATTCTGTTCATTAGTCAAATTTTAATAAGAATTTTTTATTTAACAGATTTCCAGAACTCTTTCCTGGATTTCCAAAACTATTTTGATGAATTTTTAATACTATTTTTATAGATTTATTAAACTAGCGGATTTTTAAAATAATTTTTTTATTAGTGAACTATTAATTACATTAAATGGATTAAAGGAATTTTATTTATTAATTTCTTTATTGAAATTGCGATTTATAAAAAAATTAATTGGCGGATTTTTTAATAACATTTTTTTTTTGGTAGATTTTTAATAATTTTAAACAAAAATAATTTTCGCATTGGATAATAACATTCTATGAATTAGTAAATTTTTCATAATAAAATTTTGTTTGTTTGTTAGATTTGTAATAAAAATGGTTTTATTGGCTGATTCTTAATAACATTTTATGGATTGGTGGTGTTTTAAAAACACAAAATTATTGGCGGATAATAAAGACAACTTTTTGATTAGTAGATTTTTAATAGCATTTTTTTTGGATAGATTTTCAATAAAATTTTGTGGATTGGCAAATTTTTTAATGATATTTTTTGGATTTGTAGATTTTTAACAATAAAAAATTATTGCCAGATTTTTAAAACAATTTTTCAATAAGTGAATTTTTGGCAAGTGGATTTTTAATAATATTTTTTTCTTGGCCGATTTTTAATAGTATTTTAGGGATTGGTGAATTGTTAATTATATTTTTTTGTTGGTAGATTTTCAAAATAGTTTTTTTGATTAATAAACTTTAAATAACATTTTGTAGATTGGTAAATTTTTGAATGACATTTTATAGATTTGTTGATTTTTAACAACAAAAATTATTGGAGGATTTTAAAAACAATTTTTCCATAAACGAAATTTTTAAAAGAATTTAAAATTTCCTTTATGGAAACATTTCCATAAACGAAATTTTAAATTCTTTTAAAAATTTCGTTTATGGAAAAACATTTTTTTCTTGGCCGATTTTTAATAACATTTTAGGGATTGGTGAATTTTTAAACAATTTTGTATAATTTTTAGTTAGTAAATTATTAATAATATTTTATAGATTGATGGATCTTTAAAAACACAAAATTATTGCCAGATAATTAAGACAATTTTTAAAAGACTAGATTTGTAATAACATTTTTTTTGGTAGTTTTTTAATAACTTTTGATTGGCAGGTTTTTGATAACATTTAATGATTTTCGAATTTTTAAAATAAATTTTTATAATTTTTAGTAATACCTTCAATAACATTCCTTCAATCGGTAAGTTTTTAATAATAATTTTTTATTTAATTGAATTTTAATAACAGTTTTTTATATAAGTAAATTTTCTATAACATTTTATGAATTGGCGAATTTTTAAAAACACAAAATTATTAGCAGATAATTAAGACAATTTTTTGATTAGTGGAGTTTTAATAACATTTTATGGATGGAGGGATTTTTAAAAACAAAAATCAATTAGTGGATTTTTAAAACAATTTTATGGTTAGTCGATTTTTAGTAGTTTTTTTTTAATAAGTATATTTTTAATAACTTTTTTTATTAATTGAATTTTAATAACACTTTTAAATTTTTTTTTAATTTTCAAAAACATTTTATGTATTAATGAATTTTTTAACAAATTGTTTTTTTTATTAATTGATTTTCAATAATATTTTTTATATTAGTAAATTTTTTTATTATATTTTATGTATTTGAAATTTTCCATAAAATTTTTTATAAGCAATTCTTCACTAGTGGATCATATACGTTAGCATGTGAATTGGAAAGGTTTTGTACAGGATAATCGAAAAAAGGATTTTTTGATTTGTGAGAACCTTTGTAGATAAATTTATTCTGAAATGTTGACATCGTCGCGGAAAAATCTTACCTCAGCCTTATATGGTACCAATATGGCGCTGGTCAAATTTCCAGCTAATCCGGAACCGATATAAACAATAGCCGTTCGTATTGGCCCAATCAATCTTTCTAAATCAGCTAAGAATATATGTTGAAAGGCAACGGTGATAGCTAAATGTAATATGCCAGCATGCATGCATAACGATGTGAACAGACGATAAAATTGATCTGGCACTTCGCTCGCTAAAAATGGAAACATTCCGCACACGTTGTTCAAGCACGATACCTAATAATTATATAAAAAATTTATTTGATTAAGAGAACTTGAAAATTTATCGGACGAAATCTTATAAACAAATCCTACCGGACGAAAATAATTTCCTAAAAATTTTAATAAAAAGCCATTATGGACTTGCAAGCCAAAATTATAATCCAATAATTCAATGTAAATAAAAATAAAAAGTTAAGGTCTCACTAAACATAGTAACGTTATTACTGGAATCCTTATTAAGTGGATTAATAAATTTTCACATTTGATTTAAAACTGATTGGTTGGTTTAAAATTCAAAAATGACTAAAAATGAAAGAACTGGAAACTTTTCTAATTTACAAAGAGAGAAATTCAAGTTGAACAAACCAAAAATAGAAAACGTGTATTATGTTAAGGATACCTGTGAACACAGAGACGCCTCCTCATGGAAGTATCCATTTACAAAATCACAATATTCGCGTGTCGTTATCCTACACTCGCCGAACACACCTGTGCAGCAAGGATGGCCGATCACCTCGCATACCATATGCTCGGCTGTGTGATCCTTGAAACGGAAACGCTGAGAGAATGAATTCGTTTTGCGGCAAATTGGCCATTTCGTTATATCGTCGGGCCATTCGTACGGTGCTATCGATGCGGGAGCATCACAATATTTTGGATCCAAACCGCATACTGAACCTGATATACGACCACCGGGACCTGACTCGCCCGGTGACCATTTCTTCCAAGTTGAAATCGACTTCTAAGCAAAATAGTTAAATATAAATAACATTAAATAAGAACATGCAATTTCGCAAAAGGGTGTCTTCCATTTTTTCTGTGTGTTAGGTCGCGCTAACAACCAACTTTGGTCCACATTATTTATAAAATTTTCTATTAATATCAATCCCGATTTTTATAGAAATGAATCTGATTGAATCGATAACTTTTAGTTTATTTAATACAATAAAACTGGAAGACACCCTCCTAATGATTAGCTAAAACAAAAGATCAAGGATATACCGTTGGCCATAATCCTCGTACAGAACAGTCCGCCTGCGAACTTTGCACACAACCGGAATCATCGTTTCGTATGCAGCATGCTGTTTCGCGCTCCTGTCGACGCGTTTTTGATAACACTTCCATTATTTTAACATCGCGTCTCATACAGGCGGCAAACTTGGCCCCGAGATGCACGAGATCATTACCTCTAGGACCTATCCATACATTGCGTGGTTCCTGGTGCTGAACTGTTTGTAGACTCAAACTCGTAACGAGAACTTGTCCTGATTTCTGCTCGATACCGACTCCGATGGGTCCCAGTCCGTAGCAGATGAGTGATAATGTCAGTACTAATATTTGCACGGTGTTGATCCAGTACGTGAAAAATGGCCGATGATCGTTGCGGTCGTCCAGTTCATGAGCTCGAAGTAGCTTAACTTTTCGTGGCACCGGTCGCCTGGAATTGTCCAAAACACCGTCTAGCAGCTGAGAAGAAATTCGTGTACCGCGCAGTCCGATTCTATGCACTCCAATAGCGCCCATCACTATGCCGCCATACCCCATGTTCTGTTGTTCTTCGTTGAACGCAGATGTCCGCCAGCCATGAATTCGTTCTCCCATGTACATTTGCCGAGGATGCTCAAGCATTGCGTTACCGCTTGATGGTCGCATATTTGGGTTGCCACCAGCACTATTGTTTTGAACATTGCTACTGGGGCTGGTCGACAAGTCGTTGCATGGTGAATCGAAGAAGACTTCGTCTTCCTGAAAAGCGGCCAAGCCATCGTAGGTGTCTCCCAAGTTATCGTCGTTCGGAGCTGTCACGTGCAATGGTGCAAAGCTGCGCGACCACTGCTTTTGTCTTCGGGTTTGTCGTTTGTTCAGCGTTTGAATAGCGCACGATATACCTGAGAAGATCATATTTGGCACAGATGCTTTCTTCTCGATCGGAATCGGATTGTTTCTGTTGTTGTCGAACCGATTTGTTTGCGATTCATCCGTTGATTGTACTGGAAGAATGTCCGGACGATCGCCAGGTGGCAGCTGGGGATTTGGTCGACCAGCAGTCCCGTTTTCGTTTTCCACTTTTAGTGGTCCGAATCTCCTCATGGCAAGTCGTTTTTGTCGCTCGAACCATTTGATGCGCTCCTCTTCTTCACTTTGAGCATCAACACCAAAGAATCTGGCGATCTCCCGTCGGAAGTACTCTTTGAGCCGTTGTTTACGGGAGAAGCGCTGCTGCATTTGCTGTCGAATAGTAATAGTGCTACGTTGAGCACCAAGCAAATTACAAGCATTATTAATACTACGATTACTGTTGTTTGTCGCAGCGTTATGGTGATGATGGTTACTAACTCGGGTGATAGCTTGGGGTGGCTGCTGATGCTGCTGTTGCTGTTGCTGAAGTTGCTGATTCGGTGGCAATGACCTGCTCACGATTGACGAGTGAGAAGACTGTACGCCTGATGGCTGTGGTTGCTGTTGTTGCGATTTTTGCGATTGTACTGGCTCCTGCGAAGTACATTGCAGTTTGCTGCTCGGCTGCTTCTGTTGACCCTGCAGAATTGGTGGCGATGGTTGTAACATTTGAGATGGATTTATCGACGTTGGCGATGCAACTGAATTTATTTCAGAGCCGTTCGACTCAGACTGAGAGCTAGCAGCAGCTGGTGTTAGCGAATTTATCAAAATATTTTGTGACTGTGGTACTGGACTAATTGGTCCAGTTGTCTGTGTGGTTTGATGTACGCCGGTCGTACGACGAATTGTGTTGCAATGAAGACAAGTCCCACTTCCTGGTTCGGAAACAACATTTACCGGCGTAACGACTCTTCCGCCAGCAGATCCCAAGTACTCTATGCTGGGCGTATTTGTCCCATAGTCGTTGACCCCGCACGATGGTCTCGACTGCCTTACATTTGTTGGCACGATTACAGTCGCCGGAGATGACGCTACTTGCGGTGAAATCGATTGCAATGTCAGAACATTAGATCCAGCATTCTGTACAAGATTCGAGACGATTGTCGAAGGACATTTGAGCGGTCGAACACGAGGTGTGGTTGCATAATGATCGGCTGTGCCAGATCGATCGTGATGGGGTTTGATTTGTGACTGTCCACCTGCGGGCAAGGATGAGGGTGAAGATTGATCGGCAGAACAGCATTTCATCCGAAAACGATACGGAAGCGTGCTTGTGTTTTGATGCATACTCTGCTGAGTCTGCTGATAGGATAGGTGGGGACTATTGGCGATTGTATGATAGCCGCTGCTAGAGCTGGTGGATGATGACGACTGAGGTATGTCTGAATAGATTTCATTAGCCGGTGGCGGTGTCGGAACATATCGTTTAACGGGCGTATGAACTGTTGACGTTAGATACGCATAGCTATCGCTCGAAACAAGCGGTGTACTACTCGCTAGAAAATGTGTTGCTGTTACGAATCGATCGCATTTTGGCGATACGTCCCTAAAACGATCGGATATGCGAAATCTAGAACTGGGAGACATTGTGCGATGCATAGCATTTGAGTGTGAGTATTTATGCTGCGCGTTTGACAGCGTTTGAACTTGCTGGTCGGCAAAACTATTTTCACCCCCAATTGATGAGGGCGATGGTATGCTCATAATCAATCTGTCGCTGGTTGGGGCCGGTGATGGCGGTGGTAAGCAGCATGCCATCGTATCATCATATCGGTCCATTTGATGAATGGGCTGCCGTCCGCTGATTGGTTGCTGCTGCTGCTGCTGCTGCTGTTGTTGCTGCTGCTGCTGCTGTTGTTGTTGCTGCTGTTGCTGCTGTTGTTGCTGATAGCTATCAGACTGATGGCTTCCATATCGGCTAGGCGAGGCCATGTTTGCATAATTTCGACCGCTTCCATTTCCTGTGTTCGAGCTTCCCACATTTGCCGAACTTCTGGTTAGTGCAACAACATCAGTATTAGAGTGCTGATGCTGATGCGATTGCGGTGATGTTATAGATGCGACAGTCGAGTCGGCTACATGCTGCAGCTGATGTTGATAGGTTAGTGAGGATTTCCGTTTTCCGAGCGTATTTATATTTGCCGAAAGGGCGGAAAAATTCTGCTGATGGTGATGCTGCTGTTGCTGCTGCTGTTGTTGCTGTGAGTGCTGGAGCTGAACACTACTGTTAACTGACAGCGAACATGAAGAATTCGTCGATGATAATGGCAGTAGTTGATTATGGGATGTTTGTTGTGTCTGTTGTCCACCGGATGAGCTCAATGATGACTGACTGTGATGGTGATGATGCTGATAATATTTGTGGTGCTCAATGCCGCCATCCGAAGACATTTGGTTTTAGAATACGGCGTCTTCGCGATATTTGCTCGGTGCACTCCTCAAGCTTTAACTACTGCACTTTGTTATTTAGTTAATAATTCAATCATTAATGCATACCATCAGCAATTAATTATCCATAAAATGTTATAAACTAATCACAAATCACATGTGCATCCATGATTTTTTTACTAGTTTTTTTTTTAATAGAGTTTAATCTTTTTATGCACATAACAATTTCTCTTCTATTGATAATTTTTTTCTATATTTATTTATTATTTTCTAATGTTTTTTATTGCTTTTGAAATAAACTTAGTAATTCATGGCTTTTTTTTCTTCTACAGAACCTAAAATGATAAATAAAAATTTCGTTTTAATAATAATAGCACTTTCACTTGAACATTTAAAAATAACTTTCTTGACTTTTTTTCAGATACTTTAAATCACTTTTTAGTTTCGGTTTTAATAAATTTTTGTTTTTTTTGTGTGTGCTTTTTTGTAAAATAAAAATTTTTTAATTATAGGTTATTATAAATTGGATTAACCAAATTGGATTAACGTTTTATCTTTAATAGCTTGAATTTATTGAATTTACCTATGAACGGAAAAAAAACCTTTCTGGTCTAGATCTACTAATTTTCTCTAAATCGATCATCTAAACATAGTAAAAGTTTCAATCCCTTCGATAAAATTCTTAATAAGTGAAATTAACTTTGATGGATGAATTCAGAGCTTTTCCTTAGATGCTGCGATCACCGAAATTATCGAAAAGAGTATTCTTATTATTAATTTTCCCTTGTATACTATAACCAGAATAATTAGAAAAATTTAAAAAATTATTCAAAATAATTATTTGCGTTAAACAGAGCTTTTCTAATAAAAAGTCTATCAGAAAAATGATCTGGAAGGATTTTTTCATAATCGCTGCTCACTTTTATAAATATTAATATTATTATTAAAATCTAAAAATATAGTTTATTTGTAGGCAGAGCTGATTTTGTAAAATACTATCAGTAAAAATAGTAGAAGAAATATTATATATTCCTGTTCAAAATTCTTTTGTAGATTATGATCAGCGAAATTTTCTTAAATACCCAACTTAATGTCAGAAACTCTTTCGTAAAATGATGTCAGCAAGAATGTATGTAAAAATATTCATATTTAAAGTTTGTTAGTAGACAACAATAAACAAAATCCGTTTAAAAATATATTCGTTGTTAGAACTTTTTTGTAAAATGCTGTCAACATTCGAGCTCGAAATTCGTTGCTGAAATTTGATCAGCGACGTATTTTTAAAGATTTTGTTTGCTTTCATAAAATGCTGTCAGCAAAAATTTGTATAAAAATATTCCCGCTCAAATTTTTTTACAATATATGCTCAGCAAAATCTCCTCAGAGGATTTATTTGTTATCAGAAATTCTTTCGCAAAATGCTGTCAAATTCATTCGTGCTCCAAATTTATTAGTGAAATTTGATCAGCGAAATATTTTTAAAGAAGTTATTTGCTATCCGAAATGTTTTCATAAAATGCTGTCAGTTAAATTCTATATAAAAATATTCCTGCTCAAAATTCTTTTCAAAATATGATCGGCGAAATCTTCTTAAAGACTGAACTCATCATCATAAATTCTTTCATAAAATGCTGTCAGCAAAACTGTGTATAATTATATTCCTGCTCAAATTTGTTTACAAAATATGATGCTAAAAAATTTGTCAGTGGAATTTTATCAGCGAACTATTTTTAAAGAATTTTTTGCTATCTGAAATGTTTTCCTAAAATGCTGTCAGCAAAAATGTGTTTAAATATATTCCTGCTCAAAATTCTTTTCAAAACATAATCAGCTTAATCTTCTTAGAGACTTAACTCATTATCAGAAATTCTCTCGCAAAATGCTGTCAGCAAAAATAATTAGAAAAGGCATTCGTGCTACAAATTCCTTAGTAAAATTTGATCAGCGAAATATTTTTAAAGAATTTACTCGTTATCAGACATTTTTTCTTAAAATGCTGTCAGTAAAATTGTATATAAAAATATTCCTTCTCAAATTTCTTTAGGAAATATTATCAGCGAAATCTTCTTACAGACTTAACTCGTAATCATAAATTCTTTTGTAAAATGCTGTCAGCAACTATGTAAAGAGAAATATTTTCGTACTGAGCAAAAATTCTTTAGTAAAATAAATATCGAAAATATTTTAATAATTAGTTAGAAGAAATAGGAGATTTTTAATTTCAAATGAAGCAGCAGAAAGGAGATAAAAGAAGGTTCCGTTGGCATATAATTCATAAAGAAATCATTTTTTCTTATAGGTGGTATGGCATAAAACCTATGGGACTAGCGTCACTGAGAGCACTCCTAGACGTGCAGTAAATATTTCAATCTTGTCCAGGAACTATGCAACCCTATCGAGCGGAATAAGTGGCGTTCAGTTTTTGAAGTGAGTTACTAAAACTGGAACAGCAAAATTTGGAGCAAGGTTTGTGCCATCAAATTGTGTGTTTAAATTGGTAAATGCCGAAGTTTGACTTTCGAAATGCTACAACGAGCCTATGGGGAATATTCCCTATCAAAAGCATGCATTTTCGGTACGATAAGGCATTTCTGGATGACCGAGGCGCAGTGGAGGATGAATCTTGCTCAGGGAGGTCTTTAACATCAAAAACTGCAGAAAATGTCAGATCGTTGATTAAAGCTCCTTCAAAAGCTAATGGAAAATGGTTGTTCCCATCAGATTGAATACTGAAGACACTTGGATGCTATATTATGACAATGAACCCATTCACACGGCCATCTCCCAACCCCCTATTCATCCAATCTATGTAAGTCGGTGTGACTTGAAAGATTAGGGTAACCAATAAACTGAAGGCAATTCCAGCTAAATTCTTCCAGTACTACTATGAAAAGTGAAAACAACGCCTCCGCTATTATTTGCTCCCCAAGAAGCAACACCTACGCTAAAGAAAAATTATATTTTTGAGATTTTAATAAATACATAATTTTAATATTATGAATAAAAATTTCACTTGTTTTTAAAAACAAGCGGTTTAATTTGGAAAAAATGATTTTTGTATTAAATTTCCTTCGAATTTTCTAACTTTTGGAAAATTTAATTTCATTTAAGAAAATATTTTCAACAAATTTTCTATTTTATAAGTAAATAAGATTTTGTACGATGGGAGGTTTGTATAATAGTTTTGAATAGCGTGAAGAATTATAGAGAATAAGCATCTGTTTGTGGATACTCGTATATACCAGTGTAGTATGATAAGTCAGCGATAAATGAAACAGGAAAAAGACGCATGAAGCCAAATATGGAGAATACGGTGGGTGAAGGAGCAATTAAATTATGCAATTGCATTAGTTTTACTGTTGCAATTGCCGGTAAATTTTTAAATATATTGTCATGATGCAACAGAAATTTTTTCCAGTCAACTTATTTTATAATGCTGTAAAATATTCCCCTGTTATTGTTTTCTTTCGATATAGTTGATGAAGATTATACCATGTGCATCCCAAAATACAGCAGCCATATCTTTTCTTATTATACGTTCGCTACTAAAATTCCATTGTTTTGACTGAACTTTGACTTCTGGTATATAATGATGAATCCTGGTTTTATCAGGTGTTTGCAAACCTGTCACCCATCTCACCGATAGCTTTCTTATATGCAAAATTGCATGTAAGATGTTGCCTACACGTTCTTTTCAGATGATTCGACATGTTTTTTTAAAACGATATCGTGGTTTATATTAATCATTTCTTCGCTGGTAATCTAAATCAGATGTCTTCGATGGTTACTTGTGCCCGTAGGACCACAACGACATTCAGAAAACTACTTTTGAAACAGTCCATGCAATGATAAGGAGTCTTCTATATATTTTTCAACCATTTTTTTGGTATCAGATATTGATTTTCCTTAAGAAAAATAGTTTTTTTTTAATATACGAAATTCACTTTTTCCCATATCTGCTTTCTATGGCTATCAAAACGAAACTAGATAACAGATATTCACAAACGGATTGACGGTATTTTCTTTAAGAACGCTGAATAATACAAAAAATATTGTTTGACTGATATCAGTAATATCTCTTGCACTTATCATTGACTTATCATATTGTCTTTCTATGTATAACTATTTTAACAAATCTCCAAACCGGTAACAGTTCAGTTATCGATGGATGTTTTTAGGAAACTAAGTAGAAGATATAAATTTGGAAATACGAGAATAAAGTTTTTTATAACGAGACACATTCATATTACGAGCAAATGACATTTTAAAATCACGACGATTCAGATTGTTACGAACATAAAAGGAAGTATCGAAAATTTTATGATTAGGAAATTGGAAGGATTAGTAGAGCCCCTGACTTCTAGTCCTTGTGTCCGTACAAGTTTAAGTATGCAACTATATACTTTGCTATCTCTTGTTGAGATGTGTGCCCACAATAATCGCCAAAACGAGTCTGTCAATAACCAGCAAAATTTCCGAAGAAAATCTTTTTATATACCAGTAATATCTCTTGCACTTATCATTGACTTATCATATTGCCTTTCTATGTTTAACTATTTTAACAAATCTCCAAACCGGTAATAGTTCAGTTATCGATTGATGTTTTTAGGAAACGAAGTAGAAGATATAAATTTGGAAAGACGAGAATAAAGTTTTTTATAACGAGACACATTCATATTACAAGCAAATGACACTTTAAGATCACGACGATTCACATTGTTACAAACATAAAAGGAACTATCGAAAATTTTAGAAGTTATTTTTGATTGAAGATATTGAATTTAGGAATTGGAAGGATTAGTAGAACACCTCCGTTCCGTAAGTCCCTATAGGTTTAAGTTTGAAAGTATTTTGCTATATTTTGTTGAGATGTGTGCCCACAATAATCGCCAAAACGAGTCTGTCAATAACCAGCGGAATTTCCGAAGAAAATCTTTTTATATATCAGTAATATCTCTTGCACTTATCATTGACTTATCATATTGCTCTTCTATGTTTAACTATTTTAACAAATCTCCAAACCGGTAATAGTTCAGTTATCGATGGATGTTTTTAGGAAACGAAGTAGAAGATATAAATTTGGAAAGACGAGAATAAAGTTTTTCATAACGAGACACATTCATATTACAAGCAAATGACACTTTAAGATCACGACGATTCACATTGTTACAAACATAAAAGTAACTATCGAAAATTTTAGAAGTTATTTTTGATTGAAGATATTGAATTTAGCAATTGGAAGGATTAGTAGAACACCTCCGTTCCGTAAGTCCCTATAGGTTTAAGTTTGAAAGTATTTTGCTATATTTTGATGAGATGTGTGCCTACAATAATCTCCAAAATGAGTCTGTCAATAACCAGTAAAATTTCTGAAGAAAATCTTTTTATATATCAGTAATACTTGCACTTATCATTGACTTATCACATTGCCTTCGTATGATTTACTATTTTAACAAATCGCCAAACTGGCGATAGTTTAGTTATCGATGGATGTTTTTAGGAAACGAAGTAGAAGATATAAATTTGGAAAGACGAGAATAAAGTTTTTTATAACGAGACACATTCATATTACGAGCAAATGACACTTTAAGATCACGACGATTCACATTGTTACAAACATAAAAGGAACTATCGAAAATTTTAGTAGCTATTTTTGATTGAAGATATTGAATTTAGAAATTGGAAGGATTAGTAGAGCCCCCTGACTTCTAGTCCGTAAGTCCGTATAGGTTTAAGTATGAAAGTATTTTGCTATCTTTTATTGAAACGTGTTCCTACAATAATATTATTGTTTCAAGTTTTATTTTTGATTTCTGTCATCTTTTTAATTAATTTATTTCGTATTGACTTTATAATAAATAAAATTTATGTGCGCACAAATGGAATCAAAAAAATAATTTTTAATTTTATATTTTAAACAAAACTTCAAATACTAAAAGGGATAATGACTAAGTGGGAATTTGTCCTCGCACAAAATGTTCATTGTTTGGTAATTTTTCACTTTGAACATATTGATTTCTATTCAATAAATAAAAACTTTATTTTAACATATAGTTTTAGCGTTTTTTAAAAGTGATTTGTTTTTCCATTTCTTTAAAACACATCCTTTTTCCTATTATACAATAAATTTGACTTTTGTACAGGAAATTTTTTTTTTAACTTTTTTGTTTTAATTTTAATTTAAAAAAATAGGCAAAATTATTATTATAAACTTTTTGTTATTCTTTTTCTTTTGTTGTAAATATTTTTCTTTTTAAAAAATTTAAGAATAGAAAACAGATTTACATAGAAAGGAAATTGGGAAAAATTTATTTTTGTAGTTGTCGTTCTTTTTTGCATTTATTTTCGAATATTTTCGAATCGAAATTAATTTTAATACTCGTATTAATGCACTTATTGGAAAAAAATAAAGAACAAACTTTAGAACATATTATACACTATATATGATATTATTTCATTAGGCTTATCTCAACAAAGAGTATCCTTTTTACACTATATTCGAATGTGTTCATATTTTTGTTGTCTTCGTACAAAAGCCATTATTAAATCTTCCTTTAACTCGTAGTTAAATTTCTCGTTTACAGGATATAAAATAATAAAAAAATACACTTTATGCAATTTTTTTTTTAAATATAGGCCAGGAAAAATACACAGCCAGTCTATGGTAATATTTTCAAGGCTATTTATTATTTTGACACATTGCACAAAAGTCGTAATTTTTTTCTTCCAACCAACATACACTATCATATGATTATTCCTTTTATATACACATATATATTTATGATTATATTTAATGCATTCTATTTAATTTATGAAAATATAGATTATAGGAAGAAAAAATAATTTTTCACGTGAATTTAAAACACTTCACTTCAATTTAATCTAAACACCAATAATAATATGATTGTTATGAATAGTTTTATTACTATTGTATTATTTAATTTAAATTCTTATTGTCATTGTAGCTATTATTTTAGGATATGATATAAGAGAATAAGAAGAGAATAATAATAATAATAATTATTATAATAGCTGGAATATCTAATAAACACTATACAAAAATAGAATAAATCAAAACTGACACGAACATCACTTCACATTTCAGCGAAAACTTTCTCTTCTCTATATTTTCTTGCTCTGGCTTTCTTATTCTCTATTTATCCTTTTCTCTCTAATTTAGCAACGAATATTTATCCTTTTTCTCAGCACTGTATCTCTTTATCCCTTTTTATTATTATTATTTTTGTACACATGAGTATATGTTAAGCTACTTTCTGTAACACAGACTATCCATATAAATACATCCACGTAAACATATCTATCTCTTTCTTTTATATATACAAACATACATACATATGCATTATATATATATATTATATATAATTTATGCAATTACCCCTCCTTCCCCCTCTATAAATAGCACATACAAAATTTCCCATCTTCTTTTATTTGCTAAAAGCTTTAAAATAACTTTTAAATTCTCCAAAGGATCAAATTTCAACAAAAACTCTATATTAAATGTCCTTTTTCTTTTCTCTAATAAATATCCTTATTTGTTTTATTTTTTTTTTCAAAATATTTTTTTAAAACTTATTTTAACAAAAATTAAATTGTGTAAGTATTTTTTAAAAAAGAAAATAACTATTTTAAATTTACTATCAGTTATAAATTATCCTTTGCAGGATTTAATATTTATGAAAATGAAAATAGACAAATTTTCAAGTAACATATTTTCCACAATTCCAAATAGATGCGTTTTGTGGGATTTTAAAAATTTACGTTCTATATTTTTACAAAAGTTTTTCTCTCTCAATATTTTAAGGCAATTGTTTTTTTAAATATTGTAATTTAAAACTTCTTTTCTATGTTCAAGGATCTCTTCTTCTGTTGAGAATATATTTTTATTTTATTTTATTAAATTTCTGTTTTAAGTTGTAAAATATTTTTCTTTGCACATTTTCTATGTTTGATTTGAGACCCAGTTTTTCTGCCATAAATAAATTTATTTTTTTCGATTTGTTTATAATATTATTGATATTTTTAAATTTTTTCATATTGTATTTTCTAAATTTTTTCGATGCTTTCAAACGTTTTTCTATGTTTTATATTTTGCCTATATTTTCAGATATATATTTCTTCGAAGATTCTTTTCTGATCGATTAAAAGCTTTTTTTTCGATGTTTTACAAACATTTTTTTTCTATGTTTCTAAAATGTCTGTTTTAAAAAAGGTTTTTTATTTGTGTGTGCATTCAAAATATTTATTTTTCTATATTGAAATATTGTTTTTTTTTTTAAAAGGTTGTGCCTATAGTCTAGGGTAAATATTTATTCGATGTTTTTAGATAGTTTTTCTCTATAGAAAATATTTTCTCTTTAAATGTTTGTTGTCTACACGTATAGTTTGGGGATATATTTTTTTTGTTTTCCAATTTTTTAATTATGATAAGTTTGTGTAGAATTTTTTGATACTAGAATTTTTCTTCTTATTCAAAAGTATTTTTTTTTTTTACATACAACATTTTCGATGTTTCCAAATAGGGTTCGGTATTTTTTGTTATTGTTATAACATAAATACTTGTAATCTTGTTCCAATGTTTTAAGCCTTTTTTTCTATGTCTCGAATTGGTTCAATTTTTTTTGTTTAATTTTATATTTTCTATATTCTAATGTGGGTTTTTATGATGATGTGGGTTCAAATTTTTAGACCTTTTATTATATTTTTCTTCTGAAGTTTTTTTTATTATATTTTTTTCTAAAGATCTTTTATTTTTCTTATTCAAAAGTTTTCTTTTTCAAAATTTTAAATCCCTTTTTTATATTCAAAGAGTTTTTTCGATGTTTTTGTATGGTCTCCATTTTTTGTGACTTTTCTGTATACTAGGACTTATATAAATATTTATTCTATGTTTTCCAAAGTTTTCTATTTCAAAATTTTAAATCCCTTTTTTAAATTCGAAGACTTTATTTACAAAATATATAATGTCCTATATTTTCAGATCCTTTTTTCGAAGTTTTGAAGCCTTATTTCAATGTTTTCCGTTTTTTATTTATTTAAATAATTTTTTCTGTCTATATTTTCAGATGCTTTTTCTCTTTATTTAAAAACTATTTCCTATATTTGAGAAATTTTTTGTTCAAAGTTTTTATAATTAAAAATTAATTTTTGTTTTTTTTAAAAATATTTTTCTGTATTTTCAGAACGTATTTTTCTTTAGTTAAAAACTATTTATTTCCTATACTTGGGAATTATGTTTTTTAAGACTTGTTTTTCTATGTTTTGAATTTTTTCTAATTTAAAAATTTTCTGGTCTATATTTGTCAGATTTTGCTTTTATTTTATTTTTGTTTTTATATGGAATCTTTTTCAAAAGTGTTATTTTAAAAGCATTCTTCTATATTGTAATTAATTTTTTTCTGCCTTTTAAATTTCTTTTCCTTTTTCAATATTGCAAAACAGTTATTTTCTCGATTCTTTTTTTAAAAATTTAAAAACACTTTTTCTCGATATTTTCTAAAAATTTTCTTCTTCATTAAGATCTATTTTTCATATTCAGAAAAAAATTTCTTTTCTATAATTTCTATATTTGAAAATATTTGTTTTTTTTTTTTAAATATTTTATACCAATAAAAGTTTGCCGTTTTTTCTTTAGCCCATTTTAAAGCTTTACTTCGAGAAATTCTTTCTATTTTATGTGTACAATTCCGAAAGCTTAAAACAACTCATAAATATATAATACTAAAAAATAAAAGGATATTTACAAAGGGATTTTTTTCTTTTTTTCATAAAAGTATTTAGGCAGGTTTTGAATTTACATATGCATGTGGAAAAAAAAATAATATTAATAACTAGAACAAGAAGAAAAATTGGCAATTTCGAACATGAGAACATATGTGCATAGATTGGTGGTATTTGTTTTTGTATGGATATATTACTCGTATAAATGGCATTTAGATGGCAAATCCCTTTTTGATATAGGATACATTTGTTCGTAATGCCTACGTATAGACTCATCTATGTATAGAATCGTCTCTGTGGATAAGATACGAGAATGAATTAAAATGGCCAGAAGAAAGAGCCTATGACGAGTTGGGAATTCAAATATTTATGAGTATGCTCATATATCAACAAACACACATGCATTCATATTTAAGGATATTTCAGTATCGAATCCATGTGTAAAGGGTGTTTAGATTGTGTTGGAAGTTATTCATTAACTCGATACTATGTAAATGCGTTAACGAAAGCTACATCCACTATCATAGAGGTCGTCTGCCTGCCTGTACAATCTAGAACCGATTTGCACAGGTATTTAAATCATTGTGCATACACCTTGGATTGAAATTTATGTATTTATTCATGCACACACACACATAAACAAACAGCAATTATAATGTCAATCAAGTCGATAGTAGAGAAATTCAAATAAAAGTGAATCCAGTAAAATATTTAAAGTGTTCACAAACATGTACGCATAAATTTTTGGCACTTTCGAAATCACAAAATTTTCGTATGTCAATTGTTTCTCTGTACACTCACACACACACACACACATGCGCACGTGCATACCTATATTCCGTTACGAATGCAAAAATTGAGAATTTCTTATAATAATCTAGAGCACATATCCGAAACCAACCCCAGCCCCCCCCACCTTTTAACCATACATGTGCTGCTGGCATCCATATACCGTGTATACACACACACACATGCATACATTATTTTGGCCAGAGTAAAAATATTGTTGCAAAAAAAAAAAAAAAACCAAAAACCAAATACCAAAACCAACAACATTTGAGAAAAAAAAACAACAACAAAATAACAAAGAATAATAAAGAAAGAAAAAAAAGCTACCATTTTTAATGCGCGTAGGCATCGCGATGTTGGTATGAACTTGTTCGGGCTTGTATGTACTCGTATGCATGCATTTGGGGGCTTTCATTAATGTTAAAACAAAGTAAAAAAAGAAATGAATTTCTTGTTTGCAAAAAAAAAAATTAAAAAAAATTCAATAAAAATCTTCAAATAATTCTTGAATAGCAAAAAAAAAAAAATTAGTTTTTTTAAATTCTCCAAAAAAAACGTCAAAAGCTTTTTCTCTCTTCTTTTTTCTGTATGTGTGTGTGTGTGTGTGTGTTATTGTGTGCAGTATGTAATTTTAGTAAATTCCTTTTTATTCCTTATTTTTGTTGTTATTTTTTCTTTTAAAATAATGAAATTTTTAATTTTGTACAATATGTACCAGTGGTGTTGGGGAGGGGGGGGGGGGGGGCGGAAGGATGTGTGATCCTACATTCATTTTTATGTTTGTTTCATCAGTGTGTGTGTGTGTGTGTGTGCTTACTCTTTGTGTAATTATACACTTTTGAGCTTGAAATAGTATACATCGTTTAATGAGTGAAAAGAGCTGGAAAGAGAAAACTGTGTGTGGGGTGAATGGTGGTAGGGTAGGTAGGACGATTAGATTCACCATGTGGAAAATTCAACTGAATAATCCTAAAAAGAATAGAAATGGCGAAGGGGAGGTGGGTTCGTCGTGGATGGTTCGACTTTGGAAAAATAACAGATTTTCCCCTTTTTCGAATTTATTTTATATTTTGTATTTTTCAATTTGCATAAGAAACGAAAAATATGCACGCATTGGAAAAACACTTAATTTTGTTTTTATTTATGTAATTCGTGTCATATTAGTTTTGGTCAATTTCATATATAAGTTGATAAGTTTTTAGTTTTTTTTTTGGTAATTAATTATTTATTATCTTTTATATATTGTATAAAAAGGTACATTATTTTTTATTATTAATTTTGTTTTTAATTATATTTTATTGGATTGTTATTAATAGGGAAAAATTAACAAAGGACAAAAAAAATTTGAAATATTTCTTCCTTTAACTATTTATAACGTATAAAAATATATATAAAAAAATACAAACGACATGTCATAATATCAATTAATTAAAGACGTATAAGAAAAAAATACTTTTATTAAAGAAAATTACATAAGAAAATAAAAAAGTACATTTTTTTTTTATTGTAAAAATAAAAACAATAAAAAGAAATAAATAAAAATTTAAAATTAAAAACAATAATAATAAAAAGAATAAGAAGAATAAGAAAAATTATCGTTGAGAAATTACGTGTACATTTTGACGATAATATTAATAGTCCTTGTAAATTAGTTACAAGGACTATTAATATTTTTTTTTTTCATTTTTTAAATCTAAATTTGCATATAATATAAATATAGAATTTCTATTTTGACATTACGCCTTTAGATTGAAAGAAAATAAAATCCTTTTCCTATTTTCATTAATAAAATTATTACATTTATTTAATTTAATTTTGAAGTAAAAATGTCATCTTTCTATAAATGTTATTCTCTTATAAACACATTCATTTATATGGTAATTCATATTATTAAAGGATAATTTAGAGTGTAAAATCTTTCTCAATAATTTTATTATTTTAAATGATATCAAATTTTCAACAAGAATGACAACAAATTAAAATTAAAAAAATCAATTTATATTTACTGCAAATTTTAATGAAATGCAATTTAAAAGAAAACAACAACAACAACAACAAATTATTGTAAATAAAAAGGACAATTTAAAGGTAAACCTACAAAAATATATTAAAAAAAACGACAAATAAAATATTAAATCGTTTTTTTTTTAAAAGAAAAATAAAAAACTCGAAAAGAGAAATTATTATTGAAATCCTAAAAGAAAAAAAAGTACCTGTTACATTAAACATGGAAAATTTAATATAAAACTCAAAAAAGGAAGAATTTTTAAAAACATTTTCAAAGAAAATTTTTATTGGCAAAAATAATAATTTAAAAAGAAAATAAAAATGATTGTTTTTTAAAATATAGGACATTTTTGAAGAAAAAAAAACCAATTAATTAAAAAAAGGGAAATTTGTGATAAAAAATTACTAAAAAATAAGGGAAATTTGTGACAAAAATTTTAACATTTTACAAAGAAACTTTTAACAAAAAGCTATTTGTGGTAACAGGTTAGGAAAAAGGACTTTTTGATAAAAATAATAATTTAAAGAGAAAATAAAAATTATTGTTTTTTTACACATTTAAAGTAAACAAAAATATAGGAAATTTTTGAAGAAAAAAAAACAATTAATTTGAAAAAGGGAAATTTGTAATAACAAATTATTAAAAAAAAGGAAATTTGTGAGAACATTTTTTTCATTTTACAAAGAAACTTTTAACAAAAAGCTATTTATGTTAACGGTTTGAGAAAAAGGACTTTTTGATAAATAGTTAAAAAAAGTGAATTTAAAATTATTCAAAACTTAAAAAAACGAAAGAAAAAAAGCGAAATTTAATGAAAATTTTTTTGAAAAATTCGGAAAATTTTAAAAATTAGCCTCAAAAAATAATTAAAGTGAATTTTGACAAAAAAAAAAAAAAAATTGTAAATAATAATTATGAAAATCAATATAAAAAATAAAGAATATTTTCAAAGAAAATTTTAATTATCAAAAATAATAATTTAAAAAGAAAATAAAAATTATTGTTTTTTAACACATTTAAAATAAACAAAAATATAGGAAATTTTTGAAGAAAAAAAAAACAATTAATTTAAAAAAGGGAAATTTGTAATAAAAAATTATTAAAAAAAAGGGAAATTTGTGAGAAAACATTTAAAATTTTACAAAAAAACTTTTAACAAAAAGCTATTTATGTTAACGGTTTAGGAAAAAGGACTTTTTGATAAATAGTTAAAAAAAGTGAATTTAATATTATTCAAAACTTAAAGAAACGAAAGAAAAAAACCAAATTTAATGAAACTTTTTTAAAAAATTCGGAAAATTTTAAAAATTAGTTTTAATCTAAAAATAATTGAAGGCAATTTTGACAAAAAAATAAACAAAATTATAAATAAAAATTGTGAAAGATAACGTATTCGAAAATTATTATTTATTTTTTAAGCCGATTTCTGTTAAATTTTCCCATATTTTTTTTAAAATTTCAAAATTTATTATAGAACAATTTATTTAGTTTATTAATTTTTCATAGAATTAAAAATTTATTTTGTTTCTGTTTTTGAATTGGAATCTTTTTAAAAATTAAATTTTTTGTGTTTTTTCTTCTTTTTCCTTTAATAGTGTTCAAGGAGATTCTCTCCGCATTATTTATTAATTGGAAAAGGAAAAAACCCCAATTAAATATGATTTAAATTTATAGAAAAAAAGGACATGCCTAAAAAAGAATTACGAATTTTATGCATAAATAAATAGTACACGTATATAAAATTATCGTAATTAAAATTATTACCATTAAAATATTATTTTAATTTGAGCTTTTTTAATTAATGGGATAGTAGGATTGGGTGTGTAAATGTCTAAATTGTAATTTTTTGCACTTTTATTGTATATGGAAAATATATTATCATTAAGCAAAATTATTAATAATTCGAGAAAAAAAATATGAGATAATAGTTTATTATGCACTCATATACAATAAATGTTTGTTAATTTTTTTAATTTAATAAATTCATTGAAAATATCAACAAAATTTATGAATAATTATTTTTACGAAGTTAAGTTATTAAATACATTTTAATATATTTTGATTTTCTACATAAATATAAGTTCTACGTAAAAAATGAAATTATATCAAAATATATTAGCAAAAAAAAAAAAATTAAGAAAAAAAAACCATTTTAAGTATCTTCAAGAACTCGGAACCTTTTTTAAAATAATAATGAAAGTAAACGAATAGAAAACGAAATTATGACAAATCTCTGGCAAATTTTGCAATAACAATAAAAAAACCCCCTCTTAAAAAAAATCTGGTATAAATACGCATTTTGTATAAACAAAATAAAAGTAAAATAAAATTTTGAAAAAGAAAAAAAAAAACAAAACAAATTTTTTTTAAAAGAAAATAATTCCAAATATACAAAATGGCAGAATAACAAAACAAAACACACCCCAACTAAATACATACGTACTGCCATCTATGTGCTCGTTTATAGAAAGATTGACAGTCGAAAAAAAATACTAAAGCGGAAAGAGAAGCAATGACACTGTAATAGAAAGCGGGAACGTTAAATATATTTTTTTTTTTTTAATAATTTTTTATTGTTTTTTTTTTATTAATCATTTTTAATATTTTACAAAATATATTTTTTTAATTGAAAATAAGCAAAAAAAAAAATGAAAAAATAATAATAATAAAATTTCCATTTATGAAGGAAGAAATCATGGAATAAAGAGAACAGCAGCAACAGAGAAAGTAGCAGAGAGAAGAAAAAAAAACAAAAGTATTTTATTGCACACCCATACATAGAGTATTAGCAGACAGGATATTTTATGTATATACACTAAAGTTACCCACAAGTTTTTGCTCCACTATCATTGTACATCCCTTTTATTTTGTTTGTTTGCTCACCACCAACCCCCTTGCCTCAACCTATTAATACGACTGCAAAGTTACGTATACATGTATACGTGTGTGACCATACACACACACACATCCATAGCCCGATTGTTGCACAAACACACATTTATATAGATAAGTAGATAGATATATGCGCGTAAAGATGGCCATTCGCATCTGTGCCTACACGTTATATTGTAGGAAATCTATTACGCCAACTAAATGTACACGCATTTGTGTGTGTGTGTGTGTTTATGCGAATGTATCCATCCATAAATAGAAATGTATGCGCATATGCTTATATGGGGAGCACATTTTCTACACATCAATTCTCATCCGTTTGATGCCTTGTAAAATTTCCTTTCTTTGCAAATAATACTCGTATTTATACACTCGCGTTATATTAGTATGTAAATTCAGGCATACCACCCAATCCATGTGCACACACATATGTTATTTTATACGAAATTAATATAGTTTATGCGGGATCGTTTATCCTTTTTTTTTGTTTTTTTTTTTTGTTTTGAAAAAAGAATTCTCATTCCTCTTTACAAATTCACATTTATACCAACAACGATCGATCATCTACACAATATAAGGAAATAATAATATTCACATCCAAAATTTATTTATTATGTATTCAGGGATGTGTAAATATTCGATTTTAATTTATCCTTTTTACAAAATAAACTTTAACATTAAACCGTTAATATATTCGAACAAAAAAAAGTCCCTGCAAAAAAGAAAAAACTAAATAAATAATAAAAATTATGTTACGAGTAGTAAGTGAAGTTGGTTAACGTTATTTTTTTTAAACATTTTTTTTGTTGCACACATACACATACAGGATGACGGTTAAAAAAGTAATGGTGGTTGCGTTTAGGCCAAAAAAAAAAAAATTAAAATAAATAAATATAAAAAAAAACTTGGGTATTTTTAAAAATTTTTTTTGCTACCCTGAATATTGGGGAGTAAAAAGGATGTATTTTTGGGGATGGGGTGGGGGAGGTTTGAGTTGAGTTTGAATGTTATGAAGAAGGGTTCATTTTAACTAGAATTATTTCTTTATTGCTGCCTATTTATGGTATATACACAAATCTTCATAAACGAGGAGTCTCTTCATGTTTGTATATTGAAGGATATATATTATCCTTTACACGAGCAAATTTATCGATAATAAACTGTATATGAAATACACATACTAGCAAACATCTATATACAACATGTTTATTCTATCATATACATTTCCATTTGCGGATGAGTGAGTATTTGGGCGAACGTGTATATATAAAAATGTATTTGCAAAATAGCACAAACACACACACACACACACAGACACAAACAAATACTAAAAACATATCAATTTTCCTTGATATTATTCGATTTGATTAGAACTGGAATTAAATAAATAAATTCACCACCAACAAAAAAAAAAAACAAAAAAAACCTAAAAACTAAAACTAATTTTCTTTATTGCTCATGTCATTATTCGTTTTTAATTATTTTCATTAATATTCCTCTTATTTTACCATCTGCCCGAAGGATAACAATAATTATTCCATTTTGTATTGATATTTGTTTTGCTTCACATTTTAAGGACTTTGTTTTTATTAATTTTTCTTTTCTTCCCGAAACAATTACACTCACAATATTTAAAACACTAAAAATTATTTTTTTTTCCGCCTATGCTTCTTCTTCTTAAATTTTCATAATCTTGCCAAAGAGAGTTTGAGAAGAGTGAGAGAGTGGTGGGGTGGGGGGTGAAAGAGGGTCAGAGATAAAGAAAGAAAAAACAAGAAAGAGAGCATTTATCCTTTAGATTAATTTTATTATAATATTATTATAATAAATATGGCATGATTTTGACAATTTCCATTATTATTATTAGTATTTAATATGGATGATAGTAGAATTTGCCCATATTCTAAACTCTTATATATATTTTTTTCTCTTTCTCTTCCTGTCTCTCACTCACTCTCTCTCTCCCTCTCTCTCTACTCCTCTTTCTTTCTCATCGATTTCTTCTTTCACTTACATTGATTGTAATAATTTTTTTCTTCTTTATTTAATCAAAAATACTGAATCACACAATTTTTCCTTTTTTTTTTAAATTTCGTTTTTATTTTATTACATTTGATTTTATTATAAATAACATTGATATTATTATTATTATTATTATTAGTCGTTTTTTTTTTCGCCTTCTTTTTAATAAGGAAAAGTACGAAAAACAAATTTTTAAAGACAAAAATCGAATCAAATGTCAAATAAATATTCGCACGTTCAAATAAATGAAGTTATAGAATGAATATGAAAATATTTTCGATTGTATTTATTTTTTTTTGTAGCTACACGAACTTATTATCCGTAAGAAAATTATTAATAAAAGACATTTAGCGGACGTTCGCGAGCTTTACGACAAATGTCATAGAATATGGCGAAAAGCTCAGCAGTTATTTTGGCTAACAATGGCGCGGACATTGTCGGGCCTGCGCATTATAATCAATCTGTCCTTGGGAGAATAGGAACCATTTTTTTCCATTCCCCCTTTTAATTTATTATTGGATATTATTTTGAATATTACTATTATTATTACAAGTCATTGTTACAATATTATTTTCGGTTTTATTATCGATAAACAGAAGGACAAGAAAAAATGTGCACATACACAATCAAATCCTATTTGTCCATGGATCGACGGATGGATTGGTATGGTGGTGTACACAATGTATTATGGGGTATGCCAGAGTTCAGGGATGATCAATCATTTTTGAATAGTCAAAAAGTACTGAAGAATTCTTATTTATTTAGAAAATGTTTCGATACAAAATTATCTGAAAACCCTGAAATATGCTAAAAATCCTTAACTCTCATTATTTTCTCCTCTTTTCATGCTCGCAATCTTTCTCTTTCACTCGATGGGTGGGCTACAAAATGATTTCGAAATATTTGGTTGGTAACAATGAGGCGGTATTTTTCGAAAAAAAAAACGTAGAATTTTTATAAATAAAATTAATGATTTCCAAATTAATAAAACTATATTATTTGACAACGTAAAGATAATTTCACGAAAATAATCAGAATTTTTTTTGTAGAAAATTAATATAAATATTTTAAAAATCCTACCTCCCCCCCCCCCTTTTCCAACATTTCTTCTTGTTTCCAAAAGAAATAAATAAATAAAACTTAAATTTTAATTAAATTTCATTTCTGTAAAAATATAAAAGAGCAGAAAAATTATATAAAAAAATTTTTATTAAAAAACAGAAACATTTTTAATAAAAATTGGTATTTTATTTTTAACAAAAATTTTTCAATATATATTTTTGTTTAAAGTATTTTTAAAAATTAGGTTTTTTTACTATTTTGATTATTTTCCATAATTTATGAACTCTTTTTTTCTTCTCAAAAGTGTTTGGGGTAAAAAAAAGAAAATGATCCAATATTCTCTAAATTTTTTTAAATTGTAAATTTATTTTATTTAAATTCTTCAAAAGTTTGAAGTTTGCCTTGATTTTTTTAAGATACCAGGTGTTTAAGATTAAATCCGCTGTTTGGTCATAGATGGCGTGAGTGAGAGTATTAAGCTACCATGGGCACGCCATAGTTTTTTTTATGAGTTTGACATCTGTCAACATTAATCGGTGCACATTGTCAGCAATTTCGTACAACATACATTTTTCCTTTCGTAATCATGTCTAGTTTTGTGCCAGAAAAAGAGCATATGCGGGAAGCTCAGCTTTTCTGCTTCAATTTAAAGAAATCGGCTACTGAATCACATCGAATGCTTATGGAGGCCTATGGTGACAGTGCTTTATCAGAAACAACGTGCCGAGATTGGTTTCGTCGGTTCAAAGACGGCAATTTTGACTTGTGGGACAAGAAGCGTGAAAATCGGCCTAGGAAAGATGACGACCATCAATTGCAGGCTCTTTTGGACGAAGACGATACCCAATCGCAAAAAATGCTCGCGGAGCAATTGGGTGTTACTCAACCAGCCATTTTCATGTGTCTGCGTGCTATGGAGAAGATAGAAAAGATCGGAAAATGGGTGCCGCATGAATTGAACGATAGGAGCGACGCCAAAACACATGCGAAATCTTGCTCGCCAGACAAAAAGAAAGTCGTTCCTGCAGTGGATTGTGACAGGCGATGAAAAGTGGATATATTTAAGAATCCTAAACGAAAGAAATCGTCGGTTGATCCCGGCTAACCATCAACATGTTCCCCAAGACCAAATCGCTTCGGACGGAAGACGATCCTGCGCGTTTGATGGGATCAGCAGGGTATCGTCTACTATGAGATGTTCAAACCTTGTGAACCAACAACTAATCAAATTGCACCGTGCTCTGCGTGAAAAAAGGACGGACTATCAACAAAGACATGACAAGTTGATTTTCCTCCACGACAACGCACCATCGCACATGTCAAAAATGGTCCGAAACTACTTGGAGACACTCAACTGGGAGATGCTACCCCACCCCACTTATTCACCAGATCTGGCCCCTTCCGACTACCACCTGTTTTCGTCGGTGGGCCACGCGCTCGCTGAGCAGCACTTCGATTCTTACGAAGACGTCTGAAAATGGCTTGATGAGTGGTTTGCCCCGAAAGAGAAGGAATTTTTTTAGCGTGGTATCCAGAAATTGCCGGAGAGATGGGAAAAATGTGTAGCTAGCGAGAGCAAGTACTTTGAATAAATTTGTTTTTGCGTTCTATTAAAAAAACAGGTGTTTTTTTACTAAAAAACAGCGGATTTAAGCTTATATACCTGGTAAGTTTTCTGTGGTTGGTGATTTTTAAACGATCTAAAGTTTGAAGTTTGTCTGGATAAAAATAATCTTTTAATATAGCCGAAGAAGAGAAAAATCAATTGCGTCAAATCGAACGATCTTGGAGACCAATTGACATTATCAAATGTGGAACTTTTCGAGCAATAAAGCGAAATTTTGGTGTGATTGTTGAAACCGGAACGGTCCAAATGAAAATATTCTTTTTCAAACTAAAAACAGCCATAACACTCGGAGTTAACGGTAAAAGACCAAAAAAATACTTTTTTTTTTCAAAGAAATACCAACCAATGACAACTTCAGATCAAAATTTAAATCAGACAGTCACTATTCATAGATATAATGGCTTCTTTACAGTTACTTGTGGATATTTAAAGCCTTATATATGATAAAGTTTTTTTTTTTTTAAATATTTTAACACATAATTTTTAAATTCAACAATCCATTATGTAAAATGTTTTTTTGTTATAAAAAATTATTTAAATTATAAGAAAAGCCAAATTTTTTAGATTTTATAAAAATTAACAATGTTTGTTTTGGAATTTTGAAACAACAATAAGAAAAAATTTAAAAATATAAAATGGATTCTTCTATAATATCTCTTAATATGAGCTGTGTTTTTATTAAGGTATAATTTATTTAAAAAAATAATTTTCCTTTGAATTTTAATATACAAATCGAAACTGTTCCAACTTTTATTGAATGTGTGCTTGCTTGTATAAGGATCATCATTAGTAAAATAATTTAATAAGCGGACATCCGGTCTAGACCTCTGACAAAAGCCAAATTGCCCAGATTTGCACAAAATCATCCAAATTTATTTAAATTAAAAACTTTTGATGTTCTGACATAAATTTCCTGTTATTACTTTTTATTTCTTGTGCTTTATTTTGTATTTTTCTTATGAGTTTTATCAGTTTTTTTTTGTTTTAAAAATGTCTTAAAGATTGTATACAAATTTTCTGAAAATATTGTTCATAATAGAATTTTGGTTAACATTCAAGTTTATTTAATGAACCATATTTTTTTGTATTTATTTTATTAATGATAATCTGCTTTTTGCAATTGCAATAATGTTCCAATTGCTGTATGAAAAACTTGCAATGCCATTTCGTAATTGATTATTATCGTGATGACATTATTAATTTCTTAATTACGAGTATCAAATGCAGAGTATAAATTGAAATTGGTTAAAGTTCAATTTCAGTTTCGATATTAATTAAAATTTGTCAGAGTTATTTGGTAAAAAAACCAAGAAAACAAGTTGTTCTGGTATTTTAATGTTCACCCTGCATATTTTTATATTTAATTAGGGAAAACCCCAAATTTAATTATATTTATTTAAAAGTAAAACTATTAAAACAGTAAAAATATACACGGCATTTGTGCGATTGAAATTGAAAACTCACCACCATAACCTGACAAATGCAGAAATGAACATTTAGTTATGTTTTGGTAAAAATTGAATTTTTATTTTTAAAAAAAATATTATAAATTTATTTTGAAATTATTGCATATAAATTTCTAAAAATAACTGCAAAGGTATTTTGTAAAAATTAAAATGAAATTTGTTTTATTTTTAATAAATTAACACCGAACTGACGTGTTTCCGTTCGAAAATTGTTCAGAAAGTGTTGCATATATTTGGGCGCGAACTTTAATCTTGCGCATTTGACAGAGAACATAAATGGTGGATGACGCGACGACAATTTGTAAAAGAAGGAAGTCGTGGAGGACACAATTTTACGCTAAAATAAACTATAAAAAACTATACAATATTTTGATAAATTTTTGTTGTTGATTAATTTAAGAGCAGATTTTGTACAAACAGGTACTTACGTAGCGGACTACCAAAACACAAAATATTGATTTGTTTTTCGAAATTCAGCCACGCTGAAAAGGGGATAGTTTTGAAAAAGGATAATTTTTAAAAATAAATATAACAAAAAAAACAAAACTGTTTTTATAAAAACAAAATAACTGCACTAAAAGTGGGATTTTGTCTAGCAAAAAGAAATGGAGAAAAAATACCGTTTTTTTTAAAACTTAATTTTTTTTAAATTATTCTTTGCGAAAAATACCCTTTTTTTTTTTAAAAAATGGAATTATAATGTGTTTATTTACTAAAATAAATTATGAAAAATGGGTATTTTGTAAAATGTAAAATGTAAAAATGGGATTTTTTTCATAAATAACCAAATAACCAAAGGAAATTTTTGAGAGACAAAAGAGAATATATTTTATAAGATGGATGAAAATCCGTAAAAGAGGATATTTTCTAAAATTAGTAATTACAAGGAGGAATTTTGGTCAGTAGAGAATATTTGACAAAAATAAAATAAATATCAAATAAAAAGGATATTTTTGTAAACTAAAATAAATCCCTAAAAAAGGGATATTTTATTGTATAAAAAACAAGGAACTGAAATAATTAAAAAAAAACAAGAAGATGATATTTTGCAAGACGAAAGATAAAAATATGTTATTTGATTAAAAAAAATTACTTTCAACTTTCAAGTAATAAATTTCGAAAAATACTATTAAAAAAAGGAGAATATTTTCAAGGAAAATTAATCTCAAAAAAAGGGATATTTCATGATGCGTTACTGATTTTTATGGATTTTTTTTGGAGCAGAATATGATTAAATAAAAATCTGTGCTGAAAACAAAAAAAAGGAAAAATTTTGTAAATAATATTTGAGAAGGGAAATTTTAGATAGTAGAAATAACAAGAGGGGGACATTTTTATAAAGAAGTAAATTCTGGATGGAAAATGTTTTTAATAGATTTTTTCATTGGTTCTTATATATTTTAGGGATAGAACGGCGCAAATAATAGACATTTTTCCTACATTTTAACTTAAGTGAACAAAAACACACTCAAGAACATAAAAAACGGGAATTTTTTCTATTTCAAATTTATGAAAAAAATTCACACAAGAGGAAATATTTTTGTTTTGTTTTTAATAAAAAAAAATTCAAAATAAAATGAAAACTTTAAAATTTTTTTGAAAAGATAATTTGCGAAGGGAAATTTTAGATATTACGAATAACAAAGAGGGAAATTTTTGTAAAAAATTGAATTTTAGATTGAAAATATTTTTATAAATTCTTTTATTGGTTCTTAGATGTTTTAGGGGCAGAACGGATAAAATTTTTTCCCACATTATCACTTAAGGGGAGAAGAATACATAATAGACCAAAAAATAGAGGGACTTTTTTTCTATTCAAATTCCGATGGGAAAAAATACACACAAGAAGAAATATTTTTTTGTTTTTTTTTTTTATAAAAAAAGAAAAACTCAAAATAAAATGGCAACTTTAAAAAAATCTGGAAGGAAATATGTGAGAAGGGAAATTTTAGATATTACGAATAAAAAGAAGGAAATATTTTTATACCTTCTTTTATTGGTTGTTATATGTTTTATGGGCAAAACGTATGAAATTTTTTCCAAAATTATATCTTAAGGGGTGAAAAATTTACAAAAGAACAAATAATAAAGGAAATTTTTTCCTTTTCAAATTTCGATGGGAAAAAATGCACACACAAAGAAATATTTTTGGTTTGGTTTTTTTTTTTTAAAAAAGAAGAAAAATTTGGTACTTTAAAATTAAAATATAACAAGAAAATGATTGTTTTCTATTTAAAAAAAAAATCATAACTTTTGCCAGTTATTTTAATTATTGAATTAATATCCATTTTATTACAGAAGATTATACCCAACCGTTATTTTTGGTAATTTTAGAATAGTTTTCATTTTTATAGCATTGCTAAAGTTTTTTGGTAATAAAAAAAAATTCCGTAATAAAAAATCTTTTTTTTTTATTACTTATATTTAATTAAAGAAAACTTATTCGAACAAATCCAAAAAAAAAATGTCCACTTGTTGGGCTTTTTCAAAATTGTTTGCTTAAATGTCAATCAAAACGCAAGTTTTTTCTTTTAAATTAAATATTTTTGTTACTTTTAATTTTAGTATTTTTATTTAATCAAAGGTAGTCGAAGTCAAAAAAAAATAAATAAATCAAGGTGAAACAAAACAATAGCATTCAATAATCCACCTGGCCCTTAGTTATAAAATGATTGCACAATACAAGAAGATGGAAAACATGTTTTCGAATTGTACAAAAAAAAAACTGTTCTTTTACTACCTCTTATCAACAGAGTTACACAAACACTTTTGCAGAGGTGATAAAATTCACGCATGCTCACTAAAAGTTAAGATGGCACGACCAGCAGGGTTGCTTGGAAATAAGGCGTTGGGACAGACGATGGGCAGGTAGAGCGGAATATTGACAGATGAACGAGTGTGTACGTACGCATGTGTAGTGATGAAGTGGTGGCGGTAGCATTGGTATGTGGGTGAGGATGAAGCTGATGACGGGAATGAGGACGAGGATGATGGGTTACTGTGCTCGACACGAGGCCAATGTGTGCAGGTATGCTTGGCAATATTTTGAAAACGGTTAGGGCAATGTGGAGAGTTAATGTCTTTACCTGCGGGAATTGTAATTGGTTTCCTCTTCCCCTAGAGAGTGTCCTCTTGTATTTTTGTCTGTCTAGCCATGAACCGTTTCAGGAAAGGAATTCCACGGGTACCACGATAAGATCATGGAACATTTACCAGAGCTTCCATTGAATAGTTCACGTGAAATATTTGAATGGCATTATTGAATGGAAACGAGAAGAAGAGGAACAGATGATCTGGTTCGCTTACGTATGTGGAAACGATTGAGCAGGGCTTGTCTGAGATAGGCTGGCGACATGTGCTCGAGTATGTGGAAGAGATCGCAGGGTCTGGTGGTTGTGCCTCAACTCTGTTCGGCTTGCGGCACGGCACTTCCACTTGTGATCAGCGGCCGCGCATGCCGTCGTCCTCTACTCAAGCCGCTCTTCTAATTCAGTCGCACACATGCACACGTAGCACACACATGGCCCGATCGTGCACGAAGATCACGATGCCGGATGTCGTCACCGCTGACGAAAAGGTCAAAAGTCGGCAGCGCGCTCCTTATTCATTATTCATGATCATCGCCTTTGGCATCGGATCAAGATCGACTTCACTAATGATCGATATCAGCGTTTAGCCCAGAGCACCATTCCGACGACAACTGCAAATACAAACTACATTTGCTGTCAAATATCGACGAATTTCGTTCAAATCAAGCAGTTAAATACAATTGCAATAAAAAAAGTTTTCATTTATAATTAATCTTCTATTGAATTTTTTAATAGAACTTAAAAATCACATGATTTTTAATTCAATTTCAATTGGCAAACAACATATAAGAAACTACTGAAATGTATGGCACTAATCCAACGACAACGAAAAGATCAACTTTGGCGATAAAACAGTTTGCAGTAATTGTCCGGCGTCGGAATTTTGTGCATTCCCATAAGATTGTGAAATTTTAAAGGGAATTTTTTCCTTTTTGAATTTCGATGGGAAAAAATACACACAAGAAGATATAAAAAAAAAAACCTGAAAATAAAATGGAAACTTTAAAAAAATTTTGAAAGGAATATGGGGAAAGGGAAATTATAGATATAACAAATGTCACAGAGGGAAATTTTTATAAAAAAGTAAATTTTAGATTGAAAATATTTTTGTAGATTATTTATTTTATTGCTTTTATTATTTTTTTGTTAATTAAAACAAGTTCATTTCGAAAATGAGTAGAATATGATTAAAAAAAATTTGTGCTAGTAACAAAAAAAAAGGAAAAATTTTGTAAAGAATATTTGAGAAGGGAAATTTTAGATATTACAAATAACAAAGAGGGAAATTTTTATGAAAACGTGAATTTTCGATTGAAAATATTTTTATAGATTCTTTTATTGGTTCTTAGATATTTTAAGGGCAGAACGGATCAAATTTTTTCCTACATTATAACTAAAGGGGAAATTAATACATAAAATAACAAAAAAAGGGAATTTTTTCCATTTCAAATTTTGATGGGAAAAAATAAACACAAGAAGAAATTTTTATTTTGTTTTTTTTTTTTTTTATAAAACTAAAATGGAAACTTTAAAAAATTTTTGAAGGGAAAGGGAAATTTGAGATATAACGAATAACAAAGACGGAAATTTTTATAAAAACTTGAATTTTAGATTGAAAATATTTTTGTAGATTATTTATTTTGTTCCTTTTATGTTTTTGTTGTTGATGAAAACAACTGCATTTTCAAAATGAGCAGAAAATAATAAAATAAAATTTGTGCTGATAACAAAAAAAAAGAGAAAATTTTTGAAATGAATATGTGAGAAGGGAAATTTGAGATTTAACAAATAACAAAAAGGGAAATTTTTATAAAACTTCTTTTTTTTTTTGTTGATTCAAGTTCATTTTCTAAATGAGTAGAATATGTGAAAAAAAAATTTGCGCTGATAACAAAAAAAATGAGGAAAATTTTTGTTATTGTCTGGCGTCGGAATTTTGTCCATTCCCATCAGATTGTGAAGGTTTTAAAATTTTGACATCAGTTTGCAGTTATCGTCGGAATTGTTTTCATACCCTTTAACCAGCGCCGGCCGACAAAACTTTCCGATTACAATCGTTACCATCGGCATTACCGATCGTCGATACCTTTTCGACAACACACTAAACGCATTCATATCAATTCGATTGGAGGGGGGATCTTTTCTACAGCTCATAACGAAATGTATTGTATTTTATCACAAAAAAAGAAGAAACAAAACTATAAAAAAAAGAATCTAAAGAAAAATGGAAAAAAATCAACAAGTATGCCAGCCAAAAAGTACATAAACCATAAGATAACAAAACGTGTAGGTATGTACGTACGTCTTTAAATGAAATTGAAAAGATCGCTTTTAATCCGGTTCAGAGATATTCATTTTTTTCCGCCATTTTTTTTTTTTTTTTATATTTAAATTTTTTATTTCATTCATTCAGCAACGTTGTTGACAAAATTCCAGAATGGATCATATTTAGCGCACTAAGGAGTTAACGATGACAAAAAACCAAGACAATCTATGATACAACGACGAGACGTCCGCCATAAGCAAACCAGTTCTATTCATCCATCCATCCATCGTTCTTCGAATCGAGTATATCGAGTTGCAATACGAACACCGTCGAGGACGACACAATATCGCACTTACTCCCGAAATATTGTGAATCTTTTATAAATTGTGAATAGTACAAGATATTTTAAAAAAAAAAAAATTGAAAATAAAAAAATTATTGTAATAAAAAAAAATCGAAATAGTTTTGTTCTGTTTTTTTTTTTTGTTGTTGTATTAATTCAAAACGGAAAACTTTCAATTAAAGGCAATTTTTCTTCTTCTTCAAAATAATTAACTAACAGAAAATTGAGTTGTTTTTTTTGGAGTTTTTTTTTTTATAAAAACTATTTTATATAAAATAATAATAAAAAAAATTTACATGTGAAAAGAATGTGTAAAAAGTGTGTTAATTAATTAGTCAATTTTACTTATGATCAGTTTATATTTTCTTTGATTCCAATAAAAAAAAAAATATATTTATTTAAAAAGTTAACTATTAGTAAATTTTTTAAGAATTCTACCACATTAATAAATTGCAAACAAAACAACATAACATGTTCAAAATTTTATTAATTTTGTGTTGATTATTTTCTTTTTATACATAAAATGTTGAAATAAATTTGAAATTTTTGCAATTGACAACGGACGTTTTAATAAGAAAATAAGGAGAAAAAAAGGGTGTTTTTGTTTGTGGTCTTTTTTTTTTTGGTGTCAACAATCTTTCAAGTAGTTCTTAAAAAGTATCGTTTCTTTGAAAAATATTTTAAAATTTAAAGAAAAAAAATTAAAAAAAAAAAAAATTAAAATTCAATTTGAATAATTGAAATTCATCAAAAAAAGAAGAAAAAAAAACTAAAATTATTTAATTAACAGAAGACTTAATTAGGTGGAAAATTTGGACAAATAAAATTTTTTGAATATGAAAACGATGGTGAGAAAGTATGGACTATGGATGATTGTTCAAATATTATCATTTTCAACCCTAACAGCTAATGGTAAGTTTTTATAATTGGCGTACTTTCACTTTCTCTTCCTCCTCTGCCATGGCCCCGCAAAAAAATTCCCCATCTCTTATTTATTAATCGTATTTACCAAATTAACTTAACTCAGATTTGTTTATTTAAACCACTTATAAGTCCTACTAATCATATCCATTGGTAAGCAAGCGAAATTGAAAAATTTAACAATCATCTTTAAAAAAAAAACCCTAACAGAAAACGAGAGTGAAATTGAAAAAATTTAAAAATCATCTTTAAAAAAACCTCTCATAAAAATGAGAGTGAAATTGAAAGATTAAAAAAAATAATTCAAGATTTCAAAAATATCTTCAAGCAAACAGTTTTCACACCCCGTCACTGTCTATTAATTTAGTTAATAAAGTTTGCGCTAAATAAGAAATTTAATTAAAAATTGCATTTAATAAATTCGTACGTACACTGCTGGGCAAAAGTATGTGACCGACCACTTTGGTTTTTTTTTTGGGTGGGGAAAAGTCTTAAATTGAAGGACTTTTTTGTCTAGCTGATCCCTTAAAACTTTTATGAGGTTGAGATTTTCCAAAATATTTTCTTGTTTCTTTTTCTATTCTCTTTGTTTAGGATCGCCATCCTGCTCCATAATAGGTTCTATTTCACTCAACCTAAAACAGGAGCATTGGTAACCAAAAAATTAAAGTGTAACTTAATTTTTTTAAATTCCGTCAATCCATACCAAGTCATATATACTCCATCCATAGTATGGAGTAGATGACTCGGTATGATGGGGAACTCTCCCTCATCCGGTCAGAGTACATTTTAAAAAATCTCAGCAGACCAATTTTAATGGAATAAAGCCTAATATAATATTTTTTATTTATTTCGATGGCATAGTAATATTAACCTACCCGCCACGTGCCCTAATAGACTAGCAGCACTCAAGCGTCTTTTTTGTTTTGTTAACCAGTGATACTACAAAAATAACGCGAGGCCATTTTGTTACGTCACAATGATGAGGCTATGTCTCATGTGGGTTTGCATTACCAGCTTCCTTTAAGAAACTGGTCGATTGTTAAATAAAGAGCAAAGTCAAAGATTAATCAATTTTGTGGAGCGAATTAAAAGGTTTTAAACGATTAAAAATAGGGATTTGGAATGACATGGTTTAGTCTGGGAGGTCCACTGAATGGTAGAAGTACTATTCAAAAAAAAAATTCTGGGTTAGGTGGAATGGTGAATTGGATCCCATAGGAATGACATAAAGGATAAGGTTCTTTATCGAAGAGGTAAGTGCGATATGACCAGTCTGGATTCCTTGCCCAAAACTGTCGAAGGGTTGTTGAGTAGACCGGCTTGGGGGGGGGGGGGTGTTTGTTCAGTGTGTGAATAGAATCTTCGGCCCAGTCTATTTGTGTACGCATGGCTAAAGATGTAAAAGTGATTTGTTGTAAAAGTGATTACCAATATGACCTGGAACCTAACGCAAGTCGAAGTTTCTATTGTTTAATAGATTACTACGAATCACATTGTTAACTGATGACTTACGAATGGTCTGGTGAGATTAATTACCGTCCTAGTTGCCCACAGTTCGCCATGATGAGAGGACTTCCATCTGGAAACTTCCATATTTACCGCCAACAAACTGGATGACAGCAAACGTGATCAGCGACAGCAACCAATTCACCAATTCCAGAAAAAGTTCCCTCACAATTACCTTTTCACCATTGATAGAGACACCGATTTAGCACGGATTTCATGGAATTCATACCAAATTTGAGATGATGTAAATCTTCAATAATTTTTATTAGTTGTGCAAATTAGGCGACCCTCGCTGAAACTAGTAATTTTAAGCCTACCTCTGATGATTTCCGGTCTGATAAAACGGTCCGATTTGCCTTCGTTGAACAAAGCAACCGAATTAATTTCCATTTTTTCGATGTTTAAAAATTTATTTTAGCTAATTCGAACTTCATAGATTTAACTTTTGGTCATTATTAATCAAATAATTACACATTATCTGTAGAGGATATTGTTGAAGGCTTTGACTTCCCGAAGCAGTATTATAGAAATTTAACAATTATTCCATTCTGCTACAAACAGGATTGGGAACTTGTTATGTACACTTTGCTTAGTAAGGCAAACAAATGGGACATGAATGAAAATTACAAATCCTATTTGTGGTAAAATATTTAAACCACTATTATTATATATCCAAAAGAATAATTAAAATGTTCGATTTATTAAGAATTTGACCAAATATCCCTAGAAAATTTCTTATAATCAATATGGTGCCAAACTTTTGACCTGTAGTGTATATAAATTATTTAAATCTATTGCAAGTGGATAAGATGCTATTAAATACATGTGTGCTAACTTGTAGTACTTTATTCAAGTGCTATCGTCAAATTACAGCAATCGACATAAATTTAGATGACAACTCGTGTAAAATTTATTTTTACTAAACTGCAGGCGTTGGCAATCAACTGCACACACTATACAAGTTGCTGCACATTAATTTCGCATATTTTGTACATATTCGGTGCAAGCAACACTAAACTATGCAATTTTCTTCAATTTTTTCTCTTTTTTCCCTTTCAACAAATTCGATGCATATGCATGCATTTATAACAAGATATTCTTGGATTGTGTATAATTTTCTAATAAATTATGAAGAATAAAAAAATATACCCGTTCCGTACTCCGCATCCTGCCTACATCATATTGAATAATTAAACAATTGGAAAAACTTGCTGAGTCTTGAAATTGTATTCATTTACTATTACGATGGCTATGGACATTCATAAAAGCTCCATCACTCTTACGGCAATGAGCAGAACTAAACCGGTTTCCAGAGTGACCTTGAACTCTATTCTGCCGTCTTAGGAATTTCTTCATTTCTACTATACATGCGAAGAAAAAATGTTCACTGTATTTCCATTGAGTTGATGGGCAGTTTTTATTTATTGTACTATTTCCACCAGTTAAGAAAATTGATTTTTCTACTTAAGGAGCAGCCTTAAAAATCTATCCCATACGGTGTAATAGGGTAAGAACACACAATTTGAAAAAATTATTTATAGGAAAATATTGCTATATTATTTTATTAAAAAAGGCATATTTTCTTAACAATAACCCTTAAAAAGCATTCCATACCGCTGTCACTGGTTTAGTACAAAACATTCATATAAAAGATCTGATTTAGGAAAGTGAACAAAAAAAATAAAAATGTTACACCACTGGCAGTAATTATACTCTCATAAGAATTCATGCATTTGCAAAAAAGTAGAGGCGGCGTTTTTTGTTAGGAGCTATTTTGAGAAATTGCAATTATTAGTTTTGTGGTGCAAAATAATCAAGTTCTTAATTTGTAAATATTGTAGACAAAATATTGGTTGAAATATTCAAATAATTCATAGAGCGTGTTTTTTTTTCACTTTGTACTCAAAATTAGTTAAATTGTCCAAAAGCTAAAAAACTTTTTTTTAATTTTTGTAATCTAAAGTTATTGTTATAAAAAAAAATTAGATTTAAAAGAATTTTTCCCATAATTAGTATTAAGAAAAATTTATTAGCACCTTTATAAATAATAACTAATATTTCTAACATATATAGAAATATATTTATAATATTCCAAAAAAAAAACCTTTAAGATCGCATTCAATTTGCCACAATAAAATTAATACAAAAGATTATAATCGTACAATCGCTATCGAACAGAGCGTGAAAAAAAAGAAATAATAATAAAATTCCAAATAAAAATCACCAGTTGATAAAAGGCGCTTCGAAAATGTCTTACATTTTGTCGCTTTCATTTTAAGTCATATAAGTTCTGATATGACTTAATTTTAAATAAAGCATAAGTTCATATAAAACATATTATAAAACATAAATTTGACTAAGCCATCAATAAGTATGATTGCAATCAAAATTTAGTAGAAACACAGAATGCTAGATGGCATTAATATACAGAATTGAATAAAAACCACGCCGCTAGATTTTAATTGTCACTAACATAAATAAAAATAGAATCGATACTTTACATATTTTATACTGTAAGATCCAAGTCTGTTAGTTTGATTCTAAATTGATGAGTATTTTCCCAAAAAAAATTGCCACTAGATGGCACTTATTCGCAATTTATATTATCCAATTTATAGTTCGAAAAGTAAAACTAAATAAAATATATTTTAAATTAAGATATTAATAAAATTTTTAACTTATATATATTAAATTTGGTCATTATATAAAATTATTGTAGAATACATAAAATTATTAAAATGGTTGCCATACAACCTTTTTACAGAACTCGATTATTTTGAGGTAATGAAAAAAAATTTTTTTTAAACATATTTCCGGCTATAATTTAGCAATTACTTATTGACTTGTTGAAAGTTTGAGAATTATTTGCGTAAATAGAATATTTCACGTAATTTGACAAGAAAAAAATACTATAAAACGTTCAATGGTGAAGGCCAATTAACATCTCCAAATCTCGAAATTATTCATAAATTCAAAAATTGTCGTGTTCTGTCACTTGTAGAGTACCATTTTGTTAAAATCACATAGACTGAAATCTTCTCATTTAGCCTACGAAAAATTTGTTATCATAAGGTCATAGCGCTCAGAATTAATGTTAACGTATCATGAGTTGCTTTTTGCGGATACAATGGCTTTTCTACAGTTACTTGTGGGTTTTGAGAGTCCCAAAAATTTTGCTATTTTTCTAATTAATATATCCACCAGAGCCTCATTGCTAAAGAAAAACAATTTTTGCAAAATTTCTAATTATATATGTATGGAGATGTGAGTGAGCTCAAATGCCATAGCATGCCGTAAGATAAACGCAAATACTGGATGCCTCTTGAAATCGATAAATATGGGTCTTAGGACACATTTCCACCAACAACTGCAATTGTTTATTTTAATAAACTACAATAGATTAACACATCTCGTTTATTAAATTAAACTTTGTTTTTTTTACTGTATTTAGCAATTATTTGCTCATTATGACGATTATGACGACCATAATCTCTTTCAAAACGCGAAATGTTGCTTCGACAGGATTAAAATTCTCAAAAAAGTTTTTACAATTTTAACATCTTGTTCGATATATCAATACAATCTTTAATATAAAATTGCAGGGTTGTACTTTCCAAACTATAAAATGGATAGTTCGTTATTTCAAACAAATTTCAAAAAATATTATAGGGGAATAAATGCAACCATTTTTTTTCTCGATTATTCTTTGTTATTAAAATTATCAGAGCTATTATTTTCAGTGGACAAACTGACCAAAATGAAAGATGGGAAAATTTTGATTTTTTAAAAAAAAATTCTAATAGTAACCTTAATTAACATAAATTGATTAAAATGTAAATAAAATAATTTCAATTGAATGTTTATAAATATTTAAGCTAATCACTTAAAGCATAATGAATTCAATTAATAAGTTTAAATAGTTTATTAGAACCGAAATTAATCTAAATCCAAACTGATTTTATTAAATTTATGTCAAAAAACTTTTCCTAATATAAGCCCTGCTTTGTCCTATGTTAGTTAATCTTTGTTTAGCACTGTCCTAATCTAACCAAATTTGTGTTGACTCAATTAATCTTATCTAATCTGGCATTTAGATTTCTAAAACTTATTTGATCTAATTTAGTTTTGTCCTAATATGTCCTAATGAGTTAACTTTAACGTACTTTTTTATTGTCCTGAATTACACTTAATCTGTCAACACCTTTTTGAACCTCATCTAATTCGATTTTAAGATTTTTTTAAATGTATTTTCACTGTCCCAATGCAAACTGTTCTATCCTAAGTCACACGATCGTATCTTATCTAATAATTTGATCATTTTAAACCTAAAGCAAATTTTTTCAACATAATTTAGAATTATTTTGATTCAAACTCACTTACTTAATCGCTGTCCCAATGCAAACTGTTCTGTCCTAAGTCACAGAATCGTATCTTATCTAATAATTTGATTATTGTAAACTTAAAGCAAATTTTTTCAACATAATTTAGAATTATTTTGATTCAAACTCACTTAGTTAATCGCTGTCCCAGTGCAAACTGATCTGTCCTAAGTCACATGATCGTATCTTATCTAATAATTTGATTATTGTAAACTTAAAGCAAATTTTTTCAACATAATTTAGAATTATTTTGATTCAAACTCAGTCAGTTAATCGCTGTCCCAATGCAAACTGTTCTGTCCTAAGTCACATATTCGTATCTTATTTAATAATTTGATCATTGTAAACTTAAAGCAAATTTTCTTAACATAATTTAGAATTATTTTGATTCAAAAGCACTTAGTTAATCGCTGTCCCAGTGCAAACTGATCTGTCCTAAGTCACATGATCGTATCTTATCTAATAATTTGATCATTTTAAACTTAAAGCAAATTTTCTCATCATAATTTAGAATTATTTTGATTCAAACTCAGTTAATTGCATATAGATTAGCATTATTATTTTTGCAAATTTATTTGATCTAATATAGTTTTGTCCTAATGTGTCCCAACCATCCAACTTTAAGTAACTTTATTATTGTCCCAAATAAACTTAACCTATCGTAACCCACTTTAATACTAACATAATTTAATTGTAGACTTTTTGAAGCATTACAATTCTTTGTACCCATGCAAACTGATTTGTCCTAAGCCAATTAATCGCATCTGATCTAATTATTTGGCCTTTTTAAACTTAAATAAAATTGTCTGAACTTAATTTAGCATTGTCCTAATAAAACCTTAATTGTTTTTAAACTCAGTTAATCGCATCTAAACACGCATTAATATTTTCTAAAATTAATTTTATCCCAAAAAAGTCCTAATGTGTCCCAACCAGCTAACTTTGTTATTGTCCCAAGTGAATCACAAGTGATTGTAGATTTTTTTAAAGGTTATTTTCATTTTTCCAAAGTAAAAATCGTATCTGATCTAATATTTTGGGTATTTCAGCCTTAGTCAAATTATCTTAACCTAATTCAGAATTGTCCTAATCAAACCTCAATTGTTTCAAACTCAGTTAATCGTATCTAATCTGACATTAAGGTTTCTAAAAATGATTTGATCTAATTAAGTTTTGTCCTAATCTGTCCTAATCCGCTTAACTTGAACGTAATTTTTATTTTTTATGTAAATTTTAGCTAATTTGATTTTAAGGGTTTTTTCACTTCGTCATCACACAGCAGCTTGATCTGTCCTAACTGACCTAATCTCATTTATTCTAAAATATGGGTCATTTTAAACTCAATTTATCTCATCAATTCTAGTATATATATTTTGTTGTTTACCCAATTTAGTTTTCTCCTAATTTGCCCTGACTACCCAATTTAAAAATACATTATTACTTTCCCAAGTGAACTTAAGCTAGGCGATCGTCTTTTAACTAAAAACCTTTTTTTTGAGGTGATATTTTCTTGTCATATATTGATTTCGTTACTGTCTATTGTAGCTCAAATTTTCGGAAAATTTGTTAAAACTAATTATTGAAAAGAAAAAAGTAATCCTATAATTAATCAAGTGCCCAGAATAACTGATATTATAAAAAGAGCGCTTGAGGGAAAAAAATATGATACACTGTTCTGGGCATGAGGGATTAATGCACAAACTAAAAATTTTTTTGCGAATGCACTACTTCGATTTATTAAAATCTTATATTTTAGAAAGATAATTCAGAATAAAACATGAAGAAGCTTACTCAGAATTAAAGGAGATCAAAGCTGGAGTACCCCAAGGTAATATGCTTGGACCAATTCTTTATATCTTGTTCACAAGTGATCTTGCTACGTTTAAAAGCATTTAATAATCTATTGTTTTATGTAGTATACCTGCTGTTCAATTTAAGATCACGTATATACGAACCATTTTCGGTTCCCTCGTAGTAGGTGTCCTCGTATACGAACTCTACTATTCCATCAATAAACCATCCTTCATATTCTATGCATCCAATAGTGAGCGGTCTCAATCTGTATACCGCTCCCCTCGTTTCACCAACACCTCTTTTACCACCATATTGTCCCGCCCCTGAACCAGCTACATCCATTAGAGATACAACCGTTACTAACAGTCAGCAACCCTAGCTGTTTGTAACAAGGCCTACCTAAGCCTCTACTATCATCTGCAGTGATAGCACCCGAGATAAACCACCACGTGTCAGTACCTTATTTCATGATCAGGAACAGTGTGTTTTAACACTGTGGGGCACCCGATACCCATGGTACCACTTTTTGTTCGGAGAGTACGTGTTCGGCATTCTCACTCAAAGAGCTACAATATTCCTACTCTGTTGGGCCGGCTCAGATATCGCGAATTCGCCAAAATTCGCAGGTATTTCCGGTATTGATTATTGCGTGATCGTTCTTTAAAAACGATATCCATTACGAGAAACTGGGCAACACGCTTATAATATATTATTTAACGTTATTTAGTTATCTTTAAACGTAAAAACACGAGTCGCCTACGCCTATAGGGATTGAGTTACTCTCAATCAACATACTACCATTACTGGCAGTTAACATTCAGTAATTAGTTACAAGCTGACAACTTCAACTGTTGGTGGCGAGGAAAACTTAAACCTCTACTGTCATTGGCAGTGACAGCGCCCGAGATAATTGCAAGTTATTGCCAGTTATCTCCCACCCGCGATCTGAAGACCATACCCGCGATATGAGTATCAACCACAGACACTACGTTGCTGCCTAAGCGCCTCACCAATGTCGGGCATAGTTTGTTCCAACACCATGGGGCACCTCGACTCTCGTAGTAACAATTTTTGTTTTAAGAGAACTTCGGTTTGTACTCCGCTCATTGAGCTACGGTCAGGAATCTTGTAAATCCCTAGGTACCGCTAAGCCAGCTCAGGTAAGCGGGTTCGCCAAGATCTGAAAGTACAACCGGAATCGACCTTAGTCTTTCACCGGGTTGTAGCCACTCTGCGTGTCATTCACACACTCATTCACGCACCATTCTCGCTCTTCTCTCAAAGAGTGCCATGACAAATCTATTAAGGCATTAACACCTCTCTCTCACACCCAATACGCCACTCACATCCACATCCTCATCATTCACAACGATTCTACTAAGTCACGCAAATCCGCGTACAGGTCACACTCAATGAGAAGGTGCTTGGCACTCTCCTCCGCTACTGGGCAATACAGTATAAATCACTACTAATGTTAACTAAATATCGCATAATTCTTATATAATTCATGAGGAAAAAAAATTAGGTGCTAAATGCTAAATTAGGCCCCAAAGCCTAAATGAGATTTATTGATACTAAATAAGGCACCGCCAAGCAAAATAATATGCCACAATGTTAAACTATGTGAGCTACGAGTATTATGCTAAATTGGCTGTTCTGGGACTGTTTTAGCAGCTAAAGGCTGTATGAGAAATTGTGAATATTAATCCGATAGACTAGAATTAAATCAAGTACCTTGATTATATTGTAATTAAGGTACCAGTTTAGTAATGCTGCGAAGCGAAATTCAGTTCTAGAACATTAAATTAAATAACATAAATCGAAATTAAGCTAGTAGAAAAAACGAGGTACCTCGATAGACTAAATTCAATGCCATTAATTACCACAAATTTAAGTATGATACCCCAAGCCGAAGAAGGGTTAATAAGACTCCAGCAAATTGAGTGAAAAAGAACACACTTCAAAGACTTTAAGAAATTATGTTTGCTTTTAATTATTATATGAAAATTCCCTTATTTGTCGAAGAGCACCTGATTGATAACAATTTTCGACATGATCCCCAAACAATTTCTCGGCAATTGGGTCATATGATCAAATTGCAAAATTTGTTTTTGTATAGTTTTTAAAAAAAAAATTATATTAAATTAAAAATTAAATAAAATGCTTACTAAAAAAAAGATCAATATTTATTATAATTTTTTTTTTTAATTTTTCCAATAAAAAAAAAGAGAAACGTTTTAGCCTAGAAACAAGTGGTGAGGTCTCTGAATTTTTATGCATTCAATAATATGCTCACATGTGCGGAAATATTTTAAATAAATGCGATTAGTTTGGATCTTGTTTAACCGGTTAATATTTGATTAAATAATCAGAAAAAAATAAATAATAATAATGATGAAAAAACTCGGAAAATATTTTTTTTGTTTACCAAAAAAAAAAAAACGTGTGTAAAGAAGAGAGTCAGTCAACATAGTTTATACACGATTCGATAATTTGTGTTTACATATTCCGATAAAGATGATATTCCCCGATTGAACAGTAAATATGGAAATATTGTTAAAAAGGCAAATATTATTGGATACATCGGTTTACGGCGTATTTAAAAATGTTCCAAGATAAATATCACTTTTTAACCGGTTTATTTAAATATGGATTATTGGAATCTGTAAAACGTAAAAATGTTCAAATAATGCGCTAGCGGCAATCAATTTTAAGCTAGCATAAAAATTTTTTATCAGAAAAAAGTGAAGAAGCTTTATTTGTAGAAAAAAAAAATTATTAAAAAAATACATTTATTAAGGTGAGCTTTATTGGAAATTCGCAAATGTATTTTTTTTTTTTTTTTTGCTATACTACAAAGTCCATTATGAGTAGAAGATATGCAGTCGAAAGACTGTTGTTATTCGATTTGGTTTACTAAATTCGCAGTCGAATATTTGTTCAGATTTTTTGTTTGTTTTCAAAATTCCAGTTTTTAAATGTTTTCCAGATCCACTTTTTTATTATTTACTTATAAAGATTTGACAAAGATTTCAATTTGTTTTATTAGTGATTTTTTTTTTAGAAAATCACTGATAAAATTCGATTTTGAGGTCTAAAATGGCACCTATTTAAGTTTAGCCCGTGAACAGAAGAGCACATTTCCTGCTAATCCACGGAAAGTCGTTCAATATCCTCTACAACATAAAGCAGTTGGTTTTTGAATACTTTCACTTTCCGAATAGATCAGCATATAGTAAAGAAAAAATTAATGAATTCTAAGGTCTTCAAAAGGCTTTTCAGTTGATTGGTGCTCTTTTGTACTGTCTTAGGGTAAACTTCATTTTTAGAAGACTCAAGCCGTTGAGTTGCGTTCTGCTGACTATTCTAGTGATGTTACACACAAGTTCATTTACGACTCCCAAATCCCCCTCAAGACACCCCCCCCCTTCCCCTTTATGAAACTCTTAAACTTATAAAATAAACGAACAAACTATAATTAACCTAACCTACTCTAACAATATACCAGCTTCACTTCTGAAAAGTTGTGACGACTCCCATCCATACGAAATTTAAATGGCCTCTTAGTCGTGTAGCTACGAGGTCTGTTCAAAAAGTATCGCGGGTTACGTATATTCGATTTTCGATTTTTTTGTGGCGTTATGTTGGTATTCTTATCCTTGTGGCGTTATGTTGGTATTCTTATCCTTAATGTTCCATTAAATTTTGACAGCTGCTTTGCTTGCACGTGTTTTGGATCGTCTTCGATTTTTGCCCATTCCAAAAAATGGATCAAAGAATCTGTATCAAATTTTGTATGAAAAACAAAATGCGGACGCTTTCCGAATGTTGACTGTGGCATATCTTGGACCGAAGCAACGTTTTTCGGTGGTACAAAACGTTCTCAGAGAGCGGAGAAGATGTGAACGATGAAAAGCGTGACGGACGCCTGAGCACGTCAACAACAGACGAAAACATTGATGAAGTGAAGAAAATAGTATTGGCCAATCGTCGAAATCCTCAGCACCGTTAGTTGCTGAGGACTTAAACATATCGATTGGCTCATGTCATTCGATTTTTACCAATGATGTGGTCGTGAGACGGGTCGCCGCGAAATTCGTACCAAAAATTGCTCAATTTCGACCAAAAACAGCATCGCATTAACATTGGTAAAGAGCTGCTGGACTCTGTCCGCGACAACCCAAATTGGCTTCAGAGGGTCATAACTAGTAACGAATCATGGGTTTATGGCTATGACGTGGAAAACAAAGCTTAATCATCCCAATGAAAGCTGCCGAAGTTCGGTCGAATGTGAAGGTTTCCCTTAAAGTTTGTTCGGTCGAATGTGAAGGTTTCATCCCAATGAAAGCTGCCGAAGTTCGGTCGAATGTGAAGGTTTCCCTTAAACTGCCGAAGTTCGGTCGAATGTGAAGGTTTCCCTTTCCCTTGCCAAAGGGTAGAACGGTCAAAAAAGAATATTACCTGCAAGTTATGCACAAGTTGCGCGAAGCAATCCGCCAGAAACGCTCGGAGTTGTGGAAGAATAAAAATTGGCTTTTGCATCATGATAACGCTCCTGCTCACGCATCGTTGCTTGTGCGCGAATTTTTAGCCAAAATCAACGCACTAATAATGCCGCTGCCACCGTTTTCCCTAGATCTGGCCACCTGTGACTTTTTCTTGTTCCCGAAACTGAAGAGCCCCATGAAAGGACGATGCTACGCTATGATTGAGGAGATAAAAACGGAATCGAAGGAGGAGCTGAACAAGATCACAAAAAATGATTTTTTGAAGTGCTTTGAGGATTGGAAAAAACGTTGGCACAAGTGTATAATATCTGGTGGGGATTACTTTGAAGGAGACAAAATAGATATTCATGAAAAAATAAATAATTTTTGAAAAAACGGAAAATTCGCGATACTCTTTGAATAGACCTTGTATAAAGTGGGCGGCCTAATTGTAAAAGACCTTAAGTCCAAAAAAAAAAAGTCGATCTGTGAAAAAAATTTGAATCTTGTTTTATTTGTCAATCTTTTTGGAGGTGATGTATTGGAACATCTCGGATTCTGTTGTAAGGAGGGTGTCAGCTGGTCGGAAAACCATCGCCATTGTAACAACAGTGAACATGCGATCGATAGAATTCCTGCCGAATGGCGTGGACTATGTTTGTCGGCATTTAGTGTCTGCTGTAAGAAGGAGTACAACAACTACCAATGCGTATCGGGTCGAGAGGCGGCAAAGTCCGGATCGGACTGCGAGGGTACCAAAAACTTCAATACTACAGTCTATCGAAGTTGTTGTATGTCATGCCAAGTAGGATTAGCTGTTGCTGCTAGTGAGCAGAATTGCTCTTCGCATATTCACACATACCTCGAAAAGGACGAATCGTTTCAGATATGCTGCAATGAAGATACAGCAGCGCATACATTTACTCTCGACGAAAATGGTAAAAATCGAAACTCATTTGTATCGCACATCAGTCACAATTTTGCCATAATTATAATAATTCGAATTTGACCGTTTTTTAGATGATATTTGCGAGAAATTTTCAAATTTATGCTCGCACATGTGCGAAAATACTGATGACTCATACATCTGCAAATGTCCAGCAGGCTACATTCTGAACGATGACAGAACAACTTGTTCATCACTCGACGATATCGACTCTTTCGAGGATGAAAACGAGAACGAGAATCCCAGTCATGTTCTGCCTGCAAGGTATGCGTTTTTATTTATTAAATACTTTTTTATTTGTATATATTTAGGAGAGAAAATGCAAGTAAAAAAAACCGATAATAATTATTCCAAAAGCGAGGGTTGCACAGAGGGCTGGTCCAAAAATTCGCTGACTGGAGAATGTGAAGACATCGATGAATGCGTGATCGGCTTAGCCTATTGCAAGACAGACCAGCATTGCCATAATACCGAAGGCAGCTATAGATGCCTTGATATAAAGTCAACTGTGTGCCAACACGGGTTCCGATTCAATACAAACACAGAAGAATGCGAAGGTATACGGCGCATCCATTACGTGTGGCACTTCCCAATCAAACGCATCGCTTTTCGCAGATATAAATGAATGCCTCGAAGATTTGCACAACTGTTCGAAACGGGATCAAATCTGTTTGAATATAAGGGGCGGATTTGAGTGCCAGAACAAGACGACAACCGATTGCATTTCGGGCTTTTACTTTGATGTAGTTAGCAGAAAATGCGAGGACTACGACGAGTGTCTGGATAATCCCTGTGATGATGGCTATGAGTGTGTCAACTTACCAGGCAAATATGAATGCAACGGACTGGCTGCTGTTGAGTATAGCAATTGTGGCCCAGGATATCGATTTAAGCACAACAGGTGCATAGGTACGATACACTAAACGACTGTATCACAAATGTGTTGTATCCAATCAAAAAAATCGTCTAATTGAAATTATTCAATATGCACAAAATACAATTTTTTCAGATATCGATGAATGCGCTACGGAAAAACCGTGCAAGTTTAGTGAAGTTTGCGTTAATGAGGAGGGCGGCTACAAATGCGACTGTAAGATTGGCTTCAAACATGACGCAACTACCGGAGAATGCAAAGGTAAAAAAAATTGTTCAATCACAGATGTAACGTGCACTTTTACGTAAAAATATTTTCCATATCAATTTGAAAAGATATCAACGAGTGCCAAATCAATAATCACAATTGTTTGCCATCGCAAAGGTGTGACAATACGATCGGTTCGTATTCGTGCATTCGTCTGCAGGGTTGCGGAACTGGCTATACTCTAAATGCAGAAACGGGCAAATGTGATGGTAAATATGGTTTTTAAAAAAAATTTTGGTTTTAAAAAAAATTCAATAAAATTACTCATATTCGAAATTTGCAGACGATGATGAATGTGATTTGGGAACCCATAATTGCCCGAGCAATTATCAGTGCCATAATACGATGGGATCATTCCGTTGCAGACTCACAACTACAACAAAATCAACTACCACCACAACGACAACAACTACTACTTCGACGACTACAACCACAACGACAACCAAAAAACCATATGTGCGTCCTACAGTGCCAGCATATGTGCCGCCAACTACAACGAATAGAACATACTATGTGCCATTGACAGTTGCAAGTCCCACATATTATCCACGACCCAGCAGTGAATACACAGGAACGACAACGCCAAGAGTCCCAATCTATAATAAGCCAAATCTTCCGTGCGGCTTCGGATTTCAACGCAATCGGCATGGTGCATGCGTTGACATAGACGAATGCCGAATACCGTATAGCTGTGGTGCCCATCAGCGTTGCATTAATACGAACGGATCCTATCGTTGCCAGAATCTTATAGAGTGTCCTGGCGGATACAGATCAACACCAGATGGCACTACTTGCGCAGGTACATATACAAATGGCTGCTCTCAAGCTTGTCGCGTATAAAATGAAATATTTTCTTAATCTTTTCAGATATCGACGAGTGTACAACTGGTGAGCATACTTGCAATCCAGATCAGATTTGCCGAAACAAAATGGGCGGATACACGTGCTCTTGCCCCGTTGGCCATATGGAGAATCAATACAAGCGATGCGAAGACATTGATGAGTGCTCATACCGACACGAACAGGTCTGTCCCACCAATTCGGTTTGCGCCAATACTCAGGGATCCTATAGATGTGACTGCAAGACGGGCTTCAAGAAGCTCAATCCTACCGATAAGAATTGCGTCGACATTGATGAATGTCAGGAAATCGAAAATCTATGCGAACACAAGTGCAGCAATTACTGGAGCTCGTACCGCTGCACCTGTAACCGTGGCTATGAATTATCGTCCGATAATCACACATGCGTCGACATCGACGAGTGTGAGGTGTACAACACCTACAAGCCTTGCGTTAGTCAGTGTCACAATACGCCCGGATCGTACGAATGCAGCTGCCCACCTGGCTATAAGCTGGTAGATAAGGCGTCCTGTCAGGACATCAACGAATGCGAAAGATCAGATGTGTGCACTGGCCCCAATGAGATTTGCACCAATATCAGAGGCAGCTATAGATGCAATACTATCGATTGTCCCTACGGATATGCGCACGATCCAAACAAGAAAAAGTATTCATTTCTTATTAATGCAATTCCCCCTCTAACTGGGGGGGGGGTTCTATTAAATTGATTATTTGTCCTTTCTTTTTAAATTATTATTTACTATTGGTCTTAGCTAAAAAAAATTTTTTTTCTAATAAATAACCTTCCGCCCTTCTTCCAAAGGGGGGGGGGGGGGGTCGTGATTGGTTCTCATATTTCCATAATTTAATTAAAATTAATTGCGAAAATGTTTAATTCTTTTTGGGTTTTGTTTTGTAGTCGATGCAAAAATATTGACCCATACTGTAATGGCGAGGAGTGCTATATGAAGCCATTCTTATATACTTACAATTTTATTACGTTTGTATCGAAATTGCAAATACCACCAGAAGGACGTGAGTTCTTTTCGTTAAGGGGACCACCATTTTACGAGAAGTTTGATTTCGATTTGAAGATTGCACGAATTCAGGCACCACCGAATGTCGAAAAGGCTTCAGAACAACACTTTGCGTACGTACACACATATTGGCTGTGTCAGAAATTTAAGAAGAAGAAAAATATTTTTTATTGAATTTCTTCTTTTTTTTTGGTTTTTGAATTTTTTTTTGATTTTTCTTTATATTTTTAGAATGACAAAAGAAAATTCCAATGAAGTGAAATTGTCCTTGATGCGAACATTGGAGGGACCACAGGACATTGAACTGGAAATTGGTATGACCGTGTTCATGAATGGACAGCCAACAGGACGAAATGTGGCCAAAGTCTTTATCACCGTGTCACAGTACACCTTCTAAAAATGATTCCGAAACTTTACAATCGAATGTGTTCCTTTTATGGATATGGGAAATAATTAATATTAATTTTGTTTCTTCCTCAATTCTAACTAATAAGAAAATTTTCCAAGTTTTGTTAATTTATTTAGCGTATTGATAATAAAGTAAAAATTATGAACACAAAAGCGCTTTTTTTTACTATTGTTGTGGAGGATATTAACCCACTACAACCCGCATACTTGTTCTTCAAATATGCCTGCCTCCTCTTCGAACCCACGTTAGAGACATTACTTTGTGAGGAGCAGATAACCTATCTCTCTCACTCTCCCTCTCTCTCTCTCTCTTTCACTCTCACTATCCCGCCCTCTCTCTCTCTCACTCTCTCTTAATCAGAACTCCCTAATTCCTTTAGGAATTTACGTAAGCAATAGATTTTTTTTATTTCACTAACCGAAGATTACCTCTTCAAAAAAACATAACAAATACCGTCAGATATTACTTGACGGGTAGCAGACTGGCTTCAAGCACAGATAACTATACTGATTTCCATTCCTTATGGAGAAAAGTGTTATATGCAGTGAAATCCGACGGAACTTATTCGAAATGAAATTATTTATTTAATTATTTGGATCCGATTTGGGTCAAATATGAACTGTTTTGCTTTGTAATTTAAAAGTTAACTTCAGAATGCCTCTCTCATAGAAGCAGCACCGTGTCCCTATTGGCAAAAAACTCGACTAAGTGATTTTCCCAATCTTCTCTTGATGCCAATATCTTATCATTGAAGAAGTTCTGCAATGATAAAAAAAATATGGTAATAGCTTGGTGCCAAGTCCTAACTATAAGGTGAATGCATCAAGACTTCCCAACCAAGCTCTTGGAGGTGGCCAAATTTTGTCCGCTTCTGGTCAATCGCTAGCTTCAAACTATCCAATTGTTGACAGTAGACGTCCGAATTCATCTACTATCATCTTATATGAGACTAGATTCCTTTCCAGTCCCACCAGCAAAACCTCCCTAACTGTTAGTCCTGGTTTAGCCACCGTACCATTTGAGACGCTTCACCGCACTTCGACCACGATCGTTTTCGCACAATATTCTTGTATGTGACCCATTTATCATCACCAGTCACCATTCGTTTAAGAAATGGGTCGATTTAGTTCCGTTTGGTTAAGACTTCAAAGATGGGAATTCGATCCATCATGTTTTTTTGCGTCAATTCGTGTGGCATCCAAACTTCGAGTTTCTTTTTCAATCCAGCCTTCTACAGATAGTTTTAAACTGTTTTATACTCAATATTTAGCTCTCGGGCCATGCTACGACTGCTAATTATGACCGAAACGGAATTGGTTGTTAGAGTATCGATACCATAAATACCATTCAAAATTTCAGCCTTTATCAAAGCGAATTTTCTCTTTGTTAATTTCCATCTTTTATATCAAATAACTCACAACTGAATCGACAATGAAAAACTATAAACGAATTTTTTTTAAGTACGTAATGTCACTGTTCCAATGAGCACAATTCTGAACTTTCCGATCAATAATTTATGATTTATTTTTTCCCAACCTATATTACTGTCGTTTAGGGTTATATCGGGAATCTGTTCTGAGCATAGTATGCATCCGGTATCTAAGGAGTGGATATGGTTCTGTGGGATATTGGTAACTGTGGAAGGATCTTTGTGATATGTAAGGATGACTGTAACGTCAGCATAAGTTGCCGTAAGGGTAAAATTGTATCAAGGAATATCATGGGTGTAAATATTGTAAATGCTGGGTTTCTAAAACGTTAGATTAATAAAAAGTTCATAAATATATACAGAAAACGACTAGAAAGAAAATTGGAAAATATTGTAAAAGCAATATGATAAGTCAGTGATAAAAGTAAAATATATATACGATATTAGCAAAATAATATTTTTTTTATTATTTGACATATATAAAAAGGTGCTTAAAAATTTTGTATAAACATCTGTCAATTAGTTTAGTTTTCACAGTCATTTAAAAGAGAAAGTGTGTTGTTTTTATTAATATGGGAAAAAGTGAAGTCTGTATGGAAAAAAAACAATATCTGAAATTAACGCTAAACTGAAAAAGTATAATGGGAACTCATGATCATCGTATGGAATAATTTAAAAGTATTTACTGAATTTTGTTATGTGATTCTGCGTAACTCCAATTTTCCGAAGAAAACGATTTATAAAATCGATATTTTAAACGACCGTCGAATGGAAGCGTATGAAGTAATTGATATTTTAAACGACCGTCGAATGGAAGCGTATGAAGTAATTGATAAAGCCTCTGCACACGCATCGTTGCTTGTGCGCGAATTTTTGGTCAACAACAATACAGTAATAATGCAGCAGCCACCGTATTCCCCAAATTTGGCTTCCTGTGACTTTTTCTTATTCCCGAAACTGAAGAGCCCCATGAATGGACGACGCTACGCTACGATTGAGAAGATAAAGACGGCATGAAAGAGGAGCTGAACAAGATCACAAAAAATTATTTTTTGAAGTGCTTCGATGATTGGAAAAAACGTTGGCACAAGTGTATAATATCTGGTGGCGATTACTTTGAAGGGGACAAAATAGATATTCGTGAAAAAATAAATAATTTTTGAAAAAAACGCCAAACCTCGTACATAAATCCGCTGGTCCAGATGGTGTATTGCTTATAGTTCTGAAGAGGAATTTTTCACCTGACCTTTCTTTCTGGAATTTGTCCGCATACATGGAAAACAACATTCGTTCAACCAATTCCCATAAACGCTGAGTTCTCTTCCCCCTACAATTATCGACCAATTGCAGCAATGTTCCTTCTTTCAAGGAAGCTCCTTAGCTACCGTCAATAAGGTTTCCATAGCAATAGATTCACTGGTGATTTATCTAGTCGAAAAGTGGAACCACACTCACCATTTCTCTGGGGGGTGCAGGATTACTGCACTTGACATTTCAAAGGCGTTTGACAGAGTTTGGTATCAAACTCATTTAGTATCGATAATTGCATCCTCACATGGATTGGAAGCTACCTTTCGAACCATTCAGTACAAGTTGTTTTGGATGACTCCAAGTCTGCAGTCCACCAAGTAAATACTGGTGTTTCCCAGGGTTCGATTCTATCTCCAAACCTTTTTCTAATTTTCATAAATGATCTCTTATCTATTACTTCTAATCCAAGCCACTGTTTCACTGATGATAATGCTCTAAGTTTTTCATATTCGTTTCCAGTTTCAGGTTCTTGCTCTTCGGTTATGGATATTGAACAAGAACTTATGTTAAACAAATTAAATTCCTATATACCATGTGTATAAGCTTAAATCCGCTGTTTTTTTGTCAAAAAAACACAGGTTTTTTTTATAGAAAGCAAAAACAAATTTATTCAAAGTATTTTCCCCATCTCTCATGCAATTTCTGGATACCACACCAAAAAAATTCCTTCTCTTTCGAGGCGTAAGAATCGAAGTGGTGCTCAGCGAGCGCGTGGCCCATCGACTAAAACAGGTGGTAGTCGGAAGGAACCAGGTTCGGTGAATAAGCGGGGTGTGGTAGGACCTACCAGTTGAGTTTCTCCAAGTAGATTCGGACCATTTTTGACGTGTACGATGGTGCCTTGTCGTGGAGGAAAATCAGCTTGTCATGTCTTTGTTGATAATCCGTCCTTTTTTCACGCAGAGCTCGGTGCAATTTGATCAGTTATTGGTGGTAGCGGTGGGTTTTGACAGTTTCACCAAGTTTTAACATCTCATAGTAGACGATACCCTGGTGATCCCACCAAACGCACAGCATCGTCTTCCGTCCGAAGCGATTTGGTCTTGGGGAAGATGTTGATGGTTGGCCGGGATCAATCCACGATTTCTTGCGCTTAGGATTCTCGAAATATATTCATTTCTCATCGCCTGTCACAATCCGATGCAGGAACGACTTTCTTTGTCTGGCGAGTAAGATTTCGCATGTGTTTTGGCGTCGCTCCAACTGCCTATCGTTCAATTCATGCGGCACCCATCTTTTCAATCTTCCCCATGGCTGGTTGAGTAACACCCAATTGGTCCTTGAGCATTTTTTGTGATTGGGTATCGTCTTCGTCCAAAAGAGCCTCCAAGTGATGGTCGTCAACCTTCCTAGGCCGATTTTCACGGTTCTTGTCCCACAAGTCAAAATTTCCGTCTTTGAACCGACGAAACCAATCTCGGCACGTTGTTTCTGATAAAGCACTGTCACCATAGGCCTCCATAAGCATTCGATGCGATTCGGCAGCCGATTTCTTCAAATTGGAGCAGAAAAGCAGAGCTTCCCGCATATGCTCTTTTTTTGACACAAAACTAGACATGATTACCAAAGGAAAAATGTATGTTGTTGTACGAATTTACTGACAATGTGCACTGATTATTGTTGACAGATGTCAAACTCATAAAAAACGTATGGCGTACCCATGGTAGCTTAATACGCTCACGCACGCCATCTATGACCAAACAGCGGATTTAATCTTACGAGTATATTACTATGGGACTCGAAGAACAGAGTGGAATTTAATAATTCCAAAACACAGAACTCTCTTCTGTCCCTAAAGCGAAACCAACACCTCCACACATTATTAAAAAATATTTTCACTTGCATATCTCAAATCGAAAAACTTTCCATTCTTTGTATTTGTGTTAATGACAACCTCTTCATTTCAATGATCACATATTTAATATTACCAAAAAATGCTGCAAAATGTTTAGGTTCCCTTAAGTGATGCAAGAAATTTTTAACTCCATCTGATCTAGCTACTGTACAAAACTCCCCAAGCTGGAATATAATTTCCATGTATGGGCAGGCGCTTCTAGAGCGTCATTGCACTTACTAGATGGAATACAAAATCAACCGATGAAATTAATAGCAGACAAATTATATTCCGAAGTCAATAGACTCACTGGAACACCAAAGTAATGTCTCCTGTTTTTCCTTATTTGATCGTATTTTACATAAACTGTATTCCAGTGAAACGGCTAATTGCATTTTTCCACCGTAATACCCATTTACACTGAATATTCTTTATCCCTCCTAATACTTTTCACACGTGTGATGTACCATAACAATATAACCATATTCATAATTCATTTTGCGCTAGTGATTTATAAGAAGAAAAACTTTCAGTTTATTTACTAATTCAAAAAAGGATATTTTAGACAATTTATCGATCCTTTTTACAATAACCAATTTTCTTATAAAATAACAAAAAAAAATTTAATAACGGTTAAATATAATAATGGCGGCACATCATCGGGATATTAGATTACTTATGTTGATACAGACCTTGAATATTATCGAAATGGCTTACGGAAATAAGAGAAAACTCGAAGTGAATGGCTGGATACCAGGCGACCATCAGTTGCAATTTTTAGAGATCAAAGTGAAGGATTTTTTTATACAAAATCCCCTTCCGCATTCAATGGAATTGTGATCGGTGATAAATTTGAAAGTAGTTTAAACAACCAATTGTTGGTATATACCATATTCGTTTTTATTGTTCATATCCAATATAAAGTGTAGTAAATTTAAAATAAAATAAATTAAATTAAAACAAACTAAAAAATATTATTTTAAAGAAATAAGAAAAAAAAAACTACATAAAAATAAAAGAAGAGCAGAGAAAGAAATTCAACAAAAGAGGAATGTTGCTAGAAGGATTAATGAGCTTTTATTAAGCTTCTTTGAAAGCTTTTCTTAGTTTGAATTCATACAAAAGATTGCTTAAGAGGATAACGTTTTAGTGCCGTATTCGAATGGAATAAGACTGTCAGATAGAAAATTTGGTATTTGTTATTGTATTAAAGTAAAAAACATAAAAATTGACGTTATCTTTACAAAAAAAAAAAAAAAAACAAAAAAAAAGTTTACGAAAACCCTTTTATTATAACGTGTCACTAATTTCCATTCATAAAAGCTGTTCGTACAATTGGATTATGGTAGGTCATGTGCCAAGATGACGTGACTCCAATGGTAATGGACGAGGTCTCTTAACAACAAGCATCGTGTTGAGCGTAACGGAGAGTAGCTTCATTACACTCTGTAATTAAATACTTTCACTTCTATTCATAGTAACTATTGTAAATGGAAGCCGATCAAGACAAATGGTTGCTGGTCCGGCATTGGATACACGTGATCTTGAATTGAAAGTGCGACTGTGAGCAGAAGTCGCGACAGCATGCGTAGTCTACGACTTGCTGCGGGTACACTTGTAAACTTAGCCTTCTGGGCAACACCGTCGTCTGTGTATCTTGAACTTGAAATTTTTAACCATCGACCTAATATACACTGAAGGCTAAAAGTATGCGACCGCCTCTCTTGATAAGAACATATTTTCTACAAATATTTGGTAAAAAATCCTAATAAACCAAAAAGTTATTTATTTTTTTAACCGAGATACTATATGCTCGATTCGAATAAATGATAGTGGAAATATTTTATTATTTTTGGAATTGTTAAAAGAAGAACCTTCGTAAAGTCCTTTTTTTTTGCTACAACAGGCCAAGTGCAATTGATAAGTTCCGGATCCTGTTTGATGAATTTGATCTAAGACTGAATTTAATATTTTTTTTATGATACTTTTTCGGGAAGTCCAAGTCTACAAAAATATCCTACATAGATAAAATTTTTTTTTCTTCTTAATATTTATCTAACGTTAAATCTGTTGAGTTTTCCTTCATAAAATTTTTTTTTAAACATGCACAAAATTCATGAAATTAATCTTGAATTGAGGTTGTTTTATTTGACGATGGTAAATCGGAGCAATTATAGTGTCTTAGTAAATAATTTCGAAGAATTGTTTACTACGGTCTGGTAGGCTTAAAATTACTAATTTCAGCAATAGTCGCTTTATTTGAACAACTAATAAAAATTAATTGAAGATTTTCAGTATGTACCTCTGAAAATCTTTAGGCTTAAGAAGATAAAATCCATGCCAAATCAGTATCTCTGTCAATGGTGAAAAGGCGATTGAAAGGAAACTTTTCCTTGAATCGGTGAATTAATAACTGTCGATGACCACACAGCTTGTTGGCGGTGAATATTGGTAGCTCAAGTGTGGAATGATAGCAGATGGAAGTTTCTCTGGCAAACTATGGGCAACTTGGAAGGTAATTGAGCCAACAATTAATCTCCCCATACCGACAGTCCTGCAGCTTTGGAGATAATTCGTGACTCCTCAGGTGACTCGGTGCTTAATGTGATCCGTTGCAATCAATTAAACAATAGAAACGTCGAATTGCGTTGGGTTTCAGGTCATATTGGTTATTTGGGCAATGTGCGGGCTGATCGGTCTAGCGGGGGAAGCTCTCCACCGTCCTGTTCTCACTGAAATTCCAAACTTGCCGCATCTACTGATCAAATCACTTTTTATATTTTTATCCATGCGTATACAAACAGACTGGAACAACATCCTTTACCGATGAGGATTTTCTTCTTCTGGGCAAGAAAAATCCTCATCGGTAAAGAGCCTCATTCTTCATGCCATTCCGGTGGCGTTGAATTGACCATTCCAATTAACCCATTATTTTTTGTGTAAGTAGAATTCCTACCATTGAGTGGAGCTTTAAGACTTAACCGTTTCATTCCCAGGCTCAATTATTTACCATATTTTTAGCTCCAATTAATTATCGATCGAATTCTTTAAGAAACCCTAATGAGACGTAGAGTCGCCAGCTGGCCTCATTGTCATGGCGCCATAAAATAGCCTCTGGCTCTTGTTTTAGAGATCTTATGACAACAACAAAAAATAATTGAGTACTGATAGTCTATTTGAGGACTTTAAAAATGGTAGCATTTTGGAGGCTTTTAAAAATGTACTCTAGACGGATGAGTGAGAGTTCCTAATCTTCTGGTTCTAAAGAAGAATCTAAGTGAGTCAGAGTGCTGGAGAAAAATTCTGTCAGAAGCTGTGGTACCAACTGTAAAGCAAAGCTAGATTATGGTTTGTAGTTGCTTCTCTAAGGCCGGAGTAGGAGATTTGGTATGGATTGATGGAATTTAAAAAAAATGAACAGTACTTAAATATTTTTGAGATCTGTGCTCTTCTTTTAGGATCACCATTCCACTTAACCCAGAATTTTTTCTGTGAATGGAACTCCTACCATTAAGTGAAACTTTTAGACCCAACCGTTCCATTCCCAGGCCCAATTTTTCACCTTCTTTTTCGCTCCAATTAATTATCAACCAGATTCTGTAAGCAACCCTAACTAGACATGGAGTTGGAAGCTGGCCTCATGATCGTGGTACTACAAAATAGCCTCTGGCTCTTCTTTTAGAGACCTTATAATAAGAAAAAGGATAGTTGAGTGCTGGTAGTCTTTTTGGAGGCTTGAAAAATGGTAGTATTTTGGAAGACAATGATCGTGGCGCTACCAAATAGCCTCTGGCTATTTTTTTTTTAGAGACATTATTATAATAAAAAAAGACGATTGAGTGCTGGTAGTTTTTTTTTGAGGGCTTTAAAAATGGTAAGAGTTCTTGAAAGGAAAATTTACGTGAGTCCGAGCGCTGAAGAAAAAAATCTGCCTAAAGCTGTGGTGCCAACTGTAAAGCAAAGCTACACGTAGATTATGGTTTGCATTTCCTTCTCTACGAACAGAATAGGAGATTTGTTGTGGAATGATGGAATTTAAAAAAAATTAGTAGTACTTTAATATTTTTGGACTGCAATGCTCTTCCTTTAGGATCAAAGCTCTTCCTTCAGGACTTTGGTTAATTGATAAAGGAATCCATTATGCATCAGAACAACGATCCTAAAGAAAGTTTGAAATTATTTAGAGATTTTCTGATATCAAGCTCAAGGAAGTTTTTTGGGATCAGCTCAATAGTTTTTTGGGATCAACTTCCAAGGAAGACTTATGGACGACTCTTTTGTAATACTGGAATAATAATTTAATGGATACGATTAAAAAAAAACTTATCAGCCGAATGCCTAGAGCTGTACAAGCAATCATCAAATGACGATGAGGTTTTTTTTTGTTGATTCAAAATAATCAATGTATTATCAAATGACTTTATAGTTATGGCGGTATAATTAATCAAAAACCTTACACACACATAAACAAATAAATTATTAATACATCAAAAATATTTTTTTTTTTATATTTAAGATCAAAATTAATTTTAATTTTAATTTTACTCCTAAGATCAAAGTGGTCGCATAATTTTGGCCGTTAGTGTGCTCGCAGTTAGGCGTACCTCGTATTCATAGTCACAGCATCGCCGCATTAATCCAAAGTATTCCCATTCAATTGGGGCACAATTTACTTACAGTACATTTTGGAATATGCTAGGTTTTGTGGGAGGGAAGGGGGGAGGTGGTTGTGGTTGGTTCAAAGCAGTAATGTTGATGTTGTTAACTTGGTCAATATTTTTAAGGCTAATAATTCCGAACTAGGACCGAAGATGATTTTTAATTTCCATCGGACCTTACGACCTTAAGAGGTGATCTTTTGGAGTCAATCAAACAATAAATGACGAATCAATTTCTTACCTAAATTCACTGGAATTACAAGATTAAAAATGGAGAGAAAAAAAATTTATAATCCACCGAAGATATTTACTGAAGATAAGACGATTAGAATTGGAATGAAAAAATTCCATCTGACATTGAACAAAGCGGAAAAATGCTTTTCTTGTACTACAACGCGAGTATCACTTTATGTGTGCTGTGCTGTGCGTACGAGTGCAAGACAACTATTAATTATTCTTATTATTTATAGACCTAGCAACCAATATTCTTATTAGTCAGTGATAAAGCAAAAAAAAAAAATAAAAAAAATATGACAAAAAAACTAAACATATAAAATTATGGTTTTTTTTGTCGAACACACCTGTTCGGCCAGATTGTAAATGTTATTTTTTTTTCTTTTCGCAGGTAGATTTTTAATTAACAAGTTTTTCTGTCAATATTTAATTAAAGAACAATTTAACAAATTTGTTGATTTGGTTTTTTTTCTTCTTTCTTAAATGATTAATTTACTTTTTAGGTTATTAAAGTTTTGCGTAAAATTTTAAGGAAATCATTTTGAATATGGTAAGTATGTCTTGTGTTGTCCGAAAAAAAAGAAGAAGAAAAAGGATTCTGAGGTTGCGTCTGAATAGTTGAAAATGACATTGTGAGGGAGGTTTTTCCCCATTATCTACAGTAAAAACTTAGCTAATTAGGTCTCAGTTATTAAAAAAAATCTTTAAACGAGACCCAATACACCTATTATATCGGACGTTGTTGATTGCTTGTAGAAGCTTTTCATTTCACATTCGTTCAAAATAAATCTCATTTAAGATAAAATTAATTCAGATTGTAATTTGCCATTTTATAATATGTAAGTCTTATTTTTTGTGAGTCTTAATATTTGTTCGATGGTTTTGAAGTAGTGTCTTTGATGATGAAGAAGAAGACATTTTTTCGGAGCGCTATGGCCGTATGGTATCTGATCTTTTTTTTTGGCTTCAACTTAAGGTTTTCATCTTGACTACATGTGATTTCAACTAAACGGTACCACAGCCGATATAATGCGACAAATTTAGGCTTTATTGAGCAAAAAGGACGCATAATTCGTCAATTACCCTTTAAGGGCGTACGTTTTGACAGCATTTTTAGTAAATCTATGACAATTATTATGTTTATGAAGACAATCCTTAAACTTTAAAACATTTAAAATTCACTAAAATATGTGAAAAACCCATTGAAAATTATCTAAAAATGATCGAAATCTGCAAGAAGTATTGTGGAAAAACTCATCAAAAATTACCTTAAAATGATCAAGTCCTGCAATTATGTGATTAATAATTTACGTGTATTCGATTTTCGATTTTTTGTGGCGTTATGTTGGTACTTATGTGTCTCACTTATGCCGACAATTTTGAATGTTCAGTTAATTTTTGACAGCTGCTTTGCTTGCACGGGTTTTGGCTCGTCTTCGATTTTTGTCTCAATTTCGACCAGAAACAGTATCGCATTAACATTGCTAAGGAGCTGTTGGACTCTGTTCCGATGACCCAAATTTGCGCCAGAGGGTCATAACTGGTGACGAATCATGGGTTTATGGTTATGACGTGGAAAACAAAGCTCAATCATCCCAGTGGAAGCTGCCGCACGAGCCAAAACCAAAAAAAGCACGCCACGTTCGGTTGAATGTTTTCTTCGATTGCAGGGGCGTGGTGCATCATGAGTTCTTGCCACAGGGTAGAACCGTCAATAAGGAATATTACCTGAAAGTTATGCGCAAGTTGCGCGCGAAGCTATCCGCCAGAAATGACCGGATTTGTGGAAGAATAAAAATTGTCTTTTCCACCATGATAACGCTCTTGCTCCCGAATCGTTGCTTGTGCGCGAATTTTTGCCCAAAAAGAACACATTAATAATACCGCAGCCACCGTATTCCCCATATATGCCCCCTGTGACTTTTTTTTGTTCCCGCAACTGAAGAGCCCCATTAAAGGACGATGCTACGCTACGATTAAGGAGATAAAGACGGAATTGAAGGAGGAGCTTAACAAGATCACAAAAAATGATTTTTTGAAGTGATTTGAGTATTGGAAAAAACCTAAGAACAAATATTAAGAAAAATATTAATTACAGATTTCTCTTTGATTATTTTACTAAAACCATAGGCTTAAGAGTTCCAAGTGCGATCCTACGTTAATTGAAATGGTAATAAAAATTTTGTAAGGATTCAAAAAACTATAAATTACGCCATGTTGTTGTGGAAAATAGGCCCGAAAGTTGAGAATGCCTTGAAATCGATAAATTTTGGTCTTAATCAACACTTGCCTGAACGGCAACAATATTCGTGGTATTTCGATCAGATCTTTGTCTTACTGGTACGCGAATATTATATAAAGAGAGATTGCATTTAGAATTTTTCACAGTTCGACGAACAGTAAGCATACTAGGAAAAGGTGCTCGATAAATTGCAATAATAGAACGATTATTTTAACAAACAAATTGAATAATTTCCAAGCGTTGTTGAGGCTTTTATTTTTATATGCATATATTACCAACCTTACTAAATACAACTGACAGTGACAGAAAATTTTAGCATTTAAATATGGCCACACGGTAGATAACAGATCACTCTTATTGAAAAATTCTTAATATGAGAACAAAGGATATCGAAACATAAGGAAAACAAAAGCAGAAATGGTGAAAAATAATTAAGAAGAGAAAGAGCAATAGATGAAAGCGGAAAAAAAACGATATGGACAAATGAAAAGGGCGGTAGGACAAAAATTGAAGAGTCCACCACGTTAAAAAGGACGGCAAAACAACAACAAAAACAAAATTGGATAAAATTGCAGAAAAAATTCACAACGAGAAAAGAGGAAGGAAAAGTGGAAGAAGACAACTAACGACGACTGAAAAAACGGAGCAAAATAGAAATAACTTTAGAAGAAAAATCAGTTTAAGGGTAGAAAAGTGGGGGTCTATTGGATAAAAATGAAGCGGAACATATCCTTTTCTTTTCCTTTCTCAACAATCAGTTCCCTCCAAAATAACCAAACATTTCTTTTGTTTGCATTTAATAAAAATGGGTATATTTATTGAAAAAGAATTAAAAAAATATCAAAAAAGAAAATAGAAAAATTAGAATTACCGTAGTGATCGATATGTTGCAATAATAGAACGATTATTTTGATAAGAAAATTGGATAATTTCAAAGCGTTGTTGAGACCTTCATTTTTCCATGAATAAATTGCCAACCTTACTAAATACAACTGACAGAGACAGAAGATTTTGACATTTCAAATAGGGTTACACGGTCTATTCGATAGCAGATCACCCCAATTGAAAAATCCTCAATAAGAGAAAAAAGGAAAACGAAACATTAGGAAAACAAAAGGAGAAATTGTAAAAAATTATTAAGAAGATAAAGAAGAATAGAGGAAATCGAGAAAAAATGAAATTTGAAAAATTAAAATGGCGGTAGGACGAAAATTGAAAAAGTCCACCACGTTAAGAAGGTCCACCACGTTAAGAAAACAAAATTAAATAAAAGTGCGGAAAAAAATTTCTAAACACGAAAAGAGTGAAAAAAGGGGTAAAATAGAAATAATTTAGAAAATTTTTTAAAAATTTTCTAAAAAATATTCTGTTCCTTCGCATTTCTTTTTCTTTCTCAACAATCGGTTCCATCCAATTTACCTGACTTGTGTTCTGTATGCATCTAATAAAAATTGAATCAAAAAAATTATCTTTTACGGTATAAAATATCTTAAAAAAGAAAATAAAAAAAATGAGAATTAGTGCTCGATAAGTTGCAATAATAGAACAATTTTTTTGAAAAGAAAATTGAATTAATTCCAAATGTTGTTGAGGTGTCTATTTTTTTAAACCTTACTAAATACAACTGACAATGACAGAAAATTTTGCCATTTAAATATGGCCACATGGTCTATTAGATAACAGATCACCCCTATCGTAAGTCAGTATTGTTTAAAAAAAAAATAGAAAATTTGCAGACTTTTTTTATTAAGTACAAAAAATTGCAATTTTGGAAATTTTAACTATAAAATCATTAAAAAAAACTATTACCAAGTTAATAATCCATGAAAATTCTTGCAATAATAGCAAAAAAATTCCATTTAAATATAATATGAAGAACGGAAAAACTTCTTTTTCTTCGTTATTGATATGAGAAGTACCCGACCTGACAAGGAAAACAAACAAAATTTGGGAAAAAATTATCTTTACTTCTCAACACATAGTCTCTGCTTCGCTCAATACACTAACTATTAACCGCAAATGCCAGCTGTATATTGGAAAGAGAAAATAATCCCAGGAACCTAAATCTGGTGAATAGGGTGCGTGAAGAAGCTATACGAACTTTAAATCATTGATTTTGGCCATCGCAATAACGGACGTGTGAACTGGTCTTGATTGTTATTATTGTAATGTTATTTAGTGTGGCATACCTATCATTAGACATTATAACACGGATCGCCTATGACCACCCTCTCAAGTAATAGATTCCGCTAGCTCAGCTGACTAGATCCAGATGGTTGGACGCATCCCACGCTTTATCTGATTTTCTGCTTAGGCCACCTCATGCATGGAACACTATATCAGGTTCACTATTTTTCGAACCTCTTTTTCAACCATATCGACTCCCTCCATGACAAATGGTGTTATTACACACCTTTACAAGCTAGTTACAATAAACTATCATCTGTAGTGATAGCACCTGCGACTCTGTATCTCTTAGCTTCGGTCCTAAGACTATACTTGCGATATAGGTGACAACGTCAATCACCACGTTTGAGCCCCGACACTCGTGGTACCAGTTAGTTCTGGTTTTAAGAGTACCTGGTGAGTACTGCTTACTCAGAGAGCTACAGTAAAGAAACTGGTAAATTTCGGGTACTTATATCCCAGTTCAGGTGCCGGCATTTTCTTGACGAACCAAAAGTTCTTTTTTTTACCCAATTTCTGCAGTTTTTTGTTGATTTAATCTCTCAAACGCTGCAATAATTTCGCATAATGCTCGCGGTTGATTGTTTTTCGTTTTTGAAGATAATCAATGAAAATTATCCCACGCACATCCCAAAAAAAATTGACGCCATAATCTTGCCAGCAGATGGAACTGTCTTCGCTTTCTTTGGAGCTGATTCTTTGCTGTCAGTTCATTGTTTTGACTGTTCCTCCATCTCAGGTGTGAAGTAATGGACCCACGTTTCATCCATGGTTATGAATCGATTCAAAAACTTGGCTTTATTGCTGCAAAACATCACCAAACACTTGATTGAAGCATCCTCACGACACTGTTTATGTTCCATTGTGAGCAAACGCGACACCCATCACATCTGATAGCTCGCGCACTTTCAGTTGATAGGTGTTCCAATAGCATTTTGTGGATTTTCTTCACCATTTCTGGTGTGGTGTCCTTATATGGGCGATCACTGGGATAATCGTTTTAGCAGCTCATACGGCCTCATTAAAACTGTCCATAGAATATTTTATTGTTGTAAGCAACTGCACCAGAATATAGTCTAGATCAGGGGTCGGCAACCCCTTTTTTCGGCGTTGATCAAAATCAACCAAAATGTGAGAATCAAAGAGGCGTCTGGGTCAGAGACATTTTCGTATTAAAACAGTCTTTTAGGTAAATAATAAGATATATTTTATTAAGAAAATAATTACAATGAACTTTATTTATAAACATTCTCGTCGATATCAATGCCTCCCCTGATATTGAACTTATGACGTCAATTTAGGCAAGTTTTTCTTATTTGAACTTTCGGTAGTTGAACTGTTCCTATTCTTACTTAATACAATATAAATTTCATTTGTGGAAATATTTGCTCACATTTATAAGTTGAACCGATTGTGGATAAAATCTCACTAGGTAATAATTATTTAGCTGTGTAACTTATAATAGCGTCACTATTCTTGCGCTATTGAATATTTTGATAATGTAGTTGCAGTCGATACTTTTCTGTTTTATAATTTATTTTTATATATTGGGTTGTTCGGAAAGTAATTTCATTTTTTCCCAACTGAAGGCTTAATTGTATTTTTTCACAATCAACTTCATACTTAAGCCGCATAATCATATGTATTTTGACAGCTGATATAGCAAGGCTTGCTCTGTTGTGATTCTGCACAGTAGTTTTTGGTTGATACCCTTTTAAAATATGAAAAGTGAAAAACAGCATTTTCGGCATATTTCACCTTTTTACTATAGAAAAGATAAAAATGTTGTTAAAGCAAGAAAAAAATTATCCGATGTGTATGGAGAAGATGTGTTATCTTCGATTCGGCAATTTTGATCTTGAAGATGCACTACGTTCTGGAAGGTCAGTTGAAGGTGACAAAGTCACAATAAAGGCACTAATTGATGCAAACCGGCGAATAACAACTCGCGAGATTTCTGAGAGATTAAATTTACCAAATTCGACCGTTCATGATCATTTGAAACGGCTACGTTTATTCTCAAAGCTCGACATATGGGTTACTCATCTTCTTACGGAAAAATATTTGTGCTGTCGCATTAACGTTTGTGATTTGGTTCTCAAACGCCAAGAAAATGATCCATTTTTGAAGCGTATCATCACTGGGGACGAAAAATGGGTTGTTTACAACAATTTTAAGCGTAAAAGATTCTGGAGTAGGAATGATGAAGCGTCTCAAAGCACTTCGAAAGCCTATATTCAACAAAAAAAAAGGTAATGCTATCTGTTTGGTGGGATTTCAAAGGAATCATTTATTTTGAGCTTTTACCGAACAACCAAACGATCAATTCTGAAGTGTACTGTCATCAGTTGGACAAATTGAATGAAGTCACTTAAAGAAAAAAGGCCAGAATGGTCAATAGGAAAGGTATAGTGTTCCAAAAGGATAATGCAAAACCACATATAAGATTGACCACGCGGCAAAAGCTTTTATAGCTTGTATGGGATATATTGCCACACCCAGCATACTCTCCAGACCTAGCACCTTCCGAATATCATTTGTTCCGATCTCTATAAAAAATTTTAAACGGTAAAACGATTAATTCAAATGAGGAGGTCAAAAATCATTTGGATCAGTTTTTTGCCAGCAAATAACAAAAATTTTATGAGCGTAAAATCATGCTACTGCCAGAAGAAGATTTAATTGAAGGAAATCGTCCTTCATTTTTATAAAATTACTTTCCGAATAACCAAATATTATTCTTTATTTTCGGAACTGAAGTGGGTTATTTGAAATTATCAAACGGTTTTCCTTCTAGCTCTTCCTTCTAGACTTTATTCTGGGGGAGTGGTTTACAACTGAGACCATCCAAATGAAAGTATTAGATCACATAATGATGAGAAATTTTTTCTTCTGTTTACAATTCACCTAAGCTTTTAAGATTGGTACTGAAATTCACAGAAACCCTTCACTATACCAGGTGTATAAGCTTAAATCCGCTGTTTTTTAGTCAAAAAAACACATGTTGTTTTCATAGAAATCAAAAACAAATTTTTTCAAAGTACTTGCCCTCGCTAGCTACACATTTTTCCCATCTCTCGGGCAATTTGTGGATACCACGCCAAAAAAATTCCTTTTCTTTCGAGGCAAACCACTCATCAAGCCATTTTCGGACGTCTTCGTAAGAATCGAAGTACTGCTCAGCGAGTGCGTGGCCCATCGACGAAAAAAGGTGGTAGTCGGAAGAGGTCAGGTCTGGTGAATAAGCGGGGTGTGGTAGGACCTCCCAGTTGAGTGTCTCCAAGTAGTTTCGGACCATTTTTGACGTATGCGATGGTGCGTTGTCGTGGAGGAAAATTAGCTTGTCATGTCTTTGTTGATAATCCGTCCTTTTTTCACGCAGAACACGGGGCAAATTGATCAGTGGTAGCGGTGGGCATTGACAGTTTCACCAAGTTTAAACATCTCATCGTAGACAATACCTTGCTGATCCCACCAAACGCACAGCATTGTCTTCCGTCCGAAGCGATTTGGTCTTGGGGAAGATGTTGATGGTTGACCGGGTTCAACCCACGATTTCTTGCGTTTAGGATTCTCGAAATATATCCACTTTTCATTGCCTGTCACAATCCGATACAGGAACCACTGTCTTTTTTGTCTGGCGAGTAAGATTTCGCATGTGTTTTGGCGTAGCTCCATTTGCCTATCGTTCAATTCATCCGGAGCCCATTTTCTGATCTTTTCAATATTCCCCATGGCACGCAGACGCATGGAAATGGCTTCTTGTCCCACAAGTCAAAATTTCCATCTTTGAGACGACGAAACCAATCTCGGCACGTTGTTTCCGATAAAGCAATGTCACCATAGGCCTCCATAAGCATTCGATGCGATTCGGCAGCAGATTTCTTCAAATTGAAGAAGAAAAGTAGAGCTTCCCGCATATGCTCTTTTTCTGGCACAAAACTAGACATGATTACCAAAGGAAAAATGTATGTTGTTGTACGAAACTGCTGATAATGTGCACTGATTAATGTTGGCAGATGTCAAACTCATAAAAAAAGTATAGCGTGCCCATGGTAACTTATTATGCTCACTCACGCCATCTATGACCAAACAGCGCTTTTAAGTTTATACACCTGGTAAATGTATGCCAAACAAATACCAAACAACACTTTAACTTTATAAGCTTGGTACTTTTAAGCATGTTAATTTTTTTCAAACATCAACCACCATTTATGCGTTCTTAGTTTACCAAAAAAAAAAAAAAAGTTCAGATTAAAAAAACCAAATAAACAAAATATTGAAATTTTTTTTTTTTGCCTAACAATTGAACATGTACAAAAAAAACCTATAAATTTGTAGGAAGAGAAAATATCAATTTTATACATAAGAATATTTTAAGGGGGGGGGGGGGGTGTTATGGGTAGTTACAATTAAATTAAGATATTTAAATGTTTCAGTTCTGTTCTTTAATACTTATGAGAAGAATATAAGAAAATCCAACTGTTAAATTGGAGATTTTTTTCAATAATATGAGACAGTGTAACTTAAAAAAAATTTCTTTCAACATACACATACCCCCCCATCAAATTAACATTGACTACTATTGTCTGGAGCAGAACAAAAACTATTGTAAATTAAATCAATAGAGGGGTCTAATCAAATGATGCTTTCCTAATAAGTATAAGAAAAAAAAGAAAAAAAAATCACTCTACCCCATCAGAATAAAACGAAATTATTATTACGACTAGTAAAGATGGTTTAACGATTTGCTAAATAAAAAACTTTATCAATTATTTAATGTGATGCGCCTAAACATGTTTAATTGTGCTTTTAATAGTAATAACAATAAAAAAGTTATTAACACGAAGAAGATTGAATGTGAATAATTCCGTCTATTCATGCTGAGAGGTTTAAAATTGTATTTGGGGGAGAAGACGACAGAGCGATATAGTTAGTGTCTTCTTCTTTTCTCATTAATCAATTCAACAAACAAAAAAAAAACACATACGCACTGATCTGAAGTTGTCTCCAAACGAAAACTGATCATTTCCATTCACAATTGTCGCTGTTCGAAAGTAAATATTTTGTGTGTGTATTTCTCGCTCTTTTTTTCTGACAATTATTTAATCATATAGAAATACCTTGATGATTATAAATAATTCCACTTATAATAATAGTTAAACTGCTTAAAATATGTCTTTTTTCTTTTCTGGTCTTACAGATTGTAGAGTAATTTTTATTAAATTTTGTTATTAATCGTCGAAAAATTCACAATAAGCATAAGTATTTGTTTCCGGTAAAAATATTTGTTCTCTTTTTTCGTTTTTTTTTGTGTGTGCCTTTTTCTCTGTGCCTTTTTTTTTTTATTGACATTCATATTTGCTAAATATGTCTCCAGGGTCATTAGCACCTTTCCGGTTAAAAATTTTTACACATTCCTAGTAAATACAATACCACAAATGTGTGAGTAACTGTAAGTTTATAGTTTTCTTCAATAATTTATTTATTTTCACTTTTATTTTATTTATTATTTTGATTAATTAATAATCATTTTTTCCGGGTTCAACTGGATTTTATTAGTTCGCATATGATTTCGATTGTTGGTTGGAAAAGACTTTCGTACCAGATGGCGTTCGTTCATTTTTTAAAGTACAACACATATTTGCGTATGTTATTATTATGCCATTTAACAGCTGATATTTAAGAAAAAGGGATCAATTTATTTTTAATTTTTTATAGATTTTATAATAAGTTGAGAAGGAAAAACTAAATTTTATGATTTACTTCTATAAAGACTAGAATACGCTTCAAGCTTGTGAAAAGTTGCGTAAAGTTTGAGGTGACAATGCTCTAAAATAACGTTAGTACCAGCGATGATTCATGAAATTCCATGCTGGTGACTTTGATCTCAACGACGTTCCTCGGTAAGGAAGGCTAACCTAAGGAGTAGAGCTGCCTTCTCTCCCTAAAGCCGAAAAACTTCTTAACACTTCTGTCTCTAAAGCCGAAAAACTTTCCATTTTTGGTTTTTTGAATGATCACATATTTAATATTACCAAAAATGCTGCAAAATGTTTAGATTTTTTTTAGTGATGCAAGCAATTTTTAACTCCATCTGATCTAACCAATATACGGGGTCTGTTTAAAAAGTATTCCGAATTTTGTGTTTTTTTTTTTAAATTATATATTTATTCATGAATATTTATTTTGTCCCCTTCAAAGTAATCCCCACCAGATTGGGTATACACTTGTCCCAACGTTTTTTCCAATCCTCAAAGCACTTCAAAAAATCATTTTTTGTGATCTTGTTTGGGACACTCCTCCTTCGATGCCGTCTTTATCTCCTTAATCGTAGCGTAGCGTCGTCCTTTCATGGGGTTCTTCAGTTTCGGGAACAAGAAAAAGTCACAGGAGGCCAGATCTGAGGAATAAGGTAGCTATCGCAACACAAGCAACGATGCGTGAGCAGAGGCGTTATCATGGTGCAAAAGCCAATTTTTATTCTTCCACAAATCCGGGTGTTTCTGGCGGATTGCTTCACGCAAATTGCGCATAACTTGACCGTTCTACCCTGTGGCAAGAAGTCATGATGCACCACGCCCCTGCAATCGAAGAAAACTGTAAGCAAAACTTTGTTACATTCGACCTTTTCGTTGTTCACATCTTCTCGGCCCTCTGAGAACATTTTGTACCACCGATAAACGTTGCTTCGGTCCAAGGTAGCTTCACCATATGCCACAGTCAACATTCGAAATGCGTCCGCGCAATTAATTTTGTTTTTCACACAAAATTTGATACAGATTCTTTGATCCATTTTTTTGTAATGGGCAAAAATCGAAGACGATCCAAAACACGTGCAAGCAAAGCAGCTGTCAAAAATTAACTAAACATTACAAATGGCCGAACTTGTCGGCATAAGTGAACACTAACATAATGGCACAAAAAATCGAAAATCGAATATACACATACGTAACCCGCGGAAATTCAAAATTCGCGATACATTTTGAACAGACCTCGTATACAAGGCTCCGCAAGCTGGAATATAATTCCCATATATGGACAGGCGCTTCTAGAGCGTCATTGCACTTACTAGATGAGATGAAAAATCAAGCTATGAAATTAATAGAAGACAAATTATATTCCGAAGTCATTAGACTCACTGGAACACCGACGTAATGTCTCCTGTTTTTCCTTATTTTATCGTATTTTCTATAAACTGTGTTCCAGTGAATGGGTTAGTTGCATTCCGCCCCTACAATTATTTCACTTCAGTTTACCCGGAATGCACATCAGTTTACTCTGAATTCCTTTTTTGGACATACTATACAGAAACATAGAGATTATTTTTTAATCGTTCGATCCTCACTCGAATTTCCCAAATCATTACAAATCAACAGTCAATTAAGAGCAACGTGCACCGACATCTCTCTCTTTATACCTCCTAATACTTTCCACACGCGCCATGTGCCATAACATTAGAAGAGTATTAATAATTATATAAGTAAAAGTGATTTATAAAAAAATGCATCAAACCAGCGTTACACGACCTGAGAGATTGCAGAAACATTGACCATCCATCATTCAACCGCTCGAGACCACCTGAAGATGCTGGTGATCTGGTTCCTTATGAACGCAAAGTCGTTCATTTTAAGGCACGCATAAACATCTACAATATTCTCATTAAATGTGAGGAAAACGATACTTTTTTGAAGCGATTGATAACTGGTGATGGGAAGTGGATCCTTTACAGTGCCTTAAACGCCGTCGAAAGCGGTCATTCATCAGAGGAGGGTTATACTCTCAATGTGGTGGGTTTTTTTAAGGTGTCGTATTTTTTGAGCTTCTACTCAGGCGGTAGGATAAGGAATAAGGGAATAAAAGTCTCGGAAAAAGTAAAGCGGTGAGCTAATTACCCACGACCATTGGATGGCAGTCCAGTATGCTAACGACTGTGCTGCCTTCTTCTTTTATTAACGGCCCTTCAGACCTTGCTAGACGCTACAACGTCCATCTGCTCAGGCGGTTTGATGGTCCGAAATGGTAGGATAAAGGATAAGGGAATGAAAGTCGCAGAGAAATTAAAGCGGTGAGGTTATTAGCATGGGACCATAACGCGTGAGATCGGAACCCACGAACCCTGAGACAGCAGTTCAGCACGCTAACGATCGTGCTGCCTTCTTCTTCTACTTCTTTTGTTAACGGGTTATAAGACCTCGCCAGACGCTATAGCATCCATCTGCTCAAGCAGTTTGAGTGTCCGAAAGGGTAAGATAAGAGATAAGAGAATGAAAGTTTCAAAGAAAGTGAAGCGGTGAGCTAATTAGCATGGCACCATAACGCGTTCTACATTTTTTTTATATTTAGTTCAGGGCTTAAATATTTCCTTCCTGGATTGTGATTCCTTGTATAATGGCTTTCAAACTCAGGAAAACTTCACAATTAATTAATTCATTGTCATTGGTTTTCAGGGAAGAATTTTATTTTTTTTCGTCGTTGTTCTCTGGAAGAATCGTCCTCATCTGATGTCAAATTCGATAGTATTTTTACTATTTATCTTTTTTCTTCTTAATTTCTTTAAATCCTTTTTATTCAAATTGCCTTCATATTCAGATACTGATTCGAAGAGTTTTCTTGTACTACCGATTCTCATGCGTCTTATTTCTCTAAGCATAATAAAAATAATAAAATGACTTGGAAATGAGGATATATTGAAGAAGCTTTATTATCTAGAAAAGTACTTCCAGATGCATCACAGTTAGTACCAATATAACGTCCTATCAAGGGTTAGCTTGGCGAACAAAAATGACTTGATGAGATGAATAGATAGGCTGCGAAACTACAGGATTTCCTTATTCTGTAAAAACCCCAGAATAGGGAATTTTTTTTAGCTTTCCAGCCTTCCTTATTAACGGAGATAACCGCGTAACAGGAGCTAATATCGTATGGGAGCATCCAAGTGTCTGTTATGTCCGATCTAAGTTGAACAATCCTTTTTCATTATCCGGCACTGGGTATTATTAGTACTACTGACCAGCAGAGCTTGACAAATACGAGGCTGTACTAGTGACCAGCAGAAAGTTAAAGGAGTTAATTACACTCACCATCGGCGGCTAGGATATTGTTTCGCAGCCATCAGTTCAGATAGACGCTAGGTTGAGATGTTAGATCTGAGAATCACGGCTGAAAAGGTAAATTGGGTCGCGAATACCTTTGCTGAGACAGAGCTGGCGCAGGATTCTATCCACAGTTATCAGCTTTATTATACTCTACGCAGTAGTATGAATTTACAAGGTTCCTGACCGTCGCTCTGAGAGCGGAGTTCAAACCTAAGTAATCTTAAAAAATAAATTGCTACCACGGGAATCGAGGGGCTCCACAGAATTATCCATTTTGTGGTCGATTTTGGTGAGGTGCTTCGGCACACGTGGTGGCTGTGGTTAATACCTACACCGCGAGTACGATCTCTGGATCGCTGGTGGGAGATACTGGTAATTATCTTGGGCGCTGTCACTGCTTATGTCAGTAAGGTTTAAATGGGATAACTATCAATTATGTACGTGCGCTTATTGAGCGTAATCTGAATCCCTATGGTCGTACGCGACTCGTGGTAGTATGTCTTACGACGGGTATACCACGTAAACAAAACAGAATATTCTATGCAGACCCTATTTGGACAGGAGCTATGGTGACCGCAACGAAGTTGGAGCGCACTTCGAATTTCGAGTGTATTCCATACTGTCTCCTATAACGCTATATATGTTACAGCTAACATGCCAACAATCGAGCTTTTAGCGAATGAAAGAGCCAGAATATATCATCAACATAGGAGGGGGGAGGAGAATAAATTCATCGGCTCAACGTCAGCAGAGAGAAAGAAATGTGCAGTGACACTGGAATTGATCAATTAAATGAAGGTGCTTCCGAGCATATCTCTATCCCTTTAATCTGGAAGTTGATGTAACAGACCCTAATTTTAGGTCCACAATCGGGGATGCGAAACATGTCTTCTTCCATTGTCCATGCTTTAGCGATGAACGGCTGTCTCGGAAGCGCATTTGTGCACAAATGGTAATAGCACAGGTATGCTGGGGTGCGGAGACTGAATATGCATAACGAGAAGCTCCGTCAAGAGAGAAAAAAAAATGAGAAAAGGTCATCCTTCAGCCCTCAATATGAATAGTATAGTAGGCCCTATGCGGAGTTATATTTGAAGAACTAGGAAAAATCCCACACAATGTAGAGGGATCAGTATCTCTACAGCGTCTTTAGAAGATTTCCCCTTGAAAAGCTCAAAAAAAGGTTTGTTTTTACGTCGATAGGGGGGAACTCTGATGAAAATGTGACACCTTTTAAGAAATTAGTAGTTCTCAAAAGTATTCAAATTTTCATTAGATTTCACCGTCGAAGGCCTCACTCCTTCCCGATCCTACAGCAATGCTTTGTATCATCTAGAAACTTCTGCTTTTGCTTAAAGAAAATATCCCCATAAGTTCGTTGCTTCAAAATTTTGTCGTTCTATTTTTTATAATATACCACAAAAACAAAACCTCACTTATCACGCTCTGCAGAGTAAATTTATTATGCATGTCTAGGTGGAACTGACTAACGTACAAGCTTTGTTGAGGGGAAGTCCACACTATTACCAGGTGGTAATGACAGTCTCATTACTTTTCTATCATATCTTATATTTTATTGAAATAATTTTTAAAAAAAACAGCCGATCTCAAATCTGAATTAATTCACAACCATTTCAGACAAGATAATAAACTAAATTCACTTGTATTTTATGCGAAAAGTCAATTTAATAATTATTATTATTAAATATTATTTTGCACTCAAACTTGAATAGTTGGAATTTTGAAAAATATTCTCTTAACAAGTAAATAAATGAACATGGAAAACCTTCATAATTGAAATTTAAATACTCGTAATACCAAAACTGGATCACATTGACTATTTTAAAGAATACTTTTTTAAGGTATTTTATGAGATATTTTTTAACGATCATTTTAAACATTACAAAGAATTCAATAAACATTAAAATAGGTACGTGTATGTATAATATTATCCTGTTTATAAGCAAAGATATTCATTTTATTAGAATTATTGGCTAACATTAATATAATAGTTGACTAAGTTCCACATTTGGATAAGGGGAAAAAGTGTAAGAACAATTTGTTATTCTTATTCTGGAGGAGATGGTATTTTCAATAATGGAGGGAGGAAGAATAACTTTGATTAAGATTGTAGGATTTGACTTGGGGATTAAGTGTGGTCAGGTGATAGTGCGGTAACCTATCGAGTGGGAAGCGATAAAAACAGTGCCTTAACATTTATGGTTATTTGATTCAGATTAAAATGGCAATTTTCTGAGCCTCACAAAGATACTATTCCTCTTATTTTCCACTTTCATTTCACCTTCAATCAAATCTATCCTCCTCCTTCTCACCCATTCCTTTGTAAAAATATGAATATATGCATGATCACGATGACCTTGATTTGAAATTTTTCTGGCATTTAATTAATTCATCATCTATGCAAATATTATCAATGAATTATTCTCTATATTGTCCACCTGTTCGTTGTTAGCCACCAGGTGTAACATTAGAAAAGAAAAATATGCATCCGTCTGTCGATCGATCGATGTCGATACCAATCTACCTATTTACCTACCTACTGACCTCCATACATGCTTAGCAACACAAACAAAAACATTAATACATACCCACACTTACTTGGAATTACCTAAAATTAATTCAAAAAGATAAAAAATGCAACTATGACCTTAACAAAACCATTAATCGGATTAGAATTCTTTCAGTTCGATCATATTTATTATAGTCTAAGACCGATCATTTTAAGCTAGCTTTCACACTGGTATTTATATTCGGTTGATTTTGCAGTTGTTCTATTCTTGATGGTCTTTTAAATCGTATAAAATAGTTTGGGTAATTTTCAGTAGTTTTCCGGCGATCTTCATCAGTTCTTAATGAGAAAAAAAAATCACTCCTTTTTGTGTACATAACTAATGAGATTGAATAAAAAAAATTGAATCAATTCTTTTTTATTAATAATACAAAACTTTTTACAAACAGGACCTACACCCGATAAAGATGTGCCTACAAAAAAAAATTAAAAAAATTAAGCCGACCCTCAGCAATTTTTGTTGGATTCATATTACTCGAGACCTTAAAATTTAAAAAAAATCCTAAAAAATGAGATTTAATTGAAAGGAATTTTTTTTAAAATAAATAATTCTAGACAAGGCTTATAGCAATTTTCTGCTCGTAAAAATAAATCAGTACTTCTGATTTAAGGTCCTAAAAAATATATACGCAATATTCGAGACCTTAAAATTAAAAAAAAATCCTAAAAAAATGGTAAATAAAATTTAGTTAAAAGGATTTTTTTTTAAATAAATAATTCTAGACAAGGTTTATGACAAATTTCTGAACGTAAAAATAAATCAGTACTTACGATTTAAGGTCTTAAAAAATATATACGCAATATTCGAGACCTTAAAATTAAAAAAAAATCCTAAATATAAAATTTATTTAAAAATAAATAATTCTAGAGAAGGTTTATGGCAATTTTCTGCACGTAAAAATAAATCAGTACTTCTGATTTAAGGTCTTAAAAAATATCTACGCAATATTCGAGACCTTAAAATTAAAAAAAAAATTCTAAAAAAATGGTAAATAAAATTTAGTTGAAAGGGTTTTTTTTTTAATAAATAATTCTAGACAAGGTTTATGGCAATTTTCTGCACGTCAAAATAAATCAGTACTTCTGATTTAAGGTCTTAAAAAATATATACGCAATATTCGAGACCTTCAAATTTAAAAAAATCCTTAAAAAATAGTAAATAAAATTTAGTTAAAAGCATTTTTTTTTAATATATAAATAATTCTAGACAAGGTTTATGGCAATTTTCTGAACGTAAAAATAAATCAGTACTTCTGATTTAAGGTCTTAAAAAATATATACGCAATATTCGAGACCTTAAAATTTAGAAAAATCCTTAAAAAATAGTAAATAAAATTTAGTTGAAAGCATTTTTTTTTTAAATAAATAATTCTAGACAAGGTTTATGACAATTTTCTGAACGTAAAAATAAATCAGTACTTACGATTTAAGGTCTTAAAAAATATATACGCAATATTCGAGACCTTAAAATTAAAAAAAAATCCTAAAAAAATGGTAAATAAAATTTAGTTAAAAGCATTTTTATTTAAAAATAAATAATTCTAGAGAAGGTTTATGGCAATTTTCTGCACGTAAAAATAAATCAGTACTTCTGATTTACGGTCTTAAAAATTATCTACGCAATATTCGAGACCTTAAAATTAAAAAAAAAATCTAAAAAAATGGTAAATAAAATTTAGTTGAAAGGGTTTTTTTTTTAATAAATAATTCTAGACAAGGTTTATGGCAATTTTCTGCACGTCAAAATAAATCAGTACTTCCGATTTAAGGTCTTAAAAAATATATACGCAATATTCGAGACCTTAAAATTAAAAACAAATCCTAAAAAAATGGTAAATAAAATTTAGTTAAAAGCATTTTTATTTAAAAATAAATAATTCTAGAGAAGGTTTATGGCAATTTTCTGCACGTAAAAATAAATCAGTACTTCTGATTTAAGGTCTTAAAAAATATCTACGCAATATTCGAGACCTTAAAATTAAAAAAAAAATTCTAAAAAAATGGTAAATAAAAATTAGTTGAAAGGGTTTTTTTTTTAATAAATAATTCTAGACAAGGTTTATGGCAATTTTCTGCACGTCAAAATAAATCAGTACTTCTGATTTAAGGTCTTAAAAAATATCTACGCAATATTCGAGACCTTAAAATTAAAAAAAAAATCTAAAAAAATGGTAAATAAAATTTAGTTGAAAGGGTTTTTTTTTTAATAAATAATTCTAGACAAGGTTTATGGCAATTTTCTGCACGTCAAAATAAATCAGTACTTCCGATTTAAGGTCTTAAAAAATATATACGCAATATTCGAGACCTTAAAATTAAAAAAAAATCCTAAAAAAATGGTAAATAAAATTTAGTTAAAAGCAATTTTATTTAAAAATAAATAATTCTAGAGAAGGTTTATGGCAATTTTCTGCACGTAAAAATAAATCAGTACTTCTGATTTAAGGTCTTAAAAAATATCTACGCAATATTCGAGACCTTAAAATTTAGAAAAATCCTAAGAAAATAGTAAATAAAATTTAGTTGAAAGCATTTTTTTTTTAAAATAAATAATTCTAGACAAGGTTTATGGCAATTTTCTGAACGTAAAAATAAATCAGTACTTCTGATTTAAGGTCTTAAAAAATATATACGCAATATCCGAGACCTTAAAATTTAGGAAAATCCTAAAAAAATAGTAAATAAAATTTAATTAAAAGCATTTTTTTTTAAATAAATAATTCTAGACAAGGTTTATGGCAATTTTCTGCGCGTAAAAATAAATCAGTACTTCTTATTTAAGGTCTTCAAAAATATATACGCAATATTCGAGACCCTCAAATTTAGAAAAATCCTTAAAAAATAGTAAATAAAATTTAGTTGAAAGCATTTTTTTTTTAAATAAATAATTCTAGACAAGGTTTATGACAATTTTCTGAACGTAAAAATAAATCAGTACTTTCGATTTAAGGTCTTAAAAAATATATACGCAATATTCAAGACCTTAAAATTAAAAAAAATCCTAAAAAAATGGTAAATAAAATTTAGTTGAAAGGATTTTTTTTTTAAAAATAAATAATTCTAGACAAGGTTTATGGTAATTTTCTGCATATAAAAATAAATTTATACTTCTTATTTAAGGTCTTAAAAAATATATACGCAAAATCCTAAAAAAATAGTAAACAAAATTTAGTTGAAAGCATTTTTTTATTTAACTAAATAATTCTAGACAAGGTTTATGCCAATTTTCTGCTCGTAAAAATAAATCAGTACTTCTGATTTAAGGTCTTAAAAAATATGTGCGCAATATTTAAAAAAAAATATATTCTACACTTCAAAAATGCGACCGATGTCAGTTGAGACTTTGAAAATTTTATAATTGCATGCAGTATAGTTGATATCGGATGAGATTTTACAATAAAAAAAATTGGTCTATGGCAGATAGTAGTGGTCATTTGGAGAAAGGTAAGACCTTAAAAAATAATACTCTTCAATGTGCAGGACAATCCTTTTTGAATCGAAATTGTATTAATATAAGAAAGAATCTTCCAAAGCATGCAAAATTAGTATCCTTTTCAGACCTTTAAAAGAAAATGATTGCAGATAGAATGGGAGAAATTTTATCCGCCTTAAACTGGACTATTTAGAAGGAATTTAAAAAAAGCAACAAACTAATTTTTGTACTTCTCTCGGGGTAGAAATCAACAGCAACCAATTTTTATTTTCAAATTCAGCCTCTTCTAGATAATATAAATAAAGTTACTTCTTATTAAAACAGAGACCCTTAAAACTAAACAACAATAGCTAACGTGGATCCATATTCTTTGAAAAAACAGAATTATTTGTACACCACAAAGAGTATATCTCCTCCATCGCTTAAAAACTCTTGAATTTCTTCTCCTCCATACTAAAACTCAAAAACTCTGCATGAAATTTGCTTTGGATACTTTATTCAAGTTATGTATTCATAAAGGCCTTACCAACCATAATGTCTGTGTTAGACATTTAACCAGAATTTTTGGAGCACATAAATAACACAGAAAATTTTTGGAATTGTCTAAAATGTACCGCGATTCCTTAAATTTCGATTAACGCGGAAAATTTATTTGGTCTGCTAGGCTATCAAAAAAAAGCCAGAAGTGAAACGGTCACAGGGCCCACACCAACTACATTTAATGTGCTAAGGGATATATACAGAAATAATTTTCAATTCTGTTCAACATCGCTTAATCTACAAACCAAATTAGCAGCAACAAGGCAAGGCAATTCCCATATAGAGAATTTTTCAAATAGAATTGGACTAAAGTCTACCTAATGGACTAAGGAGAATCTACAACCGACTATGTCAAAAAGATAAACGATAATTTAGCGTTGAATACCTTCAAAGAAGGCATAAATTATGAGTAACAACATATCAAGAAGCCGTGACCCTGGCAATGGAAATCGTAGCCAATAGTACCCGATAACACTGAAGAAGGTTTCTAAATTAGAATTCATTTTAAAAAATTTATAATTTTAATAGAAGAAATAATTATACAAATAAAAATACAACTCTTAAAATAGTCAAATAGGCAAAATGTACCACAGTTACTTGAGACCTTAAAATGGAATTCATTTGACATTTTGTAAATGCTATCAGGTTAAAATAAAAAGGAACAGCCTTTAATGATAAAGTATTTATATAAAATATCAGAACTTTTTTGGAATGTCAGAAAGGGGATGATTAGTTAAGACCTTCAAATTTAAACTATACCATAAATTCTAGACGAAATTTTCTTTCACAATGTGTCACTTTTATCTGAAATCCTAAGAGAAGTCTTTCTGCATTTTTAAATCACAGATATTAAATAAGAAAATAGTTTAAATTTGCATGGGACCTTAAAAAATTCAACAATACCAATTAGACCAAAACTGTTTACTAGCAGTAGTGGTATACATTAGTTAAGACTTTTGAGTGCATAAAATACCATAAATTCTGGATAAGAATGTTTTGCACACTAAATTATAGGTTGCTGCGACTCTAAATACAAACTATTCTAAAAGGGTGCAATGCGGACTGAGTTTTTGAAAAATAAGGAACTTTAAGACATTGACAACATTTTTGCAAATAGAGAAAGAAAATTTTCCTAATGCCGAAAGGGGTCTGTATTGTTTGAAACCTTTGATATTCAATTATGCCATAAATTCTAGGTGAGGTTTTCTTATACAATCTGTTAAAGTTGTCTGAGACCCTAAAAAAAAATCGTTCAATTCTGGCTGAGACCTATAGAAATAAAAAAGATCAGTCAATAACAAAGCATTTTTTCAACAGAACAGAACTTTTTTTAAATGTCAGGATGGTTGAGACCTTCAAATTAAAATTATGCCATAAATTCTAGATGATATTTTCTTATACAATGGATTGAAGTTGTCTGGTATACTAAAAAAATTATGCTGTATTTTGTGAATTAATTTTTTGGTATAAGAAAATAGATCAAACGTGATCTACTTTTTTATACCAAAAAAAATTTTTTTTGGTAATAACTAACAATGCCAAATAGAGCAGAAATATTTAATACTAGAATAAGTCTACATGAGACAAGACTTTTGAATAAAAATCATAATGTAAATTCTAGATAAAATTTTCTTATACAACGGATTGTAGTTGTCTGAGACCCTAAAGACAAAACCATCCTACATTTCGAAACTCACACTTTTTAATAGAAAAAGGGTTTAATGACTTTTAAAAATATAGCATGACAGATCATGTGAACGACATTTTCTTTTAAATATCAAAATTTGTTTTTTTTGACCGTTAACAAGGAGTTTAAATTGATGGGGGGAAGGACTTTCAAATCCAAGCTATACCATAGATTTTAGACAAGATTGTCCTATATAATGTTTTACTGTCAATCATTTGACATTACCTGCATCATAACTTTTATACTAAAGAGGCTTAATTCTGACTAAAACCACTAATAAATTAAAAATAACAGATAACAAGGAAATTTTGGTTTCTTTAAATGCTAAAATATTTTTTTCAACACCAGGAAGGGATTTTAATTGAGTCAAACAATGCCATAAATTCTAGATGAGAATTTCCAACTCAATGGCTTGCTGTGTATGAGACCCTTAACAGTTCAAATCTGACTGAAACCGTTAATAATGCAACAAATTCCGGATGAGAATTTTATGCTAAGACCCTAAATATTAAATTATTCTAAATATTGTCAATCATATCTTTTATGCTGTTTGAGACCTTTAAAAATAAGCGATAAGAGGTCACGTAGGGGAATTGTCTTCTAAATACCAACATTTGTTTTGTATGCCGAAAAGAATCGATATTGGTTAAGACCTTCGAAGGCAAACCATTCAATAAAATGTGGTTGAGATTTATATGGACAGTGGATAAAACTTGTCTGAGACCCTAAAAATCTAATTTTGCTTTTTCTGTAAAATACGAAAACTGATCAATTCCGAGTAGAATCTTTTAAAATTTTTGTTGTGGTAATATCACTCAAGACCGTGAAATTGAAAAAACAATATTAAAAAATGTTTGCTGTGCCTGAGACCCTAAATAGTTCAAATCTGACTGTAACCTTTAAAAGTTAATAAGGCCAAATAGCACAAATTGGTAATACAAGAATTGATCTGCATTAGTGAAGACTTTTGTGAGTGTAAATCATACCACAAATTCCGGATGATAATATTTTGCTGAGAACCTAAAGATAATACCATTCTGAATTTTTCAATCATATCTTTTATGCGGTTTGAGACCTTTAAAAATAAGCGATACCAGGTCACGTGGAAGAAATTTTCTTTTAAATATCAATATTTGTTTTGAACGCCGAAAAGTATCGATATTGGTTAAGACCTTCCAAGACAAACCATACAATAAAATGGGACGAGATTTATATGCACAATAGATGAAACTTGTCTGAGACCCTAAAAAAAATAATTTTGTTTTAAAAAAAAAATAAAAATACGTAAACAGGTTCATTCCGAGTGGGATCTTTTAAAATTTTTTTTGGGTCGAGACCCTGAAATTGAAAAAATATATAAAATAATGCTTGCTGTGTATAAGGCCCTAAACAGTTTATATCTGACTGAAACCTTTAAAAGTTAATAATGCCACAAATTCCGGATAATAATATTTTGCTGAGACCCTAAAGATAAAACCATTCTGAATTTTTCAATCATATCTTTAATGCGGTTTGAGACCTTTAAAAATAAGCGATAACAGGTCACGTGGAAGAAATTTTCTTTTAAATATCAAAATTTGTTTTGAACGCCAAAAAGGGTCTTAATTGGTTAAGACCTTCAATGACAAATTATACAATAAAATGTGGACGAGATTTACATGCACAGTTGATGTTACTTGTTTGAGACCCTAAAAAACTAATTTTTCTTTTCCTTTAAAATACGTAATCAGGTTAATTCCGAGTGGGATCTTTTAAAATTTTTGTTGGGTTAATATTACTCAAGACCCAGAAATATAAAAAATATATTAAAAAAATACGTGCTGTGTCTGAGGCCCTAAACAGCACAAATCCGACTAAAACCTTTGAAAGTTAATAAGGCCAAATAGAGCAAATATTTAATACCAGAATTAGTCTGCATTAGTTAAGACTTTTGAGAGTTAATTATACCAAAAAGTCAGGGTGAGAATGTTTTGCTGAGACCCTAAAGATAAAAACCATCTAAATTTCGAGAATCATATCTTTTATCCGTTTTGAGACCTTTTAAAATAATAGCATTGCATTTTATCGCTTATTTGTTTTGAACGCCGAAAAGGGTCTTTATTGGTTAAGACCTTCGAAGACAAACTATACAATAAAATAAAGATAAGATATACATGCACAGTGGATGTAACTTGTTGAGACCCTAAAAATTTTTTTTTTTTTAAATAAAAATACGCAAATAGGTTTATTCCGAGTGAGATCTTTTAAACTTTTATGTAGTCAATTATTTTTCAACTGACAACAAAATCTATTACTGAACAATGATTTGTTAAAGCTTTTTGTAATTACCAAACCATTATAATCGAAAATTATTTACAATATGACACTTTTCTAGAATAAAATTATAATAAATTATCTTAACAATTCTAAAGTTGCAATAATTATCTACTTAGAAAACACGTCTTATATTGAATGTAATATCATCGTTTGAATTTAATTCTACTTATTATTAGTGAACATCTTAATTAACCGCAAATTGTATTGAAGAAAATAACAACAATATAATAATAATTTGAAACATTTAACGTTTTCCAATATAATTTATTGATCTTTGAAGAAAAACAAAATGAAATTATTGTAATTATTTATCGAATTTATTCGATTTTAATTTTCGAAAATTTAAAATTGTTTATAGTAAAAACGGGATGATGTCTAATTCAAGGACTATCTGAATATAGAAAACTACACACGAGTAAACCGAGTCCAATACTTTCGTTGCGGATTCCCCAAAAAATAATATTATAATTGAATGATTGAAACGGTCTTTTAGATATTGTCACACTCTTATTGATAGTGGTAATGGTCATGGTCGGGATGGTGAAATCCCCGCAACTAGTTTTTCGGGGATTTATTTTTTCTACTCGTTCAATGGCCGCAAACGATATACTATCACAGACCCTACACGCTGTCTTTAACATATGTACACATGGAATGATCGAAACGTGTTTTTAGATTTCCCCATTTAGCACCTCTTGCTAAATTAATGTGATAATACGAGTATGTGAGAGTGATTTCTGTACTCTTGACAAATAAGAATTTTCGCAGCATGGACGGGTTTAATGGCGTCAATGATCAGTGAAGCACCGATATCAGATGTCCCACATATTCATATGACAAATGATCCATTGATCACGTCATATGCATACATAGTCTTATAACCAGTATTTTGTATAATATTTATAAATAAATTTTAAAATATTACTTCGAACAGGAACACCCCTCTTTTTAATTGTCGTTATTTCTCCACTATGATTAGATACCATGAACATATGTTATAGGATATAGTTTACCTACTATCTAATGGGAAAGGGGTTAAAAAATAAACAAATAAATATTATCAAAATCTAATTTTCAATATTTACTAAAGAAGTTTACGTTGATTATACTATTAATTACAATAGTAAAACTATTAAAACAATAACAAAATGAAAAGAAAAATACCATTTTCACTTTCAGCTCATGGTTGACCACTAAGTAAATGGGAAAAAAAATCCAGAATATCTGACACTTTTCCTACTATAGTTAATTCGCTTATTCACACCTGTACTAATTGGCCGATCAAAATGAAAAATAACCAATCTCAATGAAGATATATATACGTGTAAATTAGCACAATAACGATAAATTGTCATGAAAAATAAAATTAAAAAAACACTATTATTTATAGACAGAAGTCAAACTATTGTAGTATTCTTATAGGAGTGTATCGTGAATAGAGAATATTTCGTATTTGGTATATGATCTTTAACTACTTACTTAATTGCTTATTTTATTTAAATACGATCACAATTGATCAATTTAAAAAAAATTGTATTCAAATAATTTGCGTTCGAATAGAAGAAGAATATTGTCGATTTATTTGATTGCATAATCAAATAAATTTTTTAATAATCTCTAAATGTGTTAAAAGTTTATATTTGAGCTGATGATCTCAAACTGGAAATATTATGTATGCATTGTCAAAAATGACGGAAGTTGAAATCGAATTCGAATTGATATATTCTCAATTGTGTACAGAATTATTATTATTATTATTATCTGTTCTGTAATAAAAATTTAACCGGTTTTGAATTTTGCACACTTGTCGTCCGGCTCGATTGAATTTAATCAAAGAAGAAGAAGAAGATAAGAAGAATTTTGACAGCAGAGTTAGAAGGAGAAGAAGAAGAAGAAGAAGAAGAAGATAAGAAGGTTTTTTTTCCTGTCAAACTTATTCGAATAAATAGGAAGAAATAATACTAAAATTCTATCTAATTAATAAGGAGTGGTGGCGGGGGGTGGGGGAGGGTGTTGGGGTTAATAAATATTTAGACAAAAAAAAAACAACAAACTGGTAATTGTGGTTATGTAATGTTTTTTTTTTTTATAAACTGCTACTACTTACTGCCTATACATTTTAATGCATTTAAATTAATAAAAAAATGCTAAAATTTAATGAAAATAAATGAAAAAATAAAAAAATATCAATAAAATATTTTAAAGAATAATTAACAATTGGCCATCCATTTCCAATTTAGATGAAAACTAGTTCTCCTCCTAACACAATATACAATAATATAATAGAAATATTGTAGTTTCTGAAAACTATTATTGTAGTTTCCTGTTAATGAAAAACTCTTCATAATTTTACAAAGTATTGTGAATTTTTTTAAATTTTTAAATACAAATAAGCATATTTGCATAATTACGATTAGTTTTTATTCTTTTCTTTCAGTATTATCAAAGATTATAAATAACATTTGTATTCTAATATATAAGAAAATAAAGACTTTTTCATAATCAATGAATTGATTCTGTAAGATTTGGTATTGTAATCGGCCGATTTTACTGCAATATTAAAATAAATTTTTCTGTTGAGATATTTATATCTATTCTATCTATCATAGAATAAATACTGTTAGTATTTTTTTTTTGTATTGTATATATTAGTAGATATATTTTTCATATACGCGTACGTTGAAATGTAAGAATAAAAACCTTGAAATAATTGGAAATTTACCAAAAGTATAACTAGTTTGATTTGGAAAATATTTATTTCTTTTATCATATATATTATTGCATAATCGATATATGGAAAAATAAAGAAATAATAATATATTTTTTATTTATCTGTTAGGAATATTAATGATGATTTTTACGTTTGTAAAATTTTTTATTGGAATTTTGAAATATTTCACAATCGGTATTATGTTAACAAAAATTGGACAAAATTTCAATAGGACTATGTGTATGTTGTAAATACACAATAGTTATTGGAAGGTTAAAAAAATTTTATTATTGAATTTAATGCCAAACTTACGACAGTTATGAAATTCTTTACGACCGAATCGGAATCATTTGTAATTAGTTGATTGCTTAATGGTTGTAAATTTAATTTGCAAATTTTCTGTTTATTTAATAATTTACAAATACAATAGTGAAAGAGGAAGTATCCACTAATCAATTGATGATGGGTAATTCTGCAAAGGCTAGAGCTGTTCAGGATGTCCGGAATATTTTTGCAAAACTGTTATATACAATATTCATGGACAAAAGCGATATTAAAATTAGGTTCGGTGGATTATTATGAGAGAGAGAAAAGAGTGCTGTGAGGAAGCAGCTGAGAATTGGAAGACATAATTCAAATATAAACAGATAATGTTGATGTCGGCGATCTGTGCAAAAACCTGGGCAGACTTAATGAGGACTTATGCTTAACCCTGCGTCACGAAATATATTGTCCAATGTCAGAACAAAGAGAACGCATATAGGCCCGGTTTCTTGCCGGAGACCATTGTGAAATTTAAATAGCTCTCAAAGTAATTCGGCTGCTTTGACCCTTACTCTTACACTAGCCATGGTCCAGCTAGTCAAATTCATGGATGTGGAGAATCTTATCTTTGAAATATTACAACAAAAAACAATATTACAACAAATTTTCCATCGACTGACCCAGAGAGAAGATCTGATTTGCTAAGTGAGAAGCCTCTAGAATGGGCGAACTTTTCCTGCTATCTTAGAAGATAGTGAAAAATATACAAATTTTTTCTGCCGACTCTGTGATAACTACTTTTTCCAGTATGGGATAAATAATGACTAGGTACAAGTTATCAGACATTGTACGAGGTCTTTTCAAAAAATATAGCGAATTTTGTGTTTTTTCAAAAATTATTTATTTATTTATGAATATCTATTTTGTCCCCTTCAAAGTAATCCCCACCAGATTGGGTATACACTTGTCCCAACGTTTTTTCCAATCCTCAAAGCACTTCAAAAAATCATTTTTTGTGATCTTGTTCAGCTCCTCTTTCGATGCCGTCTTTATCTGCTCAATCGTAGCGTAGCGTCGTCCTTTCATGGGGCTCTTCAGTTTTGGGAACAAGAAAAAGTCACTAGCAGGTAATATTCCTTATTGACCGTTCTACACTGTGGCAAGAACTCATGATGCACCACGCCCCTGCAATCGAAGAAAACTGTACGCAAAACCCTCACATTCGACCGAATTTGGCGTGCTTTTTTCGGTCTTGGCTCGTTCGGCAGCTTCCATTGGGATGATTGAGCTTTGGTTTCCACGTTATAACCATAAACCCATGATTCGTCATCAGTTATGACCCTCTGCAGCAAATTTGGATCATCGCGGACGGAGTCCAACGGCTCCTTAGCAATGTTAATGCGATACTGTTTTTGGTCGAAATTGAGCAATTTTTGGTACGAATTTCGCGGCGACCCGTCTCACGCCAAATCATTGGTAAAAATCGAATGGCACGAGCCAATCGATATATTTAAGTCCACAGCAACTTCATCAATATTTTCGTCTGTTGTTGATGTGCTCGGGCGTCCGGCACGCTTTTCATCGTTCACATCTTCTCGGCCCTCTGAGTTCATTTTGTACCACCGATAAACGTTACTTCGGTCTAAGGTAGCTTCACCATATGCCTCAGTCGACATTCGGAATGCGTCCGCGCAATTAATTTTATTTTTCATATAAAATTTGATACAGATTCTTTGATCCATTTTTTGGAATGGGCAAAAATCGAAGACGATCTAAAGCACGTGCAAGCAAAGCAACTGTCAAAATTTAACTGAACATTCAAAATGACCGAACTTTTCGGCATAAATGAGAGACATGAGTACTAACCTAATGTCAAAAAAAAATCTTAAATCGAATATACGTAACCCGCGGAAATTCAAAATTCGCGATACTTGTTGAACAGACCTCGTACTATGTCACCTCCGTCCGTAACCGTCAACACCGGATAACTTATGCTGCTTCAGTCGATGCGTCGCTTCTGTCGTTATTTTGATGGCTTGGTGATAATAGTATGTCTTCTTCTGAATGGTCAGTGTTTCAAAATTCATCAAAATATTTTTGGTTTTCATAAATTTTATGCGGCAAAGATTTTTTTTTGTTATACATAGTAAAGTGGAAATTATTGAAAGACAAAGAGTGTGACTAAAACCACCTTCCTGCGTCACACTTCTATAACTCATCGCAGAACTGTTGTCAGGCATCGCTTCGTTTTTTTCACTTTTCGAGTCCAACATCAGAGCCAGCACATTCTTCTTAGCCTTTTCTTTTTCCTCATTGAATCGGGTGCATTAAACAACACTTGCTCTATGCTTTCCACCATCCCGTCACAAGAAGCAGTATTATTAGGCCCAAAAACATCCATGTCCCGTCGAAAATTGGAAAAGGTAGTAGCACTTTGGATCCTATCGACGGATTCATCGCCGAGATCAGATACTGAGTCCATTTGTCATCGGGGATATTATCGATTTTACCATCTTCTCTTGGACTCATTTCTTTCTTTTGGACGAGCCTCGGTTCGCGCCACAGCGTTGCACTGACCTCTCCGACGGTACAGCCTCTGCCAGTATTTCTATGGCTGTCATTCCGGCTACAACATAATTTCTATGGCTGTCATTCCGGTTACAAATTTGTTATACAGATTTTGCCACTGCGACTACAGCAACATCGTTAGCGAATGCGATAATTCACGCTTCTTTGGGATATGGAGTCTGAGAATACCTTCAGACATCACATTCCAAAACTGGGGGTCAAAAACATAGCCCTATGGGACCCTCCTCGTGATCCTGTATGATCATACTACCACTGCTGATCCTGTACAAAAGAATTCTACTAGTCAGGTAGTCTCCTATTATTCTGGTAATGTACCCCGAGAACACCCATTGAGCGTAGGGCGTTAACCATCTCTCGAGTTGAATGTGTTCTTCACATCAAGGGTTATGATAGTGCTGTACTTATGAAGCCTCTTCCTTCGATACCTTTTGATCTCGATAGCTTTATCAAATCTATAGCATCCAAGGTGGAGTGCGCTTTTCTAAAGCCAAATTGATCTACAGATGAGCCCCTCTGGCCCTCGGTGAATTCCTCCAATCGATTGCGTAGAACACGTTTGATGATTTTACCCGCTGTGTTTAAAATACAAAGAGGCCGGTATGATGAAGAGTCTCCAAATGGGCTCCTTCTCTTTAGGTGGTAGCATAAGGCGTTGCCTCTTCTAAAGTTATATAAAAATATGGCAAAGGGTGCAAGTACAGATGAGACTAAAGGTACTGAGTTTCTTTTTAAGGATGTATTGTTGAAAAAGTTTATTCTTCTGAGCGGTTTTTTTAAAAAATATTATATAAATAAATCAGTGATCATGAATCAATTGCTCAGTAAACCCAATACTTTACATACCAACAAGATCACCAAAGGTTAGTACAGTTTATCAATAATCAAGAACGAGAGCTCAACAACTTTATTCAATAAGAGTCTCACCTATTATGTTATATGAGCTTACCTGAATTTGCTAGAGCTTCAAAAACTCAAGGGGAGAATCCTCTTTGAGGTTTAGAAGGTAGTCTTATTAGTTCGACTTTAAAATTCTGTCAAAATGTAAAAAGATAAATATTGACGACAATTTTCAGTTTATGCAGAACAGCTGAGGGACATATCCTTACAAATTAAAGATCGAATTTATTCTTTCGATGTATTGTACAATAGCTCTAATGGAGCTTTGAAATTTTTACCAAAGCATAAGTGGGATTAAGCGGAAATTTCTGATATTTCGATAAATTTGAAATTTTCAAAAATGATAACATCAAAATTTCACTAACAATTTAAATACTTTTCAAGACAGAAAACATGTCTTCTGAGCGAGGAGACGAAGGAGACTTACATGAATTTTATCCTCTTGTACGAAGCTTGTAAGGATCAGTGAACTGATTTAGCGATACTAGAACATTTTCGTCTTATCGGCAATGGTGTTGACCTTAACTCAATCTGATGGGCATAGCCGGAGTGCCCTTTAATTATAGTCAAATAATAATTAATATTAATAAGAATATTAAGGAAAATTATCAAAACCCAACTACTTACAAACTCTTATGACTATCTGTGGAATCGAATACGTTTAGAAGTAATGACCAACAATAATTCTCAACTCGTTGATCACTTATTACATGACCATCTGGCGTTTGTTGCTTCTCTTATTTTACAATAATTCAAAATTCATAATTTTTCTAACATTAAAGCATTTTAAAAATAAAAATTTTTAATTCATTTCTTGAAGAGAGTACTAGAGAATATGACGAGATACAATCATTGGGAAATATCGAGTAAATTTTGTATCTGGCCCACCTCATCCTGTTTAAACTGAGACCTGATCAATTTAGAGATTTGTTCAACCTGGAGTCAATCCGAGAACCAATCAACCTGAAATAAAGAAAATTTGTGATCCGAAGAAACTAGGATTAACTCAATCTTGGATCCAGTCAATTTGGGATACAATCAGGCAGGAATCCGAAATTTCTGTTATTCGGTCAATTTTGAATACGCTTAGTCCTGGTTAACTTGTCATTCGGTTAAAGTAGGATCTGGTCGAACTAGAATCTTATTTATTTTGGAACTGGTCCTGGTTAATATAGAATATGGTCAAACAGGCCTCCTGTAAACTAAAGATCCGATCGAGTTTGGGATCTGGTCAAGCTGGCATCCCGTCAATTCTGGATATGGTCAACTTGGAATCGAGTGGAAATGGAATTTTATCTATCAGAAAGCCAGTCATCCTGTAGTCAACTTAGGATCCAGTCAATCTGGAATCTGCTCAGCCCGGAATATTGTCAACATGGGGCCTGGTCCACATGGAATATGGTCAAACAGGCCTCCTGTAAACTAAAGATCCGGTCAAGTTTGGGATCTGGTCAAACTGAAATCCCACCAATCCTGGTACCTGCTCCAGCTCAAAATACATTAAAACTGGAATCCGGTTAGTTTTGGGATCTGAACAATTTTGGGATTTTAAGTCAACTTAATCTAGGATCTAGTCAACTTGGGATCTGTTAGACATAACAAGATAAGCAAGTAATAAAAAATATATTTTATAAAATAATTTAAAAAAAGAGCAAAGAAAGAAAACTAAACAAGAACTAAAATCTACTCAAACATGCAAAACTCAATTAATATGGTCTCTTTCAAATGACATTGCTTTGCGTTACAAAAAAGAAAAACCAATAAAATTCATAACCATAATTTCAATAATCTTTTTCTTTTTTGTTCCAATAAAAGTTTTTAAATTAATTTTATTGATTTTACTTATAATACTTTTATGAGAAATTCAAATTGGCGCACAAGCTATTCGAGAAAAGATATTTGCGTGACCATCGTTGCTGTAGTGAAACGATTATAAATTCCGCTTCCTTACCTTAATCGATCTCTACAACTACAAGTGTTCAAGTGGTTAAAAATCAAACGAAATAAATTCGAGACAAGAATCCAATGTAAAAACAGAATGAAAATAAATCATTTTTAAAATATGGTTTTTTCCTTGCAGAACAAAAAAAAAACAAAAAAAAATAAATAACAAATATTAATCTTAGAAATAAAATTCTATGCAAATTTAATTACTTGTAATATGCTCATGCACAGAAGTAATAAGCCTCATCATTTTCTGAATTGGTTTGATTGAAAATCAGTCAAACGTTAAAATTCTATTAACGCGGAGAATGTGAAAAACTATTTCCGCTTTTCATGTACACACACACACACACAAAAAATAAAAAACAAAAAAAAATCTTATCTAGTAGCATAAATTTAATATTTGCTCAATTCAATTTTGTACATTCGCATTAGTCACTGGACCTTAAATATTATGATTTAAGCAAATTACCTTTCACTCTTTGGCAAATAGTTTAGACTGTTTATCAATTGTAGAGAGCTTTGCATATATATTTACTCTATAAACAATAAGAAATCCGCAGGTCCAGATGGTATCCCTAACGTAGTCATAGAAGAACTTACAATAACACCAATGATAACTCATTATTCTCAATAATTGCTTAAATACAATAATTTCTATTTCCCTGTTGCATGGAAGGAGGCTAATATCATCAATATGCGAAAGGAAAAGATTAAAGCTAGTATATCCCAGCACAGACCGATATTTCACTCCTATCAAATAATGGTTAACTTGGAGGATGATAGGAAAGCAATCCCGAATAATCAATTTGGATTTATACGGGACTTTTCTGCATACTGATGTCACCGAGGCTCTCAACCTAAGAAGATGCACTGCCATATGCAGTTTGGACATCAGGAAAGCCACGGTTTGGTGGGACGGACTACTATTCAAAGCGCCTCATCCTCATGTATTGTTCATTCCATGTGAATAGACATATGAAAATTCTCTACCAAGATCAGACATCTTCGAAATATAGTATGGAAAGGGGAGTTCCTCAGGGATCTGTCTTCGGACCACTGCTTTATTCGGTTTTTATCTACGACATCCCAAGAAATGTCGAGTGCAGACACATCAATCACGCAGATGATACGCTGATATATACCACTCATGCGCAAACCGTTTAAGTGCAAGGGCCGTGATCCACACTCAGCTCGATATGATTCTGTCATATTATGGAAAATGGGTCATAGACACCAATGCGGACAAAACCAAAACTGATATGTATCCGAAACTTATGCAGAAGAGGTATTTATAAAATTGTCCAAAAAAAGCAGAAACAACCTGAATATTGCTGGAGTAGGGGTTATTTATTTAGAAAAAGAAACGGACCCTCAGCAGCTGATTTTATACAAACGGTTAATTAGGCCAGTCCTCAGCTATGAATTTCCGATTTGGTTCTTCCTTTTTGCAGTAATGACCAATTATACAGAACGGCGGCGCTAACCCCACTTGAAGAATACAATCTGGATAAATCCGCTGTTTTTTAGTCAAAAAAATACATGTTTTTTTTCATAGAAAGCTAAAACAAATTTGTTCAAAGTAGTTGCCCTCGCTAGCTACACATTTTTCCCATCTCTCCGGCAATTTGTGGATTACCACGCCAAAAAAATTCCTTCTCTTTCGAGGCAAACCACTCATCAAGCCATTTTCGGACGTCTTCGTAAGAAACGAAGTGCTGCTCAGCGAGTGCGTGCCCCATCGACGAAAACAGGTGGTAGTTGGAAGAGGTCAGATCTGGTGAATAAGCGGGGTGGGGTAGCACCTCCCAGTTGAGTGTCTCCAAGTAGTTTCGGACCATTTTGACGTATGCGATGGTGCGTTGTCGTGGAGGAAAATCAGCTTGTCATATCTTTGTTGATAATCCGTCCTGTTTTCACGCAGAGCACGGCGCAATTTGATCAGGCGTTGGTGGTAGCGGTGGGCATTGACAGTTTCACCAGGTTTCAACAACTCAGACTAGACTATTCCCTGCTGATTTCACTAAACGCACAGCATTGTCTTCCGTTCAAAGCGATTTGGTCTTGGGGAAGATGTTGATGGTTGGCCGGGATCAACCCACGATTTCTTGCGTTCAGGATTGTCGAAATATATCCACTTTTCATCGCCAGCCACAATCCGATGCAGGAACGACTTTCTTTTTTGATTTTTCATGATGGAGCGACGGCAAAATACATACAAGATTTTTCATGTATTTTGCCGTCGCTCCATCTGCCTATCGTTCAATTAATACGGCACCCATTTTCCGATCTTTTCAATCTTCCCCATGGCACGCAGACGCATGGAAATGGCTGGTTGAGTAACACCCAATTGATCCGCGAACATTTTTTACGATTGTGTATCGCCTTCGTCCAAAAGAGCCTGCAATTGATGGTCTTCAACCTTCCTACGCCGATTTTCACGCTTCTTGTCCCACAAGTCAAAATTCCCGTCTTTGAACCAATCTCGGCACATTGTTTCCGGTAAAGCACTGTCATCATAAGCCTCCATTAGCATTCGATGGGATTCGGCAGCCGTTTTATTAAAATTGAAGCAGAAAAGCAGAGCTTCCCGCATATGCTCTTTTTCTAGCACAAAACTAGACATGATTACCAAAGGAAAAATGTATGTTGTTGTATGAAATTGCTGACAATATGCACTGATTAATGTTGACAGATGTCAAACTCATAAAAAAAAGTATGAAGTCCCCATGGTTGCATAATACGCTCACTCACGCCATCTATTACCAAACAGCGGATTTAAGCGTATACACCTGGTGTATCCAGATTGTATGTAAGAAATATCTGACAAGGGGTATAAATAGACCTTAATGCTGCAATAAAAAACACTAAGACAACTTACTCCAATCCGCAGTATACCCTTTTCACCATTGATGATTATTGACGACCGATACACAAGCACCTGTTTGTGAACAAAGGAGACATTATTATTCTATGAAGCTTTAAGGGCAAACTTTCATTACGGGTAGGACAGGCTACCTTTTTGAATGATAACAGGTGTGGCTACAAATTTTATTGTTAATTAAGATCATAAGCAATATAGTAGAATTGAACAAACTCTAAAAGAAAGCTATAAATACATTGAATTAGAGTAACCAAAGTACTTAACAAGGAAAAACTCAAATAATTAAATTAGGCCTAATAAATAGTTTTAAGATATATTGCCTCACAGTCAGCAGATACCATAAATACCTAACAGCTAATAAAATGTTTGATTATTCTCTGTGGAAAGCTACCAAAGAAATCAAGAATCTCCGCTCAAAACGGACGATAGTAAATGGGACAGCAGTCATAAGGGAGAAAGCTAGCATAAGTGTTCCAACCCCTTCCGGAAATTACTACTAAGGACAATATAACATTTGTTAACAAAGTAGATAACAAGTTCATCACTGACCAGGTCATGAAATAACTAACAGAAGTAGGCCTACTAAAGGTTAAAGCTGAAATATTGTATATACCCCAGTACTGGAAGATCGATGAACTTATCCTGGTACTTAAAGCAGGCAAATCACCAACAGATATTAAATCCTATCCTTTACTACCCATAATATCAAAGATCTTCGAACTAAACACTCTACTCTGGAAGTACTCTTAAAACAAAAATTGGTACCACGGGAATCGGGGGTCCCATGGTGTAATCACAGGTGGGAGGTAACTGGCAATATCCATTTTGCAATTATCTCGGGCACTGTCACTGCTAATGACAGTATAGGTTTAGGTAGTCCTCGCCACTAGCAGGTGGAGTAGTCAGCTTGTAACTGATTACTAATTGTTAACTGCCAGTAATGGTGGTGCGTTGATTGAGCGTAACTCGTGGTTTAAGGTTTTTGACAACTAGGTCACGTTAAATAACAATATATAACTTAATATCTAGACCTCTCCCACCTCAGTTGTCGGTCAGTTCTACACTTTTTAGTCCTTTTCTGTCGTTTTAGTTTTTATATTAATGTTTTTTTTTTAAATTCTTTTCCTCTTATATCTTTTATATTAATTGGTAGTTTTTTTTGCTTTCTCTGTCTCTCCCTCTCTTTTTACCATCCCTTGAAGAAGTAAGCCTTTGTATCAAATGACTTTTTGTTGTTGTTATCTAGCTGTGAGGACATCAAATTGCTAACCTTTGAACTCTCCGGAATCTCAGATATGCTAACTACAAGAATTAACCTCAACGTACATTAATTCCAAAAAATTAAAGCCTTCCTCATCCTAGTCCATCAATCAGAAAATATATTAACCAAAATAACATACAATAACATAATAAGTTTTGCATTAAAGTAACTATAAGTCATGATATTATAGAGTTTTATTATTGTTATAATAAATATTTCTTTTTGGTATAAGACATCCTTTTTTTTATGGTAAATAATTTTGTATAATTGATGTTACTTCATATGATATAAGAGAGTATTTTCATGTTATAAGAGTAAATTGTGTGTTTTAATAGATATTTTTATGTTATAACGAATGTTTTTATGTAATGATATGATAAGACAAAATTTTTCTGTTATAATGAGTATTTACATGTTATAATAAATTTTTGATACTCATAGTAGAAAGAAATTTTTTTCCATGTTATAAGAGATAGTTTAATGGCTAAGGAGAGCCTCTTCAAATATGATAAATATTTTTCTACTATGAATATTATTCTTCCATATTATAAGAGATAATATTTTATGTTATAAAAAATGGTTTCGCAATAATTGGAGGGAGGTATTTTTTATGATATTAGAGAATTGTATTATCTTATAAGAGCTATTTTTGTTGTTGTTGCTATAACATATTTTTTGCTATTTTACATGATACAATATCAATTTTATATAATTTTAAAGGTAATGAATATTTTTTTATAATGATGGAAAATTTCATGATGTAAGTTATACAAAATATTTTGTATTAAAATGGATGTTATTATCTTATTATGATATTTTAAAGAGTATTTTCCATAATATAAGAAAGAATTTCTTAAGATTATAAGATATAATCTAATAAATTTAAATAATAAAAGATAAATTTGTATTGTAAGTGGTTTTTTTAAATATTAGAATAGTTATTTTTCTGTCTAATAAATCGGATTTGGTTTTTGACAACGTATTTTTTATACAATAATATTTCTCTTATAAAAATTATTCCAAATTATTATTATTATATTAAATCAATGCTAAGCAATGAATTTTAGAGATGATAAAAGCTAAATTCTACAGTTTATAATTAGCAGCCTCTGGAAATTTCTAAAAAGCAACCCAAAAGATATTCGATATTAATTTTTTTTGAACTTTTTTATTTCCTTCATAGTTAATATACCAATCCAAATTTTGTATTTATTTTATCGAAGGTTAAAATCCAAATTATTGTAATGGTTTTCAAGCTAAAATTAAAAAAAAAAAACTACTTCAGTTTATATCATATTTCATCGATAAATAATTTAATATGTTTTTTTTTCTTCTGTCAATAACATGATCAGTTGTCATATTTTTCTTTTCGTATATTAATTTGACATTTCAACGAAAATAACATAATAAATTTCTGAGAAATAAACCATATTTTTTCTGATTAAAATATCAATCGATTAACTGATTTGAAGGAAGGCCTTTAAAAAATTTAAATTTCTTCTTTTATAACCGGATTTTTAAAAAAATTAAAATTATTTTTTCTTTTTAATGATAAATGGCAATTAATTTTTTAGATCATTAATTAAATTTGATTAAAATATTTGTGAAATAAACCCATTTAAATTAAATGAGTTTTTTTTCTAGGTTTATTGGCTAGCAAAATAATAACCAACAGTATTAGTCATCTAACAAAAGGTATTTTTATTCGATTTAAAAAAAATTAGTAATCTAAAATTTTGCATCTTTGCAATGCCAAAATACTAAATAAAGGTTGATGACAGCTGTTGTCAGAACTTTTAATTCTTTCAATATAATAGTAGGTTCTGCAAGATTAGTCACTTCAAATAGATACTTAATAAATACACCATGAGACCTTACATCGATTAAAGTAATTGCATTCATATATGCAAGAGCAGTTTGATAAGTCAGTGATAAATTAAAAAAACTATTGGTTTTTTTTATATGGTCTTCTTTTAGATTGATATACTTTGCTCAACGATATTCCAACTTTTTTATACGATATGTCAAACTCTGCAAAATAGGCCTCAGTTCGGACTTTAACTTCAGAATCACACTTATTTTTCTGTAACAATTGCAGATGAATGTGAAGGTGCATTGTTATGATGAAACGAAGCTTTTTTGTTTCGATTTCATCATTCAACTGGTCTAATAATGCTGTATAATACTCTCCTGTTATTGTTTTTTCTTTTCAAGATAATCGATGAAGATTATATTAGTGCATCTTAGAAAACCGTAGCCATAAGCTTTTCTGCCGATGGACGTTCGCCAGTAGAATTCCATCGTTTTGACTGAACTTTGGTTTGTGGTGCATAATAGCAAATACATGAGTGGATTTAAAAATGCATTATATTATGGTTAGAAAATGTCCAAACACTCCATTGAAGTCATTACAGGAACATAATTTTGGTCAAAATTTCATGTAAGTTCAGTCAAAACGATGGACTTCTACTGGCGAAACGTCCATCGGCAGAAAAGACGTTCTTTAAAGATGTTCACCATGTCAAGTATTTCATACATTTTCATTTGACGGTCGTTTGTAATAATATCATGGATTTTATATATCATTTCTTTGTTAGTGTGCAAAATTGACGGGCCTGGGCGTTCAGAAACACTTAAGCTCGTACGAACACAACAAAATTCAGTAAATAATTTGAAATCATTCTATCCGGTGATCAGAAGTTCCTATTATACTTTTTCAGTTTAGCGTTGAACTAAAATATTATATTTTTCCCATACAGAATTCAATTTGTGTCGTATTAATAAAAAAAACATACACTTTGTCTCCTTTAAATGACTGTAAAAACTAAACTAATGAACATATATTTATAAAAAAATTTAAAGAATCTTTCTAAATATATCAAATAATAAAAAAAATATTGTTTTGCTAATATCAGCTATATCTTCTACATTTATCACTGACTAATCATATTGCCTTTTCACAATATTTCCCAATTTTCTGTCCAAGTGTTCTCTACAGATATTTATTTTAACAATCAGACATTTTAGAAACCCAGAATTTACAATATTTACACCCATGATATTCCTTGAGACAATTTTACCCTTACGACAACTTATGCTGACGGTACAGTCATCCTTACATGTGGGGTATTGATGGCTGTGGGAGCTCACAAAGAGCCTCCCACAGCCATCAATACCCCCGGAACTACATACACTCTTTAAATAACGGATGCACACTCTGCTGAGAACAGATTTCCGATATAATCCTAAACGGCAGTAATAATAGGTTGGGGGGAAATAAATCGGAAAGTATTGATCAGACAAGTTCAGAATTATGCTCGTTGGAACAATGACATTATGTATTTAAAAAAATTCGTTCATAATTTTTTGGTTATCGATTCAGTTGTGAGTTATAGGATATAAAAGATGGAAATTAACAAAGAGAAAATTTGCTTTGATAAAGACTAAATTGTGAATGGTGCTTATGGTCCCGATACTCTCAAAACCAATTCCGTTTCGGTCGTAGTTAGCAGTCATAGCATCCCCCAAGAGATAAAGATCGACGACAAAAAAGTTTTAAGCCGTTTGCATAAATCTCGATTCAAAAAGAAACTCGAAATTTGGATGCCACACGAATTGACGCAAAAAAACATGATGGATCGAATTTCCATCTGCGAAGTCTTGGCCAAATGGAACGCAATCGACTTATTTCTTAAACGGATGATGACTGGGGATGATAAATAGGTCCTATACAAGAATATTGTGCAAAAACGAACGTGGTCGCAGCTTGCCTGGCAAGTCTCGATGCAACCACCTTAGAGACCGGACGTGGCACCAAGCGATTACCATCTTTTTTTTATCATTACAAAACTTTCTTAGTGCTAAGAAATTGGCATCAAGAGAAGATTGTAAAAATTGCTTAGTCGAATGTTTTGCCAATAGGAACCAGAGCTGCTTCTATGAGAGAGGCATTCTGAAGTAACCTTTAAAATGGCAACAAATTACAAAACAAAACATTGCATATTTGACCCGAATCGGAAAATCCGAACCATGTTAAATAAAGTCCTGAAATAAACGAAATCCAATATAAACTCAATTATCTTTTTCAACATTTCTTTTGCTCATAAAATATTACTTGCCAACAGAGTAATAGTTGCTATTATTAATGGCATTAAAGTAAAATTACCGTACCATAAATAGAAATAAAAGCTTTCTATTCTGTTTTATTAACTCAATAGCAGGTAACACAAAAGTGTTGAAGAATTAAAATACATTTTAAAACGACAACATCATTTTCAAAGTTTATCCCCGTAATAAACTTATCTTGTGCTACAGTTTAAAAAAAAATACCTGAACATAATTTATCGTATTCTATAAGTAGGATGCCAATAATTATGGGGACTTTTTTCCCAAACCAATAATACACAATAAACAAACCTAAGACTCATATTCAACAAACGGTTTGCCTGGAACTCGAACACGAAAACTAAAAGAACTGAACTTAATGGACGATACCAACAATTACTACGACTCCTAGACAAGAAAAATCAAACTATTCGATACTAAAACCGATATGGACAAACGGACTAAGTATTGCAATTCTCTTCCAATCCAAACCCTACAATCCCGAATCCCTCGATGCTCCCTTTTATGTACGAAACACTGTTATCCATCGTGGCCTAAACGTTCCCTTTGTTCCTAAACTGTGCACTTTCCGCTAAAAAAAAATTCCATTCGCATCTATCCTACCGACCTAATCCCATAGCAAGAGAACTGTTCACTTCGACCCTTCCACTATCCACTCACAGCAATGGCCTCGAGATTTTTTGAACTTATAAGAGGTCTGCTCAAAAAATTATAAATCGCGAATTCCGAATTTCCGCGGGTTACGTATATTCGATTTTTTGTGGCGTTATGTTGGTAGTCATGTATCTCATTTATGCCGACAAGTTCGGCCATTTTGAATATTCAGTTCATTTTTGACAGCTGCTTTGCTTGCACGTGTTTTGGCTCGTCTTCGATTTTTACGAATGATTTGGCGTGAGATGGGTTGCCACGAAATTTGTACCAAAATTGCTGAATTTCGACCAAAAACAGCATCGCATTAACATTGCTCAGGAGCTGTTGGACTCCGTCCGCGACAACCCAAATATCCTCCAGAGGGTCATAACTGGTGACGAACCATGGGTTTATGGTTATGACGCGGAAACCAAAGCTCAATCATCCCAATAGAAGCTGCCGCACGAGACAAGACCAAAAAAAGCGCACCAAGTTCGGTCGAATGTGAAGGTTTTGCTTACAGTTTTTTTCGATTGCAGGGGTGTGGTGCATCATGAGCTCTTGCCACAGTGTAGAACGGTCAATAAGGAATATTACCTGCTAGTTATGCGCAAGTTACGCGAAGCAACCCACCAGAAACGCCCGGATTGTTGGAAGAACAAAAATTGACTTTTGCACCATGGTAACGCCCGAAACTGAAGAGCCCCATGAAAGGATGCTAAGCTACGATTGAGGAGATATGTGTAAAGACGGCATCGAAGGAGGAGCTGAACAAGATCACAAAAAATGATTTTTTGGAGTGCTTCGAGGATTGTAAAAAACTTTGGCAACAAGTGTATAATATATGGTGGGGATTACTTTGAAGGGGACAAAATAGATATTCATAAATAAATAAATAATTTTTGAAGAAAAAAAACACAAAATTCGCGATTCTTTTTTAACAGACCGCGTGTCTTATAAATGTAAAAAAAAAAAATAGTCGCATAAAAGAGCACGTTAAGTCGAACCTGGACTAAATTGTTAAAAACTAATTCCAAAAAAGAATTGGAACAAAATTTCCTGATTATAAACTACTCAAATGTCATCAAAGAAACTCTAATGCGATATGAGGCTAAGCGCTACTGTGACCACTTTTATATTTTCAAATTAAGAAAAGTTACCTGTCAATTGAGAAGTATAAAAATGGCCACATGTGATCAAATTTGACAGAGTAAAAAATTATCTATCTATTATATAAAAAAGTTTTTCATGTCGTAGAATTTTATTACGATGTATATATGAGTTTTTGTTGTTTCAATATGTGTGTTATTTCAATATGTGTGTTTTTTTGAAGCCATGAAAGAGCGTAAACGTATTTGAGTGAATGAAAGAGCGTAAGCGTATTCAAAAGAATACTGCGATGATGTTAGGATTGTAATGTTATTGATGTTAGGATTGTATGGAGCGAGAAAAAAAGTAGAATATTGAGCGAAGCGAGCAGGGGCGGAGCCACCTAGTTTTAATTATAATTCATTTCCAATAGAAATAATCTTAAAATGAGGATCGTGAATTTTTTGTTTATTTGTTGTTTTCTTTTTTTATGAATAAAAAGTTCATCAAAATATGAAAATACGAACGAGTACTTCCCGAAAATAGGTTTTGTCCCCAATTTATTATTAACGCCCGTAAATTAAATAATCTCAGAATTATCGACTGTATTTCCATTTATTCTTGAGGTTTTGTTTTCCATTAAATTCCAATGGTTTCATCATAGGCGCATGCATGCCTTTCGAAATGAAAATAAGGTGCAGCTAGCCGAACGAGACGCTCGTATGTAGTGTCTACCCACCAACGAACTTTACTTTTGTCCACGAAAACTTGCAGAAAAAAACCGCCCAGAAATAATCAGGGTGCGGAGAATTGGGGGATATGTTAACGTTAAATTGGAGTATTGGAGCCGGTAAATTTTATTCAGTTTTCATTTACGCCATTTAGAAGTTAATAAAAAATACTTAAATGCATCTAAAAATAATTTGTCGACGGAGATGAGGGTGGGTGGGTAGTGGTAAGATGGTGACGAGTGGCAATGCTACGAAGTTGACTGCAGATTAAATTATTCGGAACGATAAGGTTCGTGATCAGCTGAACTATTTGGTGGTGGTTTGATTGTACTTAAATGCATGCATACACACTCGGACAACTAAATTGATTTGTTGGTGTGTATGCACGTCGATGCAAGTGCACTTATTGTTATTTTAATATTTGTATTTGTTAAAAGTAAAGCCGTTACATATATCTTAATGAAATTCCAAGGTTTTAATTATTTCTTAATTCAGAATTTGCTATTGCACTTGAAGCTAGAACGAGGTATGCACTCGTGTTTCGACAATGGTTATGGTCAATAAAATCATAATTAATTGCGTATAAACAAAAAAAAATATCAGAAAATGCACACGACAATCTAATACAAAATTCAATAAAAATTGCAATCAGAATTTTTTTTATGTTTTTCTCTTTATCATTTTTCAATTATATTTTTTCAATTCTAAATTCAGAAAATTCTTCTTTTTTTTTAACCTAAACTATTTATAATTGAATTGTTTACATACAAGCATGGGGATCTGTTAAATGAACATGTTTAATTTCAAAAAAATTTAAAAGAATATTCACAATAACCGAAATTTGCCAATGGAAAAAGGGGACTGAATTGAATAAAAGAAAATATTCACATTATTCTACATGTGATCATCAGAGGAAGAAAGGGAAAATACATTATTTTTTGAGCGATCAGAAGAAAAATAACCAATGCTAAAGAGTGTCTAAAAACGAAAATTGTTTCTCGTGCTGTATGACATGTGGCCGCCCCCAAGGCGGGATGTTAAATAGTGGATAATTTTTTAAGTGTTTAGTTTTCAAATTTCCAATAAAATATAGAAAAAGTTTATCGGCTGATTTATCGGCATAGACGAGTGACTTCACGCGGCCCCATAAAAAATAGTCTAGGAGCGTCAAATCGCACGATCTAGGCGACCAATTCCAATAAACAATGAACATATTGAGAGATGAGTTCGGTGAGATATATTTCTCGCCGAACTCATCTCTCAATATGTCCATTGTTTCATATGCTGTGTGGCATGTGGCGCCGTTTTGTTGAAACCACATATCGACCAGATGCGTTTCTTGCATTTTGAGTAAAGAAAAGTTGAGTAAAAAAAAATCGAATGCCAAAGGGGTGTCCAAAAATTTACGCAAGAAATAATTGTTCCACGGGGTGTATGCCATGTGGTCGGCAGCCGCGGCGAGATGTTAAAAAACGAGTGACTTTTTGAGTTTTTGGTTTTCAAATTTCTAATAAAACATAGAAAAAGTTTATCGTCATAGACGAATGACTTCACGTGGGCACAAAAAACTTCGAAATCATTGAGCGATAGTAGGCGCCATTGATGGTAACGTCGCGGTCAGCGTCATCTTTAAAGAAATACTGACCAATGATTCTAAACAGTGCATTTTTCTGGGTGCAATGCCAGTGGTTGTTCATCAGACCAAATGCGACAATTTTGCTTAGTCACATACCCATTCAATCAGAAATTAGCTTCGTCGCTGAACGCAATTTTTTGGTAAAAAAAAAAGGATTTTTCTCAAGTTGTTCTAAGGTCCACACACCGAAAATCCGACTCTTTAGTTCTTGCTCGAGCTTCATTTTATGTGCTTTCAGACAAAGGTCCTTGCGTAAAATCTTCCACATAGTCGAGTAATTGCTCTGAGCGGCGACTGATGAAGAAATCAGGGTTTTCACAAATACTGGACGCTACAGCAGCAATATTTTCCTCTTAACGAACTCTACGCACACTCGTTTATGATTTAATGTCCAATACCGTAAAATTGCTGCGATACTTTGTTACTATGGCTTGAATTGCTTATTCCGTAGGTCGATTATAACGACCATAAAATGGTCAAATTACGCGAAAAATATTTTTCACAGAGCACGAATTTTGATAATAAAATTCAATAATGTGTAAGTGTTAGCGTTAGAAACACTTTACCGAACAAATATGCATAATTTTTTGGATACCGTATACTTAAATAATCCAAAAATATTAGATCAGCTAAATTTGGAAAATAATATTTATATATTCACAATACTCTAAGCCGTTTCAAACAGAAGCAAACAAACCAATTAAATAAAAATAATATTCACTAGCAGAATAAATTGCAGCTCAGTTAACTTAAAAGAAGGACATTCACCTTCTAATAGTGATCAGCACAAAAGAAGGAATATTCTAATAGTGATCAGCACAGAGATTGGATCAGTGTTATTAGAAAAAATAAGAAATATCAAAAATTTCGTGTGAAAAACAAGATAAACTACCGACTTAACATATGCTATATGCGCTGCTGAAATGTAATTAAAACGAGCCTTTTAAGAAGCGGCTCATATCTGGCAATAAAAAAAGGGTAAAATGCGAGATTATCGTTCGACAGAGATAATGGAAGAAAAACGATGAACGATCACGAACAATTTCAAAGCCCGGACAAACGGCCAATAAGGTTTTGTTGTGTATATGGTAGGACTGGAATGGAATCGTTCAGCTCGAAAACGGCCAGAATAGGAGAAGGGTGTCGTCCTATTTGGTGATTCGCTAAAAATTAAGAGAGCAAGCTTAGACATTTTGATATAACCATCGCATAGCCCAGACATATAACGCTCAGACTACCACTTGCTTCGGCCTATTCAGAACTGTCTTAATGGAACCAAGCTGCCTTCAAGAGAGGCCTGTAAAAACCAATTGATTCTGTTTTTCAACCAGAAACCACAGAACTTCTATTCAGATAAAATAAATTGACTTTAACGCATTTGACATAAACTATGCCACGGAATTGTTCACAAGTGAATTATTTAAAATATTTTACAAATGCTCAGGAGAAATCAGGGGGATTAGGTGAAGAAAGAAATAAGGTGCAGCTTAGCTTAATTAAAAAAAATACATTCACATTATTAAAAAATTGATAAGGGACGGAATTTTGGGAAATCAAGAATATTCACTGAAACCAAGAATTTGGTGGATTATTGTACCGTTTAGCTGAAAACATTGCTTCGGTAACTCCAGTTTTACATTGCTTTGCTCCAGTTTTGTCAGTTTCACGACGCTCTCAACAATTGCACTTATCCACATAGCGAATTTTGCATAAAGTGCAAGAGTTACAGCCACACGATTATTTTTAACGTCGAAATTTTGCTTATTGGGTCATTTCAGAAAAAATCCTCTTTTCGGACAACACTAATTTTTTGCCAAAAATTTGGGCATCTGCAAATTGATGAAGGTCCGTTTTTTTTTTTATCGAAAATGAGGCTGCTGCTAAAGTTCCTGTCAATATAGTGCACTACAGAGAAATGATAACCAATTTTTTTTAAGCCTCATTTTTTGATGACATTAATGCCGACGACTTCAAGAAGACGACGGTACTTCCCAGAATACTTAAAAAACAATCGATTTATTGCAATTCAAATTTAACGGACGTCTAATTTTGCGAAGATCTTAGGCGTTTTCCTTTGGACCAATTTTGCTACTAGTCGGCAGTTCTAGCTGTCATCATCTACTCTACCTCGAACAAACGAGCACATTGAACTGGCAGTAACGCATACAATTTACGTAAGGTGGATTCTAGTTGCTAAAGTGAAAATAGATAGTTTTGCGGGTTCGTTGGTTATGTTGAAGAGTCATATTTTTGTAAGTATTGTTTATGTGTGAATAAACTCAGTTTTTATTGTTTATACAATATGTGAGTAAACTCAGTATTGTTTCTGACTATTTTGAAGTTATGTTTCTACTAGTGTTTAGAGTTTGGCTTTCCTTTGGTCATCTTCTCGCAGTTACCGACTAGTACGAGTAGCAAAATTGGTCCAAAGGAAAACGCCTCTTATGTCAATTGGCCACCAAGATCATGTGATTTAACGCCGTTAAACTGTGTGAACTAATTTTCAAACTCCGTGTCAACCGCGTCATCGGTATGCAGAAATATTATTACCACAAGTATGCAGAAATATGATCGGACATTTTGCAAAAAGAATTGATATCGGAAAAGAGAGTCGTGGTAAACATCCGTCCAATATTATTTATAATTGCTAACGTCTCTACAACATCCATCAATAAAGAATGATGAAATTTTGAAATTTCAATAAAGAATATGAAAATTTACCTGCACAATACCTTTGATAAAACGATCATGAAACACATATTTAAAAATGATCACCACTTGTTGATTCCGTAAAAGTAATAGTTTATTTTTTTAAATTTCGTTTTTATTAATTTTTTCGATTTGATTAAATTGAAAATTAAAGAAATTCACTCACATATGAACATGCACTCTCGAACAGTAATTAAACAAAAAAAAATAAAAAAAATATTGTTTGTTTAAACGAAATATGATGTTTTATTTTCGACGAGGTTTAAGAAACAGTGTTATTTTAAGAACTGAATTTTTTTTATATCTAACAATTATGTTGGCGGTCAAATTTCCATTTTTGCTATGAACTTTGTTTAATCTCAGAAAAAATTCGGATCTGGATATCGTTTTAATTAAATACCATTTATAGCGCAGTATAATCGTTTTTGCAAGACGCAATTTCCTATTTAGTATCAAAAGTGATACGGAAACACGTCCTCTCTTTGATATTTTAAACTTTACATCTATAGGACGCATTTTTGCAACTAAACTTCAAACAATCACTTCAATATATGCAACTGTCACTTTTAGGTTATGTCCCCCCTAATATTTATAACTATTTCGTTATTATTATTATATTTTCTTTGTTTTTGCCTTAATTCGAATTAATTAAATTAATTATCTGAACAATCTGTTTAAAAAAAAAATAGACACAATCTTGAATTTTTATAAAATATTGTAACTATCGTTATACGAACACTTATTATTCTTTAAACGGACACAAATTTATTTTATTTGAATGAAGTAAACATTCCACTAAATAATGATTTGTGATGGATGACGTTTCTCCTTACTTAGTACACGTTTTTATATAAACTCTTTTTAAAAATTATATTTGACAAAGTGTTTTTTTGACAATAAATAATGACAAACAAAAAATGACAACTGATTTATGTTTCCTTCAATTAGTAATTATCTGTACTACAAAATTTACTTCACAAACCAATTATGATTGGTTTTTTCTTCCAAATGTTGATATCAGAAGGAAAACCAATCGTGGCTAAACACCCGTACTAGTCAAAGACCACAACCCGATATGGACACTAAGGCCGGCTCTCCTAGTTGACAGAACTGTACGAAAAATATGTAGTAGCATAACAGCATCAGATCGATCCTCTGCTAAATGAAGACAAAAATACGTTCTTGCAAGAAATGTTGAAAGGGAAATACGGGTAGCTCGCTCTTTTACAACACGGTTTCAATTTTACACAGTAAAGGTTAGACCACAGTTCCGATGGCAAAAATTCGCTCTATTCGAAATAAATTAAACACAATTGCAACGATTAAACACAATTGCGAACTATGCCGTAGTGAGGATGTCCCGGAATCAGAAACACAATTTAGGGGGATTTTGGTGTGTTCCTCCATAGTGTTTATGACGAATTATGTTTATACCAATTTATACACAAGAAATAGAGTATAATTCGGGGAAACTATCTTACAACAAAATTCATTTGAGATAAACGGTTTAGAAAGGAGAATTTAATAAAAATATATTATACAGGGTGGGCCAATTTGTACTGACTTTGGCATATGTGTATTAATACTGACTTTGGTTAATAATTCTTGTGCCAATTGAATTTTGTAAGGAAACATCTTCAGTTTCAAAATGCGTGGTAGCGATGTCCCAATTGAATAGCACGTAGACTAGTAGACACAGATGGATCATTGGTGACACATTCGCGTACAGCCTCCACAGCTTGTTTATTGCGAACAGATCGATTAGGATTTGTTTGTGGCTCATCAAATGCTGCACCACGCATCTCGAAATGGGCTATTAAGTTGAACTGGAAGTGTCGGGCTATAATCTGCCAAAAAAAAAACAATAAAAAATGTTTATGCATTTTAAATCAGTCAGTACAAGATGGTACATCCTGTCAGTTAACCATATCGATTCTGAATACAATAGATGAAAATTATGACGTTGGAACGTTTATCCTGAAAAAGTTACAGGAAGGATCAATCTTAGCCAAAATATTTGAATAATTTTTCTTCACTGAAGATTCTTGCGCCGAAATAAGCCAACAATTCAAACGGCAGCTATAAGATTGCCCATATCCATACAAAGAGATTCATAACGACCTTGTAAGTTTCAGCAAACAGACTAATATTAGCTTGGGCAAAAAGTAATCCATCATTTTTTCACTAGATGGCTGTAGTGATATATGAGGTCTTTTCAAAAAGTATCGCGAATTTTGAATTTCCGCGGGTTACGTATATTCGATTTTTTTGTGGCGTTATGTTAGTACTCATGTCTCTCACTTATGCCGACAAGTTAATTTTTGACAGCTGCTTTGCTTGCACGTGTTTTGGCTTGTCTTCGATTTTTGCCTATTCCAGAAAATGGATTAGAGAATCTGTATCAAATTTTGTGTGAAAAACAAAATCAATTGCGCGGACGCATTCCGATGAAGCTACCTTGGATCGAAGTAACGTTTATCGGTGGTATAAAATGTTCTCAGAGGGCAGAGAAGATGTGAACGACGAAAAGCGTGCGTACGCCCGAGCACATCAACAAAAGACGAAAACATTAATGAAGTGAAGAAAATAATATTGGCCAATCGTCGAATCACCGTTAGAGAGGTTCCTGAGGACTTAAACATATCGATTGGCTCGTGCCATTCGATTTTTACCAATGATTTGGTCGTGAGACGGGTCGCCGCGAAATTCGTACCAAAATTGCTCAATTTCGACCAAAAACAGTATCGCATTAACATTGCTAAGGAGCTGTTGGACTCTGTCCGCGACGAACCAAATTTGCTCCAGAGGGGCATAACTGGTAACGAATCATGGGTTTATGGTTATGACGTAGAAACCAAAGCTCAATCATCCCAATGGAAGCTGCCGCACGAGCCAAGACCGAAAAATGCGCACCAAGTTCGTTCCAATGTGAAGGTTTTGCTTATAGTTTTCTTTGATTGCATGGATGTGCTGCATCATGAGTTTTTACCACAGGGTAGAACGGTCAATAAGGAATATTACCTATAAGTTATTACCTGCAAGTTGCGCGAAGCAATCCACCAGAAACGCCCGGATTAGTGGAAGAACAAAAGTTGACTTTTGCATCATGATAACACCCCTAGTCACGCATCGTTGGTTGTGCGTGCATTTTTGGCCAAAAACAACACACTAATAATGGCGCAGCCACCGTATTCCCCAGATCTGACCGCCTGTGACTTTTTCTGTTCCCGAAACTGAAGAGCCCCATGAAAGGATGACGCTACGCTACGATTGAGGAGATAAAGACGGCATCGAAGGAGGAGCTGAACAAGATCACAAAAAATGTTTTTTTGAAGTGCTTCGAAGATTGGAAAAAAGTGTATAATATCTGGTGGGGATTACTTTGAAGTGGACAAAAAAGATATTCACGAATAAATAAATAATTTTTGAAAAAACACAAAAATCCCCATTCTTTTTTAACAGACCCGCATATCTCGTAAAGTTCAGACTTGTGCTCGTTGGAAAAGTGACATTCCGTACTAAAAAAATTCGTGGGAGGCGAAAAATTCTTCGAAGGTTCCTCCTCTCAAACACAGACAAGAGTTCGCAATGGTTTTTTCTGAGAAAGTTTCCGACGAATACGTGACGCCTGGGAAAACTGGTGTCTTGTACAGGAGAAACTTTGATGTTATGGTCAGAACTTTCGAACAAAATAATTTAGTATGGCTCAAATGGGTTCTGTTGGCTCCAAGCAGCCGTGAGCGGTTTTGTTATCGGCTGTATTCTTCGACCTCAAATAGGAAAATTATTTAACTATTTCGAAGCTATAATCTTCTATCTGTATGTGATTAGTGCTACTGGCATTATCTTTGATGCCGACGCTGCCACCATGTACTTTGTTTTCTCTTCATTTAAGTACAGCCCAAAAATTTTCGCCGCCAGCTCAATCTAGGTGAAGGTCACTCGTAAAGCTCTTTTTGATAAACACATAATGTCGATGTTGTCGGCGTGTGCCTGAAGTTGAGCAGACTTAATGAGGATGGCATATCTCATGCTCAATCTTGAGTTACAGATGACTCTTTTCAGCACCAGATTTAAGAGAACACACAAGTGCATCTCCTTACCGGGACCATTAAGCCATCTGTAAGATATTACATTCCCTTTCAGAGGTATAACGTTGGTGAGTAAAATCTATAAGATATTCCCTGCTATCTTACCAGCCAGGATAATCCCGTTCGCCAAAAAAATTATTTTCCCACATCAGACAGGCTTCTCTCTGCGACAGTCGATAGAAAAACTGTGGGAATATGGTCAAAAGATCCACTATATGTTAATCGACCTTAAATGTGCTCATGATATATCATAGACTCTATACTTCCATGACAGAGTTCACCATCCCAGAAAAAAATAATTAAGCTGACTAGGCTAACCATGACTAGTATGAGAGGAAGAGTAAAAGCAGCCGAATCACTTTCAAAAGGAGGATCAGATGAATGGTAAAAATTATTCACAATATTCGAAAACTACAATATATTCCAAAAATATTCTACAAATTGTTATATAAAGTTGGGTTATTGGTTAAGCTTGAAAAATTCATCTGAAATTAATCAGGAAAAGCTGGATTATTAAGTTATGTTCACAATATTCAAAAGAGCTCAGAGTAGGAAGAAAATGAAAAAATATTCACAATATTCTATTGGAAAAAGGGTCAGGAAATCAATGAAAATAAAAAGTTAAGAAACGATTACACAATATTCTATGGACTATCAAGAGATCTGGGAAGATCAGTTAAATTATTCACAATATTCTTCAGATGGTCAGGGAAAGGTGAGGGTTTAGTTTAATCAAAAAAATACTAATTTCTAATTCCGCAAAATTTTAAAAATAATTTTATATTCTCAAGAGTAAGAATGAGGATCGGATAAGGTTGATAAATTTATCTAAAAGTGCTCATTGAGAAGAAGACGATCAGTTAAATTTGCAATAAAAATATATTCACAATATTCTGTTGACTATCAAGAGAAGTGTGACATTAGTTAAAATAAAAAACAGAACATTTTGATTTTTGTTTTTCATGTTTTAATTTTTGACAGATCACGCATGACACGTGACGTGTGTCAAAGTAAAAAGTGTCATTTTATCGTGAAAAGACTTGCACCCGAACTATGCTTACAAATTATTGAATTTTTTATCATTTTACAGAGTAAAAGTACTGAGTTTACTCACACATAAACAATAAAAACTGAGTTTATTCACACATAAACAATACTTACAAAAATATGACTCTTCAAAAAAAAAAATACTTAAGCATTCTTGGGTATTGGAAAGGATGGAAAGGTATTAAAATTTTGATATAAATAAAAAATTTCCTGAACGTGAAGTTCTACAGGAGTATGGCCAATTGCGACCATACCCACGGACCACATGTTTCTGCTAGGCATGCTTGTCGCTAGATTTATGCCCACGGATTCTGGGAGTGTTCGAAGTTGTAGTAGAGATGTGCTCCCACACCCACCAAAACTATAAGAATAATTGGAATATTAGTTAAATGAAGAAAAAAAACAGAGCATTTTTATTTTGATTTTTCATGTTTTTATTTTTGACAGATCACCATGACACGTGATATGTGTCAAAGACAGAAGTGCTCAGTTAGGAGTGTCATTTTAAGTTATTACGCAATGCTAACTGACGCTTACACATTATTGAATTTAAGTATCAAAATTTTTACTCTGTGAAAATGTGTTTCGCGCAATTCAATACGTATTGTAGTTATAGCCAATATTTATATAAAATTATTTTAAAAAATAAATGGCAAGCGTAGTTTTATCGACAAAAATTTTTATTTTTGAATATTTTTATAAATTTTTATATTTTTTTTTGAAAATTTAAAAACCAAACACTTTAAAAAACATCTGTTATAAGCAGTATTTATCGTATTTACTTTTTTTTTGTAAATAGGTAATCAAAATTTATAATTTTTAATACCAATTTGTCTCGCTTCCAAACTTATATTTTATTAATATTAATAAAGTACTACGCAAACGTGTTATTGAAACAATTTAGGAAATAATTTGAGCACAGACAGAGAATTAAACGCAGAGATTTTACTTGGATTTTTATTTAAGTTATTTTTTTACTTTCCTTTTTTTTTTACTTTTGTTCATTTTTTGTCCTTGTCATTCGGCAATTCTAGGTTCCCTCCTTCATCTGCTGTTTTGTCCTCGCCTTCCTGCTCTTAGGCGGAAGGCAAATTTAAAAACAAAATTCATGTCAGCGAGAAGATCAGTTAAATTTAATTAATAATTGAAGACTCTTTGTCTCACCCGCCCAGCATTGAACGAAAAAAGATATTACTGTGATCCCGATTTGGCAATACTGCAGTTTACGCCTCAACATACCTTATATATTAGGCCCTTCTAGATGGGCAGTAAAAGTTTCAGCCTACTTTGGTAACTACGTGGCTCTACCGAAGGAGGTAAAAAAAAAATTTTTTGTGTTAAACTTTGTGAGCTTATGGAAAATATTTCTTATAAAGAACACAAATTTTTCGGTGACATAAACCATTTTTGGATTGCTGAGAAGTAAAAGATGATTTTCACTCAGGGAAGCCTTTAACATCGAAAACTGCTGAAAATGTAAATCAAGTGAGTACTTCTATTAGATGAGACTATCGGTTGATATTAAAACTGATGAGTAATCCTTGAAAGGCTCCGATTGGACATTGCAGATACTTGGAGGCTCCATCTTGATAACGTCTCATAATAACGCACCCAATGGCTATCTCCATTTATCAGTTTTATTGGAAAAGATGATTCCTGTAGTTCTTCAGCTCCCATATTCAACCTATCTCAGACCATGTGACCTAAGATAAAAAAACATTTAAAAGGAACGTCAGATACTTGGAGGCTCCAGCAAGACAACACAGCTTGTCACACGGTCGTTTCCATCAACGAGTTTCAGCTGAAAGAACAGATCCCTGTGGTTCCTCAGCACCCTTTTTAACTGATCTAAGTCCGTGTGGCTTTTTCCCAAGATCTTTATACTATCGATGACATTCAAAGAAGTAAAACAGAGGATCTGAATGCTATTTGAAGTGAATCCTTCCAACACTGTAACGAAAAGTGAAAACGACAAATTTGCCGATATACGAGGTCTGTATCGCGAATTTTGATTTTCTGCGGGTTACGTATATTCGATTTTCGATTTTTTATGGCGTTATATTGGTATTCAAATCTCTCACTTATGTCGAAAAGTTCGGCCATTTTGAATGTTCAGTTAATTTTTGACAGCTGCTTTGCTTAAACGTGTTTTGGCTCGTCTTTGATTTTTGCCCATTTTTGAGCCATGACCGAAATAAGCGCGTCCCAAGTTCGGTCGAATGTTTCATTTTTTTAATTTTGTTCATTTTTTTTTCTTGTCATTCGGCAATTCTAGGCTCCCTTCTTGATTTGATATTTCGTCATAGCCTACTGCTCTTAGACGGAAGAGAAATTTAACAAGAAAATGCATGTCATCGAGACGATCAGTTAAATTTAATAAATAATTGAATTTAACTGATCCTCAGTATCTCAAAATTATTCTAGAAAAGTATTCCGGATAAGAAAAGGGGATCAGTTAAATGAAAAAAAAAAAATTCAAAATTATCTAAAATATTTGATAATTTATCAAGGGAAGATGGCGAACTAATTAACTGAAAGTACTTTTTCATACTGTAATGGTAGGTTTAGATTAAAAAGTTAACGTTACAAAGTGTCCTCCTGGAGAGATAAAAGAATAAAAAAAGAGAGTGGACAAAATCGAAAGGCTAATGACTAGACGTATTTAAATGCACGTAAATATATACAAGATATCTTAAGGAGGGTAATCCCATAGGGGACGGAAGGCTGAAGGTGCTCAAAGTAGGTAAAAATAATATTGAAAATAGACGGATGGCAATAAGAATTACTCTCCGTGTACACATTAGTTAGTAAGTAAATGAAATAAGACCGATTGAAAGTTGATTAGCTACAAATAAATTGTTGAACGTTTTCAAGGTGAAACATGCCATCGGTTGACGGATGGGAGGTGTGAGACGGGGACAACACTGGCATCGTAAACGGATCTCTGCGTCACGACATGCCGCATACTCGTACCGTATCAAAAATCACGAAACGACAGTTCATCATGCAACATTGTCGTGTGTTTCACGTACGTTCATTATTTATCAACGACCGCTCAAATTGCTGCCGTGCGCTTTTTTCGAATTACCACCGCAGTGCGCGCGTTTTGTTTTTTGTTTGCGTGTGCGGTGGGTATGGTCTCTGCGTCAAGAGTTATGTAGCGACTTTATGCTTGCTGCAACCGCATTTATTTGTTGTTTGTGAGTGCACTTTCCGCCGTGCGTTGTTCGACTTATTGAAAAATCACCGCGAACCGCAGACATACTAGTTGAACGTGCGTTGCTTAAAAGCAGCCGTCAGTCGTTTTTCTATTGTCCGTTGTCCAAAAACGATCATCATTCGAACAGAACCAACCGATCGATCATGTGACTAATTGGAAAACTTTTGCATATTCATTACGAATCTGTGTCAATATGTCCGTACGAATTTCCATTGCGTTTCGTAATCGATATTTTGTTGTTGTTTTTCCATTTTTTATTTTGCTATTTTCCAAAGAGTCCATCCATAAATAAATAATATTAGAATTAATAACAATAATTTTAATGATTGGTCGAATATGGTTTTTTTTTTTTAAATAAAAAATTGTTTATTAATAACAAAAGTAGATCGATGGATGGGAAGAGAAGACGGTTGACGTGGTCACTTCGGTTTTAGTGAGGAAGAGCAAGGTTGAAATCGTTTAGTAGGGGCTGCACGCGACATGGCATGGTTGTTGAGCGCCAAAACGGCGTAGGACATTGTGTTGCGGAACTATTCGAACCTTGACGGAATTAAGTCAACCGATTCGAGAAAACGTTCAGACTTTTTTTTTTTTTTTTGGCTCAAATAAGTTGGCATGGCCGATTTGGCTCGACTACCTCAACCTGACCGAGTCCATTACTTCACATGTTAACACCTACACGATCATAATTTCAATATATCATATCTACTGTAATTCACAGAATACTTGTACCATTTGGTAAGCACTTTTGCTATCGAATCCCTCCTCTTTCAACCAGCTCTGAGTAGATTGTACAAACTGGCTTAGATCAATTACAATAATTTTTTTTTGTTTATGTATTTTTCTTTTTTCTTTTGGTAATGAACATTTGCTAACCATTCAATTATTGTTAGTATTTTTTTTTTTTTTTGTGTGAAAATTTCTTATAAACCATTATTGAAATAATTCAATAATAAATCGTATCGTAAGATTTTCGTATCCGGTAAGTGTTATTATCCGGAAGCACATATTTTCTTATTTTAAGTAAGCGTAGAATTTACAATTTAAAACGCTTTCAAATCAAATATTAAATTCTATATGTTCGTATTGATTTAAATGAACATTTATATGGTATATGCTCATATCTCTGACTTCGATGGTAAATGATTTTTCCTAATCGAATGAATTATTTTATTGGTATTTAATAAGAAAAAAATTGGTATTTAATTAGGGGGAAAAAATTCTTAAATTGGGACTAGTTTTTAAAATAAAATATTCAAAACTAAAACATTATTAATAATTTTTACTATTATCCATTTCAATTGTTTTTTTAAGAGTTTTTCTTTTTTTTCTTTCTTTTTAAGCATTTATTCTTGAAGAACAACTATCACGTGCGAGTTAAAAAAAATCAAAACTTTTTAACGTAAAAAACTTTTAAAACGTACCCAAAAAAAAATTTTTTTGCAATTTAAAAGAAAAATTTTAAATATTCTAATATAAAAATTTCATAAGCATTATTTTTTTTTAAAACTATTCTAAAGTGGTTTAAGATCAAATAAAAATTCCGAATTTCAATTTCATTATTAAAAATATTATTGTATTTAAAAAAATTAAAAAATACTAAACATTTTTTAAAAGAATATCTACAAAAAATCACTTTGAAATGAGATATTTTTTACCACTGCTTAAGATTGTGTGGAATCCCCTTGTAAAAATACTCATAAACTTAAAAATTATACAAAATTATCGAAATTTCGGTGTCTATAAAGGAGAAAATTCAAAAAAAATACGCTAGAATTTTGTAAAAAAACTTTTTTATAATACTTTTGATAAATAAATTACCAAAAAAATTATTTACAAATAAAAGAAATTCATTTTCCGGAATAAAATATTGTCGATTCTTATAATTACAAAATAGACTATCATCATTTGAAGGTAAGTAATTAAAAATTTAATTTAAAAGTTAATAAAATAGAAGAAATTATTTTAAAAACATTTTTCAATACTCGTATATATTGTTTAATATTTTTTAAGTGTTCACATAAAAAAAATGGTAAAATCATATTTGATCACCTCAAAGTATTTAAACGATATTTAAAAAAAAACGACTTTTATAGTTTTAGGAATTTTTAGAAAAGTTTTAACGACATTAGGTCATGTGCCAGAGACTTTTTGGAGTTGCGCTAGGACTTTGATAATATGAAAGTGGATGGAATAGTTTATTTAAATAAGAAGTTTCGCTAAGAAAGGGACTCCGAAAGAGATTGAATTGGGTAAAAAGCAGTACGCTGAGTATTCTGGCAGTCCCGAAATTTTTTTTGTGATATTTAGGCGGATACAGCAGGATTGGTGGGAGAGAGCTTATGTCTTCTATGCTACAATATATAACTATGAAAATTTGCAATTAGGAAAATATTTTTAAAATTCAATGAACCAATAAACTTCCCCAATGTCAAAAATCTTCGAAAAAATATTCCTCCGCTTCTTACATCGCCTTCTAGTTTAATTTATAACAAGTCTCTCCGAATACATCGAGTCATCAATTTTTCTGCATCCTCTTCAAAAAGAAAAGATTATTGTCCCAGAGTATTTCTAGATATTAGTCAAGCTTTTGATCGAGTCTGGTACCCGGAGTAACTCTGAAAATTCCCCGTTGAATCCTCTCCTCTTCCTATTACACGATACTAAAATCATTCCTTAAAAACCGGTATTTCCAAGCAAATGAAGCGAACAAACTTTCAAATATCTCTCCGATATTCGCTGTTGTTCCGCAGGGTAGCATACTTGATCCCATCCTTTACAACATACAGGTTGCGTTTTATGTTCCAGGTCGAAGTTTTTTTAATTACTTTTAAATAAAACACAATTTTATAATTTCTATTTTATTAATTGATTATATGGTCTTCAAATTTAGGTATGGAATATAATATCGATTAAGTGCCCGCCTCTGGCCGCGGCACGAAGGCGAGCTGTTTTAAGAACATTTTCCAGAAAAGGTGTATACTAAAAATACCTTCAAATTTAGGTATGGACATTACCTTTAAGGAAAAGGTGTATACTAAAAAAATCGGGAGGGTTCAAATTAAGGGATCGTGTAGGCCAGTCGATATCACCACTTTTTGACATTATTCGGCTGGGAAAAATATCTCTCAAAATTTACGTCGTCGCATGAGCAGTGTGTGATGTGGCACCATCCTGTTAGAACAATAAGTTCTGTAGGCCTAATTGATCCAATTCAGACAGAAAAAAGTTTTCCGACATGTCACGATAGCGGTCACCAGTAAGTGTTACAGCATTGCCTCTAGCATCCTCAAAGAAATATGGGCCAATAATGCCGCTGGTCCAACAATTACTCTACGAGGGTATAAGTGGTCTTTGGTGTATCAGCTAAGGGTTTTCAGTACCCCAATAGGTGCTATTCTGTTTATTAACAAAGCCAGCCAAGTTGAAGTGTGCTTCGCCGCTCATAATAATATTTTGCCAAAAATGGTGGTTGTCTATACCGAAAACTTGAGCACTCTATTCTCGTCGCCATTTGTGGTTATTTGCCTGCAGCTGTTGTGTCAATTGAATTTTACATACATAAAAACGTAAATCTTTTTTAAGAATTTTTAACAAACATGATGGAGCAATTCCCAATTCTTATGCACGGTGTTAATGAGATGTACGCGGATATTCAGCAATACTCAGCCTCACTGCATCAATCTTTTCTGGTGTACGTTGGCTAAATTGTTACCCAGTCTTCGCTTTATCTTCCAGTGTATGCATATTTTCAAATTTATTCATTATACGCTGAATGGTTGATTTGCTCGACATATGATTAACACCAAAAAAAAGTCACGTAATTTTCTCCGCATATTCATAATTGAACAATTACTGAAATAAAATGTTTTAATAATTTCAACACGTTGTTGTAACATTAAATAGTCTAGAACAAATTATTACCAACAGACAAATGTCATCCAAACTAAAATGGCGGCTAAATAAAAAGCATGCTGTTTAAACTTCGTATACTCTCATCTATCCTGACACATGCTTTACTTACTATGCAGATGATATAAACTGTCTAGCTCTGTAAAACTAATTTCCAATTCTCCAGTAAAAGTGAAACTAAAACTAAACGAACGCAAATGTGTCCACATAACTTTTACTCGCCTCCATGAACCATCTCCTTTCATATATGTTATTGACAGCGAAATACCACAATGTACTGCAGTTCGGTACCCAGGACTGACCATAGATAATCGTTTGACATGTAAGCTACAAACAAAACTTAAAAGACTAGAACTATGCAGATGATACTGCCAACTACTTGGACTTCTAGAAAAATGTTTATATGCATAGTAGTAAAATGGGTGAGTTTAAAATTAAAAATCACAAATGGGTGAGTTCTATTATTCAATTATTGAAAGCAGATATTTATATAATATGGCTGTTGCTAAAGCGGATTTTTTTTTGCTGAATCTGTTAAATAGCTATTCAGAACAGACTCTAAATCTGCTTGTTATCTGTGGTAATTATAAATACCTCGAAAATGTAAATAAAATTGTTCTCAGATCGCTTTAGAAATCACTTAATTTACAGAAAATATTCCAAGATCCACATTGCTTTAAAAATAGTTCAAAAATTAACACCTTTCAAATTACTTAGAACGCTAAGGTCATAAAATATGCTAAAATAACTAAACAGTGGCGAATATAAATTCTGATCAGTTCAGAAAAATTAGACCAAAAATCAACTGGAAAATCCTACAACCAAATTTTATTATTATACAATGAGTTATCATGGTTTTTTTGTTGTTGGGAATTTCCTCCTCATTCTTTTATTATTATTCATGAAATACTATACCTAATCCGAATGACCAGGTAAGACTCTAATTAATTACAAATACGACATTCTAAAAATATTGCAGAATATTTTAATTTATTTATCATGAAACATAAAAATCACTCAGAACCGTCCTGCTTTTTTTCAGATATTTTTTATGTAAATAATAATCGCAAAATTGCCGATATTTTATATTAACACCTTTTCAAGTCATAATCAAAATTTAATAAGTTCATTTCTTCTCTTTTTTATCATTTACCTACCACCGGCCTAAGGCAATGTTAAGTGAATAGCTTAAGTGTTAATATTATAACATGTTTTTCCCTTGTTGATTTTTTTTTTAGAAAGTTTCTATTTTCGCACGCTTAGAAAATTTAATTTTCGATATTAATCAAATTTTAATTATAAAAATAAAAACCATTTGAAATTTATGATATAATATCATGTGATGTGGAATTGATAACGAGAAAATTTTGTTTGTTGGAACGATAATTAGTCCTTTCTTATATTTTTGCAGTAATAATTCCATAAAACCAAAAAAAAAACCTTCATGTGCGTTCAATTTTGCCTGATATCATCAAGTTCCAGAGAACGCGGACACCCCTAGAGAATTATCGTAAATTGCCAAGACCAGAGAAAAGGGTATACAGACAAAAGAAAAATGCCCGGGAGAACAAATTGGTTAGGGAAATCGAGATATATAAAGAGCAACCTGTGAGACTGACTTTAATGTCGCAGCAAAGAGGGTAGTTCGACTTCCGACCAAATGGGTTTAGTAAGGTGATGGGTGGAAAATTTTGGACAACTTCTAAATACTAACCAGTTAGCACACGAGTAGGAGGTACCACCAACTAAAGAATAGATGCTACCGCCACCAAGCATCGAGGAAATGATAAAAACAATGCGTCGACAGAAGCAAGTAGCTATAAATATTAACATTTATCCTATCTCTATCGGTGCACCTCACGGAAGTATCCTAGCCCCAAACCTTTACAATATTGACACCCATGATATACCGCAACAAATGCTAACGAAACAGCCATCCTTACAAATCGCAAAGATCCTTCCACAGCCATTAATATCGTACAGAACGAAATCCACTTCTTAGAAACCTGGTTCAAAAGGTGAAGACGCCGTAAATTGTTTCGTTCTTGCGGAGATATCAGTGGGTATTTTCTCCAACATATCTTCATGTTCTTGTATCTTCCCTTAAAAAATTTGCCTTTTTTGTAATTTATATGTAGTATAAATAATATTTAAATTCTTAAAAAAATAATCTTATTATAAATGACTTGCTGAAAATTAAAATACTGGAAAGTGGTCATATTAATGCATTATTTCGATCTTATCAGATATATTTGCTCTTCTTTATATTATAAACGTTTTGTTAAATAATTATAAATAATGCAAAAGATTATATAATCAACCAATAAAATAGAAATTATAAAATTGTGTTTTATTTAAAAGTAATTAAAAAAAACTTCGACCTGGAATATAAAACGCACCCTGTTTGTTGTAAAGGATGGGATCAAGTATGCTACCCTGCGGAACAACAGCAAATATAGGAGAGATATTTGAAAGTTTGGTCGCTTCATTTGCTTGGAAATACCGGTTTTTAAGGAATGATTTTAGTATCGTGTAATAGGAAGAGGAGAGGATTCAACGGGGAATTTTCAGAGTTACTCCGGGTACCAGACTCGATCAAAAGCTTGACTAATATCTAGAAATACACTGGGACAATAATCTTTTCTTTTTGAAGAGGATGCAGAAAAATTGATGACTCGATGTATTCGGAGAGACTTGTTATAAATTAAACTAGAAGGCGATGTAAGAAGCGGAGGAATATTTTTTCGAAGATTTTTGACAAAATTGCAGGGAGACTAATCGGTCCGTAGGGATTGGGGAATTTTATTGGTTCATTGAATTTAAAAAACATTTTACTAAATGCAAATTTTCATAGTTATATAACAGTTCGGCTGAAAAGTTTAGAACGAAACACAGTAGAAATATTTTTTTTTGCAAAATTCATTTTTATTATTCAACATAGTTGCCTTCGAGGGCGATACAGCGATTATAGCGATCTTCCAACTTTCGGAAGTTATAGTACTCTTTCGGTTTTGCCTCAAAATAGGCCTCAGTTTCGGCAATCACTTCATCATCGGTCTTAAATTTCTTGCCAGCGAGCATTCTCTTGAGGCCTGCAAACAGGAAAAAGTCGCTGGGGGCCAGATCTGGAGAATACGGTGGATGGGGAAGCAATTCGTAGCCCAATTCATTGAGTTTGACCATCGTTTTCATCGACTTGTGACACGGTGCATTGTCTTGGTGAAACAACACTTTTTTCTTCTTCAAATGAGGCCGTTTCTTAGCGAATTCTTTCTTCAAACGATACAATAACGCTATATAATAGTCGCTGTTGATCGTCTGTCCCTTCTGGAGATAGTCAATGAATATTATACCATGGGCATCCCAAAATACAGACGCCATCACCTTGCCAGCCGACTGTTGCGTCTTTCCACGCTTTGGATTCGGTTCGTCGCTCGCTCTCCACTCTTCCGACTGCCGATTGGACTCTGGAGTGTAGTGACGGAGCCATGTTTCATCCATTGTCACATATCGACGCAAAAATTCGGGTTTATTGCGCTTGAACAGCTCCAAACACTGCTCAGGATCATCAACACGTTGTTGTTTTTGGTCCACAGTGAGCTCACGCGGGACCCACTTTGTACACAGCTTTCGCATGCCCAAATATTCATGCACGATATGTCCAACACGCTCTTTCGATATCTTCAGAGTCTCAGCTATCTCGCTCAACTTCACTTTACGGTCATTTAAAATTATTTTGTGGATTTTTTTGATGTTTTCTGCCGTAACCACCTCTTTTGGGCGTCCACTGCGTTCTGCATCAACTGTGCTCGTACGACCAGCTCGAAATTGACGAAACCAATATTTCACAGTTGAAAAAGCTGGAGCAGAGTCCGGATAACGTTTGTCAAACCATTCTTTGGTTTCCACTGTATTTTTTTTCATCAAAAAGCAATGCTTTATCAATACACGAAATTCGTCTTTATCCATTTTTTTTCAATAACAAAAGTTGCTCCACTCAAAATGCTATATCTCACGAACCAATCGACCGATTGCTGTCAAATTTTGACAGAAATCATTTGAACGATGATGCTTTGTGATAATTAGGTAGATTTTTGCAAGAGGCGCCATCTAGACGTCAACGTTCTAAACTTTTCAGCCGAACTGTTATTGTAGCATAGAAGACACACGCTCTCTCCCACCAACCCTGCGGTATCCGCCTAAATATCACAAAAAAATCTTCCGGAATGCCAGAATACTCAAAGTAATTCTTTTCCACCGTCGTAAAGCTTTTTACCCAATTCAATCTGTTTCGAAGTCCATTTCTTACTGAAACTTTTTATTTAAATAAACTATTTATGAAAGTCCTATCGCAATTCCAAAAGGTCTCTGGCACATGTCTTTAAGAATTTTCTAAAAATTCCTTAAACTATAAAAGTCTTTCTTTTAAATGTCGTTTAAGTACTTTGAGGTTTTTTTTTTAAATAATTCCTTCCAGTTTATAAGCTTCTATATTAATTTTTTTAATTATTTACCTTCAAATTATTATAGTCTATTTTGTAATTATAAGAATCGTAAATATTTTATTCCGAAAAATAAATTTCTTTTATTTGTAATTATTTTTTTTCTTAATTTATTTATCAAAAATATTATAAAAAAAGTTTTTTTACAAAATTCTAGCGTATTTTTTTTGGATTTTCTCCTTTATAGACACCGAAATTTCGATAATTTTGTATAATTTTTAAGTTTATGAGTATTTTTACAAGGGGATTCCACACAATCTCAAGCAGTGGTAAAAAATATCTCATTTCAAAGTGATTTTTTGTAGATATTCTTTTAAAAAATGTTTAGTATTTTTGAATTTTTTAAAATAATATTTTTAATATTGAAATTAAAATTCGGAATTTTTATTTGATCTTAAACCACTTTAGTTAGAATAGTTTAAAAAAGAAAAATAATGCTTATGAAATTTTTATATTAGAATATTTAGAATTTTTCTTTTAAATTTTAAAAGATTTTTTTTATTGGTAAGTTTTAAAAGTTTCTTAATTTAAAAAGTTTCGATTTTTTTAACTCGCACAGGATAGTTGTTCTTCAAGAATAAATGCTTAAAAAGAAAGAAAAAAAAGAAAAACTCTTAAAAAACAATTGAAATGGATAATAGTAAAAATTATTAATAATGTTTTGGTTTTGGATATAAATTTACATTAAAAAATAGTCCCAACTTAAGAAGTTGTTCCATCTAATAGTTCGTTTTCTTATTACGAGGGTCATTCAATAAGTCCTTAGAAAATCTGAGAAATTGCGCTCGTAGTGTCGGTAAAGATTTTTTTTTTGTAAGTAGCATTATCGACAGGAAAGTATTGTTTTTTAATACAAATTTTGTAAGAAAATGTTTACGAAAATGCTTTGAGGAAAATTGAACAAATTTTTTTTCAAGATTAATTTTTACAAGCAAATGAAAAAGGAAATTTTTATTAAAAACTTTATAAGAACAATTTGGTAGCGAAATTTTCACAAAAAAGCTTTAAGGAAGATTGAAAAAAAACGTTTCTTAAGACTAATTTTTATAAGAAAACGAAAAGGGAAATTTTTATTAAAAAATTTTTAGAGACAAATTTAATAGGGAAATTTTCACTAAAATGCTTTGAGGAAAATTGAACAAAACGTTTCCAAGATTAATTTTTATAAGAAACAAAAAGGGAAATTTTTATTAAAAAATCTTTAAGACAAATTTGGTAGAGAAATTTTCACAAAAAAGCTTTAGGGAAAATTGAACAAAACGTTTCTCAAGATTAATTTTTACAAGAAAATGAAAAGGGAAATTTTTATTAAAAACTTTTTAAGACAAATTTAATAGGGAAATTTTCACAGAAATTCTTTCAGAAAAATTGAACAATCATTTTTCAAGATTAATTTTTACAAGAAAATGAAAAGGGAAATTTTTATTAAAAACTTTTTAATACAAATTTTGTAAGAAAATTTTCACAAAAATGCTTTGAGGAAAATTGAACAAATATTTTTTCAAGATTAATTTTTACAAGAAAATGAAAAGGGAAATTATTTTTAAAAACTTTTTAAGACGAATTTTGGATGACAATTTTTGCTAAAAAGTTTTAGGCAAATTCAACGAAACGTTTTTTAATGTTATTGTTTGGAAGAGAAAATTTTGTAAGAACTTTTTAGGGACAATTTTATTAGAAAATTCTCATAGGAAATCTTAAGAAATATTTCGACGAATAATTCTGAAGATAACTTTAATAAACCCTATTTAAAAGACAATAACAAGAACAATTTTTTTTTATATATTATCAAAAATATCTTTAGAAAACTTTGATATAATTAAAAAATATTATTAAGAAATTTTAATTAAAATTTTCATACGAAATTCAAATGTTGCTGGGATCTCTAAAAAAATTACTTTTAATTCGAATTTTAGCAGAAAACATAAAGAAATTTTGTTTTATTTAAACTTATTGTGAAATGTTTTCATATAAAAAAATCTCCATGAACAAAATATAATAAAAAATTATTCCATATAATTTGTTCAAGGAAAACTATGGTATTATTATTTTTAAGTTCCAGACTCTGCATTTTGTGGTATGGAAAGGAAAGGATTTGACCAAGGGGCTACTCCAAAATTATTTGTCTGAGAATTGTCGACGGGAGGATTGTTCAATTTGAAGGAACTTTGCACAGAATTATTGTATCCATTTTAAAAGTCCTAATATATCTATACCTTAGATATAAGTCCTAATTTTTCCGCTATAGTCCTTCTCCATAAGGAATGCTTCTACATACTTGTTAGTTAACATTGTATGGTTAGCATACGTGGTAATGGGGATACTTTTTATTTTCATAGCATTTTTGTTTGCGTGTCATGGAATATTCTTTTCAATTTTGTAACGCACAAATATTTGAATAAATCATCACGGTAGGTCAGACTTAATTCTTTTATATTCTGTCTGCTAGTGTGATCTATAGGTTTTTGCAAAATCATTACTATGCATTCTACCATATTCCCTCTAAACTTTACCGTGAGACCTTTCTCATCTTCAATAATATCGTTTGGTAAGATACTCGTAAATACTATTTGCACGTTATTGGACGGAAGATATTTTGGTTATTAACAATACTTTTTTTTGTTGAATATTTTCATATTATTTCCATGTTATGATATTATTATATATTATCAGATATTTTAAAAAAAAATAATTCCATGAAATAAAGAAGATTTAATAAATAACTACTTCCATGTTAGTTTAGAAAGGATCTTGCAAGATGTCGTCTTTTAAATATTTCCATGTTTTGGACCAAATTCGTTTAATATTTTAGCAAAAAATTCACATTTATAATATTTTTTATTAATAATATTTATATTTAAAATGTATAATGAATGAAATATATTCAATAGCATTGCATGTAGACAAAATAGCTTGTTTTTACTAAATTAAGTGAATTCATTGTTACAATGCACTTGAATTAAGAGAAATACTTACTATCACTTTCTATTTTCGCAAACATTGTATGACAATCGATCACAAATGTCATTTGTATAAAGACACAAGCGTACATAAAGGGTATTTATGATCGTATTTAACTATTTGAGTGCTTATATAAAAATTGTTTTTCGTAGTTCTACCTATATGGTATGTAACGACCTTAGTTTTTAAGGCATTCACATTTAAATTGAAATGCTAGAATATTTTTACTTTAAATTTATTACGACAGCTGTTCTAGGTAAGGTTAATAAACAGAAAGCCAAATAGTCAATTCTGATAATTATGAATAATTATCATATTAAGTATATGAAAATGCAACAAAAAGAATATGGTAAACATTTTTTGTTGTTGAAAATAATCCAGTTAAGGTGTTATTTTTCATCATATTTTTAAATAACATAAATATTATGTACTTGCAGTAATTTGAAAATTGCAAATTTAATGATTTTACTCACTTCAGAGCATATAATTACATATGAAATGCTAATGCGATTCAATTGAATTTATTATAATTTATATAATTAATATGGAATCTTATTAGTAGATAATAAAAAAGTTGACTGCATATTATTAAATTGATATCTCGAAAAGGAATTTATTTGAATAACGAGTATTGCACATGGTTTTAAAAATTGGTATTTTTCTGCAAATAGTTTTGTAAATTTCCCTTAAAAACAAAACACCAAAAACTCTAACAATAATAAATTAAATATGTACAAAACGGGGGTTGGGATATATGGGATCTGTGTGAATTCCTTATGGGAAGAGATTTGATTGTAAACTGAACGTTAAGTTCAAAAGGAGTACGAGGTTTGTTCAAAAAGTATCGCGAATTTTGTTATTTTTCCAAAATTATTTATTTGTTCATGAATATCTATTTTGCCCCCTTCAAAATAATACCAACCAGAAATTAGACACTTTTTTCTAATACTAGAAACACTTCAGAAAATCATTTTTTGTGATCTTGTTCAGGTCCTCCTTCGATTCCGTCTTTATCTCCTCAATCATAACGTAGCGTCGTCCTTTCATGGGGCTCTTCAATTTCGGCAACACGAAAAAGTAACAGGCGGTCAGATGTGGGGAATACGGTAGCTGTGCCATTATTAGTGTGTTGTTTTTGGCAAAAAATTCGCGCACAAGTAATGATGCGTGAGCAGGGGCGTTATCATGGTGCAAAAGCCAATTTTTGTTCTTCCACAATCCGGGCGTTTCTGGCGGATTGTTTCGCGCAACTTGCACATAACTTGCAGGTAATATTCCTTATTGACTGTTCTACCATGTGATCAATACTATTTTCGTTTGTTGTTGATGTGCTCGGGCGTCGGGCACTCTTTTCGTCGTTCACATCTTCTCGGCCCTCTGAGAACATTTTGCACCACCGATAAACGTTGATTCGGTCCAAGGTAGCTTTACCATATGCCACAGTTAGCATTTGAAATGCGTCCGCGTAATTAATTTTATTTTTCCACAAAATTTGATACAGATTCTTTGATCCATTTTTTGGAATGGGGAAAAATCGAAAACGAGCCAAAACACGTGCAAGCAAAGCAGCTGTCAAAAATTAACTGAACATTCAAAATGGCCGAACTTTTCGGCATAAGTGAGAGATATGAGTACCAACATAACGCCATAAAAGAATCGAAGATCAAATATACGTAACCCCCGGAAATTCAATATTCAGACCTCGTATGGTCAAGAGGCATGCTTATCACTACCTTTTGAGGAAAGTGCGGGGGGGGGGGGGGGTTCTCCCACAGCCACTACAATAAGAAAATCATTGTGCCAAGACTATTTGGGAGAAAATGGAGACACCCAAAGGTGTTACCTTCTCCATGGAAGGGGAGGAAAGAAAGGAGATACAGAAAAAAAGAAAAAAATTCATTTACTTTAATGAAAAATAAAAAACCACCCAGACAAAGGGAAGGGAATAGGAAATGAGGAGGGATATATAAAAACTGTGAATAATAAAAGAAAATTTAGAAAAAAATTTGAAATTAAAATAAAAAAAAAAAAAAATTAAAACCAAGCAAAACCCAAAAAGAATTGGAAAAGAATGAAGCCAACCGTCAACGTTGTCTTTGTTGTGTCCTATCTCTCTGGCCTTTCACCAAATCCACCCTTTTGGCACTCCTTGTCCAAATAATTTTTGAGTGCTCCTTTTTATTTCGACATCTTAAATGTAATCGCGAATGTTCGATCGGCCACCTGTGGGTGAGAGGAGGAACTTTAAATAAAAATATCCGATTTTAATTTTGAAGCTTTTATAAATGGAATTTTTTTAAATTTTTTTTTACAATAAGTTTAATTACATAAATTTAATTTAAAAAAAAATAATTTTTTTTTTTACAATTACATTGTGTATGACAAATCACATCGCCTACATTTTAATAAAAGTTCGGTGCGCGGTTGTGTTCTTTTTTAGATCCAGATTATTAAAAATTTCTAAAAATCTCTTCATAATCTAGAATGATTAAAGAAAAATAATATTTAAAAGTAAAAGACTAAAAATGGAATTTTTTTATTGACGTTTTTTGCTTACGATCATTTTGAGAGACCATAAAATCGAAGTTACTCCTGCACAGGTAGGTTCTTGTCGGCATGTATCCTTCGAATTCTCGGACCATTATCAAGAATATTAGAATGGACGATCTTGTTCACACATAAGAATGGACGATCTTGTTGACTTTTTAATGATAAACACAATCATGATGAAATGAGGCCTTAAAAGGCAAAATTTCGATGAAAACAAATTTGAAGATATTGGCGCGATATTGGAACGCCTAGAATAGTTTCGTTCAGCCGAACATGTAAGCTTTGAAATACCACCACAAATCTTGGCTTTTTCCTAATGATTGCAGAAATGGCGATACGTCTAATTGTCTATATATCAGGACACTCCATCTAATCATAGTGGACCCAATGTCTTTTGGTTATAGCCTACTTCTGGAAGAATGAACAAACAATAATCCTGAGCTACTGAGCTGCTCTAACAGTGCCGGTTCCTTATTGTAGCAACTTACAAGGTTCCTTATTGTAGCTCCCTGAGCGGAAGTACCCACAATTTACTCATAAAACAAAAAATGGTACCATAGGTGTCGCATGTTCCATGGTGCAAAAAAGCATTACACATGATGAGGTGCCTTTGGGTGAATCGTGGTGGCTGTAGTTGAACACCTACAACGTGGGTACAGTCTTAGAAATGGAGATTTGGGATCTCAGGATTCCGGGTGCTATCACTGCAGATGATAGTAGAGGCTTAGGTAGGCCTTGTTACTAATAGCCCCTTTTCAACTGGTTGAAAACTGTTAGTAACGATTGTACGTGTGATGGATGTATCTGCTTTAGTGGTGGTACCATATATAGCTGGTTCAGGGGCGGGACCCTACGAAGGTATAAGAGGTGTGAGTTGAAGATGAGCTGAGCGGTGTACTGGTTGAGACCGCTCACCATTGTGGAATTGACGGATGAATTGTTTGAGGCAGCTGGGAGTAACTTGTCAGAGTAGCTAAAAGCTGTGGGTTAAAAGATGGCTATCGAAGGTTATTCTGAGGCAACCTTTTAAAGGGCCGGAACCTATCATGACGTTCCATTGCATGAAGTAATCTAAGCAATAAGTCGAAGTTGAGATAGAGTGCTAAAAATTATGTTTGAGCGAGCTACGTGCAATTATCAGCTGGAGGGGCAAAATCCATTATTAGTGCAGGTCTATTGGCGATGATTGGGCGTATCGAAATCCTGTTGGTTGGAGGCAACCTGTGGTATTATCTCCGTTAAATAATATAATAATTCTGTTGATTATATACTAGATTGTAGAAAGGACTATTTTTTATATTCTAGATTGTAGGATTGTGTGCGCGGAGATAATATTCGCCATTTTTTCAGAGTGCTTCACAAGTTATTTTCTCTCTGAGATGTCCACCAGAATAGTAATGAGACTATCATCACTGAGAGCGATCTTAAAGTACTGCAGACTTCTCATCCATAGAGATTATACGTTAGTTCTTCCTAGACGTGCAGTAAAAGTTTCAATTTTGTTTGGTAACTATAAAGCCTGATGATAAGTAAAGTTGTTTTTTTCTTCTTGTACTGCGTTATGAATCAAAAATCTGCCATTTTGACCTAGAAAAACTTACAACGAGCCGTGCTAATAGAGAGCATTTTTTTCCCAAGAGCAAAAGTTTTCGGTAGCATAAAGCGTTTCTGGAAGGCTGAAAAGCAGTGGAAGATGATTCTCGCTCAGGAAGGCCGTCAACATCGAAAAGTGACAAAAATGTGGATTGTTACGAAAACTTTTGAAAACTTGTTATAAATAAAAAATTTCCTTGTCGTGAAGTTCTACAGGAGTATGGCCAATGACGACCATACTCACGGACCACATGTTTCTGCTAGGCATGCATGTCGCTAGATTTATGCCCACGGATTGTGGGAATGTTCGAAGTAGTAGTAGAGATGTGCTCCCACATCCACCAAAACTATAAGAATAATTGGGATATTAGTTAAATGAAGAAAAAAAACAGAGCATTTTGATTTTGATTTTTCATGTTTTTATTTTTGACAGATCACCATGACACGTGACATGTGTCAAAGTAAGAAGTGCTCAGTTAGCAGTGCAATTTTGCGTTATTAGGCAATGCTAACTAACGCTTACACATTATTGAATTTAATTATCAATATTTTTGCTCTGTGAAAAATGTGTTTTTTTTCCATCATGATAACGTCTTATAATAACGCACCCAATGGCTATATCCATTTATTAGTTTTATTGGAAAAGCTTATTCCTGTAGTTTTCCAGCTCCTCTATTAAACCGAATCCAGACCGTGTGACCTTTCTTATTCCCTTAGATAAAAGGAACATTTAAAAAGAAACGTCAGATACTTGGAGGCTCCAGCAAGACAACACAGCTTCTCGCACGGTCGTTTCCATCAACGAGTTTCAGCTGAAAGAAGAGATCCCTGTGGTTCCTCAGCGCCTCCTTTTTACCTGATCTAAGTCCGTGTGGCTTTTTCCCAAGATCTTTATACTATCGATGACATTCAAAGAAGTAAAACAGAGGATCTGAATGCTATTTGAAGTGAATCCTTCCAACACTGTAACGAAAAGTGAAAACAACAACTTCGCCGATATGCAAGGTCTGTATCGCAAATTTGCAATTTCTGCGGGTCACGTATATTCGATTTTCGATTTTTTATGGCATTATGTTGGTACTCATGTCTCTCACTTATGTCGAAAAGTTCGGCCATTTTGAATGTTCAGTTAATTTTTGACAGCTGCTTTGCTTGAATGTGTTTTGGCTCGTCTTCGAGTTTTGCCCATTTTCGACCAAAAACAGCATCGCATTAACATTGTTAAGGAGCTGTTGGACTCTCTCCGCGACGACCCAAATTTATTCCAGAGGGTCATAACTGAAGATGAATCATGGGTTTATGGTTATGACGTGGAAATCAAACCTCAATCATCCCAATAAAAGCTGCCGCACGAGCCAAGACCGAAAAAAGCGCACCAAGTTCGGTCGAATGTGAAGGTTTTGCTTAGAGTTTTCTTCGATTGCAGGGGCGTCGTTCATCATGAGTTCTTGCCATAGGGTAGAACGGTCAAAAAGGAATATTACCTGCAAGTTATGTGCAAGTTGCGCGAAGCAATCCGCCAGAAACGCCCGGATTTATGGAATAACAGAAATTGGCTTTTGCATCATGCTAACGACCCTGCTTACGCATCGTTACTTGTGCGGTGAATTTTTGGCCAAAAACAACACACTAATAATGCCGCAGCCACCGTATTCCCCAGATCTAGCCGCCTGTGACTTTTTCTTGAACCGAAACAGATTCTTTGATCCATTTTTTGGAATGGGCAAAAATCGATGACGGGCCAAAACACGTACAAGCAGAGCAGCTGTCAAAAATTAACTGAAAATTCAAAATGGCCGAACTTGTCGGCATAAATGAGAGACATGAGTACCAATATAACGCCATTAAAAAAATCGAAAATCGAATATACGTAACAGGCGGAAATTAAAAATTCGTGATACTTTTTGAACCCAAGGGTCTGATAAGCCATTGGCCGTAGACTCAATTAATTATTGAATGAATAATGCACCCACTGATGATAAATTATTCTTTTTTTAAAACTAATTCAGGACCTGTTCGGATATAATTGCCATTTATTATTTGCATTCTTTTTGCCGTTGGAATTTTTGTTGTTGTAAAAATTCACCTGTTCACTAGTAATAGCTATCATTTTTTTTCTAGTAATCAACAATGCCCACTAGTTATGTATATTACAAGAATTTATTTTTTATAGGAAAACCCCATACACAGCAACTGGAGGTTCATGACATAAGCGCCAAATTTCAAACAAGACCTCACAACAATATTTTTGTGTATTCGCAACACTCTTAGTATAGAGGATCGTTAGTATTCGCAATACTCTTAGCTAAAACAAATTTACATCATAACAAACAAACTTGAAAAGATTTCTCTTAGACTATTTTATCATTTTTAACAAAAAAAAAATCGTTTTCTCTCAATAACAAAACAAAAATCCCATCAGTTAAGCTTTATTACACAATATATGAAAAAAAAAACCTTTTAATTTTTACGTATTTTTTTCACGAAAGTTTATTGTCATTTTGAAGAAAATAAATACGACGACACTTGGAATGGGGGGAAAACCCATCAAATTATATATACTACAATATATATGAAAGTGAGAGCCGCATTTAAGTTGTACATTTTTGTGGATAAATCAAGATTTTACCAAAAATTGAAAAGAAAAGAAGAAAATTAACCATAGTAGGTAGCCATGCTAGTTGACCGATGATGACCTCAGCATACTCCTCTCAGTTGTTAACTGATTGACATTGCAATGGTGTGTCTTTTTTTTGAATTTGATTCGAACACATACTTTTATAAAAATTTCATATGCAAAAATCCAAATATTCATAAAAAATAAATAAGGAAAACCAACTTTGGATATTAAATAAGTCCAAAAAATTTTACTGCAAAATTAATCGAAACAGCAACAAACTCTTATAATTTTATTTTATTTTTTGTTGTTGAATTTATTGCGGGGATTTTTTCTTTTTGCTTAATAAATAAAAATTTACAACGTCAAAACTGCTTAATTATGGAGATAAACTTGTTGGCTAAAATTCGATATTTGAAATATATCTGAACTGATCAAATCGGTCAGTGGGTGATAAAAGACGTCAGAAATACTTTCTTTATTGACGCAGTACTAATCGTTTGATTACGCAATGGCCTCTGATAGATGTAAATTTGGGTATTTTTTTACTCGTTATATGGCCTCGGAGGATAGTTTGCATAGAGCCCATCTAACTCGGATGATTTTTCTATTAAAGACTATTAGCTCATATGGCCTTATTGTCCTTCACTCAACTGCAAAGTATCTCTGAGCATTTTTTTTGAGTCAATAAAAGGGGTTCATCCCAGAACATGTCATGCTCCTATCGGTGTCTGTTAGGATCAATTTTGGTATTTTTCACATAAGGCAACGAAATTCACGTAAGGTCAGAATATTTTTCTTCAATATAACTAGAATAGTCTTAATATACGTGATAAGCCATATTAGACGGACTTATTTGATGGACTTAATATTCGTGATAAGCCATATTAGATGGAAATCATTTTTGCTGCTCAAGTAAAAAATTATAGGAGATTTGCTGGGATTACTTCTTAAATATGATAGTGGTTGGCCTGAGTTCTTATGGAATATTGTGTCCAATTTTACGGCATTTCCCATCACATTTTTACGTGTTTTGGGCAGATAAGGCTGCTATTTCTTGGCGGATATTTGGCCTAAAGATCTATACTTAAAGTCAAATTTTTTTGCCTGTGATTTTTGACTGGCTAAAAATTTGACTTCAAATTGTCTCACAAAAGAAACTCCGACGGCGTCAAATCAGGCAAACGCTGAGACCATTCGAAATCACCATTTATTTTATTAATATTAAGACCGTTTGCTTTGAGTTAAGTGAACACAATCTTCAATTGTTTGGTGTGTTCCTCGATCACACTTTTACTCGTAATCAATATGTCGTCTGCATACACGCAGACAAAATTCTGGGCACCGAAAATTTCCTTCTTAGCCCAAAAGGCTTACGTAAAAAATTCAAACATTTTTTGTTATAATGGCTGTTTTGGAAAATATCTCCTGGTGCCACATGAATTTTATTATATGCCCAGAATAAATCGATTTTAGAAAAGATTCTACAACCATTAAGGTGTAGATTAAAATCCTGAATATAGGGTAATAGATGTCGATCCGGACAAAAAATTTGCAAAAACTCCTTCCTAGCTTATTAAATTGGCCACTTAAAACACATTTCCGTAAAAAGAAGTGTTAACTTTTCAAAATAATACACCAAATCCTTTTGATTATTAAATCGCTCAAAATTTAAATTCGAAAACGCTCAAGTTATTATGAAAAATATTTTATTGGGTTGTCCAGAAAGTAATTTCGTTGTTACCCAACAGAGGACTTAATTGTATTTTTTTTAAAACCAACTTCACACTTAAGCCGCATAATCATTTGTATTTTGACAGCTAACATAGCAAGGCTTGGTATATCAGCTGTCAAAATTCGATTGATTCTGCACAGTAGTTTTTGGTTTTTTTGGCATGTTTTACTTTTTTACTATAGAAAAGATAAAAATGCTGTTCAAGCAAGAAAATTTTTTTTCCGATGTGTATGGAGAAGATGTGTTAAGTGAGTGGCAGTGCAAAAACTGGTTTGCAAAATTTCGATCTCGAAGATGCACCATGTTTTGGAAGGCCAGTTGAAGCTGATGAAGACAAAATAAAGTCATTAATTGAATAACAACTCGTGAGATCGCCATGAGATTAAATTTATCGAATTCGACTATTCATGATCATTTAAAACGGAGAGGTTTTATCTTAAAGCTCGACATATGGGTTCCTCATCTTCTTACGGAGAAAATTTTTTGTTGTTACATTCACGTTTGTGATTTGCTTCTCAAACGCCAAGAAAATGAACCATTTTTGAAGAGTATCATTACTGGGAACAAGAAATGGGTTGTCCAAAACAATGTGAATCGCAAAAAATCCTAGAGTAGAAAAGATGAGCAGTCACAACGATCAATTCTGAAGTAAACTGTCATCAGTTGGGCAAATTGGAAAGGTATAGTGATCCAACAGGATAATGCGAAACCACATACAAGTTTGACCACTGGGCAAAAGCTTTTAGAGTTTTAATGGGATATACTTCCACACCCACCATATTCTCCAGACCCAATACCTTCCGATTATCATTTGTTCCGGTCTCTTTAGACGGTAAAACGTTTAATTCGAATGAGGAGGTTAAAAATCATTGCGATCAGTTTTTGCCAGCAAAGAACAAACATTTTATGAGCGTGGAATCATGCTACTGCCAGAAAGATGGCAACAAAGGGTATTGGATCAGACTGGATAATATTTAATTGAATAAAATATTAATTAAAACATAAGAAAATCGTCTTTCATTGTTATAAAGAAGAAACGAAATTACTTTCCGTACTATTTGAAAAAATTTCTTAGTAATGTAAAAGTGTTTTTCTTTTTAAATCATAAATTATGATAATTTCCAATAATCAATTAATGTGCAATCAAAAAAGGAATTTCAATAAGATTATAAAATATTTGTAGTTTTTTTGTTAGGGGATTTCTTTTTTTTTTCTTATTGTAAAAGTTTAACGTTAAGTTTCTGGAAATTCTATTAGCAATATTATCAATAAAACGAATTCTAATCTGTTCACCTATTAATTCGAAGCAATTCATTTTCCGGTTTTACCATATATTTTCTATTCATTCGTATTACCAATAGATTAATTGTAAATTAGGGAAAACATAGAAAATATGCAAATACAAAAAGTACACATGGTGAAAAACTAGTTCAACAATTTCGTAAATTTCGAATACAATATTTCCAACAAAACAAAAAAAAAAACTAGATACTATGGAGTATTTATTGCCTACTATTGGAATAATAGTTTGAGGGCTAAAAGGTGATCAAATCATTTATATACGCTCGTTTCGGAAAAGATTTCACGCTTTGGACTATGACACATAAAGCTGGCCCGATATACTCGTATATAAAATAACAGGTAAATAGTAATAACCTTGTTGACCGTTCCTATTTGTTGTCTGCTTAACATGGAAATGAAATTACTGCAAACAGAAGAAGAAGAAAAAAAAACCGAATGAATAAAAATAAAATCTAAAATAAGAACCACAAGATTACCTTCAAAAGTTCTACTTTCTGACAACATATGCCACTGAACTGGCTGCTAACTGGCCTACGTTCAAATACCATATTCCCAGGTCTCTTCTCTTTTGACGTTCGATCGACACAACAATCGTACCTTGAAAGTTTTTTTATTCAAAAATAATATAAAATTCTATATTTACAGAAATTTATATATCAGCGCTAAGCTATTGTAATAAAATATGAAATTCGTAGAAGTCTCTCTACTTTATTTAATTCTAGTGGGTCTAAAGAAGATTGAAGCAGAGCAGATTGAAACTGATTCACCGAAAATACTATTAATACTTTTGGAAATATTATCAAAGGAATATTCTTTAAAAATATTCTTGGTCAATTTAGACGGTTTTTAATTGGAATCAACTCGTAGTCTTCTTTTTTTCTCCTCCAGATTTTGTTGTTTGCTTGCATGTTAACATATTAGAAGGTCCCAAAGTCATGTGCCAGAGTTCATACTCGTATTTTTCTTTATGTTCTTGTTTTTGATTGGAATGATTTTTCGAAGCTTTTTTGTTGTTGTTGTTATTATTTTTTTTTTATGGCGTATATTTACAAAAATTGCATAAAGAACACCGAATACTGGATGACAGCAATTTGTTATGCTCTAACTTTGGAAAATTTACACACAACATCGATTTAGTGGATTTTGTATTAACTAGCACTGGAATAGCTGGCTGAAATCTGAAATATCATTAAAATTTAGCAAATGAATTGAACGAAACGATCCCTGAAAATATCGCTACTCACATACGAAAGTCAAGATCGTCATCATTAACCGGAAACAGGTAATTTTCAAAAGCCGAAGTGCAATTTCGCCTTTTCTACGAATTCTCTTCATCTCTTCTTCAAATCAAAAAATTTACACATACACTACAGGTGAAAAGTCTGCGACCCGACTTTTTACGGTAAATAAAATTCGAAAATTAGAATTGATTTTTTTCTCCCTAAACTATATTCATTTTTATGTTAAATTTGGAAAAAAATTGTTAATCAAATTAAAAATCCGAAACGTTTGTCGTAAGACCCTTTTTCGAAATTTTATATCAAAAACAGTTTCAAAATTTGCATGATATCCCCTGAGATACTCCACAACCAGCTAGGGAGGGGTGGGAGAAGTTATTTAAAAATTGGTAAAGCGACTCTTTATAAGTATAAAATTGTTCTTCGAACCCCCTCTCTTGGGTTGTACAGGAAGTAATTTCATTTCTTTTTTATAACAATGAAAGACGATTTTCTTATAGTGAATTAATATTTTATTCAATTAAATATTATCCAGTCTAATCCAATACCCTTTGTTGTCATCTTTCTGGCAGTAGCATGATTCCACGCTCATAAAATGTTTGTTCTTTGCTAGCAAAAACTGATCCAAGTGATTTTTAACCTCCTTATTTGAATTAAACGTTTTACCGTCTAAAGAGACCGGACCAAATGATAATCGGAAGGTGTTGGGTCTGGAGAGTATGGTGGGTGTGGAAGTATATCCCATCCAAGCTCTAAAAGCTTTTGGCGAGTGGTCAAACTTATATGTGGTTTAGCATTATCCTGTTGGAACACTATACCTTTCCTATTGACCAATTCTGGCCTTTTTTCTTTAAGTGAAACATTCAATCTGTCTAACTGATGACAGTACACTTCAGAATTGATCGTTGTATTGCTCGGTAGAAGTTCAAAATAGTGTTTCATCTTTCCTACCAGTTCATCTTTTCTACTCGAGGATCTTTTGCGCTTAACATTGTTCTAGACAACCCATTTCTCGTCCCTAGTGATGATACGCGCAAAAAATGGATCATTTTCATGGCGTTTGAAACGTCAATGTGACAGCAAACATTTTTTTCCGTAAGAAGATGAGGAACCCATATGTCGAGCTTTGAGATTAAACTAAGCCGTTTCAAATGATCATGAACGGTCGAATTCGATAATTTTACTCTGCCAGTTGTTATTCGCCGGTTTGCATCAATTAATGCCTTTATTTTGTCTTCATCAGTTTCAACTGGCCTTCCAGAACGTTGTACATCTTCGAGATCGAAATTGCCGGATCGAAATTTTGCAAACCAGTTTTGGCACTAGCGCTCACTTAACACACCTTCTCCATACACATCGGATAATTTTTTTTCTTGCTTGAACAGCATTTTTATCTTTTCTATAGTAAAAAAGTAAAATATGCCGAAAATGTTGTTTTTTACTTTCCATATTTAAAAGGGTACGAACCAAAAACTACTGTGCAGTATCGCTTGCAGCTGTCAAAATACATATGATTATTAAAGGCATAGCAAGCCTTGCTATGTCAGCTGTCATAATACATACACGTGTGATTATGTGGCTTAAGAAAAAATACAATTAAGTCCTCTGTTGTGAAACAACGAAATTACTTTCCGGACAACCCAATACATAATTTTGGTATTTTTTATTGGAATTTGTGTGTATTTCTCTTATACAAATCAGAACCAAATGGCAAATTCAGATTATAATTGGTTTTGCCAACTATTATGGGAAACTTAAGAATAACGCTTAGCTGTGCGGACGGGGCAATCTTAGCTCCGAAGAATGATGACGTCAACAAAATAAAAGATCGATTTGAATTAAAGCTTCCTGAAGAGCTAACGAATCATAAATACCGTTGATACAGTTACCAATACCATAACTCCAATAGAGTTTCTAAATTTATTGGAGCTATCTGGAATGCAAGTGCACATTTTAACATTAAAAATTGGTGTACCAATAATGGTCCTTTTGTATTTAGATCTGCCGAGGCGCTGCAACGGAACCAGACTTGCCGTTAAAAAACTAATGCCAAAAGTTATAAAAGTAAACATTAGCAACGTTAAATATAAAGGAGAAGATGTGCTGATTCCAAACATTCCAATTTTCAGTGCTAAAGGACAAACGCTAAATGTTGCTGGATTGAATTGAGAAAATGCGCTGGAGACTAGGAACGCCAAAAAATTTGTTCGCTTTTGCTCCAAATCGGAAACCAAAAATATTTTTGGAACATAAAAGCCACCTTGTACAATACAAAAAATAAATAAGTCTTTCTTGGAGGATGAACAGTGCTACCGTTTTCTTGTATCTATCTCATCCCTTAAAATTTTTCTGAGGTTTCGATTGGATTGCTGTGTTTGCCAGTAATATTTTCCAAACTGGTTTTTTGTTTTTGTAGATTTAGCTCAAGGAAGATCAGTGGTCCTAAAAGAAGAGTAGGGGTCCCAAAAATATTTAAGTACTCAAATCTCCTACTCCGGCCGTACAGAAGCAATTACTAGCCATAATCTAGCTTTGCTGTACAGTTGGTACCACAACTTCCGACAGAATTTTTCTCCAGCACTCTGACTCACTTAGATTCTTCTTTAGGACCAGAAGATCAGGAACTCTCACTCATCCGTCTAGAGTACATTTTTAAAGGCCTCCAAAATGCTACTATTTTTAAAGTCCTAAAATAGACGATCAGCAGTTAATCGTTTGTTTTGTTATTGTAAGGTCTCTAAAATAAGATCCAGAGGCTATTTTATAGCGCCACGACTATAAGGCCAACTGGCGACTCAATATCTCGTTAGGGTTTCTTAAAGAATCTGGTCGATAATTAATTGGAGCTAAAAAGAAGGTGAATAATTGAGCCTGGGAATGGAACGGTTGAGTCTTAAAGCTCCACTCAATGGTACGACTTCTATTCACACAAAAAATTCTGGGTTAAATGGAATGGTGATCCTAAAAGAAGATCACAGATCTCAAAAAGATTTAAGTACTGTTAATTTTTTTAAATTCCATCAATCCACACCAATTCTCCTACTCCTGCTGTAGAGAAGTAACTCCGAGTATAAGCCATAATCTCGTAGCTTTGGTTCACAGTTGGTACTGCAGCTTCCGGCAAAATTTTTCTCCAGTACTCTAAAGGCCTCCAAAATTCTACCATTTTTAAAGTCCTAAAATAGACGACCAGCAGTTAATCGTTTTTTGTTGTTGTTGTAAGGTCTCTAAAATAAGAGCTAAAGGCTATTTTATAGCGCCACGACTATAAGGCCAGCTGGCGACTCTACGTCTCGTTAGGGTTTTTTTTAAAATCTGGTCGATAATTAATTGGAGCGAAAAAAAAAGGTGAACCATTGATCCTGAGAATGGAATGGTTGGGTATTAAAGCTCCACTGAATCGTAGAGTGGAGCTTTAAGACCCAGCCACAAAAAATTCTGGATTTAGTGGAATAATGAGTTCAACGCTACCAAAATGGCATGAAGGATGAGGCTCTTTATCGATGAGAATTTTTCTTCCCCAGAACTCTGGAAAGGTTATTGAGTAGACTGGGTTGCTGAGTTTTGGTCAATGTCTGGAAAGAAGTCTTCCCCTGTTGTTCCAGTCCGTTTATGTACGCATGGATAAAGATATAAAAAGTGATTTGGTCAGTAGCTGCGGCAAGTTTGGAATTTCAGTGAGAACAGGAGGCTGGATCATCCAGCTCCTTGCTTATGATACCAATATAACCTGGATTCCAATGCAATTCGACGTTTCTATTGTTTCGTTGATTGTAACGAATCATATTAAGCACCGGATCAACTGATAAGCCACAAATGGTCTCCAAGGATGCGCCACTGTTGGTAGAAATTAAAACATTGGAATTTTTGGGGAGATTAATTGCTAATCCCCCCAAAAATTCCAATGTTTAATTTCTACCAACCTATTTGCCCACAATTCATCATGGAAAGAAGAACTTCCATCTGCTATAATTCTATACTTGATCTTGCAATAGTTACCGGTAATAAGCTGAATAACAATAAAGGATATTATTTGGTCATCGACAGTAGCCAATTTACCAATTCCTGGAAAAGTTTGCACTCAATCACCTTTACACCATTATTAGTGAGACTGATTTGGTTCGGATTTTATTTAATTAACACCCAATTTGAGATGCTGTAAATTTTCAATTATTTTTATTAGTTGTGCAAATTAAGAGACCCTCCCTGAAACTAGTCATTTAAGGTATATAGTATATCGGATGACTTTCGGGGAGAGTATATGTTAGCGTTCTATGCACACAACCAATAGAAAATTTAATACTCAGCCGCTACCAAGATTAATTTCACGTTTTTTTTTTCATTTTTTTCATTTTTTATTAATTAAATAGAATTTGATAAATTCAATTTTAGGTGATTCTTAAAAAAAAAATAGTCTCAAATTAATCCTTTTATATCACTTGTCCTGTTATGGTAAAAATGGGACATTACGACTTTTTTTTCTTATACTTTAGGGAAAAATAAAATATTTTGAAACTGTAATCGATCACATCCCATATTATATTGTAATATACTCGTATCCAAAAAATTAATTGAAATCTTTGATTTATTAAGATTTTCATCCAAAGGTGATGCTGATTGCAGACTTTTGTCCTGTAGTGTACGTAAATAATCTACATTTCTTCACTAACCTCCACTTGCACCCGAATTGCCTCATCTTCTCTGCCATTTTATCTTATTATTTTAGAACCTGTCCATATGAACAGAAGCTCCAAAAACTCATGTCCATCTAAACAGGTATTCTATTGGATACGTGAGGAAAAAATAAATTTTTTTTTTGTTGATAAATGAGAATTCTGATAATCAGCATCAAGACTTTTCGATAACAATACGTATCGATCAGCTCCAAATTCTAGTATACATTAAAAAAGGAGAAGAATATTCCGGTTTTTTTTTTCATTGGGTATGTACTGTTTTGAGATTGGGGAGAAGCGGTTAGAACAGGGGAACAATAACAAAAACCAAGAAAAAACTGCATAGTAACATTGGCGGAGTAATTTGAAATGTGAAAAATGGAAAAAATAGTTTTGGTTTTTTTTTGGTAAAGCAATGAACTGCATACTCACTATCAGGTAAATACGAATGCGAACTGATTGTTTTACATAAATTTTGTTGAAATCTATCTACTGCAACTGGTCAAATAGATACCAAGACGTCGAGTGGAAAGCCTAAAATATAATACAAACAAGTGGCAAGTGCCGAAATGATGAGCAATAAGTCCCGAAGCGTCCAACAACATCCAGCAGCATTAGACTATCAAAACCTACAACCGGTCGTACAGTTGTAAATATTTTCATTGGTTTTGTTGGGAAATTAATTTAATCACTTTTTAATTGTTTCGTTTTTTTTCTATTACACATGTTCATACACATATATATAAATGTTTATGTGAATACTTGTTATATTTATAAGTGCGTCTGGTGTGTGTTTGTTGTGTTTGTGAATGGAATATTTTATGAAAACTCAATTTCAAGGGCAACCAATTTTATGAAATAACCAACAAAAAAAGAAATCTTACAAAAAAAAAACCAAAATATAATCGATAAAAACTTGATTTTTTCTTTTGTGTTATTCGTTATTAATAGATGGCGTTGTACACTTTAAAGGGGAACCTTAATGACCTTTAGAATAGTTTCTTTTTCAAAATATAATATAATATAAAAAATGTTTATGTAAGAAAGGATCCAGATGTCATTTTGTAACGACATGACCTTGAGGCCATTAGGCAGCACCATATTCCGTGTGGATTCGATGCATTTCCAGCAGTCCTAATGAAACTGGTCGATAGTTAATTAATTAGATTTTATTAAAGTTGGTTGTGCAAAAAAGATTGCTTTAGAAATGTAAAAACAGGGCTAGGAAATAAAATTTTTTTTAGTTCTATTCAAAAAGAAATTCCGGATTAAGTGGCATTAATACAGAATTTATTTTTGCAAAGGACTCACAGAAATTGGAGAACGGACAAGGCAGAATTTCGGGTTAGTTGTTGAGTAAACTAGCTTTACAATGTTTGGCCAATGTGGGGAAATAAATCTACCACGGTCCTGTGCCACCTATTTCACTATCATCCATATTCTACCGGAATGACACATATGTGTAACCAAGAATTACTTCGTGAGCAGGATTCCTTTCATTATGGAGCTCCTGGACCCAACAACTCCATTTCCTAGTCCCCTATTTAAACTTCTACAACATACTAATCTGCTCCACAAAATATAACAAAATTCTTAATATTCTATACTATTAACCACATTCTCTCTCAGATAACTTCCCACACGTACTATGAAGTCGCCAAATGGCCTCACGGTCGTGGCGCTATGAAGTGACTCCTGGCACATGTCTACAGGACCTCACAAACAATAACAACAACAAATCTACCACGGTTGGTCCAGTGTGTTTGTCTACGCATGATGTTAAATGTCATTTTGTTAGCTGAAGCGGGGGATGGGGGGAATAAGTTTGGTATTTCATTGGGAACAGGATTGTGAAGACAGTTTCCTCTGCAAAATAATAAGACCATTTCTTACCCAAGATGATTCCAATGCAAGTCCACATTTCTATTGCGACGATCCACGACTAACTTCGACGTCAGGTCGACTATCAGTAAATATACCATTCTACGAGTATAGTTCATGGCGCGTATTGCCGACAAGCTGGATGATAGCAAAAGATATTTTTTGGTTATCAGCAACTATATCCGCAAATATTAGATCTGAATTATCAAGTCCATCTAGCAGTTATCGAAATAATTTCATACATTTGCTGGACTGTACCTGCTAAATGATGTAGATATCCTCAACTTTGCTATTAACTACGGTTTCCGGTCTTGGTGCGGGAGGGAAGTTGCGAAAGTTAGATAAAAGAAAAACGGATCACTTTCTAATTCAGAGATTAATAGGGAAATTGAGGATGAATTTCTTTTAGAGCAAAGATTTTTATAAATGAGGGTAGTGTGGAATTGTGTGAAATATTGTTTAACGTGGCATACCTATCGTAAAACATAATACCACGGGCTGCCTACGACCCTAGGAACTGACATATGCCCAAAAAAGACCTGATAAGAAATGGATTTCGCCAACTCAGCTGACAAGATCCGGACAGTTACACGCATTCAATCGACAACCCAGCTCGCTCAAATCCAACGCATTCTTCTTTGAAGAACCCATTCTCTCAGGTTCCTTCCTTTTTCTTTTCTTCCCTCCTCATATTCATCATCTTCTTCAAGTATGACTCCACTTACAATAGCATAAGCCATGCGAAGTTTCAATGATATAATTTTCTCTTCTTCGTCATCTTGCTCTTACTCGTCTTAACCATCTTTCGTGTTCCATGCAAAAAGCAGGCAAACATTCCATCTTCCCAGCAGACCACTCCCTTATCACTCCATGCATATTTTGTGCAACTACCTGCTCCTGCCTCTTACCAGCGCCATCCATTATAAGTAGGTCCTATAGTTTAGATAGGACTTCCTAAATATTCGTAACAAGGTCTACCTAAATCTTAACTACCATGTGCACGCGGGATTCTGCCAGTCCTAAGCATGTACCTGCGATATAGGTGGCAACCACAGCCACCAACGTTTCATCCTAAAGGCTCCTCACCTCGACCGGCACGGTGGACGAGCCACCGTGGGCCTCCTGATCCTCTAGGTGCCAGTTATTCTTTTATAGAGTAATAGTCTTCACTCTAAGAGCTAACTCAAAGAGCTAAGGTATGGAAACTTGTAATTTCCTGGCGCTGCTAGACCGGCTCAAGACCGCAAGTTAGTGTGGGATGTGTAAAGATAGTGTAAGTCAGGGTTTAAACTAGTTTCAATAAAAAAACAGTCTGCCGCGGAAATCTGGTGAGCGATTAACCACTGTTTTCACTTACCTTTGAACTGTCACTAGCATTCTTACACATAAAATGATAGAACATGCAATTTTCCTATTAACAAAATGTGTTGTGTCCGAAATGAAAAATGTAATCCAATTTTAAAATGCAAAAGTTCCTGATTCTGTTCTAAAGAAAATCTAAACAGAAAACCACTAATTTTTCTAATGCATTTATTATAATAGTGGAGAATATTATATTTTTGTTATTATTCTGGAAATTTTCTATTATCAAAATAATTCGCAAACCAAATAAACCACGAAATTACCCAACATTCTAACCATCTTTCAAATTATCTTTGAAATTTTAATTTTTTTTTAATTATATTTTTTTGATTTTTTTATCCTTGATCAATCCAAAATTCAACATGCAAAAAGACTCCTGTCCATTTATAATTTATTATATAAAAATCATATATTCTCCAACGTTATAACCATATTGCAGGTAATACTGTGTTTTAAAAAAAATTTTTTAGAGCTCTCGTTTTGCAAGGCACTACACTCACTACTATTTTTCTTACACAGTCTTTTATTTTCCAATATTTTCAAATAACACGTCCTAAAAATAAGAACAAATATTTTTTTTCGGTAAATTATTTGTGATAACACAAATTCTAAAATAATTTTATAAAAAATAAAAATCCCTTTGATGTGGCTTAATAGAAGCCGTCTTAACTAAATAACCACTCATCAGTCCATCGAGTATGCATCCAAAACTCTAACGACTTGCTCTACTCAGCCCTTCATATATAATTTTCATTGATATTACATATATGCTTCATAGGTCCTTACTTGAATATTTTTTTCTTAAAGCTTTCGGGCCACTAATGTTCCGTTTTGTAAATGCTCTGATAAAATTTATCTCATTCATAAAAAGCAATTGTTCAATAGCTGTAATCTGTTTACAAATAGACTGTGTAGCCATATTTTAAATATCAAAATGTTCTGTTAATGTCAGTTGTATTCAGTAAGGTTTGCAATATATTCTTGTAAAAATACACGCCTCAACAACGCTAGAAAATTATTTAATTTTTGTATGAAAATAATCGTTCTAGTAATGCAACTTATCGAGCACTAACTTTAATTTTTTTTGTTTCCTTTTTTAAAATTTTTTTTATAATTTTTCAATAAATGCAACCATTTCGTATTAGACAATTTGTTTGATTTAATTTTTATTAGATACAAACAAAAAATCAGGTTCTTTTGTACAGATTAAAAATCTGTTCCGCTTCATTTTCGTTCAACAGACCTCTTCCTTTGCTACCCTTAAACTGATTTCTTTTATAAAATTTTCTAAATTATTTCTATTTTACCCCGTTTTTCACTCTTTTCGTGTTTAGAAATTTTTTTCCGTAATTTTATACAATTTTGTTTTTTTTTTAACGTGGTGGACCTTCTTAACGTGGTGGACTTTTTCAATTTTCGTCCTACCGGCATTTTAATTTTTCCATTTCGTTTCTTCTCGATTTTTTCTATTCTTCTTTATCTTCTTAATAATTTTTCACTATTTCTTCTTTTGTTTTGATAATGTTTCGATTTCCTTTTTTCTCTTATTGAGGATTTTTCAATAGGGGTGATCTGCTATCGAATAGACCGTGTAACCCTATTTGAAATGTCAAAATCTTCTCTCACTATCACTAAAGTATGTAAAAATAAACGCCTTAATAACGCTTGGAAATAATCCAATTTTCTTATCAAAATAAATGATCTATTTTTGCAACTTATCGAGCACTAATTTCAATTTTTCCATTTTTTTTAAAGATTTTATTATTCTTTTTTATAAATGCAACCATTTCGTAATAAGAAAATTTAGGTTATTTTGGAGGGAACTGACTGTTGAGAAAGGAAAAGAAAAGGATCTGTTCCACTTTTATTTTCCTAATGTTTCGATTTCCCTTTTTCTCTTATTAAGTATTTTTTAATAAGGGTGATATATGCCACATGGTCATATCAAAATCTTCTATCACTGTCAGTTTTATTCAGTAAAGTTTGCAATTTATTCCAAGTGTTGGAAATTATCCAATTTTTTTTGGTCAAAATAATCGTTCTTTAATTGCAACTTATCGAGCACTTCTTCCAGTTTCTGTTTGTTATAATCGGTCTGGTATGCTCGCTATTCAGTGAACTGTGGAAAATTTTAAATGTAATCTTTTTTTATATAATATTTGCCTGCCAGTAAGACAAAGATTTGATTTTCGTACCAATAATATTGTTGCCGTTCAGGAAAGTGTTGATAAAGGCCCAAATTTATCGATTTCAGGGCGGTCATAATATTTGAGGCATATTTTACGGTAAGATTTGGACTTACATCTTTACAAAATTCTTATCACTCATAAATTGAAGCTTTTGAACCATTGAAAATACCGTAAATTTGATGATTTTGCTCTTGAACAACTTAAAAATGATGCTAATTTTTTCAAGAAAATTTTTATTTCTCTAAATCGGTGAATTATTCCCGAGGAACCTTTACAATCGGAAATAGTAATTGTGGTTTATCATTGGTCCTTACTTTGTTCAATAAATGAGGAAAGAGTTCAATGATGATCGGTACAGATCGATGATAACGAATTTTTACTAGAAGATATTGATTTAACGAATATGTGGTTTCGATTAAACGGCACTAAGTGCCATACAGCTCCTTCAGTGTGAAAAAAAATTGAAGAGTCAATAATTTCAAGACATGCCGATGTGCAATAGCTTCCAAGAAGTTGTGATTTAACACCTTCAGATTTCTTCTTGTGGTTGAAAATTGGAACCATCATATTCGGTTGTGTAAATGGAGCAGAGCCGACCATTTGAATTATGTTATTTGGAGAGCAAAATTGCATCAAAATAAAATAATAAATTTTACTCTGACACATTTATCTTTTGTTTTATTTTGAATTATTGAAGATAAGTGTTATTATTATTATGATATTATTCTTAAATAATATGACTCTTATTAAGGAATCGTATGTTAATTGATTCATTTTTTCTAGTACTGAGTTCGATAAATTATCTGTCAGTAAATTGCCTCTAATTCTCGTATTTCTTAGAATAATAATTTTACTATTAATAATAATTCTAGTTAACTTCAAAATAATAATAATAATTATAATTAATTAATACTTCTTAATCCTGTATAGGAACGGTACTGGGCTCGATTCAGTCTCCGAATACGTTTGTAACTGCCGCCAAATCGTCTCTAATTTTCGAGGCTAGAACAATAACCATTTTAATCGAAAAGAATTAATTAAGCTTAAAAAACCAAATACGAAAAATAAATATTAATAATTTTTCGCGTTTTTTTATTAATATATCTTTATTATAAAGTTAAATGACCATGTGACCTAATGCTTAGTTTGTCCGTCATATTCGTTAATTGTACGTGCTATATACCCAGTCAGTTAAGGTGCATAAATATGAATATATAAAAGTGCATATAAATATTTCTTTGAAATTTTCTCTGTAATAAATGCCCTCAAAAAGTCAACTATTAATCTTTGCATTATTAACTCGTACGCGTGCATCACGCTTTTTGAAACACGAAAGGTCAGATGAAGCGTGCAAGCTACACAGACGACCTCTTTTGGTTCTATCATAAGTGCCAAGGGGTTGGTTGGGAAAAATACAAGCTAAGAATAAATATTTTATGCAGTAGTGCACAAATTCAAAGAGCAAAGAGCGCAAGCATTGAAAATTTGAAAAGTATTCATGGCTATTGCAGCGACATCTGTGAATTGGAAAGCTTATACTAAAAACAAAATGAACGGGAATTGATCTTGCAACAAAGTTTTCAACTACTAATCACTTAAATCATCTTAAAATGGCTAGCAAATATTAAGGAAAATAAAACAATTTCGAATTTGTTATTTGAAAATTATTTTCTTGCATCTCTTTTATCGGTTAATTTTTTTTTTAATACAATACTTAATAAGTTTTTTTTAATCAAAAACTTTACAATTAAATATTGAACAAAAATTATTGCAATTTAGTGTCATTTATCTTTTCATTTATTTTACTTTAAAAAAAAAAAATATTAAAAAAATATTAAAAAATCGCATATTCATGAAATCGATTGACTTTTACATAATCTTTATTAAATCTTTAAATCAAAATAATTAATCTCAGAGTATTATATATTTTTAAGTATTTAGCTTGCTTGTGTTTGTTTGTATTTAAAAAATTAAAAAAACTATAATTTAATTAAAAAACTCTAAAAAAAAAAATTTGCTGACTTCTAAGCACGCAGACTGAGATACAGACTGTTATCGGCAACAGACAAGTTTCGAAAAGTTCAAGATAACTGCTGTAAATTATTGCATATTTTATAAAATGTCGTTTTTTTTTCTTAAATTCGATTTTTTTGTTGTTGAAATTTTCTTAGCATCAAGTCAAGAACAAACGAACTTGTTTCTTTTATTTACTGCAAAAAATAATATACTATTTAAAAAAAAAAAATTAAAAAAAACTAACAGAGAACATTAACAAATCCGGAAAGAATAAAATTGTTAATATGCAGAAAGAAAAATTGAAAAATAATTGCAAAAAATATATAATATGGTATGACGATATTGAGAGGCTAAACATTAACAAAAAGCCAACCAACTATTATTAACAAAATCTTTGTTCGTTTTTTGTTGTTGTCTATAATAAAAAACTATTTCAGATGGAAATTGTTCTTAAGAACAAAAACTCTTCATTTTTACTCTTGTGTGTTCTCCAGTTTGTAGATTTTTTTCAAAAATAATTTAATTTTTTGGCACTTTTTCCACTATAATATTCGGGATTTTTGTCTATTTTAAGTCAGTTTTTTTTTCTGTTTTTAAGTTAAAATTTTTTTGAAAATTTAATCTATTCAAGAACCATTTTTAAGAAATAGTTTAGATATGAATGAATAGTTATTATATAAGATTTTTCATTAAAGGAATTTTAACTTTAAAATTAAATCAATATAATTCTATATAATCTATATTAATATTTTTACTTAAAAAATTAAAGTAAGTTCAATAAAATTATTATTTTAAAAAATTAAACTCGTTTAAATGGCCTCCACGGTTATGCTTGTTGTGATCTGTGATGATCTGAGGATGTGGTGATCTTGGATAACTGTTCCGCATAAATTTTGGATAACTGTTCCGCATAAATCGAACTGAATCTTAACGATGGCTTGAAAGATATTGTCCTCCAGGTCGGAGGACAATATTTTCAGTTTATTGGCATAGACTTTTTATTTACCGTAGCTTCTTAGAAAAATATCTAAGGGCGTTAAATCGCACGAAACTTTTCTGTGTGGTAAGTCGCTCCGAGGATGAAGTCCTTTGAGAATAGCCTTTAAAATAGATTTGTTTTAGAAGATTGTGAAGGAGATATGGGAAAAAGCAAAGATTTTTACAATATAAATGATGGTAGTGTGGGATATTATTTAACGTGGCATACCTATCGTAAGACATAATACCACGGGCTGCCTACGACCCTAGCGACTGACATATGCCCAAAACAGACCTGATAAGTAATGGGTTTCACCAACTCAGCTGACTAGATCCGGACAGTTACACGCATGCAATCGACAACCCAGCTCGCTCAAATCCAACGCATTCTTCTTTGAAGAACCCATTCTCTCAGGTTCCCTCGTTTTTCTTTTCTTCCCTCCTCATATTCATCATATTCTTCAAGTATGACTCCACTTACAATAGCATAAGCCATGCGAAGTTTCAATGATATAATTTTCTCTTCTTCGTCATCTTGCTCTTACTCCTCTTAACCATCTTTCGTGTTCCATGCAAGAAGCAGGCAAACTTCAATCTTTCCAGCAGATCACTCCCTCATCAATCCACGCACATTTAGTGCAACTACCTGCTCCTACCTCTCACCAGCTCCATCTATTACAGGTAGGTCCATTTGCTCACAGATTAAGTAGGCCTTATTAACCGTTGGTACCAAGGCCTACCTAAATCTCAACCATCATGCGCACCCGGGATTCTACCAGTCCTAAGACTGTACCTGCGATATACGTGTAGGTGGCACGCACAGCCACCCACGTTTCATCCTATAGGCTCCTCATCTCGACCGGGTACAGCAGACGAGCCACGGTGGGCCTCCCGACCTTCTAGGGAAAAGTATTTTCAGGTTATTGGCATATACTATTTATTTACCGTAGCTTCTTAGAAAAATGTCTAAGGGCGTTAAATCGCACGAAACTTCTCTGTGTGGTAAGTCGCTCCGACCTGTTCAAAGCAGATATTAACCTAGTTCTGCTGAATCAAATAACTCCAGATATCCGGACTTGATGCCGTGGTCTTTTAAGTCGACACTCCCACCTTGTTTTTGGCTCCATATTCTTGTAGACTGCAAAGTCTGACGTCGTAAAATCACCCAGCTGACATCAGAATGTCTAGAAATAATGCCACGTGGAAACTTGACCTGCAATAAGTCCCTTGTTTAAACTGATGTGTGGTAAGTCGCTCCGACCTGTTGAAAGCAGGTATTACTGCCCTAGTTCTGCTGAATTAAATAACTCCAGATGTCCGGTCTTCGTACCGCGGTCTTCTAGGTCGATCCTCCTCCTTTGTTTTTGACTCCATATTGTTATGGACTGCAAAGTCTGAGATCGTAAAATCACACGATCTTGGCACCCAGCTGTCATCAGAATGTCTAGAAATAATGCCAAGTGGAAACTTCATCTGCAATAAGTCCCTTGTTTAAACTGCTGTGTGGTAAGTCGCACCATCCCCAACTGGGGCAGATATTTTCCAAGTTCATATTGTCTAATTGAGGGCAAAAAAATCTCCTATCATTTCGTAAGCGCATAAAATTTTTTTACAGACACTAAGTTTTTTCTAGATTTGACGGACCATCCTGGAACTGTTCTGGCTTAGCTTTTATCCCAGATCAGATAATTTTGCTTGTTTTCGTACACATTCAGTTAAAAATATGCTGCATCGCTGAAGGTATTTTTTTTTTGAAGAAATAATAATTTAAATAAAAATTCCAGAAAATTTTCACCTATGCAGAAGCTATTTTTTTTTTAAAAAGTTGTCCAAAATTTTACAATTTTTTATATGAAATAATTTTTTTCCCCTTACTAATTTTTTATATAATATTTTTTTAACAATTAAATTTTTACTATTTAATAATATTGCCTTCTTATAGCATAATAATAATTTGTTTTCTGTTTAATAAAAACTCAATAAAATATTTACATTTTTAAATGTGAATTGCACTATCTGAACTTACACAAAGACCTTGTTTTTTTTTGTAAAGTTGCTAATATTCTATTTTGTATGTTAATATTTTTTTTACAATTTTGTTTGAAAATCTATCACTAAATGGATAATAATACTGCTTTTTTAATAAATTAATTTTTTTTAATGTTAGCCTATGCAAAAACCATTTTTATTTGTTTTTAATATTCCTCATTTTTCTACTCAGTTCATTTTGTTCCCAAATTTATTATTGTAAATCTTTTTTATAATTAAAAATTATTATTTTCAAATTTTATCCTTAAAAAAAATTGGTAATGTTGCGCAATTTGCTATCCAATAAATTTTCACAACCGATTTTTTAAAATTTTCATATTTAGTATTGTAAATTTCCATTTAAGTTAAAGTTCTTGTTTTAGTCTAAGAAAAATATATTTTATAATAAGATATATTATTTCCTTTTTAAGTTTAGAGTAGAATTGTTATCAAATTTTAACAGATTCGCAAACCTTTTCAAAAACGAAACTTATTCATTTATGATTTTATTATTTCCAATTAAAATCTCGTTTAATTTAAATTCAAAATGGCTTCTAATATTACATTATTATTTTTTTTTCTTTAATTAAAATTAAAATATATCTGCTTTAAATAAAATTTAACTGAAAAATATTCTGAACAATCGTAAAAACAATTTGTCAAATTTAAAAAAAAGCTTTCCTTTTTTTAAATGGAAATTTCTATAACATAAAGTTGCCAATTAGCCCCATTATTGTCGTACTATGAAAAAAACTATCGACTCGCCAAATTTTTCGCGCAACTAATCGATTGTAGCATGGGCTGTGTGGCTTTGTCGAAACCACATATTCTTTAAAACAAATATCTTCCAGTTCAGACCACAAAAATTTTGTTTTTATCGATCTTTTCTGCTCACCATTGAAAGTCATGGCAACTCTTTCCTCATTTTGAAAAAAAAAAATTAGGACTAATGATGTTACTGTGCCATAAACTACACCAAACGGTAACTTTTTCAGAATGTAACGTTTCCTTATGAATGATTTGTGGATTAACTTAAGCCCAATTAATAAAAATTATGTTTATTCACCGATACAGATTTTCTTGCAACTTAGAATAACGAATATTTTGATAAAAAAATGCATAAATAAATTGTAAACATTATTAAATCTAACTGACAGTCACATAAATATAGAGGCTTTTCATAGGGAAACATATCATCTCTATGAAAAGACTCTATATTTCTTCCTCACAAAATTTTTGAAAATGTATGCCTTTCAGTGATACTCAAAAAATTACGACACATTTTCTATAATCCATTACACCTTAAAGGAGAATAAACAAAACAAAACTATTAAGGGGAAGTACAAAAATTTTTTGAAATTATCTTGAAATGTAGTCCGAACTCCATTCTATATTATCAACAAAAAAAAATCTACAAAAGCCTATAGTGCATAGGATCCAAGCATACTAAATAAAAAAAAAACTACTAGTCGTTATTAAATCAGAAATTATGCAGAAATCTTACAACTTTTGAGGGAAAATTATAATTTAAAAAATCCCCAATAGACCAACTGAGGCATGGTCCTATGTCAATTCCCCAAAAAAAATAGTTTTCCTTTGCATTTTCTACTTTAAATTAACATTAGTACTAAAAACTATATTCTAAATGCTATGACAATAAAAGCCATTTGGCAACAATGAATGTCGGATAAGGAAAATAAAGTATTAAGTGGAAAGGAAAATTGTTTTTTTTTCTTAGGAATTACTGTAGGACCATACCCACGGTCCAATACACTAACGATTGTTCTACCGAACCGGCTATAACAAACAAAATTTCATTCTTCCAAAATTCATTAATACTATATACTTTTGTTCTATAAATAATATCAATAAACATAAATAAACCTCATTTTTGAATGCATATAATTTTTAAAATGATTTACTATATTTTTTAAATAATTATTAAAAAAATATTATATAATTATTTACTATCTAATCATATATATTAAAAATATAAAAAATAATCTAGTATCAATTGATCGTATTTTTAATCTTAAGAGGGCAATATGATAAGTCAGTAATAAATGGCAGAAATGAAGTTTGGTTTTTTTTACGAAGAAAAATGTAAAATAAGGAGGGGAGGGGTTGAGGAGGAGGAAGGAAAAAAAATTATAGTGGAAGAAAAGGTCTACTAGAAGGATAGATGGTGAAAGCGGAAAACTTTTTTTTTTAGAAAACTCTTGTTTGAAAGATCAGAGAAAAAATAGCAACAAGTAAATATTAGCAACAAGTAAATACTCCTAGTATATAGTAATAGAATTAAAAAAGGAAAGAGTGAAAATAAGTAGAAAGAGTAAAAATACTTAAAGGGAAAAAAAACTTGAATGGGAATTTAGTTTTCAGAAAGAGTTAAAATTAGAAATACGAAAAAATGGAACAGGAGTATTTAAAGTAAAAATTGAGTGCCTTCTTAAAAAAATATTAAATTAATAAAAATCAAATATTGAAAATGTTCAATAAAGAAAATATTTTTAAAAAAAAAAAAACTTTTTACCAATATTAAAAGTAAATTCAAATAAAATATAAAAATATTCATAATTTTAATGAGGAAATAAACATCGACTCGCATTTTTGTGAATAAAATGATTTAGGCATGGTTGAATTTAAAAAAAAAAACAAATCATATTAATAATAATAACAATAGTTGTAATATAGAAGAAGAAAAAAAAATATATTTAACCACCTGCACACCAGCTAAAGTAGGAATAGTTGCAGTAATAGTGGTTAATGTTTTTGGACTAAAATGCACTAAAACCAACAATGACTAAGCTAATCAAGCGCACCGGTTTATCCAAGATCTCGCGCACAAGTTTAGCCAAGGAGCAGTACTCAACGTCTTTTGCGACACACACTCACATACGCTTAGTAGATACATAGATACAAATTGGAAGCAACCAACATAACCAACCACCAGCCTAAGCTACCACGAAGCTAATCAAACCCAACCAACCCAACCCTACCCAACCAACCTTCCATCCATCCATCCAGTGTGTAACTATCTGCAATGGTCTAGAGCCAACTTTGCCAATGTACAGACCACAGAATGGGCCCCCCAGCGTACACATGTAGGCTCTCGTGTATTGGACATATTCCGTATCCCCGCGGTGGATAGACGCCGCGTGTATATATGCGATGAAAAGTTAACATTCGCCGCCAACTCTAACTGAATGTCGGCGAACCAACTAATAAGTTGATGATCAGTTTTCCCCGATGACTGATATCGTTCGTACTGAATTTTTGCTTAAAAGTTCGTGGCGGATTTTTCACATCGGTAGTGTTAAGGTACATTTTGAATTAAATTCTCGAATATGATCCAGTCCGAAATAGTATTCTAGGAGAAGAGAATTTATATGAAAAATTGTAATTAAATTTTTGGTTTAATATTTCATTTTCCCAAAAAAAAAAAACACACAAAAAAAAATTATTTGTTCATTAAAACGAAAAAAATTGATTTTTTTTTTTAAAAAAATATAATGAAAAACTTACCAAAAATTATTTCAATTATTTTAGTGTTCAAATATTAAATAAAGTGCAGTGAATTGATTTGATTTAATACAAAATAGAATAAATATCTAGCGTGCATTTAATAAAAATAAGAATTAAGTTAAAAAAAAAAATAGAACCAACAAAAAATTGGGATTATAAACATTTTTCGATACAATAAAATCAAAAATCGATTAACAAAAAAATTAAAACAATTACGAGAAGAAAAAAAATCGATTGATTGATTGTTCGATAAAGAACCGAATCCGTTTTAGTGCATATCAAAACCAAAAAAGGTTCGTATCCGAAATATGTTGTTCTTTTCTTTAAATTTCTCTTAAATGCAGAGTTTTTGTTTTGCTATTATTTGAAAAACTCTTTTAAATATTAAGAATATTTTTTTATTTAATTAAAATTGATAGAATTGATAAAGAAAAATTTTTTTTCCTGAATTTCAAATAAATTTAATGTACAATACAAGAAATAAACCAAAAAATTACATCAAAAATAAATCGAAGAAATTTCCAAAAGAAAAAAAAATGTGATTAATTAAAAACGTGAAAGTTAAAAGGGTTTAAAAATTATATGATTAAATTGTTTTCTTTAGTATAATTAAAAATATTTGATTGAAAAATATTTAAAAATTGATCAAATCTAATATAAATTAACAAAAATTGATGAAGTTTAAAAATAATTGATACTTGTTAGAAGCAAAATTTATCAGAGAAAAGATTTTTAAATTTTAACATTTAGCAGAAAATCAGTCAAAAATAATATTGAAACTTTTAATATTTAATATTTAAACAAGATTCTGGAAATATTTTTATTTATTTATTAAGAAAAATATAGAAAAAAACTACAGCAAATAAAAAGAAAAATTGAATTTGTTCACGTTTTATATATTTTTTATTGTATAGAATTTTTTTTTGTTGGAAAATTTTACTTTTAAATTAAAAACTTTTGAAAATTTTACTTTAAAATTAAAAGAAATAACATGTGTGTTTTTTTTTTAAGAAAAATAAATTAGCCAAAATTTATAATATTTTTCTTTTCTCTAAACATTTTCCATTTTATTCAAATATTTTTAATTTTTAATAATAGTTTTATTTTATTTTGTTTAAAAAAAATTTACTATAGCAATTATTCTTTAATAAATGAACAAATTTATTATATTTTTAAAAGTAAGGCTACAAAAAAATTATCACATAAGCAATTCTAATAGTTTGCAAATTGAAGTAATACCCGTAAAAATAGGGATTATAATAAAAATATTTTTAATTTTAATATATACATTGCTGGGAAAAAATTCGCCCCTCTCCCCTCTCCACCACTCAAAAAAAAAAACAAAAAAAACAAGGATTCTTTAATAAAATTACTCACAATTAATAAAGACTTCTATTATTTTATGAAGACGAAATTGATTAGGTCCACTATTATAGCCCAAGGGAGGAGTTTTAAAAAGAAATCAAAATTTTCAGGATTTTAATATAAAAAAATTCGATACAATTTTGATTTTAAAACAAATTTAAGAAAATATATATATAGTGTTGCTATGGTATTTTAAGGAAGAAAAAATTGATTCAATCGTACGAGGAGATTTTTTGTTGTTGTAACAATCGACGCTTATTAGAGTGAAACCTGTCAGAATCTAATATGAACACACGACAAAGAATCTCTTCAAATCTGATGGCAATTTACCTGAGAATAGCATCTACCGAGTGGAATTTCTGCACAAGTTTATGTTTTTCTTACATTTTCTTATATTGTACGTTCACAGACCTCCGAGACGCGAGAATCTTCTTCGAGATATTCCACGACAGCTTCTTCTTTAGCATCTTTTCGACTATCTTTCCAGCATGATTATGTACATATGTACATAAACTGACCATCGTTTGGAAGTGCCCACCATAAATATGCACATACATCCATACTTATATATGACAAAACTGGTCCGAATGCGGCCATTACAGACCCCAACCTCTAATGGCATGGTTTTTCCCAAAGAGATTGTTGGTTGGGTTTTTACTGATCATCATTTGATCTGTTTTTCTTTTTACGAATCTTTTTATTTTTTTCGGACCATCATCATCGTTGAATTTGTTTTGTTTTGTTTTGTATTTTCTCTTCTGTTTTTGGTAATCATTTCCAATAATTTTTGCAAATTCCATCTTCTTTCAAAGAAGAAATTTTCCCTTTAAATTCGCTTTTATCGCTTCTTCTTATATTTTGTTTACAATCATATAAAACCTTAACAACAAATATAGTAAATATTTTATAAATTTTATCCTTTTTTTATTGCAAAAATTTTCTTATTTAATTCCATATACAAGAATTAACTATCATTAAAAGGGGTACGACCAATCATCCAAAAAATTTTAATCGTTAGTTTTTGAGAAAAAAGTTTACATTAAAATTAGTATTAATTTTTTGGCAAAGTCATCATTTACAACAATAGGAAAAAAAAGAGCCCACAATAAATTCCTATCCACCCCAGTCAATCCAATACCAATGCACGCTCACTGATCGGAAATCAAAAAAAAAAAAAAAAACCAAACAAATACCAACGATTCTAGCAAAAATTCCAAATAATAAAAACAAATTAGTAACTTCTCATATAATTTGTAATTTTTATTGATATAAAAATTAAAAAAAAAAAATTCTCTCCAGAATATCAACAACAACAAACTAAAATACTATTAAATTGGGCTATTTTATAAAATTTCATAATCATTTATATGCGAATTAAGAACGTCTAAACTACAAGAAAAAGAAAAATTCAAAAAATAATTACAAATTTACAAAAAAAGGCAAAACGAAAAACTGCAAGAAATTTTTTTAAGAACGCATTGAAGCGTTTCAAAGTACACAAATTTTCGGAAATATGGACAGGTAGACACATAAGAAGACTCCTACCCCAAACCCGCATCTCCTCCACCAAATCAAAAGTTGTTATAAAACTGCCAGGAAAAAAATAATAAAATTAATTATAATAACTAAAAATACCCAAAAAGAAAGAAAAGAAGCTGAAATGACAACAATAACTACCAACTTAAAAAAAAAAAAATTTAAAAAAAAACACTCTATTTCCGATTCGGATGGAATTCAAATTGAAATTGTAAAAACTTAGACGGAGTTAAAAAATTTCACGGATAAATGGGCAGACTGACTCGTTAAACCATTCGTAAATATGAGTACTCAGGGGAATTGGGAGAAAAAATTCACGATTTGATTGATGAGGGTTGCCTGTAGGGGGAAAGGGGATAACTTGGTTAGTGGTTTTTTTCTTTTAAATTTTAGTTAAAAATTTTCTATTTTCTATATTTTTCTTGTTTTTTTCCATTCATTTCAGAAATTCAAATTAAAAAATAAACAAAGAAAAACAAAATTAATGTAAATTGAAAAACTTTTGGACATTTCTTATTAATTTTTGATTTTCTTGAGTTTTTCTGCTTCTTGTACAATTATTGTATTATTTTTGCAATTTTGGGCTTTCTGAAATTTTACTACTAAATTTCCTTTTTGTATTTTTGGTTATTGAATTTTCCTCTTTTTAATTTTACGTTTTTGAAATTTTTTTTCAATTTTTTTCGTTTTAATTTTTTAATAAATTTTTCTCAGTCAATTTTCTTATTGATTTTTCTTATTAAATTTTTCTTATTAAATTTCACTTTTTGAATTTTTATTTTTATTGAAATTTTTTATTTGAATTTGTTTTTGCATTTTTTTATTTGAATTTTTCTTGTTGAATTTTTCTTATTGAATTTTGCTTTGTGAATTTTTCTTTTTTGAAATTTTTTGTTTTAATTTTTTCTTTTTGCCTTTTTTTTATTGAATTTTTCTTGTTGAATTCTTATTAAATTTCGCTCTTTGAATTTTTCTTTTATTAATTTTTTTTTTAATGTTTTCTTTTTTAATTTTTTCTATGAATTTTTTTTGGAATTTTTTTCTTGAATTTTTCTTTCTGCGTTTCTTTTTTTTGCATTTTTCTCATTCAATTTTCTTATTGATTTTTCTTATTGAATTTTTCTTATACAATTTTTGTTGTTGAATTTTGTTGATAAATTTTTCTTATTAAATTTCACTTTTTAAATTTTTATTTTTTTTTAAATGTTTTATTTGAATTTCCTTTTTTGCATTTTTTTTAATTGAATTTTTCTTTTTGAATTTTTCTAATTGAATTTTGCTTTGTGAATTTTTCTTTTTTGAAATTTTTTGTTTTAATTTTTTCTTTTTGCTTGTTTTTTATTGAATTTTTCTTGTTGAATTCTTCTTATTAAATTTTTCTTATTAAATTTCGCTTTTTGAATTTTTCTTTTAAAAATTATTTTTTTAATGTTTTCTTTTTTAATTTTTTCTAGAATTTTTTTTGAATTTCTGAGTTTCTTTTTTTGAATTTTTTTCATTCAATTTTCTTATTGAATTTTTCTTATTGCTTTTTGCTCTTTGAATTTTTCTTATAGAATTTTTGTTGATAAAATTTTTGTTGATAAATTTTTCTTATTAAATTTCACTATTTGAATTTTTATTTTTTTTGAAATTTTTTTTTTGAATTTGTTTTTGCATTTTTTTTAATTGAATTTTTCTTGTTGAATTTTTCTTATTGAATTTTTCTTATTGAATTTTGCTTTTTTAGAATTTTTCTTATTAAATATCGCTTTTTTAAAAAAAAACCTTTCTTTTTTATTTAAATTAACATGTTTTGAATTATTTAAATTTCAGTTACTATTTATCCGTTTAAATATCAAAAACGTTCGGGAAAATGGGAATTTACCAGTTTTGTTTACTTATTTTCTTGTACAACTTTTTTAAAAGAAAAAGAAAATTTTTTGTAATTTTTAATTATTGAAATTGTTGGGAAAAGTGCAAGAAAAAAATAAATACTTCACATGAGTGTTTTTTTTTGGCATTTATTTTTCTTTTAAGCACAAGGAATTTTTTTCTACGGAACTGGAAATTTTACTTCACTTTTTCTTCTATTTATATTTCAAATTAAAATATTAAAAATATTTAATTAAATAATTCTTAACGTTAATTTAAATTTATCGATTATTTTCTACTATTTACTGTCATGGGTTTTCTTAAATTTAATTTATATTATTTAGCGCATTAGAAGCTCAAGAAAAAAAAGAAATTTTCTTCTGACTACTTCGATATTCACACCTGATTTTTTTTCTATAAATGGTTCCCATTTTTCACCAACATCAGCTCCCCAAAACCATAAAATGACTCTGAATCAGAAAATAGTATGTAAATAAATAAATAAAGCTAAATTAAACAACCGAATTCATTTATCAATATTGAATTATTTTGATTATGTAATTTTTTATCATTAATTAAAAATATGTTAAAATAGTAAAAATTAATATTTATTAGCAGAAGAGAAATGGAATTTACTTTTCTTTTACATGAACTTGTATATAACATACTTTTTTTTTTATTTTTTTTTCTTATTTTTCCCATCATTATTATAGTAAAATTGAGAATTTTTATGTTATTGTCCTGAAAAGAAAATCTTTTGTCACGAATGACTAAGAAAAAATCGTCTTCAACTTTTGATCTAATTTTTTGTGTTTTTTTTTTGAGTCATTTTAAATATACCATAATTAACTAAAAGATTTATTATTTTATTATTGTCAGTAAAGTTTTTAGATTGATAATATCTTAGAATCTTAAAAAAAATTTAAATTTTCTACTTAAACACGAATTACTTGTTATGTCACCAGATGGCGTTATGTGTTATGGTTGCAGTACTTTTAAAAGCCTAACGGCAATATTTATTTTTAAATTTTTCTTATAAATATTAATCATACCATAGAATGTTAAAATATTAGTAAAAAATTATTTGAGCTGTTTTTTAATTTATTTATAGTGAATAAAATGAGTAAACAATTGTAAGAATTCTAAAGAGAAACGAATTGTACTGGGTTTTTTGTTGTTTTTTCCGTTAGGGATTTTCTTTGTGTTCTTTTTGTAGACTGTCAATTTTTCTATAGGCTAATTTATTTTACCATCGAAAATATTACGAACTATAAGTTAATATTTATAATAGTTGGCAAAAAAAAGTTAATAGAAATTAATATTAAATGATTTGAAGAAGGTATGGCGATAAATGCTCATTAATGTTTATCCTGTCCGTACAATGCGACATAGTCTCAGAGTTCTAGTTTGCTTACTAGCCCCTAGAGTTTAAGTCCGTAAGTTCAAATTGGTTTTAGTAGGGCATTTTATATTTAAAAAAATATCATATATAAAATGCTCTAATAAAACCAATCTGAACTTACGGACTTAAAGTCTGGGGGCTACTAATATTTATATATGTTGATTTTGTACTTTTTGAAAACAAATAGGAATATCTGAAGTTTATACGTTGTAGAGAATAGGACTAACTATACTTCCTTGTGGAACACCAGCAAATATTGAAATGATATTCAAGTGATCATTGGATCCATTAGAATGAAAAATATTTCTTATATAATAATTTTGGGGTTAAGTATCTACAATTAATAATATTATCATTTTAAGTCATTATATGATATATGAAAATATTCAATTAAAATGTATTCAGTGAAATGGTGTGTGAGCTAAAAAAAAATGCCTATAGTACCTAAAGTTGTTGCCAAAATTATAATGATCTCAAAAAAATAAGTTACATTTAAAAATAAGTAAAAGTGATTTTAATGAGATTATTATTTATAATTCAGCTTGTGATATGATCAAAAATAGAGTAAATTAAATAAATGCTCTTTTATTAAATAAAATTATTTTTTTTAAAAATTATATATTTTATTGAATTTCTTTTTAATTTATTAAAAATACCATAAAATTATTTTTTAAATATTTATTTTAATATTTTTATAGGAATTTTTGCATCACTTGTAGAGAAAGATTAAATTTCCATTCAGTTTAAGGAGTTTTCTTAAAATTTCTTTTCAGTATTTTTTTTTTTTTTTGGCATATATAAAAGTTTTAATTTCTAATATCAAAACTGAGAGTATTTATTTTTTCTAGAAACGTAATTAAATGATTTTGTTTATATATTGAATCGTAGTAGGAAAATTTTGTAAACAAAATTAAAGTAGAAAAGCAAGTTTAAAGAAATAACAAAAACTTTAAAAAACTCCAAAAAGTACTAAAAAGCGCACAAATTAAAATACCCTAACAGGTTAATTTGCTCGAAACTCACAACAACATTTCCGATAATATAAAACTTTACGACAATTCCAATTTTTATTGGGACTTCACAAATGGAACCAGTTTGAAAAAAAAAATTCTATTCGTCTGAGTCATATGGCATCCTATTCTACTATAAATTATTCCTATAAAAATTTATTAATATCAAAACAAAAACTTTATAATAATAATAATAATAAGAAGAAGAAAACTTTCCATATTAATAAAAAGCTTTAATACCGTAAAAATGAAGAAAAAATATATGGAAATAAAAAAAAATTACTTTATGTTATTTATGACTAAAAGAGTCTCTTCTGCAAAATATATTTATATGGAAAATTGTTTTTGGAAACTTGTTCAAAAAACCGCTTTTGATTTCGTCGCTAAAAAATGATGGCGCATCACGTGCACAGGTGATTTTTTCGAAACAACCATTCTCTTATATGCAAATAAGATGACATGATAATTAACTACAGAAAAAAATATTATCTCAAAAGAAAAAAATCTTCAAAAACGGAAACGGAATAGTTTGATTATGTTAGGTATAGTTTTTCTTTAATATTTAGTTCATTGTTAAATGTGAAACGTATCTAATTGAAGACATATTCAAGTCCAATCACTAAAATTGTTTAATATCGAATAATTTATAAGTTTACTAGTATTTACAAAAATCCACTTGAAAATGTCCTTCTTATTAAATTATCAATACAACCTAGGCCTGCCGAATCTAACCTGAGCCTAGATAATGACCCATTTCCACTGTGAGGATCTGCAGTTTATCGATCTCAGCATAACCTAACTTTATTACACGGAAATCTTTATCCATTCGAATAATTTGAGGGAAAAAAATTCGCCTTTAAAAAAAATTACCAAAAAACGATTTACTTTCAAAAATTTACAAAAAATATGCAGTCCGGATAAATTTACCTTAAAAATTTGTTTTAAAAAAATTCCTTTTATTAAATCTTATAATTAAAAAAGTCCATTTAAATTGTTTAAATGAAAAATATTTACTCTCAATAAATCGTGTTACAAAAATTCGTAATTATAAAAACTGCCATAAGAAATTCACTTTAAAAAATTACCAAAAATTATATGAAAAATTTGCTTCTTTTAAGAAATTTACCTGAAAATATCCGATTAAAAAAAAATCCCTTTTAAAAAAAGTTATCTCACATCAATTTGCTTTAATGTATGATCTAAAAAAATTAAAAGATTTTTCGTTTTAAAAATTAATGGCCTAAAAAAATATTTACCTTGAAAAAATTAACCTCAAAAATATTTATCCTAATATTAAAAAATCGATCTTAAAAAATCTTACATTAAAAACTTACTTTCAAAACTTTGTTTTTTTTTGGAAATAATCAGTTTGAGAAGAATTTACTTTTAAAAATGATTTTTTTTTTAAAAATTCCAAAAAAACCGCATCTTAGAATATTTTTTTTAACAAATATTCACTGCTTAAAAAATTTGATTCAACCAAACTTAATTTAAAGAAATTTCCTTGTAAAAAGAAAACAATTCCAATAAAATCGGTGATAAAAAATTAAATTAAAAATATAAACAAATTTAGTTGGCAAAATTACTTAAAAATTATTCGCTTGAGCATATTTGCCTTAAAAATGTTCACATTAAAAATATAACTTTAAAAAAAATATGTAGTAAAAAAATTATTTAAGAAAATTCATTTTTTTTTACAAAAATTAATGAAAAAAAAAAATACTACAAAATTTACCCCTTACAAAAAATTAACTGTATTGAAGAAATCTGAAAATATAAAAAACTATTTTTAAAACTTATTTTACAAAAATCCTCTTTCAAAACTATTTTAAAAATTAAAAAAATACTCATGCAAAATATTTATCTCAAAAGATTTACATTACAAAATTTCTTAAAATATTTTCGCTTTACAAAAATTGCCTTAAAAATATCCACTTAAAAAAAATTACCACAAAAATTCCGTTGAAAAATTACCTTGAAAAATTATTTGAAAAAAAAATCGCTTTAAAAATAATACAAAACATATAAAAAATGGGCTTTATTTAAATGACGTTAGGAAAAATCTTCGTTAAAAAAAATTTGCTTAAAAAAGTTTTTCGGAAAAAAAATTTACTTAAAAAAATTTAAGTAAAAATATTCGCCTCGTAAAAATTGCCCAGAAAGAACAGAAAAATTTAGTTTAAGAAATTTCATATTGAAAACTTACTTTTAAAAAATAATCAACAAAAAAGAACTTCAAAAAAATTTCCTGTTAAAAATTTACCATTTAAAAATGCTCTAAAAAAAAAATTAGTTCGCTGCAAAAAATTAAATACAAAAACATTGTTAAGATTGAATTTTTTCAAAGTTCTAATTTTATATGCTTTAAAAGCAATTGCTTCATTCAGTTTTAAGAAATTCACATTGCAAACATAGTTTTTAAAAAAAAATCCGTAGAAAGAAAATCTACACAAATTGGCTGTTAATAATTCACCTCTTAAAATGTATGATTTGTGAAAATTTGCCTTAAAAAATCTTCTATAAATAATTACATTCAAAAATTTGGCATTAAAAAAAAATATTTTTAAAAAAACTTGCTGTAAAAAATGACATATGTTAGAAAATATAAAAAAATACGATTTAGTAAAATTACTTCAGAAAAAAATGTTTGTAAAAAATATCTAAGAAAAATTCGCTTAAAATAGTTTATTTTAAAAAACTTAAGTAAAAATATTTGGCTTGCAAAAATTGTCTTACGAATAGTCACTTTGAAAAAAAGCAATTAAAAATTAAAAATAAAATCAATAAAAAAGAGCTTCTTCTAGAGAAAATTTTCTTAAATAATTTGGTTTAAAAAAAAAATTTCTTAACAAAAAAATTCCCTTCGAAAATAGAAGTCGCCTGAAAAATGCACATAAACCGATTTGATCATCGAACTTTTTATTGAATTATGAACTGAATAAATTGTCTAAAATTTTTTTAACATTAAAAATACAAGTATTCGACTAAATCTTTTTGTTATTGTCTACGATATGCGTACATTTAACTATTAGAAAAATATACAAACAATTTCAGCTTCATATAAGTATCCTCTTTATCAAAATGGAATTGAAGCTTTAGAAACGACACTAAATAATGATTAGTTCGATATCTCCGCCACGTACGCCATATCAAATGTTCTCACTGTCGGCGTCATCAATAAAATTTCAAAATACGAGTAATCAAATAAATGCTAAGAAATTAAAAGTAAAATTCAAAATGAAATTATTTGTTTTCATAATCAATTTGTGGTGTTTGTTGTTCTTGAACTTTCTGAAATTTTTTTCCCCAATATATGGCCATGCATCAATATTTCAATTGGAATCAATTGAATTTATTTGTTTGGCACGGCGTCGTACCAGATCGATTTCAATTCCTTTTGATCTTTCAACGAATCGTTTTCAATCAATTCTAAAAAAATTCCGTATATTCCGATTCGTCTTGTCAATAGTAAAGTCATCGTTTCCTTGTGACAATTTTTATCATTATTAATTAAAATTTATTGAAAAAAAAAAAATTTAAAAATTAAAAAAAAAAAAAAATTTACTTAATGTTAACTTTTGTTCAAATCAACCAGATGGCGTATTGTTCGAGAAAAAAATATTCAAATTTCGATATTTTTCTCTTCCCAAAATATACTATCATAATTTGTTTTTATTTGTAAATTTCCTAAAATATTTACTAGACACACCATTTTGAATACACTGACCTCTATTAGGTTATTGTGGAAGTCTTCGGTTCTCGTAGTCTTTAGACAAAATAGACCCACACTCGAGCATGGCTTTATGTTATTGGTGTGACTTTCTCTGTTTAGCAAGTTCACTGGATGGCGGCGACAAGTTGTTAAGCAGATGGCAAATCTATACGATCATAGTTGACCCCCAATCAATGTATTCAGGACAATACGCAAAATACTTTCGATTTTATTTTAGTAAATAAAAATTATAACTAAAAGATAAACGACTTTCTAAATAACAATCATAAATGCGATCAAATTTCGAAAATTCAATTTGTTTCTTAGTTGTCCTAATTGGTTTTTCTTTTATAAATTTTATATGCATTTCAGTTAATATGTTATTGATTAATAGTTTTTAATATAAGAGAACGATTACAAATTTTTACAAATCCAAAAATTTTTTTTAACTAAGAGTATGTGATGTGAAACAGATCAGTTTGCTATTTAGAATGGTGTGATTTTAGTGAACCATTGTACAAATACATAGTATCTCAGACAATTGATCAATACCTGATGTTAGAGATCAGCTTTTATATTGCCAACGATCAAGGTCTTTTATTCACGATCAAGAGTTTATTTTGAATAATAAGATCCTACGGTCACGATTATAGCCTTATGTGTCGATCATTTTTTTTATGCTGACAATCAATGCATTTTATTGGCGATCAATACTCGTAGCTTAGCTTGACGATCGATGGCTTATGATGACGATCAAGATTTCATATTGATGATCAGTGACTTATAATGACTATCAAACAATTTTTTGGCGATCAAGGACTTATAATGCCGGTAAATACCAATAAAAAATTGGTTGAACAATATTTTATGTTGACCATCAAGATCTTATACTGTTGATCAACAGCTAAGATTGACGATCATTGTCTTATTTTGACGACAAATGTTAATTATCATTGGCTTATGTTGACGTTCAAGGTCATATATTGAGCTTGACAATCAATGGCGTTTGGTGACGATCAGCAATTTGTTTTGACGATCAACGGCTTCTTTTGACGGATGTACCTAATATACGTGTACAATATATGATTATTGTCTTATCTTGACGATCAATATCTTATCTTTTGTTAACGCTCGATAGCATATTTTAACAATCATTATTGTACTTTTGCGACTAATTTTTTTAAATATTAACGATCAGTAGCTTATGATGAATATTTTTTTTGGCGATCAAGGACTTATAATGCTAATAAATACAAATAAAAAGATGGTTGACCAACGCTTTATGTTGATGACCAAAGTCGTATATTTGTGATCAATAGCATAACTTGGCGATCAATGGTGTTTGATGATGATCAGCAATTTCTTTTATGACGAATAATAATCGCATATATTAGAAGATGATAGACTTTTTATCTTATCTTGGCGGTCAATATCTAAAATTTATGATCAGCGGCTTAGGATGATGATCAACGTTTTGCTTTGACGATCAAAGTCTTATTGTAATAAAATGTACCTTTTTATACAATCATTGTCTTATTTTAATAATTAACATTTAATGTTGACAATCAAGGTCTTATATTATTTGGGTAATCAATACTTTATGTTAATGATTAGTGGCTTATAGTGACAATCAACACATTATTTCAAAGATAAACGCTTTGTCTTGACGATCAAAACTCCATGTTAACGACCTAGCATAATAATAACTACGAGTCAATGGCTAGTGTTGACAAAATGTTTCTTAGCAAACAATCAATTGATACTAAATATTATAAACTCTTTCAAATACGTCAATAGATATGCACAAGTAGATCTTTTCTAACATAATAGAAACACTTTACATTATAATGCAACGACAAATTAACATTAACTCAGATTGATTTATAAAAGAAACAAAAAAAATCAATTTGTAAAAATTTAAATGAATTTTTATTAAATGAAGAAAAAAAATATAATTTTTTAAAAGGAAAATAAATGTTCGTGAAAAAATAAACTGCCACAACCACCGAAAGAGGAATTTTTCTTTGTCTGCAAATACAAGTCAGCGATTTGTTGTCAGCATTCCTGATCCAACTTTTTTACAGTAGATTTTCACTATCTGTAGAGCTTCTATTTTTTTTTTGATTTTACTAATTAACCATATTTAATATATTAGAAACTTAACTTTCAAAACCTCATAAAAACTCGCAATTCAAGTTCAAAGTTTTTGTTCTTTACTTTGCATTTCTGTCTTGTTTCCATTCTTTTCTAATGGAAATAATAAATCTTTATCATAAAATATAATATTTGCTATATAATAAATGCTTTTTATGTATGAAAAATCTTAAAAGGTAAGAAACGGATATTATGCAAGTATTGTACTGCCATATTGGAATTTGCCAATAATTTGACATACCATTCATATTGGTTTGCATTATAAATACAGGGTGGCCACTGAACAACTGAATAATCGATTTACAAAACTAAAATAACTTTCACCAACACATGCTTTGTATTTGGAAATACATATAATAGATTTTGTTCAGTATTATGCATGAAAAACAACATCACTCAAATGACCAGCGTTTTGCTGCTCAAAAATACAAACTCTCTTTCTCTAACCGTATACAAGACGTCAGGTCCTAAACGTCAGAATTCGGTTCGAATGTTCTCCTTAAGTTCTTGAATTTTTTGAGGTTTATTACGGAAGCCCCCCACAAAAATAAATCTGATTGCTATCAAATCGGCTGATAGCAAATTCGTTTTTTTTTTAAATTATCCATTCACCGAAAAATTCTCGCGGGGGTCTATCTTTGACCTGAGCGTAACAAAAAATTGTAGGCATTGTTTTGTATTTTTTTTTTTATTTGACAGATTTCATTTCTATATTATACATTATAACACATATACACATAGTCATGAGAAACAGTCGCTCCTATGGAGCATATAGCGGCACAGAGAATACACGTCTCTAGTTGGTGGTGGAAGGCTTCTTTTTTGTTGGCGTCTACTTCGGTTGGGGCATAGCACTGCACGATGGTGATGTTTTGGAACTTCGAGTGGAGCCTGGCTGTCAGAAGGTGGTCGGAGACCGGTTTGTAGCCTATGAGAGATCTTTTTTTGCGTTGGCCGATAGGATCAATCCGACTCCACAGTGGTGGCCGCTGTCGTTGCCGCTGTAGATGAAGTGTTCACCCGTGTGCGTTGGGAGGGCTCCCTTGATGTTTCCACCTTGTCTCGGAGATTCCCAGGATGTCGAGGTTGTAAGCGTTTTTGGGAGAGAAGCCAGTCGAGAAGTTTTTGGGAGAGAGTCCCGCACGTTCCAGGTACCTATTCGGGCTGTTCGATGAAAACCAAATGCGTTTTTTGCCTGAGGTACGGTCCGGTTAATTCTTCTTGTGCTGTTTCTTGATAAAGTGGTTCTTTATAGCTTTCGGCTTATCAGGCCAGCGAAGTAACCTCCAGTGACGTTGGGGGACCCTACGGACTACATATAAGGCTTGTAGTCGGCCTCTCACCCCGGCACCATGCCGAGATGGCGGCAGCGGGAATCGAACCCGCTACCTACCGAGTGTGAGTCGGTCGACACACACACGGTTAAACCTGCGGCACGCGGTGTTCCCAAGCGGTCACCCATTCAAGTACTAACCACGCCCAGTATACGGTTCCGTTAATTCTTTATGGCTGACCTACCTTTATTTTTAAGGGAATACGGGGCGATAATTCTTTCAGCCATAATAACGCACCAAACAGTCTGCCCAGCTTTTCACATCGAAATTATGTGTCGATCAGAAAGGGCTGTACGCGAAGAAAAATCTTGGGCTACCCATAAAAGTATGCCCAGTGTCAGCGTCAAAGACAAAACCAATTAGCGCTAGTCGTATATTGATAGGATATTATAGCTTCAAAAGAGTTAAATTACTTTCCTGTTTGGGATCAAGGGGCACAGCCGATACCGATATGGAGGAAGAAATCCGCCCAACAGAGTCTACTTCAGTCAGTCTTAATTTTTTCACTGGAAAATTTTGACTATTACATCGAAGCAAGTGTTGTACAAGACACTAGTCTTGGGTTTGCAATAAAAACCATTACGAATTCTTGTCTGTGTTCTAGAGTAGAATCCCTCGAAGAATTTTTGGGCCCCTAGATGAGAATAGATAATAGTTTGCGGGACCGCCCGATTATGGATCAAATGAAGATCAATAGTCTGCGGTGGGCTGGGCACTTAATCCGTATGGATGAGGAAGATGCTTACAGTGACTCCATTTATGGTCCCAGAACATGAGATAGGCGCTACTCGGGTGGAGTAACGGCGTTAGCAAGGACGCAAAAAAAAAATGCCGCGAATGTTGAATTGGAAGACCTCGATAGGAGGCCGGGACGACTGGAATTCATCGATTGATGATGATGATTATACTATTAGGAAAAAGTTATATTTATTGTCTTTTTAATTATATTTCGATAATATAATTAGAAGAAATAAGCAGGATGTTAACCCTAGGAGCTCATGTAGCTTCCTCATTAGTACTAAATAGTTAGAAAGGTCCGTTTTTGTTTTGATGGTAGAAAAGTAAATACTGTTAAGGCGTTTATTTATAACTAGTCTTGAAATGAAAGACGTCTTTGGTAAACAGTCTTAGAACGGGGGTCTCGTGAAAAAACCAGCCTCACTTAACCTGGCCATCTTCTACTCTGTCAATATAAAGTCATGCCTTTAGAATAATATTCTAAGGCTATTTACCAAATAACTGTTATATGATCTAAGAGGCTACATCCTAGTCTACGTTAACGATTTATTTGGATTGTGTAGGCAAATATTTGAGAAACGCTGGATTAACGATCCATGTTGAAAAAAGAAAATTCTACATTCGTGGAACAAAATATTTGGGAAGATGTCCTCCATTGTGATGTATCCTCCTCCCAAGGCAATCTGGTTTACGGGAATGGTTAAATGGTATAGAAGATGTATCCGATCCTTTAACAGATACAATATTTTTTCTAAACCTTTTATTATTCAGTGCGGTGCGATTCTAAATGCAATTAGCAGGGATTATTCTGCAGAAGGACGAAGAGAGGAAACGAACTGTTTAACTTGGGTTTGCTTAATGGCCAAATTTAGATATTAAGTTGAATTAATTCCTATTAAAGTGGTGACCGATCACTCTAGTTTAAAGTGGCTTATGAGCCAAAAGGACCTAAGATTATAAGACAAAAGAACCTTATGAGTCAATTAAGAAAAGTCACATGGAAAATTTACAATTTATCACTACAAAAGTTACATACACAAATCTCGTCATAAATGATGATACAAAAAACTTTTTTTTTCGTATTACTACCCATACTAAAGAACATAATATTTATATTTAATTGGGAAAAATAATAAAAACAATTAACATACTATATTATATATGTTACGATAATTATAAATAATTAATTTGCAATAAAATTTTATTTTTACTTGACTTTTTTTTTTTAACAAGTAATTTTGTTATGATTTAAACATAATCTTCCGTCAGATTAATTTACTGATAGTACGAGTAATAATAATAACAAAAAAAAAATACCATTTAGAATGCTTAGAACTATCTACTCCTGCTTACGTAAATGCATATATTGGTTGTAAGAAATAGAAATAAGAGAATGGAGGGAAAAAACAAGTTTAAGAAGTCCATTAGAAGTTTTTTGTACCACAATGCAAAGTGAAGGGAAAAGGAAGACTCTAAAAAAAGCAAAATACAAATCATACTAAATCATCTTCGGACACTGTAATTAAATTGTAGACTCTGCTATAGACCCATACTCGTCTATGTTTGTATGGACATATGGATTTATGGATACGGACACCTTGTTTAAGTTAATAATTAATATATTCACATGTGGATGTACTATTTGCCATAGAAATTCATACGTGTATACGAGAGCACATACAGACCTCTTTTCTATAGTGAAGACTATTATTATACAATCTAATTGGATGAGATTCAATATTTTTTACTCTCTTAATTTGCCTTCTCTTATAATTTGGAAATATTCGTAAATGTTGTGCAGAATCAAATTGATTACGCAACAGATTTTTTTCCTTTTCGAAAAAAAAACCACAAAAATTTATAATTTAGAAGAAAAAAAATCAACAACTATATAATACTACCAAAAAAAAAAAAACAAGTTACATAAAAAATACAATTAATATAGTATAATATGATAGAAATATTGTAGAAAAGAATTTTATTTAAGAACAAAATGTTTCGAGATTGAGAAAATTGCCCCTATAACTCGTATAATTAAAAAGATATAAAAAATAGGGTTTTTTTTATAATACTAACTTTGATACTAAAGTCATATGAACCGATTGTTGTCTGTATAAAATAAAGACCAAAAAACCAACCCAAAAACCAAAAAACACAAATAAAATAAAATTTTTATAAAATAAAAATTGTAAAAATAAAATTTTATCAAATAAAAAACAGACAGAAATTTCTCAATTCCTTATGAAATGGATTTAGTAAAAAAATACTACGTAATTTTGAGATTTAAAATATTTTACCAAAGAATTATTAATATATGTTACTAGCTGATCAGTACCCGACGTTGCCCGGGTCTCTTTTTGTTTCGAACTTTAAATATATTCGAATTTTCCAGAGTTTCCTTAAATTTTCTAGAAGTTTCCAGACTTTCAAGAAGCATTTTAGAAGATTTTCATATTTTCAAATTTTCCTGTGTTTACTTAAATTTTCTAGAAGTTTCTGGACTCTCATTAAATATTTAAGAAGATTTTCATATTTTCCAATTTTCCAGAGTTTCCTTAAATTTTCTAGAAGTTCATTTTCATTTCTGAAGTACCAGGCATTCATAAAAAAGTCAGAAAATCAGAAACAAAATCATCACGTACCCAGCGCTTACTTCCACAGCCTTAGATCCAGCCATTTGTTTACTCAACCATGACGCATTTCTAATACTTATACTACTCTACTCTTCTAAGGCTATCATGACACGGGCACGACACGGTCTTGCAATGAGGAATAAGGTGAGGGGTGAGGAGAAAAGACAGCGTAGAAAAGAGAACACGGTTTTGCATTTTGTATGAGCGCCTGGTATTTCAGAAAAGTATTGTAGTGACGTAGAGAAGAATTGTGGACAAACGAACGAACGAACATACATATTTTGACTTTTATATATTATATTAGAAGAATTTGTTATTAGAAGAAAACAAATAAAATTTTCATTATTAAGGAAAATAAATTCTTAAAAAAAAAATAAAAAACAACGAAAATTTCTTCGATTTTCCCGCCAAAAAAAATTAATGAAAAATAAATCATAAACATTTCAAATACAATTGTAAAAAAAATGTATTTTAAAGAATAACCGAAAAATTATTGAAATTTTATTCAAAATAAAACATATAAAAAAAAAGTTTGGAAATTGTTGACATTTAATTAAAAAAAAACTTTAATGAAACAAAATAAAATTTCGAAAAACCAAAAAACTAAGTAAAGAAGTTCTTAAATTAAATTATGAAAATAGTTTTTTTTTTAAATTATGAAATTTTAATTACAAAAAGAAAACATTAAAATTTTATTCAATTTAGAAAATAACTTAAGAAACTTTCGGAAAAAAAATTTAATAACATTTAACAAATTTTGTTAAATAAAAGAAGAGTTTTTTTAACTTTTAAAATTTAATTAAAAAAAAAAGAGATAACAAAATAATTGAATTAAAAAAATAATAAAATTAGGGAAATAAATAAAAAATTGTTCAGATTCATTCGTTAAAAAATAATATCATTTTTCCCCAAAATCTAATTGAGAAAAAAAACTTCTCAAAAAAAAGCTGAAATTAAATTATAAAAATAATAGAATTTTAATAACGAAGAAAATTTAAAAGCCAAATAATATTATTTGATTTAATTTAGAAAACAATTTAAGAAACATTGATCGATAAAAAAATTGATAAAATTCGATAAAGTATATAAAAATACAAAATCTATTTGAACTGAAAAAATAAAAAAAAATAGTAGAATTTAATTACGAAACAAGTTAAAAATAGTTTAAGAAAATTTTTTTCTTAAATCTCTATTGAAGAAAATTTTGGATTTGGATTTAATTGTACAAGAAATTAATAAAAATTTGAGTAAAAACCAAAGAAGTTCTTAAAACAAATTGTAAAAATAGTTTTAAAAAAATTATAGATATTTAATTATGGAAAAATCTTAAAGAAAATACAATAAAAATTTATATCGAATTTATTATATTTTCTTTAAAAAAAAATTTCCATATTTTTAAGGGAAAATTAGTGAATCGAAGCAGACAAAACTTCATATTTGATCAATCTTTTTTTTTTAAATATTTAATAATTATTACCTTTCAGTATGGAAAAAAATTACAAATTAAGAGAAATTAATGAACGAAAAAAATTATTTATTTTTTTGGAAGAAAAACTCTTCAAAAAGATTATAAATTTCCTAAAATATTTTTAAGAAAAAATAAGTGAAAAAAATATAAAAATAAAAACTACAATACTAATGAGAAAATTTAATTAAAATAATGATAATTACTAACAACTTCAAACTTTATTTTCAGCTTTTGTTAATTAAAAAAATAAAAAAGAAGAAAATTGATTTTTTAGTCTTCTTTTTTATACGTGTAACATATATTGTAAATATAATTTTAATAAATTTTATTGAAAACATATTTTGAATTACAATAGATAGAAAAACAATTTAGTTACTCGTAATTTAAAAAATCAGTTGAAATTATTTTGCTTTTAAGTTTATTGGAGTACCGGTCGTTGACATCAGATGGACTAAATTATTGTGATACCTAAAATTTAACATTTGCAAATAAAGTTTCATCGAAGAATATTTCTGCGCAAAACTACCCTTTTTTGTAACATTTTCGACTATTTTAATCATTTTATTACAAAAAAGCTGAAAAGCTTATGAAAATTTGAAAAATATTTTTATTATTTTTTCACTTATTTACATGAGAAATCACAAGTGTTTAAATTGTAATAAAATATTTTAATTTTCCTAAAGGTCCATCACTAACGCCATCTATCTACTCTCATAGTCACATTGGTACTCGATTCTCCTATTAGCTATGCAGAAAATTACTCACCCAATTACGCCTATTTACTCTCTGAGTAATCTCAAATTTCTGCTCCTATTTAAGTTGTTCAAATTCCAATTAATTTATTTAGAATTTATCAAATCATCCAAAATTTTGTTTTGAACAAAAAAATGAATTGAAAAAAAAAAAACAAATTTTAAAATAAAAATTATTGTATATTAATACAAATTGTTAATTTTGATTTTTATATTATTGTTTTTTTTTATAGAAAACGAAGCAAAAATGTTAAAAATAATCAAAGGACTGAGCTTTTTGTACAATAGTTATGTGCTTGGCATTTTAACAATTGGCTACATTATTGGTGAGCTAGGACATTATCTAATTGGTGTTACATCAAAGCAAACGGCAATCGATTTACATTATGGCGACATTGCTTGTCAGCACAATAACACAGAATTAGAGACACGAATTGTTTCAGTGCAATGTAATTCCATGAAAAATGAGACTTCGTAAGTATATAATTTAATTGTAAATAAAAATATAATAATAATAATAATAAGAAGAATGAAAAATATTAACTGAAATTTGACTTGATAGAAATTAGTGCATAAACAACCTATGTTTACGTTTTTAAAACTTTTGTTATGACCGGTACAAAGTTTTAGGAATTTCTTTAAATTAATCTAAATTTAAATGATTTTTATTTCTGGAATGAAATAAAATTTTTTGGCAAACGTTAAATACGAAACGATGGCGATATTCTGAACGCTAGAAATTCTTTCTTTCAACCACAAACCAATTAGACACACACCATATTATTATCGTAAGCAAATACCTCATTTAATACAACAACCTTATGTTTATGATTCTACGGTGCTTCTCTGTTATTAGTCAATATACAAACCAAAATTGATCAGCCTCCGCTAAACTGATCAATTTTTTTAGTCATACTCTCTTAGGGTGGTTTTTTTTATTATTAACTTTGTTATTATATGACACTGGCGGTTAAGAAGTTGCGAAAATCCTTATAATTTAGCTTAAGTCCGCCGTTTTTTAGTCATAAAAACACATGTTTTTTTCATAGAAAGAAAGAACAAATTTATTCAAAGTACTTTCGGGCAATTTGTGGATACCACGCCAAAAAATTCCTTCTCTTTCGAGGCAAACCACTCATCAAGCCATTTTCGGACGTCTTCGTAAGAATTGAAGTGCTGCTCAGCGAGTGCGTGCCCCATCGACGAAAACAGGTGGTAGTTGGAAGAGGTCAGATCTGGTGAATAAGCGGGGTGGGGTAGCACCTCCCAGTTGAGTGTTTCAAGTAGTTTCGGACCATTTTTGACGTACGCGATAGTGTGTTGTGGTGGAGCAAAATCATCTTGTCAAGTCTTTGTTTATAATCCGTCCTTTTTTCAAGCAGAACACGGTACAATTTGATCAGTTGTTGGTGGTAGCGGTGGGCATTGACAGTTTCACCAGGTTTCAACATCTCAGAGTAGACGATACCTTGCTGATTCCACCAAACGCACAGCATCGTGAAGATTTGGTCTTCGGGAAGATATTGATGGTTGGCCGGGATCAACCCACGATTTCTTGCGTTTAGGATTGTCGAAATATATCCACTTTTCATCGCCTATCACAATCCGATGCAGGAACGACTTTCTTTTTAGTCTGGCGAGCAAGATTTCGCATGTGTTATGGCGTCGCTCCATCTGCCTATCGTTCAATTCATGCAGCACCCATTTTCCGATCTTTTCAATCTTCCCCATGGCACGCAGACGCATGGAAATGGCTGGTTGAGTAACACCCAATTACTCCGCAAGCATTTTTTGCGATTGGTTATCGTCTTCATCCAAAAGAGACTGGCAATTGATGGTCCTCAACCTTCCTAGGCCGATTTTCACGCTTCTTGTCCCACAGGTCAAAATTGCCGTCTTGTTGTACGAAATTGCTGACAATGTGCACTGATTAATGTTGACAGATGTCAAACTCATAAAAAAAGTATGGCGTGCACATGGTAGCTTAATACGCTCACTCACGCCATCTATAACCAAACAGCAGATTTAAGCTTATAGCCCTGGTATGCCCACGTTCAGAACCATTTTTGTTAAGTAAACAAAAATGAAGACCAATGAGGGGTTAAAATAAGATTTTTTAATTAAAACTGGCCCATACTTAGTTGGAGGGAGAAGTGAGTAGCTTGTCCAATTAGAATATTATGGAAAAATCAAATGAAAACTTGGATAAGGAATTTTGTTGTATAGGAAAAAAGTTCTATACAAAAAGAAATCTGGGTTAAGCGGCGTTCATTTAGAATATGGCGAATTATTAGTTGAGCACCATAGAAACGGCAGCGAAAGTTTCCTTACCTAGGATTTCAGAATGGCTGCTGAGTAGACTGTTCGGAGGATATTTGGTCAAAGTCTGGAAAGAAATTTTCCAATGTTGACCCAAGAGAGATGTCAGCAAGTTCGGAATTACAGTGGACACAAAAACCAGTATAGAATGCAGTTGAGAACCGAGTCAACTAAGGAGCGACGAATTCCTTACAGTCCGCAATGGAAAGGAGAACAGTCAATTACTTTTCCTATTTGAGGTCAAGGGTCGCAGCCCATCATAACGTCGAGGAAGAAATCCGCCAACAGAGCCTATCTCAGCCAGTCTAAATTATTTCGGTCGAAAATTTTCGACCATAAATCGAAGCTTCTGTTTGAGAGGAGAATTTCTGAGCCCCTATATTAGGATGAACGATTCCGGGAGTCTATTTAAGGACGACCGTCCCGATTGTGGAAAAAAATTAGGATCAATAGGCGGCGGTGTGCTGGACATTTAATCCGTATAGATGAGGAGGGTCCCATCCGGGAAATCTATAGTGACTCCCTACATGGTGTCAGAAGACGATTTAAGTCCTTTCTTTAGTGGAGCGACAGCAAAGCCGATACGTCTGTAGTACTTTGATTCAGCAAAGCCTAGACCGGATTACCGATTGTTGATGATAATGATTGCAATTTAATCCTAAAGTTGCTTCTAGTTTGGTGCTTTCAGTTATAATGGTATATGCGCCTGCACTGTACTTTTATACGGATAAGTATTTTATTCTAGCGTATATAAATATTACGATCAACATTCGCTGATCTTCTATAGTCTAAAGATCATTTCTTAAAGAGTATTGGTAAAAAAAGAGTGGAAAAGACATTTTTTCATGTATGTGTATACGCGATTTTTCCAATGCCATTCTATGTAGGAGTCAATACAAATGCGTCATAAAAAGTGTGACCGTACGTTTTGTTTTGAACGAGACCATCCATTTTTAAGATAGCTTATCGCATTGTCCACAAACTTAGTTCCGGAACGCCAAAATTTTTATCAATTTATTTTTAATAAAATATTGCCCCAAAATAACTCAAAAAAAAAACACTGAATCGTTACTCATAATTTTCTTGCAGTTATAAATGATATGCCTTTTGCAGGCCAACATTTAAGTCCCCCTTTTTTTTTGTACTTGAAGTAGAGTATATACTCTGAATGAAAATGGCCAAAGTAAAAAAATCTAAAAAAATGAGTTTATCAGTTTTTTGCGTTGCATTTATTTACAATATCATTATCTGATGCAATATTTGCAAACTTGTGAAAATTGTAAGAGGTTGGCTGTTGCGCCATTAAACAAAATGCAGTCACTTGAACTCTCGTAAACTTATGATTTGTGGAAAAATCAACTAATCATTTTACTATCATGGTACTCGTATCAGATAGAAGTTTACGAAAATCTTTTTTTTTTAAATAATAATAATTCAAATTAAGTTTCTGTTTGGCAGCGAGTTTTATTCGATGTCTTTCAAATATCGTTGGGAAATATCAACAAAAAAAACAAATAAAGATAGAACAGAGGTTATAAAAAATCACATTTTAAAGTTTTCCACATATGAAAGCCAATTACTATACTACAGCTCGTCTTACTTAAGGTTTAAAATATTTAAGTCCCAATTTAGAAGTTAGAAAATTGTATAAATTTTATATGAAGAAATTGAGGGTAAATAAAGAAACAAAAGAAGAAGACCAAAAATACATATGAGGTCTGTTCAAAAAGAATTTTAAATTACCGGTTAAGTATCGAAAATTTTCGATTTTTTGTGGCGTTATGTTGGTACTCATGTCTCTCATTTATGCCGACAAGTTCGGCCATTTTGAATGCTCAGTAAATTTTTGACAGCTACTTTGCTTGCACGTATTTTGGCTCGTCTTCGATTTTTGCCCATTCCAAAAAATGAATCAAAGAATCTATTTCGGGAATAAGAAAAAGTCACAGGGGGCCAGATCTGGGGAATACGGTGGCTGTGCCATTATTAGTATGTTGTTTTTAGCCAAAAATTCGCGCACAAGCAACAATGCGTGAGCAAGGCCGTTATCATGGTGCAAAAGCCTATTTTTGTTCTTCCAAAAATCCGGGCGTTTCTGGCGGATTGATTCGCGCAACTTGCGTATAACTTGCAGGTAATATTCCTTATTGACCGTTCTATCATGTGGCAAGAAATCATGATGCACCACGCCCCTGCAATCGAAGAAAACTGTAACCAAACCTTCATAAAACACGTGCAAGCAAAGCAGCTGTCAAAAATTAACTGAACATTCAAAATGGCCGAACTTGTCCGCATAAGTGAGAGACATGAGTACTAAGCCGTGGAAATTCAAAATTCGTCATACTTTTTGAACCGATCTCGTATATGAAAAAATCCACTTTCTTTAATTGTATAAAACTATTAGACAAATAACAGAAGAAAAATATAAAAATCTTATGGATTTACTAATCTAAATTTCGCTATTTTACTGCGAATATTTAAAATCACTTAAAAAATATTTAAAAAAAATTCAAAATCCCATTTCCGAAGAAGGTGAATAAAACCAGAAATGATTAAAATAATAACAAAAAATATAAATCAATAGTTTGGCTTTTAGTTTTAATTTCTAGTAAAATTCATTATTGTTTAGTGTAAAAAGTCATTTGGGAGACATTCTATTCATTTTAAAAATGGTCTAAGTTATTTCGAGTTTTCAAAATCATTTTAAAACTTTACGTTATATAAGTAAATATTGTTAGAAATATTTAATAGTAAACAAACATTTTGTAAATTTATTCAAAGTTAAAACTTTAAATATCTTGATAACTGGCACATATAATCGAGGATAATTCAGAGTGTTAGTTTTTATGTTTCGACTTTTAAACTGAAGATCCGTTAATGTATGGTATCAAAATAAAAGTGTCATTAGATGAGCAGCCAAATTGGCAGTCGTCAGCCAATGTAACGTCAAAAGACACCAGAATCCTTCCCAAATTTTGCTGACCAATTTTGGCTGATTTTTTAATAATATGATTGTGAAATTTAGCTGACGTCAGACACATTTTGGTTCATCAGCCAGGCTGCCAGCTAATCTTTCACGTCAGTCATGGCACGCATTCATAACCACTTAAGTTTTTATGTGATAGAATGCAAAAAAAACTCGGTTCTTAAATATCTCTCCCGAATCCGGTCTTCTGTAACCTAAGGATCAGTTTAATGTATGACATTAAAATAAATGTGTCATTAGACGATCGGCCAAATTGGCAACAAAATGACGTCAGATTCCTACCCAAATTTGGCTCACCGTCTAATAGATGTTGGCTGACGTGGCTGACTCGTCAGCCAACCAATTTTGCCTGACGAAGATGCTGACGAATTGGTCAATTTTGGCTGACTATCTTATAGCATGAGTGTGAGATTTGGCTGACGTCTGACACATATTGGTTCACCAGCCAAGCGGCCAGCCACTGTCTCATGTCAGCCAAAATCTTCCATGCCATTGTGGCGATACAAATCACTAGCTAAATTGAATGTAAATTTATTTATTTAGCTACAGTATTTTTTTTGGGGTCTCAGTAACCATTTTAAATTTGTTTTTTTTTTTTTTTATTGAATAATATTATTTTCAAAAAATTTATTATATTAAAACGCCTAATTTTTTTATTGTCAATTTTTAATAAATTCATCTAAAATTTTTTTTCCAATAAAACAACACAAAAATGACCATTAACAAGAAAGAAGCGAAGAGTAAAATAAAATGAATTCACAACAGACTGAACGTTTTAATTTTATAATTTAAAAAAAAAAAAAACGATACAAAATTAAAACACCATCTGTCAATACGTCAAACTTGGGTGTGGTTGACTATCTGGCTGGCTGACGGCTTACTTCTGGCTGACTGTTTGAAAGGGCATACAACTTGTCTGTCAAAATTTAAAGTTATCTGTTTTGAAGAAAATAAAATTTCAGTCCATCGTCAGCCACCTTCAGTCACTTTTGATGACTTTTTCTCAGATTTTACTGACTAGTCAGCCAAGTTTGCTGATAATTTAATACCTCCACATTTCGTCAGACAATGTCAGCCATCAGACACTAGTTAGCCAGCCGTCAGCCAATATTTTCTCTAACATCACATTGGCTGATATATTCCAATTCAGTTGACCGTCTAAAATGGCACTTTAAATTAAGGAGCGCATTAAAATAGTTAAATTTCCAAATTAAATAATGGAAAATAACCTTTTGTGGCAAGCAAACCTTTGGCTTATAAGCTTCGAAAAACAAGCAAAATTGTCGAATTTCGATGAATGAAAATCGTCAAGAGATTGACTGTCTGATCTGTATTTAGGTTTCCATAACTATAAGTGATGATCGCTGCCAACAGATTTGAATGATGTGCCATTCGCCATATTTTTATTTCAATTTAAAGATAGCCGGTTATTATTTAAAAAATCTATACCTCCCAAGCTAAACTAATAATTTCAATAATTAATTATTCTTTTTCTGTTTTTTGTATACATTTTCAGATGCTATGATCTAAATCATAATGGATCAAACTATTGTGAATGGAATTACAATGGATTAGGAATTTCCTATCAAATACTTGCTGGGCCAAGTTTCATTGCAGTCTTTACAATTGCTGGAATTTTCATGGGGATTGCTGCTGACAAATATAATCGTTTGAAAATATTAACAGTTTGCACTTTTGTTTTTGCGGTAGCGATCATACTTCAAGGTTCCGTAAAAACATATTGGCAACTTGTGGTCCTGCGAATGATTATGGCAGCTGGGTAAGTAATCAAATTCATAGTCACAAAACATTTCAATTTTATATTATTTTGGTTTCTCTTTTATGTATTTTCCAGTGAATCGGGATGCAATCCATTAGCTACCGGAATATTGTCAGATATTTTCCCAGAAGATAAACGAGCTCTTGTGATGGCGATATTCAATTGGGGAATCTATGGCGGTTATGGTATAGCCTTTCCGGTGGGTCGATACATAACACAACATAACTTTTGGGATTTGGGATGGCGTATATGTTACTATGGAACGGGTGTGTTAGCTGTTGTTTTAGCCATTCTGACAGGAACAACCCTTAAAGAACCAGAGAGACAAACGATTGGCGAAGAGCACACCAATAAAGATCACAAGCCGCTGTCAACGTGGAGAATTTTAATGCAACCTCGTCTTATACTGCTGATGATAGCGGCTTCGATTCGTCACTGTGGTGGAATGACATTTGCATATAACGCTGATTTGTACTATAATAATTACTTCCCCGATTACGATTTGGGATGGTGGCTTTTTGCTGTCACTATTGGTATTGGTAGTGTGGGCGTCGTTGTTGGTGGAGTTGTTTCCGATAAAATAGTTGCCAAAATGGGAATCCGTTCACGTGCAGCTGTCTTGGCTATAAGTCAACTTATATCAACACCATTTGCATTCGGATCGGTCTACTTCGAACCAGTCTGGGCTATGATAACATTGGGCATAAGTTACTTCTTTGCCGAAATGTGGTTCGGAATCGTTTTTGCTATTGTTGTTGAAATAGTCCCTATGCAAGTACGATCAACAACAATTGGCGTCTTCTTATTTGTCATGAACAACATTGGAGGCAATCTTCCAATTCTTGTCGATACATTGGCTGATCGTATCGGATACAGAGAATCAATTATGATCTTATATGCTGGATTCTATGGAATCAGTAAGCCCAGACGCAACCAATCCTTTTAGAGTCGTTCAACTAATAAATCTTCTTCCATATTTTTAGGTTCCATCATGTTCTTTATAACAATCTTCCTGATGGAAGGTGGACCAAAACCAACACCAAACTCAGTCGAAGGAGGCAATACACCAAATGGAATTGACACACATCCAACTGTATTGGCGGGCAAAAGAGAAAATGGCTACGACAATACACTGTTCACCGATGAAAATGGCGTCACCCATTTCCGCGTACTTAACGATTCCAATGACAAATCAATCTCACAAGTAGTTTCAAGGCTAGTGGAAAGTAGCAGATTGTGATGCGAATAGAGTACTAATTAATTAATGATAATTGTAGCGTACACATTTCATAAATACATATATGTAAAAATAAATACACAAAAAAACACACTCACACTCCCACTCACACAAAAACACATGCACTCATTAATATATAAATTTTTTTTATAATTTTATAGAGTCAAGAATGTAATTAATTCATTATTAAATTTTTGTTTTAGAAAAAAAATCATTTTTTTTGTTATTTAATTATTATTTTGTTCAGATAAATTTTTTATACAAAATTCTAAAAGAAATTGTGGCCGATTTTTTTCTTTTTGCTGAGCAGGATTTTGATTTTAAAACTAAAATTACTAATTTTTTCCGATAAATTTTGACGAAAGGAAAGGCCAATAAGCCTAGTTTTTACAAGAAATAAAAACGAGAAAGCTTTCAAAGTCAAATTTTAAGGACAATTTAAAAATAAACCTTTTTCAAAGTTAATTTATACAAAAATATCAAAATGGAAATTTTTGTAATAACTTTTCAGACAAATTTTTTCACAAAAAAGCTGGGAGGAAAGTTAAAAAAAAACGTTTTCCAAGATTAATTTTTACAATAAAATGAAAAGGGAAATGTTTATTAAAAACTTTTTAAGACAAGTTTTGTAGGGAAATTTCATAATAAACCTTGAAGGAAAATAGAACAAACATTTTCTTTCTATATGAAAATTGAGAAGGAAATTTTTATTAAAAACTCTTTGAGACAAATTTTGTAAGGAATTTTTTCACAAAATAACGGCGAGAAAAATTGAAAAAAAAACGCTTTTCATGATTAATTTTCTCAGGAAAATGAAAAGAAATTTTTTTATTATAAACTTTATATGACAAGTTTTGTAGGGAAATTTTCACAAAAAAGCTTTGAAGAAAATTGAAAAAAATGTTTTTTAAGATTAATTTGTACAAGAAAATGAAAAGAGAAATTTTTATTAAAAACTTTTCAAGACAAATTTTATAGGAAAATTTTCACAAGAAACCTTGGAGGAAAACTGAACAAAACGTAGATTAATTTTTATAAGAAACAAAAATGGAAATTTTTATTAAAAACTCTTTAAAACAAATTTGCTAGGGAAATTTTCACAAATAAGCTTGGAGGAACATCAAACAAAACGTTTTTTAAGCCTAATTTTTATAAGAAAATGAAAAGGAAAATTGGTGGTAAACATTTTTTAATACAAATTTTGTAAGAAAATGTTCACGAAAATGCTTTGAGGAAAATTGAACAAATTTTTTTTCAAGATTAATTTTTACAAGCAAATGAAAAAGGAAATTTTTATTAAAAACTTTATAAGAACAATTTAGTAGCGAAATTTTCACAAAAAAGCTTTAAGGAAGATTGAAAAAAAACGTTTCTTAAGACCAATTTTTATAAGAAAACGAAAGGGAAATTTTTATTAAAAACTTTTTAGAAACAAATTTAATAGAGAAATTTTCACAAAAATGCTTTGAGGAAAATTGAACAAAACGTTTCCAAGATTAATTTTTATAAGAAACAAAAAGGGAAATTTTTATTAAAAAATCTTTAAGACAAATTTGGTAGGGAAATTTTCACAGAAACTCTTTCAGAAAAATTGAACAAATTTTTTTCAAAATTAATTTTTACAAGAAAATGAAAAGGGAAATTTTTATTAAAAACTTTTTAATACAAATTTTGTAAGAAAATTTTCACAAAAATGCTTTGAGGAAAATTGAACAAATATTTTTTTAAGATTAATTTTTACAAGGAAATGAAAAGGGAAATTATTTTTAAAAACTTTTTAAGACAAATTTTGGAAGAAAATTTTTGTAAAAAGTTTTAGGCAAATTCAACGAAACGTTTTTTAATGTTATTGTTTGGAAGAGAAAATTTTGTAAGAACTTTTTAGGGACAATTTTATTAGAAAATTTTCATAGGAAATCTTAAGAAATATTTCGACGAATAATTCTGAAGATAACTTTAATAAACCCTTTTTAAAAGACAATAACAAGAACAATTTTTTTTTATATATTATCAAAAATATCTTTAGAAAATTTTGATATAATTTAAAAATATTATTAAGAAATTTTAATTAAAATTTTCATACGAAATTCAAATGTTGCTGGGATCTCTAAATTACTTTTAAGTCGAATTTTAGCAGAAAACATAAAGAAATTTTGTTTTATTTAAACTTATTGTGAAATGTTTTCATATAAAAAAATGTCCATGAACAAAATATAATAAAAAATTATTCCATAGAATTTGTTCAAGGAAAACTATGGTATTATTATTTTTAAGTTCCAGACTCTGCATTTTGTGGTATGGAAAGGAAAGGATTTGACCAAGGGGCTACTCCAAAATTATTTGTCTGAGAATTGTCGACGGGAGGATTGTTCAATTTGAAGGAACTTTGCACAGAATTATTGTCTCCATTCTAAAAGTCCTAATATATCTATACCTTAGATATAAGTCCTAATTTTTCCGCTATAGTCCTTCTCCATAAGGTATGGATACGTGGTAACGGGGATACTTTTTATTTTCATAGCATTTTTGTTTGCGTGTTATGGAATATTCTTTTAAATTTTGTAGCGCACAAATATTTGAATAAATCATCACGGTAGGTCAGACTTAATTCTTTTATATTCTGTCTGCTAGTGTGATCTATAGGTTTTTGCAAAATCGTTACTATGCATTCTACCATATTCCCTCTAAACTTTACCGTGAGACCTTTCTCATCTTCAATAATATCGTTTGGTAAGATACGAGGGTCGTTCAATAAGTCCTTAGAAAATCCGAGAAATTGCGCTTGTAGTGACGGTAAAGAATGCTACTTTTTTTGTAAGTAGCATTATCGACAGGAAAGCTGTCAAAATTTCAGCTCGATCCATAGCGTAGGTCAATTTCTATCGTCGATTAAAGTGAACGACATTTATTTGTGCATAACAATGCAAAAAAGCGAGTTCAGGGCTGTCATCAAACATCTCCATTTGAAAGGCTTAAGCCCGAAAGAAATCAAAGCCGAGTTGGATGCAGTTCATGGCACATCTGCACCTGTATTTCCGACGGTTAACAATTGGGTGAATGAATTTAAACGTGGCCGTTCATCCACAAAAGATGAACATCGTTCAGGACGCCCAGTTGAGGTGTCTACTCCTGAAATCATCGACAAAATACACGATCTGATTTTGAACGATCGGCGAATTAAAGTGAGCGAATTAGTTGAGGCCACGGGCATATCACAAGGTACAGTCGATTCAATTTCGCATGAAAAATTGTCTGTGAAAAAAATTTCGACAAAATGGGTGCCGCGTTTGCTCTCAGAGGAGAATAAGCGTAATCGTGTAGTGGACTCTGAGGCTATGTTGGCACTCTTTCATCGCAATCCTGCCGAATTCCTTCGTCGATATGTCACTGTGGAGCAAACCTGGATACACTATTACACTCCACAAATGAAGAGATAGTCATCACAGTGGATTTTCAAGGGTGACCGGGTTCCGAAGAAGGCAAAAACTGTGCCATCGGCCGGCAAGGTGATGGCCACGGTCTTTTGGGATTCGCAAGGCATCATTTTTATCGACTACTTGGAAAAAGAAAAAACAATAACAGGAGCGTATTATGTATCGTTTTTGCAACGGTTGAGCGAGGAAATCAAAGAGAAACGCCCCCATCTGAAGAAGAAAAAAATCCTCTTGCATCAGGACAATGCGCGTGTGCATACCTGCGCTGTTTCCATGGCCAAAATTGTGGAATTGAGAATGGAATTGTTGCAGCATCCCGCTTATTCACCAGATTTGGCCCCGAGTGACTATTTTCTTTTCCCCAATCTGAAGAAATGGCTTGGCGGACGACGGTTCACTTCCAACGAGGACGTCATTGCTCAAACGGATGAGTATTTTGCAGAACTTCCGAAATCCTATTTTTTGGACGGGATAAAAATTTTGGAAAAACGGTTGGAAAAGATATAAAAAAATTTTTTTTGCAAAAAACAGTTTTTTTCCATTTTTTTCTAAGGACTTATTGAACGACCCTTTTTTCTATTCATGCTTAGTTTGGGCTCTTTTATTTTCTTAAACTGGACACGTTCTATATCGCTTCTGTCCGAAATAGATGCGCATTCCCAAGTCTTGGGCCTTTAATCAATTTTACTTTGAACTCCTTTTAATTCTTTAGCTTTCATTTTGCGGCTAAGTACATAGAGCTTTAGAGCTTTTCTAAATACGATTTGTCGATCTTTAATCGCTATAAATTATCTGCGTTAGTGTTCATCTTGCCTTGTTCATAGATTATTCGAAGGCGTAGTCCATCCAGATCCAATCGAGTTCGAGTTAATTTTGATAAGGGATTTTGGTTGCTGAATAAGCTCACTAATGGGCGATAATCGATTACTATTTTGAACCGTGTGCCAGATAGGAATGGCCTTAAGTGGTTTATGCCCCAATGTATGCCTAGCAGCAGTTTCTCTATTATTGGTTTATTAAGTTAATATTTGTTTAGGGTCCTGCCAGCATAAGCTTTTGGCTTATCATTGCAAATTTCCCCCTCCGACAGAACTGCTCCCAGGGCATAATCTGAGGTATCAGTTGTTATGATGAAGAAAGTCGGGGTATTGGAATAGGGGTGGACTTATCAATAGTTTTGTTAATTTATCGAATGCCATTATAAGTGGTTCAGTAGCTTACCTATTTCTGCAAATTACTGTATAAAACGCCTATAATAATAGCAGAAAGCTACAAATCTCTTTACTTCGTCAGCATTTGTTGATGTGGGATAGTTTTTTATAACATAATTCTTACTTGGATTGATAAATTCTATTGAAAAACTGAAGGATCTCGTGGTTCTGAAGAAATTTCGTCATGCTCAAAAACAGTAAGTAAAAACTTATTATAAAAATTTTGAAAAAAAATATTAACACATTCAGCATTGCTGCAACGGACAAAATAGAACTATAAAACAGTCGTAAGTTTATTGAAATTGATTCAAAGAATAAAAGCTCATATAAATGATGTCTTCTTCGTCAACTCTACTCTCAAATACGTAATGAAAAGAATATGATTTGAAGACTGATTGTGATCAAATCACTTGCCAAATTGATTAACTCTCTTTGTCATCGAAAATTGTAGTGGCACGCTACAGTATATTAACTTTATTACTTGGCTTCTATTTGATTTGAAAAGTTTACGCTAGATTGTAAGCTAAATATCCGGTCAATGTAGAGCTGCTAATTAGATTACTTCAGGAACACTACAATAAGAATTATTCTACGTAAGCCGATTCACGCTTGGCTCAGAATAAATAATTATAATGCAGACATCAGTCGCCAGTAGGAATTGGAACTGTAGTCCATAATGTATCCGGTCAGAACGACTTGGCCGAAAATATAGCGCAGCAAAAATTTTGTTATTGTTTGTAAGGTGCCTTAGACATGTGCCAGGGGCCATTTCATGACGCCACGACCGTGAGTCCATTTGGCGACTTCATAGTACGTGTGGGAAATTATCTGAGGGAGACTGGTCTGTGGTTAGTAGTATAGAATATTGAGAATTTTGTTATATTTTGTGGAGCAGATTATTATTGTGTGTAAGGGAAAGTTCTGTTGTTTTCGAATACTTGTACTTGTATTCGTTGTCGATTCTTAGCGAGAATTCTGATTCGACTGAAATCGATTTTAACCATTAGATTACTGTATGATTGATGGTTTTTAAATATTTTTTCGTATTTTTGTCAGCTTTTTTAAACTTATAAAACAGTCAACATGTGTGAAGAAAAAGTGCACTTATGACATTGTATGTTGTATGAGTTCCAAAAAGGAAACAACACGATGAAGGCAAAAAAAACATGTATGGCGTGTTTGGAGTAGACGCAGTAACAATTCCTACGGTCACGCTACTACGTGTTTGTTTGCACCGAAGTGTGGGATAAATTCCGCGACCAGTAGGCCATACTCCCATCTCCGAAGAGCCAAACAAAATTCGCTATTAAAGCATTTAACCATCGGAACCGTGTCCCTTTGTATACGAACTTGGAATAATCTTTGGGGATCGATTCCCGAAAAAGTTCTGGATCGCGACCATATTTGCCATGAAAAAAGGCGAATGAAGTCTCCATGCAGGCTTACGCCAAACACTTCTACGTTCATACATCCACCCTATCCCATAGGCAATAGTCGTTTTTTGATCTCTGTTCCCCATCATTGCAACTGATTTTAGGCTTTTATAGTTCGCCCTTTATAGTTTTGTTTTTTTACAAGAATTATTCACACATCCAACGCAATTATTTTGCCTGCACATGAAAGAATAACATATCAGAGTCGTTATCCATTCCAATTTACTATTGCCCCCTGTTAGCTAGATTGCCATCGTCCAGATGAAAAGTATTTTACTTAGCATCCTTCAGCAGGGGCGGAAGACGCAGTAACAGCTCGAATACGCCAGAGATGGTTTGCGAAATTTTGTTCGGGTGATTTTTCTTTGAGGGAAGGCCATCAGATGGCAATGACGAAGTGCTACGCAGTATGATCAGGACAAATCCCATGTTAAATTCCACAGAAGTGCCCTTCAAGTTTGGAATTCATCAGACCACTGCTTTAGAGCATATTAAAAGACTTGGTTTTATGTCCAAACTCTCTATTTGGGTGCCACACGAATTAAGCGGAAAAAATTTAATGGATCGAATTTTAATATGTTCTTCAAATCTTGCTCGTCACAAAAGTGAACCGTTTTTTTACCGTTTGGTGACTGGTGATGAAAAGTGGATAGTTTATGTGGTAATAAAAAGAGCATATGTTTACAAAGGGGAGACACCACTGACCACATCCAAAACTGGCGTGCATCGAAAGAAAGTTATGTTGTGTTGTTGGTGGGATCGGAGGGGTATTGTTCACTATGAGTTGGTGAAAGAAAATTATACGGTCGATGCTGATCGTTACTGTTCGCAACTTGATGTTTTGAATAAAGAAATTCAACCTAAACGTCCATATTTGGCCAACAGAAAGGGTGTAATTATTCACCATGCCAGCGCTAGACCGCCCGTGGCAAGAAAAACCGTACAAAAAATTGCAGAGTTGAGTAGGGAAACTCTACCTCAGCCAGCATATTCTCCAGATATTGCACCATCTGACTATCATCTACTCAGGTCGCTGCAAAACTTTCTTGATGGAAATGAATATATAAATTCGGAGCGTATCTAAATGGCAGTGGAAGAATACTTTGCGTCCAAAAACGAGGACTTCTTTTCCAGGGGGTTGGATAAGCTGCCAGACAGTTGTAACTAATAAAGGAAATTATATTTTTGATTAATTTTTGAATAAAAAGTGAAAAAAATTTAGTTTTTTCTTTAGAAAAAAAACGACAGAACTTTTCCTTACACCGAATAGTATAAGTTTAAATAGGGGACTAGGGAATGGAGTTGTTGGGTCCAGGAGGTCCATAATGGCTCGCGAAGTGCAGCAATAATTTTTTTTCCGAGTTTTACTAACTTTCTCCCTAAAGCCAAAGTGGTCGCCGACTTTTGGCAGAGAGTGTATATAGTGCGCCTACGGTCTGCACTGTAGTATGGTATATTTTTTATACTATATATTAATTATTATAAAATTAAAAATAGAATATAGAAAATATCCTTTGCACTTGATGGCAGCTTGTACGTTTCTAGGCCTTCGGTTGTTTAGTTTTTGTTCTTCGTATTCTTTACTCCACAAGTCTGCCTTGGACAATGGACAATGCTGCCGCACTCTTCTGTCAAGCGAATTCCATAAAACTTCTTTTGAATTTCAATCGGGTAATTGTGGTGGCCATGACATATTTACAAAAATTCCTTTTTGTTTTTCATTTTCTAGATAGTCACTTCATAATTTTATAGTATGTTAAGAATCGTTATCTTTATGTATAACGATTCTTTCATAAATGAACCAAAAGCCCTGATGGAAGATCAATTATTTCTAAAATGTTTTCCCAAAATTTCATCAGTCCAAACCAAGTCTGCTCCTCCAACCATAGAGAAGCAACCCCAAGCCAAAATCGTAACTTTTGCCTTGCTTAACGGTTGGAACCAGAGCTTGCGGCAGCATTTTTCTGAAGTTCGAAAAAATTTTAGACCAAAAAATCTCCTTAAATTTTAAGGTTCTCAGCAATCCAGTATTATTAGAATAAAACCGAATCCATTCCTTTTGAATAGGAGTCCAATTAGATTGCCAAGTCCACTTTGAAAGCTACTTAAATATTTAAATATTTTCAATATATTTTAACAATTTCTGAATTTTTTCACCGTGGAATTGTAGTTAATTTTTTATTGTTTTTCTTCTTTTAAAAAGTGGACCTGGGCACATTTAGCCGGAGTTTGTTTTACTTTTGTACACTCGGAAGTTAAATACTTCCCAGCACTTTGATGCGTGGCGGCATATAGTTTTAGTGTGATCCCTGATATTCCTGACACCCATGTCCTTTTAAGGGTATGGCTTTTTAACTTTAATTTTTGTGAAAACTAGCGTGCTTACATTCAAAATGTCTACATTAAATTTTGCCGGCAGAAGGCTAATAAAGAAGAGTTGTAAAGGGACTGTTTTTCCTCCGGGTTTGATATTAGAAATACTACAAATCATTTCTTATGTCATCAATTGGTGCTTTTCATCTCTCACCTGATACGTAGGAAAATTTGCCTTTGATTCATTCAAGCCTATACTTCTATAGGCTTCACTTGTTTTTTGTTTATACTCCAAGACCTTCTATGTGGCCCTTGCACAAAAATTAGCTATTTCCAACTTCATTCTTGTTTATACAATATATTTGTGGTGGCTTCGGTTGAGTGGTTTCTATTGTGATCATATCTTTTTCTTTTATTTCTATGTCGGAATTTGAAGGTGCCCGCAGTATATGGTATATATTATCCCTACGGTACATCTAAGCTTCCTGACCTATTAATCTAAGATTTCTGAGCTATTTATCTACAGTTACTACGGTTTCTAAGGTCTCCGCAGCTTCTAATGCTTTCATGCCTTCTAATAGCTCTCTGAAATATATATTTTAGTATCTTCCGAGTCTTATTTAAGGTTTGTTCCTATTTGGTGTCTTGGCGACCAAGATTTTCGAACAATCTGTCTGTAATGATTAAAACAACTAAAATTTTTATGCTCGAATTATTTCTACATAAATTTTATTTGGTTCTTCTATGGACTATCAACAACTAAGATTGCAAACGCGCAGGGCGGATATCTAACGGAGCTGTTTATTTTCTAACAAAACTAATTAAAGTTATAATTTGGACTTTTATTATAATTGTACAATTCACACAGACACAATTTATGTCACTTCATTGGAATGAGCAAATCTATCTTATTCTGTAATGAGCCGCAAACGTGAACTGTTTCTTATTAGCAGATTTTTTTCTTAAATATATACAACCCAATATTTTTGTAACAAGCAGATATTTTAGCAAGGAAACATTGACGGGAGAGTATGATGAAGGAGTTAACACCCATCGATGTTTCTCTGTCTGAGCAGATTGTTTTCTTTATTCCTGTAAATATCGGTCTGAGAGATAGGATTTTAGGATATGGAATAACCAGAAGGAAAAATTCGTGGTAGATTCGAAAGCAATCGAGGGTTCGAAAGCGTGCAAAATATCAAAAAGAAGTTTTATGGAATTCGCTCTAGCGAGCACGCCAAGTAGTCGACTATGCAATGACACTGCTGGATAGTGTACAGCAATCCAAACTGATGCTGACAGATCACACACTCGGTTTCAATAATAGAATAACAACGTTTTAGGATTAATTTCTCAAAGATTTTTTATAAAATTTGAAGAAGAATTTTGGGCCTTTATGAGACAGGAAGGTGTTTGTGTTTGTTGGGTTTTGAGATTATTTTGATTACAGAGAACTTCCAAAGTGAAGGAAAAAAAGTTGTACGGAGGATACTACGAGTATTATAAATATAAATTTTTGGGGCAAGTTTTTTTTTTGGACATTTGTTTTTGTGTTTTCAAAGTTATCAGGTCATATCCTGGGGCTTTTTTGCTTAACAGGTGATCTATTATGGATTTAACTTCGAAGTACGTAGACTTATAGGAAGCTGTGTTGATATTTATCGATATCCCAATATTTATTCAAATTAATTAGTCTTATTATCCTGAATTAACTATTAAATAGTCTTATTATCCTGATCGGACTAAAAAAGTCCTTACAGGAAAATTTTTTCCAGGCGTTTTAAAAAAAAATGCCTAAAGTTCGCTGTATTTTTTTAAAAATAAAGTTTGCTTTTTTGGATAAAAATGGCAATTTGTTTCATGGTTTCATTACATACACTTTTACAAAGCCTTCTTGATCCATATTATCCTGATCGAAAAAAGAATATCCTTTCAGAATAAATTTTTGTGAGCACTAATAAAAAAAAATTGCCTAAAATTAATTTTTTTATTTACTGAAAGCAAAATAAATTGACCACCTAAAGATATGCAAAAAACCACAAAAATTCGAAAATTTGTGACAATATTCACGAAAATCCAATTTTTACACCAGGCACCCAGTTTTCTCAAAAAATAGGAGACAACAATTATTACACTGAGTCCACTTTCTCTTAAAATTTGTTTTTCCCTATGAAAATGGTGGTTTTTTGGAGATGTTTATTTGGGGTATGATTGTGCACTTTCAGGCAAAGCTTCTCCGATTCATATTATTCTCATTTGAATGAGAAAATTCTTTCTGGATAAATTTTTGTTGGTGGTTTTGAGAAAAAATTCATAAAATTTATGGTTTTCTTTCTAAAAATTCGTTTTTTTTTTTGTATAAAAATTAAGGTTTTTTGAATTTATTTTAATTGTGTCATTGCACACTTTCAGGCAAAGCTTCTGCAATGCATATTTTCTCGATTGGAATGAGAATATCCTTTCTGGATAAATTTTTGTTGGTGATTTTGGAAAAAATTCATAAAATTTATTGTTTTCTTTCTTAAAATTCGTTTTTTTTTTTTGTATAAAAATTAAGGTTTTTTAGAATTTATTTTATGGTGTCATTGCACACTTTCAGGCAAACCTTTTATGACTCTTAGTATAATGATTGGAAGGAAAATGACCTGTCACGATAAATTTCGGTGGGAGTTTTGAGAAAAATTTGCCAAAAGATCATAAATTTTTTTTCTTCAAATTTCTATTTTTCTATGAAAAAGGAAATTTTTTTTCGGAGATTTGTTTTATGATGTTAATGCGCATACATATGCGAAACTATTAATTATTCTTATTATCCTGATCGGACTAAAAAAGTCCTTACAGGAAAATTTTTTCCAGGCGTTTTAAAAAAAAATGCCTAAAGTTCGCTGTATTTTTTTAAAAATAAAGTTTGCTTTTTTGAATAAAAATGGCAATTTGTTTCATGGTTTCATTACATACACTTTCACATAGCCTTCTTGATCCATATTATCCTGATCGAAAAAAGAATATCCTTTCAAAATAAATTTTTGTGAGCACTATTAAAAAAAAATTGCCTAAAATTAATTTTTTTATTTACTGAAAGCAAAATAAATTGACTTTTCTTTTTAGTTTAAAAAAAATTGCGTTTATTAATATCATATACTTATTTTTAAGGTTAATCTATTACAATTTTTTTTTTTTTGGATAATGTAGTGTTCTAATGTTTTACACATACTAATCCGGAATAATTTTTCAGCATATCAAATGCAACCAATATTTTAGAGTTACAATTTGTAAATTTTTCCAAAAAATACATTTCATTTTTACTTAATTTTTTACCATTTTATCATACGCAACCATGATATAAATCATTATGACAGTCAAATTAATAATGGCTTGAGTCTTAGGGCAAAATAAAACCAAAACATTTACTTAATGAGATAATTACTTAGCAATGTAGTATAACAGTTCATAAACTATAAACTATGCAGATTATCAAAAGGTAATCTTCTAACAATTATTGTAACATGGCAAGGATAATTACAGCCTGTTATGTAAAAGTAATACAAAAATATATATAGTTAAAACTAGTTGTACAAATATTTAACAGTGTCAGGACTAGATCATAACTTAGTTCAAATAAATTGAATTCATACCAATTAAATAAAAAAAAACAAAAATAAGTAATACTAAGAACCATCCACACTTCTAATACTGTTTAGGAGTATAACAGTTTACAATGTTGATATATACGAGTGTCATTCAACGAGTACTTAGCCTACAAAAGAAAAACGAAATTTTTGGAAAGGTGGCAATTTATTTTTCCACATAATCTCCTCCAAGCTCGATACACTTGGCCCAGCGATGCTCTAACTTTTGTAACCCGTCCAAAAAATACATTTTCTCGAGGGAAGCAAAATAGGCCTCCGTGCCGACGATGACCTCCTCATTCGACCCAAATCTATTCCCGGCGAGTGATTTTTTCAGGTTTGGAAACAAAAAGTAGTCACAGGGGGCCAAATCTGGAGAGTACGGTGGATGGGGCAGTAATTCGTAGCGCAATTCGACCAATTTGGGCATGCCAATGGCGGAGGTGTTAGCCGGCGCGTTGTCGTGGTGGAACAGGACTTTTTTCTTAGCAAAGCGGGGCCGCTTTTTCTTAAATTCGACGTCAAATCGGCCTAATAAGTCAGCATAGTAGCGCCCCGTGATTGTTTTACCCTTCTCGAGGTAATCGATGTGCATCACACCTTGTGAATCCCAGAAAACGGTGGCCATCACCTTTCCGGCCGATCGAACAGTCTTCGCCTTCTTCGGAGCACATTCGCCGGGTGAAGTCCACTGTTTCGACTGTTCCTTGGTCTCTGGTGTGTACCAGTGAATCCATGTTTCGTCGACGGTCACGAAACGACGCAAGAACTCCGCTGGATTGCGCTGAAACAGCGCCAAACACGTCGCCGATGTGGTCTCACGGTTGCGCTTGTTTTCCGGTGTGAGCAAACGCGGCACCCATCGCGCCGACAGCTTTCTCATGCCCAGTTCTTCGTGTAGAATATGATGCACCGTTCCTACTGCGATGCCCACAGTCTCAGCTATCTCGTGAACCTTCAATCGACGGTCTGCCAATACGAGATCGTGGACTTTTTTAACGTTTTCCTCCGTAGCAGCCGTTTTCGGGGCACCTGGGCGTATCTCATCAAAAACCGACGTGCGGCCACGAACAAACTCGTTGAACCAATTCTTGACGGTCGCTATCGAAGGAGAAGAGTCACCATACACAGCATCCAAGCGATCTTTGATTTTGCTATGCGTTTTCCCTTCCTAAAACAAGAATCTAATCACCGAACGATATTGTTCTTTTTCCATTTTTGTGCAACCGACCGACACGCTCGCTTTCAAAGGCTCTCAAAACAAAACTAATGAAGGGAATCGACTGAAACTTTGACAGTAGGCTACTAAAAGAATGTACTGCACGATGGTAAATTTTTTTTGTGACAGCAGTTCCATCGGGAAGTGAAGCTTAGTACTTGTTGAATGACCCTCGTAACTTTACTGTACTGCTATTAATTATGTGTATATCCAAGCACCGATAATCATAAAATAATTTCCCTTTTGAAAGAAAATTTCGGTATATGTCGACAATAATCTCAGGTTCCACAGCAGTCAGGTCAACAACCAAACCTCCAAGACGGTCCAGCTGGAACCTCCAAAGCCATCAATATTGTAACTTAAACAAAAGATATTTAATAAAGAAGAAAAAAAACCAATCAGCCGATCAGTGAGGCAAATGAGCAACCTCTCAACTTTTCATCAACCAAAAGAAGCCACCACTATCTTCTATTATTCCTCATATTATTATAAAAACTACTTTTATAGAATAAAGGATCAGTTCCCAAAAATAGAGGATCATTCAGTTCTAAATTTGCCACACAGAACGGGGATAGATAATAATCACTGGTTGAAGAACTTGCTCCAAAAACCGAGTATAACTCATTCATAATTCCATTGGGATGAACATCCAATTTATCGATATCCTTTTTCATTTGGTTGTGCATGTAATTCAGAATAGGAACGACCCCCGCTTTATCATAAAGAACTCTATTCTAATAGTATTTATTTCGTTCACTTAAACCAATTTCCATACATTGCCTTAGTATTTTCCTTTTAAAAAATTTCCAAACTACTCGCAGCCTCATGAGATATCGAGAACCAAAATGGATAAGCATAAGTTAAAACTTGTCTGATTAGAACCTTGTACAACATTAATTTGGTTTTAGACCATAGAAATTTGCTTTTGAATAATGAAATCGTTCCAAAGTGCGCCTTAATCGCCAACTTCTTTCTTCTAACCACGTTGCAATTCATTTTAAATAGGTTATTGAAAACAACACCTTTTTTTATTTTAAATGATATCTACAACTACTTATGCTAGTAACAAGCAGATTTTTTACGGGAATATACAAGGACATGAAGACATGTGGAGGAAAACACCCATCGATGTTACCTCAGAACAGGGTAATTTTATTTTATAATTTTAAATAATCTCTCGGCCATCGCCGTTTTAAACGTCGATGGGTGTATACTGGAAGGGTGGGAGTGAAAAGTTCCCGAACAAATGGAACATTTAGGTCACGGTGGATAACAGTGTTTCGCACATAAAAGGGGGCATTGACAATTTTACGAAGGATTCGGGATTGTAGGGATTGGATTGGAAGGGAGTTGGAATGCTTAGTCGAACCCCAAAGTTCTAGACCATATGTCCATATTGGTTTCAGAACCGTATTGTACAGTAATAGTTTACTTGGTGTTGTAAGTTTCGATTTGCTGTCTAGGAGACGTAAGAATTGTTTATATCGTCCGTTAAGTTCACGTCTTTTAGTTTTCGTATGAAGGTTCCAGGTTAACCGTTTGTCGAATATAAGTCCAAGGTAACGTACGCTATTTTTTTGTGGAATAATACTGCCGTTTAGGGTTATGTCGGGAATTTGTTCTCGGCAGAGTGTGAAAGTTACATGAGCAGATTTTTGCTCATTTACCTTCACTCTCCACCTTTTGAACCAAGTTTCTAAGGAGTGGATATGGTTCTGAAGAATACTAATGGCTGTGGAAGGATCTTTGTGATGTGTCAGGATGGCTGTATCGTCAGCATATGTTGCGGTTAGGATGTTGTTGTGGCAAGGAATGTCATGGGTATAAATGTTATATAGGATAGGACCTAGGATACTTCCTTGAGGGACACCGGCGGAAATTGGATAAATGTCAGAGTACTCCATATTTTCAGCTACCTGAAAATATCGGTCTGAGAGATAAGATTTAAGGATGTGGAAATAACTCGAGGGTAGGACTCGCTGCAACTTCCAAAGCAATCCAGGGTGCCATACACGGTCGAAAGCATGCGAAATGTCAAGAAACACTCCTGGGCAGTATTCCTTTTGCTCTAGCGAACACGCTATGTAGTCGACTACGCGATGACACTGCTGGATAGTGGAATGCTCAGGTCGAAATCCAAACTGATACTGAGGAATGACACCCTCGGTTTCAAAAATGGGATAAAGGCGTTTTAGGATTAATTTTTCTAGGATTTTTGATAACATGGGAAGGAGGCTTATAGGTCTATATGAGGTAGGAAGATTTTTGGGCTTATTGGGTTTTGGGATCATCTTAATTATGGAAAACTTCCACAGGGAAGGAAAAAATGATGTGCGGAGGATACTATTATAAATATAGGTTATAAGGACGAGGGTTTTTTTGGAAATTTGTTTCAGGATTTCTGAAGTTATTAGGTCATATCCTGGGGCTTTTCTATTGGAAAGGTGTTCTATTGTGAATTTAACTTCGGAAGGAGTGAAAAACTTAGGAGGTGGACTTATGGGCAACTGAGTTGATATTTGTCGGAATATTTGTTCGTCATGCAGAATGTCTTGGACATCTTCGTGAGGTTTAAAGATGTTTTCTAAGTGTTTGCCGAAGATGTCAGCTTTCTGTTTATCCGTCGGTATTCCGGAGCGGGTGTGTAGCTGTTTTGTATTTGAGAATTCGTCGGGTAGCTGTCCAGAGTGACTTATTAGTTGTCAGTGATTCTGTGTATTCAGTAAATCGTTCATTGTTATAATTAATTATTTCTTGTTTCAGTTCTCGTTGTAGTTGGTTCAGTTTTTTCTTCTCATTTGGCATTCTTGAACGTTGCCAGTGGGCCCTGGCTCGACGTTTCTCGCTTATCAAGCTGCGAATTTTTTGCGGAAGATTATAGTCATGTTCTCGTATGGTTGGTTTGTTATGAGTTATGTGGGCGTTAGTGATTGAGTTCTGTGAAAACAACACCTAACATAAATATTTGATTTAATTTTTCACTTTAATCGTATCCTCATCAATTCTTACTTCCAATAATCTGTATTTAGCAACATTATTCCTTCTACCCTGAGTACAAGAGTTCCTGACACAAATTAAATAAGATTTATTTGCGTTTATTTTTATGCCCCATTTTTTGTAGTAGTTGTTGATACAACTGGCATGATCCTGCACACTCTTTCTCGCAATCCCAGCATCTGCATTGCTAGCCATTATTATCGTATCGTCCGCATAAAGCATTGCTTTAGAAAGGCACAACTCACCACCATTGAGCGGATAATTATGAGGAAAATCCATTAAAAATACATTGAAAAGTTTAGGACTCAGAATAGATCCCTGAGGAACACCTCTATACATATTTTTAAATTCAGAATTTACATTATTGATCGAAACACAGAAACAACGGTCCTCAAAATAGCTTTGTAATAGCTTAATTCAATTCAATTGGAAAATTTTTATTCAACAGTTTATATAATAACCCCTTAATCCAAACCGAGTCAAATGCCTTTTCGGGATCCAGTGACAATATAACAGTTGAGTTTTTATTTTTTAACTCACCTGTGATTGTGCTATGTAGGTTTATTAAGGAATGAAAAGTTGAGTGATGTTGTCTAAAACCAAATTGCCAATCACTAATAATGTTGTTATTCATCACAAACTCATCCAATCTTCCAGCTAATATTTTTTCAAAAATTTTTCCAACGTTTGAAAGCAATGAGATCGGCCTGTAGTTGTTAATATCGAAATCGTTTCTCGACTTTTTAATTGGAATAATCGTGGCTTCCTTCCAACACTTCGGAAAATATGAATTGTTGATACAATTGTCGTGAGACAAATGGTTCGAGGATGCCCACAGGGATCTATGGCTGGTCCGGCCATTTGGAACATGATGATGAATGACCTGCTACTGTTACTGGAGAGAATGGGTTGCAAGGTTGTTGCCTATGCAGATGACCTGCTTCTTTTGATTGAAGGAGATAGTCGTGTGAATCTCGAGATGAGGGGCTCAGAATGTATGAGACATGTATATGAATGGGGCGAGCGAGTGGGTGTGGGTGTCTCTGAGCGTAAGAGTGAATGTATGTTATTAAAAGGCTCTTTGAGCCTGAGTAGGGTACCTAATGTGAGAATGAGGAATACGGCGCTGCGGTATTCACCAATGGTTAAATATCTCGGTGTCCGGGTGAGTGAACGCCTGAATTTCGGACCCTATCTGGACCACCTCAGAAAGAAAGTGGTTAGTACCAATGGATGTCTGAGGAGGGTATTAAGGAAAGAATGGGGTATTCGAGGGAAGGCAATGCAAACACTGTACAAGGGTTTGTTTGTTGCGTGTATGGCGTATGGTGCCTGTGTATCTATATGCATGCCTGAATGTTTGTAGGACAGTTTCCACCGATGCAATGCAGGTCTTACTGGGAGAAATCCCATGGGATCTAGAGGTGCTCCGTAGGAATATTCTCTATCGGATGCGGCGTGGCATTGTATTACTGGATAGCTGCCCTGTTCTAAACGAGGAAGTTCGGGAATTTGGAGAACGCCAAAGACGGGCTCTAGTCCTGGATATAATGTATGGAATTTGGCAGCAGCGCTGGGATGACAGTGAGAAAGGGAGATGGACTCACAAGTTTATGTGGTCTGTTCCTAGGCTATCTGATAACCGGGCATGGAAGCATAAATGAGTTCTTGTATAGGAGAGGATTGAGTGAAAGAGAAGAGTGTCTGTGTGGAGCACCACAGGAAAGTGTATATCACCTCTTAGTAGATTGTGCTTTATATGAGGATCTACGAGATTTGGAAGTTTGTGGCATTAGAATGGATGAAAGTCGAATGGATCTGAGTGATGCACTTGGTACACCCGAGAGGATGGAGTGTCTAGCTGAATTTGCCAAGGCACTGTTTGAAAGAAGATTAGGATTAATGAATAGGTAGGGAATGTGCCGGCGAGTGAAACGCAAGGTGGTTACAACTGGATGAAAGACCAAGGTCAATCCCAGTTGTGCTTTCGGGTCTTAGCAAACCCGCGTACCTTAGCTGGCTTAGCGGTGCCTAGGAATTTACAAGATTCCTTACCGTAGCTCAATGAGCAGAGTACAAACCAAAGTACTCTTAAATAGGTACTACGGGAATCGGGGTGCCCCATGGTGTTAAAACACACTGTGCCCGATAATGGTGAGGCGCCTTAGGCAGCAACGTGGTGGCTGTGATTGATACCCATATCGCGGGTACGATCTCCGGATCGCAGGTGGGAGGTAACTGGCAAATGTAGTAATGCATTGCAATTATCTCGGGCGTTGTCACTGCTTATGACAGCAGAGGTTTAGATAGTCCTCGCCACTAGCAGTTGGAGTAGTCAGCTTGTAACTGACTACTGACTGTTAACTATGGGGTGCGCCATCTAAATGTGGTCGATGGTCGCGGATTTTCTGTTTCCAATAATCTTTGGGTTAACTGCACTCTATATGGAAACATATCCAGATCATCTTTCAGAATCCTCCTCAAAGTAGTTCCACTGATGTTTAGTTGCTGAGACCAGCGGCGGTACGAGACAGAAGGATTCTCTGCAACACTCCGTTGAACAGCTTCAATATTTTCATTTGATCGTAAAGGACGTGGTCGATTTGAATGTGGACGGTCCGCTACAGACCCGTGATTCTCGAAATTCGAAGCTTAGCGACGAATAGTGTCACTTTTAGGCGCAGAACGACCGCTATACTTTTGACGATACGCACGTTGTGTTGCAACAACTGAACGATTACATTTAATGAACATTGTCACTATTTCCGCGCGTTCTTTGGGCGTGAATCGATTCATGGTTAAAATTGTAATGCAATAACCTTTCCGAAATGTGTTCGACGACGTCAATCGGTTTAAATCTGTCAAAGTTATTCAATATTTCCATCGACCACATTTAGATGGCGCACCCTGTATCATTTATGTTAGTGCGCTGATTGAGCGCATCTCAATCCCAATGATCGTGGGCGACCGGTGCTATCTTGTCTTAAAATGCGGCATAGCACCATTAAATATTTAGAGACTTCTGTTGATATAATTGTTGAATAAAATAGTTAAATAATTCACCGATAGTTTAGAAAAAATTTTAATAGCGAAACTAGAAATTCCATCACTACCCAAGGACTTTTTACTCTTAATTAGTTTAATGATTTCATAGATTTCAACTGCCCTAACAAAATTATTGTCACCATTATTCAACGCATCATTTTCGCAACTAAATCGTGTATATTTGAAGAATCTGCCACAATCATCCCTGTTGATAGCATTAAAGTGTGTAACCTCTGATATCACCTGATTACTAACATTGATATTAACGTTGGGTGTAACTTCCCTGAAAAACTCCCCATAAAATTCGGCTAACGAATTCGCCATTTCCGATTTTTCCAGGATCCAACCACCATTTACCGACAACTTACTAATCCCCTTTCTCTTTTTATTACCCACAATACCGTATATTTTCTTAAAAACTTCAGGACCCGGTTTAATATCTTTTAATTTTTCATTAAGATGTTTCTGAATGCTTTCCCTGATAATAATCCCAATACATTTAATTGCAGATGACATTGACATAAATTGCGGAGATTTTTTATTGGAGTTATTTTTCAGGATTCCTGACCGAAAATAATTTTTTTATGTGCGTGAGAAGATTGTTCCATTTTCGATTTTTACGTACAATTTTTGTACCGCAATTTTCAACGCTCACCTGGACTGCTTTGTTGAATTTATCAATACTCGTAAATACATCAATTTCCTCATTTTCAAGATTAACAACTTTACTGGGAGACGAATTCGTTAGTTTATTATCAAAATCCCTAATCAATTCCTTCCAATTTGTTTTATCAAATGAAAGGTGTGAATTTAGTTCACACAACTCCATCCATTTATCAACCATCGGTATTTTAATATTAATCGCCGCATGATCCGAAAAAGTCATTGCAGTTTGACACTTTGAGTTACATTTAATAGACTTAGAGATAAAGAAATGATCAAGAAAAGATAAGTATGCAGGAAGAGTATAAGCCTCTGGCGGTATAATTTTAAAACATCGCAAGTTATTATAAAACCACTTAAAAATAGTGTTACCATTAAGGTTTGTCACAGAGTCACCCCACTCCGTATTTCGATCATTCAAATCCCCACCACCAAAGAACAAATCAAAATCTTCTGCCAAATCACTAATGATTTTTTAAATCATTTTCCATAACCGAGACCCTCCCGTTCCCTTTAAAATAAATGCTCGCGACTAATATCTTTTCAATGTCATTATTCTTTAATATGTTAAAAGTACTAAAAGTACAGGGACTGACCAAACCGTTCACATGAATTTGTGTGCATTTAATTTCTTCGTTTATAATTATGGCAGTTCCTTGAGCCTTGTTGTTCCTGAAATTTACATGATAATCAATGGCCAGGTTATGACAATCCTTCAAGTGTGTTTCGGAAATTAAAAACACATCAGCTGGATTACTTATAATGAAATTATTAAGTTGAGCTCGTCTACTGAGACAAATAATCGAATTAGCATTCAGAGCAATAAATTTGAAATTAGACAATTTTTTAGAACAGTCCCTCATTGATGAATTTCATACTAAATTTTAAATAAGCTACTCTTTTTTCTTGCATCGTATCTAATCCATTGATTTCCTTCATTACAATAGCAGTTTTATCCATTAAACTCCCAAAATCCATTCCAAATAGCAATTTAGAAAGTCCCAAAAACTCCTCTAGTACATTATTATTTTGTTTTGTTAGTAACCTGTTTATTAGCTGAGTTAAAAGAGCCCTACTGTTACCAGCTACAACATTGGCATACGAGTTGCTATTTTGAACTTTACTATTATTTTTTATATTTAGGTTATAGTGATCCTCCTGGTTCGTATTATGATTTCTAACTCGCCTTTCATCCGCCTCTTTTGCAATTCGAGATCTGAAATTTTCCCTATACGACTTAAATTTGGGGCACCCCCTGTAGCTCGCCGGATGTCCATATTCCTTACATTTTGAACATTTTAAGTCTTTTTGTTCCTTAACTAAGCACTCCCCCTTCTCGTGTGATTCACCACACTTCACACATTTGATACTAAATGAGCAATTTTTGACCACTTGTCCAAAACCTTGACAGCGGATACACTGCGAAATCTTTTCACGCTTAATCTTCTCAAAAGTGACCACCTGATTACACAAGTATTTAACTTTAGAGACTGGTGTAATATCAACTTCATTATCTGCATTAATAATAAATAGACTAAGCACTAAATTATTGGTTTTCGACCGCGACGTATGAAAACGTCTCACCTTCACGTTTAACTTAGGAAATAATTCCAATAATTCTTCATCCACCATCTCTGGCGAAAAAGAAGAATCAATTCCCCTGACCAAAATCGACTTTGGGATTTGAGTGTGTGCGTAAATACCAACCTCCCTCAATCTATTCATAATTGTCAGGTGCCCATTCACCCCACTTACCTGCATCCCGGTCCTTCCTCCACCCATGTTCTTAATCCTGAAAGCCAGCTTCGGAAACTGCTTCTTTAACACCGAATTCAAATTTTTAACTTCCACGTCTTGAATATTCTTCTTGAAAAATGCCACTGGATATTCCTCTTGAAAAATAACACTGAATATTCCTCTTGAAAAATGCCACTGAATATTCCTCTTGAAAAATGCCACTGAATATTCGTCTTGAAAAATATCACTGAATATTAGTCTTGAAAAATACAACTGAATATTCCTCTTGAAAAATACCACTGAATATTCCTCTTCAAAAATAACACTGAATAGTTCTCTTGAAAAATACTACTGATTATTCGTCTTGAAAAATACCACTGAATATTCCTCATTAAAAATACCACTGAATATTGCTCTTCAAAAATACCACTGAATATTCCTCTTGAAAAATACGACTGAATATACCTATTGAAAAATGCCACTGAATATTCTTCTTGAAAAATGCCACTGAATATTCCTCTTGAAAAATGCCACTGAATATTCGTCTTGAAAAATACTACTGAATATTCCTCTTGAAAAATACCACTGAATAATCCTCTTTAAAAATACTACTGAAAATTTCTCTTGAAAAATACCACTGAATATTCCTCTTGAAAAATGCCACTGAATATTCGTCTTGAAAAATAACACTGATTATTCGTCTTGAAAAATACTACTGAATATTCCTCTTAAAAAATACCACTGAATAATCCTCTTTAAAAATACCACTGAAAATTTCTCTTGAAAAATACCACTGAATATTCATCTTGAAAAATGCCACTGAATATTCGTCTTGAAAAATAACACTGATTATTCGTCTTGAAAAATACTACTGAATATTCCTCTTGAAAAATACCACTGAATAATCCTCTTTAAAAATAGTACTGAAAATTTCTCTTGAAAAATACCACTGAATATTCATCTTGAAAAATACCACTGAATATTCGTCTTGAAAAATGCTACTGAATATTCGTCTTGAAAAATTCCACTGATTATTCGTCTTGAAAAATTCCACTGAATATTCCTCTTGAAAAATACCACTGAATAATCCTCTTTAAAAATAGTACTGAAAATTTCTCATGAAAAATACCACTGAATATTTCTCTTGAAAAATACCACTGAATATTCATCTTGAAAAATGCCACTGAATATTCGTCTTGAAAAATAACACTGATTATTCGTCTTGAAAAATACTACTGAATATTCCTCTTGAAAAATACCACTGAATAATCCTCTTTAAAAATACTACTGAAAATTTCTCTTGAAAAATACCACTGAATATTCATCTTGAAAAATACCACTGAATATTCGTCTTGAAAAATGCTACTGAATATTCGTCTTGAAAAATTCCACTGATTATTCGTCTTGAAAAATTCCACTGAATATTCCTCTTGAAAAATACCACTGAATAATCCTCTTTAAAAATAGTACTGAAAATTTCTCATGAAAAATACCACTGAATATTCCTCTTGAAAAATACCACTGAATATTCCTCTTAAAAAATACCACTGAATATACGTCTTGAAAAATACCACTGAATATTCGTCTTGAAAAATACCACTGAATATTTCTCTTGAAAAATACCACTGATTATTCGTCTTAAAAAATACCACTGAATATTCCTCTTGAAAAATGCCACTGAATATTCGTCTTGAAAAATGCCACTGAACAATCCTCTTGAGAAATAGTATTGAATATTACTCTTGAAAAATTCCACTGAATATTCCTCTTAAAAAATACCACTGAATATTCCTCTTGAAAAATACCACTGAATATTCGTCTTGAAAAATACCACTGAATATTTCTCTTGAAAAATACCACTGATTATTCGTCTTACAAAATACCACTGAATATTCCTCTCGAAAAATGCCACTGAATATTCGTCTTGAAAAATGCCACTGAACAATCCTCTTGAGAAATAGTATTGAATATTACTCTTGAAAAATACCACTGAATATTCCTCTTAAAAAATACCACTGAATATTCCTCTCGAAAAATGCCACTGAATATTCGTCTTGAAAAATGCTACTGAATATTCGTCTTGAAAAATAACACTGATTATTCGTCTTGAAAAATACTACCGAATATTCCTCTTGAAAAATACCACTGAATAATCCTCTTTAAAAATACTACTGAAAATTTCTCATGAAAAACACCACTGAATATTCCTCTTGAAAAATGCCACTGAATATTCGTCTTGAAAAAAAACACCGAATATTCCTCTCGAAAAATACCACTAAATATTCCTCTTGAAAAATACCACTGAATATTCCTCTTAAAAAATACCACTGAATATTCCTCTTGAAAAATGCCACTGAATATTCGTCTTGAAAAATGCCACTGAATATTCGTCTTGAAAAATAACACTGATTATTCGTCTTGAAAAATACTACTGAATATTCCTCTTGAAAAATACCACTGAATATTCGTTTTGAAAAATAACACTGAATATTGCTCTTGAAAAATACCACTGAATATTCCTCTTAAAAAATAACACTGAATATTGCTCTTGAAAAATACCACTGAATATTCCTCTTGAAAAATAAAACTGAATAGTTCTCTTAAAAAATGCCACTGAATATTCCTCTTGAAAAATGCCACTGAATATTCCTCTTGCAAAATAACACTGAATATTCTTCTTGAAAAATAACACTGAATATTCCTCTTGAAAAATAACACTGAATATTCCTCTTGAAAAATAACACTGAATATTTCTCTTGAAAAATACCACTGAATATTCGTCTTGAAAAATAACACTGAATAGTTCTCTTGAAAAATACCACTGATTATTCGTCTTAAAAAATACCACTGAATATTCCTCTTGAAAAATACCACTGAATATTCGTCTTGAAAAATGCCACTGAACAATCCTCTTGAAAAATTCCACTGAATATTCCTCTTAAAAAATACCACTGAATATTCCTCTTGAAAAATACCACTGAATATTCGTCTTGAAAAATACCACTGAATATTTCTCTTGAAAAATACCACTGAATATTCGTCTTGAAAAATAACACTGATTATTCGTCTTGAAAAATACTACTAAATATTCCTCTTGAAAAATACCACTGAATAATCCTCTTTAAAAATACCACTCAACAATCCTCTTGAGAAATAGTACTGAATATTACTCTTGAAAAATGCCACTGCATAATCCTCTTGAAAAATACCACTGAATATTCCTCTTAAAAAATACCACTAAATATTCCTCTTGAAAAATACCACTGAATATTCCTCTTTAAAAATACCACTCAACAATCCTCTTGAGAAATAGTACTGAACATTCCCATTGAAAAATGCCACTGAATATTCGTCTTGAAAAATAACACTGAATATTCCTCTATAAAAATACTACTGAATATTGCTCTTGAAAAATACCACTGAATATTCCTCTTAAAAAATGCCACTGAATATTCGTCTTGAAAAATAACACCGAATATTTCTCTTGAAAAATACCACTGAATATTCCTCTTAAAAAATGCCACTGAATATTCGTCTTGAAAAATAACACTGAATATTCCTCTTGCAAAATACCACTGAATATTCCTCTTGAAAAATAACACTGAATATTTCTCTTCAAAAATACCACTGAATATTCCTCTTGAAAAATACTACTGATTATTCGTCTTGAAAAATAACACTGAATATTGCGTTACATAGAAAAATATTCCGTTACATAAAAATTCAATATGTGCAACTTTGACGACTCTACTGAAGGTAGAGCCATATTGTTTTGGCCAATTAACCTTTTCGCTCAGATTTCAAGATATGCAATTTTTCCATGCACATGACATCGAAACTTTGTGGTTTCATAACAAAAAATTAAAAAATTATTCAAATTTAGTTATTTTTATTTATTTAACTTTTACTTGTTTATTTTTCCGCCTCTTATCACTCGATTCAATACAGATTTTTTATAGTATTTAACTAACTCTAAAACGTACTTCTAAGCTTACAACTATTTTATTCCATATTGTAATTTAGTTATTAATCTTCTTTTTGTAAATTACAATGTGAAATTGATTTCTTTTTCTTTAAATTTTTTGTTGTAATTTTTGAAATTTTCTTATTTTATGCAGAGCGTTAAAAAAATATTTTTTCTTTTGGTCCCAGATTTTTAATTTAATTATTTGGGATAGAAAGTAGGAATTTTTTGTCTCTATAAGTCCTGCGTTCAATCGTTTTATTAATCGATTGGTTTTTATTTATAGATAATTTTTTCCATTTATTTTTTAACTTATAATAAAATATTTTTTATAATTTTTCCTTTTTTCTACTTCATTAAGTGTTTTTTCTTCATAAGAGTTTATTTGTCTTTTTTTAAATTATTATTTAGAAAATTAATTTTTTCTCATATTTTTAAGTCATTTTTTTTACAGGAACTTTTCTAATTGAATATTAGAATTTTACAGTTTGTTAATTTTTCTACTCATATAAATTTATTGAAATTTTCTTTTTTTATTGAAATATATTTTCTTCCATTTAGAACATTTTCAATATTGACATAAAAATGGATAAAATATTAATAAAACCATTAAAAGTTTAACAATTGCGCTTCATAAATATTTTGTTGCCTAATTTTTATTCGTGATTATTTATACAATTAAACTTAATTAACTGTTTTAAACTTTGCTTTTGTTTTGAATTTTTTTTTTCTCAACAATTTTACATAATTGTTCGATAAGATTTATGAGAAAACAATAATTGTCATTTCTTTTTACTTCAAACAAGGATGGTTTTATAATTTTGCCTATCATCGGCCATTTTGTTTAATTTAAATTTATTTTTCCAGATCACATTATTTCAATACTTTTCAGTTATATCAAAATTTAAGTCAAATAAATACTTCCATATTCTTTATTTTTATTATTATAATATTATTATTAATTGAATTCTATATAAAAATTGACAATAAAATAATAGCCAAACTAAAGAGTATCGATGCCTTTTGAGATTTTGTGATTTGCTGATTGCTGTGTCCTTTCGATGTAAGTTTTGGTGGATTTGTTGTTACTGATGATGATGTTGATAGTATATTGTTGGTATTATCCGAAGGCGATTCCGTTGTGTGAAAAGCTTTATTGGCTGTTCCTATTATGGTGGTGGAAGCTGTAGTTGTTGAAAATTCTGTCGAATTTATTACTGTATGATAATGTTGGCTTGAATGTGATTGATCACCCACATTTTGGCAACTACCTATAATTGATATAAATTTTATTTTAGTTTTAGTCACGTCAAGTTTATGAGAATATCAGTGGGGTAAAAGTTTTGTTTTTTTAATGGTGTAACTATAAATAATCGGCCTTGCATTTATGTTAGCCAATAATATTGTCTAAAAATTGTTTGCAGATAGAAACATCTACCTTTTATTGAAGTCTAGTTAATATAAATGCATTCATGCATAACTGCATAAAGGAAAACTATTTATGAGCCGTAGATACATCGACCCTTATACAATACTAGTAGTTTCGAGCTCCGATCAAAGTAAGGAGAGCATTTCCTTATTTTCTATTGTTTTTAACACTGTATATCATAAGGTCACAAAGCCATTTTCGCATACAGACTATTGTTGACAGCTGTCATATCTGAACATGAAACAAACGGCTCCGAAATTTTAGATAATTTTTCAAAAAATGCTTCGAACCCTTTGTAAGGAACCCACTATTTTTTGGACACGAAATCTTTTAATACGTGTCCAAAGACAATAATAGCAATAAAAGTAAAAAATAATATTAATTCAATACACAGTTTCATATCCGATGTATAGTATTAATATGGCAGGATCAAGTATAAGATTCTCCGTCAATAAGTTTAAGAACACTTTTCCATTGGCAATTAAAATTTACTATGTCAAAGTATCTAAATTAAACTGTAACCAATCTTAAATTACGGATTGTTAGACTTTACTCTAGGATAAGTGGTCATATCAACTTCATTTTTTATAAAGCAAAAAAACAAAACCACCATCGAAATAGAATTTAAAATGCGCAGAAAACAAACCAATTACTTACCAGTTTTGTATAATTTCATTCCGTTAATAAAAAGATCATTTGTCCTTTGACAATTATCGCCAGCTTCCTTCATTAAGAGTTGCATTTCTGATTTCATGCCACCCAAAAAGCATTCGTATGCCCCAATATCTAACCGTTTCGTATAAATATACACAAAATCATTCTCCTCCCATTGACCCAAGCATTGATATTTTCGCTCTGAAAATGTTTCGTTAAAAATAAGCAAAAAAAAAAATTTAATAATTTTTAAAAAAAGAAGAAAACGGTAAGACATTTTTGAAAATTTTTCAGTAGTTAAAAATATGATTTTGTTGGGGTAGATTTTGTTTAAAAAATTATTGTTTGTACTCACCATCGAATGGTAATTCTGATTCGCACAATGCCACTTCAAAAGACATTAGATCCTTGGATGTGCAGTCTGAGAAAAGTTTCGCACAATGCGTAGGGCTATCTGGAATAGTGCCGATAAATGTTCCGCTAACGGGGCAGGGTGAGTACACATAGTCGCGGTCGATACGACTTTGGGTCAGCCATCTTGTATCGTCAAAATATTCGTAGGAGCAGATCTCATGTGTAAAGTTGTGAGAAGTTTCCGAACCGATTTGAAATTCTATAATATTTGGACCACGATTCTCCACTTTAATGCATTGATAGACTTCCTCATTACTGAAAGTTTTGCGCCACATAAGATAAAAAGCTATTCAAATTTGCTCAATAAAGTTCTCACCATTGCGTTCGACTAAATACCAAAATATGACCGGAAATATTTTCAATGCATTTCATTGTGTACGTCTTGAAAGAGACGTGATCACGAAAGACTAACAAATTTTTGGTTGCCGTAATTTGTTCCCATTCACCTAACATCCAATCGGGAAACTCACAGAAATTATGTGCTGGCCATTTTGGTTCTTCAATTGGCTTCAAAGTAAAAGTTTCGATATGATGCTGATCCCTTTTGTCGCTCAGATGGTGCACGTTTTTCGCAACACTAACAGCAGAACAATTTGAATCCTTGCTGAATGTGATTTTTATCATTCCATTATGTTCATCCTTTTCGTAAATCTAAATTTACAATGTGAGTAAAGGTTTCAAGATTTAAAAAAAAATTAAAAAAAAAAATTAAAATTTAAAAACTTACCGCGCAACGATACTGTGACCCTAACTGATCGTCAGCTTCTCCTGGCTTCGAACTAATCAAGGCGACATATTTCTGCTTGTCCGCACCCTCCCAATGGCCAATACATTCAAAATTAATTTCTATAAAAAAAATAAAAACGAAAATAGAAGCCAAGTTTAATTTTCCTGAAATAAAGGAATTTTTGGGCTACTTTTTTTCTATTGAAGTGGGGACTTTATTGAGCCTTACAGTTGATATTTGTAAGTCCATATGGGTTGCAGAAATTTCAAGAATGTGATACATAGTTTAAAGTCAAGTGTAAATTTTAATCGGAAATTTGTCTTTTCAATAATATTCACTATTATATAGTATAAGGATCTATTTCAGTTCCTTAATTTATCGCGAGCTGTATAATTATAAATACAATAAAATGCAAAGAGTAATGAATTAGATTCCGAAGATCAGCTAAATTTGACTGATCTTCGTAACATAATTGCTTACTTAAAGCTGGTATAAGTCATGGTTAAATTTGACCTCAAATAACGGCCAAAAATATTATGAAATAAATTTAACGAGATACATTAAGCTAAGCTGAACATTAGGGGCCCGAAAGCTTAAAGAAAAATTTATATATAAGGTCCTATGTACAATATATATGAAGAAGGCTATAATGAAAGGTTGAAATTTGCTTTAGAACAGAGAAGCGAGTCATTGTATTTTTTGAGGAATATTTTATGGACTTTAGATAAGTCGTCATTTTTTTTAGATGGGTCCTATTGCAGCAAATTCTAATATTCCTCACATATTATAATAATAATTTGGAATTGTGTGCCATATTAAGGTATTGGGCAGTTCGTTAGGCTACCTTAAGAGTGACAAGGCATTTACTTAGAAGTGCTCAATGATTCTACTTAAGTTGTGAGCTATAAACTAATTTATTCACTTTTATATACGTCTAAGGTCCCTAAAATATGCGCGAGGCGCCAATGTGTATCTTCACAACCATGTTTCATTAGGTATACTAGCAATGCTAATATGATATCTTCACAAAATGGTCGATTTGTCGATATCATATTAGCATTGCTAGTATACCTAATGAAACTGGTCGAACGTGTATTGGAAAAAGCAAGTAGAAGTAATTAAATTTTATGGAACATATTGGGTCTAGGAACTCCACAATAGAATGAGTCCTATTCGAAAAGAAATTCTGGATTTTCAAGAAGAAATTCTAGAGAGATAGTAAGTAGAACACCACAGCAATGGCATGTAGGAGAAGGTAAGTTTTCGAAGATAAGATCATGTGTGACCAATCCGGATTTTAAAAAGCTCTTTACACAGAATTTTGGACAGGTTGTTGAGCAAACTGGTGAGATAGTGTATGGCCAGTGTGAGAAGTAATCACCTACTTATCCTGTATCAATAGTAAGTGATTTCTGGGTAGGAGATAGAGTATGTTTGGAACTCAATGAGCATTGGAGAAATACAGTTGAGGGCCGCGGAGGGAATTGTCTGGAAAATCCAAAGAAAAAGTAAGTGAATATCTTTCAAAATTCAAGTTCCATACGGATAATAAAAGAGAATTTTTTCTTTGCAGCAGGTGGTGGACATAACTTGTTTAAAAAGATAATGTAAAGGATATTCGGAAAAGTAAAGGTTAATGTAAATAGTGTCTTAGCATGAGAGGTTTTCGGCCAATATTAATAAAGATAGAGTCACTACTGTATCGACTAGGCGCATACAACGATTTACCACTGCTTATGTTAGACACCTAGCGGAATGCAACAAAGTCTATTTTTACTTATGAATATATTATAAACAGTAAATAATATCACTAAAATATTATAATTCTTGCATAATCTTTATTTGTTTCACAAAATAATATTAAATTATCAATTTCGGAATTTTATTGAATGTTTTTGGTTAATTATTTTTTGGTCAATTTTTTGGTCAATTTTTTGGTGAATTTTTTGGTGAATTTTTTGGTTAATTTTTGATTAATTATTAGGTAAATTTTTTTATTTACTTTGTTGTAAATTTTTTGGTTCATTTTCTGGTTAATTTTTATGAATTTTTTTATAATTTTTTGGTTAATTTTTGGTTAATTTTTTTATTTATATTTTTGTAAATTTTTTGGTAAATTTTTTGGTAAATTTTTTGGTAAATTTTTTGGCTAATTTTTTATGAATTTTTTGATTAATTTTTTTATGATTTTTTGGTTAATTATTTTTTGGTGAATTTCATACCACGAAATTTGTCCACGAAATTGGACAAAACGGACCTAGAAGAAATGTGGTTGCAACAGGATGGTGTCACATACCATACAGCAAAAGACACCATCGATTTGTTAAAACGACATTTTTCTAGTCGTCTGATTTGCAATAATGCAAACGGCAATTGGCCACGTAGTTCTTGGCCATGCGAATTTTTCCTCTGGGATTTTGAAAATGTCCACAAACAATTTCTCAACTGAGAACAGAAATCCAAAGCATCATTTCGGAAACTGTGCCAACTGAATATACCTTCTGCGAAAAGTCTCCAAAAATTTGATAAAAAAAACTCAGTTTGGAGTTTATCCTATTCCATAATTAATATTAACATGTCTAACATATCTATTATATTTTATACATGAATAAATATTTTCCAATTAAATAATTATTTACTGTGTTAAAAAAAAATATTTCTAAATTAAATCCAGCTTATCCGATGGGCCACTCTTACGGAATGGCAATCTGAATTCACATCATCAAAACGAAGACTGCAATTTATCTTCAAATTTAATTTTAAAAAATATTAATTATGTAAGAAAATAAATAAAATATAAAATTTCGTTGTTAATTTTTGTAGATATTTTCTAAGATGATTTTGGCAACAAGTAAACGGCCCTTTAGCTGTGTCACTAGCTGAATTCGGACTTACGGCCACTGCATACTAGACGCAAAAGTACTCAGTATTGCTTAGTTACGACACGAAACAAATTCCATTTTTACTATAAATTTTGATAATTGTTTATTTTATAGCCAAAGAAAAAAATCATTACTTTAAAACCACTACAGAAGATTTGGTAGAAAAGTAATCAGGCTGACTTCAAAACACTTTACTTGGGCAGATAGACATCGGTGGTGGCACTAAGGGGGCTAGGAAGCCACAGTAATCCATTTTCCCAAAAAAAAATTGAAATAAGATGGCCGTGTGATAGGGGCGTTGTCATGGTAGAGCATTCAAGAGTCTGCCATGTCCGATCTGATGCAAATAACTATTGTATTTTTCTCGTTCCTTTAAAGAGCTTCAGTGTTAATCGACGGTCTGACCTTACTCATTGCACATTTTTATCAGTTTTTTTTTATGTTAAACGTTACCCTGATCGAGGTGCGTTTTCTTATACTTCTCCAGTCCCCAAAAATTTTATATACCATCCAAAAACGTGTGCTTTTGATATAGAATATTCTCTATACTGGATCACCTTCAAAACCTTGGTTGTACTCCTTTTCGATGTCATTCAAAGTACCAAGACAGTACCAAGATAATGTCCTTTCAAGTGGATTCTGATCTTGGGGAATACAAATAACTATGCACACCGACTTTAGTCAGCCGAATATGTGGGCTAGCAAACCACAGTAATCCCTTTTTCCGTAAAACAGGGGCATTCTTATGGTTGAACATCCTTTTTCTGAGCCTTCAACTCACTACTATCCGCTTCTTTTTTAATTGATGGTTTGAACTAACAAAGTGAGGTTCGCCTTCCACTGCTTCTTAAAACTTATGCTCTTGACAAGTAATATTCCTCATATGCATGTAGTCAAGGTTACTTCATAGTACATTGTTGGTGTAAATTCCGCTATTCCATTTTTCGTAAGGTACTATAACAATACAACTTTTGTAATCAAGCTTCATAAAGTTGCCGGCGAGGTGGAAATTCGTACTGCACATTAAGGAAGGGCTAACGGACGTGTACATTCTGCATGTTGCCAGATTACTTTTAGTCTCATAAATTTTTCGCTTTCTCTCAGTATAATAAAATTTTCCACTTTTTATAAGTCAATTATTTTTTAATAAACAACATTATTAATTTATTATTTCTTAAACTTTATTCTTTTAGAGTAGGTATTTTTTTTTATATGGTAACAACAACGATCCTTTATATCACATACCGCCAACAATCTCTAAATTATTTTGCTGAAAATTCCATCTGATACATTAACATATTTATGAAAGTATACTCATGATCTACTTTTAACAATTTTGTACTCTTTTTTTTCAAAAATAAATTTATAAAAAGAATCATCATCAATGGCTTGGCGCGACAGCTGGGAGTTCAGTCTAGGTCTATTTGGCAAAGACCTCCAGACGTACTGGCTTGGCGCCATGGTCTTCGAGTTTGGCACTCCCAGCCGAAGGTAGGCCACTGTAGAGTTTCCGGGCAGGATCTCCCTCATCTATACGGAGTAAGTGTCTAGCCCACCTCAGTCTATTGGGCCCAATTTTAAGCACAACTGGATGATCGCGGTAAAGCTCCATGATCTCGTCGTAAAATAGGCTCCAGAATCGTTCACCCTCATGCAGAAAGGCAACATTTTTTAATAGGATCCTCCCCTTGAACGCGGACAAGCGTTCGCAATGGTTTTTGCTAAGAACCCAAGTTTCTTAAGAATATATGAGGCCTGCCAAGAATAGTGTCCTGTATATATTGAAGTAGTCAAATACAAAATAATGTAGACTAACTGAAGTAGGCTCTATTGGCTATTAGCAGCTATGCGCGAATTTCTTACTCCGTGTTGTTATTATTTGCGTCCCTTGACCCCAAATAGGAAAATTATCTAACTATTACGAAGCTACAATCTCCTATCTGTTTGCCAATAGTACTAATTGGTCGTATCTTTGACACCGAGGCTGCCATCATGTATTTTGTTTTGCATTCATTAATGTGTAGTCCAAGATTTTTCACTCCAGATGAAGGCCTCTCACATATAATATCGATTTCGTCACCGTACGAGGGTCATTCAACAAGTACCTAGCCTCACCGCCCGATGGAACTGCTGTCACAAAAAAAAATTTACCATCGTGCAGTAAATTCTCTAAGTAGCCTACTGTCAAAGTTTCAGTCGAGTCCCTTCATTAGTTTTGTTTTGAGAGCCTTTGAAAGCGAGCGTGTCGGTCGGCTGCACAAAAATGGGAAAAGAACAATATCGTTCTGTGATTAGATTCTTGTTTTTGGAAGGGAAAACGCGCAGCGAAATCAAAGATCGCTTGGATGCTGTGTATGGTGACTCTTCTCCTTCGATGGCGACCGTCAAGAATTGGTTCAACGAGTTTGTTCGTGGCCGCACGTCGGTTTTTGATGAGCCACGCCCAGGTGCTCCGAAAACGGCTGCTATGGAGGAAAACGTTAAAAAAGTCCACGATCTCGTGTTGGCAAAGCGTCGATTGAAGGTTCACGAGATAGCTGAGACTGTGGGCATCGCAGTAGGAACGGTGCATCATATTCTACACGAAGAACTGGGCATGAGAAAGCTGTCGGCGCGATGGGTGCCGTGTTTGCTCACACCGGAAAACAAGCGCAACCGTGAGACCACATCGGCGACGTGTTTGGCACTGTTTCAGCGCAATCCAGCGGAGTTCTTGCGTCGTTTCGTGATCGTCGACGAAACATGGATTCACTGGTACACACCAGAGACCAAGGAACAGTCGAAACAGTGGACTTCACCCGGCGAACGTGCTCCGAAGAAGGCGAAGACTGTTCGATCGGCCGAAAAGGTGATGGCCACCGTTTTCTGGGATTCACAAGGTGTGATCCACATCGATTACCTCGAGAAGGGTAAAACAATCACGGGGCGCTACTATGCTGACTTATTGGGCCGATTTGACGTCGAATTGAAAAAAAAGCGGCCCCGCTTTGCGAAGAAAAAAGTGCTGTTCCACCACGACAATGCGCCGGCTCACACCTCCGCCTTCGCCATGGCCAAATTGGTCGAATTGCGCTACGAATTGCTGCCCCATCCACCGTACTCTCCAGATTTGGCCCCCTGTGACCAAATCTGAAAAAATCACTCGGGAATAGATTTGGGTCGAATGAGGAGGTCATCGTCGCCACGGAGGCCTATTTTGCTTCCCTCGAGAAAATGTATTTTTTGGACGGGTTAAAAAAGTAAGAGCATCGCTGGGCCAAGTGTATCGAGCTTGAAGGAGATTATGTGGAAAAATAAATTGCCACCTTTCCAAAATTTTCGTTTTTCTTTTGTAGGCTAAGTACTTGTTGAATGACCCTCGTATGTTAAAAGCTGGGCAGACTTAATGAGAATGGTACCCCTTATGTTTACACCTGAAAGTGTAGATGTTAAAAGGCTCTGAAAGTTATTCGGTTGCACATAAATGAAGGCAAAACAAATACCCCTTCCTGATGGTTAGCCTAGTTTGTCTAATTAATTATTTTTTTTTAGTATCCCAAACTTTCTCATGGATGTGTTTAGTTTTATCCTCGCTATGCTAGCATAGAAGCTTTAAAGTCGATAAGTCGAGTTTTTCCATCGACTGCCGCAGACAGAAGATCTGATCTGTTACTGATTTCCCTGTTGTGATGCCTCTGGTATGGGGAAATAATTTTATTTTGCCGAATGGGGATATTCTGCCTAGTAAGATAGCGCAGAATATTACAGCAACATTACAAGAGCAAAAGGAATTGATATTTTATTATATTGAAAACTGTCTTAAAATTATGGCCCTAGCAGATATCTTTTAGGTCAATTTTACTATAATAGATAATGAAACTCTACGTAAATATGAGATTTTTTTTTACAGAATCTTTGTTATAAGCAAATTAAAAAAAAACTATTTTGAAATACTTCACTTACCATGATTCTCAAAAGAGCAGCCCTTGAAACGTAAATTGATAGCCGAACCAGATGGGCAGTTATCAAGTTCCGATTCATACGTTGCACACTCCACGCTCTCCTCTTCACCATCATCGTTATTATAGAGAAATTTATATCGGCCATTAATGGGACAATGTTCATGACGAATTTTTGTACCATCTAGTTCCAAATATTCTGCAAATTTTTCCAAAAATAAAAAAATTATTTCACAAAAAATATTAAATATTGAAAGAGTTTACATAATTTTTAATACTTACTGTATAAGATAATTTCCGAATAGTTGGATGAGTTGAAAGAGCCATTTTGTGAGGGACATGATGCAACAGCTTTGTTAGGATTTGTATACCAACTCTGCATATAATTCGATTCCGTTGTTACACGTAAGACATTCCGTGAGACCAGCTCGAAATTAAAGCATCGAAAGCATTTTGTCTCTTCAGAATTCGGTGTACTAAAGTAAGAAAAAATATGTTCAATTTAGTAAATTAATAATTTCATAAAAGTAGACTCTTAAAAATGGTTCGAATAATTTAAGAAACTTATCAGAACTGCCTACCTCATTTCTAAAATGATATTATTACCAATCCGTCCATGGCATATTCCCCACATCGATATCGAGTAATCGGATATATTGATCGGAATATCCAGTCCCTGTGTTATATATGATCCTTGAAGGGCTTGTGCAAATGAACAGTACGCATCACCTGAAAATAATAATTTTTATTAAATGGCATTTTTTTTACATCAACCTTATTATTATTAAATAGGTAAGAAAATGAGGATCATTAAAATTTTACTCTGTAATATTTAAGAAAAAAACTGACAAAAACTCTTTTACAATAATTTAAAATTTTCTTTAGGAGAATTTCACTACAAACCAATTCTCATATTCTATTTCAAACTTTTTAAATGAATTAGAATTTAAATTAACGACTGAGTACGTTAATTTAAATTTAAATTAAAGTAATTTTACTGCACCGACCCAATCCCGCCGCCATTTTTTAAATATTTCTATTCATGATAAATTGCATCCTTTTCTGAACATACTTGAAAAAATATAAAAAACTCTCGAATGTCCACTAATTGGAGTGATATTCTACAATGGAGTATGTTTGGTCCAATACTGTACTAATAATATTCATTACCAAATTATTCCCTTTTTCGAAGGCAACTCAAAAGGACTCTAGCTAGTATCTTTTGTATAATACTCATAATTCCCTTTTATAATAGTATCTAAACAGAAATTACTCATTAATATGATTTCAACATTATTATTTTGTTTACAGACGTGATTATTTAGAACACAAGATTCTATTTGACAATTATCGGTTACAAGCCACCATATCATATTATTTTTTTAAAAATCTCCTCACAAGCCTCGGGAATATATTTTTATGACAGATTTTTCTTTTTTTTAGTTTTTTGATCAAAATTTATTTATTTCTTTTTGGTTGACAGTTCAAACTTGGAGGGAGAAAGACTTAAACAATAAAAACTACTCCGCGACAGTAAAAACTGAATTGTTCCAAGTGATTTATTTGATTTTTTATGGAAATCTTCATTCTGAAGGTGTTTTTGGTCGGTCTGTCAAATTGGTAAACGTCAACCAACGTGACGTCAAAATGATCAGTAACAAATTTGGTTGCCCGTATAATAGCATGATTGTGACATTTAGTTGATGGCAGCCATTTTGTCGCTCTATTCTATGTAGACTGAATTGAGTTTAATAAATGTATGTGAATTTTTGGGCACATAATCGCAGCAAACTGGCAAGCCCAATGAAGAGAACGATATCGATTTCGTTCTGGCCTTTGGCTTCGACAAAAAATGCGGCAGAAAAGTGCAACACAAATGTGTACGAGGCGAAAACAATGTGGATAAATCTTCGCGCCATGTTCAAAAGAAATTTTGCAAGTTTACACTCTAAAAGGTTTTTTAAACGAACGAACGATTTGGTCGGTGGCATTGCCTGGAAGTACTTCAATCGAATAAAGTTCTTGGATATCAACGATTCCGCCCAAGCCACTCAATCAAAATCTACAATGAATTCGGTATGTAATTTTGTTTCGGTCCGCCTGTTCCATTTTTTTTATTTATTTTATACGATTTTTGTAGTCAAACGCCAGAATCGATATAAATTAAATGCCGACTTATTTACGAAACTACAATATACATTAGGTCCATCGGCACGCAGAAAATCTGTCCGCGTCACGAAGCCTCAACCATTCCTTTCCCCAAACGCTACGCTTCCGTTCCTGCCGTTTTACCTTTAATTAGGCTTTCTCTTTGCCATTTTTAATTTAATTTCACACTAAGAACAACCTTAGGTTAAAGGATACGTCAGATTTTCGTATATGTTGTATACGCAATTTTCTGGCTAAATTATTGCAAAATCGGCGAGAAATCGTATTGCTTGCATACTTTTGTGTAAACATTTTTATGTAGAATTTACACAACTAGACTGACATCTAGTTTTCGTATTAGAAATTTATTGAACTGCAAAAGCATAATTTATATTCATTTTAATTCACTTATTCCAAGAAAAAATATAATTTAAAAATAACGACAGGCAAGCGCCTTAATTTTGTAGACTTTCGGAGAGTTTTAAAACACGCCATTCTCCATAAAAGTGGTGGTAGCATACCGAAATGCTTGCATACTTTTATTGTTTTTAAAATTTTTATTTTAGCACTTATCGGAAAATGCAAGTGAAAGTGTGATTTTTATCTTTTTTAAAGTATTTACGAAAAAGTAAGTATTTATATAAATAGTTTTATTGTTGATAACATTTAATAGGAAGTTTTTAAATCAGAAAATGAAGTATTTTGTGAAGTGTTTAATGGTCATTCAACGGAATGAGGAAGCCGGGAAAGTTGACATCTTCATTTTTACTAGAGAAATCAGAAAAAATTTAGTTTACAATATGTTTAAATGGCTTTTAATGATTTATTTGGTCCAAAAAGTGGTTAAAAAGTGAAAAGTTAGTCATTGAATAAATGTAAACAAATGCGATTTTGACAGTTCAATGTTTACCAGAAAATAGGCCAGTGGCGGCGTACGTAAAGTATGTGTAAGAAAATTTAAAAATTTAAGGGAACAAATTTTTCAGTCTGTTTTCCATTGCTATTTTTATTGTGGTCAAATAAATAAACTATATTTGGTAGACTTTTTATTTAAATAAATTTGTTTGCATTTGTGCTTTCGTTTGCTCTATAAGCCCATTTTTTAATGCAATAATTATTATTTTCAATTTTTTGAAGAAAATTAGTAAATTAATTATTTAAGTGCATTAAATTTTTCATCTTGTAAATTAGCTTTAAAGCATTTTCTATAATGTTCTAAACGATTAACTTCTATATTATTAAGAATTCGATGTAATGTTCGATGTACTTAAAGATTTATTTATTAATTTAATTTAAATGCACATGCTTATTTAAATTACCATTTCAATTCACAAACACACATTTATATATTGTTTACGCATAAATGACATTACATATAAAAATGGTTTTAAACGAACCGCTTGTGAAGTTTAAAATTGGCCCCCAATGATTTACGCCATTTCTGTTATTTTGCATGTGTGTTCCTTTTACGAATTTATTGCCAACAAAATTCGGCTACAATTTTTTTGTAGAGGCATTATCCAGTTCTTTTATAGTCTAAGGCAACAACACAATGACCATATGTCAATGCGTCAAACTTGAGTGTGACTCTCTAAATGGCTGGCTGACCGTATGATAAGCATTGAATTTGTCTGCCAAAAATTTGAAATTATCAACCAGGAAGAAATTGAAAGTTCACTAACCGTCTAGGAGCCTGATTTTTTTTCCGTAAGCCATTCTTAGCTTACGGCCGCTGTTGACTTTCGGACAGATTTATTTGATATGTCAGCAAAATTATTTTTAAAAGCACCCGTGGAATCTGCCACTGAATCAACTACATTCTTAATATGGTGACAATTCTAATTGGTAGTAAATGTAAGATTAGATAAAGTGAGGCAATCAGAGCAGCTAACGCCCTACTGGACGGAACATTGCTGTATTATCTCACTTTATGCGTCAGAATGTGGCAAATCGCTCCATTCGACCAGCCAGTGGAGTACGCCGGATTTCTCCGTTGGACTCAATCCTTATTGAAATTTATCGGATATCTATCTTACACTAACTTCACATTAACCTAATTCATCAAAACCTTTGCTCTTCCCAACATTCCCGTGACAATCTTCTAAAACAAATCTCTTCCACTGCCTATTCTAAAAGAAGTTCATCCTTCATTTCTCTATTGATTTCTGAATTAGAAAGAGATACATCAACCCTAACTTCCCTACAACACCCAGAGTGGACACCGTGGTAAGGAGCGATGTTGACACTAAGAAGATGCTTAAAGGTTAACACAAATCCAACCATCTATAAGAAAATTTGCCGAAATATAGCTGAGTAATTCTTTTTACCGATAGTCTCGCAGCCTGTACATGACATTCATGGCTCATCAAATGATCCGGTGCTCAACGAGATTCGTCATAAGCTTTTAAACAATAAAAACGTCGAGTCGAGTTGGGTTCCAGCTCATGCTGGTTAGTAGCTCCACCATCCTGTTGCCGTGTCTAATCACCAGATGGCATGTAACATCGTGAGCTATGCGTAGATAAATAGTCTGACTCAACAGTTAATCCGAAATTCTGGGCACACGAAACTTCTCAGAATTCAGATTGGACATACCGCGCACTTAGCCATGATTTCCTCTTCGATAACCAATCTTATCCTTCATGCCATTTCTGTGGCGTTCACCTCACCATTCACCATGTTTTATATGAATGCCACGCAATCTAGAATTGTTTTTTAATTGTACTCATTCCGAAGGGAATTGATTTTCCCTTCAAATAACAAACGACTAATTTCATTAGAAAAGCGGACAATGCCAACCTACACATAACATGAAGTCGACCTCATGATTGTGGCGCTACAGAATCACCTCTGGCTCTTCACTCAGAAACCTTACAACAACACCAAAAAAATTGTTTTAAAAGCTTTACATTTTTATTTAGAAAAAAAAACTCATCAAAGTAGAGTCGGCTAAAGTCTTCGACATAATGTCCGATTTGTGGACGCAACTTTTATAAAACTTAGTTTGCTTAAAGGTTCACTCATGGATCATTTCTTTTACCAGCCAATCGATGAAGCAAACATCTTCAATAAAATAGAAATTTTAACTTTAATATTGGCCTAAAAACTCTAGAGAAGAAATTGTATCCCTTTATCATCTAATATTATTCAAAAAATTCATAAATATCTCTACTTAATAGCCTAAAATTCACATACCATCTTTATTAACATTTTGTCCCAAGTGACATTCTTAACAGTTACTTTTCTATTCTTGAATCGCATTAGTTAACTCTAAGAGAGTATGTGTATGTAAACAAGAGAGTCCTATAATTTAGAATCGGTCTTCAATAAATACTGAAGGGAAAAGAACAAGAACACTCTAATTTCCATCCAAGAAAAGCAGCCAACATGCCTCGGTCAAGTCTCAATTCCTCTACCAGCGGTTTTTTTGACCTTTTTATTTAAGGGAATAGTCAGAAATCTTTTATGGAATTTTATATTGTCTCAGAAAACCACAAAAACTGGGAAAATATTATATAATATGACCGGATAAATAAACAAAAAAATATTATTGGAAAATTTCGACTTTCGTATGCAACAATATGGAAACAAAGTTAAAAATTCAACAAAAAAATACGAGTAATGAAAACCGATACGGTTTATTTGTAATTTAATTCCATCAAAATCCATTTATTGTGTCTTCGACGATTTTTTGAAGGGGAAGAAAATCTCCATACAAAACTAGTTCCGGTTGAAGAAGATTAACTGAAAAATGATATCAAGGATAATTTTACCATTAATCGTAAAAACTTTGAAAACAAAACAAAAATGTTGAAACTGGAAAAGGATACGATTGTGGTTATGGCAATCGATACACTTTTAGAAAGGTTTCAATTTTTGAATACTAAAATACTAGAAAGGTGTGGGAAGAAATAAAAATTTGTTACCGCATTTGTTAATTCGTAGGAAAATGGAAAAGGACATTTGATAATGGAAAAAATATTGCTCTATGAATTGGTTGAAGGTAAAATGATAAAAAAAGAGAATGTATTTTATTTCAGAAACATTTCAACACGGGAAATATTAACTTAAGTTGTTTTTTTTTGCAAAAAAAAATGAGGCACCACCGTCAAGGATCTTAGTTAATATTGAACCAGAATGGAGTGCTCGAGTTTTACTGATGGCCACCATTTTTGGTAAAAAATTATTATGAGCGACGAAGCACCCTTCGAAGTGGCTGGCTTTATTAATAAACAGAATAGCCGCTATTGGGGCACTGAAAACCCTCAACTGATACACGAAAGACCACTACACTCTCGTGTATGGTGCGGCATTTGGGCCGGCGGCATCATTGGGCCATATTTTTTTGTGAACGCTGGTGGCAATGCTGTAACAGTTCTTGGTGACCGCTATCGGGACATGTTGGAAAACTTTCTTCTGCTCAAATTGGATCAATTAGGCCTACAGAATATGTGGTTTCAACAAAACGGTGCCACATCACACATAGCTCGTACTACAATGTAAATTTTTAGAGAAATTTTCCCCAGCCGAATAATGTCGAAAAGTTGTGTTCTCTTTTGGCCTCCACGACCCCTGAATTGAACCCTCCACATTTGGAGGGCATTTTTTGCAGCAGAGGGCATTTTTTGACACTTTTCAGTCCTGGAAGGCTTCAGCTAGAATCTTCATCAACTTATCGGCTACACTCATTTGGATATTGTCGCCATTACTAAGATGACATCATCTCAAGTTTTTTTTGAGTTTGTGCAACAAAAGCAAGTCACACGGGCTGAGAAGTGGTTAATAGGAGGGCCCTGGTTTCCGACAAAGAATCTTTGATCGAGATTAATTGTTCCGATTTTCTTCGTGAGGTTTTTTTGGCACCCCATCTCGGAATACACCTTTTTCGGGTTAGCATCTGATGAAGGGTATAAATCGATCTGAATTCACCTCATTACTCATTAGCTGATCTCATAAGAGTCTCATAACACATTTTTATCAGTTTTCGATGTTGAAGGCCTCCATGAACGAGGTTTCGCTTCCACTGCTCCTCGGCTCTCCTAAATTCCGTTTGCCATCAAAGAACTTTGCTTCTTGTGCTCTTGATAAAGAATGGTACACATAGGCTCGGTGCAACTTTTCGTAAGACAGACTCGCTCCAAATTTGTGTTTTCCTGTGTCATTTACATTCTGCTCAGTTTCATTACTTTTCTGTTACACATCAAAAACTTTTATTGATGAGATATTGTTGGTCCGTTGTGCTAATACTCATCTCATTACTTTTATACTTTAAAAACGGATCATGTCAGCTGAAAAGGTCATCGATGTTTGGAACAATATTAAGGGAATATGAAGGATGACGCTTTACTATAAGAGAAATTAGGTCTGGTTTCTGGTAGGCGTTCCTAAGGGAATTCGAAAGGAAGATCGCTCAAAATTCAGAGTGATCTATTTTAAAAGCGAACTCGGCGTCAGGGGCCTCCCATTATTAGGCACAACACCGAGAATGGGCCCTGACTATTGGCGTAGGCTGTGCGTTTTAAAAGTGATGACGCCAGCTGGGGCGCAGTCTGAGGTGCAGATGTTTGAAAGTTTCGCACGATTTCAAATAAGTACCATCGATTTTCTTATTTCAGAGTATGGCCAATAGTCTTATATACCTCTTATGACAAGACCAGGTAGAGCGTATGTAGAGAATGTGCACGGATGCAGCTGTTGATAACCATATAACATTTTTATCTGTCATCCAGCTTCTTGACAATACGCACCATAAACTATACAGTTGAATTTTTGAATATAAAGCTTCACTTCCCATAGCGAGGTGTGGACAATCAATCTCGATCCATCTCCCAGACAGCGAAAATATATATATATTAACCGAAAGTCTCTCTGTCAATGAAGCTATTCGTGGATCTGCACCTGTGTTTGCGACGGTTTAAAATTGGGTGAATGAATTTAAACGTGGCCGTTCATCCACAAAAGATGAATATCGTTCAGGACGCCCAATTGAGGTGTCTACTCCTGAAATCATCGACAAAATCCACGATCTGATTTTGAACGATCGGCGAATTAAAGTGCGCGAATTAGTTGAGGCCACGAGCATATCACAAGGTACAGTCGCTTCAATTTTGCATGAAAAATTGTCTGTGAAAAAAATTTCGGCAAGATGGGTGCCGCGTTTGCTCTCAGAGGAGAATAAGCGCAATCGTGTAGTGGACTCTGAGGCTATATTGGCACTCTTTCATCGCAATCCTGCCGAATTCCTTCGTCGATATGCCACTGTGGACGAAACCTGGATACACTACTACACTCCAGAAATGAAGAGACAGTCATCACAGTGGATTTTCAAGGGTGAACGGGCTCCGAAGAAGGCAAAAACTGTGCCATCGGCCGGCAAGGTGATGGCCACGGTCTTTTGGGATTCGCAGGGCATCATTTTTATCGACTACTTGGAAAAAGGAAAAAAAATAACAGGAGCGTATTACGCGTCGTTATTGCAACGGTTGAGCGAGGAAATCAAAGAGAAACGCCCCCATTTGAAGAAGAAAAAAATCCTCTTGCATCAGGACAATGCGCGTGTGCACACCTGCGCTGTTTCCATGGCCAAAATTGTGGAATTGAGAATGGAATTGTTGCAGCATCCCGCTTATTCACCAGATTTGGCCCCGACTGACTATTTTCTTTTCCCCAATCTGAAGAAATGGCTTGGCGGACGACGAGGACGTCATTGCTCAGAACTTCCGAAATCCTATTTTTTGGACGGGATAAAAATTTTGGAAAAACGGTTGGAAAAGTGTAAAGAGCTAAAAGGATATTGTTGAAAAATAAAAATTTTTTTTTTAAAAAAACAGTTTTTTTCCATCTTTTTCTCAGGACTTATTGAACGACCCTCGTACTTACAAAATGCCATTTAATAGCATTTCCCATGCATAAGTAAACAGACTAGACCAAGTCCATAACCAAACATCACCAAGCCGATCCACTAACGAATCTTCTCCGAACTCGAATTTTTTTAGCTGCTGTCATTTCGTGCGGAATACATTTTTTTAAAATAATAATTTGATGTGTGAGTATTTCCAGAAAATAATATGTTCGGAAACCCAGCATTCGCGAATATCGTGTTTTTTGGTGCGGTTTATGGGGGCCGGTGGTATTTCTTTCAAGATGACGCTGGCCACAACATTACCGTCAATGACGACCGCAATCGCTCGATAATACCGAACTTTTTTTTGGCCAAAATGCAAGAACTGCATCTGGTCGATATGTAATTTCAACAAGACGGTGCTACATACCACACAGCACTTAAAAAATTGACATATTCAGAGATCGGTGAGCAATTTATCTCACGTTGCGGACCGGTGAGTTGGCCGTCTAGATCGTGCGATTTGACGCCTCTAGACAACATTACACGTGTTATTAGCGACATACCAGCCGATATGATCGAAAAAGTTGCACAAAATCGAATCTTTCGCATGGATCACTTTGCAACATTTGCATGGAAAAATCTTTAAAAAGTTAACGACTTATCATTGATTTATCGATTTCAATAAAAAAATGTCGGTTTTTTGGATATTTGAAAACCGAACACTTCAAAATCATATTTTATGGTTTCATAACAACAAATTAAAAAAATAATCAAATTTATTTAACTTTTACTTGCTTTTTTCCGCCTCTTATCACTCGATTCAATACAGATTTTTATAATTATTTGGGATAGAAAGTAGAAACTTTTTTCTCTTTAAGTCCTCCGTTCAACCGTTTTATTATTCGATTGATTTTTATTTATAGATAATTTTGTTTTCATATATTTTTTAAAACTTCATTTATGATTTGGAACAGAACTGAACTTACAGCAAAAAAAAAGGAAAAAATTGATTTCATTTTTTAACAGCACAAAAAATGATATTTTTATTTTTCTATTGTTCATAAACGAAAATTATTTTGTGCAGCAGTAGAGATCGTTCACAGACCATAACGTGATATCACCTGTGCTTTTTAATTTAAGTATAGACTCTCGTCGATGCATTTCTAGGGTAGCTAACTAATTACATCGAATTATACACTTGCATGCACATCTTCGAATGCACTGGTCATTCACATTTCAGCGGGAATTACGTAATTTTTCAACGATTACCTTTATGAGTTTCGATTATATTCTTCCTTATTCTAGTCCGATCTGCATTTTTGCTATTGTATCATAGTTACATTGAAAGATAATTACCGAAAAGTAGATAGCAAATTTCTTTCCATGTCAGAGTCCATCCACTTGCCCATTGCAGTTTCCTTTATAATTTCTATAACATACATTGATGCATTCAGATTTCCTATTTTGTTAATTTATCATGCACGGAGTTCTTGCGTAACTTTCATCTTGGTCTCTTCGGCCTGATTAGATCTAGCCAACAATTTAGTTATGCAGTAATTATCACAGTCAATTTAATTTAATTCACATTCACAGGTAGAGGAGTAAACCTGCATTTCGTAATATGTAAATTTGTGGGGACACGGAATAGGTGAACAAGTGGGGATGGGGAAAGTACAATCCGGTAGGTAGAGAAAATATAATACGAACAAAAATTGATGATCTACAAATAGTTAAGAGGTTCATTAACCAAATTTCGTGATATACTGATTTGTGCTCGAACAACGTCTTAATAAAAAAAAAACCGATCCCATTGACTTTTTATAATAATTTTCTCTTATCAACTTACTGACCACCTCTAGCGATGAAGGGCTCCTAACAAAAATCCCTTTGATCATAACTGGTTTTGGTCGAGCAACATCTTCACTAACCACCATGAAGCTGATCGCATCCGATTCCCTCCTGCTGAGTAAAACTCAGCGTCACTGAGATCCTGAGAAGTTTAGCTGTAAGCCTTTTTAAAAAAAATTAAAAATTCTCTACTATGAGTGGAATCAGTTCATGATAAATCGTTTATTTTTATTTAAATTTCTTAATCTTCAATTCCGATTTGAGAAAGTTGATCAACGATAAATTTTGAATTTTATTCCAATCAGGAGGGAGGTGTGGCTATGCGTCTTTATTATCTATAATTTTGTTATTATTTATAAAATATCATTCAAAGAATTATAATCAAAACACCCCTTGAAAAACTCGATCTTTTTAATATAATTTACGATGGATTTTTCACATAATGCGGGACTGTGAGTCTTGACAGACTGTGAGTTTTTACATGCTATAAAGTTTGAGGATTATCTGTGTCTAACCGTTTTTTTTTAAGTAACTCTGTAAGAGGAAGTCCAATTGACATCACCAAATTTCTGAATCGTGCCTCCTGGGAACTTTTTGCAAAATAAAACTAATATTTGTCGTGTTGTGTGGCAGCACCATCTTGTTAAAACCACATATGGTCCAGATTGAAATCTTTTAGTTCAGATCAAAAGAAGTCTGCTATCATGTAGCTATAACGCTCAGAATTGATAGTGACGGTATCACCTTACTCATGTTCAAAGAAATATAAAATGCATACCACACAGTTACTTTTCGCAGATACAATAACCCCTCTACAGTTACTTGTGGGTTCTTAGAGCCCCATTTATAATGATTTCTCTGCAATAGCTTGTGGGTTCTTAAAGCGTCATTTTCGCATATCCACCGAGCAAGAAATCAGCTCAATTTTTTTTCGAAAAATTACCATGGAAAATAAGTTGTTCTAATATGCAATGGGCGTGTATCTTCTGCGTTTAATCGATCTATAATATAATATGGCAAATTTAAATTTAAATAATCGATATTTTCAAAAGGTATAATCATAATCAAGAGTTTGGGCTAGGTTGATATAACCAAGTTCATCATATCATTGCCTCTTATAACCGTAGAAGTGGTTATTTTAGACTTTTCTATATCGTTTTCTGCTACCATAAAAGTAGCTACTACCAAAATTCATCTTCTTTCATGAGAATTATCTTAGAATTATTCGACCAGAAGACAAGATACGTTATCTACAATTCGTAATGCTTAACATACAAAACTAAAAAGAACGAAATTTAGGTAACACCGTCCGTTTAATAGACGATTTTCTTTTCCCAATAGTTCGCTTATCAATCGTTTAACTCTACGAAAAGTTCGCCGGTATATTACACTGATCGTGCGATTGCACGATGTTTGCGCGTAATCGCGCAAATTATCTCTCATACCAACCATGTAGAAGGGGAAATTCGACGTAATTATACATTATGTCATTCAGCTTGATCAGGCATACAATATATTATATATAATGTCGTTCATGCTCCTCGTTACGAACTCATCATTTGTACATCATTTATTTTGACATTTGACACTTTTCATTTGTATTTATTTTATTTATGATAAATTTTATTTAATTCATTATTTTAATATTTATTGTTTAATAATTATAAAGTTATTTTTAAATATGCATAAGTGAAGATTATTTGATGAAAATTTAAAAAAAAAAAGTAATGCAGTGTAGTGCATAGCTAAAAACCGTTCGCATATCAATTTATAAATAAATAAGTTTTATAAAATGACAGTGACAGTCATAAAATGTTAAAATAAAATGAATAAATAAATGTGAAAACGACATTCATAATACAAAGTAAATAAAATAAGAACAGCAGCGACCAATTAGAGAATTCACTAATAAAAAAATGCACAAGCCATTACGCGATCAAACTCGCCTAAATTGCGCGTGTGTCGTAATTAATTATTCTTCCATTCAAGCGACTATGTGTGTATTATGATTAGACTGATCGTCGAATATCTAAACCTTAGATTAAAGAATATCTGGATTGGCCCGCAAGTTAGATTTCCGTATATGTACGAGGTCTGTTCAAAAAGTATCGCGAATTTTGTGTTTTTTCAAAAATTATTTATTTATTCATGAATATCTATTTTGTCGCTTTCAAAGTAATCTCCACCAGATATTATACATTTGTGCCAACGTTTTTTCCAATCCTCTAAGCACTTCAAAAAATTATTTTTTGTGATCTTGTTCAGCTCCTCCTTCGATGCCTTCTTTATCTCCTCAATCGTAGCGTAGCGTCGTCCTTTCATGGGGTTCTTCAGTTTCGGGAACAAGATAAAGTGACAGGGGACCAGATCTGGGGAATACGGTGGCTGCGCCATTATTAGTGTGTTGTTTTTGGCCAAAAATGGCAAAAGCCAATTTTTGTTCTTCCACAAATCCTGGCGTTTCTCGCGGATTGCTTCGCGCTACTTGCGCATGACTTGCAACTAATATTCCTTCTTGACGGTTCTTCTCTGTGGCAAGAACTTATGATGCACCACGCCCCTGCAATCGAAGAAAACTGTAAGCAAAACCTTCACATTCGACCGAACTTGGCACGCTTTTTCGGTCTTGGCTCGTGCGGCAGCTTCCATTGGGATGATTGAGCTTTGGTTCCCAATGGAAGCTGCCGCACGACGACCTCTGCCGTGACGACCTCTGCAGCAAATTTGGGTCATCGCGCACAGAGTGCAATGGCGACCCGACTCACGCCCAAATCATTGGTAAAAATCGAATGGCACCAGCCAATCGATATGTTTAAGTCCCCAGCAACTTCTCTAACGGTGATTCGACGATTGATCAATACTATTTTTTTCACTTCATCAATGGTTTCGTCCGGCACGCTTTTCGTCGTTCACATCTTCTCGGCCCTCTGAGAACATTTTGTACCACCGATAAACGTTACGTCGGTCCAAGGTAGCTTCATCATATGCCACAGTCAATATACGGAATGTGTCCGCGCAATTAATTTTCTTTTTCACACAAAATTTGATACAGATTCTTTGATCCAAAACACGTGCAAGCAAAGCAGCTGTCAAAAATTAACAGAACATTCAAAATGGCCGAACTTGTCGGCATACGTAAGAGACATGAGTACCAATAAAACGCCATAAAAAAATCGAAAATCGAATATACGTAACCCGCGGAAATTAAAAATTCGCAATACTTTTTGAACAGACCTCGTATACATAATTTTGTGGCACAGTTATTTCAGAAGCGGCAAGAAATGGCAATTATTACATATTTTTGGTAGATTTTTTATATAGACATGACACCCACTGACATCTAGTTTTCGTATAAGGATATTATTGAATTCCAAAAGAATAATTTATATCCATTTTAATTCACTTATTCCAAAGGAAAATACAAAATAAAAACAAAGACAGGCAATTTTTATTTTTTGTACAATCTTTTGATATGAAATGGAATTATATTTTAGGATTATTATTTATTTCGTAAATATCAATTTAATATCAAGCGACTCAATTTTGTAGACTTTCGGCCAGTTTAAAAGCATGCCATTCTCCATGAAACCGGTAGCATACCGAAAAACTTTCATACTTTTGATGTTTTTAAAGTTATTATTTTGGCATTTATCGGAGAGTGCAAGTGAAAGTGTGGTTTTTTTTTTTGAAGTAATTATTTACATAAATAGTTTTATTGTTGATGACATTTAATAGGAAGTTTTTATTTCAGAAAATTAATTGTTTTATAAAGGGTTGCTAGAAATTTAACGAAATGAGGAAACCGGAAATTTCTTACTTTCGGTAAGTTGATATCTTCATTTTTACTAAAAGAAATAAAAAAAATTCAATTTATGATGTGCCTAATTGGCTTTTAGTGATTTATTTTGTCTAAAAAGTGGTCAAAAGTGAAGAATTCGGCATTCAATAAATGTAAACAAATGTGATGTTGACAGTTCAATGTTTACCAGAAAATAGTTCAGTGCCGGTGTACGTAAAGTGTGTGAATAAAATTTAAGCGAACAAATTTTTCAGTCTGTTTTCCATTACTATTTTCATTGTGTTAAAATAAATAAAGTATATTCGGTAGGCTTTATATTTATATAAATTTGTTTGCATATGTGCTTTCGCTTGCTCTATTACACCATATTATAATGCATTTACTAAATAATATTGTTTTCAATTTTTTTTTAGAATATTAGGTATTAATTATTTAACTACCATTTCAGTTAACAAATACACACTGTTAAAAATAAATATGAAGCTTTTTGTATCTACTTATGCTTGTTTTAACATTAAAATTAATATTTACTAAGTGGCGTTGTGGTTTTATTTCATTTAATTCATTTTACATTTTTTGAATGGATTATTATTTGTGCTCATAATTGTTTTGATATAATCAGATAACTTGCAATTTATATTTTTATATATGCTCTTCAACTTTGTAATTCTGTTTTAATAAATAAAACGAAAATATAATAAATAAATAAATAATATTTTCAAATAGATATATTACCTGTGTTTAATTGCAAATTTCCAAAACTAATTCCATCAAACAATAAAGCCCCCAATATTAAAGATTTCTATTTGTTTACGCATAAATGACATCACATCACAAAAATGCTTTTAAACGAACCGCTTCAATCGCATACTGAAGTTTAAAATTGGCCCCCAATGATTTACGCCGTTTCTATTATTTTGCATGTATGTGCGTTCTATGAATGTATTGCCAATAAAATTGTGGCACAATTTTTGTGTTGAGGTCTATCCAGTTCTTCTATAATCTAAGATCCAAACTCTCTTTGCGGCGAACCTGCACAATCCCATTCACACGGGCAATGTGCGTGAGTGCTCGCGTATATCTGACACTGCCAGACGCGCAAAAAATGTGCGTGAGTGCTAGAGTATATCTAAAACTGCCAGACGCGTGGACATTTGACGTTTACATCCTCCATTAGACGCATAGTATAACCTTAAGCTTAAGATATAAGATTAAAGCTAACAATCGGCATTCAATTGCTCCTTTACAATACAGTATTGAAGTCAATCTGGACGTACGAATCCTACAATCTAGAACCGTACATAAAATCGTCAATTCCTCATAACATGTGCGTAATAGTGTTATCCACCGTGATCTTAATATTTATTTTGTGCATAACCGATTATAAAACATTTCATTCCCGTCTAAGTCATCGTTATAACCCTTTTGGTAAATAACTAACTATCCGCTACTACCCACTCAAAAAATATATGAAATTGTAGATAATCGTACCACAAAATTGTTCAAATAAAAGAAATAGAATCCAGCAAAGAAGACGCATTTTAATTTCTTATGATCCAAATGCAATTTTAATTTTTCTTCTCTCTTTTGTAGTACATAAATTCCTTTTCATTTTCACTATTGCCCAAGATAATCAATCATTTTTGCAATTATAAATTTTCTTTTTAAAAAAATTAAAAAAATTTATAAAAACCAATCAAGCTGGCTCATCTCGTATTCGTAATACGGTCAAATATTTTTCTGGTCTAATAACGAGTAACCATTTCCATTCGATTGGCGGAAATTGCTGTTGTTCGTTCACCAAACTAAAATAAAACTTTTAAGATTTTCGTTTTGAACTTTTACGGAAAAGTGAACATCGAAGTGAATAATTCCACTAGCCAAATAGGAGAATAACGAAAAATTATCAATTTAAGAAATGAGCACATATTCAGTGAATCATGTTTAACAGCACAAGCTGCCCATTATACATAATCAAATTGGTATATTTTCAATATTATTTTATGGTTGAATTTTTATTGTTTATACATTATTAATCATTTAACTTAGATTCTGAATCTGAAGAACAATTTCAATATCAAAATTTTAGTAATATGAAAAAACCTTAAAAGATCTTTACAGATATCTACAACTACAAAATGATAACAAGCATATTTTGCTAATAATATTAATTAATGTATTAATTATTAGGTACTCTTTAAATAATAGGATGTTTTCTATTCCCAAACTGCCACGAAATGCCTATAGTCAATAGTTATTACCCTTCAATGTAAATCCTTTACCTTTAACGTTGCATCCGTTTAATATCTACCAATTAAAAAACTTAACTGCAGTTCTAATGTATTATTTAAGTGACCTAGTTGTCAAAACCTAAAACCACGAGTCGCTTAGGACTATAGGAATTGGGTTACGCTCAATCAACGCACCACCATTACTGGCAGTTAACAGTTAGTAATCAGTTACAAGCTGACTAATCCACGTGATGGTGGCGAGGACTATCTAAAGCTCTACTGTCATAAGCAGTGACAGTGCCCGAGATAATTGCACGTTACTGCCAGTTATCTCCCACCTGCGATCTGGAGATAATACCGCGACATGGATATTAACCACAGCCACCACGTTGCTACCAAATGGCGAATCGCCTAAATCGGGTGCAGTGTGTTTTAACACCATGGGCCACCACGATTCCCGTGGTACCAATTTTTGTTTTAAGAGTACTTCGGTTTGTACTCCGCTCAATGGACTATGATTCCTAGACACCGCTAAGCCAGCTCAGGTACGCGGGTTCGCCAAGACTCGAAAGTACAACTTGAATCGACCTTGGTCTTTCACCCGGTTGTAGCCACCCTGTGTGCCATTCACACACTCAGTCACGCACCATTCTTGCTCTCCTCTCAGATAGTGCCACGTCAAATCTGTTAAGGCAGTCATACTTTTCTCTCACACCCAATACACCACTCACATCCACACCCTCATCATTCACCACGATTCCACATGCACCTAAGTCACTCAAATCCCCGTATAGGCCACATTCAATGAGAAGGTGCTTGGCACTCTCCTCCGCCGCCCCACAAGGGCATCTAGCCTCCGCAGCTACACCACACCTGTGCAGGAACCAATTCATACTGCCATGTCGCGTGAGTAAATACCCAAGGTACAGATCAAATTCAAACCCATACATCCGAAATGAACATGTGCGTCCATCTGCCATTCACACTCTTATCCCATCGACGTTGCCAAATTTCATACATTCTGTTCAGGACCAGTACACGCCAACTTAACTGCAATAGAATTCGAGTCCTTTTTTAAATCATTTGTGAAAATCTTTCATCGCGGAAGGATAATATAAGACCAAACACTCTAAATGGCATTGCCGTGTTTCGAATCGCCAAGGAAATATTCTCCAGGAAGTCTTCTCCTATACCATTTTTGAAGTCCTAACTCCTTCCACGCCCACATATTGGCTGACCAGTCCTAGAAAACTTCCTGATATCCTGGGCGATTTTATTACCACACCTCGTAATTCCATTTACACTTATATGCTTAATATCAACTTTGAGCATTCTCCAGTTCTCCTTACCTGCTAGACTCATAAATGGGAAAGAAGGTTTAGGTCATTTTTAGATAGAACTTTGACCAACAGATTTATTTACAATGCAGCCTTAAGAACAAATAAGGAATAGACAATACCGTAAGCGATTTAACTGTTTACATACAGAAATCAATCATAACAAACCAACCTTACGAGAACAAGGCAACAATGTACCACAAAATTCATATCCGTAGCTTGATAAGCGAGAAACGTCGAGCCAGCGCCCAGGAGTGAGAAGAAAAAACTGAACCAACTACAACGAGAACTGAAACAAGAACGAACGATTTACTGAATGCACCGATTCTGGAATACTTCCCTTTGGAAGTATTCCAGAATCAAAATGATCCCAAAACCCAACAAACACAAAAACCTTCCTACCTCATAGAAGCCTCCTTCCCATTTTTAGGGAAAAATCCTAGAAAAATTACTCCTAAAACGCCTTTATACCATTTCTGAAACCGAAGTTGTGATTGCTCAGCATCAGTTTGGATTTAGAGCTGAGCATTCCACTATCCAGCAGTGTCATCGTGTAGTCGATTATATAGAATGCTCGCTAGAGCGAAAGAAATATATACTACCCAGCCGTATTTCTTGTCATTTCGCACGCTTTCGACCGTGTATGGCATACTGGATTACTTTGGAAGCTGCAGCGAGTCTTGCCCTCTGATTATTTCCACAGCCTAAAATCCTATCTCTCGGACCAATTTTTTCAGGTAAGTTTTCAAAATTTTGAAAATGGAAAAATAATACCAGGACAGTATTATACGGCATTATAGGACCAGTTGAGTAATGAAATCCAGACAAAAGACCGCATTTGCCGAAGAAAAAAATTCTCTCTTGAATTAGGATATGAATGCTTCCGCATCCCCCCCAGTGACTAGTATTTATTTCAGAATATAAGCAATGAGGGGATCGCTGAAACAAATGCCTATTTAGGAGTGTTGAAGAGATCGTATTTTTTAAATGAGATACAAATGATATAAAAATGTTGAACTGACTGTATCAAGCTAAAATAAGGCGCTTATTGAAAAATAAAATTGGAATTTAGATGTAAAAATATTTTTTCTTGTAAAGGCCAGGTATTTATCATATCACCCTCGAATATTGTGCATAATTGAAATCGCTCAAAACAATATGCCTGTTCGGAATAACATAAACTCTTATTTAAAAATATTTTTAAATAAGAGTTCAAACAGGATTTTCAAACAGACTTGAATGATCAATATTAAAATGCAGGTGATTATCAGAGGCTTACTTTTGATACCTAAGCTTAGTTACAGTTGAGATACCTACCATCATATAGAGTAGATTTCTATTGTAATTAGGAAATTTCTCCATTCCACACACATGCTAATGAGAGCATGGAGGCATTTATGTGTTATTTTATTTTGTTTCTTTAGAAAATTTCGGAATCTTTTAGCGCATTTCTTTCTCTCAGTTATATTCAATTAGTCGACAGTTTGCATAATTTAGTAGTAATAATCTTTCAGCTCAGCTTATATGTATTATATTTATTGAATTTTTAAATATTTGCTATATCTAACGTATACTTAGAATATCTTGTTACTTATTAAATTAACTGACAGTTAAATTTGCCAAAGAATCTCCTTTAAGTACACGTGCTTGTGCATTTTTATGAGCTTTAAAATATTCAGTTTGACATTCAGAAGATTTAACAGAGTTTGAAATTTTCAATCTCAATGCAGTATACAGAAAACACCCCTCCCCCTAAAATCAACGCATCACCTTCCGTGGATACGGACAATATGTTGGCTCTTAGCTAAACCGATAAGAAAGCAATGCTAACAGCGAACGAAGAACATTATTTAATAGCTCATTTTTATGAGCTATTAAATGTGGTATTATCTTTAGTGAAGATAATATTATTCGAGCGATTATTTATCTTTTTACGAATATGAAAAAGTGGCTCAAACAATTAGATGGCTGCTGAAACATACGCCTACTTGGAAGGGGTTTGGAGATATCGTATTTTTTATATGAGATATTGTATAAAAACAGAAGTACGTTTAACTTAATTTATCGATCTTAAAGGCGACTAAATTAAAAAATAAAATAAATTTTATACACACACAAGCGTTTTTTCTTATCAAGGCCAGGTATTAATAATATAGGCACCTCTTAAATTATTTTTAATTATGCACTAATAATTTGCCTAATATAATTTTAATTGTTTCTAATTTTGTAATAATTAGCTTTGAAGAATTTTTCTCTCTAGTCAACTTTAAACTTTCACTTTTTTTTTATAAATAATTTTACATTTTTTTCTACAATATTTTTTACTCTCCTATTTAGGACTTTTCTTTTAAAGAGAAATTGTTATTAATTTAATTTATTTTTTCTTTATATATCTTAAGACCATCCATGTCGAAGGAAAGTCTATCGTCTCTAAGAGCGAGCATGAGTTATGCTAAAATTACGTCATATAGGGTAGCGTCAGTGTGACCAATAAGTGTGACGCCAACGGGACACTAACTAACGATTCGGATATGTGGCGATTAGGCAGATCAATTTCGAACAGTATGAAGTCTGTATACGTGACCACCTGACCATTGCGTTACCACTTTTTTGTGCACTTTTTTAAGGAAAACACTTTTTGGATGTCAGAGCTCATTTGACAAATAGAAAACGGGGATAAAATTCCGTTCCAGTTGGTGACACTAGAAAAAGTTAGGTTGCTTCAATTGAGGTGTGTTTATTTATTTGTTGGTGGAGCCCTCAGATATTAACTAAGGATCTTACAGAATCTCACAAAGTTATCTTTTAACTGTTAGTATTTTCTCTCCGAAAATTTATTATCAGTTTTATTGTTGAAAACTTTAGGTGCTTTATGTGACGCCAATGCCTCATTAAAAAATATCAAGCTTGTTGTCTGATATTTTCAAACTGCTGTAGCGAGCAGTTGACGTCAGCTGGCTGTAGAATATTGTACGTTGGAAGAAGAATGATATTTACAACATAATTGGGCAGCTTTTTAGGAGAAGCTTTATACGGATTATATGGAAGTATAAATCTTCTCGGTTTCCTAACTGAAGCTGGTTGGTTTTAAGTCGGCTAGATCAGTAAGAATGTTCATACTCGTATAGTAAAATTGTTGTATATAAAGGCTCCACAATGGGTGGAAAACTGCTCGCAAACCAATTCCAGAAAGTCGGGCTACACTTATTGAAAGAAGAAGACGATGTAGGGCATGTTTTCAATGGAGCGATGGGTCAGTTAGGAACACCCGAATTGGAGTATTTCGTCAAGGAGCAGAGACCTCTGGACTTTCTTTTAAAAAGATATATTGTAAATTAAATTGCTTTCTTCTAAAAAGGTAAACTACTGCTAAAAGTTAAATATATTTGACCAAGTTAAGAAGTTGACTTGGAAATGAAACTTTTGGATTTAGGAGATCCGCAATGGATGAAACCGTTCTCCTTAGTATATGTGGGAAAGTTAGCGAAGCATCACAGCACAGCATTGTCATAGATAGGAAGTAAGTGATTTCCAAATCATTCGAATATTGAGTTCAGAATTTTGGTAAGGATATTGAGTAGACTGGATAATTAATAGTTGGCCAGTAAGATTATAGAAAGGTCTCACTATAAGTAAGTTTGGTCAATATTTCTATGTGATATTCAGTTAGTAGGCATAGCTGTGAGCATAGGACGCCGACGAGTTTCTTCAGCTAAAAGGGATAGGCAATCGGCCTGCATGTATGCGAAGTTCATTGATCCTTACCCATCTCTTAACAGGGAACCTTCCCTGCCGATCCTTACCCATCTCTTAACTTAAAATTAAGCTACGAACCCTGTTGTTTTAAATGTTAAACGATTTTCAAATTTAAAAAAAAAAAAACAAATCAATACAAATACTTTGGATAACAAAAAAAAAAAAAAACAAATAATAATTAACCAAAAAGTTGATAAAAATATTTTTCTTAGCTGCTATGCATGACATGTATTTTTTTCTTATAGAACTAAGAAGCATCTTTTTGGGTTCAATTAGTAGGTTGACATGATGTCGAATGTACAAAATCGTTTCATGCGGATTATAGTGGCTTTTCCGAAATGTAATTTCGTTGTTTCCCATCAGAGGACTTAATTGTATTTTTTCACAACTAACTTCACACTTAACCCGCATAATCATATGTATTATGACAGCTGACAAAGCAAGGCTTGCTTGTGAAAATTGATTTGAATGATTCTGCAAAGTAGTTTTTGGTTGATACCATTTTAAATATCGAAAGTGAAAAAGAGCTGATTTTCGGGATAAGCAAGAAAAAAATTATCCGATGTGTATGGAGAAGATGTCTTAAGTGAGCGCCAGTGCTAAAACTGGCAATTTCAATCTTTAAGATGCACCATGTTCTGGAAGGCCAGTCGAAGCTGATGAAGACACAATAATGGCATTAATTCAACTCGTGAGATCACTGAGAGATAAAATTTATCGAAAACGACCGTTCATGATCATTTGAAACGGCTAGGTTTAATCTCAAAGCTCGACATATGGGTTCCTCATCTTCTTACGGAAAAAAATTTGTGCCGTCGCATTGATGTTTGTGATTTGCTTCTCAAACGCCAAGAAAATTATCCATTTTTGAAGCGTATCATTACTGGGGACGAAAAATGGGTTATCTGCAATAATGTTAAGCGCAAAAGATCCTGAAGTAGAAAAGATGAACCGACTCAAAGCCAATATTCATAAAAAAAAGGTTATGCTATCTGTTTGGAGAGATGTCAATCATTTATTTTGAGCTTCTACCGAGCAACACAATGATCAATTCTGAAGTGTAGTATCAGCAGTTGGACAAATTAAATGATTCACTTAAAGAAAAAAGGCCAGAATTGGTCAATAGGAAAGGTATAGTGTTCCAACAGGATAATGAGAAAACACATACAAGTTTGACCACTCGGCAAAAGCTTTTAGAGCTTGTATGGGATATACTGCCATACCCACCATACTCTCCAGACCTAGCACCTTCCGATTATCATTTGTTTCGGTCTCTACAAAATTGTTTAGACGGTAAAACGTTTAATTCGAGTGAGGATCAGTTTTTTGCCAGCAAAGTACAAAAATTTTATGAGCGTGTCGTGGAATCATACTGCTGTCAGAAAAATAGTAAAGGGTATTGAGTGGGTCAGACTGGACAATATTTAATTGAATAAAATATTAATTCACTATAAGAAAATCGTGTTTCATTTTTATTTCAAAAAAACGAAATTACTTCCCGGACAATCCAATATTTTTGAAAATTGAAATTTTTTGTCGGATAAGTTGACTGTAAAAATAAATTACATATTTATACAGTTGCCTATTATAGTAAATTTTTTGTATTGAAATTCGAGTGCCCCTAATTGGTTAAAAACTAAACAAAATTCTTATGCAATATTGAATGCGAACAGATGATTAGTGGTAATCAGAATAACGGTTCAGTGGCGGTCGGCTGATTATTTTCTGAAGGGTTTTTTTTTGGCTTTATATTTTCATATAGTCAAAAATGGTATTTTACTAATGGACAATTTTTAAATATGTACTAAAAATTAATCTATATATGGTGTCTGGGAAAAATCCTAGATAGGTGTTGTAGAAGTTCTGTTCTGAAAAGTAAGTGTTATGGAAGTTCTGTACTATTTTGGAATGGAAACTTTTATTTTATATGAAAATAAATTAATTTACATTAAAATAAAAATTATTTTATTTAATTTTTTATATTGAATTAATAAATTAGAAAAACTACACTTATTATTTGAAAAACATTAAAGCAATTTCAAACAAAATATAAAATTGCCCCTGTCGGAAAGTGATGCCTTATGCACTTTTTAAGTCTCTTTGTGAAAGAATATTTTTACACAAATTTCCTTCTGGTGTCACTTGCTTCTTAAAGTTTAACACATAATTAATATGTACTTTTTCCAATTAACTCAAGAACTCTTATCAAGAAATTCCCATATTTCATATGCACGGAAACCATTACCACAACTGAAAACAAACTAAAAATTCGAAATTCATTAATCGTCTGAGAAAGAAGATAAATTACCATTTAAATTAAATTGCCTCCATTTGAATCGAGTTCAAGTTTACGGATACAATGGCACCTAATTTGCACATAAAATGGATGTTGGTATTCAAAAAATAAAAAAATTATGCTAACCGAGGACCGGCCTAACCCCGAAATTGGAATAAACATTATTCAATATCATAAATAGACGAGAATTGTTTTATTTTTTGTTAGTTTTATTAAACAAGATTTTAGAAATATTTTTCCAGGTGTTCAAAATAGCTTCGTCGGTACAGAAATTGTACGTGGGTAGCTGTGAACATTTTACGCGAACATTAACCTCGGCGCACCAACGTACTACGGAGTAAGTGAGTGGAGAAGACACATTAAATGTGAACCGAATGCAATCGGGTTGAATAGAATCGGTTTGAATCCGTTATCAATGCGAGCGCAAATGGAATTTGGCACTTTTGATTTTTTTTTTGGGTTTTTTGGAATATTTTCCCTTTTTTCAGGAAAGTTTTATTTAAGGGAAAGACAATTTCCAGTTCAAAGTATCGTAAATCTGGACCATCGCCACTTTGACAAAGCCGGGACTCTTCTGGACCATGTCCCCATCGAGTTATAATAGCCTCCACCACAGTGCGCCGGAAATTTCTTTTCCTCGATGCAATCGTAATTGCTGAGGAATTTTGGAAAATCCCAATTAATAAAATTAAACTAAAAAAAAAAAAACCATCGATTCGAGTGGGTGAGTCAGTCTTCTGTGTTTGTTGTTTTTTAGAGTAACAAGTGTGACCAACCAGTGAGAGTGTAAGTTTAACGATAAACGATTATTCACAGGTGTTTTCAAAGCTTTGAAATCGTCGGAACCTGTATTCGGCATTCTTTTTATTTGGTTTTTTCTTTTCTTTTTTAAATGCTTCGGATCAGAGATCATTAATGTGTTTTCCTGTTTTTTTTTTGTTTCTTCTCTTTTTTGATTAATGCATAATTTTGCTTTTATTTGTTGCACCTTTGTTTTTGCCTATTTGCTTTTTGCCATCCATCTACGAATGCGTAAGCAAAAACGTTAAATCTGCATTCTTCTTAAAATCAGTGAAAGCTGAGTCAATAATAATTTTGGTTAGTTTTGAAAATTACTTAACAGACTGTCGACAATTTGAATAATAATTTTTCTGGTACACGTCAGAGAATTCTTCTTGAAAATTTTGAATTTTTTCTTCTTTTTTTTGTATTGTATTTCCTTATTTACATTGCAGAAGTTGAACAGTGAGTTTCCGGAAATTATCTTTGATCAACGATTCATGTTAAAATGTTTTCGTTTATTTTCAATTTAATTTTGTGTTAAGTTTTTATTATTGTTTTGAATTAAAAACTTATTTTTGGAAAAAGTCTGACTGTTCTTGTATATGATTTGTGGAAATTTTATTTATAGAAATTAAATAAGAATTATTTATCGTTTAAGAAACGGAATATTTATTTTGAAAGTTTTGGAAAATTCTCTGATTCGATAAGAATTTGTCATTATTGTAGGCTTGGGATCAGATAGTCAAATTTGTAATGCATCCGTCCAAATTGGTTCCGAGAGTATCTTATTTTTGGACGCAATTTACTGTCGATCGAGATATTCTATTAAAAAAAATACAGTATTAAACTGGCGTTTATCGGTTTCTACATATTTTGCTGGCTTGCAAATAGATTTTAAGAAATAATACAACTTAAAAGAGTTCCGAAAAAATGGGCTTAACTATACATATTAAAAACAGTCAAAGAAAAAGCCGAAGTATTTGCTAAACATTTGGTGGGCCACGCGTCATCGATCGGAAGAGGTAGTAGTCGGAAGGGGCAATGTCTGGAGAAATCGGCAGGCAGAGCAGGATGTCCTATTACAATGTTTCCAGGTAGATTTTAACCACCTTAGTAACAAGTGACTTAGCGTTGTCGTGCTGCAAAATCACTTTTTCGTGTCTTTGCTCGTATTGTGGTCGGTTTTTCTTCAATGCTCGTCTCAAACGCATCAGTTCTGTTTGGTAGTGAGCTACTGCGATGCTTTCACCCAGTTGCAACAGATCATAATATGCCACGCCGAGCTGATCCCATCAAATACATAGCATGAGTTTCTATGGCACCCAATCCAAGGATTTCAAACGATGGGAAAAGGCTTCTTGTGTCACGCCTAGTAAATTTGCAAGTTCTTGCTGCATTTGATATGGATCTTCATCCAGTAATGCCTCCAATTGTGCACCTTCAAACTTTTTCACCGATCCGGGATGATCCTTGTTTTCCACGTCAAAATCACTACTTTTGTAGCGTTGAAACCATTCGAGATATGCTCTCTCACCAATACTGGGTGCGTTTTATGTTCCAAGTCGATGTATGTTCAAATGCAGTTTAATAATTTATATTTTATTGATTCATTACATGATCTTTAGAATTATGTATAGAATATGATGTTGGTTAAATGCCTGCCTCTGGCCGCGGCGTAAAGGGGAGCTCTTTTAAGCACATTTTTCATAATATTTTCGCAGAGTTCTGGTGTTATTTTAGCAATTTCGTTTCGAATGGTGTCCTTAAGCATCGAGGTTATGGTTGGTTTGTTAATGTACACCCTGTCCTTTAAGTACCACCAAAAACGAAGAAATCCGGAAGGTTTAAATCAGGGGATCGTGGGGGCAGTCGCTTTTTAACATTATTCGGGCGGAAAAAAATTTCTCACAATATTTACATCGTGGCACGAGTTATGTGTGATGTGGCACTGTTTTGTTGGAACCACGTGTTGTGTGGGGCTAACTAATCCAATTTCAGTAGTTTTCCAACATGTCCCGATACCGGTCACCAGTAACTGTTACTGTATGCTCAAAAAAATATAGTCCAATGATGCCACTGGTCCAACTGCCGCACTATACACGAGGTTCTAGTAGTCTTTGGTGTCTCAGTTAAGGGTTTTTAGTGCCCCAATAGCGGCTATTCTGTTTATTAACAAAGCCACCCAAGTCGAAGTGTGCTTCATAATATTCGGAGACGTAATTTTCTCTACATATTCACAATTGAACGCTATTGTGGCGTTAGATACTTTATAATAAATTTCTATGGATCACTCTCAACGACTGTCAAATGCAAGTAAACAAATGTCATTCAAACCAAAATGGCGTCCAAACAAAATTAATCTGAAACATAAAAACCACTCTGTAAAAGCATCACGATAAGTTTCTACAATCATTCGATACGCCTCAGCCACAGATTATTTCGAATTAAAAGAAAAAAACAACACTTCCCGCAAATGACGCTTGTTTGCCTCAAATTTCAATATTTTCACGAACAAACAAATACATAACGTCGATAAAAAGTAATAAATGTAATGATGAGGCGTTGTTGACAGATGGCTAATCTTACTACTAGCGCCATCTATTGAAAATTGGTGGTTTTCCAATTTAAAAATAAGTTTCTTATTGGTAGACTCTGTACATAAACAGCAGTAATAAAAGCGTTCTTATACATAAACAGTAGTAATATTCATATTAGCCATTTTGGCACTTAATATCTGTCAATTTACAGAATAATTAATTTCAAGAATTTTCAAATTAGAGAAAAAGCCTTCGAATTCAGTGATTTGAGTTATTATAGAATGAAAAGAATTTCAAAGAAATTTTACAATATTTAACAAATATAATATGGACAGAGATAATATTTCATTGTCATATGATTCGAATTTGCTATCTGCTAAATTTTCTAAAAAATAATATTTGGCATAAAGACGAACATAGAAAAATTGATACATTGTTGGACTGAGTGAGCTTAACCGAAATGGGAAAAAGGAATGATAAATCTTTCCAAAAGAATACTAAACTTTGATTATGTCTTAGATATGACTGACAATTAATTTCATTTCCATACAAAAAAATTTGATAAATTCCAAATGTAATCATTCAAAAAATTCTCCACAAAACTTGAAAAATATTTCCTCTTTTCTGTTCCGTATTTTCATGTTTTGTGTAATCATTTTTTAGTAATTGATCTTTTCAATTCACTCATTCTAATTTTAAGATAAACTTTGTAGTTTGGAGGTTTTTTTTCTCGTAAACTGGATTACTTAAAAAAATATATCATATTTTATTTTATAATAATTTTATTGATAGTTCCACAGTTTTTTTCTTTCTTTGGAGACCTTGATTATGATGATATGTTTTTCAGTTTTATCAAATATATCAATTCGAATTGTTTTTATTATAAATTTTCATAATAGACATGTTTTTATTTCGAAAATGTTCCTGATCAATTATCTAGTTTTGATTTTAACAAGGCAAATATTTAAAAATAGTATTGCGATGATTCGATGTTGTTGTTATCCGGGGTTTTGAAGATGAACAATTTCGCATATTTACTTTTATAAAATTTCAAAGACTATTTTCTAAAGTTGCTTTGAAAATTTACAATTGATTGTGTTTATTGAATTTATTATAAATTTTAAAAAAAATGTCTAAATTTTTAGTCGAAATAAACGCGAATATAATCGGTTCTTCTTTTTAAATTTGCATCGAACCATTTTTGCTAAAAATTAGCCATGTTACCGTATAGTGCAAATAAAAGTAAATAAATATTTTTATTAGTAAACTCTCTGCAAGAAATCAAAACTTGCAAAATATTTATACGTTCTAATAACTAAGTACGAGGGCAATGTGATAAGTCATTAGCTAATGCAAATATGGTATGTAGCTAATATTAGCAAAATGATATTTTTTTAATCATTTTATATGCTTAAAATAATATGCATTGGTTTAGTTTTGATAGCTATTGAAAGGAGATAATGTTTATTTGATTTATTAAAATGCAAGAAAATGATTTCCGAATATAACCAATGAGGTGATCGCTGAAGAAAACGCTCATTTGGAAGGGTTGGAGAGATCGTATTTTTTTAAATGAGAAACAAACGATATAAAAACGTTAAACTGAATATATCAAGCTAAAAGAAGACGTTATTGCAAAATAAAATTGGAATTTACACATAAAAATGTATTAATCATATAACGCTTGTATATTGTGCATAATTAAAATCGCTCAAAACAATATGCCTGTTTGGAATAACCTAAATTCTTATTTAAAAACCACTTTCTTGTTATTTTTCTTATTAAGGCCAGGTATTAATCATATAACCCTTTTATTTTTTTAATCTCATAAATCCCTAAAACTATTTTTGTACAAATTATGTGGCTATCTTGATAGGTAGTCTATGATTTCGATATTTTGATAGCGTTAATTTTCGAGTCTACATCATTTTAAGTATAAGAAAATTTTAAGTTCTATCGAATTTAGAAATTCAAATTTGATAGACTATCAAATTATCAAGACTTACATATTTTCGAGACCATTAAATTTTTTTTATAGAGTATCTTCCATCTCTTAAGTGAGCTAAATTTAAGAATTTTTGAAATTTACTATTCTTTTAACATTTTTCAAGTATTTTATTAAGGCATGATTGATTATTATTAAAATTTCCAAATGAAATCCATTAAATACAGGCATTTTTTTACAAAAGATAGTAAATTTTATCAACGATATGTTTTAGATGAAATCTAATAACATTTATTTATTTAGCTAATAAATTTTATCAACGATGAAATCTGAAGGATATTTTTCAGACCATTAAGTTTTTGAGGCTAAATCATTAAACTTAAGACACTCTAAATATCTAAGGACGCTGATCGTTAGAATAATTTACTTTAAAGATCACCTCGTTTTATAATAAATAATAGTAAATAATAGAGAAAAGTTAATATGCCAGATTGAATTTTAAAAACCACCAAAAATGTAAGGGCTCACGGTTTTTTGGGATTGTTAACTTTTCAAGATAATTAAATTTTAGTTATTTAAATTAACGCAAAAAAAACCTCTTACTAATTATCTTCTTTTAGAGAACAATTATTTTTAAAGATCACCAAATTTTAGGAACCACCAAGTCTTGAAGATCAACAAATTTTGAAGATCACAAAAAATACCAAATTTTTAATATAGTTGAGCCTCATAATTTTAGAGATCTTCCACTCTTACTAATTATCTTGTTTTAGAGAACATTTATTTTTAAAGATCACTAAAATTTAGGAACCACCAAGTCTTGAAGATCAACAAATTTTGAAGATCACAAAAATACAAAATTTTTGTTAAGGTTGAGCACCGTCATTTTAGAGATCATCCACTCTTACTAATTATATTCTTTTAGAGAACAATTATTTTTAAAGATCACCAAATTTGAGGAACCATCAAGTCTTGAAGATCAACAAATTTTGAAGTTCACAAAAAATACCAAATTTTTATTATAGTTGAGCCTCATAATTTTACAGATCTTCCACTCTTACTAATTATCTTCTTTTAGAGAACAATTATTTTTAAAGATCACCAAATTTTAGGAACCACCAAGTCTTGAAGATCAACAAATTTTGAAGATCACAAAAAATACCAAATTTTTAATATAGTTGAGCCTCATAAATTTAGAGATCTTCTTTTAGAGAACATTTATTTTTAAAGATCACTAAATTTTAGGAACCACCAAGTCTTGAAGATCAACAAATTTTGAAGATCACAAAAATACCAAATTTTTGTTATAGTTGAGCACCGACATTTTAGAGATCATCCACTCTTACTAATTATCTTCTTTTAGAGAACAATAATTTTTAAAGATCACCAAATTTTAGGAACCACCAAGTCTTGAAGATCAACAAATTTTGAAGATCACAAAAAATACCAAATTTTTAATATAGTTGAGCCTCATAATTTTAGAGATCTTCCACTCTTACTAATTATCTTCTTTTAGAGAACAATAATTTTTAAAGATCACCAAATTTTAGGAAACACCAAGTCTTGAAGATCAACAAATTTTGAAGATCACAAAAAATACGAAATTTTTGTTATAGTAGAGCCCCGTAATTTTAGGGATCATCGACTCTTACTAATTATCTTCTTTTAGAGAACATTTATTTTTAAAGATCACCAAATTTGAGGAATCACCAAGTCTTGAAGATCAACAAATTTTGAAGATCACAAAAAATACCAAATTTTTATTATAGTTGAGCCTCATAATTTTAGAGATCTTCCACTCTTACTAATTATCTTCTTTTAGAGGATAATTATTTTTAAAGATCACCAAATTTTAGGAACCACCAAGTCTTGTAGATCAACAAATTTTGAAGATTACTAAATAGTTAAGATTTTTGAGATTGTCACATTTTTGAGACAATCTAAATTTAGTATGAAAAATTACTAAATTTTAGAGGATTTGGAACATAAGATCTCTTTTGATGCTATACAAATTATACGGATCATAGAATAAAAATGTCGGAAAATTTTAGGAGCCGTCTAAAATTTTTAGAAACTCAATAATTAAATTCAACTAAGTTTAAGAGACTTTTAAATTTTTAAGGCAATGCAGTTCTTAGCGTCAGAGAATTTCAGACGTTATTTTATTGCGAAGGTAACCAATTTAAAAAAAAAAAAAAAATTCTAAAATCTATACGCACATTGAAATCTTAAACTTTTTATTGAACTGAAGAACAACAAATTGCAAATAATTGCTTACCGAGAGTTACTTGAATCATTTTGATACTCTTTTACAATATTCTTTAAAAAAAATTTTTTTACGAAAATTTCAAATTAAATTAAAATTACGGAAGAAGTAAAATTTACAAATATTTTTATTTTATTTGCAAAAATCGTGAATTCTACAAAAACAAAAACCAATTTTCAGTTTTGTTTTAAAAAAAATTATCTATCATATTTTAACTTTGAGTTCGTACACTCACAAAACAGTAGAGTCCATTTACTTGTAAAAAGATTTTTCCATTTTTACACACAGAATTTAATTAAATTCTTTACTGTAACAAAAACGATTTGATCACTTTTTTTCTCTATTTTTTTGCTTGAATTTCACTTAAATTCTTTTCCAACTTCTATTACCTAAACACATTTTCTACCTTCTTACACTTAAAGTCAAAAATTCATTGATCTCAAATTTATTCTTCTCCAGACATTACCTGTTTCCATTTTTTCTAGCATTAATCAACTCTTATTAAAAATCATTTCCCATTCGCATTGTACAATATAAAAAATAAAAAAATAAACACTTTCAAAATATGTAAAATAGCAGCAAAATAAAAATCCAAAAATAGAAGAAGAAAAAATTAATCAATTTCCTGCTAGAAGAAGAATCACGGCCATAACAAAATTAAAATTGGTGGCTAGCAGTTGGTCGATTCCACAATTCACAGATGATTTAATTTCGAATTATATCGTCTTTGATCAAAGTCGAATTTGACTGAAATTATGGTCTTTACGTATACACACAAACATAATGCGATGCACACATACATTTTCTTAAAAGACCTCAAAATTCTTTGATCAGAAAATTTACGAACCTTCGGGCAGGAAAGTTAAAGATTTTAAAGTGGATGGTTTACAAGTCATGTGCAAACATTCAAGGGGCAAAAGGGATACTGCTTGTTGGTTTTTTTATTCACGTTGGAATAAAAAAAAAGGCTTCTTAATAAATCAAAAGTTCAATACAAAAAAAGAATAGAAAAACTTTAAGAATGCGCTGAAAATAGAACAAAATCAACTCGTTTACATGTAGACTTACACCATAAGACTAGCTATTAAACAGAAACGAAATTGAAAATTAATTGAAAATGGCGTGAACATCTAGCCTATGGATTTGATTGAAGAGAAAATTTAAAAAAATAATAAGAAAACACACACACACACACACCCACACAACAACCTCCTTAAAATTGGTAAATTCAAAAGAAAAGAAAATACTCCAAAAATCGAGTACTTCAGTTGTGCTTTTAATTAATTTAACTGACAAGCTGCGCCATTTTGATTCTAAATAAACTTTTCTTCAATTAATCAATTATTTTAGAACAAAAAGACTAATCGGCTCGATTTAATTTGGTTTTTTTTTTAAGAAATGGGGGGTCTTAGTCAATAATTATTCCATGTGTTAAAATTATGTGAAAGGATGCATTAAGTGATTAAGATCTCCTTAAAGTCTTTCTTATAATATCCCTTCTGTATGATGTCATTTCTCAATCCGCATCTTTACTATCTAAATGGTTAAGTAATCACTCTAACTTCAGTTGTTATGGTTTCACCAAATTCCAATAGTTTACAATAAAATATTTCCTTGCAATACCAATTTTTAACGTTAGACCCCATGTATGCGTTTAGCCCTTAAACTTGATCACTTCACGTTCAGAAGCAGTTTAGCCCTTAAAATTTATCGCTTCGTTATCTGGTCAATAATGAAATGATAATTATGTTTCGTTAAACTTTATTACCATACTCTCCACGCACTTTCGATTAAGTATAAAAGGTAAAAAATCCCACGGAATCGCAATGAACCAAGAACCTTTTCTGCCGATCCATACCTTTCTATTAACTTAAAATTGAGTTACAAACCCCATTGTTTTAATTGTATCAATATTAAACGATTTAAAAAAATTATTAAAATTAATTTTTTATTTTCATACAAAGAATAACGAACAAAAACACTAATCAAAAAGTTGATGAAAATCGTTTTTAGCTGCTATGCCTGCCATCTATATTCCTACTTATTGAACTAAAAATCACATTTGGGCGCCTAGAGTTTTCACATTTTTCCTTCAAAATTGTAGTTTTGACATATCGAATGTAAGCAATCGTTTGAAGCGGGGCTATTTTTTTTTAATATTCTGTTTTTTTGTTTCATAAAAAGTGTAGTTATTATTAAGAGTAAGGTAAACTAAATGAATATTACGAGTAATATAAATAATAAGTTTAATAATTTATATTTTTCAAAATATTTATAAATAATGAAGTATTGTGTTAAAAAATGTTATCGTTATGCAGAAACTAAGGATTTGAGAATTTCGTTTTTCAGGTGAGTTTTCGGTAAAAACTAATTATATATTCAAATACATCATTAAACTATCATTCAACTAAATTTTAATAGATTTCAAGTACTCTAATTGGTTAAAAACTAAACAAAATTCTTGTGCAAAATTGAATATGAACTGACGATTAGTTGTGTGCTCATTAACGGTCATCTGATTACTTTCTAAAGGGGGGGGGGGGGTTGTATTTATTTGTTTTATATTTTCACATTATTAAAAAATTTAATCTGTTAATTGTGTATGTTCAAAAATTTAAGATAAGTGTTTATAATTTATAAAAATATTATTTTGAATTAATGAATTTTTATACAGAGTGCTTTCAGGTCGATTTTGTTTGGACGCCATTTTGGTTTGGATGACATTTGTTTGATGGCATTTGACAGTCATAGAGAGTGATCGATAATAATTTATTATGAAGTATCTAATACCACAACAGCGTGTTGAAATTATTAAAACATTTTAAAAAAATAGGTAATTGTTTAACTAATTCTGCAACATCGTAGTAGCGAGCATCAACTATCGAATTAACCATTTTAGATAAGCATTCTTAAGGTCCCAAGTTTTATATTGTATAATAGAAAACTTAACTATAATTTACCATAGAATATTGGAAAATGATACGAGAAAGTCTCGAAGAATTTACAGTTGTTTAAAGTACAATTTCTGTCGAAACGTTAAAGAATTAAGTTGATTCAACTCCCAGAAGCCTCAAACAGTGGGTGAAGTAGAGGAAAGGGTGTTCGAGCACTGATCAAATTTATTATTGAACTTATAAATTTCTGAATAAATCACGTAACCGAATAATAATGGCTCGAATTTCTTATTTTGCAATTACTCATTTAGATAAAATAAACTATAATTATGTTTTATTATTATTTTAATGATATTATAATTATAAATAACATTTATAATTATTAATTGAATATGTTTAATTTTGATTAAAGTTATTATGGAGCAAAGTATTGCTCGAACAAATTACGTTTTGAAGGTATTAAATTTCGTGAAGTTATATTAATCTGAATCCTTTAACAAGAAAATTCATTTAATTAGTTTTAATTCGATCTAAAGCATCAGCGCGCTTATTTAAGGGTGATTTTTTTTATCAACTAGTGATTTCATTTGGAATTGCCATAATTTAGACAACTCTGCGTAAAAATTCTGTTAACTTATTTCTAAAATATGTGTACATAACGCTTTTTATGTTTCAGGTTGATTTTGTTTGGCCGCCATTTTGGTTTAGATGACATTTGTCTGTTGACATTTGACAGTCGTAGAGAGTGGTCGAAACCAATTTATTGGGGGGCATCTAATAATGTGTTGAAATTATTTAAACATTTTTTTAATATAATTATTCAATTGGTAGTACGCAGAGAAATTTTCTTGACTTTTTTGTTGTTAATCATATGCAAGTCAACCATTCAGCGTGAAATAAATAATTTTGAAATTATGCATATGCTGGGATATAAATCGAAGACTGGGCGACAATTAAGCGAACGTACTTGAGGCAGAGTATTGGTGAATGTCCGGGTATCTCTCATCGATGCCGGGCTTAAGAATTGAGAATATTTCCATCATTTTTGTTAAAAATTCTCGTATAAAATTCAATTGACACAATAGCTACAGGCAAATGACCATTAACGGCGGAGGGCTGGGGTGCTCGAGTTTTACAGCTCGGAATAGACGACCACCATTTTTGGTAAAAAATCATTATGATCGAAGAAGCATATTTCGACTTGGCTGGCTGTGCTAATAAACAGAAATGCTGCTATTGGGATACTGAAAACTGATATACCAAAGACATTAAAAAACCAACCATAACCTCGATGCTGAAGGGCACCATTCTTTGGAATTCTTTTAAGTTTGTATTAACTCAAATTAGAAAATTTGAAGGCTTTTTTATAATTTTAAAATTCTTGAAATTAATTATTCTGTAAATTGACAGATATTTAGTGTCAAAATGGCTAATATGAATGTATACAAAAAAGTTTCTAAACTAAATTTCTAATAACGCTTTTATTGTCTACCAATAAAAAAACTTATTTTTAAATTGGAAAACCACCGATTTCTAATAGATGGCCCAGTAGTAAATGCTGGTCGAAAATATCAGATCAGAAATGTCAAATCGTAAGCTTATCTGTCAATACCTTCTCATCATTAAAAATTTAATGATGTCTGTCAATACCTCCTCATCATATCAAAATTTGAGCCAAATAAGCGTCATTTGTGGGAAGTTTTTGCTTTTTGCCTTCAATTCGAAAAAATCTGCGGCTTAGGGGTATCGAATGATTGTAGAAACTTATGGTGATGCTTGTACAGGGTGGTTTTTATGTTCCAGATTGATTTTGTCTGGACGCCATTTTGGTTTGAATGACATTTATTTATTTATATTTGACAGTTACTATCTAACGCTACAATAGCGTGTTGAAATTATTAAAATATTTTATTTAAATAATTGTTCAATTGTGAATACGCAGAGAAAATTACGTCTCCGAATATTATGAAGCACACTTCGAATTAGGTGGGCTTTGTTAATAAACAGAATAGCCGCTATTGGGGCACTAAAAATCCTCACCTGATACACCAAAGACTACTAGATTCTCGTGTATGGTGCGAGATTTGGGCCGGCGGCATCATTGGGCCGTATTTCTTTGAGGATGCTGGAGGTAATTCTGTAATAGTTACTGGTGACCGATATCGGGACATGTTGGAAAACTTTCTTCTGTCCGAATTAGATCAATTGAGTCCACAGAACATTTGGTTCCAACAAAACGGTGCCATATGACACGCAGCTCGTGCTATGTTGCAAATTTTGAGAGAAATTTTTCCCGACCGAATAATATTAAAAAGTGACTACCCGCCACGATTCCCTAATTTGAATCCTTCCGATTTCTTCATTTGAGGGTACTTGGAGGAACAGGTGTACACTAAAAAACTAACAACAATCTCCATCGCAAGCAAATAGCTGAAATAACACCAGTTATGGTCTGCGAAAATGTTATGAAAAATGTTATTAAATGAGATACTCTTTACGCTGCGGCCAGCGGCGGACATTTAACCAACATCATATTCTATACATAATGCTAAAGACCATATAATCAATCAATAAAATATAAATTATAAAATTTTATGTCATTTAAAAGTTATTAAAATAAAACTTGGACTTGGAACATAAGTTGGTACGCTGTACTAATGCTTAGGACTATTCCAACTTAAAGCTTAGCTGCTCCATTCGGAAACGATGTAAGTAAATTTCCTATCATAAAAATAATTCGATGATCCTTTTTAGTTTTTAAAAAAAATATATTTTACGAATTTAATCACAAAGCTAAGTGTTGTGGACGTTTTGTTCTGTTTTTGAATAGAAAATGGTAAAAAAAAGAAATGTTTTATTTAATTTCAAATTTTAAAATAATTAAATTAAATATTCATCATTATTGTTTAGTTAATTAAAAAAACTACGAATATTATTTGAAAAATGTGCGCCAAAACAATATGAATAAATATAAAATTGCCCCTATCTGAACGTGACGCCCTTGAGCAGAATACATGGATGTGTAGCTTTAAGGTTGTTTTTTGGTTTTTTATACTTCAACTTACCGCTTCAGTTGTCTATCCTTATACTCTATAATCTATCAACTTAATTGAAAAACTTCTTAGCTTTACAACGTTGGTATTAATTCAAGGTTTCTTTTATTATTGTTGGTCCCTTTTTATAGTTTTTCTTTCTTCTAATATTAAAAATTATATTTACTTTTTATAATAGAAATCATTAAAAAATTTGTAAGTTTCGCAAAATATTTTTGAAGTGACCGCCATTCTAATAGATGTCACCACTTTGAAAAAATGCCGCATCTATAATCCAAAACAAAACGCTTTGCCAGTTTTAGTGGTGACTGTAATAAAGAGTATTTTTTTTAGATAATTTTTCCCTTGAAAATATTTTTCTGAATAAAAAAAAAAAACAAAGTAAAAGCTTCACTAATGAAAAAGACACAACAAAAATATGCCAAATGAGAGCAAAATCATCGTTGACATTTTGCAAAAAATTTTCCCATGACATTTACTTGACATTAAAATATTATACGTTTTTTTTTTTTGCTTAACTCTTCGTATTTTTTTTATTCGTAAGTATAAAAAAGAGTTTAAGAAAAAATTATTTATTTAAGAAAAGAACAACAAAAAAAAAACGAAATCAATTAACTAGAAACGATTATTGTCATATATTTAAGGAGATAAGAATTTGAGTATGCTTAACTAGAAAAAAGAACTCAAATGAATAATGTTAGATAAAGAAAAGCATACAAAAATTATTTTATTCAATAAAAAAGAAATGGCAACAAAGGTAATGAACTAATTTGAAAATATTTGAAATCCTTGTAGGTAGTTAATTGTTAACGAAAACAGATTGACTGACTGAGTACTCTTTGTGTCCGCCTACGCTGATTTCGAAAATGAAAGAAAATTCCAAGCAATCTAGTCAAGAACGTGACATAAAGAGTTGTGGAAGGTAATCGTTAAAGCGGTAAGAGGCGGAAAAGGCTGACGAATATACCATCAAGAATTAGACTGAAAAATAAAATGGCTTAGGTTTTATTTAAATCGGTACAAATTTTGACGATTTAAGAGAGTGTTGGTTGCGCTGTGTGATCGTGTTATTTATGATTGCAATACCAATAGTGACGCTCCGTATTGCAGCTGCATCTGGGATGGTTTCTATTACTTTCCCTCTACTTTAGACTCCGTCAATAAATAGTTTGCTATGAATTGGGCCCAATAAGTGTTTTCTTTTTATATTATTCACTTCTTCGTAGCAGTGTTAGAAGATTTCAACTAGAATCGTATTCAGCTCTTCAGTTAAACTCCTCTGGATGTTATCAACAGTATCAAGGAAGCTGGGACACTACATAAATATTTTTTGCGATAAAAATTCGTTAATGGAGATGACAGTGTAGCGGGGGATGTTGTCATGGTAGAGCATCCAAGTATCTGTAACGTTTTTACTTACTTCTTATCAGCTTCAATGTCAATCGAACGCCTAACCTGACAAAAGCACTCACTTGTTCCCTGAGCGAGATTAATTTTTTCCACTGCTTCTCGACTGTGTCCGATAATGTTTAGGCGCCTTATGCTACAACGTAGTGGCTGTGGTTAATACTCACATCGCGGGTATGGTCTGCGGATCATTGGTGGGAGATACCGGTGATTATCTCGGACGCTGGTACAGCTTATGATAGCAGCGGTTTAGATAGGCCTCACCACTAATAGTTGGTGTAATCAGCTTGTAACTGGTTGCTTACTGTTAATCGCCTAATCAGGTTTGGTGGTACGTTGATTGAGGGTATCTCAATTCCTATGGTCGTAAGCTGCCCGTGGTATTATGTGTAACGATAGGTACGTTATGTAAATCAATAGAATTCTACTGCTTGTCGACAAGATCCCGAACGGGTGTCTTTTCTGATAGAACGATTAATACCAGAAGTGCCTTCGGGTATTGGCAAACACGTGCTACTGACCCGGCCTAGAAGTGCCTAGGAATAAACAAGTTTCCTCACTGAACCTCTTTAAAACAAATTTTGGTACCATGAGGGTCAATGTTAGGTGGCTTTGGCTGAAACGAGGTAGCAGCTGTGTTTAATATCTACATCGTACGGTAATAGTCTTAGGACCGTAGGTGGTGGATAACAATTATCCCGGGTGCTATCACTGCAGATGATAGTAGAGATATATGGTAGATAGGCTTTGGTAGCAATAATAAGGGTAACTAGGTATGTAACTGATTACTGACTGTACGCAACGGTTGTTGGATGAAGCTGGTTCTGGGGTGGGACCAGATGGAAGAACAAGAGGAAGCGAATGGTAGCTGAGGTGAGCGATATACCGGTGAGACCGGTCACTGTTAAGGATTTGCCGGATGGATTCCTTGATTTTGTTAGAGCAGAGAATGGTAGAGTAGGTGAGAGGAAACCACTTGCCATTAGAAGGAAACAAAATGGCGAAAACCAGTTTGTAGGGCGTTGAAAATGAGCATGGTGAGTGCAACTATCTGGATATAGGCAGTGAGCTTGCGAAATTTAGTACAAGTCTAACTATGGAGCTGATTGGGCATATCATTATAATACTGCTTCTCGGCACTGCACGAAATCTGGATGCTACCCAAAAACATGCGCTCTTAATGCTCTTAATTGTTGCAACTTTTTAAGTTGCAGATTTACCAAGCTCAACACAAAAATTTGACGGCAAATCTTAGCTCAAAAGGTCGTTGTAATGCCACTACAAAAAAGTGAAGTTAACTTATTATGCTCTATGGTGTCACTTAGATAAGTACGTATAGGAGGAACTAACTTACAACCTATGTGGAGTCGAAGTTTGCAGTATTACCAAATCGCTATCAATACTTATCTGCCACACCAAACACCTCGTTTGAAAGTTCAACACTGATTATCACCGTAAACATATATCCGACAAAAATAATCTGTTCAATGGAACACTGAAAAGCGTATAATCACTAAAATGGGATTAATTATTACCGTTTACTTTTATTGATATGAAAAAAAACCGATAGAAACTATTAAGGACTATTTTGGAGACTTCGAAGGAATTAGAAAAATATTCTTTGTGCGTTTTGTAAGAAATAATTCCAATGGGACCATTTATGATCTCTCAAGTCACTCCTATAGCATCATTAATGACCCAAAATCATTAAGAACGTTTTTGCAAAATAAGAAAGGACTAAAAATCTGAACTCTACTAATGAAAAAAGCTGGAGAATAGGATGTGGGAATTTATCAGAGAAGATCATATTCTTCAAGACAAAGTTCAAAGTTGATCATTCTTTCGCAAATAGAATTTTTTTATGATCATTTTCAAAACAAGACTTTTCTAGAGAATCGTTTTCGAAGGAAAATTTACAAAGAATCTATTACAAGGACTAATTTGTAGAGTAAGATTTATGGTCAATTATTTTCGAAGAGGAATTCGCAGATGCACTTTTGTGAAGTAGATTTTCAGAGATCATTGCAAGTTTTTTTTGAGTGTTTTTATGCGAAAAAATATTTATAGAAGATCAATTTCGAAAAAGGATTTCTAAGAGACAATATCTCCAAAAGAAGATTTTTTAAAGAATTATTTCGAAAATAAAATTTTACAGAGGATTATTTTCAAATTGAATTTATGGAAAACCATTTTCCATGTAAGACTTATTGAAGATACTTTTTTTTAAAAACAAATAGATTTGTGAAGATTCAAATAATTTCTCTATAAAGAAAGAAAAATATTGGGTTGTCCGGGAAGTAATTTCGTTGTTTCCCAACAGAGGATTTAATTGTATTTTTTCACAACCAACTTCATACTAAAGCCGCACATAATCATATATATTTTGACAGCTGACATAGCAAGACTATATGGAAAGTATATATAAAAGGTAGTTTTTAGTTGATACCCTTTTAAATATGGAAAGTGAAAAACAGCTGATTTTAATATAGAAAAGATAAAAATGCTGTTCAAGCAAGAACAAAATTATCCGATGTGTATGGAGGAGATTTGTTAAGTGAGCGCCAGTACCAAAACGGAAATTTTGATCTTGAAGATGCACCACGTTCTGTAAGGCCAGTTGAAGCTGATGAAGACACAATAAAGGCAAACCGGCAAATAACAACTCGTGAGGTCGCTGAGAGGTTAAATTTATCGAATACTCATGATCATTTGAAACGGTTAGGTTTAATCTCATAGCTCGACATATGGGTTCCTCATCTTCTTACGGAAAAAAATTTGTGTGCGATTTGCTTCTCAAACGCCAAGAAAATTATCCATTTTTGAAGCGTATCATCACTGGGGACGAGAAATGGGTTGTCTACAACAATGTTCAGTGTAAAAGATCATGGAGTAGAAAAGATAAACCAGCTCAAAGCACTTTGAAAGCCAATATTCATCAAAAAAACAGTTATGCTATCTGTTTGGAGAGATGTCAATCATTTATTTTGAGCTTCTACCGAGCAACACAATGATCAATTCTGAAGTGTAGTATCAGCAGTTGGACAAATTAAATGATTCACTTAAAGAAAAAAGGCCAGAATTGGTCAATAGGAAAGGTATAGTGTTCCAACAGGATAATGAGAAAACACATACAAGTTTGACCACTCGGCAAAAGCTTTTAAAGCTTGGATGGCATATACTGCCATACCCACCATACTCTCTAGACCTAGCACCTTTCAATTATTATTTGTTTCGGTCTCTACAAAATTTTTTAGACGGTAAAACGTTTCATTCAAATGAGGAGGTCAGCGATCACTTGGATCAGTTTTTTTCGCCAGCAAAGAACAAACATTTATGAGCGTGAAATCATGCTACTGCCAAAAAGATGGCAAAAGGTATTGGATCAGACTGGACAATATTTAATTGAAGAAAATGTATAATAATTCAATCGTCTTTCATTTTTATAGAAAACGAAATTACTTCCCGGACAACCCAATAGTTAAAAACAATATTTCAAAAAATTCTGATTAATTGATTTATTAAACAATTTACTCCACTCCTCTAGAAGGTAAATAATGTTGGGCTTTGTCAATGTTGATGAGCATCTCAAGGCTAATGACGACCCATTAAATCGTTCAAAATATAAACTAACAAAATCAGAAGAAAAAAATAAGCTTCAAGTAAAATAACCAAACGTGAATAACTTCAAAACAATTCTTTCCAACATTATTTGCTGTTTTTTTCTTATTTTTGCAATTATTTCCAAATATCTGATCGATAATTATGAGAAATGGACAGTCAACAAAAAGAATAGGTAAAAGAATTTCTGGAAGTTTTAGTCATTCCACCACCTAATTGCACAAAAATTGATACTATTGAGTCCGGTCGAAAGAGAAAAAATCACACACCGAACAAAGCCCAATAAAGCCGGTGAGAAATCACACAGTCCAAAACAAAATTTCATAATTATAGTATTCATCAGAATAATAATAATGAAAGAAAAGCAAAATTGTCGAAAATTTCAGGTTAGTATTGGCGGAAATTTAAAAGGACCGATGATAATTTATAATGGAAATGATGAATCTGACGATCTCCTCTTCTAATGGTGATTGTCTTCGCCGAAATTCCAAAAAAAAAAAATAAAAAAAAATTAAGACCACATAGTAACCTTTAATAATATCATTTTTGTAAAGATTTGTTGTTCGAAAAGTTGCCGTTGTACTCTAAATAGAAAAAACAGAACTCATTAGTCCAAATTGGCTCAAACAAGATTAAAAAAAACGCAAAATTCTTGGAAAAAAAATGTTAATTTCAAAATATTTTTCCCTTCTTATTAATAATAGTTTAGAGAAGAAAAAGTACTAATTCACCTTTAATGGCGAACTTCATTTTTGGACGTCTGATGGTCCATTCATTCATTCATTATTTTATTCAATGATTCATTCAAGCGCTGAACGATCTTCCATTTACCAACTTGTCAATGCACTCATTCATTAATTGCGTCGGTTTGAAAGAATATATTTGAAAGCCCATTCATTGATTTGAGGAAGACTGCTTGGAAGCGATTTTTTTTTACTGAATTTTTAACTATTTTTATTCATATTTGAGTGGAATTATTTGAATTGGAATTTCGAAATGCAGTTAAAAACGGTAAAGAATAATTGACTTATGCTTAGAAAAGTATGTGAATCAGAATTATTATACGTTGGTTCTCATTTGTTTGGCGTACGATCTTAAGGTGATCTGGTTAATAATAAATATTTTCGCAAAATCATCCAAGCCCATCACAAACAATTTTTATAAACTAGAATGAGTTTTTGCTGCAATGTTAGTGGTAGCTAAGAGTGCATTTTTCCGTTGAGTCTAGGTTATTCTGCCCAATTCTGATTATCTCAAAGGATCCTTGGCAAAATATTTAGCTCTCTAGATACGAAATGATGTATCCTTAAATCCGCTGTTTGGTATAAGCTGTTTGGTCATAGATGGCGTGAGTGGGCACGCCATACTTTTTTTTATGAGTTTGACATCTGTCAACATTAATGTCTGCACATTGTCAGCAATTTGTAAAAACACAGCTATTCCAGTCTCAAATCAACTAAAATATTAAGGCATCAACTTTAACTCAATGTTCAAATTTAACCCACATGTTGAGTTAACTCTAAAAAAAGCCAAAAGGGCTATTCATACCTTTCTATTCCTACTTAGACGTCGGAAGGGGCTTAGTATAAATAAAAAAGTTACTTTTCTATAAATAACTTATTCGGCCAATTATTGGCTATGCATTTCCGATCTATTTTAGTTTCTCGAAAACGTATGCTAATAAAGTCCATGTATTCGAAAGGTCAATCATTAGGAAATACCTTTCAAAATATCGTAAAATAGACCGCAAGCATTACTCTAACTCCTATATATATATCAGAAAAGTAATCTTACTCCTTTTATTTCATACATGGTTGGTCTAACCAGAAACTTTCTTCAGCATTTAATAGACCATACCAATCCAATCATTCAAGAGTCACTATAAAGGATTAAAACCCAAGCCATCCAACACCGATACTTATACAATGATTACCTCAATGCCTCACCAGTTATCATATCTGATTTTGTGAAAGACAGTGATATTATGAACGTTCAGTTTTATAATTCCTTAACTCCCCATTTCCATCGTGGTTAGCGGAAGCAACACAAAATTCCCAAAATTCCCAAACTCTTAATCCGCTCTTTCTGAACATTCCTGTCCCTAATTTTTTTAAAGTCTAGAATTAAGTTTAGTTTGTAAGCAATTAAATGTATAAATTATTGTGTTTGAGCAAGCACATATAATTATTTACCCATAGTTGTAAGCAATTCATTTACTTAGTCATTAAAAAACTAATTAAATATGTAAGCAAAATATGTACAGAGCATGTTTCAGCTCTACGTTTTAAATATGTTACAATGTAAATATGTACAAGTAATATGGAAATAATAAATGCTCTAGTTAAATAAAAAAATAAAAAAATACCCAGAAGACAAGGAAGGCTCTCCCTCACTTCGATTTTTCGATCATATTGGCCATGATACCAAAGAATTATTGGACTTCCCTGAAAAGGAAGCGCTCAGCGCAAAACCGGGACGTCAGCAGACAGCTGTCTACTCAATATGAAAAAGTATCAAAACTCCAAAGAGTTGAATTGAATTCGCTTTTCTATCTAATCTATGAGGCCTAGAAAGAAAGGCTCTACGAATTGCTATAGCGGCTAAAAAATTAGGTTTTTCTAGTAATAGTAATAAATAATTTTTATTATGGCTCATTTAACAAATCCGCACAAAAAAAATTTTGCATCAAAAATAGAACCAAAAATTAAACTAATCACAAATAAAAGTTTTGCCATTATATGGTTGTGAATTTTATGAATTTGTTAATCTTTTGAAACAGGTACGAGAATCGTTGTCCAAAAATGGTGACCAGAAACCAGAAATGCGCCAAAACAAAAAAAAACCGAAACGTACTGAATGTAAGGAGCTTTCTTCAATGGATATATTTAAACTTTCACAGCCTATTACTTTGACGTTTCAAATGACAGCACTGTCATTTTTATATGTTATTAATCTGCTATAGCCTTAGATTAAAGAATACCTGGATAGGTCCTAGCAGCAGATTTTCGTATTTGGATACGCAATTTTTTGGCTTAATTATTGCAGAAGCGGCGAGAAATCGTAACGCTTGCATACTTTTGTGTAGTTTTTTTTATGTAGACATGACACCCACTGACATCTAGTTGTCGTTATATTAATTTATTGAATTCCAAAAGCATAATTTATATTCATTTTAATTCACTTATTCCTAGCAAAAATATAATTTGAATACAACGAGAGGGAAATGCCTCAAATTTGTAGACTGTCGGAGAGTTTTTAAACATCCCATTCTCCATTGAAACCAATGCACTATGTGATATGTCATGACATTCACTCGAAAATACTTACTCGAAAATACTTAATATTTTTTCTCTTATGAAAATACTCATTAATAAAAGTAAAAAAACAATTTCGGATAAGTGAATGCAGAGCGTACTTAGTGTTATATGACCTCAAAATTTAATAAGGGCTAGTTAGTGGTAGGACTAATTCTTGGAAGACCCGTGATGGGGCGACCTCGACTTCCCATTATAACGAAGTCGTTGCTGTCCCGCTCAACTCAACTCAATGTAGTTCAATTGCAGTAGCATTTTAAAGAAGCTTAATAAATCTGGCTTCACAGACTAGCAAATGCGTCTTCTTTTCATACACCGACTGGAAGCATACCGACGGGACTATCGACCAGAGCGTACTTAGTGTTATATGACCTCAAAATTTAATAAGGGCTAGTTAGTGGTAGGACTAATCTATCTTCTTGGATGACCCGTGATGGGGCGATCTCGACTTCCCATTATAACGAAGTCGTTGCTGTCCCGCTCAACTCAACTCAATGTAGTTCAATTGCAGTAGCATTTTAAAGAAGCTTAATAAATCTGGCTTCACAGACTAGCAAATGCGTCTTCTTTTCATACACCGACTGGAAGCATACCGACGGGACTATCGACCAATGGGGATTAGTTAGATCTATGCGACCAGGCCAGCGATTTGCCATATTAATGATTCTGGATTGATATATCTGCCCAAGGAAGAACCGACCCTGTCCCCTCGTTGATGGAGTTGGTGGACTAGTAGCCGAACCTGTCGTATCAACGATATTTTAATAGGCCAGGCCGAATATTGCCCAAATCGTTCGAGATTAACTTGAAAAGATTTGTAGCTGCCATCACGGAATTCTGATTTGATTTTGTATGATATACATTTTTTTTTTGGGGACGTACAACTCACAACATAAAATAGAGGAGTAAACATTGGTGCTTCTCTAATTCATCAGAATTACTATAAGTTTAAGTTCTCTTAATTTTTCAGTATTTTTATATACTTCCGAGGAAGGAAAGTCGGGTGAATTTGCTTTAAAAATAATTGTCATGGAATGACAGTTGACTATGAAATTTTTTATAATGAGTAACAAACAATTTCCGAACGAAACCAACATTAACCCGTCAATTTTGAGCATTTACCTAAAAGTTTTCCAAGTTTATGTGTGTGTTTTTGATTTTTTGTGGAATAATATTGCCGTTATGAAAAGGGTTAAGAGTTTATTAACTAAAATTAACACTTTTTTCTTCATTTTGGGTTCATCTTAAAAGTGAACTTGCACCAAAGTTTCTTCCATTCTGAAGATGCAAAAGATACTAGATGGCAGAAAGGTGAAAATATTCTGTTAACGTAAAAAAAAAGTATTTATTAACATAAATGGTTATGTGAGATAGGTTTCTCCTGCTAGCTAGCATGCGTTTTTTTATGTTAACACAAACTATTTTAATAAAGGTCACCTAAGTCGTCGATGGGTATTTCTAGGAAAGTAAGTGGAGGATAATTCTAGAACAAAGGGATTAGTATGATGGGACAGACGATAATGAATATACATTTTATAACGAGCATCACTGACATATGTTAAAGGACTTTAAGATCACGATATATTTTTGACTGAACGGCTTAGATTAGACGAGAATCGGACGTTTTGGTAGAGCCCCAGAGTTCTAGTCTGTAAGTCCATATAGAGGTTTCAGTAGGACATTGTGTAAAAGTACTTTGCTGTCTATAGTAACTGTCCATAAATTAAAGGGTCGCAAACAAACCCTTTTAATGGCATTTTCTTCAAAGTCTAAACCTTTCAATGGCTCAAGTCTATTTTCTTTAAATTAAAATCATTTCAAATTTAATAAAAAAAAAACAAAATCTACCTAATATCAAATATTTTTCTTGTCATTATTTCAAAAATGAAGAAAAAAAAACCAATTTTTCGAAACGATAATCTATGTTTTTTCGGTTTTCTCCTTTCATGTTTTGCTAACTTCATTTAGATTAATGACCGAACCGACTTTGTACGGTTTTCGGTATTTAACTTCATTTTCAAATTATTTATTCTTTAAAATAAAACAAAAACAACAAAAAAGAACCACAAATCTGACAAATAAAAATAAAAACATTAGAAAAACACATTTTGCCAACAAAAAAAAATTCTCAAAGTAACATTTATAAAAGACATAAAGAAGAAGCATTAAAGTTCAAAACTCTTTTACCGAATTTAAATGATCGTCCATTTTAGGTTTTTTCCCCCGATTTCTATGTTCTCATCAGCAACAACAACAACAAAAATTTCAAAAGTACAAAAAATTCTATGATTGCGATAATCAAAATTTGAAGAGTGGTACCCACAAAAAAATTTACAAAAAAATCTCCCCTCTTTGGTAATGTGTAATTTAGTAAATTCTTTTGAAATTTCAGTAGAATTTCTTAGGAAAAAAAAACCCGAATTGCTGAAAAATAAAAATACGGACGAGAAAAAACTACAAATTTCACAAGCCAGTGTGAGAAACATGAGAACATTTTTGAGATGGTTGGTGCTGACACAAAACAAAGACGTCCGTCCAACCGACGAACGCGAACGGTGACTTGACGAAATTTCAGAAGCCAAATAGAAACAAAAAGAAAACCGAACGTGAAAATACAACTTCTTGTAGGCTACCATACGATTATGTCAAGAATAATTACAAATCAACAATTACTGAACAAATTAGACTGGTAACTACTTAAACAGCACACCAAAAAGAAACAAAAACAAAAAAAGGTTAGAGAGAAAAATTGAAATCAAATGAAATTCACACAATTTCGAAACACGGTGTTCAGGTTTTTACTAGGTTTCTGTCCTCTGCTCTTTCGGTCTGACCGAATCTAATATTTTAAGGGAAGATAACACTTCGAATGGCAATAATTTTCTCAGAGTTGAGACTTTTCGTTTCAAAATTCCATCGCAAGAGGATGTCCGCAATTTGAAATCTGAATTTAGATTTACCTGGCAGAAGAGCACAAATAATTGCGTTGCGACTGTAACAGGGGTGGTTATGAAATTATAGTAATTAATGTAAAAAATTATATTCTTAGAAGTGTAGAAATTATTCAAATTGGATTGACGAAATTCAGATATGGTCCCACGTCGCTATGTGCGGAAGTTTGAAGATGGAAAGTTTTTTTTCAATCAATTTTCTATTTGTTTTTAACCAAAGAATCGAATTTATGATGTCTGCCTTCTTGTGAAATTATGCCAACGACGGGGTTTTTAGCTTTTTATCTTTCGAAAATTTTGATAATTTTTTGAAGGTAAAATTTATAAGGAATCATTTCCGAAACAAGCTTTAAGTAATATTCAATTTTAAATGATGGTCAAACCATAACTTGTGGAGGATCATTTTTATTGCAAGGTTTAAGAAAGATTATATTTAAAGCAGAATTAAAGAAAAACAGTTTTTGAATGGAGATTTTTCGTGGATCATTTTGAAATTAAATTTTGTGGAGGATTATTTTCGAAATAAAATTGATGAAGCAAAATTTTCAGAGGATTATTTGAAAGAATACTTGTGGGGGATAGTTTTCGTAGTAAAAATGTTGGGCGTCCATTTTCAAGAGAAAATTTTGTGGAGAATAATTTTCGAATAAAGATTTTTCGTGGATTATTTTGAAGTAAAATTTTGTGGAGGATTATTTTCGAAATAAAATTGATGAGAAAGTTTTGTGGAGATTCATTTTCGAATGAAGATTTTTCGTGGATTATTTTGAAGTAAAATTTTGTGGAGGATTATTTTCGAATAAAAATTTTTCGTGGATTATTGCGAAGTCAAATTTTGTGGAGGAAATATTTTCGAAATACAATTAATAAAACCAAATTTTTAGAGGATTTTATGAAAGAATATTTGTGGGGGATTGTTTTCGTACCAAAAATTTTGCACGACCATTTTCAAGAGAAAATTTTGTGGAGATTAATTTTCGAATGAAGATTTTTCGTGGATCCTTTTGAAGTACAATTTTTTGGAGGATTGTTCCCGAAATAAAATTGAGGAAAGCAAATTTTTCGAGGATCATTTGAAAGAATATTTGTGGGGGATTATTTTCGTAGCTAAATTTATTGGCAACCATTTTCAATTGAACATTTTGTGGAGAATAATATTAGAATGAAGATTTTCGGTGGATCATTTCGAAGTCAAATTTTGTGGAGAATAATTTTCGAATGAACATTTTCGGTGGATCATTTTGAAGTAAAATTTTTATATGATTATTTTGGAATCACGAATTTAAGACGATTAATATTGCAGCAACGTTTATGTAGAAACATTTTCGAAACTTAGTTTGTGGACCTTAATTTTGAATAAGATTTGTACGGCATCATTTTTTAAATGAGATTTTTGAAACGTCATTTTTGAAACAATATTTGTGGGGAATTGTTTTCGTAGCTAAATTTATGGGCGACTATTTTCAAGAAAAAATTTTATGGAGAATAATTTTCTAATGAAGATTTTTCGTGAATCATTTTGAAGTAAAAGTTTGTAGAGAATAAATTATTTTCGTGTCATATTTACGGACCATAATTTACTAATTATTATTGTGAACTATCATTTCCGAATAAGGATTTGTTCAGAATCATTTTCAAATTAAAATTTTTGGCGGATTATTTCTGAATTTAAAAATGATTATTTTCAAAGCAAAATTTGTTCGGAATTTTTATTTTGACAATGCTACAAAGTATATTAAACTTGATATTCCAGCTTCCCAGAACTGTTGGGTTAACTTTTTATTTTGTATCCTGTAGCAGAATGAGGCGATATTCACTTATTCACTTTCAATCATAGTTTCTATTCTAACTATTAGACAATAGTTTAAAAGTTCTAAGAAATTGTATGAAAATCCTGTGAGAACGTAATCTTTTATACTAAAATTATTATTTACACTTTTATTTTTCTAAGACAAAAAATCGTTTTATTAATAATTAAAAGTTCGGCTCAACTTCTATATTTGATGTTATCTAAAACGCCTTCTTAGTTAATGGATATACCAGAATTTTTAACGCCATTTATAGTATGGAGGTAGAATGTGACATGACTTGAGTAATACGAATACGATCATTAGTTAGTCACGTGAAATAATGCGATTTTAGGTTAATATTGTTTTTTTTTTTTAATAAATTTTTATAATGAAAATACAGGTACTAAAGTGATTTCTTACCTGAAATAAAAAATATTATAAAATTATCAAACAAAATTCAAACCAAACTTATCAGTTTTTAAAGTACGAAATTTTTCTTCAAAAGTCTTGAGAAAATATTGAAAGTCAGAATTTTTAATTGTGAGAAAATCAAGTGCAAATATCTTCAAGCGATATGAAAAGAAAAATTAACTTTTTTATAAGATTTCTTATTAAATGTATTTAATGCGGAATGTTTTTAATCATATTTGGGCATCATAACTATTGCTTGATTCTTTTCGTTTCTATACTAATTCTGGTTGTCATTAATTCCGTCTATTTTATTTATAATCCTCTATTCTCAGGGAATATTTTTTATCCAAGTTTCTCGTTCCAATCTCATCTATTATATTATAAGCTAAAGAGAAGCACAAGAAGCACAAAATAAGAATAAATTATATAAGCTCGAGACAAAAAGAGTACTTACTATTAAGAATGGGATTGGGAAGCTCCTCCGTGGATAGATTTTTCTGAAAAGCTAACAAAGACCGACTGCCATTCTTGAGAATCGTTTTTATGACGAATTTCATTAATTTTGATTTCTTGCGAGTATTTATATTGTAGCCGAGCCCATTATTACTATTACCACTATTCGACTGTGTATATTTTGATGTACAATGTTTAGTTTTTGTTTCTATTATAAAATATCATCAATTTCTATTTATTAATAACATTCCAATTGTGTGAATTTTCTTAACCAAAAAAAATACTTATTGGAAATAAATAATAAAACTATTTAACTGATATAAATTATAAAATTTACTTCAAAAAAAAATCTATAAAAATATAGATTAATTAATGTTTTGAGTTATTCACATTTTCATTGTAAGTTGTTGAACTTAAAATGTTTGTCATTATTTTTTTCCGGAAGATAAAAGACGAAAATTATAATTTTATAAAAAAATTTAATAATAGGCGAAAAATTTTATGTGTAATTTTTCTGTAATTAGTTCTCAAAGAAATTCATTTCAATTTTTGCCTTTTCTTATTGTATTTCTTTGAAAGCGATGAAAAGTTATTTCCGTAAGTCCAAATGGGTTTCCGTACCGCGTGGTTATGCAACTGTCAGCTTTGGGAGTGGAAAATTTTCATATGGAAAGTTTTATAGTTAATAATTTGATAGTTGGTGAAGAAGCTGCGTTTAGATGATAAGAAGTTTCATCAAAAATATGTACTGCCAAATAATTTGCAGAGACAAGAATTCTCCAAAAATTTGGTTGCTTGGCAAAAATTACTGCGAATTCTCAGCACCACTGCAGAAGGAAATCTTTCGGTGAATATTTTGCCTTTTAATTATTCCGAAGCCTTTTAATTATTTAATTTTAGCGCGTTGTCAGAATCGCCTGGGCATTAGCAAAATAAGGCTCAATAGGCTAAGACAAGCAGGACACTTACATATGTTATCCGTTTAGTAGGCCTAATTAACCAGCAGTTACCTTGCATCGGAGAGTTTTTCTCTATGCAACAGCCTAAATATTAAACAGTTTTTTTTCTTCTTCTAGAAAGTCTTCATATAATAACATCTTGGCTTACGATTGTTTTCTCGATTTTATTCGAATAGTTTAAAGTGAAAATTCAACTTTCGGTTTGATGTTTTCCATTCTCTTCCGATGACTGGGATGGCTAGGATGACCGTGACAACTTTGAGTCTCGTCACTCTTAGAGCCATCCAATGTAGAAAATGGTATTCGTCAATGGAAAAGTGCTCCAAGATTCAGGTATTAGCAAAAGTATCATTAAGTCTGCCTAACTTTTAACGTGCGTCAATCAGAAGGAAAAAAACGTTCGTCTAGTTGGAGTTCTTAGCAGGCAACTGTTGGTTGCTTCTAAAACAAATTCAAAACTAAATTAACGACATTAAATCATGTCAGCATCAAAGATTAAATCCAGCACTGATCATTTATAGATAGATTACTATATAATGCTGGAAAATCCCCGTCAGTCGAGCTTATAACAGATAAAAGAGCTACAGTATATCATCTGGGACAAGAGGAAAATGAAATTCATTATCGCACAGTCAGAAGGGAGTAAAGAAATGAGACAGTTGCGAGATGGCAGTGACATAGTCAAGTGGAACAGAAGAGGCTAAAGAGAAGTAGACCATACTGACAGGACATGGGTGTTTCCGGGTATATCTATATTGCCGGGTATATCTAAGATGGAAGTGGATGCAATATGCCTACAAACCGAGGGTGCGGAACACCCGTCTTTTTTCACTGTTCACACTTTTTCGGAGAGAGGAAGGCAGTACAGAATATAGTCGGTGAGCAGCAGTCCCAAAAGCGTATCATCAGAGAAATGATAACATCGCAAGCACATCCCGAGTAATAAAGAAGCTCCGCCAGAAAGACACAATGGCAGACTATAACCTAAATAAAATAGTAGACTTGATGTTAGTCTGCTCCCCACAAACTATAATACCTTACAATGGTCCTATGAGGAGTCATATTTCAAGAAGGAGGTGAGTTTTAGTGGTTAAGACTTAGATTAAAGAATACATCGATAGGCCCCGTATATCAGATTTTCGTATTTGCATACGAAATTTTCTGCCTGAATTACTGTAAAAGTGGCGAGAAATTGCAACGCTTGCATACTTTTGTATGGATTTTTTTATGTAGAAATGACACCCACTGACATCTAGTTTTCATAATAGAAATTTATTGAATTCCAAAACCATAATTTATATTCATTTTAACTGATTTATTCCAAACAAAAAAATAGTTTAAATATAACGACAGGCAAGCGCCTCAATTTTGTAGACTTTCGGAGAGTTTAAAACACGCCATTTTCTATGAAAGTGGTAGAATATCGAAATGCTTACATACTTTAAGTATGCTAAATATTGATATTTAGATATTGTATTTATCGCAACATGAAAGTTTAAAAACGGTTTTAGTAAATTTTAAATAGTTTACGAACAAGTAAGCAGAAATGAATACATTTGCATAAATAGTTTCATTCGTCACGGAAGTAAATAGGAAGTTTTTATTTCAGAATATGAAGTTTTTCATGAAAGGTTATTTTGCAAGTGACTGCGTTGCTACGAATATTTTCTCAAAAAAATTTGGACAGAATTTTTATGTAGAGGCCTATCCAGGCAACGCAGCGTCATCAAACTTCATAGTTAAACTATATAAGATTGGTACTTTCGACCATAGTAATTTATTCCAAACAACAACTGCCATTTATACGTCAGGGTGGGTACTTCTGGAACTACCCTCGTAGTTTACAGTTGATTTATTAAAATTTTTCTCTCTCAATTAATGAGTAAATATCAATTAAATATCAAGTGCCTCAATTTTATAGATTTTCGGAGAGTTTTAAAACACGCCATTCTTCATGAAAGTGGTGGTAGCATACCGAAATGCTTGCATAGTTTTGTTGTTTTCAAGTTATTATTTTTATAGTTATCGGAAAATGCAAGTAAAAGTGTGGTTTTTATCTTTTTTGAAGTAAGTATTTACATAAATAGTTTTATTGTTGACAACATTTAATAGGAAGTTTTTATTTCACAAAATATGGTGATTTAGAAAGGGTTGCTGATCAATCAACGGAAGGAGGAAGCAGGGAATTTCTTGCTTTCGGTAAGTTGACATCTTCGTTTTTACTAGAGAAATTATTAAAAATTTTATTTATAATGTGTTTTAATGGCTTTTAATGATTTTTTTGGTCCAAAATTTGGTTAAAAAGGGAAAAGTTTGTCATTGAATAAATATAAACAAATGCTATTTTGACAGTTCAATGTTTACGAGAAAATAGTTCAGTGGCGGCATACGTAAAGTGTATGTAAGAAAATTTAAGAGAAATTAAGTGCAAATGGGTTAAATAAATACTTTCAGTGACCATGATTATTTATTTAACCCATCTGCACTTAATGATTATTGTGAAAAAGTGATCGGATACATATCAGACTTTATTGTTTTTAAGCTAGGCGAAGACTCTCTTTCAGCTTTAGAAGGAGAATTCGTATTAAACGATTTGATAGCGTACAAGTCCTTTGGCGTCTTAAAGTACCCCTTCTGAAAGTGATGTGAACAAAATCTAACATAATTAATGCTTAATTTTTTTATTTAATTTAAATACAGAAAAACACATTCATATTATAATGAAGTTTTCAATATCTACAAACGCTTGTTTAATGTTAAAATTTATATGGTATTTATTAAGTTGCGATGTAGTTTCAATTTCAACATAAAATCACAATCTCTCATTTAATTCATTTTACATTTTCGGGATGGATTTTTTATTTGTGCACATAATTGTTTTGATATAATAATAATAATTATATTTTTATATGCTCTTCCACTTTATAGTTCTATTTTAATAAATAATATAAAGTGAAATAAATAATATTTTCAAATAGATTAACCGTGTTTAATTGCAAATTTCCAAAATTAATTCCATCAAACAATTCCATTGGAAAATGCGCAATATTTAAAAAAAATCTACTTGTTTACGCATACATGACATCATATCGCATATCAAAATGGTTTTAAACGAACACCGCTTCTGAAGTTTAAAATTAACCCCCACTGATTTACGCCGTTTCTGTTCTTTTGCATATGGGTGCGTTCCTACGAATGTATTGCCAACATAATTCGGCCACAATTTTTGCATAGGGAGCGACCTATCCAGTTCTTCTATAATCTAAGGGGTAAAAATTACATACACAAAATGGATCGGTATCTGACAGCGTCTTCCAAATATTGCCCACTACCCACGTAAAAAACTTTTCAAAAGTTGAGTTATTCTTGTACCTTAGGTCAAAATTTATAGCTGATATTAATATGAAGGGAGCAATTCTTGTAAGGGTGGGTAGACAATATGGCCTATTACAATCCATATTATTTAGCTCAAAACTAAGGGTTTGCCAACCCCTGTATATTTATCGAACACTTGGATACTCAGTAATTATTATCTTCTCTCTCAAATGGTAGATTCCACCATTTTTCAATAATAAAACTTTGGAATACAATCACGATGGCGTGTTTTTGATAAAGACTAGTCTCAATAAACTGCGGTAGATCTTCCTTATCCAGCAAAGTCTACCGTGCCCACAATTAGAAGCAAGGACAAGGTAGGGACGATATTATTAGTTTAGACGCAAGAGTGGCGTCTGTATTGGAAATATTGAATTGCACGACCTCTGCGAGAAATCGGCATATCTGAACGTTTTTGAGTTAGAAGATCTAGATCGGAGTCTGGGTGGGCAATCCGCTAATAAGTTTTGTAAATAATGTGCACTAACTTGAAATGAGTTTAACTGTTTTGTCTGTTGGCAGATTGAATTTATAAAGGACGGTAGAAAATAGATACTCATACATGGGGAATTGGGTAACAAGGATACTTTAGTGCTTTTTCTTTTATTTAAAAAAAATAATTTGTGGTAACAATTCCAGTAAGATATGGAATAATTTTCTAATCCCTTGTTTATAAGAATGAAAGTACTTATTTCTAATTGCTCCGCTTTGCTATTGAAAAGGTGCTTAAGACAAAGTTTTGGGAATTGGCAAAAATAGTAAAATTGGGATGATAAAAATTTACATTTTTAAGGGAGATAAAATGCCTCCAGCTGTGACTGAATGAAATTTGTTAATGTGCTCTCTATCGGTTGGGTATGCACCTTGAACCATTCAACAGTAATTTTCCACTGCTTACCACTAAGTGTCTTGTTAAAATGAACTATAATTTAGACATTGACCTTAGAGAAGAAATAGTTCTAAATCACGATAAAAAAAAATCACTTCCAAGTTCAGCATTTATGAAGTTTCCTACAGGAACGCAACCAACAACAATACTTCCCTATTAACTGGGCACATTAAGATCTTGTAGTTTTTACTGCAATGGCAACAGCACAAGTGTGTGTAGACATCAACAAGGATAAGATACCTGATAGCTACGGTAGACGTCTACACTTTATGGCATTTCAAATACGATAGGCGTCCGATTACCTTACCTTATTAATGATTAGCTGAGACCCACGAGGAAATACCGGTAAAGGTATTTTTAAAATTGTAGACTAATCTTGATGGAAGATCAGAGATTTTTTTATATTATTTTATTTTTGTCTTCATTCCAGAAATTTCGTTCCTTTATGGTTTTTTTCCAGTTTTTATTTTTTCCTACAAAAAATCCAGGATAACCAGTTATGTTGTGTACCTTATTTTACCGGAATATAACCTTATTCATTTACTATATAACATAGTTTTAATATATTAATCCAAGTAGTTGTTGAGCTCTTATATCTCCAGCTGACAATGTCATCTCGGCTATTTCTTGTTTATTCTTCTTGCCTTACAGTTTATGTCTATCATAATGCCTTAAAGTTTATGTGTTTTTATATCTTTTTATTTGTCTCGAGTTATTCTACGTCTTTGAGTATTTTTTTTTTTGACAATATCTCCTATACGGTCAGATGTCGACAACCTTTAACAAATCTTGAGTAAGTATGACAAAAACTCTATGAGTGAATTGACTGATACTGAAATTTCATTATTATTTGTAACTAAAAATTCGATTCCTTTTGAGTCGTGTTTTAAGTCACGATAATCTGGTGTACTTTTACATCCAAATACCAGGTGTATAAGCTTAAATCCGCTACCATGGGCGCGCTATATTCTTTTTTTTATGAGTTTGACATCTGTCAACATTAATCAGTGCACATTGTCAGCAATTTCGTGCAACAACATATATTTTTCCTTTGGTAATCATGTCTAGTTTTATGCCAGAAAAAGAGCATATGCGGGAAGCTCTGCTTTTCTGCTTCAATTTGAAGAAATCGGCTGCCGAATCGCTGCCGAGATGTCGGTTCAAAGACGGCAATTTTGACTTGTGGGACAAGAAGCGTGAAAATCAGCCTAGGAAGGTTGACGACCATCAATTGCAGGCTCTTTTGGACGAAGACGATACCCAATCGCAAAAAATGCTCGCAGAGCAATTGGGTGTTACTCAACCAGTCATTTCCATGCGTCTGCGTGCCATGGGAAAGATTGAAACGATCGGAAAATGGGTGCCGCATGAATTGAACGATAGGCAGATGGAGCGACGCCATAACACATGCGAAATCTTGCTCGCCAGACTAAAAAGAAAGTCTTTCCTGCATCGGATTGTGACAGGCGATGAAAAGTGAATATATTTCAAGATTCCTAAAAGCAATAAATCGTGGGTTGATTCAGGCCAACCATCAACATTTTCCCCAGGACCAAATCGCTTCGGACGAAAGACGATGCTGTGCGTTTGGTGGGATCAGCAGGGTATCGTCTACTATGAGATGTTGAAACCTGGTGAAACTGTCAATGCCCACCGCTACCACCAACAACTGATCAAATTGCACCGGGCTATGCGTGAAAAAATGGAGGGATTATCCACAAAGACATGACAAGCTGATTTTCCTCCACGACAACGCACCATCGCATACGTCAAAAATGGTCTGAAACTACTTGGAGACACTCAACTGGGAGGTGCTACCCCACTCCGCTTATTCACCAGATCTGGCCCCTTCCGACTACCACCTGTTTTCGTCGATTCTTACGAAGATGCCCGAAAATGGGTGGTTTGCCTCGAAATAGAAGGAATTTTTTTGGCGTGGTATCCACAACTGCCCGAGAGATAGGAAAAATGTGAGGGCAAGTACTTTGAATAAATTTGTTTTTGCTTTCTATGAAAAAAACATGTGTTTTTTTGACTAAAAAACAGCGAATTAAAGCTTACACACCTGGTAGCGCAAAAGATCATGGAGTAGAAAAGATGAACCGGCTCGAAGCACTTCGAAAGCCAATATTCATCAAAAAATAGGTTATGTTATCTGTTTGGTGTGATTTCAAAGAAATCGTTTATTTTGAGCTTCTACCGAGCAACACAACGATCAATTCTGAAGTGTACTGTCATCAGTTGGACAAATTGAATGATTCACTTAAAGAAAAAAGGCCAGAATTGGTCAATAGGAAAGGTATAGTGTTGCAACAGGATAATGCGAAACGTTTGACCACTCGGCAAAAGCTTTTAGAGCTTGGATGGGATATACTGCCACACCCACCATACTCTCCAGACCTAGCCGATTATCATTTGTTCCGGTCTCTACAAAATTTTTTAGACGGTAAAACGTTTAATTCAAATGAGGAGGTCAGCAAACACTTGGATCAGTTTTTTGCTAGCAAAGAACAAAAATTGTATGATTAAATTTTAATCATACTACTTCTGCACCTAGATTGGAACCCGTGGTCGGGAGCAGTGTTGAGAATATCTTCATTCCTAGACATAGGCAGATTCTCCTGTATATCTTCATACAGGAGAATTTTTTTTTTTGGACGGGCTCAAAGAATGTTTATTTCTTTTCACGATGCGACGAACGAACTCAATACAACTTTCTTTGCAGTTATCGAGGTCTATGGCATCGAAACCGGTGATCTAAATTGTGGAATATTTCCATACATGGCATGTTTGTATTATGGAGAGCTGAGGTTTTTTTCAATGGACGCAACTAACAGCCAGCCCTCTATCAAAGCTATTCGCTGCCTACTGATTGATTCTGTACTCAACAAAATTGAACGTCAAGTTACGTTTGGTTCCGGAGCATGCGGGAATTATGGGAAGTAAACGTGCGCTGATCACTTGGATCTTTCTGAAATTCACACTCAATATAAGCCCTAGAAGAAAATATATGAAACCGTATGATAGTCATAGGCATGAGCAAAGAGTATTGAATTTATTTTCCTAATAGTACACTATACAAAATTGCCATTTAGACAACCTCGCCCCCTCTTATATAGACAACCACCCCCTTTTATATATTGTATTTCTAAGATAAAAATATTTCCATTTTTTAAAATTAAATTGTTCAAGATAAAATTAGACATAAACCATGATCTACGTTTTTTTTTCATTTTATCTGCAACAACAATTTCATTGTAATAAACAGATTTACATAACATTTTAATTAAAAATCTTGTATATCACGAAGTGGGAGTAAACACCCATCGACGTTTCTCCAACTAACGGAAGTGAGATTCCTCTAGAAAATCCCTAGGCCATTGTCTCTTAAGTCTCCGATGAGTGTTTGCGGGAAGACAATTCTCTCACAAGTGGATTATGATGAGAGGATAAACGGGAGTGAAACTTTTGATAACGGGAAATGCACAGGTCTTAAACAAAGGGCTTCAAGTTTTTTTAGTCTAATATGTGGGTTCTATGTTAATCTATTATCCAGGTAAAGTCACAAATATTGTACCTTATCATATTGTGGAATCATGTTGCTATTAAGGTATAAACGGGTGGGTTTTCCTTGACAAAGTGTAAAAGTAATATGAGCGCTCTTCTGTTCATTTACCCTCACTATCCATTTCTTAAACCAGGATTGAAGGTTGTCGATATGGGATTGTAAATTGTTAGAAGCTATGTCAAGATATGTATGGGTAACTCGTATGGCCGTATAATATGCAGCAGTAGCAATGATAGTATTAGGATCAGATGGGATGTCATGAGTATAAATATAATATAAAATGGGACCAAGAAAACTACCTTGTAGGACTCCAGCTAGAATAGTTTATTGCAACATAGATTTGACGTTGGGAGGGATATGAATTTATGATAAGGTAGTATGTTGAACGAAGGAAGCTTTTGAGTTTCCAAAAGAGTCCAGGTTGCCATACACGATCAAAAGATTGGTAGATATCTAAAAATACGCCTGGGCAATACTCTTTCCTCTCAAGAGAGGATGCAATGTGATCAACAATGCGACAGATCGGAAACCAAATTGGCAATCAGGAATAAGTTTTTCATTAACCAGGAATGGGTACAGCCGTTTTAATAGAAGTTTTTAAAAAAATCTTACCAAGGATTGGTAAAAGGTTAAGACGTCTATAAGAGGAAGGAGAATTAATGGGTTTATTTGGTTTAGGAATCATTTTAATGACAGAAAATTTTCAGAGTAAGGGAAAATAGATTGTGTGCAGGAGCTTTTTTATTGGAAAGACGCAATAAATTAATTTAGAAATGTGCAATGGTTTTAAAAACTATTAAAATAGTTTTTTAAGATTAGAAAGATTCTACATCTAGAAAAAAATTCTAAATTCTAAAAATTAATTTAGTTGTGAAATATTAAAGGTTTTGATAAGGTGTGTTTAGTTTAAGAAAGATTCTTGATGCTGGTAAGGTTTTTAATCTCAAAAAGTTCGAAATGCTAGAAAGAGTTTTACTTTAAAAAAAAAAAAATTCACATCATACAAAGACTTTTAGTTTAAAAGAATTCTAGATGCTATAAAGGTTTTGAGTCGATTCTACACAATGTCTAAAGTCTTTAAAGATTCTATAATAGATCCTAAGATTTTTACTCTATCAAATATTCTAGATCCTGGTTCTCATTAGGTAAAAAGTATAAAATTATTATTACGATAATAATTTTATACTTGGCAGAGGCGAGAAGAATAGTTCCTCCGAGCACTATTCTTCTCACCTCTGCCAAGTGCATCTTACCTATCAACACCTTTTGCTACAGTTTTCGTTATTACATCATCTGTATTATTATACTTTATTATATTTTTGAGAAAGTTTTTTGTTTACTGTATCGTCACGATAGTATTATTTATCTTAAAAGTTGTATTTATCGAAAATTGTTTAAAAGGATTCAATAAAATAATTTGGACAGTTTTGAATTATGTCCTAGTCATACTGAGTGAGAAAATTTACTCGGTATCCTGACTAACTTATTAAAGACAGTATCTTCTAAGTGTTCTTTGTAACACTTTAAAGATACTATCCTTAATAGGTTAGTTAGTATACCGACCAAAATTTTTGCTTTCGAACAAAAACGCTCTCGAACAAGAGCGGACACCGACTAAATTTTTGCATTGGAACAAAAACTCTCGGTTTTAACAAACTATGCGTAATTAATTATAAAATTGTATATCCTATAAGAAGCACACATTCTAAATTGATAGATGAAGCAGATCTAAATTTTTTCCATACAAAACGGTTAAAGGCAAAATACCATAATAGTATTAAAATTTTTATTAGGAAATAGTCGATAAAAGACGAAAATATTAATTTTACAAAAAAAAAATTAATGATAGGCGAACAATATCATGTGCAATTCTTCTGTGATTAGTTATCAAAAGAAATTCATTCAATTTTCTTATTGTCTTTCTTTGGAAGCGATGAAAAGTTAATTACCTAAGTCCAAATGGGCTTCCCTACCGCGTTGTTATGCAATTGTCAGCTTTGGGAGCGGAATATTTTTATATGGCAAGATTTATAGTTAATAATTTGATAATTGGTGAAGAAGCTGCTGTTAGATGATAGAAGCTTCACCAAAAATGTGTACAGCCAAATAATTCGCAGAGACAAGAATTCTCCAAAAATTTGGTTGCTTGACAAAAATTACTGCGAACTCTTAGCACCACTGCAGAGGGGAATCTTTCGGTGAATTTAATTTTAAAGCGTTGTCACAGTCGTCTAGGCATTGGCAAAAAAAGCGCTCAATTGGCTAAGACAAGCGGGATGGCTAGGATGACCGTGACTACTTTGAGTCTCGTCACTCTTAGAGCCATCCAATGTAGAAAATGGTATTCGTCAAGGAGACAAACTTGCGTCTATTGTTTTTGTTATTTATGTTACACTGAAAAAAGTGCTCCATGATTCAGGTATTAGCAAAAGTATCATTAAGTCTGCCTGACTTTTAAAGTGCGTCAATCAGAAGGAAAAAAACGTTCGTCTAGTTGGAGCTTTTAGCAGGCAATTGGTGGTTGCTTCTAAAACAAATTCAAAACCAAATTAACGACATTAAATCATGTCAGCATCAAAGATTGAATCCAGCACTGATCATTTATAGATAGATTACTATATAATGCTGGAAAATCCCCGTCAGTCGAGCTTATAACAGATAGAAGAGCTACAGTATATCATCTGTGACAAGAGGAAAATGAAATTCATTATCTTACAGTCAGAAGGAAGTAAAGAAATGAGACAGTTGCGAGATGGCAGTGACATAGTCAAGTGGAACAGAAGAGGCTTAAGAGAAGTAGACCATTCAGACAGGACATGGGTGTTTCCGGGTATATCTATATTGCCGGGTATATCTAAGACGGAAGTTGATGTGACATGCCCACAACCGAGGATACGGAACACCTTTCTTTTTCCACTGTCTACTCTTTTTTCGGAGAATCGCACATTCTACATTTATAGGTGAAGCAGATGTACACTTTTTTTTACATATAATTACAATATAAATTTTTATTATTATTATGGAAAGGCAAAATTCCATAATAATAATAAAAATTTATTAGAAAATAGTCGAAAAACTCAAATTTTTTAAAATTTTCATCAAATCACCTCTAATTATAATACTGCCCCTTCCCCTTATTAATCTGTTGTGATTTAGTTTTTATTTTGCTATTGATTACTAATCAAACGACACTATCTGTCAGAAATTTCCATTTCAATAAAATTTCATCTCAAAAAGAAACAGAAAACCTTCTCCAATGAAACTGTTTTCAACCTCTGACTTCTGGACAACTTAATCTTGTACCTGTTCTCCTACCACTCACTGTCTACCTATTTACACGTACACATTAAAAAAAAATTATGATCTTACTATCTTGTTTACAACGATTCCTTATAGCGAAAAAATTTTTGTTATCTAATAAAAATAACCAATAATGTGAAAATCCGTCATTGGTGGTAGGAAATATCAATTATGAAAATCATTGTCCACAGGCGATTACGTACGCTCATACACAAAAGTGAGCTGCACCAGCCAGGATACTCTTAAATATTGCGAGAACGAAAAAAACTCTTTAATCCAAAAAAGGAAAGAAAAGAGAGAATCCCACTTGACGTGTCTTTGAAGACAGAGAAAAAATAATTTGCCACAAAATTACCAAAAAGAGAATGCGACAGGAAAAAAGAGGACGGCTGCTAATCGAAAGAGAAAGAGTGCCGAAGAGAAGAAAACTTCACCGGATATTATACAATACATTAGAAACGGTTAAAAAAAGAAGACATTCGAGAAAAAAAATCCCATCAACTGCATCAAAGAGAGAAAGACAATTGGAAAAAATGCTAAAAAAACTCAGTATTACCAATCTTAAAAAAAATTAAATACTTTTTTTCTTTTCTTTTCGGTGCAACATAATCTTTTCCAATTCACCGTAACTTTTTTGTTTTCCAAAAAGAAATTTATTTTTAATGTGCATTTTTTTGAAATTTAATTTTTATTTTCTTTTTGTTTATTATTAAATCACATTTACGTTATTTTTAATTAAAATTTGTGCAAAATTCTATCAATTTTTCTGCTGTTCTCTTTCTTTCCATATTTGCTTATGGTTTGTTCATATTTACGTAAATATAAAAGTTTTCTAAAGTATAATAATATCAATGACATATGAACAGGAAGTTGTAAAAGAGAAGAAAAAAAAACGATTTCCTTGGCAACAAAACCATTTCGTATTGGTTAATTTGAATATGTTGATTAAAAAAATATTTTCAACAAAACCGAGACTACAATTAATAAGAATCGGGTTCACTTTAATAACAAAAAATGCCGGTAATTAAATAAAATCAATTTAGAAAAAAATGATGAATTTAATAAAAAAAAAAAAATTTCTTTTAAATAAGTTTTGCATCCTCATTGAAAGTATATCAACTTATTTTGTGACTAATTTTACAGAAGAAGAAAATAACTGCGAAAAATTTTATCCAAAAGGAGAATTTTCTCCGAAATGTTAAATTTTCTCCGAAATGTTAAATTTTCTAAATGAAAGCTTTCAGAGCTGCTTCCAGAACAATATGAAACCTTGCCAAAAAGTATATTTTAGATTTGAAGGGGGTTTTATTTGAGCCTCACTTTTTCCACTTTTAAAAATTTGGAAAGTGTCACTTTTTCCACTCTGACTTCAAGAAAGGACCATTCGTATGAAACAAATCCTAACTCATAAGATTCCCCCAAAAATTTTGGTTACAGGAAAACTGTTTTTTTTAATGAATGGTAGGAATTTTTTTTCTACCATTCATTTTTTTTTGGTAGGAATTTTCAAGAAAAATTGTCGGTGGTCATTTTCGGTAAAAAATATTCGGTAGTAATTTTCGATATAAAATTTTCCGTACGAATTTTCAGTAAATTTTTTTAATAGGAACTTTCGGCGGGAATTTTCGTTATAAATTTTTTGTACGAATTTTTAGTAAAAATTGTTGGTAGGAATTTTTGGTAAAAATTTTCGGCAGGAATTTTTGTTATGAATTTTCGTCAAAAAATTTTTTTACGAATTTTCAGTCAAAATGTTTGGTAGGAATTTTCAGTAAAAATTTTTTTTTCAAAGTTTCAGTTAAAATTTATTTAATTAAATTTTAAGTAGCATTTATATTATTAAATAATTACTCTATGCAAGAATTTTCTGATCAGTTGAGAAAAGATAAAAGTTGAAAAAATTATTTCACGATCAACTCCAACCGGGAATCGAACTACGAATCTTTTTGATTTACACTCGAATGAATGCCTTAACCAATGGCAATTAAATTCATGTGATTGAGTTGTCCGTGCAGTTCTCTCAACAGTTATGCACCAAATAGTTGGGGGCAAATGTCGACCTTGACTTTAAGGTTCAAAATTACTGAAATCAATTTTCTCTATTAAAGGCCTAACTTGATTTGTCAAAAATTAATACCAAAATTCCCATTTTCACATTAAATGAAAAGGGTGAGCCGGATGAGGAACAATGGTAGAAAAAACTTATAGATTTTGAGTGATTATGTTGAAAAAATTTTATAAGAAAAAAATGTACAAAAAATCCGGGACCATTTAGAATTGAATATTTTGACAATTAATTTAATTACTATTTAAGTGCCTAAAGAAATGCAAATTTTATCCTTTTTTTTATGAAAAAATAAGCTTAATTTCAATTTGAAGATTTTATAATTTTGTCTAACAGCGTAAATTATGCTCATTTCATTGTGTACTAGAATCTTTTGTTCACAATTCAAAGTGTCAACATTTATTACCTGTAAGGGGAACCGACCTTGCACCCGTTCAACCCTTTTTGATCCTTTCATAAATAGCGGCAATTTTAATCCATTTATTTTCATTTTTCTTTCCGAAACAATTTTTTATCCTTACGCTGTGCTATCCTTGAAACAATTTTCCACCAACTAAGCATATTTTTATATCAAGGGAATCGTAAATGTGACTCAGTGCCTGGTATTTTATGATAGTTTTAAATTAGGGGGGGAAAAAACTTATTGAAAAACAAAAACTATACACGCAGAAATGATGAAAATTTAGGTTAGGTTATCCTTGCTATTATTCGTAAATTTCGAACAATTCCAAAACTATGTGAACCTTCTCCATTATCGTAGCATTTTGGGCTAGTTCAGGTGTGGGTAGGTAAGGTGCAATTTTGCGTACCACAAGTTTTTTGTTGTTGATTTTGTTTGTTTTCTCATAAAACTTTTCATTCAATTGTTTTCCATTCACTGCGGGAGTGTAAATTCGCAGATAAGAAATAATCACGACTATCTGCTTGAGCAAAGTAGAAATTTCTCAGTTATTGTGGTTGGTTGGGTCTTAATAAATAACAAAAACACATAATAACAGGTGGTATTTATACAATAAAGCAAATATTCTGTATTAAAGTAATTTTTTTGTTTCAGTTTTATTTTTTGTCGTTCTGGTTAGCTTATTGTGACGTCCTTTGTCAGTTGCGAAAATGGGTGAATATTTTTGCCCAACACCTCGACATTAATGATAACTGATAAGATTGAAGCTGAATTCAAGTACGAATCTAATTTATTCGGTTCGGAATATTTATTTATGGAGTGAACATTTTTTAAGATACTCGCAGCTAGCAAAACTGGAATTATTAAGACGCAATTGAAAAAAGAATAATCAGAAAAGGTTCAGATAAATGTATAATAATATTGGTTGGTCGAGACGGTTTTTTAGTAAAATAGAGACGCTTGAATCAGAGCGTTAAAATCAATTTATTCAAACCAAATATTCTCCATTATTATAGACAATGTTCCGCAATTTTTCGGGCAGAGCCACGCTTCCATCAGTATAGCTCTTCTGCGGTTTCTGGTTGAAAAACTGAATCAAGTGGTTTTCACACAGTCGTCTCTTGAGATATTAGAACAAGTGGTAGTCTGAGGGTGTTATGCCTGCGCTATACGAGGTCTGTTCAAAAAGTATCGCGAATTTTGTGTTTTTTTCAAAAATTATTTATTTATTCATGAATATCTATTTTGTCGCCTTCAAAGTAATCCCCACCCGATATTATACACTTGTGCCAACGTTTTTTCCAATCCTCGAAGCACTTAAAAAAATCATTTTTTGTGATCTTGTTCAGCTCCTCCTTCGATGCCTTCTTTATCTCCTCAATCGTAGCGTAGCGTCGTCCTTTCATGGGGCTCTTCAGTTTCGGGAACAAGCAAAAGTGACAGTGCGCCAGATCTGGGAAATACGGTGGCTGCGGCATTATTAGTGTGTTATTTTGGGCGCAAAAATGGCAAAAGCCAATTTTTGTTCTTCCACAAATTCGGGCGTTTCCGGCGGATTGCTGCGCACAACTTGTGCATAACTTGCATGTAATATTCCTTATTGACCATTCTACACTGTGGAAAGAACTCATGATGCACCACGCCCCTGCAATCGAAGAAACCTGTAAGCAAAACCTTCACATTCGACCGAACTTGACGCGCTTTTTTCGGTCTTGGCTCGTGTGTCAGCTTCCATTGGGATGATTGAGCTTTGGTTTCTACGTCATAACCATAAACCCTTGATTCGTCACCAGTTATGACCCTCTGAAGCAAATTTGGGTCGTCGCGGACAGAGTCCAACAGCTCCTTAGCAATGTTAATGCGATGCTGTTTTTGGTCGAAATTGAGCAATTTTGGTACGAATTTTGCGCCGACCCGTCTGACGACCAAATCATTGACGACCAAATCATTGGCACGAGCCAATCGATATGTTTAAGTCCTCAGCAACTTCTCTAACGGTGATTCTACGATTGCCTAGTACTATTTTTTTCACTTCATCAATGCTTTCGTCTGTTGTTGACTTGCTCGGGCGTCCGGCACGCTTTTCATCGTTCACATCTTCTCGGCCCTCTGAAAACATTTTGTACCACCGATAAACGTTGCTTCGGTCCAAGGTAGCTTCACCATATGCCACAGCCAGCATTGGGAATGCGTCCGCGCAATTAATTTTGTTTTTCACACAAAATTTGATACAGATTCTTTGATCCATTTTTTTGGATGGGCAAAAATCGAAGACGAGCCAAAACACGTGCAAGCAAAGCAGTTGTCAAAAATTAACTGATCATTCAAAATGGCCGAACAAGTTGGCATAAATGAGAGATATGAGTACCAACATAATGCCACAAAAAAATCGAAAATCGAATATACGTAACCCGCGGAAATTCAAAATTTCTCGTATGGTAAATGCATCAAAACCTTCTAGGCAAGCTTTCTTACTCGTAATTTTTGGTGAGTCATTAAAGATGTGTGTGTATAGTACTGACTTGTCAGTTTGACCGAATAATAGCTGTTCATAATAAAATCCTCTCGTATGTTAGCCATTTTGCATCGCCAATTATGATTCGTTTCAGATATGGCTCGAGTTCATTGCGCTTTAGCAGCTCATCTCAGATTTTAAGTTGAGTGTCTTTTTAACCCAGCCGTTCGTAAATGGCCAAACATGATTTGGTGATTAATGTGTCAAACGATATTGCTGAGTTTTTTCAAGAATTTCATCACTTTTTTCAGTAAGTGGCCGAACACAACAAGCAACATTTTTGCCATCAAAACTTCTCGAACGATAGCCGGTGAACTATTTGCATGCTGCTGATTTTCTCTTTATTCTGGTTAATTTTTTAAATTGATTGATTTTTGAATGAAAAGAATTTTTTAAAATTCTAAAAGTGAAATTAAAAAAAAGTCTTCGTTTAATAAAAGATCATCGATCCGATAGTTGAGGATCAATTAGTTCTAAAAGAATTGCCACTACTATAAATGGGGATTTAGATCTGCTTTATGGTATATACCGATTCTATAACATAACTTATAATTAGAGATTATACGATTGTCATAATTATTTGAGTAAATAGATGATGCCTTCCTTATGTTAGTGGCTACCAAACGTGCTTTTAGCAAATAAGGGGGCCCAAATATTTCATCGACAATGGAAGGAAAATCAAATCAACGACACTGGAATTTATCAATAAAAGAAAGATAGACGTATGGTTGCTATATTGCTTTAAGCAAAGAATGAGAAAAGGGCAGCCTACAGCCTAATAAGGATAAAAGGCTTGATTGAAGTCTATTCGTCGTGAATAAATACCTGACCCTAGACCCATGGGGAGTCGTACTTGCAGAACAGTGAGCAATATAAAGATCGGTATCACCACAGCGTCTTTGGAAAATTACCCGCTACCGACAAAAAAAATAAAGGAACTCTTATTTTAAATAGCAAGGACGATATGGATTATACAAGATTCAGGTCAAATAATCATGTCCGTTTATGTACAGAAACTTCTAAATGTTGATATTTCTATTAGTAACAGGCTATTAAAAACAAATATTTTAGAAATTACTATAAATTAGAATTGGTTCAGCAAACTTACGAAGGCAATATGATAAGTCATTGGCTATTCCAAAAATATAGCTAATATTAATAAAAGGATATTGTTTTTATGATTTACTATATTTTTAAAAATGGAATACAAAATTTTATTAATATCTGTTCATTAGTTTAGTTTTGACAGCTTTCTGAAGGGGCCAAGGTATATGTTTTATGAAATTTGTGAGACTATTTTCTAAAGTTGCTTTAGTATTTGTGAATTATTGAAAATTTACAATTGATTGCGTTTATTGAAATTATTATAAATAAAAAAAATTTCTAAATTATTAGTCGAAATAAATGCGAAAATAATCGATTCGGGCAAGCTGCACTTTTCTTGTTTTTAAATTTGCATGGAACAATTCGCGCTAATTTATGCGATGACATTATGCGCTACAAGTATGCACAAGGGTAGGCATAAATTCAGTTCAGCGTCTGGCTTTGTATGCATGTAGAACCGTATCAACCAATGCGATACAGGTTCTCATGGGAGAAATTTCATGGGACCTGGAGGTGCTGCGTGGAAGCATTCATTACCTTCTATGGCGGGGCATCTCGCTTGCTGGTTGTGCGGTTATGAATGAAGAGGTTGAGGATCTTAGTCCACACCAGCGGCGTATACTGGTCCTGAATAGAATGTATGAAATTTGGCAACGTCGATGGGATGTGAGTGTGAATGGACGCACATGTTCATTTCGGATGTGTGCTTTGTGTCTTCGGCTGGATTTGAATTTGGTCTGTTTCTTGGGTATTTACTCACGGGACACGGTAGTATTAATGGGTTCATGTACGGGGAGTGGACTGACTGCGGAGGCTAGATGCCCTTATGGGGGATTTGCGTGACCTAAGTACATAGGGAATCTTGAGTGTGGCCTGTACGGGGATTTGCGTGACCTAAGTGCATGGGGAATCGTGGTGAATGGATATAGTGTGGATATGAGTGGTGTGTTGGGTATTAGAGAATGCTTTACTAGGTTTGCCGTGTCACTTTTTTAAAGGAGAGTAAGATTGGTGCGTGAATGAGACGCAAGGTGGCTACAACCGGGTGAAAGACCAGGGTTGATTACGATTGTACTTTCTGGTCTTTGCGAATCCGCATACCTGAGCTGGCTTAACGGTGCCTAGGAATTTACAAGATTCCAGAACGTAGCTCAATGAGCGGAGTACATACCGAAGTACTATTAAAACAAAAATTGGTACAACGGGAATCGGAGTGACCCATGGTGTTAAAACACACTATGCCTCGTCACTAACAGTTGGAGTAATCAGCTTGTAACATGGTGTTAAAACACACTATGCCTCGTCACTAACAGTTGGATTAATCAGCTTGTAATTGGTTACTGACTGCAAACTGCCAGTAATTGTGGGGCGTTGATTAAGCGTAACTCAATACCGATGGTCGTAGGCGACTCATAGTTTTAACATATGTTTAATGACAGATAAGTCACATTTAATATAAAAGATGAAATTATATCTCGACGCACAAAACACGATATAAGGCCATACAAAAATGTGCATTTTTTTTTTCTTCAAATAAAATTTACCAAACAACCTCAATCCATGTTGAATGTGCAACGCAAAAACTACATCGATACGAGATGAGAATTGCACCTGTTCCGTTCCGTGTAATTTATAACTTTGTTCATAGTTCGTGGAATCACGGAATTTCTTTTCTTTTGCGGATCAATTATTTACGCGGCTATAATTCTAGATTTAACAAAAGAAAAGGAAATACAGCAGGAACAAAATGCGTGTATATGTGCAAAAAGAATACACATTAAAATTTCGATTTTCCAGACGGAATAGGTATTCTTAAGAATCGACCAATCTGCCTTTATCACTCTTCCCGTTGGTCGTATCTCTCTTCACTATATTGTTAAATCTTTTTTATAATTTACATATATCGCATAAGTTGTATCAAAAACCTTTTAAAGATCAAGTGATCTTCTGGAACGTTTGCGGCCCTTGACAAAAAAATCAAACTAGTTTCTCCACATCTTCTTCTTCTTGTCTGCAAAAATTTTTATATCCTACACTATCCTGTTCTTAATTGTTTGTTCCTTTTTCATTTAAACCATATTGGGTAGAGGAAAAAGGCTCCACATTCATAAATGTGTTTCGTATACAGAATATGAGATCTTACGGGAATCGACAAATAACTAATATTTGTGATACGATCGGAAGATTTCAAAATAATATGTTCGGTCAATTCGTAATAGTTTTGAAAATTGATTTTGTTCGTTTGGCCACAAAGAACAGGAAGCCATTCAGCTTTTGAATGTCTTTGGCATTTGAATAGAGAGAATATAATGAACCACTAAATTGCATCAAGTCCAAATACCAAAAAGTTTAAGATCTCTGCCATCCATCCAATCTGTTTCGGATCACCTGCGGCCAATCGAATGCAGCAGACGTTAAGTGTTTTTCGTCTTTCTTCAAAGAAGACTAAATTTATTATATTTGCTTATTAATGTGAAGCTAGCTAGCTTCTTTTCTCTGTTCGTACAGTTTTCGAATTTCTTTTTATCTCAGTTTGATTTTCTTTTCCGCTCTTCGATTTAACATTTACCAGAAAGCGTACGGAACTAAATCTTTATTCCTCTTCTTCATCTCCATGGTCCCTTCCTTGTACCACAAATGGTTATTCATTGCATCTTCTATGGGCGTACTTGTAGAAGAAGAAGAAGTTGTTCAAATCGTTGGGCATTCATTCAGATAATGTTCAGCGAAGATTGTATATTTTCGAATTCTTGTGCATAAATTATTTACACAACCACCCCCCCCCCCCTTCCCCAATTTCGCTTACGAAGAAGACCTACTATTTCTTCATGAAATTCATTTAATTCAAATACATTCTTTTAAGATGGAGATGGAAGTGAATATCTCTTCCAGTCTACTTTTCTCTTGTCTCGCTTTTTTCGTCTTTTTTTTGTAGATTTTTTTAAAAAATAAATTCAAGAATGAAAGCTAAATGAAGTCTGCTTAATGAATTCGGACCCTTTTGCAAAGAGAAACATCTCATATAAGATGGTAGTTGTGAATGGAGTTGTCTCTATTCAGTTCCGTTGCAAAAATCATATCTTATTACACAAATCCACTTTTGTTTAAGTAAACAGACCTCTTTTCTCATTTGTTGGGACCCTAGCGAACAGGGAAAGTTGAATTGAGGTGAGTCTCTACGTTATCCACCTAACTATATCCATTTACATATGTGCTTTCTGTTTTTCCATCTACACTTACTTTGCTTTTTAAGATCTTTTATAAGAACCTGATGTATTTCGAGATCCATTCGAATTTTTACATCTAAAATTCATTCATTCAGTCTTCCATTCATTTATGAAATGAATGATTTTTCTGCTCTGTTTTCTTTTCTTGCTTTAATTTTTTTTAAGATTGCATTTTTTTTTACTCCATATTTTCCAGAAGAGTTCAAAGAAATCTAACTTAAGCGATAATAGTTAACTGTATACTTTTACAAAAACTCGTTATGATCCCTTAGTTCAAATTGTTCTTAAAAACTGGTAAAAAATTAGATGGATTTTCTTGTGGTCTGAGTAAGTACTTATTTTTATTGCGACCAGACACTATGAACTGATCTTCTTACTGTCACTGAAAATAACATTACATCAGAATACCTTCTGTCTCACCTGCTTCGCCCACTATTTATTCATATTCATCAAAATCATAGTCTCATAGTGTGAATAGATATTATATAATTATCTCATCTTTATTCATTTAAAGTTTAACGTATTTTTAAAAAGAAATTATAATAAAATAACTCAAAAAAACTTTCAAAAAATTCAAAATGGAAGCACAGCTACAGTTAAGACCTCTTTCACTATTCATATAGGGTTCATTGGAATTTTTTTAGTGAAAAAATAAATGCTAAAAAAAAAAATTATTAAGTTATAATTAACTAAAAAAAAATTCATATTCAAGTATATAAGATGCTGGAAATTAATTAAAATATTTACGATAAGTTAGGAATTAAAAAAAGGACTTAATATTCGGAAAGTAATTTTGTTTTTTTCCCAACAGAGGACTTAATTGTATTTTTTTACAACCAACTTCACACTTAGGCCGAGCACAATCATATGTATTTTGATAGCTGACATAGCAAGGCTTGCTTGTGAAAATTGATTCGAATGATTCTGCAAAGTAGTTTTTGGTTGAAACCCTTTTAAATATGGAAAGTGAAAAACAGATGATTTTCGGAATATTTTACTTTTTTAACTATAGAAAAGATAAAAATGCTGTTCAAGCAACAAAAAAATTATCCAATGTGTATGGACAAGATGTGCTAAGTGTGCACCAATTCAAAACCGGCAATTTTGATCTCGAAGATGTACCACGTTCTGGAAGGCCAGGCGAAGCTGATGAAGACAAAATAAAGGCATTAATTAATGGAAACCGGCGAATAACAACTCGTGAGATCGCTGAGAGATTCCACCGTTCATGATCTTTTGAAACGGTTAGGTTTAATCTCTTATAAGTTCCTCATCTTTTTACGAAAAAAAATTGTGCCGTCGCATTGACGTTTCGGTTCTCAAACGCCAAAAAAATGATTTGCTTCTCAAACGCCAAGAAAATGATTTGCTTCTCAAACGCCAAGAAATTGATTTACTTCTCAAACGCCAAGAAAATGATTTGCTTCTCAAACGCCAAAAAATTATTTGCTTCTGAAACGCCAAGAAAATTATCCATTTTTGAAGCTAATCATCACTGGGGCCGAAAAATGCGTTGTCTACAACAATGTTAAGCACAAAATATCCTAGAGTAGAAAAGATAAACCGGCTCAAAGCACTTTGAAAGCCAATATTTATCAAAAAAAAGGTTATACTATCTGTTTGGTGGGATTTCAAAGGAATCGTTTATTTTGAGCTGCTACCGAGCAACACAATGATCAATTCTGAAGTGCACTTTGTCAATACAAAAGGTATAGTATTCCAACAGGATAATGCGAAACCACATACAAGTTTGACCACTCGGCAAAATCTTTCAGAGCTTGGATGGGATATACTGTCATACCCACCCTACTCTCCAGACATAGCACCTTCCGATTATCATTTGTTCCGGTCTCTACAAAAAGTTTTAGACGGTAAAACGATTCATTCAAAAGAGGAGGTCAAAAATCACTTGGATCAGTTTTTTACCAACAAAGAACAAAAATTTTATGAGCGTGGGGCGGAATCATGCTTATTACTACCAGAAAGATGCCAAAGGGTATTGATTGGATCAGATTGAACAATATCTAATTTAATTAAATATTAATTCACTATAAGAAAATCGTCTTTTATTTTTATTTAAAAAAACGAAATTACTTTTCAAACAACCCAATATGTTAGATAGAAGAAAAAAGCTCCTAAATCTCGTTAGTAACTGATTAAATACAGACTTAATTAGGGTATCCTTGCTATCAGGTGAATAAATTTATTGTATTTGAGAGGTGAAAAATCAATAAAATCATGCTTCCAAACTTTTAGATCCGATCAACACTTAACAGTTATCACATCCTTAAAGACAGGATGCAGGTCATCAATAAAGTAGGTTATTTGAAGAATTCTCCAAAAAAATTGCTTTCCAACTCCACAACTAAAACCGAATATAAACAATTCTAGACGTTCCACTTTCATGCCAAGATGGTTCAAATTTGACAATCCAAGTGTATCTTTTATGTGTTGGGCTGATGACATTCTACCTTTAAAGAAAGAACACCTTTCGTCTTAGGCCACCTACAAAAAACCAAAATGAACTGAGATGCAAAGACAAAAGCGTTCTGTCTGCTGACAATGTTCCTATATTAACAGTAGCCTATTAACTAAATAGATTTCTGTATCTTACGAAATTCTACAAAAATATGATAGGCTAACGACTCTATATCGGTTATATTAGACCTAACTAGGATACCCAATTACCTTCGATAATACTACAAAAAAAATAGGTTAATAGGGATTGGCAGCTAGGAACTAAGGACAAGTACTCTCAATAGTTAAATATCTATAGACATGAACCAGTGCGCATTTTACAGTACCACGACCGTGACGCCATTTGACCACTGCAAATTCCATCAAGAAAAACCAGCTTCTGTTACCGGTGTCCTAACCGAAGCTGGTCTGTGTTTACTAGTAAGCTAAGATCAGTAAGAGTTTTGTAAAGTTTGTGAAGCTTGTTCGTAAAAGCAGACCTGAACATTGTAGGTGCTCGATGATGGGTAGAACGCTACTCAAAAAGGAATTTCAGGTTTGCTGTCATTTTCTCATATACGTCTATTTAGCAGAACGCCACAGGATAGCCAGATAGGATGTGTGTGTACTTTTCCATGAGAAACTTATGAGCAGTTTCCGTTCCAATAATTTAGGTAACGATTTTGATTAAACTGGATTTAGTTGTTCAGTGAGTTGCTAAAAATGTCTCACTATTATTAGTCCAGTCTGTATTTCTTGATGTTGTTTGTTAGTCGGCAAGATAGATTAGCGATTTTTGGTTTTGCTAAATTGAAGGAACTGATCTGCATTTGAACCACTGAGGAAACACACTAAAAATAACAAAGCTTCAATCGCAATTAATATCGGTATGACTAGTTAATGATAATTAGCAGAGATTTATGTAAATTTTGAAAGCTAAAAAAATAAGTACGCGTTTGAAAACTAACAATTCCACGAATTCAAGTACGAGGGTAGTTCAATAAGTCCTTAAAAAAGGATGGAGAAAAATTGTTTTTTAAAAAAAAAAATTTTTAATTTTTCAACATAATCTCCCTTTAGCTCTATACACTTTTCCAACCGTTTTTCCAAAATTTTTATCCCGTCCAAAAAATAGGATTTCGGAAGTGAACCGTTGTCCGCCAAGCCATTTCTTCAGATTGGGGAAAAGAAAATAGTCACTCGGGGCCAAATCTGGTGAATAAGCGGGATGCTGCAACAATTCCATTCTCAATTCCACAATTTTGGCCATGGAAACAGCGCAGGTGTGCACACGAGCATTGTCCTGATGCAAGAGGATTTTTTTTTTCTTCCAATGGGGGCGTTTCTCTTTGATTTCCTCGCTCAACCGTTGCAATAACGACGCGTAATACGCTCCTGTTATTGTTTTCCCTTTTTCCAAGTAGTCGATAAAAATGATGCCTTGTGAATCCCAAAAAACCGTGGCCATCACCTTGCCGGCCGATGGCACAGTTTTGGGCTTCTTCGGAGCCCGTTCACCCTTGAAAATCCACTGTCATGACTGTCTCTTCGTTTCTGGAGTGTAGTAGTGTATCCAGGTTTCGTCCACAGCGACATATCGACGAAGGAATTCGGCAGGATTGCGATGAAAGAGTGCCAACATAGCCTCAGAGTCCACTACACGATTGCGCTTATTCTCCTCTAAGAGCAAACGCGGCACCCATCTTGCCGACATTTTTTTCACAGACAATTTTTCATGCAAAATTAAAGCGACTGTACCTTGTGATATGCCCGTGGCCTCAACTAATTCGCGCACTTTAATTCGCCGATCGTTCAAAATCAGATCGTGTATTTTGTCGATGATTTCAGGAGTAGACACCTCAACTGGGCGTCCTGAACGATGTTCAGCTTTTGTGGATGAACGGCCACGTTTAAATTCAATCACCCAATTGTAAACCGTCGCAAACACAGGTGCAGATGTGCCATGAACTGCATCCAACTCGGCTTTGATTTCTTTCGGGCTTAAGCCTTTCAAATGGAGATGTTTGATGACAGCCCTAAACTCGTTTTTTTCCATTGTTATGCACAAATAAATGTCGTTAACTTTAATGGACGATAGAAATTGACCTACGCTATGGATCGAGTTGAAATTTTGACAGCTTTCCTGTTGATAATTCTACTTAAATCTTTACCGACACTACGAGCGCAATTTATCGGATTTTCTAAGGACTTATTGAACGACCCTCGTAGTATAATGAGTAACTGCACTGGGCACGGCAATTTACCTGACTTTTAACAGAATGAAGCAATTATACACCTTGTTGCTCCTCGCGATGCTGCGGAGTGGCTGATCTGATATTTATTGTACAATATAAATAATAATACTATAGCGGCGTAGAAATGACCATAACGAGAATGATTTAAAGGGCTACTAGGTCCACCAATTATGTTTGCTAAAAAAATCATAGTGCGTCCAGAGTCAATGGTGTGACTAATAAAATGGTCAATTGTGAACGCGATAAGTTTTCATCGGCAGCACATCAACTGGGCAGCGAATCAAAGAGTGAAATATTATCATATAAGAAATATTCTTCGCCATTCTACTAGGACATATGCCCAAAAAATTATAAACTGATACCAATAAGCGTTTACTTCAAAAAATTTGCGCACAAAATTCTCATAATCCAATATGGAAAATATTTTCTCTCTTAGAGCAACAATCATACTAAAGTTCAATTAGGCCATCTGGCGATAACTTTATGTACCTCGACGGTTATAATATCTTATTTGCTCATTACGGGATCAATTTCAATAAAAATTTTATGTGATCTTTTTGATATTTTTTTCATTTAATATTTTTGAAAGAAAGATCATAAAATAAAAATAAAAATCTTGATTATTAACAATACTCGCAATTAAGAAAAAATTTTACCGTTTACGCATTCGATTCTCTATCGCAAAAAAAAACTGAAGTAATGCCAACTTATTAAAAATGAACAATTTTAAAGCAGTTATTTTATAAAAATTTGTTTACAACAAAAAAAATAGCATTTCTTTTGGTTTTTAGGTACTTTTTTGGAGTGGTTATTCCCGTTGTTGTTGAACATGCTTTATATGCTCACTTTGCTCACTTTGTTGATATCTTTGAAATGTTGATATTCTTGCTGTATTGTATTTGTAACATTTACCAAAGTAATTTCAAAATAAAAAATATCAAAGCTATTCATCTAATGGACTAGTAAATCTACATACAATATTTCAAATATCAACGGCTATACGATAGAACACGTGCAATAAGACGGACATGGTGGACACTTCCTTCTGGGTAGGTTGGAAAAATCGATAAACGAAAACAATAAGTTAAGAAATTTAACAAACGAAATCAAAAAAAAAAAACAAAAAAAAAAAACATCGCATTTCGTTTTTAGTGTAAACACTTCGAGATTATCAGTTTCCATTCATGGCTTAAGATATTTCTCTTCTTTGTAAGAATTTGGTTGGTTTTGTCTTCATTTCAATGGTCTTTTGATTGGTAAAGTGCATGTACCTCAGTTTTCTCTGTCTCTTTCTCTCCGACCGTCTCTATTCAAACAAAAATATAAATAAATAAAAATACAAACCACTGACATTTACAGGCAAAGTCTGGATGGATGGACTGAATATTTGTACCTGTCCGTTTTAAGGTGGATTTTCCAAGGTTTTAAAAATAAATTCCATCTGTTCAGATGTCTAAGCCAGGTAAAAATAATAATAATCCAAACGCATTATTATTATTTTTACCTGGCTTAGACATCTGAACAGATGGAATTTATTTTTAAAACCTTGGAATATTTACTTTCCTTCAATACCAATATTTTTGGTTCTTACCGAAATTACCGATTACCATAAATGAGTCTATACAGATTATAAAAATCTATGTACCTGACTGAGATTATATAAACGGACATGCTCGGACAATGGATATTTGGAGCCACTCTTTGCGGACGAGATGACCGACTCCGACAAATTTGAGATTAAATTTGAAAAGTGTGGGAACTCAATTCGATTGGTTTGCTGGGATTTTATTTAAATATCAACTCTTACTACAAGTCTCTAGTTGGAATCTAGCTGGGGAAATATACGTGGTGTCCTTAAATATCCAAAAAAGGGTTAATTTGTCGATTTTTTACACTAACCTATTTACATACATACTATTGTCGGAATGTACTAGTATTTTTTATGGATTTTACAACAAGTTAAAGATGGACGACAAAACTTTGCATTTATGCCATATTTTATTTTGTTACTTTGGGGAAGGAAAGAACGCGCGTTAAGCTTGAGGCGCGTTCTTTCCTTCCCCAAAGTAACAAAATAAAATATGGCATAAATGCAAAGTTTTTTGCTGTACTAATGTTAAGGACTATTCCAAATTAAAGCTTAAGCTGCTTCCATTAGGAAACGAGTGAGTAAATTTGCTATCATAAATACAATTCAACGATCCTTTTTAGTTTTTTTTTTAAATATATTTTACGAATTTTATCACAAAGCTAAGTATTGTGGAAGTTTTGTTCTGTTTTTGAATGGAAACTTTTATTTACCAATAAATGAATTCATGGTAATAAAAAAAATGTTTTTTTACTTTCAAATTTTGAAATAATTAAATTAAATATTCATCATTATTGTTTAGTTAATTTAAAAAAACTACGAATATTATTTGAAAAATGTGCGCCAAAACAATATGAATAAATATAAAATTGCCCCTATCTGAACGTGACGCCCTTGAGCAGTATACATGGACGTGTAGCTTTAAAGTTAGTTTCGGTTGTTGAGCTTCAACTTGTCGCTTCAATTGTCTATCCTTTTACTCCATAATCTAAGGTCTATTTATAAAAACATATCAACTTTATTGAAAAACTTCTTAGCTTTACAAAGTTGGTATTAATTCAAGATTCCTGTTATTGTTGTTGGCCCTTTTTTATAGTTTTTTTTTTTCTAATATTAAAAAATAATATTTACTTTTTATAGTAGGAATCATTAAAAAATTTGTAAGTTTCGCAAAATATTTTTGAAGTGCCCACCATTCTAATAGATGTCGCCACTTCCGTAAAGAAATTCCGCATCTATAATCCAAAACAAACCGCTTTGCCAGTTTTAGTGGTGACTGTAATAATTAATTTTTGTTTTTTTTTTCGATGATTTTTTAGATTATTACAAGTATCTAACTAAATGGCAAGTTTTTTTTACATATTGTGTTTTAATATATCGCTAAGAACTATTCATTTATTGTTCCTCTATAAAGAAATCTTTTTGAGAAATCACAGTGAGACCCAAATAAAAAATGCGACAATCAAGAGATAGTGGAGAACCGAATGAAAAGAGATTCATACTCGTATCAATAATCTGTATCTTAATTTTACAAGAAGTTCTAATTTCTTCAAATCAAAATTTTATACGTTTTTAAGTGGTTCGCAATCATTTTCCATCAACAAAGAATGTGTGCAAAGAGAAAATTCAAAACAATAACACAACAAATCACTTCTTAGTCTATTTGTACAGTACAAGATTAGTAAAAGAGAAAAAATAACACCCACATTATCAGGAGAGAAATAGCGCCGAAAAAAGAAGAGCAAAAAACCTTTGTCGAAAGGGTCACCAATAAACAATACTGCACCGCACTTCGACCTTGTTCGACTTCTTGCCCCCTTAAACGAACACATTCTGGCTGGGGCTGGCTTCAAACCGTGAATTGATTAATTGACTATTAGTGGAAGAGGTGGGGGGGGGGAGGAGTCGAAAGGCTAAACTCAAACCTGTCGACAAAATGTACTCGCATGTTAAGTGTACAACTTGAGCTCCGACCTTTCCTCCATCCAATTCCAAACATACTTGGCGCTTCCTCATGCAAACGATGTTCATCCTCCTCCTCCCCCCCCCCCTGTCATACTTAAGGTGTTCGCGGTCTGAATTGAGGCTGATGAGACGCCTTGTCCCCCAAATTATGTTCGGAGTCACAGTCGCGTGTAGGCTGGCTGTTGTTGTTGGGTTTTCGTGGTACGGATCGGTTCAGAATTCCAAGCCAACTGTTGGTATCCTCCTCCTGCAATGAATAAATCCCCCACGAATCATGTGCACACTTTTAACATGACCTCCGGCATGCATGATTATCGCATATTGGCAGAAAGTATAACTTTATATTTCGGAATATTTTTTTTATTTTTTTTGTAGACTATCCTAAAATGGGACGTGGAAAACGGTGAAAACTTGGCTAGATAAAAATACGATTGAATGGCACAGAATGATACTAGAAATCGGTCGATGTGTTGCTCATATCCACCTCTCCACCCCTTCTATCCACAAACCAACTGCAATTATATTGTACGTATAGGAAGGGATAATCGGTTTTATTTTATTACCTGTGAATTTTTATACCTTACAACTAATTCTCGTTGATTTGTATGGCTTGTAATCAACGTTGGAACTTTTACCGATTTTCAATCACCGTTAAATCGGTATTTATTCTCAGTAGAAATATGCTTAAAATGTGTTTTCATAGGAAATTTGACATTTTCTTTTGTTCTAAGTAATTTTAAAAGTGAAATTTACTGAATGGCCGCTAGTTCCGGCTTGGAGCATAGCTGCCATCTGTTGACAAAGTTTACTTTTACATCCAAACTCATCCAGTGAGTCATAAAAGTATCCCGGACACCGCTTAAAATGTTTGTTTTTTTTCGAAATATTTTTTTAAAAACACTTTTAAAATATTCCGTTTTTGCCTAAGAAATTAATTTATTACCTTAATTTTTTCAGGTATAGTCGATAATATGTTTGGAAGAGTTTTTGTTGTGTGTGTGCGAATTGTCCAGATAATTTTGTGGTACGAAAATAAGGAGTAATTTTACAATTCGTCGCATTTCGTTACTATTTTTGAATGAGTATTAATTAAATTTATTATAGATTAAAATATTATTAACAAATTTCTATACTTTTATGATTCACTGTATGGGTCGTCTTAGTCAGTAATCGTTCTTCATTCGTCACTATATGTGTCAGAGTGCATATACTCACTTCCTTTCCCATCTTCTACCATCCTTTAACCACTGCATATATGCTGACAATATTTTTGCACTCGTATCAGGTGCTTACCGTCAACAACAAATTAATAACGCCATCCGCTATATCAACACTTGGAGCAGCATAAATGGTGCGGCGCTAATTTGTACATCAAACTCACCCACATTGTCTTCATGTTGTAGTGTGTCTGATTCATCACTAGGCCGTTTCCCTCTCCACCCAAAAAAACCGTGAAAATTCCGGGTAACTCAATTGCCCGTGGAGGAAGATGGAACCTTCATTCTCCGAATCTTTAAAATTTTAGTCAGCAGCAAAAGTAACCAACGCCCTATTTGGACGGAACCTTACTCTATTTCCTCATTATAAGTGTCAGTATGCCAACAGCTGCAAAAAAGCTTGCGGAGGTATCGGTAGACTGTTGCATCAGATTTAGCCAGTGGAGCACCCCGAACATCTCCGATGGAATCCACAGTAATCGACAAGTGTTGGAACTCAATTCGATTGGTTTTCTGGCATTTTATTAAAATATCAATTCTTACAACAAGTCTCGCGCTCGAATCTAGCTGCTGAACATCTCCGATGGAATCAATACTAATAGAAACTGGTCGAAAACCTATGTCTTTCTATCTTCAAAAAGTTCGTAACCCAAATTACCCACTCCACACTTAAATCAAAAACATTATCATCTCCCCCAGTTTAAAAAGGCATTCGGCATCCCTTTCCTTATTAATATCCTACCTTGAAAGCAATTCGTCCGTCCTTCCCCTCGATTTTCAAATCTCCCTTCCACACACAGATTGGAAACCGTGGTTGGGAGCAAAGTTGGTAGTGTCTGCTTCTCTTGACAATTTTAACAAGGCTAGTACTGATCCGACCACATATAGGAAACTTTTCCTTGAACAGTTGGACGAATTAAAAGATCATCGACTGTTGTTCCCGAACGCTACTACCGACACCAATACAACATCTTTTTCGGTCTCAAACTTTTTGGTCGTCAAACATTTTGCAGCGCGCACTGATAATTTTAACTGACAATTTCTATTGAAAATTTCTACTGAAAATTCCTACTGAAAATTCCTACTGAAAATTCCTACTGAAAATTTCTACTGAAAATTCCTACTCAAAATTTCTACTGACAATTTCTATTGAAAATTTCTACTGAAACTTTCTACTGACAATTTCTACTGAAAATTTCTACTGAAAATTTCTACTGAAAATTCCTACTGACAATTTCTTCTGAAAATTCCTACTGACAATTTCTACTGAAGATTCCTACTGAAAATTCCTACTGACAATTCCTACTGAAAATTCCTACTCACAATTTCTTCTGATAATTCCTACTGAAAATTTCTACTGACAATTTCTACTGAAAATTCCTACTGACAATTCCTACTGACAATTTCTACTGAAGATTCCTACTGAAAATTCCTACTGACAATTCCTACTGAAAATTCCTGCTCACAATTTCTACTGATAATTCCTACTGAAAATTTCTACTGAAACTTTCTACTAACAATTTCTACTGACAATACCTACTAAATTTCTACTGTAAATTTCTACTGAAAATGTCTACTGACAATTTCTACTGAAAATTCCTACTGACAATTTTTTCTGAAAATTTCTACTGACAATTTTTACTGACAATTCCTACTGACAATTCCTACTGAAAATTTCTAAGGAAAATTTCTAAGGAAAATTTCTGCTGACAATTTCTACTAAAAATTGGTACTAAAAATGTCCAGTTTTAGGCTACAATTCATTTTTAACTTTTGTAAAAAATTCATTTTTAACTTTTGTTTTGCGTTTCAGGCTACAATTCATTGTTAACTTTTGTACAGATTCGATTTATAGTAACAGATAAAAGGTGATTCTCTGCTTCTGATTAAGAGAGTGTATGAGATCCTAAAAAAAATATAAAGTTTTTAAATGCACAGAACCTTATACTCAAGGCTAAGTCAAAATTGGCCCAGATTTATTAAATAATATTTTTTTCTCATATTATTCCAAACAATTTATTTAAAAATTATATAATATTTTCTTGACCTTTAAATCTGATAATTATATTAAATAATTTAAGAGAAACGGAAAAAAATAAGGAAGTCTCTTTAAAGTGTATTTCTTCTTTTTTCTTAAATATGAAATTTCAGTTAACGGCGTAATATGAAGATTTCTTCTTCTAATTTTAATTGTCAAGTTTTATTATTTTACAATAGCAAAATAAAGCAACAATAAAAAAAAATATCATTTAATTAGGACCTTCTCTTTAAGGATGGTATTCAGAGTAAAAAAAAACCACTCTGACAAACTTAAAAGCTAAATTTATTAAGTAAACTAATTTAAACTACAATTTCAGAAGATTTACGACACCTTCTTTTTATTTTAGCCTAGTAGCACTCAAACCAATTTCACTTACTTAGGTAGGAGTCCGTTATGAGATATAAATACACCAAATGTAAATTTTAGGACCCTATGAAAATTTCTAAGGAGATCTGTTTCTTTCTAGATTGCAAACTGTACATTAAAGTATCAGAAAGTAATTACCAACCCGTCTACTCACAGGCGAATTCGGTTTTAACATCCCTGATTTTCATAGTAAGGTCTTTCCTTAGAGCTCTTCCAAAAGTTTGGACACACAAAACACTATAAAACCGAACTGCACATTCCGCTCTCAGATATTAATTGCTTTTCTGAAAACCCAAATGACGTCACTGCTAATTTTATTAATTTCTGCAAAAAATCTCACAAATATTAGACGACCTAATCAAAAATACTAGCTTCTTCCCGACCAGATCAAACATCTAACAAACTGCCATTGATCGTAGTTATTGAGCCGATCAGAAAACTGGTAACGATTATGCCCAAGATGGACTAAAAACCAATTTTACAATTTGTCGTCAAATGACCTAAAAACCAATTTTAAGAAACAATTTTCTAATTCATTTTAAGCGCTAATAGCCCTGAAATTTATATTGATACAATTAACGCCATCTGGTAGTAAATGAAATTAGGTGGAATTGACCTTTTCTTAAGTGCTTATTATAAATTTTCAATTGTCATTTGATCTGAATGACTTTTTTCATATCACATTTAGATTGTGTGTTAATAAATATTAGTCCAAATTGGGACACATTTAAAAAATATTGTATAATATTCTGAGACCTTTTTGTTTTGTACCAACAAATAAAAAATTGCAGCCTTAAATAATAACTAATATTTTTTTTCCGAAATATTTTCTTAAAAAAATTTGCTCTTAATTTTTTTCTATAATTTAAAATTTATATTAAAATTTTATAATTTTCGAATTTTACAAAAATTTTGAATTTAGAGAAAGACGTGATTTATATTTAACTCTTTCATTGTTAAAAACGAAATCCTCTCCTTATTTTTGGGATAAAATTGTGACTGCAGTAAATTTTATTTACATTTACGACAACTCAAATTGAGGTGATGTGATTTTTTTAAGAAAAATATACTCTCCAAAATTTTATGCCAAAAAAATTCAAAAATTATTACAAAGTTGAGTGTTTAATTTTGTGCAAAATAATAATTTTGTTCCGGAAATACTCTTTATACAAATTTGCATTGCATTAACGTTAGTAGAAAAATCTAAAGAAAAATCTGATCAAATTCACATCCAATTAACTTTAATGTTAGGGATTTTGGATTAAAGAATATCTGGATAGGCCCATACATCAGATTTTCGTATGTGGATACGCAATTTTCCGGCGAGAAATCGTAACGCTTGCATACTTTCGTGTAGATTTTTTATGTAGACATGACACCCACTGACATCTAGTTTTCGTTATAGAAATTTATTGAATTCCAAAAGAATAATTTATATTAATTTTAATTCACTTATTTCAAGAAAAAATATAATTTAAAGACAACGACAGGCAAGCGCCTCAATTTTGTAGACTTTCGGAGAGTTTTTAAACACGTACAATTTTATACTCCATGAAAGTAGTGGTAGCATACCGAAATGTTTGCTTACTTTTATTATGCTTAATTTTGACATTTAGATATTGTACTTATCGCAAAATGAAAGTTTAAAAGACGGTTTTAATAAATTTTAAATAGTTTATGAACAAGTAAGCAGAAATTAATATATTTGCATAAAAAAGTTTTATTCGTCACGACCGTAAATATGAAGTTTTTATTTCAGAATACGAAGTTTTTCGTGAACGGTTATTTCGCAAGTGAGTGCGTTGTTACGACTGTGTTCTTGAAAAAAATTTGGACAGAATTTGTGTGTAGAGGCCTATCCAGATCTTCTATAATCTGAGTAACGCCATCAAACTTCATAGTTAAGCTTTATAAAGTTGGTACTTTCGACCATAGTAATTTATTCCAAACAACAACCGCCATTTATACGTTAGGTTGGGTACTTCTAGGACTACCCTCGTATCTTACAGTTAATTTATTAAACATTTTCTCTATCATTTAATATGTAAATATCAATCTATTATCAGCGCCTCAATTTTGTAGACTTTCGGAGAGTTTTAAAACACGCCATTCTCCATGAAAGTGGTGGTAGCATATCGAAATGCTTGCATAATTTTGTTATTTTTAAAGTTGTTATTTTGACACTTATCGGAAAATGTAAATGAAAGTGTGGTTTTCATTTTTTTTGAAGTAAGTATTTACATAAATAATTTTATTGTTGATGACATTTAATTGGAAGTTTTTATTTCAGAAAATTAAATGTTTTATAAAGTTCTGCTGGTCAATCAACGGAAGGATGAAGCAGCGAATTTCTTTCTTTCGGTTAGTTGACATCTTAATTTGTACTAGAGAAATTAATAAACATTTTATTTATAATGTGGTTAAATGGCTTTTTAAATATTAGCTTTATTGTTTTTAAAACTATTTTAAACACATTATAAATAAAATTAATAAACATTTTATTTATAATGTGTTTAAATAGCTTTATTGTTTTTAAGCCAACATTTTATTTATAAAGTGTTTAAATATTAGCTTTAATGTTTTTAAGCTAGGTGGAGACTGTTTTTTAAGCTTTAGAAGGAGAATTCACATCAAACATAAATTACATCACATATAAAAATGGTTTTAAATGAAGCGCTTCAATCGCATACTGAAGTTTAAAATTAACCCCCACAGATTTACGCCGTTGCTGTTCTTTTCCATGTGTGTGCGTTCCTACGAATGTATTGCCAACAAAATTTGGACAGAATTTTTGCGTAGAGGCCTATCCAGTTCTTCTATAATCTACAATATTCCAGTTTGAAAATGATGAAGAATGTCTTAAAAATAAATTTTTATATTCATTCGCAAATGTCATAGGTACACGTTAAGAGGCATAAAAAAATTCTTGAAAATCCATCGACCAGAATACGACCCCTCAACTACGTGTACAATTACATAAGTGCCTCAACAATAGTGGACGGTACTAAATGACCTAATATTTGCGGAAATGTTTAAGTGCGATTCTTCCCTTATCATAAGTGGGCATTTTTTTCCCTCAATTGGAATTAACAAGTCGAATGGTTGTAAGCAAATTTTTTTCCGACTGTTGTTATTAGTTTTCAACCCTCTTTCGATATGGTTTTTAACTCGTGTTAGAACAATAAGGTGAGTATCCGTAACAAATTTTGACAATATTATTCAAAAAAAGAATAAAAATTGAAATTAAAAAAATCACAAAACTTATGAACCCCTAAGTTTTCAAACGTTGCTGACAACTAACTGAATGTAATATACACCACAGGAGCCGAAACTAGGTAGAACATTTTTTACATCCCTTATAAGTATGTCTTCCTGTTTTTCGAAATGGATTTTTTTTCAAAAATTTCCTTTTGGAAAAACGCTATTGCTGAATTCCAGATTATTATTAAAGGTAACAAAAAAAAATCGTAATGAATTATTTTTTTCTCGAGAGGATTTCCCCCTTTTCTTTAAGGAAATATGTAAAAATTGTTTTGGTAGAAATCTCTAAAATTGTATTGTTGATACGGTTTTTATTACCGAAAGAAGAAAATTTAAGAAGCGAGCGATACTTTATACAAAAATTTTCTATTAAATGTTGTTTAAAATCCAACATTTAATAGAAAATTTTTGTATAAAATTTTCTATTAAATGTTGGATTTTAACATCCAATACATCATTCCTGTCATCTTATACGAAGAGGATGCTTTTCTATCATCATTATTCTTAAGGTCACGTCACTTATCATTAGGAGTCTGTCAAACATCAATAAATATTGTCCAATAAATATTTTTTTTTTCACTATTTCACAGACTACTCATAGTAACAAGCATATTTATATAATAGTATCGAAGCAAAGCTACAAACAGAAGCTTACCCCGACTACAACATGAACTGAATGTGAAAATTAGAAAGCACTTTAATAAACGGCATGAAATTTATACAAGATCGCTTAGTGACGAATACTCTCGTACAAAATAACATCACATCAGCTGAAACCAAATGACGATAACTGGGCAAAATCAGACAAAGAAGAAGCCGAAGTATTTGCTAAACATTTGGTAAATACTTTTGCTCCACATGATGATATAGAAGACAAATCGCATACTAACAAAATTATCGAAGAACTAATGTTCCCAGTCTTTATGAGTTTGTGTCCCAAAAATTTGAATCAAAAAAACTTGAAAGACCAAGGTTGATTCCGATTGTACTTTCGGGTTTTGGCTTAGCGGTCCCTAGGGATTTACAAGATTCCTTCCCGTAGCTCAATTAGCGGAATACAAACCGAAGTACGCTTTAAACAAAAATTGGTACAACGGGAATCGGGGTGACCCATGGTGTTAAAACACACTGTGCCCGATAATGGTGAGGCGTCTTAGGCAGCAACGTGGTGGCTGTGATTAATACCCACATCGCGGGAACGGTCTCCGGATCGCTAGTGAGAGATACTGGTAATTATGACAGTAGAGGTTTATATAGTATTCGCCACTAACAGTTGGAGTAATCAGCTTGTAACTGTAGACTGCCAGTAATGGTGGTGCGTTGATCGTAGGCGACTCATGGTTTTATGTTTAATGCAGATATGTCACGTTAAATAATATAGTACTACTGGCCTAAGCTATTGTAGATGGGAGGGGGAAATGAAAGCTTACTACACAGGTAGGTATTCTCGCGAATGACTCCTGTCTAAGCTGTAAAGACGAGGACCAAGAGGAGACAATTTCTCACCTTTCCTGTTCATGCCGACCTTGCACATCCCTCAGAAGAAGAAGTCCGGGTAACTTTTTCTTGGATAATTTGAATGATATTGCGTGCATGGATATCACAAAAATCAAAGACTGCACTAGCTTCCAATTAGGTTTCAGAGTGCCGTCAGCTTTTAGGTATCACAACAGACCTAATTTTGGACTTTTTGCTAGACTATTACACATCAATCTTTTTCGAAAATATTGACTACAACACAAATTTCCGGGAGTCTGCAAAAAATTGCTCCCATTCGAAGAAACAGTAAAACGATTTTTTATTAATACTCGTACAATATAGAAAAAACCACACATTTTGCCTTTCTCAAAACATGAAAAAATCATCAACTCTCTTGGAACGAATTCATCAGTGCATATTTAAATTCTGCCATGCAGTGATAAACCCAAAATTGACTCATCGAAGAGATCATGGATCACCTCTTGGTATGCGTTGGGTTTTTTTTTATTAAATATGTTACGGCCAAGTAATCGGTTACACCTTTTGGTTAGCATAGATTATTATTCCTTTTAATAATTTTTTTTTATCAATTTAATTCGAATCCAGGTAGGAAATTTTTCGGGGCAACGACTATTTGACTAACTGGATTAATAATATTATAATTGTCATCATAATTCAGACCTCACGGCAACCTTAAAGTTCTTACAACTAAAACCAATCACGCACCTTAACAGAAAACTTTCAATAACAACTATTTTCAGATAATTTTTTTTGAAACAAGGTAGGACCCCTAGAAAAAAAAATCGTGACTTAATAATTTAAAAAAAGCTTTCCCTTTTAGTAAGAGAATTATGATACGCATCAAATTTAGAGCCTACTATTAGAAATACTGGACTACCACCGAAGGGGTCATGGGTTCGAATCCCACTGAGGATTGCTTCTACGCTACACTGTTCATGTCATTATCTTATCAACTCATTTTGGTATCATAACGTATCTAAATTTGGTCGAAGTGTGTCCGACTGAAACAACGGATAGCCACTCTAAACAAACAAACAACAAACAACACAGTAGAAACGCAATTCATATTATTTAATAAGTTTATTTAAGGTGTCTTGAATCTAGTTAGGCATCCTTAAAGTTTTGACGAAAAGGATATAGGGAATTTCTAAAGATAATAATTTACTGGAAAATGACAATAATTTGTAGGATGGAAAATGTCGAGTTCAAATAGAGCTAATGTTATTGGGTTTCGGATTTAAAAACCTATGATCGTCCTTTAAAAAACCTAGTCGTCCGACCTAGTGATCCTTTAAAAAACTTCTTAAAAACTTGGTGTGTAATTTACCGCGACCCACACATATTTTATATATATGAAAAATATGGTCAGATAAACTTGAATTTTTCAGTGAAATTTATTAAGAAAATTCAAAATAAATGAAAATGACAAATTTGTGGTTTTACCTTTTTTCAGTCAAACACAAAGCACATCGGCTACACTTTTTTGGGTTGTGGTGAAACAAATATTGGCCGTTAAGCAGGTGAGACCGACTCTTTTTCACCTTCGCATTGCCCATTATCGGGGTACCGTTGACCAACACCAAAGGAAGATGCATTTCGTGGTTTTCTTGGACAATTCGATGCCAAGGTCCTGTTGAAATTTCTTACGACTTTGTTTGGCTCTTCAAACTTCATTAATCGGATCAGTGTTTAAACAGATGATGAAAGCATTCAACGCAAGAATATCAACTATATTGCCAAAAACTTACATTAGCCAACGACTTGATTTCCGTTTCGAAATGAATTTAGTTAAAGACCAGTGAATAGCCTTAATACAACGATTTAACGGTGTAGGGTTTCAAAAGGTATTTATTGTCTTTAGAAACGAAAAGTGGATCGATATCCGAAGTTTAATCCACAGGTGCTATCACTTCAAATCGAATAGGTCTTCTCCATCAACCAAAAATAACTCTTCATTTTCAATTTCGACTTTGACTTCAGGCACATACGAGGTCTGTTCAAAAAGTATCGCGAATTTTGAATTTCCGCGGGTTACGTATATTTGATTTTTTTGTGGCGTTATATTGGTATTCGTGTCTCTCACTTATGCCGACAAGTTCGGCCATTTTGAATGTTCAGTTAATTTTTGACAGCTGCTTTGCTTGCACGTGTTTGGCTCGTCTTCGATTTTTGTCCATTCCAAAAAATGGATCAAAGAATCTGTTTCGGGAACAAGAAAAAGTCACAGGGGGCCAGATCTGGAGAAAAAAGTGGCTTCGGCATTATTAGTGTGTTGTTTTTGGCCAAAAATTTGCTCACAAGCAACGATGCGTGAGCAGCGGCGTTATCATGATGCAAAAACCAATTTTTGTTCTTGCACAAATCCTGGCGTTTCTAGCGGATTGCTTCGCGCAACTTTCGCGTAACTTGCAGGTAATATTTCTTATTGACCGTTCTACCCTGTGGCAAGAACTCATGATTCACCACGCCCCTGCTATCGAATAAAACTGTAAGCAAAACTTTCACACTCGACCGAACTTGGTGCGCTTTTTTGGTCTTGGCTCGTGCGGCAGCTTCCATTGAAATGGTTGAGCTTTGGTTTCCACGTCATAACCATAAACCCATAATTCGTTACCACTTATGACCCTCTGGAGCAAATTTGGGTCGTCGCGGACAGAGTCCAACAGCTCCTTAGCAATGTTAATGCAATGCTGTTTTTGGTCGAAATTAAGCAATTTTGGTATGAATTTTGCGCCGACCCGTCTGACTACCAAATCATTGACGACCAAATCATTGGCACGAGCCAATCGATATGTTTAAGTCCTCAGCAACTTCTCTAACGGTGATTCGACGATTGGCCAATACTATTTTCTTCACTTCATTAATGTTTTCGTCTGTTGTTGACGTGCTCGGGCGTCCGGCACGCTTTTCGTCGTTCACATCTTCTCGGCCCTCTGAGAACATTTTGTACCACCGATAAACATTGCTTCGGTCCAAGTAAGCTTCACCATATGCCACAGTCAACATTCGGAAAGCGTCCGCGCAATTACTTTTGTTTTTCACACAAAATTTGATACAGATTTTTTGATCCATTTTTTGGAAGACGAGCCAAAACACTTGCAATCAAAGCAGCTGTCAAAAATTAACTGAACATTCAAAATGGCCGAACTTGTCGGTATAAGTGAAAGACATGAGTACCAACATAACGCCACAAAAAATCGAAAATCGAATAAACGTAACCCGCGGAAATTCAAATTTCTTGGTACTTTTTGAACAGACCTCGTATTCATCTTCACTACCAGCTGAAAAAACCACACAACTCGAAGCTTCTATTAAACGCATAAGTTCTTCGTTCGACTCGACACTTCACCAAGATAGTGCAAACAACAATTTTACGTGCACACACAATCATATCATAAAGAAAAAGATGAAAAGCATGTGATATTTGCATACAATACGCACCAAAAGAAGACCAAATCTGACACAAATTACCCAAAACTAAATATAACTACTGCAATCTAATTCGAAATAGCTAAAATTGTCCGACTTCGACGCGTTAATGCCAAATATTGATTAAAGTTTTGAAAAAATCCACTTAAAAAAAGTTGATCGAAAAAGACCCAATGTAGGTTTATAATTATCATCATTAACCATAGACTGGACCACCACTGGAAGATTTGCTTCCACACATTGGCCAAACATCGGAAAACCAGTCTAGGAAACTTCGCAGAATTCGGATTTCCTCTTTGGTAACCAACCTCGTCCTTCATCCCATTCCAGACACGTTCAACTTACTATGCTACTTAATCCAGAATTACTTTTTTTTAATAGGACCCTTACCCAAATCCTCTCTACAATTCTATAACAGAAACTTATATGCTCCATAAAATTTAACCATTTCTAATTGCTCAACATACCACCCTACACCGCCCCACTCTTCATTAAAAAAAATTATCATGCAAATCCCCACATTTTTTATCGCTGAATTAGATCTTGTTTAAATTTTGCACTTATAGTTTAAGTACTGCCATACTCGTACATTTCAGGGGTATTTTTATCCAGCAGTATTTGAAGTTATATTAAAAAATTGAATAAAACATAATTTTCAAATAATCAATTTTATTGCCAATTTTCGACAGTACTTGCAGTACTGTAGGAAGGAAATTCTGACTGTTTGCAGTTTCAGTCAGAATTTCCTTCCTACCATAAGGAAGAGACTTAAAAATAGGATATTTTTGGAAGAAAATTCTGCGAAAAGAGCGTGTATTTATGAGCAGGAAAATGGGGCTAATTCAAGGGATGTTGTGTTTCACATACGAGTATAACGCTAAAAAATCCATACAGAATATAAATTAAGAAACATTTTTAGCGTTTTTTTTTGATACTGTTTTGATAAAATAATTAATTTAATTTTCTACAAAATTACCAGGTGTATAAGCTTAAATCCGCTGTTTGGTCATAGATAGTGTGCGTGAGCGTATTAAGGTAGCAAGGGCATATTGTCAGCAACTTCGTACAACAACATACATTTTTTCTTTGGTAATCATGTCTAGTTTTGTGCCAGAAAAAGAGCATATGCGGGAAGCTCTGCTTTTCTACTTCAATTTGAAGAAATCGGCTGCCGAATCGCATCGAATGCTTATGGAGACCTATGGTGACAGTGTTTTGTCGGAAAATTGGTTTCGTTGGTTCAAAGACGGTAATTTTGACTTGTGGGACAAGAAGCGTAAAAGTCGACCTAGAAAGGTTGAGGACCATCAATTGCAGGGTCTTTTGGACGAAGACGGTACCCAATCGTAAAAAATCGTCGCCGAGCAATTGAGTGTTACTCAACCAGCCATTTCCATGCGCCTGTTTGCCATGGGGAAGATTGAAGCCATGGGGAAAATCTTGCTCGCCAGACAAAAAAGAAAGTCGTTCCTTGGTGGGATCAGCAGGATAACGTCTACTATGAGATGTTGAAACATGGTGAAACTGTCAATGCCGAACGCTACCACCAACAAATGATCAAATTGCAACGTGCTCTGCATGAAAAAAGGACGGATTATCAACAAGGACATGACAAGTTGATTTTCCTCCACGACAACGCACCATCGTACACGTCAAAAATGGTCCGAAACTACTTGGAGACACTCAACTGTGAGATGCTACCCAGCGCCGCTTATTCACCAGACCTAGCCCCTTCCGACCACCACCTGTTTTTGTCGATAGGCCACGCGCTCGCTGAGCAGCACTTCGATTCTTACGAAGACGTCCGAAAATGGCTTGATGAGGGATTTGCCTCAAAAGAGAAGGAATTTTTTGGCGTGGTATCCAGGAATTGCCCGAGAGATGGGCAAAATGTGTAACTAGCGAGCGCTTTGAATAAATTTGTTTTTGCTTTCTATGAAAAACACGTGTTTTTTTAACTTAAAAACAGCGGATTTAAGCTTATACAGCTGGTACACACATATGTGTACGAGCAGAGAAACCCACTGTCGCAAGCATGCATACTTAGACGAGAACGTGTTAAAATTGCGATAAGATCAACCAGAAATAAAATTGAAATTTATCAGATATCGGGACGGGCATATGACGACGGAATAGAATAGACACTGTTAGGTCGGAATAATGGGAAGAGGGGTTCCAAGAATGAAGCCGGACTGGCAATTTGTGGGAGCGCCGTGAAACCATCTCGCATAAGTTCATGAAAATTTGCATAGAATCCACCAAGTAAGTTTGATTCGATGGTCAAACAAGCAAATAAGTATGCCAGCGCGAGTGTGCCGTCCGACGGATAGTTTGATGGTCAGTCATGCATCGCATCGGTTGTGGAGAGACTCGGCGGGATAGGCTTCCATCAATTGGCACCAGGTGAAGCGATAGCGACGAGGTAGTTACAGAAAGAAGAGCTCATCACAAAAACAAGGTGTCCGAGGGGATGAATTATCCAAGACCGATCAGAATTAGATGAAACAATAATATTGTAGTCGGAGTTTGGCGATAGGTGGCCGGGTCGAAAGGGGTAACAATACGGTAGGCAGTTTAAGGCAATTTATTAGGCGACATTAAATATTTAAATTAGAAATTTTTTTTTTACCAATCAATTCATTGTCATTTTGCAAGTTTTCAGTTTCTTCTTTGACTTTTATTGTTCATCTTATTTTTTATTTCCATTTTTCCATACCCTCCTCGCCCCACATACAACATACAAGGTATAGCCGAAAAACGTATGTACATATTTCCTTTTCTTTATATTTTCTAATTTTTTTGTAATTCTTTTTGGCTTGATTATTTGTAGCCGAATACATGTTGAACATATTTAATAACACTTTATTACTGCATACCTCCATACACGTACGTGCATATGTGCGTACATACGCACAGCTGTTCATTTATTGTACGTACAATTGTCTCGACTGGACAACCAATTATTATATACGTACGCATATGCATGCTTGTACGTATATAAACGCTGGGCACTTAAAAATGAATATTTAACAACAACAAAAAAAAAACTTTAATTCGCTTTGTTTAATTTCATACGAAAACTTAAAAAAAAAATTACAAAAATTAAAAAAAACGAAAGTTAGAAAAAACAAAAACAACAATCGTGATAAACATATTCGTGTGCGTGTGTGTTGTTATAATTTGATTACCATTTCTCAACCGTTTGCTCTTTTCGGTTTTGTTATCTTTTATTTCTTAATTTTCTAATTAAGAAAATTATTATTATCAATTTTTGATTGTAGTTGTTTTTTCCACATTTTCGTTATTGTTTTTCTTTATTTCTTAATTCAGATTTTCCAACCAGTATATAAGAAATTCAGCTAATTTGATAGTTACTTAATTTTGTTAATTATCATAATTTTTTTTTTTTTTGTTTTAATATCGAATTTTGTTTTATGAAAATTTTTTTATGCTTTTTATTAATTGATTAAATTTTTTGTTGGATATTCTTTTGGAATTTTCTATAGTCAAATTCATTTTCTAAAGGATTTTTGAATAAGAACTTGACAACTTTTTTTTTAAATATCAGGTGTTGTAATTAATTCATAGCGTTTTTTTTGCAGTTTCGTGGTTTATTATGACAGTATCATTACAGAAGCGTAAGTATTGTCCTTCGTTGTCCACTACTTTTTACCATCTTTCTGGTAATGCTCGGATACCGCGTCGAAAAAATTCTTCTTCTTTAGATTCGATGAAAGAATCGATCCAATTTTTGGTCATTTCGTAGTTATCGAAGTGCTTCTCTGACAAGCCACGCGCCATGGATCGAAACAAATGATAATCAGATGGGGCAATGTCTGGTGAATATGGCGGGTGAGGCAGAACTTCCCATTTCAGCTTATTAAAATAAGTTTTCACGACTTTCGCAACATGGGGTCTTGCATTGTCGTGGAGCAAAATTACTTTGTCGTGTCGATCTTTATATTGCGGCCGCTTTTCTTGTAATGCTCTGTTCAAACGCATCAATTGTCGTCTGTATACGTCTCCAGTGATGGTTTCACCCGGTTGGAGGAGCTCATAATAAATAACACCCAGCTGATCCTACCAAATACACAGTAAGATCTTCTTTCCATGAATATTCGACCTGGGGGACGATGTCGATTCATGACCGGGCAAGCCCCTCGATTTTCTGCGTTTGGGATTGTCGTAGAGTACCCACTTCTCGTCACCAGTGACGATTCGATGCAGAAATCCCTTCCTTGCCTGCCGTTGGAGAAGAATCTCACAGGTGACTAAACGTCGTTCGAAGTTCCTTGGCTTCAACTCATGTGGAACCAACGTTCTCTGTTTTTGTACCATTCCTATGGCTTTCAGACGTTTTCCGACCGTCGAAAAGTCGACTCTAAGCAATGTGGACAACTCCCGGAGTGTTTGGTACGGGTCTTCATCGAGCAACGTCACCAAATCTTCGTCTTCGAACTTTTTCGGCTGTCCGGGACGTTCCATGTCTTCCAAATCAAAATTTTCATTTTTAAACCGCGCGAACCACTTTCTGCAAGTTTGCTCAGCAAGAGCATGTTCGCCGTAGACATCCACTAAAATACGATGACTTTCCGCGGCACTTTTCTTCATGTTGAAGTAATGGAGTAACACTCCCCGCAAAAACGATTTTTCAGGCACGAACTTCGACATGTTTGAAACTGCGCAACAAGTGCTACTGACACTATAACAAAATGTCATAAAGTGGAAACGTTGCGTTATGTCAGCAGCTTCTGGGAGAATATTTACTTTTGTATGTGTGACTATGGATAGTCATAATATATATAAATGATAATATACAATATATAATGATAGTCATATCATTATCATAAATGATAATCATAATCATAATTTCACAAAACGCCATCTTTTGTGAAACGCTACGAATTAATTCCAACACCTGGTATCTCGCAAATCATTTAAGATATATGCTACTTGAACTCCAACATTCAATCCACAATTGCTACAAACGTAGACATTGTGGTTTACTGTTGTCCTTCGACCTAGAAAAGGCGTGTGACCGAATTTGCCCACACAGGGTACTCTTACAGCTAGCAGAGTGGGGGGTAGACTCTGCAATATTGGCACTTTTACATTCCTACCTAACTGATAGAACATTCACGGTACGCGCCAACGGTCATTTTTCGTCAAAACGCGAAATGAAAAACGGCATCCCACAAGGATCCCCTTTACCAACGATCCTATTCAGTATATATGTATTCACCCCCTTTCCCACCAACTATCATCCTTTAACCACTATATATATGCTGACAATATTTTTGTACTTGCATCTGACACTGATCTTCAACAACAAATTAGTAACGCCATCCCCAACATCAACACTTGGAGCAGCTGAAACGGTGCGGCGCTAATCTGTACATCAAACCCACCCACCTTTTTTTCATGTTTGTAGAAAAAAAAATTGTAGTGTATCTGATTCGTCACAAGGCCTTCCCTCCCCACCCAAAATATTCCAGGATAATCCTGGGTATCTCAATTGCCTGTGGAGACAAATGGAATCTTCATTCTCCGAATGGTTCAAATTTTAGTCAGCAGCAAAAATATGGTCAGAGAAAGTGAGGCAATTAGAGTAACGAACGTCCTATTTGGACGGAACCTTAATCTATTTCCTCACTATATGTGTCAGTATGCCAATAGCAGGGAAAAAGCTAGTCGAGTCAGCGGTAAACCGTTGCATTAGACTAGCCAGTGGAGCACATCGGACATCACCGGTGTAATCCATTCTGATAGAGACTGGTTGAAAACCTATTTTTTTCTATCTTCACAAAGCCCGCCTAAGTTTAATTTACAAAAAACTATGCCTTCCAAATTATCCCCACCATAGTTTAATCAAAAACATTATCATCTTCCCCATGTCAAAAAGGAATTCATCATCGCTATCCTTATTAATATCCCACCTTGAAAGCACTTCATCCATCCTCCCCCTTGTTTTCCAAACTTCCCTTCTACACCTAGATTGGAAACCGTGGTTGGGAGCAAAGTTGAAAGTGACTGCTGCTCTTGACAGGTTTAAGAAGGCTAGCACTGATCCGTCCACATATAGGAAATTTTTCCTTGAAAAGTTGGACGGATTAAAAGATCATCGACTGTTGTTCACTGATGCCGCCGCTGACACCGATATTACATATTTTTCGGCCGTCGAACTTTTTGGCTGTAGCACCCGCGTACTATGTTGTGGAATCTTCCCTTATAGGGCAGCTCCATATTACGGGGAACTGTGGGCCATCAAAACAGCAATTGAAATTTCGATCACTATTCCCAGTCAATGAAGCACTATTATTTTTAGCGACAGGCTTGCCGCCCTTAAAGCCATTTGTGGCCCATGGAGTGACCCAGTACTTAGCGCAATTCGTCATAGCCTACTTAGCAATAAGTCAAAGCCTACTATGAAAGTGCCGACAAGTTGGCTGGAGAAACACTCCGTCGACCAGTGATCACAGTCATCCCCAATCTGTCTCGCCTACTAACAGAATGTCAACTAACACCATTAGCCATCCGCAGATACGATGACTGGACCAATAGCGATACTTTTTTGTCGACTTATTGGATAACCACTAATAAATGAACCAGTGTACTCAACATCCATACCGAAATTCTGGGTGCGGAAGCTCTTCTGCTTCTACTTATAACTCCTTTTTTGGAAAGACCAATCGTCCCTGATGCCAATCCTTTCGCACCCACTTCACTACCATCCATATTCTACATGAATGCCGCATAACCAAAAATTACTTCGCTCTTGGATCTTATGGACTCACGAACTCCATTCCATAGTCCCCTATTTAAACTTCTACAACATACTAATCTGCTCCACAAAATATAACAAAATTCTCAATATTCTGTACTACTAACCACAGGCTAGTCTCGCTCAGATACCTTCCCACACACGTAATACAAAGTCACCGAATGGCCTCACGGTCGTGGCGCTATGAAGTGGCCCCTGGCACATGTCTAAGGGACCTTACAAACAAACAAACTAACAAACATTTAAGATATATCAAAACTCTTATTACTGCCTTAAAGTACAATGAATGCAATTATGAATGGAACTCGATTTCGGTCATATGTCCACCATGGGCACGCTTGCAGCGGTCGATTCGTTAAAGCCAATTTTCGATGACTCGGCCACACAATGACCGCTATTTCTCGTTCAATGTTAGCTCTTAGGTCCTCTAACGTCGCTGGCTTGTTGGCATGGACCATCGATTTAACGTAGCCGCACAGAAAAAAAGTGTAGAGGTGTTACATCCCAAGATCTCGGCGGCTAATCGACAGGACCTTTTCTCGATATAACACGTTCACCGAACTTGGAATTCAATAAGTCGATTGTTTCTCCCGCTGTGTGGGATGTAGCACCGTCTTGTTGAAACCACATATCACTGATGTCCAGCCTATGCAATTGATCTATGAAATAACGCTGCAATATGTCTCTGTAGCGTTCACCATTGATTGTAACGTGACGGTCATTTTCATCAACGAAGAAAAATGGCCTAATGACGCCACCGGCATGAAAATGGCACCATACAGACACTTATTGTGGATGCAGTGGTGTTTCATGAAGGACATGAGGCTTTGCAGCACTCTAATAATGCATGTTTTGTTTGTTGACGAAGCTATTCAACCAAAAATGCGCTTCACACTGAATTGGCGTAAGTGCCCTTCAAGTTGCAATCACCGACCTGGAATTTCCGTAGTAATTTTTAATTACTTGTAAACGTTCTTCATTTCGAAGTCTTTGTACGACAAAAATGTTTAAGTTATTGAGTGTTTTGACAGTAAAAGCGCACTGATTGGTTTAAGGGTGCGTTCACAGTAATTTATCAAAAGTGTCAAGTTGCTTTTGAAAAACCCGATATTTTTTTCTTTCTATTGGAATTTTCATAATTCTTAAAAAAAAGTGTGTATTATGGCAGCACTGTTCGGATAAGATATTAATTTGCAATACCTGTGAGTAATCTCTCCTGTTTTCTAAAACTGTATAAACATTTCGAATATGTCCTTTACGAAAGAGGTTCTTAAGGAAACATAAAAATATTTAGTAGTTTGGCGTCAATTTTATTGATTATTTTTATTAGTTCTTTTTTATTTGAAGTTTTTTTTTGTAAAACTTTTTCTTGTTAAAAAATTTTCAAATTTTTTTTCATACACTATTTTTTTAAGGAAACCTTCTAAATTTTTTGAAAACAAATTTTTTGGACATATTTTTTATTAAATAAAATATTTAAATTTTTAATTATTCCAAAATTGATAATTATTTTCTTGTATTTTTGCTTTCTGTTCATTTCGGATAAAAAAATATGAGCAAATAACCAAAATTCTTATTCTGTTATTAAAGAAAAAATTATCTTTCTAATAAAGAATTAAGGGTTTTCAAGTACAGATTTTGGTCTTTATAGACATTTTTTTTGTTGAAAACAAATGTCAACAAAAGTTTTAAAAAAAATATTACTTTTTTCTTATATTTTTTAAAAATATATTTTTAGATCAATTAGCACTGCTTTGATTGTTTATCATCTAATTTTTGGCAATCGTCGAAAGATTAATGAATTATGCGCATTTCGCATAAATAAAATTATAAAAGATAATTTTACATTTAAAAGTTTTAAGAACAATATTTTTCTATTCGGTCATTTTTTTTCTTTATAAATTTAGTTTTTTTATACCAAATAAGATCTTTTAAATATAATTTTATATATAATATTTAAGTATGTTATTTTGGACTTTACCTTAATAATCGTGTGTGGTATCCTGGACTCTTCTGGAAATTCAAGAGCGTTCTTCCGCAAAGAACTTTTACACAATGCCCTACTGAAACCCATTTGGACTTACAGACTAGAACTCTGGGGTCCTATTAGGCCTTCCCTTTTATGTTCGCAATACTGTTATTCATCGTGACCTTGAAGTTCCATTTGTTTTCGATGTGACTGTGTCTGGTTATAAAAAGTTTCATTTTCCACGTGTCTTGTTAGGAAAAGTTCTGTTCAAGAACAATCCTCCACTTCCTTTTTTAGAAACACCCATCGAAGACATAGGCGTCTGTGGTCGCGTGATTTATTAAAATGCTAAATATTAACATAAGCACACGTTTTTTAAAATTTTTTTTTAATCTGCAACTACAATTGTATTGTAATAAGCAGATTTACATAACATTTTAATTAACAATCTTATGCATCATGAAATGGTGCTCTTAAGTGTCCGATGAGTGTTTCCGGGGAGGGCAGTATAGGACAATTCTCTCACAAGTTGATTATGATGAGTCGATAAACGGGAGTGAAATTTTTGCACAGGTATGTCAGGATTTGTATGGGTAGCAAGTATAGCCGTATCATCTGCATAAGTAGCAATAATGGTATTAGAATCAGATGGAATGTCATGAGTATAAATATTATTTAAAATGGGACCAAGAATACTGCCTTGTGGGACTCCAGCTAGAATATCATATATTTTCGAGGTTTCTGAGTTAATTGCAACTTGGAAATGACGTTGGAACAGATATGAATTTATGATAAGCTCTTGAGTTTTCAGAGCAGTCCAGGATGCTACACACGTTTAAAAGCTTCGGACATATCTCTTGTCCAATTAAAGTCCCAAATAACATACTTAAATATTATTAAATCACATTTAAAAGATCTTATTTGATACAAAAAAAAACTAAATCTATAAAGAAAAAAAATCACCGAATAGAAAAATAAGTCAATTTATAGAAAAATATTGTTCTTAAAACTTTTAACTATAAAAACATATTTTATAATCTTTTTTAAGCGAAATGCACATATTTTATTAATCTTTTGACGATCGCCAAAAATTAGATGATAAATAATCAAAGCAGTGCTAATTGATCTAAAAATATATTTTTTAAAAATATAAGAAAAAAGTAATATTTTTTTGAAAACTTTTGTTGACATTTGTTTTCAAAAAAAAAATTTCTATAAAGACCAAAATCTGTACTTGAAAACCCTTAATTCTTTATTAGAAAGATAATTTTTTCTTTAATAACAGAATAAGAATTTTGGTTATTTGCTCATATTTTTTTATCCGAAATGAACAGAAAGCAAAAATACAAGAAAATAATTATCAATTTTGGACTAATTAAAATCAAAAAATTTGTTTTCAAAAAATTTAGAAGGTTTTCTTACAAAAATAGTGTATGAAAAAAAATGTTTTTGAAAATTTTTATTAAAAAAATTTTTTTAATAAAAAAAATGTCCAAAAAATTTCTTTGTAAAAAAGGCATCAAAACGTTGAGTGTTTTTCAAAAGGTTTCATTTTGAAAGCCTCCTTAAAAAAATAGTGTATAAAATAAAACTAATAAAAATAAACAATAAAATTGACGGTTTCTTAAAAACCGAGGCTAGTATTTTGTTCTTCCGTAAAGGACATATTCAAAATGTTTATACAGTTTTGGAAAAAAGGAGAGACAACTCACAGGTGTTGCAAATTAATATCTTATCCGAATAGTGCTGCCATAATACACACTTTTTTAAGATTTATGAAAATTTAAAAGAGAAAAAAAATAGAAAATGAATTTGACTATAGAAAATTCCAAAGGATCATAAAAAACTTAATTTTGACTTTAGTCCTTCTATGTATGCATTCTTTTTAGAAATGTTGTTTTATACTTTGTTAATTTTTCACAAATCTTCAAAAACAATGTCACGTTCATCAAAATTCCTCAAAGAGCATACGTTGTGAGGTAAAAATTGATAAAATTTCTAAAAAATTATATCTCATTTTTTTATTTAATTTTTATTTATGTTAAGTTAAAGTAATTTATGGATTTTTTTTTTCAATTTTACAGTTTTTTTTATTACTTATCAATTAAAGAAATTAGCTTAGGAAAATTTTAATTGTTGTTAGAAAGGGTAAAGTTTGTTTCGAATAAACTTACATTTTCCGGTAATTAAGACAGCGACAATGACCAGAGATGATAGTAAATGTTGCCGGTGACGATGACCAAATTCACTGAACCACCACCACTTCATGATTATTATTCACCAAAATTATTATTTCTCTCTCAAATTTTTATATAATATATTTATTGTGTTTTTTTCTTTTTCTAACTGAAACTTTTATTATGTTTTTAATTAAATCTCAAACATGAAAATCAAAAAGTAAATTTGTAAAAAAAAGAAAAAAAAACTGTGTTTTTAAGGAACTTTAAGAAATTATTTAAAAAAATTATATTTCCGATAATACCAATAATATACACTTTTAAGAAAATATTTTTGAAAATATTTTCCACTTAAACATAAAAAATCACAAAACACAATTTAGAAGAAAAATTCTTTGCAAATTTTTTAATATTTTTAGATTTTTTGTCTAAATTAACTTTTAATTAAAACTCAAATTGAACTGGTATAAAAAACGTTTACTATTTTCATAACAAAACGATATCTTACTTTATCTTTTCTCAAAGATGAGATCTTATCAGGGGCAGATTGAAAAAAAAAAAATATCACCAAAACTGTACACCGACACAGGTGACTATTCTTTTAATCTTTTGTACAGTTTTTAAAATTCGCAACTTTATCTTTTTTTTTATGCAATAATAATTAAAGTTTACACAGATAGTTAAAAAATATATTTAAAAAAAAACGGTAAAAATAACACTGAAATTAGTTAATAATATATGCGCAATTTTACGAATTAATTAAATATTTGAAAATTTCCGCCGTACTAATCTCGGTGGATGTGGTAAAGAATATTTTCCAAAACACTCGAAACAGAAACAACGTCTTTTACCTTCGACGAACTGACCTAGACTGTCTGGTTGTGCTTAACCGGTTCGAATGTTTACTGACTAACTGGCAAGCGGCTATGGGCATAAATGACTGCAAGGCTAGATTTTGTTGGTAGCTCTAGCGTTGTGGCTGTTGTCAGATACGACTAGTCTACAGTACCCTAAATAGACTTTTGTTAGCGTGTGTTCTTCCCAGTTTATAGTGAAGTCGGAAATCATGAATGACGACAATTTATTTACCTTCTGAATTGACGCTGAATAGCTGGCTGACTGGCTATCTTCCCAAATTAATTCCGGTGGCTTGCCGGTAGCCTGACAAAATGTCTTCGAGAATCTCTTAAAGATTCAGTCACGCATGTTGTACACCATAATTGCTCATGTAACGATGCAAAACATATTAAAGGCCAAAAATCATCACATATTCACGTAAATTTGTTCACAAACCATAAAAATTGACGGTTTGTGCACTTAACAAAAAAAAAATTTTGATACGAGTATTATTTCACCTACCTAATATTTTGATTTAAGACAATCGAAAATTTCCTATTTTAATGTGGGTGATAATAGTTGTTAGCAAAATAAAGGAAATGACAAAAATAAACTTTTTATCAAAACATTATTTTGGGTTATACAAAAAAAAAAAAAAATCAAAAAAAATTAAAAACAACAAAAGTACAGCAGAGTCCAAAATAAATGCTCAGCTGGGTTTGTAGAGATTTTCAAATAGTTAACTTTAAGAGTTCCTAATTAAATATTATAGAAATAGTTAGCATAATATTACTATTTTTTTCATAATTCGTATTTGGGTTTTAATAAAACTAAAAATAATTACAGCAAATCAAATTGCATCAATTATAATACTAATGGGTCGATACTGAATAGCATCTTAAATGAAGTTACTAAATTTTTGAAACTTTCTCCACACAAAAATTATGTAAAATATTTCAATAGTACTAATGGAGCTATACCGAAATTCCTCTCTACGATTTAGAGTCATTTGTTGTTGTTGTTTGTAAGGCTCCTTAAACATGTGCCAGAAGCCACTTCATAGCGTCACGACCGTGAGGCCATTTGGAGACTTTATAGTACGAGTGGGAAGTTATCTGAACGAGACTGGTCTGTGGTTCGTAGTATATGTGTAGAATATTGAGAATTTTGTTATATTTTGTGGAGCAGATTAGTATGTTGTAGAAGTTTAAATAGGGGACTAGGAAATGGAGTTATTGGGTCTAGGAGCTCCACAATGGGAAGAATTCTGTTCGCAAAGTAAGTGAAGTGAATGCCAAAGGATTTGCATAAGGGACGATTGGTGTTGCCAAAAAAGAAGTTATGAGTGGGAGCAGTATGTCCAATCCGGATTTTCAGGAGCTTCCGCGCCCAGAATTTCTGTATGGATGTTGAATGGACTGGTTTAAATGGTGGTTAAACAATGAGTCGATAAAAATGTATCACTATTGGTCCAGTCATCGTGTCTGCGGATTGCTAATAGTGTTAGTTGACATTTTGTTAGTATCCGAGACGGATTGGGAATGACTATGATCACTGGTCGACGGAGTGTTTCTCCAGTAAAATTGTCAGCACTTTAATTGCTCACAATTCCCACATGACCCGCCACCCATTGCAACTCGACACTCCTATTGCTAAGTAGGCTATGAAGAATTACGCTAAGTACTGGGTCACTAGAATATTCTACAATGCAGTGTTTTTGATAGCCCACAGCTCCCTGTAAAGTGAGGGAAGATTCTACAATGCAGCGCGTGTTGCAAAAAGTTTGACGACCGAAAAAGATGTTGTATTGGTGTCGGTAGTAGCGTTCGTCCAAATAGGGCGTTGGTTATTCCCAGCCAACGGAGCGCTAAAACTAATAACGCTCCGTTGGTTGGGAATATTGATCGCAATTTCAATTGCTGTTTTGATGGCACACAGCTCCCCATAATAAGGGAAGATTGTACAACATAGTGTGCGGGTGCTGTAACCAAAAAGTTCGACGACCGAAAAAGATATAGTATCGGTGTCAGCGGCGGCATAAGTGAACAACAGTCGATGACCTTTTTATCCATCCCACTGCTTAAGGAAAAGTTTCGTATATGCGGACGGATCAGTACTAGCCTTCTTCAATCTGTCAAGAGAAGCAGTCACGTTCAACTTGGCTTCCACCCACGGTTTCCAATCTGCGAGTGGAAGAAAAGTTTGGAAAACGAGGGGGAGGACGGAGGAATTGTTTTCAAGGTGTGATATTAATAAGAATAGGAATGATAAATTCCTTTTTGAAATGGGGAAGATGATAATATTTTTAACTAAAGTGTGGAGAGGGAGGCGATAATTTGTAGGGCATAGATCCTTGTAAATTAAGTTTAGGCGAGCTTTTCGAAGACAGAAAGAGATAGTTTTCGACCAGTTTCGATTACTGTGGATTCCAGCGAAGAAGTTCGAGCTCATGACTTGTTGTAAGAATTGATATATTAATAAAATGCCAGAAAACCAATCGAATTGAGTTCCAACACTTTTCGATTAGTGTGGATTCCATCGGAAATGTTCGGAGTGCTCCAATGGCTAAATCTGATGCAACGGTTTATCGCTGTCTCGACTAGCTTCTTCCTTGCTATTGGCACATTGACACATGCAGTAAGGAAATAGAGTAGGGTTCCGTCCAAATAGGGAGTTCGTTACTGTAATTGCCTCACTTTCTCTTGCCATATTTTTGTTGCTGACTAAAATTTGAACCATTCGGAGAATGAAGATTCCATTTTTCTCCACAGGCAATTGAGATACCCAGGATTTTCATGGAATCTTTTGGGTCAGATACACTACAATTTTTTTCCCTACAAATATGAAGACAAGGTGGGTGGGTTTGATGTACAGATTAGCGCCGCACCGTTTCAGCTGCTCCAAGTGTTGATATTGTAGATGGCGTTATTATTTTGTTGTTGAAGATCAGTGTCAGATGCAAGTACAAAAATATTGTCAGCATATATGCAGTGGTTGAAGGATGATAGGCGGTGGGAAAAGGAGTGAATATATACCATATATTGAATAGGATCGTAGATAGAGGAGATCCTTGTGGGATGCCATTTTCCATTTCGCGTTTTAACGAAAAATGACCGTTGACGCGTATCGTGAACGTTCTACCAGTTAGGTAGGAACGTAAAAGTGCCAATGTTACAGAGTCTACTCCCCACTCTACATGGCTAAGGATATGCTCAACTGACTAGTCTAATGCAACGGTTTACCCCTGCCTCGACTAGCTTTATCCCTGCTAATGGCACGCTGACACATACGCATATAGTCAATTGAGTCATTTTTTGAAACCATTTTATTATTTGAACACTTGAAATCGGCGGTAAGTTTTTCTATTTTGTTTTCGAACAATTATTAAAAATTTTATATTATCAACGATCTTTTTAATTTATTAAATGAGCAAATTTTGCGAGAGGTCTACAATTAAAATAAGAAATTTTCGCCTGCACATAAATAAATTATTTTGGTTTTTCCTTAATTTAGGAAGAAATTACAATTTCATTTTTAAAGTTGATGCTGCTACCTTCAGCACTATTTACATACGAATAATCTAGACGGACTGAAATAGTATTTTTCTTCGATATAACCAACATGGTTTTCTTATTAGAACTGCACAATCCTTCCATACTCATTATCAGCTGACCATATTATTATTTTAAATCGTCGTCATTCATATTATAGGTCTTAAGCAAAGCTATTAATTATAAAATATCAAATAAGCTAGACTATAAATTAAAATAAATTGAATTCTAGTAGCAACTGGAGCAGACCGAACTTCTCTGGTGGACTCGATCCTAATTGAAAGTAGTCAAAAACCTGTTCTTATACATTACCTCTATAAGTCCCGTATAAAGCTCATTTATAATAAGCTTTCATTCCATAATTAATATCTTAAAACTAATAAAAGGAGTGGTAATGAAAGGAGTGCTTTCAACATTCCCAAAACACTAGAATCCAAACCTTTCGGAGACAATAATAGCCAATTAACTTAGGTATCTCCAACTAGTATAACATGAAGCAGCTAATGTACCATAGAAGATGCTTCATTACTAACCAATTCTATTACGCAAACAATTAACCTCAAATATATTCAAAATCTTAAATATCACCCTAAACCCTCCAAATTATAGCACTTTTCCAACTGCACAGAATTTGAGTTAGAGGGAGGAGGGAAGCTGAATGCCACTTTTATCAATAATTTACTCATTCTGGTATTCTGTGTAAAAAGGGATTTGATGAACTGACTCATTGTTATTCTGGATTTTTTCCCATTTACTTACCAAACGACATTTATTATCTTTACCCATTCTTAGGCAAAAACACTGGACCTATAAGAACCTTTGCTTCCAAAACGATCCTCTTCACGATCCGTCCTCCACTTCCAGAATCGTCTCTGAGTTAAAAACTGATCCATCCTTCCTTTCTCATAATTTTCTTAGCTCCCTACCACTAGGAGCGGAATTTAAAATTAATCAATCGAATTGGAAATCATGGCTAGGAGCGGAATTGAAAAAAAAGTAGGAAAATTATTCTTAATTGGGTTACTCCACACTTTTATTCAAAGGCGCTGCTCTAGATGACCACAGAGCGTCCCTTGAGGTTATCCAATTTGTTAGCAGTGAACATAGTAATATCAAAGGTGGAATCCTATGTAATAGAAGTTCGCCAAACACCACAGCATGAATATTTTTATTGAGAGTCTTGCAGCATTGGAAACCATTCGTGGAGTCTCAGAGCCTTAGAAGCTATTCGAGATTCGTCGTAGGCTATTGAACAGTAGAAGCTTTGGATTCTCGATCACGTCGATATCCTCGTCAAAGAATGGGCTGACCAGCATGCGGCGGAGCCTCTCCTTTGTCCTGTTCGACTCTATCCTAATTGAAACTGATCGAAAACCTCTTCTTAAACATTACCTCTATAAGTCCTGTATAAAGGTCATTTATAATAAGCTTTCATTACATAATTAATCTTTTAAAATGAGTCTTATTATAAAAGAAATTCGTTCTGAGTTGGAAAGAGATCTATCCATCCTTTCGCTTATTTTATCCAACCTCACTTCCATGCCCAGATTGGAAACAGTGATTAGGAGCAAAGTTGAGCGTGTCTAAGACACTAAGTAGATGCCAAAAGGCAAACACTATTCCAGTCGTCAATAGAAAGCTTTTCCTTGAATTGGTGGATGGATTGGGTTACTCCACGCTTTTAATCACAAACGCTGCCGCAGAACATCCTTTGAGGTCATTCAGCTTGTTGACGGTGAACATAGCGATATCAAGCGTGGAATCCTCAATAATAGAAGTTCCTCTTTTCATGGCGGATTGTGGACAATCCCCCCAAATATCGCAGTGTAAACATTTTTAGTGACAGTTTCACATCCTTGGAAGCCATTCGTGGACCATCAAATGGTATGGTGCTCAACGAGATTCGTTGTAGTCTATAAAATCATAGAAGCGTCGAATTTTGTTGGATTCCCGGTCACGTTGGTATCCTCGTCAATGAATGGGCTGACTAGCTGGCGGCGGAGCCTCTTCTTTGTCCTGTTCTCACTGAAATACCAAACTTGCTGCATCTACAACCAAATGGCACTTAACACCTTTAGCCAAGCGTAAACAAACAGACTAGACCAATGGCGAAAGGCCTTTCGTGAAAAAAAGCAGTCTATTCAACAACTATTCTCAAATTCTGTGCAAGAAAACTTCTCAGAAATCGAATTGGGTATGACGCACTTATCCCTCTTCGATAGCTAATCTTGTCCATCATGTGCCGTTCAACTCACCGGAATTTCTTTTTGAATAGGAATCTTTCCATTGTGGAGTTCATAAATCCAACAACTCCTTTTCAAAGCCATCTCTTTTTTTTTACTAGAAAATTATTAAAATGCTCCATAAAATTTAACCACAACTGCCATTTAACCACCCAACATGAAGTTACCAAATGGCCTCATGATCGTGGCACTACATACACATAATAGCCTCTGGCTCTTGTCTCAGACATCTTACAACAACAACAAACATTTTATTTTCCGAAATTTTTATATTAACATTTATTGAGTCAATGAGTTTTTAGGGTCCTAATTTACAACCCACTTAATATCAATGAAATTTTAATAGCTATAATTATTTATCAACTGTAAATAAGAGGTCATAAAATTTATTTCATTATATAATTTACAATTTTAGGACTCTATTAAAATAAAAATAAAACAGAATATAAATCAAATTAATTCTTAAATTATAAAAAAAAAAAGTAAAAAATATTTTTTATAAATCCAAACTTATTTGCTAATAAAACCGACAAAAATGAATATATTTTAGGTTTTTTTTTATATATTTTTTAATGTTAATCCATTAATTCTTATTAAATTTTACCATCTCACTTTGGCGGTTAATTTAAACTTCAAAAATTAAATGGATGATTTTGCAAAAGATTTTAAAATTGAAATAATAAAAAAGATACGTTCATGAAAATTGGCTATTGTCAAAGTTCCAGGATAAGAAGTTTCGTAGGTTTTTCTAAAAAAATATTAATTTAATTAGATTAGAGGCCATTTTAATTAACTTCTCAGAAAACTTTAACAATATTTTGCTATGCAAGCTAAATTCTTTAGGAAAATTAAAGTCAAGAAACGTTATTAAATTTGAAAATAATTCGTTTTTAACATAGAATTTAATAGTTTATTTAAGTAAATAGGGCTCTGAAATTATTCATGCGTCATTTAATATTTAGATTATTAGATATTCTTAATATAATTTCAATTATTTTTTTAAATTACAATTTATACTTTGCTCTTAAATTAACTGTAGTACCAAATATTGCTTAACCATAAGCAGACGAAATACTCTTTTCTAAAAAGAGTTTTTCTTTTATCGTAAAATATTTTTATACCAAAAAACTAATTAGAAATAAAATTTTCTTCTCTAACTAATTAGAAATTAAAATAGTAAAAAGCTGGTTTATTTGAATTAGTACTGAATGTCTCGACTTAGAGTATTTAGTAAAGAAACAGAAAAAATCTTTCATATTCGATTAGGCGGGAATCGTTAAGTATCTAAGACACATCATTTAGTAAAAATATATATTTTACTAAATAGAAAATTCAATGTAAAAATGTCCACTTAAATCGAAAATCAACTTCGACGCTAAATTACATGACGCCATTTTTCAAAAACGTCAGTCTCTTAAATTAACTTTTCTAATTATTTTGTAAATTTATGACCATTATTACTCTTAGACTCTCAAATACAATATTTATTAAATATACTAATGTGTTTTGGGGTAAATTCAATTTCAAATAAAATTAATACAATGAAAATAAATAATCAACAAGAAAATAATATTAAACAAGAACGGAGAATGAGAAACGTGCAAATTGCGACAACATTTCAACATCATGTTGGCGCGTTCACAGGCCATTAATTCTAAACAAATAAATGAACTTGAACTTGATGCTGCTCATTTCAGTGTTTCCATTAGGCTGTGAGGTCTAAACATAAATAATTCGACATGAACTAAGACGAGAGAAGTGTGAATGAAAAATAAATGGCGTCATTCTGGTTGGTCTTTTTTCATCTACCGCCTTCGTTGTGACTGACCTGCTCTCTAGCTGGGCCAGGCGTCGGTAATAAACTTTTAGTCGTAATTCGATCAAAAAATCAAATTCGAAAAATTCGAGCACATCGTCTCTGACTTCTACACTTCACAAAGCACTTAAAGTTCCATTTTATTGGGTTTTTGTAAATCTTTTTTCAACTTTCTTCTTATTTATTCCTCGTGGTTTTGAATATTTTTAAAAAAAATTTCATCTAATTTTTTTTATCTTTGACTTTAGAGGTTGTTTTTTTCTAGAGCGAGGCTATAAAAAAGAGAACGCACTTTCCAAGTTCTTACAACATAAAAATCTGCTTCAAAAAAATCGCAACAAAACTCTCATCACTAGTCTACACTATTCACCACAGATCAGTCCCGTTCAGATAACTCCCACACTAACAATGAAGTCGGCCAAATGAGTTTACGGTCGTGGCGCTATAAAGTGGCCCCCGTGGCACATGCCTAAGGGACCTTAGAAACAAACAATGTTATGACTAGCATACGACTAGTGGTATTCGATCATTTTGTAAAAAAAAAAAAAAAGTAACACTGCTGAACATCTGACCGGAAAATATATAAATTAAATCCAAAAATTAGGATTTATGTTTTTAAACTCAGGAAATAGAGAATAGGTTTTTTTAAAATCATTTCTAAAATATAGGGTCTCAGCCTTTAGCAAGTGCTCTATTTTATCTAGCGAATGTGATTCAAAACATTTCGGTACATTTCTGTGCAGAGTTATTAAACCTTCATGAACAAAATTAGAATCTTAGATTATAGAAAGATTATACGTATTGGGCTACATTGGAAGATTACAAAATATTAGACAGAAAATAATGGGACCGGCCGATGCTGCCCTTCGTATTTTTTTTACTTATACGAGGTCTGTTCAAAAATTATTGCGAATTTTGAATTTCCGCGGGTTACGTATATTCGATTTTTTTTGTGGCGTTATGTTGGTACTCATGTCTCTCACTTATGCTGACAAGTTCGGCCATTTTGAATGTTCAGTTAATTTTTGACAGCTGCTTTGCTTGCACGTGTTTTGGCTTGCTTGCACGTGTTTTGGCTGCGTTAGCAAGGGCGTTATCATGGTGCAAAAGCCAATTTTTGTTCTTCCACGAATCCGGTCGTTTCTGGCGGATTGCTTCACGCGCATAATTTGCAGGTTATATTCCTTATTGACCGTTCTACCCTGTGGCAAGAACTCATGATTCACCACGCCCCTGCAATCGAAGAAAACTGTAAGCAAAACCTTCACATTCGACCGAATTTGGCGCGCTTTTTTTGGTCTGGTGAGACACATTAGTACCTACATAACGCCGAATGTACGTAACCCGCGAAAATTCAATATGAATTCCCGCGGAAATTCAATATGAAAAAGATGAAAAGCATGTGATAATTGCATACAATACGCACCAAAAGAAGACCAAATCTGACACAAATTACCCAAAACTAAATATAACTACTGCAATCAACTTCGAAATAGCTAAAATTGTCCGACTTCGACGCGTTAATGCCAAATATTGATTATAGTTTTTAAAAAAAACCACTTAAAAAAAAATTTGATCGAAAAAGACCCAATGTAGGTTTATAATTATCATCATTAACCATAGACTCGACCACCACTGGAAGATTTGCTTCCACACATTGGCCAAACATCGGAATACCAGTCTAGGAAACTTCGCAGAATTCGGATTTTCTCTTTGGTAACCAACCTCGTCCTTCATCCCATTCCTGTGACGTTCAACTTACTATGCTACTTAATCCAGAATTATTATTTTTTGAATAGGACCCTTTACCAAATCCTCACTACAATTCTATAACCGACACTTATTGCTTGTCCATTCGCAAAAGTAAATCATCAGCTTTCATTATTAATAAACAAACCAAAAACAGGATATTATTCTTCGGAAACAGTGCTTTTTTTAACCAAAAACTATCAAAATAGAGCGCTGGATGTATTAATTAAAGGATTAAACGGGGATCTATCAAAAATAGTTATTGTCCAAAAAACTGAAATTCTATATGTAGCTTCGTGCTTGGAATTTCAAAACTTAAGTCTCACAAAATAAAGTCTTATAATATATAATGTAATTGTCATAACCATAGACCTATGTGGGTGACGGAACCCCACCAAAGCCTCACTATCCCAAACCTCCGATTCTAGATCCATTTAAACTCGTCAAGTGGATTATGTAAACAGACTGTCAAATTTTTAATATAATAAACGGTCGAATGATTCGTCACAACACCCGAGGTAATTTTTTACAGTAAAAATGTTTCAATTAATAAAAATGAAAATAAAACTTAAAAATTGAAATTTGTAATATTCAAATAGAAACTACAGAAATAAGTCAGTACCAAAAGCAAAAATTAAAGAAATTAATAATTAAGTAATAAATAAGTTAACTAAAACAATTATTGTCAGTCACAAAGTGTACGTTGCCCCTCAACTACTAATTAATTAATTTATTATCTCTCAATCACCATCAAATCTTATTGTTTACTCCTAAAACAACAACCAAAATAATTAATGGACACTATCGTAGCAGCAATTACACAACTAACCGGTACGAGTCGTGTTAAGGTAGAATAAATAATGAAAATAGAGTCAAGATTAACGAGCATCGAAAGTAAATACGCTCAGAAGTCATAAAAAACTAGCTCATCCCAAAAAGGAAGTGTTCAGTTGAAAGATTTTTAATAAACGAGTATCGAAAACTTAATTTTTATTAATTTGAGTAGCGAACCATAATTTTGATACAGCGAGTTTTCGTGGTTTCCTTATACACCAACCTGTATAAGGTATCTGCACTACTCTATACACAAACCTGGTAATTTTACTGACTTCAGCGGCATACTCCCATACTATTACTGCAGTGGCAAGTAGAGGAGTTAAAAAATGACGTTGATTTATTTGGTTACTTATAGACTTAAATTATAGAAGAACTGGCTGGATAGGCCTCTACGCAAAAATTCTGTCCAAGTTTTGTTAGCAATACGAGCACATTTGTAAGAACGCTAACATATGGAAAAGAACAGAAACGCCGTTAATCAGTGGGGGCCAATTTTAAAGTTCAGTATGCATTTGACGCGGTACTTTTGAACACATTTTCTTTTAAGGATATTATTATGCGTAAACAAATAGATTTTTTTTAATATTATGCATTTTGTTGTTTAATGCTTTTCAAATTAATATACGAGTACAATAGATTAATCTGGTTACAAGAACTTTCTTTTCTATTGCTAATATTTTATTGACAATTTCCACTGTAATAGTTGCTGTTTCATTCGAATAGTTTATTTTGACAGAATTAATACCATTTTTCCCACTCAACTTCTTCATTAATTATATCTTCTTCCAGGTCAACTTTGATTCTTCTGTTTCGGCATCATTTTCGTTCGAATTTTTATAATTCGTACACTCTCTCCACTTTACGATTATTAATAGTTTGCTTCTAATATTAAGTGATTCGATAGTATTTTTTCAAAAAGGTGGTAGGATTCTAGATTGTTGTGATTGGATTCGGAGGGAGTTGGAATGCTTCGTCGAATCCCAAAGTTGGAATACTTCAACAAACCGCACGAAAAATTGCAGCAGCTGCTTGTTGTATCGTCCGTTAAATGCAGTTCTTTTAAGTTTTGTTATCTTAAACGATCGTTTGTCAAACTTGAGTCCTAGTTTGACAAACGTACTTCATCGTTTGGTGGAACTTTCACTATTCGTCAAGTGACAGAAAGAAATGGCACTTGACGAATAGTGAAAGTAACATGAACGCACTTTTGTTCGTTCACTTTCATTTTCCTTTTTTTTAAACCATTTTTGAAGGGAGTGAAAACCATACAAAATTTCATCTTTGCTATATCTGCAAAATCACAAATGCAAAAAAAAAAAAAGTATGCAAGTTGTTCGGTATGTTACCATTTCATGGAGAATGGCCTGTTTTAAAATTATCCAAAAAGTCTACAAAATTGAGGTGCTTGATATTTAGAAAACATATAATAAATCTAAAATACAATTGCAATTTTTTACTTTTCAGAAGACTGCAAGAGTTGAGTTGAATTTTTGTCTGAATATCAGTGGGGGGTCATATTTACACACAAAAAATTCTACACAAATGTATGTAAGAACTACGATTTATCGCCGCTTTGGCTATTATCCAGACATAAAATTATCTGTGACTTTGGGGCCTATGCGGTCAACATTATAGAAGAACGTTTTTAGATTATAGAAGACGCGGATAGGCCTCTACGCAAAAATTCTGTCCAAATTTTGTTGATAATGCATTCGTACGAACGCAAAATAACAGAAACGGTATAAATCAATGGGGGCCAATTATAAACTTCAGAATCGGTTCTTTTAAAACTATATATAAAATATGGTATCATTTATTTTAAAATATTATTTATTTATTTATTAAACATTTTCAAATTATTGCTAAAACAGAATTATAAAGTGGAAGAGCATATAAAAATATAAATAAATATTATTTGATTATTTAAAAACAATTATGTGCACAAATAAAAATCCATTCCGAGAATGCAAAATGAATAAAATGAGAGATTGTGATTTTATGTTGAAATTAAAGCCACATCGCAACTTAATAACTATAAATTTTAATTTTCAACAAACGTGTGTAGATATTGAGAGCTTTATTATAATATAAATGTGTTTTTGTGCACTTAAATTAAATAAAAAAATAAAGTATTAATTATGTCGGATTTGTTCACAACACTTTCAGAAGGGGTACTTTAAGAAGCCAAAGGACTTGTACGCTATTAAACCGTTTGATGTGAATTCTCCTTCTAAAGCTGAAAGACAGTCTTTGCCTATCTTAAAAACAATAAAGTCTGATATGTATTCGATCACTTTTTTACTATATTCATTAAATGCGGATGTGCTAAATAAATAATCATGGTCACTTAAAATATTTATTTAACCCAATCAGCACTAAAATTACCTTAAATATTTTTACACACACTTTACGTATGCCGCCACTGAACTATTTTCTGGTAAACATTGAACTGTCAAAATAGCATTTGTTTATATTTATTCAATGACAAACTTTTCATTTTTTAATTACTTTTTGGACCAAAAAAAATCCATCTTCATTTCTACTTCTCTAGTAGAAATGAAGATGTCAACTTACCGAAAGAAAGAAATTCCCAGGCTTCCTCATTCCGTTGAATTACCAGCAAACCTTTATAAAACACTTAATTTTCTCAAATAAAAACTTCCTTTTAAACTTCCTTTATTTTAATCAACAATAAAGCTATTTATGTAAATAATTATTTCAACAACAAAAAACCACACTTTCACTTGCATTTTCCGATAATTGTCAAAATAACAACTTTAAAAACAACAAAATTATGCAAGCATTTCGGTATGCTACCACCACTTTCATAGAGAACGGCGTGTTTAAAAACTCGCCGAAAGTCTACAAAATTGAGGCGCTAGATATTTAATTGATATTTACTCATTAATTGAGAGAGAAAATTTTTAATAAATTGACTGTAAGATACGAGGGTAGTCCCAGAAGTACCCAACCTGACGTATTAATGGCGTTTGTTGTTTGGAAAAAATTATTATGGTCGAAAGTACCAACCTTATATAGTTTAACTATGAAATTTGATGACGCTCCGTTGCTAAGATTATGAAGAAATGGATAGGCCTCTACACAAAAATTCTGTACAAATTTTTTTGAGAACACATTCGTAAAAATGAAGACACTTGCAAAATAACCTTTCATGAAAAACTTCATATTCTGAAATAAAAACTTTATATTTACTGTCGTGACGAATAAAACTTTTTAATGCAAATATATTAATTTCTGCTTACTTGTTCGTAAACTATTTAAAATTTATTAAAACCGTATTTTAAAATTTCATTTCACGATAAATACAATATCTAAATGTCAACATTAAGAATAATAAAAGTATGCAAGCATTTCGGTATGCTACCACCACTTTCATGGAGAATGTCGTGTTTTAAAACTCTTTGAAAGTCTACAAAATTAAGGCGCTTGCTTGTCCTTGTGTTTAAATTATATTTTTTCTTGGAATAAGCGAATTCAAATTAATATAAATTATGCTTTTGGAATTGGATAATTTTCTATTATGAAAACTTAGATGTCAGTGAGTGTCATGTTTACATAGAAAATTCTACACAGAAATATGCAAGCGTTATGATTTCTCGCCGCTTTTGCAATAATTTATCCAGAAAATTGCGGATCCATATACGAAAATCTGACGTACTGACCCTATTCTGGTATTCTTCAATCTAAGATTAGAATAATTTAAAGTGACTTCTTAAGTTTTTGTTTCTGTTTTTACAAAATCATACTTTAGAGACTGTCAAAACTCAATGACTTTTTCAAAATTCCCTTATAAATACTTGAGCATTTGATATCATACTCATTTGTGGAATATTTTTTGAAACCAATCACAGATTTTCTTTGGAAATAAATCATAATAAAAATGTTTTTCAGTTAATTAAATTTTGATACAAAATTGCTTATTTTTTGATCAAAATGATTTTTATTCGGAAATTTTATGCTTTGCTCAAAATTAAAGTACAATAAAATTCATAATTTTAAATTTCATGCTTTTAGGTTGATTTTAATGTCGAAATTTATGCTAAGCTCTTCGAAATAGTCCTTCTCTACTCAGTTGCTCAATAATATATATGGTAAAATCTGAAAAACGGCTCATTCAAATATTGCTCGATTACGAGCAAATAAACTACGAGTATTATTCATTGCAATTCTTGTTGAAAAAACTTATATTATAACTAATTTAGGAAATTGAATATTTTCAATGTGATTTTTGCAATTTCCTCAATAAGTCTCAGTTAATTCAAACAAAATACGGTTCGGCTATGTCATGAGCAAAAACATATTTTTGTTTAGATAATATTTCTTTACCCATTAAATATTGCTAAATAACTACAATCCAAATAATTTTAAAATTTTCGAGACATTTTTATGGTTTTAGTGAATAGAAATCGTGCTCCATCGTGAGCAACCAAAATATTCTTGTCTAAGAGAGTTTTTCTCCAATTGCAAAATGAATTTTGTTAGACTGAGATTTTCAAAATTTACTTTGTTTAAGGTAATTGAGTCTGTGTCTTCTGTGCACTTTTCCATTCAGTGTTATATTTTGACCTACAATTTTGATTAATAGATCAAATGTGTTTTGTTCGAAGATGACTCAAAGCTTCTTACTTTACAGCATGCTTGCTTTGTAGCAACAAACCATAAAAACCATATCGAAAATCCATGAAGAGATGCAGACCTCTACGAAAACATCACGTTCAAGCTTATGAGCATAATCCCATCAACATTGATGCAAGAAAATAAAAACTCTAAAATTATTTGCATTTCTTGTTACGGCATGTACTCGAAATCGAACCAAATGTAACAAAGTTTATAGAATCGACGAAATCGAGCGTACGTGTTTTCATGAAAACATCTCACAATCCAACGGATAATTTCCAGTCTTGCCGACAAGTTAAACTGCGCTCTTATGTATTGTCCATTGCCGCAGGTATGCAACATCACAGGTAAAAAAACAGATGTTACCGATAACACAACAGAGCACACCTCAATTTAACATAAGATATACTTATCTATTCTTACCTACCTGTAGCTACCTGAATAGTAGATTTGTCTGTGCAACAGAGCCACCACCAGTGCTGCCGCCCCTTTCTACCTGAGGCATTTTATCTTCACTAATCTGTTAGTAGAGTCTCTATTTCAGTGAGAAATTGTAGACTCGCCTTGATCTGACAATTTTCTTGAATGAAGTTGAAGAATTCATTCAAGAAAAACTACCAGACTGCGCGCTACGATGGACGATTTATCATCAACAAACTCATCGTACAGATCGCCGAATACGTCGTCTTAGCTTTTAACCGCACCCTTCGCGTTATATTTTCACGATAAACATTTTCTTATGGGAAAATGAAATACGAAAAAAAAGACACAATACCATTCCCAGGTAACGTTACTTGATTCTTTAGCAAATTCCATAAATTATTTAGTATGAATAAAAAAATTTAAGAACGAAAGAAAGAGCCGCAGTTAATCACCAATATTCCCTTCGTCCCTAATCCGACAATATGCATTAAACCACAGGTAAATTGCTTTCCGATTGCATTTTTTTTTTCAAGTATTTTAATTGAAATACGAAAACTTCGATGATACCTTCAAATTTGTATGTAAAAAAAAAGCAGTCCGACAGCGTCATTAATCGATTCAGACGAGTTCAGTGGCGTAGCATAGTCATTAGTTTTTCTGGAATTGTTGTGGATCTGCTCATTTGGAAATTTATTCGTGTCGGGACAACTCATCCTGAGAAATAACCAGTTCCAGATTATTTATTTGAATTATGAGTTCTTAGATTTTATTGTTTAGGTGTTAGTTCGTTACAAACTGTACAGAAAAATTATGTGGATAATGAAATATTCAAAATTACCAACACAATACCAATAGGAACGGTAAAATATAAGTACATAGGTAAGAAATTATTTTTGGCAAATTATCAGAGTTTAATTTAAGTTTATTATGAACCTTTTTTTTGCGTCACATTAACTAACGAAATAATATTATTTAAGCTCTGCTTTAAGGTCCAGCAATATATTTTATGCCTAAAAGAATAAACCACAAATAAATACGCCATCTTAAAGGAAAATACAATTTTCGTCTGTTAGACCACCTGATTCGGTGACACATAAGATGTCTGAAACATGAGCCAAACGTCAGCTTTAGGCCATTTGGTGATGCTCATGACAAAATCCATTCATTCTAACATTCCAGATATCAAAGGATTCGCGTTGAGGTTCTGCAATTCGATGTTCCTAAGATAACTCGTGCATTCTGACTGACGCAATTGTTTCATCGGAGGCAGCCATTAACTCATTTTCTATAGGGTGCTTTTATATTGCAGATCGATTTTGTTTGTAAATTGACAGATATTAAAATGCCTAATATTTCTACACAAAATTTCTAAGAACGCTTTTATTACTACTACAATATTTATGTACAGAGTCTACCAATAAGAAACTTATTTTTTAATTAATAAAACCACCAATTTCTAGAAGTAAGTGCTGGTTAAAATTATCGGATCAGAAACGTGAAATCTTAAGCTTAGGCATCTGTCAATAACTCCTCATCATTACATTAATGACTTTTTATCGGCGTTATGTATTTGTTTGTGTAAATAAATAAAATAAATCGTCTTTTATTTCTATAAAAAAAAAAATTACTTTTCGAACAACCCAATAGATAGAAGAAAAAAGCTCCTAAATCCCTTTCGCGTATCCTTGCTATTGGATAGAGAATTAGGGTATCCTTGCTATTGGGTCAATAAATTTATTGCATTTTAGAGGTGAAAAATCAATAAAATCATGCTTCCAAACTTTTGGATCCAATCAACACTTAACAATATCAGATCCTTTAAGACAGGATGCAGGTCATCAATAAAGTAGGTTATTTGAAGAATTCCCCAAAAAAAGTTCTTTTTATCTCCACAACTAAAACTAACTGAATAAAACAATTCTAGATGTTCCACTTTCATGTCAAGATGATCAAATTTGACAATCCAAGTGTATCTTTTGTGTGTTGGGCTGAAGCCATTGGTCCTTTAAAGAAAGAACACCTTTCGTATTAGGCAGCCTACAGAAAACTAAAATGAACTGAGATGCAAGGACACATACGTTCTGTCTGCTGAGAAGGTTCCTAACTTAATAGTAGCCTATGAATTGAATCTATTTCTGTATCTTGCCAAATTCTACAAAAATATAATAGGCGGCTACCGCCGTCGGTACCCTCTTTTTATTTTAAAAAAAAACGAAATTACTTTCCGAACAGCCCAATATAACAAATCTGCAATAATTTTGTTTAACTCAAGTGGAGATTTTTTTTGTTCATAAAAGATTAAATTGACAAAAATCTCTTCTAAAAGTTTCATTTTTATAAAAACGTATTCTTTTTTTTATTGTGGAGAGATTTTTTTTTTGGAGAAATTTGTAACAATTTTTGGAGCTATTCGTTGATAATAACGTACCCTCGGAAAGATTTTCTATAAACTTGGCACAGCGTGGAGAGATTTTTCCTAGAGAAATTCGCAATAACTTCGAAAGTTGTTTGGAGCAGAAACAGGTGAATTTGCCTTTGTCAGACAGGAAGGAAATAATAAATAAACCATATTTTTTTTACTTTTACAAGGTCTGTTCAAAAAGTACCAAGAATTTTGAATTTCCGTGGGTTACGTATATTCAATTTTCGATTTTTTTGCGGCGTTATGTTGGTACTCATGTCTCTCGCTTATGCCGACAAGTTTGGCCATTTTGAATGTTCAGTTAATTTTTGACAGCTGCTTTGCTTGCACGTGTTTCGGCTCGTCTTCGATTTGGCTAAAGCCCATTGCAAAAAATTGATCAAAGAATCTATTTTGGGAACAAGAATAAGTCACAGATCTACGGAATACGGTGGATGCGGTATTATTAGTATGTTGTTTTTGGTGCAAAAGCCATTTTTTTGTTCTTCCACAAATCCGGTCTTTCTGGCGGATTGCTTCGCCCAACTTTCTCGTAACTTGCAGGTAATATTTCTTATTGACCGTTTTACCCTGTGGGAAGAACTCATGATGCACCACGCCCCTGCAATCAAAGAAAACTGTAAGCTTTTACATTCGACCGAACTTGGCGCGCTTTTTTCGGTCTTGGCTCGTGCGTCAGCTTCCATTGGGATGATTGAGCTTTGAACGTCATAACCATAAACCCATAATTCGTTACCAGTTATAACTCTCTTGAGCAAATTTGGGTCGTCGCGGACGTCCAACAGCTCCTTAGCAATGTTAATGCGATGCTGTTTTTAGTCGAAAATGGGCAAAAATGGAAGACGAGCCAAAACACGTGCAAGCAAAGCAGCTATCAAAAATTAACTGAGTATTCAAAATGGCCGAACTTGTCGGCATAAGTGTGAGACATGAGTACCAACATAACGCAACAAAAAAATCAAAAATCGAATATACGTAACCCGCGATACTTTTTGAACAGACCTCGTACATCTTGGATCAGAGCTGGTTAACCGTGATCTTTGTTATTTGCGGAAAAAGGGAAAAAAGAAAAAAAAAACAACTAAAACCTAAATCAGGACTAAAACTATCCTGATTTATAATAATTTCAAGTAAAATTAGTGAATTCTAATCGCTGCAAAACTAAAATTCATTTGGCAGCTTGGATGTCCTAAACCAGGGGTCGGCAACCTTTTTTGGCCGCTGGTCAAAATCAACCAAAATTTGGAGAATTAAAAAGACGTTCGGGTCAGAGATATTTTCGAATTATAAGTAGTCTTTTATTAAATAATAACATAGTTTGTAATGAACTTTATTTATAAAACGTTCTCTTCTATATCAAACAGCTCCCCTGATGTTGAACTTGTGACGTCAATTTAGTCAAGTCTGGTTTATAGGTAAGCATCTGAATATAAATTTCATTTGTGAAAATATTTACTCATATTTATAAGTTCAACCGAATGTGGAGAAAATGGCACTGCCTATTTTTTTTCAAAGATGCAAAACTTCGTAGGAAATGATGCCCAACAAATCTTCCGTTTTTTCCAAAGGAAAGAAAGGCAATTTTCTAAATTTTTCTATCAGTTTCAATTTTGAAGTAAAACTATTTTATTCGCTCATTATACGCTATCAAGATTGTATAAGTTTATTTCCTTATATCAATACAATGAGTTATAATTAAGCGACGCTAATTTCGATAATGTTTTCTGTTTTATAATTTATTTTTATAAATATAATTTATGTTCGGAACTAAAGTGGATCACTTGAAATTATCAAATGGGTCAATCGGTAACCCGCGGGTTGTTATAGGTCGCTGACCCCTGTCCTCAACTATATTCGAACTTGTGTACATTTGCGTAGTAGAAAAAAATGCCATGTTCAATCTTTGAAAATCTATTACTTCAACAAAACAATGCCATTAAACTATTAAGTTTTAAATAAAAAAAATTTTGAAGACTTAATAGAATATAAATTACAATCGAACATGGAATTTGAATGCTTACAACTTTTGGACAGGATCATGATGGACTATCGTAACATTCAGATTTGTCAAATAAGGAAGATGTAACATTTTTATGAAAGGAAAAAAAATTTTGAATGAAAGAGGAAACTTTGTTCTCACGATTTTGGTTTTCACGTAACTCTACGATGATTTAGAACACGTTCCGAACAGGTAAGTTGTCGTGTGCAAGGTGTTCATGCGTAAGAGTACCTATAGAGCTACGTTCGAAAATATCAACAGGCACTCATTTTCATTCATTCATATTTGTCCGTTTTCGTTCAGCTGTTCTCATTCATTCAATCTTCTTGAATTCTTTCATTCAGGTTTCTGTCCATTCATTCGTCTTGTTTTTATTGTTTGCTGTTCGACTTGGAGTATTTCTTTCTTTTTGTCCGTACGCGTTCCTTTCTCCCTTAGCAACTCGCCGCTTCTTCATTCGTCCAACGGCTACGATTTTATTATGGATTCTTCATATTTCATCTTCAATAACATCACGTTTTTTTTCTTCTTCTATAAAACATAACGATTGGTATGCATACCTGTACGCTAGTATAACAAGCCGCTTACCTGTTCATAAATAATACTGGGAGAAGGCATGGGGCGAATAATAGCAATGAAACAAAAACAATCAACAAATCAACAAAACACAAAAGATAAGTGATCGGAATAAACAAGAATTTATGATAATCAAAGGTAAATATTATAATTGAAGAACAAAACGAATTTCTGTAAATTCCTACACTAACCAAATTGAATAAAATTTGTAAATATGAATGGTTGTGCGTGGCTGTGTGTGTATATATCGTTAGATATGAAAATTAGATACAAAGTACACTTGTTTCTAATCAAAAATTTTAAAAAACCAATTGAGAAATTCATAAAATCATGTAAGATTAACGAAAGGAACATTTTTAAAATTTACAAAATTACAAAAAAATTTACAAACGAAATAAGCAATGACACTAACACTCATATAACAATAATAAACAACAACAAAAACCGAAAAAAAAATTAAAATTTGAACACTCAAATTCATATGCATGTGCACAGTTCATATTTATGAGGAGAAAAAATAATACAAAAAAAATTCGGAAATTAATTGAATTTCGATGGTCAAAAAACTGCCAACATTTCATATCGACCATTTTCTGCTGGCCATTTATCTATTGGTAAGGACCACAACTACAATTGCTGTTAAAAATTGACGAATTTCGATCCAATTAAGCAATTGCAATAAAATTATTTATTTATTAATGATGTTTCATAATTTTTTTTGTTTATTTGTAAGATCCTTTAGACATGTGCCAGGGGTCATTGAAGAAAAGTACCACGACTGGTCAAAAAACTAGGAGAAAATAATGGTCAAAAAACTGACAACATTTCATATCGACCACAGTCGCAATCAGGAGTCTTAACAGATTCGAATGGAATCGATTTTGTGTAATGGCGCCATTTTCTGCTGGCCATTTATCTATTGGTATGGAGCACAAGAACAATTGCATGGAAGAAAAGAACTTCTGCTTTAGACATGTGCCAGGGGTCAAAGCCATGTTTCTACTGATTAGGAGTATTGATATTTGGTTATATTTTATGTATTAAATTTATTTGTTTGGTAAAATTTCATAACGGACTTGAAAATGGATATCCTGGGTTAGGTGACATCTACGCCACAGGATTGGTACGAAACCCAAAACGAATTCTGAGTAGCTTTCGTGCTCAAAATTTTCGTGAGGATTTAGAGTAGACTTTTTGGTAGTACGCCATTCAGCTAATAAAAAAGTATTGCTCATTGTCAAGTCTATTTGACATTTAGTCAGCAGACAAGGTAAATTACAGGTTACTGTGATCACTGGACACATGTGGCTTTTCCACGTGACCTATGATATAACTAAAAATAAACAATTTTTATTTTTATGTCAACTGTCAAACAATAATTCTGCTACATAAGAAAACACTGAAATGTATGGCAGGACTTCAATGACAACGACCAAATTAAAAGAAGGTCTAAATCGGCCATAAAACAGGTTGCACTTGTCGTCCGCCATTGGAACTTTAAGATTTTAACAGCGACAACTACATGACAGTTTGCAGTTGTCGTCGGAATTGTATTAAATAATTTTTATTCACTTCCCTAATCGATACTTTTATATTTGTGATATTTCACTGCCATCTATCGGTATCACAACGTAAGCTGACTATGAAAAAGCTTTAAAAAAAGATAACTTTTGTGTCGTATTTTATTGAAGAGCAACAAAAAAAAATGTCGCACTAAAAAATGAAAGTAATCGTATATGTTCGTTTAAATCTGAAATCAAATTGGAAAATTGCTAGTAGAATAAACGAAAAAGACATGTTCGATGCTGATCGCTGTATAGACATACTTAATTTTTACCATAACCAAAAAAAAATTTAATACAATACATCTGGACCAATTTTTTTTTAAGAACCTTTCGGTTATCTTCGGAATTGTCTGCAATCGTCACTATTATCATCCTCAACCGATCTAGACTTATTGAATAAAAACATTTGCAAGCATGACTGAGGTCATCAAATTCGAAAATCCTCCCTACTACAATTTATTGATCTTAATTCTATAAATGATCGATTTATCAACGTAATTGGAAGCTTTTAAATTGAAGCTACATGAATGCAATTCCTCTCGAACTTGGTTAAGACCTCACAGTCATAACTTATAGTACCACAATCTCGTACAGCATAGTTTATATGCTGTACGAGATTGTGGTGCTATCTTGACGTTTCAAGATGAATAATCTAGACTAACTTAAAATGGCTGTTTTGCCTGCTAACGTTTGTCCGTCCGTATTAAAAAAAAATATTAATATAGCATTTCCATTATTATTTGCAATTAACAACAACAATGGTTTCAGTTTTTTTATCATGAATGTGTTTATCCACTATTTTAAGTTATCGCTGCAGTGAAGGCAGAGACATCTATTTAAAAAAATTGAAGGAGAAGCCAAAAATTTCGCTGGAACACTGTCACTGATATTCCAAATACTTTTGTGCCACTTAAACGCAAAATGTCATCTTCCCAATCTCCGCCATGGGTTAATAAGAAGGGTAGCCTTTCAAAATAGATCAAGTAAAAATGATGGGAAAGAGTATCTTGACAATGTTCAGATCAATCTATATAATGATCGCCGATCCTCTTTTAAATTTATTAATATGAAGAGAAAGCTTGATAATTATCAGTCAACCATGCAGTATAATGGCTCCTCTAGCAATACACCAGACACCATATCTACTTATTTGGCATCTTATTTTGAGAAAGATTTTTTACCAACTAATGAAAATGAATTCACCCATTTTCCGAATTTTCCTATCTCATCTGAATGTATACCTCAAATAAGCCAAGATATCATTTTGCGTGGGATCATGGAGCTCAAATATGATTTTTCTTATGGTCGAGATGGTATCCTTCCAGCTTCCATTAATTAAATCATGTTCCTCTTAAAAATTATTTTTTTAAAAATTAGTTCAGAATGGTAAATTTTCTAACTTATGGCAAATATCCTATATATATGTATGTGTATGACCTCATTCTTAATAAATGCCGATTAAGGGAAGTAATTAATTACAGGCCAATTTGTTCAGTGTTCCGAAGCTATTCGAATCGTTGATCTATTTGTAGCTTATCAAGTAGTATAGATGCTGAATTTCCCCTAACTACCACGGTTTTATGCCTTTCAGATCAACGGCAACTAATCCCCTAAGTTTCACTTCTAACATTTTTGCAAACTTTTCTAATAGTTTGCCGACTGGCTGCATCTACACTGACTTTAGTAAAGCTTCTGACAATAAAATACCTCACTCCAGGTATTTATATTTAAGCTTAAGAAATTGGATTTACCTTCTCAGTACTTATTGATTGATTTGGTTCCCATTTAAAAGATAGGACCTATATTATATCTTTCCGTATATTAAAACTCTATATGGTGTTTTCCATGGTAGCCATCTTGGTCCCTTACTTTTTCCTATTGCAATTGATAACATTGTAAAACTAATTAAAAATATAAAATTTCCTTCTACCTTTCTTAGATCTCATACAAGAGGATTTGTACATCTTTTATACAAGAGGAAATTGGTATATATCGAAATTGTAAGGTTATGAGATTTTTTAGAGGTCTCAATCCTCGAAATTTTAAATAAAATGTGTTCATTCTGTTACCGACTTGAGGATTAAACTGGGTGAGTTATTTGAATTTATTCCCCATGTGAACTGCATTATTTCGAAAAGTAGTTCAGTTTTAGGCTTTGTAAAGCGATGGTCAAGAGAACAGTCAAGCGCCAGTACTTCGGCACTTATTATAAATATATATATTTTTAGTTATGGCACACATATTCAGCGAATTGAATCCGTATAACATTATTTTGTAAGATTTGTATTGAAAGACTTTCATTGGTTCGACCGCCTAAGACTTCCACCGTACACAGATTGGCTTAATTTGATAAGATGCCTATAGTTGGAAAAAGACGCAAAGTTGCTGATTGGGTTTTCATTCACCAACTTTTCAAATCAAAGATTGACTATGTCAGAATCTTGCAAATATGATCTTGCTTAGGCGACTCAAATACCACGTGGGAAGAGTGCCTCTTCTGCATGTCAACTCTTCTACGTCTGATTATGGATTGGATGAACCAATTAACCGAATATTTATTGTATGGAATTCGACCTTGCTACTCCTAAGGACTCGTTGAAAGACTTCCTTTTTCACTTGACTTGTAGATCGAATTTATGTTATTTATTTTTTCTGAGAAGAATAGTTTTAATTATTATTTTTCCATCTGAGCCGAATCTAATTTTGATCGTTAAATAATTCGCAATATTTGTCGTGGAAGTGCGCGCTTCGAGTTGAATTTTAAAAAAATAAAGTTCACAGACGGATTTTGTTATTTTTTATATTGACTGGAATTTTGGACCCTAGATATGGAAAAGGTTTGCAATTTTCAAATTCGATATCAGTTCGCACTCTTTGTCTTGACTCTATTTATTCGTGTGTGTACAATCCAAAACATTTTTTTCTATTTGTCAATCTTGGTGACTACTCTTCATAGATCATTCAGAAATTTATTGTATATATTACTTATTCCTGATTCACAACTCAGCTCGAAAATTTACGAATCTTTCCCCTTCGTGCCGATCTATTTTACTGCACTAATCATGTTCTTAAATATTTCAGAATTTAATATTTCCTTCAATGGTGCTTAACTGTAGAGCCCGATTTCTGTAAGCTCAACTGTAGAGCCTTTTTTCACAGAATATTTCCATACTTCTTAATATAAGAGGACCTTTACCATGGGTATAAGCTTAAATCCGCTGTTTGGTCTCAGAATGCGTGAGTGAGCGTATTAAGCTAGCATGGGCACGCCATACTTTTTTTTATGAGTTCGACATCTGTCAATATTAATCAGTGCACATTGTCAGCAATTTCGTACAACAACATACATTTTTTCTTTAGTAATCATGTCTAGTTTTATGCCAGAAAAAGAGCATATGCGGGAAGCTCTGCTTTTCTGCTTCAATTTGAAGAAATCGGCTGCCGAATCGCATCGAATGCTTATGGAGGCCTATGGTGACAATGCTTTATCGGAAACAACGTGCCGAGATTGGTTTCGTCGCTTCAAAGACAGCAATTTTGACTTGTGGGACAAAAAGCGGGAAAGTCTGCTTAGGAAGGTTGAGGACCATCAGTTGCAGGCTCTTTTGGACGAAGACGATAACCAATCGCAAAAAATGCTCGCGGAGCAATTGGGTGTTACTCAACCAGGCATTTCCATGCGTCTGTGTGCCATGGGGAATATTGAAAAGATCGGAAAATGGGTGGCGCATGAATTGAACGATAGGCAGATGGAGCGACGCGAAAACACATGTGAACTCTTGATCGCCAGACAAAAAAGAAAGTCGTTCCTGCATCGGATTGTGACAGGCGATGAAAAGTGGATATATTTCGAGAATCGTAAACGCAAGAAATCGTGGGTTGATCCCGGCCAACCATCAACATCTTCCCCAAGACTAAATCGTTCGGTAGGAAGACGATTCTGTGCGTTTGGTGGGATCAGCAGGGCATCGTCTACTATGAGATGTTGAAACCTGGTGAAACTGTCAATGCTCACCGTTACCAACAACAACTGATCAAATTCCACCGTGCTCTGCGTGAAAAAAGCACGGCTTATCAACAAAGAATGACAAGCTGATATTCCTCACATCGCTTGAGGTCATTCAGTTTGTTGGGGGTGAACATAGCGATATCAAGCGTTGAATCCTACGCTTTGGATTCTCGGTCACGTCGATATACTCGTCAATGAATGGGCTAATCAGTTTGCAGCGGAACCTCTCCTTTGTCCTGTTCGACTCTATCCTATTGACTTCTTACACATTACCTCTATAAGTCGCGTATAAAGGACATTTATAATAAGCTTTCATTATATAATTCATCTTTTAAAACGAGTCTTATTATAAAAGACATTCGTCCTGAGTTGGAAAGAGATCCTTTCGCTTATTTTCCAAATCCGCTTCCATGCCCAGATTGGAAACCGTGGTTAGCAGTTAATCGTGTCTATAACACTAATTAGATGTCAAAAGGCAAACACCAATCCATCCATTTATGAGAAAAATATTCTTGATTGAGTTACTCCACACTTTTATTCACAGACTCTGCTCTCGATGACCAGAGAACATCCTTTGAGGTCATTCAGTTTGTTGGCGGTGAACATAGCGATATCAAGCGTGGAATTCTAGGTAATGGAAGTTTGCCAAACATCGCAGCGTGAATATTTGGACACAGAGTCTCGCAGCCTTGGAAGCTATTCATGGAGTTCCACAGCCTTAGAAGCTATTCGAGATTCGTTATAGTCTATTAAACCATAGAAGCGTTGAGTTTTGTTGGATTCCCAGTCACGTTGGTATCATTATCAAGGAATGGGTTGATTAGCTGGCGGCGGAGCCTCTTCTTTGTCATGTTCTCACTGAAATACGAAACTTACTGCTTCTACAACCAAATGCCACTTAACACCTTTAGCCATGCGTGAACAAACAGACTAGATCAACGGCGAAAGGCTTCTTTCCACACATTGGCCTAATATCGGAAAACCAGTCCATTCCAGAACTATTCCCAAATTCTATGCAAGGAAACTTCTCAGAAATCGAATTGGGCATGACGCACTTATCCCTCTTCGATAACCAATCTTGTCCATCATGTGCCATTAAACTCACCGGAATTTCTTTTTGAATAGGAATCTTTCCATTGTGGAGCTTTTAAATCCAACAACTCCTTTTCAAAGCCATCTCTTTTTTTTTACTAGAAAATTATTAAAATGCTCCATAAAATTTAACCGCAACTGCCATTTAACCACCCAACATGAAGTCAACAAATGGCCTCATGATCGTCTGGTTCTTGTCTCAGACATCTTACAATAACAATAAAAAAAATTTAATTCTTTTTAAGGTCCTAATTTGCAACCCCCTTAATATCAATGAAATTTTAATAGCTATAATTATTTATCAACTGTAAATAAGAGGTTATAAAATTTATTTGCTTATATAATTTACAATTTTAGGACTCTATTAAAATTAAAATAAAAAGAGAATATAAATCAAATGAATTGTTAAATTATAAAAAATAAAGTAAAAAAATATTTTTAATAAATCCAAACTTATTTGCTAATAAAACTGAATATATTAAGGTTTTTTTTATGTTAAGAGAACTGAATATATTTTAGGTTTTTTTTATGTTAGACCCTATAATTTTTAATATTTATCCATTGAATTTTATTTAATTTTACCATCTCACTTTGGCGGTTAATTTAAAATTCAAAAATAAAATGGATGATTTTGCAAAAGATTTTAAAATTAAAATAATAAAAAAGATACGTTCATGAAAATTGGCTATTATCCAAAGTTCAAAGATAAGAAACTTCGGAGGTTTTAAAAAAAATGTATTTAAGTGGATTAGAGGCCATTTTAATAACTTCTCAGAGAATTTTAACAATATTTTGCTATGCAAGTTAAATTCTTTAGGAAAATTAAAGTCAAGAAACGTTATTAAATTTGAAATTAATTCCTTTTTAACATAGAATTTAATAGTTTATTTAAGTAAATGGGGCTCTGAAATTATTCATGCGTCCTTTAATATTTAGATTATTAGATGTTCGTAATATAATTTCAAATTTTTTTTTAATTACAATTTATACTTTGCTCTTAAATTAACTGTAGTACCAAATATTGCTTAACCATAAGCAGACGAAATACTCTCTTCTGAAATACCATAGTTCTTCTTTTGTCGTTCAATATTTTTAGGTAAACATAATATTTTTTTAACCAGAAAACGAAGCATTTATTTATAAATAACGAAAAAACTTTTCAAACATAAACTGAAGTGAAATTCAGAATTTAAAAAAAAAAATGAATTTTATTGATTAAGAGGCCATCTTAATAACTTCTCAGAAAACTTTTACAATATTTTCCTTTTTTATTTATTATAATGTGCTCCATAAAATTGGACCACATGAAGTTGCCAAGAAACATTGCAACAACGACAACAAATTACTCCATCAGCAAGTGCACTCAGCAATATGTTGATTAGCACAATAATGTTTATACACAATCGGTAAATGTTTCTACACAATCGGTAAATGTTGCGAAATTGGATAAATCTGAAGTGGAAACTGTATTTTGCTGAATGGAATTTTCTCTTTTATCGTAAATATTTGATTTGAATTTTATTTTTACTTTAACAAAATAATTTTCCATAGAAAATCGTTTCCTTAGCAAGAAGCGGCTATTCGGAAATATGTAAATAAGTTCAATGTCTACATGACTCGTAATTTGTACATAGTTTGTTTATTGAATGTACAACGTGAAATCTGAATTGTGTCTAGTCTTTCTAACTAATTTCAATTCTATTTTAAGAGGTCGTCATGTGTTGTAATGGAATTCGTTTAATCATTAATGTGCCACCCACTCCTGTAGTGGCGTATTGTTGAAATTCAAAAACACCTCCGTACCAATACACGAGATCAATTGGAAAGTGATTGTTCCGATATTTTAAAGACATCCCCCATCCCCGATGAATGTTCGTTCACTCGAACGTGTTTTTACTTACACCTTCCTTGTATGATTTTCATTGAAGCCAACGTCAACTGGGCAATTTTTCTTTCAAACCTAAACAAATGATCGTTTTCACATTCAGAATATAGAACATTCCAAGCCATTTATGGAAATGTTACAAGCGATCGGATTTGTTTTGTTTCACGAATTCTTTTTTTTCTTTAAGTATTTTTCTCCTTCGATAATTTTTACTTGTGCCATTTTGTTATATTAGAGTTTTTGGAAATGTGTACATGGGGGCATATACCTTCCCCAATAGAAGTGCTTTTTTCCACGCCATTAGAGAGTAAGTATTAATAACCATTTTACCGGCGCATTCTAGACCCGGATTTGATTATAAACGCCTCCAAATATTATCGACTCGTTTGTTAGGCATTTTCATTCCTGGGGTTTGTTTGATGACAAATGATGGGAAAAATCAAAATTTCGTTTAATGAAATCGAACTGAAGAGCGCACAATAAAAATGATTTCATTATTAATCAAATCCATTCATTTACGATCAGTGTTTTTTTTTTTTAATAAATTAATAATCATTTTTATTTACCATAATAAACTTAAATCCGTATTAAATGGTTCTTTTCGTCTTTATTTTTTTAAAAATGCTTCTGTCCCCACACGTAATGTAAAGTAACCTTTTTAAAATGGCCCCACAGTCGTGGCGCTACAGAAAAAATACTTTAGAAAAACTCTAAAAGTCATCATGAAGAATACCAAATATTGTAAAGTAGATTTTTTATTAACTTTCTGACTTGAAATAAGAAATTTTCTTTACAAAAAATTAATTAAAAGATTTCAAAAAAATTTATCATAAAAATAAAATTTTTTTGGTAAATATTATAAGTTAAGAGAGAAAAAACACCAATAAATAAAAATTATCATTAAGAATGGAGTAATATTAAATTAATAATTGTTTGGAGTGACCTTGCTCTAAATAAAAATTCGCAAATGTTTAAATTTTTTTTTTTAAATTGTTATAAAAATAAAAAAAAAATTTTTTTGATAATTTTTGATGAATTATTTTATGTTAAAAAATCCCTCACAAATATCTTCTCTTGCAAAAGGATTGATGTTACCAGGTGTATAATCTTAAATCCGCTGTTTTTTAGTCAAAAAACAAACATGTTGCTTTCATAGAAAGCAAAAACAAATTTATTCAAAGTACTTGCCCTCGCTAGCTACACATTTTTCCCATCTCTCTGGCAATTTGTGGATACCACGCCAAAAAAATTCCTTCTCTTTCGAGGCAAAATACTCATCAAGCCATTTTCGGACGTCTTCGTAAGCATCGAAGTGCTGCTCAGCGAGCGCGTGGCCCATCGACGAAAACAGGTAGTAGTCGGAAGGGGACAGGTCTGGTGAATAAGGAGGGTGGGGTAGCACGTCCCAGTTGAGTATCTCCAAGTAGTTTCAGACCATTTTTAACATGTGCGGTGGTGCGTTGGCGTTGAGGAAAATCAGCTTGTCATGTTTTTGTTATTAATCTGTCCTTTTTCCACGCAGAGCACGATGGAATTTGATCAGTTGTTGGTGGTAGCGGTGGGCATTGACAATTTCACCAGGTTTCAACATCTCATTGTAGACTATACCCTGCTGATCCCACCAAACGCACAGCATGGTCTTCCGTCCGAAGCGATTTGGTTTTGGGGAAGATGTTGATGGTTGGCCGGGTTCAACCCACGATTTCTTGCGCTTAGGATTCTCGAAATATATCCAATTTTCATCGCCTGTCACAATCCGATGCAGGAACGACTGTCTTTTTTGTCTGGCGAGCAGGATTTCACATGTGTTTTGGCGTCGCTCCATCTGCCTATCATTCAATTCATTCGGCACCCATTTTCCGATCTTTTCAATCTTCCCCATGGCACACAGACGCATGGAAATGACTGGTTGAGTAACACCCAATTGCTCCGCGAGCATTTTTTGCGATTGGGCATCGTCTTCGTCCAAAAGAGCCTGCAATTGATGGTCCTCAACCTTCCTAGGCTGATTTTCACGCTTCTTATCCCACAAGTCAAAATTACAGTCTTTGAAGCGACAAAACCAATCTCGGCACGTTGTTTCCGATAAAGCACCGTCACCATAGGCCTCCATAAGCATTCGGTGCGATTCGGCAGCCGATTTCTTCAAAAGCAGAGCTTCCCGCATATGCTCTTTTTCTGGCACAAAACTAGACATGATTACTAAAGAAAAAATGTATGTTGTTGTACGAAATTGCTGACAATGTGCATGATTAATGTTGATAGATGTCGAACTCATAAAAAAAAGTATGGCGTGCCCATGCTAGCTTAATACGCTCATTCACGCCATCTATGGATTTAAGCTTATATACCTGGTAATTGAGTATAATTTTTAATGGTGAGATATGCAGTTCACGAATTAAATGGAAGATTAAGATCAATCTATCGTACAGAAAAGGAAGCACTGACAATTTTTCGAAGGAGTCGATTTAAATTTAAAAACTAATTAAGGTTAAGACATTCGTAAAAAGGTACTCGTATTCCGAAAGGAATATTAAAGGTAGATGATGATTCGGGATTATAGCGTTTGGATTAGAAGTCCATAAGTCCATGTCGGTTTATAGTAATAGTTTGCTTTTTATTGTAGGTTCTGGACCTGCAGTCTGTTAAGTTCACTTCTTTTAGTTTTTGTGTGAGCATTCCACATAACGCACGCTCGTTTTTTGTATTGGGTTGTCCGCGAAGTAATTTCGTTTTTTTTTTATAAAAATGGAAGACGATTTTCTTATAGTGAATTAATATTTTATTCAATTAAATATTGTCCAGTCTGATCCAATTACCCTTTGCCATCTTTCTGGCAGTAGCTCATAAAATGTTTGTTCTTTGCTGGCAAAAAACTGATCCAAGTGATTTTTGATCTCCTCATTTGAATAAAGCGATTTACTGTCGAAAAAATTTTGTAGAGACGGGAAGAAATGATAATCGGAAGGTGCTAGGTCTGGAGAGTATGGTGGATGTGGCAGTATATACCATCCAAGCTCTAAAAGCTTTTGCCGAGTGGTAAAACTTGTATGTCGTTTCGCATCATTCTGTTGGGACACTATACCTCTCCTATTGACCAATGCTGACCTTTTTTCTTTAAGTGAATCATTCTATTTGTCCACCTGATGACAGTACACTTCAGAATTGATCGTTGTGTTCGTTTGAAATCCCACCAAACAGATAGCATAACCTGTTTTTGATAAATATTGGCTTTCGAAGTGCTTTGATCCGGTTCATCTTGTCTACTCCATGATCTTTTGCGCGTAACATTATTGTAGACAACCCATTTCTCGTCCCCAGTGATTATACGCTTCAAAAATGGATCATTTTCTTGTCGTTTGAGAAGCAAATTACAAACGTCAATGCGACGGTACAAATTTTTTTCCTTAAGACGATGAGGAACCCATATATCGAGCTTTGAGATTAAATCTAGCCGTTTCAAATGATCATGAACGGTAGTATTCGATAAATTTAATCTCTCAGCCTTTATTGTGTCTTCATCAGCGTAAACTGGCCTTCCAGAACGTGGTACATTTTTGAGATCAAAATTAACACATCTTCTCTATACACATCGGATAATTTTTATCTTGCGTGAACAGCTTTTTTATCTTTTCTATAGTAAAAAAGTAACATATGCCGAAAATGCTATTTTTCACTTTCCATATGTAAAAGGGTATCAACTAAAAACTACCTTTTATATATACTTTCCATATAGCCTTACCATGTCAGCTGTCAAAATACATATGATTATACGGCTTAAGTGTGAAGTTGGTTGTGAAAAAATACAATTAAGTCCTCTGTTGGAAAACAACGAAATTACTTTCCGGACAACCCAATAGAATATTACTGCCGTTTAGTGGGTTACATCAGGGATCTATTCTCGGCAAAGTATAAAAGTAACATGTGCAGATTTTTGCTCCTTTACAACCACTCCCCACCTTTTGAAGCATGTTTCTAAGGAGTGGATTTGGTTCTGTAGGATATTGATGGCTGTGGGAGGATCTTTGTGATATGTAAGGATAGCTGTATCGTCAGCATATGTTGCGGTAAGGATATCAGTGTGATAAGGAATAACATGGGTATAAATATTGTAAAGGATAGGAGTTAGGATGCTACCCTGAGGGACACCGGCAGTGATAGGATAAATGCGAGAATACTCAACATTTGCAGCTACCTGAAAATATACCCACGATATAGGTGTCAACCACAGCCATCACGTAAATGCCGAAGCACCTCACCATAACCGAGCACAGACTACGCTATTTCTATGAGGCATTTCGATTCCCGTGGTGCCTAATTTATTTATTAGAGTACTTTAGGTCTGTACCCCGCTCTATGAGCAATGGTCAGGCATCTTGTAAATTCCTCACCTTTTTCCTCTACTTCCTCTCATTCTTTCCTCATTAATTTTGTACATGCACTACCTCCCCGTAGGGTTTACTTTGTGATTATTAATGGCTTTACTATGATATTTTAATAACACATTTGAAAGCCACGGCATATCCACTGTCGGATATCCACTGTCGGCTATCCACTTTTGCCCCTTGTTAGCCATTTTACCTTTTTATGGCATCATTGGGATGAAAAGCTCGTATGGGCAGTATCGCGAATTTTGAATTTCCGCGGGTTACGTATAATCGATTTTCGATTTTTTGTGACGTTATGTTGGTGCTCATGTCTCTCACAAGTTCGGCCATTTTGAATATTCAGTTAATTTTTGACAGCTGCTTTGCTTGCACGTGTTTTGGCTCGTCTTCGATTTTTGCCCATTCCAAAAAATGGATCAAAGACTATGTATCAAATTTTGTGTGAAAAACAAAATTAATTGCGCGCACGCATTCCGAATGTCGACTGTGGCATATGGTAAAGCTACATTGGACCGAAATAACGTTTATCGGTGGTACAAAATGTTCACAGTGGGCCGAGATGTGAACGACGAAAAGCGTGCCGGACGCCCGAGCAAGTCAACAACAGACGAAAGCATTGATGAAGTGAAGAAAATAGTACTAGGCAATCGTAGAATCACCGTTAGAGAAGTTGCTGAGGACTTAAACATATCGATTGGCTCGTGCCATTCGATTTTTACCAATGATTTGAACGTGAGACGGGTCGCCGCGAAATTCGTACCAAAATTGTTCAATTTCGACCAAAAACAGCATCGAATTAACATTGCTAAGGAGCTGTTGGACTGTGTCCGCGATGACCCAAATTTGCTCAAGAGGGTCACAACTGGTGACGAATCATGGTTTTATGGTTATGACATGGAAAGCCAAAGCTCAATCATCCCAATGGAAGCTGACGCACGAGCCAAGACCGAAAAAAGCGCGTCAAGTTCGGTCGAATGTGAAGGTTTTGCTTACAGTTTTCTTCTATTGCAGGGACGTGGTGCATCATGAGTTCTTGCCACAGAGTAGAACGGTCAATAAGGAATATTACCTGCAAGTTATGCGCAAGTTGCGAGAAGCAATCCGCCAGAAACGACCGGATTTGTGGAAGAACAAAAATTGGCTTTTGCACATTGATAACGCCTCTGCTCACGCATCGTTGCTTGTGCACGAATTTTTGGCCAAAAACAACACACTAATAATGCCGCAGCCACCGTATTCCCTAGATCTGGCCCCCTGTGACTTTTTGTTATTCCTGAAACTGAAGAGCCCTATGAAAGGACGACGCTACGCTACGATTTAGGAAATAAAGAAGGCATCGAAGGAGGAACTGAACAAGATCACAAAAAATGATTTTTTGAAGTGCTTCGAGGATTGGAAAAAACGTTGGCACAAGTGTATAATATCTGGCGGGGATTACTTTGAAGGGGACAAAATAGATATCCATGAATAAATAAATAATTTTTGAAAAAAACACAAAATTCGCAATACTTTTTGAACAGACCTCGTATTTGAAGGAAAGGGGCGGTAGGTTTTAGTGGGTAATCTATGGTCAAGGGAAACAGCCAATAATAATATGGAAGTAGAAATTCACGCACGGCCGTTGGCAGATAATAGAAGATGCTTGCAGTCCTTCGAAAGTTTAAGTCTTCAATAAAAGCTGGTGGCGATAAGCTGAGAAATCTTAATAAACTGCGTCGAACGGTATACTTAATCCATATAGATGAGAAAGATCCTTCCCGAAAAAAATCTTTACAGTAGTAAAAGACTAAATAAGTCCTATTTTTAAATGAACAATAACACCAGCCAGGATACAGGAATTATGTTGGCAGAGCTCGGCCTGAAAACGAGATGTCCTGACATTGTTTTTTTTTCATCAGGACAGGACTCAACTATCGGTAGTAGTACTATTGTTAAAATTAAATATGATTGAGGTTGGTCTCAAAGCTGACAACAGTGTAGCTGTTGTCAAAGAAAACAAGTTAGATCAAGCCTCCATTGGAAAAATTCTATAATCTACAAAAAGCGAATTTTAAAAGATCAAGTAGCATATGGGATTGAGGGAAACCGACCCTTTGGAAATGGTATGGAAAAAAATTAATACAAAATAAAAAGACAGAAAATGATTATTTTTATATTTATTTTTAATAAATTTGTTGTTTTTTTTTGCTTTTTTGAATAATTAATTTGTCATTTTTTGATAACTTTCATGAATAATAATCCCTTAGCATTTAGTAATTTTTATTTTTATTATCATTTTTACTATTATAGCTTTTCCAATAAATTATTGAATATCATAATTTTCTTTTCTTTATTTATACCATTATACGAGTAGTTATGCTCGTAGATGTTAGTTATTTTCATTTTCACATTTATAATTGGTAGTTAATTCCGCTAGGGTTAATATCGGAAGTATTTGCATTTTAAGATCAGTTCTGGCAATTTACAAAAGTGTATATTTCGGATAGACCTTCATGTGTAAATTAATTTATATACGAGTGTATGCTTACATTTTTTATTTGTTTAATTTTAATTTTGATTTAAATACATCAGCAAGTATCTGGCTTCGATATAATATTAACAAACTTATGCTTACATTACAAACTATAATAATAATAATAATAATAATAATAATAATATATAAGTGCATACCAGCTGTTTCGATTATTCATTTATTTATCGATATTTGCAGTAAATCTATTTGTTTGTACATAGTAAGATATTCTGTTAAATAGTATATATTTTACCTATCAATTGTTGATTATTTGTTGTTCTTGTTCTCATTTTTTTATTGGTATTTTTTTTTTTTATTTTAAATAAAAACTCCTATTAAATTTCTCAATGACTTATAATCAAATAATAATAATAATAAAAAATATGTTTTTCTTTGCATATTTCTAGACTTTTTATTTTTTTATATATAGAATAAAAAAATTTTTTCATTATCCAGTGTACACTTATAATAAAGTTTAATTTATATTTTTATTTTCACAATACCAATAATTCCAAATAGATTCCAATCAAAATAACTGAAAGTGCATACCAGTACCGATGCCAACTATTTTGATTATTTTTAAATAAATTTGCATGTGAATCTTATGGTCATCTAGTGTATTTTTTTATAAGTACAAGCATATCAAGATTTCTTATATAAACAAAAGGTAAACAAATAAAAAAATTATATACGGAATTTCAACGATTTAATCGATCAGCTGAATAAACTAGTAGATTATCTATTATACTATCAAATTTTGTTAGATCTTCCTTTATAGGGCAGCTGTCTTCTGGGGTGACTGTTTTGTCACCCTCAATGCTATTTGTAGGCCATCGAATGGTCGAGTACTTAGTCTACATTATAATAGGAGTGCTGAATTGCATAAGGTTTCGAGGCATTTAGGAGTTTTTGGGCAACAAATGTGCTGACAAGCTGGCTGCAGAAAATCTTCCTCCACCAGTGCTCATAGTTATCCCCCATTTTCTTTGCCTACTAACAGGCTATACAAATTCAAAACTTTGCTGTTGCTTTATTGGTCCGCCCCTGCGGAGGGATGTTAAGTATATACCAGCTTCTCATCCCAATTATAGCATAAAAAGGTAAAATAGCTAACAAGGGGCAAAAGTAGATATCCGACAGTGGATATGCTGTCGCTTTCAAATGTGCTATTAAAAATTAATAATTACATAGTAAACCCTAAGGGGAGGTGGTGTATGAACAAAATAAATGATGGAAATAGAAAGAGGAAGAGGTGAATGAGGAAAGGATAGAAGCAAGTTGTGAAGGAAAGAAAGAAGAAAAAGGTCAGGAAGTTATAAGGTTGCTGACAACTGCTCACTGAGCGGGGTACAGACCTAAAAAACTCTAATAAAAATAATAAGGTTCCACGGGGCGTTTTAGAACGAAATTCAAAATATTAAATAGATCTTTTAGGATTATGGCGTTGAAGCTTTGCATACCTTTCATGCATAGTACTTTTATAGTATTTGCTTGTATATGCTAATGTGAGTTGAGTTGCACCTGTTTGTGTTATATAAAAAAAAAAGTGCACTACTTCTGTGCTCGATTATTGGTGAGATGCTTTGGCATTAACGTGGTGGCTGTGGTTGACTCCTATATCGCGGTTATGATCTTTGGATCGCCAGCAGGAGGTACTGGAAATTATCTCGGGCCCTATCACCGCTAATGACAGCAGAGGTTTAGATGGGTTTCACCACAAGCAGTTGGAGTAATCAGCTTGTAACTGATTACTGACTGCTAACTATTATTTATGATAGTGCGCTGATTGGGCGTATCCCAATCCCAATAGTCGTGGGCGACTGGTGCTATGTTGTCCAACGACGCGGTATAATACCATTAAATATAGAGAATGTAATGTTGCTTCATTGGACAACCATCAATACACCAGTGTATTCAACATTTGTACGGAAATTTCGGGCTCCTCAAAATCCTATTTTCTTTCTACCTCCATGACACTCAGCTTGCCATGCGGCATACTAACATATATGAATATAACCTGATCAACTATTACTTCCAGTTAACTATTACGAAATTAACAAATGAAAATCTTAATCAAATTAATAAATTGAATTACCAAAATTCGACTGAACTAATTACTATTTATTTAGACATTTAAAAATGCCTTTACAGGATTTTTTTAATAATTATCCTTTAATTTATTGAATTAATTATTCAAATTTCAGTAAAAACAGACACAAAATATTGTAGTTTGAGTAAAAACAGGAAATAAAATTACTTATGTATTCGTGAATATGGGTTTTACCCAAGAGAAAAAAGATATAAGGTGTGGCACAAATACGAATTTGATTGGCGCAATTTATTCAGTACGTATTGTACGTATTGGAAAAATTGCGTCAAACTAATACCATCCATTGGGGCTTATGGGAATTCCAAATTTTTATAACAATTATTTGGAGAGAAAAAACCCATTGAATTATTATCGAAATTGTTTCGCAGAGTAACTACACCTTAATTTATTGCAGTAATCAATCTGCCCCTCCTATAGAGCAGAGCTGAATAACCTCTTATTGAAATGTATGGTTTATTGTGGTGTGCGAAAAATGTCTCGCCCTTTTAACAGCTATCCGTCTTCTTATATCATTTGACTCTAAGGATCTTAGACAACTTCATTGAGATAGCCAATTAAAATATTCAAGTAGTTACACTTACTGCCATATATTGAGATATTTTTTAAAGAAAACACTCTTTAAATTCATTGATAATGATAATTCATGGATAATTTCGTGAATAATAGCTGAAAAGAAAGAAAAAAAGTAAGTTTAATCGATTTTCATTTTGTATTTGAACGTTTAATAAGTTTATTGAATACAATTTAAATGTTCCCGTAACTTTCGACCAGTTCCACAATTTTTATTGAAGGCGATTATTCTGCTGTCTGTCTACATTTCTCTTACGCATTGGTGGCCAATAATTATCCAAAAATTATACCTTGTTTCTGAGCTGGTTTATCTAAAAACATAATATTAATGATTAATTTTCTATGAATTGAGACTGTTTGGAGACTTTTTTGCATATTCCAATCGATGTACTACCAGATAGAGTGACCACTCTTTAAGATCTCTTTATACCACGACTTAGTCTAAGGTCAATGTTTGCTTCTGGACACAATTCAGACAAAAATAATTTTTTTGATTTTTTATCAATTCTACCAGGTGTATAAGTTTAAATCCGGTGTTTTTTAGTCAAAAAAACATGTTTTTTTTCAGAGAAAGCAAAAACAAATTTATTCAAAGTACTTGCCCTCGCTAGCTACACATTTTTCCCATCTCTCGGGCAATTTGTGGATACCACGACAAAAAATTCCTTCTCTTTCGAGGCAAACCACTCATCAAGCCATTTTCGGACGTCTTCGTAAGAATCGAAGTGCTACTCAACGAGCGCGTGGCCCATCGACGAAAACAGGTCGTAGTCGGAAGGGGCCAGGTCTGGTGAATAAGCGGAGTAGGGTAACAACTCCCAGTTGAGTGTCTCCAAGTAGTTTCGGACCATTTTTGACGTGTGCGATGGTGCGTTGTCGTGGAGGAAAATCAACTTGTCATGTCTTTGTTGATAATCTGTCCTTTTTTCACGCAGAGTACGGTGCAATTTGATCAGTTGTTGGTGATAGTGGTGGGCATTGACAGTTTCACCAGGTTTCAACATCTCATAGTAGACGATACCCTACTGATCCCACCAACCGCACAGCATCGTCTTCCGTCCGAAGCGATTTGGTCTTGGGAAAGATGTTGGATGGTTGGCCGGGTTCAACTCACGATTTCTTGCGTTTACGATTCTCGAAATATATCCAGTTTTCATCGCCTGTCAAAATCCGATGCAGGAGCGACTTTCTTTTTTGTTTGGCGAGCAAGATTTCGCATGTTTTTTGGCGTCGCTCCATCTTCCTATCGTTCAATTGATGCGGCACCCATTTTCCGATCTTTTCAATCTTCCCCGTGGCACACAGACGCATGCAAGTTCTGGTTGAGTAACACCCAATTGCTCCGCGAGCATTTTTTGCGATTGGGTATCGTCTTCGTCCAAAAGAGCCCGCAATTGATGGTCCTCAACCTTCCTAGGCCGATTTTCACGCTTCTTGTCCCACAGGTCAAAATTGCCGTCTTTGAACCGACGAAACCAATCCCCGGTATGTTTTTTCCGATAAAGTACTGTCACCATAGACCTCCATAAGCATTCGATGCGATTCGGTAGCCGACAGCTCTCTTTTTGGCACAAAACTAGACATGATTACCAAAGGAAAAATGTATGTTGTTGTACGAAATTGCTGAAAATGTGCACTAATTAATGTTGACATATGTCAAACTCATAAAAAAAGTATGGCGGCTCCATGGTAGCTTAATACGCTCACTCACGCCATCTATGACCAAACAGCGGATTTAAGCTTATACATCTTTTAAGCAATTCAACAATAAAGAAATTAAGAAATAAATGGTTTTTTTTTTTTAAATTTCAGCATAGTTTGATTAAAAAACATTATGATCTGCATTGTTGAGTAATAAACTTCATATAAAGTTCATATTATTTCCGTTAAAACCTACAAAATATATGGTTTTAACGGAATTAATATGAACCGCTGATATCCTTGAACTGGATAACGACTCTGGGGTCTACTTTCTTTAGATATTCCTCAAGTAATGAACTTTTTTTGCAAATTGTACAATTTTTGTTAGTTTCTATTTATTTTATTTTTTTAAAGAAAGATCTTTTGGGTATGATTTTTCTCTCACATGTGCTCTTGATTTGCTGTGGTGATGAGAAGTTACGGAAGTACGGATGCCACACCCTTTTTGTTGGTATTCCCGCCGTTACTTCTAAGCGACTTATTGGATCTCGATAAAATTCTCGGAATTGATAGATCTTTCGATGATCTACATTGAATTTATTAATATACGTAACTAACTCAATAATTCAATAGTTCAATAATAACTGAATCAATATTAAAAAGAAAAACAGTTTTTAAAAAATGTGTACAGCGCCGTCTCTTCAATTGCATGCAAATCGAAATATCGTTCGTAAGATGTTTTTACAAATATCGTTCGTAAGATGTTATTTTTAATACGGACTGTAAAATGGCTGCTGATAGTAATGATCCTAAAAAGAAGAAGTATTCTTTATTATATTTTTCTATTCATAATATAACAAATCAACTTCAGAATACAACACAAACTTTCCATTAAATTTTTCTTTTTTAAATCTATTCTGCAGTTATAGCGGAACATAACGATGTAAAATAAAATAAATTGAAAATATTTATTCCGAAGAATATTTTATTAAAAGCAAAGTATTTAATTTATTTATAAAGTATCTTTTCGCAGTGACCATAAGCCTCAATAGATGGCATACTGACTACTTAATTAGGGAGTAATGAAAAATACCTTGTATCTGGTAAACTCCTGGGGAGGGATTCTCTTAGTCTGATCTTTCGAAATCTTACGTAAAAGTTTTCTCATTTTGGTGGTGATTTATTGGCAATTTGTTTTCAAATATTTTCCAGCTTAGAATTTAATAGAACCAACAAAAAAATCAAAACATAAGAACAGACGGAAAACAAAAAGTTTACTTTAAATTTAGATGGAAAATTAGGAACAAAAACAAACAAACCACAACAAAAAAATTTCGAAAAGTTTTTATTTAAATATAGTAGGTATGTGTATATGTACATAATATGTGTGTATGCGTAAATACATGTATCTATTAAATAACTTATTTTTTTGTGTTGTTTAATTCATACTTCATTTTTGTCTGTTTTTTGTTTATAATATATTTAATGTTGTTTTTTTTTGCTTCTTTTTTTAACGTAACATTACAAATTTCATTTATTTCCATTAATTTCTGGTTTGTGTTTTAATATGTACGCATGTATTTGCCGATTAATTATAACCATTTGAAAATATACATACTCGTATAAATAATTAAAAATATCATATTATTCACCTGAATTTTATTTTTCTTTTCTACAATTTATATTCTTATTTCCATCATGCATTTATTTCGGAATAATTCTTTTATAAATCGTTATAAATTATATATAATTAATAATAATAATAATAAAATTTCAAATGTATTTATAAATTTTTTTTGGAGTCATAAATAACAAAAGCAACAACAAATCATTCAATGTTTTCCCGTTCTTACAATTACAAGTGATCGTTATCTCATTCAAACTACAATCTATTAAAATTAATATAATTACAGCACTTATATCATAATTGTTATAAAGATTGTTGTGGTAATTTTATATTTAACAAAAAATGAAAACGGAACAAAATAATATCATAATTATTAGGTTCAAAATATTTAATTCAATTATTTTACGTTAAAAAATTTCATTGGTATTTTTTTTGTCGTTTGTTTTTTAAATTTTGGAAAACAAAACTTTTTTCTTTTATGTTTTATTCAAACTCATTCGTATATTTATTAGTAAACCATATTTATAATTATTTGATATTTAACGATTTCATGTTTTCCTTTACGCTATTGATTTTATTTGCAATTAAACATTTTTCGATTTTGATTTTTTACCGAAAATTTATATTTGGTTGAAGGATTGTATTTTTTCTTTCTTTTGCAGATATTTTTAAATCCCATCTTTTAAAGTTTTTGTCTTTCTTCGTAATTTTGTGCTTTTAGCAAACAAAAAAGAAAAAAAAGCGTTGAAATTGTTTTTAGAAAAAACTTAATTAATTTGAAAATTTCGATATAAGAGTTGCCACTTTTGCTTTTGTAAATAATTTCTTCAATCATATTTTTTTAAATTATTTTTTTTTATTCTTTTATTTTTGAAATTTAATTTTTCATTTAAAATTTTTTTAAGACCGACGAAAGCTTTATTTTGCAAAGGTCCATAAGGATGGTATTTTTTAAGTCTCCACAAAATTTGGTCCTTTTAAAGAATTTCCACGAACGTGATACTTTTCAAGTCTCCATAAAGGTGGTACTTTTTAAAAATCTCCACGAACATGGTACTTTTCAAGTCTCCACAAATGTGACACATTTGAAGTCTCCACAAAAGGTGGTACTTTTAAAGTTTCCACAAAAGCGGTACTTTTCAAGTCTCCACAAAGTTGTTACTTTTCAAGTCTCCACAAAAGTTGGTACTTTTTAAAAAGCTCCACGAACATGGTACTTGTCAAGTATCCACAAATGTGACATATTTTAAGTCTCCATAAAGGTGGTACTTGTCAAGCTTCCATAAAAGCGGTACTTTTCAAAAGTCACCACAAAAATTGTCCTTTTCAAGTCTCTCAAAAGATATTTTTCAAGTCTCCACAAATATGAAACATTTTAAGTGTCAACAAAGGTGGTACTTTTAAAATTTCAGCCAAAGCGATACTTTTCAAAAGCCACCAGAAAAATTGTACTTTCCAAGTCTCTACAATGATAGTATTTTTCAAGTCTCCACAAAAGTTGGGATTTTTTAAAAATCTCCACGAACGTGGTACTTGTCAAGTCTCCACAAATGTGACACATTTTAAGTCTCCACAAAGGTGGTCCTTTTAAAGTTTTCACAAAAGCGATACTTTTCAAAAGCCACCACAAAACTTGCACTTTTCAAGTGTACACGAAATTGGTTCAGTTGAAAAGCCGCCAAAAAAGTGGTACTTCTCAAAAATCACACCATAAAAAGTGACTCTTTGAAGTGTCTAAAAATAGCTATTTTTCAAACTCAACTTTGAGATAATAAGTTTTTTAGTCTCCGTCAAAGTGGAATTTTAAATTCTCCACACAAAAAAACAATTGTTTTTAAAAAGTTTCCACAAAAGTATTACTACTTTTCAATCTCTACACGAAAATAGTAATACTTACTATTTCTTAATAGTGGCAAATCGATTGAAAATTTTAATTTTACTTTATTGAGAATTGATATCAGATCTGTTTAATTAATCACCAAAATTGATTTTAATGAATCAGAATCAATTTTGGTGAGATGACAAAACACAAACTAAGGGTATACGAATATAAAAGGAATTCAATGAAGGTCAATATTAAGAAATAAAACACAATCAAAATATAATAAAAACTTTATAATAACTGACAAGTCAAAAACAATCAAAACAAAATGAGAAACGACACATCAATTGAAACAAATATTATACTTATACTAAATTCGCATACTGCAATATGTTTAAACTTTACTTTCTATTGTAACGCAATTTTTAATCAAACAGTCATCTTATAGACATTTTTTCGTTAATTAAAAATAAGTTTCGCATTTGCAATGTAAATCAATAGAAAAATAAATCATATTCTGTTTTGAAGATAATAAAATTATTAGAAGAGATTTCATAGCTTCATGCATTTGCGTCTTCTGTTAAGGTTAAAATATCTCCTGTTATTATGTGTATATTACGTGATCTCGGTAGCCACAGAACTCTGTATCGGAGCTTAAAGTTTTAGTTTTAGTTCTCTCATTGTCAACGCAATGTGGTTCAGACTTTTTAAAAAAAAAATTTGTGATACTAAAAATATCCTTAACTTCTTTAATTTAGAAATATCTGTTGATAAAAATACGACAACCTCCCATTTTGTTACTAAATCCATATAAATAAATTGAAATAAGAAATTCCGGAAAGATGGAAATCGAAATGACATAAATGATTAGAAACTAGAAACAGTGCAAATCGACTACTATAAAAATACTATCGAATATAAATTGAAATAATGTACAGATCCTGTTATTTATGTCGTTATCAGAAATTATTTTTCATTGCATCCATAAAGTTTGAAAGTTCAAAAAAATTAACTTTGTTACACGTAATGGTGTGATTACACACCTCTTCGCTTCCTACTATTTGTATAGCAAATTACTTTCTAAATTTTTTCGATATAATATAGTCTACCTCCATCTGCATTTGCATTTCATTTATATAAATACTTTTTTTCTAAAATATTGTACAAAATCAATTTTTTCGACCTTGACTTTTTCTTTTTGTATATACTATTGGTGTCTCCCACTACCTCTCCGATCAAACCAGCAATTACACATCATCATACTTTTTGTTTTATAATAACAATTTATATTAGAGTTTAAATTTCTATTAATTATACGTTTTTAATTTATTTATTATTTATTTAACACGAGTTTAAACGAAAAAAAATTCTCTTTTTACACGAATTGTTTTGTTTTAACACGATTTTCAATATTCTTTAAACTATTTTATGAATTTTTCAGAGAATTTTTCTGATGAATTTGTTTCATTCTCACTCCTCACAAATAACATATGCATTGTTACATTCGCGTTAAATTTTCCACAATTCAGTTAGATTATGTCGATTATATAAGTGGGATTCCCCGAATTATACGTAGAGGAAAGACGTAAATGTATTTTTTATGCAATTTAGTTTGGTTTTGATAGTTGAAAAGAAAAGACGTTTGTTTAGTTGATGTGGATATTTAAAAAGTTGTAAGTAAAATAAAGTTAGTCCTCGTATAGATTTATTAACTCAATAACAGATAAGTTTTAAATAATTTTCAAATTTTTGCTTTATTAATATGAAAAATATTATTGGTAGCCTTAATACAATGTCAAATAATTCGCCTGTAATAAAAACGAAGAGGAAGGCGATCAGTTTAGATACTAAAATTAAAATTTTACATCAATTAGCAACAGGACAAGGTGCAACAGTTGTCGGAAAGCATTTTGGTATTCATGAAGCTACCATAAGAACGATTAAAAAAAATGAAACTGAAAGTGACAATGCATAAAATTTTGTTATGTCGATATTATTTTTATTTTTTTTTCATATTAATGAATTTCAGATATTATCTTCTTCTTTTTTTTTAAAAAACGAGAGTTATCTCGTTTTTACAATTTCTCCACAAAGAACCATCGACGCAAGCTGCATTTTGCAAGTGTCCATTTTTTTTAAGACCGACAACGCAAGCTATATTTTGCAAGTATTTTTCTATCAATAAAAAATACCATAAGATGGTATTTTTCAAGTCTCCAAAAAAGTTGGTACTTTTAAAAAATGCCCGCGAATGTGGTACTTGTCAAGTCTCCACAAATGTAACACATTTTAAGTTTCCATAAAGGTGGTACTTTTAAAGTTTCCACAAAAGCGATACTTTTCAAAAGCCACCACAAAAATTGTACTTTTCAAATTTCTACAATGATGGTATTTTTCAAGTCTCCACAAAAGTTGGTACATTTAAAAAATTTCCGCGAATGTGGTACTTGTCAAGTATTTATAAAGGAGGTACTTTTTAAAAATCTCTACAAACATGGCACTTGTCAAATCTCCACAAATGTGACACATTTTAAGTTTCCATAAAGGTGGTTCTTTTAAAGTTTCCACAAAAGCGATACTTTTCAAAAGCCACCACAAAAATTGTACTTTTCAAATCTCCACAATAATGGTATTTTACAAGTCTCCACAAAAGTTGGTACTTTTAAAAAATTTCGGCGAATGTGGTACTTATCAAGTATCTATAAAGCAGGTACTTTTTAAAAATTTCTACAAATATGCTACTTGTCAAGTCTCCACAAACCAAGAGATAAATCGATAACATGTTTTGTTATGTCTATATTATTTTTATTTTTTTTTATATTAATGAATTTCAGATATTATCTTCTTTTTTTTCAAAGTATAATTTTTTTTTAATAATATATTTAATGAATTAAAATGTATGAGGACGAAATCTGGAACGTATCTATGCACGAATTTTTTTGGAACGTATCTATCGTGTAAAAAGAGAATTAGGTGTAGTATGATTTTGTCGTATCGCTTAATGGTTTAAAATGCAGTTTTAATATTTTTCTTTAAGGGGTGGCGATTGATCTGAAACCAGAAAAGTTTGCCCCTATAATGGGATGCTCCAATGAACCTAGCTGTGACAGGAAATCCTATGTGTCAATTTGTATATTTATTACAGTAATTGACCACTATAGTTAGAACCAGTTTTTATTTTTATTATAATATAAACATTACAAAACCGGCTTTCGTTAAAATATTAAAATTCAGTTAGTAGCAATTCTTAAAAATCTCTCTCGACGTGTATGAAGCCGCATAAGAAATGAAATGAAAAAAAAAACGACAAACAATTAAATGTAAATATTAATAAATTTTTTTTGTTTTAATAAAAATATCATTTGCTTACTTATTAACAATAATGATCAAACAAAATGAAAAAATAACAAGATATTTTATCCGTGACTGTTGTGGAAGAAAAAAAAATTAGTTCAAATAATATCTTTTTGTCGATTGTGGATTTATTGTATTTGCTTAGAATTCATTGATTTTTGCTTGTCTGTAATTATTTTCTAATTTCAACTCCGATCAACAAGTTTAGTTCGGTTTTTTATTTATTGAACTTAGTCTATTTTTTCCCATATGATCTTTTCTACATTTTTCAATATATTGGAAATACTTAAAACTAAAAAAAAAATTGGAATAATATTTATAATAGTTGTAAAGTAAAGATAACAATTATTAATCAATGGTAATAATTATAATATTAATCATAAGTTTACTCTAAATTTTTAATAAAAGAAAAAGAAGAAAAACAGGATAAATATACCGAAAGAAAATCAAATTGAAAAAACAAATCAAAAAAAAATATTTTAAATAAGAGGTAAACTTTTATGAAATAATAGAAATTTTTTTAAAAAAATTAACGAAAAGAGAAATTTTTCTTTTTTTAATTACTCTCAATCTTTTTTCCTTTTTTTTAATCAATTCTTTTACAATTAATTCAGTTAATACCTTAACACAGAACTTATTGATGAAATTGGCATTGATAATAATCATAATAGTTATAACAATATATTTTTTTTCCTTTCTCTTATCATTTAAACTAATACTATTACAAAATGTAGTAATTTATATATTATGTAGCATGTATTAAGTTATAAATGAGAAAAATTGTAATATTTTTTTTTTTTACTAATTATAAATAATAATAGTAGTTTGAAATAATTTAATAAATAAAATTTAAAATAAGTAATTATAATGACAATAATATTAATAATAACTACAACACTTCGAATGACAGAAAAGGCAAAATTATAATAATTTTTATTTAATGGTAATTAAAAAGTGAACTTTAATAATATTTATTGTAATAATAATCATAACAGTAATAATAATGAAATCTAATAAAATAAAAGTACTGATGATATATATATATATTGTACATATTTTTTAAATTAATTTCACAATTCCGATTGCACTTTTTAAAGCACATTCTTTACAAATTCAATAACAAATTTATCTTAGGCGTTTTCCTTTGGACCAATTTTGCTAATAGTCGGTAGTTCTAGCTGTCATCATCTACTCTACCTCGAACAAACGAGCACATTGAACTGGGAGTTACGCATACAATTTACGTTAGGTGGATTCTAGTTGCTAAAGTGAAAATAGATACTTTTGCGGGTTCGTTGGTTATGTTGAAGAGTCATATTTTTGTCAGTACTGTTTATGTGTGAATAAACTCAGTTTTTATTGTTTATGTGTGAGTAAACTCAGTATTGTTGCTGACTATTTTGAGGTTATGTTTCTACTAGTGTTTAGAATTTGGCTTTCCTTTGGTCATCTACTCGCAGCTACCGACTAGTAGCAAAATTGATCCAAAGGAAACCGCCTCTTATAAACATGATTGTAGTTAAAAAATTTTACTACTACCGTATTTATTAATGTTTCGATTAAAAATTTATAATTTTTTTTTGCCAACAATAGAATATACCAACTTAGAAGAGTTAAATCGACTTTCTAATGAACGTACGTGTACAAAAAGGATCGCAAAGACATTTTCGAAATTATTTGTTTCCAATTTTGACAGTTATTGTGCATTAAATGGCTGCTTTCGAAACGGCAGCATTTATTCAAATACGAAATTTGGAAAAATGCCACGTTTCTAGTACAACAATTGAACCTGTCCCTTTTTTCAACCGGCTACATTCATTTGAAAATGTGCGTTTTTACTAAATTTTGAATTGTCCATTCTTAAAGCGACATCTTCAATGCGAACATGAAATTTGGGGCAAATATTTTTGAAACGTTCATTCGATTACAAATAAAAAAATATGAAGTCATACGTTTTTCCGTATATTTTGAAATTCAAATGCACGAATAAGTCGGATTATGTCGTGGAATAATAGAAAAATTCTTGTCAAAAACTCACATTTTCACATTCTAATAAAAACTCATTTGAAGTAGACTTATTTCCATTTTAGTTTATGTTTTTTTTTCTTTCTCAATTTAAATATTGTTTTTATTTAATATTAAGTTTTTTCTCTTGGACTTTTCATTGTCCTTTTTTTTTATTATCACGACTTTACAATATATTTTTATTTTTTCATTTAATTAATTATATATTTAATATTATTTTCTCTATTTGAATTATTTTTTTTTTCTATATTAAATAAGACATTATAAAAAAAACAGCAACAAATTTTATAATAAATTCACTTTTCTTTAGAATTTCTTAAGCCTTAATCATAATTTTTACATATGAAATTATTTACTAACAGTTTTCTAAAAATAAGAAATTCTGTTTTTAATATAAATTTCTACAGGAAAAATGTAGCTAATCAACAAACAAAAATTTGAAATTTAAAAAGAAGTTAAAAATATTAATGCTAAAAGCGCCAAAAAAAACTGAGAATAAGAAAAACTGACAAAATCACAAGAGAATAAAAAATTCTGCAAAATAATTTATTATAACGAAAAGTTGAGGGATCATTTTAAATGTTATGAATTCATAGATATTTTTGAAATAAGGAAAAAATGAAACACTGTCGAATATTATAACTAATAGTAAATGTTTCTAATCATTTTTTTTAATTCAAAATCTTTTTTTCTCAAATTAAGAATGATTGCAACTTAATTAAAATAATTTTTGAATTTATTTTAAGGGATTTTTTCTATTACACATAATAGACTGCCAGGCCTGTTTATTTTTTGAATACATTTTTTACATTAAATTTACAAAATTGGGAAATAGAAACGACCACATTAATGTTGTTACATTTTACAATTATTAATGCAAAAATCATTTCTCTTAACCCGTTGACTGCTTATCACAAGGTAACTCTGTAACTCGTTGTTGGCAGTTTGCTCGTATTACACCAAGCTACAAGTTATCTCGTTTTTACAATTTCTCCACAAATTGTAAAAACGAGATAACTTAAAGCTTATCTCTCCACAGACGCAAGCTGTATTTTGCAAGTATTTTTCTACCTATAAAAAATACCATAAAGATGGTATTTTTCAAGTCTCCACAAAAATTGGTACATCTTGGTACTTATCAAGTATCTACAAAGGAGGTACTTTTTAAAAATCTCTACGAACATGGTACTTGCCAAGTCTCCACAAATGCGATACATTTTAAGTCTCCATAAAGGTGGTACTTTTAAAGTTTCCACAAAAGCGATACTTTTCAAAAGCCACCACAAAAATTGTACTTTTCAAATCTCTACAATGATGGTATTTTTCAAGTCTCCACCAAAGTTGGTACTTTTAAAACATTTCCGCAAATGTGCTACTTGTCAAGTACCTACAAAGGAGATACTTTTTAAAAATCTCCACGAACTTGGTACTTGTCAAGTCTCCACAAATGTGACACATTAGGCGTATTCGATTGGACTAATTTTACTACTGCTACTGTTGTGTAGCTGTCATCATCTACTGTACCTCGAACAAAACAGTAGGATTGTAGCAGTAGTTGCACTTCTCCCCTTAGGGTAAGGGGATTGTAGTTTCCGAACTGGCTATAGATGGCTTAGCCGGTTCGTTGGTTATGTTGAAGCGTCATATTTTTGTTTTTATTGTTTATGTTTGCGTAAACTCAGTTTTTATTGTTTATGTGTGAATAAACTCAGTTTTGTTGGTGACTATTGTGAGGTTGTATTTTACTGCTGTCAGTGATATGTTCATTTTATTGAGAGTCTACTGCTAAGTACTGCACTGTAGCAAAATTAGTCCAATCGAATACGCCTATTTTAAGTTTCCATAAAGATTGTACTTTTAAAGTTTCCACAAAAGCGATACTTTTCAAAAGCCACCACAAAAATTTTCAAATCTCTACAATGATGGTATTTTTCAAGTCTCCACGAACCAAAAGATAAATCGATAACATGTTGTTGGCAGTTTGCTCGTATTAAACCAAGACACGAGTTATCACGTTTTTACAATATGACTTTTCGGTGCTCACAACGAGTTAATGCAGCGGAATTCTGTAAGGTGGAAGTCTGATGATAGTTCATTACTAACCAAAAAAAGTGTCTAGAATGATTTATGTCTTCAAGAGATAAAAGATTATCAATATTTAAAAAAATTTAGGTAAACATTTTTATATAAAACATGTTAAAAAATAATTAAAATTAAAGTCATAATGTAAAAATTAATATGTGTGTTCGTTTAGTTGTATTCGGAAATGTTGGCATCTAGAACAGATTTCTTAAAATAGGCTTGGCAGTTAACGTATTAAAGCGTCCATTTAAGAATTTCAAAAAATTCACTTTATATTTTTTTGTTAATTTTGAATTTTTTTATATCATCACTACAAGTATCTTATTTTTATCATTATTACTTATATTATTATTACAAATTTTTTATTATGGTAATAATAATTACTTATTATTTTTACAATTGCAAGTAGCAGTGTAATAATAATAGCAGTACTAGTATTTTTTTTTTCATATTAAAAGGACTCTCATTTTGATTGTTCAGTGATTTTTTTCATTTTCATTAGTTTTGTTTTTGTTTTTTTGATTATTATTTATTTTATATATTTTTTTATTATAATATAAAATAATAGTAATAATAATAATATGTAACCGTATACATAATAAATACACATACATACATACATAGTTATTTTAAATAATTTTATGAATTTTCTTAATAACATTATTACTATAATTTTTTTATTACAATTGTGATTATTATTATTATTATATTATTATAATTATAAATGTTATTATTTCTATATATCATTATAATTAATATTATTGTAATTATTAATAATCAATCAATAACTACATAAGGCAAAATGAATCTGTCATCGTGCAATCGTATTGTTAGCACTTCGTGCCATTCTTTAAATTGATGTACTCTTACTGTATTTGTATCAATACGAAAACCAGTTCGATTACTATCATCCAAATTATTAAAACTTTTAAATATATAATTATTATCTTCAGGCAATTCATTTTGTTCTATATTATTTTCATTAGGATTTTCATTCTCTACCGTAGTTAAATCATAATAATTATATTCATTACTACTTGAATTATTGCCATTAATTTTAATATCGTTACCATCGCCCTCCTCATCATCATCATTCTGAACATCATTTTCCTCTTTGATTTTTATTTTACTCTTATTTTTATGCTTACTTATCTTCTTTTCACTATCATCATTTATCATTTTATCTTTGTTATTATTATTATCATTATTATCGATTATATTTTCATTTTGTTTATTGGAATCATTATCATCATTATCATTAGTTTTACTTAAGTTAGCCCTTTTTAAACATTTATTTTTCGATTTTCGTCTTTTAATAATATTATTACGATTCTTATAATTATTTGTATTACTTGATTTGATACTGTTTTCTTTTTTGTTTTTATTGTTATTTTTGTTATTCTTCTTGCTACAGCTGCTACTGCTGCTGCTACTACTACTACTACTACCACTACTACTACTACTGCAGCTACTACTACTACTGCTACTACTACTGCTTCTATTACCACTATAACGAGTGTTATTTTTATCTTTTTTAATTTTATTTCTAATTTTAAAACTGCTACGATTGTCAGTACTACTGCCACTGCTGCTGCTCCCACTACTACTACTACTGCTGCTGCTGCTGCTACTGCTGCTACTCCTACTAAAACACGAACGACTAATGCAACTACAATTACTGCAGTTGCTACTAGCTCTACTATTCGAATCACGGCTGTTGTTTCTACTGTTGTTGTTGTTGTTGCGTTTAAGATTACACCAGCGTCGTCTTCTTCTACTTCTATTTCTACCACTAATATTTGCGCTGTTATCACTATGGTTATCGTAACTGTTATAATCATTGTCCATCAAACAATCAATTTTCCTTTTTAGACTATTACTGTTAGTGTTGTTGTTTGAATCATTTCTATCTTGGCTACATAAACTTCTATAACCATAAACGCATTCGAAACGATTTTTAGTATTCGCCTCAGCGATGCAATTAATATAAATATCAGCTTCTTCATCGTTTTGGCTATGAACATCAAACAATGGTGATCTAGGTGCAACAATTTTCGGACGTTTCGAACGATGCCGTTTGAATCGTCTAGATAACATTTGTAAAGATTTGTAAATAGTACGATCCGTATTTGGATTGATTTGATCGTTCGCAGTAATTGTATCAACATCAAAAGTATTAGACCCCATAGCTGCACTAACACCACTATCAGCTATTGCAACTGCAGTACTAGACGTATTAGAGGTACTACCAGTTGCAGTAATATCGTTTACATTTAATTCAGAGACAGACGCACTCGATACTGTTTTCATTTTTGAGATTTCGATTTTAGTGTTTTTACTCAGAATTTTCTGTTCATTACTTTTATTCTTATTAATATAACTAGCAGACTGGCCCTTTTCCGCAATAGCAGCAGCAATATTACTTCCACTGACACAACTATTCTGCTGTTCGGAATTCTCAACTGTATGTACACCACCATCAACATCCATCAAACATGAATCATTGTCTCCATTTGCATCATTACCATCACAACTTATTACAGCCATATCAACATCATTTGGACTACATTTATTGAGATTAATTAAATTTTTCACGTCTTTATTCCCTGACATATCATCGATACCATTGATCATAATTCCATCATTATTATCATCGGCAATATTTATTACTGTACTATTATCGTTATCGTTATTGCCATCTATGATTTTGTTCTTATTGGAATTAGTTGCTATTTGAATTTCCTTAACAATTTCATTACTACTTCTACTACTACTATTACTACTATTATTTATAATACCTTTGGATCCATTACTATCGTTATAATCATCATTTTTATGTTTCGGATCATTTTCTATTAATTGCCTATTTTTAATTATACTTTTCGTATAGTTACCATTATTTTTGTTGGTATTTGTATTGGTACTGGTGCTACCACAGATAGTATGACTTATATTACTACTACCACTGCCTTCTTTGCCACTATTACTGATACTAGTATAATTAATATGAATATTATTACCGCTAAAACTGTTCAAAATATTCTTATTACAAATAGTTTTCCCATCATTGGACAATAAATTATTACTATTTTCGTTATCGTTATCGTTACTACTCAAATTAATAATATTATTACGATTTAGATTATTATTATTATTATTGTTATTATTATTACTAGATTTTTCAGCATCACTTTTATTATTATAGCTAACAAAATTAGCAGATGACACAGCCATATTATCTTGAATATTTTCATCATTTCCATAACAGCTATTAGTATTATTGCTATTATTATTATTATTATTATAAACATTAATATTATTACTAGTACTACCACTATTTCTACTGTTGCTACTACTATTATTAATATTATTATTACCACCATCGGTATTATTTTTTATATTTGAATTTTCATTCAAATTGCTAGTAATTTCTTGTTCATTTGATAATAATTCACAATTAGTGTCATTCGATTTTTTATCATCAAGTATAGATGATTTTAATGGATCTAAATCGGAATTTAATATTTCTTGATCAATATCAATTTTATCGACTAATATTACGGAATTTGTGGATTTGACTATATCAGATTCTTCTCTTTGAACAATACCATCCTCCATTGATAATGAATCACTTGCAATTCTATTTTCTTCTGTACTGGCTGAAGCAGTATATGCAGTATTAATAATGGTAGTATTAGACGATTTTATCATTTCTGGCACAATTTTTAATTTTTTATCGCCTGTTCCACCATCGATTTCAATTTCCATAAGTGTCGACACCTCTGCTACTGCTGCAATTCCTCCTCTGGTTTCTGTGTGTTGATGATCGTTATCATCGCAAATCACATTTTCGTTATTGAATAGCTCAGCTGTTGGACTAGCTGCTGCATAAGTGACATCAGACGCTACGATATCACCGCCACCCATCGATATTTTGGCTATTGAAGGTGAGGATGATTTTGGTGATTTTAACATTATTTTCAACTTTATTCGATTATCTTTGTGTGTGGTTGTTGTTGTTAATGTGGCTTCCTTAGATGCTAAATATTTCAATGACTTATTATCATTACTACCTTCCGTTACTTTATCAGTTGTTAATGAGTTTGCATCTGGATGAATACGCATTCTTAATACAGGAACAACTTTCCTACTAAATTTCATTTTAATCTTTTTACGACAATCCGATTGATCATCACCTTCATTATCATGAAATTCGATAATTGAATCAAATTGGTTTTTATCATGATGATCAGCATCGCCTTCCGCCTCAACCTCCTCTTCGATACTACTATTGCTATTCTTGTTGTTATATTCATCATTAAGCGAATCGCTACGATTAGCGATTATTTTATATTTCTTCCGATCGTTGTTATAGACATCATTGGGAGTATCACCCTCATAATCGTTGATGTCATCATCGTCGTCATCATTATCGTTATCGTTTTCATTATCATCATCCTCATCATCATCGGTGTTATCTTCATTATCGTCATCCTCCTCATTATTATCTTCGTCGCCTTCGTATTCATCCTCATCATAGTTATTATGATGACCACCAACTTCCTCATCATCATTATCAGTATGGACCTTCTCCAGATCAGCATCGTTATCAATATCATCATTTTCATGCTCATCGTACAGGTCCATATTATGCTTGTGAGATAATCTAGCAGTGGCATCCACTTCGAGAATGTTACATGTACTCAAATCTTTTTCGTAACTTACATTGTCATTATTTGCTTCTACAATTGGTTTAGCCTTACTCGCTGTTGTATTAACATCTTTGTTTGATTTTAAATTGACATCTACTTTATGCATTATTCCATCATCATTGCTATGTTCCTCACTGTCGCTAATGTATTTCGGACTTTGATCTCGTTTCTTTCCATCAACATCAGTTTCTGTATTAGCGTTCACAACATCGTCACCATCTACACCATCATAACTTAGTTCCTCACTGTCACTCGAACCGTTCTCAGAGCGATCAATGCAATTATATTTTTTACATTTTTTCGAATCTTTCAACATAGCAAAAATATCGCTATAGTCTTCATTTGATTTTGATTTATCATAATCCTCGCTACGTTCACACAAATCTTGATCATCAGCTTTACGAAACTTGGCATTTTCGCCACCACCAAGAATATAATTGACATATTCATTATTCGAGCGTGCTCCACTTCCAAATGGCACTTTCGGTTGTTGGGTATTCTTTTTATCTGTTGTACTCCGAACACTGTCAGCATCGAATTCGATTGGTATGAATAGACCGTCGTCGAACGGCTCAGTTGGTATATTCGGACTCGGTGGACCTTTCCTCAGCACATCGAACATTTCCCGATCAGATGAGAACATCTTAAAATCATCGTTGCTGTTCTCCATTGCATCAAAATCTAAATCCATGAAAATTGAATCAATTGCTGCCTCATGAATTTCACCGTTTCGTTTCGTAGTGTCTTGAGTTTTCTGCTCAGGTGGAGGTGATGTTGATATTTTCTCCACTCTTAATTCCTCAGAAGACTGTGGAGTTGTTAATTCTTGTAATGGTTCAGCTTTTGGAGTTGGCGATTTTTCAGTCGATTTTAAAGGTTTTTGTTTAGGGTTCTCTTTCTCCTGCTCACATTTATCTTCATTAGTCATCTTAGGAATAGTGCTAGTAGTATTTAGAGAAGCCACCTCCAAAGGTGCATTCACATTTTGATCATCATCTTCCTTCACATCATTGCATTGCGGGTCAACGTTACCGGCTATTGTGCTTTTATTACAAAACAAATCCTTATTGTTAGCATCATTACGATGATCTCCTGTTTTATTTTCAACCATATCTTTTTTGAACTTTTTGTTTTTATGCCTACAACTTTTTTGGTGATGTCGCCGCCGATGATGATGGTGGTGGTGGTGGCAGTTGTGTTGATGGTGTTCCTTCTTTATGTCATTCAATTTCGATTCGTTTTCGATTTTGGTTTTTTTAATGTCCTCCTTATCGCTATTTTTGACAATTGGAGCAGCAAATGCCGGAGAAGTATATTCGCCGGTTGGCCGTTTACGGATTTCTGTGGGATCTCTTTTCAACTTTTTAAGCGGCAATAATCCAACAAATTTGGGTGGTGGTTTATATTTTTGTGCCAATTCCCTACGTGGCTTACAGCGCATTTTAAAGTTTGGATCGAATTTAATATGACTGAGATCTTTTGGAAGCCTCGTAGTACGCATATACGATATACTGGGTACGACATTTTCGTATAGTCCATCAACAGTTTTGTCATATGAGTCAAGGACCATTTGATCAATGTCAACGCTTTCGATATTTTTGTAAGGACAACCTTCATTCCAGTTGCCGTTGACTCCGTCTATGTACCGATTATGTAACATATCAATATGGAACTTCGTTATGCAATTTGTTCGAGTTGCGTAGAATTTCTTTGCTGGGCAATTGGGATCTTCGACAACCTCATATGTCGGAAATACGGGAACTTCTGGTGGTGGCTCCTCGTCCATATATAATGGACCGTTAACCATCCAATCTGTACCCATTTTATTACCGGTAGTCTTTTCGTTGATTGGCACAACTGGAATGCTTATTACTTGATTTGAAGGATCGTCGTTACTGTCTTGATTCCCATCAATATCCACCGATATGTTATTATTGAAAAATTTCTCCTTCTCTTTGCTTTTTGCTGCTTTACTGATATCCGCAGCCTGCAAATATGAATGGATCGGATCGTTTTCTTCATCATAGTCTAGATCAAAAATTGATTTCTTTGGTGGCGCCTTAACTAACAGCTGGGGCTGTGGTAGTTCTAATGGCATTGATGGCAAATTTTTATGATGTGTCTTTGTTATCATAGATTCAGAAGATTCACCATGTTTTCCACCTAATATTTGTTCATCATTTTGTTCATTATTTTCTTCACTTTCTTGAGAACCAATTTTAGGAGCACATTCCCGAATAGTGCACGTACAAAATAATTCTGAGTCATCAATCCAGTTAAGTTTCGATCGATCAATTGGTGGTAATTGTCTTTTCAACTCTTTAATCTCATCTTCGATAGTCTTATCCAATACGATAGTTTCCAATACACTTTCATCTTTTTTTGTAATCTTATTTAAACTCGAATAGATACTACTAATCGCAGCAGCCGATGATGCTAATCTAGACAATTTACCAGTCGATATTGTCGCTCCCGATGGCATAGTTTCATTGGAATCAGTTGCTGTATTATACTCATCTAAGTCGACTGTTGTTATAGAATCATCACTCATTAAATTGACTTTAAATGATTTCTTACTATTGACTTTTCTAGGACGGCCGCGCATATTTGATTTCTTAACATTCGAGGAATTTGCTTGTTTATCTGATATCGACGCAGGTCCAGTTAATGTTGATACTGGAGTAGCAGTCGTCGAACGGACATCTGAGTTGCTTACTGAATGCAATGACGCTTCTAAAAAAAATTACGATACATAAGAGAAAAGGAGAAAGAGAGAATTCGCAAAAATTACTAAATTTTTTTGACAACTTACCTGAACCGGATGACGGTGATGGCAGCAATTGAGATGCTGTAGGCATAAGTATTGGCGAGGATGTGGCTGAGTCGAGCTTTCGATTTTGTATATCGGCAAGGAGTTCTTTGGTTGTTTTGACTTTTTTAAACGATGACATCTCAAGAAATCGTGTATTTTCGAACAGATGAGAATTAAGAATAGCATTCGACTGCGCCAGCGTTGCGTCTACTCCGCGCGATCCCTTCTTTCGGCCACGTTTCTTCATCACCTTGGTCTGTTGCTTTTGCTCATCATCCGGCACAAGCTCAGTCTTTTGTAATATATTATCTGTAACATCCTTGCCTGACTGCTGAACAGCAGACAATTTGGTTGAATTGTCTAAATTTTTAAGATAAATACCGTTATTGTCACCGATCGTGCTATGCAAGTCACGATTTACTGTACGACTCGAAGACGCGCAACTATCATTTGAATTACCACCGATCGGTGTGAAAGGCGAAAAACTTCTACTTTCAACCACTACCACTAGGCTGACATCATCCTTTAATCTTGCTGTCAAATTCTGCGAATGATTACCACTGCTAAACGATTGCATTTCTGATTCGAAATCAGGATCGATATCATTCGTATCTAAAAATCGCTGGGCCGCCGTACTATTGTCGACCGGTGTTGATATGTTTGGCGACGACGAACTCTTAAATTTGCCAGCGAATGTCAGATCATCACTGATGTGATTTGATTGATTCGAGACAGTATTGTTGCCGGTTCCTTGGCGCGTGCTGCCCTGAAGGATTGTCATATTTGTACTAGTGCTCGGAAATATGCTCATCGAACTATTGGAAAGGCTGTCGTGCGGCTGAAATATAGCCGTTGATCCCGCATTGCATGACTGAGTCTCTTGGTCAGACTTCAAAGATGACACCAGATTATCACTGGTAGTACCACCAGCTACCGCTGACGATTTGTTACGCTTTTTATCCTTTTTATGTTTTTTATTTTTACGATGATCGCTTGAATTACTATGCGTCTCTGATGAGGTCGGTACTGATAAATGCGGATAAGAGAATTTCAATTGTTGTTGGCTATTAAATGCAAAAGCCGACTGGCTCTTATTCGTGTCACGGCCCAATATTGCCGAATTCGAATCAGATTCCGATTCATTCAGTTTAAATGTTGTCGTTACATTGATATCACCATTCAACAGTGACTTTGAATTATTGGCATTTCTTTTACTACTAACACTAATTGGATTATTTCTATCATTATTATTATTATTATTATTACTATTATTATTATTAATATTATTAATATTATTGATATTGGTATTTATATTTGTATTTGTGTTTTTTATTAACGATGAATCGGCGACGCCGGTAATGACACCACCACCACCACCACTACTACCGCCATTTCCAGCAGTTGCAGCGCCTGCTGTATTCAAACGTTTACTAATTGGACTAGAGGCAACCGATGGTGTTAGGTCACGATAAGAATCTGAATTCTGATCGAATCCGAGTGGGCTGTTTGTCTGCAGTATTCGACGCTCAACATTTTTCATTGCCGGTGATGATTGGCGTCCCGATAATGATTTGGCCGAGGTGAGAGGGGCAACGATCGTACTAACAGAAGCGGCAGCAGTTGCGCTCATTGATCCCAGTACAGGCGATTGAGATCGAGACTCATCCATGAATGTTGATAACCTAGAATTATTGCTACTCAAGCAGTCTTTATTAAGCGCCGCTGCTGCCGCTGACGAATTCGAATGTGCGCCAATCAGATTAGCAAAACTTGTTGGTTGCTTTTTCGAATTGTAGTCTTGGGATCGACCAAATGCGGCGGTACCAGCTGCGCTCGAAACCGATGCTGGCATTGACCCGCTCAGCTGTTGCTTATGATTACTGTACGGTGATTTTTGTGCATGATTGAATTGATTACGACCACTTTTGGCTGGCGAATATAACAACGGATTTGGTGGTGATGTGACAGCCATCAAATTAGTTGGATCATTACTGTTACTTCGTGCACCGTTCGATAGGAAATTTAATGGTCTTTTATTGGCACTTCCGGTATTGTATCCACTATTTGTAGTTGCATATTCAGACAATGAATGGCTCTCTCCTACCAATAGTGTTGAATTTTTATCAGTTTTACTACCGCCACCTCTCTGCTGCTGTATATGATGATGCTGCTGGTGCTGCAGCTGCTGTTTTTGTTGCTGATCTATGAACAAATTCGAATTTGTTTGGGGCGATGGCGGTTGAGACACGCTCTGTTGGCTTTGCCCACCAGCACCCATACTGGACGGTGACGCAAAAGCTGGTATTACCATATTTCGCCATTTTTTTAATAAATCCTTTGAACGGCGTGCCAATACTTCCGATGTTGTTCTACGGCGCAATTGATTTATATATTTCGCCAATCGGGTGGTTTCCAATTGCTCTTTTGTAATCGATGTTCTTTCCAGTTGCGATATGACAAAATTGACTGCATCCAAATTAACAACCTAAAATGAAAAAAAAACACATTTATTCTAATAATTCTTTTTTTAATACGCTTGGAAATTTATTAAAATAATTATGAATATGTAAATATTTATCACGTCTTTAAAACCTGACCCTAACAGGCTATAATTTTTTCCTGCAAACGAGTTTCATTTGGGAGAACGATCTAACAATGATCGTTCTCCCAAATGAAGCCGCGGTCCTGAGCCGGAACCTTGTCCGGCTCAGAACCGCGGTTTCACCAAGACCCGAAGGAAAGGAAGAAGTGCATTCGGGTCTTGACGAAATCGCGGTTCTGAGCAGGACTGGCAGTGCCTGGAATTTATAAGGTTCCTCTTTGAGTGGGAGTACCGATCCAGTACTCTTAAAATGAAAAGTGGTTCCACGAGTGAAGTACCGCCTTTAGCTGAAACCTGGTGGCAACTGTGGTTAATAACCAATCGCAGGCATAGTCTTTCCTGGTTTTGAATAAAGCCAGAAATTCTAGTGCTCTAAGTGAGACCACTTGCCATAGAAGGAACCAACCAATTAGGTACAACATCAGGAGTGAAACACGAAAAAGGGAATCGACTGGTTGAAAGAGGGCTATGGAAACATTATTTGAGTGTTCGCTTGCTTAAAATAATTTAGGCAATCAGTCGAAGACGAAATTGAGTGCTAAAAAAAGAGTTCGAGAGAGCTGGGTGCAACCATATGACCTGGAGAAATCCATAAAAAGTACAGATCTGTTTTGCGCTGATTCGTAGGCGGCCCCCGTGGTATTATGTCAACCGATTATATTATAATTATGGTTAAAAATTAAAAAAAAAAAACAAAGCTTCAAAATAGAAAAGAGATTGTGTACTCGATAGACGGTTGTACTTTCGGGTCTTGGCGAACCCGCGTACCTGAGCTGGCTTAGCGGTGCCTAGGAATTTACATGTTTTCTGACCGTAGCTCAATTAGCGGAGTACAAACCGAAGTACTCTTAAAACAAAAATTGGTATTACGGGAATCGGGGTGATCCATGGTGTTAAAACACACTATGCCCGACAATAGTGAGGCGCCTTAGGCAACAACGTGGGGGCTGTGGTTAATACCCCCATATCGCGGGTACGGTCTTCGGATCGCAGGTGGGAGATAACTGGCAGTATCCATTTTGCAATTATCTCGGGCACTGTCACTGCTAATGACAGTATAGGTTTAGATAGTCCTCGCCACCAGTAGGTGGAGTAGTCAGCTTGTAACTGATTACTAACTGTTAACTGCCAGTAATGGTGGTGCGTTGATTGAGTTTAACTCAACCACGATGGCCGTAGGCGACTCGTGGTTTAAGGTTTTTGACAACTAGATCACGTTAAATAACAATATACATAACTGTGTACTCGGTACAGAGTAGTTTGTATACGAAAACTCATGCTGTTCGTCCCATTAGGAAAATGTGTCAAACTCTCCCTTAGGACGAATATTACAGATAATAATATTCGTATAAGAGTATTTTACCAACAGTATTTTTCCATTCTGATCAATGGCAACCAACAGTACGGCATAGACTAATTTTTAATTTTACTATATTATTTAATAATATAGTAAAATTAAATAATTACACATGTTCCGAGTTCGTTTTGGAATCTTCTAATTCAGTGTTCTTAACTGAACTGGAAGAAAAATGTTGCCGATAGCCGTACGCGTGCTTCTTACTACATATTATTATGGGCTGTTACCAAAGCTATGGTTTTCGGTATTTAGTCATTTCAAACTATTACGTTAGAAAATCCTTAAGAAGTTTAAGTCTATAAATAATGGTACATTTGTTAATGATCGCATTTTTCGAAAACTTAAGATCCCAAGAAATTTTTCGCAGCCTATTTGAAAATTATCCATTAAAACGAAGCTCCGTACTGAACTGTAGTGTCCAAAAAACAATCAAAATAAAAAATACCAAACAGGACAAACTCACTAAGTTTTGTAAATTGTCACCACTAGACAGTTTATGCTATATTTTGGATCATCAATAAAATTCGGGGTTGAAAATTTCACCAGCACAAACTTAACGAATTGGCCGAACTTAACGGCAGTCTAGTTAGTCTAGGTAACTTAATGTTTTTTTTTAAGAATAAAAAAAAATGTTATTACATGGAGTTGAGGCATTTTTCTAACAGATGGCGTTTCTTCATTTCTGGAAGTACTAGAGTAATTCGCATCTATGGTATTGTTATGTTTTTAAGGCTTTTTAAAAGTTGCGTAAAATTTTTGGTTCCTACGATAGTTCAGGTAATTCCGTGCTGATGACTTTGATCTCAACGATGTTCTTGGGTTAAGAAGGAAAACCGACCTTGATGACAACAAAATAAAGGCATAAATTGAGTCTAACCAGCTTTACACGACGCTAGAGATTGCAGGAATAATAAACATCCTATATTCAACCATTCATGACTATCTGAAGAAGCTGTGACACATAAGCAAGCTCGATATTTGGATTACTTATAAGTTCAAAGAAGTTTATTTGACGGCACGCATAAACATCTGCGACACATGTTCATTAAATGCGATCAAAACGATCCTTTTTTGAGGCTATTTATGTCTGGTGATCAGAAGTGGATCGTTTACAACAATGTGGTGCGCAAATAGTATTAGTCCCACGGTGATGATCCGCATCAAATGACACCGAAAGGGGACATTCATCAGAGGAAAGTTATGGTCTCAGTGTGATGGAATTTTGAAGCTTCTACCAAGGAACCAAACAATCAATTTAGAAGTTTACTGTCAAGTGTACCGTTTGAACGAATCCATCATCCAGAAACGTCCGGAGCTCGTTATTCGTAAAGGAGTTGTGTTGTGTTCACGACAAGTTTTATAACCCCTCAAAAAAATATTGGAGCTTGGACAGGATGTATTATTACACCTTCCACTTATTTCGATCTCTTCAAAACTGCTTGCGTGGTATGACCTTCAATTCAGATGAAACTGTAAATCTGCATCTTGTTCAGTTCTTTGTCAATAAAGACAGATCCTTCTATGAACGAGGAATTATGAAGCCAAAATGTTTTCGAGCAAAATGGGCGCAATACATTATTGAGTGATCTCTGTTCTTTATATAAATAAATAAACTTCTAAAAACATGAGACAACTCTAGAAAATTTCTAAGCCAATCTCCACAGCGATAGTTCACTATACATTATCGAATTAAATTCCAACAAAACCTAAACACTAAATAAATAACTTAACGAACGATTTTTAACAATCTTAACATGTAAAAACGATTTATTCAACATAACAAGATAAACTAGTCAAACAAAATAAAAGAAAGAGCTTGAAAAAAGAATATTTCAATTATAATTTTTTAAGAAGATGCTCATTTTTTAATAAAAAGTTTATTAAAAAGGAAGAAGGCGGAAATATCATTGAAAGATCTATTCAAGTTCGTTTTGCTTTTTGCAAAGGGTTTCCAAAGTGGTCTGATTCAAGTTCGTTTTGCTTTTTGCAAAGGGTTTCCAAAGTGGTCCTTAACGATTGTTCTCAAAATTTTAGTACTTCTCAATGGATTACCATTTCGGAGATTCTCCCAATAAAGGAACGGAAATGCCCAAAATTTGTATGGGGATACGTGGCGCTTTCTTTTTTCCGAATGGACGCCTATAAGCTACGACTTATTTGGAAGTATGAGCAACCAAGAACTGATACGGCCTGAGAGCGGTACTTTTGCATTTAAAATTTTGTAAAATTAGGATTTTCTCTCCTGACTTTTTAGGACTTCTCTCTACAATATCAATTAGGACTACAATATCAATTATATCAAATAATAGCTGAAATTCGATTATTTCGTATTAAATTCTAATTAAAAAATATTCCGTAGAGTTTTTTCAAAATATTTTCTTATAACAAATTAGTTGATTCTAAAGTAAAATCTAAAAAAATCATAACTGAGATCAATATTGAAATGGTTTTGAGAGGAAAAATGCATAATATCCTTTTTGGGACCATGGGAAAAATTTGTAAAATAATTTAATTTTCTTGACTAAACAAATAATAATAGAAGACAACAATTAATAACAAAAATCCACTTAACGTGATTCGACGTAGTCTACTTAACAATAGGGATGTCCGGGACACAAAGTGGTTGATATAAAAGCCAGACTTTCTTATCGAGTCATTGCCTAACAACTCATCAATCTTACCAAAATTATGAAGCTCGCTGGAAGATGACAAAAGGTTATCGAGCAAAATGGGCAATCCACTTTTTAAAACATGATGACTTTTCCGACAACCCAATATTTTGCACACCTCTTTTATTAGTTCAATCACATGAAAATTTAATACATTAATTTTTGGTGGGTATTTATTGTATAAAAAAAAATAATCTTTATTCCCCGACTAAGCGCCTTAAGTGGCAACAAATTTTCGATTATTTACAAAAATTCATAGCTTACCGCCATTCACTAAATTTCTTTCGAAATTCAAAATGGTACTAATTCTAGTTTGAGCCAAATTGAAAGAGAATAAATAACACTTTATTCATATAAGAACGGTGCAAAGACTGGTATGTCTAGGTATGCCCCTATGATGCCTATTCTCATATTACCACATTAATCAGTGCACATTGTCAGCAATTTCGTAAAACAACATCCATTTTTCCTTTGGTAATCATGTCTAGTTTTTTGCCAGAAAAAGAGCATATGCGGGAAGCTCTGCTTTTCTGCTTCAATTTGAAGAAATCGGCTACCGAATCGGATCGAATGCTTATGGAGGTCTATGGTAACAGTACTTTATCGGAAACAACGTGTCGAGATTGGTTTCGTCTGTTCAAAGACGGCAATTTTGACTTGTGGGACAAGAAGCGTGAAAGGAAGGTTGAGGACCATCAATTGCAGGCTCTTTAGGACGAAAACGATATCCAGTGGGTGTTATTCAACCAGCCATTTCTATGCGTCTGCGTGCCATGGGGAAGATTGAAAAGATCGGAAAATGGGTGCAGAATGAATTGAGCGACGCTAAAAAACATGTGAAATCTTACTCGCCAGACAAAAAAAGAAAGTCGTTCCTGCATCGGATTGTGACAGGCGATGGAAACTGGATATATTTCGAGAATCGTAAACGCAAGAAATCGTGGGTTGATCCCGGCCAACCATCAACATCTTCCCCAAGACCAAATCGCTTCGAACGGAAGACGATGCTGTGCGTTTGGTCGGATCAGCAGGGTATCGTCTACTATGAGATGTTGAAACCTGGTGAAACTGTTAATGCCCACCGCTACCACCAACAACTGATCAACTTGCACCGTGCTCTGGCTGAAAAAAGGATGGATTATCAACAAAGACATGACGAACGCACTGGTATTGTAACAACACTAGACGCGCATTTGAAAGGTGACACTTACAGCTTTGTGAAGCACACAATTTTATTGAAATCGATATAGTTTATGAAAACTTATTTAAATTCAAAAATGGACCAGAATAAAAAGAAAATATTTTCCAATAAAACTTCGACAAAGGCGACAACGTTTTGCAAACTTGTGAAAAAGATTTTTTTCTGTTAATGGCGAATGTGCTGTATTAAAATCAGCAGTACGCAAATGGTTCGCTCGTTTTCGTTCTCGAAATTTTGATGTCAAAGATGAGCCCCTTATGGTCGCCCAATTACCGAAAAAAGTGATGGGATTGTCGAAAAAATGGAGCCAGACTAGCTTGACATAGCTTATGAATTAAACATTAATCATCAAAGTGTGTTAGATCATTTGCGAAAGGTTGAGTTAAAAAAGAAACTCGATCTTTGTGTGCCTCATGAATTGAGTGTGAAAAACAAAATGTACCGACTTAACATCTACGATACGCTGCGGAAGCGCAATGAAATCGAGTCATATCTGAAGCGAATAATAACTAACGATGAAAAATGGGTGAAGTAAGAGAATATCGTTTGAAAGAGATCATGGAAAAAGAGAGATGAGCGATCCCAAACAATTTCAAAGCCAGGATTGGCGGTCAATAAGGTTATGGTGTATGTAGGGTGAGACTTTATATTCCTTATATTTAATGTGCTATGTCGGTCGTTAGACATAATAGTACCAGTCGCCTACGACTATACGGATTGAGATTCGCTCAATCAGCGCACTATCACTGATAGTTAGCAGTCAGCAATCAGTTATAAGCTGATTACCTCAATTGCTAGTGATGACGCCCATCTTAAACCTGTACTGTCATAAGCGGTGACAGCGCCCGATATACAATAATTGCCAATATCTCCCACCAGTGATCGGCAGATCGTACCCGTGATATAGGTTTTAACAATAGCCACCACGTAAATGCCGAAGCACCTCACCATAATCGAGCATAGAATCTGCTTTTCTATTGGGCATCTCGATTCCCGTAGTACCTATTTTTTTTTATATTAGAGTACTTTAAGTTTGTACCTCGCTCAGTGAGCAATGGTCAGGAACCTTGTAAAATTACCCCTTGTTAGCTATATTGTTCCTTTTTATGCCATCATTGGGATGAGAACCTGGTCTATACTTAACATCACTCCGCCGGGGCTTCGTAGGGTGAGACTGAAAGAAAATTGTTCGTTATAAACTGCTACCGTCCGGTTAAACTGTTAACTCGGTACTGTACTGTGAGCAACTCGCCAGATTACGCCAACCGCTTGAGAGAAAATGGCCAGAATTGATCAGTAGGAAGGGTGTCATTTTCCACCACAATAAAGCTCAACTGCACACATCTTTGATAAGTCGCCAAAAATTAAAAAAGCTTGCCTAGAATTATTTGATGTTTAGCCCATCGTATAGCCCAGACATAGCACTCTTAGACTTCCACTTGTTGCGATCTCTGCAGAACTCTTTTAATAGAAACAAGCTGGCTTCACATAAGTTCTATATTGATGGAATCATGGCTCTGCTCGAAAAATAGTGAAGCAGTATCGATAATAATGGAGAATATTTGATTTGAATAAATTGATATTAAAAGGGTTCGTAAAATATTCAGTTGATAAATGGATCATAATAGAACATCGAGCATGTGTAATGATGAAACACTGATTAAATCACCACAAGGTCTACTAGCTATTTGAGCGTTACCTGCCTTGTTAGAGCTACTAGCGCCAACCACAGAACATGGGACCCTAAGATAACACAAGAATCGGACAGGTTACTTTTGGGAGAGTGAGATATCTTCGTATCTTATACCAATAACCGGCTCTTGCCCGCAGGAGTACAAATATTACTGATTCTCAATGGGTTGACTGCCAAACCACATACGTGTGATGACTCATGAAATTAAAGAATCTTAAATTAGCTCGGATGAAAAGAGTATTCAAACTAATTGATTTATACCATTTCGGAATAGTACTATTTGGTTGCTTGAAGGGGCTCAAAAAATAGGAAGAGCTTCTCTGACCTATTATAGAGACAGCCAATTAAAAATCACCATTAATAACACGACGACCATGTTCGAAATAACGCAAGTATTTTCTGAAGGGTTGATATATCAGGAGTATTGTGAATTTTAGTAAAAATTCATATTACCAGCTTGTAATTTAGCCTTTTACAAATACTAACCAAAAGGAATATACACAATGGAGATCAGTAAAAGTAAAATTGACACTTTTGGTGGGAACACAATACTCAATAGTTGCCGCTGTCAAAATCCTAAAACCTCCACAATCTTATGGAATGGAACAAAATGCCAACAGCAACTAACTGCCGACTGTTTTATTACCGAATTAGATCTTCTTTTCCCATTTTCGTCTTCATTAATATATCATTAACTTGTAATTTAAACAACAATAAGAATCGCTGTCTTTTCAAAATCTTTAGTTTCGATTAAGAACTTTTGCTTGAAATTTAATATGAACACTATTCACAAGTAGAAAAATGGAAAAGAAGAAATTTTTTGTGTAAGGTCTGCTTTATGATCGGAAAATTACAATGGCGATGGGAAACTGTCTTAGATTAAAGAATACCTGGATATGCCCACTGACATTAGTTTTCGTTATATTGTAGAAATTTATTGAATTGCAAAGGCATAATTTTTATTTATTTTAATTCACTTATTCCAAGAAAAAATATAATTTAAAAACAACGACAGGCAATTTTTATTTTTTGTACAATCTTTTGATATGAAATGGAATTGTATTCTAGGTTTATTATTTATTTCGTAAATTACAATCAAATAACATATCAAGTGCCTCAATTTTGTAGACTTTCGAATTTCAAAACACGCCATTCTCCATAAAAGTGGTAGCATACCGAAATGCTTGCATACTTTTATTATGTTTAATAATAAAAAATTTTTTTTAGATATTGTACTTATCGAGAAATGAAAGTTTAACATACTATTTTAATGAATTTTAAATAGTTTACGAACAAGTAAGCAGAAATTAATACATTTGCGTAAATAGTTTTATTCGTCACGGAAGTAAATAGGAAGTTTTCATTTCAGAATACGAAGTTTTTCGTGAAAGGTTATTTTGCAAATGTCTTCGTTCTTACGAATGTGTTCTCAAAAAAATTTGGACAGAATAATTAAGGTAGAAGCCTATCCAGTTCTTCTATTGTATAATCTAAGTAACACAGCGTTATCTAATTTCATAGTTAAACTTTATAAGGTTGGTACTTTCGACCATAGTAATTTTTTCCAAACAACAACCGCCATTAATACGTTAGGTTGGGTACTTCTGGGACTACCCTCGTATCTTACAGTTAATTTATTAAAAATTTTTTCTTTCAATTAATGAGTAAATATCAATTAAATATAAAGCGCCTCAATTTTGTAGACTTTTAGAGAGTTTTTTAAACACGCCATTCTCTATGAAAATGGTGGTAGCATACCGAAATGCTTGTATACTTTTGTTATTTTTAAAGTTACTATTTTGGCACTTATCGGAAAGTGCCAGTGAAAGTGTGGTTTTTATCTTTTCTTAAATAAATATTTACATAAATAGTTTTATTGTTGATGACATTTAATAGGAAGTTTTTATTTCAGAAAATTAAGTGTTTTATAAAGTGTTGCTGGTCATTTAACTGAATGAGGAAGTCGGGAATTTCTTTCTTTCGGTAAGTTAGCATCTTCATTTTTACTAGAGAAATTATAATGTGTTTAATTAGCTTTTAGTGATTTGTTTTGTCCAAAAAATGGTTAAAAAGTTAAAAGTTCAGTATTAAATAAATGTAAACAAATGCGATTTTGACAGTTCAATGTTTACCAGAAAAACGTTCAGTGGCGACGTACATAGTGTGTAAGAAAATTTAAGGGAAATTAATTTAAGGGTTAAATAAATATTTTAAGTGGCCCTGATAATTTATTTAGTGCATGTGCACTTAATGAATATAGTGAAAAAGTGGTCGAATATAGGTATATCAGGCTTTATTGTTTTAAAGTTAGGCGAAGACTGTCTTTCAGCTTTAGAAGGAGAATTCACATCAAACAGTTTGATAGCGTATAAGTCTTTTGGCTTCTGAAAGTGTTGTGAAAATTTACCCAAGTGCTGAAAAACAAATCTAAATCTGACAGCAGGTGATGTATTTAAATTACCATTTCAATTCACAAACACATATTTATATTATGAAGAAGCTTTCAATATCTACAAATGATTGTTTTAATATTAAAATTTATATTTACTTAGTTGCGGTGTGGTTTTAATTTTTGGAATGGATTTTTTATTTTTCCACATAATTATTTTGATATAAACAAATAATTTGCAATTTATATTTTTATATTATCTTCCACTTTGTAATTGTGTTTTAATAAATAATATGAAAATATATAATAAATAAATATATAATATTTTAAAATAGTTCCAAAACTAATTCCATCAAATAACAAAACCCGCAGAATTAAAAAAAATCTATTTGTTTACGCATAAATGACATCATATGTGTATATGAAAATGGTTTAAACGAACCGCTTCTGACGTTTAAAATCGGCCCCCACTAATTTACGGCGTTTCTGTTCTATTGGCCTATCCAGTTCTTCTATAATCTAAGTGCCCGCCTGTCTGATTCCAGCCTTAATGTAGGAACACAAATTGACTAAAACTGAAAACTTAATGCAGCTGCCACTGTCAAAGGACCTTCGCAGTCTTATAGGAATGCACAAAAGTCCGACTGTTTAATCGACGAAATAGTTCTTGTTTTAATGTTGCAGTTGTAGTTCCAAATTCTGCCATACATTTCACTGTTTTGTTTTGTGGCAGATTTTTTGACAGTTGAAATTAAACGAATTGTTTGAAAGTTGTTGTCGTTTAATTTTATTCAACATTTTCTGAACGGCAGCACGCGGTAAAAAATCCAGAAAATATTTGCTTTAACGATCTCTAAATATTTCGAGGAGAGATTTTAGATTCATTTATTGTCTGTACAATTCTTGAAACTCTATCGATTATACAACTTAGTTTCGTTTGTTGTATGTGACATTGTTTAGGTTTTGTGCTTTTTGTACGAAAAAAAAGTGACATGAAAATATTTCTTAAAACAAAAAAAGTGACATGATTTTCCACATTGCTCACTTACTCATAGTGAAGCAAAGAAAAACGCTTCTCATCAAAGAATGAGATTATCTAGGCCAGAAGTTCCCAAAAATTTTATACATTATGATCTACTTTTAAGAAATCCAATCTGCAACGATTATCCCCGGCGTATTGTAAAAATATACAAACGGAATCAAGGTTTCACATCAGAGATTCTTTGAGAGGATCGTCAACAGGAACAGTTAGCAAACTTCGAGTCCGACAAGATCAATTTAATAATTCTTCTAAGCAAGGATTGAGTGATGCTCTTTTTCATATTAATATAAATTTCAATTGACATATTTTGAAGGGAAAAAAACGTATCTTATAATTGCGCAAGAAACTGCTTAAGCCGGATGTAAGTTTATAATTATAATAAGAAAAGAAAATATTAAAGTTAAATTAGAAAGCATTCCCCTTCATTAAGCATGCTGCATAAATTGATAAATGGATTTTTGAGAAAGATTTCCAAAATTGCTCAATATAATTTCGGAGACTAAAGGTCGCCTATGCCGAGTATTCGATAAGAATTTCTCAAAACAAAATTTGTACCGAATTAACATTGGAGTTTTTATAACATTATAAAGGGTTTTCCAAAAAGAATGATATGATTTATTTTCAAAAAAAAAAACTAATTGTTAAGAAAATTCAAATTTTAATTTAATGTGAAGTACGAGTACAATCGATACAATTAAGTCCGGAATAAAACGTCATTCAATTGTCCTCCACGACTTCTTTTGCAGGAACGAATTCGATGAACCCAATTTTCAAGCACTTTTTCCACTAAATTAAGTCGTGTCATGAATAGCACGTTCAATATTGACTTCTACAGCTTGAAGAGAGTCTGGTTTATTGCTAAAGCCAATGACTTTAAATAACTCCACAAGAAATAGTCTAATGGTGTTAAATCACAACTTCTTGGAGGCCATTCAATGTCACAATTTCTTGAAATAATGGAATCTCCAAACTTTTCTCTCAATAATTCGGTTGTTGCACGTGCTGTGTGGCACGTAGCCCCGTCTTGTTGGAAGCAGATGTTGTCAAGATCAACCTCTTCCAATGTCGGCCATAAAAAGTTGGTTATCATCAATCTATACCGCTCTCCATTGACAGTAACGGTGTTACCAGTTTCATTTCGAAAGAAGTACCACCAGACCAAAAATCATCATTCCACCAGACCAAAAATCACACCAAACTGTCAATTTAGGTGAATGTAATGGGTGTTCATGAATAATTTGTGGATTTTCTTCGCATCAGAATCGACAGTTTTGTTTATTTACCACACCACTTAGATGAAAGTGAGCGCACGAAAAGATGCAATTGGAGAACGATTATTTTGATAATAAAATTGAATAATTTGTAAACGTTGTTCTTGCGTATATCTCTCCATGATGAAATTGTAAACATTACTGAATACAATGAAAAAAGACAGAACGTCACTTAGAAATGGCCGAAACGTCACTTAGAAATCATATCACTCTTTTTGGAAAATCCTATACTTTGTGAATTTAGCCAAAAACTAAAGAAGTGGACGGATCACGACCAGCCATATCTCAAAAAATTCTGATTATCTCGAAAGACAGGCACAAACTGATACGTGGCAAATATCTAGTAGTGTAAAATTAGTGTAGGATCAGGGACATTCGTCCTCACAGCAGCAAAAAATTTTCCCATAAAGCCACCACATAGGCTGTTCGAATAAGTTGTAAATCAGCTTTTTAACTGAAATACGAGGTCTGTTCAAAAAGTATCGCGAATTTTGAATTTCCGCGGGTTACGTATATTCGATTTTCGATTTTTTGTGGCGTTATGTTGGTACTTATGTCTCTCACTTCTGCCGACAAGTTCGGCCATTTTGAATGATCAGTTAATTTTTGACAGCTGCTTTGCTTGCACGTGTTCTGGCTCGTCTTCGATTTTTGCTCATTCCAAAAAATGGATCAAAGAATCTGTATGAAATTTTGTGTGAAAAACAAAATTAATTGCGCGGAAGCATTCCGAATGTTGACTGTGGCATATGGTGAACCTTCCATCCAAGTAAGCGAAAATTTATGCGTTCATTTTCAATTTTTGTAAGGAACTATTTAATTTTAGGAGTAGAGAACTGTTATTCGAGAAATTTTTAATACATATTTTAACGAATATACACGAGTATAAATAGAAAAGTTATTGTTATTGTTATTTTTAATAATAATATTAGTATTAGTATTATTTTTATTATTATTATTATTATTATTATTATTATTATATTTAGGTTATATACGAAAATAGACATATTTTTTTAGGTTATATCTGAACAGTATGAAATGTACTGTGTATGAAAAAGAAAGAGAACAAATTTGCACGCGCAAACCGAAACAGCAATGGATTTGTATAATATTCTCTTCTCCCAGAGAATTTGTAGTAACAGTTGTAGTAGTTACAGTACACATAGTAGGGATAGTGTGTAACTGCAGTTGTGTAGTAATAGCAGCAGTAGTAGATATAGTAGCAATAGCGATGAATGTGCGGTTGTATAGTAGCAGCAGTATAGTGAGTTACATTAGTGATTTGGGAATAGTTATGCGGTAGTAGACACATTAGTATGGTAGAAATTCGGCAGTAGTGTGGTAGTAGTGTAGGAGTAGTGGCGGCAGTGTAGTGATTTACATTGTTGACTTGCAGATGGTAGCGTTCGCTCACTGAATTAATCTCTTTTTCTCTTATTCCGTTTGCTCTTGACAACACTCTTGCAACCATAAAACCTATACGCACTCTAAGCTTTACCATTCCCTTGTCAATACCAATCTAAAAAAAAAAAGTTTCTTAATCACTCTCTCTCTCTCTCCCTCTCTCTCGGTCTCTGCAATTTCCTCTCATTTGCAATTAATCTCAAAAATAGTCTCCCAATAAATTTCTATTCATTCAATCGTCGAGTAACTTCCTATCGTCTAAACTTTACGTGCTGGTATTGTGAAATAATTGAACTTTATCAAAATCCAAATGAATAAAAACAAATAATAATTATAATAAATGCAAGAGAAAAACCAGAATAATGCAATAATAATAATAATAATAATAATGATAAATTGAATATAATTAAGATAGGAGGAGCAAAGGAGAAAGCAATTTTTTTATTGTTAATAGTAAAATTACGAGTATTATTGATAACGGACAAAAAAAAGAGCATATAAATTTCGATATTAAGTATTGCCAGAGAATGTTGTTTATATTCTTTTTTTTACAATTTATTACTAATTTGGCTTTTAAAATTAAATAAATACGATTTTACTAAAAATGCATTCCAATTTTAATAACTTATTTCAGAATATGCGTTGGTTGTGCTAAAAATATTCAGAAATGTTGTTGATGAAATCGTATTTATTAATTGGGGTTTTTCCCGAAATGAATGTTTTTTGCTACTTGGAAATTAGCACCATTCTCTCTCTTCCGAACCTTGGCTATGATTTTATCTTAGATTAAAGGACTGGATAGGCCTCTACACAAAAATTCTGTCCAAATTTGTTGGCAATACATTCATAGAACGCACACACATGCAATACAACAGAAACGGCGTAAATCATTGGGGGCCAATTTAAAAGTTCAGTATGCGATTGAAGCGGTTCGTTTAAAACCATTTTTTTATCATTTACACATACACGTAGATTTTTTAATATTGCGGGTCTTGTTTGATGGAATTAGTTTTGTAAATATGCAATAAAACACAGTATTCTATTTTTAAATATGTATTTATTTATTATGTATTTTCATTTTATTTATTTCACTGTATATTATTTATTAAAACAGAATTTTTAAAGTGGGGAAATCAAACTGCACCGCAACTTATTAAATATAAATTTTAATCTTAAACAAGCATAAGTACCATAGATGGAAAAACCTTAATTAAAATATAAATGTGTGTTTATGAATGGAAATGGTAATATAAATAGGTATTGTGCATTTAAATTAAATTAAAAAATAAAGCATTAATTACATAGAACATTACAATACATGAAGTTCTTGATAATATATAAGTAAATCGTATACAACATTAAAAGAAATGCTTTAAAACAAAAATAGAAAATGAAAAATTTAATGTACTCGTACTTAAATAATTAGTAACCTATATTCTAAAAAAAAAATGAAAACAATATTATTTAGTAAATGCATTATAATATGGTCTAATAGAGCAAAAGATTGTACAAAAAATAAAAATGACCTATCGTTGTATAAATTGTATTTTTGTTTCCAGTAAGTGAATTAAAATAAATATAAATTATGCTTTTGCAATTAAATAAATTTCCATTACGACACATAGATGGCGTCATGTCTACATAAAAAATTTTTGACAGTCATATCCCCCTAGTAAATATTTGTACACAAAATTGCGTATATATATACGGTAAGGGCCTATCCAGGTATTCTTTAATCTAAGGATTTTATGGTATAACCAGTGACAGCTCGGACTGTCAGTGTATGGAAAAAAAATGGGTGACATTTATTTCTTGTTGTTCGTCGGAATTCCGTTGTCAGAATTTTGTGCACTCCCATGTGATTGTGAAGAAAATCGATTTCTTAATTGGAAAATGTAGTCCAACTATTGATTGATTGAGCACTGGATAATTTGGGGCCGGAAGAAAAGTTTGTTTACCATTTAATTAGGAACAAAAGCAAATTTTAAATATTTTTTTTACAACCTTTTCTAGTGAAATTCATATCCTCTTGACCTTCCTCAGGCTGTTTCTCTTTCGTTAGATTAAAACTCGGAACCATTAAATACAATATTATTACAAAATTTTTATCAAAAATTGAAGATTTTTTTTGTTGACCCACCGAAAAAATCGAGCTTACCGAAAAAGTGCTATTTTTAATTGAAAGTTTAATATCATCAAGGATACCAACGTGACTAGGAATAAACTCCTATTTTTATAATCACATTATAACAAATAATATCTAATAGCAAAAATAACAGAAAATAAACAATTAAAACTGTAGAAGTCAATCTAATGAATAAATAAAACGAAAATCAGCAGTACACATCTACCATCTGTGATATATGGAAAAAGACTTTAAATTATCATATTATATATACAGACCACAATTATCAACTCTGTTCATTGATAATATATACCTTCATCATGATCAAATGTCTACTAGATTGTAGAGAATTTCATATCATCGCACAAAATTAATTGATTTTAAAGAAAAAAATAAAGCCAGACTTGCGGAAAACCAAGCTAAGTCTGGCGGTGCTTATAGAAGCATTGTTCAATACCTCAAGGAAACAATACAAACCTTTCACACGTACCCAGCCTAAGGAAGAAAAGGCTTCTAAGATAGTAATTTGTCATCTACATCATTCAACACCAATTGAAGACATGAAAAATGAATTGAACACTAGTATTTCTAGTGCAAACAAAAATTCCCCTCTTCCACTATTTTTCGTCGTGTCACTAAAACCATCTCCAAACAACAGAGCCATCGTTCGAGACACTAATGTAGACGAAAATAAAAGTTGAACAAGATATTGTGCCAAGCCATCCCCCAAATTATAAGGGATGCTGCTCCTCATTAAAAAAAGCTGCAGGAGAAAATCAGTCAAAAAAAAAATACATAGCCAACCAGTCCAGCAAAATTTATCATTTACCGCGGTTGCATCAGGAGTCTTCAATTTTTAACAGCAACAACAAGAACTTCATCAATAGTGACATCAGTAGCCATAACTACAACAACAAGTGACATAACCAAACTAATACAATACAGATCGCTTTAGAAACTACACTTCATATATGGATTGCTACAAGACAAATATTAATGAAATTAATTTTTTCTATATTTTATTTAACTTTAATAGCAAAAGGAAAAATAATTTTCTAATTTATTTTTATTTTGAGACAATTTCAAAAAAATAAATAACTTCTCAATTGGCTATGACATTTTGAAAATTAATGAATTATTTTTGAATAGTTTGACAATTTAATAAAGTGTTATAATTGTCAATCGGGCAATACTTTCTTATCTTTATGCAACCAAACAGAAAACAAAAGGGAGACTGTCAGACAGTAGTTTTTTTCTGTTTCGTTTTTACTATAATTTTGTGCCGAGCGCAGCGAATCCCAATCGTAAGTTTCCGAATACGACGAACAATACGGCGAAGATGTCAAAAAAGTTGTCCGATACTCTGCGGTCTTCCACCAATTCTCCTTTCACTCGTTGCATATTTTCGTAAAATCGTAGATACTCGTATCCAGCTTCACGACTTGGTACCCAAGTTCTCCAGGCGAGGTAAAAGTAGTGAGTGGCTCCGTTCCTTCTCGCTATATCTGTAGATTGCGAGATTAACCCAGTGGTCGATGTTGACATCGTAGACTGAAGTAATTCGTCGAGAATATCTCCACCCGAAGGAATTGTAGACGCTGCCTGTTTGAAGATATTAGTGAAATCGCGTCTGCAACTACTGTTTGAATAGGAGGACGTGCCAATGCTCGATGTGGACGAAGATGATAACAATTGCTCCTCCATATTTCTTATCAAGTTTTCCAGCAAGAATTTGAAGAATTGGCTCTATAAATGTCATGTAGAATTCTTTTTCTTACAGGTACTTGACAAAAACTTTTAACGAGCCTTGTTACATCGTATATAACAAACTCTTCGCTCCTAGCATTCGGTTCTTCAGTGCCGTTGTTCTTACCGCCTTGATAATAGTCGGCAGATGAAGAAGAATCTCGTCTGGCCATATTGTGATTATTAATCCCAATAAACTCATCACATTCTTCTCCATCTGCAAATGTTGATGAAGAATTACGTCGTCTATTGTCATTTCTGGTGGTGGAGGTTCCTTCTTGTTGAAGCTGCCACTAGAACCCTTGGATGAATACTTCTTCCTTCGCTTCGGGGCTGCTGCGTTTTTCTCTATTTCGTCTTGAATATCTCGGTCTATGTCGTCTGTTTCTGACTCTGGATCGCTCACCAGGTTTTCCATCGGAATTTAATTCTCCACCAGATAGAGACTGGCCTGAGGTTCTCCTGGTGTTGGTGTTGCGAATGAAACTTTCTTTGTTGGCTTCGGTAAAGGTATCTTGATTTCTTCTGTCCGGACTATATTCATATGAGCACACTACCAATATCAGTCTGCACTTGTAAAAAACTACAAATTTCTTCTGCTTTTATACAAAATTTTCTAACAGAATATAAAAAGAAAACAACTGAGATACAAATTTTATTTATAAGCGGTAAAGAAATCATATAATATCGACGACGACGACGACGACGACACTAAGCCGCTAGACCCCAGCTAGACCGGTGATCTCACCAATATGGTGAGAACACAATTCCAACTGAAACTGGAAATTGCATGCAGTCGCCGCTGTCAAAACTTTAAAAACTTCACAGTCTTATGAGAAAGCTCCGACTGTTGTATCGCCAATTAGAGCTTTTTTCTTTAATTTTTCATTTGTAGTTCAAGTACTACCCCATATATTTTGGTGTTTTATTATATGGCAGAATTGTTGTTTGACAGTTGAAATTGAAATAGAAATCAAGTAAGTTTATTGTTTCTTGATAAGGTGTTTTTTTATAGCTACCAATATCGGTCTGCACTTGTAAAAAACTACAAATTTCTTCTGCTTTTATTCAAAATTTTCTAACAGAATATAAATAGAAAACAACTGAGACACAAATTTCATTTATAAGTGGTAAAGAAATCATATACTATCAACGACGACGACGACGACGACACTAAGCCGCTAGACCCCAGCTGGACCGGTGATCTCACCAATATGGTGAGAACACAATTCCAACTGAAACTGGAAATTGCATGCAGTCGCCGCTGTCAAAACTTTAAAAACTTCACAGTCTTATGAGAAAGCTCCGACTGTTGTATCGCCAATTAGAGCTTTTTTCTTTAATTTTTCATTTGTAGTTCAAGTACTACCCCATATATTTTGGTGTTTTATTATATGGCAGAATTGTTGTTTGACAGTTGAAATTGAAATAGAAATCAAGTAAGTTTATTGTTTCTTGATAAGGTGTTTTTTTATAGCTACCAATATCGGTCTGCACTTGTAAAAAACTACAAATTTCTTCTGCTTTTATTCAAAATTTTCTAACAGAATATAAATAGAAAACAACTGAGACACAAATTTCATTTATAAGTGGTAAAGAAATCATATACTATCAACGACGACGACGACGACGACACTAAGCCGCTAGACCCCAGCTGGACCGGTGATCTCACCAATATGGTGAGAACACAATTCCAACTGAAACTGGAAATTGCATGCAGTCGCCGCTGTCAAAGCTTTAAAAACTTCACAGTCTTATGAGAAAGCTCCGACTGTTGTATCGCCAATGAGAGCTTTTTTTTTAATTTTTCATTTGTAGTCCAAGTACTACTCCATATATTTTGGTGTTTTATTATATTGCAGGATTGTTGTTTGACAGTTGAAATTGATATAGAAATCCATTAAGTTTTTTGTAATTGCATTTAATTGATTTATTCGACCGAAATTCGCTCATTTTCGACACACAATTTGTAGTTCAAATTTTCAGTTTGCGTCGGAATTGTGTTCCTACCAATAGTCAGTAGTACAGGCCAATTGGACGTTACAAGCGGTCGTGCTATTTCGCTTCGCTTCAGCACAGACACAGTGGAGGTAAGGCAAAATATACAAAATGAGATTCACGTGCTTATACAGTTTACCTCATCCCAAACTCATTAATATAGATTCTCTCGCGCACAGGCATACCCGTAAGACAACAAAATAACAGGGATTAATGAGAAGGCAATTGAGGAAAGTAAACCATCATAAAGTCGGCTATATTCAGTATTTTTTCTTTGCTTCAAACATTCGCGCCATCTTTATCAGTCCCATGGCTCTGAGTCTCACTAAAACCTCCTTGCTTGATGGTATTGAGTGACAACGGTTACGTTGATTAAAATATTTTGCATCAAAATAATTTCGTTCTCATTCTTTCGTGTTATTCGGTGTTTGTTTTCTCTTCTCCCATCTCTCTCGCTGTTCTTCCCTTGTATTTTTTAAAGAGAATTTTAAGAGCAGCTCAGTAAAAAAAATGAAAATTTTTCAGAAAATTTGTGATATCATTTTTCGTAGAATTCGCAGCCGAACATATTTACTACCACATCCTACCGCGAAAATGCATACATTCATATACAGATCCATGCACCCCGTCGTTGCGATTGCGCTACACATTTTTATGTGTAGGATTTTATACCGTAGAGGAGGGGGGAGGGGGGTTTTTAAGCTACAGGCTCCATAAATTCAGTCATACAATATTTTTTAGTATTCTTTTTGCGTTTTCCTGATCACATCCATCAAAATATTGTAATAAAAAAAATATTTCAAAAAAAAATCCAAGAACGTACAAGAAAACATTTTTTTTTTTTCGAAAATAGGATATCATCCAGCAATTTTTATTAGGCTGAGGATTGAGATTTCAATTGCAACTCCAATTAATTGGGGCCGGATCTGAACCACAAATTTTGTGGCTACTGATTAGTCGTGCGGTGCTTAACACTTCATCCATGACACGCAAAGTAATCCAGTTTTCAACAGAGTCTATTAGACCACAATGTTGTTACTCAATAATATTTTTTCCTCAACCCCAATCTTACTACTAAACGAAAACTTTTTGGCTGTACAAATCCCCAATTTTTTATTTGAATGTCCAAAAGAGCAATATTAATTAACAAAAAGTCGTTGGCTTTAGATTAAAAGTTTGTTATCCACGAAGATACTTTTTTCAAATTTGGGAACAGATTATAATCACTGAGAGCTGAATACGAGCTATACGATGGATGATAAATTTCTAGAAAGAACTTTGGGGTATTTTTTCCTAGATAAGAATGATATGATGTCGCGTTTTCTTAAAACCATCATGAGGTCGCCATATACCATAATGGGGCTACAATCTACAGCTGGTGTGGGGTACGTTAAAATTTCTTCGGAGGATTTTCACACATTTAATGTCCCGATGATAATTTGCTCAATAACAATTGATAGATCATCCACGAACAGCTTTAGAAGAAACTCGTCAGCATTCTTGGTATCCATTTTGCACTCACTTTTTCAGACATATTTCCAAGACAATCTTTTCAATTGTTTCCGAAATTGTCTCCATCTTGGATCATCTTGGATGCTCTCCTACCACATTGCAATCGCTTTTAAAGAATTGATTTTCCATACACAAAATTCATAATTAAATCAAATTAATGGTAACATAAGTGACTGGCCATTAATTTGGTATAGTCTCAATACTTCAATTTAATAATCATTTTTATTTCGAGACTTACCATATTATTTCCAGGATCATTTCGAAAATTTATTAAAATGTAGTCAGCAAAAATTATATTTCTCGTGACTTTCTTAAATCGGTATTGCCATTTCTGTAAATTTTTTGTACAACAAAAAAAAAACACTCACGAAAAATAATTAAAGATCGACTAGCATTTTAAATATGCTCTCAAGAAGTAGATTTTGAGTTTTAGGTCGATTGCAAAAAAGTTAATTTCAAATACGTATGGCATTACCAAAAGTCAATTCGATTAATGGCTGTACGACAACCATAATACCAATTAAAAAATAACTCGACAAAATGTTAATAATATTTTGTTGAGTTATTTTTGAATCGATATTACGGTTGTCGTACAGCCTTTAATACGACCTTGAGTCATTCGATTGTTGAGTGAAATTTTGCTATAACTCTAAATTCGTCTACCAACGAAATTGAAAATTACTGCAAAGTGAGTATCGGAATTACATTGAGAATAAAGAGGAATTTTTCGGCGAAAAATCCTAATTTAAATCCTACAATCGCTTAAGCCATTTGATGATAAATAATTTAGTCCGAGCTTGCATCGCACCCGAAACCATTTTCTTACTAAACGAAATACTTTTTTTTCGATCTTATATAAGATAATATTTCTCTCTATGAAGAAGTGGGAACACTTCTTCTCTCATTCAAAAATCACGACCTTGTTGCCATTGTTATTTATGATTGCTAATAATCTCCACAACGAATGGCCTTGAAGTTAAAAAAAAAAATTCCCAATTAGAAAACGTACTAATTTTTCGTTTTTCCCAATTAGAAAACGTAATTTATGGAAGAAGTCTACATAAAAAATGTAAGAGGGAAGTACCCGTATTTGACGACATATGACGGACAACTGCTTTGACTTAAAAAAAATTGTCCGCCATTTTTTGACGCCATCTTATAAACGGCAGTTGTGAAAATTTTTTTTAGACATGATAAATATTGGTTTTTAGTTTTTTAGGGGAAACATATAAGGAAAATAGAGAAAAGTTACAAGTCGGTTAAAAAATGACACAGCTTCGATGAGCATTATTCAATATTGGCTTGACGCATTAAAATGCAGTCGAACATAAATCATTAATTAAGAGTGTTCATGTCATTTAAAATTCAAATAAAATAAAATACCCGCCATTAAAAAAAATTACCATAAAAAAACTATCCGAGAGATGATGGGTGACGCGTTTGCTCAATGTTGATCAAAAACAGAATCGCATAAATAAGGAATGATGTTATGTGTACAGTTAATGAGACATGGAGCCATCACTATACACCAGAAATTAAAGTCCAGTCGACACAGTGTATATTTTATCGCAGAGATAAAAAACCCTCTTTTGTCCACGGTTTTTATTAATATTATGCTAATTTTTAGAACCAATTTGACGATGAATTTTTGCGAAGAAAGTTCTTTTTCACTATGATATCGCATCATCCTAATTCGTCAGCAATCGGCACAACAAAACTAGCGAAACTACGCTATAAATCCCTGCCTAATCCACCACCACATTCACCAAATTTGGCCGCCCGTAACTGGTTTTTTTTCTCAGAACATGAAAAATGCTTTGGCAGAAAGCATCGGCAAGAATAAGGCCTATTTTGAGACGATTTCGCAAAGTCGTATTTTTTTGGATGGCATCAAAAAGTTTGGAAACTCACTAAAAGAAGACTATATTGAAAAATAATAAAAGAAAAAGGAAAAAAACGAACATTTTCTTTACTAAAACGAGTAGTTTTCATACCGCCCTCGTAAGAACAATTTCCTTTTCAAACAGCATCCAACTTGTTTCGATTTAATTTGTATATAATATATTTTATTTATTTTATAATATAATATTTATGGAATGCAAGCGGACAATTTAAATAAAAATGCATGAATATTCGACATATCAAAAATCAATAACTGATTTTGCATTTTTTGTCTCCTCAACGAAGTGTGGTAGAAAAATAATGAGACCGGGATGACTGATAGCAATCTGGCAACACTACAAAATTCCCCTCCCAAAGTTTGTACGTTAGTTCCTCCTAAACGTGCACCTCGTCCGTCAATTATGGATGGACATTTTAAACGAGTGAAGGCTCTTCGGTTAGTCAATTTTTTTATAAATAAGTAATTGCAAGTTTCAGAAAAAGGCTTTTCGTGTCCAAGAAACTTGGATGCACCACCAAGAAAATACCTCCTGTTACAAGAAAAAGTTATGATTTTCTACCCCGTCCGATAGCTGCGCCGTGATAAGTGACGTTGTAGTTTTATCGTGCGTTACAGGAAAATTTAAAAATTTTAATTAAGTCACAGTCCCCAACTTTCTAGCACTGCGGCCAAAAGAATCCGACTACCTTGATATCAAGACCTTCTCTAGAAATCTTTTTGTTCAAATTCTTAATAAATCGAAAACTTATATTTTTTTATGTTTGCTATAATATATGATAAATTAGAAAAAATAACAATTTATTGTACACATTTTATAAAAGCGTAGTTTCCTTTCATGTCCCCCTTTTTTAATAACAGGACAAGTACAATCAATTAATATAAGTTCCCACCCCTGTGTGATGAAGTGGACTTTGCGGTTAATGGCAATTATGAGCACCTCAGTAGTTCTTCCTATAAACAGGGTATCGAAGTTATTGAACATCACTGGGAGAACTGTATCGAGCTAGGTTGATAAATATATTTTTTCCCAAATTTTTTGTGTTCTCTTTGTTAGGACAGGTACTTCTGGAACTACCCTCTTAAGTTACCATCCCTGTTTGTAGCTGGTAAAATTAAATGTTAAATGTTTTTGATGCTGTTTTAAGAAGTCCATCATATTTTTTAGATATAAGAGGATTAATTTAAGTATATTTTTTCACAATATTTTATCTATTGTTGGAACTATGAAATTCGATTTAACTAAAAATTTAGAAGCATCTCAGTTTAAAATTTCAAAGAATTTGAGTTTAAAGAACTTTAGAAGGTAATAATCAGATCGGGAAAACATCGGAGTTTACAACAGTCTGGTAGGCCTAAAAATCTTAGTTCCAAGCGGGCATAATAGGACAGAAGATTCGATGTGAATTAATAGAAACCGTGCCAAACCAGGGTCTCCAACATTGGTGAAAAGGCGTTTGAGAGCCGCTGGTCTATTTGGATGCGCAGCGATTGGGAAACCATTAGCGCATCCTCAAAATGGAAGAAATATTGGGTTGGCTGGAATTTCATCAAAACAGGACTGGTGATAAGTTTAAAAAATCTTCTTTTGGGTCCAAATTAAGAATTTACGTGCATCGCAGTGCTGGAGAAAAAAAACTGCCGGAAGCTGTGGTACCTCGATTATGGTTTGGCTTTGCTTCTCCACGGATGGAGTGGGAGACTTGGTGCGAATTGAAGGAAGTTTATAAAAAGAGTCGTATCTAAATATCTTATAGACGAATGCTCTTCCAACAGGATTTCGGTTTTTTGACAAAGGGTTTGTTATGCAGCGGAGTAACGATCCTAGTCATAGTTCGGAATTATTTCTCCAAATTGAAAAAGAAACTAGAAGGCATCTGAAGGGCATAGAAGTTCTATAGAATGAGGTAAACAGAATGAGGTGACTTGTTGAAATACCTTTTGCAGTGTTGGAATAGTATTTCAAAGGATACGAAACTTTTATACAAAATTCCCCCTTATATCATTTATTTTACTCTTTTTGACACTGAGAATTTGTAACAGGAATTTTGTTATTTGTTGTATATAATAATCGATTCTGCATTTCCTTTTGGTACACATCTGTAAGATCTGCTGAACAAGATGCGAAATAAAGATCCACAAAATGATGTTGAGGTCCGTGAGACTATTAGGCGAATGGTTTTCCAGGTCTGACTCATATCACTAGTTGGTTGGCTAAAAGAAGTTTCAGACCTCAAAAATTTCATTAAACCTGCGATTTCATGCCATAATAACTACACCTTCCATAAACCCATCGTATTGATTGGTTAGACCTTAGATTAAAGAATACCTGGATAGGCCCGAACGTCAGATTTTCGTATTTGTATAAGCAATTTTCTGGCTGAGTTATTGCAAAAACGGCGAGAAATCGTAACGCTTGCATACTTTTGTGTAGATTTTTTTGTAGACATGACACCCACTGACATCTAGTTTTCGTTATAGCAATTTATTTAATTCCAAAAGCATAATTTATATTCATTTTAACTCACTTATTACAAGAAAAAATATAATTTAAACACAACAACAGGCAAGCGCCTCAATTTTGTAGACTTTCGAAGAGTTTTAAAACACGACATTCTCCATAAAAGTGGTCGTAGCATACCGGAATGCTTGCATACTTTCATTATTCTTAATGTTGACATTTAGATATTGTACTTATCGAGAAATGAAAGTTTAAAACACGGTTTTCATAAATTTTAAATAGTTTATGAACAAGTAAGCAGAAATTAATATATTTGCATAAAGTTTTATTCGTCACGACAGTAAATATGAAGTTTTTTATTTCAAAATATGAAGTTTTTCATGAAAGGTTATTTTGCAAGTATCTTCATTCTTACGAATGTGTTCTTAAAAAAATTTGGACAGAATTTTTAAGGTAGAGGCCTATCCAGTTCTTCTATAATCTAAGCAACGGAGCGTCATCAAATTTCATAGTTAAACTATATAAGGTGTGTACTTTCGACCATAGTAATTTTTTTCCAAACAACAACCGCCATTAATACGTTAGGTTGGGTACTTCTGGGACTACCCTCCTATCTTACAGTTAATTTATTAAAATTTTTATCTTTCAATTAATGAGTAAATATCAAGCGCCTCAATTTTGTAGACTTTTGGAGAGTTTTTAAGCACGCCATTCTTCATGAAAGTGGTGGCAGCATACAGAAATGCTTGCATAGTTTTGTTGTTTTTAAAGTTGTTATTTTGGCACTTGTCGGATAAATACTTAATGTTTTTTGAAGTATTTACGAAAAAGTAAGTATTTACATAAATAGTTTTTATTGTTGATGACATTTAATAGAAACTTTTTATTTCAAAAAATTAAGTGTTTCATAAAGTGTTGTTGGTAATTTAACGGAATGAGGAAGCCGGGAATTTCTTTTTTTCAGTAAGTTGGCATCTTCATTTTTACTAGAGAAATTAACAAAAATTTAGCTTATGTTGTGCCTAAATGGCTTTTAATGATTTTTTTGGTCCAAAAAGTCAAAAGTTTGTCTTTCAATATATAAAAACAAATGCGATTTTGACAGTTCGATGTTTACCAGAAAATAGTTCAGTGGCGGCGTACGTAAAATGTGTGTAATAGAATTTAAGTGGGTTAAGTAAATACTTTCAGTGACCATGATTATTTATTTAAACCATCCGCACCTAATAAATATAGTGAAAAAGTGGTCGAATATATATCAGGCTTTATTGATTTTAAGCTAGGCGAAGATTGTCTTTCAGCTTTAGCAGGAGAATTCACATCAAACAGTTTGATAGCGTACAAGTCCTTTGGCTTCTTAAAGTATACCTTCTGAAAGTGTTGTGAACAAATCCGACAAAATTAATGCTTTATTTTTTGATTTAATTTAAATGCATTATCTACAAACGCTTGTCTTAACATTAAAATTTATATTTACTAAGTTGCGGTATGGTTTTAAATTTAAACATATTATCAAATTCTCTCATTTAATTCATTTTGCATTTTTGGAATGGATTTTTTTGTTTTGATATAAACAAATAACGTGCAATTTATATTTTAATATATGCTCTTCCACTTTATAATCCTGTTTTAATAAATAACATGAAAATATATAATAAATAAATAAATAAATAATATTTTCAAATAGATTAACTGTGTTTAATTGCAAATTTGGAAAACTAATTCCATCAAACAACAAAATCCGCAATATTAAAAAAAAACTATTTGTTTTTGGGTCGCCAAATGGTCTCACGGTCGTGGCGCTATGAAGTGGCCCCTGGCACATGTCTAAGGGACCTTACACCAAAAAAAAACAAAAAAAAAATCCAGTTCTTATATAATCGAAGGGTTAGACGTCTAATTATCTTTTTGAAAATTACTCATTGAATCCATTTCATATTGAGAAAACTTGTTTAGAAAAGCTAGTCGATTTGGTTATCAAGCGAGACAATTTGGGGTCTCATTTCATATATGCGAGTTGAAACTTATTGTTAAACAGTTAACTTAGTATATAATCAGTAAATGGATTTCATATACACCTTTCATGACCATATGAATGAAGAAGAAGAAAAACTTTGTATTAATTAAAAACAGAACGGTCAACTGCTAACAACAAACTTTCTTAGGAAAGTTATAGCGCCGCCGTTCTAGTTTACGACCATTTCTTTTTATCAGAAAATTAACGATCACATATGATACGGCACAAACACGTGTTACCGTATCGATTATTTCCCTATTACACGTGGAATAGGGTAATAAGAACTGTTTTAAAAACAACTCTATTCAATTTGAATTGTATTCCGTCCCTTTTTGGCACATTCAACTAATCAAAAATTTAAATCAAATCAATTTGCATTGATAAGGTAACACTTTTCTTGGTTTTTTAATAACGGCAACAAATTAGCTGTTGGTTGGTTTTTTTTCAAAGCGAAATCTTTACTTACTGTTGCTTTTGCGGTTGAGCTGGCATGTGTCAGCAGCGTAGGAAAGAATTCATACACAACACACACAGATAAGGCATACCCGGAGAGGAGAACTGCACGCGCTCTCAAAAACACAACAGATGACAGTTGCTGCTGATATGATTTTAAGTATAAAAGTAATGGCGGTCGATTGATGTGCTTTAGTTTGAAAGTATCGGTCGGAAGGTTGTGAAAGAATTTTCATTTTCGACTCGAAATAGGTCACTTGGCGGCCTAAATTCTTCTCCACTTCAAGTGCATACATTCTGTTCGTAGTCGGCATTGGCAACGGCAACTGCAATTACAACGACGACAATCTAAATTCTAAACTGGCGCAAAATTATGAAAAAATCCACATCCTCTTGTGGAGACATACGCCAGTCAGTGGAGTAAAGAGTATGTAACTTAAAAGTAAATACACATGAGATAGATGATGGCTTAACTGAAACGGAAAAAAAAACGACAGAACGGAGAGAGGGTAAAAGTAACTGCAAAAAAATACGAGAAGCACTTACGTATGTACGCACATGCAAATGGTAAAAAAAAACGACGGGACCATGAAATCGTAACATTCGAACGTGCGTAGCTCGTATGCAACATCGTCGTTTTTTGGTAGCTTGAACGGCAACAATTCCTCACGCCACTGTTAGTATACGTAAAGACTCCAATATGGGGCACCACACCTCTGCTCCAGCGTATCCTCCAGTCATTCTGGTTGACGGATTTTTGTGAGAAAAAAAATTCATTCCGCACTCAATTAATATTCACTTGTAATTCGTTTTGATTTTTATTTATGCTTTCATACACACACAAACACAGACGAGGCCTAGCTAATATTGCATATTCGGTCTTTCGGGTCATGCCGGGTCGTTATTAACAAGGACAACATTAATAGCAAAGTTGCAAGCTGTCACACAAAAATTTGACGTTCGTTTTCGAAACTGAATGTCGTCTGTCTCTGCGTCTCAATTGTTGGTCGGCCTGATATTCGAGAAAATATTTTTTTAAACTATCGCTCCGCACAATGTGAGTGGAAATTTCCTGTAAATTTTTTTTTGTTTTGTTTGCGTGTACAGCAGTCTCTAAGGTAAGGAAGAACCGGAGGCCACCGGCCATGACAACATTTGGCGACTTTACGTTACAAATTGTTGGTCTCATTTGTAAATGTAGGGTTTTCCAACAAGATTGATATGATTTCTAAGTGACGTTTCGGTCATTTGTAATATGTCATGATCTGTCTTTTTTTTCCATTGTATTCAGTAATATTTACAATTTCATGATGGAGAGATATACGCAAGAAAAACGTTTACAAATTATTCAATTTTATTATCAAAATAATCGTTCTCCAATTGCAACTTTTCGTGCGCTTTTGCCATTTTATGGTCGTAATAATCGTCCAACTGTGCTCACTATTCGTCGAATTGGTAAAAATTTCGAGCGAACATTTTCTTTACATAATGTTCAAGTGTCAATAAGACAAAGAACCGCTCGAAGTAATGAAAATATTGCTGCCGTTCAGGCGGTCTTCACAATTTGTCGATTCCAAGACGTTCTCAAGAATTGGGACTGTCTCAAACCACAGCCTGGCGGATTTTGAGAAAGTATTTGGGTTTGCATCCGTATAAAATTGTTATCACTCAAGAACTGAAGCCATTGTACCACCGTAAACGTCGTGAATTTGCTGATTTTGTCTTGGAACAACTTGAAAACGATAACGATTTTTTAAAGAAAATCATCTTTTCCGATGAGGCTTACTTTCATCTGAGTGGTGCGGTAAATAAACAAAACTGTCGATTTTGGTGCGAAGAAAATCCACAAATTACTCATGAACACCCATTACATTTACCTAAATTGACAGTTTGGTGTGATTTTTGGTCTGGTGGAATAATCGGTCCGTACTTCTTTCGAAATGAAGCTGGTAACACCGTTACTGTCAATGGAGAGCGGTATAGATTGATGATAACCAACTTTTTATGGCCGAAATTGGAAGAAGTTGATCTTGACAACATCTGGTTCCAACAAGACGGGGCTACGTGCCACACAGCACGTGCAACAACCGAATTATTGCGAGAAAAGAAATCATATCACTCTTATTCGAAAACCCTTTATATTAGATGGAACATATTAGATTGGTTTCGAAAGTTAAAGAGAGGAGCGAGTTCAATTAAAAAATAAATTCTTGGTGAAGTGATATTCATATATATATAATATGGGCAATAGTGAGTTAAATGCCACAGGAATGACATACAGGACAAGGTTGGTTACCGAAGAGGAAATCATGAATAAGTGCGGTGCGGTGTACCCAATTCGAATTCTGAGAAGTTTTCTTGTGCGGCTTTAGCCCTGCATAGACAACCGAACGTCCACTGTTGCTCCAGTTCATTTGTCTATGCATGGCTAAAAATGTTGTTGTTGTTTGTAAGGTCTCTTAGACATGTGCCAGAGGCCACTTCAAAGCGCCACGAGCGTGAGGCCATTTGGCGACTTCATAGTACGTGTGGGAAGTTATATAAGAGAGACTGGTCTGTGGTTAGTAGAATTTTGCGAATTTTATTGTATTTTGTGGAGCAGATTAGTATGTTGTAGAAGTTTAAATAGGGGACAAGGTGCCCTAGGATTGGCATAAGGGACGATTGGTGTTGCCAAAAAGGAAGTTATGAGTGGGAGCAGTATGTCCAATCCGGATTCTGAGGAGCTTCCGCGTCCAGAATTTTGGTATGGATGTTGAATGGACTGATTTATTGCTGGTTATCCAATGGCTGGCAAAATGTGTCACTATTGATCCAGTCATTGTGTCTGCGGATAGCTAATAGTGTTAGTTGCCATTCTGTTAGTAGGTGACGCAGATTGGGAATAACTGTGATCACTGGTCGACTTGTTAGGACTTTCATTACCCACGATTCCTAGTCGCCCCGGCATCCATTGCAACTTGTCACTCCTATTGCTAAGTAACCTACGACGAATTGCGCTAAGTACTGGGTCACTCGATGGGCCACAAATGGATTTAAGGGCGGCAAGCCTGTCGCTAAAAATAATGGCGCTCAGCTCCCCGTAATAAGGGAAGATTCCACAACATAGTACGCTGGAGCTGAAGCCACAAATTTCGACAACCGTGAGCAGCAGTCGATGATCTTTTAATCCACATTTCCTACATGTGGACGGATCAGTACTGACCTTCTTAAGCCTGTCACCAACCACGGTTTCCAATCTGGTTGTGGAGGGAAAGTTTATAAATCGGGGAGGAGGACGGAGGAATTGCTTTCAAGGTGGGATATGATGATGAATTCCTTTTTGAACTGGGCGAGATGATAATGTTTTTGATTAAAATGTAGAGAGGGAGGGAATAATTTGGAAGGCATAGGTTTTTGTAAATTTAGTTTTGGCGAGCTTTTTTAAGACAGAAAGAGATAAGTTTTCGAACCAGTTCCGATTACTGTGGATTCCAGCGAAGAGATTCAGCAGCTAGATTCGAGCTCGAGACTTGTTCTAAGAATTGATATTTTAATAAAATGCCAGAAAAACAATCAAATTGAGTTCCAACACTTTTCAATTACTGTGGATTCCATGGGAGTCGCTCGGGGTACTGCACTGGCTAGTCGAATGCAACGGTTTACTGCTGCCTCGACTAGCTTCTTCCTTGCTATTGGCACACTGGCGCATATAGCGAGGAAATAGAGTAAGGTTCCATCTAAAAGGGCGTTGGTTACTACTCAAAATTGCCTCACTTTGTCTTAACTTAATTTTGCTGCTGACTAAAATTTTAATCATTCGGAAAATGAAGATTCCATCTTCCTCCACAGGAAATTCAGATACCCAGGATTTTCATGGAATCTTTTGGGTCAGATACACTACAATTTTTTCCCTACAAACATGAATACAAGGTGGGTGGGTTTGATGTACAGATTAGCGCCGCGCCGTTTATGCTGCTCCAAGTTAAAAAAATATTGTCAGCATATATGCAGTGGTTGAAGGATGATAGAAGGTGGGAAAGTGAGTGAATATATACCATATATTGAATAGGATAATAGATAGAGGAGATACTTGTGGGATGCTATTTTCCATTTCGGGTTTTAACGAAAAATGACCGTTGACGCGTACCGTGAACGTTCTACCAGTTATTAGGTATGAACGCAGAAGTGCTAAATGTTGCAGAGTCTAAAGATATTAAATTCAGATACGGTAAGTTCAAAATTTCAGTGAGAACAGGATGGTGAAGAGTTGAACCTCATTGGTTCAACTCTTCATCAGCACGATCTGAATCCTAATACAATTAACGATGTTTGCAGATATATTTCTTGTACAATTAATTGCGGAATATGCAATCCGCCTAGGTCTATTGACCCTGATGGCTTTCAGGTCTAAGAGTATGGGGTAACTCAGTAAATATGAACATACCAAAGATGTATGAATTTTACAATAATTTTTACAAGTAAACACACAAAAAATCTATCATAAATTCTGTTCAGTGTGGGAAGAGGCAGTTCACTATATCACTTATAATCCTTTTAATGGAGTTTGACTAAATTAATGTGAACAGTACGAATTTTAATTAAAATTATTTCTCATTAATGATGAGAAAATTATTTAAGAATTTAGAAATATTGAAAAACGTTTAAAGAATTTTTCCATTTGGAGATTTAGTAAATTTTAATAATTTTAATTTGACATCTTATCCTAATTTGACTATTTTTCTTATTGTCCATAAGAAGTAATTGGTAATTTTCTATAAAGTATTTAAAAAAAAAACCAATGTTTGCAGACGTAGATCCCAACGAATAGAAATTTTTTTAGTACTTAAAATGCGTACTTTTCATACGGACCATTTTAGAATCAGTGCACATAACTTTTGAAGTAGTTAGTTTGGCAAATACGAACACCATCATGAAGTAAGTAAGTGATTTGTGAACTATGATCAGCCCCATCTTCAGAAGATTATTCGGTCTAATACTTGTGCAAAACTAAAAGAACCGAATATGGCCATATAAGCACTCTAAGCAAACTTTTATAAAAACAATACGGTATTTCACAGCTATAAAACGATCTTCTACTATCATAAAAACGATCTTCTTAGACGTCAGAAAGCTACAGAGTCTGCCAATAAGACTTTTCTTTTAAATTTTGAATAAGACACACATTTTGTATGAAAATTCCGTCATTCTTTATTGAAATTTGTTGTAGAGATTTTACCATTTATGAACGTTTACAGACATTGATTCTTTTCACGAAAATGTCCGATTACATTTTTGCATAATTGCAACTCTATTTCACAGAATGACGCTGTCGATATTGGTTATGAGCTCTTGAATTCTATGTGGACTGTTCTCATAGACCATATCTTTCACATAGCCTTATAAGGCGAAGTCCAACGCATGATCTTGGCAGCCAATTGACATTATATCTTATCGAAATTAGACGTCCAGTGAATTTGGTTTTTATCCAAATCGATTGTTTCTTGGGCAGTGTGGTACGTAGTGCCACAAGTCATCGACATTCATTTTATCAAAAATTGGTAATTATGTCTCTGTAGGGCACTCTATTGACAGTAACTATAGCACAAGCTTCATATTTCAAAAAATACGGACTCAGCTTCGGCGTTAAAAATGATCTTGTGGCTTTAATTCTTGCACCAATTGAACTTACAAGGGTAGAAACAAAATTGTTGTGACGTGGCCAATTATTGAGAACATCATCAAACCGATCAAAACTGGGTTCTCTGGAACAGTTTCACTCACCGAAGCACGTGTTATTGTTGATACCGAACCAAGAGGACTCAAATTTATCTACGAAATTCTTGATTGCTGGCTCAGATAGACGTTCAATACGACCAAAAATTATCGCTCTAACAGATCGACCATTTATGTAATGGATTTTTTGTGGGAGTATCACACCCATCGGCGTTTCTTCAACTAATGTAAGTGGGAGTATCGACACCCATCGGCGTTTCTTCAACTAATGGAAGTTAGATTCCTCTAGAAAATCTCTACGCCATTGTCTCTTAAGTCTCTGATGAGTGTTTCCAGGGAGGGCAGTACACGATAATTCTCTCACAAGTGGATTATGATGATAGGATAAACGGGAATGAAATTTTTGATAGCGTGTAATGCACAGGTCTTGAACAAAGGAACATTTAGATTGTTACGAACATAAAAAGGGCATCAACAATTTTACGGAGGATCTTGGATTGTAAGACATGGGCCCCAAAGTTCAATTCCATAAGTCCAAATTGGTTTTATAATTGTATTGTAGATTAGAAGTTCACTTTTGATTGTTAGTTTCGAGCGTTTGTTCAGTAGTCGAAGAAGTTGTAGGTAACGTCTAGTAGCTTTAAGTTTTTTTAGTGTAGTATGAGGGTTACATGTTTATCTCTTCTCCATGTAAAGTCCCAAATAACGTACTCTATCATATTGTGGAATCATTAAGGTATAAAGGGGTAGGTTCCCTTTTGCAAAGTGTGAAAGTAATGTGAGCACTCTTCTGTTAATTTACCCTCTCTCTCCATATCTTAAACCAGGATTGAAGGTTGTAAATTGTTGGAAGCCATGTCATCTGCATAAGTAGCAATGATAGTATTAGGATCAGATGGGATATCATAGGTATAAATATTATATAAAATGGGACCAAGGATACTGCCTTGTGGGACTTCGGCTAGAATAGGATATATTTCAGAGGATTCTGAGTTAATTGCGGCTTGGAAATGATATTGGAAGTTATATGCATTTATGATAAGGTAGTATTTTGAAGTAAGAAAAAGCTCTTGAGTCCAGGAGTTGAGCAAAATTAAAGACATTATAACAAATGGAAAACCTTCTATTGTGAACTAATGGACGGCAATTTTGACTTGTGGGACAAGAAGCGTGAAAATCGGCTTAGGAAGGTTGAGGACCATCAATTGCAGGGTCTTTTGGACGAAGACGATACCCAATCGCAAAAAATGCTCGCGGAGCAATTGGGTGTTACTCAACCAGTCATTTCCATGCGTCTGCGTGCCATGGGGAAAACTGATAATATCGGAAAATGGGTGCCGCATGAATTGAACGATATGCAGATGGAGCGACGCCAAAACAAATGCGAAATCATCGCCTGTCACAATCCGATGCACAGAACGACAAGAAAGAAAGTCGTTCCTGCATCGGATTGTGACAGGCGATGAAAATTGGACATATTTCGAGAATCCTAAACGCAAGAAATCGTGGGTTGATCCCGGTGAACCATCAACATCTTCCTTAAGACCAAATCGCTTCGGACGGAAGACGATGCTGTGCGTTTGGTGGGATCAGGAGGGTATCGTCTACTATTAGATGTTGAAACCTGGTGAAACTGTCAATACCCACCGCTACCACCAACAACTGATCAAATTGCACCGTGATCTGCGTGAAAAACGAACGGATTATTAACAAAGACATGACAAGCTGATTTTCCTCCACGACAACGCACCATCGCACACGTCACAAATGGTCCGAACCTACTAGGGGCACTCAACTGGGAGGTGCTACCCCACCCCGCTTATTCACCAGACCTGGCCCCTTCCGACTACCACCTGTTTTCGTCGATGGAATGTTTGGAGTTCTTTACTATTTTTGAAAAGTCTTTTACAACATCTGGTAATCGAAATTACACATCCGGTAATCGAAATTTTTATGGTTACGTTGGTCAACCGGTGTTTTTTTAATTGTGATCCGACTTATGACCCTACTTCAGTTGGAGAAACTGTTTGTGTAAAAATGTCATAAATGTGAAGTTTGGTGACGCTGCGTTTTTTTAGTATTTGTTTGACACCGATTAATAGTGGACGCTCTCAGTGAATTTGTAACCATAGAAAAAATTGATTACAGATTCACTGAGCTAGACTCTACTCTGGGGGAGTCTGCTCCTTCGTTTACAACAATAAAATATCGGATCGCAGATTTTAAACGGTGCCGCACGAGCTACCAAGACGAATACCGCGGTGGTTGCCAAATGAGGTGACGACGCCAGAAATGGTGAAGACAATCCACTAAATTGCATTGAATGACCGTAGACTGAAAGCGCAAAAGCTAGCAGACATGGTAGGTATTTTTAAAAAAATTCTGCATATCGCATATTGACTGAAAATTTGAACATGAGTAAGCTGTGCGAAAGATGGGTACCGCGTTTGCACACAATGGAGCATAAACAGCTTTCTGAGGATGATTTAGTGAAGTATTTGGCGATCTTTTGCGTCGATTCATAGCCATGGATGAAACGTGGGTCCATTTATTTCATGACTGAGATGAAGGAACAATCAAAACAATGGACTGACAGGAGAGAATCGGCGCCAAAGAAGGCGAAGACAGTTCTATGTGCTGGCAAATTCATCAGTCATTTTTTTGGGATGCGCGTATGATAATTTTCATTGATTATTTTCAAAAAGGAAAAACAACCAACGGCGAGTATTGTGTAAAACGTCAAGAGCGGAACGAGACGGGAAATATTTTTGGAATTTTTCTACTCCCTCCGATTCATTGTAAATTATGTCATCTTCAGGATAAAAATTGGCCTTGAGTGATGAAATCAAGAAAAAACGGCCGCATTTGGCGAAAAAGAAAATTTTGTTTCGCGATGGTCACACATCCGTTATCGCGATGGTCAAAATCAATGAATTAAAATTTGAATTGCCTCTTCACGCACCTTATTCGCCATATTTAGCCCCGTGGAATTTTTTTTCTCTTCCCGAACTTTAAAAATGGGTCGATGTTAAAAGATTTGCAAAAATGAAGAAGTGGACTTTGCGGTTAATGGCTTTTATGAGGAGCTCAAGGGTTCTTCCTATAAACAGGGTATCGAAGCTATTGAACATCACTGGGAGAAGTGTATCGAGCTAAAAGGAGACTGTGTTGATAAATAAAGATATTTTTCCCCAATTTTTTTTGTGTTTTATTTGTTAGGACAGGTACTTCTGGAACTACCCTCTTAAGTTACCATCCTTGTTCTTTTATAACAGTTTAAAATTTCAAAGAATTTGAGTTTAAAGAACTTTAGAAGGTTATAATCAGATTGGAAAACATCGGAGTTTACAACGCTCTGGTAGGTTTTGAGCGAGCATAATAGGACAGAAGATTCGATGCGAATTAATATAAAACGTGCCAAACCAGGGTGTCGAACATCGATGAAAAGGCGATTGAGAGCCGCTGGCCTATTTGGATGAGCAGCGATTGGGTCCAAAAGAAGACATTTTTAAACTGATCACCAGTCGTGCTTTGATGTAAGTTTAAAAATGTCTCCTTAAAAAGAATCTACGTGCGTCGCAGTGCTGGAAAAAAAATACTGCCGGAAGCTGTGGTACCTCGATTATGGTTTGGCTTTGCTTCTCCACGGATGGAGTGGGAGACTTGGTGCGAATTGAAGGAAGTTTATAAAAAGAGTCGTATCTAAACATCTTATAGACGAATGCTCTTCCAACAGGATTTCGATTTTTTGATAAAGGGTTTGTTATGCAGCGGAGTAACGATCCTAATCAAAGTTCGAAATTATTTCTCCAAATTGAAAAAGAAACTAGAAGGCATCTGAAGGGCATGGAAGTTCTATAGAATGAGGTAAACAGAATGAGGTGACTTGTTGAAATCCCTTTTGCAGTGTTGGAATAGTATTTCAAAGGATACGAAACTTTTATACAACATTCCCCCTTATATCATTTATTTTACTCTTTTTGACACTGAGAATTTGTAACAGGAATTTTGTTATTTGTTGTATATAATAATCGATTCTGCATTTCCTTTTGGTACACATCTGTAAGATCTGCTGAACACGATGCGAAATAAAGATCCACAAAATGATGTTGAGGTCCGTGAGACTATTAGGCGAATGGTTTTCCAGGTCTGACTCATATCACTAGTTAGTTGGCTAAAAGAAGTTTCAGACCTCAAAAATTTCATTAAACCTGCGATTTCATGCCATAATAACTACAGCTTCCAATAAACCCATCGTATTGATTGGTTAGACCTTAGATTAAAGAATACCTGGATAGGCCCGAACGTCAGATTTTCGTATTTGTATAAGCAATTTTCTGGCTGAATTATTGCAAAAGCGGCGAGAAATCGTAACGCTTGCATACTTTTGTGTAGATTTTTTTGTAGACATGACACCCACTGACATCTAGTTTTCGTTATAGCAATTTATTTAATTCCAAAAGCATAATTTATATTAATTTAAACTCACTTATTACAAGAAAAAATTATAATTTAAACACAACAACAGGCAAACGCCTCAATTTTGTAGACTTTCGAAGAGTTTTAAAACACGTCATTCTCCATAAAAGTGGTCGTAGCATACCGAAATGCTTGCATACTTTCATTATTCTTAATGTTGACATTTAGATATTGTACTTATCGAGAAATGAAAGTTTAAAACACGGTTTTCATAAATTTTAAATAGTTTATGAATAAGTAAGCAGAAATTAATATATTTGCATAAAGTTTTATTCGTCACGACAGTAAATATGAAGTTTATATTTCAGAATATGAAGTTTTTCATGGAAGGTTACTTTGCAAGTGTCTTCATTCATACGAATGTGTCCTCAAAAAAATTTGGACAGAATTTTTAAGGTAGAGGCCTATCCAGTTCTTCTATAATCTAAGCAACGGAGCGTCATCAAATTTCATAGTTAAACTATATAAGGTTGGTACTTTCGACCATAGTAATTTTTTTCCAAACAACAACCGCCATTAATACGTTAGGTTGGGTACTTCTGGGACTACCCTCGTATCTTACAGTTAATTTATTAAAATTTTTATCTTTCAATTAATGGGTAAATATCAATTAAATATAAAGCGCCTCAATTTTTTAGACTTTTGGAGAGTTTTTAAACACGCCATTCTTCATGAAAGTGGTGGTAGCATACAGAAATGCTTGTATAGTTTTGTTGTTTTTAAAGTTGTTATTTTGGCATATGTCGGATAAATACTTTGTTTTTTGAAGTATTTACGAAAAAGTAAGTATTTACATAAATAGTTTTATTATTGATAACATTTAATAGGAAGTTTTTATTTCAGAATATGAAGTGTTTTATATATAAAGTGTTGATGGATTTGGTGCATTGACATGGCCACCACAATCACCCTATCTAAAGCGCATAGAAGTTCTATTAGCTGAGGTAAACAGAATAGTGTGACTTGTTGAGAATTCTTTTGCAAGGTTGGAATAGTTTGAAACAACTGATCCATCAAAAGCCTAGAATTATAAAAGCAAAGGTTTTTTCTACGAAAAAGCAATTTCATATTGTTATGTAATTTTAATTTGATAATAATTAATGCTAGTTTCATATTTAAAATTAAAATTAATATAGTTTGAATAGAAATAAATAATAATTTCCGAGTTTTATTCAACTTTCCCAGAGTAAGCCAAAGTGGTCGACCGCATACTTTTAGACTAGAAGAGGTGATAATTATTTCTACTTTATTGGGGGAGGGGGAGACCTATGCGACTAGTAAAAATATAATTAAAAATATGTAAAAAAAAAAATTAAATTAAGAAATGGAAATAAAACGCCCTCATTGGACCATAAAAATTAAATATTCACTATTGAAAGCGTTTTAATTGATATTCATTTTTTTTTTTGTTGGAATTGTTTTATTAAAAAATTCGATTTTTTGAAATGACAAAATAACTGAAAAACCTATCAGAGAATTACGTTGGACGCATGGTAATATATCCAATGAACTTGCTCTTATCAAAGGGAATATTATTATTATGTATCAGCCAAAAGGGATATTCCCCACTAAAGTTTAGGAAAAACTACGACAGAATATGTTATACAAAAATCTAGAAAATTTAATAATAATGAAGAAATTAAAATGTTTTGGTAAGAAAAATGAACCAGATTGTGGAGAGCAAAAATAAGGGGGAAATAAAAATTTCCTTTTTGAGATCAAGACGGTAATCGATTTTTAAGGAGTCTATAATGAACACCTCCTTATGAGCAAGTTAATTTGAATGGTTTATAATGAGAATAAAAATTCAATTAGGAAGAAGAATGATGACGGAATATTTTGGAAGTTAAAAAAGAGGGTTTAGCAAAATAAAAAAAAAACATTTAAAGAAAAATGAAAATTCGAACATTTTTTAGCAAAATAAGAAAACTTAAAAACTGAAATAAAGAAAAATAAACCAAAACTAAGAAAAAATTAGAAAAAATTAAAGATAAAATTTTAAAAATTTAAAGAAAATATCGAAAAATTAATGACAAATTATAAATAAATTATTACAAAAAAAAAAATAAAGTAAAAATTTAACAAAAAAATTTTGGGCAAAATTAAAACAAAAAAATAGATTTTTTTTAAAATTAAAGGTGAAAGGAAATTAATAAATTAAATAAAAAATAATGCAATTAAAAGTGAAAGGAAATTAATAAAAAATAAAAATAAAAGTAAAAACTCCATAAAAATAGAAAGAAAAGTTTGAGAAAATTAAAGAAAATTTTGTGAAAAAGTTTTAGGTGGAAAATTTTGGATTCACCTAATTATATTATACCAGGTGTATAAGCTTAAATCCGCTGTTTGGTCATACAATAGATGGCGTGAGTGAGCGTATTAAGCTACCATGGAGACGCCATACTTTTTTTTATGAGTTTGACATCTATCAACATTAATCAGTGCACATTGTCAGCAATTTCGTACAACAACATACATTTTTCCTTTGGTAATCATGTCTAGTTTTGTGCCAGAAATAGAGCATATGCGGGAAGCTCTGCTTTTCTGCTTCAATTTGAAGAAATCGGCGGCCGAATCGCATCGAATGCTTATGGAGGTCTATGGTGACAGTGCTTTATCGGAAACAATGTGCCGAGATTGGTTTCGTCGTTTCAAAGACGGCAATTTTGACTTGTGGGACAAGAAGCGTGAAAACGGCCTAGGAAGGTTGAGGACCATCAATTGCAGGATCTTTTGGACAAAGACGATACCCATTGGGTGTTATTCAACCAGCAATTTCCATGCGTCTGCGTGCAATGGGGAAGATTGAAAAGATCGAAAAATGGGTGCCGCATGAATTGAATAATAGGCAGATGGAGCAAGAAATCGTGGGTTGATCAACCATCAACATCTTCCCCAAGCCCAAATCGCTTCGGACGGAAGACGATGCTGTGCGCTTGGTGGGATCAGGAGGGTATCCTCTACTATGAGATGTTGAAACCTGGTGAAACTATCAATGCCCACGCTACCACCAACAACTGATCAAATTCCACCGTGCTCTCCGTGAAAAAAGGACGAATTATCAAGAAAGACATGACAAGCTAATTTTCCTCCACGACAACGCACCATTGCACACATCAAAAATGGTCCGAGACTACTTGGAGACACTCAACTGGGAGGTGCTACCCTACCCCGCTTATTCATCAGACCTGGCCCCTTCCGAATACCACCTGTTTTCGTCGATGGGCCGTGCGCTCGCTGAGCAGCACTTCGATTCTTACGAAGACGTCTGAAAATGGGTGGTTTGCCTCGAAAAATACGGATTTTTTTTTGGCGTGGTATCCAAAAGTTGCCAGAGAGATGGGGAAAATGTGTAACTAGCGAGAACAAGTACTTTGAATAAATTTATTTTTGCTTTCTATGAAAAAAAACATTGTTTTTGACTAAAAACAGCGGATTTAAGCTTATATACATGGTATGAAAGACACTATTGAGAGGGGGAAAAGAATAAATAAAATTTAAGATAAAAAAAATTTCTACTTACATCATAATTACTGTCCAAAGCTGTTTGTAATTTTAATGTTAAATCGGCTATTGAAAGGCTCATTTAAACTAAAATTTTGGCTTTTCAAAAGAATTTGTTCCCCTTTTTCTTGGCAAAAACCCAAAAAAAATCCGGAGCTACCGGCGCCGCTCTACAACTCCAAAACGATTGCAATTGCAAATCCAACAAATTTTTTGCTGCTGCTGTAGATTGTTGGCGGACACCACACCGAATTGTTAGTGTAATGAGCCGGGGCGGTGCGGTTTTTGTTGCCGCTACTGTTGTTATCGATGCACTGTTGCCGAAGTTAATCTCCTTTTTCGGCAATAATTTTAAGACTTGTCCTTATCGTTGCACTTATAATTTTTTTTTTTTACAATCACACAATTATTGTGGTTAATTATGATTATTAGTTTATTTATTTTTTAATGTACAATTTTTTAAAGTGGTTTTTAAATTTAGAATTTTTTTTTATTAATTAGATTAAACCAGAGTTTAATCCTTCCGCTTCGTTTTCTTTTCTCCTTAGCACCAACCAACACACTTTTTTAAACAAATATATCCCTTTCTTTTCTTCTACTTTTTTTCTTTTTTTAAATATTTTTATTCAATTTTATTTTTAATCACTTTTGTACAAATATAATATTAGCAATTTAATTTTTTTATTTTGTATTATTTGATTGTTTTCTTTTTTTTGTAATAATATTACTAGTAGTTGTTTGTTAATAAATTGATTAGATAAAGCTGTAATTATTGTAATGAAACCATTATTTAATTTTCAAATATAATTTTTTATTATAAAAGACAAAATTAAAAAAAAAAATTATATAAAAACTAAAAAAATTTCACTATTAAATGAGAGAAGAAAGATCGCATAGCAAAAGCCGCCTGCTTGATTCGATATCGAAAAAGATTTCTACTTTGCTTGAGTGTTTTCGCATTTGAAAAATGGCAGATAACCTTAAAAAAAATATTAAATAAATAAAAAAAATAACTATTTTCAGTAAAAAAAAAGATTTTTTTTTGTAAAACCAGACATTTTCTTTCTGTTAATAAAAAAAAATCTTTCATATGAAAAATTTTTATTTTTTGTTTTAAATTTAATGTTCTTACTTTCATTGTTAAAAAATAACTATTCAATCAAAGAAATTAGCAAATTTTCATCTGATTGCTGCCGTAAAATATTATTTATCAAAATTTAATTAATTGTAAAATGTGATTTTTTTTAAATTTTCGAAATTAAAGAAAAATAAGATGGGGCACTACTATTAAAATCTGTACTAATCGATCAGTTTTAGATGAAATTCCAATAGAAGGAAAAGAAAATATTTATGTTCATTTTAAAGGGAGGAGGGGGGTGTTAAAATTGAGATTATTTCCTTAATGTTTTTGTTAATAAAACAATGGAAGTCATTTTTTCTTCTTCTCATATTAACGTTAGCCAATTCGAATTTGTCAAAGCAAACTATTAATTTATTTTCTTAACATCAACTCCTGCCACCATTCTTTCATCAAATGTCATAATAATTTAAAAAAAAAAAAAACAACAAAACGAAACCAATTGCACTAAAAATATTTACTGCAAAATTTTAATATTTTTACTAGTACTTTATTTGTAAGAAATATTTATACTATTACTCTCCGCTTCCCCTTTCTTATAAAATCAGAATCGATATGAAAGCTTCGCAACTTTTCAGGTATTTTCAAAGAAAATTTAACGAAATAAGATGGACGATATTTTTTTTATAAATATTTATACGATATTAGATGTCAATACTTGACACGTGGAAAATTTTGTTTGTTTATTGTTAATAATATCTACCTTTCTGCAGGTGAAATAGTGTAAATAAACGAAAAAATAATCGCATTGCAATTTGAAAGCATGCAAGGAAGAATGTCCTTAAAGTAATCCACTTGAATAAATCATATTAGGGATTTGAAAATGTGACAATAATTTCGAAAATAGGTCATATTGCATTTTTGCCCTCATAATAAAAACAGGATGCTTTTTTTGTGCCATGTCGATTTTATTTGGTCGCCATTTTGTCTGCTGACATTTAAAGTATCTAACAAGTTGAAACTATTAAAACATTTTTTTTAAAATAATTGTTCAATTGTGAAAACGCGGAGAAAACTATGTAACTTTTTTGGTGTTAATCATATGCCGAGAAAGTCAATCATTCAGCGTGTAATGAATAAATTAAAAAATATGTATACACTGGGAGATACAGCGAAGACTGGACGACAATTAAGCCAACGTACACCTGAAAAGATTGATGCAGTGAGGCAGAGTGTTGCTGAATGTGTGGGTAACTCTCATCGACGCTGTGCATAAGAATTGGGAATATTTCCATCATGTTTTTGGAAATTCTCGTATAAAATTTAATTGACACAACAGCTGCAGGCAAATGACCATGAACGGCGGCGAGACTGGAGTGTTCGAGTTTTACAGACGGCCACTATTTTTGGTCAAAAATAATAATGAAAGCACACTTTGACTTGGCTGAATTTGTTTATAAACAGAAAACCCGTTATTGGGGCAATGAAAACCCTCAATTGATACAACAAAGACATTAAAAAACCAACCATAACCTCGATACTTACGGACAACATTCTTTGGAACTCTTTTCAGTTTGTAATAACTCAAATAAGTGAGGTTTTTTGTAAATTATAAAATTCTTCAAATTAATTATTTCATAAATTGACAGATATTAAGTGTCAAAATGGCTAATATTTCTAAACTAAATTTTTAAGAACGCTTATTACTACTGTTTATGTACAGAGTCTATCAATAAGAAACTTATTTTTAAATTGGAAAACCACCGATTTATAATAGATGGTGCCAGTAGTAAATGCTGGTCGAAAATATCAGATCAGAAACGTCAAATCTTAAGCTTAGGTATCTGTCAACAACTCCTCATCATAACATTTGTGACTTTTAATCGACGTTATGTATTTGTTTGTGCATGAAATTATCAACATTTGAGCCAAATAAACGTCATTTGCGGAAAGTTTTGCTTTTTGCCTTTAATTCGAAAAAATCTGCGACTCAAGCGTATCGAATAATTGTAGAAACTTATGGTGAGGCTTGTACAGGGTGGTTTTTAAGTTCTACATTGATTTTGTTTGGACGCCATTTTGGTTTTGAATGACATTTGTTTATTAGCATTTGACAGTTAGTATCTAACGCCACAATAGCATATTGAAATTATTAAAATATTTTATTTAAATAATTGTTCAATTGTGAATACGCTGAGAAAATCCGAATATTATGAAGCACACTTCGAATTGGTTGGCTTTGTTAATAAACAGAATAGCTACTATTGGGGCACTGAAAACTCTCAACTGATACACTAAAGACCACTAGACCCTCGTGGAGTAACTGTATGGTTCGGCATTTGGGCCTGGGCCATATTTCTTTAAGGATTTTGTAGGCATAACAGTTATTGGTAACCGTTATCGGGACATGTTGGAAAAAATTTCTTCGAATAGGCCTACAGAACAAGTGGTTTCAACAATACGATGCCAAATCACACACAGCTCGTGCTACGATGCAAATCTTGAGCGAAATTTTTCCCGACCGAATAATGTCAAAAAGTGGTGATATAGATTGGCCCCCACGATGCCCTGATTTGATTTCTGCCGATTTCTTCGTATGTTCGTGTGTGTAGGTACTTGAAGGAAAAGGTGTACATTAACAAACCTCGATGCTTAGGGACACCATTCGTAAAGAAATAGCTGAAATTCTCATCGGAACTCTTCGAAAATATTATAAAAAATGTGCTTAAAAGAGGTCGCCTTTCCACCACGGCTAGAGGCAGGCATGTCACAAAAATCATATTCCATAAAAAATGCTAAAGACCATATTATCAATCAAAAAAGTATAAATTAATAAAATTGTCATTTAAAAGTGCATCCTGTACAATTTTCTCTGTAAAAAAAGAACTATAAATATGGAATTTCTTATAAAAAAAAATTATTTTATCCTGTACACAATCGTTAGCGTAATGGACTACCATCCCAAGGATCGTGGATCCATCAAATCCAACTGAGGCATAGTCCCCAAAAAAAAAACAGTTTTCCTTCCCATTTCTAGGGGATAGAATATAACATTTTATTAATAATGTTACTGAAATGATATTTAAAAAAAAATTAGTTTTTAAATAATAAAAAATAATGAAAAAAAAAAAAATTATTAATTAATTTTTGTACGATTTTAAACTAAGCCCTCTTTCAACTCATCACATTTGACATAAACGCAAATTTTTATTAATCAAAGTAACAGAAGAATTTTAATAAAACTAAAAATAAAAGAATTACTAAAACTCCCTTATAGATGGTACTGAATGTGATTTAATTAATTTTAAAAAAAATGTAGAAAAATGCATCGTCAAATTTCTATAATTTCTCTTTAGAATAAAAATCAACTTAATTGAGAAAAGAAAGAATTGTTTTCTCTCATATATATTATTTGACGGCCAGAATACAATTCCGATGAGAGCGAATAACGATAACTAAAATCTCTGTCAAAATTTGTGAAATCTTAATAATCTTATGGATGTGCACACAATTGCGACAAGCTACGAGCGACGATACTGCCCCACACACATTTCAGTGTTTGGTTATGTAGCGCTCCATTGTTGAAATTGAAATCAAAGTCAAAATAAGTTAACTTAAAATCTTTAATTAAACTTAAAAAATACTGTTTCCTTGTTCGTCGTAAATTTGTTTAATTAACTACACGTATCGTTACTAGGTTATCGTCAAAATTGTTTTCGAGGTTAAAAACGGAAAATGCTGCTTTTGTATGGTATATGACACAACCACAACCAAACACAAAATACTCTTCTAGAGAACTGCATGATTTGACATTTTGTTCATGTTATATATTTTTCTTCTTTTCGATTCTTTTAAAAATAAAAAAAAATAACAAAATTCCTATTTTTTTTAAAAAAACTGTCCCAAAAATACAACAAAGAAAATAACAAACTTTGTGCTTCTGACAGATTTCGGAACAGATTTTCATTGAACTTTTAGAATTTTCCTTATTTTAATTGTTTTATTTTCTACAACTTAAAAAAAAAAAATATTCTCAATTCTTATAGTATATTGGAGTGGAAAAAAAATTCTCTTTGATTTATTTAGTAAAATTTAAGAAGTCCTCCTCCAACGAAATGAATAATAAAAACTACTGACTGTTTCTTTTCTTTTTGTTTGTATTCGAAATACTCAAAACAATAAAATAAAATTTTAATAATTTTATTAAAAAAGCACCACAAAACAATTAAAAAAAATTTAATTTGAAGAAAAAAAAAGGCTAAAATTTTGACAGAACTAAATTACAAGTACACACACTAGCGCTAAAACAAAAATAATAACTAAACAATAAAAATATGTCATAAAAAATGATATTTTCGTAAAAAAATTTCTGATTCGATTGATGGTGAAATTATTTCATACCATATTCCATGGCATACTGCATTTAAAAATTTACATTAAATCTATTCAAAGAAAATGTCATATATTACAAAATATCAAAAATATTGCTTAATTTACATTAATTTCAATCAATATTTTTTCATATATATTTTGTTCATTTTTTCTTTTAATGTTAATCAAAACCTTTTTGAATTTTAGTTAATTTTTTTTATTTTTTATTTCAGTTGAATTGTAAATTGTTGGTCTCATTTGTAAATATAGGGTTTTCCAACAAGAGTGATATGATTTCTAAGTGACGTTTCGGCCATTTGTAATATGTCATGATCTGTCTTTTTTTTCCATTGTATTCAGTAATGTTTACAATTTTATCATGGAGAGATATACGTAAGAATAACATTTACAAATTATTCAATTTTATTATCAAATTAATCGTTCTCCAATTGCAACTTTTCGTGCGCTTTTGCCATTTTATGGTCGTAATAATCGTCCAACTGTGGTCGCTATTCGTCGAATTGTTTAAAATTTCGAGCATACATTTTCTTTACATAACGTTCAAGTATCAATAAGACAAAGAACCGCTCGAAGTAATGAAAATATTGCTGCCGTTCAGGCAAGTGTTGCTGAAGACCGCAATTTGTCGATTCCACGAAGTTCTCAAGAATTGGGACTGTCTCAAACCACAACCTGGAGGATTTTGAGAAGGGATTTGGGCTTGCATCTATATAAAATTGTTATCACTCAAGAACTGAAGCCATTGGACCACTGTAAACATCGTGAATTTGCTGATTTTGTCTTGGAACAACTTGAAAACGATAACGATTTTTTAAAGAAAATCATGTTCTCCGATGAGGCTCACTTTCATATGAGTGGGGCGGTAAATAAACAAAACTGTCGATTTTGGTGCGAAGGAAATCCACATATTATTCATGAACACCCATTACATTCACCTAAATTGACAGTTTGGTGTGGTTGTTGGTCTGGTGAAATCATCGGTCCGTACTTCTTTCGAAATGAAGCTGGTAACACCGTTACTGTCAATGGAGAGCGGTATAGATTGATGATAACCAACTTTTTATGGCCGAAATTGGAAGAAGTTGTTCTTGACAACATCTGGTTCCAACAAAACGGGACTACGTGCCACACAGCACGAGCAACAACCGAATTATTGCGAGGAAAGTTTGGAGGTTCGATTATTTCAAGAAATTGTGACATTGAATGGCCTCCAAGAAGTTGTGATTTAACACCATTAGACTATTTCTTGTGGGGTTATTTGAAGTCATTGGCTTTAGCAATAAACCAGACTCTCTTCAAGCTTTAGAAGTCAATATTGAACGACTTGATTTAGTGGAAAAACTGCTCGAAAATTGGGTTCATCGAATTCGTTCTTTCAAAAGCAGTCGTGGAGGCCAATTGAATGACGTTTTATTCCGAACTTAATTGTATCGATTGTAGTTCACATTAAATAAAAAACATTTGAATTTCCTTAACAATTAGTGTGTTTTTTTTTTAAAAAAGAAATCATATCACGCTTACATATTCAAATAATTAAAAACAAAACTGTTGTTGAGAAATTAAAACGATCTTCTCACACACATCCACACAAACTCATCTTCATTCAAAATACCTTGCATTCCAACTCTTTCACTTTTCTTCATATCCAGCAGCTGTTTTAAAAGTTCTTCATTTTATTCGTAAAATTGTATTTGTTATTATTACTTTTTCTCTCCCCATTTCTACAGCAAAAAATCAAAAATATCAGAATTGAGAATGGTGGAGAGAGAGAGCGAGAGAGAAGTTACTGTATTTTAAAATTATTAATGGTTGAATTCATTTGCATATGCTATAATCTCAAATTGTAACATCTTTCCAAATATTTTGACATTATTATAGATAAAGAAAAGAAAAACAAAATGTCTCCTTAAAGAAAAAATTAAGACCCGAGAATATTATCATTCTCTCTCGCTTGCTGGTTGTTATTTTAAATAGAAAATTTGCACATATAAATTGTTAGGATAAAAAAAAAAAAAAAAAAACTATTCAAATAAGGGCATTTGAATAATAGGCCATTTTTTACTTTATTTATTATGGAAAATTAATAATAACAATATAAAAAAAAAACCCAATAAACTTTTAACGCCTTGGATCGCTAAGCCATCTGATCAGCGATCACGATTTAGCTCTCCCACCGATAATAAAACGAAAATCATTGAAAACGAATATAAAATGTCAAATTTATATGCACTAATATTCATGCATGCAATACGCATGTATATATACTAGCATATTTAATATTGCCAATAAACGAAAATAATTTTCAATAAAAGCATAATTTTGCTAGTGTTCGCGCTTAAGAGATAATTGTGTACAGAATTATAAAAAAGAGACAAAGTGGTAGTTCTCATGCTACATTACTTTATTCGTATAGTGTTGATGTTGAGTATGTTCGTAACCGCGACGATTGCTGTTCTGATTGTGTTCCACAAACAGGCATGTATAGGCATTTCTCTTTACCGCTTCCACACTTGCACAGTTCTGCTAGTTATTTTCTGTCTCTTTATTTTTCACTAACTAAACTAAATACACTGAGCATATCGCTCGATTTCAGTCATCTTTATTTGCTGCTGCTCCTTATAGAGTGTTCGCTTCTTTATAATGGCAACGACGGACGTGTAAAAGAATTTTTTCGATTTTCATTTAACGTCAGAAAATTTCTATTTGGAGAGAAAAACGAATAGCAGGCAGACCAAATCGAAGGCTGCCGCCCGCCGTCACCGTCTTGTTTATTTTTTTAAACAACAAATTGAATACGATTTAAAAGAAATTAATAAAATTATTGAAAAAGTAGAGAAAAATAGAATTTAAAGGAGGAAAAAATATGAAAATTCTGTTTTGTAAAAAAAAAAAAAAAAAACGAAGCAAAGAACAACGAGAGCAGTAGTAACAGCAGGAGACACCCCGCGGATAATGTATATGTGATCGTATTAGCGCGTCGCAATAACAACGCTGCCTGCGATAGTAGTATAGGTGATAATGATTAAAGTGCGACTTCAAAACGCTTATTTTCTTCGTCGTAATTTGCGATAAACCCACCATTGTCCCCTCTATTAACACCAGCCCTAACGATTTTAAGGGTTGGTCTTATTCTAAGGCATTTTTCAAATTTTCACAAAAACCCAATTTCTTTCATATTGTATTAAATAAAATTTATTTAAAGAACGAAAAAAAAAAGATCTTAAAACGTCAAAGACTTCGTGAAGGCTGCATCAAAATTATAAAATTTAATCCCCGAATAAAAATAGATGAAAAATTAATTGCACAATTGTAGAAATTATGTTTTATTCATGGGAATTTTTTCAAATTGAGTTTTTTTTTTTTTATAATTTTTATTATTAATTAGCTAAGACGATTTACCTTAGATACCTATTTAACATGGTTGAATGTGATAACAAAAGCATACATAATAAAAATAAAGGGACAGGAAAAAAAAATTAGGCAATAGTAGAAATATTGTAAAATAAAACGTACAAAATATTGCAAAAGTTGGCAGTACACGTACACGGTACACGTAAACTGACAATTCGTATACAATATTTATTACACTGTTAATTTCGCTCTCTTTCTGGCAATGCCTTTTGAATGCATGTGTGCGTCCTTTGATAGTTGAACACACTCAATCTATCTCTCTCTGCTGACACAATAGCTCTTTAATCACACTGGCGTTCGAACCCTTCTTCGCATATATGTACCTCACATTTTCTCTATCTCTCTTTTTCTACGCCACACATTTGACGCATACTCACAAAAAACCTTTCCGGTATGACATAAAAAAAGAAAATGAATTCGTTTATAATAGAATGGCAAACTAAATTGATATAGAAAAAAATACTCTTATGGTGTGAAACCTCACACAACTAATTAAGATTCTCAATCAAATTGAGAGAGAATAAATAATGATTCTTCTCATATTTTTTCTAGGTTTTTTGCATTAATTTTTTAGTAGAGAACATTAGCAGAGCAGAACAGAATGATCAGTGACGGGCGAATTGTAAAAAAAAAAAAAAAAAAACCAATGGTCAAGAGAATATTTGACTTGTCGAAGAAAAGAAAACAATTATTTTTTTTTGCAGTTATTAAAGTACTTTCAACAGTACTCACTATTCTCGCATACTCATTCGTTTGTTTATTCGATCAATATCAATTTTATATTTTACAAAAATATTTTATACTAAACGAACACACACAAACTTTTTTTTAAAAAAATGTCCACCTTTTTTATTGTGTATGATGCATTGCCAACTAACCCCTATTACCGCACTGTACAACGAGAAATAAGAAAGAAAGAAAAACTATTACAACATTTTTTTATAAACTTCCTAAAAGAATCCTTAAAAAAACAGAAACATTCCAGAATAAACGGCAAAAGACAAAAAAAAAACATATAATAATATTCCAGAAGCAACCTGTAAATTGGCAAGAATAAAAGAAAACCGAATTATTAAATATTTAAAATTTTATACAAAAAATGTCTTTTCGCAAGCAAATACACTAAAAATTATTAAAAAAAATAGAAAAGATTTTTTTTTTTTTTTTGATAATTGAGTATATTTTTATATTGTTTAAAAATGAGCGGGGTTGGGAGGGGGGTGGTGTTTTGATGGCATTTTCTTATTTTGATTAGAAAACTATAAGAAAATTTTTTCTTCAATTTTTACTATACGAATTTTTAATGAAAATTATTTATCAATCATACATTCATGCCACATGTAATAACATAAAACACGCACGCACACTTATCGATTATCGTACTAACGCAACTAGCCAATAACCATACCGTCCCATCACGACGCACAGTCACATACGACGAATATATATGATATCAAATACTAACAGTTGACACCACCACCACTACTACTACTACTACTACTACTACTACTACTGCTACTGCTGCTAATACACCCAATCACCACCACCCACATTAATACTTTTCTCTGCACGCACATAATTAAGAATTTTGAGCGTAGTTGTAAATTGTACGAAACAATACGGAATAAAAGCTGATATCAAAGCAGAAGGTTTTTACTGAGAACGCACATAATTCAGTAATGCATATTCTCAAAGGCCGATAGCAAGTAGTATCGAGAAAATTCCTTTTACCCATTCGGCAAGGTGGTAGACATAATCGAACTGACCATCGACGTCGTCATCATCGTAATCGCAACCGTAATCGTAATCGTCATCGCCATCATCAGAGTTAGCATCGTCGTCACATTTCTGATCGTCAATATTAACACCAATAAATAGTAAACGGATATATAAATATTTATAAACAGTTAAGAATAATTTTGTTATTGAATTTCTGAGATAATCACCACCAAAAAGAGAACAAATTTCAGTTGGCAACATCAAAATTTCAACACAAATTTTCACCAGTAATAATAGCAACACAACAAGACATCCGCCACTATTCACAATAAATAATTGTCGTTCAATTCTTCAACACACAATAAACACCACCACATTTTACACATTTCATCATAAGAGTTGGTTTTTTTTTTTACTAATTGCATGTAAATTTCATGATAATAAATAAAATCAAATAAAAAAATAATAAAAAGGAACAGAAAGTGTTATTTTCGAATCAATTTAAAAAGAGGAAAAAAAACGTCCGTATGTCAAATTTTGTTGGTTAAGATTTTTGCTTTTTTTTATATATAAAGAATTTGAAAATCTTTTTGATTTGATTTTTATTAAATATAGACAAAAAGATACCATCTGTACATATTCCAATCCTAACTCATTTCTCATATAACATATCAGGTAAATGTTGGAATTATTTATAAGGAAAGGAAAAAAAAGAAGAGATTTTTTTTTGCTAGTGCTCCCGTTTTATGTTTTTCTTTTCCTATACAGGCCTATCATCATCTATAATGAGCAGGGAGATACGTTTTGTATCTTCTTAAGAAATAGAACTAAAATCTCGTCCCCACAAACCCCTTATAAATATTCTATGTTTTTCAAGAGAAAAACACTGCAAATCAATTTTTCATTTATTTTTCTTCTTATCGTTGTCGAAAATGTTTACATCCCCAACTAATCGAATTTTTATTTAATCGAGAAAAAAACTATGCGCTAGTATATATATTAAACTAGCTCACAAATAACAATTTCTATCTATTATTATTACAGTAATAATAGATAGAAATTGCTATTTGTGAGCTAGTTTAATATATATTTTCTCTTTGTACAAAAAAATCTAAATCATGTGCTATTAATATATATATAAAAAAAAAAGAAGAAAAAAAAAGGAGTAGAACAAATTTTTGTCGCAATAATAATAATAATACTACTAATTATTATTTTATTATTTATGTTCATTATCATTTTGAATGGAATTTGTCCCTTTTCAAATTGTTATTTTCGATGATTCTTCTCATCTTGTCCGCACCACAGTGTGTCTTCGTTTCTCATCGTCTTTTTCTTTTTTCAAATTGAATAAAATTTCTTTCATATTTATATTAGGTCGTTTTGAATTGGAAAAAATTCTCTGTTGTCGCGGAATTTGACAAAAAATGTCCCACATCAATTTCACTCTTTCTTTCTTGATTATTTATTTTGTATTAATTAGAAATTTTTCTTAGTGTGGTATATATAATATTATAAATACCGTACTGAATAATACTCTGAATGCAATTATACTATATGAGTTAATATTTTGCTCATAATTTCTTTTCCATATCATATCGATGCAGAAATAACACTTGCCTTTTATTTATTAGAATTAATAATAATGATGATGATGATGATGATGGACGACGACAGTGACGACGACGACGATAATAATAATAATAATATTTTTTATTTTTTTCTGATTTCACTTCTTAATTTATTAATAATGATTATTCACAATTATCATATATTCAATTGTTTAATGGATTTATTAATTAATTGATGGATGAGTTTAATAAAAATAAATTTTAAACTGTTTTTCCCTTCGTTATAAACGCGTGCGAAACAGCTTGTCGCTTAATGGCGGATAAAAACTGCCACACATTTAATCGGCGTTGCATTCTCTCGAATGCAGAAACATAACTAGAAAACTGCCATAATACTATTTCAGGAGAGCTAATTGTATAAAGATTTACTATAAATTGACAGTGTATTCGTGTCAGTTGGAACAGATGGTGACATTTATATATGGGCGAACAAAAGAGATAGCACCACCATCAACACGTATCCGTGTGTGAATGTGTTTGGCGAGCATGATTTTCGACGTTCATATTGACGGTCGTAGCAACTCTCCTTGTACATGCGAGAGTGTGGTTGCGACCCAACCAACCATCGACTGTGTGTTCATTTTCGTGATATGCGAAAACGAATTTTAGTCATTTTCGAAATGGTTTTTATTTCGTAAATGCTTCCATCTTTTTCGAACTTCGTTTCTAACAGAACCGAGACTATCCTGAAGCTCGTTGCGATTAAATGAATCAATTTGATTCAGAAAAGTGATTTCCATTTGGCCCCGTGTATTCGGACTTGAATTTATGTAAGCTCAAAACATGGTCTTTTCCCCAAAACATGGTAATAAAAAAAAAAATGATTTTATCATTTAGCGGAGAAGAGTGTTTATTACATCACACATTTTTTTTTATGAAGGAAATGAAAGGATGTTTGTTTAGATCGAAATGAACATATATGGGAAATACCGGTTTGTTAACAAATTAGTGTGACTTCGATTGATGTCATGTTGCAGATGTCATGTTGACTGTATCTAATTATGCTCAATGTGTGCAAATAAATCATTTCTAATTGAATGTATTCAAATTTCTAGATAATATTTTCGGCCAACCATAAGGAAATCTGAACAAAACAATTTCGAAATCAGTAATTAATCATCGAAAACTATATTAGAGAGTTTTATTATTCATAAATAGATTATAGAAGAGAAGTACAGTATTTTTTTTTCTTTATTTTTGGTTTTAGTTTTTATTTAATTTTTTAAATTGTGTAGAATTTTGCGAAAATAAAATACAAATTGTTAAAAAATCTATGTTGGAAAATAAATTAAATATTTTCCTTTTAAAGTCTATATTTTTTTTTTGAAAATTTGTTATTTTTGTTAAAAATTAATTACAATTACGAAAAAATATTTAAAAAAATTCTTCAAATTTAAAATATCTTAATTATAGAAAGTCGATTTTGAATACACTTGAAAAAGATTATATATCTTTGGAAAGTTTTTAATCAAATTAAACTTATAAAATTTTAATAAAATAAAATATTTTACTATTTAGGAAATTTCGAAAGCAATAAGTTGAAATTTAAGATATATTTTGTTTAAAATATTTTAATTTAGAACAAATTTATTTTGAAACTAACCCAAAAGATATTTGGAAATTTTCATTCTTTTATTAAAAAATATTCTAGTCAAATTTTCTTATTCAATCTTAATAAGTAAAGGAAATAATTACAATTTAGGAGCATAATAATTTTGCCGCCAATTGACAAAAAGGAATTTTCATTAATTACATTTTTTTTAAATTTTAGTATTCTTAAAATTTTTTTTTGACAAAACTTTTTTTTAAGTTTATAAGGAAAATGGTAAGTTATTAATGCATTTTTAGTTGAGGACACTTAAAAAAAGAACAAATTTGTGCATTCATTTTCTTTACAGGTTTTATATAATTTTTATTCTGTTTCTTTTTGTTTAGAGTACTTGAAAAATATATGAATAAGTAGTTACAGTGCTAAGCAAAAGAATAAGTGGGAAACCGTTTAAATTGATTTTAAAAATATTTCAGTTTAAGTTTATTGCGATTTTTGAGGATTGTCAATAAATACAAAAGAAAAAGAAAAAGGAACAAAACAAGAACCAAGAAAATATTTGCGTTGGCTTTGCATTCCGAAATGGTGGATTGAAAAGTATCCCTGGAATACATCATTTTATGTAATTTTACTGTAAATATTTATATTCTATTATGTACGAGGGTCGTTCAATAAGTCCTTAGAAAATCCGAGAAATTGTTTTTTTTTGTAAGTAGCATTATCGACAGGAAAGCTGTCAAAATTTCAGCTCGATCCATAGCGTAGGTCAATTTCTATCGTCGATTAAAGTTAACGACATTTATTTGTGCATAACAATGGAAAAAAGCGAGTTTAGGGCTATCATCAAACATCTCCATTTGAAAGGCTTAAGCCCGAAAGAAATCAAACCCGAGTTGGATGCAGTTCATGGCACATCTGCACCTGTGTTTGCGACGGTTTACAATTGGGTGAATGAATTTAAACGTGGCCGTTCATCCACAAAAGATGAACATCGTTCAGGACGCCCAGTTGAGATGTCTACTCCTGAAATCATCGACAAAATCCACGATGTGATTTTGAACGATCGGCGAATTAAAGTGCGCGAATTAGTTGAGGCCACGGGCATATCACAAGGTACAGTCGCTTCAATTTTGCATGAAAAATTGTCTGTGAAAAAAATTTCGGCAAGATGGGTGCCGCGTTTGCTCTCAGAGGAGAATAAGCACAATCGTGTAGTGGACTCTGAGGCTATGTTGGCACTCTTTCATCGCAATCCTGCCGAATTCCTTCGTCGATATGTCACTGTGGACGAAACCTGGATACACTACTACACTCCAGAAACGAAGAGACAGTCATCACAGTGGATTTTCAAGGGTGAACGGGCTCCGAAGAAGGCAAAAACTGTGCCATCGGCCGGCAAGGTGATGGCCACGGTCTTTTGGGATTCGCAGGGCATCATTTTTATCGACTACTTGGAAAAAGGAAAAACAATAACAGGAGCGTATTACGCGTCGTTATTGCAACGGTTAAGCGAGGAAATCAAAGAGAAACGCCCCCATCTGAAGAAGAAAAAAATCCTCTTGCATCAGGACAATGCGCGTGTGCACACCTGCGCTGTTTCCATGGCCAAAATTGTGGAAATGAGAATGTAATTGGTGCAGCATCACGCTTATTCACCAGATTTGGCCCCGAGTGACTATTTTCTTTTCCCCCATCTGAAGAAGAAAAAAATCCTCTTGCATCAGGACAATGCGCGTGTGCACATCTGCGCTGTTTCCATGGCCCAAATTATGGAATTGAGAATGGAATTGTTGCAGCATCCCGCTTATTCACCAGATTTGGCCCCGAGTGACTATTTTCTTTTCCCCAATCTGAAGAAATGGCTTGGCGGACGACGGTTCACTTCCAACGAGGACGTCATTGCTCAAACGGATGAGTATTTTGCAGAACTTCCGAAATCCTATTTTTCGGACAGGATAAAAATTTTGGAAAAACGGTTGGAGCTAAAAGGAAATTATGTTGAAAAATAAAAAATTTATTCATTTTCCATCTTTTTCTAAGGACTTATTGAACGACCCTCGTATAAAGTCTATTTACTACAATTTTCTGCTCATAGGCTTAATGAATCATTTACAACGAATGCAAGGAAGCTGTTCAATCCACCTTCATATATTAAAACGTTTTTCTGATGGTAGAAAATATCAAATTATAAAAAAAAGCTGGTTTCCTTAGAGAAGGTATCGTCTGTCGCCCGTTCTACACAATAGCTATGTTCCCCAATATCATAGACAGATAACTTTGTTTTCCTAAAAACTTACAAGAATTCAAACATTTAAGTTTATCACCATTTTAACATGATAGGCTCAAAAACTTACACACCATATATTAATGACATTAGTGTACAAAAATTAAGAACATTTTTACTTACATATTTTTTTTGGCTTTTACTACAATACTAAAAACTACTTTCATAAAAATCCATAAAAGTGGTTTTCGTGACGTTAAAACTGTTTCCTAAATAAGATCCGATAGAGTCGAGCTTTAAATGTTTATAGACGCTAAAATTATTACAAAGGAGAAATTTGTATATTAGTTTTTGTTCATTCTAAGAATTTTGTAACAATTTTAAGAGAAATGATCGCAACCCAAAGTTGACTATTTACTGATCTATGATCCTTTTAGGAAATTTTAACTGTTTTTTCCGGTACAAATTTTTTTGACAATTTTTTAAACTCATTTTTCCTACGCTTACCATTAGATTTTTCACTTAACCTTCTATGAAAACCCTTCTTCAAATTCAAATATTCGAAAAACCATACACAACACAAATAATTGAACTACATTTCATCATCACACAAGCTAAACTGACAAATAAGCAGATAAAACCTGGCTACTATAATCGCTGTCGTGCTACTGGTATATAAAAAGTAATTAAACAAAAACTATTTTTTTGGTTAATTATCGCCACCTACCATCGATAATAAATACCTTCTATTTTTTTTTTGTTTTTATTCAATTTAAAATAAGTAAATTTTCGTTAATTTTGCAGAAGCATATATTTTTATATCGATCTCAAATCGTTTTAAGTTATAATTGAAAAAGGAGACTACTAATAAGATATATTCAGAAAAATATAAATGAAAATTATTACGAATATTTTTCTTGTTCTTATTAAATTTTTTTTTCTCCAAAAAATTAAAAATGGAAATTTCTAATTAATTAATTGTAGTTTTTTAATCAATTTATTCATAAAAAAAATAGAAGCAAACATAAATACTTCTATTAATCATAATAAAATTGTCTGACATATATTAAACGAATATTTCTACACAAGAATAAAAATAATTGAAGATAGACACTTGAAAGATACTCGAAAAAAAATTATCATATTGGCAGTACCAATTCTGGAATATGACATAATGGAGTGCGAAGTTAATAACGATTCGCCAATCATTTTATTAACTTTTTTTTACTTAAATTTGCAATTATTTGTAGAATAATAATTCTTAATAATATTTCGTATTGCATTTCTTTATTTATAAATAGTAGAGCTAATTATTTTGGATTAAAACAAAAAATTGGCACTTCGGTAGAGGTTATGATTGGATTCACCGATTTTGATAGATGTATTTGGCAAATAACTTAAATAGTATAAAAGAAAAACTGAAAAAAATCTTATTTCAGAGGATAAGAGGATAAAGGAAGACGCAATTTGTTAAGCAACAAACTTAAGTTCCGACCTGACATTTGCCATCAAAATTGACAACCGAAACGTCAAAATTGGAAAATATATTCACGATCGAAATCGAATCAACATAAAAGAAAAATAAAATATGTTTTTGAAATAAAATCAATTACAAAAGTAGCCGGCATTTATAATTACGAAGGGAATGTGAAAAGAAATGTGTTTTATGAAAATTTCTTCGGTGATACTGGTTTTTCTTCCCAATTGCTCTTTTTTACCAATAACAAAATGACATAAATCGTAACAAATCCTCATTCCCCTTTGATGTCAACAATTCTAAGATTCAGCCTTATACGTGCACTATGTGATAGTAAAAACAAAATGAATTAGAAATTCCCAAAACAAATTCAATCCAAATTTGTGGTTATACAAAGAATATCAAATTTATTCCATTTATTTTGATGTTTTGTAAAAATCGCATACGCTGTGATTCTTTTTTCTTTTCATTTCCTTTTCAAGATCTCATAAAAGTAATTTTATTTCAGCAAAAATGTTTTTCGTTCTGTATTTTCCTAAACTGGTACTATCATAATAGTTTTGGCTGTTTTTTTATCGCTGTCGCATTTAAGAATTTATTATCTGGCGATTTAGTAAAATGATCGTTGTTTAAGATGCGATTGTTTTGTGGTAGAATTTGTTCCAGTGGCTGTTGTCTTTCGTTGGCATTCAAAAGACCATATTTGTTGAGATAATGCGCAGTGGCGAGGGACATTTCCGTTGGTGGTTTCTGATAGACGTACTGTTGCGTTGGTAGCGGAGCCTGTTCGGGTGGTGTTGGCCGCCTCATGACTAATTCGTTCAGCTTTTCATCGGGCAAATATTTCAATGCTAAGGCGTTCATTGCCAGACTGCGTTCTGTTGATGAAAATGGTCTCAATTGTAGGTATGGCGGGTCTAAATTTTGGAAATTGAATGCACCGACATCTGCCTTTGTTTGGACGGCGGTGCCGGCGAACTGAACGATCGATGTAGATGTGGATGTGGAATGTGTCTGAGGATGTGAACACTTTCGGCAGGTGGGAGACGTTGTCGATACAATTTTTTTCACTTGACTTAAGACGTTTCCGTGAAATCCGGCAACGTCAATATTCTCTTTACACGCAGCGTACCCGCACGACGTCGGATTGCATCTAAAATTGAAATAAAATAAATTTAGAAATGCAATTTTTCCCGGATTATTGATGAGAGCTCACCTTTTGAATTTCGGTGGACTAGATACTACACCATCAAGGCTATCACAATTGGAATCCGAGTCGACATCGAATTCCGTCGTATCTAGTGGGTCCGTCATTGTGCCCACTGAGAAAGTGACTGGCGGCTCTGGTTCAGAAAACGTGCACTGCACACTGCGGTCTTCGGTGGGAATAGTTCGCTGTACGACCGCTGCCCCATTAATTCTCCGAACTTCATTACACAAAAACTCTATCTTCTCTTGCATGCACGCTAGCTTCTCATTCTGGCGGTACAACAGATCGAGAACCTGTGTCAGCTCGAAAGAATGGCCGCTCGAGTAGCTCGGTGACTTAATCAATGTTGTAACTGGACTTTGCGAATATCTTGTATCTCTAGAATCCTCTCTGACATCGGTGGATACTGTAACGGAAGAGATCGTTCTCCCCGCTATCGATTCAGTTTGGAACTGTGGCGTCGGTGTTGAGACTGCACTGATCTGGATTGGAACTGGAGAGATTGGCAAGCGTCTCTCCTTATCGGTGTAAACCGGGCTGCTTTCGTAATTGTTACTAGGACTGCTTGACGTCTGGTTAACAAATGTTCTTGGCAATAATTGCGGCGTATTCTTTCCAGGAGTTTGGACTGTTTTTGCATCAAACCGAACTTGTTTTTTGCTGTTTATTGCCAAGAGCGGCGATGTGTTTGTATTGCTTTGCTTCCAGCACGAGTACGTCCGGAAGGGCAATGCTGAACGCTGCTGCGGTTCCGTCGTTACCGGTATGAACGGTTCTGATTTTGGCTCATCCAATATTAGTGAAACCTCCGGAACTGTAGGCACTGCTATTCCCTGAAAATTTATACAGAATTTCATTTACAATAAACATAAAATAAAAGTTAATTTAAGACAACACCAATAGTCACGATTCAAATCAAAATAACTGATTTTACCTCAGAAACAACGGCGACACTCGGTCTCGGGGCATGTCGCGGTATAGAATCGTCATTATAATCGATAAAATTCGCCATTGCTGGAACGAAATCGAAGTAATTTATCCGCAAAACTCCAATGTATCAACCGAAAATACTCGATACCGTTCAACCGTAACATTCGAAATCGCATTTGCCGGCGTTTGACATATAACAAATGTGCAAATTCTTCGCTACAGATGGCAACTGCATCGTTTTGGTGAGAAAAATAAACACTATCGAAACTGCTTAGAAACAAAAAATGTTTTCCGATTTCCGTAATAGATGTCGCTATAAAATTATGGGAAAACTAAAATTCGTACCTAATTTTTTTCTTCTATATTTTTTTTGAAATTTTTTTCAAATCTGTCGCAATTCTACTTGTAATTTTGAATAGTTTTAGTTATCTTATTATTTTTAAAATTGCTGGACAAGATTTTTATTGTCTATTCTATTCATTTTTGTTTTTTTTTTAGTATCTATACGTGTCACCTAATTAATACCAACAAAATAGCAGTTGAAGAAGATCTATTCGAGGAATATTCCTGATATCGAAATTAACACACTCACAAATATTCCAAATTAAAAATCATAGGCAAATTTAGTTCGTAATAATAAATAATAAACAAGTCTACTTGTTATATTTTATTTCTAACAAGTTAACTTCATAACCTGTCTCTTATGAAGCAAATTTTAACTATTAAAGAAGTAGATTAAGATAAAAATATGTTCAGTTGAAAGATTTTGAATAAACGAGTATTGAAAACTTGATTTTTATTAACTTGGATAGCGGAACCATAACTAGCGATCGAGCAAAAGTTTAAAGTCAAAATTTTTTTAACAAAAATTGAATAGTAAAAATACAAAATAAAATAAATAATAAAGATAAGCTAAAAGCAAATTAAAAATAAGAGACGATAATTTCATTAAAAACCCATAAAGTTAAATAAAATAGACAATATTATTCATAATAAAAACAAAAATAATAAATAAAATTCAAAATAATAGGCGGCATTAAAGATAATATAAAAAATATATAAAGTTAAAAATAATAAATAAAACTAAAAATTCAAATATAACAATGCTAAAATTAGAAGTAGTAATCAGTATTGAAAGTGGTTAAAATAAAGACGTGGATTCTACAAGGGTCATTCAACAAGTACTTAGCCTACAAAAGAAAAACGAAAATTTTCGAAAGGTGGCAATTTATTTTTCCATGCTCTAACTTTTTTAACCCGTCCAAAAAATACATTTTCTCGAGGGAAGCAAAATAGGCCTCCGTGGCGACGATGACCTCCTCATTCGACCCAAATCTATTCCCGGCGAGTGATTTTTTCAGGTTTGGAAACAAAAAGTAGTCACAGGGGGCCAAATCTGGAGAGTACGGTGGATGGGGCAGCAATTCGTAGCGCAATTCGACCAATTTGGCCATGGCGACGGCGGAGGTGTGAGCCGGCGCGTTGTCGTGGTGGAACAGCACTTTTTTCTTCGCAAAGCGGGGCCGCTTTTTCTTCAATTCGACGTCAAATCGGCCCAATAAGTCAGCATAGTGGCGCATCGTGATTGTTTTACCTTTCTCGAGGTAATCGATGTGGATCACACCTTGTGAATCCCAGAAAACGGTGGCCATCACCTTTCCGGCCGATCGAACAGTCTTCGCCTTCTTCGGAGCACGTTCGCCGGGTGAAGTCCACTGTTTCGACTGTTCCTTGGTCTCTGGTGTGTACCAGTGAATCCATGTTTCATCGACGGTCACAAAACGACGCAAGAACTCCGCTGGATTACGCTAAAACAGCGCCAAACACGTCGCCGATGTGGTCTCACGGTTGCGCTTGTTTTCCGGTGTGAGCAAACGCGGCACCCATCGCGCCGACAGCTTTCTCATACCCAGTTCTTCGTGTAGAATATGATGCCCACCATTCCTACTGCGATGCCCACAGTCTCAGCTATCTCGTGACCCTTCAATCGACGGTCTGCCAACACGAGATCGTGGACTTTTTTAACGTTTTTCTCCGTAGCAGCCGTTTTCGGGGCACCTGGGCGTGGCTCATCAAAAACCAACGTGCGGCCACGAACAAACTCGTTGAACCAATTCTTGACGGTCGCCATCGAAGGAGAAGAGTCACCATACACAGCATCCAAGCGATTTTTGATTTCGCTGCGCGTTTTCCCTTCCAAAAACAAGAATCTAATCACCGAACGATATTGTTCTTTTTCCATTTTTGTGCAACCGACCAACACGCTCGCTTTCAAAGGCTCTCAAAACAAAACTAATGAAGGGAATCGACTGAAACTTTGACAGTAGGCTATTAAAAGAATGTACTGCACGATGGTAAATTTCTTTTGTGACAGCAGTTCCATCGGGCAGTGAGGCTAAGTACTTGTTAAATGACCCTCGTACATCCAACCCGTGGCTCAGTAGGCCCCCTACAAACCTATCAAGAGTAAGGACTTCGCAGATATCAACAAGGACTTCGTAGACGATCAAGAATGTAATTGCAGATAATCATCCTGTAAGTTTTTCGTAAATTCGTTTTTTTTTTTGATTAAATGAATTTTTGGTCAAAGGAAAAAAGAAATTTAAAAAAAATGACCATAAAAATAAATAAAAATAACACCAGACATTTTAAAATAAAACTTAAAAATTTATTTTGAACAAATCTATAAATATAAAAGGGAATTTTTATTATTTTACATTTGCAAAATTTTTTACAGTAAATATTTTAATTAATGAAAATAAAAATAAAACTTAAACATTGCAATTTGTAATATTCAAATGGGAACATAGAAATAAGTCAGTACCAAAAGGAAAAATTAAAGAAATAAATAATCAAGTAGTAAATAACAATTATTGCCATATTCGTTGTCCTCAACCAATAATCAATTAAATTTGTTGCCCCTCCTCAATCACCAACAAATCTTATTACGAGGGTCGTTCAATAAGTCCTTAGAAAAAGATGGAAAAAAACTGTTTTTTAAAAAAAAATTTTTTTTATTTTTCAACATAATTTCCTATTAGCTCTATTCACTTTTCCAACCGTTTTTCCAAAATTTTTATCCTGTCCGAAAAATAGGATTTCGGAAGTTCTGCAAAATACTCATCCGTTTGAGCAATGACGTCCTCGTTGGAAGTGAACCGTCGTCCGCCAAGCCATTTCTTCAGATTGGGGAAAAGAAAATAGTCAGTCGGGGCCAAATCTGGTGAATAAGCGGGATGCTGCAACAATTACATTCTCAATTACACAATTTTGGCCATGGAAACAGCGCAGGTGTGCACACGCGCATTGTCCTGATGCAAGAGGATTTTTTCTTCTTCAGATGGGGGTGTTTCTCTTTGATTTCCTCGCTCAACCGTTGCAATAACGACGCGTAATACGCTCCTGTAATTGTTTTCCCTTTTTCCAAGTAGTCGATAAAAATGATGCCCTGCGAATCCCAAAAGACCGTGGCCATCACCTTGCCGGCCGATGGCACAGTTTTTGCCTTCTTCGGAGCCCGTTCACCCTTGAAAATCCACTGTGATGACTGTCTCTTCGTTTCTGGAGTGTAGTAGTGTATCCAGATTTCGTCCACAGTGACATATCGACGAAGGAATTCGGCAGGATTGCGATGAAAGAGTGCCAACATAGCCTCAGTCCACTGCACGATTGCGCTTATTCTCCTCTGAGAAATTTTTTTCACAGACAATTTTTCATGCAAAATTGAAGCGACTGTACCTTGTGATATGCCCGTGGCCTCAACTAATTCGCGCACTTTAATTCGCCGATCGTTCAAAATCAGATCGTGGATTTTGTCGATGATTTCAGGAGTAGACACCTCAACTGGGCGTCCTGAACGATGTTCATCTTTTGTGGATGAACGGCCACGTTTAAATTCATTCAGCCAATTGTAAACCGTCGCAAACACAGGTGCAGATGTGCCATGAACTGCATCCAACTCGGCTTTGATTTCTTTCGGGCTTAAGCCTTTCAAATGGAGATGTTTGATGACAGCCCTAAACTCGCTTTTTTCCATTGTTATGCACAAATAAATGTCGTTAACTTTAATCGACGATAGAAATTGACCTACGCTATGGATCGAGCTGAAATTTTGACAGCTTTCCTGTCGCAATTTATCGGATTTTCTAAGGACTTATTGAACGACCCTCGTATTTACCAATATAAATAATGGATGTTATCGTAGCAACAAATCCCAACCATTCAGTCAAAAATGCACCTCGTCGCTGAAGGTAATTTTTTTATTGAGATTTCACTAGTTTGTAAAAATCCATAACTAAATTTATCTATTAAAATTGCACCTTATCTGCGGCTGTGCCGTCCTGGATCCACCGGTTCTCGTCCGATCACCGAAGTTAAGCAGGACTGGGCGTGGTTAGTACTTGGATGGGTGACCGCTTGGGAACACCGCGTGCCGCAGGTTAAACAGTGTGTGTTTCGACCGACTCACACTCGGTAGGTAGCGGGTTCGATTCCCGCTGCCGCCATCTCGGCATGGTGCCGGGGTGAGAGGCCGACTACAAGCCTTATATGTAGTCCGTAGGGTCCCCCAACATCACTGGAGGCTACTTCGCTGGCCTGATAAGCCGCAAGCTATAAAAACCACCTTATCAAGAAACAGCACAAGAAGAAGCATCCGGACCGTACCTCAGGCAAAAAAACTCATCTGGTTTTCATCGAATAGCCCGAATAGGTACCTGCAACGTGCGGGACTATCTCCCAAAAACTTCTCGACTGGCTTCTCTCCCAAAAAACGCTTACAACCTCGACATCCTGGGAATCTCCGAGACAAGGTGAACACTTCATCTACAGCGGCAACGACAGCGGCCACCACTGTGGAGTCGGATTGATCCTATCGGCCAACGCAAAAAAGAGATCTCTCATGGGCTACAAAACCGGTCTCCGACCGCCTTCTGACAGCCAGGCTCCACTCGAAGTTCCGAAACATCACCATCGTGCAGTGCTATGCCCCAACCAAAAAAAAAAAAAAGTAGATGATGACGCCAACAAAAAAGAAGCCTTCTACCACCAACTAGAGACGTATATTCTCTGTGCCGCTATATGCTCCATAGGAGCGACTGTGTCTCATGACTATGTGTATATGTGTTATAATGTATAATGTAGAAATGAAACCTGTCAAATAATAAAAAAAAAAAAATTGCACCTTATCAGTAAATTTATTTTAATAGAGATAGAAGAATTTTCCAGTTATTGTTCCAAGCGAATAATAAGTGCCTCACAGATTTTTCCTAAATTTCAAAAAATTTCAAATGTAATTTTTTTCAAGGCAAGAAATATTTCTTCAATTTGCATGATTTGACAAACAAATCAAATAAGGACTATGTACACGTAAGATAGCATCACTTTTTTTTAGACATATTTTTATAAATGAAATAAAACAGTAACAAAAATTTCTACTTTTTTTCAGCATATTAAAAAAATAAGAAAGTCCATTAAGGTTGAATTTTAAAAATGCTAAAATAATTATTCTTATTTATATTTTTATTTGTAAAAATTTACCATAATTGAAACAGGAAATTTGCTTTCAAACAATTTATGAAACTATATATTGGGTGTATACAAAAGTTATGCCCGTTTTTTATGATCCTAGGGTTAAAATTTTTTTCTTCAGGAATGATAAATAGTATCTTCTTTTAAGTGATTCCATTGTATAAAGGATGCTTTCTCTCTACTTTCTATTCAGTTTTGGCCTAGCCAGAGTACAGTGAAGAGCCCTTGTATTTTTTCAAAATGTCGGTCGATAAAGTGCATTTAAGTCATTGTTTACTTTATGAATTCCGTAAAGACAATACCGCGAATGTGGCAACCAAAAACATTTGCGAAGTGTATAGAGCAGATGTCATCAAAGTTCGACAGGTACGAAGATGGTTTACAAAATTCCGATCTGGGGATTTTTCACTAATTGACAAACTACGTACCGGGCGGCCATTGAAGTCTGATGACGACAAGTTTAAAGTCATAATTGACACCAATCCACGTCTAACCACCAGGGAGATCGCGTTGATGATGGGAGTCAACCAAACAACCGTATTAAGACATTTGAAGCGTATGGGGATGGTTTCGCGGTACGATGTTTGGATACCTCATCAATTGTCGGCTGCCAATTTATTGGATCGTGTTTCAACGTGCGTTGCTTTGAGTGCGAGACAAAAACATGAACCTTTTTTGCATCGTTTGGTAACGGAAGATGATAAATGGGTCGTGTACAACAACGTGACAAGAAAAAGACATAGGCCTAAACCTGGACAAGCCCCATTAACAACTTCGAAAGCCTTGTAAGGGTATTGTGTATTTTGAACTCTTGGAACGCAATCAGACAATTACAGCAGAACGATATTGTCAGCAATTATCCAAAATGAACATCGCGCTTCAAAAGGATAGACCAGAATTGGTTAACAGAAAAGGGGTAGTGTTTCAATACGACAACTCGCGACCACATGTGGCTATGATGACCCAACACAAGCTGAATGGGACGTTATCAAGCATCCACCGTATTCTCCAGATCTTGCTCCTTCCGATTTTCATTTATTTCGATCACTGCAAAATTTTTTAAATGATTAAAAATTTGATATAATAGAGCAGGTAAAAACATCCCTTACTACATTTTTCGCATCAAAATCCACGGAAATTTACACTAATGGTATTAATAAGTTGATAGAAAGATGGGAGAAGGTTATAAGAACGGATGGAAATTATATAATTGATTAAATAAATAATACAAATCTAAAAAAAAAATGTTTAATTGAATATGTAAAAAACGGTCTAAACTTTTGCATACACCCAATATAATAAATTCAGGGGAAATTCGTGTTTGCAAATCTTAGTTATAGTCTCCTTGGTCTGTAATTGTTTTTTTAATGGTCATTGAAAAACAATTCATTGGATTCTCTTTCCTAGATATTGTAATAATAACTACCTCAAAATAAAACGAAAAAGAAAATGAGGTCATACTTGTAGCCTATGCGGTGAGATTCCGTTACAAAAGAATATATTCGTTAAAATGGTATTTTTGAAATTTATTCACAAAATATTCAAAAAAAGACATAAAAAATAACTAAGAAGAAGTTGAAATTATAGTCTTCAGTATAATAGTTTACGATATATACAAAAATATGCGTTAAATATCTAAGCATTGACATTTCTTATAAATTTTTAATAGAATTGTCAAAATAAAAGAAAACCTTAGATTAACGAATACCTGGATAGGCCCGTCGTCAGATTTTCATATATGTTATGTATACGCAATTTTCTGGCTTAATTATTGCAAAAGCGGCGAGAAATCGTAACGCTTGCATAATTTTGTGTAGATTTTTTTTATGTATTTATGACATCCACTGACGTCTAGTTTTCGTAAGAGAAATTTATTGATTTGTAAAAGCATAATTTATATTCATTTCACTTATTGGAAACAAAAATACAATTTTGAAAAGAACGACAGGCAATTTTTTTTTGTACAATCTTTTCGATATAAAATGGAATTGTATTTTAGGTTTATTATTTATTTTGTAAATATCAATCAAATATGAAGCGCCTCAATTTTGTAGACTTTGGGAGAATTTAAAAAAACGCCATTCTTCATGAAAGTGGTGGTAGCATACCGAAATGCTTGCTTACTTTTGTTGTTTTTAAAGTTGTTATTTTGGCAATTATCGGAAAGTGCGAGTGAAAGTGTGGTTTTTATCTTTTTTGAAGTATTTACAAAAAAGTAATAACATTTAATAGGAATTTTCTATTTCAGAAAATGAAGTGTTTTAACATATAAAGCGCGGCTGGTAATTCAACGGAATAAGGAAGCCGGAAATTTCTTTCTTTTGGTAAGTTGACATTTTCATTTTTTCTAGAGAAATTAACGGAAATTTAGTTTGTGATGTGTGATAAAAAAGTTGTTAAAAGGAGCAAAGTTCGTCATTCAATAAATGTAAACAAATGTGATGTTGACAATTCAATGTTTACCAGTGCCGGTGCAGTTCAGTGCCGGTGTACGTAAAGTGTGTATAAGAAAATTTAAGGGAATGATTTTTTCAATCTGTTTTCCATTGCTGTTTTCATTGTATTCAAATAATTAAAGTATATCCAGTAGGCTTATTATTTAAATAAATTTCTTTGCATTTGTGCTTTCGCTTGCTTAATTATACAATTTTGTAATGCATTTCCTAAATAAAAGGATTTTCAATTTTTTTAGATAATTAGTTGCTAATTATTTAAGTACATTAAATTTTCCATCTTGTAATTTAGTTTTAAAGTATTTGCTATTTGCTAAATTTTAATCTTAAGCAAGCATAAGTAGATACAAAAACCTTAATTATAAAACGAGTATAAATGTGTGTTTGTGATGGAAATGGTAATTTAAATAGGCATTGCGCATTTAAATTAAATTAAAAAAAAAAAGGATTAATTACATAGATGTTCTTCTATCATTAAATTCTTAATAATATAGAAATTAAGTTGTATACAAAATTAAAACAAATGCTTTAAAACAAAAATAGAAAATGAAAAATTTAATGTACTCGTACTTAAATAATTAATAACTTATATTCTAAAAAAAAAATGAAAACAATATTATTTAGTAAATGCATTATAATATGATCTAATAGAGCAAGCAAAACAAATTTATTTAAATAATAAGCTTGCCAAAGAATAAACTTTATTTATTTTAACACAATGAAAACAGCAATAGAAAATATACTGTAAAATTCGGTCCCTTAAACTTTCTTACACACACTTTATATACACCGGCACTGAACTATTTTCTGGTAAACATTGAACTGTCAACATCGCATTTGTTTACATTTATTGACGGACGAACTTTTCACTTTTTCACCACTTTTTAGATAAAATAAATAAATAATAGCCATTTAGGAACATCACAAACTAAATATTTAATATTTTGTTTACTAAAAATGAAGATGTCAACTTGCCGAAAGAAAGAAATTCCCGGTTTCCTCATTTCATCGAATTTATAGCAAATTCTCATAAATTACCTCATTTTCTGAAATAAAAACTTCATATTAAGTTTTATCAAAAATATAACTATTTATAAAAATACTTACTTTTCCGTAAATACTTAAAAAATATGTAAAAAAAAAACACTTTTAATTGCACTGTTCAATAGCTCTTTCAATTGCAAAATAAAACTTGACAAATGACAAGAATAGCTCTTTTTGTCATGGAGAATTAAAGTTTTAACTCTTTTTCCACTTTCATGGAGAATTAAAGTTTTAAAACTCTCCGAAAGTCTACAAAATTGAGGCGCTTTATATTTGATTAATATTTATGGAATAAATAATAAACCTAAAATAGAATTCCATTTCGTATCAAAAGATTGTACAAAAAATAAAAATTGCCTATCGTTGTATTTAAATTGCATTTTTGTTTCCAATAATCGAATTAAAATGAATATAAATTATTCTTTTGCAATTCAATAAATTTCTATTACGACAACTAGATGGCAGTGGATGTCATGTCTCCATAAAAAAAATTTGACAAGAATATCCCTTTCTAATAATTTGGACACAATACATACATATTTTTGTGTGTATATACATATATGGTAGGGGCCTATCCAGGTATTCTTTAATCTAAGGTTCTTCTATAATCTAAGCTACAAATGATGTAGTAAGCCGAGAGGTTCGCTTATCTGTTCGGTTTGGAGTCAACAAAAAACCTTTTCCAGCGATCAGGCCACTATTGCCTGTGTCAATTGTCCTTTAAATGGGAATCACTGCAGGCTCTTACGGATGATTCCCACTTTGATATGAAGAAAGTTGACAAGCTATGTGACTTCGGTGGACAACATCCATGACGAATTTGCCATTGTCGGCACTTTTACCGCTCTTGATAACATCAAGAGATTGCTGAAAGAGTTAAAGAGTAACAAAAAGTAAAGATGATTTCTAACCCAAGTCAATTTAAGCTTTTGCCTGATTGTGTAGGCGGATTGTCCTTGTGTGTTCCATGCATTTCAAAATCTGCGGATGCCGTTAGTCTTCTGTCAGAGTCTTTGCCTGAATTTTCGGAATCTGTACCTGCTCCTAATTCGTCTTTAAGAATAAAAAAAAAAATATTTTAATAGTAATAATATTAGTATTGTGTGGCGACGGTGTCTCTCTTCAAATTTAGAGACTGTGGACGGTGTTACTTTGAGAGCTGTCTTATATTGCCCAAATCCTATTTTATCTCACAATTGGACGCTTCAACCTCTTCTGTTGATGCTATTAAATTAATAAGATTAAAGGGAAATATTGATGTGTCTGTTCCTATTCGATGTTTGCCTTTGAACTGTCGGGTTTTGCAGAGCTTGGTGGTATCTTTCAAATTAAGTATACCTTCCTCTTTATTTGACATTGTTGCTTCGGCGAAGTTTTGGCCGATGAATTCCTCCAACGCTTGGGGAAAAACTACCCATATATTTCTAGCATCTACTACGTCTATGCGTCTGTCATTGTAATTAAGTATGCGAAATATTATTTAATTATTAGATTTATTCAATGCTTATTAATATTACGTATTAGTTTGTACATGGTTGAAGCTCAACTATCTTCAAACGTCAGCTGTCACATGCAGCAATGTTGCCTTTTGATGGCCATGTTATTTTTTTGATGACATTGCTTTAATGTCACATTACACGCTTTTTTCTTTAAGTCTAAATTAGTAACAATAATAATTTGGACTAGGCTACTCCTAATGACTGTTACAATTTTCACCAGCCATATTTTTGCGGTGGTCTTACAGTACGACCACTGCGCGTTCTGTAACTGCCCTGAACCACTGGTTCTGGAACGACTTCTGCATCACTGCCCATATTTGCATCTGAATCATCACTTCCAGCAATTTCATATTCCGAAGACGACTTATGATAATCGTCAATTTCCACCTCTACTGGAAGCTCTGGTTCATCCGCAATTACAATATTCATGGGAGTTTTGCCATTCCGATTATTGCCAACATTTGACTAACCGAGATTAACTGTTTCATTTACTGGCTTTGCGATTTGAATTTCTGGCAAATTGTCCAAGTACCCTGTCTTAACATTTTCTTCAAAAACTAGATCACTACCACTAAAATCCTTATTCTTCGTTTTGGCAATGAATCTACGATTACGTCTAAAATGATTTTCGAATGAATCCTTAATAATATACGAGCGATCGTTAACTATTCTAACAATTGTTCCGTAATGCAATTATTCTTTTCCATTCTTTTTGAAAATTACCAAATCGCTCAGGCTTAATGCCGGCAATGACTTTACGTTCCGATCATAGTAATACTTTTGTTTTTCCTTTTTCTTGTCAAATTTTTTTTGAATAATTTTTTCATTGACATTATTTCTGATCAGCAATTGTTCCGATACGGGCAATTTTATTTTGACCAATCTTCCGAAAAATAATTCCGATGGAGTAAGTTTCTGTATTGAAACTTGAGAATGATTCTGTATTGAAACTTATCCACGCTGTTAGTCTCATAACAACGCTTCAAAATGTTCCTTGCAATGGCGACTCCTTTCTCAGCCGAGTTGAACGGAACTTTTCGAACTCTGCCGAGTTGAACGGAACGTTATCACTTTTTATTATCGATGGATATCCGATTATGTTGAAAATGGGACAAAAGACATCGATAATGTGCCCAGAAGTTTTGTTATTTACTTAAGTCGCAACTAAAAAACTTGAATATGCATCAAAAATTGAGATGAAATCACGACCCGCATATTCAAACAAGTCCACAGAAGCAATTGTTTTCTGATTGTTTCGTTTAGATTTTTCACACACATTACATGACACAATCATGGGGCTTTAATTTGTGCATTCATTCCAGACTAAAAGTATAACATTCTGGCTATTGCAAGTGTTTTTTCGAACCATTTTGTCATTTTTCCTTGAAATCACGTTGGAATCACCAGTCTGTGATTTCTGAACAGTAGTCCGTTTTTAAAGTGGAGTTCCGATTTAAGTTTGTGAAATTCCCGGCAAAAATCATTCAGAGTTCGGTACTCAGGCCAACCATTTCTTACGTATTCACACACGCGTTTAAGGTTTTCATCCGATTCCAGTATCTGTTTGTAGTAATCGTAATTGTCCTTTGACACACAAGCAGATCGGGCTACTGTGTGAATGACTCCACTCAATTCCGTTTCCTCCGAGATCGTGTCCAACTGAGCACGAGAGAGACAATCGGCTACCAACATGCTTTTTCCGGTTTGAAAACAATTTCCATTTTCGAATATTTCAGTGGCGTTACAGCGTCAATATCGCGTAAATTCAATGTTTCCAGCGCGGCTTGTGATCACTCTCAACAGTGAAATCGCGCCCATAAATGAAATGATGGAAACGTTTACATTCAAAAACCACGGCCAGAAGTTCTTTTTCAATTTGCGCCTATCTCTGTTCACATTTGCTAAGAGTTCGAGAAGCAAATGCAATCGGATGACCATCTTACATCAAAACTGATCCAAGTCCATCTTTCGATGCATCAGTCTGAATAACAACTAGCTTTTCCGGGTCATATGCCTTTAAAATTGGGTCCGATGTCATGTTTTTCCGTCCATTCAAAAGGAATGTCTTTTCCGGTTAATCTTCTTAGTTCCGCTGTCAGCTTGGACAGGTTTGGAATGAACTTTGCCAAATACTTGCAAAGACCCAACAATCGCATTACACCATGTTTATCGGTTGGTTTTTTAAGCTTTACAATCGCTTCAATGTGCTTGTCAACCGGTTTTATTTTACCATCCAATAAGATATGACCCATGAATTTTACTTCCAATTTACGATATTGCATTTTTTCCAAGTTAAATTGAACATTATTCACGCGTGCGCGCTCAAGAACAATTGCCAAAATTTGATCATCTTCCTCTTCGTTCGATGCTACGATTCCAATATCATCGAAGTAAAGAAAGACGCCCGGTATGTCACCGAATATCTGTATCATGCGTCTTTGAAAAATTTCCGGTGAAACGTTCAATCCAAAAGCAAGTCTTTCGAATTTGTAACGACCAAAGGGTATCATGAATGTTGTCAGTTCTGAACTCTTTTCGTCCAATTCCAATTGCCAAAATACATTTGAACAATACAAAACCGTGAATAAATTTTTGTTAGCTAATTCCGAAGTAAAATTATCGATGGTTGGAATCAAAAAATGTTTGCGCTTAAGGCACTATTAAGTGGTTCTGGATCCAAGCAAATCCGTAAATCACCATTTGGTTTTTCCACCACTTGTAAATTGTTAACCCAGTCTGTTGGGTAAGACACCGGTGAAATGATTCCATTTTTAACCATCTCATAAAGTTTTGGCTTGAGTTTTTTAACTATTGTGTCCGGGAAACGTTTACGATAATGCACGACTGGCTTTGCATTTTCTTGTAAGTGTATGATAATTTTTCCAAGTCCGGTGAATACATCATTATTTTCACTTACAAATCTCTCCTGTTTATCCGAGAACTCAATCGGCTTTAATGTCACATTACAGTCATGTAGTAATAAATCCTGCTCTTGCCGTTTGGAACTCAGTCCATTAACATTCCAAGGGAAGATTGTAAGTGAATTAGAGGTTGTAGACGACATTTTAGGTTTAATAGAATGTGTGGAAGACGATAAACGAGTAAGGATAGTTTTAAGAGCTGTGAAAATGGTGGTTAGTAGAGATACACGCCTGCTGAAGAGGGAATGGGAGGTGGAATATATAGCGGTAGTTATTGTGGACGTGTTTGTTGTTGTTGCTGTCGTTTAGATTAAGAATTTGCAGTTGTTGGTGCCAGCGGCTATTGCCGTATAAGATATTTCTGGGATGACTATTGGAGATAGCTGTTATTCCTCCACGCTGGTACACCTTCTTTTGCAGCTCTTTAAAGGAAGTGAACTCCTCATAGTTCGTGGGGTGACTATCTCGACAGTGTGCATATTTGGAGTAGTAGCTGGAACTGCTCTCACTTTAGAACCGGGTGACATTAAATGTTCTCCAGCACATTTAACGCTCTTGGCGGATGCCTGAAATAGGCTTTAGTGTACCCATAAGCCTGACAACGATGGCACTGGCCTATATGGCTCTTATACTTTGATTTTAATGTAAAACAACGATTCTACACTAAAAATATCTTTGTTTTTCGGACGACGGTCCAAAACGTTAGAAATACTCCACGCTTGAAATCCGAGTACGAGGTCTGTTCAAAAAGTATCGCTAATTTTGTGTTTTTTTAAAAATTATTTATTTATTCATGAATATCTATGTTATTTTGTCTCCTTCAAAGTAATCCCCACCAGATATTATACACTTGTGCCAACGTTTTTTCCAATCCTCGAAGCACTTCAAAAAATCATTTTTTGTGATCTTGTTCAGCTCCTCCTTCGATGCTGTCTTTATCTCCTCAATCGTAGCGTAGCGTCGTTATTTCATGGGGCTCGGCAGTTTCGGGAACAAGAAAAAGTCATATGGGGCCAGATCTGGGGAATACGGTGGCTGCGGCATTATTTGTGTGTTGTTATTGGCCAAAAATTCGCGCACAAGCAACGATGCGTGAGCAGGGGCGTTATCATGGTGCAAAAGCCAATTTTTGTACTTCCACAAATTCGGTCGTTTCTGGCGGATTGCTTCGCGCAACTTATTGACGGTTCTACGCTGTGGCAAGAACTCATGATGCACTACGTTACTGCAATCGAAGGAAACTGTAAGCAAAACCTTCACATTCGGGCGTCCGGCACGCTTTTCGTCGTTCACATCTTCTCGGTCCTCTGAGAACATTTTGTACCACCGATCAAAGTTGCTTCGATCCAAGGTAGCTTCACCATATGCCACAGTTAACATTTGGAACGCGTCCGCGCATAAGTGAGAGACATGAGTACCAACATAACGCCACGGAAATCGAATGTACGTAACCCGCGGAAATTCAAAATTCCCGATACTTTTTGAACAGACCGCGTATTTCCAGCCAACGGGCGTAGTATGGTGGAGATGACGAATTATCACATGAAAGGGCTTTTTTTCCTCCCTTTGGTAAGTGCCTTGTACATGAAATGACCTGTTTTGGTTCCTCTTACTTATCTGCGAAACGGTTTTGCTGGACGGCGGATATGGCGGTGGCTGTGGTCAGTTGATTATTTTTTCCATGTTGGTCGGATGACCGTCTTGATTGCATTTTTCGTGGCCTGACAAAACTGTTGACGGATTTAGTGTCCGTATCAGGCGCTGATATTTTTATCTTTTCTCATTCTACCACCGGAAAATGTTTTATCAATTTTTCTTTTTTTTTCACTGAACATATTGGGTTGTCAAGAAACTAATTTCGTTTCATTACGAAATTACCCTCCGAACAACCCAATAGTTTATTTATTGGCCTTTTTTCTTTAAGCGAATCATTCAATTTGTCCAACTAATAACAGTACACTTCAGAATTGATCGTTGTGTTGCTCGGTATAAGCTGAAAATAAGCGATTGCTTTGAAATCCTACCAAACAGATAGCATAGCCTTTTTTTGATGAATATTAGCTTTCGAAGTGCTTTCAGCCGTTTCATCTTTTCTACTCCACGATCTTTTGCGCTTAACATTATTGCAGATAACCCATTTCTTGTCCCCAGTGATGATATGCTTCAAAAATGGATCATTTTCTTGGCGTTTGAGAAGCCAATCACAAATGACAATGCGACGGCACAAATCTTTTTCCATAAGAAGATGAGGATCCCATATGTCGAGCTTTGAGATTATACGTACCCGTTTCAAGTGATTATGAATGGTCGTATTCGATAAATTTAATTTCTCAGCTATCTCAGGAGTTGTTATTCGCCGGTTTGCATCAATTAACGCCTTTATTGTCTCTTAATCAGCTTCAACAGGCCTTCCAGAACGTGGTGCATCTTCGAGATCAAAATTGCCGTTTTGGTACTGGCGCTCACTTAGCACGGTTGCGAATCTTGTGCATTTTCAGTTTTGATTTGTATTTAAGATTAGTGACCATTTGATAAGAAATAAAATACAAGATAAATTATACAATATTATAGCTACAGAATAAATAAAACAGATTAAAAATCGGTTAGTTCTGTTATCGGTGCTGTAATTTTCCTTTAATACTCTTAGTAATAGCAAATCTTTTAATAATTAGTAAGTACCGGCAACATCTAATAATTTCAGACCAGAAGAAATGTGGAAAACTTAATTTTATTGTAGTTTCTTTTTAGCATTAACAAGATCCATCCGCACTTAAGTGAATTATTTGTTTATATTATCGGACTATTTTATAACATTCTTGCTTAAGGATACCTTTATAGTTATAAAATAAGCTGCCATCATTTGGCCCATCACGACGGGTTTCGGAACATATTCAAATTTCAAACCAAATTAATCGATGGAAATGAATACAAACAATGAATCACTCAAATCGTCTTACCTTAATAAAATCGCTTACAAGAACTTTGTAGATTGCGCCCAGCACTTCTGGAAAACTAGAGGTCGACTGCAGAATACGGAAAAGGTAATGTTGTCGCCAGTGGCTAAGAAGCACACCAAACCAAGCTTGTGATCAAATTGAACGCCCGTTAATAAACGAAATTGCAATATAAATTAGGTCCGTTGACACGCAGCTCAAGCTGAAGCACCAACCATTCCTTTCTCTAAACGCTAAGCTTCCGTTTCACCTCTGTTAAAAATTTGAAGTTTTCTGCCATGAAAAAGTTAAAAGTAAGTTGACCGTCTTATAGCCTGATTTTTGCGTCAGCCATTTTAAAAAAATTGGCTGACGGTAGCTGATGTCTTTGGGAGCTATTTGTTAACCAATCCTCAGCCTTTCGTTAAGCAACGGTTAGCAATTTTTTTCGGGACGCCAAGTTGGCTAATGTCTGTCAGTTTAGTTCAGTTGCTAATCGGCCAGTGCCTGTACCATAACCTCTCGACAAAATATGCGCACAGACCATAACCTCTCGATTGTGCGCCGTTTACAAGAATTGGGCCGCTCTGCGACTTCAATCTTGTATGGATGTTGACCAATATTTTCGAATATTGCGAAAGCTTTGGTCTACATCCATACGACATTCAATTGACTCATTAACTAAAGCCACAAGACCGTGGCGAAGTGTCAGACAATCACTGACTAAGCCATTGCGCAGTTAGAAATAGATCTCAGGTTTGGTGAAAAAAAACATCTTCAGCGACGAAGCGCATTTTTGGCTGAATAGCTACGCAAACAAGCAAAATCGTCGGATCTGCGACGAAACAACAAATTTATTAGACACGAAGATTTCATATCGCATTTTAATGTGCATGCCGATAAAACGACAACACTTTGAGCTGGAAAAGAACATCATTCTGCCCAATTTAAACCGAAATTGAACCTCATAAATCATCTCCTTCAAACGAAGCCGTGGAGACCATTTCAGCGATTATTTTTAAATAATTATGGTACCGACTACACTTCAATCTGCATATTATCGCACTCACTTTGTGACTATAAACTTAAATTACCAAACTTTCACTGCATTGAATAAAAATTCAATCGTGTCCCAACCAACCATTACACCAAGTGTATATAAATTTGATTTTATTAAATTGTTCCTTATAAGATGTGGTGTATTATCTTCTGAACATAATGAATGCTGTAATTATCGTGCTTACACCCATAATTTTATATAAGTATTATTGTTTAGAGTGACAACAATTTGGTCCGTTACGATACCACAATGAGATGATACGGAAATGAAAGTGGTAATAGGTACTTAAACGTGCGACTATGCCTCAGTGAATTTTGAACCCACAACCCCTTGGATGGTAGTCCAACACACGAACGACTCTGCTGCCGGTCCGGTTGTTAGTATGGTAGACTATCAATGTAGTCCACCACACTACAATTTAATATTTAACCAATAAAAACGAAAATTTATAAAGTAGAAATTGAAATGGAAAATATAAAAAATATTATTCACTGCCTTATAGAAATTCAAATTACCGCAATTCGGTATTGTGGGAAACTGGTAAAAAAAACTCCTTTTTCATGATTATGCATAGGAAAAAGGTTTATTTTAATATTATTTGATCGTTTTCATTTGTATAACAACTTATAATATTATTAAAAGTGAATTTCTTCTAAAGAACATGCCTCTATCAAAAAATAGTTTACAACATTAAAAAAATTACTACTATACAAGTAAAAATATGTAAATTAAAATAAATGCAAGAATGATATTGTATATAAAAAATAAGTGATGAAAATACTAATTACAATATAATAAGGTGCCAATATCCATTCTTTTTCAATAATAGACGTGTTTTTTTAGTTATTTCCTTAATAATTAATAAGAACATTAATTTGCGATTAAATAACATGCTTAGATTATAGAATATATGTATACGAATTTAATTGAAGCCAAAATATCCTGCGGAATTGCAATGAACTAAAAAAAACCTCATCTGCCAACCCTTAACCCATTTACTAACTTAAAATTAAGCTATGAATCCCGTTGTTTTAAATGCATATTATTAACCGCTTTTAAATTGAAAAATTATCGATCTAAAAAGTACATTTTGGTGGTTTTTATTTTGATAAATTTTATTGGATTTCCAGTTCTCTAACTGCTTAAAAACTTAAAACGCTTGTGCAATATTGAATGTAAACAACCGATTTAGCTGTGATCAGATTCGGATTTTATTGTTTTTATATTTTCACATAGTCATAAATCGTACCTATTAATGTATTATACAATTTTCATATATGTAAAAATATAAATCCAAGGTAAGTATCATTAAAAAAAAACCTTTATAAAAATATAATTTTGAATTTATGAATATAATCCAATGCTTATATGCTATTTCAACATTCCAAAACAATGTGAGCAAATTTCTTGCCATAAAAATAAAACGATGATTTAATTAAATTTTTTTTTGCTATATTTTCAGAATTCAATCAGAAAAGAAAGTATTGTAGAAGTTCTGTTTCATGTTTTGATATATAAACTTTTATATATTCAAATAAATGAATTCATAACAAAAACAATGTTTTATTAAGTTTCTAATTCAAAATTTATTAAAATAAATAACCATTGCAATTATTTAATTAATTTGAATAACTTCAAATATTATTTTTTAAATGTGCGCCAAAGCAATATGTACAAATATAAAATTGCGCCAGCTAAAAAAGTGATGCCTTATTGAGCAGTATGCATGGGTGAGTAGAGTTAAGGTTGTATTACGTTTTTTTGGCTTCAACTTGGCGCTTCAATTGTCTATCCTTATACTACATTGCTCTTATAGAGTTACAGTTATAGGTATGTTCATAGGTTATGTTAACAATAGTATTGTATTATTATGATTTATATTTTCAATTTTTTTCCTCATCTCTTAAAAACAATTTTTTTTTAAATAATAAAAACAAAAAACAAAAACTTTTCCACATGCTATATTTGATATAAATGAAAAAAAAAATGGTAGCGGCACATTCATTTGATGATTTGTATTTTTGTTTATTTGATAGAGCAGGTAATTTTGTTCATGGTATTGTGATTTGGTCCTTTGCGCTGATTCTATTCTTAATTTAGTTGACAGAATTAAAATACGTTTTGGACTTTTCCGTATCGGCAATCATAGTCTTGTCGCCTGGCTTCCAATTGGCTGGGCACACTTCACCGTGGGTATCTGTGAATTGGAATGCTTGGACCAGACGTAAGGTTTCATCAACACTACGGCCAACTGGCAAATCGTTGATTGTAATTTGTCGTAGATTCTGTTTTGTATCGATTATGAAAAGGCCACGGAATGGGACACCGGACTCCTCGTCCAGAACACAATAATCACGACTGATCTTCATTGATTTATCAGCCAGCAGTGGGATATTCATATCACCGAGACCACCTTCCTTTCGTGAAGTGTTCACCCATGCCAGATGCGTAAAATGACTATCTGTTGAACAAGCAATAACTTCACAGTTGATTTTTCGGAACTCATCAGCTCGATCTGAAAATGCAATTATCTCTGTTGGGCAGACAAACGTGCTGCAAATTTAAATAAAAATGCAATCAATTAATTGAAACCATTTTAAAAAGCAAATAAAAACTTCATATTTGATCATCACTTACAAATCTAGTGGATAGAAGAACAAAACCACATATTTTCCTTTATAGGATGACAGATTTACTTCTTCAAATCGTCCATTAAAAACAGCTTCTGCACAGAATTGTGGTGCTGGCTTCTGAATTTGCAACATTTTTGATTTGTTAATTAAGTCTGGATCTGGAAAAAAACAACGCAAACCATAAGAAAATTAAAAGTGTTCACTTGACAATATATAAAAAATATTCTAATTAATATGATAAAAATTGACCAGAAAACACAGAATGAATGGATAAGTCTTAAAACTTGCTTTAAAAATGGTTTTAAGAAATTAGCAACAGCGAAATCTTTAAACTACGAACAAAAAGCGATGTTGATAGCCTTAAGGTGCCATTAGGCGATCAACCAAATGGCACACGTTAGCTAACGCGATGTCAAAATGGCGAACGAATTTCTTCCAAATTTTACTGATGGTCAAATAGCGGGATTTTACGATTGAGTTGCGCAGAGACAGAGGCGGCTATCTGAGCCTGGTTCTTCGACAGTTAATTTACCGCGCACTGTGTAATGATGGCATTGAATTTTGCAAGCCAAGCATCTGCAGATGTTGAGGGAAAAGCTGTTGTCCGTATATTAGACAGTCTCACGGCTTATAGAGTTTAAAGACATTCTCGCGCAAATGGTGATCTTTTATTAGCGAAGATATAGAATATGCAAAATCGATTGGACAATTTAACTGTTCCAAACTACTTAAGTTGCATAAACATTTGAACGGTAAAGACATAGTAAAACACGTTCGTGATAGACAAATTCTAGTGAATGATGTTAAAGATATTGAGCGCTCATAACAGCGCTAAGTGTGCATAAAAAGAAAGATTATTGAGTATTGGCGCAGAACTATTAAAAATTGTGCATTCAGATGTGATGACAGATTTACTTCTTCAAATCGTCCATTAAAAACAGCTTCTGCACAGAATTGTGGTGCTGGCTTCTGAATTTGCAACATTTTTGATTTGTTAATTAAGTCTGGATCTGGAAAAAAACAACGCAAACCATAAGAAAATTAAAAGTGTTAACTTGACAATATATAAAAAATATTCTAATTAATATGATAAAAATTGACCAGAAAACACAGAATAAATGGATAAGTCTTAAAACTTGCTTTAAAAATGGTTTTAAGAAATTAGCAACAGCGAAATCTTTAAACTACGAACAAAAAGCGATGTTGATAGCCTTAAGGTGCCATTAGGCGATCAACCAAATGGCACACGTTAGCTAACGCGATGTCAAAATGGCGAACGAATTTCTTCCAAATTTTACTGATGGTCAAATAGCGGGATTTTACGATTGAGTTGCGCAGAGACAGAGGCGGCTATCTGAGCCTGGTTCTTCGACAGTTAATTTACCGCGCACTGTGTAATGATGGCATTGAATTTTGCAAGCCAAGCATCTGCAGATGTTGAGGGAAAAGCTGTTGTCCGTATATTAGGCAGTCTCACGGCTTATAGAGTTTAAAGACATTCTCGCGCAAATGGTGATCTTTTATTAGCGAAGATATAGAATATGCAAAATCGATTGGACAATTTAACTGTTCCAAACTACTTAAGTTGCATAAACATTTGAACGGTAAAGACATAGTAAAACACGTTCGTGATAGACAAATTCTAGTGAATGATGTTAAAGATATTGAGCGCTCATAACAGCGCTAAGTGTGCATAAAAAGAAAGATTATTGAGTATTGGCGCAGAACTATTAAAAATTGTGCATTCAGATGTGATTGGTCTATTTAGGACGGAATCTACTGGTTGATAGCACAAAATGACCGGTAAGAAAATAAAGTGCTTACAGTCCTGATAATGTTCATAAGTACTGTAACATAAATTTTGACAAGTATCTGGCGATTTAGGGGATTGAACGTATACTGACGATTTCTGGTACTCGTTAGCAAAACGGAGTAGCAGAGAATGGATTGTACCCTGACGAATATGGCGACGTGTTTACTATTACAATCGGGTTTGATTTGAATGCGTGGTTTTGTTCGGACTGCCATATACGAAATACATAACCTTCAAGCAGTTTAAATGGACGAACTCCATATGAGAGGTGAACTGGAAATAAATTGGAAGTCAATCATTCCTGGAAGAAACATTCGCAGCTAAATAAATTTACAAAATAAATAATATGGAAACATTATTCATTTTAATCAGCAAGGGCAAGTACTTTGAATAATTTTTTTTTGCTTTCTATGAAAAAAACGTGTTTTTTTGACTAAAAAACACCGAATTTATAGGTACTTACGACCTGTCTTAAAATTGATCAATCTCTGTTTCATTTTATTTTCAATTTACCAATAAAAAAATAATAATTAAAAAGTCATTGTTTAAAAAAAAAAAATTTTAAAAATATCGAAAAATCTGTATTATGCTTGGATTGACCTTAAATAATCTCTTTAAATCGGACCTACAGAATCTTATGGTTTTGGTCAAAAAAAAAGAAGACTGGGATTAACTTTTTTTTATAACCAAAAACTATTCATTGATTCAAAACAGATTTTTTGATTAGCTTAGGTCAACCTAATAAAGGAATCTATTTAAATTTGACCATAAAAATGGAAATAATTCTCAACAAACCTTAACCAATAAAAATAGAAAAAAATCGAAGAAAATTCTCTCTTTTAACAATTTGACATCAAATGTGATTCGAAAAAATATTAAAATTTCTTTTTTATGGATTGGAGAGACCTAAGCAAATTAAAATGAAATTAAATCAGAAGAAATTTACCTAAAAATCAACATCGGAGTAATTTTAAGAAATTACAATAAACTTACTTGAAATTAACTTGAAAGAATATTTTTTCGACGGTTTGACCTAAATTCGATCTGCAAATCGCCCATGCAAAGGCCTTATAAAAAAAAAAAATTAATCGCCTTTTGTCAAATTGTTGAAAAAAATTGCACTTTTGATAAAAACAATTAAAAATAACAACAAGAAAAAGACTTTCTCCGTTAAAGAGCTTTTTTCCGATTAACTCTTTTTTGTCTTGAAACATAAAAACACTCCTTACTCACAACAGACCTATTTTCTTATAAAAACTTGAAATTTTAACAACTGCCGGTCTTTCCAAAAGCTTTTTTTAGACTGAAGAAAATGGCTTTTGATTATTTAAAGCTTTTTCATTTTGAAAAAAAAAAGGATTTTGACGACTAAACGTAATTTTTCTTTTTCAAAAAATAAAGACTGAAGAAATGGTCAAAGCTATCCATATTTTTCTTTTAGTGAACAAATTTTCCAGAGCAATTGTGGTCCTTGGTGTTCTAAAAAAAAACGTTGGAGAACTAAATGCCCATTTTTATTATAGAAAAAAAAAACTTTAGATGATCAGAAGAGAAGGGCTTTTACTGCCTTCTCAATGGTTAAAAAAGACAACAAATGTCAAGCCACGTGTACGAACTTATAGACTTAAAAACAATATTTTCATAAGCCCATAATTGGAGGTGAGAAGCTGATATTTTTATAATTTTCTGTTGGTATTTATTTTCCATGTTCCCTTTAATGGTTATGGGGTGAAAGTAATAAAAAGCGATGTAGACAATCGATGATAAGAAAAGGTCAAACGGTTACACCATTTCCACTTAATTTTTGAATTAATCATAAATGATTGTGAAGCGTTTGTTAATTTCTCTCCTTCGTTCTCATCAGCACCTATGCGTGCCACAAACACTTCTAACTCCCCCACGCCATTAACAAAAATACTCCAAATTGCATAATTGTTCTTTTTTATTCCTTAAAAATGAAACGAACAGAAACAAATACCATCGCGAAAATTGAAAAAATTCAAAGGAATAAAAAAAACGAAAGAAAAAATAAAACATAATAAAAATATTTCGAAGTACAACAAAAAAAAAAAATTAAAAATAGAAATTCGGAAAAGGATCAATAATATGTGAACGAATTTTGAATAAAAATAACTTAATTGCAAAAACAGGAAAAAATTCCTCCTTATGGAACAAAAAAAAAAAAAAAAAAAGAACGGGGAGGAGATTATGGAACAAAAATTCCGAATGAAATAAATCGATAATGTAAAACAACAACAAAAAAATGAATGAGGAAAAAGGGTATATAAAAAAATTAGAATTAATAGGGGATAAAAAAGCGGGAATAAATTCGGTAAAAATTTCGAATAGAAACAAGTATGAAGAAAAAGGAACACGGCAAAAAATTTTAATAAAAAACAGTTTGCGTTATGTAAAAAAAAGCATAATTTTTTATAAAAATAAAATTCCTAGGAATAAAAAATAAATTCGCAAATGCGAAACGAGAAATATGGAGAACAAAAAGGGAAGATAAAAAATTCGAACATAAATTAAAGGGAAAATAAAAATATCGAAATTAAAGCGAACAATTCCAATAGAAAAGATTTCCAAGAACAAATTCGAAAAAGAACAATATGAAAAATTTGTAACAAAAAATTCAAAGGAATAAAAGAAAACGAAAGAAAAAATAAAACATAAAAAACAACATTCGAACGAATAATAACAAAAATATTTCGAAGTACAAAAAAATTAAAAATAGAAATTCAGACGAGGAATTTCGAATAGGAAAAAACTAAATTCCAAAAACTGGAAAAAATTAAATTTAAAAGGAAAAGAACGGGGAAGGGGGGGTGTGTAGGATTATGGAACAAAAATATAGAAATTAAAGCAAAAAATTCCAATAGAAAAGATCGAAATCCAACAAAAAAAAAGCCAGAAAAAAAATTGAAGAACAAAAAAGAAAATTTCCAAGAACAAATTCGAAAAACGGACAAATTGAAAAAACGTACAAATTTGTCCAGAAAAGAACCCAAAATTTGGGAACCGTCGATTAAATAAATAAGAAAATAAGAAAAAATTCAAAGTTAAAAAAAATTGAAGAGCCAAAGTAAACTCTATGTGAATAGTAACATTCCAATGAGAATTTTTTAATTTCGAAGAGGAAAACGCTATATACTTTGAAGAAAGATAAATTCAAAAAATAGAAACGGGAAAAAATTGCGGACACAAGTTTGGAAGTTAAAAAATATGGGAAGATAACAGGAAAAAATTCGGACAATAAAAATTCGAAAAGGGGAAAAATCAACAAGTGTGAACATTTCGAATTGGAAAACAATGAAATTCAAAATTATAAACACAAATAAAACAAAAATCGAACGGAAAATTCCACAAAAAAGCTGTGCTTGAAAAAATATATGAAAGAGTAAAACGGGAAAAATTCAAAATTTCTTAATAAAGAAAAATGATACAAAAAATATTTGAAAATTATGCGGACAATCAGAAAAAGTGTATTGTCCAATAGGGAAGAGTTATGGGAGAAAAGAAGAAGAAAAAAAGGCGATTGTTCTCAACAAAGGGCCTACAATTGAAAACCGGAATATGATCACATCGTACCGGTAAACCAAAAAAAAAGAAAGAAAAAAAGAGAGGCAAGAAAAATAACAAAAGCAAAGAGCACGGGATAAATAGGAATCTGGATAGCGAATTGGGAAAGGTCAACACCGGCTTCCTGAAGCTGGAAAGAACGAAAATACACATGAACACACACCAAAGCAATAAATCCGAACGAAAAATTATACGATAGGGTTGAAGACTGGACGAGACGGAGGTTAATAATATCATTTATTTCTTCCTATTTCTAGCTTAAAAAAAACAAAGTCTCTCTCATCTTCACTCTTCCATAAACTACCATTTGGTCATGAAGGAAAGAGAGAGAGAGAGAGAAAAGAAACCGGCACGAACCCATAAAACTTCCATCGCGAATTGGATTTGGGTAGGCGTGAAATTAGAAAAAAAGAAAACAACATATTTGAGTAAATTGTCACCAACAAACACAACCCTTAACAGAAGCCGACAGATCTTTCAGGAAAATTTCGGAAAAACTAACTTGAACTTTTACCAAAAAAAAAAAAAAAAACACCACAATTTTTAGACGATTCGAAGAAAAAAAAACTATTTTCCCAATTTCATATTAATTTACATAAGCAAAAAAAAAAATGAGAAAAATTAATTATTGCAAAAATACCTAAACTAAAAAACTTTTCTTTATTTGAATTTTTTTTTTTTTAGCTTCACAATAAAATTTGTTTCCGCTTCCTTTAAAACGCTGCAATTATAGGGAGGGGGGGGGGAATACCACTTCACTTAGCTTTGGTTTATTTAAATTTGTTTTTAAGAGTAATTATTTAAATGGCGTTTTCACTTACAAAATATAAAGAAAAACAATTCACCACAGTTTAATATTTAAATTTTCGATTTATTTCACAACCTAGAAACGTGAAATTCTGCGAGTAAAAAACAAATCACCTCTACAACATATAGCCGTCACGAAAAGAATGACGGCGTCGACTTGAGAAATTTTCTATTTTACCGGTAAAGATGGCGGTGGTGGTGGTGGTCGAACCAATTTCATTAAATTGTTGGAGGGGTAGTCATGATGAGTGCGGATTTTGTACGAACAGGCAAAATTAATACGCGTATTATGAAGAATGAGAGAGAGAGAGAGAGAGTTAGCAAAAAAGAGAACAAAGCGTTAAGCATTGTAGGAGAAAATGGAGAATAATATGATTCATTAAATTGAATCGTGAGGAGAAATCACAAATTGAGCTAAGAGTTTGACAGAGACGGGGTTATATATCATCAGAATGTGTGTTGGCAGCTGTTATTATTGTTCTACGGACGGTTGAATTAAGGGGAAATGTGGTATGCTCAGAGCGCATGGCTGTATCAGAAGCCATTTCTAGAAGTCAAGGAAAAAATGCACTGGCGTCCACACATGGCTAACATTTTTACTATAGATATTTTTGGTATGCGGTTGTTATTAATAACATTTGTGTTTGTTGTATATTTTTATAACTAATTAATAATATTTTTATTTTCTGAAAATTAAATAATATTTTTTCCAAATTTTCCTATAGAGTTTTTGAAAAAATATTATCTTTTAAAAAGGCTTCGAACTTATACGTTAAAATTTTCGTTTGAATTTGAGCGGTAAAAGTCGCGACGAGTTTTATATTTATTTTTTTTGTCTCGAAAACATTTTTATTAATTTCAGGAAATGTTCTTTTGTTTCGACTAGCTTTGTTATTATTTTAAAAAATGACATATTTTTTTATTAATTTTCAAACAAGACAGTTATTTGGGTCTGACTTTTAATATTAAAATATTTGGAAAAGATTTTTATGTTTTAGGAAAAAATTAGCATTTCCACTTAAAGTTTTTGAATAGAGTTTAAATATTGACAGCGAAAGATTCGAAAAAAATTCAATTTTCTGCATAAACGTTTTTATTTGTTTTTAAGTTTCGGGTAAAAACTATTTTTTTTTTTACAAGTTGGGAAACTTTTCTGACAAAATTTTATATTCAATTTTTTTTTTTAAACTAAATTTTTTTTGAGTAAAATGTAAAAGTTTCGAACTAAGTTGAATTTTCTATTTAAATTTTCGAAATATTTTTTTGAAATTTTTTCCAAAAATATTTAAAGTGTTGCTTTTATAGTTTTTATAGTAGCTGTTCAAATTTAGTAGCTTTTCTTGCGTATTTTTTAGTTTCATATTGTGCGTAATTTTTCTTTAAAAAAACAATTAAAAAAAAATATAAGTAACACTACATTTTAGTAAAACTGACATAATATTTTTTTTATAATTTATGTCTGTTGTTGTTAAAACAACAGAATTAAAAACTTACAGAGCCAATTTGAAGTAAAATAGTTCATTAAAATGACATAATTAATTTCAATTGTTTTTCCCTTAAATTTCGGTATAAATAATTTAAAAAAAAATTGAAATGTAAATTTTTGAGGAAACTATAAATTTCAAATTTTTTCTCATTTTTTTTCTATATGGGAAAATATAGAAAAAGTTATATTTTGATCTTTTGTCACAGGGTGTTCTCCACATAAGTGCCAAAAAATCAATTTGACAGCTAAGAGTCCTAGTTTTTCGTTGCTTTGTGGATAGTATAACCGTCTAACAATATATGGGGGGAATTTTTACATAATAAAATAATACAAATTATTATCAGTGTAAATAAAAATTAACTTATCAGCAAAGCATAACATAAGGTGCGCTATGGAAATGAATAATTTTTTTCTTTGACCTACAAAGCGACAAAGTTCGTTGATCTACCAAAGTCATTAGTTGAACGCGATAATCAATATATTAAAGCGAAGGCACTGTCAGCTCGGTGACTTAATGCCGTTTAAATAAAACTTGGAAAAGTTACTGTTCGGCGTTTAAGAAGGTAGACAGCATGGCAGAGACTGTGAGAGTAAAACTTGATAATCTACAGTTCAGCAAAAGGACTTTAAGTTATTGACAGCCACGCGCATTTATCTTTGAGTAGTCCTATTGAAGGGGAAGAGTGTACCGATATCCTGTAGAGAAATTTTTTAGGAGAAGTTAATGTCTTTTGATAAATAAACCAGGGATAAAGGTGGGAGAAGCCTAACAACTAAAAGATGTGATAGAAAAGTGATAAGACTACTAAATTTAATTTTATTTTTATACAATAATGTTCGGAGGGGTTTTGTCCCCTATTCGTAGAAGTGTTAAGAGGCTTTTACTGTTGTTGTTACAGCGACGGGGAACCCATGTATTGATCTTGATAACATCGTTCGAAATTTCACTTAAAAAACCACAATATTGGTAAAGCCCAGAAACAAAAAAAAATTCACAGGCTAAAACCCGAAGGCAAAAGGGAATTTTTTTCAATTTATTTGATAACATATAAAATTCTCCGCTCAGAAAGGATTTATTTTTAATTTGTAATTTCGTAATTTTTTTTAAATTTATATTTAGCCATTGATAAAAATTCAAAAGAAGAACATTCTTGCAATTCTTTTTCTATTGTCGTAATACTTCTTTTAATATATAAAATTAAATTTTTTTAGCATGATTTTTATTTTATGAAATTTTTTATATTATGATTTTAATTTTATGAAATTTTTTATAGCATAATTTTTATTTTATGAAATTTTTTATAGCATTATTTTGATTTTATGAAATTTTTTATAGATTGATTTTTATTTTATGAAATTTTTTATAGCATGATTTTTATTTTACGAAATTTTTTGTTGCATGATTTTGATTTTATGAAATTTTTCATAGCATGATTTTTGTTTTACGAAATTTTTTATTGCATGATTTTTATTTTTTGAAATTTTTTATAGGATGATTTTTTACAGCAAGATTTTTATTTTATGAATTTTTTATAGCATGCTTTTTACTTTTTGAAAATTTTTATAGCATGATTTTGATTTTATGAAATTTTTTATTGCATGATTTTTATTTTTTGAAATTTTTTATAGGATGATTTTTTACAGCAAGATTTTTATTTTATGAAATTTTTTATTGCATGATTTTGATTTTATGAATTTTTTATAGCATGATTTTTATTTTATGAATTTTTCATAGCATGCTTTTTACTTTTTGAAAATTTTTATAGCATTTTTTTTTAGTTTTTACTTTTTGAAAATTTTTATAGCATGGTTTTTATTTTTTTGAAATTTTTTATAGGATGATTTTTATTTTATGAAATTTTTTATAGCATGATTTTTATTTTATGAAATTTTTTATTGCATGATTTTTATTTTTTGAAATTTTTTATAGCATGATTTTTATTTTATGAAGTTTTTTATAGCATGATTTTTATTTTATGAAATTATTTTTAGCATGGTTTTTATTTTATGAAATTTTTTATAGCATGATTTTTATTTAATGAAATTTTTTATAGCATGATTTTTAATTTATGAAATTTTTTATAGCATGATTTTTATTTTATGAAATTTTTTATAGCATGATTTTTATTTTATGAAGTTTTTTATAGCATGATTTTTATTTTATGAAATTTTTTATAGCATGATTTTTATTTTATGAAATTTTTTATAGCATGATTTTGATTATATGAAATTTTTTATAGCATAATTTTTATTTTATGAAATTTTTTATAGCATGATTTTGATTTTATGAAATTTTTTATAGCATGATTTTTATTTTGTGAAATTTTTTATAGCATGATTTTGATTTTATGAAATTTTTTTAGCATGATTTTTATTTTATGAAATTTTTTATAGCATGATTTTTATTTTATGAAGTTTTTTATAGCATGATTTTTATTTTATGAAATTTTTTATAGCATGATTTTTATTTTATGAAATTTTTTATAGCATGATTTTGATTTTATGAAATTTTTTATAGCATAATTTTTATTTTGTGAAATTTTTTATAGCATGATTTTGATTTTATGAAATTTTTTATATTATAATTTTTATTTTATGAAATTTTTTATAGCATGATTTTTATTTTTTAAAATTTTTTATAGGATGATTTTTTACAGCAAGATTTTTATTTTATGAAATTTTTTATTGCATGATTTTGATTTTATGAAATTTTTCATAGCATGATTTTTATTTTATGAATTTTTTATAGCATGCTTTTTACTTTTTATTTTATGAAGTTTTTTATAGCATGATTTTTATTTTATGAAGTTTTTTATAGCATGATTTTTATTTTATGAAATTTTTTATAGCATGATTTTTATTTTATGAAGTTTTTTATTGCATGATTTTTATTTTTTGAAATTTTTTATAGCATGATTTTTATTTTATGAAGTTTTTTATTGCATGATTTTTATTTTTTGAAATTTTTTATAGCATGATTTTTATTTTATGAAATTTTTTATAGCATGATATTTATTTTATGAAGTTTTTTATTGCATAATTTTTATTTTTAATAATTAATTGTCTCATAATGTTTACAACGAATGTTTACAAGTGCATTCGAACAAAAAAAGAAAAAATTGCTGTACATTTTATACTCACCATCCCCATTCTTCTAACGTATTGCAGTATGTATTTAAATACGTTGATAATTGAAGCTTTCAATGATCAATTATATTGGTAAGGATAGGTAAAGCAAAAATTAAGGCTTACAATTTTTTTCAAAGACCTTACACGAAGATGATGAAGTGCAATGATTGTTCAAATATGATTGCATCGCATCATCTTCGAGAGCATTGATAGCTCTCAACTGAAGTTCAGTTTTTTTGTAAAAATAGTTTCGTTGCTAAAATTTACATTTTAAGGTTGAAAATTATTAATCCTGCATTAATTAAACTTATAGTCATTTTGAAGTACCATTCATTTTGATGCTTAATTAAAGGTTTACTAAATGGAAACTTAAAGAGTTGGTGGAATTGGAACGAAAATAACCAAGCAGTTGGAGCATTTTCGAAAAATATGATAAAGAAGCTAGAGGAATTAGCTAAGACCCAGGCAGAGAGTTCAGTCATATTCGAAATACTCCTTATCAAAAACAGTCTTTAGAAGTTTCCCGTTTTCCAAACGAATCGGAAGAATTGCTACAAAAATTGGAAGAGGATATTGAAGAGAACGAAGAAGATCTCGTAGTTGTTGGTCAAGTTTTTAATCCACTAAGTAAGAATAAATTTTATAATTAGGTAAATATAGTTAAAAGAATTTACTGTGGATCCATAGAGAGATCCTTCTTTAAAAAAAAATTAGATTTATAACAAAAATAATAAGTCTTCAAGTCTTTTCCTATATTTCATTTATTTCAAACTCAATGATCTTCTACTTTTTTCAGCTCTGTACTGACTACTTTTCCGTTCTTCTCATTCATTTTATTCCACTCGTCCAAACTTCATCCTCCTTCACTCGTTTCTCTAGTATCACTCATTCCACGAGTGTAGCTCGTACTCCGTCGTCACAGATTATCTTAAAATTTCGGTGGGAGCCGTGAAAAAACATATTTTCGCCAGTTAAAAAGAATTAATTCTGGTTTACCATATTATTCAAAATGAAATAATTACTTACGATAATATGTATAATGTTTTTCTTCCAGAGGCTATTACATGAGATGGAACCAATTCCATAAGAAACGAATGCCAAAAATTTGGCTAAAAATATTGTGTAAAACTTCTTTTAAAAATTAATTTTATTAATTAACAAGTAATTTCAAAATATTAAGTTGTTTTTTTTTTAGATATTAAAAAATGTTTAATTGTCTATACAAATTGGGCGTTACATTATTTCATCGACTACACTGAGTAATGCAATATGTAACGGCTTCAGGACAATGCAAGGCGGAATATATCAGAAACTAGAAGTCTACAAGAAGACACACAATTTGTTCATTTTGCTCTTTCATTTCTCGCCTTCACTGCTTTATATTAGGAATAGTTTTCCTTTTCTAATAAGGGACGTGATTTTAGGTAATAGACACAGGCAAAAACCATTTCGGTAGCTTCTTGGCTAAATCAGTATTTATCTTCTTTTGATGAAAATTTATTATAGTGGACGACCTTGATTATGTTTTGTGCCTGCATGTGTATGGGTGGATCTCTAATTATGTATATGGTAGAAACACAATTTCGACTGAAACTGATAACTTCACCGAGTCCGATGCTTTTTGAAAATTTTAAAACCTTCACAGTCTTATAGGAAAACACAAAACTTCGACTGTTGTATCGCCGCATTAGATGTCGTTATAATTTTGCAGTTGTAGTTCAAATTCTGCCATACATTTCGGTGTTTTGTTCTGTGGCAGGATTATTGTTTGACAGTTTAATTTGAAATAGTAATAAGGTAAGTGAATACATTATTTGTAGTTTTATTTAAAAATTGAATGGAAAACATCATTTATAAATAAATAATTAAAATTAGTTTATCTTTGACAGTATTTGTAGGTTAGTTTTCAGTTCAGTCGGAACTTAGATTAAAGAATACGTCAGATTTTCGTATATGTGTATGTATACGCAATTTTCTGGCTTAATTATTGCAGAAGCGGCGAGAAATCATAACACTTGCATACTTCTGTGTAGATTTTTTTATGTAGACATGACACCCACTGACAACTAGTTTTCGTAATAGAAATTTATTGAAGTGCAAACGTAACAGGCAATTTTTATTTTTTATACTATTTTTTCGACATGAAATGGAATTGTATTTTAGGTTTATTATTTATTTCGTAAATATCAATTAAATATCAAGCGCTTCAATTTTATAGACTTTGGAAGAGTTTAAAAAAACGCCATTTTCCAAGCAAGTGGTAGCATACCAAAATGCATGCATACTTTTATTGTTTTTCAAGTTGTTATTTTGCCACTTATCAGATAGTGCAAGTGAAAGTGTACATTTTATGTTTTTTGACGTATTTACGTAAAAGTAAGTATTTATATAAATAGCTTCATTGTTGAAGATATTTAATAAGAAGTTTCGATTTCAGATAATGAAGTGTTTTATAAAGAATTACTAGTAATTCAACTGAATGAAGAATTAGGGAATTTTTTTCTTTCGGTAAGTTGACATCTTCATTTTTACTAGAGAAATTAACAAAAATTCAGTTTATAATGTGCCTAAATGGCTTTTAGTGATTTATTTGGTGCAAAAAGTGGTTAAAAAGTGAAAAGTTCGTCATTCAGTAAATGTAAACAAATGTGATGTTGACAGTTCAATGTTTACCAGAATATAATTCAGTGCCGGTGTACGTAAAGTGTGTATAAGAAAATTTAAGGGAACGAATTTTTTAGTCTGTTTTCATTGTGTTAAAATAAATAAAGTATATTCGGTAGGCTTTATTTTTATTTAATTTAAATGCACATGTCTATTTAAATTCCCATTTCAATTTACAAACACACATTTATATTATAAAGAAGCTTTCATTATCTACAAATGCTTGTTGATAATTATAATTTGGAATGTGGTTTTAATTTCAACATAATCTCATATTCTTTCATTTAATTCGTTTTGCATTTTTGGAAATACACATAATTGTTTTGATATAATCAAATAACTTGCAATTGATATTTTTATATATGCTCTTTCACTTTATAATTCTCTTTTAATAAATAATAAATAGTGAAATAAATAAAAGGAAAATATAATAAATATATAAATAATATTTTCAAATAGAGAATACTGTGTTTTATTGCGCAAATTTCCAAAACTAATTCCATCAAACAACAAAATCCGCTTACGCATAAATGACATACATATAAAAAATGGTTTTAAACGAACAGCTTCTGACGTTTAAAATTGGCCCCCAAAGATTTACGCCGTTTCTGTTATTTTGAATTTGTGTGCATTCTTACGAATGGATTGCCAACAACATTGGTCCTCAATTTTTGTGTAGAGGCCTATCCAGTTCTTCTATAGGGTGGACCATATAAAAGTTCCATTTAAAAATGGTGGACCATTTAAAAACTAGTGTATATTTTTTGTAAATTTCCGATTTTTTTAAATTTAATAATGAAATACAACATCATTTCCAGAAAACTGGGAAATATTGAGAACTTTCGAAAATCGGATAATCAGCCGAAATTCTGATATCAATTGGCCGCCTTGGAGCTGTGATTTGAGCCGGTTGGATTATTTTCTGTGGGGAGCCGTCAATGATAAATGTTAGGCAAGCCTTCCAGAGACAATTGAGGCCTTGAAACACAAAATCAAAGTTGCCATTAAAGAGATACAGGCCCAGACAATCGAAAATATACTGAAAAATTGGGTTGAGCGAGTGGGGTACTGTAAGGCCAGCCGTGACAGTCATTTAAATGATGTTGTATTTCATTTTCAAAATTTCAAGCTTCAGTCTCTCTAATAAAACCGGAAATTTAAAAAAAACACACACTAGGTTTTTTTAAATTTACTTTTTAAAATGCAACTTTTAAATTTGCACCAAATATATGGTCCACCCTATATAATCGATGAGTCGGAAACTTTGTAAAAAGATGTCTGACGCGTTATTTTTCTCCTACAAAGAGTGACATCGCGAAAAGGAGACAGACATGATAAAAGAAAAGAGAACTCCGATTTCGCAATGCTCTCACTAGTTCTGGGGAATATAAATTATAAAATTGCGGAAGCAATACGATGATTACGACTATCGAGATTTTCCCGCTAATGCCAATGACTAACAATAATTCCCGCATTTGTACTCCCCAACGACCTACCCAATAAATGTTATCTGTTGTCTCTTACTTCATCTCATCATTTAATGACAATTATCTACTACTGTCTCTTTGTTGCATATTGTTTTATTGTTGAAATACTGGTCTCTGCATGATTCCAATTAAATGAACAATAAAAAAAAAATATAACAACTCAGCGGATTCTTTTGAAAATTACTGTTAGTGTTGCCTTTCATCTTATGTGTGGTGGTGGTTTTTGAGAAATATTTGCTAATACCATTAATACTAATACACTTTCAATGTCATTGCAATCAGTGATAATAATGATAGTTCACAACTGGTCACGACAAATTTTGTAAGCTTCCAAATTGCTATGCTTCAGGTCGTCTTAACAACTATTGTTCTAAATTGTCTTAAAGTCGATTAACTTTTAATATTTACGTGTTTAGTTTTTTTTTACATTTACTATTTTAAAGATAGGATTTAATCGATAATGAATCAACAAAGATCCCTCTTTAGATAACATACACGTCTGGATTTTAGGCCAAAAGATTAAAGTTCAGCGCGTGTTATCTCCACGAGGCAGTAATTTGTAGCCTAATTAGTAGAGTTTAATAATCACAATAATAGGCAACTGATAGCATTGAATTTTTGCAAAATGAAGTCAAGTGTATCCGATTTTGAAAAATTTTGCCCGAATATACTTGTGCGGTCTGTTTTTGATTAAATTTTTATTTTCTCTCGCATACAGTTATAATATATTATTTATCTGTTGTTTAATATGTATAAAACCATGAGTCGCCTACGACCATAGGGATTGAGTTACGCTCAATCAACGCACCATCATTATTGGCAGTTAATAGTTAGTAATCAGTTACAAGCTGACTACTCCACCTGCTGGTGGCGAGGACTATCTTAACCTCTACTGTCATTAGCAGTGACAGTGCCGGAGATAATTGGAAAATGGATATTGCCAGTTATCACCCACCTGCGATCCAAATACCGTAACCGCGATATGGGCGTATTAACCACAGCCCCCACGTTGCTGCCTAAAGCCCCTTACCATTGTCGGGCACAGTGTGTTGTAACACCATGGGACACCCCGACTTAAAACAAAACACCAATTTTTATTTTAAAAGTACTTCGGTTTGTATTCCTCTCATTAAGCTACGGTAAGGAATCTTGTCAATTCCCTGGCACCGCTAAGCCAGCTCAGGTACGCGGGTTCGTCAAGACTTGGTCTTTTACCTGGTTGTAGCTACCCTGCGTGTCATTCACACACTCATTCATTCACTATTCTCGCTCACCTCTCAAATAGGGCCACGGCAAATCTGTTAAGGCATTCATACCTCTCTCTCACACCCAACACGCCACTCACATCCACACCCTCATCATTCACCACGATTCCTCATGTACCTAGGTCACGCAAATCCCAGTGCAGCTAGCCTCCGCAGCCAAATCACGCCTGTACAGGAACCCATTCATACTGCCATGTCCCATAACTAAATACCCAAGGTACAGACCAAATTTAAATCCATACGCAAATGCATCTGCCATTTCACTCTCATCCCATCGACGTTGCCAAATTTCACACATTCTATTCAGGGCCATTACACGCCGCTGGCGTGAACTAAGATCCTGAACCTCTTCATTCGTAACCGAACAACCAGCAAGTGGGATGCCCCGCCATAGACGATAGTGAATAATTTCACGCAGCACCTCCAGGTCACATGAAATTTTTCCCACGAGAACCTGCATCGCTTCGGTTGACATGCATACGCTGTCAGACGCTGAACTGAATTTATGCCCACCTCTCGCATACAATATATATTAATATTTTCTTATAATTTTAAAAGTTTCAAAATTTGTTTTTACAGGAGAGGGACAGTTTTTACATTCTGGAATAGGCCGCATTTAAAAAAAAAACTTCTGATTTTTCAGATCTGAACCGAACCTTGATTTTTTCTCTTAAAAGCTGTCTAAATTATGTACTTTTAGTTACCATTGATTTCTCACTCAAAAGCTTAATAAAATAATAAGTAGGAGACGAGCTGTAGTATACGAGTATATTATGCTTTGCCATAAACTAATGAATTTATAGAAACTTCAATCTTTTATGTGGAAACTTTTTGAATTTTTGGAAACTTTTTGAATTTTTTTTGCTGAAAAAACTCAAATATACTAAAATTGAATATTTCCATAATTAAAATAGAAAAAAAAATCAATTTATTTATTTAACATATCTACGATGTATATTGAGCTATTGATGTCCTTCAGTAACGGATCTTATAGGATCACTTGACTCAAAGGGTAACAAATCTCTCAGTTGTTAAAGGTTTACTGTCTCTTTTTTTTTGGAAAAAGAAAACGAATGATGAGATAAAACCGGAACTTAGAGATGGTTATGGGGATTCTGCCAAACTTAGCCACCAGTGATTATTTCCTATTATCGAATATGAAAAAAATGGCTCTACAGAAAAAGATTTGCCTCAAACGGTGAGGTGGTTTCCTGACACGAACGCCTATTTTGAAGGATTGGAGTGACCGTATTTTTTAGATGCTATACAAAAGAAATATTGAATTAGGTGTATCGAGTTAAAAGGAGGCGACGTTAAAAAAATAAAATGAATTCTTTACATAAAAATGTTTTTTTCTTGTCAAAGTCAGATATTAATCATACAGACCTCGTATTTAATCGAAACTCGTTGCATTATAAGATCTCTTTTTTCTGAAAGCTAGTTCTAATAAACTGTAGAAAACGTCTGTATTTCATAAGCCAACCAAAGATGTTGTACAAACCACAGACGATTTTCATATGACCTTCTTACGAAGTACTCTTTCTTTATGACCGATGAGACTTCTGACTGAAAACTGTTTGCCATATTTGAGACATTATTACCATTTGGATATCAATTGATTTGAAAATTGTCACTTTTCGTCTTAATAAATGTTAGGTTTAGTTGAAATAAAAATTAATTTGAATTAAATTTGTTAATTAAATTTTGCCTCATATTTTTGCAGATGGGTCAACTTTAGACCTCATCATTAAATGCAAATTTGGTGAAATTTATATATTTTTTTTTAAATTTAAAAACAGGATTTGACTAATTTGTCGAGTTAATTAAGCTCACTGATTTTACTTAATATTTGCTAACTTTGTACGCCAGTAACACATGTTCCTTAAGTAATTAGTAAATTTTGAATACAAAATATGCTGAAATCGAATTTTTTTTTTTGGTTTTCAAAATAGTAAAATTGGCTTACTGATTTTGCTGTATACAATATTTGCAGTTGTTTTGCTCTAATATTTGTTTTCATCATGTCCCACACGTCTTTGATGGTCACTTCGCTGGCTGTGTCCTAACTCAAGCGTATGCAAAATATTCCTGCATAATTCGAACGGAGAGTGAACTCGTATTGCACAAAAATATATTCTCCGATTAGAAATGAATCGGCCATCGCTCCGAATTTCATTTGATGTGTTCCTGGGCGAATTGAAGACATCCTTGTCTACGAATTTTAGGTTAATTTTCCTTATGCTTTGTTTCCGCAATCTCCACCAAACTATCTTTTTAACAATTACTATATGCGAATATTTCGGAAATGTTGAGAGATATTGTCTCACGGGCTATCATCTCGAATGTTGAAAATTTAAAAACATTACCGATGGTATCTTCAGGTTGGCGGCGAAGTAAGCAAATCTAGCAAAAAATGCGAAAAATTTTCCGCTGAACCATCCAAATTGAAGCGCTCATAACATAAGTCATTAAAATCTTGGTCTTATAGGAGGAGGACCAACCAAAAATACGCAAAATTGTCGTACTCACGGTCTAAAGCCAGCCTAGCAGTGCCTAGGAATTTACAAAGTTCATTTGAGTGGTAGTACCGACCAAGTACTCCTAAAAAAAACTAGTACCACGAACATTGGCTGCCCCACGATGTTGAAAACACACTGAGGCTGGGAGATACCAGTTATCCCGGATTCTATCACTGCCGATGATAGAAGAGGTTTAGGCAGGCCATCAACCTTGTAAATTCCTAGGCACTGCTAGGTAACTGGCTTGTAATTGGTTATTGACTGTTAGCACCGACTGTGCCTGTGATGGATGTAGGTGGTCAGAGACGGGAAAAGACAGAATCATCTGATATAACGACTTGAAGGCTATGTGAGCGATCTACTTGTAATTGTATTGTTTCACAACCAAATTTACACTTAAGCCGCATTAGAATATGTATTTTGACAGCAGAGATAGCAACGCTTGCTTGTGAAAAAATTCGATTGATTCTGCACAGTAGTTTTTGGTTGATACTCTTTTAAATATGGAAAGTGAAAAACAGCATTTTCGGCATATTTTATTGTACTTTTTTACTAAAGAAAAGATAAAATTGCTGATCGAGCAAGAAAAAAATTATCCGATGTGTATGGAGAAGATGTGCTAAGTGAGCGCCAGTGCCAAAACTGGTTTTGAAAATTTCGATCCTGCAATTTTGATCTCGAAGATACACCACGTTCTGGAAGGCCAGTTGAAGCTGATGAAGACACAATAAATGAATTAATTAATGCAAACTGGTGAATAATAACTCGTGAGATTGCTGAGCATAAATTTATCGAATACGACAGTTTATGATCATATTACACGCCTAGGTTTTATCTCAAAGATCGACATATGGGTTCCTCATCTTCTTACGGAAAAAAATTTGTGCTGTTGCATTGATGTTTGTGATTTGCTTCTCAAACGCCAAGAAAATGATCCATTTTTAAAGCGTATAATCACTGAGGACGAGAAATGGGTTTTCTACAATAATGTTAAGCACAAAAGATCCTGGAGTAGAAAAGATGAACCGGATCAAAGCACTTCGAAAGCCAATATTCATCAAAAAAAAGATTATGCTATCTGTTTGGTGGGATTTCAAACGAACACAACGATCAATTCTGACGTGTACTGTCATCAGGTGGACAAATTGAATGATTCACTTAAAGAAAAAAGCCCAGAATTGGTCAATAGGAAAGGTATAGTGTTCCAACAGGATAATGCGAAACCACATACAAGTTTGACCACTCGGCAAAAGCTTTTAGAGCTTGGATAGATACTGCCACCCCCACCATACCCTCCAGACCTAGCACCTACCGATTATCATTTGGTACGGTCTAAAAAAATGACGGATGGTTTTGTTTAAGTAGAATGCTAGAGTTGATATGCTGAGGCTCCTTGCCATTAGATGGTAAAAGAATGAGACTTAATGAGAAGGCAATAACATCAATGTATGAAAATAAAATAAAGTTTTCTGCGATCAAGTCGTCCTGCTAACCCGTTAGCGAAGTCGTTAATGTGCTGCTGGACTACCATCCAAGGGGTAGTGAGTTCGAATCCCACTGCGGCATCTAAAAATATATTTTTACTAAATCAAAAAAAAAAAATGCTGAATTTAAAAATAAAACATTGCAAATTTCTTAAGTCTTGAATTTTGATATTTGTAATTGTAAATTTAACAGAAAAATTAATTTTGGACCTGATAAATAAAGCGTTTTGGTCAATTTTTAAATAGGGCGTCACTTAATTTGTGCAATTTAAATTTTGATTTTCGTATGATAATTATCTTATCTACAATTTTCGATCCTTAATGAGACTTTCTCTACATATTTGCTAATTTTTGGACGAAAATATCATCGAAATTAAAAAATTTGTTTGATTTAAAAATAAAATGTGGCTAATTTTGTCGTTCTTAAAATTAAAGATTGGCTTTTTGACCTTTAAAATTATTGTGTAAATTTTAGGTTTATTTTGATATAAAATTATCTATGAATCAAAATAAAAAAAATTCATGCTTGCTTCTTAGAATCAAGATTTTTTAATTGTCATTACATAAATTGAATAAAAATAATTTTAATTTATGAAAATTATTAATCATAAAATCGAATGGAAGCACATTTTCTGTAATAAAATTTTCAAAATTTTAGTAAACTAAATCATCCTTTTTCCTTTTTTTTAGTACGTTCTTATTGTTAATGTAAATTACAAGGTCTGTTCAAAATGTATGACGAATTTTGAATTTCCGCGGGTTACGTATATTCGATTTTCGATTATGTTGGTACTCATGTCTCTCACTTTGAATGTTCAGTTAATTTTTGACAGCTGCTTTGCTTGCACGTGTTTTGGCTTATTTTCGATTTTTACCCATTTCAAAAAATGGACAAAGAATCTGTATCAAATTTTGTGTGAAAAACAAACTTAATTGCGCGGACGCATTCCGAATATTGCCTGTGGCATATGGTGAAGCTACCTTCGACCGAAGGAACATTTATCGGTGGTACAAAATGTTTTCAGAGGGCCGAGAAGATGTGAACGACGAAAAGCGTGCCGGACGCCCGAGCACGTCAACAACAGATGAAAACATTGATGAAGTGAAGAAAATAGTATTGGCCAATCGTCGAATCACCGTTAGATAAGTTGCTGGGGACTTAAACATATCGATTGGCTCGTGCCATTCGATTTTTACCAATGATTTGGCATGAGACGGATCGCCGCGAAATTCGTACCAAAATTTCCAAAAACAGCATCACATTAACATTGCTAAGGAGCTGTTCGACTCTGTCCGTGATGACCCAAATTTGCTCCAGAGGATCATAACTGGTGACAAATCATGGGTTATGACGTAGAACCAAAGCTCAATAATCCCAATGGAAGCTGCTGCACGAGCCAAGACTGAAAAAAGCGCGCCAAGTTCGGTCGAATGTGAAGGTTTTGCTTACAGTTTTCTTCGATTCCAGGGGCGTTGTACATCAAGACTTCTTGCTACAGGGTAGAACGATCAATAAGGAAAATTACCTGCAAGTTACGCGCAAGTTGCGCAAAGCAATCCGCCAGAAACCCCCGGATTTGTGGAAGAACAAAAATTGTCTTTTGCACCATGATAACGCCCCTGCTAACGCATCGTTGCTTGTGTGCGAATTTTTGGCCAAAAACAACACACTAACAATGCCACAGCTACTGTATTCCCCAGATCTGGCTCGCTATGACTTTTTCTTGTTCCCGAAAAAGGAGAGCCCCATGAAAGGACGAGGCTACGCTACGATTGTGGATATAAAGACGGCATCACAAAAAATGATTTTTTGAAGTGCTTCGAGGATTTGAGAAAATGTTGGCACAATTGTATAATATCTGGTGGGGATTACTTTAAAGGGGACAAAATAGATATTCATGAATAAATAAATAATTTTTGAAAAAACACAAAATTCGCGATATTTTTTGAACAGACTTCGTACATTAAGCCTGATGTACGAATTTGCTTACAGTTTCCTCCGGTTGCAGGGTCGTGGTGCATCATGAGTTCTTGCCAAAGGGTAGAACGGTCAATAAGGAATATTACCTGCAAGTTATGCGGAAGTTGCGCGAAGAAATCCGCCAAAAACAAAAATTGGCTATTGCACCATGATAAAGCCCCTGCTCACGCATCATTGCTTGTGCGCGAATTTTTGTCACAACCCACTAATAATGCCACAGTTACCATATTCCCCAGATCTGGCACTCTGTGACTTTTCTTGTTCCTGAAACTGAAGAGCACCATGAAAGGACGACGCTACGCTACGATTAAGGAGGTAAAGACGGCATCGACGGAGGAGCTGAACAAGATCACAAAAAATGATTTTTTGGAGGGCTTCGAGGATTGGAAAAAACGTCTGCATAAGTGCATAATATCTGGTGGGGATTACTTTGAAGGGGACAAAATAGATATTCATGAATAAATAAATAATTTTTGAAAAAACACAAAATTCGCGATACTTTTTGAACAAATATAATTTTGTTTGAGAAATTAATTTTATTAGCGCTTTACTGACTAAAATTATATATTTTCGCTGATTAATTAACAGATGGGGGAAATACGCAAATTACAAACTGGTTATTAACAATTTTCTATTACTGAAATGACTAAATTCTTATTATACAGAAATTATATTGTAATTTAACAAAATTACCTGTATCAGTAATAGTTGACAAAAAAAAAATTCAATAATTACAATTCTTGTGCAAATACTCGTAATTACCGTAGAATTATTCATTCATTTATATTAGCGTATTGAGGACTGAATTATTTATTCACTGAAACTACAGTTATTATTTATTTTTCTTATATTGCGAACAAATTTTTACTCACTAGTTCTGCTCGTTTCTCTTTCATTACCCTTGCCCACAAGTCAATAGCGATTTTCTTAATTTTAAATGTCAAGGTTATGGGAGGAGTGAGAGATGAATATATTTCTCTCAATTAGAAAAATGAGTACGCTCATTCGATTATTTTGCCCATTCATGCATCTATAAATGGTGAAAAATAATTATTAACAAAAACTACACACCACCATCAGAGGGAAAGTGTGTCTACAATTAAGATTGAGAGAGTTGGAGCGAAGTGTCTCTATAACATCAGAAAGTTTGCTTTGAATTTACTGATGCCTCCTTCTCTCACAAGATTTTATATGAGAACACGTAGTATAGAAGATTATCCACCTTTAAAAAACCAGTTGCCCGACTAGTTGAATATGGCGAATACTGTTTGGTAAAGATTGTTCCGAGGGAGAGTGCGAAGAGGAGTAAGCCATAAATAATGTACGTTTGGATGGTGGATCAGGTGCTCTTCTAATTTACTTGATGATCAGACATACACGATGAAAACTGGCCCTGACGAGACAAAAGCCATTGAGACTCAATACTATCAAGGCATACATGAATGCGTCATAAGTATACCGTTCTGCCCTATACTATTGAGACTCAACAATATCGAATCTTCAATATATGTTATACACGTAGAAGCTATGACCGATGGTTGACTGCACAGTTCATTGTGATCATCTATAAATGGTTTGGTGCTTCCAAATTTGCTGTGTCCGAACATGTTAACCAAAGGCCATTGGCAATATGATGATATTATTGTAGATGAGTGTGTGCTTGTAGAGAAATTAAACTTTGAGTACTTTTTGGAAAGTTTATATTCAACCAATTTTTTTCTAGCCTTTCTTCGATTTCTATTAGCTTTCACTTTCACATTTTCTTATGAATTTTCTCCGTTTTAATTTCAATTTTTTTTTTTTGCCAGCTCAATCTTGATTGTTTCCATGAAAAAGTTCTGATTTTTTTCTACATCAAAATTTTTAGAAGAAAATTTATTCTTATTAGTTAATTTTGATTTTCCTTTTCATTTAATAAGGAAACTTTTTGAGTAATGGAAAAAAAGAATTTAAGGAAAAAATAGGATTTGAATATATGTTATTGCAAAAAAGAAAAGAAAACTATCTTCAATACGAGTAGTTGAAATTTATGGAAAATGCAGAAGAGTTTTTAATTGAAAATTTTTATTTATTGATCAGAAAAAAACTTATGCTCTTTAGAAAGCATAGACTATAAGAAAAAATAAATTTTTATATTTTTTTTTTAATTGGGAGAAATAGAATATAGGAAAATTTAACATAAAAGTAGTCCAAGGAGATGTGTCGAAACAACCAAACAAAGTTAGAGAAGCAGAACATGTCAGCCTTGAAGAGAAGGTTCAAGAGAATACATTTTATTAGAAAACTAGGGTAGGAGCTTAGATTATAGAACTGGATAGTCCTCTACACAAAAATTACATTCGTAGAACGCATACATAAGCAAAATAACAGTAACGCCGTAAATCATTGGGGGCCAATTTTAAAATTCAGTAAGCGGTGTCGTTTAAAACCATTTTGATATGTGATGTCAGTTAAGAGTAAACAAATAGATTTTTTTTAAATATTTGAAAATTTGCAATAAAACACAGTTAATCTATTTGAAAATATTATTTAGTTAATGATTAGATATTTTCATATTATTTATTAAAATAGAATTATTAAGTGGAAGAGCATATATTAAAATAAAAATTGCAATTTATTTGATTTTATCAAAACAATTATGTGCACAAATAAAAAATCCATTCCATTTGTAGCCATTGAAAGCTTCATTATTATATTGTATAAATGTGTGTTTGTGAGTTGAAATGGTAATTTAAATAAGCATTTCCATTTAAATTCAATAAAAATAAAGCCTACCGAATATACTTTATTTATTTTAACACCATGAAAACAGACTAAAAAATTTGTTTCCTTAAATTTTCTTATACCCACTTTATGTTACGTACACCGGCACTGAACTATTTTCTGGAAAACATTGAATAGTCAACATCACATTTGATTACATTTATTGAATAACCACTTTTTGCACCAAATAAATCACTAAAAGCTATTTAAGCACATCATAAACAAAATTTTTGTTAATTTCTCTAATAAAAATGAAAATGTCAACTTACCGAAAGAAAGAAAATTCCGGTTTCCTTATTCTGTTGAATTACCAGCCGCGCTTTATAAAACACTTCATTTTATGCAATAGAAAATTCCTATTAAATGTCATCAACAATATAACAATTTATATAAATACTTACTTTTTCCTAAATACTTCAAAAAAGATAAAAACCACACTTTCACTTGCACTTTCCGATAAGTGCCAAAATAACAACTTGAAAAACAACAAAAGTATGCATGCATTTCGGTATGCTACCACCACTTTTATGGAGAATGGCGTGTTTTAAAACTCTCCGAAAGTCTACAAAATTGAGGCGCTTGATATTTAGTTGATATTTACGAAATAAAAAATAAACCTAAAATACAATTCCATTTCATGTCGAAAAGATTGTACACTAAAAAAAATTGCCTGTCGTTGTTTTTAAATTGTATTCTTGCTTGGAATAAGTGAGTATAAATTATGCTTTTACAATTCAATAAATTTCTATTACGAAAACAAGACGTCAGTGGTTGTCATGTCTACATAAAAAATCTACACAAAATTATGCAAGCGTTACGATTTTTGGCCGGTTTTGCAATAATTAATCTAAGGATAAGAGCATGTTATCTTGACTATAGCAATTAAGCTCATTACTAACATCAGAAAAGAAGACGAAAACATTACAAAAGAATGCAAGTAGATCTCATACAAAGTTCACAAAATAACTTTTTTTTTAATAGTGTCTCTCATTCAGTTTTTTAACATATTCACACTAAAAGGTTTACCATTTGTTGTCATGTATTCAGTTTTACTCAGAAATTATATTGAAATAATTCAAATTTATTATGAAAACGGTCGATTTGTGATAACGGGTTGTCCAGAAAAAATGATGGTCTCGGAAGAAGTTCATTTTCAGAAGAAGTTCTGTTAACAGAAAATTATTGAACAACTACATGGTTGCTCAATAATTACTGTATGGTGCGCTTTATGAGCCGGATTTTTTTTGGATATACGACTGGCGCTACAGTTACTATCGATGAAGTATACTACAGAGGTAGCTAATTTTTTATGAGCAATTTTCGATGACATGGATGACTTGTGGTTTCAACAGGATCACGCTACATTCCACACTGCCCAAGAAACAATCGATTTACTGAAAACAAAATTTATTTGACGTCTAATTTCGTGAAAAGGTGATGTAAATTACCCACAAAGATCACGTGATTTAATGTCTTTAGATTTCTTATTGTAGGACTAGGTGAAAGATAAGGTATAAGAAAATAGTCCACACACAATTGAAGAGCTCAGAACCAGTATCAACCGCGTTATCCGTGAAATAGAGCCACAATTATGCAAAAATGTGATCGAAAATTTTGTAGGAGGAATCGATATCTGTAAACGTAAGTGCCAAAATAACAACTTGAAAAATGACAAACGTATGCAAGCATTTCGGTATGCTAACAGTTGCATGGAGAATGGCGTTTTTTAAAACTCTCCGAAAGTGTACCAAATTGATACGCTGAATATATGATTGAATTTTACAAAATAAATAATAAACATAACATAAAATACAATTCCATTTCATGTCGAAAAGATTGTACACTAAATAAAAATTGCCTGTCGTTTTGTTTAAATTGTATTTTTGTTTAGAATAAGTGATTTAAAATGAATATTAATTATGCTTTTGGAATTCAATAAATTTCTATTACGAAAACACGATGTCAGTGGGTGTCATGTCTACATAAAAAAATCTACACAAATGTATGCAAGCGTTACGATTTCTCGTCGCTAATGCAATAATTCGGTCAGAAAATTGCGTATACATACCATATACCAAAAATGCCAGGTATTTTTTAATTTAAGTATAAATCCTTTAGCACGTAGTTATAAAGAAATCATCAAGGAATCACCTCCTGAAGCTAAACACCCTGTAAAAGGGATCAACTGAAGGTAGCACTTTCATTCATATCACTTTATCAGTAAAACAATTACTAATAAATTGCTTGTTTTTATTTAAAAAAAAAATTGTAAAAAATTACTTTCTTCATATCTTTATGGATATTCGGCAATAGCATACTCATTATATTTATTATAAAATAATATAAAATATTAACAAAACACGATTTAATTTGAATAAATACTAATAATTAATAGCGACTAAATAATTGTATAGCAGGTTTTCGCCACAGGAGCGAAATTATTGACTCCTTTTATTAATCAAATAATAAAGTGTTCTGCAACTAAAAATTGTTAAATATTCCACTGTGTACCGATCATTATAGTCGCATACACATAACCCTTTCTATTATTACCTTGTCCGCAATACCTGAGATCAGCTAGCCAACAAAAGAACCTTTACAAAACTCACATATTACTAATTTCTTTTTTCTAATATTATGTACGAGTATTAGAAGCTATAGTCAAATGTGCTCATAAAATACATAGCGACATTGAGGTATAAAAAATACTCACCTTAAGCAAAGGCCAATGCTTGAGATGTTCAAGACATAATTTGTTATTTCTATGCTCTTCGGTTTTTAGACTTTAAATATATTTTATAATTTACAATAAAACACAATTTTGTTATATCTAAAGAAGTTTTCATGATCGTAATTTTTAATATGGTAGACATTTATTTTTAGAGGCAGTCGCAAATAATGATTTTTGTTTGAAATTTGATTTTTTTTATCAATTGCTACCCACACATACGAAATCATACATTTTATCACACCACATAAACAATTTTCGTAAGTATTCGAATTAATTGCAGTTTTTATCTTTTTGCTAAAATATTTTAACCACGAATTATATTATGATTAAAAGTTTACATTAACTATGGTATTATTATGAGGTACAATTGATAACATAACATACATTGTTGGTTTTTGGTTAAACTTTTGGGGTTTCCATTGATTTTTTATATTGAATTTTAACAAAAATTATTGCGGAATCAATCTATTTATAAGTGGTGATTTTTTAAGTTTTCTTTTATCGTGTATTTATTTATTAGTAAAATATGATTAATTGAATCAAATAAAATTAAGGTTATTTAAGTGCATATTTTTAGTATTTTAAAAAGATGTATGCAAATTGTTGTGTTATTGATAGTTTTAAAAAAAAATTCAATTTAATTAAAATAAATCAATTTTAATTTCTATTGATGGTAAAGTGTAACTACTGGGAGTTTTAAGCATCACCCCTGTTAGGGAAGAAAGAGTTTGTTTTTAATAATATCTCAACCTAATCTAGTTTTAGCTCAATATGCATTTGGTAAATATTTTTGCTCCACATGATAATATAAAAAACAAATCACATACTAACAAAATTATCGGAGAACTAATTTTCCCAGTCCCTATGTGTCTTCCTTCCAAAAATTTTAAGCACTCGGAAATTAAAACCACTATTCTACGCCTTCCCAATAAAAAAAAACCTCCTGATTATTATCTAATAACAGCTCCCATTCTGCAGCAAATTTCCCGAAAAGCTTTAGTTTTAATTACATACATTTTTAATAGTATCCTGCACTCAGCCTATTCTCCTTTACTCTGGAAATTTAATGTCATTAAAATGATTCCTAAACCAAATAAAAACCCATTAATTCTCCTTTTCCCTATAGACCTATCAGCCTCTTATTAATCCTTAGTAAGATTTTAGAAAAACTCCTATTACAACGACTCCACCCATTCCTAGCTAATGAAAAAATTATTTCTGATCACCAACTTGGCTTCCGATCTGAACAATCCATTATCCAGCAATGCCATCGCATTGTTGATCAGATTGGATCGCCTCTTGAGAGGAAAGAGTAGTGCCCAGGAATATTTTTAGATGTTTCAAGAGCTTTCTTCCTTTAATATACTACCTTCTCATAAATTCATATCTCTCCCAACGTCATTTACAAGTTGCAATTAACTCAGAATCTTCGGAAATATATCATATTCTAGGTGGAGTCCCACAAGGCAGTATCCTTGGTCCCATTTTATATAATATTTATGCCTATGACATTCTATCTGAACCTAATACTATCATTGCTACTTATGCAGATGATACGGTCATACTTGCTACCCATAGAAATCCTTACATAGCTTCCAAAAATTTACAATCCCATATTCACAACCTTCAATCCTAGTTTAAGAGATGGAAAGTGAGGTTAAATGAACAGAACATGATTCCACAATATGATAAAGTACGTTAAGTGGGGCTTTACCTGGGCAAGATATAATCATGTTACCCTCATACTAGACTAAAAAGAGTTGAAGCCAATAGACGTTAGCTACAACTTCTTAGACTACTGGACAAACGCTCGAAACTAACAATCAAAAGTTATAAACTTTTAATCTAGAATACAATTATAAAACCTATTTGGACATATGGAATTGAACTTTGGGGTTCAACGAAATGTTCGAATTTCTATCGCGTCCAGGCCTTACAATCCAAAATCTTCCGTAAAATTGTTCATGAATTTTTTTGATTTTCAAGCACTTTGAGAACTCGAAATCCAATTAAAATTACTCTTTAATCTAAGGAACGATGTATTGTTTTTGACAGTGGTAAGAGGTCTTTGTTTGTTTGTTTTGTATGTACGGTCCCTTAGACATGAGCCAGTGGCAATTTTCATAACAGCAAAACAATGGGGCAATTTGGGCTCCACCTTTCAATAATAACAAATTATGAAAAAAAAACAAACGGAATTTGAAATCTATATTTGCTTAGAGGTTAACTTTTCTGAAACGATGATGTTAATGTAAAAAATTATAATTACAATGAAGACATATCAGTACGCGAATAATCGAATTTGTTAAGAATTAACTTCAGTTATACTATAAGAAAAGTAAATGGAAATAAGCAAGTATGAAAAGTAAATTACTGCGTTTTTACTTACTCGTATTTCTCCTTCTCACTTAGCGTAGTAAAGCACTACGATTTTTTTGTGGCGTTATGTTGGTACTCATGTCTCTCACTTATGCCGACAAGTTTGGCCATTTTGAATGTACAGTTCATTTTTGACAGCTGCTTTGCTTGCACGTGTTTTGGCTCGTTTTCGATTTTTGCCCATTCCAAAAAATTGATCAAAAAATCTATTTCGGAAACAAGAACAAGTCACATGGGGCCAGATCTGGGGAATACAGTGCCTGCGGCATTATAAGTTTGTTGTTTTTGGCCAAAAATTCGCGCACAAGCAACGATGCGTGAGGAAGGGCGTTATCATGGTGCAATACCCAATTTTTGTTCTTCCACAAATTCGGGCGTTTCTGGCGACTTGCTTTGCGCATAACTTGTAGGTAATATTCCTTATTGACCGTTTCTACCCTTATTGACCATTCTACCCAACTCATGATGCACCACGCCCCTGTAATCGAAGAAAACTGTAAGCGAAACCTTCACATTCGACCGAATTTGGCTCGCTTTTTTCAGTCTTGGCTCGTGCGGCAGCATCAAATGGGATGATTGAGCTTTGATTTCCACGTCATAACCATAAACCCATGATTTGTCACCAGTTATGACCCTCTGGAGAAAATTTGGATTGTCGCGTACAGAGTCCAACAGTTCCATAGCAATGTTAATCCGATGCTGTTTTTGGTCGAAAATGGGCAAAAATTGAAGACGAGCCAAAACACGTGCAAGCAAAGCAGCTGTTAAAAATTAACAAAACATTCAAAATGGCCAAACTTGTCGGCATAAGTGAGAGACATGAGTACCAATATAACGTCACAAAAAAATCGAAAATCGAATAAACGTAACCCGCGAAAATTCAAAATCCACGATACTTCGTATTCATGGTAAGTAGGAGGCATTTTAGACAGTAAGCTCATCAAATAACACTATACACATACGTCTCTCTTGTTATAGGTCTTTCGGTTTTATACAGAAGAAGATAGTAATTTTGCTGAAATATTTAGGGCTTATTTGATTTCCAAATAAAGAAAAAACTTTAAATATCGTATTTTCTTTCATAGAAGTTTCGGAGAAAATTTAATGCGGATCATCCTTTTTAAACTTTATCCAGCATATCCTGGTACACATTTCACTATATGCTTTTGTATGGTTATTTGGTTATAAAATTTAAAAAAAAAATAAATTCGATTTCTTAACAAGCAGCGAAAAATGAATTCGATTTCTTTTGGTGTTAAACGGCGTTGTGCACATTTTTTTTTTTTTAAATTTATTGTTGTTTAGGATGTGCTCAATGGCATTGGAAATTAAAATTAAATTTCTTTAGGATATTCCAATAAATGTGCTACATTATTGAAGATTAGGAAAAATTAAATAACATCTGTAAACCAATTTTATACTTACGATATTAATCAAACGAGGTACGGAGAAAATACATAAGTCTTTATATGAAAACGCCAATTTTGACTATTAAGGGTTAGTTGTGAATTTGCCAATGAATTTCTCGAGCTCGTCCGGAGTTGGTTTCAAAAATTCATTTGGATGTTCAAACACTCCATTAAATGAGTTACACGAACACGTCTTTGGTCCGCTAGTGGCAAACGCGCCTATCTCATTACAAAATTTCATGTAGGATGTTACCATATCATCTTAATATTTAAATTGGACATCCTGTGCGTTCAGCGTCACTTTTGCTCGTATGATGACAACAAAATTCACCACTACTGAATGATTCCATATGATGGTGATGAGTCCCGACTATAATTTTCAAACTTGGTTTTGGTTTCAGATATTATTATTTTTCATATTTTTTCTTCATTAACACACAAAATTCACTTTTTTCCATATTAATAAAAAAACACAAACCCTAATGAACAGCTATAAATATATTTTTGTATAACACCTTTTTAAGAATGCTAAATAATAAAAAATATATTATTTTGCTGATATAGGCAACATCTTTGCATTAGTCACTGACTTATCATATTGCCTTCGTAAATTGCAGATGAGCACTATGTACAACCACCGTATTTTGAATGAATTAAAATATGATCAGTGAAAATAAGGTATGGGAGGATTTTTGTTTCTAATGGCAGTATTAATTAATTTTCTATTATTACCAATTTTTTATTGATAAGTTTGGAAAAATTCAATGTTGTTCAGCTACAAACGCCACGCCAAACACACGACTACACGTCGACAGTCACTTTTTCGGAGTTCTGTCTCGGTGCCAGTTTCGCCGAGACAGAACTCCGAAAAAGCGTTTTCAGGATACAAAATTAGTAACCATTGAACGTTATTGCACTGAAACTTAGTATTGAGCAGTAGCAGAATAGAATTTTATGAATTTCATCAGCATATGTTGCTATTAGGTTCGTATTGTTAGTTCAACTATAAAGAGTGTATAATAAAGTAACAAGGATACTACCCTCAAACATCTGAAAATATAGCTTCACGAGGAAGGATTTGATTATAAGGAAGTATGGTATCGGAAGGATTATCCTAAGCTTCCAAAGAAGCCTAGAATACCTTCAAAATATGGCTGGGAAGTATTTTTTCTGCTCAAGAGAGAATGTGATGAAGTCAACCATTCCGTGGCACTGGTGAATAATGGAGTAGTTACGTCCAATGCCAAATTGGTGATGAGGGAATACATTTTCATCTTCGAGGATGGGATATAATTATTACTAATTAAGAGGAGTTTTTTTTTGGTTTTTTTTTGTTGGCAAATGTTCTTATTCTCTCAAAAAAATTTATGGTAGACATCAGATAAGCTATAGTCTATGGAAGAGTTTATTCCGAATTTCGATATACAGTATCTGAATTGCTTGCCAGGTGGTAAGGAGACATTCATTGGCAAGCAACCGGCGACGGTCCAGAATAGGTTCTTATCCGCGAAAAGTGACTGTCTGGTGTGTATTTTAGTCTGAAGGTGTTATACGAGGGTCGTTCAATAAGTCCTTAGAAAATCCGAGAAATTGCGCTGTGTCGGTAAAGCTTTGCTACTTACAAAAAAAAGACTTTTTGTAAGTAGCATTATCGACAGAAAAGCTGTCAAAATTTCAGCTCGATCCATAGCGTAGGTCAATTTCTATCGTCGATTAAAGTTAACGACATTTATTTGTGCATAACAATGGAAAAAAGCGAGTTTAGGGCTGTCATCAAACAACTCCATTTGAAAGGCTTAAGCCCGAAAGAAATCAAAGCCGAGTTGGATGCAGTTCATGGCACATCTGCACCTGTATTTGCGATGGTTTACAATTGGTGAATGAATTTAAACGTGGCCGTTCATCCACAAAAGATGAACATCGTTCACGATGCCCAGTTGAGGTGTCTACTCCTGAAATCGTCGACAAAATCCACGATCTGATTTTGAACGATCGGCGAATTAAAGTGCGCGAATAAGTTGAGGCCACGGGCATATCACAAGGTACAGTCGCTTCAATTTTGCATGAAAAATTGTCTGTGAAAAAAATTTCGGAGGAGAATAAGCGCAATCGTGTAGTGGACTCTGAGGCTATGTTGGCACTCTTTCATCGCAATCCTGCCGAATTCCTTCGTCGATATGTCACTGTGGATGAAACCTGGATACACTACTACACTCCAGAAACGAAGAGACAGTCATCACAGTGGATTTTCAAGGGTGAACGGGCTCCGAAGAAGGCGAAAACTATGCCATCGGCCGGCAAGGTAATGGCCACGGTCTTTTGGGATTCGCAGGGCATCATTTTATCGACTACTTGGAAAAAGGAAAAACAATAACAGGAGCGTATTACGCGTCGTTATTGCAACGGTTGAGCCAGGAAATCAAAGAGAAACGCCCCCATCTGAAGAAGAAAAAAATCCTCTTGCATCAGGACAATGCGCGTGTGCACACCTGCGCTGTTTCCATTGTGTAATTGAGAATGTAATTGTTGCAGCATCCCGCTTATTCACCAGATTTGGCCCCGAGTGACTATTTTCTTTTCCCCAATCTGAAGAAATGGCTTGGCGGACGACGGTTCACTTCCAACGAGGACGTCATTGCTCAAACGGATGAGTATTTTGCAGAACTTCCGAAATCCTATTTTTTGGACGGGATAAAAATTTTGGAAAAACGGTTGGAAAAGTGTATAGAGCTAAAAAGAGATTATGTTGAAAAATAAAATTTTTTTTTTTTTAAAAACAGTTTTTTTCCGTCTTTTTCTAAGGACTTATTGAACGACTCTCGTATGCTCGTTATGAGCGATTATTTGTATTTTATTTATGATATTTAAGTTTGCATATGCTTCTCGTGTTTTTATATACTTATAAAAAAATAATAAGGGTATGAGGTCAATGAAAACCGCATTCCAGTTTTTCCGCACCAGAGTTCCATAGCATTAAATTGACAAATTCAAATTAAATTTAATTTATTTCAACTGAAGAAAAAAAAGGATTTAAATTTAAAGCACAGACGATCACAAAATATGAAGACCTTATAAAAGCAAAATTTTTCACCGACAATATTTTGATTGATTTTTTTTAAATACATGAGACAATTCCATACTGACTTTGCAATATTTTATGGCGGCGCGGCGCATTGGTTGGTATTTCGTATTGAATTTTCAGAATTTCTGTGTACAAATCCGAGTTTCTAAGAACTCATTGAAAAATAAATACTTGCTTTAGCGTTTAATTTTGAATGCACTTGCATAGTTTGAATTCGAAGTACCTTGCTATCATTAAATAAAAAAATCGCTAAGAAAAATTACACAAGTTACCGATTAGAAAGTGTTCCACCATAAAGCTTGCCCTAAAGCTGACGTGTATTGGCATTGAAAGGTGGAATGTTTTTCTTATGAGTTAACAAAAACAATTATTACTTGATGCTTCTTTATAATAAAAAATCGAACAGGAAATCAACTGCAAACAAGGCAAAATAAAAAATGCAACCAACACACTGATAAATACGATAAATTAAATGTTGTCATTATTGTGCAATTGTAGGCGCATCAATGCAAAATTATAAAGCGAAGCTTTGATAACGCATTGGAAAAATCCAATTCATTGAGTAAAAAAAAAAAAAAAAACAGAATACAGTAATTGACATTAGAGAAAAAAAGATGGACTGCCGAGAGGGAAAACAAATGCTATGGCGATACTCTTATCAGGAAATGTGAGGCTTGTTTTTGTATCACATGAAAAAAACTGAGTAGAACTGCGAACTTGTACCATGACTTATATGAGGAAGTCTATAACGCTTGTTAACGAGTGATAAATTGCATGTTTTGTTTTAATCAGAAACTATAATTGTACGAGTATGATAAACTTCTAGAAATTCAATAGTCTACCCCCAACACCCTCACGTGTTTAATAGTAATGTTCCTATAAGCTCTTAAGAGAATATAATGTGAACGCACTTTAATGTGTCAATTACGAGTATCTGAAACCAAAGTTTCTGTGAAATTAATCTTGGCTAGTCTCTAAACTTGCTCTTGGGTGTTGAAGGCAATCGAAATTATTCAATTTGTAAGCAATCGCGGGAACGTTGCTGCCTTAAACTGACCTACATACTCGTAGACTAAATAAGGAGGGGGCCTTACAGATGTGCTGAGTTTCTGTCATTCTGAAGATATCGTATTTGTATCCTGATATCTTAAAGTACTGGAATCCTACAGGTTTGTTATCCTACTTTATATGAACATTATTGGGCTACTTTGAAATTTTTGGGTACTTTGTTCAATATAGTTTTTGATTCTTTAATTATTTTTAGATAATACACAGTCTCTGTACATATTTTAGACTTCTTTGTTCTTTTGGGCTTCTATGGACACTCTCGATTTCTAGAGATTTGATGAGATTTTAATATTTTTCTAGGGTCTTGTACATTTAGTTGGTTTTTGTATACATTTTTCGCTTTTAAATTTTCAGTTAACTAATAAAATTTTTTGGATTTCTTATAAACTACGAGGGTCATTCAACCAGTACTTAGCCTACAAAAGAAAAACGAACATTTTGGAAAGGTGGCAATTTATTTTTCCACATAATCTCCTTTAAGCTCGATACACTTGGCCCAGCGATGCTCTAACTTTTTTAACCCGTCCAAAAAATACATTTTCTCGAGGGAAGCAAAATAGGCCTCCGTGGCGACAATGACCTCCTCATTCGACCCCGGCGAGTGATTTTTCAGGTTTGGAAACAAAAAGTAGTCACAGGGGGCCAAATCTGGAGAGTACGGTGGATGGGGCAGCAATTCGTAGCGCAATTCGACCAATTTGGCCATGGCGACGGCGGAGGTGTGAGCCGGCGCGTTGTCGTGGTGGAACAGCACTTTTTCTTCGCAAAGCGGGGCCGCTTTTTCTTCAATTCGACGTCAAATCGGCCCAATAAGTCAGCATAGTAGCGCCCCGTGATTGTTTTACCCTTCTCGAGGTAATCGATGTGGATCACACCTTGTGAATCCCAGAAAACGGTGGCCATCACCTTTCCGGCCGATCGAACAGTCTTCGCCTTCTTCGGAGCACGTTCGCCGGGCGAAGTCCACTGTTTCGACTGTTCCTTGATCTCTGGTGTGTACCAGTGAATCCATGTTTCGTCGACAGTCACGAAACGACGCAAGAACTCCGCTGGATTGCGCTGAAACAGCGCCAAACACGTCGCCGATGTGGTCTCACGGTTGCGCTTGTTTTCCGGTGTGAGCAAACGCGGCACCCATCGCGCCGACAGCTTTCTCATGCCCAGTTCTTCATGTAGAATATGATGCACCGTTCCTACGGCGATGCCCACAGTCTCAGCTATCTCGTGAACCTTCAATCGACGGTCTGCCAACACGAGATCGTGGACTTTTTTAACGTTTTCCTCCGTAGCAGCCGTTTTCGGGGCACCTGGGCGTGGCTCATCAAAAACCGACGTGCGGCAACGAACAAACTCGTTGAACCAATTCTTGACGGTCGCCATCGAAGGAGAAGAGTCACCATACACAGCATCCAAGCGATCTTTGCTTTCGCTGCGCGTTTTCCCTTCCAAAAACAAGAATCTAATCACCGAACGATGTTGTTCTTTTTTACATTTTTGTGCAACCGACCGCCACCCTCGCTTTCAAAGGCTCTCAAAACAAAACTAATAAAGGGAATCGACTGAAACTTTGACAGTAGGCTACTAAAAGAATGTACTGCACGATGGTAAATTTCTTTTGTGACAGCAGTTCCATTGAGCGGTGAGGCTAATTACTTGTTGAATGACCCTCGTATTTGGGTTTTTCTAGAATAAAATTCTATGTGTCTGTTAAGTCTCTCTATACTCTTTTGTATTATAGGTTTTTTGGTTTTTCATTTTTGGTTGAACTTCCATGAACATTTTAAATTTTAAGCTTGTGATCTATTTCGAACAATGTTATTTTGTAGCCAACCTAACGTATAAATGGCGGTTGTTGTTTGAAATGGTCGAAAGTACCAACCTTATAAATCTTAAGTTTGAATTTTGATGACGCTGCGTTGCATAATATTTTTTGGACAGCCATTAATAGTGGACGCTCTCAGTGAATTTGTAAACATGGAAAAAATTGGTCATCGTTATGTGATACAATACTTTAATTTGGAAAGGTCTCAGTCCAACCAATATTAAAGCTCGGCTAGACTCTACTCTGGAAGAGTCTGCTCCTTCATTTACAACAATAAAATATTTGGTCGTAGAGTTTAAACGATACCGTACGAGCTTAAATGATGCCGTAAATGAGGTGACCACGCCAGAAATGATGAAGAACTGAAAGCGCGACAGCCAGCAGGAATGGTACGTATTTCAAAATATGCTGTACATCGCATATTGACTGAAAAAGCTGTGCGCATGATGAGTACCGCGTTTGCTCACAATGGAACATAAACAGTGAGGATGATTCAATCAGTTATTTGGCGATGTTTCGCAGCAATATAGCCGAGTTTTTCGTTCGATTCATAACCATTGATGAAACATCGTTCCATTACTTCATACCTGAGATGATGGAACAATCAAAACAATGGACTGACAGGATTGAATCGACGCCAAAGAAGGCAAAGACAGTTTCATCTGCTGGAAAATTCATGGAGTCAGTTTTTTGGGATGCGCGTGGGATAATTTTCATTGATTATCTTCAAAAAGGAAAAACAACCAACTGCGAGTATTATGCGAACTTATTGCAGTATTTGAGTGATGAAATCAAGAAAAAACGACCGCATTACGCGAAAAAGAAAATTTTCTTTCAATGCACAAGTCACACATCCGTTACCGCGATGGCCAAAATCAATGAGTTAAAATTTGAATTGTCTCTTCATGCACCCTATTTGCCATATTAAGCTCGGTGGTAAAATATTTGCCAACAATAAAGACGTTAATGGGTATTTTCAGGAGCGCAACGCTTTTTTGTATGAACAGGGTATCGAAGTTATTAAACACCGCTGCGCAAAGTGTATCGAGCTAAAAGGAGACTTTGTTGATAAATAAATATATTTTTGCTCAAATTGTTTGTGTTTCTGTGTTAGGTCGGGTATTTCTGGGACTACCCTCGTATTTCAATTATTAGACTTAAGCAGGATAACTTCTGATAGTTTAAAATGTACTTCTGCATATGATTTTCAATCTTTGCTGATTTAATAAAGTTTTTGGGATATTGCATAGTTTATATAATAGATTTTTTTTGTTTCTTTAGTTTTTTTTGTTATTGTTGAAGTTGTTAAAGATGGTGTCTATTGCTATAGACTTTCTGTAACTTGTTGACTTATTATAAGTTTTCTATATATTTTCCGAGCCTCTACAGACATTTTGGACTCATATATACTTAATAATCTTTTATAAATTTATAAGGTTTCAATAGACTTCTTCGCATCCAATATGATATTTAAGTTAATGCGTTTTTTTTCCATTTTCTTGGTCTCTAAATACTAACGCACATTTAAGTCTCCTATGGCTTGTTCGATTCCTAAAAATTAGTTTAGATCGTATAGATTTTTTTGGATCGACGCCGATTTTATTGGTTCTATAAAGTTTTTGGGCCAACCGATTTTTCACTTGACTATTGATTTTTTCTCAATTATTTGGACTCGTGAAATTTATATCACTAATTTCCTTTCATTAAATGTCCTCGGATTGGTGGAAAAAGGCTAATAATGAACCAGTCCTCTACAGAAATCTTTTTCCAGTTGTTATGGATACGGCCGCCAATGATACATCACATAGAACGTGTATGTAGTCATTAAGTTACATAAACATCAGGATGTTTCCCAGTGATCGAAACATCATTTGTGGCCTATCAAAGGATCCTGTTCTCAACAGTATTCGCTATAACCTGCTTAAAAAACTATTAAATTGCATTGGATTGCAGGTAAACATACCCATGCCCGCCGTTCACAGTACCTTCTAACCTGCAAACCAAATACCAAATATCACCATTATTGAGACACACGGGCTCGAAAAAAATCGGAAGGTTTCTTTCCAAACATTGGTTAACCATTGCCCAATCAGTCTACTTGACAATCTTACCAAAAGTTTGGGTAAAGAAACAACTTAGAATGCGCATGGGTAAAGAAACTACATTTTGTCCTCACACATAGCTTCCTATTCGGAACGTTCAATTTACTATCGCTCAACTACTATCGCAATATCATCTTACCAAAAATTTATTTTCTAATGAGATTTCCTCTATTTATATTCCTTAATACCCTTTTCAATTCCTCTTTTCAATTTTTCAAAATAAACTAAATGCTCTACAATATCTTTTCATCTCTAACTGATCTATCCATTTAATCTGATTTCATTTAACCTACACACTCGCCAAATGATCTCATAATCGTGGCGCTGCATTATGGACTCTAACAAGCAAATAAGTGAACAAATCTTTGATTAAAGAGTACCTGGATAGGTATGATATGTATACACAATTTTGTGGCACAATTATTGCAGAAGCGGCGAAAAGTCGTACTTCTTATATACTTTTTTTATATAGACATGACACCCACTGCCATCTAGATTTTGTAATAGAAATTTATTGAATTGCAAAAGCATAATTTATATTCTTTTTAATTCACTTATTCCAAGCAAGAATACAATTTAAAAACAACGACAGGAAATTTTTTTTTAGTGTACAATCTTTTCAACATGAAATGGAATTGTGTTTTAAGTTTATTATTTATTTAGTAAATATCAATTATATATCGGCGTCTCAATTTTGTAGACTTTTGGAGAGTTTTAAAACGCGCCATTCTCTATAAAAGTGGTAGCATACCGAAATGTTTGAATACTTTTGTAATTTTTCAAGTTGTTATTTTAGCACTTATCGGAAAGTGTATCTTTTATGTTTTTTGAAGTATTTACGAAAAAGTAAGTATTTATATAACATAAATAGTTTTATTGTTGATAACATTTTCAGAAAATGAAGTGTTTTGTAAAGGGCGGCTGGTAATTCAACGAAATGAGGAAGCCGGTAATTTCTTTCTTTCGATAAGTTGACATTTTTATTTTTACTTCAGAAATTAACAAAAATTTAGTTTATGATGTGTTTAAATGGCTTTTAGTAATTTATTTGATGCAAAAATTGGTTAAAAAGTGAAAAGTTCATCATTCAATAAGTGTAAAAAAATGTGATGTTGACAGTTCAATGTTTACCAGAAAATACGAGAGTCGTTCAATAAGTCCTTAGAAAATCCGAGAAATAGCGCTGTGTCGGTAAAGATTTTTTTTTGTAAGTAGCATTATCGACAGGAAAGCTGTCAAAATTTCAGCTCGATTCATAGCGTAGGTCAATTTCTATCGTCGATTAAAGTTAACGACATTTATTTGTGCATAACAATGGAAAAAAGCAAGTTTAGGGCTGTCATCAAACATCTCCATTTGAAAGGCTTAAGCCCGAAAGAAATCAAAGCCGAGTTGGATGCAGTTCATGGCACATCTGCACCTGTGTTTGCGATGGTTTACAATTGGGTGAATGAATTTAAACGTGGCCGTTCATCCACAAGAGATGAACATCGTTCAGGACGCCCAGTTGAGGTGCCAAAATCCACGATCTGATTTTGAACGATCGGCGAATTAAATCATCGACAAAATCCACGATTTGAAATCATCGACAAAATCCACGATCTGAATTTGAACGATCGGCGAATTAAAGTGCGCGAATAAGTTGAGGCCACGGGCATATCACAAGGTACAGTCGCTTCAATTTTGCATGAAAAATTGTCTGTGAAAAAAATTTCGGCAAGATGGGTGCCTCTCAGAGGAGAATAAGCGCAATCGTGTAGTGGACTCTGAGGCTATGTTGGCACTCTTTCATCGCAATCCTGCCGAATTCCTTCGTCGATATGTCACTGTGGACGAAACCTGGATACACTACTACACTCCAGAAACGAAGAGACAGTCATCACAGTGGATTTTCAAGGGTGAACGGGCTCCGAAGAAGGCAGAAACTGTGCCATCGGCCGGCAAGGTGATGGCCACGGTCTTTTGGGATTCGCAGGGCATCATTTTTATCGACTACTTGGAAAAAGGAAAAACAATAAAAGGAGCGTATTATGCGTCGTTATTGCAACGGTTGAGCGAGGAAATCAAAGAGAAACGCCCCCATCTGAAGAAGAAAAAAATCCTCTTGCATCAGGACAATGCGCGTGTGCACACCTGCGCTGTTTCCATGGCCAAAATTGTGAAATTGAGAATGGAATTGTTGCAGCATCCCGCTTATTCACCAGATTTGGCCCGGAGTGACTATTTTCTTTTCCCCAATCTGAAGAAATGGCTTGGCGGACGACGGTTCACTTCCAACGAGGACGTCATTGCTCAAACGGATGAGTATTTTTCAGAACTTTCGAAATCCTATTTTTTGGACGGGATAAAAATCCTATTTTTTGGACGGTTGGAAAAGTGTATAGAGCTAAAAGGAGATTAAAAAAAATAATTTTTTTTTTTGGATACACTACTACACTCCAGAAACGAAGAGACAGTCATCACAGTGGATTTTCAAGGGTGAACGGGCTCCGAAGAAGGCAGAAACTGTGCCATCGGCCGGCAAGGTGATGGCCACGGTCTTTTGGGATTCGCAGGGCATCATTTTTATCGACTACTTGGAAAAAGGAAAAACAATAAAAGGAGCGTATTATGCGTCGTTATTGCAACGGTTGAGCGAGGAAATCAAAGAGAAACGCCCCCATCTGAAGAAGAAAAAAATCCTCTTGCATCAGGACAATGCGCGTGTGCACACCTGCGCTGTTTCCATGGCCAAAATTGTGGAATTGAGAATGGAATTGTTGCAGCATCCCGCTTATTCACCAGATTTGGCCCGGAGTGACTATTTTCTTTTCTCCAATCTGAAGAAATGGCTTGGCGGACGACGGTTCACTTCCAACGAGGACGTCATTGCTCAAACGGATGAGTATTTTTCAGAACTTTCGAAATCCTATTTTTTGGACGGGATAAAAATCCTATTTTTTGGACGGTTGGAAAAGTGTATAGAGCTAAAAGGAGATTAAAAAAAATAATTTTTTTTAAAAACAGTTTTTTTCCATCTTTTTCTAGGGACTTATTGAACGACCGTCGTAGTTCAGTGCCGGTGTACATAAAGTGTGTATAAGAAAATTTAAGGGAACGAATTTTTCAGTCCGTTTTCATTGGGTTCAAATAATTAAACTATATTCGGTAGGCTTATTATTTAAATAAATTTGTTTGCATTTGTGCTTTCGCTTGCTCATTAGACCATTTTGTAATGCATTTACTAAATAATAATGTTTTCAATTTTTTTAGAATGTGAGTTGTTAATTATTTAAGTACATTTCTACCTTGTAATTTAGTTTTAAAATAATGTTGTTGTATATTTCAATTTATATTTCTATATGCTCTTCAACTCTATAATTCTGTTTTAATAAATAAAATGAAAATATATAATAAATAAATAAATATAATATTTTAAAATAGTGTTTAATTGCAAATTTCCAAAACTAATTCCATCAAACAACAAAACCCACAATATTAAAAAATCTATTCTGTTTACGCATAAATGACATCACATATGCAAATGGTTTTAAATGAACCGCTTCAATCGCATACTGAAGTTTAAAATTGGCCCCCAATGATTTACGCCGTTTCTGTTATTTTATATGTGTATGGGCTCTACGAATGCATTTCCAACAAAATTCGGCCACAATTTTTGTGTGGAGGCCTATTCAGTTCTGTACAATTATATTAAGATAAGCTACACAATACGAAAGTCAGACACGCAAACAATGCGATGTTTATGGTCTCTCGTAGAGTTCTGGGATTGCAGATATAATGACGGGTCATTTTGAACTCTTATAACAATAAATAATTGCATTTAAAACCTTTCAGTTGGGACTGAAGTCATGCTCGAAATTAAACAAATTCTATTTAGAATTTTTTTTAATCATTTTTTGTACATTTTATTTTCAACACTTTTATATATAATTTAATTTTTGTTTTTTAATGTTTTTCCTAAATTACATTTTCAGTAGTTGTATTGTACATTCCATTTACTACATCTATTATTAAATTTTTTATGTTATTTGTTTTTTTTTTAAAGAATATTTTCTCGCCATTTAAAGTTTCACAGAAATTATATGGTTTTATTGTTATCCTTAAGAAGAAAGTTAATTTTACATCTGTTTACAAAGTTTGTTACATGGTTTTTGCTATTGTTTCTTACTAAAGTACATTGAATCGTGGCTTGTTACAAAATTAAAAATTTAATTTTTTTTCCTTATTACATCTTGTGAAATATTAATTTTTGCAAATTATAAAAAAGGATCCCTGAATTGCAACCACGGATTATTAGTTCATACCTTCGCTTCAGATCTTTGTTAAAATAAAATAATTACTGTAAGAATTCAAATATTATATATGGTCTTAACGTATTATAGAAGAAAAATAATACGAGTCGAATAGTTTGGTTCAAAACCATCATAAAAGTGTATCGAGGCATGTATAGGGAAAAAAACTCAGTTATCTGAAGGTCCTGTTCACAGCTACTATATTTACTATAAAAATTAAACAAAAACTTAATTTCAAAATTACGACGGTAGGATTTGTATACAAATTTTATAGAATATAAATTAGATTTGATCTTTTATCAGTAAAAGAAAAAATCCAAGTGGCTTAACACCAATTCAGATGTACACTTATTTTTTTTTTAAATTTTGTGTGAACGTTTTTATAAAAATCAAATCCATGCATTTAATTGTTTTCTATTAAAGATGGATTCAGGTATCTAGAAGCTTTGTTCATATCATTTATAAATAAACAAAATCCAGACGGCAAAAGGTGTGATTTACACACTTAATAAAAGATAAATGTACTTGTCTAAAAATCACTAAAGAAGAGTAAAAATTAATATAGTCCAAAAATTCTGTCTGGTTGGTTCAACTTCTCCTACCATATATAAATAATCCAATCCGGTAGTACAGCAGGACTTTCATACAAGGGGTCGCTGATTTGAATCTTTAATTTTATTATTCTGTTATACTTTCTTTAACAAAAAAGTGCGGAAGAACATCAGAAGCATAGAATTATCAATACCAACTTTCGGGACAAAAAAATTAGTCAAAGACAATAACCCAAAATGGACATAATGGCCGTTCTTTCCGACTGGACGAAAGCATGGCACCGCACCAAAAAAACGTGCACGAAAATAAGCACACCGATCATCTGCTAACCGAACACAGGAACATGATTTTAAAAACCGATACAATTGTAATTATACATTTTATAATGTATAAAAAATAATTGTAATAACATTTGCAAAAAAAGTAGTCATATTCGGAAAGGAATGTTAAAAAGGAAATAGAATAGAAGTTTTACCACAGATCATATACGTGTACAGATGTCATACTCAGTGAGTTTCGAGTTAAAAAGCCTTTTGAAAGTTTCTGTTTTGCGCTCAGATTTTATGAAAGCAAAGAGAATAAGTTAAAAGCTCGTTACCAACGCAACTTAAATTCCTATATATGCACACAATTTATCATGAATATTTATTTGATTGCATAATTATTGCGAAATTGCATAACATTTTAATTGCATATATTTTTTTGCAAATTCCCGTTTTATTTCCATTTTTAAAACAATATAAAGCCCTTAGAAAACATTCCAGAGAACGAATTAACACAGAAGAAGTAAGACTTAAAGACAAATATTTGTGTGGGCGCTTACACAGCATGAGTGACGCTTACATAGAATTTCGCTGCATATATCACTTGTCTCAAAAAGTTTTTATCATGCGACATGTTGTACATGGAGGCAGGTGTTTCTCAATTTGTAGTATGGCAAATGGGAATAATGCACAAATGGGTGAAATCATTAGCCCATCATCAAAATAGAGCAGTAAGGCAACTAATGGAAAACAGCTTATCTGTCACCGTTACTTCTATTGAAAGACACAGAAGAAGCTCTAAATCAAAGTCTCCAGATCTACAAGAAGAAGCCAAAGGGACAACATCGAAATTAGAAACTACATCACACGAGGTCTGAAGCACCGAAGGGAATAAAGAGGACACAACAAACGCAGCAGTTGCCGGATTCAAACATAGAATTTATTTTTAAGACTAGTTTTAAGAATAATTATAAAAAAATGCATGTTTAGTTTATAATAGTAGAGTTAATGGTTAAGGTTAGGTTTAGGATGTAAGCATGTTTTTTTCTTACCATAAATATCATAATAAATATAAATAAAATATTATATGTATTCGATTAAATTCAAGGATAGCAGAAAGCTAAGAACCAATAAATACAAAGATTAAGCTAGGATTCAATATTCTTAAGAGAAAATAGTATTAAGATTGTATTATATATAAGAAAACTGTAAAATGTCAAGGATATGTAATAAACAAACTTGAACTTGAACATCACGTGTCTCTAAAGGCATTGGACATCTGTATATTATCGAGGGTAAATAGCTCGAGTAGTCCAAATATCTGGAAGAATGCCTAGCAGAAAAGCATAAATGACCTGCACGTAGCATATATTGGGTTGTTCGGAAAGTACAATAATTTTTTTTCCTAGCAGAGGATCTAATTGTATTTTTTCACCACCAACTTCATATTTAAATCGCATAATAATATGTATTTTAACAGCTGACATAACAGGGCTTGCTTGTGAAAAAATTCAATTGATTCTGCACTTATGGAAAGTAAAAAACAGTATTTTCGACATATTTTTTTTTTTTTTTACTATAGAAAAGATAAAAATGCTGTTCGAACAAGAAAAAAATCATCCGATGTGTTAGTGAGCGCCAGTGCCAAAACTGGTTTTCAAAATTTCGATCCTGCAATTTTGATATCGAAGATGCATCACGTTCTGGAAGGCTAGTTGAAGCTGATGAAGAAACAATAAATGCATTAATTGATGCAATCCGGCGAATAACAACTCGTGAGATCGCTGAGAAATTAAATTTATCGATCGTTCATGATAATTTCAAATGGCGGCTAGGTTTAATCTCAAAGCTCAACTTATGGGTTCCTCATCTTCTTACGGAAAAAAATTTGTGCCGTCACATTGACGTTTGTGATTTATTTCTCAAACGTCAAGAAAATTATCCATTTTTGAAGCAAATCATCAATGAAGACAATAAATGGGTTGTCTACAATAATGAACCGGCTCAAAGCACTTCGAAAGCCAATATTCATCAAAAAAAGGTTATGCTGTCTGTTTGGTGGGATTTCCAAGAAATCGTTTATTTTGAGCTTCTACCGAGCAACACAACGATCAATTCTGAAATGTACTATCATCAGTTGGACAAATTGAACGATTCACTTAAAGAAAAAACCCCAGAATTGCTCAATAGGAAAGGTATAGTGTTTTAACAGGATAATGCGAAACCACATACAAGTTTGACCACTCGACAATACTGCCACACCCACCATACTCTCCAGACTTAGCACCTTCCGATTATCATTTGTTCCGGTCTCTATAAAAATTTTTTAGATGGTAAAACTTTTAATTCAAATGAGGAGGTCAAAACTCGCTTGGGTCAGTTTTTGCCAGCAAAGAACAAAAATTTTATGAGCGTGGCGTGGAATCATGCTACCGCCAGATTTAATTGAATAAAATATTAATTCACCTTAATTTTTATAAAAAAAAAACCGAGTATATAATCAATTTCTTTTGATAAATTTTTTGATGAGTTTCAATATTCATACTAAACAAATTCATCAACATAATATTATTTTCTCTATAATATAATCTTTAATTAAATAAATTTCCAATTCGATCAGTGGCAATTTTTACTACAATATTTTAAACAATGTTTTTTTTTCAATTTAATAAAATTAACAAAAATGAAAATAATAAATTTTATACAATTTTCTATAACATTCGATATATTTTTAAACATGTTTTTATAAATTTTTTTTATTTGGCTAACATTTTTTAAATTGAATTTGAATAATTTTAATTTTTTAATTCTTTTTCCATACCTATGTTAATTTGATTAGTAAATATTTGGTTTATGTAATGGCGGTATCTAGAGTGTGGTGAATATTTTGTGGTACCGATCTTGATAGGCTATGCTTTTTTGATTGTATGTGGTATAAATTGTCTTGTCTGGAGTATTCGGGTGTAAGACAACTGATCGAAGAGTTTTCAGCATTCGGATTGAAATGTTCGCCTGGTGGAAATTCCGATATTGGAGTAACATTTAAACTTGATTTCTGAAAATATAAATAAAAGTCAATGCGCATTTATTTTTAATTATATTCATATATATAAAATTAAAACGGTCTAAAGTTATTTATAATTGTGGAGACAGTCACATACATTTATTATTATTTTTTTATTTTTTATATACCATATTTACAATTACAATATTCTGTAACAAGCAGAATTAGATAATAGTATTGATTAATTGTACCAGGTGTATCAGCTTAAATCCGCTTTTTGGTCATAGATGGCGTGAGTGATCATATTAAGCTACCATGGGCACGCCATACTTTCTTTTTTTATAAGTTTGACATCTATCAACATTAATCAGTGCACATTTTCATACAACAAGATACATTTTTCCTTTGGTAATTATGTTTAGTTTTGTGCCAGAAAAAGAGCATATGCGGGAAGCTCTACTTTTCTGCTTCAATTTGAAAAAATCGGTTGAAACCTGGTGAAACTGTCAATGCCAACCGCTACCACCAACAACTGATCAAATTGCACCGTGCTCTGCGTGAAAAAAGGACGGATTATCAACAAAGACATGACAAGCTGATTTTCCTCCACGATAACGCACCATCGCACATGTCAAAAATGGTCCGAAACTAATTGGAGACACTCAATTGGGAGGCGCTACCCCACCCCGCTTATTCAGCAGACTTGGCCCCTTCCGACTACCACCTGTTTTCGTCGATGGGCCACGCGCTCGCTGAGCAGTACTTCGATTCTTACGAAGACGTCCGAAAATGGCTTGATGAGTGGTTTGCCTCGAAATAGAAGGAATTTTTTTGGCGTTATATCCACAAATTGCCCGAGAGATGGGAAAAATGTTTTTGCTTTCTATGAAAAAAACATGGGTTTTTTTTTGACTAAAAATGGTAAGTATTTTAATAGATCACGGGACATGTGGCGCTTAAGTCGTCGATGGATGTTTCTAGAAAAGAAAAAGGATAATAGCTCTCGAAAACGGTCATATCACGAGTATTAGAGACTTTAAGAGCATCACGAATGAGACTATGTTATAAACATATGAGGGAGTATCGATAAATTTGCGAAATAATATTGACTGAAGTAGAGCCAATTCTGTAAGTCCATATTGGTTCCAGTAGGGCGTTATTTAACAGTACTTTAACGGTCTATTATAGAAAGTATAGAACGTTTGTCTAGAAGTCGAAATAGTTGGTGATATCATCTGTTTAGTTCTAGTATTTTAAGTCTTGTGTGTGATTTCCATGTTGAGCGTTTGTTTACGAATTTTATACATTGGAATATGTGGAAGGGCATAGTTCACGGTGAAGAGTAAAATTTGCGTGGACATAGGTCTATGAATCGTTAATATTCTCCACTTGGTAAACCAACTCTGATTTGGGTTTGGAGAATTTCGAAAGCATGTTGGGGATTTTTTCTACCCGTAGGTATTAGGACAGATATGTATAAATATTATAGACGATAAGACTCCGTAAAACACCAGTGCATAGCGGGGAGCATGTCGACATTTACTTACTAACATCGATTTGTAAGAAACTATCTTAGTATCAGGTAATATGTGATGGGAAGGTTCCTCTTCAGTTCCATGAGTAAGCTCGTGTGCTAGACCCGATAATAAGCTCAACTAATATCTAGAAATATCCCAGGACAATACACTTTTCTTTCTAACGAGTATGCAATGAAATTGACGACACTTTGACATTGTGGATAGTAGAGTGTATGGAGCGGAAACAGAATTGAGGTCATAAATTAAATTTAGGGGCATGTAAGCGGTGGAGGAATATTTTTGCGAAGATTTTTGACAAGATTGGAAGGAGACTAATTGGTCTGTGGTAAGTAAGGTAGTTTGTTGATTTTTAAGAATTATTTTCATAATTGTGAATTTTCAGGGGATGGGAAAATATATTCTCTTTGCGAGAAGATCCAATGGTAAGGGAATAGTCAGTCTGTTCCTTATAGTATATATTCATGTGGAGTAAATGTTCTTACAAGAATTTAAGAGTCTTTTGAAAAAATCATGGAACTTGAGCGTTTTGGCGCAGGTTCCATCATTTTTTCAAAAGACTTAAGAAACTGAAAGTTTCTAAAGCGTTCTGTATGGTTTTTTGAAATTTCTTCATTTAGAGTCTTTTGTTGTTTTCGCAATTTTGTTTTGTCGCTGGGCATTCTTGTCTGTTTCCAACGCGCTCGTCTAAATTTTTTTTAAGGATGATTTAGTTCATTTTGTGATCGTTTAATATAAATATTTTTATGTGGAAAAATTGAAGTGTTTTTTAAGTTTGCAAGTGAAATTATGTAAGACATGAAATATTTCTTTTTCTGCATTTAAACTTTTTTCGTAAATCTAAGTGCTTGTCAATATGCTATTTGAAAAAATCCCGGTCGATTGGTTCATTTTTTAGGACTATGATTTAACAGGACTATTATCGGAATTGGCATCTAAGAGAGAATTTATAAGTTTGTTGACGGAATAAATGAGGCTGACTATACAATAATAAATTATTATTAGAATAGAAAATCGGCCAGTATGTGGGGTAAGTAGTAGAAGGAGTTGACAACTCGTGAAGAATCTTCATTGGTCACTTCGTGAAAAATCTTTCCTTGAAGGAGTTGGGCAACGCAGCAACCACATTTTTTATGCTTGACATTAGATTAACCACCAACGATAAAAGAATTTCCGAGAAGTTGGTAAAATAATATAAATTCATGGGAGTTGATAGGTTTTGTTCGATTGGTTAAAGGAAACAGATTACCACTATTTGATACGGCAAATAGGATAACGAATGAAAAGAATAGGATAAGGAGTTTCTTACAAGTGTACAGTATAATCAGGATGGTCTGTTGTTAGTGTTGCATAGTCGCGTATAAAACAGCTGGTTATAGACGTGAAGTATATTTCTGTAATGAGTACTACGTCTAAGCATTTGTCAAGAAGACGAGTTTTTGTCTGCGTGGGAGAGGCTGTTTGCATTCCAGTGAGTGATATGTACTCTTCATATTACTGCAGCAAAGGACAGATTATCTTGCATCATAAAACTGCTTAAATATAGTGTTGTTCGGTGATTATTTTTCATTTCCAACAGAGTTTTGAGGGTGTAACAGCCTTCGTAATTAGCACACATTTAGCCAGAGCTTATTTTCCCTTTGTAAGTTGATAGCCAGCATGTCGGCAGTACGTTTTGAGTAATATTTTTTAAGGGATCAGATTACTCAACTTTGATTTCCATATAAACTAGTTTATCTAGCTTAAAAACTTTAGTGTTGCTTTGTGTTGGCTGAAGCTTTCTAAGGAATAGAGGCAGGGGGATAATCTCTATACATGCCCAAACATTTCCAACTCATTATTTATATGATCAACTAAGGTGGAGTCCTTCCTAGACGTGCACTATAAGTTTAAACCTCGCCTGGTAAGTATGCGGTCCTATAGAGCGTGATCGGTGAGGCTGTATTTTTGTAGTGCATTAGCAAAAATGGAACGCCAAAATTTTGCGCACCGATATGCCATAAAGTTTTGTGTTAAGCTTCGCGAATCCTTCACTTTCACTTATGAAAATTTATAAGGAGTTGGAGGAGACCGGTTGCGGTGTGGTCGCATATGCTGATGATCTTCTGCTTTTGATTGAGGGGAGGAGTAGGTACGCGGTAGAGGTAGCGGGAAGCCGCTATATGCAGATGATGTCTGAATGGGGGAATAGAATGGGAGTGAATGTTGTTCAGAAAGGAAGACTGCGTGCATGTCGTTGAAGGGTTTTTTGGCGGCCGGTAGACCGCCCAATATTTGTTTAGAGGCGGTCAAATAAACAAATATTTGTTTAGGGGCGCTGGAAGTACATTATGTTGGAGTAAAGGTTGCAGAGAGGCTGAACTTTTGGCCTCACTTGCAACATCTAAGGAGAAGAGTGGTCGGTTTGGTTGGCATGCTGGTGCGAGTATTTCGCAAAGAATATGGACTTCGATTCAGAGCGCTAAAAGTCCTGTACAAGGGTGTATTTGTTCCGTGTGAAATGCATGCGTCGTATCAATGGGCTGATATTATGTGCCACCAGTATGCAAGGGTGGGCATAAAGTCAGTTCAGCGTCTGACTTTGTATGCATGTTTGAATGTATGTAGAACCGTGTCAACCGAGGCGATACAGGTTCTTATAGGAGAAATACCATGTAACCTGGAGGTGCTGTGTGGAAGTATTCACTATCGTCTATGCCGGGGCATCACGCTTGATGGTTGTCCGGGTACAAATGAAGAGGTTCAGGATCTTAGTTCACGCTTCTGACGTGTACTGGTCCTGAACAGAATGTATGAAATTTGGCAACATCAATGGGATGAGAGTGTGAATGGCAGATGGACGCACATGTTCATTTCGGATGTGTGCTTTGTATCTGCGTATGTATTTGAATTTGGTCTGTACTTTGGGTATTTACTCACCTTCTTATTGAGAGTGGCCTGTATGGGGATTTGCGTGACTTAGGTGCATGTGGAATCGTGGTAAATGATGAGGGTTTGGATGTGAGTGGAGTGTTGGGTGTGAGAGAGAGGTATGAATGCCTTAATAGATTTACCGTGGCACTTTTTGAGAGGAGAGCTTCTGGTGCATGAATGAGTGTGTTAATGACATGCAGGGTGGCTACAAGCGGGTGAAAGACCAAGGTCGATTCCGGTTGTACTTTCGAGTCTTGGCGAATCCGTGTATCTGAGCTGGCTTAGTGGTGCCTAGGGATTTACAAGATTCCTTACCGTAGCTCAGTGAGCGGAGTACAAACCGAAGTACTCTTTAGTACTACGGCAGTCGGGGTGCCCCATGGTGTTGGAACATACTGTGCCCGATAATGGTAAGGCGCTTTAGGCAGCAACGTGGTGGCTACAGCTTATACCCATATCTTGGGTACGGTCTCCGGATCGCTGATGGGAGATAACTGGCAATATCCATTTTGAAATTATATCGGGCGCTGTTACTGCTTATGACAGTATAGGTTTAAATAGGCCTTACCACTAACAGTTGGAGTAATCAGGTTGTATCTGGTTACTGACTGTAAACTGCCAATAATGGTGGTGCGTTGATTGAGCGTAGCTCAATCCCTATGGTTGTAGGCGACTCGTGGTTTCATGTTTACCGATAGATAAGTCACGTTATATAATATATTATGACTATGGGTAATACTCCTTAATAAGAGCACGTGTTTTTCGCTGGCATAAAGAATTTTTGGAGGGTCGATATTAGAAGTTGATGAAAATATCGTACGTATTAGTGTTCTTGTAAGGTCAGACCGTTGATTAAAATTGAAGCCGATCAATAGTACTGAAAAGGTGTCCACCATGACAATGCTCCTTATCAAATGGCCATCTACATCATCGAGTTTTTGTCAGAAAAAAGGATTTCTGTGTGAATTTTTTTTCATTCCGAAAGGTCGGAAACCGGAAATCACTTGATAGGATGTTATTTTGGTAGTGTGGATAACATTTTTATTTGAAGCCTTTTCATAGTGTCGATAACTGCTACGACGAGTGGAAATTACAAGGTAACTACTTTAAAGATTTAGAGACAAAACAAAACGTTCGGTCTCATAACTTTCCAGTTCATAAGGATAATTTATTACTTTTAAAATTTGGTTATAAATCACGAATGAATGTTTCGAAACTTGATATGCCCAGTCTTCCATCTACGGATTGAAATTATTTTTAATTTCTAGTCTAATCAAATATAAATATTGTATTTACCGGTGAATGTAAATCATTTGATGATTTGCTACGACAGTAATACTTCTTATCATCTGAAGTTGCAATTACTGGTGGTGGCAGGCATTTTGAACATTTTCGTTTCAACGCTGGCCTCTGTCTCGACCCCAAGCATTGTAGGGCAAAACATAATTCCTCCGTCATTTCTGAATACAATGATTGCCGTGGACCTTTATTTGGATATCCTGCTGCTATAAAGGATTGTTTCTTTGAATTATGACAGAATTCAGCAATTGCAACAACAACTGCTATCGCCAAACCACATAATAATACAACAAATACGCCACCTATACAAAAATATAGAAATTAACTAAGTTAAGCGCTGTTCTTTTGAATCTTCTTTGATTGAACTTTTAAAAAATGTAGTACCGATATTATCAACACCAAGTGCATTTGCTTTGGACTCTTTACTTTTATCTTGTCGTACACAAGTATCTCCAGAATTTTTCCACCATTTATCATAAAGCATTTGAATTTCGCCTTTTTCTTGTAATTCCAGAATAGCTAAGGAAATTTTATCACGCCATGGCGATCCCATTGGTGTCGCTATTCCATAACCTTATCAAAAATATCATTAATTCATAAATAGTTTATAAAATTTATGCATAAAGATTTATAAATTAGTTGAAGGTCCGATCATTGAATAAATACAAAACATAAAAGCTGAATGACCAATTAATTATTAGTTTTCCGAAATATAAGAAAAATTATACTTTCACGGTTACTAAAAATACCTTTGGTATCTAAAAGTCCACCAATTTGTGTAAGATTACAATCACGCTGAACTATATAATCGAGCATAGTTGATTCCATTAGAAAAGCATAATTACCCTCGAGTACACGTTTAATGCCTTCTTCATAGGTGCTTGTAAAGACTGATGGCTTCTTATTCTCCATAAAACGCCACATTTTCTTATAAGTCTCTATCATAGAATCCTGAAAGTATATTGAAAGTTTACTAAAACTATTCAGGATAATATCAATTATAAGGACAATTAGCTACCCGAAAGAAAGTCATAGTCGATCCGCTTTCCAAAGTTCCATACGATATTTCCGTCTGTCCGGCTAAATCATCAGCATTTTCGATTGGTGTTATCATTCGTTCAACGGTAAGAAATGCAGCCAAATTAGCCGTATATGAAGATATTATAATTAATGTGAAAAACCACCAGATTCCGCTGACAATTCGTGTAGATGTCGCTTTTGGATTTAGATCCGATCCTTGCTGCATTAACGTGCCAATTGTAAACCAAAAACTGTTGGCAATTGTGAACTGATTTTCGATAATATCATTTTCTGTATCGCATGGATGGGGATTATGCCATTCGTATGGTGAGAAACGTGCAACAATATACATGGTAATTGATACTAAAATGTAAGCAGCCAAAACATATAGCCATATATCAACAGCTAACGGATTCATAAATGAAAAAAGACGTGTCGGTTGAGTTGTTGGCACCTAAAAAATTACAGAAAATAATATCAATTTTTCATTTCAAAATAATTACGAGTATTTTCATTTTTTAAGAACGTGTATATTTATTTTACCTTGAATAATATACTAATTCCTAAATTCATAAATGGTTTTGTAAAATCGATAACGCTTTCTCGTGCATAATTAATTGTCATTGAACCAACAGCTAAGTCTGCTTTCTGTTAAAGAAATATTTTTGGAATAAATTTTCAAAATAATATTAAAAATTTCATTTAATTTTTCCCATAATATAAAATCTGCTACAGACATAAAAAAAAGGTTATGTTTTCTTTAAAAATGTAATAAAATTCATCGAAAAATTCTAGAAATTTTGTTTAGAATATTAGCAAAAACATTCTAAATCCGAAACTTTACCATAAAAATTAACAAAAAAAAATGAGCTCAGAAATTTTGGTATTTAGTGTCTATAGTTATTAATTATAGATAGCTTTAAGACAACATGGACGGAGTAATCCTAGCATGTCTCAAAAATTCTGACTATAATATCAAAGATTCTCCAGTCTTTATGCATACTTCATGCGGGAACTTGGAGCCTCTGTAAAAACTATAATAAACTCTTGGTTGCTCTCTATCTATAAGAATGGATGATATCAAAGCTTGTCTAGCGTTGCGGTTGTCTGGACATTTAATTCGTGTGGATGAAGAAGTTCCTGGCCAGAAAGTTTATTGTAGGGTTGTTTACAGTCTCAGAAGGCTCGATCCATCCTATATTTGATGGATCCACGACGTATGGGAAGATGTTAGATATTTATTGGGACTATTAAAGATCTTTTAGTTAGCAGTTATTAAGCTGGACTTCCTGGAAGTCTAAAATTTACAAAACAAACTTCACTGAACTGAAAAATTCAGTTCACGACATTAACATAAACGCCAGAAAAACTTGGTCCACCTAGTGAGAATTATATGCACTATGCCTTGGAAATTAGCTTGATTCAAACCGAAAACTCTTAATCCCAATCCTCATTTCGGCAATATATAATAGACTTAATAGTTTTTCAAAACTATCACGTATATATGATATGTTTGACAGGATTTGAGATGGCAAAACTATTTGTGGTCTCAGAGAGATTTAGCAGTTTGTAAATTAGTCCCTTCTATACTTGCAAAACACGTTTCAATTTTATCTGTTAACTGCAAGATCCTTAAAGTAAATTGAAACTGTGATAAGTGAAACTATGTTTTTGTAATATTATGTTATTTAACGTGACTTATCTGTTATTAAACATAAAACCACGAGTCGCCTATGACCATAGAAATTGAGTTACGCTCAATCAACGCACCACCATTACTGGCAGTTTACAGTCAGTAATCAGTTACAAGCTGATTACTGCAACTGTTAGCGACGAGGACTATCTAAACCTCCACTGTTATAAGCAGTGACAGCGCCCAAGATAATTACCAGTATCTCCCACCAGCGATCCGGAAACCGTAACCGCGATATGGGTGTAACCACCACGTTGCTGGCTAAAGCGCCTTACCATTATCGGGCACAGTGTGTTCCAAAACCCTGGGGCGCCCCAACTGCCGTAGTACTAATTTTTCAGTTACGCGGGTTCGCCAAGACAACATTCACACACTCATTCATGCACCATTCTCGCTCTCCTCTCAAAAAGTGCCACGGCAAATCTATTAAGGCATTCATACCATTTTCTCATACCTAACACTCCACTCACATCCACACTTTCATAATTTACCACGATTCCACATGCACCTAAGTCACGTAAATCCCCGTATAGGCGACACTCAATGAAAAGGTGCTTGGCACTTTCCTCCGCCGCCCCACAAAGGCATCTAGCCAACGCAGCCTTTCCTCCGCCACCCCGCAAGGGCATGTTTCCACGCAGCACTTTCAGGTCGCATGGAATTTACATACATGCTTGTACAGGACTTTCATCGCTCTGGATCGAAGTCCCCATTCGTTGCGAAATACTCAACCAAACCGGCCATGGGCCCCCTTAGATGTTGCAAGTATATCCGAAAATTCAATCTCTCTGCAACCTTTACTTCCTGCGCGTATCGGACCTCGACCGCCTCCAAATAAATATTGAAATCCTTCAACAACATGCATTTACCCTAAGGTAACTTAATTTAATAATCATTACTAATGGATCAATAAACCAAAAATTAATGTATAAATATTATAAGAGTTTTTTAAACTAAAATATATTGAAATCCTTCAACAACATGCATTCACTCCCATTCTATTCCCCGATTCAGACACCATCTGCATATAGCGGCTTCCCGCTAACTCTACTGCGTACCTACTCGCTCCCTCCCCCCTCCTTCAGAAGCAGTAAAATGGGACAGTAAAATTTGATATACGATGTGCCGTTAAATTTTTGTGCCATATAGTATTTTTGGCGGGCCAAGGAGCGGTATTAAGTGAGCGCCAGTATAAAAACTGGTGTGCAAAATTTCGATCCGGCAATTTTTAACTCAAAGATGCACCACGTTCTGAAAGGCCAGTTGAAGCTGATGAAGGCAGAATAAAAGCGAATAACAACTCGTGAGATCGCTGAGAGATTAAATATATCGAATACAACTCTTCATTATCATTTGAAATGGCAAGGTTTAATCTCAGAGGTCGACATATGGGTTCCTCATCTTCTTACGGAAGAAAATTTTTGCGGTCGCATTGACGTTGGTGATTTGCTTCTCAAATCATGGAAAATGATCCATTTTTACAGCGTATCATCACTGGGGATGAGAAATGGGTTGTCTACAATAATATGAAGCACAAAAGATCCTGGACTAGAGAAGATTAACCGGCTCAAAGCACTTCGAAAACCAATATTCATAAAAAAAAAGTTATGCTATCTGTTTGGAGAGATGTCAATCATTTATTTTGAGCTTCTACCGAGCAACACAACGATCAATTCTGAAGTGTACTATCATCAGTTGGACAAATTAAATGATTCACTTAAAGAAAAAAGGCCAGAATTGGTCAATAGGAAAGGTATAGTGTTCCAACAGGATAATGCGAAACCACATACAAGTTTGACCACTCGGCAAAAGCTTTTAGACCTTGGGTGGCATATACTGCCAGATCCATCATACTCTCCAGACTAACCACCTTCCCAATATCATTTATTCCGGTCTCTACAAATTTTTTTTTTTCTCTTGGATCAGTTTTTTGTCAGCAAAGAACAAACATTTAATGAGCGTGGAATCATGCTACTGCCAGAAAGATACGAGGGTCGTTCAATAAATCCTTTAAAAAAATGGAAAAAAACTGTTTTTTAAAAAAAAAAAAATTTATTTTTCAACATAATCTCCTTTTAGCTCTATACACTTTTCCAACCGTTTTTCCAAAATTTTTATCCCGTCCAAAAAATAGGATTTCGGAAGTTCTGCAATATACTCGTCCGTTTGAGCAATGACGGCCTCGTTGGAAGTGAACCGTCGTCCGCCAAGCCATTTCTTCAGATTGGGGAAAAGAAAATAGTCATTCGGGGCCAAATCTGGTGAATAAGCGGGATGCTGCAACAATTCCATTCTCAATTCCACAATTTTGGCCATGGAAACAGCGCAGGTGTGCACACGCGCATTGTCCTGATGCAAGAGGATTTTTTTCTTCTTCAGATGGGGGCGTTTCTCTTTGATTTCCTCGCTCAACCGTTGCAATAACGACGCGTAATACGCTCCTGTTATTGTTTTTTCTTTTTCCAAGTAGTCGATAAAAATGATGCCCTGCGAATCCCAAAAGACCGTGGCCATCACCTTGCCGGCCGATGGCACAGTTTTTGCCTTCTTCGGAGCCCGTTCACCCTTGAAAATCCACTATGATGACTGTCTCTTCGTTTCTGGAGTGTAGTAGTGTATCCAGGTTTCGTCCACAGTGACATATCGATGAAGTAATTCGGAAGGATTGCGATGAAAGAGTGCCAACATAGCCTCAGAGTCCACTACACAATTGCGCTTATTCTCCTCTGAAAGCAAACGCGGCACCCATCTTGCCAAAAATTTTTTCACAGACAATTTTTCATGCAAAATTGAAGCGACTGTACCTTGTGATATGCCCGTGGCCTCAACTAATTCGCGCACTTTAATTCGCCGATCGTTCAAATTCAGATCGTGGATTTTGTCGATGATTTCAGGAGTAGACACCTCAAGTGGGCGTCCTGAACGATGTTCATCTTTTGTGGATGAACGGCCACGTTTAAATTCATTCACCCAATTGTTAACCGTCGCAAACACAGGTGCAGATGTGCCATGAACTGCATCCAACTCGACTTTGATTTCTTTCGGGCTTAAGCCTTTCAAACGGAGATATTTGATGACAGCCCTAAACTCGCTTTTTTCCATTGTTATGCACAAATAAATGTTGTTAACTTTAATCGACGATAGAAAATGACCTACGCTATGAAATTGACCTGTCGATAATGTTACTTACAAAAAAAATCTTTACCGACACTACGAGCGCAATTTCTCGGATTTTCTAAGGACTTATTGAACGACCCTCGTAGCAAAGGATATTGGATCAGATTGGACAATATTTAATTGAATAAAATATTAATTCACTATAAGAAAATCGTCCTCATTTTTATTAAAAAACGAAACTACTTTCCGAACAACCCAATAATTTTCTAAAAATTGATTTATTTTCAACGATTGTCTTGCATATGTTACCGGTCCATATCGCATGTTAACATATTTGGAAACGAACAAGATGATAGACTTGATGCAGAGACACTTCGCCGTCCAGGACATATACCTACTCTTTCAATACCACATCTCAAGCTTTATGTAGATAAATATACTGGATTAATAGTGACTTTTTTCTGCGAGACATTGGCTGTTTAGTAACCTAAACTACCTTTCCTAATTTCTAGATAAGTAAAAAGCTAAGAATTGAGATTGAACATATCGCTCTATGTCACGATATTATTTTTAAGAATCTTTCACATCCCATTTTCCAATCTTGTTGCGTCTGTCTAACCATTATGCGCATAGTTCGGGACTGGTAAAATCTGGCCACTTATATTGTATATACCAAACAAACTCAAGGTCATGCTACTATATGATGTGCTGCCACCTGGCAGATATTTTAGGCACTTACTCTGCAATACGATACAATAAAATAATATATAAAATTTTCTGCGCGGTGTGTAGGAATTTATTTTTGGAAAAATATTTTGTAATATTTTTGATTTGCAACGACTTTTTCGGATGCTATTTACAGTATAAGATAAACGTGAATTATACTTTTTTAAATAATTTAATTTTATTTGAAGATATTTTTTCAAGCACAATATTAGTTAAAAGTTTCTTGTTAGAAGCTTACAGGATCGAAATTAATGCTTACAGGATTGCTTTTTGATCATTTATTGGGTAAATTAATTTTTTAAGTGGATAGTTTCAATTATTTATTTTCTATTCATGCAAATTTTATATTTTATTTTTTTAGTTTAAATACAAACCATTGAAAAGTCTGATATTTTCTTAAAGTTAAATTTTATTCCACTATTGCTTCTATTCATATAAATAAATAAATACAATAAATAATGAAATATTAAAATTATTTCATTACAATTCTCATAACTGGTTTCGAATAATCCTATAAAATTTTCCTTATTACTAATTTTGTTAATACCCATTTTTATGTGAGATTATCATAATCAAATAATATATATAATTTTGAATGCTAATATATTAAAAAATTATTGATTTTGAATAATTTTAGTAAATAATTGTTGTATATCTAGTTATGTTAATATCGGCAATCGAAGTTAATAATAAAAATTACAATAAAAAAGTCATAACACTCTACTATCATTCAAATTTTAGTGTTCGTAGGCAATATAACTTCTACTTACACATAAGAGACGGTAATAATCATGTGAATTTTTATATATTTTTTTCAATTTTTTTGTTATTTGTTTAGCTATCTACAACTACAACTATGTGTATATTATAACAAGCAGATTTTATGACAAACACACTAACATACAATGACCCATCGGCGTTTCTCTATCTAACGCGATTTTAACATTTTAGAAATCTCGTGAAAATGGGGAAAGCTTTTTAATGAGAGGATTATAGTGGTGGTATAGTCGAGAATGAAACTTTTTGTAAGGGGAGACGCACAAATCATGAACGAAGGGAACATTTAGGTTACGGTGAATAACTTTGTTACGAACATAGAACGGGACATCAACGATTTTTCGGAGGATTTTGGATTAAATGGATTGGATGCGACAGGAATTGGAAGACTTGGTAGAACCCCATAGTTCAATACCCTACGTCTAGATCGGTGTTCAAAAAGTGTTGTAAATTAAAAGTTTGTTCTTTATTGTGAGTTTCGATCGGCTGTCCAGTAGTCTAAGAACTAGTCGGTAACGTCGGTTAAGTTCAAGTCTTTTTGACATCGTATGAGCGTTCCAAGTAAGTTGTTTGCCTAGGTTTACTCCCAAGTAGCGTACTTTGTTATTGATGGATTAATATCGCCATTAACGTAAATTTGGGTTGGGGGATCTTTGTAGAGAGTGAAGGGACCATGTACACTCTTCTGCTTATTTACTTTTACTCTCGACCTCGTAAACCAGTCTTAGAGGTTTTTTATATGGGATTTTAGGTTTCTTGAAGCAATTTTGATATTGGAGTGGAATGCAAGAAAAACGGTATAGTCAGCAAAGGTAGCGGTTATAGTTTTGAGATTAGTTGGGATGTGAAAAGTATAAATATTTTGTATAGGATCGGACCAAAGATACTACCTTCAGGAACACCAGCCCAGATAGGGGATATTTCGGAATGGTCAGTATTAACTGTTATTTGGAAATGATGTTGGAAGAGATATGATTTTAAAATAAGGAAGAATATGGAGGCAAGGAAGATGTTGAGTTTCTAGGGCAGTCTAGGGTGCCACACATGATCAAAGGCATACGATATATCTAGGAACATAGCTGCACAGTACTCTTTTTGCTCAGGAGAGGACGCTATGTAATAAACCACATGATGGCATTGTTGGGTTGTGGTGTATTCTGATCTGAAACCGAATTGTTGATCGGGAATAATTTTAGCATCTTGAAGGATAGGGTAAAGGCATTTTAATAGGAGTTTTTCAAAGATTTTTCCAAGGATTGGTAACAGTCTTTTTGGTCTATACGAGGATGGGAAATTTACTGTTTATTTAGGTTTGGATGTCTTTTTAATAATTGAAAATTTCCAAAGTAAGAGAAAATAGGTAATACGAAGAATACTGTTGAATATGTAGTTGATAAACACGATAGTTTTGTTGGAGATTTGTTTGAGGATAAGAGCTGTTATCAAATCATAAGCGGGGTCTTTTTTTTATTGGAAAGTTGATTGATTAGATTTTTAATTATGGATGAGGTTAAATTTTTGGGACAAGGACTCATAGAAAGTGGTATTGTGAGTTCGTCATAAATTTTCTGTGAGTGTGTATTATCTTCTATGTCCTTGTGTGGAGTAAATTTTTAGCAAGTGATTTTGCCCAGGTACCGTCGTTTTGTCGCAGTGGGTGAGATCAGGCGAAAGCTAACAGTTCGGCCGAAAAGTTTAGAACAAAACACAGTAGAAATATTTTTTTTTGCAAAATTCATTTTTATTATTCAACATAGTTGCCTTCGAGGGCGATACAGCGATTATAGCGATCTTCCAACTTTTCGATACCATTTTTATAGTACTCTTTCGGTTTTGCCTCAAAATAGGCCTCAGTTTCGGCAATCGGTCTTAAATTTCTTGTCAGCGAGCATTCTCTTGAGGTCTGCAAACAGGAAAAAGTCGCTGGAAGCCAGATCTGGAGAATACGGTGGATGGGAAAGCAATTCGTAGCCCAATTCATTGAGTTTGACCATCGTTTTCATCGACTTGTGACACGGTGCATTGTCTTGGTGAAACAACACTTTTTTCTTTTTCAAATGAGGCCGTTTCTTAGCGATTTCTTTCTTCAAACGATCCAATAACGCTATATAATAGTCGCTGTTCATCGTCTGTCCCTTCTGGAGATAGTCAATGAATATTATACCATGCGCATCCCAAAATACAGACGCTATCACCTTGCCAGCCGACTGTTGCGTCTTTCCACGCTTTGGATTCGGTTCGTCGCTCGCTCTCCACTCTGCCGACTGCTGATTGGACTCTGGAGTGTAGTGACGGAGCCATGTTTCATCCATTGTCACATATCGACGCAAAAATTCGGATTTATTGCGCTTGAACAGCTCCAAACACTGCTCAGAATCATCAACACGTTGTTGTTTTTGGTCCACAGTGAGCTCACGCGGCACCCACTTTGCACACAGCTTTTGCATGCCCAAATATTCATACACGATATGTCCAACATGCTCTTTCGATATCTTCAGAGTCTCAGCTATCTCGCTCAACTTCACTTTACGGTCATTTAAAATTATTTTGTGGATTTTTTTGATGTTTTCTGCCGTCACCACCTGTTTTGGGCGTCCACTGCGTTCTGCATCAACTGTGCTCGTACGACCAGTTCGAAATTGACGAAACCAATATTCCACAGTTGAAATAGCTGGAGCAGAGTCCGGATAACGTTTGTCAAAACATGCTTTGGTTTCCACTGTATTTTTTTTAATCAAAAAGCAATGCTTTATCAATACACGAAAATCGTCTTTATCCATTTTTTTTTCAATAACAAAAGTTGCTCCACTCAAAATGCTATATCTCACGAACCAATCGACCGATTGCTGTCAAATTTTGACAGGAATCATTTGAAGCATGGGACTTTGTGATAATTAAGTAGATTTTTGCAAGAGGCGCCATCTAGATGTCATGGTTCTCAACTTTTCAGCCGAACTGTTAAGACTGACAATAAGACCATCTTTTTTGAATTATTATATTAAATATCCCTTCAAAACAATGTCGCAATCTTAGTATTTTCCTCTTCATAAGAGTGTAAGTCTAAAATTTCTCGAGGATTTATGATAAAGCGTGAGTATGTATACAAACTATTATCTTGATTGACTAATTATATAAACGTTATTTCTGAAAAAAGCAGGTTTTGAAAAGTCCTAAATTATTGAGATATACTCTTTGTAACATCTAAGATTCAAGTTTTGAGGCAAAAACAGGCTCTAACGAAAATATAAAATTAAGGTTATACGAGTATCTTTACTTATACAAGCTCTTATCTCGAACCGTAGACAAGATGTGGTTCTGAAACATAATTCTCAGTTTACGATAACCAAATAAAGCGGACTGAATAAAATACTCGCCTTACTTAGTCGGTATATAAAATACAGTTTCAAATATTTTTTTCAAAAATATTATACATAATAAAGTGAACGCTAATATCACATTAGTATTTCGAAAAATGAATTTTTTCAAAGAATTTTATTATAAATAGACTGGTAAAACAAGAAATATTCTTTCTTGCAACATACGTGCGAAAGGAAAGACAGATTATTATATAGGGTAGTCCATCTAGCGGTTGCATTTTGAACCACTATTTATTTGAAGTATTTGAGTGTTAAATATCATCACAAAGTGACAGATTGTTAGTTGAAAGTCTGAATTTTACGAAATGGTAATCCATACGCTTGAAGAAAAATGAGAAATATTGAGAACTTACTTCCAAAGTGGTGAGTCTTCAACCCAATCTGTCAGAAATTAAAAAAAAAATGAGCAAAGACGTCAACTTGTGGACAAATTCGTGAAGCAAGTTCGCGTAACTGGTTTGTTGGTTGCCAAAGCAACTCGTTCCCGCTCTAATACAGAGCGTACGACCGAGAATATTGCCGCCATTGCTGAAAATGTCCGTGATCATCCATCAACATCAACTCGTCACCGTTCTCAGGAATTAAACATTTCTCGCACTTCTCTGTTGAGAATTTTGCACAAAGACCTCAGTATGAAAGTTTACAAAGTTCAATTAGTCTAACAACTAAAGCCGCAAGACCATCCGATGCGTTTTCGGTTTGCCCAATTGGCTCAAGATCAATTGGGCGAAGATGAGCATTTTTACCGAAAAATCATCTTTTCGGATGAGTCCCATTTCCACTCAGAAAATCCATACGTCACCATGGAAAAGCCTATGCATCCACAACGAGTCACGGTTTGGTGCGGATTTTGGACTGGAGGCATCATTGGCCCGTTCTTCTTCGAAAACTATGAAGGAGCCGCCGTTACGGTCAATGGTGAGCGCTATTGTGGCATGCTCAACGAATTTTTGTTTCCAAAAGTTGAAGAGAGTGACATGGACAAAATTTGGTTTCAACAGGACGGAGCCACTTGCCACACAGCCAACGTAACACACTCCAACTTTTGGGCACTGCTTTCGAAAACCGAATAATCAGTCGAAATTCTGATGTCAATTGGCCGCCTCGGAGCTGTGATTTGAGCCCGTTGGATTATTTTCTGTAGGGAGCCGTTAAGGATAAATGTTACGCAAGCATTCCAGAGATAATTGAGGCCTTGAAACACGAAATTAAAGTGCCATTGAAGAGATACAGGCCCAGACAATCGAAAAAGTACTGAAAAATTGGGTCGAGCGAATGGGGTACTGTAAGGCCAGCCGTGGCAGTCATTTAAATGATCTTGTATTTTATTGTTAAATTTCAAGCTTCAATATTTCTAATAAAATCGGAAATTTAAAAAAATATACACTAGTTATATATGCATAACTAGTGTATATTTTTTTAAATTTCCGTGCTCTGCTTGAAAAAAACGAGGGATTATCAACAAAGACGTGACAAGCTGATATTCCTCCACGACAACGCACCATCGCACATGTCAAAAATGGTCCGAAACTACTAGGAGACACTCAACTGGGAGGTGCTACCCCACCCCGCTTATTCACCAGACCTGGCTCCTTCCGACTACTACCTGTTATCGTCGATGAACCACGCGCTCGCTGAGCAGCAATTAGATTCTTACGAAGACGTCCGAAAATGGCTTGATGAGTGGTTTGCTTCGAAACAGAAGGAATTTTTGTGGCGTGGTATCCACAAATTGCCCGAGAGATGGGAAAAATGTGTAGCTAATAAATTTGTTTATGCTTTCAAAAATAGGAATGGGTGGGTGCGTCATGCATGAAAAAGAAGAATAGAGGGGGTTGTGCACGCCTTAAGGAAGAGTTCAATATGTGTCCCAGTTAATAACGGGATATGGGTGCTTATATATAGGATGATGCGATATGCCCAACTTGTTATCACACAATTGAGGCCGCAGTTCAAGTCTTTTTCAGCTATCCTTAATAAAGGTCTATTACAGAACGGCATCATTTTAAAAACGACAGTTTAATCCCCGTGAAGTTATGCCTGACTGTATCCCCAACTATGAGCATATTTGAAGAAAAATTAGGCGGGCTTAAGTGGATAAAAATCCCACACATAGTAAGGCTCAGCACCTCTGCAATATCTTTAAAAAAAATTATCATTACAGATGTTAAAAAAAATATCTAAAAATGTGCTGGAATATTATCCCAATCTGATAGATCAGAAAATACGTTACATGAAAACTCAAATGGATTTTGAGCTGGAAAACGATACGAATATGGATCTTTCACTATGAATATATGAGTACTTTTAGGTTAGATCTTCCATTTTATGAAAATTGCTTTGTTAAAAAAAGAATATTTCAAAGACTCTAACAGACGATTAATTGATGAATTATGACTGTATAAATAGCTTAAATAGAGACAATTTGCCAACTAAGATCTAATAATATATTTCTAGTCCTTCCTTGCTGTATACTGACCACTTATTCTGTATTGTGCAATGATGATGGTACATCTTCCAGTTCATTAACATATAAAACGTTGTCACTTTTGTATCAACATTGTCTATTTTTTAGGTCGAATAGTGTCCACTGTCGGCCTTTCTGGGCAAGATCTGACTCTAGGTAAAATAACTCCCTCTGGATAGTAACTAGCAGAAACCAAATCCAGAACCAAGGACAGGACAGCAGCAACAACAACAGAAGCAGTAAAAATCACAACAACAACAGTAACGACAAAATTATAATAGTTTGTATATTCTCTCTGCGTTCGTCTTATCCCAAGTGTTACCATATTCATTCTACGTTCACTCAAGTACCAAGCACCCTAGTTCAAGAAATTCAAAAATTGCTAACGTGTATTCTTCCTAAATAAATGTCGTTCTGCACTCCAAACTCCCTCTCCCCATTCTATTATGGAACGAAAATGGATTGAACAGTCACCGAAAGGAACTTGACATACTTTTACATGACAGGAGGTCACACATTTTATTACTAACAGAGACGTAGTTTACCTACCGATCGTACTTCACATTACATGACTACGACCCATACAGACCCATAACAAAACCATCATACAAGTAGCTCCCCATTTATTATCCTTACTCTATACCATATTCACTTGCAGTTTCGTTGTTTAATAAACATCATGAACATTTTATAAGTTCAGTTGGTGACAATATTTTTATACCTGACAAAAAGAAATTATTCCTTATTTACTATACAATCCAGCATTGTCATCGCTGGATTGTGAATACTTTTTTTTTTAACATGAAAGAAAAGCTTTCTTAGAATAATAATAAAATATTATTTTTAAAGTAGGTTTTATTAAAATAAACAAAAATTATATTATTTGGTAAATAGTTACCATTTTAGAATATCTTACCTTATCCATTAACTGCCTTACAATTCCGTTCCATTCTTTTGTATCATAATCGAAGACACCATATTTACCATCGGGTACTAGCTGTAAAGTATACTTAAATCCGACCACATCGGCAATGAGCTTCAATAAATCAATACAGAATCCTTCAAATTTATCATTACTAGATGGTTCGATTATTGAGCCATTTCTATAATGAAATTTTTACCACAAAAATTCATCGACATTCGGGTTGAATTTACAATAATTTAAAGTGAAAATATGAAATATATTGAAATTATAAAGATATGGAGGACTTTCGGAAATGGACGACAGGGTAATACTAGACCCTGTAAATATAGGTAGGATAAATGATGTATTGAAATAAGAAAATTCTGACTAAATGAAATATATTTTAATAAAATGCAGGCGTATTTTTATAAGCAACTAAATGATCATTGGTGGTGATTTGTTATTGTAATATGAATACACAAGGGTGCGTCGAAAAGTTCGACACATCGCCAAATGGGGAATTGGCAAAGAAATAATTTTATTAGTTTCATTCAACTCATTTATTTATACCATCGAAAAAATAAAATTTTTCCATCTAACTTTTTTCTTTACAAAATAATTTGTTACATTTAATGATATTTGGTTTATATTGGGTTGTTCGGAAAGTAATATCGTTTGCAGATGACACAGTAAAGGCATTAATTGATGCAAACCGGCGAATAACAACTAGTGAGATCGCTGAGAGATTAAATTTATTGATTGCTCATCTTCTTAAGGAAAAAATTTTGTGCCGTCGCATTGACGTTTGTGATTTGCTTCTCAAACGCCAAGAAAATAATTCATTTTTGAAATGTATCATTACTGGGGACGAAAAATGGCTTATCTGAAACAACGTTAAGCACAAAAGATCCTGGAGTAGAAAAGATGAACCGGCTCAAAGCACTTCGAAAGCCAATATTCATAAAAAAAGGGTATGCTACCCACCAAAGAGAGATTTCAAAGGAATCGTTTATTATGAACTTCTACCGAGCAACAAAACGATCAATTCTGAAGTGTACTGTCATCAGTTGGACAAATTGAATAATTCACTTAAAGAAAAAAGGTCAGCATTGGTTAATAGGAGAGGTATAGTATTCCAACAGGATAATGCGAAACCACATACAAGTTTAACCACTCGGCAAAAGTTTTTAGAGCTTGGATGGGATATGCTGCCACACCTACCATACTCTCCAGACCAAGCACCTTCCGATTATCATTTGTTCCGGTCTCTACAAAATTTTTTATTAACGTGAAATCATGCTACTGCCAGAAAGATAGCAAAGGATATTGAATCAAATTGGGCAATATTTAATTGAATAAAATATTAATTCACTATAAGAAAATCGTCTTTCATTTTTATAAAAAAAAAACGAAATTACTTTCCCAGCAGCCCAATATTTTGAAGGTGTACTTTTATGATACCTGCTAATAGTATTGTTCTCTTTTTAACCGTAAAATCATAATATTTTTCTAGTATATTCTTTTGCCTCGAATCCCGCGAAACTATTTTCTTAACAATTTACTCGTCATAGAAGACATTTAATTAATGGAAAACTAATAATCGGAAGAGATTCCATCTCAAAATTATCATATGATCTTTTATAACAAATAACGTTAAATATTTAAAAGTATTTGTATAAACTAGTAAACTTTTAATATTTACTGTCAGCTGTCATTTCAAATGGTAACTCATAATAACATAGAACGTTCCGGATTAAAAAGGGATGACAGTAAGTAGGTGAACACTATTTATTTATATTAAATATTATATGGTGGCACTACTAATGAGAGTGGAAGACGGAAAAAGATGAACTAATCAACTATTAGGATAGAAAAGTTTTAAGAATATTAAGAAAATTAAATTTACCCTTTTCAAAATATTGAGCTAGTATAAAAGAACTACTCAATTTAGAACCTCAAAGGTTAATTTAATAAACAAAAAGGGATGTTAAATTTATTCACATTTTCAATATCTAAAGTAGCTACTGTGTTTAATATTTGCATGATAATTTTATGAAAAATATTAAATTAACTAAAATAAATTTTACAAATAATAAAAAAAATTCATAATTTTTGTACACTTTAAACTAACTTACTTGTGTCGGGTTGATTTTTTAGGTGTTTTCAACATAACATACGGTGTTTCCTAGTAAGATAGGGGAAAACAGTATTTTCTTTTTACAATTCAATGATAGTGAAAATAGATTGAAATGAAGGACAAATTCTTATAAAATATATTTATTTATATTATTTTGACAACATAATCACTACAGATTAATTTCTATGCAATTTTAGTTCAATTTACATTAAATTACAACCAGCATGAATTAGCAACATATACATACATACATACATACATACATAGATGTATACTTACCTTAACAATAAATAGAGTTTAAAGATGTTGATCAATTTATTTAGAATTGTAAAAAAAAAAAACTTTAAAATTAAAAATTAATACAAACTAAATTAATATCATAGAAAAAAAATCATATAATACTTATGGTAAATAAGAAAAAGATCAATAAAAAAATTAAATAAAACAAAAAAAAAATATTAGCAACTTACATGCTTCATTAGTTGGGCAACCATTCCGTTCCATTCGCCAGTTATTGGATCTTTTGCGCCATATTTACGATCTGGTACCAAATCAAGAATGTAATCGAAGCCAACTTCATGAGCAACACGATCCAGTATATCAACACAGAAGCCAAAGAAACGTTCATTTCCGGTAAAATTTTTTCCATAGTGCATCATTACGTATGGTATTTCCTGCTTTTAGCAAATTTTTTAAAAAAAATTTTTATACCAACTTAATGGTGGGACAATTTTTTTGGTTCTATAATTTGTCGAGTTTATTTTATAATTAAATTATTTGAAAAAAAGTATTCGGTTTAAATTTTGGGATTTTGGTAATTAAATTGATATGGAAATTTTTAGAATTTCAAAAGAATTATTTCATTATTTATGGTCACTTGAAGTATATATATTATTGAAATTAGAATTTGGATACTATGATCCTTAAATCCTTTTTGTAGATATTTTTTATAATTTTCGTAATTGTTCATATAATCAGCACTATTTGGATAAGTTCATATAACCTCACTTAAATAGAAGAAAGATTATAGAAAATAAACTAGATATTGAGTGCCAATTACAACGGTTGTATGATTAATTACTGGCTTTGGTAAAAAATGGTGCTGCTACTATTATTTTCAAATTTGCCAGTGACAGTCATTTAAAGTGAATAACTTTTGTGATTAATATAATAATGGAAAAAAAAGCGAAGATCGAGCAGTGATGAAATATTTGTTTTTGATAAAGAAAACAAATGATGAGATAAAAGCGGAACTTAGGGAAGTTTATGGGGAATCTGCACCTTTGAAGGTGAAAGTGCATGAAATTTTTGAGACTGTTGGCATCCCAATTGAATGAGAGCAGAACAATTTAATAACTCATTTGGATATGATAAAGTTTTGCGCAAGATGAGTGCCGCAATTGATCACAATTGACCTTAAACACGCATGTGTTTTTCAGAGACTAAAGAACAGTCCAAACAGTGGGTTTTTCCGTAACAGACAGGCGCCAAAGAAGATCAAGAGGACTTTATCGGGCAATAAAGTAATAGCCACAGTATTTTGGGATGCACGCGGTATAATCCACTTTAATTAGCTTGAAAAAGGTAAACCGATTAATAGCGGCCAACTTATTGGATCATTTCAATAATGCTATGAAAAAAAAGTCCACTTTTACCGTAGAAAAAAATTCTCTTTTATCAAGACAATGCACATGTGTTCACTTGTGTCATCGCCATGGCTAAATCCTACCATATTAGTCATTCTTATCGCCCAGCAATAATTTTCTATTTCCGAAAATGAAAAAATGGTTCAATAAAAAAGGATTTGGCTCAAACGGTTGAACAGATAGGATACAAAATATATAAAAATATTAAACTAATTGTATCAAGCTAAAAGGAGGTTATTTTAAAAAATTAAAGTGAATTTTACACATAAAAATGTTTTTTTCTTGTCAATGCCAGGTATTAATCATACAACCTAATGAACTTTGGTTTATAAAAATTAATTAGTAAATCTTATTGAAATTTGTTTTTTCTTTTCCTTCTAAGCGGTAATTTGATAAAGTTGCACAAATATGTATGAAAAATCATCGGAAAACAGCATATAAATGTACTGCGGTATTATGAGATTTTGTAAAAGATTTATTCCCGTTCTATTTAGATTTCTATGAAACGACAGATAAATATAGAAATATTAAAATTCTTGATTGGTTTGATATTTAATAACATCAACAACAATTAGAAGCAATTCTTTAAGCTGAAATCGAACGAAAATAATACAATAATAACAATAACACACATGCTTATCAAATGTAAATAATAAAAAAAAAATTTTAATGGCATTTAATTTAATTTCTTAATGTTTTTTTTTTTTTTTATAAAAGAAAGTAAAATATATTTTTTCAAATAATATTATAATAGAAATTTTGTTACAACATAAAATAAAAATCAACAAAAAAGCAACCATTCAAAATTATTTTTTGTTTGGTAAAAAAAAAACCCACCTAAACTCACCAAGATTGTTATGACGACCAGAGTGACATTCATTGTTCCGGAATCGAAAAAGATCGAACGATCGGTTATATTGAGGCGTGTCCTTGGTGACCACTCACCAACCTTGACAATTGAGTGTTGTTTCAATTTCACCAAATCCAATTTAAATTCTACACGACGTCCTTCCTTGAATTGTATTGGCCCAGTTAAGCCCCGCCATTCCACCTACAGTTCCAAAAAAATAAATCATAAATATATTGTAACAAAAGTGCAGATCGTATTACGGATGTCGAGTGAATACAAAATTTTTATCTTACCATATTTCAAAACTTCATATAATTTTACTATGAATATATCATCGCTTACCGCATTTATATAATTAATCAAACTCAATCCACCATCCCAAGGATTCTCATCAGCACAGGAGACATTTGACAGTCGTAGTGTGTGTGATTGCTCTAATGTTTGAAGTCCAATTGCAAATATATATACGGAGTCATACATTAAAGCTGGTTCTGCCTAAAGTAAAATGAACACAATAAAATTCTAAAGTAGAAAAGAATGTTCACAAACAGTTTGAATTTATTTTCTACAATTGAGTTTAAAGCCTTTTTTTATTTTCGTCTATTTCTATTAGACGTTAACTATTATACTTGAACCTATACAAAAGGTTCTTTTTTGGTACTTGAACCTATACAAAAGACTAGGCTTATAATATTTCATACAAGTACAAGCTCTAAATTAAAGTTCAACGTATTTAAAGTCGATAGTGTTTTGTGGCAATGATCTTTGTAGAAACTTAGTCTTAAGCAAACAAAATTGTTTTTTTTTCACTTTTTATTTGAAATTGGATCGAAAATACAATTTGCTTCGTCAGTTAAAACTGTTTACCAGCGTTCTGGCAGCTTAGCCATTCCTCTGGAGACGGTCTTCGCTTTTGGAGGCGGCATAGTCTTCCATTGCCATTTGGACACCCTCAAAATTTGCTTACTCATTTCTATCAAGAAAGTTTAGCAGCGATCTGAATAGGTGGTAGTTCGTTGGTGTAATATAAAGAGAATATAAAGGATGGGGGTAAAATTTTCCAACCAAACTTTGCAAATTTTTGTGTGAATTTTCTTGCTACATGCGGTCCAGCGATGTCGTGATGAAACATTTAAGTTGGCTAAAGATGGTCAATTATATTGAATTTCTCTCATCAAAACAATAAGTTGCGTACAATAACGATTGTTATGAGTTGTTGAAAGAAAATGGAATTAACCGTCCCATTTTCTTTCAGCAACTCATATTGTAGTATATTACACTCTTGCTGTCCCACTAACAACACAGCATAATCTTCTTCTGATGCACACCTGCTTTTGCTGTAGACGTCAGAATTTCCCTACTGTAAAAAAATACGAGGTCTGTTCAAAAAGTATCGCGAATACTATATTAGCGTCGTCCTTTCATGGGGCTCTTCAGTTTCGAGAACGAGAAAAAGTCACAGGGGGCCAGATCTGGGGAATACTGTGGCTGCGGTATTATTAGTGTGTTTAGCCAAAAATTCGTGAACAAGCAACGTGAGCAGGGGCGTTATCATGATGCAAAAGCCAATTTTTGTTCTTCCACAAATTCGGGCGTTTCTGGCGGATTGCTCCGCTGTTTGGTCATAGATGGCGTGAGTAAGCGTATTAAGCTACCATGGGCACGCCATACTTTTTTTTTTAAGCACGCCAACATTAATCAGTGCACATTGTCAGCAATTTCGTACAACAATATACGTTTTTCCTTTGGTAATCATGTCTAGTTTTGTGCCAGAAATAGAGCATATGCGGGACGCTCTGCTTTTCTGCTTCAATTTGAAGAAACCGGCTGACGAATCGCATCGATTGCTTATGGATGCCTATGGTGACAGTGCTTTATCGGAAACAACGTGCCGAGATTGGTTTCGTCGGTTCAAAGACGGCAATTTTGACTTGTGGGACAAGAAGCGTGAAAATCGGCCTAGGAAGGTTGAGGACCATCAATTGCAGGCTCTTTTGGACGAAGAAGATACCCAATCACAAAAAATACTCGCGGAGCAATTGGGTGTTTCTCAACCAGTCATTTCCATGCGTCTGCGTGCCATGAGGATGATTGAAAAGATCGAAAAATGGGTGCCGCAAAAGTTGAACGATAGGCAGATGGAGCGACGCCAAAACACATGCGAAATCTTGCTCGCCAGAAAAAAAAGAAAGAAGTTCCTACATCGGATTGTGATAGGCGATGAAAAGTGAATATATTTCGAGAATCCTAAACGCAAGAAATCTTGGATTGATCCCGGCCAACCATCAACATCTTCCCCAAGACCAAATCGCTTCGGACGGAAGACGATGCTGTGCGTTTGGTGGGATCAGGAGGGTATCGTCTACTATGAGATGTTGAAACCTGGTAAAACTGTCAATGCCCACTGCTACCACCAACACCTGATCAAATTGCAACGTGCTCTGCATGAAAAAAGGACGGATTATCAACAAAGATATGACAAGCTGATTTTCCTGCACGACAACGCACCATCGCACACGTCAAAAATGGTCCGAAACTACTTGGAGACTCTCAACTGGGAGGTTCTACCCCACCCCTCTTATTCACCAGACCTGGCCCCTTCCGACTACCACCTGTTTTCGTCGATGGGCCACGCGCTCGCTGAGCAGCTCTTCGATTCTTACAAAGACGTCCGAAAATGGCTTGATGAGTGGTTTGCCTCGAAAGAAAAGGAATGTTTTTGGCGTGGTATTCACAAATTGCCCGAGAGATGGGAAAAATGTGTAGCTAGCGAGGGCAAGTACTTTGAATGAATTTATTTTTGCTTTCTCTGAAAACAACATGTGTTTTTTTTAACTAAAAAACGCCCGATTTAAGCTTATACACCTGGTAAAGACAAAATTATACTATAAGGTAAATTTTTATATAACCGCTTAGCAATATTTTTTTATATATATATTTTTATTTCTATTGAAGTCCCTTCTTAAAAATGCATTAAATATTTTATTTACTCCTTTTATAATATATATTTAAAAAAAATTATTTTTCATCATAAGAAATATTTACAATGGCAACTATCTTTTTATCATTAAATTAAATAAATAATTTCACTTACCTCGATAACTTTCATATTTTTTAACGTATCCTGCTGTTCATGTATCCTATGATATACTCCCATATCCTTGAGTATTTCTCTAACAGCTATGTCACCGGCGTTTACTAAACGGAACGCAGTGATATTAACGAAATTGTACTTAAAATCTTCTAAATCAAATGTTTCTATATCAAAACTTGTAAATAAATAATGGTATTTATATTCGTTCATTTGTAGTTTAAGTATCTGTAATAGATATAAGAAAATAATAGTAAATTTTCATTTCAAATTTAATAGAAATTAAAAAAATGAAAATTTTATCAGTTAAATATAAATTTAACCCGTTAACTATTAAAAGCTTTTCTAAATTTGGTAAGATAGTTAATTCGGCTTTAAATAATTTTCAGTAAAGTTCGAATTCAAAACCACATTTTGGAAGCTTATCAAAATTTTTTCAACAACTACCATATATAATTCCAAATTAACAGTTTAGATTAAGAACTGAATATAACTTATTTTTACCGAAAACTCAAAAAAAATCTCATCCACTTGTATTAATAATATACTGACCACACTGCCATTTGAGCACATCACAAAACTAAATGAATTCCCTTCAAAACTGGTTGGAAAAGTTGAGAAAAAAAGTGAAGGAACCGAAGAATATTTATTCTACGAGTACTTTTACTCTTCGTTAAGTACTATCCCATCCCATACACAATACTTGCCAAAAAATTTTTCTTATATCAATTTTATTACTTAATTGGTAAATTAGTCATTTTTAAATAAATTGTTCTACAATCTGTTGGGTTCAATAGCCAAAAAAATATATCTAACTTGTTGAGTTACTATTTAATAGTGCTGAAAAGCAAATTTGTTACTAAACTAGAATGAAAATGAGATAAAGGTGGCGATTTTGACTCAATTTTGGGGAAAAGTATTAAGGAGACCACGTGTCCATTTTGCTGAAAGATATTAAGGAGACCACGGTAATAAAACGACAATTACCGAAGACCGTTTCTTAAGGCCACAGTCCATAAAAAATCGCCTTACAACTTCTGCGGAATAAAAAGCAGGTCTTTATCGATTGCGACGGATCGTAAGAAGATTAGGGATGACAGGAATTCGTGCACGGTGCTCATAATAATCGCTTGACTTTAGCTCGTGAGCACATCAATCGGACTGATCAGCTGTGGGATGATGCCATCTTTTTTGACGAGTCCAAATTAAACTTCATGTAAGCGATGGGCGGTTATTTGGCAAACGAAAAAAAGGCAAACGACTGACAGAAGAGTGTCTGCAGATGATATAACGAAATACAGAGTGTGTAATAATTTGTGGACATTGTGCATGTTTAGATATACGAGGTCTGTTCAAAAAGTATCGCGAATTTTGGATTTCCACGGGTTACGTATATTTGATTTTCAATTTTTTGTGGCCTTATGTTGGTACTCATGTCTCTCACTTATGCCGACAAGTTCGGTCAGTTAATTTTTGACAGCTGCTTTGCTTGCACGTGTTCGGCTCGTCTTCGATTCTTGAGCATTCCAAAAAATGGATCAAAGAATCTGTTTCGGGAGGAAGAAAACGTCACAGGGGGCCAGATCTGGGGAATACGATGGCTGCGGTATTATTAGTGTGTTATTTTTGGCCAAAAATTCGAGCACAGGCAACGATGCGTGAGCAGAGGCGTTATCGTGGTGCAAAAGCCAATTTTTCTGTTGCCACAAATTCGGGTGTTTCTGGCGGATTGCTTCCCGCAACTTGCGCATAACTTGCAGGTAATATTCTTTATTGACTATTATACCCTGTGGCAAGAACTCATGATGCACCACGCCCCTGAAATCGAAGCAAAACCTTCACATTTGACCGAACTTGACGCGCTTTTTTCGGTCTTGGCTCGTGCGGCAGCTTTAATTGGGATGATTGAGCTTTGGTTTCCACGTGGCTCGTGCGGCAGCTTTTATTGGGATGATTGAGCTTTGGTTTCCACGTTATAACCATAAACCCATGATTGAGCTTTGGTTTCCACGTTATAACCATAAACCATGAAATTTGGGTCGTCGCGGACAGAGTCCACCAGCTCCTTAGCAATGTTAATGCGATGCTGTTTTTGGTCAAAAATGGGCAAAAACCAAGACGAGCCAAAACACTTGCAAGAAAAGCAGCTGTCAAAAATTAACTGAATATTCAAAATGGCCGAACTTGTTGGCATAAGTGACAGACATGAGTACCAACATAACGCCACAAAAAAATCGAAAATTGAATATACGTAACCCGCGAAAATTCAAAATTCGCGATACTTTTTGACCAGACTTCGTACACTCTACGACATTATATAAAGCCAAAAATTATAGAGGAATTTGGCGACACCTGTCTTTTTTTTTTTTTTAAATGCCACATTGACAGAGTTTGGTAAATTAAAAAATTGTGAAAATAAATAATTATATTCAAACTTCCGTAAAAAAAATCTGACTAATCATACACATTTATTTATCTTTCGGAACGAAGAGAAAACAGTACCTGGAAAATAAAGGGCGGACATGCGAATTGGCCGCCGTATAGCGCTGATCTGAACGCAATTAAAAACATCTGATTATCAATAAAATTGAGAGTAGCCATGATACGCCCGAATACCATTCAACGCGGATGTCCATTCAACAATATACGCCCAAACCCCATTCAACAATTAGGAAATCAAGGATGCCTGAGGGTGCACAACTGTAGAATTTTTTAAACAATTAAAACGATCAATTAAAATCCGCCGTCAAGCTGTCATCGATGCTAAAGGAGGTACAACTAACTTTTGAATTCTCACCATAATGAATGTGATTATATTTTTTTTAAAGAAGTTGAAAATTTTCCTTTGAAAAGGATCCCCTTTCAAAAAAAAAATTAAATATGTTAAATAAAATGTTCCTTTTTTATAAAAAAAAGAAAACAAAATCATTTTACTAAGTAAACACTTTTATTTTCTAAAAAAGTAAGCAAAATATATTGGCCATCAGTGTATATTAATATATAGAAATAAATTTCCACAAAAGAATCGGATAAATAACATCGATAAGCATTTTATACTTAGACTAAAGATAACCTGGAATTTGCTGGCTTAATTATTGCAGAATCGGCGAGAAATCGCAACGCTTGCATACTTTTTTATATATATATGACACCCACTGATATTTAGTTTTTGTAATAGAAATTAATGATCAAGCGCCTCAATTTAGTAGATTTTCGGAGAGTTTTAAAACACGCCATTCTTCATGAAAGTGGTGGTAGCATACCGAAATGCATGCATACTTTTATTGTTTTTCAAGTGCAAGTGAAAGTGTGGTTTTTATCTTTTTTGAAATATTTACGAAAAAGTAAGTATTTATATAAATAGTTTTATTGCTGATGACATTTAATAGGAAGTTTTTATTTCAGGAAATGAAGTGTTTTATAAAGGGTTGCTGGTAATTCAACGGAAGGAGGAAGCTAGGAATTTCTTTCTTTCGGTAAATTGACATCTTCATTTTTACAGGAGAAATTTAAAAAAAATTTAGTTTATAATGTTTTTAAATGGATTTTAATAATTTTTTTGGTCCAAAAAGTGAATAGAAAGTGAAAAGTTCGGCATTGAATAAATGTAAACAAATGAGATTTTGACAGTTCAATGTTTACCAGAAAATAGTTCAGTAGCGCCGGACATAAAGTGTGTGTTTTAAGGAAAATTAAGTGCAGATGCGTTAAATAAATATTTTAAGTGACCATGATTATTTATTTAACCCATCTACATTAAATAAATATAGTGAAAAAGTGGTCGAATTCATAACACGATTTATTGTTTTTAAGCTAGGCGAAGATTGTCTTTCAGCCTTAGAAGGAGAATTCACATCAAACAAAGGCCTTTGGCTTCTTAAAGTACACTTCTGATAGTGTTTTGAACAAATTCGATAGCAGGTGATGCTTATAAATTACCATTTCAATTCACAAACACACATTAATATTATAATGAAGATTTCAATATTTAAAAAAATATTTGTTTAACATTAAACATTTATATTTACTAAGTTGCGGTGTGGTTTTAATTTCCACAATAATTCGGGCGCAATTTTTGTGTAGAGGCCTATCCAGTTCTTCTACAATGTAAGGTAATAAGACTCATATGGAGCTAAGGAAAATATATTTTATATGTAAGGGTTAACCGGGCGTTCCGATTTGTACTGAATCCTTCCAATCGAAAATTATCCAAGCAAACATCGATGCCCCCAATTATGTGCTGAAAGTGCAATGTATCAAGACCTTAATGTACCTTTTGACTGTCGTTCCGCAACAATACTTTTGTAAGGTGCCTTGCATCATATAATTAATATCAGAGGTTATTTAATTGCATTACAATTATAATTGGTAAGATTTCATAAATATTTCTATACTAGCATATAATCTCCTAAATTATGTGTAAATATTTATATTCCCCAAAAGTTATTTTATATAAAATGTTAGACGAGTTAAATATTAAAAAATTGCTAAAAATTATCTAAAAAATAATAGCCGAACACCTGAAAAGGTAGGTGGGGGATGAACGTCTTGGCAAGGATCACGTCTACTCATAGCAGACTATGTTTTTTCCACTGTCAATTAGAGTACGGTTGCTGAATGGTGAAGGTCCCTCGTTAGAATAGAGTGAAACAAGGTCATTTTGTAGTCTAGAAATTAATCTGTTCTGAGTGAAGTTATACCTAAAGGTGGTCGCTCCCATGGAAGTATATTAGAAAATGTGGGTAAAAATCCTACACATTGTAAGATTCAGTACTTTTCCAGAACTTTCCCCTAGCGACGTTTAAAAAAATGATATCTGACTTCGGTTCTACCGAAAAATAGGCTTTGGTACTTATAACAATATAAATTTTGCCTAACATGGTTTTCCTTGCCTGTTTTCTTGTTTGCGTTTAAATCGTAGGAGTATGCAGCGCCACGACCATGAGGCCATTAGATGTAATCGGTCTTTGGTTAGTAGGATGGACCAGTTTTTTTTAAAGAATATAAAAAGAACACTTGAAAAAGCATTTAGGGATCTAAAAGTTCCACAATATAGGGAATCACATAAGAAAATAAATGTTTGGTAAGGTAACATTCCGTTAGAAGACGATGGATAGTTAGTTGAACGTTACAGGAATGGCAGATGGGATGAGATTGGTATACGAATAGGAAATTATATGTGAGAGCAGAATGTCGTCGCCAAATTTTGAGCTGTTTCCATGCCCAAATTTTGGTAAGGTTGTCGAGTAGACTGTTTGGGCAATGCTGGTCTACGTTTGGAAAAAACGTGTCTACAAATGACCAAAAGTGTCATTTGCTATTTGGCAGAAGGTTCAGCAAGTTACCCCACTAGTTGATCAGCCCGTTTATTGCCCGCAACTGCCACATAACTTGGAATCCAACGCAATTCAACACCCCTGTTATTAGGCAGCTTATTTCAAATATTGTTAAGAACAGGATCACTCGATGGGCCCCGACAAATGGCCTCCATGGGTGCGCGGCTATTACTGATTCTAATGATATACGAGGGTCGTTTTTGTAAGTATTGTAGTACTATCGACAGGAAAGCTGTCAAAATTTCAGCTCGATCTATAGCGTAGGTCAATTTCTATCGTCGATTAAAGTTAACGACATTTATTTATGCATAACAATGGAAAAAAGCGAGTTTAGGGCTGTCATTAAACATCTCCATTTGAAAGGCTTAAGCCCGAAAGAAATCAAAGCCGAGTTGGATACAGTTCATGGCATATCTGCACCTGTGTTTCCGACGGTTTACAATTGGGTGAATGAATTTAAACGTGGCCGTTCATCCACAAAAGATCCACACAACGCCCAGTTGAGGTGTCTACTCCTGAAATCATCGACAAAATCCACGATCTGATTTTGAACGATCGGCGAATTAAAGTGCGCGAATTAGTTGAGGCCACGGGCATATCACAAGGTACAGTCGCTTCAATTTTGCATGAAAAATTGTCTGTGAAAAAAATTTTGGCAAGATGGGTGCCGCGTTTGCTCTCAGAGGAGAATAAGCGCAATCGTGTAGTGGACTCTGAGGCTATGCTGGCACTCTTTCATCGCAATCCTCCCGAATTCCTTCGTCGATATGTCACTGTGGACGAAACCTGGATACACTACTACACTCCAGAAACGAAGAGACAGTCATCACAGTGGATTTTCAAGGGTGAACGGGCTCCGAAGAAGGCGAAAACTGTGCCATCGGCCGGTAAGGTGATGGCCACGGTCTTTTGGGATTCGCAGGGCATAATTTTTATCGAATACTTGGAAAAAGGAAAAACAATAACAGGAGCGTATTACGCGTCGTTATTGCAACGGTTGAGCGAGGAAATCAAAGAGAAACGCCCCCATCTGAAGAAGAAAAAAAATCCTCTTGCATCAGGACAATGCGCGTGTGCACACCTGCGCTGTTTCCATGGCCAAAATTGTGGAATTGAGAATGGAATTGTTGCAGCATCCCGCTTATTCACCAGATTTGGCCCCGACTGACTATTTTCTTTTCCCCAATCTGAAGAAATGGCTTGGCGGACGACGGTTCACTTCCAACGAGGACGTCATTGCTCAAACGGATGAGTATATTGCAGAACTTCCGAAATCCTATTTTTTGGACGGGATAAAAATTTTGGAAAAACGGTTGGAAAAACGTATAGAGCTAACAGGACATTATGTTGAAAAATAAATTTTTTTTTTTAAAAACAGTTGTTTTCCATCTTTTTCTAAGGACTTATTGAACGACCCTCGTATATTACGATGATTGCGAGTGCAAACTGCAATCTCTACCGCCAACCTGATTGCCCCAGATCGCCATAATATGGAACTGCCCTAAAAGGGCATCTTCTTCTTTATAAAAATTTTAGTTCAAAATGCAAATACTTATTCCACCATAAATAGGGAAGATTTGGTTTATTACAGCAACTTACTTTTACTAGTGTATGTGGTTTCTTTTAGTGCACGCAGACCACTATAACAATATTGTAATCTTTCTTATTGTAATCTAATTTCTTCTATCTACAATTAATAATTTAATGTTATAGATTTTATTTATGATGCTGGGACATACGTACTTTGTCGTTTGTTAAATAAATTACTCTCAGATTAACTAGTTTGTTTTAACATAAACCATAGATAAACGGAACCATGTGTGATTCTTAAAAACACAAAAAAGATTCATTCTTAAGATTTTAAGTACTGAAAAAATTTATTTTAAAGAATATTCAAATTTTTAACAAAAGCTTCGACTCATCAACGGATATATTAAGATAACATTTTACTGAAAGTATTTTTTACTATATCTATTCGTATACAATGTATTTGAAATTTTACTTTAATCAACTAATATCTATTTTGAGGGAACTCATATTTAACATAAATAACCTCTAATACTTTAGAGTACAAATTTTCTCATCTTATTCTACGATAATAGCAATGACATAAAATTGAATTTGGTCTCTATTGTATCATTTGGTACTGCCGGGAATTAATGGTATCTCGTCCTTTGATTTATACTTATTTAATAACTCTAGTAACCTTAAGACTAAATTGCTGTAATGAGATTAGAATGTCACAAAATTTCAAAAGTAAATCCATGAGCAAGACTTCACGGGTGGTTATAGAGACGGACTAAACGTGTATGGAATATGTTCGCTTTTACTACAAGTAATTTACAAATACCTTTCAATACAGCGAGTTGATATTGTAAATAGGCCATCTGGTATAATTTGTTTCGAAAAATGGATAAACGCGTATTCTTGGTCGAACCATTTTCGGGTTGGTAATTTCTATCACTAGATCCTTTATACTCTTGCATCTAATTAAAGAGTTCTAAGCTAATTATACTTAAAATTGCAACTACAATAGTTCATAGAATAATAGCCTTGTTTTATTATATAAAATTTAATGTCATATCATAAAATAATATTAAATTTTAATCTTTTTAATTAAATATAAACGAAACAAACTACAATAGATGCTTTTATGAGAAGATATTGCCTATGAAGGCATTTTTTATATGATAACTTTGCCTTCAAAAATTATTTTACATAATTTAGTCTACTGTTATGGTAGCTTTGGCGATGAATTCAAATTTAAATTATTTTTTTTCTTAAGACTATTTATTAGGCTTAATTCAATTATTTGAAAGCATATTGATGGTCAGTGAGGAGCTTGAAGATATTTTATTAGCATTTCAATGACGATAGAAAGAAGGGTCGTTAGTTCAAAGGGATCTGCATTTGGAGAGGGTCACCTTTTTTTGGGGACCAGTTGACCAAATTTTATTTTAATCCAAGTGGAAAAGTTCCAGAAGAAAAGGGTAGGTGGAAAAGTGTTTCCGCAATAGTTTTGATAGTGTAAAACCGTACGTCATCATAGCTATGGAGGATATACCATCTGGACGAGCAGATTTGTGTATATCAATATCCTTAAGTAATTTTCTTACTGTAAGAGTGTGAAAATGAATTTGCGCCATAAAAAAATTTGACGTGCTCTAATACAAGTAATGGCAAGGCATAATATGCAAGAGAAGAAGATGTAAAGAAGTAAAGTGTTGTATTAAATAATTAGTAAACACGCTCGCTTTCCCTTTTGGATAACCTGTTACACCTATTGACATTTTTTTGTATATGATATTATTAAGAAATTTTCGAACAGTGCTCGATTGAAGCTGTTGTTAAATCAAAAACGTATTCGATATTTTAATTTTGTTCTTTATAAACAATTTTTTATTAAGAACTTTAAATTGCATAATAAACTTCAATATTTCTTATTTTAATTTTTAGAGGTTGTCTCCATTATAAATGACTTTAATTCATCAGAAATTATATATGACATTATTGGGAAAAAAACCCTGATCTTTCCTTCTTTATTTTTATTATTGTAGATCTCCAAAACTGTATAATACAGGAAAATGTCATTCAAATTTATACAAATAATCTAGTCTGCGCCATTAAGAAAACCATTTAAAGTGAAATTTAAATTAAATGTTTGAGTTTGAATAGATAAAAAAATTTACATATAAGTCCAATATTATTAAATTTTTCTTGTCGTATAGAGTTTAAAAAAAAAGCTTTTTCGTAATTATTTTGTGGCAGAAAAAAATCCTATAAATTTATAAAATACTTTTATGATTATTTCGAAAAAGTTATGCGTATTTAGTAGATACGAGGGTCGTTCAATAAGTCCTTAGAAAATCCGGGAAATTGCGCTCGTAGTGTCCGTAAAGACTTTTTTTGTTAGTGGCATTATCGACAGGAAAGCTATCAATAGCGTAGGTCAATGACCTACAGCTCGATCCATAGCGTAGGTCAATTTCTATCGTCGATTAAAGTTGACGAAATTTATTTGTGCATAACAATGGAAAAAAGCGAGTTTAGGGCTGTCATCAAACATCTCCATTTGAAAGGCTTAAGCCCGAAAGAAATCAAAACCGAGTTGGATACAGTTCATGGCACATCTGCACCTGTGTTTGCGACGATTTACAATTGGGTGAATGAATTTAAACGTGGCCGTTCATCCGAAATCATCGACAAAATCCACGATCTGATTTTGAACGATCGGCGAATTAAAGTGCGCGAATAAGTTGAGGCCACGGGCATATCACAAGGTACAGTCGCTTCAATTTTGCATGAAAAGTTGTCTGTGAAAAAAAACTTCGGCAAGATGGGTGCCGCGTTTGCTCTCAGAGGAGAATAAGCGCAATCGTGTAGTGGACTCTGAGGCTATGTTGGCACTCTTTCATCGCAATCCTGCCAAATTCCTTCGTCGATATGTCACTGTGAACGAAACCTGGATACACTACTACACTCCAGAAACGAAGAGACAGTCATCACAGTGGATTTTCAAGGGTGAACGGGCTCCGAAGAAAGCAAAAACTGTGCCATCGGCCGGCAAGGTGATGGCCACGGTCTTTTGGGATTCGCAGGGCATCATTTTTATCGACTACTTGGAAAAAGGAAAAACAATAACAGGAGCGTATTACGCGTCGTTATTGCAACGGTTGAGCGAGAAAATCAAAGAGAAACGCCCCCATCTGAAGAAGAAAAAAATCCTCTTGCATCAGGACAATGCGCGTGTGCACACCTGCGCTGTTTCCATGGCCAAAATTGTGGAATTGAGAATGGAATTGTTGCACCATCCCGCTTATTCACCAGATTTGGCCCCGAGTGACTATTTTCTTTTCCACAATCTGAAGAAATGGCTTGGCGGACGACGGTTCACTTCCAAAGAGGACGTCATTGCTCAAACGGATGAGTATTTTGTAGAACTTCCGAAATCCTATTTTTTGGAAAAATGTATAGAGCTAAAAGGAAATTATGTTGAAAAATAAAATTTTTTTTTTAAAAAAACCGTTTTTTTCCGTTTTTTTCTTAGAACTTATTGAACGACCCTCGTAATATCAATCTTAGGAAATATTATGAAAATGCCTATTCTACTAAGAAAAACAATAACATTTTTTATATTAAATTTGCAATAAAAACTTGTTTGTTGAAAAAATTTATTAAAATACCTTCGTTACTAGAAACGAATAATAATAATAATAATAATAGGATACGACGGTGGAGAATAAAAGCAACAATCCCACTAGTATAGTAGTCGGAATAAATAGGATATTTTTATTTATATAGAAGCGCACATGAATTTTCTCACATTTTTCAAACCATTCTAGAAATGAATCCCAGACGTTACGAAAGGAACCCAAAGATGTCGAAATAAAATCAAAAGAATTTCAATTTCATTTCTATTTTGCATAATCGATACATGTTTCGTTGGATAATATCATGCTTGTCAATTGCAGTAGCTTGTATGAATGTCACCACTTGAAAGGTATTCGTCACTCTGCTTCCCGTCGTAGCTATTTATTTACAAAAATCAGCAATCTACCCTTTCGTAATTTGTTCTTATTTTACGATTCATCGAAAGAAATAATTTCTCTCATTTTTTTTTGAATTATTAGATCGTAAAAGAAAATTTATCATAATTGAAATCTTATGTCTATTTGAGTCCTTACCCTTTTATAACGGTACATCGTAAGAAATTCAATAAATTCCTTAAAATACGTTAATAAATTCAATAGCTATAAATTCTAATATTTTCCTATATTTTAATGGATATTTTTATTGCAAATTTTATGACTTAAAGTAATGCAAAAAAAAAAATACTACACACAATATAAATAATTCTCGAAAGATGAAAACCGTACGTACAACTTTGCAATATTGAAAATCTAAAATATAATAAAATATTTTAAGTAAAAATGGAACGAAATTGATTCTTTTTATTCGTAAAAAAATATTTTTAAATATTTATAAATTGGAATAATGATAATTTTTAATAATGTACAAAAAAATATTGTGCACATTGAAGGACGTTTTTAATGAAATTGTTTTCTATGTTCAATTCTAAATTTTTGTTAACATCTGATTTAACTCCTCGGATACGCTGCTTTAGAAAATATAGAAAGTACAAAATGAACATCCTTTCAAGTCCTTTTTGATCTTAGAATACAAAATATTGCAAACAGAAGCTGAGGGACCACAAAAAGATGTCATTTTTATAAAGAAGTCCTTGAAAGGTTACATATTTTCAACAGTTTTCGACGTTAAAGGGCATTCAGAGCATGGTTGATCCTCAACCAGATCACGGCGCTCAAAAAATTGCCTTATGCCACCGAAAATTTATGCTTTTAATGTGAAATATTTCCCATAAGTTAGTTGAAACAGTTTGGAAGCTAAACTCTCAGATTCATCAAGCTTGACACAAAATTTGAGAACACGTCTTTGCTCCAAATTTCGCTATACCATTTTTCGTAACGCTCTCAGTTACGTTGTGACCAGACGAAGTTGAAACTTGTACGGCACGTCTAGGAGGGACTATAAAATAAGCTATGTGAAGTGCTACTATATTTATTATTCTCAGTAATAAAATTTTTTTCTGACAGAGCCCACAAAAAATTTGTTTCTATGGAAATTATTTTCAGTTTTTTTTGGGGATTATTTTTAAAGTACACAAAGTACAAAGCCTGTTCAAAAATAGGCCTCGTACTTTGTGTACTTTTTTTGTGTTTTTGCAAAATTTATTTATTTATTTATGAATATCTATTTTGTCCTCTTCAAAGTAATCCCCACCAGATATTATACACTTGTGCCAACTTTTTTTCTAATTCTCGAAGCACTTCAAAAAATCATTTTTTGTGATTTTGTTCAGGTCCTCCTTCGATGCCGTCTTTATCTCCTTAATCGTACCGTAGCGTAGTCCTTTCATGGTGGTCTTCAGTTTTGGTATCTGTGGAATACGGTGGCTGCGGCATTATTCGTGTGTTATTTTTGGTCAAAAATTCGCGCACAAGCAACAATGAGCAGGGGCGCAATCATGGTGCAAAAGCCGATTTTTGTTCTTCCACAAATCCAGGCGTTTCTGGCGGATTGCTTCGCGCAACTTTGCGCATAACTTACAGGTAATATTCCATATTGACCGTTCTACCCTGTGGAAAGAACTCATGATGCACGATTCCCCTGCAATCGAAGAAAACTGTATGCAAAACCTTCACATTCGACCGAACTATGGCAGGCTGTTTTCGGTCTTGGCTCGTGTCCAACAGCTCCTTAGCAATGTTAATGCGATGACGACCCGTCTCACGCCAAATAATTGGTAAAAATCGGATGGCACGAGCCAATCGATATGTTTAAGTCCCCAGCAACTTCTCTAACGGTGATTCGACGATTGGCCAATAGTATTTTCTTCACTTCATCTATGTTTTCGTCTGTTGTTGAGGTGCTCGGGCGTCCGGCACGCTTTTCGTCGTTCACATCTTCTCGGCCCACTGAGAACATTTTGTATCACCGATAAACTTTGCTTCAGTCCAAGGTAGCTTCACCATATGGCGCAGTCAACATTCAGAATGCGTCCACGCAATTAATTTTGTTTTTCACACAAAATACGATACAAATTCTTTGATCCATTTTTTGGAATTGGCAAAAATCGAAGACGAGCCAAAACACGTGCAAGCACAGCAGCTGCCAAAAATTAACTGAATATTCAAAATGGCCGAACTTGTCGGCATATGTGAGAGACATGATTACCAACATAACGCCACAAAAAATCGAAATTCCAATATACGTACGAGGATTATTCAACAAGTACCTAGCCTCACCGCCTGATGGAACTGCTGTCACAAAAAAAATTTACCATCGTGGAGTACATTCTTTTAGTAGCCTACTGTCAAAGGTTTAGTCGATTCCCTTCATTAGTTTTGTTTTGAGAGCCTTTGAAAGCGAGCGTGTCGGTCGGTTGCACAAAAATGGAAAAAAAACAATATCGTTCGGTGATTAGATTCTGGTTTTTGGAAGGGAAAACGCGCAGTGAAATCAAAGATCGCTTGGATGCTGTGTATGGTGACTCTTCTACTTCGATGGCGACCGTCAAGAATTGGTTCAACGAGTTTGTTCGTGGCCGCACGTCGGTTTTTGATGAGCCACGCCCAGTTGCCCCGAAAACGGCTGCTACGGAGGTAAACGTTAAAAAAGTCCACGATCTCGTGTTGGCAGACCGTCGATTGAAGGTTCACTAGATAGCTGAGACTGTGGGCATCGCCGTAGGAACGGTGGGCATCATATTCTACATGAAGAACTGGACACGAGAAAGCTGTCGGCGCGATGGGTGCCGCGTTTGCTCACACCGGAAAACAAGCGCAACCGTGAGACCACATCGGCGACATGTTTGGCGCTGTTTCAGCGCAATCCAGCGGAGTTCTTGCGTCGTTTCGTGACCGTCGACGAAACATGGATTCACTGGTACACACCAGAGACCAAGGAACAGTCGAAACAGTGGACTTCACCCGGCGAACGTGCTCCGAAGAAGGCGAAGACTGTTCGATCGGCACCAAAGGTGATGGCCACCGTTTTCTGGGATTCACAAGGTGTGATCCACATCGATTACCTCGAGAAGGGTAAAACAATCACGGGGCGCTACTATGCTGACTTATTGGGCCGATTTGACGTCGAATTGAAGAAAAAGCGGCCCCGCTTTGCGAAGAAAAAAGTGCTGTTCCACCACTACAACGCGCCGGCTCACACCTCCGCCGTCGCCATGGCCAAATTGGTCGAATTGCGCTACGAATTGCTGCCCCATCCACCGTACTCTCCAGATTTGGCCCCCTGTGACTACTTTTTATTTCCAAACCTGAAAAAATCACTCGCCGGGAATAGATTTGGGTCGAATGAGGAGGTCATCGTCGCCACGGAGGCCTATTTTGCTTCCCTCGAGAAAATGTATTTTTTGGATGGGTTAAAAAAGTTAGAGCATCGTTAGGCCAAGTGTATCGAGCTTGAAGGAGATTATGTGGAAAAATAAATTGCCACCTTTCCAAAATTTTCGTTTTTCTTTTGTAGGCTAAGTACTTGTTGAATGACCCTCATTACCCGCGGAAATTCAAAATTCGTGATACTTTTTGAACAGACCTCGTATTGTATGTTTTAAAAAATTCATCTAAAAATCATTAAATTATTACTAATTCTGATTAAGTTTAGTTTTGGATAGACAAGAATGCGACTGTATTCTCATTTTCACAATTCAGTTTTTTCTTAAATTAATCTCATTCTCTCATTTAATTATAAAATCATTCAAAGAACAAAGTGGCTTTTATCTCAACAACTTAAAACTTAAAAGCAATTTTCATCCCACTACCTTCCTTATATTTTCTTTATCTTTGATGAGCATTTAGTTAGTTTTTTTTTCCCGTGGGCTTACACTCGTACTCATTCTTTTATTACGGATAAAAAATAAAATTTTATAAAAATCATCTTGTGCGAGAAATAAGGGCAGGCTTTTTATTTAAAAAAATAGGATTTTGTTCATTTAAGCAACACAAAAAAAAATATTGCAAGTTTATGCACTCTAGACATGGTTGTTCCTATTTACTAAGTGGATATGTACGTGTTCATATCAGCCTGAGGCAACTAAATGCAGGTGGTTGAACTCATTCTATTTGAAAAAGTTCAGTAAAAAGAAAAGACCTACTCACCTGGTGGAAAATTGACATGGCTTTTCTAGGTAAATATCATAGCAGGGAGTAGTAGAAGTTATTCACTGATAGTATTTTGAACGGCTGACTATTTATATGCTTTTAAAACGTATAAGATTCTGAGTATTATCATCAAAAAAAAATTTTAAAAGTGATTTTAGAAGTAAACTTTATGAGCTTTAAAATTATTATACGACAAAAAGGCCTATTACTATGAAGGATGATGATATATTTTGTGGATTATATTAACCCATTAGTATGTGTTTAGGCGTATTGATATTATTGTTACTAGAGTTTATGCATAAAGTTGTAAAATGTTATACCTGAAGGATATTTATTTGGCGGTTGATAAGTATATCATTCTCGATTAAAGATCTATAATATCATAATAAACGTTTTTTAGATTTATTTTGGAAGAAAGTTCTTAACAAAAATGAAACGAATCGATAATTTGCACAGAATCTACGTGTAGTCAAAGTACGACAAGTTTAGCCTAAAAAGCTTCATAAACCTTTCGGTTATTTTCAATACTAACTGTTCATTCTGTTCAAATATTAATAATTCTATTAATTTTAATTAATGGTCTTTTCTTAGTGGATCCTATTTTCCTTTTAACTTAGCTAAAAAATAAACTTAAAAAAATTTAATTAATAAAATTACTCTATTGTTTTTTGTTGGAATTAATAGTTTTCGGTTAAAATCACTTTGTTCAGTTTTTTCTTTTAATACTCGTAATTCAGAAATTATTGCATACTTTTATAATTGAGATACATCGAAAATAATATTAGGAGGATTGGGTAGGCTAATCATATCTTGGGTTTGAACAAAGCAAGTCTTATACAGCCTATTTGATAATTTTCTTGTCTTCAACATGGAATTATTAATACTAGTAATATTTTATTTTGATTATATTAATTATTTGTACATGTTAATTTGTACAGATTAACTTAAATATAGGAGGAAGGAATTCAAATTGGAATTGTCCAAGATATTTCTGGGTGGTTGACTAGGCAGCAAATATAGGTAAAAAAAATTCTGCGATTGTACGTTTCTGGGAGCAGTTTTGATATTGGAGTGCGATGTAAGAAAAGCGGTGTCGTCAGCAAAGGTGATATAATTTTGGGATTAGTTGGGGTGTCAGAGGTATAAATATGAGCTGGTGTTCAGATATTGTATAGGATTAGATCTGTTACTTTCCTCAAAAGCACTCATCGACGCCTACGGAGACTATGGTTTCGAGTTTTTTTTTTTGAAATTTTAAAATTTAAAAAAATGGCCGCTATTTTGTTATTGTCATTTTTGAGTTATTGTTAGAATATTTTTTTTAGAAAAAAGATGCAGTATCGTTGTCAGCGGCGGCATCCGTGAACAACAGACGTTGATCTTTTAATCGGTCCAATTATTCAAGGAAAAGTTTCCTATTAGGGGACGGATCAGTACTAGCTTTCTTAAATCTGTAAAGAGAAGCAGACACTATCAACTTTGCTCCCAACCACGGTTTCCAATCTGGGTGTGGAAGGAAAGTTTTGAAAACGAAGGGGAGGATGGATGAATTACTTTCAAGGCGGGATATTAATAAGGTTAGCGATGATGACTGGGGGAGATGATAATGTTTTTGAATAATGTGTTGGGTGGGGATGGAATAGGTCTTTGTAAATTAAATTTAGGCGACCTTTTTGAAGATAGAAAAAAATAGGTTTTCGATGAGTTTCTATCAGTATTACCGGAGATGTCCGATGTGCTCCACTGGCTAGTCTAATGGAACGGTTTACAGCTGCGTCGACTAACTTTTTTCCTGCTATTGGTACACTGACACATACGTGTATAGTGAGGAAATAGAGTTAGGTTCCGTTTAAAGAAGCGTTAGTTACTCTAATTCCCTCACTTCGTCTTACCTTAATTTTGCTGCTGACTAAAATTTTAACCATTCTGCATGTCTAAAGATGTTAAATGCCATTTGGTCAGTAGATGCGGCTTATTTGTTATTACCGTCAACATAGAACGTTGGAGCGACTCCTCAACCAGGCTCACTCATTGCCAATAATATTGTATAAGCATGACCTAGAACTCAACTCAACATGTCACTTTCTTATCACTTCCTAAAATAAGAAATTTCTTCTACTACGTCAATTATGTATTTCCTATAATATAATTGTAAAATGATTTATTATCGATTATAATGACTTCCCCCATCCCCAAAAGTGAGTGAATGAACAGACCGGTCAAGCAGATACAATTTTTTCTTACAAAATCTATTATTAAAAGACACTTTAATAAATATTTTGAGAAAAAAAGATACTTTTCTTATTGAAAATCTCTCTTTTAAAAAAATAGTTTTTGTTATTCTTGAACACATAAAAACTTGGTAGAAATTGTGCAAAAGTTGTACTAATATTTACACTTTTATTGTGTGGGCAACAACACTTTTACTTGGAATATCTTAAATTGTCAAGATATTCTTCTATAGTAAGCACACACGTCCTATTTGCCAATCCTGTGGCGGTCTACGAACAATTTATTTTAAACATCAATGTTATCCCCTTCAAAGTAGATCCTTTGGGTAGCAGTATAGTCCTTTAACTATGAGGAAAGTACCAAGGATCTAATCCTATACAATATCTGAACACCAGCTCAGATCAGGGATATTTCGGAATGGTCGTATTAACTATTACTTAGAAATGACGTTGGAAGAGATGAGATTTTAAAATAAGAAACTATGTGAAGAGCAGGAAGCTGTTGGATTTCTAGAACAGTCAACCACCCAAAATATTTCGAAGTGGTTGACTAGACAGCAAATGAAGGTAAAAAAAAAATTGAAATATGAAAATGAAGTTCAAGGGCAGTACGGCCAATTAAGAGCGTACTCAGAGTACATTTCTCCTGACATTGTTGCTGGCCAGCCTATTTTTAGAGAGGGGGTGGGGTGCGGGTGGATTAGGTTTGAATGTTTGCAAAGGTGCCCTTACACACCATTTAACAAGAAAAATCATCCCAGAAAAATCCTAAAGTTCATATTTGGTGACATCAACAGTATTAAATTTTTGTTTGTGTGTGTGTGTAGGGGGGGGGGAATAGTTAGTTTGTTCCCGTAATAGACAAAAAAGTTAAACAAAATTTGCTGTGGAAATGGAAAGAGATCGAAGGGGTGTGGGGGGTGGGGGGGTTTCGGTATTTAATACAAAAGTAAAAATTTAAAATCGGTTGGAAATAGAATATTAGAAATGTAGTGGTTATAAAAAGTGGATAAAATTTGAAATTTAAGGATTAAAAGTAATTTTAATATAAGTAATAGGAATACAAAAAAACGAAATGGAACACAAAAAAAGATAAAGAAAAAAAAGAAGAAGAAGAACCAAGTAACCGCTACTACTAAAAAAAGCGAGCAGGAAAGGTTGGAGCGGATCGTCGACTTTTCTGGGTGGGAGATAACATGTTAGGTCGCTCTCTCTCTCTATAGCTATTTCCGACAAAAACTACCCATGACACTCCTAGGATATTTGTTAAAACTGGTGTTTTTCCACTCACCTGTATTGTATCGATAGGACGACCGAAAAGAAGTCGGGATAAGAGAGAACAGTTGCGAGGAAAAAGACTCGGAACTTATTTCGCGTCACACATTTTCCTTTTTATTTTCTTTTTACGTTTCTTTGTTTATTTTAATCACAGAAAAGAAAAAAAAATGACGCAAAAATCTCGTTTGTTAATATTAATTATCAAAAAAATTTATTATTTACAATTACGAAGTTTGGAACACCATTTAACATATCAATTTGAAATCAAATATTGTGAACAGCCTCGCCGATGGTCTATCGAAGAAGAACTTTATGGATATTTCTCCTTGTGCTACTCTTATTTTTTTCTACTCCGTTATGGCAAATTACACCATACGAGGTTGTTCAAAAAGTACCAAGAATTTTTGCTTGCAGTTTTGCAGGGGCGTGGTACATCATGAGTTCTTGCCAAAGGGTAGAACGGTCAATAAGGAATATTACCTGCAAGTTATGCGCAAGTTCCGCGAAGCAATCCGCCAGAAACGCCTGGATTTGTGGAAGAACAAAAATTGTCTTTTCCACCATGATAGCACCCCTGCTCACGCATCGTTGCTTGTGCGCGAATTTTTGGCCAAAAACAACACACTAATAATGCCGCAGCCACCGTATTCCTCAGATCTGGCGCCCTGTGACTTCTTCTTATTCCCGAAACTGAAGAGCCCCATGAAAGGACGACGCTACGCTACGATTGAGGAGATAAAAACGGCATCGAAGGAGGAGCTGAACAAGATCACAAAAACGTTGGCACAAGTGTATAATTTGTGGTATGGATTACTTTGTAGGGGACAAAATAGATATTTTTGAAAAAACACAAAATTCACGATACTTTTTGAACAGACCCCGTATATCGTGCCGTTAGCGTCATTGACCAATCCGATCAAGTCAACGATATGGTAAATGGTTCGATCAAATTTCAGTCTGACCAGGGCCTATTATCTTTTTTATTACTGCCTTGTAATTTTCCCGCATATGCTCTTTTTCTGGCACAAAGCTAGACATGATTACCAAAGGAAAAATGTATATTGTTGTACGAAATTGCTGACAATGTGCACTGATTAATGTTGACAGATGTCAGACTCATAAAAAAAAGTATACGCTCACTAATGCCATCTATAACCAAACAGCGGATTTAAGCGTATACACCTGGTATTGGGTTCGATTTAGAATTTGCTCTATTCTTACCTGCGAGAATATTTTGGACTCCAAAAAATGTATTGCTGAATTCATAAAAATATATTGCTTTTATCATAAAATAAAAGAAATTTGTAGCTACAAATTTTCTATAACGTAATTTTTCCATTATAAACTAGAAGCGATTTGTAAATATACTTAAAGAAATCAGATCAGACCATTAATCAAAATAAACTTAAACTGCCAAACTTTAACTAGAAATTCAACTATTTATTATCCATTTATAATCTTAATTAATTTTATTTACAAATATCCTTTTTCGAAAGAATGACACCTGAACATGATTTTTTACAATAACAATATCGATTTATACCCTTTCAAATGGCAAAACTGCCTTCTATGCACTTACTGAAAATATACCCATACATTCGCGCTTATAACGAAAGTATTCAACCTTTATTGATATTTTTAGAAAATATTTATTATATATGAACATATTTTTGACACAAAAAAAAATAATAATAAATCATCTATGTTGGCTAAATTCTTTTGGAAAAGGAAATTTATGATATTTTCCTTGGTCCTTTTCAAAGTCGAATAATAAACAAATGTGTCTTTAGTATAAAATAGGTGAATTCATAAAAGTTTAGTATCAGCAAATACTCATATTCTCTTAAGAAAAGAAAAATAATACAAACACAATAATCGTTACTCAAATCTTTGATTAAAAAATTCATGAGTCGTTTTATACGTAGTATTTTCAATTTTGGAGTTATTGTATCCAATATAACCCTAGTACGGAGCATCCCATTTTATTTTCATCCACTTTGTTGAATATTTGATTCGGAAATTGTTTCTATTACAGTCAGTCCCATTTCGAAATCATATAATTCTGAGATAAATTTGAAGATTTCCTTTTTCCAAAAAAAATATTTATGTTTTTCTACAATATTTGATCATAAATTTCATTATAATTTTTATTTGCTGATGACTTAGTTTTTTTTGTTTTTCTTATTAATATTTGTAAAAAAAAAACTATCCTTTCAATGGTGGTGTCCTTTTTTTTTTTGTTGAGATAAACATAAACAATTAGGTTATAGTTTCCATTCTATAATTTATATTTTCTGTTTTTAAATTTATTATTTTATAACAGCTTTTTGCTGTTTTTTTTTTAATATAAACTTTTACAAAAACTTCTAAATGATGACAGTTTTTTTTTTAATTATTATAGAGTGTATTTATTTGATTTTTATTTAGTTGAGAATATATTGAGTGAAAAATTTCTTGACTTATTGTGATAAAAAGTTTTTGCGAACATAGAATTATTACGTGGTTAAGGGCGGAGGGAAAAGATATGAACAATTTCGTATATATTCTTAAGCGAATTATCAGTAAAAAATTCATTTCGATTCTAGTAAATATTTTTTTAAAACTTTCTCTATTGAAGCTCTTAGTTGATGATAATACATAAATCATTATTATTGATGATAACTGGAAGTTCAGCGTATACGTGCTGACTCAAAAATATTTTCAGACATCTTGATTTTGGTCGTTGGTGACGTCATTGCTAGTTCGAAGGCATGGGACTATCCAATTTTCTGATACCATAAATGTTGCTATTATAGAATTTGCATACGGATGAATGGAATTGCCCAACATTGCTAATTTTTTTAAATTTTTTGTCTGCAACTTGTTTTGTTTTGTAACACGCAGATTTTCATAGCATTTTAATTAACAATGTTGTGCATCATGAAGGGCATTTCTCCAACAAATGGAAGTTTGATTCCTCTAGAAAATCTCGAGGTCATCATCTCCTAAGTCTCCGATGAGTGTTTCCGGAGAGGGCAGTACAGGACAATTCTCTAACACGTGGATTATGATGATAGGATAAAGGGGAGGGAAATTTTTGATAGCGGAAAATGGACAGGTTCTGAATAAAGGTAACATTTAGATCACGATGTATTATGTTGTTACGAACATAAAAGGGGGCAACAGCAACTTTACCAAGAATTTTGGGTTGTAAGGCCAGACCACGATAGGAATTGGAACCCCAAAATTCAATTCCATATGTCCAAATAGGTTTTATAATTGTATTGTTGATTAGAAGTTAACTTTTGATTATTAGTTTCGAGCATTTGTCCAGTAGTCTAAGAAGTTGTAGGTAACGTCTACTGGCTTTAAGTTTTTTTTAGTCTAGTATGATGGTGCTATGTTAATATCTTTTCCAGGTAATGTCCCAAATAACGTACTTTATCATATTTTCGAATCATGTTGCCATTAAGGTTTCCTTGATAAAGTGCGAAAGTAATGTGTGCAATCTTCTGTTCATTTATCCCTCATTCTCCATCTCTTAAACGAGGATTGAAGGTTGTAGGTTATTGGAAGCTATATCAGGATTTGTATGGGTTGCAAGAATAGCCGTATCACCTACACAAGTAGTAATGATAGCATTAGGATCAGATGGGATGTCGTGGGTATAAATATTATATAATATGGGACCAAAGATACTGCCTTATGGGACTCCAGCTAGAATAGGATATATTTCCGAGGATTCTGAGTCTATTACAACTTGAAAAGGACGTTGGGAGAGATATGAATTTATGAGAAGGTAGTATATTGAAGGAAGAAAGCTTTTGAATTTCCAGAGGAGTCCACGATGTCACACACGATCAAAAGCTTGGGAGATATCTAAAAATACTCCTGGACAATACTCTTTCCACTCAAGGGGCGATGCAATGTGATCAACAATGCGATGGCATTGCTGGATAATGGAGCGTTCAGATCGGAAGTCAAATTGGTGATCAGGTATAATTTTTTCATTAGCTAGGACAGGGTAGAGTCGTTTTAATAGGAGTTTTTCGAATATCTTACCAAGAATTGGTAAGAAGCAGATAGGTTTATAGGAGGAAAGAGAATTAATGGGTTTATTTGGTTCAGATATCATTTTAATGACAGTAAATTTCTAGAGTAACGGAAAATAGGTTGTGCGGAGGATACTATTAAAAATATATGTAATTAAAAGTAAAGCTTTTCGGGAAATTTGCTTCAGAATAGGACCTGTTATTAGATAATAACCAGGAAGGCGCAGAATAGTGGATATAGTTTCCGAGGACTTAAAATTTTTGGGAGGAAGACTCATAGAGACTGGGAATATTAGTTCTTCAATAATTTTGTTAGTATGCGATTTGTCGTCTATATCATCATATGGAGCGAAATTATTTACCAAATGTTTAGCAAATACTTCAGCTTTTTCTTTGTCGGTTTTTGACCAGTTACCGTCAATTTGTTTCAGTGGGTGTGATGTTATTTTGTATAGTAGCTTCCCATAGAAAAATATTATCACTCATTGCCAATTGAACCTAATTTTATCAAATTCATCTCTATTCTCAATTACGGCTAGAAGAGTTCCCACTTATTGTTTTTTAACATGTAAGGTTCGAAAAAGTCAAAATTTTCGACTGAAATAATTTAAACAGACTTAAAAAATATTTTCCGACTTTGGCGATTATTTTTAATCATAGATAGGGAGACAACTTCCTCACAGCTACAGTGTTTTTCTCTATGTATGTAAATATGACAAACGCTGAATATCGTTTCTGACGCCGACCCTGCCACTATGCATTTAATCTTGCCTTCGTTTACATTCCACCCAAGATTTTTTTTCAACCGATTCAATCTTGGCCAAGGATTCCCATAAAGACTTTTCTAATTAAGTCATTATGATGAGTTGACCGATGTACAGTAAAATGAGTTGGCCGATGTACAGTAAAAATTGTATAGACCTTATAAAGATGGTATTTCTTATACCAAACTCGGCGTTTGCAATGAATCAATTTCTTCAAAAATAGGTGTCCTGGTCGGAGACCATTATCTATACTGAATTTTATATACAACAAACTCGCTCAAGGAAATATGTGATCCGCAGGCTTCATTTTTGCCCAAATAGGGAAAACCATTTAGAAGATATTCGCTTTTTACATCCGCAGCTAACCAGAAATATCGGGCAATTTGTGAACACCACGCCAAAAAAATTCCTTCTCTTTCGAGGCAAACCACCCATTTTCGGACGTATCCGTAAGAATCGAAGTGCTACTCAGTGAGCGCGTGGTCCATCGACGAAAACAGGTGGTAGTCGAAAGGGGCCAGGTCTGGTAAATAAGCGGGGTGCGGTAATACCTCACAGTTGAATGTCTCCAAGTAGTTTCGGACCATTTTTGACGTGTGCGATGGTGCGTTGTCGTGGAGGAAAATCAGCTTGTCATGTCTTTGTTAATAATCTGTGTTTTTCTCACGCAGAGCATGGTGCAATTTGATCAGTTGTTGGTGGTAGCGGTTTGCATTGACAGTTTCACCAGGTTTGAACATCTCATATTAGAAGATACCCTGCTGATCCCACCAAACGCACAGCATTGTCTTCCCACCAAAGCGATTTGGTCTTAGGGAAGATGTTGATGGTTGGACGGCATCAACACACGATTTCTTACGTTTAGGATTCTCAAAATATGTTCACTTTTCATCGCCTGTCACAATCCGATGCAGAAATGACTTTCTTTTTTGTCTGGCGAGCAAGTTTTCGCATGTGTTTTGGTGTCACTCCATTTGCTTATCGTTCAATTTTTGCTCCGCGAGCATTTTTTGTGATTGGGTATCGTCTTCGTTCAAAAGATCCTGCAATTGATGGTCCTCAACCTTCCTAGACCGATTTTCACGCTTCTTGTCCCACAAGTCAAAATTGCCGTCTTTGAACCGACGAAACCAAGGCATCCATAAGCATTCGATGCGATTCGGCAGCCGATTTCTTCAAATTGAAGCAGAAAAGCAGAGCTTCCCGCATATGCTCTTTTTCTGGCACAAAACTAGACATGATTACTAAAGGAAAAATGTATGTTGTTGTACGTAGTTGCTGACAATGTGCACTGATTAATGTTAACAGATGTCAAACTCATAAAAAAAAAGTATGGCGTGCCCAATACGCTCACTCACGCCATCTATGACCAAACAGCGGATTTAAGCTTTACACCTGGTAAGTATAAGTATGATTACCATCATTGAAGAAAAAGACTTAATTGGTAACAATAGGAAAAATATGATACAATATTTAATAGACAGTTTAAATTTAAAAAAATAAATACCAATCTACAATTTAAGGTAGTTGAGCGATTCTGTAAAGGTGCCGTTGGAGAAATTCTTATTGAATCTATTCTGTCATTTTTGAACACTTGCACTTGTATGCGTTGTCGATTCTTAGCAAGAATTCTGATTGGACTGAAATTGATTTAAACTATTAGATTATTGTATGATTGATGGTTTATACACACTTTTTCGTATTTTTGTAAGTTTTTTTAAACTTGTAAAACAGTCAACATTTGTGAAGAAAAAGTGCACTTAAGACATTGTATGTTGTATAAGTTCCAAAAAAGAAACAACGCGATGGAGGGAAAAAAAACACTTATGTGGTGTGTTTGGAGAAGATGCAGTAACAGCTCGAATATGCCAAAGATGGTTTGCGAAATTTCGTTCGAGTGATTTTTCTTTGAACGATGAACACAGATCAATTACAAAGTGCTACGCAGCATGATCAGGACAAATCCCATGTTAAATTCCACCGAAGTGGCCTTCAAGTTTGAAATTCATCATACTACTGCTTTAGAGCACATTAAACGACTTGGTTTTGTGTCCAAACTCTCTGTTTGGGTGCCACACGAATTAAGCGAAAAAAATTTAATGGATCGAATTTCAATATGTTCTTCAAATCTTGCTCGTCACAAAAGGGAATCGTTTTGAACCCCTTGGTGAATGGTGATGAAAAGTGGATAGTTTATAAATATGTGGTTAGAAAAAGGGCATAAGTTTAGAAAGGGGAGACACCACCCCAATATGTTCTTCACCAGAAAGGTGTTGGATAAGCTGCCAGAACGTTGGGAGATAATTGTAACTAATAAAGGAAATTATATTTTAAATTAATTTTTGAATAAAAAGTAAAAAAAATGTTTTATTATAAATTATTTTATTATTATTATTGGATGTAAGGGAAAGAAAAAGAAAAATGGCTGTAAAAACTTTCCCTTACATCCAATATTAAAATTAGATAATTCAGAATTAATTGAGCCAGAATAAAAATATCGAACTGTGTAGACCATGGACACCGTATTATAAATAATCTTCCATAAATTGCATGGAAGAATTCCTGAAGTTTTTTATAATTGCCATAAAAAATGTCTAATAAATTTGTATATTGCTGGCAAAAATCAATATTAAAATACTTACCCCCTTAAGTAATAAAGATATATTATCAGGTCGTGTGTCGATGACTAAATTATGAATTTCCTTATTTTTCAATTCATTTAACACTATCGAATAGGAATCTGGCTCCACTTGACGAACATGAACTTCTAAGCCTGGAGTTCTGACCAATTCACGTAGTTTTATTAATCCTATTAAATGCATAGAAAAAATATGAATAAAAATAATATTATTTAAAATTTTATAATTAAAATTATATAAGAAAATTGCATACAATAAATATTTCATTAAACGTACCATAGTCCTTTTCAAATAGTATAGCCACTTTGGTCCAATTCAAAAAATTCATGACATCAAGGAATGCTGAATTAACCAAATGCTGGGATGGGTGCAAGTTGATTGAGAACTCCTTGATGCCAGTGTCAAGGTCAAGACGTGATTCTAAATGTGGAATATCCAAGGCGTCACAAATTGAATGTATATGGGCGCCCAAAATTGGATCCGATGGGCCAAATATCGCCTGAACGCCCATTTTAACTTGTGTACAAACTATTTATGCGAACATAGAAATAAAGAAAAAAAATCAATTGCAAAAGGTTTATTAGAAAAAAGAAAAGAAAAAAATCAACATTTTTTATAGATGATTTTTAGCTTTCGACACATTTATTTATTTACATTTTTCTCTTTTTTTTTTATTGGTTCTTGTATTTATCTTATAAGATTTTATTATAACTGAAATATTTGCTGACAGTCATCAAGGATTTTTATTTATATTCTTTCTATTTTCTTTTTTGTTTCGTACGTTTTCCCCTTGTTTTTCCTCTTCCCACTAATTTTCATATCCAATTACTATTTCGGCATTTCTAGTTTATATTTTTTGTCAAAAACTAATCAAGCTAAATTAAAAATCAAGAAAAAAAGAAGAATTTTTTTTTTTTTAATCAGCTATATTTTTTGATTATGTACAAACGGGACCAGTAAAAACGAAGGAAAGCTAAATAATTGGACCCGTTTTTCGTTAGTATACCATCGCCTTTAAAGTACAGGATGAGCTTAAATTGGAAAACAATATCTGGCCAGATGTTCAGAAAAACAATTGAGCAGGAAATAACTTGCTTTTATCTTTTCCAATTTAGTATGGGGTGTCGTGAGCCCAGAAGGAGTAGAAGAAAAAAAATGACAAAAATGAAAAAGGACTAAGATATTATTGTCATATTTTATACGAAATAACAGGTGGAATTTTTTCAAACAAATTAATTAATAATAAAAAAAAATTAATCTTAGTTTCTATTCATTGAATATGCATTTTTTTACTAGCCATGGTTTGAGAGTTTATCTGCGACCAGTAAGGTAAATTGATTGAAGTACTCGTAATAAAATCGTTTGGGGATCATTCTCACAGAATACTTAGTTAGTCGTATCGTAAGTTCTATTCTCTAGTATTAAAGGAAATATTTTCAAGGCGAAATGGAATAAAATGAAGTTAATTATTTGTAATTTATCAATCTTTTTAAAGGCTACAAAATTTTTCAGAAATGTTCGCATATTTTATACGCATAAAAGTTGGATACTCGTCTAGAAAGAAATTATTGTAATTTCGAATCTGGTTGTTAGGTATCGTTAAGCGACAGATATTACTTTAATAAGTCTTTTATAAGATCTGTAAGAACAATTTAGGTCGTTATAGATATCATATCTTATATTTAATAACATAATTAAATATTATTCAGTCTGATCCAATACCCTTGCCATCTTTCTGGCAGTAGCATGATTCCGCGTTCATAAAATTTTTGTTCTTTGCTACCAAAAAACTGATCCAAGTGATTTTTGACCTCCTCAATTGAATTAAACATTTTACCGTCTAAAAAATTTTTGTAGAGACCGGAACAAATGATAATGGAAAGGTGCTACGTCTGGGGAGTATGGTGCGTATGGCAGTATATCCCATCTAAGCTCTAAAAGCTTTTGCCGAGTGGTCAAATTTGTATGTGGTTTCGCATTATCCTTTCGGAACACTATACCTTCCTATTGACCGATTCTGGCCTTTTTTCTTTAAGTGAATCATTCAATTTGTCCAACTGATGACAGTACACTTCAGAATTGATCGTTGTGTTGCTTGGTAGAAGCTCAAAATAAACGATTCCTTTGAAACCCCAGCAAACAGATAGCATAACCTGTTTTTGATGAATATTGGCTTTCGAAGTGCTTTGAGCCGGTTCATCTTCTTGACTCCAGGATCTTTTGTGCTTAACATTGTTGTAGATAATTCATTTTTCGTCTCCAGTGATGATACGCTTCAAAAATGTATCATTTTCTTGGCGTTTGAGAAAACAAACGTTAATGCGACGGCACAATTTTTTTTCCGTAAGAAGATGAGGAACCCATAAATCGAGCTTTAAGATTAAACCTAGCCGTTTCAAACGATCATGAAGAGTCGTATTCGATATATTTAATCTCTCAGCGATCTCACGAGTTGTTATTCGCCTTTATTCTGTCTTCATCAGCTTCCACTGGCCTTCCAGAACGTTGTGCATCTTTGAGATCAAAATTGCCGGATCGAAATTTTGCAGACCAGTTTTGGCATTGGCGCACACTTAACACATCTTCTTCAAACACAACGGGTACTTTTTTTCTTGCTTGAACAGTATTTTTATCTTTTCTATAGTAAAAAAGTAAAATATGCCGAAAATGCTGTTTTTCACTTTCCATATTTTAAAAAGTATCAACCAAAAACTACTTTGCAGAATCAAGCAAGCCCTGTTATGTCAGCTGTCAAAATACATTTGATTATGCGGCTTAAGTGTGAAGTTGGTTGTGAAAATATGCAATTAAGTCCTCTGTTGGGAAACAACGAAATTACTTGCTTGACAACCTAATACAATACATTGAAAGGTAATAACTATTAACTGTAGGGATTGCGTTGTAGTTTGTGAGTGGAATGAATGATTTCGTGAATTCACCATGCGTTGTGTTTTTTGGATGATCAGTTCTGTATATTAAATAATGACACATTCTAAAGAACGACCTGGACGTAGTGTGAGTCTCCATAATCAGTGCAACGTCTATGCATTTCTTATGTGCAAGAATGGCTAGTTCTTGCCGGTATTGGCTAAGTCCGTTGGCATTGAATAGTAGGATGCATAGGGATTTACTAGTAGATGACAATATTTAGGTTGGAGTACTGGACGTGAACTTAGAAACAAAGGACATTAAAGCATTAACAAAGGGTATTAGTAGTTTATTTATCTTTTGTAGAATCATATTAGTAAGTTAGAAAAATATAGAAGTGATGTCGTGTGATGACAAAGATGGAGGAGGAATATAAAAATTATTTAAATACGATTTTGGTTGGCGCTGTTGTTGATGTTATTGTTGTTGTTCTTCTTTCTACTGCTGTTGTTGATGTGGTGTTGTTCGATGTGTTGATGATGGCACTAATTCTGGGGTTGGAGATGTTGATGGTATTAGTAATGGTTGAACCAAAAACTACTGTGCAGAATCAATCGAATTTTTTCACAAGCAAGCCTTACTATGTCAGCTGTCAAAATACATATGATTATGCGGCTTAAGTCTTAAGTTGGTTGTGAAAAAATACAATTAAGTCCCCTGTTGGGAAAAAATGAAATTACTTCTTAATAGACTTTTGGTAAAACGCTTTCTGCAAATGCGATTTTCGGACAAATTTTTTTAACGAGCACATTCAATTTAAGTTTTCGGTACATAGTTTTAAGTTCACAATTACAGTATATACTCCCATTTGTATTCTTAAAAAATGTTCGCAAATAAAAACCCTTTCTAATAATCGTAATATTGCAGGCTATTTTTTTGCGGCACACTTTTAAGAGCGAGGATGTCATTTTGAATGTATAAGTTTTAAAATAATATTCAAATTGGGAGCTTTCAGTTGTATCTAAAATTTATTATTTCTTAATTTGATATATTTTCCATAAAATAGAATGTTCTATATTTTAATATCGCCAAAAATTTTGATGCTTGCTATTGTCATAATTTTCCAAATGTCGATGAAGAAATCATTTCTATTTTGTAGCTTAAGCAAGTTAGACAATAATTTAAAAAAAAATGTTTAGCTTAAAACTGTTAAAAGCTTAATTGTTGGAACGATATCGTGAATATGCTTATACAAAAAGCCTTATATTAATTTTGTTATAGAAAACGGATTCAACCTAACATCAATTTTGTTTTGTAGCCATGCGAACGTTAGTTGAAGCAAGTTAGGAACACCAAGAATCTCGTAGTTTACTTCTAAGGTTGTTCGCTACTATTGTGAGATATGGTTTCCAAGAATTTATTGATTTAACAACATTCCGAAGTACAGACGACTTCTATAGAAAATTTCGACAGTTATTCTAATCGAAAAGTATTTAGTTAATCGCACAGAAAAAGAAGAGAAAATGTCGAAGAATTTAAAAAAAACTTTTAATAAAAATCGCAGAAATTTGAGTGGTAAGACTGACGACAATTTATTCTTTAAATCAATAACTATTGGGCAGGAATTTATCTTAGATATATTTCACTTTAACATTCTATTTAGATTTTTATACATTTGATGACCGGGACGAATTACCTACGCCAGAGCTAAATTTAACGATTGAACATTTTGATGATGTACGTCATAAAGAACCTTTAAAAATACCGACAGTTATCTTTTAGTTAAAGTGTATAAATTTTTTTTCTTTTTTTAAATATTAATACAGACTGGTGTTTTGAAAGATCCTAAGCCACCTTGTGTAGCATCTGATATCGATCCACAATATAAAACTGATTGTGATTTCCGTCAGGCTGTGCCAAAATTTCTTGTTAAAAGGTAAGTTGAACATGTTTCCAGTAGTTTATAAACTCGTTGATTTTTTTATATTGATTTTTGTAACTTAAAAATAAATTTAGCGATATAATTGCTTTGCGAGATGTAGCAAGGACAAAATTTTATGCGTTCTCAGATGCACAGCGCGTAATTCGAAAGCAAGCTGAACTGGACTATAATGCACGGATGTATGAGAAGACAATGCAATTTTATGAGGTATGTGATAATATTTTTAGAGGTTTTTTTTTTTATTAGCGGTCGTTACATATTAATAGGATTTAAACTAAAAAAAAATATATAAAATTTAAATTTTTCCGAAATTTTAATTGTATTTACTTTGAATAATAACACTTATTCCGAGACTATCCGAGCAAATGAGCTACATCAAGGTCATGTCCTTGTTAAAGACCACATTCGATTGGTTTTGATTATTTGTACACTTTTTTTTTAATTGATCCAGTTTAGAAAAAAAGCAGAATTCAAATTAAAAATCTGATTTCGAAGACACTAGAGACAAGTACATTATTATCTAAGGTTGATGGACTTTGTAATACAGAGCATACCATAATATTGGATTGTCCAAAAAATTTTGAGTATTTTTAATAAGATAAATGAAATCCAAAGTGTTATTTATTGAAATATGAACCATTTTATTTGATATCTATGGTATATTAAAAAACCTTCTCTTAAAAAATTCTGTTGACTTGAAAGGAAAAGGTCATCTGAGAAGTTGATGACATCCTGTAATTTGCATTTTAGATTGAACGAATTTTGCAGAGGTCTGCATAAATCGAAATCAGATGGTACAATTTCTGGTAAATAATTTTCTCCGGGTCACCAAATAAATATTTATCTACCAAGATACAATAACCTCTTGTCTCAAACTTTTTGCGTTAATTTCTAAAGCTGACTTCTGCATGTATCCATATTACTTGTCTGCTTATATTGGAGTAGTTTCTAATAAATAATGCTTTCATAATCCCATTGAACAGAGAATATAAACTACTTCGTATGTGAATATTTTTTTTTAGGTCCGATTCATAGACGTTCGAGAAAGTTAAAATATTACAAATTGAAAACGGTAGACATCTTATAGAAGCCGATAGTCTTTCTACTACCTCTTGAGTTCTCTAACATTAAGTCAGCCTGAATCTTTACTCTTACGATTTTAATATGTACTTTATGTGATCATCTGGAATGATCGGCTTCTTTTAAATCGAGGTGATCGATATAAAAATCAAAAAACTTGGCTTACCAATAATATTTTCTCTGTAAACTTTTCAAATTGTTTTTCACGTATTATCAGCACTTTTATCGCTTTTGTAATAAAATACAATCTTCCATATTTTAAGCCTCATAAAGCATTAAACGCCTAATTGACTTCAATAATGTCAAAGAGACAATAACAACAAAATTTTACCTGCACAACGTCCTCAATTTATATACAATAGTTGTTATAGAGACAACAAATCGGACTATAATCGATCAAGCTTACAATATGGCATAATCAATAAGAAGTTTTTAGACAATCTTTTAGAAAACTTTATGAAACAAAAAATTTTTACAATACTTTAAAATTTTAAACGGCGATTATTTCTAAAATATTTTTTAATTTTTAAAAATTGTCCACAGTTCGCAAAATGGTCAATTATTTTATTTCTTTTTTAAATTAATTTAAATTTCTTCTTAACATTTATAACAACAATAAAAAGAAATTCTTTCTTTTAGCATTATTTCAAACGATTGAACAATATGGAAAAGGACTCTTTTGATAGACTAAAGCACAAATACAATGAACTCAAGGAATTGAAAAGTAATAAACTCGAAGATAAATATAAAAATCTCCAATTAGAACATCACAGAGTTTATACGAAACTTTTTGAGACATTTGGAAGATTTCAGTTTTTATTGATGGTGGTGGTAGGCTGAATTTAATTTCATTTTTGTTATTATAAATCGAAATTTTATTCTATTTTAAAAATTTTTAATTTTAAAGCGTGCATTATGATTTTTTTTCGCAAAATTTAATTGAATTATATTTTCAAGAAGCCTTTAAAGTTTTATATATTGTTATGCACAGATGGAGTTGTAGGTTTAACTTTACTAGTATAGATAAAATGCTTCCAAAAATTTATGATTTTTTTTACTGAATCCTAGATCATGTAGAGTAATTACACATATTCTTTTAGTTATATTGTACTTGAAGATACGAGGGTCGTTCAATAAGTCCTTAGAAAAAGATGGGAAAAAAATGTTTTTAAAAAAAAAAATTTTTTATTATTTAACAATAATAATAAAATTTTTTTTTTAAATTATTATTTAATCTCCTTTTAGCTCTATACACTTTTCCAACCGTTTTTCCAAAATTTTTATCCCGTCCAAAAAATAGGATTTCGGAAGTTCTGCAAAATACTCATCCGTTTGAGCAATGACGTCCTCGTTGGAAGTGAACCGTCGTCCGCCAAGCCATTTCTTCAGATTGGGGAAAAGAAAATAGCCACTCGGGGCCAAATCTGGTGAATAAGCGGGATGCTGCGACAATTCCATTCTCAATTCCACAATTTTGGTCATGGAAACAGCGCAGGTGTGCACACGCGCATTGTCCTGATGCAAGAGGATTTTTTTCTTCTTCAGATGGGGGCGTTTCTCTTTGATTTCCTCGCTCAACCGTTGAAATAACGACGCGTAATACGCTCCTGTTATTGTTTTTCCTTTTTCCAAGTAGTCGATAAAAATGATGCCCTGCGAATCCCAAAAGACCGTGGCCATCACCTTGCCGACCGATGGCACAGTTTTCGCCTTCTTCGGAGCCCGTTCACCCTTGAAAATCCACTGTGATGACTGACTCTTCGTTTCTGGAGTGTAGTAGTGTATCCAGGTTTCGTCCACAGTGACATACCGACGAAGGAATTCGGCAGGATTGCGATGAAAGAGTGCCAACATAGCCTCAGAGTCCACTGCATGATTGCGCTTATTCTCCTCTGAGAGCAAACGCGGCACCCATCTTGCCGAAATTTTTTTCACAGACAATTTTTCATTCAAAATTGAAGCGACTGTACCTTGTGATGTGCCCGTGGCCTCAACTTATTCGCGCACTTTAATTCGCCGATCGTTCAAAATCAGATCGTGGATTTTGTCGATGATTTCAGGAGTAGACACCTCAACTGGGCGTCCTGAACGATGTTCATCTTTTGTGGATGAACGGCCACGTTTAAATTCATTCACCCAATTGTAAACCGTCGCAAACACAGGTGCAGATGTGCTATGAACTGCATCCAACTCGGCTTTGATTTCGTTCGGGCTTAAGCCTTTCAAATGGAGATGTTTGATGACAGCCCTAAACTCGCTTTTTTCCATTGTTATGCACAAATAAATGTCGTTAACTTTAATCGACGATAGAAATTGACCTACGCTATGGATCGAGCTAAAATTTTGACAGCTTTTACAAAAAAAAAATCTTTACCGGCACTACGAGCGCAATTTCTTGGATTTTCGAAGGACTTATTGAACGACCCTCGTATTACGTTCTATATTATTATGATTTATATAAGAAATATTAGAAACATATGGGCTCTAAGTTTTTTATTCTCTTTCAAGTGCTCAGAAATCTGTCTTTCTCTTTAAAAAGACTTTAAGTTCATTATTGTACTTGCTGATGTTGAAAATTTACGAACTATTAGGAATTTTAGGTAAGATCAACCAAATAAAATAATTACGTTTTCGCTGAAAGGTCATCCACGTCATTAATCATAAGCTTTTGCTATCCTTCATCCTTATTCAGATATTGAAAGAAATTTTGTAGAATATCCTCAGACACTTTTAACGTAATAGAAACTAAAATGGATGGTTTAAGCAGGCCATAATAACTAAATTGTTCGCACACTTATTTCTCTATATTATTTGGGCCTCTTACCATTGACTACAGGTATAAAAAGGATGCGGAAATATAGAAAATATGTATACCAATATTTTATTTTAAAAGCTGTTTACCAAGATTTATTCGGACCCAATATTTTACCAGGTGTTGGAATTAATTCGTAGCGTTTTACAAAAGATGGCGTTAGCCAACTATCCATAGTCACACATACAAAAGTAAATATTCTCCCAGAAGCTACTGACATAACGCAACTTTTCCACTATATGAAATTTTGTTATAGTATCAGTAACACTTCTTGCGCAGTGTCAAACATTTCGAAGTTCATGCCTGAAAAATCGTTTTTGCGGGGAGTGTTACTCCATTACTTCAACATGAAGAAAAGTGCCGCGGAAAGTCATCGTATTTTAGTGGATGTCTACGGCGAACATGCTCTTGCTGAGCAAACTTGCAGAAAGTGGTTTGCGCGGTTTAAAAATGGAAATTTTGATTTGGAAGATATGGAACGTCCCGGACAGCCGAAAAAGTTCGAAGCTGAAGATTTGGTGACGTTGCTCGATGAAGACCCGTGCCAAACACTCCGGGAGTTGTCCACATCGCTTGAAGTCAACTTTTGGACGGTCGAAAATGCCTGAAAGCCATAGGAATGGTACAAAAACAGGGAACTTGGGTTCCACATGAGTTGAAGCCAAGAGACGTCGAACGGCGTTTAGTCACCTGTGAGATTCTTCTCCAACGGCAGGCAAGAAAGGGATTTCTGCATCGAATCATTACTGGTGACGAGAAGTGGATACTCTACGACAATCCCAAATGCAGAAAATCGTGGGGCTTGCCCGGTCATGAATCGACATCGTCCCCCAGGTCGAATATTCATGGAAAGAAGATCTTACTGTGTATTTGGTAGGATCAGCTGGGTGTTATTTATTATGAGCTCCTCCAACCGGGTGAAACCATCACTGGGGACGTATACAGACGACAATTGATGCGTTTGAACAGAGCATTACAAGAAAAGCGGCCGCAATATAAAGATCCACACGACAAAGTAATTTTGCTCCACGACAATGCAAGACCCCATGTTGCGAAAGTCGTGAAAACTCATTTAAATACGCTGAAATGGGAAGTTCTGCCTCACCCGCCATATCCACCAGACATTGCTCCATCTGATTATCATTTGTTTCGATCCATGGCGCATGGCTTGTCAGAGCAGCACTTCGATAACTACGAAATTACCAAAAATTGGATCGGTTCTTTCACCGAATCTAAAGAAGAAGAATTTTTTCGACGCGGTATCCGAGCATTATCAGAAAGATGGCAAAAAGTAGTGGATAACGAAGGACAATACTTTGAATAACGTTTCTGTAATGATACTGTCATAATAAACCACGAAACTTTGCAAAAAAACGCTACGAATTAATTACAACACCTGAAAAAAAGCCTTTTTTATGGGTAGAAAATGTTCATTGATGCTTTTTGATAGCTTTTATCAGTCTTGATCAGGCTAATAAGTCTGATCAGTTTTGTTGGGACTTCGGAGCTCTTAAAGTACTGTGATTTAGTATCTATGTGAACAATTTTTAAACTCTCGTCATGCTTTCTCCATTTTGTTAGATTTTTTTTTTCAAATTTCAATTCAGTTTCGTATAAATTGGTTGGGCCTAGAATATATTTTTTATTTATTATTTTTCTTTTTTTATTTGCAACTATCACAAGCAGATTTACATAATATTTTAATTAACAATCTTATGCATTATAAAGTGGGAGTAAACACCTATCGGCATTTACCCAATTAATGGAAGTTAGATTCCTCTAGAAAATCTCTAGGCCATTGTCTCTTAAGTCTCCGATGAGTGTTTCCGGGGAGGGCAGTACAGGACCATTCTCTCACAAGTGGATTATGATGATAGGATAAACGGGAGGGAAATTTTTGATAGCGGGAAATGCACAGGTCCTGAATAAAGGTAACATTTAGATCACGATGTATTACATTGTTACGAACATAAAAGGCGGCATCAACAATTTTACAAAGAATTTTGGATTGTAAGGCCTAGACGCGATAGGAATTGGAACCACAAAATTCAATTCCATATGTCCAAATAGGTTTTATAATTGTATTGTAGATTAGAAGTTTTCTTTTGATTATTAGTTTCGAGCGTTTGTCCAGTAGTCTAAGAAGTCGTAGGTAACGTCTAGTGGCTTCAAGTTTTTTAGTCTAGTATGAGGGTTCCATGATAATATCTTTTCCAGGTAAAATCCCAATTAACGTACTTTATCATATTCTGGAATCACGTTCCTTGACAAAGTGTGAGTGTAATATAAGCACTCTTCTGTTTATGTAACCTCACTTTCCATCTCTTAAACGAGGATTGAAGGTTATGGATATGGGATTATAAATTGTTGGAAGCTATATAGGATTTGGCCGTATCATATGCATAAACAGGAATGATAGTATTAGGATAAGATGGGATGTCATGGGTATAAATATTATATAAAATGGGACGCAGTATACTGCCTTGTGGGACTCCGACTAGAATAGGATATTATTTCCGAGGATTCTGGGTTAATTACAACTTGGAAATGTCGTTGGGAGAGATATGAAGGAAGAAAGCTTTTAAGTTTCCAGAGAAGTCTAGGTTGCCACATACGATCAAAGGCTTGGGAGATATCTAAAAATACTCCTGGGCAATACTCTTTCCACTCAAGGGGCGATGCAATGTGATCAACAATGCGATGGCATTGCTGGATAATGGAGCGTTCAGATCGGAAGTCAAATTGGTGATCAGGTATAATTTTTTCATTAGCTAGGATAGGGTAGAGTCGTTTTAATAGGAGTTTTTCGAATATCTTACCAAGAATTGGTAAGAGGCTGATAGGTCTATAGGAGGAAAGAGAATTAATGGGTTTATTTGGTTCAGGAATCATTTTAATGACAGTAAATTTCTAGAGTAAAGGAAAATAGGTTGTGCGGAGGATACTATTAAAAATGTTTATAATTAAAACTAAAGCTTTTCGGGAAATTTGCTTCATAATAGGATCTGCTATTAGATAATAACCAGGAAGGCGTAGAATAATGTATTTAATTTCTGAGGGTTTAAAATTTTTGGGAGGAAGACTCATAGAGACTGGGAACATTAGTTCTTCAATAATTTTGTTAGTATGCGATTTGTCGTCTATATCATCATATGGAGCAAAATTATTTACCAAATGTTTAGCAAATACTTCAGCTTTTTCTTTGTCGGTTTTTGCCCAGTTACCGTCAATTTGTTTCAGTGGGTGTGATGTTATTTTGTATAGTAGCTTCCCATAGAAAAATATTATCACTCATTGCCAATTGAACCTAATTTTATCAAATTCATCTCTATTCTCAATTACGGCTAGAAGAGTTCCCACTTATTGTTTTTTAACATGTAAGGTTCGAAAAAGTCAAAATTTTCGACTGAAATAATTTAAACAGACTTAAAAAATATTTTCCGACTTTGGCGATTATTTTTAATCATAGATAGGGAGACAACTTCCTCACAGCTACAGTGTTTTTCTCAATGTATGTAAATATGACAAACGCTGAATATCGTTTCTGACGCCGAACCTGCCACTATGCATTTAATCTTGCCTTCGTTTACATTCCACCCAAGATTTTTTTTCAACCGATTCAATCTTGGTCAAGGATTCCCATAAAGACTTTTCTAATTAAGTCATTATGATGAGTTGACCGATGTACAGTAAAAGTTGTATAGACCTTATAAAGATGGTACTTCTTATACCGAACTCGGCGTTTGCAATCAATCAATTTCTTCAAAACTAGGTATCCTGGTCGGAGACCATTATCTAAACTGAATGGCTCTGCGAATAATATAGGACCGTATAGTTTAAGAATGCTTTCATGTTTAATAGACGATAAGTAAGATCTAAGGCTAATTTTACTGGTGTGGAATTTCTTTTACATCAGTGCAACAGCCAGATTCGATTATCTAGAAAGCTATAATCTAAGTGAATTTCGAAAAAATTTACATTATTGTTTATTAAATAAAAAATAAGTATGTGGTAATATATTCAAATGAACCGTGTGGCCAGATTTGAAAACTCAAAAACTTTTATTACTCGTACCATCATTTGTATTCAGTAAGGTTTGCAATTCATTAATTAGAAAGATACACGCCTCAACAACGTTTTGAAATTAACCAATTTTTTTTTTATCAAAGTAGTCTTTTTTTTGCCACTTAATTGTGCACTTCTTCTTCTGGATCGATGAATAAAATAAATTTTGTCATAACTGGGCTGAAGTCAATCCGCAAATTATTCATGAGGAACCTTCATATTTCGAAAAAGGGACCATCTGGTACAATGGCATCATGGGTCCTTATTTTCTTGCAAAAAGTGCTGTACTGCTTACAATTGATATTTTTTTTTTTGATATTATCAATGGTGAGCAGTACAGATCTATGATTATGCATTTTTTTTGCCTGAATATAACAAATATGCGGTTTTAAAAAGTCGGCGCTACGTGCCACATAACCCATGCCATAATCGATTTATTGAGGAAAAAGTTTGGCGAGTCGATAATTTTAAGAAAGCAGATATGCAATTGCCTCCAAGAAATTGTAAGTTAAGACATTTGGACTTATTCTTGTGGGGTTATTTGAAATTATTATGGTATGTCAATTAACCAGCATACTTCAAATACGTTAAAATTGAAACCATCAAATTCGGTTGTGTAAACGGAGCAGAGGTGGTCATTTGAATGATGTTTTATTGTCAGCATCGATTATACTTTAACACTAGATTGCCGGATGTTGGGTATATACCTATTTTGCCTGAAATGAGTCAATTTGACTCAAACACCACAGACGCCCTTACTTCTATTTCTCCAGCAGGACACTTGAACTTGACAATAAGAGTAAAGTTGTGTACAGTTCTTCGTTTTATAAAGTTGTGTGGAAAACCGTGTCATGTTGTCCTTTTTGGCTTTTGCAATTTTAGGCAATTCTTCCGTATTTGCTCGTATTGTTCCAACCATTGAAGTGTTTTTCACGCGTAACCTTTTTCCAAGTGATAGGCTTGTAAAAAAATTGTCTATGGTAATATTTCGTCCACAACCTAAATATGGCTCAGTGATTTTATATACAACAAACTCGCTCAAGGAAATATGTGATCCGCGGGCTTCATTCTTGCCCAAATAGCGAAAACCATTTAGAAGATATTTGCTTTTAATATCCGCAGCTAACCATAAAAATCGAGCAATTTGTGAATACCACGCCAAAAAAATTCCTTCTCTTTCGAGGCAAACCACCCAATTTCGGACGTCTTCGTAAGAATCGAAGTGCTGCTCAGCGAGCGCGTGGTCCATCGACGAAAACAGGTGGTAGTAGTTTCGGACCACACAGTTGAGTGTCTCCAAGTAGTTTCGGACCATTTTTGACGTGTGCGATGGTGCGTTGTCTTGGAGAAAAATCAGCTTGTCATGTCTTTGTTAATAATTCTCCTTTTTTCACGAAGATTACGGTGCAATTTGATCAGTTGTTGGTGGTAGCGATGGGCATTGATTTCTTGCGTTTAGGATTCTCCAAATATATCCACTTTTCATCGCTTGTCACAATCCGATGCAAGAATGACTTTCTTTTTTGTCTGGCGAGCAAGATTTCGCATGTGTTTTGGTGCCGCTCCATTTGCTTATCGTTCAATTTTTGCGCCACCCATTTTCCGATCTTTTCAATATTCCCCATGGCACGCAGATGCATGGAAATTGCTGGTTGAGTAACACCCAATTGCTCCGTGAGCATTTTTTACGATTGGGTATTGTCTTCGTCCAAAAGAGCCTGCAATTAATGGTCCTCAACCTTCCTAGGTCGATTTTCACGCTTCTTATCCCACAAGTCCAAATTGCCGTTTTCGAACCGACGGAACCAATCTCGGCACGTTATTTCCGATAAACCACTGTCAGCAGAAAAATTTTCTTTTAATTTTTTTAAAAATTTCAGAAAAAAATGTTCACTAGTAGCATAATTTTTTTTTAGATAAACTACAATAGAATTACTGCTGACGCTGACGAAAAGGAATTATTTGAAAAAAGGACAACGTTCGATTTACTATCTGATATGCCTGCAAAATATGACAAGAACGAAAGAAATAAATTTGAACTGTTTATGAATCAATATATTAGACCACAAATTATGGAAAAGGAAAATTTAAGCGGTGAACTATGGCAAAAGGTATTTAACGAGTATAAATTTATTTACGTATTGGCCTGTACAAAAATATTATTTTTCCTAATAAAATCTATGGTCATCATTGATCCTATCAAAACTGTTCGCCTCTCTATAATGACTGAAGGGATATGAAAATCTCCAACATAAAGTATTCGACTATAACTGTTATTTGACTGATGTTTCACTTAAGAAGCATGGAATGTCAATGGTTTATCAAAAATATGTAAGAGTTTCAATCGACCACATTTTTTTCTGAAATAAGTACTTAAGTCAATTTTAGATGGAGATATGTCATGAAAATCACCAACGCCGTTTATTTTTCAAAAATGCCAACTTTCTCAAGGAACGTACAAAATTATTAAAAACTAAAACAGCCGAAGTAGTTGATAATTGGGAAGAGAAGAGACGGCAAAAGTATATACTCGTAATTTCCTTTTAAATTTAATCAAAAAATATTATTAAAAAATTACTAATTATTATATTTTCTTTTTAAAGTATAGCATATCGTAAAGTTGAGGCAATTTTAGAAGTGATGGTAGCTAAACTTGGGTTAAAAACGGAAATTCTTTTAAGATCGAAATATGAAAAAGAATCAGCTCTGGATCATGCACGAAAAATTCAAGAATACCTATTGGTATAATACCAAATTATTTATTTTAATTATTTGAAGAATAAGGAACTGAATAATTAAATATTCTAAAAATCTGCCGTAAATTTTGCAATAACAAAAATTTTACACGACGCCAACTTCTAGTTTTTATTTAATAATTTTAATACATAAATTTCCATATTAAATGAAGATATTTTTATCTTTTATTTTTTTTTACAGAATTTATTATATGAACTTGATTCAAAACCTCCTGAATTGGTAAAATCGCTTGAAAATGAAGTTCGCCTTCGAGTTGCACAGAATGAACTGAAGGCTAGAAAATCTCTATTGACACAAATCCGAATGGAAAATCTTCTTAGTCATTATAAAAATCATTATAAGAAGAAGAATATCGTCTCAGGATATACAACTTTGATAAAAAGGCCACATTCTAAATATACATTTATAAGAAGTAAGAGCGAATCTTGCATAGAGTGGAGGTCAAAAGAAGGCTCTCTTCAAACTGCAGCAAGGGATCAAGGAAAAGTTTCTAAGTAAAATCTATGTCCTTTCTAATTGGGAATTAAAATATTTCAAATGATAACCAATGTTTTCTTTAAAATAATCTCGAATAAATATATTTTACCGAATAAAATCATTAAAGAAATATAATTGAAGTTTTCCATAATACGAGATCTGTTCAAAAAGTATCGCGAATTTTGAATTTCCGTGGATTACGTACATTCGGTTTTCGATTTTTTTGTGGCATTATATTGGTACTTATGTCTCTCACTTATGCCGATAAGTTCGGTCATTTTTAATGTTCAGTTAATTTTTGACATTTGCTTTGCTTGCATGTGTTTTGGCTCGTGTTCGATTTTTGCCCATTCCAAAAAATGTATCAAAGAATTTGTTTCGGGAACAAGAAAAAGTCACAGGCGGCCAGATCTGGGGAATACAGTGCCTGCGCCATTATAAGTGTGTTGTTTTTGGCCAAAAATTCATGCACAAGCAACGATGAGTGAGCAGGGGCGTTATTATGGTGCAAAAGACAATTTTTGTTCTTCCAACAATGCGAGCGTTTCTGGCGGATTGCTTCGCGCAACTTCTACAGGTAATATTCCTTATTGACCGTTTTATCCTGTGGCAAGACGGTCAATAAGGAATATCATGATGCATCATGACCCAGCAATCGAAGAAAACTGTAAGCGCACTTTTTTCGGTCTTGGCTCGTGCGGCAGCTTTTATTGGGATGATTGAGCTTTGGTTTCCACATCATAACCATAAACCCATAAGTCGTCACCAGTTATGACCCTCTGGAGCAAATTTGCGTGGTCTCGGACAGAGTCCAACAGCTTCTTAGCAATGTTAATGCGATGTTGTTTTTGGTCGAAAATGGGCAAAAACGAAGACGAGCCAAAACACGTGCAAGCAACACAGCTGTCAAAAATTAAGTTAACATTCAAAATGGCGGAACTTATGGGCATAAGTGAGAGACATGAGTACCAACATAGCGCCACAAAAACTCGGAAATCGGATATACGTAACCTGCGGAAATTCAAAATTCGCGATACTTTTTGAACAGACTTCGAACTCATCGTAAATGATTTTGATCTCATATGAGAAGTTGATGACATCCTGTAATTTTCATTTTAAATTTAAAATTTTTTTGTAGAGGTCTGCATAAATCGATATCAGATAGACAATATCTGGTAAATAAGATGGAAAACAATTTTCTCCGGCTCGCCAAATAAATATTTATCTACCAAGATACAAAATACCCTCTTGTCTCAAATATTTTGCAACATTTTTTTTTGTTAAGCTACCATGGGCACGCCATACTTTTTTTATGAGTTTAACATCTGTCAACATTAATCAGTTTTGTTCCAGAAAAAGAGCATATGCGGGAAGCTCTGCTTTTCTGCTTCAATTTGAAGAAATCGGCTGCCGAATCGCATCGAATGCTTATGGAGGCCTATGGTAACAGTGCTTCATCGGAAACATAGTGCCGAGATTGGTTTCGTTGGTTCAAAGACGGCAACTTTGACTTGTGGGACAAGAAGCGTGAAAATCGGCCTAGGAAGGTTGAAGACCATCAATTGCAGGCTCTTTTCGACGAAGACAATACCCAATCACAAAAAATGCTCACGGAGCAATTGGTTGTTACTCAACCAGCAATTTCCATATGTCTGCGTGCCATGGGGAATATTGAAAAGATCGAAAAATTAGTGCCACATGAATTGAACGATAGGCAGATGGAGCGACGGCAAAACACATGCGAAATCTTGCTCGCCAAACAAAAAAGAAAGTCGTTCCTGCATCGGATTGTGACAGGCGATGAAAAGTGGATATATTTCGAGAATCCTAAACGCAAGAAATCGTGGTTTGATCCCGGCCAACAATCAACATCTTCCCCAAGACCAAATCGCTTCGGACGGAAGACGATGCTGTGCGTTTGGTGGGATCAGCAGGATATCGTCTACTATAAGATGTTGAAACCTGGTGAAACTGTCAATGCCCACCGCTACCACCAACAACTGATCAAAATGAACCGTGCTCTGCGCGAAAAAATGACAGATTATCAGCAAAGACATGACAAACTGATTTTCCTCCACTACAACGCACCATCGCACACGTATAAAATGGTCCGAAACTACTTGGAGCTTTTGTCAGGTTTAGACCGTCGATTAACATTGAAGCTAATAAGGTCAAAAGTTCTTGAAACTGTCTTTCAGAAAAAGAGATTTTCCGCATTAAATTGGACATTAAAAATACTTAAAAACTCTACCGTCATAATATCCCTTGTCACATGCCCATCTTTATTAACGAATTTTTGCTGTTTAAAAAGAAATTCTTATGCTTTTGTAGTCCTTCTTTTTACCTGTTCTTTTTTGTTTTTTTTAAAAACTGAGACACACCTTAAATGGCCGTCATCTTGGTATTGTCGATAACATCCAAAGGAGTGTTACCGAGTAATTCAAAACGAGTCCATTTGAAATCTTCGAGTTCTTTTACAAAGAGTAAAAATAATGCTTTCGCCCCGATGTATAGCTGTCCAAGGTAACTACTTTGAAATGGTATAAAAATTATATATGGTAAAACTGTTGATAAAAAATATGCCGTTACTCGTAATAATGAAGCATCCAATTTCAGTTTTGATTATTTTATTCAGAGTCGTTTGGATTACCTTTATTAGATCGAATCTCTGTCTTGTTCGGACCTCTCTAACTATCTATTTCCGCTCTTTACTAAGCAGATTTAACTGAGATCAATAATAAATGAAAATTTATGTAGATATACTATAAAAATTGTATAAAAAAGTTCAACAATTCAAAACACACTCATTTAATATTGTCGAAATCGATTCTTTTATATTGTAATAAAATTTTTAGAGAGCAATCAAATCATAATTGAGTTTTACCTTTTTTACTAGCATGAAATGAATCATCCTTTGGCACGTATTGTATATTATAGACTAATGTTGTTTTCGGTAAAATTCCTTTATCACGATTTATATTATGTACAGCATATTTAAAGGCTAACTCTGCTGGACCATTTTTTTGTTCATCACTGAAAATTGCACCTGAAATAAAATAAACGAAAATAATTAATTAAGAGGAAAGTTGATTCTTTTACTATTTTGTAAAATATATAAAAAAATTATTGTTTAAAAATATTTAAAAATTAGTTTATGTTAGAATAATTGTTTAAGATAGATTAATAATTATATAGAATTAACAATCGTCTACATTATGTATTGGATTTTTTTCCAGTACGTCTCTATTATAGAGGAAATATTATTTCTGAGATGTTAATGTTTTTTAGGCAACTATCATCCACAGGCTTTGGCAAATTTAGTCATGGCGTGAAAGATGGACCTTTCTTACAGGACATTTATTACTCTTGATGTGAACAACACCTTCAACTCGGCGCGATGTGATCGTATTTTTGATTCCCTGGGCTCAATGGCTGTTTCGGAGTACATTATCAAGATAATATAAGGTGTAGTAAAAAGTAATCCATTATTTTGCCAATAGATGGCTTTAGGAGTCTGTACCTCCCGTTGTAAAAGTGCGATTGGGTTGCACTAGACGGCGTTAGAAATATAAAATTTCGTACTAAAAAACGTTTTGTGATTACTTTTGATACAGTTTTGTGATTACTTGACTCAGTATTTTTTTAGCACGCGTCAAAAATGGACACCAACAAAGAGAAAATACGCCATATTTTACAGTTTTTCTTCGATAAAGGCGAAAACGCAAGCCAGGCAGCTGAAAATGTGAATAGTGTTTATTTTCCTGATATTGTAACAGCCAATCACGCGCAATTCCGGTTTCGTCGGTTCCGTTCCGGTAATTTTGTTGTCAAAGATGCACCACTCTCTGGAAGGAAAATTGTCGAAAATGTCGATAAAATAATGGAAATCGACGAGTCCGACCGTGACGGTGACGTAAGCACTTTTTCGATTGCTCAGGAGCTAAACATTGCACAAAAAATCGTTTGGAACTACTTAAATAAGGCTGGATACAAAAAGAAGCTCGATTTATGGGTGTCACACGAGTTATCGCAAAAAAACCTCATGGACCGAATTTCCATCTGCGAATCGCTGCTGAATCGCAACAATATCGATCCATTTCTGAAGCGGATGGTTACTGGTGATGAAAAGTGGGTCACTTACGACAACGTCAAGTGACAACGGTCATGGTCAAATCGCGGTCACCCGGCGCAAACGGTGGTCAAGCCAGGATTGACAGCCAGGAAGGTTTTGCTGTGTGTTTGGTGGGACTGGCAGGGAATCATCTACTATGAGCTGCTCCCCTACGGCCGAACTCTTAATTCGGACCTATACTGTCTCCAATTGGACCGTCTGAAAGAAGCAATCGCCCAGCAGCGGCGAGCTTTGGCCCATAGGAGAGGAATTGTGTTCCATCAGGACAACGCCAGGCCGCATACATCGATAGTGACTCGCCAAAAGTTCCGGGACCTTGGTTGGGATGTTCTTATGCATCCACCTTATAGTTCGGACCTGGCACCAAGTGATTACCACCTCTTCCTGTCTATGACGAATGATTTTGCAGGTGAAAAATTCGCCTCAAGAGAAGATTGTGAAAATCGACTGCCCCAGTTTTTTGTCAATACGGACGAGGGTTTCTATGAGAGAGGCATTATGAAATTACCTCCAAAATTATAAAAAAAACAAGTTATCGAACAAAACGGTGCACATTTGACCAAAATCGTATCATTCTATCTATGCTAAATAAAACCTTCAATTTAATGCAAAAATAATGGATTTCTTTTTACTACACCTTATATAAGACTACCTAAATAGTAGAATCTGTTGTACAGGATGAGCTGTAGGAAGAGATCCCTCAAGGTTTGATTCTAGGACCTCTGTTGTGGAATGTGATTGTCAGGCTCCATATCCCAGTGGAGCCGAGAATCATCGCTTTTGATGACGATATTGCTATGGTCGTAGTAGCCAAATTGGTGGGAGAAGTAGAACAGATCTGTAATAAGACTGTAGCTTTAGTTCGAAGCTCGCTTCTGGCAGTTGGCCTTAGCCTAGCGGACCATAAGATAGTGGCAGTCTTAAACATGGATAGAAAAAGAAGAGAGAATATCACCATTAGGATTGGCGAACATAATGTGACATCGGGACCATCTCTAAAGTACCCAGGGGCGATGATTGATGCACAGCTGCGGTTTCAGGAGCACCTATTATATGTTGGTAAGAAGGCTGCTGGGACAATGATGGCGCTGGCGCACTTAATGCCGAATTTTGGAGGACCCAAGTAGAACAGGAGGACTCTGTTGGCGAGCGTGGTCGGGTTTATGCTACTCTATGCTGCGCCAATAGGGGAGGACGGGTTGATTAGAGCTGTGGAGTTATCTCAGTCTACCGTAGGAGCAGATTGAGGATGGTCTGCGTATTCCCAACATTATCTTATGAGACCATTTGTGTTGTAGCCGCATTGATATGGATTGAAATACTGGCAGATAAGGGGCAAAAGTTGTACCGCCGGAGAGGGCGGTGTGATGCTGTGGCGCGATCCGGGGTACGTACGGAGGAAAGAAACGAGTTCAAGAGGCGGTGGCCTCTGATGTCATCGATGGCAGATGGACCCACTATCTTAATTGATGGGCCCGGAAACATCTAAAAAACGGATTTTTTCAGGCTTACCAATTCCGCTTTAAATTGGATTCTAGCCCAATGTTCCCTACTTATGACGGGATGGTGGAGAATGCGGAGCACGTATTCTTTCACTGCGTCCGATTCAGTTCGGAAAGATAAGAGGATCAGAAGTACGCTAGTGGACCTCTGACACTGGAGAATGTAGTGGCCCTGATGTTGAGCTCGGGGACGGCTTGGGAGGCTGTCAAAGTGCTTGCAACAACCGTCCAAAAAAAAGTACGTCTGGAGGAGTGTGAAGGAAAGCGTTAGTAATAATACACCATAGTAGTGGATACTGACAATATATATGTCATTCTAGGAAAGCTTATGCACTCACAACGAGTCGTTGTTCGGTGTGGTTTTTTGCTGGACTCGACCGTACTTCTTCGCACATTATGTGCCGGTACCATTGTTACGTGACATGATGAAACACATTTTATTACTTTAATTAGATAATTTCGATATGGAAAAAAGGTAGTTCCAAGAGAATAGAGTCCCTTGTTACACAGCGCATGATACAATGGTCCTATTGGAAAGGAAATGTCTTGGACGCATTATTTCATGAAAAAAAGCGATCAAATAGCTGCCGAGACTAGTGATTTGGCTCCACTGGATTTTCTTCTCTGAGGCTACATGAAAAGTAAGGTCTATGTAAATAAACCATAGATGATTCTAGAGATTAAGGACAAAATCATACGCATTCTAAATTGAAATAAAGGCCATAGTGTATTGTCAGAGGAGTGATGGCGGTTAATAATCAGATGTTGTCGTTCATAAATAAATTCCATAAGCAAAAAAAAAAACAGTTTTATTAAAAAGAAAAAATCTCCGGTCTTATTGAATCATAGTACACATTATATAGTATATTTGATTTTTAGAAAAATATGGTGAATAGTTTAGAATTGAAGTCTCGAAAATGAGCGAAAAATTTTTAGTTTTTTTTTAAAAAATCGGTGTTTTCTTAAAAAAAAACAACAAAATAATTAAATACCGGTGACCAAAAATAAAGGCCATAATATAAAGAGTATTTGAGAGATTTTTTAGAATAAACAGTTTAAAAATATCGTTCTTAAACATCAAAAAATATTTGAACAAAATTTGTCTACTGAGGTTTTAAATTTCTTCTTGCTCAAAGTGCATCTCATTCAATAGAAAAAAAAACTTGCATAATGAATACCGAGTCCTAGAAAAGAATTTTTGTTATACATCTTTCAAGCCTTGAATTATTAATATCGATGATAGTATGATAAAGAAGTCCTTGTATTGGAAAAATTACCGATAATAAAGATTTTATGTGCTTTCACATATCAATAAAAATAAAAATAAAGTATTTTCGATTTACTGTAAAATACTTTGTTAAAATCTTACCATAAGATTGAATCCATATACAATACATAAAAATACTAAGATCAATTAGGTTGTCCGGACACCAATTTAAAATATTGGGTTGTCCGAAAAGTAATTTTGTTGTTTCCCAACAGGGGTCCTAATTGTTTTTTTTTCACAACCACCTTCATATTTAAGCCGTATAATCACATTTATTTTGATAGCTGACATAGCAAAGCTTGCTTGTGAAAAAAATTGATTGATTCTGCGTAGTAGTTGTTGGCTTGATACCCTCTTAAATATGGAAAGTGAAAAACAGCATTTTCGGAATATTTTACTTTTTTACTATAGAAAAGATAAATTTGCTGTTAAAGCAAGAAAAAAATTATCCAATGTGCCAAAAGTGGTTTGCAAAATTTCGAGCAGGCCAAAACTGGTTCTGGAAGGCCAGTTGAAGCTGATGAATACACAATAAAGGCATTAATTGATGCAAACAGGCGAATAACGACTCCTGAGATCGCTGAGAGATTAAATTTATCGTATACGACCGTTCATGATCACTTAAAATGGCTACATTTAATTTCAATGCTAGAAATATGGGTTCCTCATCTTCTTACGGAAAAAATTTGTGCTGTCGCATTGACGTTTGTAATTTGCTTCTCAAACGCCAAGAAAATGATTCATTTTTGGAGCGTATCATCAATGGGGACGAGCAATTGGATGTCTACAATAATGTTAAGCGCAAAAAGATCCTGGAGTAGAAAAGATGAACCGGATCAAAGCACTTCGAAAGTCAATATTTATCAAAAAAAGTTATGCTATCTGTTTGGTGGGATTTCAAAGGAATCGGTTATTTTGAGCTTCTACCGAGCAACCCAACGATCAATTCTGAAGTGTACTATCATCAGTTGGGCAAATCGAATGATTCACTTAAAGAAAAACGACAGAATTGGTCAATATGAAAGGTATAGTGTTCCAGCAGGATAATGCGAAACCACATACAAGTTTGTTCACTCGGCAAAAGCTTTTAGAGCTTGGATGGGTTATATTGCCACACTCACCATACTAGCACCATCCGATTATCATTTGTTCCGGTCTCTACAAAAATTTTTATGAACGTGAAATCATGCTGCTGCCAGAAAGATGGCAAAGGGTATTGGATCAGACTAGACAATATTTAATTGAATAAAATATTAATTCACTATAAGAAAATCGTCTTTCATTTTTATTTTTTTTTTAAAACGAAATTACTTTCCGGACAACCCAATACTTATAGTAGCACAATTATCAAGCTACGAACATAAAGCGAATTTACAATTTTTATTCAATGCAAACAAAATAATTTTTTTCCAATGCACACAAATTAAGTTTAAGAAAATATATAATAATAATTTTAGATGTTAAAATAGAAATATTTAGACTGAAATGATGTCGAACTTAAGTGCAAATAGTCTGAACCGTACAATTTCTATTTAAGATTTGCACAATATGCCACTTGTACCTAATCTACTGTTGATATTTCACATAGATCAACTTATCACCTGGTAATTTGACCGATAAGAAGCCACATGTAAACTGGATGAATTGAAGACTTAAATGGATTTTAAAAGTAGTTGTTGACTTCAATGAAATCAAGTTTTCAATTTATCATGCTTAATAGAATGTGAATAGACAATTATTTCCTAACGTTCTTCAGGATTAAATAGAAATCTTCTTCTTCATTCCTGGACAAGCATAAAAACGCCAATATTGATCCGTCTTGTTATGAAATTTTTTTTTATAACAGCTGAACAAATTCAGCATTCAAATTTTCTTTTTTGATAGTCAAACCAATTCCATTATTTTCTTTTATTTTTTCAGTTGTCCAAACGTTTTGCGACTTGAATAGAGCTGATACATATTTAATTATATATTAGCAATTATCAGAATATTATCATTCTCAGTGGCTACTATAATTGATAATTGCTAATAGAATATTAAAAAAGTCCTCAAAGCATTCCTAATTTAACAAGGAATCCTGTTATTCAGATTGTAATATTTGACATAATCTGCTTCTTATTAACAAAACTTTTGAAAGAAGCTAGACTCAAGGACATTCAACTGGCTTATCCTCACTACTAATAGTAACGCATCTAGCCAAAAAAATGTGTTCAACGGAATATTATCCATTATATCATTTTTATATTCTTGAATCCTTTTCTCAAGTTTTCTTTTCATGTTCTTCAAACAAACTAATATTCTCAATAAATTCTCTTTTCACATTTTAGAGAATGATAATTTTTTTCTTGCAGGAATAAAATTTAATTTGGTCAGTAAAAACTATTTAAAGAAGCTCCTTAATAAATCTTCTAGTCAAAGAGATCTGGTGAGTCGACTTATCACTTGACAAATATTATTTTTAGCTATTTATGGCAAAACAAACTAGACTTGATATCTCCTTCGATCTCCTTATAACTTCATTAATAATTATAGATTATACATTTTTGAATCGTTTGACATTAAATTTATAATTTTTCTCCTCACCCTATTATGTACGAGGGTCGTTCAATAAGTCCTTAGAAAATCCAAGAAATTGCGCTCGTAGTGTCGGTAAAGATTTTTTCATCAACAGGAAAGCTGTCAAAATTTCAGCTCGATCCATAGCGTAAGTCAATTTCTATCGTCGATTAAAGTTAACGACATTTATTTGTGCATAACAATGGAAAAAAGCGAGTTTAGGGCTGTCATCAAACATCTCCATTTGAAAGGCTTAAGCCCGAAAGAAATCAAAACCGAGTTGGATGCAGTTCATAGCACATCTGCACCTGTGTTTGCGACGGTTTAAAATTGGGTGAATGAATTTAAACGTGGCCGTTCATCCACAAAAGATAAACGTCGTTCAGGACGCCCAGTTGAGGTGTCTACTCCTGAAATCATCGACAAAATCCACGATCTGAATTTGAACGATCGGTGAATTAAAGTGCGCGAATTAGTTGAGGCCACGGGCATATCACAAGGTATAGTCGCTTCAATTTTGCATGAAAAATTGTCTGTGAAAAAAATTTCTCAGAGGAGAATAAGCGCAATCGTGCAGTGGACTCTGAGGCTATGTTGGCACTCTTTCATCGCAATCCTGCCGAATTCCTTCGTCGATATGTCACTGTGGACGAAACCTGGATACACTACTACACTCCAGAAACGAAGAGACAGTCATCACAGTGGATTTTCAAGGGTGAACGGGCTCCGAAGAAGGCAAAAACTGTGCTATCGGCCGGCAAGGTGATGGCCACGGTCTTTTGGGATTCGCAGGGCATCATTTTTATCGACTACTTGGAAAAAGGAAAAACAATAATAGTAGCGTATTACGCGTCGTTATTGCAACGGTTGAGCGAGAAAATCAAAGAGAAACGCCCCCATCTGAGGAAGAAAAAAATCCTCTTGCATCAGGACAATGTGCGTGTGCACACTTGCGCTGTTTCCATGGCCAAAATTGTGGAATTGAGAATGGAATTGTTGCAGCATCCCGCTTATTCACCAGATTTGGCCCCGAGTGACTATTTTCTTTTCCCCAATCTGAAGAATTGCAGAAAAATATAATAAATAGTAAAATATTATAAGAACGCCCCGGCGAAGTAGTATTTACAAAGAGTACCGCCGGGAAACCATCGTTCCGGGAGCAAGGGTAGAGGTACAGGTTAGGTTTTAGCGAGGTAAAAATCCCGCATAACTCGTCTGACAGATAGAAGGCCTCCCAGTCGAGTACCTTTTGAAGGTTTCCCCCTGTACCTTAATAATCTAAAAAAAAAAAAAAAAAGAAAAAAAAAAAACTACTGAATTCACGCGTTTCAACAGCCGAGATGAAGTAATGGAACAATCACAGGAAGCACTGATGGACATACCGAAAACCGAATATAAAAAATGTTTCGAGGATCATAAGTGTGTTAAATTCGATGGGGATTACTTTGAATGGGACAATATGTTATAGATTTAGATGAATACACATAAACTTGTATTTTTAATTTTCTGAATAAATTCCGGTAACTTTTTGATTAAGGTAGTATTGCGACCACAAAGCGAATGCCTACATCCCCTACAACTTACACAATTTTATTAACATACTCGTATATAATAAATTTTTTACTTCATAAGTACTTTTATAAATAATGTATATCTCTTTATATTATAAGATAGTATAATGTAAGTAAATAGGTACTATCGTGGATCCCCATTTTCATTTCATGGACCCCAATTTTTTTTTCGCTGACGTACACCCCTTGCAGGTTGTCATAGACCCCTGGGGGTCGATATATAACACTTTGGGAATCACTGCATTAAAGTATGTAGGAATGGCTGGATTTTTGCAAGGGGGTCAAAGTTCTGCTTATTTCCTTTCATTTTCCATCTCATAAGCCAGTCTTGGAGATTTTGTATATGGAATTATAAATTACACAAAACTACGAGGGTCGTTCAATAAGTCCTTAGAAAAAGATGGAAAAAACTGTTTTCAAAAAAAAAATTTTTTTATTTTTCAACATAATCTCCTTTTAGCTCTATACACTTTTCCAACCATTTTTCGAAAATTTTTATCCCATCCAAAAAATAGGATTTCGGAAGTTCTGCAAAATACTCATCCGTTTGAGCAATGACGTCCTCGTTGGAAGTGAATCGTCGTCCGCCAAGCCATTTCTTCACATTGGGGAAAAGAAAATAGTCACTCGGGGTCAAATCTGGTGAATAAGCGGGATCCTGCAACAATTCCATTCTCAATTCCACAATTTCGGCCATGGAAACAGCGCAGGTGTGCACACGCGCATTGTCCTGATGCAAGAGGATTTTTTTCTTCTTCAGATGGGGGCGTTTCTCTTTGATTTCCTCGCTCAACCGTTGAAATAACGACGCGTAATACGCTCCTGTTATTGTTTTTCCTTTTACCAAGTAGTCGATAAAAATGATGCCCTGCGAATCCCAAGAGACCGTGGCCATTACCTTGCCGGCCAATGGCACAGTTTTGGCCTTCTTCGGAGCCCGTTCACCCTTGAAAATCCACTGTGATGACTGTCTCTTCGTTTCTGGAGTGTAGTAGTATATCCAGGTTTCGTCCACAGTGACATATCGACGAAGGAATTCGGCAGGATTGCGATGAAAGAGTGCCAACATAGCCTCAGAGTCCACTGCACGATTGCGCTTATTCTCCTCTGAGAGCAAACGCGGCACCCATCTTGCCGAAATTTTTTTCACAGATAATTTTTCATACAAAATTGAAGCGACTGTACCTTGTGATATGCCCGTGGCCTCAACAAATTTGTGCACTTTAATTCGCCGATCGTTCAAATTCAGATCGTGGATTTTGTCGATGATTTCAGGAGTAGACACCTCAACTGGGCGTCCTTAACGATGTTCATCTTTTGTGGATGAACGGCCACGTTTAAATTCATTTAAACGTGGCCGTTCATCCACAAATTCAAATGGAGATATTTGATGATAGCCCTAAAGTCGCTTTTTTCCATTGTTAAGCATAAATAAATGTCGTGAACTTTAATCGACAATAGAAATTGACCTACGCTATGGATCGAACTGAAATTTTCTGTCGATAATGCTACTTACAAAAAAAATCTTTACCGACACTATGAGCGCAATTCCTCGGATTTTCTTAGGACTTATTGAACGACCCTCGTATTGTATTTGATAATTTTAATGGGAAGCAAAAATGACGGTTTCATCCGTATAGGTGATTGCGATAGTTTCGAGATTAGTTGGTACGTCGTAAGCATAATGATTACACGGTGTGTCCCAAAAATACATGAATTAAATGAAGACCAAAAAACTGAACGAATTTTTCATGAAAAAACCGATTTCTCTCATCAACCACCCTCCGTATTTGCCTGATCTATCACCATGTGACTATTTTCTATTTCCAAAACTGAAAACCAAGATGAAAGGAGCATTTAATGATGATATCCCAGCCATTTTTGTTTTGTAACATTACGAGTAGAACACTTTTTCTTTTATGGAAATGGCTGTAACTTTCACATGTGTCATCCGATTTACATGAATTTAGATGGGTTTGAAGGAGGATGAAATTAAAAAGATACATTCATCCTCTTTTAAACTCACCTAATTTCAATAGATGGTGCTGCGTGTTGTATGATTTAAAAATAAGTTCGATTATTTTTTGGGCACACTGTGTATATAGAAGTGGGCCAAAAATAATAGCAATAATAGGGAGCATTTCGCAATAGTAAATATTTACTTGTACTTAAAAATGACGCTGGTAAAGTAACATTTTAAAATAAAAAAGTATGCGAAGGGACAGAAACTATTAATTTTTTCAGAGCAGTCCTGGACGCCATACACGTTCAAAGGCGCATCATATGTCCAGGCAAACTTCTGAATAGTACTGACTTTGCTCAAGAGAGGGCCCATTTTTTGATTGTGAATTATAGTGATTGAAAACTAAATTGGTGATCAGAGATGATTTTCACATCATGAAGAATTCAATGAATACGTTTTCAAGGATTTTTCTATGGGCAGGTCTATAGGACTTAAGAAAAATTTACCGGTTTGTTTGGTGTGAGAGTAATTTTATTGATAGAAAAATGAATTTCCAGATAAAATATATTGCGGAGAATGCCGTATTGAAAACTAAAGATATTTTTGAGATTTGTTTTAGAATAGGATCTGTTATTAAAGCCTAATCGTAAGTTTTTTCTTTATTGCGAAGTTGGATGCTTACGTTTTCAATTTCGGATTGTATAACTTTTTTGGTGGAACTGAAGTGGAATTGTTAGCTTGTCCTGTACTTTTAGTGTTTCTGTCTTATCTTCGATGACGATGTATGCAATGAAGGTAATTGACTGAGAAAATTTTTTTTCCAAATTTTGAAAAGAAAAGAAAATACTAAAATGCTTACAGTTTATCTTGAATTCTGGAAAAATATCAATTTTGGTAATTTCTTTTCAATCGATCAAATATAAAATTTTCGAACTTTTATACTGGACACTTTTACTTTTCTTTATTATTTATATCAATTTATTCAAAATATTTTAAATTAATACTTAAAGAGATGGAAATATTGTAGTTGACATTTTGAAATTAAATACAAATATCAAAAATAATTATCACTAATTCTTGTATAAACTATCTCTTTTTAAAAAAATGTACTTATTATCTCATAGTTGTGTGTTATTAAATATTAGAGAATTTCGTAAAACTATGGCAATAATATCTAATGTACTGAATACATAATACGAAAAGTAGTAGAGTCGAAAGCCCTTGTATAATCAGTTATAGAAACTGAGAATTTTACGTACAAAGTACATGTATTAAAAATATTAATAAAATTACTTTTATGCTCAAATAGATGATTTAATCGTGAATTTTCTATTATGTGTGAAAGCAATTTTATTAATTCGCATAACTTTTATGTTGAAGTTTTGAAATTTCTTCATAGAAATGAAAAGTGAATCTAATTAATATCGAACATTACATTTTAATCATTTTTCAAATAGAATATATTGTAAAATAATTCTTCAGTATTTTTCGGAAAAGAACTACTTTCAATATCAATAATGAGAAATGTTATGTTCAGAAAAAGTTCTTATCCTCAATTCCAGTAACTTCATACTATGAAATTTATTTGCAGAAAATTTTACAGTTCTTGAAATCGACATTTATTTTAGATATTAAGCTTTTTTTAAATTACTTATAAATAACACACTGCTTTTCTTGAATATCGTCGATGAGTGTTCTAAGTTTAATTCAAAGATATGTTGACAATAGGCCGGCACAATCGTTAGCGTACTCCAAGGGGTCTCAGAAAAACCTAATTCCCATAAATACACTTGTCCTTTCCATTTCTACTTTAATTTCCTTATACTGATATCCTTTGTTACCAAAAGGATAACAAAGGATATCAGAATGATAAAGAACGAATAATAATTTCACTAAGCTTTAAAGTACAGTGAAAATGAGTTTTTTTTTGCGATTTAATTGAAATTTAATCAAGAAAAAAATATATTGAAATATGTTCTTAAATAAAATATTCGAACACTGAAGAAAGGTGCAGTGAAAGGTTATTATTCAACGTGATTTTGTTGCCAATGCTTTAGACCACAAGTCGCCTACGACTATAGGGATCGAGATACGCTCAATCAACGCACCACCATTACTGGCAGTTAACATATAGAATCAGTTACAAGCTGACTCTCCACCTGCTGGTGGCGAGGACTATCTAAACCTCTACTGTCATAAGCAGTGACAGTGCCCGAGATAAGTGCAATGCATTGCTACATTTGCCAGTTACCTCACACCTGCGATCAGAAGACCGTACCCGCGACATGGGTATTAACCACAACCACCACGTTGCTGCCAAATGGCGCCTCACCTCGATCGGGCACAGTATATTCTACTGTGGGGCTCCCGATCCCCGTGGTACCCATTTTTGTTTTAAGAGTACTTTGGTTTGTACTCCGCTCATAGAGCTACGGTAAGGAATCTTGTAAATTCCTAGGCACCGCTAGGCCAGCTCAGGTACGCGGGTTCGCCAAAACCCGAAGGTACAACCGGAATCGACCTTGGTCTTTCACCCGGTTGTAGCCACCCTGCGTGTCATTCACGCACTCTGAAGATAGATGCAGTTCAAGAATGATTCGTATATGAAAATATGAAAATATGCAAGAAAAGGAAAGCCGATGAGGAAAATGCAATTCTAGTTTAGCACTGCAAATAACGATCATTTTCAGAAAATAAATTTTACACTATTGTTGGTATGCTTACAAGCAAACATTGGGGCAGCAATGAAGGGAAATTGGTCGGAACTCGCAGCGATATTTTTCTCACACCTACATTTAAAAAAAAATTTCCAGAAGACACAAAGTTTTACTTAGTGTGATAGCTGAGGATGTTAAATTTTTAAAAGAAAGGGAAAATACAACAAAAACAATTATTCAAAAAAAAAATGTGTAGGGTGGGGAAGGAAATAAAAAATGTTTGTGAAATGTATAAATATTAGAAGCAAGATAATATTTTGGAGGAAAAAGAATTTTTTTTAAGAATAATGAACAGGACCTTATAACAAGGGACCAACGCGAGAAAAATAAATTGGTGGAGTGCTAACTGTTATGATAGAGAGCTCAAGTGTTGCGTTATTCTGCTACCAAAGCTTCCCACGATACTTCTAGGAGCATTCATATGTTGCATCAGCTCGACCGCGACGCGGTCAGCTTTATCAATAGTTCAACGAAGCGACGGTCGAATTCAAGATTTTAAATGCAGCAAAACATAAAAAAAAAATTCAAACAAATTTGTTGACTTGGGGCAACGAAATAGACTCAAGCCCCGAACATAATTCCGGCGTTAACTGCAAACGGAATGTAGTTGTCACTGTCACAATTTTTTAACCTTCACAATCTTATGGACAAGGAAAAAATACCGATGACGGACAATAAATACAAACGGTTTCATCACCGAACTAGATTTTTGTTTAATTTTGTCGTTTAAGTTAAAGTAGTGCCACACATTTCAGTCTTTGGCTATGTGGCAGTATTGTTCAAATCGAAATCAAAGCAAAATAAATGCATAGTTGAGGTAAGGTTTAAGCCAAAATTAAGTATTAACTATAAATAATGAACCAGTCAAATGCCGTATCTTTACTTGTTGCAGTTATGAGCTTGAAAATGTATTTGAGAAAGTAAAAATATACCTGATATATCTGCTCTCGTAACCATAAAGGCATAAATGCAAATTATTTTTTATTTCAATACAGAATCAACTGCGAAAAACTACTCCTGCAAATCATGCCAAAATGTTTCCATACTGAACTCATTCTACATTTACTCTCAGGCTTAATGTACGAAGTCTGTTTAAAAAAATATCGCGAATTTTGTGTTTTTTCAAAAATTATTTATTTATTCATGAATATCTATTTTGTCCCCTTTAAAGTAATCCCCACCAGATATTATACAATTGTGCCAACATTTTCTCAAATCCTCGAAGCACTTCAAAAAATCATTTTTTGTGATGCCGTCTTTATATCCACAATCGTAGCGTAGCATCGTCCTTTCATGGAGCTCTCCTTTTTCGGGAACAAGAAAAAGTCATAGCGAGCCAGAACTGGGGAATACTGTAGCTGTGGCATTGTAAGTGTGTGCTCGCGCACAAGCAACGATGCGTTATCATGGTGCAAAAGACAATTTTTGTTCTTCCACAACTACGGGCGTTTCTGGCGGATTGCTTTGCGCAACTTGCACGTAACTTGCAGGTAATTTTCCTTATTGATCGTTCTACCCTGTAGCAAGAAGTCATGATGTACAACGCCCCTGGAATCGAAGAAAACTGTAAGCAAATCCTTCACATTCGACTGAACTTGACGCGCTTTTTTCGGTTTTGGCGCGTGCGGCAGCTTTTATTGGGATGATTGAGCTTTGGTTTCCATATCCTAACCATAAACTCATGATTTGTCACCAGTTATGACCCTCTGGAGCAAATTTGGACAGAGTCCAAAAGCTCCTTAGCAATGTTAATGCGATGCTGTTTTTGGTCGAAATTGAACAATTTTGGTACATATTTCGCGGCGACCCGTCTCACTCAAAATCATTAGTAAAAATCGAATGGCATGATTCGACGATTTTCCAATAGTATTTTCTTCACTTCATCAATGTTTTCGTCTGTTGTTGAGGTGCTCTTGCGTCCGGCACGCTTTTCGTCGTTCACATCTTCTGGGCCCTCTGAGAACATTTTGTACCATCGATAAACGTTGCTTCGGTCCAAGGTAGCTTCACCATATGCTACAGTCAATATTCAAAATGTGTCCGCGCAATTAATTTTATTTTTCACACAAAATACGATACAGATTCTTTGATACATTTTTTGGAATGGGCAAAAATCGAAGACGAGCGAGCAAAGCAGCTGTCAAAAATGAACATTCAAAATGGCCGAACTTGTTGGCATAAGTGATGGATATGAGTACCAACATAACGCCATGAAGAATCGAAAATCAAATATACGTAACCCGCGGAAATTCAAAATTCACGATATTTTTTGAACAGACCTCGTACATCCATTACTCTTTAAGAGCTAATAACTTTGTTTGACACAATTCATTAAAAGCTTATTATTAAGTAATTTAAATTTCTGAAACATATGAATGTTGCTAATAACATCTTGTTCAAGATCGAAGAAGGTAAATTAGAAGAATCCTTAGGGATAAAATATAAGAAGAACAGCTAAAGATTACAAGCATAAAATATTACTCTCATGAAATTTAAAAACTTTAAATGGTTTGAAATAATTTTTGACTAGTCTCATTATTTATGAACGCTTGAATTCGGTTTTAATTCTAAACTTTTATTTAATACTACTTTCTATTTATACATAAATTTTGAAATAAACTACTTAATATATTGTACATAATGAAAATTACTATTGATGCCATTATGCATTAATGTGTAAGAAACTCAATAATTTTCAATAAGTGAATTCGGACTGCACCATTATTAAGCATTATATTTATTTGGTAGTAAATAATAAATACTCTTGAAATTGGAATCCCGCAAAATTATTATTGAAATTTGAATCCATTGGCTTAAATACACTTAGGCCTAAGTGATCCATGTCACATAGCATGTGTACACCAATACTGTGCGAAAATAAACAATGAATGAATGACCTCTTAAGGTATTCAAGTTTCATGCTTGCATTAAGTAAAAAGGAAATTATAGAAAAACATTAGAGGATTTATTAATGCTATGATAATGGGGCTGCCCGCTTTCAAGTGTATGCACATATACTCATATGGTTATTTTAAGAAAGTGTATGCACAAGAGCTCTGCCAATGAAGTTGCCACAGCCGGCTATAAAAGCTGGAAAGAGTCTCTCTTATAGAATAGACGCTGACGATTTTTCTGCTAAAGTTTGTTTTATTACTAGCTAGAGAATGGAACAGGAGACCAGCGTCGCAACGAGTTAAAATTTTTGGAACAGGCTTTTTTAACGTTCAGTGAGAACCTGCACAATAATATCAGTCTAATAAATAATGATGTCTATACGAAGAAGTCTACCAATTCTAAAAAGGATATGTCTTTCGAGGACGTTAATAGAAAAAATCCTCGATGCCTGGCTCAAGTATAATACAATTATTTTTTTAACACCGAGCTAGGGATGGTGTTCCATCGGCACCAAGCTATACATCGGCACCCAAATCTTACCATCAATATACTAGTTATAACTATTTTCGTAAGATCTGTTATATTTTTGTTAACGGTTTTATGTTAAAAGAAGATCGAAGAATCTTTTCTTATTCGGTGGGTGATTGGTAAAATCTTATTGGTTAAGGACGTTGGGTCTATGAGGTATGAGCCTGCTATTAAAACCAGACTATCCAGAATGCAAGGGAGTGGCGGGCATGCTTTAGGCTCGCATTGCGAAATTATTTATCGCCATCACACCCAAATATGGTATAACAAAAATTTAATAATGTCGGATTCTTTTACTAGCAGACACATACTGATTTTTGAACAAAAAGATAAAATCTCGGGTGCCTCTTAAATATTGACAACCAACCTTTATGTTCAAGAATCAGGGATGGTGAGAAGTGTAATAATATTTCATTTATTTATTTTTCTTCAATAGTTTATGTTATTTAAGGATACTTTGTTTTAAAATGCATTCATTAAAAGAAAAACATAAACATAAAAACAGGAGTTAGATAAAAAAAATGTGAGAAATTCCATAAATTCTTATGAGAGAGTCGCCTGAGTTTTTCTTATTTATAAAAACTGAATGCTTTTGGAGCTATCTAACATACGTAAAAGAGTTTGCTAGAAATGTGTAGTGTTCACTAAAAAAAAAATGGTGTAGAAGTTATAAGCTTGTTATGGAAACTTAGTTGAGTATCATAAATTTGGGGTCGGATAACCAGCTTCAAGGAGTACTTGATTTTCAAATATTAAAAGGAATTGGAATATTCAATTGTTTTCTATAAGTGGCAGCTCTTCAAAAAACATGATTGAAAATACAGAAAGCGGTGCAAATTCATCGAATTTATAATTAATTAACATATTAGTAGCGTTAAGAGAAAACCTTGGTGAGGAAACGAAGTTACAATATATTTTTATGTGGCAGCCCTGGTCAAATGTTCGAGAAGTAAAATTTCGACCAATTTTGGACTACTCGGAATTAAACTACCTGACCGGATGACCAAAGGCATTCATAAACTCATTGACCATGTGGGAATTTTTTCATTAAATTATTGGTTAAAGAAAATAACAAAAGAAAATAAAAACTACAACAAAAAGAAACATTGAAATATAATTTATTTCGAGTGAATTATTATGTATGCTTGATAATATATTAGCATTATAATTAATCGATAATTTAATAAATAATATTATAACATATATTGTGAGAGTGAAGGGAAGAGACAGAAACAAAATAAAATAAATCAAATACGAGGTCTGTTCAAAAAAATTGCCAATGTTGACTTTCCGCGGGTTACGTATTATCGATTTTCGATTTTTTTGTGGCGTTATATTGATATTCATGTCTCCCACTTATACCAAAACGTTCGGCCATTTTGAATGTTCAGTTAATTTTTGACAGCTGCTTTGCTTGCACGTGTTTTGGCTCGTCTTCGATTTTTGCCCATTCCAAAAAATGTATCAAAGAATCTGTATCGTATTTTGTGTTTGAAAAACAAAAATAATTGCGCGGACGCATTCCGAATGATGACTGTCGCATATGGTGAAGCTACATTGGACCGACGCAATGTTTATCGGTGGTACAAAATGTTCTCAGAGGGCCGAGAAGGTGTGAACGACGAAAAGCGTGCTGGACGCCCGAGCACGTCAACAACAGACGAAAACATTGATGAAGTGAAGAAAATAGTATTGGCCAATCGTCTAATCACCTTTAGAGAAGTTGCTGAGCACTTAAACATATCGATTGGCTAGTGCCAGTCGATTTTTACCAATGATTTGGCGTGCGACGGATCGCCGCGAAATTCTTACCAAAATTGTTCAATTTCGACCAAAAACAGCATCGCATTAACAATGCTAAGGAGAATGTGAAGGTTTTGCTTACAGTTTTCTTCGATTGCAGGGGCGTGGTGCATCATGAGTTCTTTCCACAGGGTAGAACGGCCAATAAGGAATATTACCTGCAAGTTATCCGCAAGTTGCGTGAAGCAATCCGCCAGAAACGCCCGGATTTGTGGAAGAACAAAAATTGGCTTTTGGTCCATGATAACGCCCTTGCTCACGCATCGTTGCTTTTAAGCGAATTTTGGGCCAAAAACAACACAATAATAATGCCGCAGCCACCGTATTCCCCAGATTTGGCGACTGTGACTTTTTCTTGTTCCCAAAACTGAAGAGTCCCATGAAAGGACGACGTTACGCTACGGTTGAGGAGATACACATAAAGACGGCATCGAAAGTGGACCTGAACAAGATCACAGAAAATGATTTTTTGAAATGCTTCGAGGATTGGAAAAAACGTTGGCACAAGTGTTTAATATCTGGTGGGGATTACTTTGAAGGAGACAAAATAGATATTCATGAATAAATAAATAATTTTTGAAAAAAAAACAAAATTCGCGATACTTTTTGAACAGATCTCATATTGTAAATAAAATATTAATAATTAATTAATTAGGTAATTCATCAAAACAAAAGAAGCAAAAACAAAACAAAAGACGATAAGTATTAAAAAATAATGTTTATATTTATAATGTTAAAAAGAAATGAAAAAAAATGTAATAATAATAATTGTAATAAAGAAATTATAATAATAAAATTATTATTATCTGTAGAATGGTAAAAGAGAAACGACGGAGGAACAGTAGTAATGACATTGCGATCGAAAAAGAAGAAGGTGAAAATGAGTGAACAAATCAAAAGCATATAGAAAATGTCTGAAGAACAAGCAACAGAAAAAGGCATTCTGGCAAACATGTATTTACCTACCCATATTAGGGTAATTGAGGATTCTCTTAAATTAATTATTATATATATTAAAGAAGAAAGAAATGATATTAAATAAAAATATAAAGAAGCACAAACCACCAAACAACATACACATATATTCAACATTCAATACAATTATTAAAAGTTTGCACATGCGTGTGCACATATATGCATATAAGAGAAAAAGATAATACAAAAAGCAAAAAGTAAAAACCGGTTTAAAAAGAAATTTCATTCATACGAAGGTCATTCAACAAGTTCTTAGCCTACAAAAGAAAAACGAAAATTTTGGAAAGGTGGCAATTTATTTTTCCACATAATCTCCTTTAAGCTCGATACACTTGGCCCAGCGATGCTCTAACTTTTTTAACTCGTCCAAAAAATACATTTTCTCGAGGGAAGCAAAATAGGCCTCCGTGGCGACGATGACCTCCTCATTCGACCCAAATCTATTCCCGGCGAGTGATTTTTTCAGGTTTGGAAACAAAAAGTAGTCACAGGGGGCCAAATCTGGAGAGTACGGTGGATGGAGCAGAAATTCGTAGCGCAATTCGACCAATTTGGCCATGGCGACGGCGGAGGTGTGAGCCGGCGCGTTGTCGTGGTGGAACAGCACTTTTTTCTTCGCAAAGCGGGGCCGCTTTTTCTTCAATTCGACGTCAAATCGGCCCAATAACTCAGCATAGTAGTGCCCCGTGATTGTTTTACCCTTCTTGAGGTAATCGATGTGGATCACACCTTGTGAATCCCAGAAAACGGTGGCCATCACCTTTGCGGCCGATCGAACAGTCTTCGACTTCTTCGGAGCACGTTCGCCGGGTGAAGTCCACTGTTTCGACTGTTCCTTGGTCTGGTGTGTACCAGTGAATCCATGTTTCGTCGACAGTCACGAAACGACGCAAGAACTCCGCTGGATTGCGCTGAAACAGCGCCAAACACGTCGCCGATGTGGTCTCACGGTTGCGCTTGTTTTCCGGTGTGAGCAAACGCGGCACCCATCGCGCCGACAGCTTTCTCATGCCCAGTTCTTCGTGTAGAATATGATGCACCGTTCCTACTGCGATATACACAGTCTCAGCTATCTCGTGACCCTTCAATCGACGGTCTGCAAACACGAGATCGTGAACTTTTTAACGTTGTCCTCCGTAGCAGTCGTTTTCGGGACACCTGGGCGTGACTCATCGAAAACCGACGTGCGGCCACGAACAAACTCGTTGAACCAATTCTTCACGTTCGCCATCGAAGGAGAAGAGTCACCATACACAGCATCCAAGCGATCTTTGATTTCGCTGCGCGTTTTCCCTTCCAAAAACAAGAATCTAATCACCGAACGATATTGTTCTTTTTCCATTTTTGTGCAACCGAACGACACGCTCGCTTTCAAAGGCTCTCAAAACAAAACTAATGAAGGGAATCGACTGAAACTTTGACAGTACGCTACTTAAAGAATGTACTGCTGCACGATGGTAAATTTCTTTTGTGACAGCAGTTCCATCGGGCGGTGTGGCTGAGTACTTGTTGAATGACCCTCGTATATGTAAACACATACAATAATTTATTCCAATTGTGTATAGAGAAAAGAAATGAATTTTATTTTTAAAAAAAAACCAAAAGAATATTATTTAGCAATACTTCTTATTATTGAAAATATATTCTATCAAGAACAAAAAATAATATAATCTTTAGGAGAAAAAGAATAGGAAAATGTATTAATAATTTATTGAAAAAAAAAATTAGATTATTAACAAAAGAAAGTGTGTAATGGCATAATTTAACAAAAGCTATTGTTACAAATTTCTAAGCGAACAATAATTATTTATAGACAAAAAAAATGTTCTCTTTTTTTTAATAAATAATTATTGTATAATCATTGGGAACGAGAAATGGGTTATCTACGACAATGTTAAGTGCAAAAGATCCTGGAGTAGAAAAGATGAACCGGCTCAAAGCACTTCGAAAGCCAATATTCTTCAAAAAAAGGTTACCCTGTCTGTTTGGTGGGATTTCAAAGGAATCGTTTATTTTGAGCTTCTACCGAGCAACACAACGATCAATTTTGAAGTGTACTGTCATCAGTTGGAGAAATTGAACGATTCACTTAAAGAAAAAAGGCCAAAATTGGTCAATAGGAAAGGTATAGTGTTCCAACAGGTTAATGTGAAACCACATACAAGTTTGACCACTCGGCAAATGCTTTTAGAGCTTGGACGGGGTATACTGCCACACCCACCATACTCTCCAGACGTAGCACCTTTCGATTATCATTTGTTCCGGTCTCTACAAAATTTTTTTAAACGGTAAAACGTTTAATTCAAATGATGAGGTCAAAAATCACTTGGATCAGTTTTTTGCCAGCAAAGAGCAAAAATTTTATGAGCGTGGAATCATGCTACTGCCAAAAAGATGAATAAAATATTAATACACTATAAGAAAATCTTCTTTCATTTTAATTAAAAAAATGAAATTACTTCCCGGATTACCCAATAAAATCACGAAGTGGATAGCCAAGATCCCTTAATATACAAATGGAACACAAAGTTTTGACTTTTTTCCACCAAATTTATATAGTTCTACAATAAAATAAAAGCAAAGCTTACGAAGCAAGCATATGGAATGACACCGTACGAAGCATATGGAATTTTCTTAGAAAGAATTTTTGTCAATGTTGTATAGCCAGTAGGACGATATTAATATTCAAGCAAAATTGCTAGTAACTTTTTTGGTTCCAAGAAAAAACAAAAAAATTGACTTTACAAAAACCCAAACAAGAGTAAAGAAAATATGCTTTCTACGAAATATGTGTAGCATTGAAAGTGTTTTTATAAATATTTCAATAACATAGATTGTGTACATTTGGAGGAGTCTTCTACATTTAAAGAGGACAATGAGCTTTAGCAAAGGTCCCATTTTATGAGAAAACCAACTCCATACATTCCATCCCCACAACCATCTGACGTAAATGTTAAACGTCTGGTTTTATTTCTTCGCCTTCAACGATTAATCCACTCTCCAAAACACATTTTATAAGAACTTATTGGCTTCTGCAAATTCTCCTTGATGCCGATACGAGTATACGCAATTTTCGTATGCAAGCGTTACGATTTTTTGCCGCTTTTGAGATAATTCGGCCAGAAAATCCCGTATACTCGTATATCGTTCGATATACGAGTATACACAATTTTCTGGCCGAATTATCTCAAAAGCGGCAAGAAATCGTAACGCTTGCATACTTTTTAATGTAGACATGAAATTTATTGAATTGTAAAAGCTTAATTTATATTAATTTGAATTCACTTATTGTAACTAAAAATATAATTTAAATACAATGACAGGCAATGTTTATTTTTTGTAAAATCTTTTGATATGAAATGCAATTGTATTTAAGGTTTATTATTTATTTTATAAATATCAATCAAATATGAAGCGCCCCAATGTTACAGACTTTCGGAAAGTTTTTAAACACGCCATTCTCCATAAAAGTAGTAGTAGCATACCAAAATGCTTGCATACTTTTGTCATTTTTCAAGTTATTATTTTGGCACTTATCGGAAAATGCAAGTTAAAGTGTAGTTTTTATGTTTTTTGAAGTATTTACGAAAAAGTAAGTATTTATATACAATAAATAGTTATATTGTTGATGACAATTAATAGGAAGTTTTTATTTCAGAAAATAAGGTGTTTTATAAAGCGCGGTTGGTAATTTAACGGAATAAGGAAACCGGAATTTTCTTTCTTTCGGTAAGTTGACATTTTCATTTTTATTAGAGAAATTAACAAAAATTTAGTTTATGATGTGCTTAAATAGCTTTTAGTGATTTATTTGGTGCAAAAAGTGGTTATTCAATAAATGTAATCAAATGTGATGTTGACAGTTCAATGTTTACCAGAAAATAGTTCATTGCCGGTGTACGTAACATAAAGTGGGTATAAGAAAGTTTAAGGAAACGAATTTTTTAGTCTGTTTTCATTGTGTTAATAATTATTTAAATAATTTTTTTGCATTTGTGCTTTCGCTTACTTTATTAGACCATTTTGTAATACATTTACTAAATAATAGTGTTTTCATTCTTTTAAGAATATTAGTTGTTAATTATTTAAGCACATTAAATGTTCCACCTTGTACAATAATTTAATTTTAAAGTATTTGCTATAATGTTTTATACAATTAACTTCTATGTTATTAAGAATTTGATGTAATTAATGCTCTATTTTTTAATTTAATTTAAATGCACAACACCTATTTACATTACCATTTTAATTCACAAACACACATTTATGTTATAAAGAAGTTTTCAATATCTCCAAATTCTTATTTAATATTAAAGTTTATATTTACTAATTCATATAGATTAACTGTGTTTAATTGCAAATTTCCAAAATTAATTCCATCGAAACAACAAAATCCGCAATATAAAAAAAATTTATTTGTTTACGCATAAATGACATCACATAGCAAAATAGTTTTAAACGAATCCCGCTTCAAACGCATACTGACGTTTAAAATTTACCCCCACTGATTTACGGCGTTTCTGTTATATTGCATGTGTGTGCGTTTTACGTATGCATTGTCAACAAAATTCCGCCACAATTTTTGTGTAGAGGCCTATCCAGTTCTCCTATAATCTAAGGCTCAATTAGCATTGTCATTTTATAATAAAAAATATTGGATTTTATTATCAAAATTCATGTTTTGCGCACTTTGACCACTTTATGCTCATCATAATCGACCTACTGAGCAAGCAATTCAAGCCATAGTGACAAAATTTCACAGCAATTTTACGCTATTGGGTATCAAACCAACAACTCGTGTACGTAAAGGTTCAAATGTACCGTGTGGTCATACTTAAAGTATCCTTTGGTCACTGTCAGTTATATTTAGTAAGGTTTGCAATTTATTCATAGAAAATACCTCAGATTCTAGAAGAACTGGATAGGCCGCTACACAAAAATTCTGTCCAATTTTTTTTCGAAAACACATTCTTAAGAACGCACACACTTGCATAATAACCTTTCACCAAAAACTTCGTATTCTGGAATAAAAACTTCATATTTACTGTCGTGAAGAATAAAACTATTTATGCAAATGTATTAATTTATACTTATCTGTTCGTAAATTATTTAAAATTTAATAAAACCGCACTTATAACAAAAGTATACAAGCATTTCGGTATGTTACCACTTTCATGGTGAATGACGTATTTTAAAACTCTCCAAAAGTTAACAAAATTGAGGCGCTTTCTTGCATTCAATACCAGAAGATTGGAAGAAAGTAAATATTTTCTGTCGTTGTTTTTAAATTATATTTTTGTTTGCCATAAGTGAATTAAAATGAATATAAATTAAACTTTTACAATTTAATAAATTTCTAGTATGAAAAGTAGATGACAGTGGGTGTCATGTCTACATAAAAAAATCTACACAAAAGTATGCATGCGTTACGATTTCTCGCCGGTTTTGGCATAATTAAGATAGAAAATTTAGTATAAATATACGAAAATATAACGTTCGGGCCTATCTAGATATTGTTTTATCCAAGCAAAAGACACTTCTCAATAACGCTTAAAAATAATATATTTTTATTACCAAAACAATCATTCTTTTATTGCACCTTAATTGTACATTTCGTCTTTTCAGATGAGGTGCATTTTCATCTCTCCGGATTTGTGAATAAACGAACTTGTCGTTACTGGCCTGAAGCCAATCCACAAATCATTTATGAGGAACCTTTCCATATAAAAAAAATGTCCGTTCAATAAGGTTGCATCAACGGGTCCTATTTTTTCAAAAATGGTTAGCAGTATTAATTTAACAAATATGTGGTTTCGACAAGTCGGCACTACGTGCCATACAGCCCATTCCACAATCGATTTATTACATAAAAAATTTGGCGAGTTGATAATTTCAAGAACTGCGGATGTGCAATGGCCTCCAAAAAGTTGCTATTTAACACTTTTAGACTTTTTCTTGTGGGGTTATTTGGAATCAGGAACTATTGATGTGTTAAAACTGAATGTTGAATGCCAAATACGCGAAATAAAGCCGGATTTATTGCACTAGGTAGTCGAAAAATGGATGGAACCATGATATTCGGTTTTGTAAACGGAGCAGAGTCAGGCCATTTGAGTGATGTAATTGTCAGAACATAATTGCATTGATTATATGTTAAATTAAAATAATAAATTTTGCTCTGCCACATATATTTTTATTTGAAAAAAAAACACATTGTAGTTTTATTGAAAAATCCTAATCTTTTGCTATGGAAATACCATGTTTTCTTGTCTGTCGAAAATTCTAAATTTACTTTCATCTAATTGATTATAAACTATTTACGATAGTTTTTAACGTGTTTCAGAACAATAGCCTTTGATCCATAATATAACATAGTCCTTTATATAAAAGTAAAGCAGAAGAAGCTAAATGTCCTTTATAGGCTTGGTTAAAAATTCTTTGAAATCGTATTACGAAAATCTCTCTTGAGACTTTTTACCTTTTGGCAATTTAAACAACTTTCAATCAAAATTTTAATCCCAAAATACGATTATCTTTTATTCTTTTACTAATCGATTGCATTGAATTAAATCGATCGATATCTTTTCTATGTGTTTCAACGTTCAATATATTTTTTTTTAGATAAATGCCTTCTGCCCGTTTTGTAGAATATATTGCCCCTAGCGAGAAATCCAAACTGATAATTTTTTTTTCTAACTTTATTTTGTTAGTTTAATATTTTTTATCTGTCAGTTCTTTTGATGAAACTCATAATTCAATTTTTGGTTTCCTTTCCATTTTACGATTTTATGTCTAAAATTGGGTAAATCATTTTCAATTAAATTTTTGTAAATTTACTCGTAGTTCATAGACTACTAAAAATTAGTTGATTGTTCATTTTCTAGACAATTATTTTATGGTGCTTCATACTTATATAATATTGTAGGTTTTGAATAAATTCTGCAATCAAATTACTTTTCTATCACAAAATATTCTTCAAGGGAAAAGATATAATAAATTTATCAAAAAATAGCATTCAAGCGGTTAGTCAGATTAACGAATCCTTTGCACAATTGTAATTAAAACAAATCAATGATAGAAATACATTTTTACCACAACCAATTGCTATTTTACACTAATAAAAACAATAAAAACAATCAATCAACTATAACAGCGAAGGGTGATAAACTGCAAGCTACACACTAATCTTAGTTCAACTAGCTCGGAAGTGCAGTGCAAACGATCAAAAATCATAGAAGGGAATCAAATATTGTTTTTACAGAGAGAGTTATATGTCCTAACATACAGAGAGGAAAATTTCATACTGATCTAAGAAACAGGATCATACGAGGCTTGTTCAATAAGTCCTTGGAAAATCCAAGAAATTGCGCTTGTAGTGTCGGTAAAGATTTTTATTTGTAAGTAGCATTACATCCAAAGCGTAGGTCAATTTCTATCGTCGATTAAAGTTAACGACATTTATTTGTGCATAAAAATTAAAAAAAGGGAGTTTAGGGCTGTCATCAAACATCTCCATTTGAAAGGCTTAAGCCCGAAAGAATTCAAAGCCGAGTTGGATGCAGTTCACGGCACATCTGCACCTGTGTTTGCGACGGTTTACAATTGGGTGAATGAATTTAAACGTGGCCGTTCATCCACAAAAGACTAACATCGTTCAGGACGCCCAGTTGAGGTGTCTACTCCTGAAATCATCGACAAAATCCACGATCTGATTTTGAACGATCGGAGAATTAAAGTGCGCAAATTAGTTGAGGCTACGGGCATATCACAAGGTACAGTCGCTTCAATTTTGCATAAAAAATTGTCTGTGAAAAAAATTTCGGCAAGATGGGTGCCGCGTTTGCTCTCAGAGGAGAATAAGCGCAATCGTGTAGTGGACTCTGAGACTATGTTGGCACTCTTTCATCGCAATCCTGCCGAATTTCTTCGTCGATATGTCACTGTGGACGAAACCTGGATACACTAATACACTCTAGAAACGAAGCGACAGTCATCACAGTGGATTTTCAAGGGTGAACGGGCTCCGAAGAAGGCAAAAACTGTGCCATAGTTATTAGGGCAAGGTGATGGTCACGGTCTTTTGGGATTCGCAGGGCATCATTTTTATCGAATACTTGGAAAAAGGAAAAACAATAACAGGAGCGTATTACGCGTCGTTATTGCAACGGTTGAGCGAGGAAATCAAAGAGAAACGCCACCATCTGAAGAAGAAGAAAATCCTCTTGCATCAGGACAATGCGCGTGTGAACACCTGCGCTGTTTCCATGACCAAAATTGTGGAATTGAGAATGGAATTGTTGCGGCATCCCACTTATTCACCAGATTTGGCCCCGAGTGACTATTTTCTTTTCCCCAATCTGAAGAAATGGTTTGGCGGACAACGGTTCACTTCCAAAATCCTATTTTTTGGACGGGATAAAAATTTTGGAAAACGGTTGGAAAAGTGTATAGAGCTAAAAGGAGATTATGTTGAAAAATAAAAATTTTTTTTTTTAAAAAACAGTTTTTGTCCATCTTTTTCTAAGGACTTATTGAACGACCCTCGTAGCAAAAAAACACACTCTACCACAAAACCCGGAATGTATAATTTAAGCACACTTTCAAAACACTTAATAAATCTTATCAATTAAATTGCTCACATTAACATTTCACAAGAACCTCATATATCAAAACATTCCGTGAAACTTTAGCTCCACTATTATATAAAAACGAGCCTTATACATCCTTATTTTTTTAAGCAATAATACTAATTCTACCGGAACGTTTGCTTCTCATTAAATAAAATATTCACTCAAGTAGTCTATATTCTATCAAATATCTCTAAATAAGATTTCCATTATTATACACATAGATCATGAAACCGCTTTGAGTCTCGAAAGCATTTAATGCTGTCTCGTGACGCTGGAGCTCTGTTATCGCTTACAAGCCGCTACAAGAGTTTTTGCGAACCAGAATCTTGTATCGATGTCAATCAGCGCATCGCCAGTAAAGTTATCGCGATTTATCGGTAGGTGGACTCATCACCTCATTACTGGCAAGGCTACGTAAAACGGAAGAGGTCATGTAGAATATGCTTTAGTGTATACTTATATTACTTCAAGCTGGACGACGGAGAATCATGGTACAGGATTTCCAAATTGTGAGACCTCAATTAAGGACGCGGATCATGTATTTTTCAACTGACCTTTTTTACCGAAAAAATAGAGGAACTTTAGAAAATCGTAGATGCACGCCTGCCTCAGAGATAAATGCAACACGAGTAATGAAGAGGGTCTGCCATATGTGAGATAAGATCAAGTTGTATCCTAGATAAGATAATAGGTTCAGAACCTACGAAAATATATCTGAATGTGGTTCCATAGAAGCATATTTGAAGAATAGGGAAATGGGTTTTACGCTGTAAGAATTTCTCATACTGCAGGTTTCAGTATCTTTACAGGGTCTTTGGAAGAAAGTTTTTTCAACGGTGTCCGATGTGAACATTAAACCCAAGGTTTGATTTGAAATTTTAGAAACTTAAAGACAGGAGCTTTACAATGGAAGGAGTCATATTTAAAAAGAAATACCGATTTATGTGACATTGATTGAAAATATAGGTAATAATGAGTTGCACGATACAGGAATGGCTTGAAGGACGAGCTTGGTTACTGAAAAGGAAACCTATGCTCAATAAGACTTCTTAGAAGTTTCCTTAAACATAATTTTGAAATTGTCGTTGAGTAGATTGGTATTGATCTTAAATACCATCCATGAGGCAAGTTCCGAATTTTAGTGGGAACAGGACGATGGAGAGCCGTCCCAGCCAGCCGATCAGCACGATCATTGCCCGTAATACCAACATGATCGGGAATTCAACTCAACTCGACGAATCCCATTGATGTGGTAACTTTTATGAATCAGGTAGGTTGTCCCATTAAAAAAGTGTGAGAGAAATTAATGTTTCGCATCGGTGGGAGGGGGGGGGGGGAGGGTCGTATGGTATATCTATTCGTTTGTGTATGCGTCATTACAGATTATAAAATAAATGAATTTTTTGGGGTTTAATATTTGAACCTCTGGCGGACAAATCATGTATGTTATGGTAGTGAGTCATGAGCATGAAGATTAAAAACTACGATATCCTAAAAGGTCTTACTACGTATATGAAGTGACTTCTAGTAATTTTCTTCTTATGAATTCTATTAATGAATTATTGACAACCGACGTTGGTCATATTGCAACGATGTTAGAACAACTGATACGAGGGTCGTTCAATAAGTCCTTAGAAAATTTGAGAAATTGCGCTCGTAGTGTCGGTAGAGATTTTTTTTTTCCATTATTCACAGGAAAGCTGTCAAAATTTCAGCTCGATCCATAGCGTAGGTCAATTTCTATCGTCGATTAAAGTTAACGACATTTATTTGTGCATAACAATGGAAAAAGTGAGTTTGGGGCTGTCATCAAACATCTCCATTTGAAAGGCCTAAGCCTGAAAGAAATCAAAGCCGAGTTGGATGCAGTTCATGGCACATCTGCACCTGTGTTTGCGACGGTTTAAAATTGGGTGAATGAATTTAAACGTGGCCGTTCATCCACAAAAGATGAACATCGTTCAGGACGCCCAGTTGAGGTGTCTACTCCTGAAATCATCGACAAAATCCACGATCTGATTTTGAACGATCGGCGAATTAAAGTGCGCGAATTAGTTGAGGCCACGGACATATCACAAGGTACAGTCGCTTCAGTTTTGCATGAAAAATTGTCTGTGAAAAAAATTTCGGCAAGATGGGTGCCGCGTTTGCTCTCAGAGGAGAATAAGCGAAATCGTGTAGTGGACTCTGAGGCTATATTGGCACTCTTTCATCGCAATCGCCCCCATCAGAAGAAGGAAAAAATCCTCTTGCATCAGGACAATGTGCGTGTGCACACTTGCGCTGTTTCCATGGCCAAAATTGTGGAATTGAGAATGGAATTGTTGCAGCATCCCGCTTATTCACCAGATTTGGCCCCGAATGACTATTTTCTTTTCCCCAATCTGAAGAAATGTCTTGGCGGACGACGGTTCACTTCCAACGAGGACGTCATTGCTCAAACGGATGAGTATTTTGCAGAACTTCCGAAATCCTATTTTTTGAACGGGACAAAAATTTTGCAAAAACGGTTGGAAACGTGTATAGAGCTAAAAGGAGATTATGTTGAAAAATAAAAAAAAAATTTAAAAAACAAATTTTTTTCCATCTTTTTCTAAGGACTTATTAAACGACCCTCGTATAATTGTATTATCAAAATTTAGTGACTCCAAATGTGATCATTGTTGGCATAATTCTTTTCTTATTTTCCGTCAGAATACACCCACAATGAAATAAATAAAAATATTATCCTTTAAACAATTAACTCCAGTTAGAGTAGGATGCTCTCTTAAGAAAAGAAGAAATTTAACGGTTATCCAATTTACATCAAAAATGGCGCATATGATTTTGCGTTGATTCAATTTAATTCTAGCATGTCGACGGCGTTAGACCATATCATCGTTAGTTTTTTATATAATTTGGTAAAAAAAAAATGTGCAACTCACTTTATTCTCGACGCATTGTAAAAAATATACTTTCAAGAACATTTTGAATTTGTTACAAGAAAGACTCGTTGGCGGTGTTGGAAATTACAATATTTTAAAACTTTTAATAAGTTCGTTTTTCAGTTTGCAAATATTGTGGAGATTTGGATTTTGTCGACTTTAAAAAAATAATATTTGTTGGTTTTGCTGTTTTTTTGTTGTGCAATAATTTTCTTTACCAACCAACTAATATTTAGAAAATCAGATTAGATTCAACTTGTCTCTGCTAATGGCGGTTCTTTAAGTACAAATGGAAACGTCGTAAGTAATTGTTTTCTCAATTCATTATATTTAATATTAGGGGTTGCATCCTTGTATGCGCATACAAAATATTATGTATTTTTTATTCTACATATTATTACTATTTTAATTAAATAAATTTATTCTTTCAATTTTGATTGAATATTAATAATAATAGGAAATTTACGAATTGTTTTCTTTCAGAATGCCAGGAGTAATTTTTTTGAGTCATTGCTATATTGGTGTCAAAGGTAAAAGTCTAGAAGTGTATAGTAGGTTTATCTAGGTGAACGCACTTATTTATCTTCCAGCTTATCAAATAATTAAAAATACCCATAAAATTAGATTGTTCAATAGCCTTGAGTTAGAGTTTTTTCGTCACTTTCATGAAAGTTATCTCATCTGTTCGCTGTTTATTCAAAATTTAAAAATTAACTTAAAAATTAACTTGGAGTTCATACACATATGTTAAGGCTAGATATTCAAACTATTCTAATATTAAAATAGATGAAAACTTTCATTTTGATATGGTTCCACAGAATTTGAAACAATTCAGATAAAAACAGCAAGACACTATCCGGAATACTATTCGAAAACTTCAGAAATCTGAAAGTGCTAGACTTTGTCATTCAGGACGTTTAAGACTAATTCCACGAATTATTTATGTATGCCTACATATACGAGGTCTGTTCAAAAAGTATCGCGAATTTTGTGTTTTTTCAAAAATTATTTATTTATTTATGTCCTCTTCAAAATAATCCCCACCAGATATTAAACACTTGTGCCAACGTTTTTCCAATTCTCGAAGCACTTCAAAAAATCATTTTTTGTGATCTTGTTCAGCTCCTCCTTCGATGCCATCTTTATCTCCGCAATCGTAGCGTAGCGTCGTCCTTTCATGGGGCTCTTGAGTTTCGGGAACAAGCAAAAGTCACAGGAGGTCAGATCTGGGGAATACGGTGGCTGCGGCAATATTAGTGTATTGTTTTTGGGCAAAAATTCGCGCACAAGCAACGATGCGTGAGCAGGGACGTAATAATGGTGCAAAAGCTAATTTTTGTTCTTCCACAAATCCGGGCGTTTCTGGCGGATTGCTTAGTGAAACTTCCGCATAATTTGCAGGTAATATTCCTTATGGATTTAATTGAAGCTAACAAATCCCGTGTAATTGCAATGAACCAAAAACCTTCTCTGGCAACCCTTACCCATCTATTAACTTAAAATTAAGCTACAAATTCTGCTGTACCATATATTAAACGTTTTTGTAGTATAGGGTTTTTCAATAAGAGTGATATGATTTCTAAGTAACGTTTTGGCCATTTTTAATGTGTCATGATCTGTTTTTTTCTTCATTGTATTCAATAATGCTTACAATTTTATCATGGAGAGATATACGCAAGAATAACATTCAATTTTATTATCAAAATAATCGTTCTCCAATTGCAACTTTTCGTGCGCTTTTGCCATTTTATGGTCGTAATAATCGTCCAACTGTGGTCGCTATTCGTCGAATTGTTAAAAATTTCGAGCGTACATTTTCTTTACATAACGTTCAAGTACCAATAAGATAAAGAACTGCTCGAAGTAATGAAAATATTGCTGCCGTTCAGGCAAGTGTTGCTGAAGACCGCAATTTGTCGATTCCAAGACGTTCTCAAGAATTGGGACTGTCTCAAACCACAACCTGGCGGATTTTGAGAAAGGATTTGGCCTTGCATCCGTATAAAATTGTTATTACTCAAGAACTGAATTTGCTGATTTTGTCTTGGAAAAACTTGAAAACGATAACGATTTTTTTAAGAAAATCATCTTTTCCGATAAGCCTCACATTCATCTGAGTGGTGCGGTAAATAAACAAAAGTTTCGATTCTGGTGTGAAGAAAATCCACAAGTTATCCATGAACACCCATTACATTCACCTAAATTGACAGTTTGGTGTGGTTTTTGGTATGGTGGAATCATCGGTCCGTACTTCTTTCGAAATGAAGCTGGTAACAACGTTACTGTCAATGGAGAGCGGTATAGATCGATGATAACCAACTTTTTATGGCCGAAATTGGACGAAGTTGATCTTGACAACATCTGGTTCCAACAAGACGGGGCTATGTGCCACACAGCACGTGCAACAACCGAATTATTGCGAGAAAAGTTTGGAGATTCGATTATTTCAAGAAATTTTGACATTGAATGGCCTCCAAGAAGTTGTGATTTAACACCATTGGACTATTTCTTATGGGTTTTTTTTGAAGTCGTTGATCTTAAGCAATAAACCAGACTTTCTTCAAGCTTTAGAAGTCAATATTGAACGTGCTATTCCATGACATACGAAAGTGCTTGAAAATTGTGTTCATTAAATTCGTTCCTGCAAAAGAAGTCGTGGAGACCATTTGAATGAAGTTTTATTCAGAACTTAATTGTATCGATTGTACTTCACATTAAATAAAAAACATTTGAATTTCCTTAACAATTTGTGTGTTTTTTTTGTTGAAAAAAAATTATATCACTCTTATTCGAAAACCCTTTATAATTATAGGGTTTTTTGTTTTGAAATGATAAGGGTATTTGGTGGACGCTAGAAATCGTATGAGTCCAAGCCGAATGTTAGGCCGCATTTTAGTCTTTCTATATCGATTGACAATTTTATTGACATATTATACGCTTACTGCTTACCCTATTTATATAAAAATATATTTTTTTAATATTGTCTTCACCAGCAAATTCCTTAGATCGAAAAAATAGGTAAATTTAAATTTGCTGATTTTATTTTTAATAGTTATTTGATGATTCGCTTTCAATAAATGCAGCAAAATAAAATAAGGTCAATGTTGCGACATTTCATTATTTTCCAGAGCATTGCGATTTATAATTGTTAATTAAGCGAAGAGCAATTTTGCATGCAAGTGCATTTTTCGTTCAATGACTCCTAAGCAAGTATGGCGTACTTTCAGAATGAGAAAATGTTTTTTCTTATATTCAATTCAATATAAATATTTTTGGTCATTAAAAACAGAAAATAATGATTAAAAATAAAAAATAAAAAGTTGATAAAAATCAACAGTTTCAGCAGCAGTGCATGACATCTATTCCTGACTTATGGAACTAAAAACCACTTATTTGTTGCGTGGAGCTTCAATTTGTAGTTCTTCAATTTGTTGTTTTAACATATCGAATTATAAAGAATCGTTTCGTGTGGAGGTGAAAGAAGTGAATTAATGATATAATATATTTTATTTTCGAAAATAAAGTGTTTTAATCATCCGTAAACCAATAATGCGAAAAAAAAATTTATTTTTCAGGTTTGGTTGATTGATAGATGAAAAACTATATATTCAAATAAAGGACATATCTGCCAATAATTCAACTAAATAATTGTGCGGAAACGATGAATGTGAACAGACGATTAATTGTGGTCAGAAAGAGAGTCGCTTGATTACCTTCCGATAAGGGTTCCATTGATTTCATATAAAGTTACGAGTATAAATTTATATTTAGTAAGTAGGATAAATCATAGGTAAGCGTACTACTCGTAATAAACCAATTATGAAAATATAATTTTGAATTTATGAATTTTGTAGTTATTCCAAGTGTTTCCGTTGGGACACATGCCGTTATGAGTAAATTCCTTATTATAAAAATTATTCAATAATGTTTTGAAATGTAAACTTTTATATGCGAATAAATGAATTCACAGCAAAAGTTTTAGTTTGTTATTTTAATTTAATTAGATTAAATAACCATCGTAGTTATTTAATTAATTTAAATAACTACGATTGTTGTTTTCAAAATATGTGCCAAACAATATGTACAAATATAAAATGGCTTCTATCTGAAAGTGATGCCTTTGAGCAGCATGCATGTGTGATTTACCTTTAAGGTTGTAGTCCGTTTCTTTTGACGTTTAAATTGTCTATATTTATCCTCTATAATCTAAGGATCATGTTAATAAAACTTCGAAACGTCTAAGAATGCGTTTGCTTAACACTTAGATTAAGGAATACCTGGATAGGACCGTAAGTTAGATTTTCGTATGTGTATACGCATTGCAGAAGCGGCGAAAAATTATAACGCTTGCATATTTTTGTGTAAGTCTTTTTATGTAGACATGACACCCACTGACATCTAGTTTTCGTGATAGACATTTATTGAGTTTATATTCATTTTAATTCACTTATTGGAAACAAAAATACAGTGAGAAATTGTTATTTAACGTGACCTAGTTGTCCAAACCCCAAGACCATGAGTCGCCTACGACTATAGAAATCGAGATACGCTCAATCAACGCACCACCATTACTGGCAGTTAACAGATAGAATCAGTTACAAGCTGACTCTCCACCTGCTGGTGGCGAGGACTATCTAAACCTCTACTGTCATAAGCAGTGACAGTGCCCGAGATAAGTGCAATGCATTGCTACATTTGCCAGTTACCTCACACCTGCGATCAGAAGACCGTACCCGCGACATGGGTATTAACCACAACCACCACGTTGCTGCCAAATGGCGCCTCACCTCGATCGGGCACAGTATATTCTACTGTGGGGCTCCCGATCCCCGTGGTACCCATTTTTGTTTTAAGAGTACTTTGGTTTGTACTCCGCTCATAGAGCTACGGTAAGGAATCTTGTAAACTCCTAGGCACCGCTAAGCCAGCTCAGGTACGCGGGTTCGTCAAAACCCGAAGGTACAACCGGAATCGACCTTGGTCTTTCACCCGGCTGTAGCCACCCTGCGTGTCATTCACGCACTCATTCACGCACCATTCTCATTCTTCTCTCAAACAGTGCCACGGCAAACGCATTCAAGCATTCATATCTCTCTTTCACACTCAACACACCACTCACATCCACACCCTCCTCATTCACCACGATTCCACATGCACCTAAGTCACGCAAGTCCCCATACAGGCTACACTCTACAAGAAGGTGCTTAACACTCTCCTTCTCCGCCCCACAAGGGCATCTAGCATCCGTAGCCAGACCACGCCTATACAGGAACCCATTCATACTGCCGTGTCCCGTGAGTAAATACCCAAAGTACAGACCAAATTCAAATACATACGCAGATACAAAGCACACTTCCGAAATGAACATTTGCGTCCATCTGCCATTCACACTCTCATCCCATTGATGTTGCCAAATTTCATACATTCTGTTCAGGACCAGTACACGTCGGTAGCGTGAACTAAGATCCTGAACCTCTTCATTTGTACCCGGACAGCGTGATGCCCCGCCATAGACGATAGTGGATACTTCCACGCAGCACTTCCAGGTCCCATGGAATTTCTCCCATGAGAACCTGCATCGCCTCAGTTGAAACGGTTCTACACACATTCAAACACGCATACAGAACCAAACGCTGGACCGAATGCGATCCCATCGCAGGCAGTTGAATGCACTCTTGAAGTCCACAAACACACCACATACATATTTACTCACACTTTCATCCACATACTGCCTAATACGCATCCAGGCATCCTCAGTAGATTTACCTTTCGTAAATCCATACTGAGAGCCGGACACATTGAAGTCTGCCAACTTCACATTCAACCGGTGTACCATCATACGCTCGAGGACCTTGCCGAATACTGGCAGTAAGCATATCAGCCTGTAGGAGGACGGGTCAGTCCGAATCCCGTCCGGAGACTTGGGAAGGATGACCACGTCTCCTACTTTCCATTCACGCGGAAACACACCACTCTCCAGGCATTCACCGTAAAGGCTACTCACATGTGCGGGAATAGTCCGCCAAACACTCCTCATCATCTGACCAGTCACACCATCCAATCCTGGGGCACTTCGCACTTTCGTGCTCCACACCGATCGATCAATTTCTTCCCATTCAAACGGCAGGGGGTATCTCCTGCTAACAGTCACTTCATCTTGCCTTTCAATCCCAGGAAAGAAGTCACTCATCAACGCATTCACACTGTCCTCCCAAAACAAAAATACAATTTAAACACAAAGAATCTTAACCACAACATTGGATAGAGAGAGTAAGTGGATAAGATTTTATAATTTTTGTGATGCGTAAACAAGCCGATCTTCAAAACAGCTGCTAATCACTCTCTGTCCCTTAGCACAACGTTTGTTTCGACGATTAGTCGTTTGGACTTTTCCCTCTTCTGAGTCAACGACGGAGTTGAGTCGTATTCGGCTGTTGTTCAAAATTCCCTCAATACAGATATATTTCAACTTACAGTACCTGGTATTTAAGAAAATATTGGTAAACTATTCAAGCAGCAGTAAAAAAAAATTAAATACTTATAGTATAAAATAAAAATAAAATCTTACACTTTTATATTTTCTTTATTATATTAACTATAAGGTTCTATCAACATAATAAAAAGCATACACAATTTACACTTAAAATATGTTCTTTACTTAAGCCTATATTCACCATTGGCTAAAAACAGTTGAGAAGGTATTGAAAATTCATCAAGTAATTTTCATTTTGGTTCATAAATCTCGATACGATCGATTCATACTCTTCACAAATGAATAGTAATTTGCACTATTTAATAGCTACAAAATTGACTGGTGGTTAAGAAATTATTTTGTAGAGAAAGCTTACTAATGGAGCACAAAAATAAGACCAAAATCAAATATTAACTTTTTGCTTAACTATTGAATTTAATGTCTTTATTTTGAGATAGGTTCATTTTAAGTAGAATAACCTTAAATTAAAGAATACCATGTATACGTTAGATTTTCGTATATGTATATGCAATTATCTGGCCGAATTATTGCAGAAGCGGTGAGAAATCGTAACACTTGCATACTTTTGTATAAATTTCTTTTATATAGACATGACACCCACTGACAATTAGTTTCCGTAATAGAAATTTATTGAATTCCAAAAGCATAATTTATATTCATTATTGACAAAAAAATAAAATTTACACACAACGACAGGTAATTTTTATTTTTTGTACAATCTAGGTATATTATTTATTTCGTAAATATTAATTTTGTAGACTTTCGGAGAGTTTGAAAACATGCCATTCTCCATGAAAGTGGTGGTAGCATACCGAAATGCTTGCATACTTTTGTAAAAGTGTAGTTTTTATATTTTTTGAAGTATTTATGAAAATGTATGTATTTATATAAATAGTTATATTGTTGACAACATTTAATAGGAAGTTTTTAGTTCAGAAAATGAAGTGTTTTATAAAGTGTTGCAAGTAATTCAACGGAATGAGGAAGCCCAGAATTTCTTGACATCTTCTTTTTTACTAGAGAGTAAGTAACTTTTACTTTAGTTTACAATGTGCCTAAATGGCTTTTAATGATTTATTTGGTCCAAAAAGTGATTAAAAAGTGAAAAGTTCATTATTCAATAAATGTAAACAAATGTGATGTTGACAGTTCAATGTTTACCAGAAAATACGAGTAGTTCAGTGACGGCGTACGTAAAGTGTGTGTAAGAAAATTTAAAGGAACGAATTTTTCAGTCTGTTTACCATTGCTGTTTTGATTAATACGGGGCAGACGCACGTGCATTGTTTGTGGATTTACGTTGCGATAGAATTGAAGAACAAAACCATATTTATACAATGACAACTAATCTTCGATTAGGCGAACTGGTTGATAATACTTCACGGATGACATCTTTTTAAATTCCCCTTCAACCGACATGGAAAAATTGGCTGCATTTCGCTGTAAAATGTCCATATATCAACTAGGCTAGCATGAAAATAGGAGGTAACTGGTTCCCGTTCGTCAGCTCGCCGTCATCACACACGCTGCTCTACTTCTGTCATTACACTATCGTTTCCCCTTCCAATATTCTTGTTCAGTTACTGATCATTGCGTTTTATGAATATACACGTACATTTGTGCGGATGAGTAAACTGTGCAGACCTCTTGTCATCTGGTCGCCTAGTATTTTTCAATAATGAAAGAGATAAGGTAGACCACAATTCGGACTAACTGCAAATGTCGATAAATTAATTATTGTGAAAAATTTACGAATTTCTTCTGAATTAACGATTAAAGAAACATCTTCGGATCAGTTTATTCTTTATACTTTCAGCTAAATTCAATTTTTATATTTCCTTAACCTCATAAAAACTTATTTATTATTTAACTTGCAGTTTATTTCAATTTTTTTTGAAATATTTTACTTAGAATCAAGTTAATATATTTTATGATAATTTCAGTTATTTATTAAATTTAAGAGGCTTAATCGAATAATTTTTTATTTATTGTAAATCGAATTCACATTAATTAAAGCCACATTAAATATGACTGGAAGTAATTGTGCCCTTTTGCAATCACTTTTAAAAATTATTATTTTTTTTTAAATTCTTTGATAATATTTAAGTATGAGCCAGTTGAGTGATTTAACTATTTTATTACCGATTCTTATAAGTTTTTTGGAAGCATATTCTGGCTTAGTGTCGTTCAAGCTAATTAAATCATTCATATAATAAATGAAATTCGTTCGTTAGTAAGGAATCGGCCATTATCTAAACTAGCGGCTTCGCAGTACCAGTTAGTTGGCCTAAGCGAATTCAATTCTAATAGATTTCTGAAAGTCTATTTTCTTTCTCCTAACAAGGAATAAAGAAATTAAAGTGAGTGACAACATCAAGAGAACAAAACCGAAATGTGAGGAATTTTGCCAACTGGGCACGCTTCATAGCCAAGCGTTACAATCAGACACGCCCATTGGCAAAATTTAGAGCAACCTGGAAATACTCGGATTTCAAGTCCGGAGTATTTCAACCGTAAATAAAGAGGACAGCGACAACAGAATTTATTTAAAGCCTTCACCGAAAAATAAAGATTTGTACGTGTAGAATCGCTGTTCTACAATAAAATCAAAGCAGAAGAGCCATATCCCATTTTGAATATCTCCCAGTGCCAGGCTTTAGGTACATTAAGGCCTATTGCAGACGTCCGCCCAAGTACGATAAATATGCTGGAGAACATTTAAGATAAATATGCTGGGGACCAATTTTTATATGTCAGCAGACATAAAATTCCTTTTTACAATACGAACAATATAACTTCTTGAACAAACAACGTCTCTACTAACTCCCATAATCACATTTCTAACATCTGTCGTTACTCGTTTATCGTCTTTCGCACATTCTATTCAATATTAAATATCGTCTCTAACCTCTAGTTCCCTTCCAAGCTTTCTTTGGAATGCTAATGGACTTATTACTACATGATGACGTAGTACTCATTACAGAAGTACACTTCACGCCCAGGTCCAACTTCTACATACACGACTACACAAGTATCACAACTTATGACCTTGACAGTACTGCCACCCTCACAAGAAATTCCTAATCCTTTTCATTTCATTCCTATATTGACATCGCCATATCAATTGACTGCTCCCCTGCCCCAGTTTCATTCTTTCCACATCTCTATTGTCCTCTCTCCTCCGACTCCTACATACTTCCCGATCCAAGCTTCCTGACATACTAGATTATTTTATAACTTTCCGACAGACACTTCTACGTAAACGAACCCAACGAACTCTCTAATATCTTTTCGATATTGGCTGGTGTTCCACAGGGTAGTATATTTGAACCTCCACAATATTTACACATCCGACATCCCAATCTATTCCAATACCTTCTTTGCTACACAACGCCGAGATTCTCCAAATCCTAATAATACAAAACTGGTTTACTAGGTGCGAAATAAATATTAATAAACGTAACTTTTACTCTCTGCCATGAACCATGTCCTGCCATATACCTTAATGGCAGTGCCATACTACAACACACCGAATTTCGATACCTAGGACTGAACTCAGACAGACGCTTGACATGGAACCCACAAGACTTAAAAGACGAGAACTAAAAAGAAGATATCTACAATTACTTCAACTTTCAGACAAACGGTCTAAACTTTTTTTGGACAGCATGTAAACATTTTCTGTATCGAGCATGATTTTAAGCAAGTCATAAATACTATTTTGCTCGTAACATTTTTCTAATAGATGGCGCAGTCGTTAGTGTGCTGGACTACCGTCCAAGGGATCGTGGATCGAATCCCACTAAGGCATCGTTCTAGGGTAAGTACCTGTCATCACTTTCACTTCGCTTCATATCATTTCATATCATTTCCTCAACTCTTATCATCCCCTTGTGGTATTACAACGGTTTAAGTGTCTGCGACTGACAACAGCCAACTTGAACTAAAAAGAGTTTGAAATAATTAAGAGGTAAACTTCTAATTAATAGGCGACTATAGTAGAAAAAATTGCAGCAGTAATATCAGACCAAAAGGAGGGGAAAGGAGTAAAATTACTTAAATAACTTACAAAAGTGAAAATACAAAATCAGATGGAAATAAAATAAAATAGCGGAACCTGAAACGTAACGTAATATGTTATGTTAAAATAAATAAAGTACATTCGGTAGGCTTATTATTTAAATAAATTTGTATTCAATTGTGCTTTCGCTTGCTCTATTAGACCATTTTGTAATCCATTTACTAAATATAATATTGTTTTCAATTTTTTTAGAATATTAGTTGTTAATTATTTAAGCACATTAAATTTTCTACAATGTAATTTAGTTTTAAAGCATTTTCTATAATGTTGTATACAATTAACTTTTATATTATTAAGAATTTGATGTAATTAATGCTTTATTATTTAATTTATTTTAAATGCACAACACCTATTTACATTACCATTTCAATTCACAAACACATATTTATATTATAAAGGAGTTTTCAATATCTACTAATGCTTGTTTAACATTAAAATTTATATTTACTAAGTTGTGGTGTGGTTTTAATTTTAACATAATATCAAATTCTCTCATTTAATTCATTTTGCATTTTTAGAATGAATTTTATTTATAATAAAAAAATAAAAAATATTTTCAAATAGATTAACTGTGCTTAATTGCAAATTTCCAAAACTAATTCCATGATGAAAATGGTTTAAAACGAACCGCTTCAATCGCAAATGAAAATGGTTTTAAACGAACCCCGCTTCAATCGCATACTGACCTTTAAAATTGGCCCCCACTGATTTACGCCGTTTCTGTTTTTTTGAACATGTGTGTGCATTCTAGAAATGTATTGCCAACAAAATGTGGACACAATTTTTGTGTAGAGGCCTATCCAGTTCTTCTATAATCTAAGGCTGAACATTTCAGATCTTAACATATACGAGGGTCATTCAACAAGTACTTGGCCTCACCACCCGATGGAACTACTGGCACAATTCTTTTAGTAGCCTACTGTCAAAGTTTCAGTCGATTCTCTTCATTAGTTTTGTTTTGAGAGCCTTTGAAAGCGAGCGTGTCGGTCAGTTCGGTGATTAGAATCGGTCAGTTCGGTTTCCATTTCAAAAATGGAAAAAGAACAATATCGTTCGGTGAATAGATTCTTGTTTTTGGAAGGGAAAACGCGCAGCGAAATCAAAGATCGCTTGGATGCTGTGTATGGTGACTCTTCTCCTTCGATGGCGACCGTCAAGAATTGGGTCAACGAGTTTGTTCGTGGCCGCACGTCGGTTTTTGATGAGCCACGCCCAGGTGCCCCGAAAACGACTGCTACGGAGGAAAATGTTAAAAAAGTCCACGATCTCGTGTTGGCAGACCGTCGATTAAAGGTTCACGAGATAGCTGAGACTGTGGGCATCGCAGTAGGGACGGTGCATCATATTCTACACGAAGAACTGGGCATGAGAAAGCTGTCGGCGCAATGGGTGCCGCGTTTGCTCACACCGGAAAACAAGCGCAACCGTGAGACCACATCGGCGACGTGTTTGGCGCTGTTTCAGCGCAATCCAGCGGAGTTCTTGCGTCGTTTCGTGACCGTCGACGAAACATGGATTCACTGGTACACACCAGAGACCAAGGAACAGTCGAAACAGTGGACTTCACCCGGCGACCGTGCTCCGAAGAAGTCGAAGACTGTTCGATCGGCCGAAAAGGTGATGGCCACCGTTTTCTGGGATTCACAAGGTGTGATCCACATCGATTACCTCGAGAAGGGTAAAACAATCACGGGGCGCTACTATGCTGACTTATTGGGCCGATTTAACGTCGAATTGAAGAAAAAGCGGCCCGCTTTGCGAAGAAAAAGCGATCTTCGTCGTCGCCATGGCCAAATTGGTCGAATTGCGCTACGAATTGCTGCCCCATCCACCGTACTCTCCAGATTTGGCCCCCTGTGACTACTTTTTGTTTCCAAACCTGAAAAAATCACTCGCCGGGAATAGATTTGGGTCGAATGAGGAGGTCATCGTCGCCACGGAGGCCTATTTTGCTTCCCTCGAGAAAATGTATTTTTTGGACGGGTTAAAAAAGTTAGAGCATCGCTGGGCCAAGTGTATCGAGCTTGAAGGAGATTATGTGGAAAAATAAATTGCCACCTTTCCAAAATTTTCGTTTTTCTTTTGTAGGCTAAGTACTTGTTGAATGACCCTCGTATGTACATTTATTTCCCAACAGATGGCGCCGCATTCATTTGACAAACTGATGTTAAAGGTTTGTTTCGCTACTTTATGAATGCAGAGCGCCAAGATGTATATCTGCGGTGATTTCAAATATCAATCTATTAGTATTATTTCCGCATAATATGACCATAAGTTTACTTAAAGTTTTTAGTAAAGGCAATCTCTAAGAAAAAATCAGAGCTGTATAATTAACACTATAAAGACAAAATCTTGACAAACTGTTAATACTCGTTTGTAGAATTACTGTAGATACAAAATAACGTCGGTTAATTTTTTCATATGTTTACTTTATTTTTGGTTCTACGGATTTATTTTTATTTAAAAAAATTATTTCTACTAAAGAAGAAATCTTTTCTTTCTGCAGATAGATTCGTAGTGAGTTGGAATGAAAACTATAATTTAGTACCACAGTTATTCGAGTAAATGCTGTCTACCTGAATATTACAAAAATTCTCTGCATTTTATTTGCTATTATACATATTTATAAAATTCTATTATTTCTCATACTATTCCAGAATTATAAACGTTATTTTTAACGGTGTAGTTACTGTGGAATTTTACATCGACTAAAAGGCTATAAAATCATTATCAAAACACTAACTATCCTTTAGATTTTTATCAATCCCTTCAAACAGTTAGATTAATCTGATTTTACAAATTTGAAAATTATGTGAATTGAATATAAGTGCTTCTATCATGTAAGAGTGAATTAGTATATTTTAGCACAATTTTTTTTGAATAATTTATATTTAAAAAAAATAAATAGACAAATTTAAATGTATATTGATATCTTGTAATATAAAAAATTCATCGAATGACTTAATAAAAAAAAAATTGAAATATTTGTTCGAGTTTTATTGAAAGTTAATACAAAATAGTCTAGTTCTAATTTAGGGTAGCATACACATACACATATGCTATGTAAGCTTACGTTTATCGATTACGAAAGCCAATAAAGTGTACGCTTGCAATTGTAACAAATTGGAAGCCGTTAAAGAGAAAAGGGCAACAAACGCATTATGGTAGACTCAATTTCTAACAATGATGCAGTCCATTTATAACATATATAATTTTTTATGTAAAATTAGTGAAAATTAACATTTTTAACTTCTGGTCTTGGATAGGTCCTTGGTAAGCTAAAGCAATTCGGAAATCTTACATTGAAAAAACAGGAGTTCCTCAGATATTTCAAGGGAGAGTTACGAAAATTCTTTTAAGCTTAAAAAATACACGATGGTCGTTCAATAAGTCCTTAGAAAATCTGAGAAATTGAGCTCGTAGTGTCAGTAAATTGACAGGAAAGCTGTCAAAATTTCAGCTCGATCCATAGCGTAGGTCTATTTCAATCGTCGATTAAAGTTAACGACATTTATTTGTGCATAACAATGGAAAAAAGCGAGTTTAGGGCTGTCATCAAACAGCTCCATTTGAAAGGCTTAAGCCCGAAAGAAATCAAAGCCAAGTTGGATGCAGTTCATGGCACATCTGCACCTGTGTTTGCGACGGTTTACAATTGGGTGAATGAATTTAAACGTGGCCGTTCATCCACAAAAGATGAACATCGTTCAGGACGCCCAGTTGAGGTGTCTACTCCTGAAATCATCCACAAAATCCACGATCTGATTTTGAACGATCGGCGAATTAAAGTGCGCGAATTAGTTGAGGCCACGGGCATATCACAAGGTACAGTCGCTTCAGTTTTGCATGAAAAATTGTCTATGAAAAAAATTTCGGCAAGATGGGTGCCGCGTTTGCTTTCAGAGGAGAATAAGCGCAATCGTGTAGTGGACTCTGAGGCTATGTTGGCATTCTTTCATCGCAATCGCGGCACCCATCTTGCCGAAATTTTTCGCCTTTATTGCAATGGTTGAGCAAGGAAATCAAAGAGGAACGCCCCCATCTGAAGAAGAAAAAAATCCTCTTGCATCAGGACAATGCGCGTGTGAACACCTGCGCTGTTTCCCTGGCCAAACTTGTAGAATTGAGAATGGAATTGTTGAAGCATCCCGCTTATTCACCAGATTTGGCCCCGAGTGGCTATTTTCTTTTCCCCAATCTGAAGAAATGGCTTGGCGGACGACGGTTCACTTCCAACGAGGACGTCATTGCTCAAACGGATGAGTATTTTGCAAAACTTCCGAAATCCTATTTTTGGACGGGATAAAAATTTTGGAAAAAGGGTTGGAAAAGTGTATAGAACTAAAAGGAGATTATGTTGAAAAATAAATTTTTTTTTTTAAAAACAGTTTTTTTCCATCTTTTTCTTAGGACTTATTGAACGACCCTCGTATATACAGATTAGTGATACACTCTAGAGATTATTAAAAAAAAAAATACAAATTTTAAGAAGGGACAAACGGCATAAAATTCTCTTTCAGTGGCTTTATTTCCATTTTCTAAATTATGGTCTGAATTTTTTAGAAGAAGTTTATAATAATAGCCTTTATTTAACAATCTTAGAAAAAAGTTACTATCACTTATGTTAATTGACACCGGTTTTGAGATTGTCTTGCGTTTTCGCAAAGGCCTCCCCTAGAGCTTGCCACACTTTCCGGTCATGAGTCGTCCTCTTCCAAGTAGCACCGGCTATTTTCCGAATATCGTCCTCCCATCTCAGAAGCTGCCTCCCTTTCTTTCTTTTATTTTGTCTTGGACACCATTCGGTTGCATCCTTAGCCCATTTTTCTTGTTTACTCCTCATCATATGACCTGCCCAACTCCATTTTAGTTTTCTTATGCAGTATGTTACATCGTTAATTTTAGTTTGGTTACGTAATGTTCCTAGTTTTACTTTGTCTCTTAACTTGACTTTGAGCATACTTCGCTCCATGCTGTGTTGACAGGTTTCTAGTTTGTGTAAGTTTTGTTTTGTTAGACTCCAAGTTTGACATCCGTATGTCATGATAGGTAGAATACAGGAATCAAATATTTTTTTCTTAGCTTTAAGTGGTACCTGCGGGTTTTTGACAATTTCTTTAAGAGACCAGTATCTTTTCCATGCTAATTGTACTCTGTTGTTTATTTCTTTGGTTGTAAGGTCTTTTGGTGATATTATCTGCTCTAGGTATGTATATTCATCGACGTACTCTATTTTGTTGCCGTTGACTGTAATGGTGATTTTGTCGGAATTAGTCATTACTTTGGTTTTTGTATTATTCATGGAGAGTCCGACTTTATCGCTTTCGTACACCAACTGTTCAAGCATTGCTTGCAGGCTTCTCGGGTCTTCAGAGATTAGAATTAGATCGTCTGCAAATCTTAAATGGTTTAGTTGCATTCCGTTAATGTTTAGTCCATATTGACTCTATTCGAGTCGTCTAAATATATATTCAAGCACCGCCGAGAAAAGTTTGGGTGATAATGGGTCTCCCTGTCGGACTCCTCTTTTTATAGGGAAGTATACACCTACTCTTTCTGTTCTTATTTTCGCTTTCATGTTCTTGTATATATTTTTAACAATTTGTATGTACTTGTTTTCAACCCCTTGTATTGTAAGCGCTTCCCATATTTTTGTATGTTTTAATGAGTCGAAAGCTTTATTATAGTCTACAAACGCCAAATAGTAATTGATACCATATTTTGTACATTTCTGGATAACTTGTTTTATGGTGTGTATGTGGTCGATTGTTGAAAAGTCCTTGCGAAAGCCTGCTTGTTCTCTGGGTTGGTTTTCATCCAAAGTCTTTGTTAAACGATTCAACAGTATTTTGGAAAAGATTTTATATACGTTCGACATCAGGCTGATGGGTCTGTAGTTAGTTATGTTGTCTTTATTTCCCTTTTTATGTAGTAGTATTATAGTTGACGTACTTCTTCCGAATTTAGAAGAAGTTTATAGTTACTAACAAATGTAAGGTGCACATTGTGACTGTTTTTATTTCAAAATTATTGATCACTGCATTTTTAAGGTTATAAATAATTATTTTATAATAAATTTCATATTAAACAATATATTTATATAAAAAGTGCTCCAAGATATTGTATATATTTAACGACTACTAACGAGCGTGTGGACCAATTATAAAATGAAAAAAATTATAGAATTTGTTATTTCTTCACGAGTGTGTGGACCAGTTACAATATAAAAACAGTTTTATTAGAGAATTTGTTATTTCTTAAAATTATTGTGGTCTTTGGATTTAATGTTTTTATATAATTTTCTCTTTAAAAAAAATTCACTAAAAGAGAAAGCAGTTAAATTTATAGCAGAAAAGAGTGAAAAGTATTCAGAAAACTTTGGCAAAAGGATCAAATTCAATTGATTCGGACGCCTTCTATCATTTTAACTGGAACGCTATCATCAGATTTTTATGTGGATACGATTAAATATATTCGCAATACTTGATGTGGCAAAGTATAATACTCGAACGTATATGGTCTTATCTTGTAATGGTATTTGGCGCCAAAGTGTCGCGACACTGCCATTCCTTCATTGAAATCTCAATTCTTATGAACGAAACATATTTTATGCCATCATGAAAGAAAGTACTCTGATTTGTAGAGAAAGTAGAAAATCTTAAAAAATAAAAATATAAATAGAAAATTTATATGTTATATTATAATCGATAAATTTTATGTAAAAGAAAAAGGATACGAAAGGTGGAGGCTCACATTGAATGGGATAAAGTTTCTAGTGTAAACCTGATGGATGAATAAACCCATTAAGTTTCTAGTTGGATAGCTGAAGGACAGAACTATGTTAACCAAAAATAAATTGAGTGGTTGGTAATATGTGTGCATAAATTTTGGGATAAAAATAAGGAAACAAGATTTTCGAAACAGAATAAGGCATTTTCGAAGTACTCGTAAATCGGTAAAGTAAATGTAAAACTTCGAAATAAAAGGGATGAATTTTATGTAAAGGGATGTGCACAGGGAGGAATTTCTCTTGGAAAAGGTTAACGAATGAAAGGATAAATATTTCTTAGAAACTTTATTCTGCGGTTTATTTTCTTTATTTTCTCATAACTAAATTTGATCAATTTGTTTCTGGTTGGAACCATTTATAATGTTTTTCTTTTCATTTTAAAGCAATCAAAATAAAATCAGAAAATTTGAGAAACTTTGGTACAAATAAAATTTTTGCTAAAATTTCAGGCAATATAAACTTTTTATTCGAGGAAGTCTTTTATTATTGTAACATTAAAAAGTGAGTAACCTGTAAAAATTGATAACAGTAGATTTCTTTTTTTTTCCAAATGTATTACTAGAAAACGACACTTTAAGAAGACTAGAAAGGCATTGGATAAATTTTAATAAAAATGTTATAAGAAATTTAGTAAATTTTTTATCTCAGTTATTAAAGTCTTGAAAACTTTAAAATTATCTCAACGAGATCCGGCGTTCCTTAGGATAACCTTTTAGATCTTGTTAATAAAACAATCTTTTTTGATTTGCAAATCAGAAGACAGTAATACTTCAACGTGGATGATTTCCTTTTAAGGTGAGATATTAATAAGGATAGCGATAATGAATTCATTTTTGAACTGGGGGAGATGATAATGTTTTTGATTACAGTGGGGAGCGGGTAAGATGGAAAGCATAGGTTTTAGTAGACTAAATTTAGGTGAGCTTTTTAAAGATAGAAATAGAATAGGTTTTCGACCAGTTTCTATCAGTATGGATTCCATCGGAGGTGTCCGTTGTGCTCCACTGGCTAGTCTAATGCAATGGTTTACCGCTGCCTCGACTACCTTTTTCCCCGCTATTGGCAAACCCGAGTGTGTGGTGCAATGGTCAAGGTGACCGACTCACACTCGGTAGGTGGCGGGTTCGATTCCCGCTGCCGCCATCTCGGCATTGGTGCCGGGGTGAAAGGCTTGACTACAAGCCTTATATATGTAGTCCGTAGGGTCCCCCAACGTCACTGGAGGTTGCTTCGCTGGTCTGATAAGCCGCAAGCTATTAAAAACACACCCTATCAAAGAAACAGCACTAGAAGAAGCATCCGGACCGCACCTCAGGCAAGAACTCATTTGGCTTTCATCGTACTCAGGGCAAAAACCGTACCTCAGGCAAAAACCCAAGACCGTACCTCAGGCAAAAACCCAAAAGGCAGAAGCAGATGGAAGAGAGTTCACGGAAGCATCCGGATCGTACCTCAAGACCGTACCTCAGGCAAAAAACCCAAGGCAGAAGCAGACGGAAGAGAGTTAACGGAGTTTTCTAGTGCCGCTATGTGCTCCATAGGAGCGACTGTGTTGTCATGACTATGTGTGTATAAAAAAAAAATGCATATATGTGTTAAAAATTGTACAAATGTAGAAAATGAAAACCTGTCAAATAAATATAATATTGGCAAACTGACACATATAGTGAGGAAATAGAGTAAAGTTCCGTCCAAAAGGGCGTTGATTACTACACCTTACCTTACTTTTGCTGCTGACTAAAATTTTAACCATTCGGAGAATGAAGATTCCATTTTCCTCCACGGGCAATTGAGATACCTAGGATTTTCACGGAATCTTTAGGGTGGGGAGGGAAGGAGCCTAGTTATGAATCAGACACGTTATAACATGAAGACAAGGTGGCTTTGATGTATAGATTACCGCACCGTTTCAGCTGCTCCAAGTGTTGATGTTGCGGATGGCGTTATTAATTTGTTGTTGAAGATGAGTGGCTGATACGAGTACAAAAATATTATCAGCATATAAACAGTGATTGAAGAATGATAGGAGGTGCAAAAGGGAGTAAATATATATATTGAATAGGATCGTAGATAGAGGATATTCTTGGAGGATGCCGTTTTCCATTTCGCGTTTTGACGAAAAATGACCATTGCAGAGTCTACTACACACTCTACCAGCTGTAAGGGTATCCTGTGTAGGCAAATTCGGTCATACGCCTTTTCTAAGTCGAAAGATAATAGTAAATCACAATGTCTACGTTTGTAGTAATTACGGATTGAATGTTGGAGTTCAAGTAGCATACTCAGAGTTCCCCTGTCCGACCTGTAGACATGTTGTTGGGGATTGAGTATATTGTCAAGCGCCTGGTTAAGTCTTGTAGCTAAGATCTTTTCCAACATCTTGGAAGTACAAGGCAATAATGAAATTTGTCTAAAGTTGTTAAATATTATTTCTCTCTAAGGTGGTTGTTGGATGAAAACGAGGTCCAGGACTGTGCCAGTTACTCAACGAGTTAAATACAACTCCATTCTCAGACTCAATAGATGGGATAATCCCATTTTTTTTGGCGCCCAAGAATGCAGTTAATATTTCTAAATGCTTCTTTCGGGAATGAATTGAGGTGCTGAAGTTATTCCAAGCAGTTCGCTTGGCCTGTTTCACCGCTCTTTTGACTCGAGCAGTCCTGAGTCTCAATTCGATGAGATTCGCCGTACTAGAAAAACGAGAGTAGTCTTTCTAGGCCATAATTCCTTTACGTCGTAATGTTGCGATTTCATAAGAATACCATTTACTTTAGGTTGTTGTTTAGACATGCCAGCTGAAAGAAAAATTGTCCCAGCATCTGCACATCTGAAGATTTTTATCACGTTTTCTGCCTGAAGATTAGGAGATTGGGCAATGGGTAGATCAGCAGAAGCTTTGAAAATTGCAGCTCTGTAATTTTCCCAATTTGTGCGCTCTTCTATGAACCGTGACAGTAGTTTTATTTTAGCGTGCGCAACATTTGCCTCCACAAGTATGGACAAGTGGTCACTGCCTTCAAGGAAGCCATGAACTTTGAGGTCAAGAACAGAGGTAGTACCTCTTGTTAAGAAAAAGGTCGGTGAATCAACATTTAGTAGAGCGAAACTTGAATCGGTAGAGTTGAGCCATTCCTCGAAGACTTTCCCGCGCAAACAGATTCTTGGGGAACTCCAAGCATAACTGTGGACATTGAAATCTTCAAGGATGATGGTATTTTCGGGTAATTGGCTAATAAGACCTTGCCAATCTGCTGGTGAAAAACACAGGTTGTGTTCAATATATATAGGATTTTCTAATAAGAGTGATATGATTTCTTTTTTTTTAAAACACATACTAATTGTTAAGGAAATTCAAATGTTTTTTATTTAATGTGAAGTACAATCGATACAATTAAGTTCTGAATAAAACTTCATTCAAATGGTCTCCACGACTTCTTTTTTGGAGGAACGAATTCGATGAACACAATTTTCGAGCACTTTCGTATGTCATGGAATAGCACGTTCAATATTGATTTCTAAAGCTTGAAGAGAGTCTGGTTTATTGCTAAAGACCAACGACTTCAAAAAACCCCATACGAAATAGTCTAATGGTGTTAAATCACAACTTCTTGGAGGCCATTCAATGTCAAAATTTCTTGAAATAATCGAATTTTCAAATTTTTCTCGCAATAATTCGGTTGTTGCACGCGCTGTGTGGCACGTAGCCCCGTTTTGTTGGAACCAGATGTTATAAAGTTTAACTTCTTCCAATTTCGGCCATAAAAAGTTGGTTATCATCGCTCTCCATTGACAGTAACGTTGTTACCAGCTTCATTTTGAAAGAAGTACGGACCGATGATTCCACCATACCAAAAACCACACCAAACTGTCAATTTAGGTGAACGTAATCGGTGTTCATGAATAATTTGTGGATTTTCTTCACACCAGAATGGAAACTTTTGTTTATTTACCGCACCACTCAGATGAAAGTAAGCCTCATCGGAAAAGATGATTTTCTTTAAAAAATCGTTATCGTTTTAAAGTTGTTCCAAGACAAAATCAGCAAATTCACGACGTTTACGGTGGTACAATGGCTTCAGTTCTTGAGTGATAACAATTTTATACGGATGCAAACCCAAATCCTTTCTCAAAATCCGCCAGGCTGTGGTTTGAGATAGTCCCAATTCTTGAGAACGTCTTGGAGTCGACAAATTGTGAAGACCGCCTGAACGGCAGCAATATTTCCATTACTTCGAGCGGTTCTTTGTCTTATTGACACTTGAACATTATGTAAAGAAAATGTTCGCTCGAAATTTTTATCAATTCGACGAAAAGTGAGCACAGTTGGACGATTATTATGACCATAAAATGGCAAAGCCCACGAAAAGTTGCAATTGGAGAACGATTATTTTGATAATAAAATTAAATAATTTGTAAACGTTGTTCTTGCGTATATCTCTCCATGATGAAAATGTAAACATTACTGAATACTCGTACAATAAAAATTTTATGCCTACCCTTGCATACACACGACGCACACATTACACACGGAACAAAAAAACCCTTGTACAGGACTTTCACAGCTCTAGATCGAAGTCCCAATTCTTTGCGAAATACTCGCACCAGCATTCCAACCAAATCGGCCACACGTCCCCTTAGATGTTGCAAGTGATGCCGAAAATACAGCCTCTCTCTTTAACCTTTACTCCCAGGTACCGCATTTCCCGCGCGTATCGGACCCCGACCGCCTCTATACGAATATTGGGCGGCCTACTGGGCATTAAAAAACCCTTCAACAACATGCACGCAGTCTTCCTTTCTGAAATATTCGCTGCCATTCTATTCCCCCATTCGGACACCATCTGCATATAGCGGCTTCCCTCTATCTCTACTGCGTGCATACTCCCCCCTCAATCAAAAGCAGACGATCATCCGCATATGCGATCACAACGCAACCGGTCTCCTCCAACTACTTCAAATACTTAAGGTTATAATTTGTGCACTGAATATTTTTTGAAAGGTCAATTGATTTTTTTTAGTCTCAGATTTATGTAAAAGTTGTTTGTTTAGAGTGGCTGTCCGCTGTTTTAGTCGGCCTTTAGGTCCATTGTGATACCACCTGGAGATGATAAGGTATACAAAAATGTTAGTGGTGATATGTATTTAGTGCAGGACTGTGCCTCAGTTTGATTCGAACCCACGAAACCTTGAATGATAGTCCAGTGTGCTAACGACTGCTCTATTTTAACTTATAATTTATTAGAATCAGGATTAATTTTTTGATATAGTAAATAAATTGTATATACTTTGTGTTAGAACTTTTACTGGAAGGTAATTGTACGTTATAAATAAAGTTACTACTTTTAAATTTGAACAAAAATATAATTTTTTCCAAATTTTTCATAATCAAAATTTAGTATAGAAGCAATCCCGTACACCTTCGTTAATTCATTTTATATTTTTCAATGTATTTTTTGAAATAATTTATAATAATAGTAATAATGATCTCAAATTTGATTTGTCCGATGGTCCTGATGGTGTTCCTCCTATTTTTAATAAATCATGATCTATTGCTGTACTTGCTCCTCTCAAAATTATTTTTAAAAAATTAATTCAGAGTGGTAAATTTGCTAAAGTTTAGAAATAGTCCTTTCTAATACCCATTTTTTTTTAAAAAATCCTGCAAATGAGGTAATCAACTATAGACCTATAGCAAAATTATTGAGTATTCCGAAATTATTTGAGTTGTTGATATATTCGAAGCTCATCAAGCAGTATATTTGCTTAATTTTGATTAATCAGCATGGTTTTGTACCTTCCAGATCCACGACTACCAACCTCCCTACAATTATTTCTAATATCTCTTATAATTTTCCTAAAGGTTTGCAAACTGACTGCATGTACACGGTGTGTCCCAAACTTAATATTTCAATCATACAACATGCAACGCCATCTATTTAAAGCATTAAAAAGATACCATTCATTCTCTTGCAAACGCATTTAAATTCATGTACATATAAATCGGATGACAGATGTGACAGTTACACCCATTTCAATAAAAGAAAAAGTGTGCTAGGGTTACAAAACAAAAATGGCTGGTTTTCATTTCTATGTTACACATAGACATGAGAACACAGTCACTCCTATGGAGCATATAGCGGCACTAGAGCCTCTGTGAACTCTCTCCATCTGCTTCTGTCTTGAGCCAGCCTTTTTACTTCCGACCATGATTTGCCAGTTTGTTGGTGTTCGCGCTCGACTGATCTTCTCCAAGTGGTCCTTGGACGTCCTCTGCTGCGATTGCCCTGTGGGTTCCAATCTAGTGCCATCCTTACTATGTCCGTAGGTGGTTTTCGCAAGGTGTGGCCAATCCAACTCCATTTCCTGCGTTTGATGTTATCTAGCAGGGGTATTTGCTTCGTGAGAAGTAACAGCTCATCGTTCGTTATCCAGTTTGGCCAGATGATCTTGCTTATACGCCTCAAGCATCTGTTCACAAATGCCTGAGGCTTACGAGTCATGCTGTCTGTTACTTTCCATGTTTCGCAGCCGTACAGCAGGACTGGCTTGACGTTTGAGTTGAATATTCGAAGTTTGAGTGCTATGGAGAGATGATTGGAACGCCATACGTTCCCAAGTGAGGTGTACGCTTGTCGCGCCTTGTTGATGCGCGTTTGGATGTCTATTTCAGTTCCACCATCCTTGCTGAGCATGCTGCCAAGGTAACAGAACTTTTCGACATCTTCAACTTGGGTACCGTGTAGCATCAAGGGTCTCTCGCAGGTGGCGCCGACACGCATCAATTTGGTCTTCTTGATGTTGATTCTCATCCCAACTTTTTCTGCGTTGGAGGCCAGTGCATTCAGTTTCTCCTGAATGCCGTTGAAGGTGTGGGACATGAGGCATATGTCGTCGGCGTAGTCCAGGTCGTGGAGCTTCTCACGCAGTGTCCACTGTATACCGTTGCTGGCTGTGCTGTTAGTGCGTTGAAGAACTAGGTCTAGGGCGATTATGAAGAGGATAGGCGAGATTATGCAACCCTGCCTGACTCCTCTCGAGATGTTGAATGTATCGCTGTTTCGTCCTTTGAGACGCACTCTACACGGGGCCTCGCGGTATAGTTCTCGGATTAGATCGATTATGGCCTGCGGGATGCCTAGTTCAGCCAGAGCACTCCAGATGGCGTCGCGAGAAATCATGTCGAAGGCTCTTTCGAAGTCAACGAAGAGAAGATAGAGCGGGCTGTTCCATTCGTTCGACTGTTCAATGATCATTCTTAGGCTGTTGATGTGATCAATATAGGAGCGGTTTGGTCTAAAGCCAGACTGCTCGTTGCGGAGGGCACTTTCCACTGTTGGAGTGATGCGAGTCAGGATGATTGATGCGATTAGTTTCTGGATGGTGTTCAGCAGCGTGATTCCCCTCCAATTTTTGCAATCGCCAAGGTCACCTTTCTTCGGGATGGTGATAATTACTCCTTCTTTCCAGCTGTCCGGGAAGTGGCATTGTGTCCAGGCTTTTACGATTATAGGATGCAACATCGAGGCCAGGAGTGGCGGGTCAAACTTCAGAACTTCTGGGGCCAGGTTGTCAGGTCCGGATGCTTTGCTGTTCTTAAGCTTGTTGATTGCTGTTGTGATCTCCGTAATCGTAGGTGGTGTTGTTGGGATGGATCTTCGTGGGTTTCTGCGCATCACTGTAGGAGGAGGATGGAATTCTGGAGCTATTGAAAGGGATTCTGAGAAGAATTCCTTCCAGCGGTCGAGTTGTTCTTCATCCGTGGGGAGAGTTTGACCGTCTTTGTCCTTAAGTGGTGGCAGTGAGGGTGTTATTTTTCCGGATAGTTTGCGAATTGATGCATAGACACTGCGGATATCGCTCCGGTGTACAGCGGCTTCTGCTTCGCTCGCTATTTCGTTGAAGTAGTTCCTCTTGTCATCCCTTGCCATGCGTTTGACCATCTTTTGAGCAAGGTCGTACCTCGTCTGTAGATGGTGCCTTTCCTCGCGAGTTTGAGCAGTTTGGAGTAGACTTTTCAGCTTTCTTCGTTTTCCTATTTGAGTCCAGGTTGACTCGCGGATCCACTCTTTCCTCTTGTAGTTTCGAAAGCCCGTTGCTTCCTCTGCAGCGGACTTTAGTTTGCCCAGTAGAGAAGGCCATGTCAGCCTTTCGGCATTGTGGCTAACTTCCTCCAGCTTGTTCGCAAATAACTCGGCTGTCTCTGGATTCTGCAGGCGTTGGATGTCGTGCCTGCGTTCTGCGTGATCTTGTCGTTTCTTGGTTTCCGCAGGCCTTAGTCTGACCACCCCAAGTAACAGCTGATGGTCGCTGTATATGTCAGCTCCTCGGATTGTCTTGACGTCCAGGAGCGATCCGAGGAATTTTTTGCTTATTAGGATGTGGTCTATCTGGTTGCGGGTCACGCGATCCGGAGACTGCCAGGTGTATTTGTGGATGTTCTTGTGAGGAAACTTGGTGTCACCGATGAATAGTTGAAAATGGCTGGTATATCATCATAAAATGCTCCTTTCATCTTGGTTTTCAGTTTTGGAAATAGATAATAGTCACATGGTGATTGATCAGGCGAATACGGAGGGTGGTTGATGAGAGAAATCCGTATTTTTTATCAAAAGTTCGTTCACTTTTTTGGTCTTCATTTAATTCATATTGAACAAAACGCACACAGACCTTTATTTTACCCAAATCTTCAGTTAAAATTCTCCAAATAGTGTTTTTACTCGTATTTAATTCCTCAGCCAACATTCTCGTAGTAAAATTTGCATCGATACCAATGATTTCACGGACGTTTTCCACCATTTCAGCACGATTACTAGCTTCTGGACGACCTGGCCTTAGGCCGTTCTTTAAATCCTCACGACCATTTTTAAATCGTGTAAACCATACAATCATCACCATAAACTTTTTCCATCAATTCGTGTGTCTCAGCGAGACTTTTTTCCAAGTTTAACACAAAATTTTATATTTGTTCTTTTTTGTTTTGTAACATTAGCACACTTTCTCTTTTATTGCAAAATGGCTGTCACTTTCACAGCTGTCATTTGATATACAATACATGAATTTAGGTGCGTTTGAAAGAGGATGAATGTATATTTTTAATAAGTTCGGTTATTTTTTGGACACACTGTGTACACTGACTTAAGTTAGGTACTCGTATTTGACAAAATTCCTCACTCCATTATTTTGTTTAAACTAAAGAAAATGGGATTTTCTTTAATTCTTCTTGATTGGTTTAATTCACATAATTATCTGATAGGACCTATAACTGGTGTTCCGCAGAGTAGACATCTTGGCCAGTTACTTTTTATTGTTGCCATTAAATTTTAATATTTGCAGATGATATAAACATTTTTTCAAAGATTAAAAATTTCAATGATCCATCCCTCATTTAAGAGGATTTAAACTTCTTTAATAATTGCTGCGCTTCAAATTGGACTTGTGATAAATTTGGATAAATGTGAAGTTATGACATTTTCCAGATGCCTCAATCCTTGCACTTTCTCTTACAACTTTTCGGTATCTACAATTAAACTTGCACAGACTGCTGCTGACCTTGGGATTTTACTGGACAAGAAACTTGAATTTATTCCCAACATTAACAACATGCTTACTAAAGATAGTGCAGTTTAAGGCTTTATAAAACGTTGGTCGAGAGATCTTTGCTGTGTTAATACCTTCGTGCACTTATATTGTTCCTTAGTTAGAACTATTCTTGAGTATGCAGCTGCCCTATACCCAAGAATAGGGCAGCTGCATACTCAAGAATAGTTCTAACTAAGGAACAATATAAGTGCACGAACTGTAATCATTTTAAGCGTATAGAATCGTTATAACGTATCAACTTTGTTAGGTTTTCATTGAAGGATTTTTATTGGCTTGATAATCTTAGACTTCCCCCTAATTTGCTCCAAATGCCTACACTGAAGAAAAGATGCAAACTTGCTGATTAAGTTTCCATTCGCCAACTTTTAAACTCGAAAATTAACTGTCAGGCACTTACAAGTAGGGTTTTGTCTAGACTGCTGAATTATAACTTAAGCAGATTGCCTCCTCTAGACGTTAATTCTTCTACGTTTAACTATGGCTTACACGAGCCAATGAACCATTTGTGTACTTCTGTTTGTAGCTGTAAGGAAATCGACCTTTAATTCTACTAAAAATTCTTTGAAGAAAATTTTCTGTTCTCTCCTTAACCTTTAGCTTGTTTTTTCTTACTTGTTGAGAGGTACTTTGTTTAACGTTCTATGAATTTTACTCTTTTCTGCATGTCTTGCATGTTTGACCCGAATCTAATTATATAGATCGGTGAATATGTTATTTTCCTACATTTACTAGGATTGCTTCCCAGCATATGTTGGGATATTCTTTTGCATTTGTTGTTGAAAGTTGTATGCTTCGAGTGGAAGCTTCAAGTCAAATTAAATATTCTATTCGTTCTTCTTAACTCATCTTTTCGATAGAATTTTTGCAAGACGTAAAAGAAAAAAATCTAAATAGAAAACAAAATTATATTTGTTTTTGATTGGAAAGATATTAAATTAAAGACATTGATTCAAATGTGGAGCTTATAGCAAAAAAATATTGCCAGATAAGTATGTATTCCTTATGGATATAAAAATGTGACAGAAGAAGCTTTAATATTTTTCATATTCTACTATGCACAAAATTATCTCCTTTCCAAAAAGGAGAAACATTAAATTCTGAAGGCCTGATATTTTTGCTAGCAAAAGAAGGATCGCATTTTTCCCTCGGCTTGCTGTCTAGGTTTCGCATCGGGGTAATCACCAACATACGTTTATGACCGCTGCTGAAATCGCTCAACTATAGGCACAGCTTTTCTTTAATTATATTATAATATTATAAATTAACCTACTATAAAACTTTTGACCATGATTGCGCTAGTTCTTATAAAGTTATTGTCTAAGCAACAACAGTTTTTTCAGTTAATTTCTGCAATGAAACTCTAAAATTATAATTTCTAATAGACCTCGAAATATGTTAAATTGTAATATATAATAGATGAAATATTTTTCACAGCCTATTCTTCTTGAATACCGTTAATCGTTTTTGAGTCTCTGAAGAATTTATGTGGATTTCCTAGACCTAGATTTGTGGAAAATATTTTAGGACTTTCAACTTTTCGTTTTTCTGTTCAGAAGTTTCGGGCGGCATTACCAAACCTAACTAAAATAGGCTATGTTGCCCATATTCTTATCGGCTGTTACTATTGCCCGCAGGAAGGAAAACCACCTAACATGTTCAAAGCTAACGTTGTCCAGCTAGAATGACCAATTGTTTGACGTCAATGCTGCCATAATATACTTCGTTTTACCATGATAATGGACACTTACACAGCCCTCACTCATCAGTTTTTGTATTTTATTTACATCTTTTGAATATGTGTATATTAAAAGCTGGATAGATTTCTTAAGCGGCTGCATGGAAGTGAATATCCTTGCCAAAGCCTATTAATTGCTTCCATGATTTTGGCTTGAATGCTAAGCTTTATCAGAGCTAAATAACCCTTCAGTCGGCCACTGTTGTCATAGATGCTCCGCCCTTGTAACAGATCAGTAGGTACCTATTAGTTTACCATCCCAATTATGACCTTCGGCTAATAGTGGGCAACAGTATATACACATGCAATTTCATATTTTTACGAGAGCACATTGTACGTGATATATACTCTAACGCATTAGGGTTGCTGCGTTATTGACGTTTTACTCTTCAGTGTGGTATGTTTATCTATTCTGTTACTATTGATTACAAGTTACTCAGTTTCACCCGAGACACTGAATTGTTAGCATTCGATCGTGGAGTTCCCAAACATGGATGTGTTAGCCCTTTGTCTAATGTGTGGTATTGAACCCTTATTGGGATCATCATGGCGGGTGTGAGTTACGAAAATAACTGTGATAATAAAAGGAGTCCTTACAATATTTCCGAAAGACCACGGCGTGGAATAAGAAACTAACTACCTGATCTACGGCAATTATGAATGAGTTATTACTATGGCCACGCTTAAAATCTGAGTACCTTCATGTCATAGAAAATGAATGACGAATGGATCTTCGGTCTGATTTTACTCAGACTAAAGTGTTATCTTCTCTTTCTTCCCATAATCAACGTAACAAATGCTAAATTTTGTTATTACAAATACAATTTATGGAGTTTTTCTCTTTGTGCAATTTTCACCATTTCCGTTCCGTATAGTATATATATGAAATACGAGGGTCGTTCAATAAGTCCTTAGAAAAAGATGGAAAAAAACTGTTTTTAAAAAAAAAAATTTTTTTTTTCAACATAACCTCCTTTTAGCTCTATACACTTTTTCAACCGTTTTTCCAAAAGTTTTATCCCGTCCAAAAAATAGGATTTCGGAAGTTCTGCAAAATACTCATCCGTTTGAGCAATGACGTCCTCGTTGGAAGTGAACCGTCGTCCGCCAAGCCATTTCTTCAGATTGGGGAAAAGAAAATAGTCACTCGGGGCCAAATCTGGTGAATAAGCGGGTTGCTGCAACAATTCCATTCTCAATTCCACAATTTTGGCCATGGAAACAGCTCAGGTGTGCACACGCGCATTGTCCTGATGCAAGAGGATTTTTTTCTTCTTCAGATGGGGGCGTTTCTCTTTGATTTCCTCGCTCAACCGTTGCAAAAACGATACATAATACGCTCCTGTTATTGTTTTTTCTTTTTCCAAGTAGTCGATAAAAATGATGCCTTGCGAATCCCAAAAGACCGTGGCCATCACCTTGCCGGCCGATGGCACAGTTTTTGCCTTCTTCCGAACCCGGTCACCCTTGAAAATCCACTGTGATGACTGTCTCTTCATTTGTGGAGTGTAATAGTGTATCCAGGTTTCGTCCACAGTGACATATCGACGAAGGAATTCGGCAGGATTGCGATGAAAGAGTGCCAACATAGCCTCAGAGTTCACTGCACGATTGCGCTTATTCTCCTCTGAGAGCAAACGCGGCACCCATCTTGCCGAAATTTTTTTCACAGACAATTTTTCATGCAAAATTGAAGCGACTGTACCTTGTGATATGCCCGTGGCCTCAATTAATTCGCGCACTTTAATTCGCCGATCGTTCAAAATCAGATCGTGGATTTTGTCGATGATTTCAGGAGTAGACACCTCAACTGGGCGTCCTGAACGATGTTCATCTTTTTTGGATGAACGGCCACGTTTAAATTCATTCACCCAATTGTAAACCGTCGCAAACACAGGTGCAGATGTGCCATGAACTGCATCCAACTCGGCTTTGATTTCTTTCGGGCTTAAGCCTTTCAAATGGAGATGTTTGATGACAACCCTAAACTCGCTTTTTTCCATTGTTATGCACAAATAAATGTCGTTAACTTTAATCGACGATAGAAATTGACCTACGCAATGGATCGAGCTCAAATTTTGACAGCTTTCTTGTCGATAATGCTACTTACAAAAAAATCTTTACCGACACTACAACCGCAATTTCTTGAATTTTCGAAGGACTAATTGAACGACCCTCGTATATTAGAAATAAACCACTTTTTGTGTGTAACATGTTAGCTCTCGAAGGAAATGCCTTAATCCGTGGAAGTATGCCATTTTAAAAAGTTGAGATGAAATTATACGAAATTGCCATGAAAAAAATCTTATGTCGATATTAAACTTTTAATTTTCCTTTAACATTTTAACAATCAAATGAAAACAAACATTAATAAAAATACGATACTATTAAAGTTAAGAAGTTTAAAATTTATGATATTTTGTACTACGAACTCCATGAACTTAATCCTACAGCACTAACATCTTGAAGTCTGTACAAGTGCACGTATAAGCAACACTTCATGACAATTTAGTAAAAGAAATACATAAGAATGAACGGTTATTTAGCTTACATTTATATTATTAATTTATTTTCTATCTTTCGGTGTGATGTACTAGTTAGTGATGGGAACGATAAAAATAAAAGTTGCAAGAGTTTTTTATTCGTAATTTCAAATTTTTTATATATGAAAGAGTTTATTACAAAATTGAGCTGGGTTAGAATATTTACATCTCGTTTTTTGGAAAAATAACAAAATATAGAAAGAATAAAATTTTCATAACAAAATTAGTACTAAGTATATGGAATCACTTCAATCAATACTCGAGTCTAATATTTTCACGACTACCGACGTTAGATGTTACATATCATAGGCAACTACTGTAAGACACCCTCAATTTTTTTAACTGAGTCGGGCATCAAAGAAAACTTTAAAACCAAAATTGGTCTTTCCTTTTTAAATTATTCGAATACGTTCACCTTTGCGTGAAGTAACATAGGAGTCGTAGAAGATATTCTAGATGGTCTTAAATCCTATCTCACTCCACTACCGTAGAGATAAAATCTCATTTGTTACCACCACTTAATGGTTCTGTAGTAAAACTCTTTTATTGCGAAACTGTAATTTTTGGGCATTATGGAACTTTCTTACATAGTAACTTGTTATTCTTCTAAACTGATAAGGTATACGTGCTAATCGTCGATGATTTATTTACTAGCCAAACCGTGTATTTTTTTATTACTAAACTGACTGAACCACCTGTAAAAATTGAATGCAATACACAAACTTGGCTTGAACAATATTTAGTTTTTGTGTAACCAATCCTGAACAAGAATCCTATTAAAAAAAATTATGTTTACTAAGAACAAGTAACTGCTCCTGATACCTAAAAGAATCCTATTAAAAAAATTATGTTTCGTAAAGGACTTTATTTATGATGTAGAATTTATGAATATGTTTAGCCATTTCTGGAAATATTGGTGTCTGTTATTGATATAATATGAAATAAAAAAAAATAAAAACAAACAAATAAATATTCCAAATTTTCATTGATACAACTAGTAATTCTTTGGATAAGTCACCATTTTTCTATGATTCCATCCTATCATATTATATGATTTACTATTATTAGGAAGAAAGCAAAGAAAATGTTTAGTAGCAAACGATTTGGGTAATTTAGAAGCTTTCTCTTATCTATTCCAGACATATGCCGAATTATTGATAACCATTGATATAAGAAAAAACATCAATTTAATGATATGATTTAACTATATTGATAATACCAGTAACTGTTAATCGATTGTATCGAATTGTAATCATTTTTGATATAATTCATATTAGTTTATCTGTCATTCAACGATTTTGTAGGGGAGCTATTTGGTATGCCACCGATTAGCCAATCTTTGAATTTTGCAATTTAGCGATTTCACAAAATTCGCTTGATAGACAACAATTTCAATTTTAATGACATATCTGCGAACGCACTGAACCGGATATATATTGTGTGTATATGTGTATATGTATGTATATAGAAGGATACTCGTGAATTTTGGCATCCATAACCGGAGTCCTGAAAGCTGCGGTATTCTTATTTAGTCGAATTTATTTGGCAGCCTTCTCCCAATTACCAGCTCTTGTCTATGAAATTGATGGCTGATGATGAAGATTAATCACGATAACAACATAAATTCAGCTTCTTTTTCCATTTTTAGATTTCCCCCCTAATATTTAACCAGCCAATATTTGGCGCTTTTACTATACTCCTAGTATAGCTTGTTTAAGGAATTTGGTTAGCATTTTTTTTAATTTTTTATATAATTTTGTTCATTTATTGTGGATACTTGTCAATCTACTTATACCTTTTATGAAACTTTTTTTCTGTTTATAAAAATATTACCGATTTCCGGAACTTTTTTCAGCGCACATTTTAATTTGAATTAATTTTTAAAATTTATCTTCCATGAGTTTCTGATTTTTCTTATTATTCTTTAAACTAAAGTTTCGGATTTATTGTTATATATTTTTATTTGAGTGGCTAAAATTATCCTTTTTTGTCTTATTCATTTTATTATCTATTTCATAAAGTACTAGGTGTATAAGCTTAAATCCGCTGTTTTTTAGTGAAAAAATAACACATGTTTTTTTTATAGAAAGCAAAAACAAATTTATTCAAAGTACTTGCCATCGCTAGCTACACATTTTTCTCATCTCTCGGTTAATATTTTCCATACCACGCCAAAAAAATTCTTTCTCTTTCGAGGCAAACCACTCATCATGCCATTTTCGGACGTCGTCATAAGAATCAAAGTGCTGCTCAGCGAGCGCGTGTCCCATCGACGAAAACAAGTGGTAGTCAGAAGGGGCCAGGTTTGGTGAATAAGCGGAGTGGGGTAGCACCTCACAGTTGAGTGTCTCCAAGTAGTTTCGGAACATTTTTGACGTGTGCGATGGTGCGTTGTCGTGGACGAAAATAGGCTTGTCATGGCTTTGTTGATAATCCGTCCCTTTTCAAGCAGAGTACGATGCAATTTGATCAGTTGTTGTTGGTAGGGGTGGGCATTGACAGTTTTACCAGGTTTCAACATCTCATAGTATACGATACCCTGCTGATCCCACTAAAACGCACAGCATCGTCTTCCGTCCGAAGCGATTTGGTCTTGGAGACGATGTTGATGGTTCACCGGGATCAACCCACGATTTCTTGCGTTTAGGATTCTCGAAATATATCCAATTGTCATCGCCTGTCACAATCCGATGCAGGAACGACTTTCTTTTTTGTCTGGCGCACAAGATTTCGCATTTGTTTTGGCGTCTCTCCATCTGCCTATCGTTCAATTAATGTGACACCCATTTTCCGATCTTGTCAATCTTCTCCATGGCACGCAGATGTATGGAAATGGCTGGTTGAGTAACACTCAATTGTTCGGAGAGCATTTTTTGTGATTGGGTATCGTCTTCTTCCAAAAGAGCCTGCAATTTATGGTTCTCAACATTCCTAGGCCGATTTTCACGCTTCTTGTCCCACAAGTCAAAATTGCCATCTTTGAACAGACGAAACCAATCTCGGCACGTTGTTTCCGATAAAGCACTATCACCATAGGTCTCCATAAGTATTCTATGCGATTCGGCAGCCGATTTCTTCAAATTGAAGCAGAAAAGCAGAGCTTCCCGCATATGCTCTTTTTCTGGCACAAAACTAGACATAATTACCAAAAGAAAAATGTATGTTGTTGTATGAAATTGCTGACAATGTACAGTGATTAATGTTGACAGATGTCAAACTTATAAAAAAAAGTATGGCGTGCCCACGCTAGCTTAATACGCTCACTCACGCCATCTATGACCAATCTTACGTAAATTCAATGAATAGAGTCAAGACTATTCTTGTTTATTTAGGATTTTCTTTATTGGACTAAGTTAAATTTCACAAATAGTTCACAAGTGTTTGTTTGTTTACTATGGTCGAATGCTTGATGTATCTTCTCGCTGTTTTTGCACTTCATTGTCGATGCCCCCTTTTATGTTCGCAATACTGTTACTCATCGTGATCTTGAAACATGAAGTCCCATTTGTTTTTTATGTGGAAGTATCTCGCTATAAAAAGTTCCGTTCTCGTTCCCTCAATCATAATAATCGTCTTGTTCAAGAACTATCTCCCATTTCCTTCCCTAGAAATACCCATCGAAGACTTAAGCGTCACTGGTCGCGTGATTTACTAAAATACTGAGGCCTAACAGAAACACACGCTAGCAGGAGGAACTTCATTGGATGTTTACTCCCCACAACCTTTCAAGTTAATTAATACTATTGCACAAATTTGCTTATTACCATGTTGTAGTTGTAAATATCTAAAAAAAATTAAAAAAAAATATTAATCCTATGGAAGGACTTCTATGAACACTAAGCTTCGGTGCAAAAAAAATAAAAAAATGAAAGAAAGAAAGTTTTAAAGAAAATAATGAATATTATTTTAAAAAAGCAAAACAACATTATTTTGCACGATAGTAGCTTTCAAAGAAAAGTCCATTCTAAGATTTATATTCCTGTTTCTGTGTATGGAAACTGAAGCATTAGATACTCGTATAATAATGAGCTTTCTTTATAGAGCTAGACTTAAATAAAGCCGATGTCAGAAAGTAGAGAGCTACTAATTTCGGCAACATATTTATGAAGAGGTTCTAGTCCCTAATAGGGGGGTATGAGTAGTGCCAATTAATAAATCAATAATGCTTTAAATTGACCAAAAATGTAACTATTTGGGTTGTCCGGGATGTAATTTCGTTTTTTTAAAAATAAAAATGAAAGACGGATTTTCTTATAGTGAATTAATATTTTATTCAATTAAAAATTATCCAGTCGGATCCAATACCCTTTGTCATCTTTCTGGCAGTTGCATGATTCTACGCCACGCTCATAAAATTTTTGTTCTTTGCTGGCAAAAAACTGTACCAAGTGATTTTTGACCTCCTCATTTGAATTACCATTTAAAAAATTTGTACAGACCGGAACAAATAATAATTGGAAGGTGCTAGGTCTGGAGAGTATGGTGGATGTGGCAGTATACCCCGTCCAAGCTCTAAAAGCTTTTGCCGAGTGGTCAACCTTGTATGTGGTTTCGCATTACCCTCTTGGAACACTATACCTTTCCTATTGACCAATTCTGGCCTTTTTTCTTTAAGTGAATCATTCAATTTAGCCAACTGATGATAGTACACTTCAAAATTGATCGTTGTGTTGCTCGGTAGAAGATGAAAATAAACGATTCCTTTGAAATCCCATCTAACAGATAGTATAACCTTTTTTTGACGAATATTGGCTTTCGAAGTGCTTTAAGCCGGTTTATTTTTTCTACTCCAGGATCTTTTGCGCTTAACTTGGTTGTAGACAACCCATTTCTCGTCCCCAGTGATGATACGCTTCAAAAATTGATTATTTTCTTGGCGTTTGAGAAGCAAATTACAAACGTCAATGCGACGGCACAATTTTGTTTCCGTAAGAAGACCTTTGAGATTAAACCTCGCCATTTTAAATGATCGTGAACGGTCAAATTTGATAAATTTAATCTCTCAGCGATCTCACGAGTTGTTATTCGCTGGTTTGCATGAATTAATGCCTTTATTGTAACTTCATCAGCTTCAACTGACCTTCCACTAAAATGAACTTACTTCAATATATACTTGTGTATAACTGAAAAATGCGGGATTGACAACAGATGGTTTGTGTTAATAATAACTCATATGGCATTTTGGAGGTTAAACATCTGTCATTCATACTCGATTAGTCATTGAACGAAATAGTGTAAACAACAAAGTTTTTTTTTGCTTCAAAAATGTCGAATTTCGTACAAAAAAAGTCCCATTTGCGGGAAGTGTTGATTTACTTGAAAAAAGTGCAGCTGAAGCACATCGATTGCTCACCGAAGCTTATCCTGAATATGTTCCATCGATTTCAACGTGCGAGAGATGGTTTGTGCGGTTCAGAAGTGGTGATTTTGACACGGAAGACAAAGAACGACCAGGTCAGCCAAAAAAGTTCGAAGATGAAGATTTGGAGGCATTACTCGACGAAGACTGTTGTCGAACTCAAGAAGAAATTGCAAAATCATTGGGAGTCACTAAAGCAGCCATTTCAAAATGTTTGAAAGCAGCAGGATTCATCCAAAAGCAAGGAAATAGGGTCCCATATGAATTAAAGCCGGGAGACGTTGAAAGGCGATTTTGCATGTCCGAAATGCTGCTTGAACGGCAGAAGAAGAAGTCGTTTTTGAATCGAATCATTACTGGCGACGAAAAATGGATTCATTACGACAACCCAAAGCGCAAAAAATCGTATGTGAAGCCCGGCCAACCAGCCAAATCAACGCCAAAGCCAAATATCCATGGCGCCAAGGTAATGCTCTGTATTTGGTGGGATCAGAAGGGTGTGATCTATTATGAGCTATTGAAATCGGGCCAGACGATCACAGGCGACTTCTACCGAACACAATTAATCCGTTTGAAGCGAGCATTGGCCGAAAAACGCTCGGAATATGCGACCAGACACGAAGCCATAATTTTCCATCATGACAACGCTCGGCCTCATGTTGCAAGACCGGTTAAAAATTATTTAGAAAACAGTAGCTGGGAAGTTTTGCCTCACCCGCCTTATAGCCCAGACCTTGCCCCGTCCGACTACCATTTGTTTAGATCCATGCAAAACGCCCTCACCGGAATACGCTTCACTTCAGAACAGTGCATCAAAAATTGGCTCGATTCATTCTTGACCTCAAAACCGGAGCAGTATTCTTGGCGCGGAATCCATATGTTGCCAGAAAGATGGGAAAAATCAGTGGCTTCCGATGGACAACACTTTGAATAAAATACGAGGGTCGTTCAATAAGTCCTTAGACAATCCGAGATTGCGCTCATACTGTCGGTGAAGATTTTTTTTTTGTAAGTAGCATTATCGACAGGAAAGCTGTCAAAATTTCAGCTCGATCCATAGCGTAGGTCAATTTCTATCGTCGATTAAAGTTAACGACATTTATTTGTGCATAACAATGGAAAAAAGCAAGTTTAGGGCTGTCATCAAACATCTCCATTTGAAAGGCTTAAGCCCGAAAGAAATCTAAGCCGAGTTGGATGTAGTTCATGGCACATCTGCACCTGTAGATGTGCCAATTTTGCGACGGTTTAAAATTGGGTGAATGAATATAAACGTGGCCGTTCATCCATAAAAGATGAACATCGTTCCGGACGCCCAGTTGAGGTGTCTACTCCTGAAATCATCGACAAAATCCACGACCTGATGTTGAACGATCGGCCAATTAAAGTGCGCGAATTAGTTGAGGCCACGGGCATATCACAAGGTAAAATCGTCTGTGAAAAAAATTTCGGCAAAATGGGTGCCGCGTTTGCTTTCAGAGGAGAATAAGCGCAATCGTGTAGTGGACACTGAGGCTATGTTGGCACTCTTTCATCGCAATCCTGCCGAATTCCTTCGTCGATATATCAGTGTGGCCGAAACCTGAATACACTACTACACTCCAGAAACGAAGAGACAGTCATCACAGTAGATTTTCAAGGGTGAACGGGTTCCGAAGAAGGCAAAAACTGTGCCATCGGCCGGCAAGGTGATGGCCACGGTCTTTTGGGATTCGCAGGGCATCATTTTTATCGACTACTTGGAAAAAGGAAAAACAATAACAGGAGCGTATTACGCGTCGTTATTGCAACGGTTGAGCGAGGAAATCAAAGAGAAACGCCTCCATCTGAAGAAGAAAAAAATCCTCTTGCATCAGGACAATGCGCGTCTGCACACCTGCGCTGTTTCCATGGCCAAAATTGTGGAATTGAGAATGGAATTGTTGCAGCATCCCGCTTATTCACCAGATTTGGCCCCGAGTGACTATTTTCTTTTCCCCAATCTGAAGAAATGGCTTGGCAGACGACGGTTCACTTCCAACGAGGACGTTATTGCTCAAACGGATGAGTATTTTGCAGAACCTCCGATATCCTATTTTTTGGACGAGACTTTGTTGAAAAATAAAATTTTTTTAAAAAAAAAACAGTTTTTTTCCATCTTTTGCTAAGGACTTATTGAACGACCCTCGTATATTGTAACAATTTTTCAAAATAAACACTCAAAGTTTGCAAAAAATCCCGCTTTTTTAAGTTATACACCCAGTAAATTGGATATTGGTGCCAAATAACATCAATTAATCATACCTTGAATAGATTTTTTAATTAGTAAATTTCATTATTATAAAAGTGGATATAATCTTAAATATGCTAAACGAAATAAAACTTTAAGTTATGGTAGAAAAGCAGATTTTCTTTGATATAATAGTGGGAGTAAGTATGAACAATTACGATTTGCTTTTCTTATTCGATATTGTTAGGCAATCAATAAATTACTGAAATTTGTCAATTGAAAAATTACAATATGAGGCCAACAAAATCAAAATTACAAATATAAATTCTTTCTATTACATGATATATTTTTATGAATTTTTATAATTGTAAGTATCAAGAAAAGTATTACATTAAGTAAGAAGTAATTAAAGGATAATCAACCGAAAGAAGAGAAAATAAAGGAAATTTATCTTTTATTTTGATTTACTTTTGAAAAATAGGACATACAAATTTGAATTGCTAAACATTAAGAAAGAGAATCTCATGTAAGTATTCTGATATTTTTCATTCCAACATTATTTATTACAATTTCATTCATAAATCTTACGTTGATATTTTTCAGTATTATCCATTCTTTTTATATTTTATTACCATATATCATATTTTCTCAATAACAAACGATAAAAATAATTTCAATGTGACTGTAAAGAAGACGAGCATAATACTACTCGTAGATTATTGCTGATGATAGATTTTTAACATTAAAGAATTCAAGAAAAACTTAAAGGACCGATTAATACCAAATAGAGTTGGCCAGTTTTTATGGGAACACTTAAATTATATTGTACATTACTTTATGAACAATGTACTCGTTTCAATGTCCATAATTTATTGTGGACTATGTCAAGAAGCATAAAATTATACTCAACAAGGGTTATTATAAGAGGCAATTTTAATGAAGCTACTCTACATATGCAAGTAAATTATTGTAGTTAAGATAACTATAGAAATAGAAAACATTCAAATAAGCAGAATAAAAAGTAAATTTAGCAAAATTTTTATTATAATCCATTCTTCTATCATGTTATATATAAGTCCAATATACAATAAAAATCAGTTGTCAACAGTACACATATATAACATACTTTCAATGCTTATGTTTTGCAGAACTATGGCACCGATAGAAGGAGAACTATTAAAAGAAACAAAACCAAGATAATTTTTGTTCAGATTAAATTGATTTATATTTTATTTTTGGTTATCGGATGAAAAACGAATATTCATGGGGGGGCTAACGATTGGCCATATATACGAGTGTATTCGTCTTTAAGTAGTAGTAACTATGTAAGAGTTTTCTATGAAAATATAAAACTATAAAACTCTTAAATAAGAGAATAGTTTTATTAAATAATAAGAATAATAACTGGATTAACCGAAAAAAGAAAAATATTTTAACAGTTGACCAGAAAGTATACAAATTGAGTTAATTGACCTTGCATAAGTGGTTATCGAAACAATTATATTCAATAGGCTGCAATTTGAGATTGTACAGTATAAATGGCAAAATAAAACATTATTCAGAAGGTCCTTAGAAAATCCGAGAAATTGCGCTCGTAGTGTCGGTAAATATTTTTTTTTGAAGGTAGCATTATCGACAGGAAAGCTGTCAAAATTTCAGCTCGATCCATAGCGTAGGTCAATTTCTATCGTCGATTAAAGTTAATGACATTTATTTGTGCATAACAATAGAAAAAAGCAAGTTTAGGGCTGTCATCAAACATCTCCATTTGAAAGGCTTAAGCCCGAAAGAAATCAAAGCCGAGTTGGATGCAGTTCATGGCACATCTGCACCTGTGTTTGCAATGGTTTACAATTGGGTGAATGAATTTAAACGTGGCCGTTCATCCACAAAATATGAACATCGTTCACGACGCCCAGTTGAGGTGTCTACTCCTGAAATCATCGACAAAATCCACGATCTGGATTTGAACGATCGGCGAATTAAAGTGCGCGAATTAATTGAGGCCACGGGCATATCATAATTTTGCATGAAAAACTGTCTGTGAAAAAAATTTCGGCAAGATGGGTGCCGCGTTTGCTCTCAGAGGAGAATAAGCGCAATCGTGTAGTAGCCTCTGAGGCTATGTTGGCACTCTTTCATCGCAATCCTGCCGAATTCCTTCGTCGATATGTCAATGTGGACGAAACCTGGATACACTACTACACTCCAGAAACGAAGAGACAGTCATCACAGTGGATTTTCCAGGGTCAACGGGCTCCAAAAAAGGCAAAAACTGTGCCCTCGGCCGGCAAGGTGATGGCCACGGTCTTTTGGGATTCGCAGGGCATCATTTTTATCGACTACTTGGAAAAAGGAAAAACAATACCAGGAGCGTATTACGCGTAGTTATTGCAATGGTTGAGCGAGGAAATCAAAGAGAAACGCCCCCATCTGAAGAAGAAAAAATCCTCTTGCATCAGGACAATGCGCGTGTGAACACCTGCGCTGTTTCCCTGGCCAAAACTGTGGAATTGAGAATGGAATTGTTGCAGCTTCCCGCTTATTCACCAGATTTGGCCCCGAGTGACTATTTTCTTTTCCCGAATCTGAAGAAATGGCTTGGCAGACGACGGTTCACTTCCAACGAGGGCGTCATTGCTCAAACGGATGAGTATTTTGCAGAACTTCCGAAATCCTATTTTTTGGACGGGATAAAATTTTTGGAAAAACGGTTGGAAAAGTGTATAGAGCTTTTTAAAAAACAGTTTTTTTCCATCTTTTTCTAAGGACTTATTGAACGACCCTCGTATAAGTTTCTATTAAACAAACTAGTTTGCAAAATAATGAATAAATATTCTTTCAGTAAGATATACTTTGTGTATAGTTGCTCTAGCTGTTCATACTTTTCTATTAAAACGTCAAACTACACATATACCTGCATTAATTCTGTCGCTGATATTTAATTAAAAAAAAAAAAAACACCAAATGATTAATGACCTACGTTTTTTCTTGCAAAGAATGTTATTGAAAAGTTCCATTTGTCCAGAACTAAATGTTAATAATTTATTATCTGCGAAAATTCGATACTTAATTTTCTGATTATTCAATATTGTATAAAATTTACTCAAATCATTAGACTAACAGTTCGGCTGAAAAGTTTATAAGATATTTTTTTCTGCAAAATTCATTTTTATTATTGACCATAGTTGCCTTCGAGGGCGATACAGCGATTATAGCGATCTTCCAACTTTCGGAAGTTATAGTACTCTTTCGGTTTTGCCTCAAAATAGGCCTCAGTTTCGGCAATCACTTCATCATCGGTCTTAAATTTCTTGCCAGCGAGCATTCTCTTGAGGTCTGCAAACAGGAAAAAGTCGCTGGGGGCCAGATCTGGAGAATACGGTGGATGGGGAAGCAATTCGTAGCCCAATTCATTGAGTTTGACCATCGTTTTCATCGACTTGTGACACGGTGCATTGTCTTGGTGAAACAACACTTTTTTCTTCTTCAAATGAGGCCGTTTCTTAGCGATTTCTTTCTTCAAACGATACAATAACGCTATATAATAGTCGCTGTTGATCGTCTGTCCCTTCTGGAGATAGTCAATGAATACTCGTATTATACCATGCGCATCCCAAAATACAGACGCCATCACCTTGCCAGCCGACTGTTGCGTCTTTCCACGCTTTGGATTCGGTTCGTTGCTCGCTCTCCAGTCTGCCGACTGCCGATTTGACTCTGGAGTGTAGTGACGGAGCCATGTTTCATCCATTGTCACATATCGACGCAAAAATTCGGGTTTATTGCGCTTGAACAGCTCCAAATACTGCTCAGAATCATCAACACGTTGTTGTTTTTGGTCCACAGTGAGCTCACGCGGCACCCACTTTGCACACAGCTTTCGCATGCCCAAATATTCATGCACGATATGTCCAACACGCTCTTTCGATATTTTCAGAGTCTCAGCTATCTCGCTCAATGTCACTTTAAGGTAATTTAAAATTATTTTGTGGATTTTTTTGATGTTTTCTGCCGTAACCACCTCTTTTGGGCGTCCACTGCGTTCTGCATCAACTGTGCTCGTACGACCAGTTCGAAATTGCTGCTGGAGCAGAGTCCGGATAGCGTTTGTCAAACCATGCTTTGGTTTTCACTGTATTTTTTTTCATCAAAAAGCAATGCTTAATCAATACACGAATTCGTCTTTATCCATTTTTTTTTCAATAACAAAAGTTGCTCCACTCAAAATGCTATATCTCACGAACCAATCGACCGATTGCTATCAAATTTTGACAGAAATCATTTAAAAGATGATGCTTTGTGATAATTTTTGCAAAAGGCGCCATCTAGACGTCAACCTTATATATTAATCTTACTTACGAATCTTACAAAAAAATTCTGATATTTTGAAAATATATTGTTCAAATAAATAACAAAAGTACTTACCAATTTTAATAATAGGTGGTAAAGCATTCGATCCTATAAGTAGACAATAAAAAAATAAAAAATTTGCTAATATATATGTTGTTGGTCTCAGGTGGCGCATGGATATTGTGTCAATTACTGTCGCTTTCATATTTAGCACAATTTTTAAAAGAACTTTACACTATTTTCACTATTGTCTATTTTAAAAGATAACAATTCCTTACTATTTAAATATGTTAATATTCATAGCTATTTGGGACATTTTGATTTAATTCTAAAATATTTTTATTTTAATATTCAGACGACAATTCGATCACCATTCTGATACTCTAACTATAATTACACTTATCGATTTTTATACAATATATTGTGTCAATACTTTTAATATTTAAATTTTAATGTTAGTTTTGCACTCTTCCAATGTTTATATTTGATCTGAAATATTAAAGCAAATAAATCTTCGTAAATAATGTTAACAATTATTTTTGTTCGCCAAATGGTCTTATATTCGATTATATCAACAAAATGGAATAAAAATAATTAATTTTTATAAGATTTTTGTTAATATAGGGTTTTCCAATAAGAGTAATATGATTTCTAAGTGACGTTTCAGCCATTTGTAATATGTTATGTCATAATCTATCTTTTTTTTCTTCATTGTATTCAGTAATATTTGCAATTTCATCATGGAGATAAGAATTTCATCATATATGCAAAAACAACGTTTACAAATTATTCAATTTTATTATCAAAATAATCTTTCTCCAATTGCAACTTTTCGTGCGCAAATGTGGTCGCTATTCGTCGAATTGTTAAAAATTTCAAGCGTACATTTTCTTTACCAAATGTTTAACTGCCGAAGTTAATGAAAATATTGCTGCCGTTCAGGCAAGTGTTGTTGAAGACCGCAATTTGTCGATTCCAAGACGTTCTCAAGAATTGGGACTGTCTCAAACTACAACCTGGCGGATTTTGAGAAAGGAGTTGGGCTTGCATCCGTATAAAATTGTTATCACTCAAGAACTGAAGCCATTAGACCACCGTAAAACTTGAAAACGATAACTATTTTTTAAAGAAAATCATCTTCTCCGATGAGGCTCACTTTCATCTGAGTGGTGCGGTAAATAAACAAAACTGTTGATTCAAGTGCGAAGAAAATGCATAAATTATTCATGAACACCCATTACATTCACCTAAATTGACAGTTTGGTGTGGTTTTTGGTCTGGTGGAATCATTGGTCCGTACTTCTTTCAAAATGAAGCTGGTAACAACGTTACTGTCAATGGAGAGCAGTTTAGATCGATGATAAGCAACTTTTTATGGCCGAAATTGGAAGAAGTTAAACTTTTTAACATCTGGTTCCAACAAGACGGGGCTACGTGCCACACAGCACGTGCAACAACCGAATTATTGCGAGGAAAGTTTGGAGATTCGATTATTTCAAGAAATTGTGACATTGAATGGGCTCCAAGAAGTTGTGATTTAACACCATTAGACTATTTCTTATGGGGTTATTTGAAGTCGTTGATCTTTAGCAATAAACTAGACTATCTTCAAGCTTTAGAAGTCAATATTGAACGTGCTATTCCATGACATACGATTTGATTTGGTGGAAAAAGTGCTCCTGCAAAAGAAGTTGTGAAAGCCATTTGAATGACGCTTTATTCAGAACTTAATTGTATCGATTGTACTCTATAATAAATAAAAAATATTTGAATTTCCTCAACAATTAGTATTTTTTTTTTTTTAAAGAAATCATATCACTCTTATTCGAAAGCCCTTTTATAATCAATTAAGTTTTTTTAAATAATTTTTTGAAATTTATATTTTATGATCTTAAATATTCATGGTATAATTTTGTCATTATTATTTTAGAAGTAATTTAAAAGATATTTATTGTAAATAATTATTAACTATCGTATAATTGGCATAGTTCCAGAAAGTAAATTCTTCAAAAAATTCGTCGAATCGAAAGGATAGGAAAGCCATTTTTCAGTCCTATTGTATAACTTAGTAAATATAACTAAAGAAATTTTTTATACGGTGCTAAAAGGCATTTCTTTATGAAACTAGTAAAACCATAACCGACTAACTTATAATTTTCAGTTTTTGATAAGCCTTGCCTTAAGGTTACTTGTATCTATTCAAGCAAAATAGATACGAATGAACTCGATTTAATGAACTATGGCTGAAAACATTTCATTGGAAGATGAACTTTTGATAATAGAGCAGATTTATTTTATATTTTAAGTAACAATCGCAATCAGTTTAAATGTACTCGTACTTATTACATAAAAGTCTTGATATCTGACAATTAGGCATAAGCACTCAGAAATTTTGCCAACATCGACAGTAACTTTAGTACGTATAAGAAATTGTAACTGCACCTTACCCCCTTAAATTAAATACTTGATTAGGTAGATAGCTGCCAGGTTTATATTCGAAATTTTTGTTATAAAAACAAGAATAATATAATAAGAGATTTTTAAAAACAATTAATATCTATGAAAAAATATGTGGGTAAAAATGCCTAACAGATTTAAAGCTGCTCCATAAAAATGTCTCTACTCACAAGGATCATATTATTATATCTACTATATAAAATAGAAATACACAAATAATAAACTTTATCATATTTAATCTGGACATAATGCCGAGAAAATATTATTTATTAACAATGATGAACCAAGAAATTTTTTTTTGGAAAACTTACTTAAGCACCATAAATTCAATTTAAAAATTATAAAACAAATAAACAAATAAAAGTTAAAGGTCTTTAGATACTTGCTTGGATATTTAGACTTATTTTATAAATATAATATAATATTTAACGTGACTTTTCTGTCGGTGAACATAAAACCACGAGTCGCCTATCCGCCAGAAACGCCCGGATTTATGGAAGAACAAAAATCAACACACCACCATTACTGGCAGTTTACAGTCAGTAACCAGTTACAAGCTGATTACTCCAACTGTTAGTGTCGAGGACTATCTAAACCTCCACTGCTTATGTGACAGCGCCCGAGATAATTACCAGTATCTCCCATCAGCGATCCGTAGACCGTACCCGCGATATGGGTATCAACCACAGCCACTACGTTAACACCATGAGGCACTCCGACTCCCGTAGTACCAATTTTTGTTTTAAGAGTACTTCAGTTTGTACTCCGCTCATCGATCGAGCTACGGTAAGAAATCTTGTAAATCTCTAGGCACCGCTAAGCCAGCTCAGGTACGCGGGTCCGCCAAGCCTCAAAAGTAAAACCGGAATCGACCTAGATCTTTCACCCGGTTGTAGCCATCCTGCGTGTCATTCACACACTTATTCACGCACCATTCTCGCTCTCCTCTCAAAAAGTGCCACGGCAAGTCTATTAAGGCATTCACACCTTTATATCATACCTAACACACCACTCACAGCCACCCTGGTGGCAGCCATCGATGCGTCGATGCCAAGGAGTCGCCCAAACAGAGGCTGAGCATCAGTCCACTGGTGGAACCCGACCATCGCCCTACATCGGCGAGCATGCCTGAAGGCAAGAAGGCAACACCAACGTGCTCGTAGGCAAGACAGGGCCTCGACAGAGGAACTCAGATGTATCTACGAATAGAAACGCCATCAACTCCAGCAAACGAGAATGTTGGAGGGAACTCTGCGCGGAAGTGGACCGGGACCCGTGGGGCAGACCGTATAAGACGGTCATGCATAGGATTAAAAGCCTACTCGCAACAACACCAACCTGTCCCGACATACTGCACAGAATAGTAGAACATCTGTTCCCGGAGAAACCAGAACTCCCCGACTACCACCCGGAGGATGAAGAAGTGGAATTTTCTGGTGTGACCATGGAAGAGCTTACGAGGGCCTGCACTAGATTGCAGAATGGCAAGGCACCAGGACCGAGCGGCATACCCAACATCGCACTGAAGAGTGCAATTGCCGCCAGGCCAGACTTGTTCATAAGCATGTACGACGCATGCCTGCGACAAGGCATATTTCCGACCCGTTGGAAGCAACAAAGATTGGTTCTTATCCCAAAAGGGAAGAAACCACTGGACGAGCCAGCTTCCTATCGTCCACTTTGCATGTTGGATTCGGGCGGGAAGAACTTGGAGCGGATAGTGGCCGACAGATTGGAGCAATACATCGATCCTCAACTTTCCGAATTTCAATTCGGATTCAGGAAGGGGAGATCGACCATCGACGCGCTGGAACTCGTCACGAACATTGCAAAGGAAGCCATCTCAGGAAGGAGATAGAAAGGTGGTTCTAAAAAGTATTGCCTCATTGTCACCCTGGACATCAAGAACGCGTTTAACTCGGCCCGCTGGGATCGAATCTTGGAGGCTCTTGAGAACATGGGGGTGTCCTACTACCTACGGAGGATGGTCAGATCATACTTCAGTGATCGACTACTGCAATACGAGACCGAGGATGGACCAGCAGAGTATGAGGTCACGGGAGGGGTACCTCAGGGCTCTGTCCTGGGGCCACTCTTGTGGAACGTCATGTACGACGGCCTACTCCATCTGCAATTACCGACGAACACAACACTCGTGGCTTTCGCGGACGACGTAGCGGTTGTCATGGTAGCCAAACACCTAGAGGAACTGGAAGCCGCATTCTCCACCACCATCCGGAGCATAAGACAGTGGATGACATCGGCAGACCTGTCTTTGGCGGAACATAAGACCGAGGCACTCCTTGTGAGTAGCCGGAAGAAAATGGAGACCATCACCATAAGAGTAGGCGATCACGACATTCGGTCGCTACCCTACATCCGGTATCTAGGAGTGGTCTTGGATGCCAGACTCAACTACAAGGAGCACATCTCCAGCGTCAGCAGGAAGGCATCAGCAGTACAGGGCGCACTTTCGCGGATAATGCCCAATATTGGAGGCCCCAGGCAAATCCGAAGGCGACTACTGGCAACTGTGGTTACCTCCGTCCTGCTATACGGAGCACCAGTGTGGGCGAAGTCGCTAGAGCTTACAACATACCGCAAGACAATGACATCAGTCCAGCGACTCTCAGCGATCAGAGTGGCGTCAGCATACCGAACGGTATCGCACGATGCGGTCAACATCGTGGCATCATGCCCACCCATCGATATTCTGGCAGGAGAGCGGGAACGCCAACATCGTAGGAAGAAGGAAGAGCGGCGAAAGGTCCTCTGTGAAGAGGAGAGACCCGAGAGTCTTCGCCTCTGGCAAGAGAGATGGGACAACTCGACGAAGGGTCGGTGGACTCATCGGCTGATCCCACATGTTACCAAATGGGTCACTCGCCTGCACGGGGAAGTCGGGTATTACATCACCCAACTCTTGACTGGGCATGGATGCTTTCGGGCATACTTGCACAGGCTCAAGAGAACTGACTCCCCAAACTGTCATCATTGCCGCGATGTGATCGAAGACGCAGAACACGTGTTCTTTCAGTGCCCCCTCTATGAGGAGACGCGGGTGGAGCTGGAGAGAAATCTGGAGCGTCCCATCAGTCCAGAAAATATAGTGGAGTGCATGCTGAAGAGCCAATCGGCTTGGAACAGAATTGCAGAGTACGCGGAATCCATTATCAAGGATCTCCACACAACGTACGAAGAATAGGCCGCGAGGCGTCATAACATCGGGACAGCAGTAGCATCAAACAAGAACGCCCCGGCGAGGTAGTATTTACAAAGAGTGCCGCCGGGGAACTATCGTTCCGGGAGCAAGATCAGAGGTGCAGGTTAGGTTTTTTTTTTTTTTTTTTTTTTTTTATTTGACAGGTTTCATTTCTACATTATACATTATACACATAGTCATGAGACACAGTCGCTCCTATGGAGCATATAGCGGCACAGAGAATACACGTCTCTAATTGGTGGTAGAAGGCTTCTTTATTGGCGTCATTCTCTACTTCAGTTGGGGCATAGCATTGCATGATGGTGATGTTTCGGAACTTCGAGTAGAACCTGGCTGTCAGAAGGCGGTCGGAGACCGGTTTGTAGCCCATAAGAGATCTCTTTGCGTTGGCTGATAGGATTAATCCGACTCCACAGTGGTGTCCACTGTCGTTGCCGCTATAGATGAAGTGTTCACCCGTCTGCGTTGCGAGGATTCCTTGATGTTTCCACCTTGTTTCGGAGATTCCCAGTATGTCGAGATTGTAGCGTCGCATTTCGGAAGTAGCTTGCGCCAGACGAGACGTTCCAGGTACCCATTCGAGTTGTTCGGTGAAAGCGAGGTAAAAATCCCGCATAACTCACCTGGCAGGAAAAACTTCCAGACGAGTACTTTTTGAAGGTTTCCCCCTGTACCTCATTAATCTAAACAGAAAAAAAAAAAACACACCACTCACATCCACACCCTCTTGATTTACTACAAGTCCACATGCACCTAGGTAACGCAGTACTTTACACAAGCCACTAAAGTTCGGTGTCTTGGACTAAACTTAGACAAATCCTTAACATGGAATCTTCAAACAAGACTTAAAAAACTTCCACTAGACAGACAATACCGTCAACTACTTTGATTTTTAGAGAAATATTATCGAGCGTCGCATTTATGTTGTTTGCAATTGTGTTATTCGTCGTGATCTTACGTTCGGGATATATCTGCGTCTCGTTAAAGAAAGTTTCACTCTCGTCTTCACAAACATACCAATCCTCTTGTGAGGGAACTATCTTCAACTTTCTTCTTTATAATCCCCCATCGACGACTTAAACGTCATTGGTTCCTAGATTTATTAAAATTCTTACTTTTAACTTATGCTCCCATATGTGTGAGCAGCGACTAGGAGATACTTCGATGGATGCTCTCTCCCCATAATCCTACACGTTAATTACTATTGTTACTCTTCTAAAAATTAAATCAAAATTCGTGTTCCATAGTTCAAACTGATAGTGTGTGTGGCGTACATGAATTTTTATAATCGGAATTGCTTTATTGGAAGAAATGCACATGTAACATGAGACGTTATAACGTTCAGAAAATGTGATGTGTTAGAGGCACAATCGCACGTTAGTTTTTCAAATCAATCGAATAATTAAAAGAACAATTTAACAAATCAATAAACTTATAAGCCAGCAAATATCGAATAGTTTAATTAATGTGAAGCGTTAAGGGACAAGTTTGAGATAATGGCGCTTTCACTAGAAGGACAAATTGAACAGTTCGTTTTCATACAAGGGTCGTACTTCACCAACATTTCTATACAAGAGTCATCAATATCCTGTTTCTGCCGTTGAAATATTTAATCTTCTAAAAAAAACTAATACGCCAAATGTTTATGAGGAAGTTTAACACAACATCAACGAGAGTGAACTGCTCCATTTGCTAAATTGTGTCCTTTGCAATACATTATGAAAAATTATACTCAGAGGTCTCAAGGATATAAGGAAACTACCGATTGCATCATTTAGGTTTCCATACATTTTTTTTCAAAACTCAACATACTCTTTTTATTGAAGGCATGTTGTGAAAACAGTCTTTTTGCACTAGAAGCCTTACATCAAATTTTTTCGGGTCTTTAGGACCTCTGGCGAACAAACCATATACGGTGACACATGCGAATGACGATTTAAATCTGGTACACCCTACAAGGTCTTATTGCGTGTACGAATTAACTCCTAGAAAATGTTTGGTTGCGTTTTATCTGTACGAACATATATTGTTGATAGCTAAGGTTAGATACGTGTAGTTTCTCACCAATTTGTCTACAGAGGATTTCGATATTATGGTAATATGGGTTTTCTGTTTTCTGTTGAGATTGAAAGGCATTATTTCTTACTTTGGATGATTGTGCAAATAGTGTAACCGTCAGGAAAATAGAATTTAGGCTTTCTTGTCAGTCTTTTTAGGTAATGGAACTGTTTAAATATGAGGCAGTACTTCGCCTTGGATAATAGTAACACTCAATAATTATTTATTCAATTCTTCGTAATCACGGATGGCCAATTGTAAGTCACGTGAGATATTTCTTGCCTTTTCATAACAAACCATACACATGGACAATAGAAAATTGTAATCTAGCACAATTTAATCGTCACTTTAGAATAAAAAATTTATTAAAACTTTATAATTTACTGTAAACCACCGAACAAACTTATATTCTCGAAGTTCAATCAAAGGTGAAGACACTTTTGCAAACTGATTCCTGACAAGAGTAAAATTTTGATTCACATTTTATAATTGCAGTTTCACGTTTTGCATTCTATTATCGATAAAATGCATTGAAATTGACTCTAAAGTAGCAACGGATGCTTGTGCTCAAAATCACTCCTTTTTTCTAATGAAGGGATGCACTACTGAGGTGAAGTTTATAAAATTCAGGGTAGAAGTAGACCATACTAATATGGTTATTGTTTACACTAATCTACGACTAATCATAATATTTATTGTAAGTGAGAATACTCTAATTTCAAATATTATTTTTCGAGGACGTCCACAACATTTTAACTACCTTCAATTCTTGGAAAGATGTGAATTATATTGTAATTATTATATTCTGTAACTATTCTCAAGTGTAAACTAATCTGGTAATGAATAAACATTATTGATATTATTGACATTTTATTATTAAAATTTCACCAGGACGTTTATTATCCTTAGGAGATAATAAGTAACATTTCTTGAACTTCGCACCTTTGAGAACCAAAGTTGTTTATTTTTAATAAGTATTTAAATTCATACAAATTTTTAAAAGGAGGGTGTTATTATGTAAGCAAAAAAAAATAATATAAAAAAATTCCGTTTTCATTAATTTTCTTTCCACTTGTTAAATGCGTTTTCATTTTACAAAACGGCTTAGGCATATCCACACCATCTGACAATCTTAACGTTTCTACAATAGATAAAAGATTTTATTTTGTATTTTTTTGATAGAAGAGAGGGGCTTATGTAAAAAAGCGATGAATAGTAAAGTACTTTCTGCCATTCGGTTTTCTTGAAACTTTTGATTCCAATTAGGATTCAAACAAGCCCAGAAACGCTCACGAGACCTCATTAACAAATCTCCTTCTTATTATTCGTCTTCTGTTTCCTTGTTTTTCTTTACTTCATCATCTTAGTGGAAATGAACTCCGCCAATGTAAATTAACCTTAGTCGTTTATGAAATCGAATTCTTTTGCCTTTTGGCCGGAGAGTGTCTGTTTTTCCATCTCAATTGCATTTATTTGGCATAACAAATTTAGCGACCCATAGAAAATGGAGAATAGTATTTTCAGTGTTCCCACACGTGGACTAAGAAAAGAAATCGGCGAAAAGTGAATATCTGTGCTATAATTTGGATAAAAAGAAGAAATGTTAGCCGACGTCGTATGAATAATAAAATGCCGGCAATAACAAAATGTTCGTTTAGCTGAGCTAAATTAACGGAAAGAATACGAAAAATATCAGTGAGAAATTGCTCTTCATTCCCAAAGCAATAATGCGTTTACTGACGCCATCATTGAATGCCTGTCTATGACTTCCGAATTTTATGTAGAATGTCAGAGGTTCAAGTTTCAAAACAATTAATACCGTTGATTGGCGATTGTTCAGATCAAAATCCCAAAAGTTTGAAAATAATTCATGCCACATACGAACAGTTTAATAGACAGCAAGGGTTGTGCGAATTGATTAGAAAAAGTTTTTTTTGGTGCAACTACTTTTCTTCTTCTTCTGCATGTGATTTTCTTTGTATGAAAAGGATTGGAAAACTAAAAGCAACCCTCTATTTTTATTGTCTATTTTTTCAGCCAGAGCGGAGAGGCGTCAATATTTATTCTCGAACAGCTTAAGTGTCATACGAACAAAATAAGTAAATATCAAAATACGACGGATATGTTAACGTATTAATAAGAAAGGATCATAGAATATTAAGGATTCCAATAGACGAACTGACGAAATAAAAATAGAAGAATTTGACAATTATCTTGAAGTATAAAATACCGTAGAATGTGTGAGGGGGCGAATTAGTCTGTGCAATGAAACTGAGGCCTAGAATTTGATCTTTTCTTTTTGTCATTCATTAGCAATCGATAGTTTTGGTTTTTAAGAAGGAATAAATATAAATATTGTCGGGAAAATGTTTTCCAAATAAAAAACTTATGTTGCTCAATAAATTTTTTGAATCCTGTCAGGATATTTTGTAGTTGTTTTCAGCAAGTCACTTCTGAACTGAGATATTAAAATGTTCGAAAGTCACCAGAAACAAAATGACACATTACTAGGAATATTATTATGCAAAAAGACGCATATATACCACGTTATCCTTCACATTGATGTCCATCCTTCACTTGTAGTTTTAGTTAAATATAATTATCAATATTAACAACTTTCTTATTAACGGTTTTAAATAGAAAAGGACTGATTTAAAAGGAGAATTATTCTTCGGCGAATGGTGGTGGATGTAAAATAATTTTGTGTGACCGTTTGCAGAAGTCAGTCTTATGGTATATGGCTTCTTCAATAAATTATGAACTATTAATTTTAAAGGCTAATTACGAGCAAAACCTATAAAAAGTCATTATTTCAGTATTTTGGATTTATGGAACTTAGTTTTCTAATGAAAATAGAACGACTTCGAAATTATAAAATCAAAACTTGTGAATCGATTAAAGTCTTTTATCAAATTTTACTACTCATTTCAGTGTTTTGTTATATGACCGCATTGTTAATAGTGATATCGAAGGTAATATAATTGTTTATAGGAAGTTAAGAGGTATTAAAAATTGAATTTGCAAAAAAATTTACAGAGAAAAGGTGAATTGATGGCATTTCTTTACTCGTTGCAACTGAGTTTGATTTGTTGACTCGATAGTTTCCATCGGAGTTGTGTTCGGTGCTTAACATTTATATCACGAATGAATAAAAGCACATACATATATAAGGTAAAACCATCATCAAGTCTACCAAAATTCATTCGCTGGGTCATTATTGTTCACTTGCGTAGCTTTTAATCACTTAAATGGGTCTAAAAAGATACTGCAGTAACGGGTGGTGTAGTAGCTGAAGATGTTATTACATTTATAGGACGCGCATAGTGATCTGAAACGAGGGCTTGTGGTGAACTAAGCCTTTTAAAGTCAGGGTTGAGATGAGCTGAATTTTTTGAATTGGATCTCTCTAAAAACTTAAAAACTGGAACAGCAAAATGGCAGGAAAGCTATTAACTGAGTGTGCTACAGGCAGGATCCCCTACCAAATAGTAGAATGTTGTGAAGGGGGTCTATTTATTTGTGTGTTGTTATTCAGGATTTAATGTTCGAAACTCTGCTGAACAAAACGGAAGTATAGTAGAAGGTCTTATTGAGTGTATGAATGGACTTCTAGTAATTTCTGTTTTTGACAATAACATAACAATCGTAATAACGAAATTTAGTGACCTCAAAAATGAATATTATTCTTAAAGGCGATTGCATTTGATTTTTTGTCCAATAATTGTTGCCATATTCCTAATTTTTTTTTCTGTCAGGATCAACGTAGAATGAATGAGATGAAATTAGTGATTAAGTTTTCTGTCATAGCGACGGCTTCAGACCCTATTTTTATTGGATTTGAATCAAATTCGAGCGTGTTCGGTTATTTTAGTTAGAGGAGAGGGGAGTGTAGCCAACGATGTGAGAAATAATTTTAAATGTTCAAGAATGCGTTTTGGTATTTTATATATAATTCTACGTCGTTTTAGAAAGCATTCTTGGCTAGGATCACCAATTAGTTTTGTAGAAAATTGTCTTAGATTCGTAGTGTTTTTATTAGTCACGGTTGAATTCGTGCAAGGTGCAAATGTCAGTGTGCGTTTATTTTAATTAGTAATGAAAAGTTCGGAAACTCTTTATTTTGTCATTTTTTTAATAGATTTTATTTTTTATTAAAAATGCTTCTTCTTTCTTCCACTTTATTCATATTTGTAAATATTTAAATTTGGACGAAAACATTCGTGATGGAAAAGTTTTGTATGAATTCAAATTCAATTATAAATATTTCAAATGTTAAAACGTTGAACATATTTTGAATATCGCGGAAATATCGAATAAAAAAGCGCAAGTTTATTAAAAATGATAAACGATAGAATTAGGATGGCGGACATGCGAATTCAATCCAAACAAATTGTGTCAGTGAAAATTTGGAAATTTAAATTTTAAAGCAGGAAGTGTATTGTAAAATAACAAAATCAAAGCAATAATTTTTGTACAGATATGCGTGTATTTTGTTAATTATATTGTATGTGAGCGCTTACTTATCACCTTAATAGCAAAAATTACAATTTAAGTAATTCCGTGAAAATATGATTGGCATGTCTTGTAAGTAGATCCGCTCAAACAAATGTTGCGGTTTTCGTACTAACATTTGCCATAGCATAACATAACTTTGGGTAAGGATTTAATTAAATCATGTTAAATCCTGATTGCTGATATTGTTCGCAATTTATTTTATCAGCATAGTGTTCACTATGATTGGTTATTTTTCTGTGAGACCCTGCGAAAGGATGTGCTGGCTTTATGGATACCCAAATGTGAATATTGAAACTGGGTAGGATAAAAAAAGGTCGAAAGTGTCTACTAGAAAAAAGGATTTTATAGTGAAAATAAGGTATTAAACGGTTGATAAGGTATTTGTATTAAATACAACTATTTCAGTGCCAATTTATTAGGCTAGTAAATGAAAACTTGAAAATGTATCTCACTTTTCGTACATACGGACTTGTATTTATCCAAAACGAGATTAATTCAATATTTATGAGACAATTACTTTGTTCTAAAATACTGTTCAGTGGCAAACTTAAGCGAATAGCCAGAGTGGAAATTAAAATTAAATGTGAAATAAACAAAAACTGGAAGGAGCAATTTTGCCGAGCGTATTAATAGGAACTTTTCTGAAAATATCATAAAATAGTTAACCAAATTTACATTCCTTGATTAAATCACATATACTCTTTAGTTTCAGATGCGATAAAATGTGGGTTAGAGAGATCGGTGGTAGCAATTGCCAAAGGGTACGATTCACTGCAGCTTCGAAAGTCATCCAAGGTGCCTTGCACGGCCGAAAGTATGAGATATGTGAGCAAATACGCCTGAGAAGTATCCACTTTTGTACGATGTATACGCGATTACGCGATGGCACCACTGGATAGTGGACTCCCCAGTTCATAATCAAAACTAATGCTAAGGAATTATACCCTCGGTTTCAACAATATGATGAAGACATTCAAGAACTTTTGATAAAATGGAAAGAAGGCTTATGGGTCTATGTGAGGTTAAATTTTTTTCGGTTTCTCTTTTGATTTTGGGATCAATTTGATTGTGGGAAACTTCCAAAGTAAAGGAAAGAATGATGTATGAATAATGTTTCTAAAGTTATCAGGTCATATCTGGGGGCTTGTTTTGTAGGTGTCATATTACCTTCGGAGGATGCAAAGTTTGGAGGAGATGGATTTATTGACAACTGTGCTGATATTTTGTCTATTTATTTTTTCGTGATTTAAAAGTATTTACTAAATGAGGTCCAAATGCCTTATTAATAGCATTGGTGATTTTTCGTTATCTGAAATTTAATTAGGTGGGGCACAAATCACCAAGGCTATGCATGGAGTTTTCGATCAGTTTTGTGCCTCTGGAACCGATTGTACGATCACACGAAAGAGCCGGTATCATCAGGATCGGTGGAGTCGAGTGAACGTACTATAATTAAAGTTGTTCGTGTGCAGTTGTCGCATACTATACAAATATTGTAAAGTAAATATAATTGTACAAATAATTGCTTTACACCGGCTTGCCAAATTTTACTTACATTAATAACGCAAATATTTTGTCATTGCGCAATATTAAAATAAGAACGAGTGAAGTAAATCATCTAAATAAATTTCTCAAATGCGTTGTTAACACGTGGTGCCGAAGCGAATATTTCGAAATGTATAAAAAAAATCGACTAAAACGAGAAAATGAACTTATTACTCGTAGATACGGCAAGACGCACATTAAAACTTTCGCCATGCTGAAGCGCGGAGCGATACTATAAAAACTGTTATATAGAAAAAATGGAATCTGGTGATAATTATGGAAAGATATTGACGAAGAAAAGAGGTTAAAAGGAGATATTAACATTAGCGCAGACCATATAGAACTAATTTGGATCAAAATAAATTATACTCTACGAATCAGCCCATTTAAAATATTAACTTTTGGGGAATTCTATCGGTAAAAAATTACGTGTTCTGCAACAGGCCTCCAGTAACTATCTACACGTATTTTGTTAATATCGACTATTCATTTATGTATCTTTATATCGAAACAATTTTTTTTAGAAACTTGCAGTTTTCATGATCAATGTTTGGTAAATTATTGAAAGCTACTACCAATATTGTAGAATTAACGCTACAATATACTTTTTCTGTTAAGTTTATTTAAATTTTTTAACGTCTATTATTTATATTTCGCGGTATTATTTTTCGAAACGCATGATAAAAACCCAACTTCACCAATCATGCTTTACAGGTTTTGAGTGGAGGAGAAGGTCATACGTGGAGGGGAATGTCTCATTACTTTTTCGGCTTTCCATTTCAATAATTGTTAAACGGACTTACGAAGGCAGATTTTTATTTACTATCGAGTCGTATTATTATCATTAAGAATTTTTATTTGTGCCTAAATATCGACTATTTAGTTTAATTAATGAAAATTTCAAAAATAGAGAAAATTTCGGAGTAACTTTTTCTAAAAAGAAACTGGTATAAATATTTTTGGTCGAAAAACTGAAAATATTTATGAGAAATTTTTTCCAATGAGTTTGCGTTGTTTTTCAACGTAATTTATTAATATTACTTTATTAAAATAATTTTTCATATAAAAAGTATACGTTTGTAAATAATTTATTTAAATAATTGTGCTTTTTTGATAATTGAACTTTATAATATTTTATATTCAAAATGTAAAAGATTTCTGAAATTGCAAACAACTTTTTTTATTGACTTCAATTAAAAAATAATAAAAATTAAGACTATAAAAATATTTTATATTCTAGAAATTAAAAAAATGTCTAAAAATTTATTATTACATTAGAAATGGATTTTTTAATTCTCTTTTTATTTGTGAGCGATATTTTTCATTTCCTACAATATAAAGTTTAAACAACAATTCGAAGAATATGTGAAGAAATTACAGAGCAAAGGGAATATAAAAAGGTGTGTTGGAGGATTTTCACTAAAATATTTCTTTTTCAGACTCTTGGGTTTTTTCTTCTTCTTTAAAGTAAAAAAAGATACTGTCTTTTACACATACTTTTTAAAATTTGGCAAATTATTAACGAACTAGTATATATCATTGATATTTTTCTATAAAATTTTAAACAAGCACATAAATTGAAAATACATTATTTTTACTATATATCTTCCCGTGTTCAGTTTGCTTTAAATATTATATAATTTATTCACTTAATTCGTTTAATTTCAATAAGAAAACATAAATTTTTTATATTTTTGGATAAATTTTTCAATAATTTCCAAGACAAAAATGGTAATTGAAAAATAACAAAGAATAGTTTAAGAAACAAAAATTAATAATTTTAAATATTCCTACTTAAGTAGAGACTTGATTACTTTACATCTAGCCATTTATTGAAGACGCAATATTCTATACGTTCTGATATAATTTTTCACGTAAAGACAATTTGAATAATCTAAATAGTGTCAACACTAAATTCTTTTCGAACTGACGTGTTTTACTATGCAAACTTCTGTGCATTGCATCGCATAGAGACTGATATGATAAATCAATATAAAACAGTAGATTGTAAATACAATGGAAATTGATTAATTAAGGTAAATAGAAAAATTTGCACAAGTGAAAAATATAAAGAAAATAATATTGAATTTTTTCAAAAAATTTCAACCCAAAAATCATATGTGAAAAGTTCTGACATGAGACAATGTATTAAGTTTGTACGAAATGAGGTAACCAATCTAAATTAATTAAAAAATCAATTATCGTACAATATTCTGTACCTTTATTTTCTTTGAATGTCCACTTGTTTTCATGATCAATGTTTTGATAAATTATTAGTAAATTTTTTTTGTAGTAAATACAATAGAAAAGTAATCATAAAATCTATATAATATTAGAAAAAAGAAAAAAATGCAATTTTCTTTAAGAATTTACAAAAAATATATTTTTAAAAAAAATATAAAATATGAAATTACTTTAAAAATTTTATTATTAATTAAATTTTTACCTTTTTTTTTGATTATTGCTCAACTAATAAATACAATATATAAAAATGGAATATGATCCAATTAAAATATATTAATTTTATTAGCTTGGATTTTTTATGAAGTGAAAAAAAATAATAAAAACCACTAATTACATTTTTATTTTCTATATGGGAATAAACACATAATTTCCAGCTTAAAACTTTATTATCGAAAGTTGAATTTAAAGCACAAAAAATTATTATAAAAAATACGACATTACATTTATTATACATTTACAGTATATACAGAAAAAAACAACAGAAAAATAAAATAAAATGTTTAACAATAAAAAAGGAATTAAAATAATAGTCGAGAAAAAAATAGTTATTAAATAAATGACATATAATTTAAGTAATAATGGAAAAATGAATTAAATATTGTTAAACTGAACGATACATAAAGGGAATATTAATTAAATTAAATAAAAAATTTTATTATCACCAAGTTGAAAATTAAATAAATAAATTATTAAATATGTGTAAACGTCAATAAATTTTTGTATATAAATAAATAACCATAATTATTTTTAAAATTTGTTTCTTTATTTTGTTTCTTTCTTTTTTTTTGCATGACGTATTTTTCTATCCTCCTGCATTAGAATATTTTTTCTCTTTCCTTTTCCTTCTAGTTTCAAAGTTTTTTTTCTTATTTTTTTGGTTATTTCTTTTGCATAAATAAGGAAATCTTAAGTTTAATGCTAATAAGGAAATGTTTTACGGACTATCCCAAAAATGTTAGTTGTTAATGCTAATGATGAATGCCACCAAGCAGGAAAAATAATAAAATAATATTTAACGGAGAATTTTTTTTTCGACAATTATTTTATAAATGTCCAACGAATTTTAGATTTTTGTTTGTTTTGTAATTAGACTTTCTATATAATTAATTGTAAATCCTAATTATAAGAATTTATGAATTATAATGAATCGTCACTAAACCGATAATTTTATTTAAGGCTCCTCCTGTCCCACAGGTACCCGGTCCAACATCCGCGACTCCATATAAGATGTAGGAAGTGAGAAATCATCGTCGCAATAAAAGAGGTACTCCAAAATTATTTCGTCGAGGAGTGCTAAGAAGAGGATTTGGGGAAAGGTCAGGGAGAGATTTAACAACTTAGTCTCTCCCATCACCTTCGGCGGTCCGCGTCAGCTTTTTTCATTTTCTTTTATCTTTCCCAATTTTTACACCTCTCCCCTCATTTCCTGTTCTTTTTCCTTTACCCAAATAGTATGTTTAATTTGTTTAAGTAATTGTTTTCTCTCTTTGCATCTCATTACTTTTCAACGTTCTTTCTTCTTTCTCCTTCTTCCTCTCCTATGGAGAAGTTAACACCTTGTGGTATCTCTATTTTCCCTTAAATGTTTCGGCGTGATGATTTTATAGTTATGGTGGGTGTGAGAGCACAACTTTGCACACACTTTGAAATCCCAGAAATCATCACTTAAAGCCAGCGACAAGCATGCTTAGCAAGGTAAGGTGCTTTCTGAGTATAGCCATCGCTGACCATACTTCTGTTGTGACTTAGGATAACTTTTTTTTAAATATATTATTTTAATACCACCCTCTTTGCATCTAACACCCTCAATTATAAACGAATTCAAATGAAGACCATAACAGAACTGTAACACGCCGGAGTGAAGATGAAGTATTTGAGTCTTAAACCTCTGCTGCCATAAGCAGTGACAGCGCCCGAGATACTCGTAATTTCCAGTATCTCCAACCAGCGATCCGAAGATCGTGCCCGCGATATAGGTATCAACCAGAGCCACCACGTAAATGCCGAAGCACCTCACCATAACCGAGCACAGAATCTAGTTCATTTTTATAGAACACAAACAGGCACGACTTCACTCACATTAGCATATGGAAGTAAATACTATAAAAGTACTATGCATGAAAGCTATGCAAAGCTCCAACGCCATAATCCTGAAAGCATCTATTTAATATTTTGAGTTTCGTGCTGTGGAGAATATCGGTTCCCGTGTTACCAATTTAAATTTTAAGAGTACTTAGGTTTCCACTCCGCTCACAGAGCTATGGTCAGGAACCTTGTAAATTCCCCGTCACCGCTCGGACTATGATCTACCCCCCCCCCTGTAGGGGGTTATTATGTGATTGTTAATTTTTTAATATCACATTATGCCAGCCACGGCATATCCAAAGCATCTACTTTTGCCCTTGTTATCTATTTTACCTTTCTATGCCATTATTGGGAGGAGAAGCTGATATATACTTAACACCCCCGCTACCGAAGCGGAATTTGAGTCGATCAACAAGAATCAAAATTATTTGTCTGGGAATTTTTAGCACTCCAACGTAGAACAAAATTTTTATATATAAAAAAATATCGCCGATAAAAACATTGACGTCCACCTTTCATTGATGTGAAATCTCGATTAAGACGTCTGGTACCGTAAGTATAAGAACAGATTCGATCGCACTCCTTCCAATTATTCCGCGTTAATGCAGATTGTTTGTGTTTAATAGTAAATATTAAATCCATTTCAAATACAACTGCTGCTTGAGAATATGCAAAAATGAACTTCTTATTTTCCAAAAATGAACTTCTTAGTTTCGGAAATTTTTTTCGTTCCACAGAATTGTGTACAGTAAACGTTATTCTTTCTTTATCGATAAGAAACATTGTCATAAATTCAAGTTAGATCAATTTTAATAATTTCATCATATCCGAGAATCATTTTTTTCCAAACCGAGTAAACTTTTTTATAATTTTTGATTTTGGGTACCTTATTGACACTTATTTGTTTTATTTGTATTTTGTTTCATGTGCAGCTATTTTTTTATATTTTGAAAAGAGTCTTGAGACTGTGATGAAAAATATGTCTTATACCGTGTTGACTAAAACTGTGTTTGATGATATTAAGTGTTAGTCACATTAACTTCAAGACAGAACGATGTTCTCCTTACTTTAATTTATTTAAACAACTTTATTATTAGCGTGTATATCATGAAACGAGAAAATACATATAATCTGAACATTCATTTAATACAATCTGCTGAATATATTCAAATGCGCATGTTTTTCTGGTTAAATAATATCATCTCCAATTGGAGTATCAGAAGCTTTTCCTGCATATTCTATAATTTTTAAATACTATTTATTCATAATCCGCCTTTTAAATTATTTAATGTCCCCAACATTGAATGTGACCTTAAATCATGTTCTACTTTAATTCCCACCAACGTTTTTTTAACAAACCATTTTAATTTTATGTGGATGGGTCCCTTCTCGACATGAATAAATTTGAAGTAAAAGCAGATACAAATTTGTATCAAGAGGCACTTTTTATCCATGTACAAATATCGAAAATTATGCCCTTTCCATTTGAAGATATATGCAAATATTCAAAAACTGTTTCAATTTTCTGTAGAGAGATCATATTTGGAATTGAATAAATATCAAAAATAAATTATTTAAAGTCTACGAGTTCGAATTTACATAGAAGATTCCCCTTTTAGTGAAAGTGTTATTTCATTAGAGTAATTATTATTTTTTTAAAGCTTACTGATTAAGTAAAAATAAGACTATGTCCTAAAAATGTTGTTGTTCTTTCCTTAGGCTTAATGTCTTCGATGCGTGAGAACTTGGAAAACTAAAAAGTTTCAGCGTTTTGTGAAATCTTCCATATAATATATCAATCAGATTGTGAGAACACCTATTTTTCCTTATTTTCTTTAAAGGACTGTGAGTTAACAAAATTTTTAAATAACTTTCATTTTTGGATATTATATATCTTAAAAGATAAAATTAAAGTTTATCAAGCGTACGCTATCTTGTACTGTAGGCATTCTGAAAAATTAGCAGAGGACTCTTATAATGAGAATATCGAAGATGATTACAATAGCACTTCCTTATGATTAATAAAATTGTATATCATATATTGTCTTTTAAGTGGACGATGCTCTACTAAAATTAAAAGCTTACGTACGAGTACGTGACATTATTTTCATTACCATTCATTCAATAACGTTCCAATACACTCTTTAGGTAATATGACGTGGCCTCTTGGGTTTGATTACCAAATCAGAAGAATCGTATTGCTTAAATTTCCCAAATAATATTCCAAGTCACACTTCCATCCGTAATCGATATATTAAAACGGGTCATTTTAAGCTTGTTTTAGGTTAACTGGTATTACCGTTTTCCATCCATAGTTGGATAAAATTAGAATAATAATAGTCAACTTGATCGAGGGAGCGTAGGCTGATTGCATATTTTACTAGGGAATCTGTTATTTTGCTTCTCAAAAAGGACATCTATCCTGCTTAAGTAAGCAGGATAGACGTTAGCTGGTATAATTCATAACTTAAATTACTATTCAGAATTGACTAAATAAATATGCTGACTATTTGGATTTACTTGTTATTATCTATGGTTTCATTTAATCTACTTTAGAGTGGAAAAATCATCAAATTATTTATTTTTCTATCGGTTCTTATACAGTAAAAACTATAGGAATGAGACGATAAACTTAAAAATGTGAACTTTGTCGAACAAAACATTCAAAGGTTAATGAGATGGCGTCAAATAAAAGGTGTACAACTATTCTGAAGGAGTATGAAGTTTGGTGGTATGGACTAACATAAGAGTACAGACAGAAAAATGGGTCACCGTCCTAAACTATTGTCAGAAATGCTCAACAAAAATCAGCTTAGATTATTTGAATTCAGTTTCAATTCGGTTATAGTCCTTATCAAATAAGGCAAAATGGAATGAAAATTTCGCCCTGTATCTGGAAATTCTATGAGTTGGAGTATCTTGAGTTAAGATTTCCCCTACTATATATATTACGACTATTCAAATTAATATTGACTCTTTTCAATTAAATTTTACTGTTTCCTAAATATCTTATGGCTTATTAAATAATATTCGAATACTTACACTGTAAATAATTTTTTCAAATATCTTTCAAAATGTTTGCAGACTTTTCTCAACTGTCTCGGTAAAAGTTTATTCATAGAAAAACAATTAAAAAAGGTTCTAGGATCATAAAATATATTCGAATACATCATAATATCATTAATCCTAATGAATTTTCTATCACTAAAAAGGATTTTCTGCCATCTGAGAAGGACTTTCAATTTACTTAAAAGGATTCGGGTAGAAAAAGCCCTTTTTTGTTATTATTTTAATGTTGGCTATAAATAATTTTAGATTTACATATACTTATTCAAGTTATGAAAACTTATTTGCATTCAAAATTCATTCTAATAGTAAGTATGATAGTTGCCTCTGAGTCCTTCATATACCTGCTGTCCAAACGCATCTACTCAAAAGTAAAATTTATTCTATCAAAATACGCATTATGGTGGATAGTTTATTAGTAATTATGAAAACAAAAATATTTTTAATTAAAATTTAACTATTAATCCGTCAAAGTAATTAAATTTGCATTTCTCTTAGTAATAGTAAAAGGGATCAGATGAACGACTTTTTTTGCCACTCCTCGTTTTTGTGAACGAATTAATTTTCTTCATTAAAATTATGAGTTCAATCAAAATTCATATTTGTGGAACTATACTATCAGTACTATCAGCGGGTATACACGTAAGCTGATGTTTATTACTTGAACGATTCAGTTAGATTGAGGGTAACTACGATAAAGAGAATTAAGAAAAATATATTTTCCCATTTAAATTCTGTTCACCAAATACTAACCGTTTCAAGTACTTGTGTCATATGTACTGTAATATTGACTTGAGAACAGACACATCTATTGGCAATTGATAATAACTATGATAAGCCGATAAGATTGAAAGTAATTAAAACACAGATTGAAGGTCTTCAAGTCAGCAGAGGAGTTCAACAAGGTCGTATATTATCTCCTCTAGTATTCAACAAACGAAAAAAGTTTCTCTGATTTCATTATTTGGTTATGGGAAGGGATTAATCTAAACGGGGAATATATCAACAACATGCTGATACTCTTACTATTGTCATTTTAGAGTAGTGGCGGCGCTACTAATTTTAAAATTTTAATACTCAATAGCAGCAGCAATAGCAGCAACATACACCACAATAGAAAGAGCATAAAAAAAGGAAGAGTAACAATAAACTTAACAACACTTCTCTCTACACTAGCCAATCAAAATGTACAAGAATTACGAGCATCAATACTCCTAGCGCCATTACTAACTATCCTAACAAATCGTATATTTTTACTTACTGCCAATACTAATAAATAAATGTTGTTAACTGATAAATTCCTGTCCATCCTCCTTTGAAAAGCGAATAAATTGACTTCACACCGACAAGAACTGGACGTACTGCTACATAGCACTTCTTACTGAAACACATTTTAGAACTAGGTCTTAGTTTTACACTGGAGACTATATGGTTTATAGGACTGACCACCTTGGCAACACAGCACAACAAAATTCCCTAGCCCATTATTATTAACAATCCACAGTGGTAACTCTCAATTGTTCTCCTTTACCACTAAATATAGTTTCTGTATATTGCCCTTCTAGTAAAAACTTATCTTTCCAAGATTTGTCTTCCTTTTTTCATGTTCTGGGATGATTTTTTCTCGCAGAACGAGATTACAATGCAAAGCACCCTAAATGCGGTTGCCATATATCAAATCCTCGAGCAAAGATCGTTCATGAAATCCTTTCCCAAACTCCACTACAAGTTAAAGCTTCTTCTTCTCCTACTTATTGACGTACATTCACCTCTACACTTTATGATATTTTGGATTATTTTATTACCATTCTTTAAATTCCTTCCTACTCCTAAATCCATTCCACTAAAACTGATAAATAGACAAGTAAACCGGGATGTTTTTTGACAAAAACTATACCGACAGATCAATTAAAAACAAATAATTTTAAAGACCAAACACGAAATAGACGATAGAGTGCACGATATAACTACATATATACAAAATGCTGTAACGGAAGCCCATACATCTGAAACAAACTGACTAACGAAACAATATAACATGTAATTTTAAATACGGATTCTTTTTAGCGAAAACCCAAAATAAAAGCTAAATGGCAACGGACAAGACCAGAATAAAAGCTAAATGACAACGCGAACTAAAACAAGAATGAACTAACTACAATAGCGAACAATTTAATGAATACACCCAGTCAATCACCACAAATAAAGCACTCCGGTCAGCACTAAGCGACTTCGGAAATAAGAAAAGCGACACATCTTCTAAAAAAAACTTTTACGCCACACAATAACATACAAAACAAAGTTCACGAAAACAAAATGCTCAAGGACTTATCAATATTCACACATACGAGCCTCCCAAACATTTTATACCTTCCGAAGTTAAAAACCTCATCCAACGCCTACCCAATCAAAAATCCCCGGCCTATGATATTATGACTTCCGAAATATTAAAGCAGCTTTTCAAAGTAATTTCCAGACATCATATTTTCCCCAACTTTTCAATAATAAAAATGATCCACAAGCCTAAAAATGCCCAGCCATATTTTTAGACATAGCTCAGTGTGTCGGCCGAATATAGCATTCTGGGCTTCTCTGGGATCTTAAAAGAATCATTTCTACCCCATACTTCCTTATAAGCAAATTCTACCTCTGCGAGTGATATTTTGAGGTGTTTGATAATGTCGAACATTTTGAGATATCGCCTATCGTTGGTAGTTGGTTGTTATTATACAACAACTACACTTATTATATTCCAACCAACAATAAAAACCGAATAGCAACATATGCCATCCTAGCTTATCAGCAAAACCGTTTCATACCATCCACCATCTTACAAATCCATATTTACTCCCTTCAAAAATGGTCCAAAAAGTGTAAGGTGAAAGTGAATGGACAAAAATTCGTTCATGTTCCTTTCACTCCTCATCAAGAACCATCTCCATCCATAAACTTTGACGGCAACATTATTTCACCAAAAGACTAGGACTCAAGTTTGACAAATTGATTAATATGGAATGCACACACGAAACTTAAAAGAACTGAATTTAACTGTGGATACAAGCAGCTGCTACGTTTCTTAGATGCAAGATCAAAGCTAACAATCGACAGCAAATTGCTATTTGACAATACATTGTTCAAGCCAATCTGGACGTATGGACTTGAACTGTGGGGTTCATTGAAGCAATCCAACTCCCTTCGAATCCAATCACTACAATCTAGAAGCCCACGTAAAATCGTCACTGCCCCATATTATGTGCATAATATTGTTATCCACCGTGATCTAAATATTCCCTATAACCCTCTTGTTGAAGAGCCATCCTCAACTACCCTCGCAATAAACACGCAACAACGTCTTCATTACTTTCAATCTCTTAAAATAATCACAACAGGCAGAGTTGCCTCTCTTCGATGGGTCGTGTTTACTCTTTTATCATACTTTCCCGTCAATATGCCCTTGACATAAGTATTATTAATGAGATTTTTGTTGCTGTTAATTCAATACCAAATACACCATGTCTGATTCATATGTCGTCACTTTTGATAATAAAATGCCTGCCGAACTGGATTCATCGGCCAATCTACTTCTTATGCTACTATTTATAAAATTCATTTCGGAAAATAATTACGTCACTAGTTTTCTTAAGTAGCTTAAGATTTTTGGAATGTTGTCCCAAGTTCTTATTATCTCTTCTTCCGCATTATTTTTAATTATACTATATTCGATAATCGATCACTTGACCATCTCTAAATTTGGAGTAGCTGCCGACACAACGTCTGGAAATAAAATTTATTTTTCTAGCATAATACACATTTTTTATAATGCCTTCAATTTTGGTCAGAACTGGTCTTCAAATAATTCAAATCCATTACGAAATCAGTCGATCTGTGGAAGCCATATTTCGTAAAATCTATGATCGATTTGGTCGTGATAATCGTCCACTGAGCCTGCAATCAAAATTTAGTTTTGATTGTAGAAAGTTATCTTTTATGAAAATAGATGACTCTCAAATGAAATTTTTTTTAGACTCCAAAAATCTAAAAACACACTCGAAATAACGTTTAATTATAAATTTGTGGTCACGAAGATGAACATCCTGAAAACTCAAACGTTCCATGTCAGTGGACTTTTTGTATTCATTCGGATATGATAGAAATTACCACTTAGAATGAGTTATGCTTCGGTAAAAGTTCTCACACTCGCTTCAAAAGCATTCGAAATTATTTTATTATGGTTTTAAAGGTTCTTAATTCCAACAAATCATGTTTTATTGAGAAGCAGCCGTTTACAAGAAAAACTTATATTATGAAAATGAATTTAATATAATTAGCAAAATTGCATATTCCAATTAACAAGTACATTACAAAAAAATATTCGAAAGACGCTAAAGTCTAATATAAGCTAAATAAGCTGAATTAACGCTCGTCTAATAACAGTCCTTCAAATTGATGATTTTATTCTAATATAAACTAAAAAATGAGTGCTTTCAAATAAGAGTCCATTAGCAGAGACAGAACGACGAGGACTATTTTTGCAGAAGTCCACTCTTATTTGGCAATGACCGATGAATGTGAAACCTTCCAGACTAGACTGAACTGGAATTATGGAAAATTAAACAATTCCGTATAATGTGTGTCACTGCCAGAATCTCTCTTGGTGGACTTAGTTTTTGTAGTTTCGTCCAATTTGTCTGCATGAATAGAATTTATCGACTCATAACTTCATATCTTATTGCGGTTTTATTTGTAATTCGGAAAGTTTCGATCCAAATTGTAATTATGCCTTCCAAAATAAGTCATCATCATGTCAAACAATAATAATTCAATTCCGAATCCATTGTGGACGTTTAAGATAATGTTGAGTAGAATAAGCAAAATGCCTTGTCGAATTAAGCCAAAAGATTATGTTGAATTCAGATATGCTTATCTGTTACCATGGATAATCCTACACTAATATTCAGACACGGAAATCTTTCATTTGACTTACTCACAAATGTTAAGCTAATCCCAACGATTGACTTATTCAAAAATCTATAAAACAAATCTAACCAAAGAGTTTGGTATAATCTAAATTGCCATTGAACAAAAAATTGTTAGTTAAAATTACTCACAATTGATTTTATGATATTTAATCGAATTTCACAATAAAGGCACATAAATAATAATTCTTTAGCCATAATTTTATTATTTAAGGATATTATCCGGCTGTATTTAATACTGAAACTGTACCAAAAAATTGTAAAAATTCAAATTCTTATTTTTGTACACAAAAAGCTAATTTTGAGGTATTTAAACAGTTTCATTCTATTTTTCATAAAGCAAATTGCTTTCGATATTATTCGAGACGAGGATCCTTCGAACATCAATTAGAGCCCACAGAGTTTAAGTTCACGAATGATATCACAAGTCAAATTCAATTATCTATGGGGAGATAATGGGTGAAGTTTGATGGAGCAATGGGATCAGCAAGGTCAGCAATTCAGTGCAATGTGTAGAGGACGTAGACCAGACCTTAACGCATATTGTTTGTTCGATATGATGACCCAACCACATCATACCTGCAATTGATAGCGATGATGATCATTATTGGTATAGTTAACAGCTCTGCACTCTAAATAATTGGCGTGATGGCACATAACTCATGAAATAAAATCTTTGGAAAAGAAGTAAAAAATAATATTCTCCGAGAAAAATTGCAAAGTTAATTTAGTTTTTTTAATATCTTCTCAATATTTTCCTATGTGTCTTGTAAAATAAATATTTTGTGCGCCTCTTGGATTAATTGAGTGTTTTTTTTCTTCAGTATACAATTTTCCTCTCCATTAACCAATTTATAAGCATAAAAAATTTAAAAAAAGGCAGGAAAAAAGAGAATAACCTACAAAAATAACAACAAATGGAAAAAAGGATACTAAAGAAAATGCAGTGTGGCGCTTTTAAAGTAATGAACAGACATACCGGCCACCATCCTAACAAGCCCCATCCTGCGAGTATTTACCACTAGTCTTTACCGTTCATCGCCATTACGCTTAACCTCAATTAAATTTTCATTGTAATAACCGTTCATCACTATTTTTAGTCCGCCATCTTTTTTCTACTCCACTTTTGATATTAAAAAAATGTCCAAAAAAAAAACCAGTTGTGTTCTTGTAAAATTTCATAGGTCATATATTTAGCAAAGATTTTTATGTCGCTTAGGATAATGTTGGTATTAAAGCGAAATAATAAAAGAGGATAAAAAACAAGGACGAAATCAAGAAAAAACTACATGGAAAATATTATGAAATTTAAAACAGAAGTAAATTCTCCCTTCTTTACATAGCTGAAATGTTCAGAAAAAGGAAGAGGATTCGGAAATGAAATAAATAAAAAGGACTATGATAAAAACATCTTCAAAACTTTTAATTTTTGTTTTAAGATGAAAGAAGAAGAACTAAATCGAAAGTAAAGAAAAGGTTTTGCTATAAATGAAAGGTGATAGAGAGACATAATTGGGAGGGGTGTGGGGGAGGTCGGTGAAGTAGTAGTAGTTGGTGGCAGGAGGATTTGGGAAGTGATAAGTACGAATAATCTAACAATTACAAGATTTTATGCTTTACAAGCCATTGTTTCGGAACGGAATATTTGCCAATCTCAAGAAGTGGGCAACAAAAAAAACTGAGAAGTTCTGTATCGTTGGTCACACAATTACCTTTGCAATTTGTTAATTCCGTCGAGAAGAGAAAAAATTCTTTTAATATTAACATTTCCACTTTATTCTGGCACAGAATTTAATATTCTCTTAATAATGAGAATATTAAATGTAAATTAAATTTACATTTAATATTCTCTTAATAATGATTTTTATAACTTATTTAATTTTTGTGTAAAACGTGAATATTTTTATAATTTTCGTTGGATTAGTCCCCTTTGAAGTTTGAATTTAAACGCCAAGAAAAGTTGTTCAATAAATCAATGAATAGTTGCAGAAATAAAGTTCCGATTGAGAAAAAAAAATTATATTTCAGGATGTAATTTATGTATTCAATAATCTTTTTCTGCTGATCAGAGTTAGCTTCTTTTACACTACGAGAAGCTTTTTCTTTTGAATTTTACAGATAACTACAACTATAAAATAGGAACAAGCCAATATCACTGTACTCGTATTGTTAAGTTTTCAGATTACCAGAGATGAAAAACTTCTAATTAAATATGAAATTGTTAAGATGGCAGCTAAATAGCTTAAAAACTATTCAAGAAATTATTCAAGTAGGGAGAGTATCCCATTCGTTATGAATAATTATCTAAGTAATTGTGTGTATAAGATACCATCCATATATGGACTTTACATAATTTTAACTTAGTATAAATCAAATTGAAGAATATCCTTTTAGTTTTTGGCAAGGAAGTATTAATTTATATAAAGGAGCGGTGAAGTTCTTATATAACAAGAGACAATATTATAAAGATAAAATAAAGGGAACAATAATTTATGAATAAATTTAATCATCTATACTTACTTACCCTTTCTACCAAAAATTCCATATTGTATAGAAGAAAAGTCTCAAGTAGAAAAATGTTCAAGTCTAATAATTTCGGATAATTGGTATGTGATTATGGAAGATAAAATAAATTATCCTTTTATTAATCTAACATAGAAGTAATCATTAACCGCTCCTTTATTAAAATATGTAAGACTTTTTTTGGAGGATTAGTCCAACTCCCAGTCGACAGTACATTTATGATGTTGGTATTGAGTAGTGTGCTTATCAACAATTTTCTTTTAGGCCTCTTAGACTAGTCTCTCTTCTAGGGTGGTTTCGTTCCACCACCATTATTATTTGAATTAATAATTTACTTACGTGTATTAAGGCTTATCAAAATCAGTATTAGTGATTAGAGTAAAATGAATATGAAATGGAGCAGCTCATGGACTCGTCACTTTAAACGCTCTGATGAGCCAGAGATACGTTGTTGTATGGCCTTCCATTATCCTGTCTGACATTTTTTTTCAACAACCGAAGAAGAATTCAAAAAGTGAAAAAATATTTTCATTTTTGTTGACTTTTGAAGTTTATATCTTGCAGATCTATTTGCATCCCAAACTTTTTATTGTGAAAGCAAAGCTTAACTAAGAAGAAGTCTGCCATTCATCCCTTATTATGTATTTACCTCTCAGTTAAATTATTCCTTTTCCTGTCCATACAGACTTATTACTAACATATTTTCTAATTGCGCGATCAAAGAGATGTGATGTCGGTTAAGAACCATTCCATAATAGCAACTTTTAGGATTCGTATATTTTTATGTATTGAGTAACAGGGTTTACGGAATATCTCCATCTAAGCTACGGTCAAGACCAAATTATTGAGTTCAATTATAATAGTTGAAAGTGACATATTACAGATATCGTTCGAGTTATTTTAAATTTCACCAAGTCTTTTTGGAATTATTGAGAAGCATTTAGATTGAAGGACAGTAAGCGACCGTGCGATTTTGTTAATACTCGTAATTTAAGAAATATCAACTTCTTATCTGTTAATATTTATGAAAATAAAGTCAAATTATAAAACCAAATAAGTTAAAATATCATAAATATATTATGATTTAAGGAAATTTTTAATATTTTATTACAAGTTTAAGAAACGGACCGTATTTTGACAACTTTGGTATCCATTGCTATGTCATTCGAGGAACGTTTCAGTCCTAACTTATTTGGTATTATCGAGAAATTACTTATTAAATTTAAATTTATATTAGATTATTTCCATGGATTTTTTTTCATGTCTTCTGACTTTTAATAGGTTTCTTTTTTTTAAAATTATTTTTTATTTATGTGTGAACGTCCTTTTTATGCGCTATGCCACGTTTTCATTTCTGTGGACACATTATTTTTCATCCTTTTTTCGATTTCGATTTATATTAAAAATGTTTCGCTCCATCGATTGTTCTTTGGCGACCGTAATACTAATCGCAAAGTTATTGTTGTATGCTTTAATTTACTAATCACTCGACTATCCATAAGAAACTAGATTTGTTAGGAATATTTAAGCATGTTTCCATAAATTTTGTCATTAAGTCTGAATCATTTTTCTCGATAGGTGATTTTATGAAGCTGCACGTGGTTGTCTGAAGTAAAACAATTTTAAAAGTCATTCTCGGTATGAAAGTTGGTCATTCTCGGTCGTTCTATATACTAACTTATTTTAAAACCATCCCAACGTTGTTTCTTGATAGGAATCACAATAATTGCTCCACAAGAAAGTTTCCAACAAATCCCAAAACTAAAGTACCCATTATGAGAATGTTACCGCTATTCTTAAATTCCACACAATTATCTAGTTTCCAGTTTCCATATCCACTTCTACAATCCCATATGAAAAGACTCCAAGTTTTTCTTATAAAATAAATGACCACCCATCCCTATTTAATTTAAAGACAATGTCATTTCACCAAGCATCAAAATACGCTAACTGAGACTGTACCTGGACAACCGTATTAACTTGGAACGCTGGCACGGAATTAAAAAAAACTTGGACTTAACAAACGTTATTCACTACTACTTAGATTACTGTACAACTGATAAAAATTAACACAACAGTACAAACTGTTAATTGACAACAGAACTTAAATATTGATCTGGACTTACGGTATTAGTCTTTGGATTAATGTTGAGCGTTTAAACTCTCGCGGACAATCCCATTAACCTTACTTCTTCCGAAAAAAATGTTCTGTATTTGTAAAAAAATTACTCATAGTGAATTATATGATCCCCTTTTCCATGACTTATGTCATACTCGTGATAAAAAGTTTCTTTCTGGATTAGTCTACCACTATCATTCCCGCTTCCCCAAAAACACTCTTTGTCATTCAACTCCTATCATTGAAGTATACTTGTTATAAAACGTGCCTGTTATAAGGCCTATATAGCAAATAACCTATAATAAAAATGTTTGTTTAGCCTAATCTTTTCAGTCTTCTAGTAAATTTTAACCAAGACTCAGGCTTTTAACCGATTGATTAAATTGGTCATAAAAGCATCGTTAAATACTAAAAGTAGTCAAATTTTTGAACGATGTTTTATTGGAAATCCAAATATCCTTTAAAGTTATCACTCTGGCGTGCATTTGAGCAATCTTCGCTTAAGCCTGCCCTAAGAAGATTTCAAGTCCGCTTAATTTTGACAAAGTTTCGAAAACACTTCGAACCAATTTCAAACTAGTTTTTTTATTATTAACCAATTTTTTTTGAAAAGAATTCTCATTAATAAAATAACATAATTTATTTATGGATTCGAACGATCCATCAATGAGTATGGACGTAGACAATTAGCAGTGCCAGATTTATAATTAATATTTTGAAGTGCCGAAAATAAATATTATTTAAAATCAGAAAATAAATATATATAACCAATTTTAAACAATTAAACGTGAGTAAACTAAAATAAATATTAAGGGTATAAAAAATTAAAAAAAAATAAAATCTTTTATAAAATTTTATAATTAATAAAAATAAAAATAATAAATCCCATTTATATAACATAATTTGATTATTCTTTCAAAATCGGTTTAAAAAAAAGTAAATTGATGTAAATTTAAGTTAATAATTAAATAAAGGAATTTTGAAGAATTTAACTAAGCACAAGTATGTCATTAAAAATTGAAGTAATGAAGGTGAATCAAAGAGAAAAACAGAGTAATCCAACTGAAGGAAAGAGAAGCAAAAAGTTATTTATAGATCAGTGCATAGCGGTACTCTTCTTGTGCATGTTAGATATAATAAAAAAGTGAAAAATAAATTGTTGTTTCCCAGTAAAAGCAACGCCAGCGCCTGGTACGCACACTAAATCCGTCAACAGTTTCGTCAGGCCCAGAAAAATTGATCCGAAACGGTTATCCGACCAGCATGGAAATCTAACGAGCGCATTTACCACCATACCCGCCGTGCAGCAAACCCGGTTTGCGTTACTCACCAAAAAGAGGACGAGGCAAAATGGCAATACCAAGTTCCAAAACCACGGCCAATCTTCATACGTCGTGACGTACAAAATTTTGCTGGATTTCGTCATCCTACAGATCAGCAAATTGGAGTTGGTCATTTCATGTGCAAGAAACGCGTAAAAGGCCTTCCAGGATATGGGAAAACTGATGTGGCATAAGAAATATAGTCAAATATCTGGACAAATATGGACCCAGTTACTACACGTACCAAAGGAAGTAAAATAAGCCTATCCGTGTGGTAATTCGACACCTTACAATTCTTATGCAAAATTAATGGTCTTTTTTTAAATTAACCTGAAATTGTTTCACAAATGCAGCGTTCTCTGTGTTTGCTAATAGGGGGCAGACGCACGTGCATTGTTTGTGGATTTACGTTGCGATAGAATTGAAGAACAAAACCATATTTATACAATGACAACTAATCTTCGATTAGGCGAACTGGTCGATAATACTTCACGGATGACATCTTTTTAAATTCGCCTTCAACCGACATGGAAAAATTGGCTGCATTTCGCTGAAAAATGTCTATATATCAACTAGGCTAGCATGAAAATAGGAGGTAACTGGTTCCCGTTCGTCAGCTCGCCGTCATCACACACGCTGCTCTACTTCTGTCATTATACTATCGTTTCCCCTTCCAATATTCTTGTTCAGTTACTGATCATTGCGTTTTATGAATATACATGCACATTTGTGCGTATGAGGAAACTGTGCAGACCTCTTGTCATCTGTTCGCCTAGTATTTTTCAATAATGAAAGAGATAAGGTAGACCACAATTCGGACTAACTGCAAATGTCGATAAATTAATTATTGTGAAAAATTTACGAATTTCTTCTGAATTAACGATTAAAGAAACATCTTCGGATCAGTTTATTCTTTATATTTTCAGCTAAATTCAATTTTTATATTTCCTTAACCTCATAAAAATTTATTTATTATTTAACTTGCATTTAATTTAAATTTTTTTGAAGTTCTTTACTTAGAATCAAGTTAATATATTTTATGATAATTTCAGTTATTTATTAAATTTAAGAGGCTTAATCGAATAATTTTTTATTTATTGTAATTCGAAATCACATTAATTAAAGTCCTCATTAAATATGACTGGAAGTAATTGTGGTGCCCTTTTGTAATCACATTTTAAAAATTATTATTTTTTTTAAAATTCTTTGATAATATTTAAGTATGAGCCAGTTGAGTCATTTAACTATTTTATTACCGATTCTTATAAGTTTTTTGGAAGCATATTCTGGCTTAGTGTCGTTCAAGCTAATTAAATCATTCATATAATAAATGAAATTCGTTCGTTAGTAAGGAATCGGCCATTATCTAAACTAGCGGCTTCGCAGTACCAGTTAGTTGGCCTAAGCGAATTTAATTCTAATAGATTTCTGAAAGTCTATTTTCTTTCTCCTAACAAGGAATAAAGAAATTAAAGTGAGTGACAACATCAAGAGAACCAAACCGAAATGTGAGGAATTTCGCCAACTCGGCACGCTTCATAGCCAAGCGTTACAATCAGACACGCCCATTGGCGAAATTTAGAGCAACCTGGAAATACTCGGATTTCAAGTCCGGAGTAATTCAATCGTAAATAAAAAGGACAGCGACAACAGAATTTATTTAAATCCTTCACCGAAAAATAAAAATTTTTACGTGTAGAATCGCTGTTCTACACTAAAATCAAAGCAGAAGAGCCATATCCCATTTTGAATATCTCCCAGTGCCATCGTTGCCAGGCTTTAGGTACACTAAGGCCTATTGCAGACGTCCGCCCAAGTACGATAAATATGCTGGAGAACATTTAGGATAAATATGCTGGGGAACAATTTTTATATGTCAGCAGATATAAAATTCCTGTTTACAATACGAACAATATAACTTCTTGAACAAACAACGTCTCTACTAACTCCCATAATCACATTTCTAACATCTGTCGTTACTCGTTTATCGTCTTTCGCACATTCTATTCAATATTAAATATCGTCTCTAACCTCTAGTTCCCTTCCAAGCTTTCTTTGGAATGCTAATGGACTTATTACTACATGATGACGTAGTACTCATTACAGAAGTACACTTCACGCCCAGGTCCAACTTCTACATACACGACTACACAAGTATCACAACTTATGACCTTGACAATACTGTCCGCGGTAGTACTGCCATCCTCACAAGAAATTCCTAATCCTTTTCATTTCATTCCTATATTGACATCGCCATATCAATTGACTGCTCCCCTGCCCCAGTTTCATTCTTTCCACATTTCTATTGTCATCTCTCCTCCGACTCCTACATACTGACCAACTTCCCGATCCAAACTTCCTGACATACTAGATTATTTTATAACTAGCACTATTCGTATTTCCTTGTCCTAAAATCATTCCTTTCCGACCGACACTTCTACGTAAACGAACTCAACGAACTCTCTAATATCTTTTCGATATTGGCTGGTGTTCCACAGGGTAGTATATTTGAACCTCCACAATATTTACACATCCGACATCCCAATCTATTCCAATACCTTCTTTGCTACACCACGCCGAGATTCTCCAAATCCTAATAATACAAAACTGGTTTACCAGGTGCGAAATAAATATTAATAAACGTAACTTTTACTCTCTGCCATGAACCATGTCCTGCCATATACCTTAATGGCAGTGCCATACTACAACACACCGAATTTCGATACCTAGGACTGAACTCAGACAGACGCTTGACATGGAACCCACAAGACTTAAAAGACGAGAACTAAAAAGAAGATATCTACAACTACTTCGACTAATCTTAATTAACCTTACTATAAAAAACCAAGTACTTTTATACAGTGCCCTACTGAAAACCCATCTGGACTTACGGACCAGAACTCTGGGACTCTACTAAACTTTTCAATTCCCGTCAAATTCAATCCCTTCACTTATAAATATTCCGTACAAATGTTGACGCTCTCTTTAATGTTCGCAATACTGTTATTCATCGCGATCTTGAAGTCCCATTCGTTTCTGATATGGCTATGTCTCGTTATAAAAAGCTCTATTCCCGTATCTAATCCTCTAATCCACTTATTCAAGAACGCTTCTCCACTTCCTTCCTTAGAAACACCCATTGAAGACTTACTGGTCGAATGATTTATTAAAACACTAAGTCTTAACACGCTAGCAGGAGAAGCTTTAATAGATGTTTACTCCCCACAACCTATTATTTAAATAAAACTGTTGTTATATCAAGTATTTTGTGGTCATATTTGTCTTTTAAATATACGATTACAAAAAAAATAATATCGAACTTTTTTTTCGACAGCATGTAAACATTTTCTGTATCGAGCATGATTTTAAGCAAGTCATAAATACTATTTTGCTTGTAACATTTTTCTAATAGATGGCGCAGTCGTTCGTGTGCTGGACTACCGTCCAAGGGGTCGTGGATTCGAGTCCCACTAAGGCATCGTCCTAGGGTAAGTACCTGTCATCACTTTCGCTTCGCTTCATATCATTTCATATCATTTCCTCAACTCTTATCATCCCCTTGTGGTATTACAACGGTTTAAGTGTCTGCGACTGACAACAGCCAACTTGAACTAAAAAGAGTTTGAAATAATTAAGAGGTAAACTTCTAATTAATTGGCGACTTTAGTAGAAAAAATTGCAGCAGTAATATCAGACCAAAAGGAGGGGAAAGGAGTTAAATTACTTGAATAACTTACAAAAGTGAAAATACCAAATCAGATGGAAATAAAATAAAATAGCGGAACCTGAAACCTCACAATTCAATGTTTTTATTATTATTTTCGCTTAAAAGTACAAGTTCTACTTTAGGGTCACAAGCTAACAGAGGAACAGTCTGGAAGCATAGAGACCCCAACGGGCATGGAATAGAATATTTAACGGATGACCGTTTTGAAGTGAAGGGAAATTGGATCAAAATAAATAATAGCTTGAGTAATGCAAGGACCCCAATTTCGAATTTGCTTTTGAATTTTATAAATTTTATATGGAATTAAATTGTCTTTTTTCCATTTGTTGTCCTAAAAATAATAGAATAATGATAAATTTGACTTAAATTGTAATATAAATTGTGGTTTTGCAGTGTGGCCGTTGTTCAGAATAATAAAAATTTCGTGAAGACGGTATTTTCCCTTTTAAAGTGAATCTACACGTATTTTCTTGATGATTTTTGATAATACAGAAAATGATCTGTTCTATGAGGACTGTTGAGACGCACTAGTGTGTCAGCTATTTTGAACTTGAATATTTGGACCTGCTTTGTAGCTGGCGAGTCGGGTGGTAGACGCTGAAGTTCGGTCTGTTCCATTTTAAGACATCCTATATTATTACAAAAGTACTTCAAAAATATTAGGTAACATGTGAGTAAAACTATATTGGATGTATTGGCGAATTAAATTTCGTTTTCCGGATTTATTTTAATTTTATTAATTCTCATGTTACTTGAACTTAGGAATTAATTAATAAGTTGACGTAGAAAAAGAATGTAACAAAAAATTAACGAGACTACCTGTTATTTTTTAAATTTTATTATGGAATTATAGTCTTAAGTATTTAGTATTTAAAAAAAAATGTTTGCTATAAAAGTAAATTTTAAAGAAAAAAAATATTTAATACAAGAAAACTAAAGACCGCACTCTCAAAATTATATTTGTAACTAAAAATAAATAACACGCATCCACACACATAACTTTTTTTTTATTCCAAAGATTTTTATACTGTATAGCATATTTTAGTTTAAAATTGGAGTTTTGTATCATATTATGAATTTTTTTTTGATATATAATCCTTATGAACTATTGATTTTTTTTGTGTATGCAATGTAATTAATATTTTTTTAATAATTTTATTTCATAATGAAGCTTTTCTTTAAACATTTTTTTTGAAGAAGTTGAAGATACATTTTTTGTATACATTTTTTTTGAAGAAGTTTGAAATTGCAAAGAAAAGAAAAGAGACTGTCTTATTATATAATTTAATTATTTTAGTTGTGTTTTGAAAAAATGTGAATTTGTAAATAAAGTAAGAAAAAAAATCATAGAATAACGAAACAAATTACTTTCTTTTTACCTGGTCCTTAGTTCCCGGTAAAATCGTATCGTCGAACAATATGAGCTGAGCCTACAAAAGATAAATTGTCGTATATAAAAGGGGTACTTCCAACGTGCCGAAAAGTGCCAGGTGTTGATTTGGGGATGGCAAGGAAGGAGCAAGTAACATCCGAAACGGCTCTCTCTCCTGAATCCCTTTCACGTTTTTTCCGACCAAAATTACCGTCCCCCATTTTATCTTGACCTTCCCATTCTAAAACCTTCCCCTAGAGAAAATTACAATTTTGGTGTCACCAGTTTAATTAAACCTTTCAGTATGATTCTTTTTTGTTATGTGTGGGTGCGAAGGCGATAGTAACATGCTAAGGGACCCCCCGATGATCCTGCAATGCTAACTTGCAAGCTTGCCCTGTCACTCCCTCGTCTTCTGGAGGTTCTGCTTAAATAATCAGACTCAACCATTCACGTCCGCATTTTTTAATTGTTTTTAACACCACCACCCAATGTTCTAATTCTTTTAGAGTTAGGCTACAAAAATATAAAAGGACTTATTACAAATATACGGAATTATTTTAATATTTAAAGGTGGATCGATTTCTTAGGGCCTACGTTTCTGAATATTATTCTCTTATTATTTTTTTGAAGGAAAAAACTACAATTTGGAGTTGACTGGACATGAAGGAAGCAGTAATGAAAAAAATAATACTCAGTTACTTGAAAATTTTATCCAAAAGGAAAATAAAAAAAAACCAATAGAATAAAATTACGAAATTATAAATCTTTTAAAAAAAACGTCAGTGTTCAAAGAAAACTAATTTTTGGAGTAAACCATTTTTTTTTAAATTTTAATTCTATATTATTTATTTGTTTATTCATTAATAAGTTAATAAATAATAAACAACAACATTATGCAATTATACTGAAATCGTAAATGGTTTGATAAGCTTTCTATTTGAATATTTTTAGTTCTACTTCACATAATTTATAGTTCGAAAATAAATATATTTATTTAAATTCGATATTTTTATCAATCTTTTATTAAGTTAGCATATATTCTTTAAAAAAAAATCACATTTGGAGTTTTTAGTATTTTTTAGGAGTTCTGTAACAAAAGACAATAAGAAAAATCAGTTCGAGAGGACGCTTAAAAATTGATACATTTTTTGTGGAGACCCCTAAAATTTGTAGGTCCATTTTTTTAAAGAATGAAATTTCTTTAGTATCTTTATCAACATTTTCATGAAAGTTTTATTCTTCAGTATTTTCAAATAAGTTTTAATTCTCAAAATATTTTTTAAGATTGTAAAAAATTGATAAAATTTATGTTTTTTGTTTGCTTTATTTAATATTTACAGAGGCTTTGTAAATAAATTTCAATAATAAAATACACAAAAATTCCACTGTTTTTTTTTAATTAATTTAAATTCCTACAAATACGAATAACACAGATTCAAAATTAAGTTTAAAAAATTACTTTCTCAAATCAGTCTTGGTTTTGTTATTTGAGATAATATTCAAATTTGTACCATCAAAATGATCCAATTTTATTCGCACAAAACTATCAATTTTGACGTTAACATTATTTTAGAAATGCCTTAAATTATTTTTGCTTTTATTGAACTTACAATTCTACATTTCTCATTTAATTATGTTCGTAATTGAAAGTAAATTTCAAAATTATATCTGAAATATGCTTGCAATAAATTATTCACTTTTTTATGTAAAAGCAGGAAATTGTCATTTTTCATACAATTAATATAAACTTAATATGAAAATTTTATTTTTTTACTTAACTTACAAATGTTACCGATTGAAGAATGTTAAATATTTACTTGGCTCTATGAAACAAGGATTATATATTTTAGAAATATTCTATTTTAAATAAAAAACCAATTACGTGTACGAGTTTTAGCGCTTCGGACACCTTAAAGGGTAATAACAGTCGATATTATCTAAGGACTAAAGTATTCATAGTAGTAGGAATGATATTAATTATTATTGTTCACTTTCTGTAACTTTCTAATAACAAATTTAATTAATACTGTTTTCATATTAAAATTCACTTTGGGTTTTTGAAAAACTTTTCGATTAATTAACGCTGCCACAGAGACTGTTTATATATTTGGCCACATATTTTTCGGATTATTTTTAATAATTTTTAACTCATTTGCTTTGTTTTAAATTTTATAATACAGATGATAGCAAATCTATTTATCACAATTCTTGAAAAAAACGTTTCATTAGAAAAAAAATTGCATTTTATAAAACATGCGAAAAATTTCGGGAAAAGTTAATTTATTTTCCTATTTTGAACTGTAGACACTTTTAAAATTTTTCAGTCAAATAAGTATGCACGAAAGGAACCCTTAGAAATCATAAATAATCGATTAGAATTGAATTTACGTACAAACTATGGAAACTGTTCAATGCTTTTTTGGAACGATTGAGTTGTACCCAAATCGAGCTAACCGTCTGTACTGTGGACATCCATGAGCTGTCAAGCTTACACGTTCGTGTATGTCCGCAAAGTCAGTCGTGCTGCTGGAGTTGGATTCAAAGTTAAAGTTGTGAAAGCGTTGACAAAGCTTACCGTCCGCATTAGGGGTGCTTCGATAAGGTTCTGATGGAGGGTGGCATGCTTATAAGGCAAACAGGGTCCGTCGAATAGTTCCCCTCACTCTTTACGCCAACAGAACCGATAAGCAATCATGGTTCACGGATTGCAACAATCACATACGTGTACAACTGGCAACCTGTCTTATGTGGTTCCCGTTACGAATCGTTGTAATCAGACGACAAGTCTTTAAATGAACAACGGGGTCTACTCTCTCATTTGAACTTATTGGTAAACATCTGGGAAAGTATCATCCACCATTAATTAACGGAAGCCAACATTGAAGCTTATTGTCATCACGGTCGGCAGCAACTCCGCAGCTACCTCAGCATTCGAAATCGCATGCGTGGCCATTTGTGAATTTTTCCTCTTCGACGAGTAAAAGGCAGTTGAGCACGTGGTTATTTTAGTATCTACTCTGTCCTTAAAATGAGTACAATTATTTTTGGAAAATTTGTGAACGAACAAACGAAACAAACTGAAGATATCTTTTATGATCTTCTTCCCTAAATGGATCAATATAATAAGAGAATAAATATTTTAAAACTGTTCTAAAAAAATGAAAATTATTTCCATTTCAATAATATTCTTTTGCTCCAATAAAGAATTGGAGATAGTCATGACATAATCAAATTTTTCTTAGGAGTTTTTTTCTCGAATCAATGGCAAAACAGCGTGAAATAGGAAAGTTTGAAGTTAGAATCTGTTTTCTGTTTTAGTTGAAGTTTCGTTGCCAAAACAGACTTCGAGCCAATTTTATTAGTACAACAAATTTATTATATTCATTTTACCAAAAAAAACTCCTTAAGAATTCTTAAGAATTGTAAACATTTTACAAAGATTTGCAAAATCCTTAAGAATTCCTTTAAACCACTCGTAATACTCTACTCAAACATTATTGAAAATATTCTTACAGCGTCTTCCGTTTTTGGAACGTACAAAATAATGTTATAAAATAAAATTAAATACGAAAAAAAGACATTTTGATTATCTGATTCTGAAAAATGTAAAATTATAGTACATAAGATATATTGCAATACAAAACTTCAATAATTCTTTCCTAGAAATTATTCGAAAAGCAAGTGCTTATGTGTAGTAATTTTTTCAATTTTTCTCCAAAACTGTTCATGACATTCAGAAAATATATTTTCTATTAATTTCCAAATTTTTTTTCTTCTTATAAGCAATATTTTCTGTATACACATACACACGTATTCTTTTAAACTTTATTACAGGAATAAAGTTATTACAATTTTGATTATTGGGTAGCCGCTACACCTAGCACCGCTTCAAACTATGTTCTACTCGTACTGACGTTGAGTCCTTTCTTTGCTAAATGTTGAAAAATATAAGAACTACGAACGCCAATTACCGGAAAACAATTTGGCTTACGAAAAATCGGTACATGAAATTTTTTATACAGAATTTAATATTTTTTTTTATGATTCTAGGACAGTCTCAATTTCGTTTCCAGGATAGTTTATGTTTGCGCATAAATAAGTTTTTATTTGCAAAATAAACACAATCGCTTTAATCAATTTAGAATTATTGAAGTGCTATCATGAGGAAATAATTTTTATCAAACTATTATTGATAATTTCAGTTATTTATTAAATTTAAGGTGCTTCATCTATAAACTAATAGTAGCATTATAATTTTTGATTTATTGTACTACGAAATCACATTAATTAAAGCCACATTAAATATGACTGGAAGTAATTTTGCCCTTTTATTATTTTTTTTAAATTTTTTGATAATATTTCAGCACGAGTCAGTTCAGTGATTTAACTATTTGATTACCGATTCTCATAATTTTTTCAGAAGCACATTCTTGCTTAGTCGTTCGTTAGTAAGGAATCGGTCATCATCTAAACTAGAGGTTTCGCAGTACCAGTTAGTTGGCCTAAGCGAATTCAATTCAAAATTAATATCTGACGAGTTCTCGTATCGCCAAATGGCCCTCAAAATTGTGGTGCTGAAGCAGTGACCCCTGACCTATGTTCATTGAGTACCTACTAAAAAATAAAGAGATATGATTGCTCAATGACAATGTGTTGGCAATATAACTGAAAAAATGGTAGTTTTGGTGAATAAATCCGTTAACACAGGGTAAGCGATTCTAGACATTTCAAAGATCAGTATATATAACTTCCATTATAATTATATCAAACTTAAATATAAAGATAAATCCAAATGCTTATACACATAAAGATTTACTCATCAATGAACTTAGTTGTGAAAATATATACGAAATTTGAAGAAAGGTATACAAAAATACGATACCAGTGACTATCCTGGAGACAATGTATATCAAATATCACTAGTAAAAAAGAATATACTTGGCCTATTGAAGGATACGCTGAATGAGTTTGTAGGACTGAGAGCTAAAAGGTATAGAGTTCGTGTTGATGGAAAAGATACTATCAAAAAAGCTAAAGTTATATGTGTAAATATTATGTAGTTAAAATATTATTATATAAATAGTCTGCAGGCGTCCATTGAAATAAAATACAGAGCAGAATTCGATTCAATCAAGCATAATCAAATAGCCCTAAGCACCCATGATAATAAGATATTTTTGATAAAAAATAATTTCAATACTTCATCATTGGGGCATTATATTTAAATTGATCAAAAAAAAGCAAATAAAATAAAACCAATGTATCAATTTTGTTTTGATATTAAGTATAAAATAAATAGATGCAATAGGATAATCTTATATGTGAAATAAAAGTAATACTTATAATGTTTTTAGTGATTTGTTTTAACTCTTTATAATTTTTATTCTAATTACCATAGTGATTAGTATACTTAAAAAAATTTCATATAAAATTCGGTCCAATAAGGGAATATAAAATTGTTCACAAATATTGTATTTTTACAATTTTGATCGTTCACTTCGTAGTTTTATTTATTTCAAGGTTTGATTGATTATTTGAAAACCATTTCTACTTGTTTCTTTTCTTTTATTTCTGTAAGAATCTTCTAAACTTATTTCGTCTTCTTTTTATGTTTATTATAATCTCAATCGGATTGAAAATTAGTTCTCTTTTCAATCATTTACTTTCAGGTGTAATGGTCTCAACATTGTCACTATCACCATCAACATCATTAGCAATATCAATGTCATCATGATAGTCATAATATACATTATTATCAATAATAATATTCATATTCTTAGTTCTTAACAAATCAATTATTGTATGCAGTTCAACAATTTTGTTGTTCAAAAGAAGTGCTAAATTATTCATTTGTACTGTGCTACTCTCTCGCTCTCTCTCTCTCTCTCTCTCTCTCTCGTTGCAGAACAAAACTTAAAATTGCCACGTCATTATTTCCAATAGGATCTTTAAGATTTTTTAATTATTTCATTTGTACATTATAGTCTTCTATAGATGATAGAGTAAAGCCATTGCGAGGAAATCCTTTCTATCCTGATACATTTTCTGTAAGTCCAAACTTGCCCATACTAATTATTCTGTAATACCATATCTTCCACTCGTTTGTCTTATAAGATCGAAATAATTTCGTTGTTATAATAATTGTGACCAGCTTGTTGTGATGATACTCGTATAAGTAGATTTTAGCGTTTGACTAATTCATTAGGATCGGTACAATAAAGGTACAATTGTACTCTTCGAGTAATGAAAAATCATCCATTTTTTTGGCCTGTCCAGTTTTATAAGGACCATATTTAAAATACCAAAATATAAGTATAGATTACAACTTATCCAGCCTTAAATGAAAATTATCCAAATTTTTTAATCCAAATAATGGGACTTACGAGTATATTGCAACTTATACTGCATTTCTTCCAATATATGGTCGTCATAATCGGCCTAGTGTACTCGCTATTCGTCGTAAAAAGTTTTCAGCGCAATCTTTCTTTACATAATGCTTACATACTATTAAGACAAAAATCTGATCGAATTGCCAAGAATATTGCTGGCGTTCAGTTAAATGTTGATGAAGACCCAAATTTATCGATTTCACGGCGTTCTCAACATTTGGAACTGTCTGGCTCAATAACATGGCGTATTTTACGATTGGATTTGGGCTTTCATCCTCAAAAAGTTTTTAATACATAAGAATTAAAGCCGTTGGATTTTTTCGCTGATTTTGCTCTGGCACAACATAAAAATAATGCTGATTATTCCAGCACAATCATTATCTAAGATTAGGCGCATATTAATCTCTCTGTATAGGCGAATAAAAAAAAATTTTATTACTGGAATGAAGCCACTTCAAAAATTATTCACGAGGAACTTTAACATTTCTAAAAAGTGATCTGTTGGTGTCGTTCATAATACGGTGGCATAATCGGTCCATATTTTTTTCAAAATGAGGAAGAAGTTGGCGTTACTGTCAATGACGAGCAGTACATATCGGCAACAACGAACTTTTTATGCACTTGATTTGGAGATATTAATTTAACAAATATGTTATAGAAATTTGAAAAAAGAAATTTATGATCTTTTGGCAAATTTTTCTCAAAACTCCCACCGAAATTTATCGTGACAGGTCATTTTCCTTCCAATCATTATACTAAGAAACATAAAAGGTTTGCCTGAAAGTGTGCAATGACACCATAAAATAAATTCTAAAAAACCTTAATTTTTATACAAAAAAAAAAGAATTTTAAGAAAGAAAACAATAAATTTTATGAATTTTTTCCAAAATCACCAACAAAAATTTATCCAGAAAGGATATTCTCATTCCAATCGAGAAAATATGCATTGCAGAAGCTTTGCCTGAAAGTGTGCAATGACACCATTAAAAAAATTCTAAAAAACCTTAATTTTTATACAAAAAAAAACAAATTTTAAGAAAGAAAACCATAAATTTTATGAATTTTTTCTCAAAACCACCAACAAAAATTTATCCAGAAAGAATTTTCTCATTCAAATGAGAATAATATGAATCGGAGAAGCTTTGCCTGAAAGTGCACAATCATACCCCAAACAAACATCTCCAAAAAACCACCATTTTCATAGAGAAAAACAAATTTTAAGAGAAAGTGGACTCAGTGTAATAATTGTTGCCTCCTATTTTTTGAGAAAACTGGGTGCCTGGTGTAAAAATTGGATTTTCGTGAATATTGTCACAAATTTTCGAATTTTTGTGGTTTTTTGCATATCTTTAGGTGGTCAATTTATTTTGCTTTCAGTAAATAAAAAAATTAATTTTAGGCAATTTTTTTTAATAGTGCTCACAAAAATTTATTTTGAAAGGATATTCTTTTTTCGATCAGGATAATATGGATCAAGAAGGCTATGTGAAAGTGTATGTAATGAAACCATGAAACAAATTGCCATTTTTATTCAAAAAAGCAAACTTTATTTTTAAAAAAATACAGCGAACTTTAGGCATTTTTTTTTAAAACGCCTGGAAAAAATTTTCCTGTAAGGACTTTTTTTAGTAGTAATAGTTTCGCCTAAGTATGCGCATTAGGAACTATATCCAGCAGATCATCGTAATAAAGTTGTTATAAAGGTGGATGCAATTCCATGATGCTCATAATTTAGTTTTAAAAGTGAACTTGTAAATAGCAGCTAAGATATTCGTAATATTATTATGGTAATACTCGTATGTTTATTCATAAATTTGATATATTAAAATAATGATTTATTCCTCTAGCATGTGGTCGCTATCGTAAACATGAATAAGTTATCATTACGCCCACGAGTGAAATTTGAAAACCTCTAAAAGGGCATTCATTTAATGTTTATTTTCACCTTTTCTAGTCGGATAAGGGAAGTAGTGCAATTCACATTATTACTGACGGCATTTATATTTCCTACTACTTCCAACTTTACATTTGCTTTATTTTGATCATTTTTAATTTCCAACAGTCTCAAAATTACTTACTGTAATTTACTACTTTTCTTGTACATCGTGCATCGATGGCATTTTATTTATGGGTGAATGGAATTAATCACACTAGATGCGTGTTTTAATATTGATCTCTAGGCTATATAATTGTGGCCTAAAGCATTGGCTTCTTAAATGAAGTAGGTTTGCATGTTAAACTGTTAACCTGTAGGAAAACTCAACGGCTTATAACTAAAGAATCATCAACCACTTGAGAAATTACCGAAGACTACGAAACTACCCTCAAATTCATATTAAAAGTTATTGAAGGATTTAGTCAACAATTAATGAAAAAAGAGAGTGAAATTGCTGGAATAAGTATTGTACAAGACACTTCAAGTTGTGTCTTGAGTATGATTATAAGTCGAATGTGGAAATTTAAGATTTAAAATTAATCAAACAAACTCGTATGCTGATTTTTAAGTTGGTAGAATAAACAAACACGTTTTATATTATATTTTTTATGTAATAAATTTATTTTAACAATACATACATATTTTTTACAATATTTCATTGCTGGTTTTTACCACTTTTTCTATCAAGTAGGTTTTTGGATATTTAATTTTTGTTAGCTCAGAATCATAAAATGTTCTTTTGATTGGTATGCCCTGATAATCTTCCAAGCGATATGTAAAAATAATTTTTAAATATTCGGCAATTCATTTTGGTGTGCAGCATTTGTCAGGAATATGTTTGCATTTGCTTATGCGAACATATAGTGTCAAACTTTAAATTTTCAAATTGTAGCTATTTAAATATGGCTAGCTAACGTAATATGGTCGCATTTTGATTAGGTTGTACTTCTTAATCAGTTTCCTTATTATTTGGTAAAAAAGTAGGTTGTATTTCTGCAACGCTTACATAAATTTGTTGCACATCATAAATTTTAAAGTACGGTTAAAACATTCTACATGAGGATGACCGAGTCGAGTATATAATTAAGCTTAATAGGCTGCAGTGGGCTGGATACTTAATCCGTATGGATGAGGAAGATTCTGCCCGGAAAGATCTACTCATGGTCCCAGAATTGGAATACCGTGACGCGAAGTCCAAATGTCTGGAGTTCTTTGATACAGCTGGCCTAGAGCGGACTCCTCTAGTTAACGATCATGATAAAGCATTCTGCAATAGATGCCTCCAAAGTACTATGGGTTAAATAGTGAGTTCTTTTCTATTTCTCATTAAATTACGAAATAAAAAATTATAGAACTCTTTTCTATTACCATTTCGTCAATTTTTTGGATGTTTTGATAAATATAGAGTGCATTACTTTTCTGACTTGTGAAGCAGATTTATTCTTGACCAGAACGGACCACACATCTTTGGAAGATGAGTGAATAATGACAGTCAAAAGAAATGAAAATTTTTTTTCATGTTTTTTTTTTTTTAATTTTGTATTGTATTTCTAAATATATCCTTGCGTTTTTTGTTGCTCTATTCTTATTTTTTTAATCCCATTCCTTTTTTGGTCTGATGTTCATCAAATTTGTTACAAGTAATGCATTAACTCATTCTTCCAAATTTGCGTTACTTAAATCTTTCCCACGCTTTCCCTTCTAATATTTTATCAGCAATCTTTCGTTTAAAGGTATCCTTATTTTGAGCATGTGCATAATCAAGTTAGTTTATACCTGGATTGCCTCTGGTTAGCCGTTTTGATAATTTTGTACTAGGTTCACAGATGGCAAGCTTACTGATTAGTGAATTTATTTTCCACCTTCCGGTTTGGTCTAACAGTGTTCAATCAATTAACCAAAAACCTTTATAAAAACATGTATTTACACTTAAGAGTCAGTGTTAATATTGTTGTTACTTGTTGCTTGTTGCTTGTTGCTTGATGCTTGATGCTTGATGCTTTTTGCTTGTTTGTTGTTGCTTGTTGCTTTTTGCTTGTTGCTTGTTGTTTGTTGCATGTTGTTTGTTGTTTGTTGCTGTTTGCTTATTGCTTGTTTTTTGTTGCATGTTGTTTGTTGTTTGTTGCTTGTTTCTTGTTTCTTGTTGTTTGTTGCTAGTTTCTTCTTGTGTGTTGCTTGTTACTTATTGCTTGTTGCTTGTTGCTTCTTGCTTGTGGCTTGTTTCTTCTTCCTTGTTACTTGTTGCTTGTTGCTTGATGCTTGATGCTTTTTGCTTGTTTGTTGTTCCTTGTTGCTTTTTGCTTGTTGCTTGTTGTTTGTTGCATGTTGTTTGTTGTTTGTTGCTGTTTGCTTATTTCTTGTTGTTTGTTGCATGTTGTTTGTTGTTTGTTTCTTATTTGTTGATGCTTGTTTCTTGTTTCTTGTTGTTTGTTGCTAGTTTCTTCTTGTGTGTTGCTTGTTACTTATTGCTTGTTGCTTGTTGCTTGTTGCTTGTGGCTTGTTGATTGTTGCTTGTTTCTTGTTTCTTGTTACTTGTTGCTTGTTACTTTTTGCTTGTTGCTTGTTGCTTGTTGCTTGTTGGTTCTTGCTTGTTGCTTGTTGCTTGTTGTTTGTTGCTTCTTGCTTGGTGCTTGTTGCTTATTTTTTGTTGCTTGTTGCTTGTAACTTGTTGCATGTTGCTTCTTGCTTGTTGCTTGTTGCTTGTTGTTGTTTATTTGGTGTTGTTGTAGCTTGTTGTTGTCGCTGATTGTTACTACAGCTTATTTGTTATTATTTCTGCTTGTTGCAGCTTATTTGTTGTTGTTTTCAGAGGTTGATTTTAATGTGTTAATCATGTTGGGGTCACCAATATAGTTTTTTAGAGTTAATTATATGATTTATACAACAAAAATACTGTTTTTTATTTTCTTATACGTATGTATTTTTATTGATGGAATTGACAATCAACTGCTCTGGCAATAATGTCAATGACTTGAATACTACACTTCAACTGAACTATTTTAAATTTATTATTATCCATTAAATTAAAATAAATTAAATCTAAGCCTACTTGAAATGAAGTATAATAATATACTACAGCATATATTGTAGGAACTCGTAGGTTCTATATACCAACTTGGTATCTGCACCATTTTACACATAAACGTGGTACTTTTCAGAATATACTGTAGTGCATTAATACACTGGAATCTTTGAATCTGATTTGTTTTCCAGCTATTATGTAAATACTAAAAAAAATTAATTTAATCAACAGCATGAATACTAATCAAATAATAAAGTTTCAAAAGTTTAAATAATTATACAAATAAGTAGTAGTAAAAGTGTTAGATTTTTTTTTAAAATTATATAAAATATTTCATAAATAAATGAAAATTAAGTTGAAGTTATAAATATTTATTTATAACTAAATTGAAATATTCAATAAAATGAGTAACTACCATAAATTGTTGATATTACAGGACATATAAATGCATTAATAATTTTTACCTTTGTCAAACACCTTCCTCACCTGACAGTGGTCCTGTGGAGAGTCAAGCTTCAACGTATTTTCAACTATATGTGCTGAATAGCTGGAAAGATAATTACGGCTCTTAAGTCAATGATAAAGAGTCGCTACTATAAAAAATTTCATATATATGTTATTGTATGAATATAAAACATACAGTCATTAATATTATATAGACCAGTGGACAAAACCTGTAGGCCATTTATAAAAAAAATATGTTAAAAAATTTATTAAAAACGAGAAAAATAAATTGTAAAAAATGAAGACAATTAAAAACTGGCACAGTAAAACAGAAAATTGAATTGGAAGATATATTCAAATGCGTAACTGAGAGTTTTATAAAGATTTTAAAAGCAATAAAGTCTAATATAAAACTACAAAAGAAGGATAATAATAATAGGTTTTTAGTACTCCTATAATAAGTCGACGATAAAAAAAAGTGATTCATTTAAAGATTTTTATCCTATTGTTAAAAAAGGAGACCCATCCATTTTTAATTTATGCAGAACTAGAATTTATAGTACTCTATACAATTTAATAAAGACTCTTCAAGGTGATAGAAAAATAAATGAACAACTTGATCAAATATGTGGAATACTTTTAGTTGATAATAATCTTAATGTCGGTAATGCTACTACAGAAATCGATTTCAATAATATTCAAGCTGGTGAAAAATCTTATAACGGCTTCTAAAGGTGTTATCCTTTTGAAGGCCCGATAAAAGTATATATACAAATGAGGACTTGAAAAATTTCTGGAAAAAATAGAAATAAACGTGGCTACAAATCTCAAGCTCAATAACATGGAAAAAAAACGGGTTCTATTGTATAAATACAAGACAATTGTTCAAAACATTATTCAGAATAAAATAGGTAGTAGAATTCAGGTATATGAATTTTCTTACAAAATAAATTGATGATTTTATGATACGATTAGACCATTTGAGAAGTTCTCGAATTATTCGAGTAAAATGTTCATCTCATAATCGTCCATTTGGACGAACTTTTTAACAGCAATTACACAATTCGAGCAATAGACGAATTATTGTCTCAGTTCGAGCTTTTTTGTTTGAGCCTTCGGAGGAGAAATGAAAATGACTCGATCAAAGATTGAAACTGTAGCATAATTTTCGAGCAGTGATGACACGTAAGGTCGATCAAAGTTCGTGCAGCCAATAAATATGTTCGAGCTACGATGTTCGTCTTCATCCATTTCACATTTGTCTCGATTTCGTCATTTCCAAGTCAGTGTTTTTTGGTGTTTTGCAGTCCAATGTATTTGATGATTAAAGAAATTGCTAAATAAAAGATTTTGTTTAGCAATTTTCATCGACTTGGCAAGGACGATTTTGATCACCGATTGTTACTGGTCCCGACGTTAATTGCCAAAAATTATATGCTAATGCATAAAGTCATATTATCTGGTACTCATTTAGCTCTGACGCTTACATATTTAGCGACTTATTGCAGATTCCGCTTTCTAGAGTATCCGTTCCGTAATCTAGAGTAAACCATAATGACGATCCCTTCTCCGGTGCTCGAGGCCTTTTATACTGCATTGGTGGACAATTTTAATTTAACCATTTGGATGTGATTTTTTCCAGGTAATTCCACATCATTGCCTAATGGCAAACAATACTTTTTAAGACATTTGTTTTGTAAAAATAACCAACAAATCAAAATATAAAATAAACAATTTTTAATATACAAATGTTCTTCACACAAAATCGAAATACGAAAACTTAAAATTGCAAAATGTGCGCGCTCGAAAACGCACCTCGAATGAACATTTTTTGGAAATAATTCAAATGGCCGCCTCTACCAATTTTCGATAACCTTGTGAAATAAATTAGTTTGGCATTATTTAACGTATTTGGTGTCTAATATTAAATTTTAATTACAACTTCTTAGAGGTCATTTCACATTTGCATTTCTTGCAATTATTGACTCGCCAAACTTTTGCCGCAATAGATCGATTGTGGCATGGGCTGTGTAGCATGTAGTGCCGATTTGTTGGAACCACATATTTGTTAAATTAATATCTCCAAATCAAGTGCATAAAAAGTTCGTTGTTGCCAATATGTACTGCTCGTCATTGACAGTAACGGCAACTTCTTCCTCATTTTGAAAAAAATATGGACCGATTATGCCACCGTATTATGAACGACACCAACAGATCACTTTTTAGAAATATTCAAGTTCCTCGTGAATAATTTGTGAAGTGGCTTCATCCCAGTAATAAAAAAAAATTTTATTCGCCTATACAGAGAGATTAAAATGCGCCTAATCTTAAATAATGATTGTGCTGGAATAATCAGCATTATTTTTATGTTGTGCCAGAGCAAAATCAGCGAAAAAATCCAACGGCTTTAATTCTTATGTATTAAAAACTTTTTGAGGATGAAAGCCCAAATCCAATCGTAAAATACGCCATGTTGTTGAGCCAGACAGTTCCAAATGTTGAGAACGCCGTGAAATCGATAAATTTGGGTCTTCATCAACATTTAACTGAACGCCAGCAATATTCTTGGCAATTCGATCAGATTTTTGTCTTAATAGTATGTAAGCATTATGTAAAGAAAGATTGCGCTGAAATTTTTTTACGACGAATAGCGAGTACACTAGGCCGATTATGACGACCATATATTGGAAGAAATGCAGTATAAGTTGCAATATACTCGTAAGTCCCATTATTTGGATTAAAAAATTTGGATAATTTTCATTTAAGGCTGGATAAGTTGTAATCTATACTTATATTTTGGTATTTTAAATATGGTCCTTATAAAACTGGACAGGCCAAAAAAATGGATGATTTTTCATTACTCGAAGAGTACAATTGTACCTTTATTGTACCGATCCTAATGAATTAGTCAAACGCTAAAATCTACTTATACGAGTATCATCACAACAAGCTGGTCACAATTATTATAACAACGAAATTATTTCGATCTTATAAGACAAACGAGTGGAAGATATGGTATTACAGAATAATTAGTATGGGCAAGTTTGGACTTACAGAAAATGTATCAGGACAGAAAGGATTTCCTCGCATTGGCATTACTCTATCATCTATAGAAGACTTTAATGTACAAATGAAATAATTAAAAAATCTTAAAGATCCTATTGGAAATAATAACGTGGCAATTTTAAGTTTTGTTCTGCAACGAGAGAGAGAGAGAGAGAGAGAGAGAGAGAGCGAGAGAGTAACACAGTACAAATTAATAATTTAGCACTTCTTTTGAACAACAAAATTGTTGAACTGCATACAATAATTGATTTGTTAAGAACTAAGAATATGAATATTATTATTGATAATAATGTATATTATGACGATCATGATGACATTGATATTGCTAATGATGTTGATGGTGATAGTCACAATGTTGAGACCATTACACCTGAAAATAAATGATTGAAAAGAGAACTAATTTTCAATCCGATTGAGATTATAATAAACATAAAAAGAAGACGAAATAAATTTAGAAAATTCTTACAGAAATAAAAGAAAAGAAACAACTTTTTGAAATGGTTTTCAAATAATCAATGAAACCTTCAAATAAATAAAACTACGAAGTGAACGATCAAAATTGTAAAAATACAATATTTGTGAACAATTTTATATTCCCTTATTGGACCGAATTTTATATGAAATTTTTTTAAGTATACTAATCACTATGGTAATTAGAATAAAAATTATAAAGAGTTAAAACAAATCACTAAAAACATTATAAGTATTACTTTTATTTCACATATAAGATTATCCTATTGCATCTATTTATTTTATACTTAATATTAAAAAAAAATTAATACATTGGTTTTATTTTATTTGCTTTTTTTTGATTAATTTAAATATAATGCTCCAATGATGAAGTATTGAAATTATATTTTATCAAAAATATTTTATTATCATGGGTGCTTAGGGCTATTTGATTATGCTTGATTGAATCGAATTCTGCTCTGTATTTTATTTCAATGGACGCCGGCAGACTATTTATATAATAATATTTTAACTACATAATATTTACACATATAACTTTAGCTTTTTTGATAGTATCTTTTCCATCAACACGAACTCTATACCTTTTAGTTCTCAGTCCTACAAACTCATTCAGCGTATCCTTCAATAGGCCAAGTATATTCTTTTTTACTAGTGATATTTGATATACATTGTCTCCAGGATAGTCACTGGTATCGTATTTTTGTATACCTTTCTTCAAATTTCGTATATATTTTCACAACTAAGTTCATTGATGAGTAAATCTTTATGTGTATAAGCATTTGGATTTATCTTTATATTTAAGTTTGATATAATTATAATGGAAGTTATATATACTGATCTTTGAAATGTCTAGAATCGCTTACCCTGTGTTAACGGATTTATTCACCAAAACTACCATTTTTTCAGTTATATTGCCAACACATTGTCATTGAGCAATCATATCTCTTTATTTTTTAGTAGGTACTCAATGAACATAGGTCAGGGGTCACTGCTTCAGCACCACAATTTTGAGGGCCATTTGGCGATACGAGAACTCGTCAGATATTAATTTTGAATTGAATTCGCTTAGGCCAACTAACTGGTACTGCGAAACCTCTAGTTTAGATGATGACCGATTCCTTACTAACGAACGACTAAGCAAGAATGTGCTTCTGAAAAAATTATGAGAATCGGTAATCAAATAGTTAAATCACTGAACTGACTCGTGCTGAAATATTATCAAAAAAATTAAAAAAAATAATAAAAGGGCAAAATTACTTCCAGTCATATTTAATGTGGCTTTAATTAATGTGATTTCGTAGTACAATAAATCAAAAATTATAATGCTACTATTAGTTTATAGATGAAGCACCTTAAATTTAATAAATAACTGAAATTATCAATAATAGTTTGATAAAAATTATTTCCTCATGATAGCACTTCAATAACTCTAAATTGATTAAAGCGATTTTGTTTATTTTGCAAATAAAAACTTATTTATGCGCAAACATAAACTATCCTGGAAACGAAATTGAAACTGTCCTAGAATCATTAAAAAAAAATATTAAATTCTGTATAAAAAATTGCATGTACCGATTTTTCGTAAGCCAAATTGTTTTCCGGTAATTGGCGTTCGTAGTTCTCATATTTTTCAACATTTAGCAAAGAAAGGACTCAACGTCAGTACGAGTAGAACATAGTTTGAAGCGGTGCTAGGTGTAGCGGCTACCCAATAATCAAAATTGTAATAACTTTATTCCTGTAATAAAGTTTAAAAGAATACGTGTGTATGTGTATACAGAAAATATTGCTTATAAGAAGAAAAAAAATTTGGAAATTAATAGAAAATATATTTTCTGAATGTCATGAACAGTTTTGGAGAAAAATCGAAAAAAGCATATAAGCACTTGCTTTTCGAATAATTTCTAGGAAAGAATTATTGAAGTTTTGTATTGCAATATATCTTATGTACTATAATTTTACATTTTTCAGAATCAGATAATCAAAATGTCTCGTCCACATATCTTTTTTTCGTATTTAATTTTATTTTATAACATTATTTTGTACGTTCCAAAAACGGAAGACGCTGTAAGAATATTTTCAATAATGTTTGAGTAGAGTATTACGAGTGGTTTAAAGGAATTCTTAAGGATTTTGCAAATCTTTGTAAAATGTTTACAATTCTTAAGAATTCTTAAGGAGTTTTTTTTGGTAAAATGAATATAATAAATTTGTTGTACTAATAAAATTGGCTCGAAGTCTGTTTTGGCAACGAAACTTCAACTAAAACAGAAAACAGATTCTAACTTCAAACTTTCCTATTTCACGCTGTTTTGCCATTGATTCGAGAAAAAAACTCCTAAGAAAAATTTGATTATGTCATGACTATCTCCAATTCTTTATTGGAGCAAAAGAATGTTATTGAAATGGAAATAATTTTCATTTTTTCTAGAACTGTTTTAAAATATTTATTCTCTTATTATATTGATCCATTTAGGGAAGAAGATCATAAAAGATATCTTCAGTTTGTTTCGTTTGTTCGTTCACAAATTTTCCAAAAATAATTGTACTCATTTTAAGGACAGAGTAGATACTAAAATAACCACGTGCTCAACTGCCTTTTACTCGTCGAAGAGGAAAAATTCACAAATGGCCACGCATGCGATTTCGAATGCTGAGGTAGCTGCGGAGTTGCTGCCGACCGTGATGACAATAAGCTTCAATGTTGGCTTCCGTTAATTAATGGTGGATGATACTTTCCCAGATGTTTACCAATAAGTTCAAATGAGAGAGTAGACCCCGTTGTTCATTTAAAGACTTGTCGTCTGATTACAACGATTCGTAACGGGAACCACATAAGACAGGTTGCCAGTTGTACACGTATGTGATTGTTGCAATCCGTGAACCATGATTGCTTATCGGTTCTGTTGGCGTAAAGAGTGAGGGGAACTATTCGACGGACCCTGTTTGCCTTATAAGCATGCCACCCTCCATCAGAACCTTATCGAAGCACCCCTAATGCGGACGGTAAGCTTTGTCAACGCTTTCACAACTTTAACTTTGAATCCAACTCCAGCAGCACGACTGACTTTGCGGACATACACGTAAGCTTGACAGCTCATGGATGTCCACAGTACAGACGGTTAGCTCGATTTGGGTACAACTCAATCGTTCCAAAAAAGCATTGAACAGTTTCCATAGTTTGTACGTAAATTCAATTCTAATCGATTATTTATGATTTCTAAGGGTTCCTTTCGTGCATACTTATTTGACTGAAAATTTTTAAAAGTGTCTACAGTTCAAAATAGGAAAATAAATTAACTTTTCCCGAAATTTTTCGCAAGTTTTATAAAATGAAATTTTTTTCTAATAAAACGTTTTTTTCAAGAATTGTGATAAATAGATTTGCTATCATCTGTATTATAAAATTTAAAACAAAGCAAATGAGTTAAAAATTATTAAAAATAATCCGAAAAATATGTGGCCAAATATATAAACAGTCTCTGTGGCAGCGTTAATTAATCGAAAAGTTTTTCAAAAACCCAAAGTGAATTTTAATATGAAAACAGTATTAATTAAATTTGTTATTAGAAAGTTACAGAAAGTGAACAATAATAATTAATATCATTCCTACTACTATGAATACTTTAGTCCTTGGATAATATCGAATGTTATTACCCTTTAAGGTGTCCGAAGCGCTAAAACTCGTACACGTAATTGGTTTTTTATTTTAAATAGAATATTTCTAAAATATATAATCCTTGTTTCATAGAGCCAAGTAAATATTTAACATTCTTCAATCGGTAACATTTGTAAGTTAAGTAAAAAAATAAAATTTTCATATTAAGTTTATATTAATTGTATGAAAAATGACAATTTCCTGCTTTTACATAAAAAAGTGAATAATTTATTGAAAGCATATTTCAGATATAATTTGGAAATTTACTTTCAATTACGAACATAATTAAATGAAAAATATAGAATTGTAAGTTCAATAAAAGCAAAAATAATTTAAGGCATTTCTAAAATAATGTTAACGTCAAAATTGATAGTTTTGTGCGAATAAAATTGGATCATTTTGATGGTACAAATTTGAATAATATCTCAAATAACAAAACCAAGACTGATTTGAGAAAGTAATTTTTGAAACTTAATTTTGAATCTGTGTTATTCGTATTTGTAGGAATTTAAATTAATTAAAAAAACAGTGGAATTTTTGTGTATTTTATTATTGAAATTTATTTACAAAGCCTCTGTAAATATTAAATAAAGCAAACTCAGCATAAGCTGTCAACAAAACATAAATTTTGTCAATTTTTTACAATCTTAAAAAATATTTTGAGAATTAAAACTTATTTGAAAATACTGAAGAATAAAACTTTCATGGAAATGTTAATAAAGATACTTAAGAAATTTCATTCTTTAAAAAAATGGACCTACAAATTTTAGGGGTCTCCACAAAAAATGTATCAATTTTTAAGCGTCCTCTCGAACTGATTCTTCTTATTGTCTTTTGTTACAGAACTCCTAAAAAATAATAAAAACTCCAAATGTGATTTTTTTTTAAAGAATATATGCTAACTTAATAAAAGATTGATAAAAATATCGAATTTAAATAAATATATTTATTTTCGAACTATAAATTATGTGAAGTAGAACTAAAAATATTCAAATAGAAAGCTTATCAAACCATTTACGATTTCAGTATAATTGCATAATGTTGTTGTTTATTATTTATTAACTTATTAATGAATAAACAAATAAATAATATAGAATTAAAATTTAAAAAAAAATGGTTTACTCCAAAAATTAGTTTTCTTTGAACACTGACGTTTTTTTTAAAAGATTTATAATTTCGTAATTTTATTCTATTGGTTTTTTTTTATTTTCCTTTTGGATAAAATTTTCAAGTAACTGAGTATTATTTTTTTCATTACTGCTTCCTTCATGTCCAATCAACCCCAAATTGTAGTTTTTTCCTTCAAAAAAATAATAAGAGAATAATATTCAGAAACGTAGGCCCTAAGAAATCGATCCACCTTTTAATATTAAAATAATTCCGTATATTTGTAATAAGTCCTCTTTATTTTTGTAGCTTAACTCTAAAAGAATTAGAACATTGGGTGGTGGTGTTAAAAACAATTAAAAAATGCAGACGTGAATGGTTGAGTCTGATTATTTAACCAGAACCTCCAGAAGACGAGGGAGTAACAGGGCAAGCTTGCAAGTTAGCATTGCAGGATCATCGGGGGGTCCCTTAGCATGTTACTATCGCCTTCGCACTCACACATAACAAACAAAAATCATACTGAAAGGTTTAATTAAACTGGTGACACCAAAATTGTAATTTTCTCTAGGGGGTAAGCAGGTAGGTTTTAGAATGGGAAGGTCAAGATAAAATGGGGGACGGTAATTTTGGTCGGAAAAAACGTGAAAGGGATTCAGGAGAGAGAGCCGTTTCGGATGTTACTTGCTCCTTCCTTGCCATCCCCAAATCAACACCTGGCACTTTTCGGCACGTTGGAAGTACCCCTTTTATATACGACAATTTATCTTTTGTAGGCTCAGCTCATATTGTTCGACGATACGATTTTACCGGGAACTAAGGACCAGGTAAAAAGAAAGTATTTTTGTTTCGTTATTCTATGATTTTTTTCTTATTTTATTTACAAATTCACATTTTTCAAAACACAACTAAAATAATTAAATTATATAATAAGACAGTCTCTTTTCTTTTCTTTGCAATTTCAAACTTCTTCAAAAAAAATGTATACAAAAACAAGTGTCCGTTACAATATATGCTTTAAAGAAAAGGTTCATTATGAAATAAAATTATTAAAAAAATATTAATTACATTGCATACACAAAAAAAATCAATAGTTCATAAGGATTATATATCAAAAAAAATTTCATAATATGAAACAAAACTCCATAAAATGCCTTATCACAAAATTAATTTTAAACTAAAATATTCAATACAGTCTAAAAATCTTTGGAATAAAAAAAAAGTTATGTGTGTGGAGGCGTGTTATTTATTTTTAGTTACAAATATAATTTTGAGAGTGCGGTCTTTAGTTTTCTTGTATTAAATATTTTTTTTCTTTAAAATTTACTTTTATAGCAAACATTTTTTTTTAAATACTAAATACTTAAGACTATAATTCCATATTAAAATTTAAAAAATAAAAGGTAGTCTCGTTAATTTTTTGTTACATTCTTTTTCTACGTCAACTTATTAATTAATTCCTAAGTTCAAGTAACATGAGAATTAATAAAATTAAAATAAATCCGGAAAACGAAATTTAATTCGCCAATACATCCAATATAGTTTTACTCACATGTTACCTAAAATTTTTGAAGTACTTTTGTAATAATAGAGGATGTCTTAAAATGGAACAGACGGCACTTCAGCGTCTACCACCCGACTCGCCAGCTACAAAGCAGGTCCAAATATTCAAGTTCAAAATAGCTGACACACTAGTGCGTCTCAACAGTCCTCATAGAACAGATCATTTTCTGTATTATCAAAAATCATCAAGAAAATACGTGTAGATTCACTTTAAAAGGGAAAATACCGTCTTCACGAAATTTTTACTATTCTGAACAACGGCCACACTGCAAAACCACAATTTATATTACAATTTAAGTCAAATTTCTCATTTTTCTATTATTTTTAGGACAACAAATGGAAAAAAGACAATTTAATTCCATATAAAATTTATAAAATTCAAAAGCAAATTCGAAATTGGGGTCCTTGCATTACTCAAGCTATTATTTATTTTGATCCAATTTCCCTTCACTTCAAAACGGTCATCCGTTAAATATTCTATTCCATGCCCGTTCGATTTTCTCTATGCTTCCAGACTGTTCCTCTGTTAGCTTGTGACCCTAAAGTAGAACTTGTACTTTTAAGCGAAAATAATAATAAAAACATTGAATTGTGAGGTTTCAGGTTCCGCTATTTTATTTTATTTCCATCTGATTTTGTATTTTCACTTTTGTAAGTTATTCAAGTAATTTAACTCCTTTCCCCTCCTTTTGGTCTGATATTACTGCTGCAATTTTTTCTACTATAGTCGCCTATTAATTAGAAGTTTACCTCTTAATTATTTCAAACTCTTTTTAGTTCAAGTTGGCTGTTGTCAGTCGCAGACACTTAAACCGTTGTAATACCACAAGGGGATGATAAGAGTTGAGGAAATGAAATGAAATGATATGAAGCGAAGCGAAAGTGATGACAGGTACTTACCCTAGGACGATGCCTTAGTGGGACTCAAATCCACGACCCCTTGGACGGTAGTCCAGCACACGAACGACTGCGCCATCTATTAGAAAAATGTTACAAGCAAAATAGTATTTATGACTTGCTTAAAATCATGCTCGATACAGAAAATGTTTACATGCTGTCCAAAAAAAAGTTCGATATTATTTTTTTGTAATCGTATATATAAAAGACAAATATGACCACAAAATACTTGATATAACAACAGTTTTATTTAAATAATAGGTTGTGGGGAGTAAACATCTATTAAAGCTTCTCCTGCTAGCGTGTTAAGACTTAGTGTTTTAATAAATCATTCGACCAGTAAGTCTTCAATGGGTGTTTCTAAGGAAGGAAGTAGAGAAGCGTTCTTGAATAAGTGGATTAGAGGATTAGATACGGGAATAGAGCTTTTTATAACGAGACATAGCCATATCAGAAACGAATGGGACTTCAAGATCGCGATGAATAACAGTATTGCGAACATTAAAGAGAGCGTCATTATTTGTACGGAATATTTATAAGTGAAGGGATTGAATTTGACGGGAATTGAAAAGTTTAGTAGAGTCCCAGAGTTCTGGTCCGTAAGTCCAGATGGGTTTTCAGTAGGGCACTGTATAAAAGTACTTGGTTTTTTATAGTAAGGTTAATTAAGATTAGTCGAAGTAGTTGTAGATATCTTCTTTTTAGTTCTCGTCTTTTAAGTCTTGTGGGTTCCATGTCAAGCGTCTGTCTGAGTTCAGTCCTAGGTATCGAAATTCGGTGTGTTGTAGTATGGCACTGCCATTAAGTTATATGGCAGGACATGGTTCATGGCAGAGAGTAAAGGTTACGTTTATTAATATTTATTTCGCACCTGGTAAACCAGTTTTGTATTATTAGGATTTGGAGAATCTCGGCGTTGTGTAGCAAAGAAGGTATTGGAATAGATTGGGATGTCGGATGTGTAAATATTGTGGAGGTCCAAATATACTACCCTGTGGAACACCAGCCAATATCGAAAAGATATTAGAGAGTTCGTTGGGTTCGTTTACGTAGAAGTGTCGGTCGGAAAGGAATGATTTTAGGACAAGGAAGTACGAATAGTGCTAGTTATAAAATAATCTAGTATGTCAGGAAGTTTGGATCGGGAAGTTGGTCAGTATGTAGGAGTCGGAGGAGAGATGACAATAGAGATGTGGAAAGAATGAAACTGGGGCAGGGGAGCAGTCAATTGATATGGCGATGTCAATATAGGAATGAAATGAAAAGGATTAGGAATTTCTTGTGAGGATGGCAGTACTACCGCGGACAGTATTGTCAATGTCATAAGTTGTGATACTTGTGTAGTCGTGTATGTAGAAGTTGGACCTGGGCGTGAAGTGTACTTCTGTAATGAGTTCTACGTCATCATGTAATAATAAGTCCATTAGCATTCCAAAGAAAGCTTGGAAGGGAACTAGAGGTTAGAGACGATATTTAATATTGAATAGAATGTGTGAAAGACGATAAACGAGTAACGACAGATGTTAGAAATGTGATTATGGGAGTTAGTAGAGACGTTGTTTGTTCAAGAAGTTATATTGTTCGTATTGTAAACAGGAATTTTATATCTGCTGACATATAAAAATTGTTCCCCAGAATATTTATCCTAAATGTTCTCCAGCATATTTATCGTACTTGGGCGGACGTCTGCAATAGGCCTTATTGTACCTAAAGCCTGGCAACGATGGCACTGGGAGATATTCAAAATGGGATATGGCTCTTCTGCTTTGATTTTAGTGTAGAACAGCGATTCTACACGTAAAAATCTTTATTTTTCGGTTGTCGCTGTCCTCTTTATTTACGGTTGAAATACTCCGGACTTGAAATCCGAGTATTTCCAGGTTGCTCTAAATTTCGCCAATGGGCGTGTCTGATTGTAACGCTTGGCTATGAAGCGTGCCGAGTTGGCGAAATTCCTCACATTTCGGTTTGGTTCTCTTGATGTTGTCACTCACTTTAATTTCTTTATTCCTTGTTAGGAGAAAGAAAAAAGACTTTCAGAAATCTATTAGAATTGAATTCGCTTAGGCCAACTAACTGGTACTGCGAAGCCGCTAGTTTAGATAATGGCCGATTCCTTACTAACGAACGAATTTAATTTATTATATGAATGATGTAATTAGCTTGAACGACACTAAGCAAGAATATGCTTCCAAAAAACTTATAAGAATCGGTAATAAAATAGTTAAATGACTCAACTGGCTCATACTTAAATATTATCAAAGAATTTTAAAAAAAATAATAATTTTTAAAATGTGATTACAAAAGGGCACCACAATTACTTCCAGTCATATTTAATGAGGACTTTAATTAATGTGATTTCGAATTACAATAAATAAAAAATTATTCGATTAAGCCTCTTAAATTTAATAAATAACTGAAATTATCATAAAATATATTAACTTGATTCTAAGTAAAGTACTTCAAAAAAATTTAAATAAAATGCAAGTTAAATAATAAATAAATTTTTATGAGGTTTAGGAAATATAAAAATTGAATTTAGCTAAAAATATAAAGAATAAACTGATCCGAAGATGTTTCAGAAGAAATTCGCAAAGAAGTAGAGCAGCGTGTGTGATGACGGCGAGCTGACGAACCGGAACCAGTTACCTCCTATTTTCATGCTAGCCTAGTTGATGTATAGACATTTTACAGCGAAATGCAGCCAATTTTTCCATGTCGGTTGAAGGGGAATTTAAAAAGATGTATTATCGACCAGTTCGCCTAATCGAAGATTAGTTGTCATTGTATAAATATGGTTTTGTTCTTCAATTCTATCGCAACGTAAATCCACAAACAATGCACGTGCGTCTGCCCCCTATTAGCAAACACAGAGAACGCTGCATTTGTGAAACAATTTCACGTTAATTTCAAAAAGACCATTAATTTTTCATAAAAATTGTAAGGTGACGAATTACCACACGGATAGGCTTATTTTACTTCCTTTGGTACGTGTAGTAACTGGGTCCATATTTGTCCAGATATTTGACTATATTTCTATATGCCACGTCAGTTTTCCCATATCCTGGAAGGCCTTTTACGCGTTTCTTGCACATGAAATGACCAACTCCAATTTGCTGATCTGTATGAAGATTGGCCGTGGTTTTGAAACTAGGTATTGCCATTTTGCGTCGTCCTCTTTTTGGTGAGTAACGCAAACCGGTTTTGCTGCATGGCGGGTATGGTGGTAAATGCGCTCGTTAGATTTCCATGCTGGTCGGATGACCGTTTCGGATCAATTTTTCTGGGCCTGACGAAACTGTTGACGGATTTAGTGTGCGTACCAGGCGCTGACGTTGCTTTTACTGGGAAACAACAATTTATTTTTCACTTTTTTATTATATCTAACATGCACAAGAAGAGTACCGCTATGCACTGCTCTATAAATAACTTTTTGCTTCTCTTTCCTTCAGTTGGATTATTCTGTTTTTCTCTTTGATTCACCTTCATTACTTCAATTTTTAATGACATACTTGTGCTTAGTTAAATTCTTCAAAATTCCTTTATTTAATTATTAACTTAAATTTACATCAATTTACTTTTTTTTAAACCGATTTTGAAAGAATAATCAAATTATGTTATATAAATGGGATTTATTATTTTTATTTTTATTAATTATAAAATTTTATAAAAGATTTTATTTTTTTTTTATTTTTTATACCCTTAATATTTATTTTAGTTTACTCATGTTTTATTGTTTAAAATTGGTTATATATATTTATTTTCTGATTTTAAATAATATTTATTTTCGGCACTTCAAAATATTAATTATAAATCTGGCACTGCTAATTGTCTACGTCCGTACTCATTGATGGATCGTTCGAATCCATAAATAAATTATGTTATTTTATTAATGAGAATTCTTTTCAAAAAAAATTGGTTAATAATAAAAAAACTAGTTTGAAATTGGTTCGAAGTGTTTTCGAAACTTTGTCAAAATTAAGCGGACTTGAAATCTTCTTAGGGCAGGCTTAAGCGAAGACTGCTCAAATGCACGCCAGAGTGATAACTTTAAAGGATATTTTGGTTTCGAATTAAACATCGTTCAAAAATTTGACTACTTTTAGTATTTAACGATGCTTTTTTGACCAATTTAAATTGGCCCAACGGTTATCAATCGGTTAAAAGCCTGAGTCTTGGATAAAATTTACTAGAAGACTGAAAAGATTAGGCTAAACAAACATTTTTATTATAGGTTATTTGCTATATAGGCCTTATAACAGGCACGTTTTATAACAAGTATACTTCAATGGTAGGAGTTGAATGACAAAGAGTGTTTTTGGGGAAGCGGGAATGATAGTGGTAGACTAATCCAGAAAGAAACTTTTTATCACGAGTATGACATAAGTCATGGAAAAGGGGATCATATAATTCACTATGAGTAATTTTTTTACAAATACAGAACATTTTTTTCGGAAGAAGTAAGGTTAATGGGATTGTCCGCGAGAGTTTAAACGCTCAACATTAATCCAAAGACTAATACCGTAAGTCCAGATCAATATTTCAGTTCTGTTGTAAATTAACAGTTTGTACTGTTGTGTTAATTTTTATCAGTTGTACAGTAATCTAAGTAGTAGTGAATAACGTTTGTTAAGTCCAAGTTTTTTTTAATTCCGTGCCAGCGTTCCAAGTTAATACGGTTGTCCAGGTACAGTCTCAGTTAGCGTATTTTGATGCTTGGTGAAATGACATTGTCTTTAAATTAAATAGGGATGGGTGGTCATTTATTTTATAAGAAAAACTTGGAGTCTTTTCATATGGGATTGTAGAAGTGGATATGGAAACTGGAAACTAGATAATTGTGTGGAATTTAAGAATAGCGGTAACATTCTCATAATGGGTACTTTAATTTTGGGATTTGTTGGAAACTTTCTTGTGGAGCAATTATTGTGATAGGAGATGTTACAGAATGTTCAGTATTAATTCCTATCAAGAAACAACGTTGGGATGGTTTTAAAATAAGTTAGTATATAGAACGACCGAGAATGACCAACTTTCATACCGAGAATGACTTTTAAAATTGTTTTACTTCAGACAACCACGTGCAGCTTCATAAAATCACCTATCGAGAAAAATGATTCAGACTTAATGACAAAATTTATGGAAACATGCTTAAATATTCCTAACCAATCTAGTTTCTTATGGATAGTCGAGTGATTAGTAAATTAAAGCATACAACAATAACTTTGCGATTAGTATTACGGTCGCCAAAGAACAATCGATGGAGCGAAACATTTTTAATATAAATCGAAATCGAAAAAAGGATGAAAAATAATGTGTCCACAGAAATGAAAATGTGACATAGCGCATAAAAAGGACGTTCACACATAAATAAAAAATAATTTTAAAAAAAAGAAACCTATTAAAAGTCAGAAGGCATGAAAAAAAATCCATGGAAATAATCTAATATTAATTTAAATTTAATAAGTAATTTCTCGATAATACCAAATAAGTTAGGACTGAAACGTTCCTCGAATGACATAGCAATGGATACCACAGTTGTCAAAATACGGTCCGTTTCTTAAACTTGTAATAAAATATTAAAAATTTCCTTAAATTTTAATATATTTATGATATTTTAACTTATTTGGTTTTATAATTTGACTTTATTTTCATAAATATTAACAGATAAGAAGTTGATATTTCTTAAATTATTAACAAAATTGCACGGTCGCTTACTGTCCTTCAATCTAAATGCTTCTCAATAATTCCAAAAAGACTTGGTGAAATTTAAAATAACTCGAACGATATCTGTAATATGTCACTTTCAACTATTATAATTGAACTCAATAATTTGGTCTTGACCGTAGCTTAGATGGAGATATTCCGTAAACCCTGTTATTCAATACATAAAAATATACGAATCCTAAAAGTTGCTATTATGGAATGGTTCTTTACCGACATCACATCTCTTTGATCGCGCAATTAGAAAATATGTTAGTAATAAGTCTGTATGGACAGGAAAAGGAATAATTTAACTGAGAGGTAAATACATAATAAGGGATGAATGGCAGACTTCTTCTTAGTTAAGCTTTGCTTTTACAATAAAAAGTTTGGGATGCAAATAGATCTGCAAGATATAAACTTCAAAAGTCAACAAAAATGAAAATATTTTTTGCATTTTTTGGATTCTTCTTCGGTTGTTGAAAAAAAATGTCAAACAGGATAATGGAAGGCCATACAACAAAGTATCTCTGGCTCATCAGAGCGTTTAAAGTGACGAGTCCATGAGCTGCTCCATTTCATATTCATTTTACTCTAATCACTAATACCGATTTTGATAAGCCTTAATACACGTAAGTAAATTATTAATTCAAATAATAATGGTGGTGGAACGAAACTACCCTAGAAGAGAGACTAGCCTAAGAGGCCTAAAAGAAAATTTTTGATAAGCACACTACTCAATACCAACATCATAAATGTACTGTCGACTGGGAGTTGGACTAATCCTCCAAAAAAAGTCTTACATATTTTTATAGAAGACCGGTTAATGATTACTTCTATGTTAGATTAATAAAAGGATAATTTATTTTATCTTCCATAATCACATATCAATTATCCGAAATTATTAGACTTGAACATTTTTCTACTTGAGACTTTTCTTCTATACAATATGGAATTTTTGGTAGAAAGGGTAAGTAAGTATAGATGATTAAATTTATTCATAAATTATTGTTCCCTTTATTTTATCTTTATAATATTGTCTCTTGCTATATAAGAACTTCACCGCTCCTTTATATAAATTAATACTTCCTTGCCAAAAACTAAAAGGATATTCTTCAATTTGATTTATACTAAGTTAAAATTATGTAAAGTCCATATATGGATGGTATCTTATACACACAATTACTTAGATAATTATTCATAACGAATGGGATACTCTCCCTACTTGAATAATTTCTTGAATAGTTTTTAAGCTATTTAGATGCCATCTTAACAATTTCATATTTAATTAGAAGTTTTTCATCTCTGGTAATCTGAAAACTTAACAATACGAGTACAGTGATATTGGCTTGTTCCTATTTAATAGTTGTAGTTATCTGTAAAATTCAAAAGAAAAAGCTTCTCGTAGTGTAAAAGAAGCTAACTCTGATCAGCAGAAAAAGATTATTGAATACATAAATTACATCCTGAAATATATTTTTTTTTCCAATCGAAACTTTATTTCTGCAACTATTCATTGATTTATTGAACAACTTTTCTTGGCGTTTAAATTCAAACTTCAAAGGGGACTAATCCAACGAAAATTATAAAAATATTCACGTTTTACACAAAAATTAAATAAGTTATAAAAATCATTATTAAGAGAATATTAAATGTAAATAGACAAATTGAAAACTATCGAGAAGATATGTGCACTCAGTAAATTATTGATAAATTATTTTATTCGAAACTCCAAATTGAAATTGAAAATGAAAATATCTCAGTTAGAGGGGATTCTCTCTGTGCCAGAATAAAGTGGAAATGTTAATATTAAAAGAATTTTTTCTCTTCTCGACGGAATTAACAAATTGCAAAGGTAATTGTGTGACCAACGATACAGAACTTCTCAGTTTTTTTTGTTGCCCACTTCTTGAGATTGGCAAATATTCCGTTCCGAAACAATGGCTTGTAAAGCATAAAATCTTGTAATTGTTAGATTATTCGTACTTATCACTTCCCAAATCCTCCTGCCACCAACTACTACTACTTCACCGACCTCCCCCACACCCCTCCCAATTATGTCTCTCTATCACCTTTCATTTATAGCAAAACCTTTTCTTTACTTTCGATTTAGTTCTTCTTCTTTCATCTTCAAACAAAAATTAAAGGTTTTGAAGATGTTTTTAACATAGTCCTTTTTATTTATTTCATTTCCGAATCCTCTTCCTTTTTCTGAACATTTCAGCTATGTGAAGAAGGGAGAATTTACTTTTGTTTTAAATTTCATAATATTTTCCATGTAGTTTTTTCTTGATTTCGTCCTTGTTTTTTATCCTCTTTTATTATTTCGCTTTAATACCAACATTATCCTAAGCGACATAAAAATCTTTGCTAAATATATGACCTATGAAATTTTACAAGAACACAACTGGTTTTTTTTTGACATTTTTTTAATATCAAAAGTGGAGTAGAAAAAAGATGGCGGACTAAAAATAGTGATGAACGGTTATTACAATGAAAATTTAATTGAGGTTAAGCGTAATGGCGACGAACGGTAAAGACTAGTGGTAAATACTCGCAGGATGGGGCTTGTTAGGATGGTGGCCGGTATGTCTGTTCATTACTTTAAAAGCGCCACACTGCATTTTCTTTAGTATCCTTTTTTCCATTTGTTGTTATTTTTGTAGGTTATTCTCTTTTTTCCTGCCTTTTTTTAAATTTTTTATGCTTATAAATTGGTTAATGGAGAGGAAAATTGTATACTGAAGAAAAAAAACACTCAATTAATCCAAGAGGCGCACAAAATATTTATTTTACAAGACACATAGGAAAATATTGAGAAGATATTAAAAAAACTAAATTAACTTTGCAATTTTTCTCGGAGAATATTATTTATTAGTTCTTTTCCAAAGATTTTATTTCATGAGTTATGTGCCATCACGCCAATTATTTAGAGTGCAGAGCTGTTAACTATACCAATAATGATCATCATCGCTATCAATTGCAGGTATGATGTGGTTGGGTCATCATATCGAACAAACAATATGCGTTAAGGTCTGGTCTACGTCCTCTACACATTGCACTGAATTGCTGACCTTGCTGATCCCATTGCTCCATCAAACTTCACCCATTATCTCCCCATAGATAATTGAATTTGACTTGTGATATCATTCGTGAACTAAAATTCTGTGGGATCTAATGGATGTTCGAAGGATCCTCGTCTCGAATAATATCGAAAGCAATTTGCTTTATGAAAAATAGAATGAAACTGTTTAAATACCTCAAAATTAGCTTTTTGTGTACAAAAATAAGAATTTGAATTTTTACAATTTTTTGGTACAGTTTCAGTATTAAATACAGCCGGATAATATCCTTAAATAATAAAATTATGGCTAAAGAATCATTATTTATGTGCCTTTATTGTGAAATTCGATTAAATATCATAAAATCAATTGTGAGTAATTTTAACTAACAATTTTTTGTTCAATGGCAATTTAGATTATACCAAACTCTTTGGTTAGATTTGTTTTATGGATTTTTGAATAAGTCAATCGTTGGGATTAGCTTAATATTTGTGAGTAAGTCAAATGAAAGATTTCCGTGTCTGAATATTAGTGTAGGATTATCCATGGTAACAGATAAGCATATCTGAATTCAACATAATCTTTTGGCTTAATTCGACAAGGCATTTTGCTTATTCTACTCAACATTATCTTAAACGTCCACAATGGATTCGGAATTGAATTATTATTGTTTGACATTTGACATTATGATGACTTATTTTGGAAGGCATAATTACAATTTGGATCGAAACTTTCCGAATTACAAATAAAACCGCAATAAGATATGAAGTTATGAGTCGATAAATTCTATTCATGCAGACAAATTGGACGAAACTACAAAAACTAAGTCCACCAAGAGAGATTCTGGCAGTGACACACATTATACGGAATTGTTTAATTTTCCATAATTCCAGTTCAGTCTAGTCTAGAAGGTTTCACATTCATCGGTCGTTGCCAAATAAGAGTGGACTTCTGCAAAAATAGTCCTCGTCGTTTTGTCTCTGCTAATGGACTCTTATTTGAAAGCACTCATTTTTTAGTTTATGTTAGAATAAAATCATCAATTTAAAGGACTGTTATTAGACGAGCGTTAATTCAGCTTATTTAGCTTATATTAGACTTTAGCGTCTTTCGAATATTTTTTTGTAATGTACTCGTTAATTGGAATATGCAAGTTTGCTAATTATATTAAATTCATTTTCATAATATAAGTTTTTCTTGTAAACGGCTGCTTCTCAATAAAACATGATTTGTTGGCATTAAGAACCTTTAAAACCATAATAAAATAATTTCGAATGCTTTTGAAGCATTTTACCGAAGCATAACTCATTCTAAGTGGTAATTTCTATCATATCCGAATGAATACAAAAAGTCCACTGACATGGAACGTTTGAGTTTTCAGGATGTTCATCTTCGTGACCACAAATTTATAATTAAACGTTATTTCGAGTGTGTTTTTAGATTTTTGGAGTCTAAAAAAAATTTCATTTGAGAGTCATCTATTTTCATAAAAGATAACTTTCTACAATCAAAACTAAATTTTGATTGCAGGCTCAGTGGACGATTATCACGACCAAATCGATCATAGATTTTACGAAATATGGCTTCCACAGATCGACTGATTTCGTAATGGATTTGAATTATTTGAAGACCAGTTCTGACCAAAATTGAAGGCATTATAAAAAATGTGTATTATGCTAGAAAAATAAATTGTATTTCCAGACGTTGTGTCGGCCGCTACTCCAAATTTAGAGATGGTCAAGTGGCTGAATCTTGAAGCTATGGAAATGACATTGACTGAACTCCAATGGAAATAGTTAAATATGATCGATTATCGAATATAGTATAATTAAAAATAATGCGGAAGAAGAGATAATAAGAACTTGGGACAACATTCCAAAAATCTTAAGCTACTTAAGAAATCTAGTGACGTCATTATTTTCCGAAATGAATTTTATAAATAGTAGCACAAGAAGTAGATTGACCGATGAATCCAGTTCGGCAGGCATTTTATTATCAAAAGTGACGACATATGAATCAGACATGGTGTATTTGGTATTGAATTTACAGCAACAAAAATCTCATTAATAATACTTATGTCAAGGGCATATTGACGGGAAAGTATGAGAAAAGAGTAAACACCACCCATCGAAGAGAGGCAACTCTGCCTGTTGTGATTATTTTAAGAGATTGAAAGTAATGAAGACGTTGTTGCGTGTTTATTGCGAGGGTAGTTGAGGGTGGCTCTTCAACAAGAGGGTTATAGGGAATATTTAGATCACGGTGGATAACAATATTATGCACATTATATGGGGCAGTGACGATTTTACGTGGGCTTCTAGATTGTAGTGATTGGATTCAAAGGGAGTTGGATTGCTTCAACGAACCCCACAGTTCAAGTCCATACGTCCAGATTGGCTTGAACAATGTATTGTCAAATAGCAATTTGCTGTCGATTGTTAGCTTTGATCTTGCATCTTAGAGACGTAGCAGCTGCTTGTATCCACAGTTAAATTCAGTTCTTTTAAGTTTCGTGTATGCATTCCATATTAGTCAATTTGTCAAACTTGAGTCCTAGTCTTTTGGTGAAAAAATGTTGCCGTCAAAGTTTATGGATGGAGATGGTTCTTGATGAGGAGTGAAAGGAACATGAACGAATTTTTGTCCATTCACTTTCACCTTACACTTTTTGGACCATTTTTGAAGGGAGTAAATATGGATTTGTAAGATGGTGGATGGTATGAAACGGTTTTGCTGATAAGCTAGGATGGCATATGTTGCTATTCGGTTTTTATTGTTGGTTGGAATATAATAAGTGTAGTTGTTGTATAATAACCAACGATAGGCGATATCTCAAAATGTTCGACATTATCAAACACCTCCCAGAGGTAGAATTTGCTTATAAGGAAGTATGGGGTAGAAATGATTCTTTTAAGATCTCAGAGAAGCCCAGAATGCTATATTTGGCCGACACACTGAGCTATGTCTAAAAATATGGCTGGGCATTTTTAGGCTTGTGGATCATTTTTATTATTGAAAAGTTGGGGAAAATATGATGTCTGGAAATTACTTTGAAAAGCTGCTTTAATATTTCGGAAGTCATAATATCATAGGCCGGGGATTTTTGATTGGGTAGGCGTTGGATGAGGTTTTTAACTTCGGAAGGTATAAAATGTTTGGGAGGCTCGTATGTGTGGATATTGATAAGTCCTTGAGCATTTTGTTTTCGTGAACTTTGTTTTGTATGTTATTGTGTGGCGTAAAAGTTTTTTTTGTCAGTTTTTGCCCATGTTCTGTCGATTCAACGTAGAAGATGTGTCGCTTTTCTTATTTCCGCAGTCGCTTAGTGCTGACCGGAGTGCTTTATTTGTGGTGATTGACTGGGGGTGTATTCATTAAATTGTTCGCTATTGTAGTTAGTTCATTCTTGTTTTAGTTCGCGTTGTCATTTAGCTTTTATTCTGGTCTTGTCCGTTGCCATTTAGCTTTTATTTTGGGTTTTCGCTAAAAAGAATCCGTATTTAAAATAACATGTTATATTGTTTCGTTAGTCAGTTAGTTTCAGATGTATGGGCTTCCGTTACAGCATTTTGTATATATGTAGTTATATCGTGCACTCTATCGTCTATTTCGTGTTTGGTCTTTAAAATTATTTGTTTTTAATTGATCTGTCGGTATAGTTTCTGTCAAAAAACATCCCGGTTTACTTGTCTATTTATCAGTTTTAGTGGAATGGATTTAGGAGTAGGAAGGAATTAAAAGAATGGTAATAAAATAATCCAAAATATCATAAAGTGTAGAGGTGAATGTACGTTAATAAGTAGAAGAAGAAGAAGCTTTAACTTTTAGTGGAGTTTGGGAAAGCATTTCATGAACGATCTTTCCTCGAGGATTTGATACATGGCAACCGCATTTAGGGTGCTTTGCATTGTAATCTCGTTTGCGAGAAAAAAAAATCATCCCAGAACATGAAAAAAGGAAGACAAATCTTGGAAAGATAAGTTTTTACTAGAAGGGCAATAATACAGAAACTATATTTAGTGGTAAAGGAGAACAATTGAGAGTTACCACTGTGGATTGTTAATAATAATGGGCTAGGGAATTTTGTTGTGCTGTGTTGCCAAGGTGGTCAGTCCTATAAACCATATAGTCTCGAGTGTAAAACTAAGACCTGGTTCTAAAATGTGTTTCAGTAAGAAGTGCTATGTAGCAGTACGTCCAGTTCTTGTCGGTGTGAAGTCAATTTATTCGCTTTTCAAAGGAGGATGGACAGGAATTTATCAGTTAACAACATTTATTTATTAGTATTGGCAGTAAGTAAAAATATACGATTTGTTAGGATAGTTAGTAATGGCGCTAGGAGTATTGATACTCATAATTCTTGTACATTTTGATTGGCTAGTGTAGAGAGAAGTGTTGTTAAGTTTATTGTTACTCTTCCTTTTTTTATGCTCTTTCTATTGTGGTGTATGTTGCTGCTATTGCTGCTGCTATTGAATATTAAAATTTTAAAATTAGTAGCGCCGCCACTACTCTAAAATGACAATAGTAAGAGTATCAGCATGTTGTTGATTTATTCCCCGTTTAGATTAATCCCTTCCCATAACCAAATAATGAAATCAGAGAAACTTTTTTCGTTTGTTGAATACTAGAGGAGATAATATACGACCTTGTTGAACTCCTCTGCTGACTTGAAGACCTTCAATCTGTGTTTTAATTACTTTCAATTCTGCGGTTTTGTTCCAGATTAGGTTCCTAATTCATCTTAGGTCTTATTTTTGCGTTAATAAATTTAGTCAATGTATGCACAATGTTATCATGCTGATCGGAGTTACTATCAATTGCCAATAGATGTGTCTGTTCTCAAGTCAATATTACAGTACATATGACACAAGTACTTGAAACGGTTAGTATTTGGTGAACAGAATTTAAATGGGAAAATATATTTTTCTTAATTCTCTTTATCGTGGTTACCCTCAATCTAACTGAATCGTTCAAGTAATAAACATCAGCTTACGTGTATACCCGCTGATAGTACTGATAGTATAGTTCCACAAATATGAATTTTGATTGAACTCATAATTTTAATGAAGAAAATTAATTCGTTCACAAAAACGAGGAGTGGCAAAAAAAGTCGTTCATCTGATCCCTTTTACTATTACTAAGAGAAATGCAAATTTAATTACTTTGACGGATTAATAGTTAAATTTTAATTAAAAATATTTTTGTTTTCATAATTACTAATAAACTATCCACCATAATGCGTATTTTGATAGAATAAATTTTACTTTTGAGTAGATGCGTTTGGACAGCAGGTATAAGAAGGAGTCAGAGGCAACTATCATACTTACTATTAGAATGAATTTTGAATGCAAATAAGTTTTCATAACTTTAATAAGTATATGTAAATCTAAAAGTGTTTATAGCCAACATTAAAATAATAACGAAAATAGCTGTTTTCTACCCGAATCCTTTTAAGTAAATTGAAAGTCCTTTTCAGATGGCAGAAAATCCTTTTTAGTGATAGAAAATTCATTAGGATTAATGATATTATGATGTATTCGAATATATTTTATGATCCTAGAACCTTTTTTAATTGTTTGTCTATGAATAAACTTTTACCGAGACAGTTGAGAAAAGTCTGTAAATATTTTGAAAGATATTTGAAAAAATTATTTACAGTGTAAGTATTCGAATATTATTTAATAAGCCATAAGATATTTAGGCAACAGTAACATTTAATTGAAAAGAGTCAATATTAATTTGAATAGTCGTAATATATATAGTAGGGGAAATCTTAACTCAAGATACTCCAACTCACAGCATTTCCAGATACAGGGTGAAATTTTCATTCCATTTTGCCTTATTTGATAAGGACTATAACCGAATTGAAACTGAATTCAAATAATCTAAGCTGATTTTTGTTGAGCATTTCTGATAATAGTTTAGGACGGTGACAAATTTTTCTATCTGTACTCTTATGTTAGTCCATACCACCAAACTTCATACTCCTTCAGAATAGTTGTACACCTTTTCTTTTACGCCATCTCATTAACCTTTGAATGTTTTGTTCGACAAAGTTCACATTTTTAAGTTTATCGTCTCATTCCTATAGTTTTTACTGTATAAAAACCGATAGAAAAATAAATAATTTGATGATTTTTCCACTCTAAAGTAGATTAAATGAAACCATAAATAATAACAAGTAAATCCAAATATTCAGCATATTTATTGAGTCAATTCCGAATAGTAATTTAAGCTATGAATTATACCAGCTAACGTCTATCCTGCTTACTTAAGCAGGATAGATGTCCTTTTTGAGAAGCAAAATAACAGATTCCCTAGTAAAATATGCAATCAGCCTACGCTCCCTCGATCAAGTTGACTATTATTATTCTAATTTTATCCAACTATGGATGGAAAACGGTAATACCAGTTAACCTTAAACAACCTAAAAATGACCCGTTTTAATATATCGATTACGGATGGAAGTGTGACTTGGAATATTATTTGGGAAATTTAAGCAATACGATTCTTCTGATTTGGTAATCAAACCCAAGAGGCCACGTCATATTTGATTCCATTGTGTCATTATAGAAAATCACCTTTACCTAAAGAGTGTATTGCAACGTTATTGAATGAATGGTAATGAAAATAATGTCACGTACTCGTACGTAAGCTTTTAATTTTAGTAGAGCATCGTCCACTTAAAAGACAATATATGATATACAATTTTATTAATCATAAGTAAGTGCTATTGTAATCATCTTCGATATTCTCATTATAAGAGTCCTCTGCTAATTTTTCAGAATGCCTACAGTACAAGATAGCGTACGCTTGATAAACTTTAATTTTATCTTTTAAGATATATAATATCCAAAAATGAAAGTTATTTAAAAATTTTGTTAACTCACAGTCCTTTAAAGAAAATAAGGAAAAATAGGTGTTCTCACAATCTGATTGATATATTATATGAAAGATTTCACAAAACGCTGTAACTTTTTAGTTTTCCAAGTTCTCACGCATCGAAGACATTAAGCCTAAGGAAAGAACAACAACATTTTTAGGACATAGTCTTATTTTTGCAAAGCTTTTAATTATAATAGTTAGTAAACTTTAAAAAAATAATAATTACTCTAATGAAATAACACTTTCACTAAAAGGGGAATCTTCTATGTAAATTCGAACTCGTAGACTTTAAATAATTTATTTTTGAAATTTATTCAACTCCAAATATGATCTCTCTACAGAAAATTGAAACAGTTTTTGAATATTTGCATACATCTTCAAATGGAAAGGGCATAATTTTCGATATTTGTACATGGATAAAAAGTGCCTCTTGATACAAATTTGTATCTGCTTTTACTTCAAATTTATTCATGTCGAGAAGGGACCCATCCACATAAAATTAAAATGGTTTGTTAAAAAAACGTTGGTGGAAATTAAAGTAGAACATGATTTAAGGTCACATTCAATGTTGGGGACATTAAATAATTTAAAAGGCGGATTATGAATAAATAGTATTTAAAAATTATAGAATATGCAGGAAAAGCTTCTGATACTCCAATTGGAGATGATATTATTTAACCAGAAAAACATGCGCATTTGAATATATTGAGCAGATTGTATTAAATGAATATTCAGATTATATGTATTTTTTCGTTTCATGATACACACGCTAATAATAAAGTTGTTTAAATAAATTAAAGTAAGGAGAACATCGTTCTGTCTTGAAGTTAATGTGACTAACACTTAATATCATCAAACACAGTTTTAGTCAACACGGTATAAGACATATTTTTCATCACAGTCTCAAGACTCTTTTCAAAATATAAAAAAATAGCTGCACATGAAACAAAATACAAATAAAACAAATAAGTCTCAATAAGGTACCCAAAATCAAAAATTATAAAAAAGTTTACTCGGTTTGGAAAAAAATGATTCTCGGATATGATGAAATTATTAAAATTGATCTAACTTGAATTTATGACAATGTTTCTTATCGATAAAGAAAGAATAACGTTTACTGTACACAATTCTGTGGAACGAAAAAAATTTCCGAAACTAAGAAGTTCATTTTTGGAAAATAAGAAGTTCATTTTTGCATATTCTCAAGCAGCAGTTGTATTTGAAATGGATTTAATATTTACTATTAAACACAAACAATCTGCATTAACGCGGAATAATTGGAAGGAGTGCGATCGAATCTGTTCTTATACTTACGGTACCAGACGTCTTAATCGAGATTTCACATCAATGAAAGATGGACGTCAATGTTTTTATCGGCGATATTTTTATATATTCTAAAAATTCCCAGACAAATAATTTTGATTCTTGTTGATCGACTCAAATTCCGCTTCGGTAGCGGGGGTGTTAAGTATATATCAGCTTCTCCTCCCAATAATGGCATAGAAAGGTAAAATAGATAACAAGGGCAAAAGTAGATGTCCGACAGTGGATATGCCGTGGCTGGCATAATGTGATATTAAAAAATTAACAATCACATAATAACCTCCTACAGGGGGGGGGTAGATCATAGTCCGAGCGGTGACGGGGAATTTACAAGGTTCCTGACCATAGCTCTCTGAGCGGAGTAGAAACCTCAGTTCTCTTAAAATTTAAATTGGTAACACGGGAACCGATATTCTCCACAGAACGAAACTCAAAATATTAAATAGATGCTTTTAGGATTATGGCGTTGGAGCTTTGCATAGCTTTCATGCATAGTACTTTTATAGTATTTACTTCCATATGCTAATGTGAGTGAAGTCGTGCCTTTTTTTTTTTTTTTTTTTTTTTTATTTTAAATGATATCTACAACTACTTATGCTAGTAACAAGCAGATTTTTTACGGGAATATACAAGGACATGAAGACATGTGGAGGAAAACACCCATCGATGTTACCTCAGAACAGGGTAATTTTATTTTATCATTTTAAATAATCTCTCGGCCATCGCCGTTTTAAACGTCGATGGGTGTATACTGGAAGGGTGGGAGTGAAAAGTTCCCTTCCTAAAGGATTAGGGTGGAAGGATAGGTGCGAATGGAATTTTTTATATCGGGAGATGCATAGTTCACGAACAAATGGAACATTTAGGTCACGGTGGATAACAGTGTTTCGCACATAAAAGGGGGCATTGACAATTTTACGAAGGATTCGGGATTGTAGGGATTGGATTGGAAGGGAGTTGGAATGCTTAGTCGAACCCCAAAGTTCTAGACCATATGTCCATATTGGTTTCAGAACCGTATTGTACAGTAATAGTTTACTTGGTGTTGTAAGTTTCGATTTGCTGTCTAGGAGACGTAAGAATTGTTTGTATCGTCCGTTAAGTTCACGTCTTTTAGTTTTCGTATGAAGGTTCCAGGTTAACCGTTTGTCGAATATAAGTCCAAGGTAACGTACGCTATTTTTTTGTGGAATAATACTGCCGTTTAGGGTTATGTCGGGAATTTGTTCTCGGCAGAGTGTGAAAGTTACATGAGCAGATTTTTGCTCATTTACCTTCACTCTCCACCTTTTGAACCAAGTTTCTAAGGAGTGGATGTGGTTCTGAAGGATACTAATGGCTGTGGAAGGATCTTTGTGATGTGTCAGGATGGCTGTATCGTCAGCATATGTTGCGGTTAGGATGTTGTTGTGGCAAGGAATGTCATGGGTATAAATGTTATATAGGATAGGACCTAGGATACTTCCTTGAGGGACACCGGCGGAAATTGGATAAATGTCAGAGTACTCCATATTTTCAGCTACCTGAAAATATCGGTCTGAGAGATAAGATTTAAGGATGTGGAAATAACTCGAGGGTAGGACTCGCTGCAACTTCCAAAGCAATCCAGGGTGCCATACACGGTCGAAAGCATGCGAAATGTCAAGAAACACTCCTGGGCAGTATTCCTTTCGCTCTAGCGAACACGCTATGTAGTCGACTACGCGATGACACTGCTGGATAGTGGAATGCTCAGGTCGAAATCCAAACTGATGCTGAGGAATGACACCCTCGGTTTCAAAAATGGGATAAAGGCGTTTTAGGATTAATTTTTCTAGGATTTTTGATAACATGGGAAGGAGGCTTATAGGTCTATTTGAGGTGGGAAGGTTTTTGGGCTTATTGGGTTTTGGGATCATCTTAATTATGGAAAACTTCCACAGGGAAGGAAAAAATGATGTGCGGAGGATACTATTATAAATATAGGTTATAAGGACGAGGGTTTTTTTGGAAATTTGTTTCAGGATTTCTGAAGTTATTAAGTCATATCCTGGGGCTTTTCTATTGGAAAGGTGTTCTATTGTGAATTTAACTTCGGAAGGAGTGAAAAACTTAGGAGGTGGACTTATGGGCAACTGAGTTGATATTTGTCGGAATATTTGTTCGTCATGCAGAATGTCTTGGACATCTTCGTGAGGCTTAAAGATGTTTTCTAAGTGTTTGCCGAAGATGTCGGCTTTCTGTTTATCTGTTTTTGCCCAGGTTCCGTCGGTATTCCGGAGCGGGTGTGTAGCTGTTTTGTATTTGAGAATTCGTCGGGTAGCTGTCCAGAGTGACTTATTAGTTGTCAGTGATTCTGTGTATTCAGTAAATCGTTCGTTGTTATAATTAATTATTTCTTGTTTCAGTTCTCGTTGTAGTTGGTTCAGTTTTTTCTTCTCATTTGGCATTCTTGAACGTTGCCAGTGGGCCCTGGCTCGACGTTTCTCGCTTATCAAGCTGCGAATTTTTTGCGGAAGATTATAGTCATGTTCTCGTATGGTTGGTTTGTTATGAGTTATGTGGGCGTTAGTGATTGAGTTCTGTATGCAAACAGTCAAGTCGTTTACGGCATCGTCTATTTCTTGTACGTTCTTAAGGCTTTGTTGTAAATGAATCTGTTGGTCTAAGTTTTGTCTAAAAATGTCCCAATCAACTTTCCCATTTACAAGTTTGGCAGGATAGGATTTTAAGGAAGGAGAAGTGTCTAGTGTTAGGAGAACAGGGGAATGGTCGGAATTCAGGTCAAGGAGTGTATCTATGGAAGTATTAATGGAATGTATGGGTGTGGTTATGAAATAATCTAGAATATCGGGAAGGTTTCTGACACTGGTCGGCCAATATGTGGGCGTGGGAGGAGATAGGACCTCAAGAGTGGTATGGGAGAGGAGTTTTTGGAGAATCTTTCCTCGGGGATTCGAAACACGGCATCCCCATTTAGGGTGCTTGGCATTATAATCTCCTCCCGCGATGAAGGATTTTCCAATTGATTTGAAGAAGGAATCAAATTGTATGGGAGTTAATTTTTTATTTGGAGGACAATAAACAGATGCAACGTTAAAGGTAAAGGATTTACATTGAAGGGTAATAACTATTGACTGAAGGGATTCGGTGGCAGTTTGTGAGTGGAAGGAATGATTTAAGGAATTTCTAATAAGGATGGCAGTTCCACCGTGTGCTGTGTTGTCTGGATGGTCAGTTCTGTATGTTTTGTAGTCACGTATAGCAAAAAACGACCTGGACGTAAAGTGAGTTTCTGTAATCAGTGCAACGTCTATGCGTTTGTTGTGTAAGAGAATGTCTAGTTCTTGTCGGTGTAAAGTCAGTCCGTTAGCATTCCAGAGAAGGATGGATAGGGATTTATCGGTTGACGAGAACATTTATTTATTCATATTGCTTGTTAGTGAGGAAATGGCGGTTGTTAAAGCAGTTAACAGAGGAGTGAGAAGAAGAGTAATTTCTTGAATTAATTTGTTGGTTATTGTGGAAAGAAGTGTTGTTAGGTCTGAGGAGGAGGATAATGGGGGAGGAATAGGAACATGACTACCATTTTTCTGCTGTTGTTGTTGTTGCTGCTGTTCCTGGTGTTGGTGATGTTGCTGGCGCTGTTGTTGGTGCTGCTGCTTATGTTGTGGTTGCTGTTGTTGTTGATGAGGAGGTTGATGTGGATGGTTTTGTTGTTGAGGTTGTTGTTGCTGCTGTTGATGTTGTTTCTGCCCAGATGCAATCTCAGTAAATGTCAGGTTTCGTCGCACTGGCAATGATGTTAGTCCCGTCCTATTTGTGGATGTATTATTATTTGGGCGTATTTTTGTCTGCAGCATTTTATATGTGGAGCAGCCTTTGTAGTTTGCCGGGTGGCTTCCAGCACAAAGTACACACCTTGCTGGATTGTCTCGCGTTTTAATGCATTCTGCGGTCAGGTGTTCCCCCGCACATTTTACGCATTTTGGCTTGTGCCGACAGTATGATTTGGTGTGGCCGTACTGTTGACATCTGTGGCATTGAACTATGTCCTTAGTGGGATAAGGCTCCTCCACTTTGATTCTTGTATAGACAAGCGTTTCCAGATCAAAAATGGTCTTGTTGTTAGCCGCTTGTCTTAACGAGATGAAAAACAGAGGAAGCGCTGCATTCCTCTGCTTAACATTTGAGATGCTAGTTACCTCGTGACCCAGCATCTCCAGTTCTTTTCTTATTTCCTCTATGGGAGTGGTGTGGTGCAGATTCCGGACTACCACTTTAAAAGGTTTTTCATCCTTCGCCTGGTACGTGTGGAAGTCCGCCTTCATTTCGTCCAAGTATTGGACGATACTTCGGTAGGCCATCCCACTATTCGCTTGAATTGCAAGGCCTTTAATATGAGCCTTGCAAATGAATGCATCAGGGCCAATTCTTTTTTCAATAGCACGGCCAATCTCAACAAAATTTACAACGTTTTTAATAAAGATTGGCGGTGGCTTCACGGTTTCATTTGGTGTACTGATTCGCTCTGGCTCGACATCCATACTTGCCAGTATTTGAAACCGATTGGCGGTGCTAGTTGTTGGTGTTTGTTTTTCTGTTTTTTTTATTTTCATTGTCTTTTTTATCACTTTTGGCGATGTGTTCGGCGTATTGGTCGATCCAGATGGACTCTTTGTCTGTTTTCTTTTTGGCCTGCCGGATGGCCGCATGAAATCTGTCACTGACTCAGTGTCTGCTTCGGTGTCCGTAGCAGATAGCATGACTTGCCTAGCGGTGCTAGCCATTACAGTTACAAGGAACACAAAAACGAAATAAACTCGGAACTCGATAAAATGAACTCTTCCGTTTGTGTTCTAAGCAATACAAATTTTTTTTTTTTTTTTTCCAATACTGAATCACTTTAATTTCCAGTGTTTTTTTTTTTTTTTTTTTTTTTTTAAATATTTATTATTTATTATTAATAAACGTGCTTGCTTTATTTTTTTTTTTTCAACACTTTTCACACCATTGTCTGTACGTATTAAAAGTATAATATTATATAATATATTTTGTATTATATTAAATAATACAAAAGTGAATTATTTCACTTTTGTACTTATTTTATTTCACTTTTATTTTAATATATTTTTGCATCCGAACTGTTTAGGTATTTATCGATCGATATACGTAGAGAGATACGTACGTCCGCACTGGTACGCAGTGTGGACCAGACTAAATCCATCTCGTGCCTGTTTGTGTTCTATAAAAATGAACTAGCTTCTGTGCTCGGTTATGGTGAGGTGCTTCGGCATTTACGTGGTGGCTCTGGTTGATACCTATATCGCGGGCACGATCTTCGGATCGCTGGTTGGAGATACTGGAAATTACGAGTATCTCGGGCGCTCTCACTGCTTATGGCAGCAGAGGTTTAAGACTCAAATACTTCATCTTCACTCCGGCGTGTTACAGTTCTGTTATGGTCTTCATTTGAATTCGTTTATAATTCAGGGTGTTAGATGCAAAGAGCGGTGGTATGAAAATAATATATTTAAAAAAAAGTTATCCTAAGTCACAACAGAAGTATGGTCAGCGTTGGCTATACTCAGAAAGTACCTTAACTTGCTAAGCACGCTTGTCGCTGGCTTTAAGAGATGATTTCGGGGATTTCAAAGTGTGTGCAAAGTTGTGCTCTCACACCCATCATAACTATAAAATCATCACGCCGAAACATTTAAGGGAAAATAGAGATACCACAAGGTGTTAACTTCTCCATAGGAGAGGAAGAAGGAGAAAGAAGAAAGAACTTTGAAAAGTAATGAGATGCAAAGAGAGAAAACAACAGGAAATGAGGGGAGAGGTGTAAAAATTGGGAAAGATAAAAGAAAATGAAAAAAGCTGACGCTGACCGCCGAAGGTGATGGGAGAGACTAAGTTGTTAAATCTTTCCCTGACCTTTCCCCAAATCCTCTTCTTAGCACTCGTCGACGAAATAATTTTGTAGTACCTCTTTTATTGCGACGATGATCTCTCACTTCCTACATCTTATATGGAGTCGCGGATGTTGGACCGGGTACCTGTGGGACAGGAGGAACCTTAAATAAAATTATCGGTTTAGTGACGATTCATTATAATTCATATATTCTTATAATTAGGATTTACAATTAATTATATAGAAAGTCTAATTACAAAACAAAAAAAAATCTAAAATTCGTTGGTCATTTATAAAATACTTGTCGAAAAAAAAATTCTCCGTTAAATATTATTTTATTATTTTTTCTTCTTGGTAGCATTTATCATTAGCATTAACAACTAACATTTTTGGGATAGTTTCGTAAAACATTTTCTTATTACCATTAAACTTAAGATTTCCTTATTTATGCAAAAGAAATAACCAAAAAAATAAGAAAAAAAACTTTGAAACTAGAAGGAAAAGGAAAGAGAAAAAATATTCTAATGCAGGAGGATAGAAAAATACGTCATGCAAAAAAAAAGAAAGAAACAAAATAAAGAAAAAAATTTTAAAAATAATTATGGTTATTTATTTATATACAAAAATTTATTGACGTTTACACATATTTAATAATTTATTTATTTAATTTTCAACTTGGTGATAATAAAATTTTTTATTTAATTTAATTAATATTCCCTTAATGTATCGTTCAGTTTAACAATATTTAATTAATTTTTCCTTTATTACTTAAATTATATGTCATTTATTTAATAACTATTTTTTTCTCGACTATTATTTTAATTCCTTTTTTATTGTTAAACATTTTATTTTATTTTTCTGTTTTTTTTTTCTGTATATACTGTAAATGTAACATATAATAAATGTAATGTCGTATTTTTTATAATAATTTTTTGTGCTTTAAATTCAACTTTCGATAATAAAGTTTTAAGCTTGAAATTATGTGTTTATTCCCATATAGAAAATAAAAATGTAATTAGTGGTTTTTATTATTTTTTTTCACTTCATAAAAAATCCAAGCTAATAAAATTAATATATTTTAATTGGATCATATTCCATTTTTATATATTGTATTTATTAGTTGAGCAATAATCAAAAAAAAGGTAAAAATTTAATTTAATAATAAAATTTTTAAAGTAATTTCATATTTTATATTTTCTTTAAAAATATATTTTTTGTAAATTCTTAAAGAAAATTGCATTTTTTTCTTTTTTCTAATATTATATAGATTTTATGATTACTTCTCTATTGTATTTACTACAAAAAAAAATTTACTAATAATTTATCAAAACATTGATCATGAAAACAAGTGGACATTCAAAGAAAATAAAGGTACAGAATATTGTATGATAATTGATTTTTTAATTGATTTAGATTGGTTACCTCATTTCGTACAAACTTAATACATTGTCTCATGTCAGAACTTTTCACATATGATTTTGGGATGAAATTTTTTGAAAAAATTCAATATTATTTTCTTTATATTTTTCACTTGTGCAAATTTTTCTATTTACCTTAATTAATCAATTTCCATTGTATTTACAATCTACTGTTTTATATTGATTTATCATATCAGTCTATATGCGATGCAATGCACAGAAGTTTGCATAGTAAAAAACGTCAGTTCGAAAAGAATTTAGTGTTGACACTATTTAGATTATTCAAATTGTCTTTACGTGAAAAATTATATCAGAACGTATAGAATATTGCGTCTTCAATAAATCAAGTCTCTACTTAAGTAGGAATATTTAAAATTATTAATTTTTGTTTCTTAAACTATTTTTATTATTTTTCAATTACCATTATTGTCTTGGAAATTATTGAAAAATTTATCCAAAAATATAAAAAATTTATGTTTTCTTTTTGAAATTAAACGAATTAAGTGAATAAATTATATAATATTTAAAGCAAACCGAACACGGGAAGATATATAGTAAAAATAAAGTATTTTCAATTTATGTGCTTGTTTAAAATTTTATAAAAAAATATCAATGATATATACTAGTTCGTTAATAATTTGCCAAATTTTGAAAAGTATGTGTAAAAGATAGTATCTTTTTTTTACTTTAAAGAAGAAAAAAAACCCCAAGAGTCTGAAAAAGAAATATTTTAGTGAAAATCCTCCAACACACCTTTTTATATTCCCTTTGCTCTGTAATTTCTTCACATATTCTTCGAATTGTTGTTTAAACTTTATATTGTAGGAAATGAAAAATATCGCTCACAAATAAAAAGAGAATTAAAAAATCCATTTCTTATGCAATAATAAATTTTTAGACATTTTTTTTATTTCTAGAATATAAAATATTTTTATAGTCTTAATTTTTATTATTTTTTAATTGAAGTCAATAAAAAAAGTTGTTTGCAATTTCAGAAATCTTTTACATTTTGAATATAAAATTTTATAAAGTTCAATTATCCAAAAAGCAAAATTATTTAAATAAATTGTTTACAAACGTATACTTTTTATATGAAAAATTATTTTAATACTCGTAACATGCCCATTTTTAAGTAATATTAAAAAATTACGTTGAAAAAAAAAACGCAAACTCATTGAAAAAATTTGTCATAAATATTTTCAGTTTTTCGACCAAAAATATTTATACCAGTTTCTTTTTAGAAAAAGTTACTCGGAAATTTTCTCTATTTTTGAAATTTTCATTAATTAAACTAAATAGTCGATATTTAGGCACAAATAAAAATTCTTAATGATAATAATACGACTCGATAGTAAATAAAAATCTGCCTTCGTAAGTCCGTTTAACAATTATTGAAATGGAAAGCCGAAAAAGTAATGAGACATTCCCCTCTACATATGCCCTTCTCCTCCACTCAAAACCTGCAAAGCATGATTGGTGAAGTTGGGTTTTTATCATGCGTTTCGAAAAATAATACCGCGAAATATAAATAATAGACGTTAAAAAATTTAAATAAACTTAACAGAAAAAGTATATTGTAGCGTTAATTCTACAATATTGGTAGTAGCTTTCAATAATTTACCAAACATTGATCATGAAAACTGCAAGTTTCTAAAAAAAATTGTTTCGATATAAAGATACATAAATGAATAGTCGATATTAACAAAATACGTGTAGATAGTTACTGGAGGCCTGTTGCAGAACACGTAATTTTTTTCCGATAGAATTCCCCAAAAGTTAATATTTTTAATGGGCTGATTCGTAGAGTATAATTTATTTTGATCCAAATTGGTTCTATATGGTCTGCGCTAATGTTAATATCTCCTTTTACCCTCTCTTCTTCGTCAATATCTTGCCATAATTATCGCCAGATTCCATTTTTCTTTTCAACAGTTTTTATAGTATCGCTCCGCGCTTCAGCATGGCGAAAGTTTTAATGTGCGTCTTGCCGTATCTACGAGTAATAAGTTCATTTTCTCGTTTTAGTCGATTTTTTTTATACATTTCGAAATATTCGCTTCGGCACCACGTGTTAACAACGCATTTGAGAAATTTATTTAGATGATTTACTTCACTCGTTCTTATTTTAATATTGCGCAATGACAAAATATTTGCGTTATTAATGTAATTAAAATTTGGCAAGCCGGTGTAAAGCAATTATTTGTACAATTATATTAACTTTACAATATTTGTATAGTATGCGACAACTGCACACGAACAACTTTAATTATAGTACGTTATCTCGACTCCACCGATCCTGATGATACCGGCTCTTTCATATGATCGTACAATCGGTTCCAGAGGCACAAAACTGATCGAAAACTCCATGCATAGCCTTGGTGATTTGTGCCCCACCTAATTAAATTTCAGATAACGAAAAATCACCAATGCTATAAATAAGGCATTTGGACCTCATTTAGTAAATACTTTTAAATCACGAAAAAATAAATAGACAAAATATCAGCACAGTTGTCAATAAATCCATCTCCTCCAAACTTTGCATCCTCCGAAGGTAATATGACACCTACAAAACAAGCCCCCAGATATGACCTGATAACTTTAGAAACATTATTCATACATCATTCTTTCCCCCACTTTGGAAGTTTCCCACAATCAAATTGATCCCAAAATCAAAAGAGAAACCGAAAAAAATTTAACCTCACATAGACCCATAAGCCTTCTTTCCATTTTATCAAAAGTTCTTGAATGTCTTCATCATATTGTTGAAACCGAGGGTATAATTCCTTAGCATTAGTTTGGATTATGAACTGGGGAGTCCACTATCCAGTGGTGCCATCGCGTAATCGCGTATACATCGTACAAAAGTGGATACTTCTCAGGCGTATTTGCTCACATATCTCATACTTTCGACCGTGCAAGGCACCTTGGATGACTTTCGAAGCTGCAGTGAATCGTACCCTTTGGCAATTGCTACCACCGATCTCTCTAACCCACATTTTATCGTATCTGAAACTAAAGAGTATATGTGATTTAATCAAGGAATGTAAATTTTGTTAACTATTTTATGGTATTTTCCAGAAAAGTTCCTAATAATACGCTCGGCAAAATTTTATCTTCCAGTTTTTGTTTATTTCACATTTAATTTTAATTTCCACTCTGGCTATTCGCTTAAGTTTGCCACTGAACAGTATTTTAGAACAAAGTAATTGTCTCATAAATATTGAATTAATCTCGTTTTGGATAAATACAAGTCCGTATGTACGAAAAGTGAGATACATTTTCAAGTTTTCATTTACTAGCCTAATAAATTGGCACTGAAATAGTTGTATTTAATACAAATAAATTATCAACCGTTTTCTACCTTATTTTCACGATCAAATCCTTTTATCTAGTAGACACTTTCGATCTTTTTTTATTAAGGTCATAAGTAAGCGCTCACATATAATTAACAAAATACACGCATATCTGTACAAAAATTATTGCTTTGATTTTGTTATTTTACAATACACTTCCTGCTTTAAAATTTAAATTTCCAAATTTTCACTGACACAATTTGTTTGGATTGAATTCGCATGTCCGCCATCCTAATTCTATCGTTTATCATTTTTGATAAACTTGCGCTTTTTTATTCGATGTTTCCGCGATATTCAAAATATGTTCAACGTTTTAACATTTGAAATATTTATAATTGAATTCGAATTCATACAAAACTTTTCCATCACGAATGTTTTCGTCCAAATTTAAATATTTACAAATATGAATAAAGTGGAAGAAAGAAGAAGCATTTTTAATAAAAAATAAAATCTATTAAAAAAATGACAAAATAAAGAGTTTCCGAACTTTTCATTACTAATTAAAATAAACGCACACTGACATTTGCACCTTGCACGAATTCAACCGTGACTAATAAAAACACTACGAATCTAAGACAATTTTCTACAAAACTAATTGGTGATCCTAGCCAAGAATGCTTTCTAAAACGACGTAGAATTATATATAAAATACCAAAACGCATTCTTGAACATTTTAAATTATTTCTCACATCGTTGGCTACACTCCCCTCTCCTCTAACTAAAATAACCGAACACGCTCGAATTTGATTCAAATCCAATAAAAATAGGGTCTGAAGCCGTCGCTATGACAGAAAACTTAATCACTACTTTCATCTCATTCATTCTGCGTTGATCCTGACAGAAAAAAAAATTAGGAATATGGCAACAATTATTGGACAAAAAATCAATTGCAATCGCCTTTAAGGATAATAATCATTTTTGAGGTCACTAAATTTCGTTATTACGATTGTTATGTTATTGTCAAAAACAGAAATTACTAGAAGTCCATTCATACACTCAATAAGACCTTCTACTATAATATAATCCGTTTTGTTCACCAGAGTTTCGAACATTAAATCCTGAATAACAACACACAAATAAATAGACCCCCTTCACAACATTCTACTATTTGGTAGGGGATCCTGCCTGTAGCACACTCAGTTAATAGCTTTCCTGCCATTTTACTGTTCCAGTTTTTAAGTTTTTAGAGAGATCCAATTCAAAAAATTCAGCTCATCTCAACCCTGACTTTAAAAGGCTTAGTTCACCACAAGCCCTCGTTTCAGATCACTATGCGCGTCCTATAAATGTAATAACATCTTCAGGTACTACACCACCCGTTACTGCAGTATCTTTTTAGACCCATTTAAGTGATTAAAAGCTACGCAAGTGAACAATAATGACCCAGCGAATGAATTTTGGTAGACTTGATGATGGTTTTACCCTATATATGTATGTGCTTTTATTCATTCATATAAATGTTAAGTACCTATATCCTATATATGTGCTTTTATTCATTCGTGATATAAATGTTAAGCACCGAACACAACTCCGATGGAAACTATCGAGTCAACAAATCAAACCCAGTTGCAATGAGTAAAGAAATGCCATAAATTCAACTTTTTCTGTAAATTTTTTGGCAAATTCAATTTTTAATACCTCTGAACTTCCTATAAACAATTATATTACCTTCGATATCACTATTAACAATGCTGTCATATAACAAAACACTGAAATGAGTAGTAAAATTTGATAAAAGACTTTAATCGATTCACAAGTTTTGATTTTATAATTTCGAAGTCGTTCTATTTTCATTAGAAAACTAAGTTCCATAAATCCAAAATACTGAAATAATGACTTTTTATAGGTTTTGCTCGTAATTAGCCTTTAAAATTAATAGTTCATAATTTATTGAAGAAGCCATAGACCATAAGACTGACTTCTGCAAACGGTCACACAAAATTATTTTACATCCACCACCATTCGCCGAAGAATAATTCTCCTTTTAAATCAGTCCTTTTCTATTAAAACCGTTAATAAGAAAGTTGTTAATATTGATAATTATATTTAACTAAAACTACAAGCGAAAGATGGACATCAATGTGAAGGATAACGTGGTATATATGCGTCTTTTTGCATAATAATATTCCTAGTAATGTGTCATTTTGTTTCTGGTGACTTTCCAACATTTTAATATCTCAGTTCAGAAGTGACTTGCTGAAAACAACTACAAAATATCCTGACAGGATTCAAAAAATTTATTGAGCAACATAAGTTTTTTATTTGGAAAACATTTTCCCGACAATATTTATATTTATTCCTTCTTAAAAACCAAAACTATCGATTGCTAATGAATGACAAAAAGAAAAGATCAAATTCTAGGCCTCAGTTTCATTGCACAGACTAATTCGCCCCCTCACACATTCTACGGTATTTTATACTTCAAGATAATTGTCAAATTCTTCTATTTTTATTTCGTCAGTTCGTCTATTGGAATCCTTAATATTCTATGATCCTTTCTTATTAATACGTTAACATATCCGTCGTATTTTGATATTTACTTATTTTGTTCGTATGACACTTAAGCTGTTCGAGAATAAATATTGACGCCTCTCCGCTCTGGCTGAAAAAATAGACAATAAAAATAGAGGGTTGCTTTTAGTTTTCCAATCCTTTTCATACAAAGAAAATCACATGCAGAAGAAGAAGAAAAGTAGTTGCACCAAAAAAAACTTTTTCTAATCAATTCGCACAACCCTTGCTGTCTATTAAACTGTTCGTATGTGGCATGAATTATTTTCAAACTTTTAGGATTTTGATCTGAACAATCGCCAATCAACGGTATTAATTGTTTTGAAACTTGAACCTCTGACATTCTACATAAAATTCGGAAGTCATAGACAGGCATTCAATGATGGCGTCAGTAAACGCATTATTGCTTTGGGAATGAAGAGCAATTTCTCACTGATATTTTTCGTATTCTTTCCGTTAATTTAGCTCAGCTAACCGAACATTTTGTTATTGCCGGCATTTTATTATTCATACGACGTCGGCTAACATTTCTTCTTTTTATCCATATTATAGCACAGATATTCACTTTTCGCCGATTTCTTTTCTTAGTCCACGTGTGGGAACACTTTTTTTTTTTTTTTTTTATTTCAAATGATATCTACAACTACTTATGCTAGTAACAAGCAGATTTTTTATGGGAATATACAAGGACATGAAGACATGTGGAGGAAAACACCCATCGATGTTACCTCAGAACAGGGTAATTTTATTTTATAATTTTAAATAATCTCTCGGCCATCGCCGTTTTAAACGTCGATGGGTGTATACTGGAAGGGTGGGAGTGAAAAATTCCCTTCCTAAAGGATTAGGGTGGAAGGATAGGTGCGAATGGAATTTTTTATATCGGGAGATGCATAGTTCACGAACAAATGGAACATTTAGGTCACGGTGGATAACAGTGTTTCGCACATAAAAGGGGGCATTGACAATTTTACGAAGGATTCGGGATTGAAGGGATTGGATTGGAAGGGAGTTGGAATGCTTAGTCGAACCCCAAAGTTCTAGACCATATGTCCATATTGGTTTCAGAACCGTATTGTACAGTAATAGTTTACTTGTTGTTGTAAGTTTCGATTTGATGTCTAGGAGACGTAAGAATTGTTTGTATCGTCCGTTAAGTTCACGTCTTTTAGTTTTCGTATGAAGGTTCCAGGTTAACCGTTTGTCGAATATAAGTCCAAGGTAACGTACGCTATTTTTTTGTGGAATAATACTGCCGTTTAGGGTTATGTCGGGAATTTGTTCTCGGCAGAGTGTGAAAGTTACATGAGCAGATTTTTGCTCATTTACCTTCACTCTCCACCTTTTGAACCAAGTTTCTAAGGAGTGGATATGGTTCTGTAGGATACTAATGGCTGTGGAAGGATCATTGTGATGTTTCAGGATGGCTGTATCGTCAGCATATGTTGCGGTTAGGATGTTCTTGTGGCAAGGAATGTCATGGGTATAAATGTTATATAGGATAGGACCTAGGATACTTCCTTGAGGGACACCGGCGGAAATTGGATAAATGTCAGAGTACTCCATATTTTCAGCTACCTGAAAATATCGGTCTGAGAGATAAGATTTAAGGATGTGGAAATAACTCGAGGGTAGGACTCGCTGCAACTTCCAAAGCAATCCAGGGTGCCATACACGGTCGAAAGCATGCGAAATGTCAAGAAACACGCCTGGGCAGTATTCCTTTCGCTCTAGCGAACACGCTATGTAGTCGACTACGCGATGACACTGCTGGATAGTGGAATGCTCAGGTCGAAATCCAAACTGATGCTGAGGAATGACACCCTCGGTTTCAAAAATGGGATAAAGGCGTTTTAGGATTAATTTTTCTAGGATTTTTGATAACATGGGAAGGAGGCTTATAGGTCTATATGAGGTAGGAAGATTTTTGGGCTTATTGGGTTTTGGGATCATCTTAATTATGGAAAACTTCCACAGGGAAGGAAAAAATGATGTGCGGAGGATACTATTATAAATATAGGTTATAAGGACGAGGGTTTTTTTGGAAATTTGTTTCAGGATTTCTGAAGTTATTAGGTCATATCCTGGGGCTTTTCTATTGGAAAGGTGTTCTATTGTGAATTTAACTTCGGAAGGAGTGAAAAACTTAGGAGGTGGACTTATGGGCAACTGAGTTGATATTTGTCGGAATATTTGTTCGTCATGCAGAATGTCTTGGACATCTTCGTGAGGCTTAAAGATGTTTTCTAAGTGTTTGCCGAAGATGTCGGCTTTCTGTTTATCTGTTTTTGCCCAGGTTCCGTCGGTATTCCGGAGCGGGTGAGTAGCTGTTTTGTATTTGAGAATTCGTCGGGTAGCTGTCCAGAGTGACTTATTAGTTGTCAGTGATTCTGTGTATTCAGTAAATCGTTCGTTGTTATAATTAATTATTTCTTGTTTCAGTTCTCGTTGTAGTTGGTTCAGTTTTTTCTTCTCATTTGGCATTCTTGAACGTTGCCAGTGGGCCCTGGCTCGACGTTTCTCGCTTATCAAGCTGCGAATTTTTTGCGGAAGATTATAGTCATGTTCTCGTATGGTTGGTTTGTTATGAGTTATGTGGGCGTTAGTGATTGAGTTCTGTATGCAAACAGTCAAGTCGTTTACGGCATCGTCTATTTCTTGTACGTTCTTAAGGCTTTGTTGTAAATGAATCTGTTGGTCTAAGTTTTGTCTAAAAATGTCCCAATCAACTTTCCCATTTACAAGTTTGTGTGGGAACACTGAAAATATTATTCTCCATTTTCTATGGGTCGGTAAATTTGTTATGCCAAATAAATGCAATTGAGATGGAAAAACAGACACTCTCCGGCCAAAAGGCAAAAGAATTCGATTTCATAAACGACTAAGGTTAATTTACATTGGCGGAGTTCATTTCCACTAAGATGATGAAGTAAAGAAAAACAAGGAAACAGAAGACGAATAATAAGAAGGAGATTTGTTAATGAGGTCTCGTGAGCGTTTCTGGGCTTGTTTGAATCCTAATTGGAATCAAAAGTTTCAAGAAAACCGAATGGCAGAAAGTACTTTACTATTCATCGCTTTTTTACATAAGCCCCTCTCTTCTATAAAAAAAATACAAAATAAAATCTTATATCTATTGTAGAAACGTTAAGATTGTCAGATGGTGTGGATATGCCTAAGCCGTTTTGTAAAATGAAAACGCATTTAACAAGTGGAAAGAAAATTAATGAAAACGGAATTTTTTTATATTATTTTTTTTTGCTTACATAATAACACCCTCCTTTTAAAAATTTGTATGAATTTAAATACTTATTAAAAATAAACAACTTTGGTTCTCAAAGGTGCAAAGTTTAAGAAATGTTACTTATTATCTCCTAAGGATAATAAACGGACGTTAATAATAAAATGTCAATAATACCAATAATGTTTATTTATTACCAGATTAGTTTACACTTGAGAATAGTTACAGAATATAATAATTACAATATAATTCACATCTTTCCAAGAATTGAAGGTAGTTAAAATGTTGTGGACGTCCTCGAAAAATAATATTTGAAATTAGAGTATTCTCACTTACAATAAATATTATGATTAGTCGTAGATTAGTGTAAACAATAACCATATTAGTATGGTCTACTTCTACCCTGAATTTTATAAACTTCACCTCAGTAGTGCATCCCTTCATTAGAAAAAAGGAGTGATTTTGAGCACAAGCATCCGTTGCTACTTTAGAGTCAATTTCAATGCATTTTATCGATAATAGAATGCAAAACTTGAAACTGCAATTATAAAATGTGAATCAAAAGGAATCAGTTTGCAAAAGTGTCTTCACCTTTGATTGGGCTTCGAGAATATAAGTTTGTTCGGTGGTTTACAGTAAATTATAAAGTTTTATTAAATTTTTTATTCTAAAGTCACGATTAAATTGTGCTAGATTACAATTTTCTATTGTCCATGTGTATGGTTTATTATGAAAAGGCAAGAAATATCTCACGTGACTTACAATTGCCCATCCGTGATGACGAAGAATTGAATAAATAATTATTGGGTTTTACTATTATCCAAGGCGAAGTACTGCCTAATATTTAAACAGTTCCATTACCTAAAAAGACTGACAAGAAAGCCAAAATTCTATTTTCCTGACGGTTACACTATTTGCACAATCATCCAAAGTAAGCAATAATGCCTTTCAATCTCAACAGAAAACAGAAAACCCATATTACCATAATATCGAAATCCTCTGTAGACAAATTGGTGAGAAACTACACGTATCTAACCTTAGCTATCAACAATATGTGCTCGTACAGATAAAACGCAACCAAACATTTTCTAGGAGTTAATTCGTACACGCAATGTGTACCAGATTTAAATCGTCATTCGCATGTGTCACCGTATATGGTTTGTTCGCCAGAGGTCCTAAAGACCCGAAAAAATTTGATGTAAGGCTTCTAGTGCAAAAAGACTGTTTTCACAACATGCCTTCAATAAAAAGAGTATGTTGAGTTTTGAAAAAAAATGTATGGAAACCTAAATGATGCAATCGGTAGTTTCCTTATATCCTTGAGACCTCTGAGTATAATTTTTCATAATGTATTGCAAAGGACACAATTTAGCAAATGGAGCAGTTCACTCTCGTTGATGTTGTGTTAAACTTCCTCATAAACATTTGGCGTATTAGTTTTTTTAGAAGATTAAATATTTCAACGGTATAAACAGGATATTGATGACTCTTGTATAGAAATGTTGGTGAAGTACGATCCTTGTATGAAAACGAACTGTTCAATTTGTCCTTCTAGTGAAAGCGCCATTATCTCAAACTTGTCCCTTAACGCTTCACATTAATTAAACTATTCGATATTTGCTGGCTTATAAGTTTATTGATTTGTTAAATTGTTCTTTTAATTATTCGATTGATTTGAAAAACTAACGTGCGATTGTGCCTCTAACACATCACATTTTCTGAACGCTATAACGTCTCATGTTACATGTGCATTTCTTCCAATAAAGCAATTCCGATTATAAAAATTCATGTACGCCACACACACTATCAGTTTGAACTATGGAACACGAATTTTGATTTAATTTTTAGAAGAGTAACAATAGTAATTAACGTGTAGGATTATGGGGAGAGAGCATCCATCGAAGTATCTCCTAGTCGCTGCTCACACATATGGGAGCATAAGTTAAAAGTAAGAATTTTAATAAATCTAGGAACCAATGACGTTTAAGTCGTCGATGGGGGATTATAAAGAAGAAAGTTGAAGATAGTTCCCTCACAAGAGGATTGGTATGTTTGTGAAGACGAGAGTGAAACTTTCTTTAACGAGACGCAGATATATCCCGAACGTAAGATCACGACGAATAACACAATTGTAAACAACATAAATGCGACCCTCGATAATATTTCTCTAAAAATCAAAGTAGTTGACGGTATTGTCTGTCTAGTGGTAGTTTTTTAAGTCTTGTTTGAAGATTCCATGTTAAGGATTTGTCTAAGTTCAGTCCAAGACAGCGAACTTTAGTGGCTTGTGGTGTAGCACTGCTATTAAAATATATTAACGGATATGGTTTGATATGTAGCAAAGAAGATGTTAAGGCAGATTGGGATATCAGATGTAATAATGTTTTGAAGGATGGAAGCAAGTACATTTACCCGGGAAACACCAGTAAATATTGGAGATAGTTCATTGAATTCATTTACTTGGAAGTGCCGGTTTGAAGAGATTGATCTTAATATTAGGTGCAGGACGAAACCTTATATTTCGTTTAACTCAGCTTTTATTATTTATGAATATTATCCAGTCTATGATCAACCGATCCGACTGTCTTAATCCTTTGTCAAATATTTCCTTTTTACTAAGTTCACTACGTCGCCACAAAGGTTATTTGTACAAGGAAGCATTCTGTTGAATTTCCAGACTAAGCATGGATGCCAGACTTGGTCAAAAGATTGTTTTCTGTCTGAAAACAGGCCAGGATAAAAAGGATACAATGTCTTCTTTCGATGTCATTTTTGGGTAGTAGAGTAAGTGGAGGGAAAACCGAATTGATGATTAGTTAATTTTCATTGAAAATTTAATATATTTTTTAACGTTGTTCTATGATCAAATAGTAAACCTTCGAGTTCCCGGTAGTTTCTCAAAGTTTCTCGTTAATTTAGTAAGTATGTTAAATGAGTCTGCGGTTCACACTGAAAAGTGCATTAGTTTGATAGGCTATACTTTCTAATATTTAAATTATTATTGACTAAACATTGTCTTATATGAATTTGCTTGAAATCTCCATTGAAAAATATTTCATAATACGCTACAACTCCGAAAGATATAAAGATACTATTTTTTTAACTGAATACTCTACAAATAAAGTACAGAAATCTGTTAATTCCAAACCTGGCAATTTCAGTTCTATTTGCATTTATTTCTATGGAACTAGCATATTTAATTTAGAAGATCAATAATCCCAGTAACTACACAGCATACTACGAGTAACATGCGTTTTTAAAAGATTTTTAATATTTTTTTATTCCATCGAAATATTTTCTGCATTAATTTTACTGATAACTGAAATAACCATAATTGTATAAAACATAACATATTATATACGAAGAGAAAAATACTGTTTTATTAAAAATATAATTTATTCCTTAAATACGTACACATAAACAGTAATGAATTAGAAAGTACGAGTATTAATAGTTTTCTAACAACAGAATTTTATATAAATAATGTTCCAAAAAATATATTGTACAATATTCATAATAGTGAAAAAAAATATTGCGTAATAGAATAACACATCCTATGAATATGTCCTTGTGCGAGAATTTCTTCCCTAGGATTATATACGATAAGGGAAATTGAAGTACTCCAGAACCGATTTAAGAATAATTCCTTGTAAGCTGTTGTCTGAATATGTCCACACTGAATTACAAGTTTACCTTATCTTTTCATATGAAGATTCATTGTTAGAAGAACGTCTTGGCAGACTGCCAGGAAGCTATTGGAGAAGGCATCGTATATCCTTCGAGTGTTCAGTCTTTCAGAGGATTGAGAATTTAAAATCGAAGGACATTTCTTCCTGCGTTTCCTTTAGATTGGACTTGAACGTGATACTTTATCAATGTTACCATTCAAAGTCCTTATTAAAGGGCATACCATAAACGTAATTCAGTTGCAAAGTCTGTTATCTGTCATACGCCGCACTATTTCGATTTTTTGAAAGAAGTTCCAATAGAATCTCTTCGACAAAAGGATCGATTCCCAATTTGCTATAGGGAAAATCTCCTACAAAGACCGTATAATTTATTCAAATATCTTTAAAAGGTACAAATATTTTAATTGAATATTCTCTTATGTCTTATGTATTAAAATATGAGGGGTATAATTCTGCTGAGAAATATTCAATACAAAAAGTGAGAAGGTATATTGTATGTTTACGGGTTAAGTAACTTAAAAGTGAAGCAAAAATTGTCGAAATTTCGGAATCAAATTAAACGGGTTCGTTATAGCCGAGCATACACATAATGCAAACATTGGCAAACTACTAGGTTGGACAATCCAGACAAAACACACTTTAAAAGATAGTACATATGAGACACTCAACAACACAGTAACTAATGCAATTCAACAGTTCGACCAATAAAATTGCACCAACAACTTAACTAATTTTTCGGACACATTCATAGCTAATAAACTGAATGAAAACCAAGCAAACAACTATTTCACCGCCCCCACAAACTCACTAAACCAGTTTAGAAACCTAAAAGCAAAAAATTCTACAGGATTGGATAATATTCCAAATAGTATCCTTAAACACCTGACCGACACAGTCATTTTACAATACACAACAATATTTAATAACGCATTGAACAATTATTACTTTCCCATAGACTGGAAAGTTGCAAAAGTTATAGCCATTCGAAAACCAGGAAAAGACCCAACTAACCCGAACAACTTCCGACCAATAAGCCTAATGCCAAACATTAGTAAAGTTTTCGAGAAAACTATCAAAGACTCGATTCTACACACAATAGCAACAAAAAACATTTTAGTTGACAATCAATTTGGATTTAGGTCTGGACATTCCACGATCCACTCCGCTAACAAATTACTGTCCGATATATGCTGGTATATCAATAACAAAGAATGCATAGGTGCAATCCTTGTCGACCTTTCTGACGCCTTCACGTCAGTATGGACCGAATTATAATTAATTATAATTTCCCACCTCACCTGATAAAAATTATCAAAAGTGCGATTACGAATAAAACGTTCAGAATGGAAATAAATGGTTCCATACAAGATAAAGTATACCAGATAAATAATGGCCTACAACAAGGCACCGTCACATCACCAATCCTTTTCATAATATATATTAACGAACTTCTAAACAAAATAAACAATCTACAGGGTAAAACATTTACACTTGCATTTCCAGACGACATTACACTATACACCGCCGACCACAAAATAAACGATATAGAATCTAACTTACAAAACATACTCGATATTACACAAGACTTCGTTAACTCTTGGCGCCTAAGAGTCAACCATAGCAAGTGTGAATCGATACTGTTTCGGAACAAACTCGATATGTGTCACTACTCAGTTCGGAAAAATTGGAAACAATTTCGCGTTAGAACGGAGAATGGGGGTGATTTACAATAATAAGCCTAGTGTACGATTTCTTGGTATATGGCTAAAAAGTAACCTAAACTACTCGGAACATGTTAATAAAGCAATAGAGAAAGCAAATAAAGCATTCGGTATAGCGAACAAACTCTTTCAATCTAAACATATTATACCGAGAGTAAAAATAATAGCATATCAAGCGTTAATCAGGCCTATTTTATGCTATGGTTGCCAAATTTGGTACAACATAAGTGCATCGATAATGGAAAAAATTCGAATATTCGAAAGGAAATGCCTAAGAAAATGTCTAGGCAAACACAGAAAACCTAATTCCGAATTCAAGCACTATATTTCAAACCAAAATATATACAATTGGGCCAATGTAATTAGAATAGATAATTTTATTATATCGATGTGTAGAAAACACTTCGCACGAACATCCCTCCATACAAATAATAGCTTGATAGCCCACGTTAATTATCCCAATGACCAATATATCCAATGCGGTATGAAGTCAGGTTTTATCCCACCAGAAGCCTTCATTTCCTTAGACAAAAACGGTTTCATACAAAATCCTGAAAACGTCCCCATTCTTTACCATGTTAAACGCAGAGCAACCGACAAATCAATAAAGTTTAATCCTGAAAGTCCTAACCACATAAACACACTACAATATAGCACCGCAATTTCTATTAATAACAAACACAATAGAAAATCCCAATACTGGTGGCTTGCACAAGGGTAAAAATAAAATAATGAATAAAATAGAATATAAAAAGATATAAAATAATAACATAGTAGAACTATGATTGTGTCATTAGTTTGTAATATTATTAGATTTAGTACTACCTAAGTTATTTCCAATTTTTAATTTTAAGTAAAATAAAAACCATTCAAAAACAACTATGTTTTTCAAAATTTTTTAATAGTAGAATATATACACAATACGGAACTAGAAAAAATAAGATATAATTATAAATTTTGGTAAAAACAAGTAAGAATAAATATAAATAGAATGTTTAACTTAGAGCATTCCAATGTGAATCATTAAGTTAGTCTAATTATATGGTAGTTCTTTAGTTTTAAGTTTCATCAGAACAAGTAATGAATAATGAATATATAATAAATGAAACTGATTACAAAAAAAAAAAAAAAAAAAAAAAACACATAATGCAATATAATATTTTGATTCTTATTCTTATTGCTTATTTTGATTTTAACTTTTAATTATAATTATCATCAACATATAAATAAATTGAATTATTAATGAAACAGTTGGGAAAGTAAAGAACGGAAATATATAAGAAAAATAACATTTATTTTGCACTCAAGCAAGAAGAAACTATAGTAATCCGTGCTAAAGATTAACATTTCTATTTCTTTCCTTTTGCAGATAAGATTATTTCCTAAATACGAGTCTTTATTTTCCATTTTAACTAGTAAATGATACTCGTAATAATGCAAAGTCGAGAAATAATGTTCACTAGAACTCGGCCGCCTGCTTCTGCACTCGTACAACTGTCAAATTGAATTGAATCTTATTTTGAAGCTGGTAAAGGGTTTAGAAATAATATCTCGATAAATGCAACAAAAAGGGACGAGAAGGTGTAAAAATTTACATGAAGTTCTACAGGAGTATTGCCAAATACGAACCATACTTAGACAGCACATATTTCTGCTGGGCATGCTTGTCGCTTATTATATGCGAAGATTGCGGAAGGGTTCGAAGTCTTAGCAGTGAAGTACTCGCACACCCACCATAACTAATAAAAATCATGCCGGAACATATAGGAGATAATGAATTTTCTGGTAATTTTGTTAGTTTAATTCTTTTTGTCTATTATGCAATTAAGGCTATCTTAAATTATATCCCATTACCTTTACTTATTTTAGGTAAATTTACAGATTTGTTCTCATTGGCACTACTCATACAACCTATTGGGGGCTTGAACCTTGTCATAAATAGCTTGCCAAAATTAGCTGCTGACTGTTGTCTCTTTCCAATGGTCTGACATCGGCTTTTGCTAAAGTATAGCTCTTTGTATAAAGCTCATTATCATATCTAATTCTCCAGTTTCCATACATGGAAATGGGACTATAAAGCTTAGAATAGACTTTTCTTTGAAAGCGACTATTGTGTAAAATTATTTTGTTTTGCTTTTTTAAAATAAAATTCAATATTTCATTTTTATTTCCTAATTTAATATCATAGACGGTTTAGAAAAAGTTCATATGTATCACATAATATAGCTAAGAATTGACGAATATTTACAACCTTTTCTTCGGAAACAGCGATGAATTAAAAGGGACCTTTGCTGGTTGGAGTACTGTTAATCGTCTTTTTTTTTTAAAAGAAAGCTGGAGTTATGATTAACAGTGCTGAACCGATCCTTTTTATAAATATACATAAGGAATTATATAGTGAATAGGAAGAAATAAATTTGTAGTGAACAAATGTACATTCAAGACAATGAATATACTGTTACGATGGAACATGAATCTGCCGTATTCTAGAAGATTGTTGAAAAATGGTTTTAGAGTATTTCAGAAAGTTTGATTTCAGAATGTTCTAGGATGAAACCAGAGCAGTATAGATACGAGCGCTGCTCACCTGCGAGTGAGTTTAGTCTAAACAGTTATTCGTAAACGACTGGTTGAAGTTGGTAGAAGAGGGAATAACGAATAAAGTCAGAAAGTGTAAACGGGAACCGTTTTTTGAGTGATCAGTGAATTAAGTTATATTAGAGAAATACATTGTGAAGTGCAAAAACAGTGAGAAGATTCATCTAGCATTCGACCATAGTCATCATTACGAGTGTTATTCAACAAGTACTTAGCCTCACCGCCCGATGGAACTGCTGTTACAAAAGAAATTTACCATCGTGCAGTACATTTTTTTAGTAGCCTACTGTCAAAGTTTCAGCTGATTCCCTTTATTAGTTTTGTTTTGAGAGCCTTTGAAAGCGAGCGTGTCGGTCGGTTGCACAAAAATGGAAAAAGAACAATATCGTTCGGTGATTAGATTTTTGTTTTTGGAAGGGAAAACGTGCAGCGAAATCAAAGATTGCTTGGATGCCGTGTATGGTGACTCTTCTCCTTCGATGGCGACCGTCAAGAATTGGTTCAACGAGTTTGTTCGTGGCCGCACGTCGGTTTTTGATGAGCCACGCCCAGATGCCCCGAAAACGGCTGCTACGAAATAGCTGAGACTGTGGGCATCGCACTAGGAACGGTGAAGGTTCACGGAATAGCTGAAACTGTGGGCATCGCACCAGGAACGGTGCATCATATTCTACATGAAGAACTGGGCATGAGAAAGCTGTCGGCGTGATGGGTGCCGCGTTTGCTCACACCGGAAAACAAGCGCGACCGTGAGACCACATCGGCGACGTGTTTGGCGCTGTTTCAGCGCAATCCAGCTGAGTTCTTGCGTCGTTTCGTGACCGTCGACGAAACATGGATTCACTGGTACACAACAGAGACCAAGGAACAGTCGAAACAGTGGACTTCACCCGGCGAACGTGCTCCGAAGAAGGCGAAGACTGTTCGATCGGCCGGAAAGGTGATGGCCACCGTTTTCTGGGATTCACAAGGTGTGATCCACATCGATTACTTCGAGGAAGATAAAACAATCACGATGCGCCACTATGCTGACTTATTGGGCCGATTTGACGTCGAATTGAAGAAAAAGCGGCCCCGCTTTGCGAAGAAAAAAGTGCTGTTCCACCACGACAACGCGCCGGCTCACACCTCCGCCGTCGCCATGGCCAAATTGGTCGAATTGCGCTACGAATTGCTGCCCCATCCACCGTACTCTCCAGATTTGGCCCCCTGTGACTACTTTTTGTTTCCAAACCTGAAAAAATCACTCGCCGGGGTCGAATGAGGAGGTCATTGTCGCCACGGAGGCCTATTTTGCTTCCCTCGAGAAACTGTATTTTTTGGACGGGTTAAAAAAGTTAGAGCATCGCTAGGCCAAGTGTATCGAGCTTGAAGGAGATTATGTGGAAAAATAAATTGCCACCTTTTCAAAATTTTCGTTTTTCTTTTGTAGGCTAAGTACTTATTGAATGACCCTCGTATCATCATCATATTTTAGTGCTACAGCCCGGGGTGGGCCTTAACCTCCTTTACAATCTGTCTCCAACGGTGCCTATCTTGTGCTGCTGACTTCCAATTTCGTACTCCAATAATTCTTAGGTCTTGTTCAACACTATCTAGCCATCTTTGTCTAGGATATCGTCTATATCTTGTTTTTATTGGTATCGCATTAAAAATAGATTTTTGAGCTCTTTCCTGTGACATTCTGCTAACATGACCAGCCCATTTTATTCACATACTTTTTATGAATCGACTTATGTCCTCTCCATCGATTAACTCTAAAAGTTCTGCATTTGATCTTATGGTATAAATTCCGTTTACGTCTAATCTTGGGACATAGATTTTTCTTAATATTTTACGCTCAAATATCTTCAACTTATTTATATCAGCTTGTGTCATCGTCCAAATTTCCGATCCGTATATTTAACAATGGTCTTATTAGTGTCTTGTATATTTTTATTTTACAGGTTCTTGTTAGCAGCTTCGATTTAAATAAATTTTTGTAAGCATAAAAACATCTATTACCAGCTTGAATTCGGGTTTGTATACTGCTGTTCATGTCGTTTTGGTTGTTCACCTGTATACCCAAATAGCTGAAACAGCTGACGCTTTCTAACATATAATTTATTCTCCGATTTTCACAGGTTGCAAGTTTCTACTAGCATTTGATCTTGATAATTTTAAATATTTTGTCTTTGTTTCATTAATTTGCAGACCAATTCTTTCACACGATCTATTAATACGAGTACTATCGAAACATTCTTCTAAATCTTGGAAACTTCTAGCTACTATTGCCACATCATCTGCGTAGGCCGCCTTTTGTATCGCTCTGTTTAAAATATAACCGCTTCTGTGTAGATGTTGGATTGCGTAGTGCAAAATTAGATTAAAAATTTTAGCTGAGAGGACATCACCCTGTTTTACACCTGCCGTTATTTCGAAAGATGTTGAAACTTCATCTTGTATAATAACTTTTGTTAGTTATTTATTTACTAGGGATACCAATCTCATCAAAAATTCTTGCTATTTTGCTTCTTTTTATGCTATCAAAAGCATGTTTGTAGATCCAGATTGAATTCATATGCTTTTTCCACAATTTGGTTTAACCAAAAAGCTTGATCAATAGTCAATTGTCCTGGTCAGAAAAAAATAATAACTTGCATTTTTTAAGTGCTCCGCACTTATTGAATCTTCTCCTGGAGCTTTATTTCTCTTTAAATTTTTAATAGCATTTATCATTTCATCGTATGATGGCTGTAAAAATTCATTTTCGTTTCTATGAATTTCAATTATTTGTTCTTGGTTTTCAGGATTTAAAACACATACTAACAAAATCATCGAAGAACTAATGTTCCCACTCCCTATGAGTCTTCCTCCCAAAAATTTTAAGCCCTCGGAAATTAAATCTACAATTCTGCGCCTTCCCAATAAAAAAAGCTCCTGGTTATGATCCAATAACAGCTCCTATTCTGAAGCAAATTTCCCGAAAAGGTTTAGTTTTAATTACATATATTTTAAATAGTATACTGCGTACAACCTATTTTCCCTTACTGTGGAAATATTCTGTCATTAAAATGATTCCTAAACCAAATAAATCCATTAATTCTCCTTCCTCCTATCGACCTATCAGCCTCTTACCAATTCTTGGTAAGATATTCGAAAAACTGCTATTAAAACGACTCTACCCTGTCTTAGTTAACGAACAAATTATTCCTGATCACCAATTTGGCTTCCGATCTGAACACTCCACTATCCAGCAATGCCATCGTATTGTTGACCATATTGCATCCTCTCTTGAGAGGAAAGAGTATTGCCCAGGAGTATTTCTAGATATCTCCCAAGCTTTTGATCGTGAGTGGCATCCTGGAGTCCTTTGGAAACTCAAGAGCTTTCTTCCTTCAACATACTACCTTATCATAAATTCATATCTCTCCCAACGACATTTCCAAGTTGCAATCAACTCAGAATCGTCGGAAATATATCCTATTCTCGCCGGAGTACCACAAGGCAGTATCCTTGGTCCCATCTTATATAATATTTATACCCATGACATCCCAGCTTATCCTAATACTATCATTGCTACTTATGCAGATGATACGGCCATACTTGCTACCCATAAAAATCCTGACATAGCTTCCAACAATTTACAATCCCATATCCACAACCTTCAATCTTGGTTTAAGAGATGGAGAGTGAAGGTAAATGAACAGAAGAGTGCTCACATTACTTTCACACTTTGTCAAGGTAAACCTACCCCTTTATACCTTAATAGCAACATGATACCGCAATATGATAAAGTGCGTTATTTGGGACTTTTCCTGGACAAGAGACTAACATGGAACCCACATAATAGATTAAAAAGAGCTGAAGCTAACAGACGTTACCTACAACTTCTTAGACTACTGGACAAACGCCCGAAACTAACAATAACAATTAATCCCATTTGGACATATGGAATTGAACTTTGGGGTTCAACGAAACGTTCCAATTCCTATCGCATCCAGGCCTTACAATCCAAGATCCTCTGTAAAATTGTTGATGCCCCCTTTTATGTTCGTAACACTGTAATACATCGTGACCTAAATGTTCCATTTGTTCATAACCTGTGCATTTCCCGCTATCAAAAATTTCATTCCCGTTTATCCTATCATCATAATCCACTTGTGAGAGAATTGTCTTGTACAGCTCTCCCCGGAAACACTCATCGGAGACTTAAGAGACAATGGCCTAGAGATTTTCTAGAGGAATCTAACTTCCGTTAGTTGGAGAAACGCCGATGGGTGTTTACTCCCACTTCATGATGCACAAGATTGTTAATTAAAATGTTATATAAATTTGCTTGTTACAATAAAATTGTAGTTGCAGATAAAAATAAAAAAAAATAAAAAAAAATAAAAAAAAGGAGTTAAAAAATCCCTAAAATAGTTTTTCCATCTATTAATTATATCATTTCTTTCAGATAGTATATTTCCGTTTTTATCTTTACCAGTCTTGGCTGAAAATCCTGATTTTTCTTGTTTTAATTTTTTATAAAATTTTCTTACGTCCCTATTTTCATAATCTGTATTAATATTTTCAACTCTTGTTTTTCATTGCTGAGCGCTTTTTACTTTTACATAATTGTGATGCTTTCTTTGTACTCTTGTTGATTTGTTCGTGTATTTCTTTGCAACAACTTTGTTCTCGCTTCATTCTTATTTCTAATAGCTTCTGCACATGCTTCGTCAAACCATTCTCTCAAAACGTCTTCTACCAACTGTTTCAGTAATTGATGTCAAAAGTGCTTCAAAAAAAATTCATCTTACACCTCTCTGTTTTGTTGCCTTTGAAATTCTTTGCCTAAGTACCGCCCTAACCAGGATGTGATCAATATCACAATTTAGTGATCTCAGTGTTCGGCCATAGTAAACAAACAAACACTTGTGAACTATTTGTGAAATTTAACTTAGTCCAATAAAGAAAATCCTAAATAAACAAGAATAGTCTTGACTCTATTCATTGAATTTACGTAAGATTGGTCATAGATGGCGTGAGTGAGCGTATTAAGCTAGCGTGGGCACGCCATACTTTTTTTTATAAGTTTGACATCTGTCAACATTAATCACTGTACATTGTCAGCAATTTCATACAACAACATACATTTTTCTTTTGGTAATTATGTCTAGTTTTGTGCCAGAAAAAGAGCATATGCGGGAAGCTCTGCTTTTCTGCTTCAATTTGAAGAAATCGGCTGCCGAATCGCATAGAATACTTATGGAGACCTATGGTGATAGTGCTTTATCGGAAACAACGTGCCGAGATTGGTTTCGTCTGTTCAAAGATGGCAATTTTGACTTGTGGGACAAGAAGCGTGAAAATCGGCCTAGGAATGTTGAGAACCATAAATTGCAGGCTCTTTTGGAAGAAGACGATACCCAATCACAAAAAATGCTCTCCGAACAATTGAGTGTTACTCAACCAGCCATTTCCATACATCTGCGTGCCATGGGGAAGATTGAAAAGATCGGAAAATGGGTGTCACATTAATTGAACGATAGGCAGATGGAGCGACGCCAAAACAAATGCGAAATCTTGCTCGCCAGACAAAAAAGAAAGTCGTTCCTGCATCGGATTGTGATAGGCCATGACAATTGGATATATTTCGAGAATCCTAAACGCAAGAAATCGTGGGTTGATCCCGGTGAACCATCAATATCGGTTTCAAGACCAAATCGCTTCGGACGGAAGACGATGCTGTCGTATGGTGGGATCAGCAAGATATAGTCTACTATAAAATGTTGAAACCTGGTGAAACTGTCAATGCCCACTGCTACCACCAACAACTTATCAAATTGCATCGTGCTCTGCTTGAAAAAGGACGGATTATCAACAAAGCCATGACAAGCTGATTTTCGTCCACGACAACGCACCATCGCACACGTCAAAAATGGTCCGAAACTACTTGGAGACACTCAACTGGTAGGTGCTACCCCACTCCGCTTATTCACCAGACCTGGCCCCTTCTGACTACCACTTGTTTTCGTCGATGGGCCACGCGCTCGCTGAGCAGCACTTCGATTCTTATGACGACGTCCGAAAATGGCATGATGAGTGGTTTGCCTCGAAAGAGAAAGAATTTTTTTGGCGTGGTATGGAAAATATTAACCGAGAGATGAGAAAAATGTGTAGCTAGCGATGGCAAGTTCTTTGAATAAATTTGTTTTTGCTTTCTATAAAAAAAACATGTGTTATTTTTTCACTAAAAAACAGCGGATTTAAGCTTATATACCTAGTACTTTATGAAATAGATAATAAAATGAATAAGACAAAAAAGGATAATTTTAGCCACTCAAATAAAAATATATAACAATAAATCCGAAACTTTAGTTTAAAGAATAATAAGAAAAATCAGAAACTCATGGAAGATAAATTTTAAAAATGAATTCAAATTAAAATGTGCGCTGAAAAAAGTTCCGGAAATCGGTAATATTTTTATAAACAGAAAAAAAGTTTCATAAAAGGTATAAGTAGATTGACAAGTATCCACAATAAATAAAAAAATTATATAAAAAATTAAAACAAATGCTAACCAAATTCCTTAAACAAGCTATACTAGGAGTATAGTAAAAGCGCCAAATATTGGCTGGTTAAATATTAGGGGGGAAATCTAAAAATGGAAAAAGAAGCTGAATTTATGTTGTTATCGTGATTAATCTTCATCATCAGCCATCAATTTCATAGACAAGAGCTGGTAATTAGGAGAAGGCTGCCAAATAAATTCGACTAAATAAGAATACCACAGCTTTCAGGACTCCGGGTATGGATGCCAAAATTCACGAGTATCCTTCTACATACATACATATACACATATACACAAAATATATATCCGGTTCAGTGCGTTCGCAGATATGTCATTAAAATTGAAATTGTTGTCTATCAAGCGAATTTTGTGAAATCGCTAAATTGCAAAATTCAAAGATTGGCTAATCGGTGGCATACCAAATAGCTCCCCTACAAAATCGTTGAATGACAGATAAACTAATATGAATTATATCAAAAATGATTACAATTCGATACAATCGATTAACAGTTACTGGTATTATCAATATAGTTAAATCATATCATTAAATTGATGTTTTTTCTTATATCAATGGTTATCAATAATTCGGCATATGTCTGGAATAGATAAGAGAAAGCTTCTAAATTACCCAAATCGTTTGCTACTAAACATTTTCTTTGCTTTCTTCCTAATAATAGTAAATCATATAATATGATAGGATGGAATCATAGAAAAATGGTGACTTATCCAAAGAATTACTAGTTGTATCAATGAACATTTGGAATATTTATTTGTTTGTTTTTATTTTTCTTTTTTATTTCATATTATATCAATAACAGACACCAATATTTCCAGAAATGGCTAAACATATTCATAAAGTCCTTTACGAAACATAATTTTTTTAAATAGGATTCTTTTAGGTATTACCAGATTTGATAGCATCATAATCACTTTGTTTTCAATTTTGTTTAAAAGAAATTATTGTTCAGGATCGGTTACACAAAAAATAAATATTGCATTCAATTTTTACAGGTGGTACAGTCAGTTTAGTAATAAAAAATACACTGTTTGGCTAGTAAATAAATCATCGACGATTAGCACGTTTACCTTATCAGTTTAGAAGAATAACAAGTTACTATGTAAGAAAGTTCCATAATACCCAAAAATTACAGTTTCGCAATAAAAGAGTTTTACTACAGAACAATTAAATGGTAACAAATAAGATTTTATCTCTACGGTAGTGGAGTGAGATAGGATTTAAGACTATCTAGAATATCTTCTACGACTCCTATGTTACTTCACGCAAAGGTGAACGTATTCGAATAATTTAAAAAGGAAAGACCAATTTTGGTTTTAAAGTTTTCTTTGATGCCCGACTCAGTTAAAAAAATTGAGGGTGTCTTACAGTAGTTGCCTATGATATGTAACATCTAACGTCGGTAGTCGTGAAAATATTAGACTCGAGTATTGATTGAAGTGATTGCATATATTTAGTACTAATTTTGTTATGAAAATTTTATTTTTTCTATATTTTGTTATTTTTCCAAAAAACGAGATGCAAATATTCTAACTCAGCTTAATTTTGTAATAAACTCTTTCGTATATAAAAAATTTGAAATTACGAATAAAAAACTCTTGCAACTTTTATTTTTATCGTTCCCATCACTAACTACTACATCACACCGAAAGATAGAAAATAAATTAACAATATAAATGTAACCTAAATAACCGTTCATTCTTATGTATTTCTTTTACTTAATTGTCATGAAGTGTTGCTTATACGTGCACTTGTACAGACTTCAAGATGTTAGTGCTGTAGGATTAAGTTCATGGAGTTCGTAATACAAAATATCATAAATATTAAATTTCTAAACTTTAATAGTATCGTATTTTTATAAATATAAAAATGTTAAAGGAAAATTAAAAGTTTAAAATCGACATAAGATTTTTTTTTTGCCCATAAGAAGCGGTACGTAGCTAAATATCCAAGCCAAAATCATAAGACCAATTACTTCGATCTTAATCTTCGTATAAAGTTCGATAGAAGAATCCATCTTACTCTCAGCTATTCGTTTCATACAATAATTTTTGGCAAGGAAATTTACTTTAATGTAAAAATCTCAGCATTTGAGATATACCAAAGATATATAAATTTATGAGAGAGGGCTGTATGAAAGACCGTTTCCAATATTAAAAGGCTTTCCGTACCTCATGGAAAAATTACGTATACAGTGAGAATAGGTAAACAACGTTATATTTAAATATGTTAGGTAGTTTTCCTTCCTACGGTAAAAAATAAGACTCCCTTTTACGTGTAGTTAGATAAGATAATTCTGTACGAAACTTCTCAGCTAAAAAACAAAAAGTTGGGATTACTCGTCTTCAAATATTTTCCAAAAACTGAGCTCTTGCAAATCCACATAAATTCTTCAGAAATTTAAGGTTTTTATTTAATATCATTACGAACTATTAGCTGGGTTGAACGAGAACTACCTTTTCGTTAATACAATGTTACATATTTTGAAGCTTATTGAAGATTGTTAACTGCACCATCGCTCACTGAGAAAATTAGTTGGATAAACTGTGTTACTTTATTAGAACCAGCTCAATCTTGCTCAATAAGTGTTCAGTACTTTAATTTATACCTTTAGCAAAGCGATTTCAGCTGCGACTATATGTTGGAATTAGAGATGACCTCCATGCATAACGTGAACAGCGCGGAGATGTATTGCTTCTTCTATTATTAAAAATATTGACCAATAGGGCTTCAGAATAGAATAGTCCTAGTATTTTGTGCAGAGTAGCATCGAAGGAATATTAAAACTCCTTTTCTATCATTTTTAGATCATTGAAGGAATAAATACCTTTTTGTTTTTCAAAATTTACATTCTAAGATATTTTTTATATATCATAGTTTTAGCAATTACTGAAAAAAGAGTGAATTGTTTTTTATTTTTAGGTTAGTTTCACAATCTCGTTATTATTACTATTAATATTGAAGTGTTCTTCGTCTACTTGGCGAATTTTTTTCCAGATATACTTACCAGTAAAATGTTAAAAATTACAATTACAGTTAATAAATACTAACTTTATTAGTTAGTCATTTTACTGGTATAGAATAAATGATTTGGTCGATATTATTAGTGTTTGATTAACGTTAAAATTTTTGCTCGTTATGAGGTTCACATGCATATGATAAGCCATCCAACAACATCGACCTATATCTCTTCTTCTCTGTTTGGGAAAAATATTAGAAAAATTCTTTTACGAAAAGGTAAATGAATTTTGTAATGAAAATAAAATTATTCCCGACTTTCAATTCGGATTTCGGAAAGGGCACTCAACCTTGGATGCGCTTTTTCTACTACATAGTGAGATCACAACTGGGTTAAACCATAAAAAGTCAACAGTTGCTTGTTCCCTAGAAATTACCAAAGCCTTTGACTCAGTTTGGCATAAGGGCCTAGTGCACAAACTATGTAAACTTAATTTCCCTCCATATTTTTCGCTGCTGCTGCACTCATTTCTTCAGGATAGATCATCTTGCGTCAGATATCAGAACAAGACTTCCGAATTCTTTACAATAGGTAAAGGAGTTCCACAAGGCTCGGTATTAGGTCCCTTACTGTATTCAATATATACTGCAGACATACCAACAGCCGCAAAAGCACAAATGATATTATATGCAGACGACACTCTTATTTATGCCAAAAGTAAATCACCAAAATTAGCTCTAAAGAGAACGCAAGAACTTCTTTTTAAAATTATAAATTATTATGATGACTGGAACTTATCAGTCAATCTTAATAAGCCCAATTTAATCTGTTTCCGTAATCCCAGCACTCGCGGACCGAGGAAAATTGCTGCAAAGAGCAAAAAGCTGCGTATTCTGACTAAAAACACAGCTATTCCAGTCTCAAATCAATTAAAATATTTAGGCATCAACTTTAACTCAATGTTCAAATCTAACCCACATGTTGAGTTAACTCTGAAAAAAGCCAAAAGGGCTATTCATACCTTTCTATTCCTACTTAGGCGTCAGAAGGGGTAAGTAATCTTACTCCTTTTATTTCATACATGGTTGGTCTAACCAAAAACTTTCTCCAGCATTTAATAGACCATACCAATCCACTCATTCAAGAGGCAATAGAAAGGATTAAATCCCAAGCCGCCCAACACAGATACTTACACAATGATTACCTCTATGCCTCACCAGTCATTAAATCTGATTTTGCCAAAGATAGTGATATTATGAACGTTCAGTTTTATAATTCCTTAACTCCCCATTTCCATCGTGGTTAGCGGAAGCAACACAAAATTCCCAAAAATCCCAAACTCCTAATCCACTCTCCCTGAATATTCCTTTCCCTAATTTTTTTTTTTAAGTCTAAAATTAAGGTTAGTCTGTAAGCAATTAAATATATAGAATACTAGGTGATCAGTACCCGACGTTGCCCGGGTCCCTTTTTGTTTCGAACTTTATTCGGTTTTCTTCAAGCCGACTTTGGCGCTGTTCACTTGTCTCAGCTGATCTATTTCCAGCCATTCTTATTCGGCTTTCTTCAAGCCGACTTTGGCGCTGTTCACTTGTCTCAGCTGATCTATTTCCAGCCATTCTTATTCGGCTTTCTTCAAGCTGACTTTGGCGCTGTTCACTTGTCTCAGTTGTTCTAATTTCAGCCATTCCTATTCGGCTTTCTTCAAGCCGACTTTGGCGCTGTTCACTTGTCTCAGCTGATCTATTTCCAGCCATTCTTATTCGGCTTTCTTCAAGCTGACTTTGGTGCTGTTCACTTGTCTCAGCTGATCTATTTCCAGCCATTCTTATTCGGCTTTCTTCAAGCCGACTTTGGCGCTGTTCACTTGTCTCAGCTGATCTATTTCCAGCCATTCTTATTCGGCTTTCTTCAAGCTGACTTTGGCACTGTTCACTTGTCTCAGTTGTTCTAATTTCAGCCATTCCTATTCGGCTTTCTTCAAGCCGACTTTGGCGCTGTGCACTTGTCTCAGTTGTTCTAATTTCAGCCATTCTTATTCGGCTTTTTTCAAGCCGAATGTCCCGCTGTTGGCTTGTCTCGACAGCTCTTTTCACAGCTTTTCTAACACGATCTCTTTCCAGTCGCAGCTCACGCTGTTCGAAAGTTTTTGGTCTTGAACACATTTTAAATTAATTTTCACTTCACTTTCAATTTCAAAACTTGCGATTTGCTAATGAACATTTTTCGGCACTTCGCGGCTTTTTATACAATTTTTTAAAATATTCGAATTTTCTAGTGTTTTCTTAAACTTTCAAGAAGTTTCCAGAATTTCATGAAGCATTTTAGAAGACTTAAATATATTCGAATTTTCCAGAGTTTCCTTAAATTTTCTAGAAGTTTCCAGACTTTCAAGAAGCATTCCAGAAGATTTTCATATTTTCGAATTTTCCTGTGTTTACTTAAATTTTCTAGAAGTTTCTGGACTCTCATTAAACATTTAAGAAGATTTTCATATTTTCCAATTTTCCAGAGTTTCCTTAAATTTTGTAGAAGTTTATGGACTCTCATTAAACATTTAAGAAGATTTTAATATTTTCCAATTTTCCAGAGTTTCCTTAAATTTTCTAGAAGTTTATTTTCATTTCTGAAGTACCAGGCATTTCTAAAAAAGTCAGAAAATCAGAAACAAAATCATCACGTACCCAGCGCTTCCTTCCGCAGCCTTAGATCCAACCATTTGTTTACTCAACCATGACACATTTCTAATACGTATACTACTCTACTCTTCTAAGGCTATCACGACACGGGCACGACACGGTCTCGCAATGAGGAATAAGGTGAGGGGTGAGGAGAAAAGACAGCGTAGAAAAGAGAACACGGTTTTGCATTTTGGATGAGCGCCTGGTATTTCAGAAAAGTATTGTAGTGACGTAGAGAAGAATTGTGGACAAACGAACGAACGAATATACATATTTTGACTTTTATATATTAGATAGTGTTTGAGCAAGCACATATAATTTTTAAGCCATAGTTGTAAGCAATTCATGTACTTAGTCATTAAAAACTAATTTACTATATAAGCAAAGGATGTACAGAGCATGTGTTAGCTCTACGTTTTAAATACCATGTAAATATGTGCAAGTAATATGGAAATAATAAATGCTCTACTTAAACTAACTAAACTAACATGCAAATGATAAAATAAAAAAGTCACTCTACAACACTATAAAAACTAAGATATTACCTAGTGTAAAACTCATAATATTATATAGTGAAGAACTAATATTATATTTAAATAATCTAGCTTATTAACTAAAATAACGTAAGTTCAGTATTCGGCCTCACAAAGAGTGAAAAAAAAAATAAATTGAAAATATTAAATAGTAAAATAAAAAAAATATGACAAAAATAATTACTGTACTAAAATTGAATGCTTCTACATAAACTTTTGCTTTTCAATGGTTAAAATTATATAAAATAAAATGCTTTTATAAAAAATATAAAATATCAAAAAAACCAAGGAGAATATGATGATTGCTAGCTGTCTGAGGAGATAACATATACACGCTATAATTTTTATAGTGGTTTTATAGTTGCATGCCTGCAGGAAGAGAAAACTAATTTAAAAATTTACTTTATAAAATTTACAGATCGTCATAAGAAAATCATTTCAAATATACGTAGAATTTAAATAAAACAATTTATTTGTTTTTATATTCATTTCCTTCTATGTCTTTCAGTCATTCTAGCAAAATAATGTGCCAAGCAGACCTAATGGAATCTAAATGATTCCGAATAAATTAACCTGAATTTTATAAATATTCATTCAAAATACATCAAGAAAAAAATGTAATTTGGAAAATTACAATGCAAAAAAGATGACAGATAATGACATATTACAAATGGCCGAAACGTCACTTAGAAATCAAATCAGTCTTTTTGGAAAACCCTATATTTAAGACGCACTAAGTAACCAATAACTTTGGGTTTGTCCTTAATTAGCTAAGTATTCTTTTTTTAATATAATTTTTTTATATAATTTCCCAATATTCATACATAAATAATTTTTTTTAGTCTTTGCCTAAAGAAAATATCATTGCTGGCATCTCAAACTTTAACCCAAGTAAGTTTTTTGCTAAATTTTATAATAAACATATACGTACATAAGATGCCACTTGATATACGTTTTTTTAAATATATGTTTATGTTTTTTTGTTCACCTAAAGGTTACCTTCTTCTACTTGGACTGATGGTTGGCGCCTTGGACCGAGAGAGAGACTGTTGGAAGGACGCAGAAACTAATACCAAATTAAATTGTGTAGTTTTTTGCACCAACTCGACTTAGAAAAATTTAGAAAAAATTGTTTTTATATACGAAAATTAATATATAAATTTTTATTAGTCTTTAAATTGTTCCCAATTTTTTTGATTACACTACTTAATTATAAAATAATATTAATATTAAAATTAATATTCAAAGCACCACGATACTAACGGCAATTTGGGGACCAAGGGATAATAGTCCCTATGTTTATATAATATATTTAAAAAAAAGTGGTTTTCAGGGATTAGCGTCGGACCATGCCTCAGTGGGATTCGAATTCATAATTCTTTGGATGGTAGTCCAGTACGCTAACAACTGTGCTGTAGTTTGTTAACGGGCCACCAGACCTCGCCAGACGCTATTGCATCCATCTGCTCAGGCGGTCTGATGGTCCGAAAGGGAAGGATAAGGAATAAGAAAATGAAAGAAGAATAGAAAGTAAAGCGGTGAGGTAATTTAGCGTAGGGGACCATGATGCTGCAAATGGGATTCGAATCCACGACCCTCTGGGCTGGTAGTACAGCACGCTATCATCTGTGCTACCTAGAGGGCTAACTGTAGGGCCTGAAATAATTATTATTTTTTGTACAAATAATTAAGAATAAAAAAATTACCTTACCGAGCCGTTTATTTGCGTTGATTTTGGTTCTGATTGCCCATATATAAAAAAAAAATTTTCATTACTTTTTTTCGCATAAATTGACTTGACATATTTGTAGGTAGTAGATTTTTTTTCAGTTTCAATTTTATTTCCTTATTCCCTTCCCTATAAAATATAAATAAAATATATATACAAAACAAAGTATGGTGCATTCACAGTCCGGAAAGTAATTATTCGCATCAAACGGGATGGAAAAGTGTGTGATTTGTCAGAGAGAAGTATGGCCCCGGAAACGAAACCATTTATCACCCCACGCCAAAATATATTGCATCGTGAATGTTTGGCTTGATGGTTGCCCATGAATTGTATATGTCCAGTATGCCGAGCGATAATTCCTTTGTAAGATTTGCATCCGCGTACAAGTGCAGTACAAAGGGGGTAGTATCGCAACCACCGCCAATATTACAACCACCCCCTCCAAATACACCTGTTTACGAAACAATCCCGGATTTCGTCCTGGACGGGAATCTAACATCTCGTCCACCTTCGACTTTAATAGCTAATCCTCCTCCGCCTTTTTACATTCCCCACAGTATTGAATGTCAGCTTCCCGTCGTATACGACCAATCCCAATCCTCATTTATTGGTACCACCTATTCTCCCAGAGCAAGCCCACAAATGATAGTTTTTTCACCATACGGTCCTATGCCCAATCAGAGTCCTCAGAACCATAAAAAAAATGCAAATAAAACCATTAAGGCCATCAAAGCCAATTCAATTCTCATAGAAACTCTGATGACCACCCAAGAAGAGAATCCGCCAGTCCGATGAAGGGATGTATAATCCAATATGATGGCAATAACTCAAGACTCAACATAGAAGAATTCATTTTTAGGGTTGAAATACTCACTAATAATTAATTGAATGGTAATTTCGAGGTAATGGTTAAGCATCTAAATCTGCTATTTAAGGAGCATTTGTCAAATTGGTATTGGGTGTTACTGAGGAATAATCGTTCATAAATATAAGAAAATGTAAAATCATCTCTCAGGCCAGATAACGGAGATCAGTTTCGTGACCTAGACATCCGTAGATAAATGCTCACCCGATTGCCAAATGAAAATTCATTTCTTACCATATGGATTTGTTTATAATCCGGAATCGACGCCGAAGCTCTGTGTCTGAACCTGACTTCATCAAAATAGTTAACCGTCTATCCAAGCCCAACTAAGTTGACATGCCACCGTGCTTTAACCCAGCTAAAAGAATATGTCAACGATATAGAACAAAATCTGTTTTGAAATCGATCCTTGATCAATACTATAGACCAAGACTGGAGGAAGCGGCGTAGATGAAAGAATAATCTACTTTTACCAATAGTAAAAATCAACATGACATACCAGTGTGGCGGTTTTGCAATTCAGTTTGGTATGCAGAAACTGTGATAGACCAGGACACACCTTTTTTGACTGCAAACAAACGATATAATACATTTTATTGCTCTAACTGACTTTTGGCCTACCAATAGAAGATCTAGGATATAATATCAGCACTGCACAAGGGTTAACTCGTGTATGTAAATACAAGCAACAGAACTCGAAGGATCAGACGAGACAAAACAACGGATAGAACGGAGAGAAGGACCAACAGAATACGAATTCACGATCGTCTCTCCATATACCGCCATCACATCCCCAATAGTTGTATTATCCCGCAACCAGTTTAAGCATAAGCGATCAGCCCAAACCCCCTTGACGTTCCCACTTAAACCTTATCATGTCTACATTAAGGAATATAGGGAGGCCTTGTTAGAAAGAAATGAAAATTCAAATGTAATTCTCTTAAATAAACTTGGCATACCCAGTCTAGCTTGCTAGAAGGCTATTAGCTATCGTTTAGAGAGTATCACCATCAAATGATTGATTCAAGTTGAATTCTTATTATTATTAATAGAAAATAATGACTTATGGTGCAGTCAAGTAAGCTGTTAAATATGTGCCAATTTTTTGCCGTTCAGCCAGATTAATGGAAAGGATGTTCGACCAACATAACAAAGTTACGAAACCTGTGGAACGAACGCAATAGTAGGGTGAAATCAAAGAAAGATAATACGCTACCAGATCTGATTCTTGTTTGCAAAGTTTTACATATTCTACGATTTCGAGAATTTCAGATCCAGTGAGATGCTCTTATTGAACGATCGATGATGGATGACCGAAGAAGAACGCCTCTCAGAGCAACGTTCTGTATTCCAACATGGCCCTTTGTGCAATCAATGAAGATATTTTTCAAATGAAGATGAGTTCATCAGGATGGTGTATATTAAACGGAGCGACGAAGCATATGTCAAGTTATCCGAACCAGTTCATCGAGTGCTAAGAATTTCAAAGTCCCCGCATCATCAAGACCGCTGGAAACGAAGCTCTCGAGAAAGGAACTATTGAAATTTTATTTTTCACAAAAGATATCACACTAAAGATGATTTTTACCAATGTTTAGTATATTCTGGAAATTTCGAAGAAATTATTTTCTATTTTAGCAGCCCTAGACAGGAATGGAAATAAAAGATTACAGAAGGAGACGGAGACGATAATCAGCTACAGATCAAAGAAGAAGAAGATGAATCATTGACCGACACCAAAGGAAAGTCTCGGATCAACTTTCGGGAAAATCGATTCATCATAAACAAGCCCAAACATCTTGGAGATTAAGCCGCGACAGTAGAGGAGTTTGCAAACCAAGAGATGGAAGATTGTGACATCTTCGAAGGGCTTAGCCGAGTGGAAAAAAGTCATGGATCATGAAATCCCCTCTTCGAAAGAAAAGCAAATCTGCATTTGGATAGATCTCCCAGCAGGTGTATGAGCAATTCCACGGAAATGGGTCTTCCGATTCAAGAAAAATCTTCCGATTCAAGATGGCAATATCGGCAAGTCGTCAAGGGGTTCAGTAACGGCATTGATTACAGCAAAACTTTCAGTCCAGTGGTGAAGATAGGAACAATTTGATCGAGACTCAGCATCGAACCAAGTGAGAAGATGCATTTGATGCAATTCGACGTATCAACAGCTTTTCTGTCTGGAGACCTTAAAGAAACACTATCCATGAGACAGCCACAAGGGTACGAAGAGAAACCAGTAAGGTCTGCGAACTTTTTTTTTTTTTTTAAGTTTATATTAATGTGGTACAGGAAGAAACTTTCAAAAGGTACCTGCCTGGGAGACCTTCTACCTGCCAGACGAGTTATGCGGGATTTTTACCTTGCTAAAATCTAACCATTACCTCTACCCTTGCTCCCGGAACGTTGGTTCCCCGACGGTACTCTTTGTAAATACTACTTCGCCGGGGCGTTCTTATTTGATATTACAGCATGCACTCGACTATGTTTTCTGGACTGATGGAACGGTCCAGATTTTTCTCCAGTTCTGCCCGTGTCCCCTCGTAGAAGGGGCATTGGAAGAACACGTGTTCTGCATCTTCGATCACATCGCGGCAATGATGACAGTTTGGAAAGTCAGTTCTCTTGAATCTGTGCAAGTATGCCCGAAAGCATCCATGCCCAGTCAAGAGTTGGGTGATGTAATACCCGACTTCCCCGTGCAGGCGAGTGACCCATTTGGTGACATCTGGGATCAGCCGATGAGTCAATAAATGTCACTTAAACTATTTAATTGACATATTCAATAATGCGAATTTATTTGAACAAAGAAATAAAAATGCAAATGAAAGAATAGAAGTAAAAATTACTTACGAGTACCTGCTTTAAAATCGAATTAAATTAAAACTCATGCAATGAGAGAAAAAAAATCGTGGATTGACAAAAGTTGAATTTTCGGGGAAATTTACAAATCCGTCAAGGGTCCACCAAAGGATTGAAAATTTTCAATTTTACTGCATTTTTTAAGAAATCGTGTTTTCCGTAAATTTCGGTCAAAATCGATGCAGTTTTCAGCAATTTACGCATTTTGAATGTTTCTGTATCGTTTGGACAAAAAAAAATCGTGTATTGACAATGTTCGGGGAAATTTACAAATCCTTCAAGGGTAATGTTAATTATTAATTAAATAAGAGTAAATTAAAATAAAAAAAATAATTTGAAAATAAATTAAATTAAATAACAAGTAGTATAGAAAAATATAGCTTTTATTTTAAGATGGAATTTTAATAATAAAATTTATTGTTACTAGATTTAAGTGATCTAAAGAAATAATTACAATGAAGTCAAATTATCCGGTTCAACATTCTACCTTATATTATAATATAACATTGTCTAGTTACAAAACGGGGCACTCCTAAATTATGTGGTCGCAAAGTGCCATAGAGTTTTGGGGAAAGGCAAGAGAGAGAAAGACCATCTAAGTCTCTTCCCCCAACGTCGATGGTTGGTTTTATCACTCTTTTACTTGTCCTTGAGTTCGTGGGCTATTAAATATATTTTTCAAATTTTTGTTTGTTTTTATATATATTTTTTTATGACAAATTTTAAACTTCCCAATTTTTATACCTTCCCTCTCAATTCCTATTCCTTCACCTTTGCCAAAATGTTTTGTTTAAAATTGTTTTTTAATATTTTTTTTAGTTTTCACCATTATTTCTGTTTTCTTGTTCTTCCCCTCCTATGGAGAACTTAACACATTCGGGTGTCTCCATTGTCCCCTATATGTTCTGATATTTTTTTCAGGTTATGCTGGATATGGGAGCATATCGCTGCTACAACTTCGAATCCCCTTCAATCTACGCATAAAGCTAGCGACAACCATACATAACAGAATAATGCTCTCTGATTATGGTAGGGATTAGCCTTACTCGTTTAGAATTTCACGTTCAAACATTTTTATTTTTTTATACAAATTTTAATACCTTCCCCTCCTTTTTAACACCCATCAATACCATGTATTTTTTTCCATAACAAAACAATTTTTCGGAATAAGTGGCTATCTAAAAGTAACATACTAACATAATAAAATAGCGCTTCGCATAGTACCAGGCATATCAAGATGATATTACGAGGATCGTTCAATAAGTCCTTAGAAAAAGATAGAAAAAAACTGTTTTTTAAAAAAAAAAAATTATTTTTCAACATAATCTCCTTTTAGCTCTATACACTTTTCAACCGTTTTTCCAAAATTTTATCCCGTCCAAAAAATAGGATTTCGGAAGTTCTGCAAAATACTCATCCGTTTGAGCAATGACGTCCTCGTTGCCATTTCTTCAGATTGCGGACGACGCCAAGCCATTTCTTCAGATTGGGGAAAGAAAATAGTCAGTCGGGGCCAAATCTGGTGAATAAGCGGGATGCTGCACCAATTACATTCTCATTTCCACAATTTTGGCCATGAAAACAGCGCAGGTGTGCACACGCGCATTGTCCTGATGCAAGAGGATTTTTTCTTCTTCAGATGGGGGCGTTTCTCTTTGATTTCCTCGCTTAACCGTTGCAATAACGACGCGTAATACGCTCCTGTTATTGTTTTTCCATTTTCCAATTAGTCGATAAAAATGATGCCCTGCGAATCCCAAAAGACCGTGGCCATCACCTTGCCGGCCGATGGCACAGTTTTTGCCTTCTTCGGAGCCCGTTCACCCTTGAAAATGCACTGTGATGACTGTCTCTTCGTTTCTGGAGTGTAGTAGTGTATCCAGGTTTCGTCCACAGTGACATATCGACGAAGGAATTCGGCAACATTGCGATGAAAGAGTGCCAACATAGCCTCAGAGTCCACTACACGATTGCGCTTATTCTCCTCTGAGAGCAAACGCGGCACCCATCTTGCCGAAATTTTTTTCACAGACAATTTTTCATGCAAAATTGAAGCGACTGTACCTTGTGATATGCCCGTGGCCTCAACTTATTCGCGCACTTTAATTCGCCGATCGTTCAAAATCAGATCGTGGATTTTGTCGATGATTTCAGAAGTAGACACCTCAACTGGGCGTCCTGACCGATGTTCATCTTTTGTGGATGAACGGCCACGTTTAAATTCATTCACCCAATTGTAAACCGTCGCAAACACAGGTGCAGATGTGCCATGAACTGCATCCAACTCGGCTTTGATTTCTTTCGGGCTTAAACCTTTCAAATGGAGATGTTTGATGACAGCCCTAAACTCGCTTTTTTCTATTGTTATGCACAAATAAATGTCGTTCACTTTAATCGACGATAGAAATTGACCTACGCAATGGATCGAGTTGAAATTTTGACAGCTTTCCTGTCGATAATGCTACTTACAAAAAAAATCTTTACCGACACTACGAGGACTTATTGAACGACCCTCGTATAAAGAAGAAAGGGGAGAAAAGACTGCCAGAATTGATCCTCGATGTGACAAAGCCTTTTCTTTATATTTGAAATATCTGCTGTGCAAAATATTCTGCACAATAACCTTTTTTCCTACATTGTGCAATCTTTTTGGTCTGGATTTGTAATTGTTAACTCACATAAACATATTAACATAAACAGACAGAAATATTCTTGATCTGATGAAGTAACTTTCCTTAAATCTTGGTTTTGAGTCTAAAAGCCTGATCAAAAAATTACCATGCGAACTACTATCAGCTCTTGTTAGTTCCGAAAACTTAATTAATTAAGTCAGTGCATGATGATGCATGATGAATTTATATTATTTTTTTTTATATTAACTTATCGAATTCATAATTTATTATTTAGTGAATTAATATTTACGAAGTTCAATCAACTGAAAAGTTTCCAAATTAGTTTATATAAATGAGCACATAGATTTGCTTTCAAATTTTGAGGTACTTTTTCTAAACCATCTATTTTTTACAATAACTAAATTAAATTTCTACATTAATTCTGTTTATATTATTTTTTGTATTTTATTTATACGTATATAAGTAGTTCTTCATTATTATAAGAATATATATTATTATTATTATTTTGAGTTTTTATAAATGAGAAAAATGAAATAAATCCATAGCGACATATATATTTGTTTAGTTTATATAAAGCTTATTCTATTGGCAATAATACCTTTTATCTTATTTTGATTCATTTGAAAAGAGATTTATTTAAATCTTGTATCTGTTAGTTTTATTTTCACGAAATATGATTAAGCTATAAATAGTCTTTCTTAGTAGTTTTATTATTTTAATTGTTGTTTATTTTGAAAAGATTTATTGAAAATATTTTTTTTATTTTTGAAAGCTTATATCTGATCTTTGAATACCTTCTATCTATTAGTAGCAGGAGCAGCCATTATGTATGTTTCATTTTTTATAAGAATAATAAATATTTTGCGTTTTGTAGTTTAAAAAGCTTATTCTATTTTCAATATAAAAATATTTACTCTAGCCAATAATACATTTTATCTTATTTTGATTCATTTGAAAAGGGATTTATACAAAATCTGATCTGTTACTTTTTTTTTGATAAAATAGGATTAAGGGATAAGTAAAAGTTTCTTTGTTACTTTATGGTATAAATATTTTGATATTTTGTTTGGATTTACTGAAAATATTTATTTGAGTTTTAAATATCCGTCTCCCTTCTTTGTATACTTTATGTTAGTTAAAAATTGTTAAGCATTCATATCTTGTTATTTATAAAAAATATTTTTAAAATGAAAATTGTTTTTCATAAATTTAAATCATGTCCCTTGCAAAACCGTTTAAAAACGAATGCACATTATTTTGGTTATTAATAAGTCAATCAATTTAAAATGCAGATGTCGCTTCTGAAATACCACTGAAAAAGTCGAAAACCATTTAATAGCCGATGCTTTTCTGAAAAGATAGCAAATTAATGGAATAGTTAAGGCAAATCTTGTAATAATTTATAATATATTTTTCAAAAATACTAATACATCAAAAGACACCGAAAAATAAGTAGGCGAAGAATTCAGGTGATTTTTAGAATTTCAATTAAATTATTATTAGTTCAAGTATATTTTATTGCATATCATTAACATTTTACATTTTTTTTTCTAATAAAATCTTAATACTATTTTCTCTTAAGAATATATAATCCTTGAAATTATTTCTAATACATATATAATATTTCATTAACCTTTATTATGGCATTAAAAAAAACATGCTTACACCCTAAACCTAACTTGAACCATTAAAGCTACTTTTATAAACTAAACATGCGGCAACTGCTGCGGTTATTGTGTCCTCTTGATTCCCTTCGGTGCTCCCGGCCTCGAGTGATGTAATTGCTAACCACGATATTGTCCCTTTGGCTTCTTCTTGTAGATCTGGAGACGTTGCTACAGAGCTTCTTCTCTGTCCTCCAATAGATCTCCAATGATATGTTATCCGTTACCTGCCTTACTTTCCTGTTTTGATGATAGGCTAATGATTTCAACGATTTGTGCATTATTCCCATTTTCCATACTACAAATTGGGAAACACCTGTCTCCCGGCACAACCTGTTGTTTGATATAAACTTTTTTGTCTGTCTAGATCTGCCGAGCCCTTTGGGTTTTCGTAGGATCTTCCTTTCCATCCTGTGCAGTTCTGTTGCTACTGTTAGAGAAAAGGATAACCAGATGGGAAAGCCGTAGCATAAATACGCTCTTATAAATTAATACACTCGTCTTTCTCGTTTAAGATAGGCTGAATTGTTTTTAGTTTTTGGAAGAGCACGTCCAGAGGCATCCCGATGGTATCTTCGATACTTTTTGCAGTAGTTCAGCGACCTTTTCATGCTGAACCTTAATCCCTGCGATTGACATCGTCTGGGTGTTATTTTGGCTTTTCATTATGTCGGCAAATGAAAGATCGGTTTGCACTTTCATGGCTGCAGGTCTTAATTCAGAAGCCTTTCATTCTTTGGCTTCCTAAATTTATTTTATTTTTGGGTATCCTCTGCTGCTTATCGAACTTTCAGACGTGGCCGAATACTTGTCATCTGTGACAATGGATTGTCCTCCTCTTTAAACCCTCCCATAGTTACTTTCAGCCTAAGCAGGAACTGGCATTCCCGGACTTTACCAATTTTTGTTTCTGGTGGAAATTGTACCACGAAGAGCCCGAGCTTATAGCTCTTCTCCCTTGAAATAAGGGTTGAAAATCTGTTTGCTTCTAACCTTTCTATTTTTGTCTCCCTTCTCAGAGTTTCTTCCACTTCATTTTCTTCAAAAGAAGGCTGGTTTCCCCTGAGCATTAAGCTCATATACTTTTCACTCCTTGGACTGTATGTGTGGGCTTCTACACCCTGGGTTCAGAGTTCTTTATGATTTTTTAGGTGTGAACACTGTAGAACAGTTATTGTTTTTTAGGTACATGCTGGCCTCTTAATAAAAACTTAGGGTTGCACCATTAAAACCGTTAGCCTCGATTTTTCGGACTATGTGACTGCGAAGATAAAAGTGGAATAATAGAGGAAAAGCACTGCGTTTATTACCAGTCATATTAAGTGGATATTAGAAAGAAGAAAGCAGAAAAAAGATTACCAGAATTGATCCTCTTTATGACGACGCCTTTTCTTTATACTTGAAATATCTGCTGTGCACAATAGTCTGTACAATAACGTTTTTTGAAAAGTAAAATAAGTCTTATATCCTATAATATATTGTGCGATCTTTTTGATTTTACCTTCTACATTGTGCGGATGAAGTAATTTACTTAAAATTTGATTCCAAATCTAAAATCCAGATCCACAAAGTTTCCCCTTAATACTTCAGGAATCGAGTTAATTTTATCAATGCATGTTGACAAATTTTCTAACTAAAGCTTAGATTACACCGTCTGTACAATGCATGATATTTCCCTGCATCTGATTCGCTGTCAAATCGTTCAATTCTATGTTATGAACAGAATTTTTTACATATTGTGAGATGCATGGAGAAGGCGAAATTGTGCACCCTACACAAGATTTAATAGTGCGTGCTCGTACACATATTACATATGACGTCGTTCATGTTGCTCGTTGCGGACCTTAGATTAAAGAAGTACTGGATAGGCCTCTACACAAAAATTCTGTCCAAATTTTGTTGGCAATACAATCATAGAACGCACACACATGCAATACAACAGAAACGGCGTAAATCATTGGGGGCCAATTTAAAAGTTCAGTATGCGATTGAAGCGGTTCGTTTAAAACCATTTTTCATGTATGATATCATTTACACATACACGTATGCGTAAAGAAGCAGATTTTTTAATATTGCGGGTGTTGTTTGATGGAATTAGTTTTGTAAATATGCAATAAAACACAGTATTCTATTTTGAAATATTTATTTATTTATTATGTATTTTCATTTTATTTATTTCACTGTATATTATTTATTAAAACAGAATTTTTAATGTGGGGAATAGTATATAAAAATATGAATTGTAAGTTATTTGATTTTATGAAAACAATTATGTGTACATATTTAAATTAATTTCAAAAATGCAAAGTGAATTAAATGAGAAAATGTGATATTTTGTTTATGTTGAAATCAAACCACACCGCAACTTATTGAATAAAATTTTACTCTTAAACAAGCATAAGTACCATAGATGGAAAAACCTTAATTATAATATAAATGTGTGTTTATGAATGGAAATGGTAATTTAAATAGGCATTGTGCATTTAAATTAAATTAAAAAATAAAGCATTAATTACATATAACATTAGAATACATGAAGTTCTTGATAATATATAAGTTAATCGTATACAACATTAAAAGAAATGCTTTAAACAAATATAGAAAATGAAAAATTTAATGTTATTAAAATAATTAATAACTTATATTCTAAAAAAAAATGAAAACAATATTATTTAGTAAATGCATTATAATATGGTCTAATAGAGCAATCAAAACAAATTTATTTAAATAATAAGCTTACCGAAGAATAAACTTTATTTATATTATGTTAATACAATGAAAAAAACAGCAATGGAAAATAGACAGAAAAATTCGGTCCCTTAAACTTTCTTACACACACTTTATATACACCGGCACTGTACTATTTTATGGTAAACATTGAACTGTCAACATCGGATTCACAAATGACAAAGCTAACCCCCAAGTCTCCACTTTCATGGAGAATTAAAGTTTTCAAACTCTCCGAAAGTCTACAAAATTGAGGCGGTTTATATTTGATTGATATTTACGAAATGTATAATAAACCTAAAATAGAATTCCATTTCGTATCAAAAGATTGTACAAAAAATTAAAATTGCCTATCGTTGTATTTAAATTGTATTTTTGTTTCCATTAAGTGAATTAAAATGAATAAAAATTATTCTTTTGAAATTCAATAAATTTCTATTACGACAACTAGATGGCAGTGGGTGTCATGTCTACATAAAAACATTTTGACAGTCATATCCCCCTAGTAAATATTTGTACACAAAATTGCGTATACATATACGGTAAGGCCCTATCCAGGTATTCTTTAATCTAAGTTGCGGACCCATCATCTTCGTGTCGTTTATTTTGATATTTGACAGTATATTTATTTATGCATATTTATTTTATAAATAGACAATTTTATTTAATAAATAACTTTATTATTTATTATTTGGAATTTAAAGTTTTCTTTGATTTATGCAAAGTGCATGTGACCTGATGCAAATTTAAAAAATTTGGGAAAAGCTAGTTTAAAAAATTTTGACAGTTCCAGTGGAATATGAAATATTAATTAAGAAATTAATATTGAATTAAATGTTAAAATAAAATATGAAATCTTAAGTAAATTAAATAAACGGATTGAAATAATTTAAATAAATAAATGACCGTGAGAACGGACATTCATAATACAAAGTAAATAAATTAAGAAGAGTAGCGACCAATAAAAGAATTCACCAATAAAAAATTCATGAATCGTTTGGATGATCAAAAACATATTTTTTGCGATTAATCATTCTTGAAGATGTTCTTCCAAACGATTACGCTATGATTAGACTACTCGTGCAATGCGCATAATTTCGTTTACGGCAAACCAAAAAAATCTACCATAAAGCACGAGCAAAATTCGTACATTTTTGCGCATATTTTACACTGTCATCTGACAGTGTAAAAATTTTTTTTTTGCGGAAAAAAAGAAAAGTTGCCCCTTATATGGTGCATTGCACGCACGCTGTTTTCGAAGCATAAGAAAAATAGTTTTACTACTTATGTTGAACTATACATCCCCTACCTTTACTACTTATGTTGAACCAATATGGGAAAGCAGTTACAAAAAAAAAAGTTTGTTTTTACTCATTTTTATATGTTCTTTTCTTAAAGCATTATAAAAAAATTATGAATAACAAATGAAAATATGAAAAAGATTCGATCAAATTGATTTCTGCCTTTTGATTAAATCAGGATACTTAATTAAAAACTCACAATAATATAAATTATATATTAAGGATATATAAGATAATAAGAATAATAAGAAATATTTCTACATATAATTTTTAATATTTGAAATTGTATAAATTAAAATAATAAAGAAGTGATTGGAGTAGCAACAATAACAGAATTGGTAATAGTAAAAGTTATCCTCATCAAGGGTAATACAATATAATATATTTTTTCTAATTATTTTAATTATTATTATATATTTAGTTTCAATTTTTTTTTTATTTTTATCACAATTTTTTTGTTAAGCTTAATTAATGTGCTCACATTTAAAACAATAAAACTTTGATTTTCAATTAATCAATAATAATTAATAAAACTAATTTGAATTCGTAAATTCCTTAACGTAATAAAAAAAATGTATGGAGAAATGATAGTGAAATTATAGTTTTACTATAGTATTATTATATATATATAAAATATATATTTTTTTAAATATATTGTAACTTTATTAAAAAGACATTTCCTATTTTCCAAATGTTTGCTTTGGTTTAATTTTTTGGCAATGAACGTTTTTTTTGTTATATTATATTTTGCTTTTTTGCTCTTCATATTGGCAAAATAAAAATGAATCTAATAACATAGCTTTTTTGGTATACCTTTAGAATTTAATATTCTATCATCTAAATTATTATTTAATTTCTATATTTAACTAAGTTCTATTTCAGAAATAGATTACAAGTGTTTGTTTGTATAGGACACTCGAATCCTAATCGAATCTTTACGCTATTTCTCCACTTTGCACTGTATTTCTACAATCTAACATAATCAACCGATCACTGAAATAACGATTCTCATTGTTACTTTTCGACTTTTGCTCTGTTACTCAATTTATACTGCTCTGTCGTGCTTCCAGAACATTCCACAATCGAACTTTCTGAAATACTCTATAACTCTCTAGAACTGCGCTTCTAAAATGTTCTAGAACACGACAGAGCCATGTTACGTCGTGAAAATATTATTTGTCTTTTCTTAAAATTTTAATCAGCAGCAAAAGTAAGGTAAGACAAAGTGAGGCAGTTAAAGTAACCAACGCCCTTTTAGATGGAACCTCACTCTATATCCTCACTATATGTGTCAGAGTGGCAATAGTAGAGGCATGGTTGACCGCTGCCTCGACTAGCACTTCACTATATGTGCTAGTCGAGGCAGTGATCGACCGTTGCATTAGACTACCCAGTGCAGCACATCGGACATCTCCGGTGGAATCCATAATGATAGAGACTAGTGAAAAACCCATCACCGATGGAATCCATATTTCTATCTTCAAAAAGCTCGCCTCAATTTAAATTACAAAAACCTAAGACTTCCAAATTACCCCCTCCACACTTTTATCAAAAACATTATCATCTCCCCCGTTTCAAAAAGGAATTCATCATCACTATCCTAATTAATATCCCACCTTGAAAGCAATTTATCCATCCTCCCCCTCATTTTCCAAACTTCCTTTCCACACCTAAATTGGAAATCGTGGATGGGAGTAAAGTTGAATATGACTGCTTCTCTTGACTGGTTTAAGAAGGAAGGCTAGTATTGATCCATCCACATACAGGAAACTTTTCCTTGAATAGTTGAACGGATTAAAAGATCATCGACTGTGGTTCACGGATGCCGCCGCTGACACCGATACTACATATTTTTCGGTCGTCGAACTGTTTGGCTGCAGCACCCGCGCACTATCTTGTGGAATCTTCCCTTATAGGGCAGCTCCATATTACGGGGAGCTGTGGGCCATCAAAACGGCAATTGAAATTGCGACCAATATTCCCAGACAACAAAACGTTATTATTTTTAGCGACAGCCTTGCCGCGCTTTAAGCAATTTGTGGCCCATCGATTGACCCAGTACTTAGCGGAATTCGTCATAGCCTACTTAGCAATAAGAGTGTCAAAGTGCAATGGTGCCAGGGCATGTGGGAATTGTGGGTAAAGAAAGTGCTGACAAGTTCGCTGGAGAAACACTCCGTCGGCCAGTGATCACAGTCATTCCCAATCTGCCTCGCCTACTAATAGAATGGCTACTAACACCATTAGCCATCCGCAGACACGATGACTAGACCAATAGCGACACATTTTTGTCGACTCATTGCATAACCACCAATAAACTCGTCTATTCAAAATCCATACCGAAATTCTGGACGCGGAAGCTTCTCAGAATCCATATTGTACATACTGCTCTTTTTCATAAATTCCTTTTTGGCAACACCAATCGTCCCTTATGTCAATCCTGTGACACCCATTTCACTATCATTATGCAGCTCCTGGACCCACCAACTTAATTCTCTTGTACCCTATTTAAACTTCTACAACATACTAATCTGTTCCACAACATATAACAAAATTCTTAATATTCTATACTACTAACCACAGACCAGTCTCTCTCAGATAACTTCCCACACGTACTATGAAGTCGCCGAATGACCTCACGGTCGTGGCGCTATGAAGTGGTCCCTGGCACATGCCTAAGGGTATTAATGTAAAAACTAATACGGGAAACAACTAAATGTGGCCCTAGTGACAGACAGATCGAGCTTGCCGTATTTAAAAACAAAATTGGCAGAGGCAATTACTGAAAAATATTGTAAAAACAAAAGGACTAAAGAGACTTCTACCAATAGCCAAGTAACGACGTACACTGGCTGTCATTTTCGTACACGAATACATCCAACGAAAGTTAAAGGAAAAAGGACATCTAGAAAAAAACTACCATACCAATTAAAATAAGTAAAGAAATGAATATTTATGTTATTACTTTATTAGAAGTAATTAAATTAAGAAATATGTATAATTTTTAAATTAAATATAAATAAGAGTGTCCTTGTTACACTTAATTTCACTCAAAGGCTTGAAAGAGTTTCAGTTGAGCATCTCTGATTTATGAAGTACGAGGGTCATTCAACAAGTACTTAGCCTCACCGCCCGATGAAACTGCTGTCACAAAAGAAATTTACCATCGTGCAGTACATTCTTTTAGTAGCCTACTGTCAAAGTTTTAGTCGATTCTCTTCATTAGTTTTGTTTTGAGAGCCTTTGAAAGCGAGCGTGTCGGTCGGTTGCACAAAAATGGAAAAAGAACAATATCGTTCGGTGATTAGATTCTTGTTTTTGGAAGGGAAAACACGCAGCGAAATCAAAGATCGCTTGGATGCTGTGTATGGTGACTCTTCTCCTTCGATGGCGACCGTAAAGAATTGGTTCAACGAGTTTGTTCGTGGCCGCACGTCGGTTTTTGATGAGCGACGCCCAGGTGCCCCGAAAACGGCTGCTACGGAGGAAAACGTTAAAAAGTCCACGATTTCGTGTTGGCAGACCGGCGATTGAAGGTTCATGAGATAGCTGAGACTGTGGGCATCGCAGTAGGAACGGTGCATCATATTCTACACGAAGAACTGGGCATGAGAAAGCTGTCGGCGCGATGGGTGCCGCGTTTGCTCACACCGGAAAACAAGCGCAACCGTGAGACCACATCGGCGACGTGTTTGGCGCTGTTTCAGCGCAATCCAGCGAAGTTCTTGCATCGTTTCGTGACCGTCGATGAAACATGGATACACTGGTACACACCAGAGACCAAGGAATAGTCGAAACAGTGGACTTCACCCGGCGAACGTGCTCCGAAGAAGGCGAAGACTGTTCGATCGGCCGAAAAGGTGATGGCCACCGTTTTCTGGGATTCACAAGGTGTGATCCACATCGATTACCTCGAGAAGGGTAAAACAATCACGGGGCGCTACTATGCTGACTTATTGGGCCGATTTGATGTCGAATTGAAGAAAAAGCGGCCCCGCTTTGCGAAGAAAAAAGTGCTGTTCCACCACGACAACGCGCCGGCTCACACCTCCGCCGTCGCCATGGCCAAATTGCTCGAATTGCGCTACGAATTGCTGCCCCATCCACCGTACTCTCTAGATTTGGCCCCCTGTGACTACTTTTTGTTTCCAAACCTGAAAAAATCACTCGCCGGGGTCGAATGAGGAGGTCATTGTCGCCACGGAGGCCTATTTTGCTTCCCTCGAGAAAATGTATTTTTTGGACGGGTTAAAAAAGTTAGAGCATCGCTGGGCCAAGTGTATCGAGCTTGTAGGAGATTATGTGGAAAAATAAATTGCCACCTTTCCAAAATTTTCGTTTTTCTTTTGTAGGCTAAGTACTTGTTGAATGACCCTCGTAAGTCTCGCCATCAGCGCCATGATGCAAATGAGTTAATACTGCTATTATATTTTTACTTCTATTTCAAAAAATAGAACGCTTTTTTATTTCACTATGCATTTTTAAAATTCCAAATTTATAAGCTCTATTAACCTAATTTAATGGAATTTTATATAATTCATTATTGATTTGTTATTTAACAAAAAAATTATTCATATTTTTTTAATTTAATTTTAATTATGTCAATACGTGTACATTTATCATCACAATATTATTTAGTAGCAATTTTATTAATTAATATGATCATATTTGTTATGGGTAATCATATTCATTCTGCGCCATCTTCGAAAATATTAACTCAAATTTTATATTTTATTATTATTGTGATTATTATATTTTTTATAGATTATAATAAAAAAAAACAAGTTTATTTTTGAAAGCTTTTTAAACAATTTTTTCTGGAACTGTAGCCGTGCCTATCATCGTCGGTGGCCTACGATCAAAGCGACCTGCTTTGGTTTCTTAGTTGTACCATTTGGAGTTTTGCTTTCGTTATGGCATTTCTCACGCAGTACAGCTTTCTTTAGCCTCATTGCTCAATACTATCAAATTAGACGTTAGATGGTGATCTAATGCCTGACATATGGTAAGGACGCTAGATGGTGATCACGCCCCCTGACATATGGTCAAGAATTTCAATTTTTAGCAGTACGAAGTCTGCCGAAAATGAACTACGCAATCATCAGACCAGTACTACCATATGAAGCTATTTATGACAATTTTTGTAGCAATTTTAAGCAGAACAATGAATAAAGTAGAAAACCGCACTCTCAGGATACGAATTTTTTATTCCTGTACCAGCCCACAATAAAGTACAGCATTTTAGTACCCTTTCAGATGATTCTAAATTATGTAAAGGATGTAGACTCTTTCAACTAGACATTCTTGGTGCAAATTATCATCTGGTCACATAAAAAAGCGCATTCGACTCGTTTCTTCATCATAATCCCTCTGGTATTATGAGACTTTCTTCTTGTACTCTTCTGTATATCTTTCCCTTAGATATCCTTATTTCGATCAAATTGCAGACATTGTACTGAGAACTAAGCGTTTACTTTCGGTCCGTACGAGTGGTTGTACTCCATTTTCTTTTCACCAATTTATTCGGATTATTACCGAATTACAAATAATAAGGCATTGGAATATAAATTCTAAGAAAAATATGTTTTCTAAATAAACCATAAAAAATCATATAAAACGCCTTCGAAAGCAGAAGAATATGTTAATAGACTACGTTTGAACGAATAGTAAAGTATCTTTTACAAAGTCATTTTAAATTAGTAAAACACTATTCCTAGAAGATATATAATTAATTCAATAAAATGTTACTGTAAACGTTGAAGTATTACTGTCTTCTAATTTGTCAATCAAAAAAGATTGTTTTATTAAAAAGATCCAAAGAGTCTACCCTAAGGAACGCCGGATCTCATAGAGATAATTTTGAAGTTTTCAAGACTTTATTAATCTGAGATAAAAAATTTACTAAATTTCTTATAACATTTTTATTAAAATTTATCCAATGCCTTTCCAGTCTCCTTAAAGTATCGTCTTCTAGTAATACATTTTTTAATATTATAATAATAAAACACTTCCTCGAATAAACAATTTATATTGCCTGAAATTTTAGCTAAAATTTTATTTGAGAAAGTTTCCCAAATTTTCTGATTTTATTTTGATTGCTTTAAAATGAAAAGAAAAACAATATAAATGGTTTCAACCAGAAAAAATTGATCAAATTTAGTTTTGAGAAAAAAAAGAAAATAAACCGCAGAATAAAGTTTCTAAGAAATATTTATCCTTTTATTCGTTAACCTTTTCCAAGAGAAATTCCTCCCTGTGCATATCCCTTTACATAAAATTCATCCCTTTTATTTCGAAATTTTACATTTACTTTACCGATTTACTTCGAAAATGTCCCTTTCTGTTTCGAAAATCTTTTTTCCTTATTTTTATCCCAAAATTTATACACACATATTACCAACCACTCAATTTATTTTTGGTTAACATAGTTCTGTCCTCCAGTTATCGCAGAAAGTCAACTAGAAACTTAATGGTTTTATTCATCCATCAGGTTTACACTCGAAACTTTATCCCATTCAATGTGAGCCTCCACCTTTCGTATCCTTTTTCTTTTACATAAAATTTATCGATTATAATATATAAAGTTTCTATTTATATTTTTATTTTTTAAGATTTTCTACTTTCTCTACAAATCAGAGTACTTTCTTTCATGATGGCATAAAATATGTTTTGTTCAGGAGAATTGAGATTTCAATGAAGGAATGGCAGTGTCGCGACACGTTGGTGCCAAATATCATTACAAAATATGACCATATACAGTGGCGGTCATATATTTAGAAACGATAATTTTTTTTTTTTTTCCTGTGTTAAGGAAAAAAATAATTTTATTTAATTAACTTTTTATTTAAAATAGTAAGTAACAAAATAGGTAAAACAAGTTCTTATTGGCTGGTCTTATAATTAGAAACTAATAAAATAAATCACATTTTCCTTTGGTAATATCACATCAAAAATAAAAAAAATGAAAAAAATCCTTTTTGGTGATCAGTATTTGGTTGGGTATCCTTTATTTTTTATGACCGCCGCACAACATTTTGGCATACTGGCTACTAAGTCCTGGCATACCTTTATATTTATTTTGCTCCAAATATCTTCAATATTTTGAAGCAGGTGTCCTTGATTTTTCGAAGTCCTGTCCCTCAATCCATTTTGAACATGTGCCCATAAGTTTTCAATAGGATTGAGGTCAGGACTCTGCGCTGACCAGTCTAATACATTAATTTTATTCTCCGTAAACCAACACTTCACTAACCGTGAAGTGTGTTTAGAATCATTATCCTGCTAAAAAATATAGGAGACAGGCATATTCTCATCACAATATGGTTCCATTATATTTTCCAATATATTCTTGTACCCGTGTTGGTCAATTCATCGGTCGATTTTGAATACCGGACCAACCCCACGCCAGGAAAATGCACCCCAAACCATTATATTACCACCACCGTATTTGATTGTTTTAATGGTATACCTTGGGTCCAATTCTTTATTTTTTGGACGTCTAACGTAGACCTTACCATCGGACCCGATCAAATTAAATTTTGACTCGTCACTCCACAGGACTTTTCGCCAGAATGGCAGCGGTTTATTTAAGTGCTCTTTTGCAAAAGCTAACCTGCGCTTTATGTTTCTCTTTGAAACGCTTGGATTTTTGCGAGCAATGCACACACGCAGTCCTGCTTCGTTCAGCCTACGTCGAATTGTCCTTTCTGACAATTTTTGCTGTAAATCGTTCGATACAGCCGTATTTATTTCCTTAGCGGTTAGAAAAGGGTTTTCTTTGCTCATTCTGGTAATAACCCTGTCCTATCTTTTGTCGTTTTTCGCGATCTGCTCCGACGCACCCTGTTTTCATAACTTCCGGTTTCAGAGTATGTTTTAACTGCATTAAAAATCATCTTTTTGGAACACTTCAGATCCGCAGCAATAATTTATTCTCGCGATATTTCTTAACAATTAACCGTCGAATTTCCGCTGTACAGATCTTTTTCCCCCCATAGTACTGTTACATAATATTGTTTTAAAGCACTACTAATAAATGCAATCATTTTATATTTTATTATTATTGTGATTATTATATTTTTTATAGATTACAATAAAAAAAAAACAAGTTTATTTTTGAAAGCTTTTTAAACAATTTTTCCTGGAACTGTAGCCGTGCCTATCATCGTCGGTGGCCTACGATCACTACTAATAAATGCAATCATTTAAAATTATACTTACTTTCAAAATTTTATATTATCATTAAATTTAGTGTACTGTTTCTAATTATATGTCAACGTTCTTTCAAAATTAATTTCAACTGCGAATTTCAAATGGTTAAACGCATGATGCCAAATAAAAAACCGTTTGAATTCTATTTTTAGAACAAAAATCAAGAATAAATAAAAATGAACGGTACTTATTTGTCTACAATACCATTGTAATCAAAGCAAATACAAATAAGTAAAACTGAATTTTGACTCGTTTCTAAGTATAAGTCCGCCACTGTACGTTCGAGTATTATACTTTGCCACATCGAGTATTGCGAATATATTTAATCGTATCCACATAAAAATCTGAGGATAGCGTTCCAGTTAAAATGATAGAAGGCGTCCTAATCAATTGAATTTGATCCTTTTGCCAAAGTTTTCAGAATACTTTTATGCTATAAATTTAACTACTTTCTCTATTAGTGAATATTCTTAAGGAGAAAATTATAGAAAAACATTAAATCCAAAGACCACAATAATTTTAAGAAATAACAAATTCTATAATAAAACTGTTTGTCTTTTCTTCATTTTATAACTGGTCCATATACTCGTAAGTAGTCGTTAAATATATACAATATTTTCTGAAAAGGTTAATAAATTTTCCTTTTTAAATTCAATATTTAACATAATTTAGCATTCTTAACATAATAGGAAATGGTCAAAAGATTTTTATTGTACATAAGTATCGTCATGTAAAGAGAAATGGTTCACCTAAAATAAGATTTTTGTAAAAAGCTAATATTTTAGAGCACTTTTTATACACGAGGGTCGTTCAATAAGTCCTTAGAAAAATATGTGAAAAAACTGGTTTTTTCCAAAGTGTAAAAAAACACTTCCAACCGTTTTCTAAAATTTTTATCCCGTCCAAAAAATAGGATTTCGGAAGTTCTGCAAAATACTCATCCATTGAGCAATGACGTCCTCGTTGGAAGTGAACCGTCGTCCGCCAAGCCATTTCTTCAGATTGGAGAAAAGAAAATAGTCACTCGGGGCCAAATCTGGTGAATAAGCGGGATGCTGCAACAATTCCATTCTCAATTCCACAATTTTGGCCATGGAAACAGCGCAGGTGTGCACACGCGCATTGTCCTGATGCAAGAGGATTTTTTTCTTCTTCAGATGGGGCGTTTCTCTTTGATTCCCTCGCTCAACCGTTGCAATTACGACGCGTAATACGCTCCTGTTATTATTTTTCCTTTTTCCAAGTAGTCGATAAAAATGATGCCCTGCGAGTCCCAAAAGACCGTGGCCATCACCTTGCCGGCCGATGGCACAGTTTTTGCCTTCTTCGGAGCCCGTTCACCCTTGAAAATCCACTGTGATGACTGTCTCTTCGTTTCTGGAGTGTAGTAGTGTATCCAGGTTTCGTCCACAGTGACATATCGACGAAGGAATTCGGCAGGATTGCGATGAAAGAGTGCCAACATAGCCTCAGAGTCCACTGCACGATTGCGCTTATTCTCCTCTCAGAGCAAACGCGGCACCCATCTTGCCGAAATTTTTTTCACAGACAATTTTTCATGCAAAATTGAAGCGACTGTACCTTGTGATATGCCCGTGGCCTCAACTAATTCGCGCACTTTAATTCGCCGATCGTTCAAAATCAGATCGTGAATTTTGTCGATGATTTCAGGAGTAGACACCTCAACTGGGCGTCCTGAATGATATTCATCTTTTGTGGATGAACGGCCACGTTTAAATTCATTCACCCAATTGTTAACCATCGCAAACACAGGTGCAGATGTGCCATGAACTGCATCCAACTCGGCTTTGATTTCTTTCGGGCTTAAGCCATTCAAATGGAGATATTTTATGACAGACTCGCTTTTTTCTATTGTTATGCACAAATAAATGTCGTTAACTTTAATCGACGATAGAAATTGACCTACGCTATGAAATTGACCTGTCGATAATGCTACTTACAAAAAAAATCTTTACCGACACTACGAGTGCAATTTCTCGGATTTTCTACGGACTTATTGAACGACCCTCGTATTTACTTATCTAGAAATTAGGAAAGGTAGTTTAGGTTACTAAACAGCCAATGTGTCGCAGAAAAAAGTCACTATTATTCAAGTATATTTATCTACATATAGCTTGAGATGTGGTATTTAAAAAGTACCTATATGTCCTGGACGGCGAAGTGTCTCTGCATCAAGTCTATCATCTTGTTCGTTTCCAAATATGTTAACATGCGATATGGACCGAATCTTCAGAATAACTGCAAATAGCTACAAGGTAACATATGCAAGACAATCGTTGAAAATAAATCAATTTTTAGAATTTTATTGGGTTGCTCGGAAAGAAATTTCGTTTTTTTAATAAAAATGAAGACGATTTTCTTATAGTGAATTAATATTTTATTCAATTAAATATTGTCCAATCTGATCCAATATCCTTTGCTATCTTTCTGGCAGTAGCATGATTCCACGATCATAAAATGTTTGTTCTTTGCTGACAAAAAACTGATCCAAGAGAAGAAAAAAATTTTGTAGAGACCGGAACAAATGATAATCGGAAGGTGCTAGGTCAGGAGAGTAAGGTGGGCGTGGCAGTATATCCCATCCAAGCTCTAAAAGCTTTTGCCGAGTGGTCAAACTTGTGTGTGGTTTCGCATTATCCTGTTGGAACACTATACCTTTCCTATTGACCAATTCTGGCCTTTTTTCTTTAAATGAATCACTCAATTTTTCCAACTGATAATTGTACACTTCAGAATTAATCGTTCATCTTTTCTACTCCAGGATCTTTTACGCTTATCATTGTTGTAGACAGCCCATGTCTCGTCCCCAGTGATGATACGCTTCAAATATGGACCATTTTCTTGGCATCTGAGAAGCAAATCACAAACATCAATGCAACGGCACAAATTTATTTCCGTAAGAAGATGAAGAACCCATATGTCGAGGTTTGAGATTAAATCTCAAAAGCTCGACACATGCAGAAGAACCCGTTTCATATGATAATGAATGGTCGTATTCGATAAATTTAATTTCTCAGCAACCTCACTAGTTGTTATTCACCGGTTTGCATCAATTAATGCCTTTATTGAGTATTCATCAGCTTCAACTTCATCAGCTTCAAAACAAAATTACTTTCCGAACAACCCAATACTATAAAAAGTAGTAAATTTATTTATTGAAAAGATTTTTTGATTGTGGTTAGGTGCAGATATTAACTTTTCTTAATAGTAACAACATAATCACTATGGTATAAAGTCTAATTTTATATAAACACAATCTACTGATAACAAATTTCCCTTTTATTTATTAGGATTTTTTATTTTATTATTTGGGATCCAATATTTTATTACTAATAACAATGAATATTATTATTTCCTCTATCTTTTCGCTCAAACTAATAACACAAAACATTTAATTTTTAAGCTTTTTATCAAACTTGAGCTAGTTTAATACAAAAAAAAATGGAAAAATGGCAACTTTAAAAAACAAATGTATTTAAAATCTTTTGTAACCAAAAAAAAATTAGATTTTCTGTAAAACGAACAAGAAATCCTCATTATCTCTATGATCGGAATTTAGCAAAGGAATCACCAATTTTGCGTCAGCCAAAATTCCAATCACAAATTCATATTCTGCCTCACTTGACTTTTGCCTTTAGAAAGAAGTATTGTCAAAATATAAGAAGCATTGGATCATTAAAACCGAGTGTTTCGTCCTCAATGATAGGTTGTCTGACATTCAGTTATACTACAACTTCTCTTAATCATATTGTAATAATGTACCTCGAGCATCAAACATTTTGTGTTTTTAATAACTCGCCACGTTCCTTCAACTTCGTTTGAAACCATTTTGATATGTGATGTCATTTATACGTAAACAAATCAATTTTTTAATATTGCGGATTTTGTTGTTCGATGGAATTAGTTTTTGAAATTTGCAATAAAATACAGTATTCTATTTGAAAATATTATTTATTTATTTATTATACATTTTCATATTATTTATTAAAACAGAATTACAAAGTTGAAGAGTATATCAAAATGTATCAAAAAAACTATATGTACAAATAAAAATGCAAAAAGAATTAAATGAGAAAATGTGTTATTATGTTTAAATTAAAACCACACCACAACTTAGTAAATATAAGGTGTAGTAAAAAGTAATCCAATATTTTGCCAAAAGATGGCTTTAGGAGTCTGTATCTCCCGTTTTAAAAGTGCACTAGATGGCGTTAGAAAGATAAAATTTCGTACTTAAAAAGCTTCTCATACAGTTTTGTGATTAATTGACTCAGTATTTTTTTAGCACGCGTCAAAGATGGATACCAACAAAGAGAAAATACGACATATTTTACAGTTTTTCTTTGATAAAGGCGAAAACGCAAGCCAGACAGCTGAAAATGTGAATAGTGTTTATGGTCCTAATACTGTAACAGCCAATCACGCGCAATTTTGGTTTCGTCGATTCCGTTCCGGTAATTTTGATGTCAAAGATGCACCAAGCTCTGGAAAGAAAATTGTCGAAAATGTCAATAAAATAATGGAAATCGACGAGTCCGACCGTCACGTAAGCACTGTTTCGATTGCCCAGGAGCTAAACATTGCACGAAAAACCTTTTGGAACCACTTAAATAAGGCTGAATACAAAAAGAAGCTCGATGTTTGGGTGCCACACGAGTTATCGCAAAAAAACCTCATGGACCGAATTTCCATCTGCGAATCGCTGCTGAATCGCAACAATATCGATACATTTCTGAAGCGGATGGTTACTTACGACAACGTCAAGCGACAACGGTCGTGGTCATATCGCGGTCACCCGGCGCAAACGGTGGTCAAGCCAGGATTGACAGCCAGGAAGGTTTTGCTGTGTGTTTGGTGGAACTGGCAGGGAATCATCTACTATGAGCTGCTCCCCTTCGGCCGAACTCTTAATTCGGACCTATACTGTCAACAATTGGACCGTCTGAAAGAAGCAATCGCACAGAAGCGGCCAGCTTTGGCCAATAGGAGAGGAATTGTGTTCCATCAGGACAACGCCAGGCCGCATACATCGATAGTGACTCGCCAAAAGTTCCTGGACCTTGGTTGGGATTTTCTTATGCATCCACCTTATAGTCCGGACCTGGCACCAAGTGATTACCACCTCTTCCTGTCTATGACGAATGATTTTTGCCGGTGAAAAATTCGCCTCAAGAGAAGATTGTGAAAATCGACTGTCCCAGTTTTTTGCCAATAGGGACGAGGGTTTCTATGAGAGAGGCATTATGAAATTACCTCCAAAATGGCAACAAGTTATCGAACAAAACGGTGCATATTTGACCTAAATCGTATCATTCTATCTATGCTAAATAAAACCTTCAATTTAATGCAAAAATAATGGATTTCTTTTTACTACACATTATATAAATTTGAATGTTAAACCAATTATTTGTAGATATTGAAAGCTTCGTTATAATATAAATGTGTGTTTGTGAATTTAAATTATAATTTAAATAGACATTGTCCATTTAAATTCAATTAAAAAATAAACCCCCAATTTCATAGAACATTACATTAAATTCGTAATAACATAGAAGTTAATCATATACAACATTATAGCAAATACTTTAAAACTAAATTACATAGTGGAAAATTTAATGTGCTTAAATAATTAACAACTAATATTCTAAAAAATATTGAAAACAATATTATTTAGTAAATGAATTACAAAATGCTCTAATAGAATAAGCGAAAGCACAAATGCAAAAAATTTATTTAAATAATAAGCCTATCGAATAACTTTATTTATTTTAAAATAATGAAAACAGCAATCAAAAACAGACTGAAAAATTCGTTCCCTTAAATTTTCTTACACACCACTTTACGTACGCCGGCACTGAACTATTTTCTGGTAAACATTGAACTGTCAGCATCACATTTATGATAAACAAATAAACATTGCTTATCGTTGCGTTTAAATTGTATTTTTGTTTGGAATAAGTGATTAAAAATGAATATAAATTATGCTTTTAAAATTCAATAAATTTCTATTACGAAAACTAGATATCAGTGTGTGTCATGTCTACATAAAAAAATCTACACAAAAGTATGCAAGCGTTACGATTTCCCATCGCTTTTGAGATAATTCGGCCAGAAAATTGCATATACACAAACATACACGTATGGTATACGACATCTGGGCCTATCCAAATATTCTTAAATCTAAGAACGTTGGCATACGTAATGTTTTTATTTTTGATAGATCTCGCATGACACATAACGAATATCAAAGCCAACAGTGCTCAGTTAGCTAACAAAATCACCCGATCCTTCCTCACTATTTTGAAATATTATCTTGATTGTAAGTACGAGGTGTGGCATTGAGATCGATCTGGTAACATAACGAACTTCCCCTCCAAATTGCTAGTTCCATTCATCGTGATCTTAAAGCCACATCAAAAACAAATGGGACTTTAAGATCACGATGAATAACAGTATTGCGAACATAAAAGGGAGCATCGACAATTGTACGGAGTATTTTTGATTGAAGAGATTGGATTCGACGGGAAGTAGAAGGCTTAGTAGATCCCCAGAGTTCTAGTCCGTATGTCCATATGGGTTTCAGTAAGGTATTGTATAACAGAACTTTGCTGTCTAGAAGTCGACATAGTTTTTGGTATCGTCTTTTAAGTTCTTGTCTTTTAAATCTTGTATGTGGGTTCCATGTCAAGCGTTTGTCTAAGTACAGTCCTAGATACCGAGCTTCGGTGTGTTGAGGTATGGCACTGCCATTAAGGTATATGGGAGGGCATGTCTCACGTCGGAGAGTAAAAGTTACCTGGATAGATTTACGTTCATTGACTTTTATTCTCCACTTAGTAAACCACTTTTGGAGAGTGAGATCGATATGACATCGAATAAATCACAGGACATCGATTGGAAATTCAGTTCAATTTTCCAGATTTATTTTCCCTTTTCTAATTCATTTATTTCAATTCAATTTATAATATTTTTTTTCTTTTTCAATTTCTTTACTTTGATTTATTTTAATTCAATTAATAGAACTATTAATTCACTTTTCTTTTTTTGTGCAACAATTTTAAGACATTGTGTCCTGCAGATCTACGAGGGTCGTTCAATAAGTCCTTAGAAAAAGATAAAAAAGAACTGTTTTTAAAAAATAAAAAAAAAATTTTATTTTTCAACATAATCTCCTCTTAGCTCTATACACTTTTTCAACCGTTTTTCCAAAAATTTTATCCCGTCCAAAAAATAGGATTTCGGAAGTTCTGCAAAATACTTATCCGTTTGAGCAATGACGTCCTCGTTGGAAGTGAACCGTCGTCCGCCAAGCCATTTCTTCAGATTGGGGAAAAGAAAATAGTCACTCGGGGCCAAATCTGGTGAATAAGCGGGATGCTGCAACAATTCCATTCTCAATTCCACAATTTTGGCCATGGAAACAGCGCAGGTGTGCACACGCGCATTGTCCTGATGCAAGAGGATTTTTTTCTTCTTCAGATGGGGGCGTTTCTCTTTGATATCCTCGCTCAACCGTTACAATAACGACGCGTAATACGCTTCTGTTATTGTTTTTCCTTTTTCCAAGTAGTCGATAAATATGGTGCCCTGCGAATCCCAAAAGACCGTGGCCATCACCTTGCCGGCCGATGGCACAGTTTTTGCCTTCTTCGGAGCCCGTTCACCCTTGAAAATCCACTGTGATGACTGTCTCTTGGTTTCTGGAGTGTAGTAGTGTATCCAGGTTTCGTCCACAGTGACATATCGACGAAGGAATTCGGCAGGATTGCGATGAAAGAATGCCAACATAGCCTCAGAGTCCACTACACAATTGCGCTTATTCTCCTCTGAGAGCAAACGCGGCACCCATCTTGCCGAAATTTTTTTCACAGACAATTTTTCATGCAAAATTGAAGCGACTGTACCTTGTGATATGCCCGTGCCCTCAACTAATTCGCGCACTTTAATTCGCCGATCGTTCAAAATCAGATCGTGGATTTTGTCGATGATTTCAGGAGTAGACACCTCAACTGGGCGTCCTGAACGATGTTCATCTTTTGTGGATGAACGGCCACGTTTAAATTCATTCATCCAATTGTAAACCATCGCAAACACAGGTGCAGATGTGCCATGAACTGCATCCAACTCGGGTTTGATTTCTTTCGGGCTTAAGCCTTTCAAATGGAGATGTTTGATAACAGCCCTAAACTCGCTTTTATCCATTGTTATGCACAAATAAATTTTGTTAACTTTAATCGACGATAGAAATTGACCTACGCTATGAAATTTTGACATCTTTCCTGTCGATAATGCTACTTACAAAAAAAAATCTTTACCGACACTACGAGCGCAATTTCTCGGATTTTCGAAGGACTTATTGAACGACCCTCGTACTTAATCTTCTGGAACATTATAGAAATAGGTGATCTTGAGTGGATAAAAAAGTTTTTCAATTTATTAACATTAACTTCGAACTAATTCCCTTTTCCTGCTTCTTTTTCTCTTCTCAGGGACTACTTGACACCACTTACGATTGACACTTCACTAAATTTTCAGTCACGCTTTGCTTTGGAGAATTTTTATTAATAATTCACTTATTGTTTTCGATTTAATTAAGAAAATATTATTAATATTTTATTTATCATTTTTTATTAGTTTTTCGCGTATTTTCTGATTGATCGGCTCGACTGTCCCTGACTTCATTTGGGCTGGCTGCGATTATTTCGATGATCTCTGGGTGAGCGGCTGTTTTCTCGAATAGATGCTCCTTTTTATGATTCTATCTTCCACTACTAAGGCATACATTACACCCTTACTTCAAAATTACTAATAATACTTTAACAAAATAAAACTCACAATTGTTCTTTTCTTAAAAATATTTTTTTTTTTTTGTAATTTATTTTATTCTATTTCACTTTACTTCTGTTATTTTATTTTTATTTAATTATTTTATTTGAATTCCTCAGGGTGTAAGGATAAAACAAATTTATTTATATTTGATATGTAAGCAGTCTTCCAATTTATTGATATCACCTAGAACTGATCATTTCACAGTAAAAACTTATATTTGCACAATAAGTGATTGTTAAATTAAGCTTAAATTAACTTACATGCAAGTTCACCTAACGTATAAGCTTTCTCACGATGGATTTTCTACCTTATGCTGATAAAGTGATTCACACATTTTTGCTGCTTCTATTCTGTTGACGAAGTGCAGTGTTTTATCATATAAACTGCTGCCTCTATTGATTGTACAGGTGATCAATTGTGAGAACTGTTCATTTTATTAACTCATTGTAGACCTCTATTCCGTCCACAGGTTTTATTTGAGAAAAGTATATATTCATATCTTGAACAAAATAGAGACTAAGATAATTTTCAGCAACAAAAAAAACTACCATTTAATATATCAAATAATTTATTCAATCTTTTAATAAATTGTGATGTTGAAACGGCAGGTAAGAGAAAATGCTCAAAAATTGAAAGTAAAATTATTTTTGTTATTTTCAAAGTTTGTACCCGTAATAAGCTTCTCTGATTATTTGTCTTATTCAAAATACGAATTTGAAACTTCTTGAAATTATAATTAGAATTTGAAAATACTAGAAATTATATAGAATATTTCAAAAAATGAATTGAAATTTCAAATTCGCTAATAAATTATGCCTAATTTTTTTTATAGGAATAAAATCCCAATTTTTTTTTGTTGGAATAAATAAAATTATTCAAATAGATGTGAATTTTTATTGAATTATTTTTATTTCATTATAATTCATTCAAAATTTATTATATATTGCACTACTTCCACCTCGTCGGTTATCGAAAACGGGGCTTACATGATTATCGTCTCCTTCTATAGCAATACCAGTTACAGCACTGAATCCTTCGACGATTTCAAATGGTTTTAAAACATGCCCTTTAGATGTAAGCGCGTTCACAATATCCTTAAAAATGAAAATAATAGATTATTTTTAATTTATATTGTTTGCAATCGAATATGTTTCATACAGCGTTGGTAGAATTTTCGTGTCTAACGAACATTGGAAGCAGCTGATGATGTAATCTATGTCCGTGAATTGCTTGCTGCAGTGGCTCCTTAAGGAACAGATGACGATATATCGACTATGGTATAGGATCAAATTTGAAAATGAATTCTTTATAGATATACAATTTTAGTATATAAACAAACCAAAGCAACTGAGGTCGTGATTATCGATCCACCAGCAGCTCCAATTAATAGACGAACGTTTCCATTCTTATCGAGAATAATACTGGGGCTCATTGATGATACAGGACGCTTACCAGGTCTGATGTAATTTGCTGGTGATGGCTCGAACCCGTATACATTGGTCCTGCCAGGAGTTGCGAAATCATCCATTTCATCATTCAAAATTATACCAGTTTGTTGGGAACGGCGTTTAGCACCAAAACTATGAGTATACATTATTGTGATAAGTAATCAGCAAGTGGCAGTAACTTTATACATACATGTTATTAATAGTACTAGTAAGGGTAACTGCATCTCCATTAGGTGCCAAAACGACTATGTTCGATGTTCCATGAGATGGGGGAATGGCAACGTCTGCTCCATAGTGCTCAGCAACATTAGTCGTTGTGTCCATACTAAAGTTTTGTGCCCGGATCTGCGTTGCATATTCAGGGTTTGATATTTCAGCTAAGAACTGAATACAGAAAAAAATAAATTATTTATTCTTTTTTATCATACTATTAAAAATGTGAATGTTTCACTTTTGGCATTTCAGGAGAAAACTTCGAATCGCTGAGTTTTGTACGCAAGCCATAGCTATATTTGAAGGCTTCCATTAAAACATGCCAATGATCATGTTTATCTTTTAACCCTTCTTTAGATGCAATAAAATTCAAAATGAATGCCAATATTGCACCACTTCCAGGATCTGGAACTGAGTACAATTTGTAATCTAAAACGGGTGTTGATATTGGTTCTACCCACAAAACGCTGCAATTATATATTGATTTTTAAAGGCGAATAGTTATTATTCATATTGCCAAATCATACCTGTAGTCTTTGAGATCTTGAACGGTCATTATTCCACCCAATGCTTGAACATCGGCTATGAATTGTTGGGCAATTATACCTCCATTATAGAGTGTACCTGGCCCTTCGTTGGCAATAGTTTCTAACGTTTTAGCTAGAACTGGTCGTTTTATTTTTTCGCCTATTTTGTAGACAGCATTAGTTTCGTAATTCCAGAAAATTTCTTTCATCGTTTCTGAATTAGTTATTATATCGGGATGCTTTTGTAGAACTTTATCTAAGAATTTGTCAACTTCATGACCATTTTTGCATAATGCAATTGTTGGCTTAAAGAGATCAACCCATGGTAAAACACCGTATTTTTCGTGCATTTCCCAATAGCCCAAGATTTCACCAGGAACAGCACTTGCCTTACCACCTTATATGAAATAGTTTAAAAACATGATTAAGAAGAAATTCAATTTAATTTTTAAAAAAAAATCTCTAGCTTACCGATCATTTCAGAATTTTTGAACATCATTTCAGTTGAACCGCCTGGAGCTGTTTCTCGAGCGACCACCGATTTGACTTCATTATTTTTCTTACTATAAATTGTCGCTAAGAATCCTCCACCGATTCCCATACTTTGAGGTCCTGTTACGCCCTCACATAATGCAACGCCAATCATTACATCAACAGCTGAACCACCAGCAGCGAACAAATCTCTATATATCATTTTTTGTGGGTTAGCATTTTTATATTTAAATAAAAGTGACCAATTTTGATTATATTTTTGAGAAAACTTACTTTCCAATTTGGGCACATTCCAAGCCATTTGATGCTATTGCACCTTGACTTCCTTGAGCAGAACGGGATGCTGCCCCTCCAATGAACAAAATTACCAAAGCGAATATAAAACTAGTAATAAATATGACAAAATCACAAAATTATATAATTGATAAAAGTTTTTTTTTAATTATAATTAATTACCTCATAGTACGAAATGATGAACTTAATACATTGTCTCATGTCAGAACTTCTTATATATGATTTTGGGATGAAATTTTCTCAAAAAATTCTGTAGATATTTTCTTATATTTTGCACTTGTTCAAATTATACCAATTGTTATAATATTATTAGTTTGTCAATTTTTATTTACCTCAATTAATCAACTATTTAAAAAAAATATGTACATTTATGTTGCAATAACAATTTTTTATCTTATATTGATTTATCATTTTTGTTTATATTCGATACAATGAGCAGAAGTTTGCACAGTAAAACATGTTCACTAATTTTTTTTTAACTGGCGAAAAAAGTTAAGTGTTTACACTATTTAGATTATTCAAATTGTCTTTACGTGAAAAATTATATCACAACATAGAGAAAATTTCGTCTTCAATAAATGGCTAGGTGTAAAGGAATCAAGTCTCTACTTAAGTAGGAATATTTAAAATTAATAATTTTTGTTTCTTAAACTATTTTTGTTATTTTTCAATTATCATTATTTTCTTGCAAATTATTGAAAAATGTCTCTAAAAATATAAAAAAATTCATGTTTTCTTATTGAAAATAAACGAATTAAGTGAATAAATTATATAATATTTAAAGCAAAGTGAACTCGGGCAGATATATAGTAAAAAAAAAGTATTTTCAATTTATGTGCTTGTTAAAAATTTTATAAAAAAATATCAATGATATATACTACAATATTTCGTTAATAATTTGCCAAATTTTGAAAAGGATAGTATTTTTTTTTTTACTTTAAAGATATTTTTTTTCAAACAAAACCCGAGAGGTTGAAAAAGAAATATTTTAGTAAAAATCCTTTTTATATTCCCTTTGCCCTGTAATTTCTTAACATATTTGTAACTTCAAATTGATATTTAAAATTTATATTGTAGATAATTATTTATCTATTGCCATTAATGTGCTTGTTTCAAGTTATACTTAGTTTCAGATAACATTTAAATTTAAAAAAAAAAAACTATTGCCATAAAAAACCGATTAAATTGAAAAAACCTATCATGCGGTGCATATTTAATATAATTATTTTCCCGTGTTGATGTTGGTCTTTTTTATTTATTTTTCATACTTGTCCTTATTCGTTTATTCTAGTATAGCTTTCGGTGCCATTGAACAGCCTTTCTCAATTCAGAAATGGTAGCTTAATCAACAGTTAGTAATTCACACCCACACCATAAATGGTTTTCAAATTTAATTCCCAATCATTAGTTCGGTTTCGGCTCCAAACACTCCACTACCCGGCAGTCCCATCGAGTAGTCGATTTCATTGCATCCTCTTTAGAAAGGAAAGAGCACTCTACCGGTGTATTTATTGATAGATTTTGGCATCCGGGCTTACTCTTAAAGGGTAACGGTTTTTGCATGGAATGTTGACGAAGCCTATTTAATTATTTTAAAAGAGACCTTGTCCTTGCTAGGTGAGGTTCCCTTGAAGCAATTCAAAGAAAAGTTAAAGTCCGCAAGCGATACTGACTGTTTCAAGACCTACTCTACGATGAGAAATTATCAATGGGGGATTATTTCTCTTTACGGTAGTTAGTAGTTAAGTGGACATTCAAACATAATAAAGGTATAGAATATTGTACGAGGGTCGTTCAATTAGTCCTTCGAAAATCCGAGAAATTGCGCTTGTAGTGTCGGTAAAGATTTTTTTTTTGTAAGTAGCATTATCGACAAGAAAGCTGTCTTTCAGCTCGATCCATAGCGTAGGTCAATTTCTATCGTCGATTAAAGTGAACGACATTTATTTGTGCATAACAATGGAAAAAAGCGAGTTTAGGGCTGTCATCAAACATCTCCATTTGAAAGGCCTAAGCCCGAAAGAAATCAAAGCCGAGTTGGATGCAGTTCATGGCACATCTGCACCTGTATTTGCGATGGTTTACAATTGGATGAATGAATTTAAACGTGGCCGTTCATCCACAAAAGATGAACATCGTTCAGGACGACCAGTTGAGGTGTCTACTCCTGAAATCATCGACAAAATCCACGATCTGATTTTGAACGATCGGCGAATTAAAGTGTGCGAATTAGTTGAGGCCACTGGCATATCACAAGGTACAGTCGCTTCAATTTTGCATGAAAAATTGTTTGTGAAAAAAATTTCGGCAAGATGGGTGCCGCGTTTGCTCTCAGAGGAGAATAAGCGCAATCGTGCAGTGAACTCTGAGGCTATGTTGGCACTCTTTCATCGCAATCCTCCGAATTCCTTCGTCGATAAGTCACTGTGGACGAAACCTGGATACACTACTACACTCCAGAAACGAAGAGACAGTCATCACAGTGGATTTTCAAGGGTGAACGGGCTCCGAAGAAGGCAAAAACTGTGCCATCGGCCGGCAAGGTGATGGCCACAGTCTTTTGGGATTCGCAGGGCATCATTTTTATCGAAAACTTGGAAAAAGGAAAAACAATAACAGGAGCATATTACGCGTCGTTATTGTAACGGTTGAGCGAGGAAATCAAAGAGAAACGCCCCCATCTGAAGAAGAAAAAAATCCTCTTGCATCAGGACAATGCGCGTGTGCACACCTGCGCTGTTTCCATGGCCAAAATTGTGGAATTGAGAATGGAATTGTTGCAGCATCCCGCTTATTCACCAGATTTGGCCCCGAGTGACTATTTTCTTTTCCCCAATCTGAAGAAATGTCTTGGCGGACGACGGTTCACTTCTAACGAGGACGTCATTGCTCAAACGGATGAGTATTTTGCAGAACTTCCGAAATCCTATTTTTTGGACGGGATAAAAATTTTGGAAAAACGGTTGGAAAAGTGTATAGAGCTAAAAGGAGTTTATGTTGAAAAATAAAAATTTTTTTTTTTATAAAACAGTTTTTTTCCATCTTTTTTTAAGGACTTATTGAACGACCCTCGTATGATAATTGATTTTTTAATTAATTTAGATTGGTTACCTCATTTCGTACAATTAGAAATAACAAACTTAATACATTGTCTCATGTCAGAACTTTTCACATATGATTTTGGGATGAAATTTTTTGAAAAAATTCAATATTCTTTTCTTTATATTTTTCACTTGTGCAAATTTTTCTATTTACTTTAATTAATCAACTTTTAAAGAAAATATGTACATTTCCATTGTATTTACAATCTACTGTTTTATATTGATTTATCATATCAGTCTATATGCGATGCAATGCACAGAAGTTTGCATAGTAAAAAACGTCAGTTCGAAAAGAATTTAGTGTTGACACTATTTAGATTATTCAAATTGTCTTTACGTGAAAAATTATATCAGAACGTATAGAATATTGCGTCTTCAATAAATGGCTAGATGTAAAGGAATCAAGTCTCTACTTAAGTAGGAATATTTAAAATTATTAATTTTTGTTTCTTAAACGATTTTTATTATTTTTCAATTACCATTATTGTCTTGGAAATTATTGAAAAATTTATCCAAAAATATAAAAAATATATGTTTTCTTATTGAAATTAAACGAATTAAGTGAATAAATTATATAATATTTAAAGCAAACTGAACACGGGAAGATATATAGTAAAAATAAAGTATTTTCAATTTATGTGCTTGTTTAAAATTTTATAAAAAAATATCAATGATATATACTAGTTCGTTAATAATTTGCCAAATTTTGAAAAGTATGTGTAAAAGATAGTATCTTTTTTTTACTTTGAAGAAGAAAAAAAACCCCAAGAGTCTGAAAAAGAAATATTTTAGTGAAAATCCTCCAACACATCTTTTTATATTCCCTTTGCTCTGTAATTTCTTCACATATTCTTCGAATTGTTGTTTAAACTTTATATTGTAGGAAATGAAAAATATCGCTCACAAATAAAAAGAGAATTAAAAAATCCATTTCTTATGTAATAATAAATTTTTAGACATTTTTTTAATTTCTAGAATATAAAATATTTTTATAGTCTTAATTTTTATTATTTTTTAATTGAAGTCAATAAAAAAAGTGGTTTGCGATTTCAGAAATCTTTTACATTTTGAATATAAAATTTTATAAAGTTCAATTATCAAAAAAGCAAAATTATTTAAATAAATTGTTTACAAACGTATACTTTTTATATGAAAAATTATTTTAATAACATGCCCATTTTTAAGTAATATTAAAAAATTACGTTGAAAAAAAACACAAACTCATTGAAAAAAATTTGTCATAAATATTTTCAGTTTTTCGACCAAAAATATTTATACCAGTTTCTTTTTAGAAAAAGTTACTCCGAAATTTTCTCTATTTTTGAAATTTTCATTAATTAAATTTAATAGTCGCTATTTAGGCACAAATAAAAATTCTTTATGATAATAATACGACTCGATAGTAAATAAAAATCTGCCTTCGTAAGTACGAGGGTCATTCAACAAGTACTTAGCCTACAAAGGAAAAACGAAAATTTTTGAAAGGTTGCAATTTATTTTTCCACATAATCTCCTTCAAGCTCGATACACTTGGCCTAGCGATGCTCTAACTTTTTTAACCCATCCAAAAAATACATTTTCTCGAGGGAAGCAAAATAGGCCTCCGTGGCGACAATGACCTCCTCATTCGACCCAAATCTATTCCCGGCGAGTGATTTTTTCAGGTTTGGAAACAAAAAGTAGTCACAGGGGGCCAAATCTGGAGAGTACGGTGGATGGGGCAGCAATTCGTAGCGCAATTCGACCAATTTGGCCATGGCGACGGCGGAGGTGTGAGCCAGCGCATTGTCGTGGTGGAACAGCACTTTTTTCTTCGCAAAGCGGGGCCGGTTTTTCTTCAATTCGACGTCAAATCGGCCCAATAAGTCAGCATAGTAGCGCCCCGTGATTTTTTTACCCTTCTCGAGGTAATCGATGTGGATCACACCTTGTGAATCCCAGAAAACGGTGGCCATCACCATTCCGGCCGATCGAACAGTCTTCGCCTTCTTCGGAGCACGTTCGCCGGGTGAAGTCCACTGTTTCGACTGTTCCTTGGTCTCTGTTGTGTACCAGTGAATCCATATTTCGTCGACGGTCACGAAACGACGCAAGAACTCCGCTGGATTGCGCTGAAACAGCGCCAAACACGTCGCCGATGTGGTCTCACGGTTGCGCTTGTTTTCCGGTGTGAGCAAACGCGGCACCCATCGCGCCGACAGCTTTCTCATGCCCAGTTCTTCGTGTAGAATATGATGCACCGTTCCTACTGCGATGCCCACAGTCTCAGCTATCTCGTGAACCTTCAATCGACGGTCTGCAAACACGAGATCGTGGACTTTTTTAACGTTTTCCTCCGTAGCAGCCGTTTTCGGGGCATCTGGGCGTGGCTCATCAAAAACCGACGTGCGGCCACGAACAAACTCGTTGAACTAATTCTTGACGGTCGCCATCGAAGGAGAAGAGTCACCATTCACAGCATCCAAGCGATCTTTGATTTCGCTGCGCGTTTTCCCTTCCAAAAACAAGAATCTAATCACCGAACGATATTGTTCTTTTTCCATTTTTGTGCAACCGACCGACACGATCGCTTTCAAAGGCTCTCAAAACAAAACTAATGAAGGAAATCGACTAAAACTTTGACAGTAGGCTACTAAAAGAATGTACTGCACGATGGTAAATTTCTTTTGTGACAGCAGTTTCATCGGGCGGTGAGGCTAAGTACTTGTTGAATGACCCTCGTAGTACGAACCTTGATAATAAATAAAACTAAAATTTTTTATATGAATTTTATTTTTAAAATTTATTTATATTTTTTGATATAACTAACTAATTTTTAAATAAATTTTGCTATCTGTAACTACTTAAACACTGTAACTAGCAGTTTTTAGGCTTGTTACAATGTTAATGTACTGTTTCTGGAATATTCAAATGATTTTGGATTGAAGTGTTCAACCATAACATAAAAGTTATGGTTTACTATCCGTATTTAATAACAATAAAAGTTTTCAAATTTGGTTTATTATCTTTGATTTGCAACTAATAACTGAACATATTTTTAAATTGAAATTGCTTATAATTTAAAATATAAAAATTAAATATTACAAAACTCTTACAAACTAAATTTCATTATGATGTTAATGTGCAATATATGAATAATACTTACTGTTAACATTTGTTGTAATTTGAGTAAGATCGAATCGTAAGAATGAGAATTTTTGTACTGGAAATTTTATTTGCTTATGCCTGGTATGCAGCTCGAGCGAAGATAAATTTTAACGCGATCTCCACTGCTCTCCCATTTAGCGCAGCTAAACGAGAGTGAAAAGTTTTTGTGTAGAGATAAATTTTGACATTTCGGAACTTTTCAATTTCGATGTTGATGTTTTGTTGTAATTTTAAAAATAAATGAAGTGAATAGCTTTTTTAGCTGGATTTTATTCAAAGGATATGATTTTAGAAATTGTATCTTTATCTTATTTAAATATATTTAGTTTTTTCTTATATTTTTTTTCTACAGGTTTAACTGATTGTTATTCAATTCGGTTAGTTTATTATACAATGACTGGAAATTTTAATGTTATATCTTTACATTTATTACATGATGAGGGTTGAATTATATTAAAGGGAATAATGGGATTATTATTTATAGCAGTTATTGGTGGAAGTATATTAAATTGATTAATTTTTCCAGTTCCTTATATAATTTGTTTACCTGATTATTTCAAGTTAATAACTTTATTTGTTTTTATTATAGGGGGTATTATGGGATATTTAATTTCAAATGTTTCTTAATATTTTTTAAATAAATCATTAGAGTATAATTTTTTATCAACATATTTAGGGAGAATATAATTTATACCTTATATTTCTACTTATGGAATTATTTATAATTATATAAAAGTATATAAATTTAGACTACTTTCGTCCATTGCAACGAAAGTTATCACTACAAATTTATCTTAGCTCGAGCGGCATACCGGCCTTTACGATAAAAAAAACAAAAACGTCAAAATTTAGCTACCATTTATCTTTAATTATTGTCCCGTGCATTTATTTCTTAGATTAAAAAATACCTGGATAGGCCCCTACCGTATATGTATACGCATTTTTGTGTCCAACTTATAGCCAAGCGGTGAGAAATGGCAAAAGCGGGATATTTTTGTGTATATTTTTTTATGTAGACATGACACCCACCGCCATCTAGTTGTCGTAATACAAATTTATTGAATTGCAAAAGCATAATTTATATTCATTTTAATACATTTATTGGAAACAAAAATACAATTTAAACACAACGACAGGCAATTTTTATTTTTTGTACAATCTTTTGATACGGAATGGAATTCTATTTTAGGTTTATTATTCCTTCCGGAAATATCAATCAAATATAAAGCGCCTCAATTTTGTAGACTTTAGGAGAGTTTTCAAACGCGCCATTGTCCATGAAAGTGGTGACACACCGAAAACAGCGGGCTATTTTTAACATTTCTCAGTTGTTTTTTTTTGGGGTTCGAAAAGTGTTTTTAAAAGTGTTATTTCCAACTTTTTAGAAGTATTTACGGAAAAGTAAGTATTTATACAAATTGTTATATTATTAATAAAAGTTAATACGAAGTTTTTATTTCAGGAAATGAAGTGTTTTGTGAGAAATTGCTTCTCATACGAAAAAATGAGGAAGCCGGGAATTTCTTTCTTTCGGTAAGTTGACATATTTATTTTTACAAAACAAATTAAGAAAAACTTTATTTGTGATGTGCCTAAATGGCTTTTAGTGATATCTTTTGTGTAAAAAGTGGTTAAAAAGGGAAAAGTTCGGCATTGAATAAATGTAAACAAATCCGATGTTGACAGTTCAATGTTTACCATGAAATAGTACAGTGCCGGTGTATATAAAGTGTGTGTAAGAAAGTTTAAGGGACCGATTTTTTTTAATAGTGGTTCAATTTATGTTAATTTAACACACTTCAATTTATGTTAATTCTTACTTGAAAAAGTAAATGTGACGATCGAATATTTATATGTTAAGGATGATAATGAACATGTAATATAAAAAAAATGATTGATATATAATTTTGCCTTAATTACTTTTATATTCTAGGTCCCTAATAGCAGCACTGAATGTGAGGACTCGTCAACAAAGAAAGTAAGTAATTGTATACATGTATTATAATATTTTCTCCTATGCACATTGAAAGCATTGTTTTCTATTGATTCATTAAATTATTATGTTTTAATAAATAATATATAATGAAATAAAAAAATAATGTATTAAAATAGAATACTGTGTTTTATTGCATATTTACAAAACTAATTTCATCAAACAACAACACCCGCAATATTAAAAAATCTGCTTCTTTACGAATAAATGCTATCACATATGAAAAATGGTTTTAAACGAACCGCTTCAATCGCATACTGAACTTTTAATTTGGCCCCCAATGATTTACGCCATTTCTGTTGTATTGCATGTGTGTGCGTTCTATGAATGTATTGCCAACAAAAGTTGGACAGCATTTTTGTGTAGAGGCCTATCCAGTACTTCTTTAATCTAAGATTTATTTGTAGTGAAAATCAAAGTGAAATCGTGTGGAGACTTATCAATGCCGCCATCTACTTTTCAGTAGATTCACTCTCCTTTTCACTTTCATTTCACTTTCGAGCTGCGTACTGCCCGGCGAAATCGTGAGCTAAATTTTCCGATTTCGATTTCGCTAACGAAAAATCGTATGAAAACTGTTTGCTTGTTTGTAAGGTCCCTTAGACATGTGCCAGGGGCCACTTCATAGCGCCACGACCGTGAGGCCATTTGGCGATCGTATGAAAATTTATCTTAGCTCATGCTGCATACCAGGCTTTACTAAGGAATTTAGTTGGTGTGAATTTTTATTTGTGTGTAAGGAAAGTGAATGGTGTGATGTGTGAGTGTATTAACTCAAATTATCTCAGATTAATTGATAATTACTACAATAATAAGAATCATACAGTTACCTATAATACCATATTTGTAAAAATTATCGAAAACCATCAATTCTATAAGCATTTTCTATTTCCTTACTATATGTGTCCGTGTGCCAATAGCAGGGAAGAAGTAAGACGAGTCAAGGGTAAACTTTTGTATCGGGTTTGGAGCACACTAGACATCTCCGGTAAAATCCATACTAATCGAAATTAGTCAAAAATCTATATTTTTCTATCTTCAAAAAGCTCGCCTTAACCTGGTCTACAAGGATCTATGTTTTCCGAAATACCCCCTTCACATATCAATCAAAAAACAGGTAGGGTGTTCCACATTTCGATTGAACGATTAAAAAATCCTCTCTATATCTTCCAGATGTGCGAAAAAAATTTTCAAAGTAAACTGATGTGCATTCTTGGCGAAACAAGTATTAAGGTAGGTGAAATAATTATAGAAGTGGAAGCTTCTAGCCAATTCAATGAAATACTGTTTATAGAAAATGCGATAAAATAAGGAAAGACAGGAGACATTACGTCGTTATTCCAGTGAGTCTAATGGCTGCGTAATAATTTTGTCTTCTATTAATTTCAGCACTTGATTTTCTATCCCATCTTAATAAGTGCAAACACATATACATTATTTTCCAGCTTGGAGCGAGTATATGCCTTTTATGCACATATACGAGTATTTTCAAAATCAGACTGAGTGAACAATTTCTTGCATCGCTTAAAGAAACTCAAACATTTTGCTGCATTTTTGGTAATATTGAATATATAAACGGAGGTCGTCATTAACAGAAAAACGAAGAATGGATAGTTTGTCGATTTTATGTATGCAAGTACCATTCACGGATAATAGCTGGATATTTCGATTTCATTTTAGAAACAGGAGACAGCTCTGTATTTTGAAAGTATCCAATTCGACTCTGTTCTTTGAGCTCTGTATTAATATACTGTCTATATTAGAATTTATATAGTTTAATATACGTTGCCATTATGTTTCTATACCCGAAGAGCAAGGATGTAAATCAGGAAACGAATATGAAAAACTTAGAGTACTGTCATTATGAAAAATAAGGTGTAGATATAACTAAACTCTGTCGAAGTGTTGATATAACTGAAATCGTCGATTTCATCAGATCCGCGCAGTTTGTTTTAATGGCGCCTCGTTTTCTGCATCATTAACATCTTAAAACCAATCAGCGGCCATTTAAACTTGCACCAGTATCCTCGGTCGTAAATGCTCCTACCTGGTGCATTTTCGGATCCTGATAAACCACCTCTTACTCCAACGTAGGAGCCAAGTCATTTTTCAAGGTAGCATGATCTCCCAATCGTACAGCCACCCTGACTTACAAATTCCTTATTCCATCGATAAATGCTTGGACCACCATTTTATCGATGAAAGAAATTGATGCAGACTAATATGGTTTCCGCACCAGCTTCTCAATTTCCAATATCCACTGACGTCGAATTCGATCTATTAGCTGTGCTCAGAAGATATGATCGAGATGACTCTCTTCGTAGCGTGATTCCAGCGCTTCTAATAAACAATCATATGTGACTGCACTCTCTCTAATACCGTAAGATCGCACAAATTATCCATACATATCAATAACGAAATTGTTTACATTTGCCTCAATAATTACCATCTTTATAATTTACTTAAATAGAAAAAATGATATCCTAAAGCAAAAAGATGATAAAAGTGACCAAAACATATAAACAAATAAGTAATTTTAGTGAAGATGAATCTTATAAATGCTAGAAGGATCACATTTGCATCAAATATAAACTCAATTGAATTTTTTGAAATTTCTTCTGTTCTGAAATGATTACTTGCTGAAATAACATACTTATTATTAATACAGTTGCTATAAGTAATGTAATTAACAGAAGAATTTTTTAAACTAATACAAACTTGCATTTTCGGTCGTCATAAGACGTCTGAAATGAATAAAATCAAGGCTTTGTTAAAATTAATGTCGTTAATTTTCCAGAATATGCATTTTAGTAATTTTTAGTATTTGCTCAATAATATACTAAACTGTATACCATATACATAAGAAAAATTATATATTGTATTTTACCTCCATATGTGTAAGGGCAAACAATAAATTTGAGAAGATCTATTTTTAACTGAAAATAATATTTGCAAATTTCGCATTAAATCAGTAATATTTTCCGAGATCTCTTAAATTAAAAATGGAACCATTTGCCAAATCAATAGAACAATTCATGGAATCAAAAAAACAAAAATAACGCGCGAAGTGAAATGAATCGTCATATGAAGGCCGAAAGGTGTGTTACTCTTATTTTCCTAATCAATGTCGGTCATGCTAAATTTGAAGACAATCGCCCACAGTTTGAAAGATACGAGGGTCGTTCAATAAGTCCTTAGAAAAAGATGGAAAAAAACTGTTTTTTTTTTTTTAATTTTTATTTAAACACTTTTCCAACCGTTTTTCCAAAATTTTTATCCCGTCAAAAAAAAGGATTCCGGAAGTTCTGCAAAATACTCATCCGTTCGAGCAATGGCGTCCTCGTTAGAAGTGAACCGTCGTCCGCCAAGACATTTCTTCAGATTGGGGAAAAGAAAATAGTCACTCGGGGCCAAATCTGGTGAATAAGCGGGATGCTGCAACAATTCCATTCTCAATTCCACAATTTTGGCCATGGAAACAGCGCAGGTGTGCACACGCGCATTGTCCTGATGCAAGAGGATTTCTTTCTTCTTCAGATGGGGGCGTTTCTCTTTGATTTCCTCGCTCAACCGTTACAATAACGACGCGTAATATGCTCCTGTTATTGTTTTTCCTTTTTCCAAGTTTTCGATAAAAATGATGCCCTGCGAATCCCAAAAGACCGTGGCCATCACCTTGCCCTAATAACTATGGCACAGTTTTTGCCTTCTTCGGAGCCCGTTCACCCTTGAAAATCCACTGTGATGACTGTCTCTTCGTTTCTGGAGTGAAGTAGTGTATCCAGGTTTCGTCCACAGTGACATATCGACGAAGGAATTCGGCAGGATTGCGATGAAAGAGTGCCAACATAGCCTCAGAGTCCACTACACGATTGCGCTTATTCTCCTCTGAGAGCAAACGCGGCACCCATCTTGCCGAAATTTTTTTCACAGACAATTTTCATGCAAAATTGAAGCGACTGTACCTTGTGATATGCCCGTGGCCTCAACTAATTCGCGCACTTTAATTCGCCGATCGTTCAAAATCAGATCGTGGATTTTGTCGATGATTTCAGGAGTAGACACTTCAACTGGGCGTGCTGAACGATGTTCATCTTTTGTGGATGAACGGCCACGTTTAAATTCATTCACCCAATTGTAAACCATCGCAAACACAGGTGCAGATGTGCCATGAACTGCATCCAACTCGGCTTTGATTTCTTTCGGGCTTAAGCCTTTCAAATGGAGATGTTTGATGACAGCCCTAAACTCGCTTTTTTCCATTGTTATGCACAAATAAATGTCGTTAACTTTAATCGACGATAGAAATTGACCTACGCTATGGATCGAGCTGAAATTTTGACAGCTTTCCTGTCGATAATGTTACTTACTTTTTACCGACACTACGAGCGCAATTTCTAAGGACTTATTGAACGACCCTCGTATTAGTGGCAATAAAAGAATGATGAAAATCTATTATACGAGTTAAACTTTCACTTAAAGCAGAAATGAAGGAATTTTCTTTGTTTTAATAATAGGAGATAAATCATCTTCAAAGGAATAAATTTTCTTCTGATGTCAAGTTATTATTGGAGTACTGTTAACTTTGTGATCTTCATTATTAAACTCCTTTTGCTGATTAATATCAAACTAATAGTGACAAATTTGAGCTATCTCTTAATTCAATCTCCTTTTCTACTTTACCCATTTTGAATTTTCTATATTTTTTACAAATTATGTTTTTAGTTCGGATTATATCCCTTAATACTTTTTTCTCATCCATGCTTTAAGAGGCTTACTGGTGTGGTCACTGATGCTGTAAAAAAGCTGTAAAAGCCTGACAGACCTCTTCACTGATCTATGTTGTAAAATTAATCGAATAATTTATATTCATACAATTATATATATATATGAATTTTTCCGGTAGCAATCCTTTTCTATAGCTGAGTCTTTAATAATCATTAAAAAGCCGTACCAAGTGTATAAGCTTAAACCCGCTGTTTGGTAATAGATGGCGTGAGTGAGCGCATAAAGCTACCATGAGCACGCCATACTTTTTTTTAATGAGTTTGACATCTGACAACATTAATCAGTACAAATTTTCAGCAATATCGTACAACAACATACATTTTCACCAAATCCAAATCGTACAGAACCAAACTACCAAGTGAATAATATTGGCTTGTCCGGAAAGTAATTTCGTTGTTTCCCAACAGAAGATTTAGTTGTATTTTTCCACAACCAACTTCATACTTAAGCCGCATAATCATATGTATTTGAACAGCTAACATAGCAAAGATTGCTTGTGAAAAAATTCGATTGATTATGCAAAGTAGTTTTTCGTTGATACACTTTTAAATATGGAAAATGAAAAGATAAAAATGCTGTTCAAGCAAGAAAAAAATTATCCTATGTATATGGGGAAGATGTGTTAAGTGAGCGCCACTGCCAAAACTGGTTTGGAAAATTTCGATCCGGCAATTTTGATCTCGAAGATGCACCACGTTCTGGAAGGCCAGTTGAAGCTGATGAAGACACAATAAAGGCGTTAATTGATGCAAACCGGCGAATAACAACTGGTAAGATCACTGAGAGATTAAATTTATCGAATTCGAACGTTCATGATCATTTGAAACGGCTAGGTTTTATCTCAAAGCTCGACATATGGGTTCCTCATCTTCTTACGGAAAAAAATTTGTGCCGTCGCATTGACGTTTGTGATTTGCTTCTCAAACGCCAAGAAAATGATCCATTTTTGAAGCGTATTATTACTGGGGACAAGAAATGGGTTGTCTACAACAATGTTAAGCACAAAAGATCCTGGAGTAGAAAAGATGAACTGGCTCAAAGCACTTCGAAAGCCAATATTTACCAAAAAAAAAAGGTTATACCATCTGTTTGGTGGGATTTCAAAGGAATCGTTTATTTTAAGCTTCTACCGAGCAACACAACGATCAATTCTGAAGTGTACTATCATCAGTTGGACAAATTGAGTGATTCAGTTAAAGAAAAAAGGAAAGGTATAGTGTTCCAAGAGGGTAATGCGAAACCACATACAAGTTAGACCACGCGGCAAAAGCTTTTAGAGCTTGAATAGAATAAACTGCCACACCCACCATACTCTCCAGACCTAGCACCTTTAGATTATCATATGTTCCGGTCTCTACATTTCCGGGATTATCATTTGTTCCAGTCAAAAGTCACTTGGATCAGTTTTTTGCCAGCGAAGAACAAAGATTTTATTAGCGTGGAATCATGCTACTGCCATGTATTGGATCAGACTGGATAATATTTAATTGAATAAAATATTAATTCACTATAAGAAAATCGTCTTGCATTTTTAGAAAAAAGCGACAACCCAATTACTTACCGGACAACCCAATAAAATGCCATTAGTATCCACTTTTCCACCGTAAGCATTTAGCAAGAAAAGTCTTCACACCCACTCTTTCATCGTACACCCTTCGACGTTTGAAAAGGCATAAATTGTCTTGTTCTTCTGAGAGACTCCTTCATGTCCTTGGACCTTCCATTAAAAAATCTTATTATTAATTGTATGATGTTGTAGATAATATTTAAATTAAAAAAAAAGAATGATGAAAAACACCAATTGTACTAGTAAAGTTTGTGTAGATTAATAAACTTTCAAAATAAACTATTTAACAGATCTTTACAATGTGTAAAAGATTTATTTATAAATTTTTACAAATAAAAATTTCTACAAATATGCTTTCTTAGTAATTATTACATCAATTAACAAATAATATTATACCTTCGTATTTTATAATTCTGTATTTGGATTTACCCGACTAAACTAAACAATTTATTTATATACACGCAACTGTAAAGAAATAAAAATAAGAAACGCTAAAATACTTCTTTCGAATTTTTTCATACATTTTCATATAGGTACCTGTGAATATACGTTTAAGCTTAAGCAATGTGCAAAATATTTTTCGTACATAATATTGTCCTTTCTAGTCAAAAAATAAATTTGATAAAAGGAGAAAAAGAGAAGAAAACTCAACTTAAAATGCGTAGGAGATTCAATGAAATTATAAAGAAAAATCAATCAATAAAGGATAACCGAATAAAATAAGAATCAATCGAGAAAAAAATATTATTTATATAATCGTGTTTATATATTATAAGGCAAATCAAAATATATCAAGAGTTTCTGATAAGACCGAATATCGTCCTTTCACATTTTATTTTTTCTTATTTTTTACAATCAAAAATCGGTAATTGAATATTGGCTTATGTGGTTGGACTACATAATGATAAGGAATTCTTTTCAGAGGACATACTTCAAGCAGTATTTGGGAATAGAGGAGAAGATATGAAAAATTATAGTATCCTTGCTTTTGACGTCTTAATCCCAACAATGAAAAAAAATGGAGAATCTCTTTTGTCCATACACAAATCTATGCTTGTTGCAATATTTCATGTCGATAAATAAAAACTATTAAAGTTAAATATAATTAATACAATAATTTTTTAACAAATGAAAATATGATATCCACTTATATCATATATAAAATGCCAAATCCGTACCGTCCACCGTAGTGGACGGTACGGATTTGGCACCGACAGTTAAGGCTCAGGATTATGCAACGGCAATCGTAATGTGGAAAAAGAGCGATGCCAGGGCAAGATGTGCAATTTCGATGGCGTGCAAAAAGCAGCCACTGCTGCAAATTATGAATTGTGAAACGGCAAATGCGATGTGGACAACGCTCAAGAGCACATATGAGCAAACATCAAAGGCAAATATACTGTTTTTGCAACAACGGTATTACAGTTTCACAAAGGAGCCGGGCGATGATATTGCAACGTGTATGTCGAAACTCATGGAGGTCGTGCAGCAATTAAGGGACCAAAATGAAGGTGTTTCTGAAACAATGGTTATGACAAAGATTCTAATGTCTTTGCCAGCGGAATATTACCATTTTCATAGTGCTTGGGACTATGGGGAAGCGTTGATGGCCAACGATTAAAAGCGCAGGGACAAGTCGAAAATGGGGAAGCGTTGATGGCCAAGCGGAATTTTTCGAAGAAAACATTTGATCCGAAGAAGAGTTTCTCGTCTGGACAGAATAATAAAAATAGGGGCAAGGGTAGTAACACCAGACCAAAAGGTGATTGTTTTCTGTGCGGCAGAAGTGGTCATTGGAAGCGTGATTGCCCAAGAAACAAGAAGAACACTTCGAATGACAACAAGAAACAGGACAGTGCGCCAAGCGATGCATTTATATGTCATAGCTCAATTTCGACTGGAGACAAAGACACTTGGGTGTTGGACTCGGGAGCTAGTGATCATATGTGTCATCGACGTGAATGGTTCGAGAACTTTGTGGACGCATCTTCACACGTAACGGTTGGAAATGGCGAAAGGATTATGGCTCGAGGAAAGGGCGACATCAATATTCTTGCATTTAATGGCGATCAATGGATTCGCAGACGTATGGTGAATGTGTTGTATGTGCCGGAAATTCATCTGAATTTATTTTCGTCGGGAAGGGCCATGGATCGAGGCTATCAATTGCAATCGAATAGCAAGCGCTGCGAATTGGTGAAAGATGGAAACATTTTTGCAGTGGGAGTTCGACGCGAAAGGCTTTTTCAAATGTTGTTCAAAGTTGGGGAATCGTCGGAGGTCGATGGAGCGACTGCAAATGTGGCGATCAAGAAAATGTCGCTTCAAGCATGGCATGAGCGATTGGGACATCAAAACGTCACACATGTGAGGAAGTTTCTGCGGAGCAACGAGACTGATTTTGTTGACGAAGATTTTGCGTGCGAAGCGTGCGTCTATGGGAAGCATCATCGTGGCAGCCATAAGAGTCGTGAAGAGAAATCAAGGAAATGCGGCGAAATTATTCATGCGGACGTTTGTGGGCCAATGCAAACAAATTCAATTGGCGGTTCGAGATATTTTTTGCTTTTTAAGGACGATTTTTCACATTTTCGTTTTGTGTATTTTCTGAAGCAAAAGAAAATACTTTTCTAGCAGCAAAAGTCAAGATGATGGTGATGCGAATGCAGCGAGAAATTGGACATAAAGTTCGTAGTTTTCGATCTGATAACGGGACAGAATTCGTCAATGCGGAATTGGAAAAGTTTTTCAATGAAATGGGCATTGAACATCAGCGAACTGTGCCGTACACGCCGGAGCAGAATGGTTGTGTGGAGCGTGACAATCGTACAATTGTGGAGTCAGCGCGAACGATGATTCATTCGAAACAAATGGACTACAAATTCTGGGCGGAGGCTGTAAACTTGGCAGTACATGTGCAGAATCGAACTGGAACGAGCACAGTATTGGAAAAATCACCGTACGAATCAATCATCACAACAAAAAGGCGAAAATCAATCATTTGCGGATTTTCGGTTCTGAAGTATTCGTACACATTCCAAAGGAAAAACGACAAAAGTTGGATCCGAAAGCAGTCAAGTGTTTGTTCGTTGGATACGAAAATCATTCGAAATCGTATCGAGTGTGGAATCCGGAGACAAACAAAATCGAGGTGGCTTGCGACGTGATTTTTCTTCTGGAAGAATCAATGGCAGCACTTGATATTGGTGATGCGGAGAAAAAGGTCGACAAGGATGCGGACGTGCCAGATGAAATATTGGAGACGGATGATGCGGAAATGACGGCAGAGCAACCGATAAATCGTGGTGCAATTTGTGATCTTGATAATAGAAATGTTATCGGACGGCGTTTGCGCGATCGAAATGATATTATGGCGTCACGACGACTCTCGTATTTCGCATCGGCAGATCACGTTGCTATGTTGGCTATCGGTGATGAACCAAAAACGTACGAGCAGGCAATCGAATCAGATGATCACAAATAGTGGGAGCGGGCAATGAACGAGGAGTATAATTCACTCATCAAGAATCATACATGGAATTTGATCGATCCGCCAGAAGGCCAAAAGGTAATTGATAATCGTTGGATTTTTAAATTGAAGCAGAATCCGGATGAAAGCATTGATCGCTACAAGGCGCGATTGATAGTGCGGGGATTCACACAGGACTATGGCATTGATTATAAGGAAACGTTTAGTCCCGTGGTAAAATTTACATCGATTCGAGCAATATTGGCGCTGGCAGCGTCAAAACAAATGAAGATGCAGCAATTTGATGTAAAGACGGCTTTTCTAAATGGCGATTTGGAAGAAAACGTCTACATGAGCCAACCGGTCGGATATGACGATGGCAGCGGACGAGTGTGCAAGTTGCTCAAGAGCTTGTATGGATTGAAGCAGGCATCGCGCTGCTGGAACAAGAAATTTACGTCATTCATTGGCAAATTCAATTTCGTGGCCAGTGAATCGGATCAATGCGTTTTTGTGTGCAATGGGAAAAATGGAATGATGATACTTGCGATATACGTCGACGACGGTTTAATTGCATCAGAAGATGAGAACAAAATTGTTTTAGTCATTGAACATTTGCGCAGGGAATTCGAGGTGAAAGTGTCCGAGCTTAAATGCTTTTTGGGGCTTGAAATCGAGCAGCGATCGGACGGATCGATTCACGTAAATCAGAAGGCGTATGCACGAAAGGTGCTCAACCGTTTTGGTATGGCAGATTGTAATGCTGTTGCTACACCATTGGACAGTGCACAAAATCTTGGCGATTTTGATGCAGACAGAGAAGTAAATTTTCCGTATCGTGAGGCAGTCGGTAGTTTGATGTATTTGGCCGTTGCTACCCGTCCAGACATCAGTTTTGCTGTTGGCAGCGTAAGTCGACACTTGGAGAAACCGGCGCCAGCACACGTGAATGCGGTTAAACGCATTTTGAAATACGTCAAGGGAACGGCAGATATGGGAATCCGTTTTGAAGGCAAAATTAGGTTGAATTTGTGCGGTTACAGCGACGCAGATTATGCAGGAGACATCGATACCAGACGATCGACATCAGGATACGTATTCATGTTTGGCAACAGCGTTGTCAGTTGGGGCTCAGAGCGTCAAAAGTCGGTGGCGCTATCAACAACGGAGTCCGAATACTTGGCGGCATCGCATGCAATAAAAGAATTGGTGTGGCTGCGTCGATTGTTGTCCGAAATATTGTCAGCAGATTTGCACCAACCAACATTCTTTATGGACAATCAAAGCGCGATTCGACTCGTGAAAAATCCGGAATTCCATAAGAGGACAAAGCATATCGACGTACGATATCATTTCATCCGCGAGAAGTACGAAGACGGGATCTTCGATTTGCAATACGTGGCGACGGATGAACAGGTGGCAGATGTAATGACCAAAGCCTTACCAAGGAAGAGGCATCAATATTTTTGCAAATTGATGGGCCTTGTGGCAAAGAAAGACTAATATTTTGAATTAGGGTAACTGGTAACTAAAAGTGGGAGTTACATTTTACTTTATTAACACTTTGCATGTAATTTGTATTAGCCTAAGTGTGCTATGCTCGACTCGGCTAGCGCACTCAAATGTAAGAGTCATTTCACTTCTCGTTTTTTAGTCGAACAATAAAAAACACGCTGATTTTTGTTATCTAACTTTTTGTATCAAAGTACCGGTATTTTTATTTGTTCACTTGTTCCACAACGGAGTTTTGGTCCACAGCAATCTCTACGGGAGTCAACTATATTTTTAACATACAGGCTGATATGCTGAATGGTAAATTTACGAGTAGAATAGGTTCTCTTACCGAAAAAATTTAAAACTGAACCAGAACTACTTCTCAAGGATTTGAAACAGGAAAAACGAATAGAGTTTTTCTTCAATGATGCTTCCAAAGTCATTTTAAGGTGCTTGAATATTTCTTTTTAGTTAAAAATGCTGAGTGCCAATATTAAGGTGTATAGTCTATTATGAAAATAATCTAAGCTGTTGTCAGTAGCTAAAAGGATATACTGTCAAGTGAAATGAGTGAAGAAAACACTTTTAAAAAATGAGGTGATTTATTGTGTAACCTTGATATTGAACGTTATTTATTGCAATAATGCATATTTAAGTGAAAATGAAAGTAATTGAATTGAAATAAATTGTCATTTGCTTTTTAGGAATTTTTCTACAAATTGTTCTATGTTTTAAAATGACTCTAACTGCCAATGGGCCTAAGGACTTTGCGAATGTCTTGCGAGGATTTTTTTTTTAAATATTTCTAGTGAACGGAGAATCGAATCGATTTAATTTTTTTTTATTTTTAACAAATTGATTGTCCTTTCCTCTAAAGGATATTGTTTTCTTTTCGTTTAATTAATTTTAAATTTTGGAATATTTTTGCATATTTATCAATTGATTTGGTTCTTGGCAATATTTTTTTATATATGATCTTTTTTCTGTTAGTTTACATAAATTTAAATTTTTTACGGAAAGAAGAAAAATGAGAAATTAAATAATCTATAATAGTACGTTTTAACTGAAAATTTGATTAAGTTTTGAATTGATTTTAATTAAGTTCGATAGATTTGGTCAGAATTAGGCTGTGGAATATTGGGGATAATTGAATTTTCCACTATTCGGACTCCTTTCAATAAAACGAATACTCAACTGATGCTCCGCTCCAAGTGTGTACAAGAATGCGAAAGGAAGATGTGCTCCGACCCTTTTCAGTCATGGAGCGTTGCTTCTTCAATTCATCATCGTGATTTGCTAGTTGGGAATTGGGCTTAGAGCATTTTATCTTGTTTTTCAGAGGGCATCTCTTTTTGTGAGGAAACCGCGACTGTTGCTCAGATACAAAGCATCAGTTTTGATAGAGAGAAAGGTGGTCTATCCGGAAATTTTTGAGAAAACTGTTCCGAACGCACCTTTTGTTAATTGAAATTTGGTTGAATGCATACCAATGAACTTGTGAGCACAAGCTTTTAAAATAAAAATAAATCATACAAGAAGGAAACTTTTTCCATCCGCAGTGCATTAGTTTTTGCAAATCCTCCATATTCCGACAGCATTTTTCGGAACTGATGATGATCTGCGAATCCTTCCATCTTCGAGGTGAGTTTCTAATCAGTTTACGTAAAATACCTTTGAAAGCTTACCAAAATTTAAAGTTCTTTCATTTAGGATTAAATAACTCACTAAAGACTCGAAATTGGCAGAATATTGGAGAAAATTACGAGGCACTGAGAAGAAGATCCTGATCGAACACGTAATTAAACTTAAGCTGTAGGATATTGAAGAGAGATTTCCCATCAACAGTACAAAATATTCTATCGTGAATCTATTTTCAATTTATTTGGAATAAAAAGAATTTGACAAAAAAACAACGATTGAGGAATGCCTACCTTACCGATGAGAATCTATAGCAAAATGCAAATAAATAAAATAGTTTGAATTTAATAGTTAGACTAACTAATTTTACTAATTTTAGGTAGACACGGTCACTTTCGGGACGAAAAATACACTCGACAACGTACAGGGCGACCGCCGAAGAGAATGAACTCATGGAAATTTATAATGGCGAAGGAGAAAGAGAAGTGGAGTTGATCTTTTTGATAGCTTCGCCGTTATTGGAACTATGGAAGAACTTTGTTAGAATTTTTCTTTTCAAATTCAATTTAAATTGTTCGAAATTTTTTTTTTTCGAAATTTTTTGTTGATTTTTTGTTATTTTAAGCTATGGAAAGTATCTTTCAAATCTTCGTTAGTAATAAAATAGTTATCGTGTGTTTCATTATTGGGTATACACGTATTATCTGATTTAAGGTGGGTTGAAAATCGTAGTAAGGAGGCGGTTGGCTTCTAGGCACGCATTTAATTCATTTACTTCGTTATTAACCTTGTTCGTTACCTCAATATCCCCGCTGTCATGCAGAATATGCTTATTTCTAAAACACAATCCTAAGAAATTTGCTATGTCGGTATTCTTGTCCAGTACAAATTTATCTTCTAATTTTTCTAAGCTGTTAATTTCTATTTGTGACTTTGCTAATAGGTGCTGTTTATCCGTAGTTATTAGTAAATGGTTTATTTTCAAGTTGTTTTCTTTTATAAATATTTTATTTAAAGTGGGGAACATGTTCGTGTTGGATGGCGTTATGTTTTTAGTTTTGTTTTCCCAGTATTTATTGATTGATAAACCTGAAGTTCTGTTTAATAAGTGAATACAGATTAGACAAGATTGATTTGTATCTTATTAGCTGTGTGTCTGCTTTACGGTAACCACTACAATGTATCGTGCTTACCATTATGCTTTTCTTCTTAAATAGGTTTCTTATGGTTGGATTTGTGTATTCTACTAAATGGCAATTGTTTTTGAGGAGTGGAACTGATTTGTTAATAGCTTCTTGTATTATTTTATCAAGTTCTTGTATGTAACACGTCTATTTCATTATTACATAGATTTTTATTATTTAGTGGTGTAAGCGAATTTTCATGAAAGTATTTTTCGGTAATTTTATTTATATTGGTTTTAAATTTTTACCAGTTTGTTTTCCTGAAATTATAGAGAGTAGTGATAATTTTAAATGATGCAAACTTATTTCTGCCAGAAAAGTACGCAAATTTGTCAGAGAATGTATTTGCACTCATTCGAGACTACAACTATAGTTTTATAAACACTGCAGTACAGGGTTCGTCATATAAAATTGAAATGATCAAAACTGAAAATAAATATAATAATAAAATAAAAGTATAAATTATAAGAAAGCTGAATTGTTAATTTGATTTAATGGGAGGAAAAAAAGTTTCTTTTAATAAACATTTTGAGATACTCGTACACTTTATATCTTTCCTACGCTATTCGTGCTTATATTTTATCAGCAATGTTTCGATTAAGTGTATCTTTATTTCAGGAATATGCAATATCGTATTTCTTACAAGCTTGATCAAGTAAATATATGCTAGGATCGCCTCTGCTTAACCGCTTTGCTAATTTTGTGTCAGGTCCACAGTATTGATAGGTTCTACTGATTAATGCAATTATTTTCCCGCGCCCCGTTTGGTCTTATAATGTTTAATCATATGTAATAACTTATAAAAAGGTGTATTTATAATTTAAGAGTTAATTGTAGTCAAATAACATATGACGTTAGGTAAATAATCCGTCTGCTTATAGTTTAGAAACTTAGACTTTATTAGTAAAAACAATATAAATGGTAATAACCATTGTTCATTGCTACCTTCAAATATTTGAGGTCTAATAGTAGGACCATCGAATTGTGGAAAAACAAATGTTATGATATGTTGTCTTAGATTTAAAAATGTTCACGTATATTCAGAATCATTGTATCAACCAAAATATAAATATTTACAAAAAGTTCTAAACCCAATATCGATAATGGGGTATTATATACAATATATACGGAAGTGTAGTATCTACCGGAAAAATTTTCATATATATATATATAATTGTATGAATATAAAATACACGGTTAATGCTACAACATAGACAGTATCAGTGACTATACCAGTAAGCCTTTTAAAGCATGGACGAGAAAAAAGTATTAAGGGATATAATCCGAACTAGAAACATAATTTGTAAAAAATATAGAAAATTCAAAATGGGTAAAGTAGAAAAGGAGATTGAATTAAGAGATAGCTCAAATTTGTCACTATGAGTTTGATATTAATCAGCAAAAGGAGTTTAATAATGAAGATCACAAAGTAAACAGTACTCCAATAATAAAAGTTTAACTCATGCAAAAGTCTAAAAAAGGTAGTAAAATCTCTTCTAGGTGATAGAAAAAGTAATGAAAAACTAATTGAATATATGGAATTCGCTTAGTTGATAATAATTTTTAAATCGGTAACGCTACTCAAGCAATCGATCTTAATAATATTCAAGTGGGTGAAATATCTTATAAAACTTTGGTAGGACTTTTCTAGCTGTTATTTTTTCAGCTTTTGTCTACAGTGCACGAAGTCTGTTAAAAAAGTACCGCGAATTTTGAATTTCCGCGGGTTCTGTATATTCGATATTCGATTTTTTTTGGCGTTATGTTGGTACTCATGTCTTTCACTTATGCCAACAAGTTCGGCCATTTTGAATGTTCAGTTAATTTTTCACAGCTGCTTTGCTTGTACGTGTTTTGGCTCGTCTTCGATTTTTGCCCATTCCAAATGGATCAAAGAATCTGTATCAATTTTTTTGTGAAAAACAAGATTAATTGCGCGGACGCGTTCCGAATGTTGTTTGACGGCTCAATTTCGACCAAAAACAGCATCGTATTAACATTGCTAAGGAGCTGTTGGACTCTGTCCGCGACCACGCAAATTTGCTCCAGAGGGTCATAACTGGTGACGAATCATGGGTTTATGGTTATGACGTGGAAACCAAAGCTCAATCATCCCAATGGAAGCTGTCGCACGAGCCAAGACCGAAAAAAGCGCGCCACGTTCGGTCGAATGTAAAGGTTTTGCTTACAGTTTTCTCCGATTGCAGGGGCGTGGTGCATCATGAGTTCTTGCCACAGGTTAGAAAGGTCAATAAATTGGGCGAACCAGTCCGCCAGAAACGCCCGGATTTGTGGAAGAACAAAAATTGGCTTTTGCACCATGATAACGCCCCTGTTCCTGCATCGTTGCTTGTGTGCGAATTTTTGGCCAAAAACAACACACTAATAATGGCACAGCCACCGTATTCCCCAGATCTGGCCCCCTGTGACTTTTTCTTGTCCCCTAAACTGAAGAGCCCCATGAAAGGACGACACTACGCTACGATTGAGGAGATACAGAAGGCATCGAAGGAGAAGCTGAACAAGATCACAAAAAATGATTTTTGATTGGAAAAAACGTTGGCACAAGTGTATAATATCTGGTAGGGATTACTTTGAAAGGGACAAAATAGATATTCATGAATAAATAAATAATTTTTGAAAAAACACAAAATTCGCGATACTTTTTGAACAGACCTCGTATAATAAAATAGTTTTAAAAAAATCCTAGTCTCATTTTTTTTGTCAGAATTCCAATGCTACCGCATAATACTGAAACAGTGTAAAGCAGTGCAGCGTTAAACAGGGTCTTACAGTACTCCAATATTCTTTCAGGTTTGATAGGGGCATTATTCCAATTTTGAATTTGAGTTTTTTCGTAATTTGCTCCTTTTCACACCCTTTCACTTTTCCAAATAGATCCTGTCTTGTTTCTATTTCAGTTTTTTCACAGTCGTTCGTTTGTTTTTATTATGTTATCGATAAGTTCGTTCTTTGAGATAATTATATATATGATTTTGTTCTCTTTTATACTTGGATCTATAGAATTTGCTACTGCCTGCAAAACTACAAAAACTGAGCCCAATTATGTGTTAATCATCAGAATAGGCAAGTAGTGAAATGAATCTAATATAAATAGTGCTCTTTAGAAACAAATTATATGAGCTTGGTAAATGCCATTAAATGTTCGAAAGTTGCGGAAATTCAGGCACCAACCTTTACTTACGGCTTATTCGATATTTTTTAGGGTCAACCTGCGTATACAGGTAATGACATAAATTTTGTCATTACCTTAAAGAACTTATCTTCCTTTATGCTATTATAAGCTGTTCAGAACCTACATTTATCGACATCAAATAGTGCATTCTAACTAATTGTCCTTTTTATATCTCAAACACATAAGGCCCATGTTTCGGTCAAGTTTTATTTGTTATTACAGGTATACTTTCTGCAAAATCTGGTTTATGAGAATTTTTTAAAGAAATTGTGGCGGTCGCTTAATGGTTCGAAAGATTTCTTTTGATTTGATTTGTTCAAATTTCTATACATTGTCAGCACTGGCTTTTCTTATTCTTATTAACAAGGTATTCTAGTGGGACCTAGTTCGTTTTGTCTTCATGGCTTAAATTTATACTTTTTAAAAAAATTATGAATTGCCAGCATCCTCCTTTTATTTATACTCTAATATATCCAATTCCAAAATTATGAATTGACAGTATACTCTTTAGAATTGGTAATATTATTTATCCTCTATTATAACCAATTCCTATAGCCAGACATTAAATCATTTGCACTCAAGCAGTGGTCTTGCAATAATGTAACTTCATTTACTGCAAATATGGTGAGCATGTATGCAGAAAGCCAAAAATGGCAAAAACTAATTAACAACTTTTGATCAGTTCAAAAGTTTCTCCTGCTAGCGTGTGCTTATGTTAATTCTCAGTATTTTAGCAAATCCCGCAACAAGTGACGTATAAGTCTTCGATCGGTGATTTTAAAAAAGGAAGTTGATGAAAGTTCTTAAACAAGAGGATTATTAGTATGATTGAAGACACAATAATAGAAGCTTTTATAATGAGACACAGCCACATCAAAAACAAATGAGACTTTAAGGTCACGATGAATAACAGTACTGCGAATATAAAGGAGAGCGTCGTACGGAGTATTTTTGTTTGAAGGCATTGGATTCAACGGGAATTGGAAGACTTAGTAGGACCCCAGAGTTCTAGTCCGTAAGTCCATATTGGTTTCAGTAGGACATTGAATAAAAGTACTTTGCTGTCTATTGTAAGTTTAGAAAGTTTGTCTAGAAAATCGAAGTAGTTTAAGTATCGTCTTTTCAGTTCTTGTCATTTAAGTCTTGTATGTGGGTTCCATGTCAAGCGTTTGTCTAAGTTCAGTCTTAGGTACCGAACTTTGGTATATTATCGCTGCCAAAAAAATATTTAAATTGTCGTATTGAACGGGCATTGGCGGTAATCAAAACTTGTTTTATTCTCCGCAGTTAGACTTGACTCTCAGTTGATGAAAATTATTATTGATAAAAATTCATTAATAGCTTGTTATTCAACTAACAAAACAGCATTTTTACTGCAATATGTAAAAATATTTACTGCAATTACAATCATATCGTTATAACTGTTAATCTGTATGTAACAAAATAAATATTTTCGTTATTTTTATAATTATTTTTATTATTTTTGTATATATGAATCATTTTAAGAATTTTTCAACATAATTTTATTCTATATATTTTGAGCTAGAGAAAAAGTACATTTTCTCTTTTTTTTAGTACAGAATGTCTCAAAACGAACTAGACTATTACAACTCGATGCTATTTTAATTATGTTACTTTATAACAATTAATATCCGTCATGACATTAGGTATTTGGATAAAACTACATCAATTATTAGGTTGAAATAATATGCCAATGTTCAGATAAACTATTACCTGACCGCTCAAAGGCATTGTGATTAAGAATATATTCTGCAATGAGCCGGTCCGGTAGCACAGCCGTTAGCGTGTTGGACTACCATCCAAAGGATCGTGAGTTCAAATCCTACTGAATAATGGTCCTATACTAATTCCCAAAAACCGGTTTATTTTACATTCTTCTTTAATTTCTTTATCCCGCTACCCTAATCCTTTAAAAAAATTACGGAGAATACATGAAGAAACTATCTGCCATCGGAAACACGCATGTATCAATACCAACTTTTCGGAAGGATAAACACCCGCATTCGTTAAGGACAAAAACCCGAAATGGATATAATCTGCTAAGCGAATACAAAAACATGATCTTAAAATCGATAAAAATGTACTTATAAAAAATATTTGTAAAAAGGTACCCATAAAAGAGAAACAGAACCTATTATTCAATGATGACGTGAAAAAATCCTAAACCCTAATTTATTCGAAAATTTATAATAACTAAAGGCAAATGAAAAAGCGCTAAGATTAAGAAAATCGTCACGTATATTTCTTAGAACATTTGCCAAGTTTTATATGACATACCGATATGACTTAAGAGGCCATTTCACACAATAAATTGTGTCATACTGAGCTTTATTCTCTCTTTGGATCGAAATATTTATTTTTTGTATATTTTTAAAAGAGACACAGGCGGACATCCTGTTAATATGATTCAAAATGCTACAGAACATCTTAATGCGTGAAATTTATTAATCACGTCTGCTGAAATAATTCCAAAATATTGTTTTTAACTATTCGCTAGTTTGCCAACAGGTCTAAGATATTGCAATGATAATTTAAATATAATCACCAAATTAAATTTGATAGATATTACTCCGAAAATATGTGAAAATAAATACATGTATAATAAATACAAGGGTAGAGGTAGTAACTTGATCAATCATTTTGACTTTAATTTCATTTATAGTTAATGAAATTACTTATAATAATTAAATTCCATAAATCAATTCCATAAATCGTAATAATTCAATTTCATGAATCAATTCAATCTATTTTATTACGGCGAAAAATAGTATAATTAGTTTTAAGACACTTACCCTGTACTATGAAACAATTCTAAATTTTCAATTTTAAAATAGCAATATATCTTTTAAAATCTTTCTGTTCTAATAAATATTATTACAATTTATGTTTCTCATAGAATATATTTTATTTATCGAACGTTTATTGTATATAGAACTTAACAATTCTTTAATATTAAAGATGAAAATATTCTCAACAGTTTGCTAAGTACTAAAACGTTTTCTTTTTATGATTTCGTTTTTCTTCAATTTTTGTTCTTTTTAAGTAATATGGGCCATAATATATTTTTCTCTTTCATTTTTCTATGCAATCCAAATTAATATGACATTCATTTAAAGTTTCATCTTAACATTCACTCATATAATAATTTTTTTAAATTATTATTTTTAACCCTATTTAATTAATGGAAGATTATGTTTTTGTTGTTATTCAATTATTGTTTGTATATATCAATATTATTTATTAAAGAAGACATTTACTATTGCTATTAATTTTTTAAATCTCTTTTCTCTTTATTCTAACAGTAATAATTACGATTCAACTTTTGATTATAATAATTTCATAATATTTTATTCTCTCCTTTTTTGTTAAAGTTATCTATTTAATTTCCACTCCCAACATTTAATCTTTTTTTTTCAATATTTTTTTAATTTGAAATTATAAATCCTTTTTTTTAATTTTTTCATTTTACTGTATGTTTTTTTTTTTAAATAAGTTGGGAATTAAATTGATATGCAGTTGTCGATGTGGTATTTAATAGACCTAAACGCTGTTTTTGTTTACGCTGTTCGGTCATTTGGTCTTTTAATTCTCTTAATTGCTGTGATAAATTCGCAACAAGAACTTGGGTCTGTTCAAGATTTATTTGCAGACTACGCAGTTCGATTTGTTCACCTTCAGCATCGATTGCTGCCAATGACATTGCACGTAATCGTGGGAACCATTCCAAAATGCTCGCCTAAAATGAAATTAAAAATTAATTTAGTATAAGAAGAATAATAGTTTTAATTACAATATAATTTTTATAATTATACTGTGCGTATTTATTTTTAATAACATGAAAGACGTGAATCTTAGCACAATATAATAAAAGAAAGTCTTTTTGAAAAAAATAAAAGGACCTTAACTTTTTTGAGAAACAAAAGTATAGTACATCCGCACTTACAAATTTGAAATTAAATAGTTTTTGAGCGATGTCAACTTAAGCATAAATAGCACACAAAAAATATAAACTTTAACGGTACGCAAGTATTAGGATCAATACAATGGAGACAAAATGTCTGATCTACAATATAAATAGTTTAAAAATGAATTTTTAACTAGCGCTATGAAAAAAAATCTATTGCACAACAGAAAATTACTAAAAATTTTAGTTTGTTTATACGCACCTTTACCATTGCGTATACATAGCTTTCTGGGCCAGTGAATTCAGTTGGATCTTTAACTTTAACCAAAACAATAAAATATAAATAATGCCACATGTTGTGTTCACATTTAATATGCTCCTCAAAGCTAACAGTCTTATTATCGAAGGCTGAACGATTCAATCCGCATACGAAGCATGTATTCTTCAATATGAGTTCCTTTTGTTGTTTTTCACTTCTCAAGTCCGCAAATGTATCAATGATGACACCAAAAATCAAATTTAAGACAATAATAATTACTATGAAGAAGAATAGTAAATCGTATACAACACGTGCTGCAAATAAAGCTTCCTGTAAATAATAAAGAAAAAAAATGTATTATTCGGATTAATAAAAAAAAAAAAAAAAAAGAAACTACAAATGTTTTTAATAAATTTAGACGTACACATATTATGTTTCTAAGTATTTTTACTAATAGATATGCTCTGCTAGCGTACTAAAAAAAAGCACCTATGTCTAAAACAATATAGACCCATGATAATTATAGACGACGGTTGGTCAAATAGATTGAGCTGCATATAAAAGAAGGTAAATTGAAATACAAATTTCCATCCATGGCTTATTATACAAAATCCAAAATCTGGAGGATCCGCTAGAACAACTGTGAATCATAAACTAGAATGATATTTGATAATCACAATGAGACTGAAAAATTATGACAATTAGTGAAATCATAGAGCAATATTACGACCGTCCGACTTTTTGATAAGGTCTGATTTAGTGACACTGAAAAGTCTGTGTCTAAAGTGTTATTGAGTTCGAATCCCTTTAGTTACATAGCCGGAGTACATTTTAATTGTCTCCAAATGGCATAATAACTTGTATTATTTGTACTTGGCGCTAAAAAAGTACACAGAGATAGAGGCAATTAGAATGCAAATGACTTACTAGAATTGATGAACTGCCCTAACTGATACCACCATGAGAAGTGAGTGATAATGATCAAATTTTATTGCTTGGACCCTTCTATATTTTATTATTTAACCCAAAATAACCAGTAAAAATAAAAGTAGCTTTAATACTGAATAGGTAACAAAAACTAAAGAATATTTAATGAGAGATGATGACAACTTAACCATATTATTACTCCTATAGTTATTTTGTTTTTATTACGCACTTTTACTATATTTTACCAAACTAACATTCTGATAGTATAGTTAAATAAAAGAAAAACAAATGTTCAATAAAAAATATAACAATATAATTAACTCACTTTATTCGATGGTGCTCGTAGTATATCACCAATTCCACCACCATTCCTCAATCCTTGATTAAGAGTGGTTACAATGCACATAATCAAAGAATCACAAGCACGTTCTTTTTGTTCACCTCCTCCAGCATCTGATATAGCTATACTACCTGGTTTTAGACATGCCTCATCTGGTATTGCTCCTGTCATATGATTAACAATAGGTTCAGATGGTTCTAAATAGTCAAACAAACAAAAAATTATGAATAAATTAATTTCTATCAATAAATGGAGTCATTTTTGTAAATTTTAAACCTGGTATGATCTCTTCATCAACTGGCACAAGAAAATCGTCTTTGAAAAACATGTAACCAATTATTGAGAACAAATAGACCAAAATTAGAGCCAATACAGCGGTTAAAACAATCGATCTGCCATTTCGAGTTACTGAACGAATAACATTCAAAAGGGTTTCTTCACGGTATATTACATCGAAAAGCTAAATTCATAATAGAATTATCAAAATCAAATTAATTCAATTTAAATGTTGTAAAATTTACTAGAACTGAATAGAAGAACGGATGCACGGCTAAGCCACAGCAACAGCAAAACAGGTACCCAATATGATAAAGCAATTGCATATCCGTTATTATTTTCAAAAATCGCTTCTCTAACGTTCCATGATTACCCATTAAGCTAATTATGTGCACACTTTTCATAGTTAACTGTTGTATAAATTTTAACGAATGCACAAACATTTTATTATTTTATATTCCAAAACAAAAACAAGTTTTATTTTTTTTTTTTTTACTTACCGTCACTATTCCCAATAGTCGAAGTGTTGGTTCCGGTCCAAGTGAGAAAATAAACCTCAATATTATCGATGCAACTAACGTCCGGATTCCAGACTCACGAGGAAGTGTTATCACAATTGCCAATGAAAATATCATTATTGCCCAAAACAACCACGAAATATGTGAACTTAGCTCTATTGTTTTTTATCAGTATGCAATTCGATAAAAATACAGTGTTATATATTACAAACGAAAAGTATTTTAATATATTTCATTTCTGCTATTTTTCGTTAAAAATTATTTGTAAAGTACATCGAAAATTTTCGTAATTTTGACAAATACTGTTGTTAATCCAAAAACATTACTTTTTCCACTTACCTGGTACTGTATTATCGAAAGGATAGAAAAATGCAACAATCAAGTTAATAACAACAACACAATTGAATAAAATATTGCTCCAAAGTGACATGTAGCTGCTAACCCAAAATAATGATGGTTGACCTTACAATGGAAAAAAAATATAATTGTTTATAACTAGCAAAGTTAAATGTTTATTGGCTGCCTTAACCAGACTTCTTATTCTATTGCCCCACCTCTATAAAAACGAACCATGAGAAGTAGAAAGACAATATATTCACAATTGGATAAAATGTTTCGAAATTCTTTATATATAATTTGTATTTTCTTTAGATATCGAACAGAACTTTAGTCTAAAGATTTAATATCGTACTATAGAGGAAAAAAAACTGCAGTATTTAACATTAAATTCTCATTGTCTGATACAATTTCATTTTGGATTTTATTAGAAATGTCCAAAGCTCAAGCGTGAAAGAGGTAGAATTACTAACGAAAGGCGAGTTTATGCATAAATTAATTTTATGAATCAGAAAAATGATGTTACATTTTTCATTTTCCATAAATTTGTATAATTTTTGAAATTTGTGTACGGATGAAAAACATGAATAAGTTTATAGATGAAAATTATCAGAATAGTCACTACTGTTAAATCAGCCAATGATATGCGGAACATTCACCGACAATATTTTAATGAGAATCATAATTAAAAAATAATTTATTATTTTATAGAAATAGGCGCAAATTATTAGTAAAATTACCACGTAATTTCTTCTGCCATTTCATTTCATTGAACATCTCCTCTGTCCGATCGAAGAAATCAGCGACTTTGGATCCTTGGTCATCGCGCTCAGCTGTATTTAGTATCTTTATTTTAGTTTCATTGGTCAGGTACTCACAGATTTCAGGGATTGGGAAGACAATTTGTTCTAGTGTGCGATCATTACGTACAATCTGAAATGGAATGAAATTATTATTAATTATAACTTATTCTCATCTCTTTTTTTAAATTTACAAGAATGAATAAATTGACAATCATTAGGATACTAACTTCGATTTGTGCTGTATGGGTTGCATAGTAGATGAGGGCTTGACTTGTTTTGGTGTCGTAGTTTTGTGAATTTTCCGTAGTTTTTAGAAGAGAGGCTAGTTCCTTATTGTGCTGAGACAGTTGATGGCAAAGAATGTAAATATTATGGCCCACCTCTTTTGGTGAGACCGCGGCATCATCGTCTGCATCTTCAGGGTTATAATCATCATTGTCATTGTCGTCCACAACCTCCTCTTGATGGTAGGCTTTGCATGCAACCTCAATTAATTGTTTCGGGTTCATGTTATATAATATACGTTCAGCATTCTCACTATCACCGCGACTTTCCATTATTGCTAGCAATAATTTAGATGCATTGTTCTTTAATTCGAGAACCAGATCCATACGATTCTTGCCAAGTGGATTAATATCGTTCAATATTAGTGCCGTTATTATGTCTAAACCATTTGATTCGTGCGTCGCGATACAGTTCTGATTCTCGTGGCATGGTCCTTGACAATATTCAGTTAATGTTTCTAGCGTTTGATTTATCAACGCGACATTGTTTTCATTTATGTATAATCCCAGCAGACCAAGTCCACCGGTCGTTGAACCACAAATACAATCTAAAAACATCAGTGTTTCTGATACTAAATTGTAATTCGTTTTCGTACTTTGGTGCCGCAGAAGATTTTGTAGATCGGGATTGTGATTCTCACAGAGCAGCTGCACGAACCGTAGTATAGGTTGCATAACCAGGACCTTGACTGATAATTTGTTACGATCCTCTTTGTCTTTGTGCTTTTCGAGTTTCTCTGCTAACATATCTTCCAAAGCACTACCAATATTCATCATTGTATTCTCTTCGCCTGGTGTAAGATTTCTAGCGTTGCTATAAGCACGAGCAGTTGCTAGCCCAGCACTATTCAATTCCTCTCGCAATTCGTCTGTTATGATAATTCCGTTACTCTTAACTGAAACAGTTTTTTTTTAAATAAATTTTCTAGTAATAAAAGATAAAAAAATCATTTTAACGTTTATTGTTCTTCACTTACCACCATGCTTCCGAGAAATTTTTTCTAAATCCTTAACATCCTGTTTGTTCTCGTGAGCTTTAGCTGCAATATCAGTAGTGTTAACAGTTACTGTTGATTTAATTTCCTGTTGAGAATCCTTCATCTTATCGAAGAATACTTTGAAGAATGCTTGGCTAAGATCGCCGCTCAGAAATTTGTTATACATTCCCTTTTGTATAATAGGATTACCACCTTCGAGGAGTGCAATACCAAGTTCGACTGCTTCAACAAATATTGATGGAGAATGAACCGATTTAATAACCAGCTCAACCACAAGATCAGATGCCCCTTCCTTATCTAAATGACTTTGAACTTCATGCAAGGATCGACCAGCTCGAATCAAATACTTTGCACCAGGACCGTGCGTCACAAGATGAGGGCTCTTTTTGGCATGATCATTTGTATCATTAGTCTTCAACGAAAAGCCTTTGCCAAAGTACCTTATCAGCAGAATTGAACGTAGACTGTCGCCCTTCTCCCCGTAATCCATGTCAATGGCCATCATCTCTCGTAATGTTCGAAGCACTTTGACGCAAAGTTTTTCCTCCTTCTCTTCGAGTAATTTTTCAGTGTGTTTTATGAGGCGACGAATAAACCCACCACTTTCGCATTTTTTTCTGGCCTCAGTACCAACAGGAAATAGTAACTCAGACCTATACAATATGTCTACGAGTAGTGATAACTCAGCCTCGACCAGTGGCTTCAGCTGATCTTCCAGTAGAGAAACAATATCTTGCAAGCCTTCAATGATACTTCGATCCATTCTCATTAGTTGCGATTGAGAACGCTCAACTTTCGGCTGTTTCGATGCTAGCAACCATTTCGTTGTCTGTCGTGTCAATAAGGCGGATTTGTTGAACATCGAGACAACCTGATTCTCAAGGTCAAGCGGCATGGCGATCCCCCGGGCTTTCGCAGATTCAGATAAAGTACGTACACAATTCTCTACATTAAAGCGTTCAGCTAACGATAACCATTTACATTGCGAAAGCTTATAAGTGGCCTGCAACAACTGCACAAAGATTATCTGACGTGTTTGCACTATCGTACTCTGATCAGAAAATGGGCTATTAAAAAATGTACTCAGAATATTCATAGATCCGTTTACGATGTAGTTAGTTAATAAGCGATTTGTTGTTGACCCATTCAAAAGAAGGTGATTGATGTCTGCAAGAAAAGATTTCTCAAACAAGTTCCACATATGATTTGAAGAGTAAATCTCTTTCATTTCGACTTCGGTGTCGATATAGCAATGATTAAGGAAATCGACATATGCCTCTTTCACCTCCGGTATGCAATCTGGGTGACAAATAATTGTAACTATGTCATCCAACGACAAGAGATTATTGCACTTTATCTCAGTATAAACATTTTTCCCCATTGTACAGCATGCTAATAATTTAACCAATTCAACATGGTATTTAAGCGGATTATCGTCACCTAATTGTTCGTCTTTATGTTTTTTCATCAACGCAACGAATTGATTGAATGATGTCTTATCGTTGTAAAAGACCAACACCTCTTCGCCAGCATTTATTAACTAAAACGTTTATTATTAATGCTCATACAAATATTTAAAAAAGGAAATAATTTATGAGACATGATCAACTCACCTCTTGCATGACCATATCTTGACATTTCCTAATGAATTGATTTTCTGCTTTGACAATTGTCTGTAAAAATTGCAGATAAACAACATGCCGACCGTGAATCTCTATACAGTGCACAAAATGTTGTACTACTTTATCTGTAACCTCATTGCACAGTGCCAGATTATCTTTAAAAATTGCGCATACGGTCTTAGCTTCCAAAATCTTTTTTTTTAATCAAATAATTATGATAAATAAAAGAAAAACATTTAAAAGTTACTATTTATATAATTTTTTTCTATTATTATTATTATGTCACTTACCCCAGGATTCAAAAACAAATCCAAGTGATTGTGCAATAGCATTTGATTTTGTTGATTGCCTAAACAGAAATTTTGAAAGAATTCATGTGCTAGACACATGAGTTCTTTCATTAGAACATCATCTTTTTCGTCATATGGATTTTGAAGAAGATCCAAAACGACTGTATGTACTCCAACGTTTCGCAATAATCGTTGCTCATGCTTTCTTGGCTTTAGATTTTGACCTAAAATAGAAAATAGTAAATATATTAAAATAGTTTATATGTCATTTTTTCAAATGTTTTCTATAAATGTAGTGGAAAGAAAATCAATAATTGCACATACCTACAGTAATGCAGAATTTATTCATTCGTGTTAATATGTCTTTAACTTTACGATACTCATGAAGTTGATCTGCACTAAGCGATGCACCATATTCGGAGTTCAAATTAATACTGTCTGGTTTGTCGAAAAACATCGCTCGCTCCTCAGCTAAAAATGAAATGAATATAAATTAAATGAATGCGTATAAAAATTTAAATCTTAAATATATGCCTCTTACGTTTTAATGGAACTACATTTTCGTCATGTGGTTTCGATTTATAGACCCACAATTCTGACTTTTCAACACTTTGCCGCAAAATATCAAGATCGGATTTGATTTGTTTATACGATTCAACATCACTATCTGAAACTAAAAGTTGTACCTAAAACAGAAGTAAATTGTTATAATGCACTCTTTAGTTTGCAGAATTTTTAATTTTTACCTGTCTAAAAGCATGAAGTACATCTTGACGCTGACTAAAATGACGAAATAACAGATGAAGTGCTCCTGATACTAATGGTGGATAATCATGCATTATAAGATGTAAGAGAACCCGCAAAAATGTCCGCCCTCCCTGTCCATCTAAATCAAGATTCACTGATTCGCCATCACAACCAAATATACCCTCTGCCTGCATACCAATCGATTCCAGATCGATATTCCTCTGTCGAATACTAACTGACTCCAGATTCATAGGCTCTGTTTCATCAAATTCCCTCTTAAATATCGACAATAAACAACTAATACGATAATCGAGACGAACGTCTAATATAAACTGAAGTATTTCGATGATTTTCAACTTTGTATCCATTACGAGTGGATATTCCTTCATCAAGAGTGTCACCGATTTTCTCTGTTGTATCGAAATCGCTGGCGAGACCATTGCAGTGCCAACAGGGCCAAGTGCAAATGAGGTCATAACTGCATTCATATCACCAATTGAACGTAGGACTCCACCTTCAGCTGAATTTATTATTTCCAAAAACAATATAAAAACCAACATTGATTAACGACTGCTTCTTAACCAAAATAATTTTCGTTTATAAATTTACTATAAAAATATGTGAAATCAATGAATTTTGAAAAAATGCCGAGCTAAATTTCTGATTGTCTGCCATGAAAAAAAAACAGAAAAATTTTACTACATCAATACGAAGATGGATTTACCGAAAAAGTGTAGAAATCTTTAACAAGAAAATAGCGTTTTTGTTGCCTTGTTTGTTATGAAAAAATATCGAAGGTTTGATATTATTTGTATTTGGAGAAAATAGTTAGTTTTAATAGTAAATAAAAATATTGGAGCCGAATGGAATGAACAAATTCAGACATAGCAGATCTTACGATTGCTTATGGCCATTATAAATCATTCTGGGTTCGTATATGACTTATATGGCATGAAAATTCAATGGGCTCAAGCTTCTACTGTATAAGTGGCTAGAAGTTACCTTGCATGTTTGCTTGGATTTACAATTGCAAGCTAGATCAGTGACCTTAGATTGTATGAATCGTGGGTTGCAAGAAGATTAAATAATTATATTTGTATTTGTTCTTTTTTAAATAAAAATGAATTCACAATCAATAAAGCACTTTCAAAATAAGTGAAATGATCCATTAGATATATTTTTTTAGATATAAATCCTGTCAGTGCAAAGGTTTTGCTTTCGTTTTATTAAAACAGGTTTTACTAGTGAAAATATCATAGAACAATTCTGAATTAGATTTATAAAAATGTATTTAAAGTCCCCACTTGCATTTGAAAGAAAAGACATACACATAATGCAAGCATACTCTTACTGTGAATAGCATATAATAAGAAATTGCCATCACCGCAACTCTATAAGGATTTGGCTTTATTTCATGAGTTATACAAATTATTAGAGTTTATCTTGAAAACATAAACTAGCATCACTGAGTAAGGTTATTTGACAGTCGTTGTAATAACACTTTTTAGGAGGAAATACTAAGATTAATTTATTATTTGGTTTGAGTTTCAGTGATGCTACCCAATATGAACTCCTGCTTTTTGAGAGTTTAGGCAAGTCCTTAACTGACAATTATTCAAAGATTATTCCTACCGCTTATTTTAATCAAGCGGCAAGATCGGAGAACTTCTTATCTGTGGTAAAACTTTTTATTTTCAATTTTTAGATAAATTAGTTAAAAAGTTTTATATATATTCACGAACAATTTGATGAAAAATTTGAAACAATAAAAAAAATATTATAAAAAATTAATAAATCAATATAAAATTAAATAATAAAATCCAATAAGTTTATAGCGTTATCATTTTCTTTTTTTAATAAATAAATACACACATTGATTTTAATAAAATTGACGAAATTAATGTAAAAAAAATTACTCAATGAAAACAATATTATTAACGATTCAACCAACAAACAAATAATTTTACTAAAGATTCGTTACTTCTTTTCCTTTTAGCATTAATATGTAAAGCCCGGTGAGATATACTTACCTTCTTCTTCGGTAGCTTATTGACACAAAAAAAAGGTAAAACAACGATTAAAGAAATTGGTTTTTTTTCGAACAAGAAAATTATCTATTATTTATATTTTCATGGTAATTATCGAAAATTTATTTGTTTTCTATTGAAAATTGTTTAAACGAATAAACTTATTGGCTTACAATCCACATCATTACTTGAAAATCGTCCATCGTTGGCATCAGTCGTTTCTGAAACACAGTCCAATATCGACAGAAGAGTTTTCGTTAGTCTCAGAAGATCACTGAAGCTATAGAATCCAAAGTAGATCAAATCTCTCGCCAATTTTACAACCTGTTTAATTTTTGGTTTTGTGTTTAGGAGATAACATGATGGGATTTTTGGGAGAGAGTAAAGATGTATTTAGAGTGGAGAAGGGATTATTTAGATAATAGAATATAACAGAGAGGAATAATGAAAACCGGGCACATAGGTGGGTTAAGACATAAAAGTAGAGCCAATAAAAGAAGAGAAAAAGAAATTATTTTAATAATTTCATTAATAGCGTTTAATAACACCTAACACTATGCTGACCCCCCAGTTTTTTGACCAAATCTCTTTCGTATTTTTTCAAATTACACTAATTAAAATAATGTTTGCAAACATTTACGGGTTTTCATATTTTTTCTGGTTGATTTCCATTCTTTTATAGAATTTAAAATTCGAATTTTCCCAATTGCCGTTTATGTAATCTTATCATTGAAAAAACATTACATGATATTCTTCAAAACTTCTACGTTTGAGATGAAAACTTTAATTAAGAGCATAACTCAGAACGCCAACAATTATTAATAAGTTCAAATATGCAAATAATAATTCGTCTTTCGCAGAACAATTGTTTTTGAACATTTGGACAACATTGGTTCTTTGCCTGACTTAGTAATACGATTTTATATAGAGCTTTTGGCAATTACAATTTCAATTTGAAATACAAATTATCTTTTCACCAATTTAAAATAATCAGTTTTCTTATATGAACCATTTATTTCGTTTCAATTGATTAACGAATTCTATAACTATCCAGGTCTTTTTGTTAGATAATATAACGCTTTTAATGGTAGGAAGTCGGAGGCACGTTACGTGACATTATGTTTGTAAAATTTCTTATATACCTATTCAGTAAATTTTTAAATTACTTTATCCGATTCGAACCTATATCTTTAAATAATTGTCCATGTGGTAAACACACGCGTCCTCGTCAATCCTATGGTAATCAAATGATTACTCTCGTCATAAAAAAAAAGCTAACAAAAGTGAAAATTTTGCAAGTGATTACTCCTGATATGGAACCCCTAAATTCAGCGATTCTTTTACTACATGCCTTTTACAATGTATTCAAATTCCACATTTTTTGCAATTTCTCATATTATAACGGTACCAAGCAAGTAACTATCGGTCATCTTTGTTGTGAAAACGATCCACTTCATAGATTAAATATTGAGCACAATAATAATGAAATATTCTACTTTACGATCGGTCAGCAAAGTGTTAGGTATTTTTATTGGTCAATTATCATATTACTGATATTAATAAAATTGTATATTACCTCAAACGTTAATTTATTTTGATCTTGATCAGTAAATAACCACATTTTCGATGCAACATTGCACAAATAATTCTCAACAAATGCAATTGTCGTGTTAAAGCGTGCTCGTACCGCTTCTTTATTACAATCCGGCTGCTTTTTATAATCGTAACTGCAAAAAAAAAAAATATTATTTCATTGATGATTTGTATATTCTTTTAAAATTAAATCGTTCATAACTTACTCATGAATTGACATTTTCGATGGTATTTCACTCCAGAGGCGTGCATATTTAACCGGTGTTACTGGTTCCTGGGGATCTCGGTCCACATGTAAATGAAGCATTAATCGGCAAAAAGATGCCCGTAATTCGTATGGCATCGTTTCATCTGACATACACCTAACAATAAATAGTTTGAAAATTTCTCATATTAGTAAAAGTGTTATTTTTCTGTTCTCTTTTAAGTATAATTATTAACCATAGCTATTAAATACTTTATTTAAGAATAAATTATTTTTAGACTCATTTTTCATCAAATATCTAATAATATCCATAAATAAAAGAGAAGTACCATCTACCTGATGGCTCTATAAGTTAAAAAAACAAAACGTTGATGTTAAGAAGAAAGTTTGGATATAGGAAAACGTGTAAAACTAATTTGAAGTTTCCGTAATAATAACGAAAAGTCGAATAATTTGAAATTACACTCCAATAAATAATAATAATTCAAAACAAAAAATTATAAAAATAACTAAAAAGATTATCCAATATCAATCAAAATATTTTTTTAATTAATTGAATTTTAGGTGCAAAACTCAGCTTTATAAGAATTTAACATTATCTGTTTTGTCATACTATATGAAAAGTTGGAAATAATCCTTTAAAATAAAAAAGTACAGAACCTTTTAAGTATATTATTTAAAAATGAATTTTTCTACTTATTATGGAAGAGTTTGATGTTCTCGAAAAGATAAAAATACCTTAGACACATTGGCTTATAACTTAAAATGTGCCAGTAAATTAAAGTCCATGAACAATAATGCAAAAACATGGGCTGTCCATCCTATGAAAGGTCTGCATGTAGTGAAAACTACTGACTAGTCGACCATATGGAAACGAAAAATCAATCGATTTCAATTACTAATTAATTCAAACCAATACAGGCACAGCAAAAACAATAAGTAAAATAATAATAAAAATCTAATGTTGAAAATGTTACAAAGAAAATTAATAAAAAAGATTATAGTATTGAAAAAATAGTAAGTTACTTTAATATCAAATCGATATCCAAATGTGGTGATAAATTATTTAATGCTAAATATTGCCGATTCAAGCACATGTTCGAGAATAAGTTTAATTGATGACGATAATAATCCAGAATGGCAGCATCCTCTTTTCGTCCTTGATGCAAACCATTTGCCAGTTCTGATATTGCTCTGGATTTCTGAAAAATTTCATATATTAATTAGTTTTCTGTAAAGTTTTATAAAAATAATTTGTTAAAATATTTGATAAAGAAATGTTCGGTAACAGGTTCAGTTTCTTATAACTGGCATTATAGGAAATTGTTCAATTTTATTATTTTTATTATATCTTATTAAAAACATTAGAGTTTTTCTACACCAAAACGAAGCCTTCAATAGTTAATCCTTGATATTTTAAGAATTCTATGTACAAACATTGAAGAAGTTACTTTAAAAATTGAAAATTTATGACATTAGGCGAATTGCCCACGTTCACAAGATTGGTCAATGTTAATATCATAATAATTTTGATGCCAACGGAATGATTATCTTAAAAGAATTTCTATTGCGCATAAATATGCAAATTCCCATCAAATAGCATAGCTTTTATTATACAATGCCACCAGCATAAGCTCTAAGAAATTATTTGTATTAAAGTGGCACGAATGTTGTGTAATTCATCAAAAGTCGTTTAGTCCATCGAACAAACGTATTCTGATATAACATTGAAAATTAAATTCCTTTCGCCAAGAGATATAACTAACTAATTAAATAAGCGAAGATAATAACAGAACATTTTAAATGCAGAAACCTGTACTTGGTATGCATTTGTCGATACTCTTGGACAGTACTATTAATTAAGTAAACCCTATCTTCAAAATTGTGGTCTCATCGTCGCTGTCCTATAATTCAAATAATCTTAATTTTCTATTAGGTAAACTGTCTCTTATCTACTGACAAATATCAAAACTTTTTACTTTTCCATCGCCGAATATTTTTGATTTGATTTTGAGCTTTAATTAGCGTTTGTTTGCATGTAATGTCCCTAGACTTAAGCGATCTCAAGTTTCCTATGGGTGGGTGTTAGTTGTTTCCTAAACGAAGCTAGTATGTTTTTAGTAGACTAAGTCAGTTAGAGTTTGTTAAATTTTATGGATCATGTTAGTTTCTTTAATCAGGATTTTCAAAAAATGAAAATGACATTTTTAAATCTAGCGCCTGTACAATACGAGGATCTTTGCTCGCAAAAAATTCCGTTTAAAATAGTGTATGTGGAACAGTGAGCAGAATGTTGGGACTTAGGACATCTGTGGCTTAGGACATCTGTGGCTTACAAAAACAAATTTATGAGTAAGAGCAGAATTTCGGCAAGGATGTTGAGTAGACTGGATTGTTGGTAATTGACCAGTGAGTTGCTACGGAGGTTTTACTATTAGTCCAGTTATGTTAGAAGACGAGACAGATTTGTGATTGCTGTGAGTACCGTACGCCAGAGTTTCTCCAGCCAACTCATCACCACGTTCATATTCTATAATTCACCCAACGCAACTCAACTCTCCTACTATTGAGTAGGTTATGGAGATTTTTCCTATTTTTAAATAAATTTGTTGACGTCTTGTAATTTGGATTCCGTCTGACCTAAGAGAGGTAATTAAAAAAAAAATACGCAATCGCAAAATTATTATCAATAAAAGAATTCTACATTTATAAAACGACGTATTCATTACTTTTTTAGCTTGATGTGAAGATTTTTCGTGATAATTTTTACTAAAAATGACAGCTTCACATTTTCCGAAAATTTACTCAAAATAATAATTATTCTATCGATACATATAATATATCTCAGAGAAAAGATCAGTTGATAGTTGCACCACGTTTTGAAAATAGACAAGCGCCATTTCTTTGCAAAATAGAGCAATTGTTGAAGTTGGTTTTTATTAGTTAACAAAAAAAATTAGTGCTCAAAAGTTATGTGCATTAAGAGAAACTTCATTTTTAAGATTTTTGATCGTTTTGTCTAAAAATATTTTTATTAAAATGTAAAGTCATAATCGTAACGATAACTCAGAGCCATTTGGCAGCATATACAGAATATCCTAACGTTTTTTTCAGTAAATCAGGGCACTTTAAAATTATTAGAAAATATCACTTACCGTTTGATTTGTCCATTTTAAATATATTTCATATTTCTTATCGCTGTTATCATCATATTTAATATTGTCATTATTTTGTTTTACATTGTCGTACGGTACCAAATCCACAAGTTCGGCCAACTGATTATTTTGGGTTTCTTCATCCTCTTCAACTGCATCCAAAGAGTCCTCTTTTATTTTAGTTTCAATCAAGATATCGGAATTTTTAGCGCTCAAAACGCTTTTGCAAATTAGCTCTTGTGTAACAGCGATCGCTTTCCTATTCGACACACACAAATCTGATAAATAGTCCAAAAATCTTGAGTCCCAATTTTTCATATTTTTTCGTACAAGCCCAACAAACGTTTCTATTTCAGCTGCTGTTATATGCTTTTCCAATAATTTTCGATTATTGTGCAATAGTGCCGTTATCGTATCTTCCGCTAATATATCATAACCAATTTGTTTTTGCATTAAACCAAAATGTTTTGCAATGTATTCCTTTTTTTCCGATATTATTTGATTCATTTTTTGTTTACGAGTTTTAATTATTATTTTTTTTATTGTTGATGTTGTTGTATATATATTTTTTAAAAATATTTTGTTGTAATAGGAAAAAAAGAAATACAAAAAAATATGATCATTATATATATAAAAGATGTAATAACTTATTTTCTATATTAAAAAAAAAAATAAAAACTATAATTTGCTTGCTCAAAATATTTAGTCGATAAAATAAATAAAATTGATTATATTGTGCAATTTTTTAAAACAATCGTAAAAGTAATTATCATAAAAATCGTAAAAGTAATTATCATAAACTTAAGTGTTCAGCGGTAAGTTAGGAAAAGAAAATATCAATAATTGTCCTTACGAATAATTTATTTTTTCATTTAACATTATTTTATATTAAAGGTGTTTAATTATGTTCATATACAATAGTTTAATATTTCAACATGTTATTTATGAACTGTATTTAAAAAAAATGGTTAGTGATTAGCTAGCCATATATAATTATCTTATTTAATGTTAATCGTTAAAGAACTTGTGACTCACTTAATGTGTAATCAGCATTTTTAAGACAACGAAGGAATAGTGACTCAGTCACCATCTATTAGACAAAAGCATTATAATTCTATTGGCAAAAATATAAAGCTGCTAACTACGAGCATAACTGAAATAACAGATTATTATTGAAATATTATTTTCTTGACCATGAGTTATTTTTCTATCAAATCCTAATTAACAACATCCACAAACATAAGATGAATAATATTAAAATTGCTGATATCATTTTTTTTAGAGATTAATTTTATATCTATAAAACTAAAAATAATAATAATAACATGCAAAGGCATAACACTGCCTGGCTAGGTCTAAAATTCAGCTATTGTAGGAACCCAGAAATAAATCTGGCGGTCATTTTTAGAACTACCTATACGAGGTCTGTTCAAAAAGTATCGTGAATTTTGAATTTCCGCGGGTTACGTATATTCGATTTTCGATTTTTTGTGGCGTTATGTTGGTAATAATTTTGAATATTCAGTTAATTTTTGACAGCTGCTTTGCTTGCACGTGTTTTGGCTCGTTTCGACCAAAAACAGCATCGCATTAACATTGCTAAAGAGCTGTTGGACTCTGTCCGCGATGACCCAAATTTGCTCCAGAGGGTCATAACTGGCAATGAATCATGGGTTTATGGTTATGACGTGGAAACCAAAGCTCAATCATCCCAATGGAAGCTGCCGCACGAGCCAAGTCCGAAAAACGCGCCAAGTTCGGTCGAATGTGAAGGTTTTGCTTAGTTTTCTTCGATTGCAGGGGCGTGGTGCATCTGGCCACAGTGTAGAACGGTCAATAAGGAATATTACCTGCAAGTTATGTGCAAGTTGCGCGAAACAATCCGCTAGAAACGCCCGGATTTGTGGAAGAACAAAAATTGGCTTTTGCCATTTTTGGCCAAAAACAACACACTAATAATGCCGCAGCCACCGTATTCCCCAAATGTGGTACCCTGTGACTTTTTCTTGTTCCCGAAACTGTAGAGCCCCATGGAAGGACGACGCTACGCTATGGTTGAGGACATAAAGACGGCATCGAAGGAAGAGCTGAACAAGATCACAAAAAATGTTTTTTTGAAGTGCTTCGAGGATTGGAAAAAGCGTTGGCACAAGTGTATAATATCTGGTGGGGATTACTTTAGATATTCATGAATAAATAAATAATTTTTGAAAAAACACAAAATTAGCGATATTTTTTGAACAGACCTCGTAAAAGCTACTAATATTAAAATCCTCTTTTAATTATATTTTTGAACCTCGAGTTAAATAAAATATGTTGAGATTCAGGAATTAGCTCAAAGAATATTAAATCTTACGAGTTTATTGGAAACCTTCACAAGACCATGTGGTACTACTGTGTAGAATTGCTTGTCACAAGTTCAATTAAAATGAAAGATTCTTGACCCAGCATAAAAACTAACTTTACACTTGCATATTGTATCTTCGATAATTTTAATATTATAAGTATTTTTTTTTTAAATTTATTGATATTTTCTTCCGAACCCGCTGCAATAAAAGAACAAACATTTTAAATTTAAAAAAAAAAAACCAATGAAAAAAACTTAATAAAAAAAGACAAAACAAAAACAAACAAAATCGAAGCAGAACACTAACTTAAAAATTAATTTAAATTAATTTTCTAGACAAAATCTTATTCTAAAAATATTACTAAAAATACAAACGAAAAATATAAGAAAATATATTAACTAATTATGCATCGAATAATTGTTCACTAAATGTACAAAATGTTTACTGTTTATGTTTTCTTAAATATACTGCAAGTTATTGGATACAATTTTAAAAATCAAAATCTTACAAAATAAATTAAAAGGAAAAATACTTAAATAAAAGTGTACTAATTGGAAAAAGAATTTGTAAATACTAGTATTTGTTGTTTTGTATCGATTATTTTTTATAAGGCATGAAAACAAATACTCGTGAACAAAACCTTTGCCTGTCAATAAGGAAGTATAATTGTTTAATGATAAGAACCAAAAACGGGTTCGCTGGATGTAGTAGCCTTAAAAATTAAATAACAAGGCAAGAAAAAAGCCGATAATACCGACAGATTTTATGTGAAATTAAAACGAGCCGTTTCAATGATGTAGTAGGACTGAGAACCGATATGCGCACACATTTAATAACATAAGCGCTACCACCGGAGATATGCGAAAAGTTCATCAAAAGGAAGAGTTTGCTTTTCTCAATCATTACTTTTCTCAAATGATTGAGAAAAAGTAAATAGATAAACTGAAATTGTATTGGAAGAAAATATAGATCGACAATAGCATTTGAAAAAGATAAGACAAAATGTAAACCTTACCTTGTTCAACCTGTTTATAAGAAGGTAGTAATTGAAAGCTATAAAGGTGTACAGGAATTCAAGCAGTTGAGAAGTGCTAAGGGATTTTAAATGATAACATGTTTGGCACTCTGGACCAATATCCTCACAATCCCATAGACAGCTATTCAATTGATTGAATAGAAGGAGAAAAATCATGAACTCCATTCGATTTTGTTCTTATCACAAATGTACAATATATTTTTCAAAAATTTGAATTCAAAATAGTTATGTATTAGTTCTCATTCATTTAGAATAAGAACTAATACTTGTTCTCATCTAAATTTTATAATTCTAAAACGAAAGTTTAGCGGACATAGACCAGATCTCCGATCTTTTGCTTTCATTTTTATTTTGGATCGATAATATTTTTAGATAGAATTTCATATTATAGTAGAAATAATGTCCGGTTTTATTATTCAAAGCTTGCTTTAACAGAATCAGACTATCAGCCCCACATAAAGAGATAAAACTCTTCCCGAAATTTTAATTGGTGGCTGCCTGTTAGGCTTTGTAGAACACTTTTTGGGGTAAAAACAGAAAAAATAATAATAATAACGGAGGGATAAAACAGCAATTGATCTGTTCACATCATGGAATGTGCGCTTCCTATACAGACGATATCGCATCGAAATACGGTTCTAATATAACTGCACTACATGAAATTAGCTGCATAGGATCTGGAATTCTCAAGAACAGTTATCAACTCTTCTGAGGGGCCATAGCAAATACCAAGTAATCGGAACAGGTATTCTTATCACCCAAAGCGACTAATGAAAGACTATTAACTCTGCGTGAACCTATCAACATCATTAATGTTTCCGCACAAAGGAGCAGAAAAGGTTGTTTTTATAAGAGCCCGGTTTTTTATTCAGGCGATACATTAGTACCTATAGCGTGGTTTGGTAGAGCAGTTATAATGTTTTATTTAACGTGACCTAATTGTCTTTCAACATAAAACCACGAGTCGCTTACGACCATAGGGATTGCGTTACACTCAATCAACGCACCACCATTACTGGCAGTTAACAGTTAGTAATCATTTACAAGCTGACTACTCCACCTGCTGGTGGCGAGGACTATCTAAACCTCTAGTGTCATTAGCAGTGACAGCGCCCGAGATAAGTGCAAGTTATTGCCAGTTATCTCCCACCTGCAATCCGAAGACCGTATCCGCGTATGAGTATCAACCACAGGCACTACGTTGCTGCCTAAGCGCCTCACCATTGTCGGGCACAGTGTGTTCCAACACCATGGAGCACCCTGAATCCCGTAGTACCAATATTTGCTTTAAGTGTACTTCGGTTTGTACTCAGTTCATTGAGCTACGGTAAGGAATTTTGTAAATCCCTAGGACCCGCTTAGCCAGCTAGCTTCACGGCCAGTCTACGAGTATTAAGGCATTCATATCTTTCTCTCATACCTAACACACCACTCTCATCGACTCTCATCATTCACCACGATTCCACATGCACTTAAGTCACGCAAATTCCCGTACAGGTCACACTCAATGAGAAGGTGCTTGGCACTCTCCTCCACCGCCATACAAAAGCATCTAGCCTCCGCAGCTAGACCACGTCTGTACAGGAACCCATTCATACTGCCATGTCCCGTGAGTAAATACCCAAGGTAAGGACCAAATTCAAATTCATACGCAGATGCAACACAGACATCCGAAATGAACATGTCCGTCCATCTGCCATTCACACTCTCATCCCCATCGACGTTGCCACATTTCATATATTCTGTTTAGGACCAGATCCCTGTGGGCAGCCACGCACTATCTAGCGAACAACCCTCCCATTGTCCCGCACACTACCGCATGCCTTTTTCATGGAAGTAACTTCGCCATAGAGAAGTTTCTTCACATGAAGCCTCCTCAAACCGCTCAATAATATGGTACAATCCCATCGCAGTTAAACGCACTTCGAAAATCCACAAAAAAACACACCACATATGTACTTCTCTCAGCAACATACCGTTTTGCACACATCCAAGCGTCCTCAGTCGATTTACCTTTCGTAAATCCATACTGAGAACCGGATACATTGAAGGCATTGGTACAGCAATGAAAACAGATTGCATATCATCCAGCTAACAGCTGCAAAGATATCTACAAAACATGTTAATTGATAGCCGTTACCCGTTGTCAAACCTTAAAAAATGTCAACGAAAGATTTGAATAGCACGAAATCATTGCTAGATAAAGATAAAAGGGTTCATAAAATCTACGAATCAGAAATTAATATAGCAATCAATGAGTTAAATAAAGGTGGTGGAGTTAAATATCACCATTATTTTGACATATTATAAAATACTAGGTTCCAACTGCAGAGAATGTCGTAACGGCTGCTTTGATGACAGTTGCGTGTAAGCATTTGAAAAATATAATTTTTTTATAATGAGCCATATGCGTAAAAGATATCGACAGTGGCGAAAAGTAGAAAAATGCATTCAGCAACAAAAGGAGGTAAGTGAAATCCAACAACAAAATATTTCGCTCATAACTTCGTCTTGCCAGTCCTCATGTATTCTTTCGAAAAAGCATTATTGCTTACTTAAGGCCGGGTTCAAGTAGAGGATGAATCAAAGAATATTTGGTCATCTGCATGATGATATATGATTGAAATCTTTGACTGCGTGGTTGTTAATCAAATTAGGGTCAATAGCCTGCGATAGCTACATTCATGGTAGTAGAAAACCAAAGTAGAATATGCGTTCGGTGAAGCGATGGCGACAGCCAGGACACACAAGTTATATTGGTAGCATCTGGATTTTTATGAATCAGCAGGCCTGAATTTTCCGATTTCTAATTGTCGCGCCATTCATTATGAATAAAGTCACTCAGTTAATAGCTGTCGAAAGGCAAACAATACAACTTCCATTAAGCATCTGTCATTACTGAGAATTTTTAATTTTTAAAATATTCATAAATTTAATAATTTGTATATGCAAAATCAAACTAATTTAAACTATACTTAATAGCTAACATATCATTACAGAAATTCAATCAATTGATAATTGCTCAACAATTGTTATATCAATTAAAAAATAATTCGATTATCAAATATCATTCGATTGATTTCTGAGTTAATGTTTAACTAAACTTTCGTCAAAAATATTTCGCAAAATTAGCATATTTACGCATGTACTCAAAATATTTATAAAAACAAATGTAAATTTCAAAAAAATTATCAAATAAAATCTTAGTTGAAAAAAATTATAAATCGTTCAATAGAAAAATTAGCATTAGAAGAAAACAAAAATTATAAAGTTGATAGTGATAGTGATAGAAAGTTTTAGTGATAGCAAAGTTAATAGAAGGTAAGTTAGTTTGTTCTGTATAGTAATAGTCGGTATAGTTAATAGTAAAATTGTTTATCAGAATTAGTGAGAAAAAGAAGTTAAAGAAAATATTGTGAAAAAATGTAGACTTTATTTTAAAATTTTATAGAATGTTATGTTACCTGACCATAATAGCTAAATCGTGCATATTTAGTACTTTGGAAAATAAAAACTAATGCCCTATTTTCGCATATGAGATTAATTGGCTACCGTGAAAAAAATTTAAAAATTAAAGTTATTCGTAAATTGTCCTTTTGCTAACTTCTGTGCGGCCAGTAAAATATTTTGCTAATAAAACAAAAGAAATATCTTTCATTTTTACAATTTATGTAACTACGCTGATGGTTAATTTATTAGAAAATTAAATTTTAAAAAAATATTTTCGTTCACAAAAGAACTGTTTATAAAACCGGTACTGTTCTCTCCGTTTAAAATATTGACTGAGAGAACAGTACCGGTTTATAAACACCCTTTATTATTTCTAAAGAATGTTCTTTATTATTCCTAAAGATAGACTCTCAACTTTTCGTTTTGGAAATATGCATCTCACAAGACCATAATACTACTGCGTTCAGCTAAAGATTACTTAAGTTCCGGGGTATCTCTAAGGATATCTACCGATACCAGCAACGATCAAATTGCAGGGCATCCGTAGAAATTGGAGCTGAACTCCAGATATCCGGATTCTTTAGAGCCGAACTAAGCCTAACAACAACTATTATTGGGTTGGCAACTAAATGATTGCGGATTTTGTCAATAGGTGTAAACGTATTCAAAGCACCTAACCTATATTGTTTACTTGTTGTTTGGACTTTAATTTAGTAAAAAATTGTATTGTTTAGCTATTTAGTTTAGTTTTCATCCAAATTTAAAAATGGAAGGACAAGACGTGCATTATACACATATTTTATTGTATTATTTCCGAAAAGGCAAGAACGCATCGCAGGTACACAAGAAGTTATGTGCCGTATATCGGAATGAAGCTTTGAAAGAAAGGCAGTGTCAAAATTGGTTTGCTAAATTTCGTTTTGGTGATTTTTCACTTCAGTTGAAGTTGATGAGACCCATATCAAGGCCATTATCGATTCAGATCGTCATAGCACAACACGTGAGATTGAAAAAAAATTAAAACAGATTGGCTATGTTAAGAAATTCGATATATAGATTCCCCATCAGCTTAAGGAAATTCATTTGACGCAACGCATTAGCATTTGCGATTCGCTTCTGAAATGCAACGAAACGGATCAATTTCTGAAACGACTGTTAACTGGCGAAGAAAAGTGGATAGTTTACAACAACGTTAATCCGAAACGATCGTGGGTGATGCGAGATGAACCACCTCAGACGACATCAAAAGCTGAGATGCACCAAAAGAAGATTATGCTGTCAGTTTGGTAGGATTATAAAGGAATTCTGCACCTTGAACTTTTACCAAGACACCAAACGATTAATTCCATCGTGTACGTTCAACAACTCGTCAAACTGAGCAATGCAGGTCACTCACCAAAAATTATTGGAATTGGGTTGGGATGTATTGTCACATCCACCATATAGCCCTCACCTAGTGCATTCGTTACATGCAGAACTCCTTAAATGGTAAAATTTTTAATGACGCTGATAATGTAAAATTTAATTCAGTTTTTTGCTAGTAAAAGTAATAAGTTTTACGAACACAGAATTATAACACTGCCTGAAAGATGACAAACGGTCATCGACAAAAACGGACAATACCTAATTAAATAAAGTTATATTTTTAAGTAAAAATTTTGAATTTTTCTTCTTATTTAAAATCCGCAATCACTCAGTTGCCAACCCAATAGATTTTATGCACAAATGTTAATGAACATGTATCTACAATAAACTTTAATATAGTTTTTCATTAACTAGAGAATTTACAAATATAAATAGCATTAAATATATTGTTGGGAATTTTAATTATTTTTTTTTTAAATTTAATTTGATTATAAATTAAACACAGAAAAAAAATGTTATTCAATTAATATTAAAAATAATTTCTTTCCTATCCATTTGGAATTAAAAAGTAATTTTGTCAAAATTTAAGATTTCATTGAATAAAAGAGATTTTAGTGTAAATTGTATTCGTATATATTGACAGAGATAGAGAGATAGTAAGAGAAGAAAAGAAAGACAATAGAAAAAAACAAGACAACTCTTCAAAATTAAAGAAGAAAAAAAACTAAAACCAATCAAAAGCATTTCAAATACACACTGAAGTTGAAACGAAAAGAATTCGCCTTCTGTCGGTTAAATTTTCTAGTCTTACAAAGCTTTAAAGTAGTTGAGTTTTAACCGAACGCTTCTGTTTTCGTTGCAACTTCTCTAAAGAGAAATGAAGAAAATATTTAAAGACTTACTGTCGCCTGACTCTGTTCAGAAGATTTCAATTCAACAATTTTATTGACATAGATTACTATTGATGAAATCTTATTTGTTGCTGTCGATTTTTTATTTCTCTTCTGTATGAATTTTTTCCTTTTTCAAATCGATTTGTTTTTGCATTGTAATTTTTTTATTGCATTTCAATTTTAGATTATTTTCATTTAATTTCAATGCATTTCTTGTCGTTTTTCTGACAAATACTATTTTGTATATATGTTTGTGTAGGTGTGCGGTTGTATATGCACTGTTGTATTTTGTTTGATTAAATTTTGAAAGAAAATTTGTTATTTGTATATGTTGGAAAATATAATCGAAATGAAAGAGTATAAAGGAAAAAAAAGAGAAGAAAAATTAATTATTAGAAATTATTCTTTTACTCAAACATAATGAAATTTTTTTTCTTTCATATTTATTGCCTGTCTTATTTAATCGTTGCTTCAAAATTACCTTTATTATGATAATTTAATATAATATTATATTTAAAAAAAGTCCAACAAAAATTGTAATATTAAATAAATAAAAAACTATTAACAGATAAGGTTGATTACCATCTAAAATTATGTTAATGAATATAGAAAATAATACAATCCAACCAATAAATTACAATCAATGTAATAATATTAAAAAAATAATACTAAATAATGGTACGTCTTTACGTACATTGATTTGCTAGAGTATATCACGACAGGAAATAAAAGGGAAATATGGAATAATTGATAAAAAATTATATTCATTACTATTCCTTGCCATTATAAAATCCAATTTATGTTTGATTCTTAAAAATATAACCTAAAACTTTTTGATGTAACATTAAACATCGTTAACGAAAAAAGAAATAGAAAACAATAATTTTACAACATAAAAAATTAACATAGAAAAGAGAGAAAACAAAATAAAAATATCTCTAGCTCACCTGATTTTTTCGATAGTCTTGCTGACTAAGACGCAATATTCTATAGCATAATCGAAATATATATTTGTATAGCGAATTTTTAGGATCACTAAGTTCATCTAATCGTAAAAAAGGTGGATCACCACTCGCAGATTCTTGGAATGGTCCTTGAAGTATTTTGAAAAGCTGCTTAAGAATGTATTGCTCACGAAGAAGTTTCTGACGGTCACGAATGGGATTTTTAATAGTCAAATCAAGTGCTTTGCCTTTATTTTGTTCATTCTCAAGGCCAGCTATAAAGTAAACAATATCTTGCAGCAAAGCAATCAGAGATCTTCGCTCATTATTCGAAATTGTACCGCCATCGAGTTTACTGCTCATTGCTGCTAGAACTTTACATGCGTCATTAGCAAAATCTAAGTCTCGAACCTCAACCGGTGGTACTGGTATCAGAGCAAACGCTTCTTTATCTTCTTTAATTGCCGAAGCGCAGACCTACGATTAAAAATAAATTGAAAACGATTAAATATCACATTCAAATTCTAATCAAATTGATGAGTTGTCAAAAATATATAAGCAAACCTAATTAACATAGATATACAAAAACAATCCAATTCTCCCTTACCACTTTATTTGAAATGTACAATTTACCTTTGACATCACAGGCTTGTCATCATCGATATCAATGGGTATTGAGGTGGCATGTACCCACGTATTCGAGCATAAATGTCGTAAACGGACGTAACTTGATTGGGGCACAAGACTATCAGCGCGTGCCATCGTTGTCGGATCCAATTCAAAAACTGATGCTATATCGGTTGAATAAGGTACCGAAACCAGCCGGTATTGCTCTGATTTCATTCGATTATCTAAAACAAATGCGCATCATTTAAGAATAGTTATAGACAATGATAAGAACTTTTAATATATCAAAAAAAATGCTAACGTAAAGTTTACCTGAATTAATGGATTCTCGATTCGATAAAGGATTATTAGAGTCTATTTCAGCTGCTAAATAATATCCGGTTGCTAAGTGCTTAAATCGATACAAAGAATTCCAGTGGCCAGCGCCGCCTCTACAAGAATCATGCTGAACAACTTCGATCTCCCAAAGCGCTTTACTGCTTGTTGCAGCTGTTGCGCTAGTCCGTCCTGTTGTACGTAAGAAGACATGCTGTTGTTTCTTATATTCATCCATAGTTAAAAATTTTTCTTGTTCAGCATGAAAAAGACGCACTACATCTCCGCCTTTAAGAATATATTCTTGATTCTCTTTGTGTTCCATGAACAGCGTAATTTTCCACGAAGTTGACGAATTGAGGACATTAACTTCCTTGCAGCCTGGGTTATCCGGTAGCTCGTAGCTAGCTGCAACATGCAAATTCTGTGTGTCTGCATTTACCGGATTCAGTATCACCTTATCGCCAACGACGACATTATCACCTGTTGAACGCAGCTTATAAAACGGCATAATATAGAACCAGGATCCTTCATTGCCGTTAGCGTCCAAGTACACACGCATCGCATTCTTTTCAAGTAATGATGGTAATCTTTTATTTACTGTCAAGTACTTGTTTGATTTGAGATGCAATAGCTGGACAACACTTCCGTACTGTACAACCGTGCCCAAGAGTTTCTTGTTCTCCGATTCATTTTGTTTTTTTTCTATTTCAGCTGCATGCTAAAATAATATTTTCCAAGAATAACAATAAAAACAATCGAAATTTTTATTAAAATTAATTAAAAATCAATTTAAAAAGGCACCAACTTACATGAAGTCTTTTCAACAGGTTTGTGTCTGTATTGGAACTTGCACTTTGTTTTGCCGCTTTCCAGAATTGCTTCTGGGCCGAATATCTGTTCATAGGACATATTTTAATCAGGCAATCTGAAAGATAGTAAAAGTTTATTAACAAAAATTCAAAAACATTAAAACAAATAATAATATATGTGACATTACTAAGTTATGATAAGGAAACAATTTAATCCACGTTTAAGAAATAATTTTTCGTTAGTTTGTTTTTCTATCATCATATTTATTTAAAGATCAATCAAATCTCCTCAACTCGATCTTGCATAATACCTTTGATAAGTGGCCGTTATTTTTAGATTTTCGGAAATTGCCAAGCTGTTGCCTTCTACATTAATTAACCACTAATCAATTGAACTTTAATATAATAGAACCTCTCACACAATCGGCCAATTAAATACTCAACGCAACAACCTACTTAATCAGAAGACTATAGATACTTGGCCACATGTAATCATAAAGAAATTTGCCTTCACTTGATCAATGAATTCATTTTAAGTAAATTGATTTGACTTTATTAACAAATGAATTAATTTTTCATATTAATTGACGATTTCTATCTATCTTTAGACTATTTTCATTCTAAAAATTCCATGTACAAATTTGCAGAATATTTTCAGCTTTGGTAAATAGCTTGTCCACTGAAATTGTATTTAAGTTCAATTTATTTTAATTCTAATCAACAATATTGTGGTTATTGGAATTAAAACTTTTCATATACTCAGGGATTTTTTCCCCCAAGTAAAATGGTTTTTCTCAACATTTTGTATGCTTCAAACGAATATTCGCAAAAGTTTACCAGGTGTATAAGCTTAAATCCGCTGTTTGGTCATAGATGGCGTGAGTTTGCTTATTAAGCTACCATGGACACGCCATACTTTTTTTTTAGTTTGACATATGTCAACAGTAATCAGTGCATATTGTCAGCAATTTCGGACAACAACATATATTTTTCCTTTGGTAATCAAGCAGAGCTTCCCGTATATGCTCTTTGTGCCAGAAAAAGAGCATATACGGGAAGCTCTGCTTCTCTACTTCAATTTGAAGAAATCGGCTGCCGAATCGCATCGAATGATTATGGAGGCCTATGGTGACAGTGCTTTATCGGAAACAACGTGCCGAGGTTGGTTTCGTCGGTTCAAAGACGGCAATTTTGACTTGTGGGACAAGCGTGAAAATAGGCCTAGGAAGGTTGAGGACCATCAATTGCAGGCTGTTTTGGACGAAGACGATACCCAATCGTAAGAAAATGCTCGCGGAGCAATTGGGTGTTACTCAACCAGCCATTTCCATGTGTCTGCGTGCCATGGGGAAGATTGAAAAGATCGGAAAATGGGTGCCGCATGAATTGAACGATAGGCAGATGGAGTGACGCCAAAACATATGCGAAATCTTGCTCGCCAGACAAACACGAAAGTCGTTCCTGCATCAGATTGTGACAGGCAATGAAAAGTGGATATATTTCGAGAATCCTAAATGCAAGAAATCGTGGGTTGATCCCGGCCAACCATCAACATCTTCCCCAAGACCAAATCGCTTCGGACGGAAGACGATGCTGTGCGTTTGGTGGGATCAGCAGGGTATTGTCTACTATGAGATGTTAAAACCTGGTGAAACTGGCAATGCCCACCGCTACCGCCAACAACTGATCAAATTGCACCGTTCTCTGCGTGAAAAAATGACGGATTATCAACAAAGACATGACAAGCTGATTTTCCTGCACGACAACGCACGATCGCACACGTCAAAAATGGTCCGAAACTACTTGGAGACATTCAACTGGGAGGTGCTATCCCACCCCACTTATTCATGAGACATGGCCCCTTCCGACTATCACCTGTTTTCGACGATGGGTCACGCGCTTGCTGAGCGGCACTTCGATTCTTACGAAGACGTCCGAAAATGGCTTGATGAGGGGTTTGCCTCGAAAGAGAAGGTATTTTTTTGGTGTGGTATCCCCAAATTGCCCGAGAGATAGGAAAAATGTGTAGCTAGCGAGGGCAAGTACTTTGAATAAATTTGTTTTTGCTTTCTATGAAAAAAACATGTGTTTTTTTGACCAAAAAACCGCGGATTTAAGCTTATACACCTGGTACTTTAAAAACTGTTTATTTTTTCTTGGAAAGCATAGGCTATTTATCCCTTTCTAAAATCCCTTTTAAATCTAATGTACCGGATATCGTAATAATCATAAATTAATGTCAACACAAACAACTCCATAAACTTATATTGCGACCACAACCAGGGGGCTAATACTTGGCGTATTGTTTTATTTTGAAGACTCCTCCAACTTTTGTGGCCACTCGGGAATATTCCTAATTTCGAACTTAACAGTCATTGTTGAAATGTGAATCCGTCGACAGCGTTTTGTGACAAGTAAAAAGTCCGCATTTTGTTTTAAACTTTAAAATTTAAAGGATTATAACATGCTAATTTTTTTTAAGTTTCAAAATGAAAAAAAATCTTTTGTAACTTGTCAAACGCTGCTGCAGATTCCCCCAATAAAAAGCCGAAAATAATAACAGAAACGACGACAGTTTCGGTCACAGAGAATCTATTGCATACAAAGCAGCGTTCAAAAAAAAGATCCTGGAGTAGAAAAGATGAACCGGCTCAAAGCACTTCGCAAGCCAATATTCATCAAAAAAATGCTTATGCTATCTGTTCGGTGGGATTTCAAAGGAATCGCTTGCTTCTACCGAGCAACACAATGATCATTTCTGAAGTGTACTGTCATCAGTTGGACAAATTGAATGATTCACTTAAAGATAAAAGGCCAGAATTGGTCAATAGGAAAGGTATAGTGTTCCAACAGCGTAATGCGAAACCACATACAAGTTTGACCACTCGGGAAAAGCTTTTAGAGCTTGGATGGGATATACTGTCACACCCACCTTACTCTCCCGACCTAGCACCTTCCGATTATCATTTGTTCCGGTCTCTAAAAAAAATTGTAGACGGTAAAACGTTTCATTCAAATGAGGAGGTCAAAAATCACTTGGATCAGTTTTTTGTCAGCAAAGAAAAAAAATGTTTTGAGCGTGGCGTGGAATCATGGTACTGCCAGAAAGATAGGAAAGGGTATTAGATCAGACTAAACAATATTAAATTTAATAAAATATTAATTCACTATAAGAAATCGTCTTTCATTTTTATAAAAAAAAACGAAATTACTTCCCGGACAATCCAATAATTTGAAAATAATTGTTTATAAAAAAAATTTGATATTTTTATAATAAAATACAATTTTGGTAAGTTTTTAATTCTTTTTATTTTGAAAGATACGAGGGTCGTTCAATAAGTCCTTAGAAAAAGATGTAAAAAAACTGTTTTTAAAAAAAAAAATTTATTTTTCAACATAATCTCCTCTTAGCTCTATACACTTTTCCAAAATTTTTATCCCGTCCAAAAAATAGGATTTCAGAAGTTCTGCAAAATACTCATCCGTTTGAGCAATGACGTCCTCGTTGGAAGTGAACCGCCGTCCGCCAAGCCATTTCTTCAGATTGGGGAAAAGAAAATACTCACTCGGGGCCAAATCTGGTGAATAAGCGGGATGCTGCAACAATTCCATTCTCAATTCCACAATTTTGGCCATGGAAACAGCGCAGGCGTGCACATGCGCATTGTCCTGATGCAAGAGGATTTTTTTCTTCTTCAGATGGGGGCGTTTCTCTTTGATTTCCTCGCTCAACCGTTGCAATAACGACGCGTAATACGCTCCTGTTATTGTTTTTCCTTTTTCCAAGTAGTCGATAAAATGATGCCCTGCGAATCCCAAAAGACCGTGGCCATCACCTTGCCGGCCGATGGCACAGTTTTTGCCTTCTTCGGAGCCCGTTCACCCTTGAAAATCCACTGTGATGACTGTCTCTTCGTTTCTGGAGTGTAGTAGTGTATCCAGGTTTCGTCCACAGTGACATATCGACGAAGGAATTCGGCAGGATTGCGATGAAAGAGTGCCAACATAGCCTCAGAGTCCACTACACGATTGTGTTTATTACTCTCGGAGAGCAAACGCGGCACCCATCTTGCCAAAAATTTTTTCACAGACAATTTTTCATGCAAAATTGAAGCGACGGTACCTTGTGATATGCCCGTGGCCTCAACTAATTCGCGCACTTTAATTCGGCGATCGTTCAAAATCAGATCGTGGATTTTGTCGATGATTTCAGGAGTAGACACCTCAACTGGTCGTGCTGAACGATGTTCATCTTTTGTGGATGAACGGCCACGTTTAAATTCATTCACCCAATTTTAAACCGTCGCAAACACAGGTGCAGATGTGCCATAATCGGCTTTGATTTCTTTCGGGCTTAAGCCTTTCAAATGGAGTTGTTTGATGACAGCCCTAAACTCGCTTTTTTCCATTGTTATGCACAAATAAATGTCGTTAACTTTAATCCACGATAGAAAATGACCTACGCTATGGATCGAGCTGAAATTTTGACAGCTTTCCTGTCGATAATGCTACTTACAAAAAAACTTTACCGACACTACGAGCTCAATTTCTTGGATTTTCTAAGTACTTATTGAACGACCCTCGTATTTTTTGAAAGGATACTTATCTTTAGAACCATATCGTGTATAAAAGTCAATCGTCATAAATTCGTCTAAAAAGAATATTGACAAAAAATTATTCTGATGGCATCAATTTGTGGTTAGCAGATTGGAAAATCTCCTCAATTTGTACTGCCATTCAGGATTTTCAAGAGATAAACTGTTGTTTGTACCCATTTTGGATAATTGTAATTTTATTAAACTCAATTCAAACCACAAATTAATATCTTCCAGGATCTTACTAGTAGTTTTTTTTTTAAATTTCAGAAGTGGGCACATTATTTTATCAATTTCAAATAGAAACAGAATTGAAATGATCGTTTTATTGAAACTTAAAGTCATCGTCTATAACTCATCATTCAAATTGACCGACCGAAAAAAGTCGAACGATTATGCTTTAGGCCTTTAGATTAAAGAATTCCTGGATAGGCCCTTACCATATATGGATACGCAATTTTGTGTACAAATTGTTTGCCAAGCGGTGAGAAATGGCAAAAGCGAGATAGCGTTGTGTAGATTTTTTTATGTAGACATGACACCCACTGCCATCTAGTTGTCGTAATACAAATTTATTGAATTGCAAAACCATAATTTATATTCATTTTAATTCACTTATTGGAAACAAAAATACAATTTAAACACAACAATAGGCAATTTTTATTTTTTGTACAATCTTTTGATACGAAATGGAATTCTATTTGTAGTTTACTACTCATTTCGTAAATATGAATCAAATATAAAGCGCCTCAATTTTGTAGACTTTAGGAGAGTTTTCAAACGCGCCATTCTCCATGAAAGTAGTGACATACCGAAACAGCGGGTTAGCTTTATCATTTCTGAAGTTGTTTTTTTGCGGTTCGGAAAGTGTTTGTAAAAGTGTTATTTCCATATCTTAAGAAGTATTTACGGAAAAGTAAGTATTTATACAAATAGTTATATTATTAATAAAAGTTAATACGAAGTTTTTATTTCAGGAAATGAAGTGTTTTGTGAGAAATTGCTTCTCATACGAAAAAATGAGGAAGCCGGGAATTTCTTTCTTTCGGTAAGTTGACATCTTTATTTTTACTAAACAAAATAAGAAAAAATTTATTTGTGATGTGCCTAAATGCCTTTTAGTGATTTATTTTATCCAAAAAGTGCTCAAAAAGTGAAAAGTTCGGCATTGAATAAATGTAAACAAATCCGATGTTGACAGTTCAATGTTTACTATGAAATAGTACAGTGCCGGTGTATATAAAGTGTGTGTAAGAAAATTTAAGGGACCGAATTTTTTTAATAGTGCAAAAAATACGTGAATTTCAATTAATTCTTAATTGTAAAAGTAAATGTTACGATCGTATATTTATATGTTAACTTTACTGGTTCCCACAAAATAAATGGTTGCGAGAAAAGTGGATTGTGGCAGCAGCATCCGGTATTCCCAAGAATCGGGACGTTGTGTGCTCGCTCCACTTTCATAAAGCAGACATTAAAGTAGGAGCGAGCAGGAGCAAATTAGAAAGAACGGCTATTCCTTCCGTATTTTCTATATGGAATAGACACACGGTAAGTTTTAATACTGCAAAATTATAACACATTGAAATAATTTTTGTAGGAAATCGGGCAACTGCTATCAAATCAGAAAAAGGTTGAAAATGAAACAGTAAGTTTTACGAATATATTTCTATTGTATTTTATTTTGTTTCATTTAACATGTGATTTAAAAACAATTTGCTTTAAATACTTCTATTTTTTAGGTTCCTAATAGCTCCGCTGAATGCGACGACATGGATGCAGCTGCAGATGAAGTAGTAACACTATTTCTTTGTAGAACTCGCCAACAAAGAAAGTAAGTAATTGTATGCATGTATTATAATGTTTTCTGCTATGCACATTCATAGCATTGTTTTTTATTTATTCATGTGTGTCTTCACAATTTGCATGTTTAGAATTATACTTCTTTAAAGTATTTTAATTAAATAAATAATATACAGTGAAATAAATAAAATAAAAATACATAATAAATAAATAAATATTTAAAAAAAAGTGTTTTATTGCATATTTACAAAACTAATTCCATCAAACAACAAGACCCGCAATATTAAAAAATCTGCTTCTTTACGCATAAATGATATCACATATGAAAAATGGTTTCAAACGAACCGCTTCAATCGCATACTGAACTTTTTAAATTGGCCCCCAATGATTTACGCCGTTTCTGTTGTATTGCATGTGTTTGCGTTCTATGAATGTATTTCCAACAATATTTGGACAGAATTTTTGTGTAGAGGCCTATCCAGTTCTTCTGTAATCTAAGTTTAGGCCCTCCAGTTTTTCCTACAAACAAACATTTCGACATCGAAAGCATCGGAAGTCAGATTATGGCAATGACATTTTCAAATTTATAAATGTCGGCCGGCACTGATCGAGACCATCAAATGTCAAGCAGGATTAGTCCTGAAATTCAAATGTGTGTAATGTCAAACAACGTAGACAAGATTTGTAATATGAATTTAGGTCGGCATCGGTTTGTAGCCTTTAAAAAAATTCACATCGCAAAAAGATTTTTTTATTACTTTAAAAAATATAACATGATTATTTGATAAATAATGATAATTAATGTTGCCATTTATTAGATGTTTTGTCAGCAACGTGGAAGTTGCCGGTAAAACATAGAATGACAGTCTCGTGTTTATATTGATAGGTGACAATTAAGATGTTTTCTTTGGGTTTTTTCAATGCACTGTCCTCTGAGGATCACTACCCATGTAGGTAGCACCATTTACAAAGCGTTCGTTAAAGCAAGAGTTTATCCTTAGATTCGTAGTGACAAATAATGTATTGAATATAAATAATAAATAAATTTATTAATGTTTGAAAGGAGAGCAAGAATGGTGCATGCATGCCACGCAAGGTGGCTGCGACCAGGTGAAAGACCAATATCGTTTCCATTTGTACTTTCGGGTCTTGGCGAACCCGCGTATCTTAGCTGGCTTAGCGGCGCCTAGGGATTTACAACATTCCTTACCGTAGCTCAATGAGAGGAGTACAAACCGAAGTACTCTTAAAACAAAAATTGGTTCCACGGGAATCGGAGTGACCCATGGCGTTAAAACACACTGTGCCCGAATATGGTGATGCGCCATTTGGCAACAACGTGGTGGCTGTGGTTAATACCGATATCGCTGGGGTCTCCGGATCGCTGGTGAGAGATACTGGTAATTATGACAGTAGAGGTTTAGATAAGCCTCGCCACTAACAGTTGAAGTAATCAGCTTGTAACTAGTTTCTGACTGTAAACTGCCAGTAATGGTGGTGCATTGATTGAGCGTAACTCAATCCCTACGGTCGTAGTCGACTCGTGGTTTTACATTATGTTTAATGTACAGATAAGTCACGTTATATAACATATTACTACTGTGATATTTGCCCTTGTAAACCTGGCATACATATAGCGGATCGCTTCGAGAAATTTCACTCTGAGAAAATATAATTCAAATATTCCCAAACTATTACTGCAACGGAAGGTAGAGGAGCTAAAAAATACGCCTATTTGTTTGCTTGCTTTTAGAATGAAAAAATGACGTTTTATTTTCAGTTCATTATGCGATTTACTTACATTACTTTGAAAATGAAAAGTATCAATATGAAAAGATATAAAAGGATAAAGTTGATGTTCACTTTAGAGACTAATAAATTAAATAATTTTTATTATAAGACAAAACACAAATCTCTAAACGTCAAACTATACCATGAACGGCTGTATGAAAAGTTAGTATTCTGATGGTATTCATTGTATTGAAACAGATGTGTGTCGATATTATTATATGCTATGTAAGCTATCAGTACGAATAGTGCAGCACATGTCCAAGTAATTGACGTATCACCTAAGATTAAAGAATACCTGGATAGGCCCTTACCATATATGTATACGCAATTTTGTGTACAAATTTTTACGAGGGGGAAATGACTGTCAAAAAATTTTTATGTAGACATGACACCCACTGCCATCTATGTGTCGTAATCGAAATTTATTTAATTGCAAAAGCATAATTTATATTTATTTTAATTCACGTACTGGAAACAAAAATACAATTTAAATACAACGATAGGTCATTTTTATTTTTTGTACAATCTTTTGATACGAAATGGAATTCTATTTTAGGTTTATTATACATTTCGTAAATATCAATCAAATAAAAACCGCCTCAATTTTGTAGACTTTCGGAGAGTTTGAAAACTTTAATTCTCCATGAAAGTGGAGACTTGGGGGTTAGCTTTGTCATTTGTGAATCCGATGTTGACAGTTCAATGTTTACCATAAAATAGTACAGTGCCGGTGTATATAAAGTGTGTGTAAGAAAGCTTAAGGGACCGAATTTTTCTGTCTATTTGCCATTGCTGTTTTCATTGTGTTATAATAAATAAAGTTTATTCTTCGGTAAGCTTATTATTTAAATAAATTTGTTTTATTTGCTCTATTATACCACATTATAATGTATTTACTAAATAATATTTTTTTAATTTTTTTGAAATATTAGTTATTAAGTTTTTAAGTACATTAAATTTTTCATTTTGTAATTTAGTTTTAAAACATTTTCTTTAATATTGTATACGATTAACATCTTATTGTGCACATAATTGCTTTCATATAATCAAATAACTTACAATTCATATTTTTATATACTATTCCCCACTTTAAAAATTCTGTTTTAATAAATAATATACAGTAAAATAAATAAAATGAAAATACATAATAAATAAATAAATATTTAAAAATGAATATATTACTGTGTTTTATTGCATATTTACAAAACTAATTCCATCAAACAAGACCCGCAATATTAAAAAAAATTCGGCATCGGTTTGTAGCCTTTAAAAAAATTCACATCGCAAAAAGATTTTTTTATTACTTTAAAAAAATTTTGTGTAGAGGCATATCCAGTACTTCTTTAATCTAAGAGTTAGATTAAAGAATATCGGATAGGCCCGTACGTCAGATTTTCGTATATGCACACGTAATTTTTACCGTGTACACATACGGAAAAAAAATCGTACCGCTTGCATACTTTTGTGTAGACCCCACTGACATCTAGTTTTCGTAATAGAAATTATTGAATTCCAAAAGCATAATTTATATATATTTTAATTCACTTATTGCAAACAAAAATACAATTTAAATATCAAGCGCCTCAATTTTATAGACTTTCGGAGAGTTTGAAAACACGCCATTCTCCATGAAAGTGGTAGCATACCGAAATGCTTGCATTTTTTTTTAAATATTTACGAAAAAGTAAGTATTTACATATTTGATATCCTTTCTGTTCTTATAATAATAACATGATTTTTACTCATTTAATCTTTTGTGGTCGAATGCAGCCGTATTAGCGGCATCACATTCCCATTCACTGTATCAAATATCGCCGCATATGCGATTAAAAAAATATTTAGGTCAATCAGGTATTTATTTTCAATTTGGCAATACTTTTTTTTGTTACGATTTATAAACCGTTACTTTTTGCTACTCCTTTTATTGTAAATGAATTACAATACTAACTCTTAATTAGTGACTTAAGTTTACATTTGCCAAAATCAAAATGAGTTGAACTAGTTTTTTTATAAGCTCAAAAATATGTCGTAAAATTAGCAGAAAGAAGATTTCATTGAAGATAACTATGTAAGCAGACGTGAAGACAATTTTGTGTGTCGGTATTTATGACGATGAAATAAGGATAGTGATAACAGCAGTGACATTATTTCTCCTAGAAAACGACTAATACCGCGTATCCTTGACAGTAATGGTGACGAAGAATAATTCGGTAATGCGAATGAAGATAAAGATTGTTAGGATGTAACAGAAACTGACGCAAGATAGAATTCTCAATTTTTCCAAATGTTACGGGTCTCAACTTCATTTTTTTAAAATTACCCTTCACAAACAAACTTAACATAATAAAAAGAAACGAACGACTATGAAAAAACTGAAATAGAAACAAGACAGGATCTATTTGGAAAAGTGAAAGGACGTGAAAAGGAGCAAATTACGAAAAAACTCAAATTCAAAATTGGAATAATGACCCTATCAAACCTGAAAGAATATTGGAGTACTGTAAGACCCTGTTTAACGCTGCACTGCTTCACACTGTTTCAGTATTACGCGGTAGTATTGGGATTCTGACAAAAAAAAATGAGACTAGGATTTTTTTTTAAACTATTTTATTATACGAGGTCTGTTCAAAAAGTATCGCGAATTTTGTGTTTTTCAAACATTATTTATTTATTCATGAATATCTATTTTGTCCCCTTCAAAGTAATACACTTGTGCCAACGTTTTTTCCAATCCTAGAAGCACTTCAAAAAATAATTTTTTGTGATCTTGTTCAGCTTCTCCTTCGATGCCTTCTGTATCTTCTCAATCGTAGCGTAGTGCCGTCCTTTCATGGGGCTCTTCAGTTTCGGGAACAAGAAAAAGTCACAGGGGGCCAGATCTGGGGAATACGGTGGCTGCGGCATTATTAGTGTATTGTTTTTGGCCAAAAATTTGCGAACAAGCAACGATGCCGGAACAGGGGCGTTATCATGGTGCAAAAGCCAATTTTTTTTCTTCCACAAATCCGGGCGTTTCTGGCGGATTGGTTCGCGCAACTTATTGACCGTTCTACCCTGTGGCAAGAACTCATGATGCACCACGCCCCTGAAATTGAAGAAAACTGTAAGCAAAACATTCGACCGAACGTGGCGCGCTTTTTTCGGTCTTAGGCCGTGCGGCAGCTTCCATTGGGATGATTGAGCTTTGGTTTCCACGTCATAACCATAAACCCATGATTCGTCACCAGTTCCTCTGGAGCAAATTTGCGTGGTCCCGGACAGAGTCCAACAGCTCCTTAGTAACATGCGATGCTGTTTTTGTTCGAAATTGAGCAATTGTGGTACGAATTTCGCGGCGACCCGTCTCACGACCAAATCATTGGTAAAAATCGAATGGCACGAAGATGCTATGAAACTTTGTGCTAGACAGTATATCAGAAGGGACATATGTAACGCAAAGAGCAACATTAAGTCATACATCCAAGCTGCATTGGAAGCTCTTGTCCCGTCTAAGGTTCAAACCAAGCTAATTTGGCTTTACACAATAATCTAACTTTGATGTGGGTGCCAGCTCATGAGGGTATTTATGTTAACCAACTAGCAGACAAACTTGCCTAAAGGGAAGCGAAAACTCCGCTAATTGGAGCAGAACTTTTTTGTGGCAATTCAAAGAGCCACCTGGGATACATTATCAAGTCCTGGGAACGCGAGGTTTAACCGCTCACACTGGGATAATTCACCGAGCATGAATCACTCTAAAAAATGCATCACCATTTCTAAAAACAGGGCGTTAGAGGTCCTGAAAATCAATAAGCCAGATCCACTATTACTCACCTCCTCTGCGATTGCGAGGCCATTCCCAGCCAGAAATTTCGCCATCTTGGCTTGAGATTCAAAAAAAAACCCTACGAATTTTATCCCTTACCTGCCAATATGATACTGAGGTTCGCCAAAAGCTTCAATATTACTAATATTTAAGTTAGCGTTACTCACTACAAAGAATTTTGTTGGTCGAAGTGATTTGAGACTATATACTCGTATATGCCTGTTGCTCCTCTCTATACACATTATTATTAGGCGAATTCGATTGGACTAATTTTGCTACTGCTACTGTTGTGTAGCTGCCATCATATATAGTACCTCGAACAAAACAGTAGGATTGTAGCAGTAGTTGCACTTCTCCCCTTAGGGTAAGGGGATTGTAGTTTCCGAACTGGCTATATATGGCTTAGCGGGTTCGTTGGATATTTTGAAGCGTCATATTTTTGTTTTTATTGTTTATGTATGCGTAAACTCAGTATTGTTGGTGACTATTGTGAGGTTATATTTTACTGCTGTCAGTGATATGTTCATTTTATTGAGAGTCTTCTGCTAAGTACTGCACTGTAGCAAAATTAGTCCAATCGAATTCGCCTATTATTATAGAGTAACGTTTTCAATTTAAATGACATACGGCATATGTAACAAATGAATCTTAGAATATTGTATAGGTTAATCTTAGGAGTAAATCTTTGCATTAAAAAAACCTTAAAAACCATAATATTAAATACATCAAACTTAGATCATAATAAATTTAGATTATAACACTTTTTTTTTTTAAAATACTATCGCTTATACTTTACCTCGAAATTTCTTTGGCGGACTATTTAGATCGCCAGCTTCTGGACAAACGACAGTTCTATCATCGACAAGGCTGGAAAAAAATCGACAACAAATATTAAACATTTATAAATATGAAAAAATATAACAACTATTTTCTTGCATTTGTTTTTATTTTCTTTTTAAGTCTATATAATATGATATATGAGCTATGTTAAAAGATTTGTGTAGCAACAATGTAATTCTGAATAAAATGCATCGAGTTCCTGTTGGTGATAGATGATTATTAATGGTATTTTTCTCAATTTGCATGCATATATTTAATTAAATAAGTAAATTAAGCTCTAAATTATTGACATTTATTCAAATAAGAACTATACATTTTTTTTAAATTAACTAATTAAGAGAGCATATGAGCTTTTACATAAATTTTCCATTTTGAATTACTGAATTAATTTTAATTTAATTTTAAATTAATAAAATTATTCAAAAATAATAATTATTATTAAGGTGTTAAGTAGGTACATCGAAGCAGATTCTTATTCAGCAAAGTGTACAGCTCATTGTATCCGCATAGATTCTTTAAAAAAAATTCTACTGCAAATATTCACTAAAATATTATGCAAATATTCCAGAATGAAACTGAGTTAAATTAAGGTAAATTTAAATTAACTGTATTAGAAATAAAGTTAATTTCAGTTTAGATTAAATCGATTCGCACCTATAGAATATTAGTTATTGATTCCAGCGTTAAATATTTTTCAAAAAAACCTTACAGGATTTAATGATGAAAAATTCATTTATCCGGCATAATTTTTACACAACTATTTGGAATTCTCAGGCGACGGTTTTCTTGTTATGAATGTTAATATAATTTCTACATCGTTTGTGGTGTGGCAACTTCTATTGAGAAAGGACTTTGTGAAAATATGTTCCAAAAATGTTATAGAAAAACTATTCTTTACCAATAAGAAATATTGCACAATTGATTATAGTTTTACTTACCCTAAAGTACTGAGGAAGCCGCAAACGCTGCCCTCGGCATATAGTGAGACAACATCGCCCAGATGCAAAAAGCTAGCCGAGCCGATGATGCTGTCTCCCATTCCAGGATTTTGATAATCCAGTTTGGCGGTGCTGCTATGATAAGTTCAACACCTGAAAAAAACGGATCGCAGCCGTGGACGGGACGCAACAATGCGTATGCACAGCACCGCGCACCACACGTTACATCAGTGACATTGATAACGAAATGAAATGCACTTGCACACTTCACACATGCGTTTAGTATTGTATAATTATCAGTATATAGCTAGGAATATATTATGTTTAATTGTCGAATGATCGATAGGGTTAATCAGTATGTCAATTGGTAGAGCTTTTTTTTGTAGTGTAGATCAATCACTTGCTGGAGACTTTGTTTGTTCCACAAAATAAACTATAACAACAAAAGAATAATAACAAATATAATAAAATTATTTCATTTCAACTTTTGATCATATCAACAAAACAAGAACAGAAATATTATTTTCTCTTCAAATTCAGTAGAATGTTTTCCCACCAATTATGACGGTGTATTGTTTTCGTTTTCGACAATAATAGCGGCAACTATTGTTGAATTTCAAAGGAACAGAGAGCCCCGTGTTTTATTGCTTAAACTAATTATTTTTAATTATCACTTTTAATACAATTGACACAGTACACGGGTGCAAAATTTTCCATTGAATTTTACAAAAAAATAATAAATCAAATTTCTTTATTGGATAAATTGGAAAAGCTCGTCCGTAATTCGAAGATATTGACAAGCGGTGCGATGTCAAAGGTGTTTCCGATATTCGCGACTTTTTTGTTTGGTTTAGTTCTTTATTGTTTCGAGCAATCGGGCAACTGTGGACAATTCCCGTACCCACACACACACGCACAAATAAGAACAGCTAGTTGACTTCCTAGGTTTTTTCCTCTCCTTTTTGCCTGTTGCACTAAAAGTATTTCTCGCACTCTCAATCGGTCATGCACTTTTCCTTGGCCTTTCCTTAATTATTGTACGTGCTCTTATCCCTCTTCGAACAATTCTCTTCTCGAACGCCTTTCGTGGATAACGTGACAGTTCGTCCAGACGTAAGCGGCTACTTATTCTCTTTTAATATTTTCCACATATACACTGTTTTCTCTTCAGCTTTTTGTTTTGGTTTTCGATTTTTCTCCTTGTGTGCATATATATGAAAATGTCAGTTCTATTTTTATCGTAAGGAACGCTGCCGTCGTTCCACCGTATTGCAATTTTCTTCCTACACTTTCCACACAAGTCTTATTCTAGTACTTATTGAAATTTCTTCTTCGCAAATTCACGTATCTGTCAAATTTAATATTCTTCTTATCTTCTTCTTGTTTTCTTCTTCTCTTCGTCTTCTTTAATGTATTTTCCCAGTACATTTTCTTCTGTTTTAATATTATTTTTCTTCTATAAAAATTATAGAATTCTCTACTTCATTTTTAATATTATTTTTCTTCTCTATTATATTGACTAGAGATTTTCCATTAAACTATTTCGAAAAATATTTGCTGTTTTTTTTGTATTTTTTGTCAAATTTTGAAGTTATTATAAATAGAGTGCATACTTTCATATCACTTGAATGATTTTTTCCAAGACTTTTTGGAATTTTCATAAATTGTTCCGTGTTCTAATATTATGCACTATATTAAAAGGGTTTTTTTTTTAAAAGTAATATTGAATTTTCTAAAATTTTATGTTTTAATAATTATACCAAATCAAAAATATTTGTGTATGTGTGTGTGTGTGCATTTCAATTCGAAAAACACATTCAAATAAGACTCCATTGAAATATCAACTTACGTCCAATTGGACTATTATCGATGGAACTTAGATAAATATTTAAACGGATTAATATTAATGCAATATTATTTTATAAACGATTGCCCTAGTAGCGGCATGGTTTTATGTGTTCGATACATAAAATAAAGGATATAATGAATGCGTACAGTGGTGATAGAGGAATTACTTCCATAAAAGAATTTTCGCTACCCTATTAGTCAGGATAGAATTATATGCCAAGAAGCTATAGTCCCATTTCAAACAAGTTTCACTCCCAGATAAATCACCAATAGACCAATCTACCGTTAAGCGTTTAGAATATGATTAGTAGCTTCATCATCTTTTATCGACTTTATGGCCGTCTTATATCATAGCCAGATTAAACTTTACACACCCATCGGAGAGTTCGGTATCCCAACTATACTAATAAGACCGGAAAAATTTTCCACTGACTAAAATAGCTAGATCACTCTCAGCGCCATTTAAGTTGTTGTTTTTGATTGTAAGGCGCTTTAAACATGTGCTAGGGGCCACTTCATAGCGACACGACCGTGAGGCCATTTGGCGACTTCATAGTACGTGTGGGAAGTTATCTTAGAATATTGAGAATTTTGTTATATTTTCTGAAGCAGATTAGTATGTATAGAAGTTTTAATAGGCGACTAGGGTATGGAGTTGTTGGGTCCAGGAGCTCCACAATGGGAGGAATTCTGCTCGCGAAGTAAGTGAAATGGATGCCACAGCATAAGGGACGATTGGTGTTACCAAAAAAGAGATTATGAGTAAGAACAGTATGTCCAATCCGGATTCTGAGGAGCTTCCGGGTCTGCTTTATTGGTGGTTATACAAGAATACGCCAAAAATGTGTCGCTATTGGTCCAGGCATCGTGTCTGCGGATAACTAATGGTATTAGCTGCCATTCTGTTAGTAGGTCATTCAAGTTTACAATAGCCTTTGGAAATAAAAAACGCATTCTCTTGTATTCTTTTTCACCTCTCCGGGCGTTATTACAACTTCTGGCGTACGTCGAACACGTGACAAAATTTTATATGAAAAGCCTTCGCCAAAATTGATCACTAGAAATTATATAAAAATAAGAAATTATAACTTTAAAATAATTAAATCTATATGGGGTCAAATGTAATAGCCGATAGTAATATGGGTAAAGAAATCCCAGTAAAGTTATATTGAATAGTCCAAATATTTCACTCGATGGTTGTCACCATAAAGTCAAGGTTAGTCTTTTTACTGCTTAATGTAGTTCTCAGAAGCTTAGATCCATAGCAAGAATCATTGCGAATTCTTAGCCCCGTATTCGAGACGAGGATTCCCTCAAGCTCTGTATATTGGAAAACACGGTTCTAGAGACTAATTTAATAATGAAACACAGAGCTATATAACGCTCGTCCCATTCGTTGATAAAATTAGGATCAATAGACTGTGATGGATGCGATACATAATTCGTATCGATGATAAAGGAAGCAGCAATTCTGCTTTCAATGGAGCAATGGCGTTTACCAAGTTACATAAATAATTTTGGGAGTATGCCCCCTATTGCCTAATATGTGTTTTAACTTATAAAATCAAATTAATTCTCTACTATAATGTACAAAATTTATAATGAAAAATTACAATAATTTTATAGTTTAAAAAGGAATAATTAACGTATTTAAAAAATTGATAAATTTCTTATCGGAGCCATCTCTGCCTATATTGTATTATACAATTATGAATAAAACATACATTCAATATGTATGTAGTTGGATTTGAGATAGAAGATTTTTTTTAAAAATCCCATAAAATGTTTAACAACCAAAAAATAAACAATTTTTTATTTTTCCTGATGTTTTTGATTCTTATAGTGTAAACTATGTGTAAGTCCAGATTGAACTTCAAAGAATTTTGTTTACACAAAAATGGAAGAAAATAGCTGCCAAATTAAAGTGCAGCCATACCTCCTCCAACAACATAGAATCAAGTATCGAAGAATTCCTATGACAGACGATATTTATGTACTCGCATGTATGTACAGCCAGCGCCATAATTATTTCTTTCTCAATAAAAACGGATACTACATTTTTTTAAAAGTCTGACACAACTGTGGACTCTGTAATCCGTTATTTATTTTTGATGATATAGATACAATTGTTGGAAATGCTGAATATATACGTATATCGGTAGAGCAACCTATGCCTTATAATTAATAGTTTTCTATGCCATATAATTAACAGTCAATGATTAATAGGTTAAAAATTGGAAATAACACTGAATATATTTAATATAGCCAAATTATAGTACAGATTATCAATAAAGTTACTCATACTGATAGTTTTCTGTGGATAGTTTGAATTTGTACCTCATTAATAATGTCAAATTTGTTTTTTTTATGGTCCCAATATAGTATCCGTACGAGTTTTATAAATTTGTGTTCCGCGCCCGTATTGTTTCCCTTAGAAATGATTTTTTGCAAAATTAGTTGAGAATGGTAAATTTCCTAACTTTTGAAAATCGTCCTTCATAATACTCAAAAAGTGAAGTAATTTAATTACAGAACAATAGTAATATTCCTAAGTTATTCGAGTCGTTGATCTATTCACAGTTTATCAAGCAGTGTAGATGCTTCATTTCACGTAGCCCAGTATGGTTTTATGAACATTAAATTTTGAACATTCACTTCAAATGAATATTTGCGAATTTTTCTAATAGTATCTACACTGATATTTGTTCGGCATTTGGCATATTTTGTTTAAGTTCAAAAAATTGGTCTTTTTCCAGATACTTTTTAATGAATTTGGACCCTATTTAACAGATGTTAGCCACTTTTAGTCACTTGATTTTTATTCTCGCAATTGATGACATTGTAAAAGTAATTAAGTTACGTGTACTAATTAATGCTTAAGAATTGAGAATATTTCCATCATGTTTGTTGAAAATTCAATTGACACAACAGCTGCAGTCAAATGAACATGAACGGCGGAAGGACTGCAGTGCTCGAGTTTTACAGCTCGGAATAGACGACTGGCTGACTGTGTTAATAAATAGAATAGCCGCTATTGGGGCACTGAAAACCCTCAACTGATACACCAAAGACCACTACGCCCTCATATATGGTGAGGCATTTGAGCCGGCGGCATCATTGGTCCATATTTCTTTAAGGATACTGGAGACAATGCTGTAACAGTTACTGGTGACCGCTATCGAGACTTGTTAGCACACTTTCTTTTTCCTGAATTGGATCTATTAGGCCAAGATAACATGTGGTTCCAACAAAACTATGCCACATCACACACAGCTCGTGCTACGATGCAAATTTTGAGAGAAATTTTTCTCGGCCGAATAATGTCAAAAAGTGGTGATATCAACTCCCGATTTCTTCGTAAAAGATGTATACTATCAAACTAACAATATCCTCGATGCTTAAGGACAACATTTGAAATAAAATTGCTGAATACACACCAGAAGTCTGCGAAAATGTTCGCATGCTAAAGATCATATAATCTATCAATAAAATATAAATTATTAAATTGTATTTCATTTAAATAGTTATTTAAAAAAAACGTTGACCTGAAATATACGCCAACACCTCCAAAATTACAAATTGTAGTTTCTGCCAAATTTTTTCACTATTTAAATATTAAATTGTTTTTAAATTGCTCTACGAATAAAACTATTTATGAAAATGGATATCTTTTCTCGTTCAAAAACACCTTAAATATTAAATAACATAATAATGAACTTGAAATTCTACTTATCCGATATTTATCAAAATTACAAATGCAAACAAACCTTAAATATACTCCAAGTTCGGTACGCTATCACTTCATGGAGAATGCAGTCTTAAAACTCTCCGAAATTTTACAAAATCAATGCGCAAGTTGTTTGATTTATACAATATTTATAAAATAAATAAAAAAACGAAAATACGATTCCATTTAATATAAATGTGAACTGTCGTTATAATTAAATAATATTTCTCTTTGAAATAAGTGAGTTCATATGTACAATATAGGAATTTCGCATTAAGGATTACCTGGATAGGCCCGTACTTCAGATTTTCGTATACGAGGTCTGTTCAAAAAGTATCGGGAATTTTGAATTTCCGCGGGTTACGTATATTCGATTTTCGATTTTTTGTGTCGTTATGTTGGTACTCATGTCTCTCAATTATGCCGACAAGTTCGCCCATTTTGAATGTTCAGTTAATTTTTGTCAGCTGCTTTGCTTGCACGTGTTTTGGCTCGTCTTCGATTTTTGCCTATTTTCGACTCCAGAGGGTCATAACTGGTGACGAATCATGGGTTTATGGTCGTGGAAACCAAAACTCAATCATCCCAATGGAAGCTGCCGTACGAGCCAAGACCGAAAAAAGCCCGCCAAGTTCGGTCGAATGTGAAGGTTTTGCTTACAGTTTTCTTCGATTGCAGGGGCGTGGTGCATCGTGAGTTCTTGCTACAGGGTAGACACCCGGATTTGTAGAAGTGGTAATCCGCCACAAACGCCCGGATTTGTGGAAGAACAAAAATTGGCTTTTGCACCATGATAACGCCCCTGCTCACGCATCGTTGCTTGTTCGCGAATTTTTGGCCAAACACACTAATTTTTGACCAAACACACTAATCGTATTCCCCAGATCTGGCCCCCTGTGAATTTTTCTTGTTCCCGAAACAGATTCTTTGATCCATTTTTTGGAATGGCCAAAAATCGAAGACGAGCCAAAACACATGCAAGCAAAGCAGCTGTCAAAAATTAACTGAACTTTCAAAATGGCCGAACTTGACGGCATAAGTGAGAGAGATAAGTATCTACATAACGCCACAAAAAAACCCGGAAATCGAATATACGTAACCCGCGGAAATTCAAAATTCGCGATACTTTTTGAACAGACCTCGTATGTATACGCAATTTTCTGTCATAATTATTGCAGAAGCGGAGAGAAATCGTAACGTTTGCACACTTTTGTATAGATTTTTTTCTATTATGACAGACATTTTTTTTCTATTATGACACTGATATCTAGTTTTCGTAATAGAAATTTATTAAATTGTAAAAGCATAGTTTCGATTTATTTTAATTCACTTATTCCAAGAAAAAATATAATTTAAAAACAACAACAGGCAATTTTTATTTTTTGTACAATCTTTTGATATGAAATGGAATTGTATTTTAGGTTTATTATTTATTTCGTAAATATCAATTAAATATCAAGCGCTTCAATTTTGTAGACTTTCGGAGAGTTTTAAAAACTGCCATTCTCCATGAAAGTGGTACCATACCGAAATGCTTGCATAATTTTGTTGTTTTTGGCACTTATCGGAAAGTGCAAGTGAAAGTGTAGTTTTTATGTTTTTTGAAGTATTTACGAAAAAGTAAGTATTTATATATTATAAATAGTTATATTGTTGATCATATTTAATAGGAAGTTTTTATTTCAAAAAATCAAGTGTTTGCTGGTCATTGAACGGAATGACGAAGTCGGGAAAGTTGACATCTTCATTTTTAGTAGAGAAATCAGCAAAAATTTAGTTAATAATGTGTTTAATTGGTTTTTAATAATTTATTTGGTCCAAAAAGTGGTTAAAAACTGAAAAGTTTGTCAGTTTGTAATAAATATAAACGAATGCGATTTTACCAGTTCAATGTTTACCAAAAAATAGTTCAATGGCGGCGTACATAAAGTGTGTGTAAGAAAATTTAAGGGAACGAATTTTTCAGTCTGTTTTCCATTGCTGTTTTCATTAGCTGTATTCCATTGGGAAAAATTTTGCTACTCACGAGTAGTTCTAGCTGTCATCATCTACACCACCTCGAACAAATGAGTAGTTCGCATGCGTAGTTATGCCATACAATTTACGGTAGGGTATTTTAGTTCCCGAACTGGAAATAGATGACTTAGCGGGTTCGTTGGTTATGTTGACGAGTCATATTTTTGTCAGTATTGTTTATGTGTGAATAAACTCAGTTTTTATTGTTTATGTGTGAGTAAACTCAGTATTGTTGTTGACTATTTTGAGGTTATATTTTACAGCTGTCAGTAAATTTTGCATTCCATTGGGCATCTACTCGCAAGTACTTGTGAGTAACAAAATTGGTCCAATAGAATACAGCTATTGTGTTCAAATAAATAAAGTATATTCGGTAGGCTTATTATTATAATAAATTTGTTTGCTTTTGTGCTTTCGCTTACTCTATCAGACCATATTGTAATGCAGTTACTAAATAATATTGTTTTAAATTTTTTTTTTAGAATATTAGTTGTTAATTATTTAAGAACATTAAATTTTACATCTTGTACTTTAGCTGCTATAATGTTGTACACGATTCACTTATATATTATTAAGAACTTGCTGTAATATTTTACGTACAATAATTATTGCTTTATTTTTGAATTTAATTTAAACGCACAATGCCTATTTAAATTACCATTTCAATTCACAAACACACATTTATATTATAATGAAGCTTTCAATATCTACAAATGATTGTTTTAACATTAAATTTTTTATTTACTAAGTTCCGATGTGGTTTTAAATTTCAAACATAATATCATAATCTCTCATTTAATTCATTTTGCATTTTCGGAATGGATTTTTATTTGTGCACATAATTGTTTTGATATAATCAAATAACTTGCAATTGATATTTAAATATATGCTCTTCCACTTTATAAGTCTGTTTTAATAAATAAAATGAAAATATAATAAATAATTAAATAATATTTTAAAATAGTTCCAAAACTAATTCCAGCAATTAACAAAACTCGCAATATTTTAAAAATCCGATTTGTTTACGCATAAATGACATTACATAACATATGAAAATGGTTTGAAACGAAACTCTTCTGATCTTTAAAATTGGCCCGCAATGATTTACGGCGTTTCTGTTATTTTGCATGTGTGTGCGTAAGGTAATATCTACACAAAAATGTCTCCACATAAATATACAGGTTGTTTGATTTATCGCCGGCATGAGTAAATATGGCGACTTGTATACGGAAATATGAAGTAGGAGCCTATCCAGGAGTTCCATAATCTAATATTATAACAATAGCAGTGGTACCAATTAAGCATTTTTCACACTATTAAGCCTATAGTTTTATAGGCGTAACCCAACCGGTATACAATACGTGTATTATGTACGGCTATGTGTTAATTTAAATTTAGATCATTTTCTTTGTAAATATTTTGTATTTTTACGCAATATCGAACAAGAACCAATTGTAAATTGGAGAAGATTAATCGTATTAATTAAAATTACCTTCAAATTTAATTTATTATTTAATTTTTGATTAAATTATATAAAAACGTACACTCCATTCATTGATTTCCTTTCTTTCCATTTGATTTATTCCTTTTGAATATGAAAGAGATAAAAAATATTAAATAATTCGATTCAAACGATTTTAATTTGATATTACAATAAATTTAGAAGAAAATCAACAACAAAAAATACAAATAAAAAGAAAAGAAAATAATTAAATTATTGGAAAGAGAAATCAACAGAAAAATCTGCGTAAATCTTATGCCCGCGGATAGACAATTAGAACATTTCGGTTAACTGACTCTAAAGAAATAAATAAATTAGCAAATTTCTTTATTATATTTACACTCAATTAATTATTGTGCACTTATTTTGTTTAAATAACTTATTTTTTTTATTATACATAAATCTTATTTTTTTTTTTTTTTTGGAGAATATTGAACAAATTTAATGTTTGTACGATTTTTTGCGTACTTATCGAAAATTGATATTTGATTTTTGTACATTTATTTTTTAAATAAAATATTTTTAAAAATTTTAAACAAAATTATTTATGAAAATTACTAAATAATATAAAATTATCATACTATATCTGAAGAAGAATTTTAAGATCTTTATAGAAATAATTTTCAACTTTTTTATTTATTTCAATTTAATTTTAAAAATAAAATCCTTCGCAGACAAGTTTACAAAAATCATTTAGTTTATAAAAGAAAAAAAACAATTGGAAAAATTTACTTGCTCTTTTCTTTTCCTTATCAAACTTTTAAAATTCAAACATATACAAAAAAAAACAATCAATTAGCTACTACATATCTAATCAGTTTTTAAAATAAAATATTTATTATCAAATTGGTTTAAGGTCAAATGTTCATAATTTAAACATTTATATAGTATATATACGATATGAGACAGAAAAGTAATGAGATTGTTGATTTTTTGGTGAGTGGAGTGATTTTTTTTTTATTGTCATATATCAATTTGAATTCTTTCGCTTTTGACGATATACATTGCTGCCCAATTGAATGTTAGAAACAGGGACATTATTCCCACTCTTCGTAGTTGGTACTGGAAGTACAGTCATTTGGATATAGTCGACAGTACCAGTAGGATGTCCTCTCAAGTGTTCTTAGATCTTGGCGCAGAAAAAATTTTACACAGCCTTAGATTAGGTGAATAGGGTGCTAGGGAACCATATGAATCCCTTTTTTCGCAAATATTCATTAATAGGGATAAACATATGGGAAAACGTGTTATTATGGTGTAGCATCCAAGTCTCTGCAATGTACGAGCTGAAGCGAAGCACCTTTCAAGGACTTATTTATAACAACAACAAAAAAATATTAATAGTAAGTCCATTAAAGGTTCCAATTTTTCATCAGTTTTTAATGTTGGAGGCATTCCTGATCGAGTTTTGTATTTCACTGTTTCCCGGCCAACCAAAAACATGTACTCGAATTTCGAAATTTCATATCAAGCTACGAGGGTCGTTCAATAAGTCCTTAGAAAATCCGAGAATTGAGCTCGTAGTGTATGGATCGAGCTTTTCGACAGGAAAGCTCGATCCATAGCGTAGGTCAATTTCTATCGTCGATTAAAGTTAACGGCATTTATTTGTGCATAACAATGGAAAAAAGCGAGTTTAGGGCTGTCATCAAACATCTCCATTTGAAAGGCTTAAGCCCGAAAGAAATCAAAGCCGAGTTGGATGGAGTGCATGGCACATCTGCACCTGTGTTTGCGACGGTTTACAATTGGGTGAATGAATTTAAACGTGGCCGTTCATCCACAAAAGATGAACATCGTTCAGGACGCCCAGTTGAGGTGTCTACTCCTGAAATCATCGACAAAATCCACGATCTGATTTTGAACGATCGGCGAATTAAAGTGCGCGAATTAGTTGAGGCCACGGGCATATCACAAGGTACAGTCGCTTCAATTTTGCATGAAAAATTGTCTGTGAAAAAAATTTCGGCAAGATGGGTGCCGCGTTTGCTCTCAGAGGAGAATAAGCGCAATCGTGTAGTGGACTCTGAGGCTATGTTGGCACTCTTTCATCGCAATCCTGCCGAATTCCTTCGTCGATATGTCACTGTGGACGAAACCTGGATACACTACTACACTCCAGAAACGAAGAGACAGTCATCACAGTGGATTTTCAAGAGTGAACGGGCTCCGAACAAGGCAAAAACTGTGCCATCGGTCGGCAAGGTGATGGCCACGGTCTTTTGGGATTCGCAGGGCATCATTTTTATCGACTACTTGAAAAAAGGAAAAACAATAACAGGAGCGTATTACGCGTCGTTATTGCAACGGTTGAGCGAGGAAATCAAAGAGAAACGCCCCCATCTGAAGAAGAAAAAAATCCTCTTGCATCAGGACAATGCGCGTGTGCACACCTGCGCTGTTTCCATGGCCAAAATTGTGGAATTGAGAATGGAATTGTTGCAGCATCCCGCTTATTCACCAGATTTGGCCCCGAGTGACTATTTTCTTTTCCTCAATCTGAAGAAATGGCTTGGTGGGCGACGGTTCACTTACAACGAGGACGTCATTGCTCAAACGGATGAGTATTTTGCAGAACTTCCGAAATCCTATTTTTTGGACGGGATAAAAATTTTGGAAAAACGGTTGGAAAAGTGTATAGAGCTAAAAGGAGATTATGTTAAAAAATAAAAATTTTTGTTTAAAAAACAGTTTTTTTCATCTTTTTCTAAGGACTTATTGAACGACCCTCGTAAATACAAATCTGATGGCAATGTTCCATTTTTATAGGGTCGTGTAGTTAGTTAACCGACAAGGCTTTCCTCTCAAAAAGATTAACGCACACACTACACTATAAGGAAGATATCACAGTATTATCAGATCACTCTCATTTTATACCTCGTATAAATGTTATTTAAAAGCGAATTTTATTATTTCTACGAAAAATTATGTATCTACATTCTCCAGTGTGTCCTTTTGTAAAAGGAGCATTCCATTAGAAGTTAAAGAGTTTATGTACATTTAACGAATGCACATATTTAAAACTTTTATAGTAGATAACTCACCTACTCAAACATGAGGTCAACATACAAATTATTAATGCGTTATAATAACGTGGAAGTCTGAAATTTGAACACCTTAAAAGGGCATTCCTTTATCGTTTATTTTCGCATAGTGATTAATAGATAACTTTGGTCTAAGTGTACTTAAGCTAAGATACTCCAATTTAAATAGTAAAATTTGCGGGATTCCCTTTTTGAAGAATATTTATTTTCGCTACCAAATATTTATAATGCTTTGTAATGGTGTGCTTCGAATTCACTTAAGCGCATCAATAGTAGTTTCATTATGTCCAATACATTAGGTACTTTACTTCATATTATGTATAAATAGGAAGAAGTATTAAATAAAAATAATAATTTTTTTTATTATTCTTGTAAAAATATAAATTTTTACTGGCCAATACTAATTAGCCTTGAAACTTGAGTCTGGTTTGAGTGGTCAATGGTAAAAAAAAACAAAAAATATAGAAAAATGTCCACATCTTACCAAAAACGAACCTTAGTGACTTCACGCAGCCCCATTGAAAAATAGTCTAGAGGCGTCAAATCGCACGATCTAGGCAGCCAACTGACCGGTCTGCAACGTGAGATAAATTGCTCTGTCTCTGTAGAAACGTCAAAAATAAAAATTTGGTCTGAAGATGTCGCTGGGCTGTATTTCTTTGCAAATGAAGAAGGAAAGACAATTACCGCCGATTGTGGACGCTATGGGCGAATATTAACCAATCTTTTCCGGTCGGAGTTTAATGATGTTAATAAGGATCATATGTGGTTTCAATAAAGCGGTTCTACAAGCCACACAACACGATAAACTTTTGGTTTATTAGCCGAAAATTTTCCAAGTCACGTCACAATGATCAATTTTGAAGTGTACTGTCATCAGTTAGACAAATTGAATGATTCACTTAAAGAAAAATGCCCAGAATTGGTCAATAGGAAAGGTATAGTGTTCCAACAGCGTAATGCGAGATCACATACAAGTTCAAATCCCCCTTAAGATCACAGACTATCACACGACCATATTCATCCCAAATATTTGTCGCAAAAATGAATTCCTGTAGTTCTTTAAGCCCCGATTCAACTGATATTTTGTTCCCTAAGATCAAAACCACGTGGTGCTGAGTGTAACTGGGAATCTGAAGGCGATTTTAGTTGAAATAGCCTCCACTATTTTCACCATTTTTCTACCACACCATGTACAAAGTAAATATTTAAAATATTTTTTAGCGAGCTACCCACACAAAATATCAAAAATATCATACATATGACATGGACCAACCTAATCGGTCCAATTCCCATCGAATATACAATACGAGGTCTGTTCAAAAAGTATCGTGAATGTTGAATTTCCGCGGGTTACGTATATTCGATGTTCGATTTTTTTATGGCGTTATGTTGGTACTCTTATCTCTCACTTATGCCAACAAGTTCGCCCATTTTGAAAGTTCAGTTAATTTTTGACAGCTGCTTTGCTTGCTCGTGTTTTGGCTCGTCTTCGATTTTTGCCTATTTTCGACTCCAGAGGGTTATAACTGGTGACGAATCATGGGTTTATGGTCGTGGAAACCAAAACTCAATCATCCCAATGGAAGCTGCCGTACGAGCCAAGACCGAAAAAAGCGCGCCTAGTTCGGTCGAATGTGAACGTTTTGCTTACAGTTTTCTTCGATTGCAGGAGCGTGGTGCATCATGAGTTCTTGCCACAGAGTAGAACGGTCAATAAGGAATATTACCTGCAAGTTATGCGCAAGTTGCGCGAAGCAATCCGCCAGAAACAAAAATTGGCTTTTGCATCATGATAACGTCCCTGCACACGCATCGTTGCTTATACGCGAAGTTTTGGCAAAAACAACACACTAATAATGGCGCAGCCACCGTATTCCCCAGATCTGGCCCACTGTGACTTTTTCTTGTTCCCGCAGCAGATTCTTTGATCCATTATTTGGAATGAGCAAAAATCGAAGACGAGCCAAAACAAATGAAATTTCATTTCTGCTTATCCTATTATTACAAATGAAACTTTAATCTAGAGTGGCCACGGAACCCATTAACTCTTAAGTCATATGGGATAAACTGGTAAATGACAACAAAAAAAAACTGTAAGCTTTTTGCATTATTTCCTAAAAACACATTTACACATTTTTCTTGTTTATAAATTATTCCATTATTTTCCAATTTTATAAATCATTTAAAATTGTGCTAGGCCTAAAATGATTATCCTTACTGCTAGGACGAATTAATTAAGTTCACTTGGTATTATTTGATTTGTTTTCTCTTCACACTATACAACAATTGTAATTATTTTTTATTACAAACTTTATTCAAATATAATTATTTGTTCAACTACGAGTATTATATAAAGATACGAGTACGTGTAGTTAAGAATTATTATTATTTATAAATTCTTATACAAAAAGTTATGCACCGCACACGATTCGAACAGTTTACGTTTATCACAATTTCGAACAGTTCGAGTTTGATCATTTTTCATTTTAATTTAATTTTTTTTTTTGGATTTTTTTTTCAAGTTGTTTATTATAAAACACGCACACACACACAATGGCAAAAATTCAATAAATTTTTCTATACTTAATTTTTTTTAATCACTTAAGAATTTACGATTTGATTATAAAAACCAACTGAAACTAAAATTGAAAAGTGACTTTTTTTACGATGCATTAGGAAATTGCTTTTATTTTTAAATTATTTTTATTTATTCTAGCAGAAAGATGAAAATTTTATGATTAAACACAATATATAATACGTAATTGAAGCAATTAATAAAAGTCACAAGAATAAAAATTCAAAAATTTATTAAAAAAAAAAAAAAAATGTTGGAAACCTTTTTCATTCTCGATCTATTATTGCAAGTAAATATTTTTGTAACCGCTTTTAAGTTAAATCGGACACGTAAAATTGATTTTTTAGAATTTTACTAAAACTATATTTTTTAGAAAACAAAAAAAAAACCTACCAAAATTATTATACTTTTCCTTTTTTTTAATTTTAAGATTTTTTTTTTAAATATTATAATAAATTGTATTATAATAAAATGATTAGTTACATATTTGCTGGTGAATCAATAAGTGAAAAATCTAACCGAGCGTACGAGCAATGTCCGGTGATCGGCAAAAATTTCTACACGATTCAATTTCTTATCGAATCGTCTCAAGCATCTCCCACCAAGCTTTCGATTTTTGTTCAATCGCACAGGTGAAAATCCTCATGTAAACAAAAATAATCGAAAATTTAACTATCGAAAACTTCTCTTTCTTATAAACATTCGAACATCTGACATACTTTTATCAACACTTTAACTCATACTCATTTAAAATATTGAGATTTACTTTGATAAAGCACAAAAGAAAAACCACACAAAAATTATAGAAAATTAGTAAAGCACTAAAATATTATATTTACAAAATATATTCCATTATAGGTGAACTTATATATTCATTCCACTCATACAGTTGAAATAAAAAGAAAACGAGAAAAAGAAGGGGAAAATTGGAAAATTATTAATAGAAGAAATTCGGCTTGCTTATATAATAATTCATAGGAAACTATTACAATTCGAAGAAGACTTTTAACTATAAAATATTGTTTATTAATAAATTGAACGCACTTACAAATTATATGTAAACATTTCGAGAATAATGGACAAAATAGAATGAGAAATATTTAATTCTAGCTAACAAAATATAATTACTATAATTATTTTTAGATTAATTGAAATTAAAAAAAAAAATTATTTTTACGATGGAACAACAACTTCGAGTTTTTGAAAGGATTTCGATATAAACACGAATACTAATAAATTGTTAAAATTTCCATGTGTTTGTCTTAAAATTAGACCTTTATTAATCCGGACAAATGTGAACCGTAATAATAAACTAAAGTTTAAAATTCTAGAACTAATCGTTACCAGTATCTTACACTGGAAAGCACACGTAAATAAGATTTCGGTAGGAATTGACAGTTTCACCAGGTTTCAACATCTCATAGTAGATGATACCCTGCTGATCCCCTCAAACGCACAGAGTCGTCTTCCGTCCGAAGCGATTTGGTCTTTGGGAAGATGTTAATGGTTGGCCAGGATCAGCCCACGATTTCTTGCGTTTAGGATTCTCGAAATATATCCACTTTTCATTGCCTGCCACAATCCGATGCAGGAACGACTTTCTTTTTTGTCTGGCGAGCATTTTTTGCGATTGGATATCGTCTTCGTCCAAAAGAGCCTGCAATTGATGGTCCTCAACCTTCCTAGGCCGATTTTCACGCTGCTTGTTCCAAAAGTCAAAATTGCCGTCTTTGAACCGACGAAACCAATCTCGGCACATTGTTTCCGATAAAGCACTGTCACCATAGGCCTCCATAAGCATTCAATGCGATTCGGCAGCTGATTTCTTTAAATTGAAGTAGAAAAGCAGAGCTTCCCGCATAAGCACTTTTTCTGGCACAAAACTAGACATGATTACCAAAGGAAAAATTTATGTTGTTGTACGAAATTACTGACAATGTGCACTGATTAATGTTGACAGATTTTAAACTCATAAAAAAAAAGTATTGCGTGCCCATGGTAGCTTAATATACTCCTTCACGCCATCTATGACCAAACAGCGGAGGTAAGCTTATACCTCTGATAAATATGCTAAAATTCGTTTATGGCATTCCATTCCTTATATTGCTAAACAACTATGGTTATGGTATAACCCAGTACCTCCTCCCAATTTATGGTCTCACTACGGGTACCTCTCTAAATAACATCATCCGTATAGTCACAAATGCTTTTCGTACTTCTCCAATGGAGGGAGAGTCTCTACATAGAATCTGACTTTGTTTTTCCTTTATCATCCGCTGCATAAATTAATTATTAATTTGATTAAATTAACACTGCATTCCGACCTCAAAACCTGTGATACTCAACTTAGCTTCTATAACAAGCTTTCAACTGCCACACTCCACTCTTTATCAGTGATCACTACAAATTTGCCGGTGTTGCCACGTTGAAGCTAACAGACTATTTTCAGCTTTGCTCGGTAGTAAACGTATTAAATTATAGTATAAATCGATTTCCTCGTGAACCTTTTTTTTTGAATTTCTGATCAGTGCATTTTGTGCGACTGTGTTTTTTCCTCTTTCCCTATTTCTGCTTAGAGACATGCGTTAGTTTGTGCCAATTGGAAGTTTGACCGGACGATCATGGCGTGTGAGACTCCGGATCCCGTAGCGCTCCTTATACAAGTATATCCAGTTCCAAAATCCAAGCTCCAGATAACCCTATAAAGAAGATGTAACGGGCAATCGCTACATACGGAAACAACTTAAACAACCGAAATAACAGCAGCAGCGGATGATTTTTGTTCCATACATTGACCAAACATCGGATATCCAAACTACTCAACAACCGTTCCGAAATTCTGGCTAAAGAAACTTCTTAGAATTCAAATTGGGCATGCCGCACTTACCCATGATTTTCTCTTCGATAACCAATCTTGTCTATCATGTCATTCCTATGGTTGTTTGGCAAAACTCACTATTTTCCATATATTGGGTTGTTCGAAAAGTAATTTTGTTTTTTCCCAACAGAGGACTTTATTGTAATTTCTTACAACCAACTTCACACTTAAGCCGCATAATCATATGTTTATGCGGCTTAAGTGTGAAGTTGGTTGCTGACATAGCAAAGCTTGCTTGTGAACAAATGCTACTGATTTTTCAAAGTAGTTTTTGGTTGATACCCTTTTAAATATGGAAAACCGCTGATTCTCGGCATATTTTACTTTTTTGCTATAGAAAAGATAAAAATGCTGTTCAAGCAAGAAACAAATTATCCAATGTGTATGGAGAAGATGTGTTAAGTGAGTGCCAATGACAAAACTGGTTGGGAAAATTTCGATCCGGCAATTTTGATCTCGAAGATGCACAACGTTCTGGAAGGCCAGTTGAACTTGATGAAGACACAATAAAGGCATTAATTGAAGCAAACCGGCGAATAACAACTCGTAAGATCACTGAGAGATTAAATTTATCGAATTCGACCGTTCATGATCATTTGAAACGGTTAGGTTTTATCTCAAAGCTCTACTTATGGGTTCCTCATCTTCTTACGGAAAAAAATGTATAACGTCGCATTGACGTTTGTGATTTGCTTCTCAAACGCCAAGAAAATGTTCCTTTTTTGAAGCGTATCATCACTGGGAAAGAGAAATGGGTTGTCTACAACAATGTTAAGCACAAAAAAGAACTGGCTCAAAGCACTTATAAAAGCAAATATTCATGAAAAAAAAATTATGCTATCTGTTTGGTCGGATTTCAAAGGAATCGTACATTTTGAGCTTCTATCGAGCAACACAACGATCATTTCTGACGTATACTGTCATCAGTTGGACAAATATGAATGATTCAATTAAAGAAAAAAGGAAAAAATTCGTCAATAGGAAAGGTATAGTGTTCCAACAGGACTACATACAAGTTTGACCACTTTTTAGAGCTTGGATGGGATGTATTGCCACACCCACCATACTCTCCAAACCTAGCACCTTCCGATTATCATTTGTTCCGGTCTTTGCAAAATTGTTTACATGGTAAAACGTTTAATTCAAATGAAGATGTCAAAAATCACTTGGATCAGTTTTTTGCCAGCAAAGAACAACAATTTTATGAGCGTGGAATCATGCTACTGCCAGAAAGATGGCAAAGGGTATTGGATCAGACTAAACAATATTTACTAGAATAAAATAATAATACACTATAAGAAAATCGTATATTATGCGCTATTATTGGGTTGGTGCAAAAGTTATGACCGTTTTTTGCATATACAATTAAACATTTTTTTTTTAGATTTGTATTATTTATTTAATCAATTATATAATTTCCATCCGTTCTTATAACCTCCTCCCATCTTTCTATCAACTTATTAATACCATTAGTGTAAAATTCCTTGGATTTTGATGCGAAATATGTAGAAAAGGATGTTTTTACCTGCTCTATTGTATCAAATTTTTTATCATTTAAAAAATTTTGCAGTGATTGGAATAAATGGAAATCGGAAGGAGCAAGATCTGGAGAATACGGTGGATGCTTGATAACGTCCCAATTCAGCTTGTATTGGGTCATTACAGCCACATGTGGTCGCGCGTTGTCGTGATGAAACACTACCCCTTTTCTGTTTACCAATTCTGGTCTATCCTTTTGAAGGGCGATGTTCAATTTGGATAATTGCTGACAATATCGTTCTGCTGTAATTGTCTGATTGCGTTCCAAGAGTTCAAAATACACAATACCCTTGTTTCGCGGTTCGACAATCCAAACGTCGTACCGCGAAACCATCCCCATACGCTTCAAATGCCTTAATACGATTGAATGGTTGACTCCCATCATCGATGCGATCTCCCTGGTGGTAAGACGTGGATTGGTGTCCATTATGACTTTTAACTTGCCCTCATCAGACTTCAATGGCCGCCCGGTACGTGGTTTATCAATTAGTGAAAAATCCCCAGATCGGAATTTTGTAAACCATCTTTGTGCCTACCGAACTTTGATGACATCTGTTCCATACACTTCGTAAATGTTTTTGGTTGCCACACTCGCGGTATTGTCTTTACGGAATTCATAAAGTAAACAATGACGTAAATTCACTTTATCGACCGACATTTTGAAACAATACAAGAGCTCTTCACTGTATTCTGACCAGGCCAAAACTGAATAGAAAGTTGAGGGAAAGCATTCTTTATATAATGCAATCATTTAAAAGAAGATACTATTCATCATTTCTGAAGAAAAAATTTTTTTACCTGGGATCATAAAAAACGGTCATAACTTTTGCACCAACCCAATAGATATTACGAGTATATTTATATCCAAATATAACAATATTATGATACGGTTAACAAACCAAAAATCAAAACTAAATGTGTATTCGCCAAAAAGAATATCCAAACGACCACTTTAAATAGCCAACCAGTGCAGCAAGGTTTGTCATTTGCTGCGGTCGCGGCAAGCATTTCAAACACGGAACAGCAACAACCAAAACAACGAGAACCTCAACAACAGCAACATCAGCAGCCACAACTACAACAACCGCAACAGCAACAATCTAGCAGTAAGAACTATATTCCCCCTCCGTCATTGTTATCGCAAGATATATCCTCAATGTTCTCCCAATTAACCAACACACTCATAGACCAACTTAATAAAATACTAACACCACTTGTAAATGCCTTGATGTCCATTGTGTCAGCTTTATCGTCCACTGTTCAAAAATAAATGTCGTCGTCTACCGAAAATTCCCTCTCCATCCTTTTATGGAACGCAAATGGTTTGAACCTCCATCGACAAGAACTGGACATTCTCCTACATGACAGACGTATTGACATTGCTCTATTAACTGAAACGCACTTTACATCCAGGTCACACTTCACTATACGAGACTACGATACATACAGAACTGATCATCCTGACAATACGGCGCATGGTGGAACAGATATCCTTATAAGAAAATCCATTCAACATAACATTCACTCCAATTTCTCCTCTGAATCCCTGCAATCCACAGTTGTTACAATTGATACCTCCTTATTTAATCTTAATGTAGCATCTGTATATTGTCCTCCCAATAAATCAATAACTGGTTCCGAATTTTTATCCTTCCTACACGCACTTGGAGCCTCGTTCCTGGCGGGTGGTGATTACAATGCTAAACACCCTCAATGGGGTTGCCGCGTTGCTAACCCTCGAGGAAAGATTCTTCAAGAAGCACTATCCCATACATCATATCAAATAACCTCCCCTCCAAATCCAACATACTGGCCAACATCTGTTTCAAAACGACCTGATATCCTCGATTACTTCATTAGCACTCCTTCAATTACCATGAATTCTAGTATTGAAACCCATTTCCGATTTAAACTCTGATCATAGTCCTGTTCTCCTTACCCTTATTTCTAAGCCAATCTTAAAGACTCTTCCTCCTAGGCTGATAAATGGCAAAATTGACTGGAACAGATTTAGATACAAATTAGACCAACAGATAGACTTAAAACGAACGTTAAAAACAGCAAATGACATTAATGATGCTGTAAATGACCTCACTATATATATACAACATGCAGTCACAACCGCTCATATCTCTAACAATACTATACAACCACAACAACAAAATTTACCAACTAAAATACGGACTTTAATTAACGAAAAAAGAAAAATGAGAATGAAATGGCAACGCGTACGAATGCCTAGCTACAAACAGGAACTTAACCGACTACAACGTGAACTAAAAATGGAAATTAGTAAGCACTATAATGAACGATATGAAACTTATACAAAATCGCTAAGTGACAATATTTCTTTATGGGAAGCCACTAGACGAATACTCTCGTACAAAAAAACATCACACCCACTGAAACAAAATGACGGTAACTGGGCAAAAACAGACAAAGAAAAAGCCGAAGTATTTGCTAAACATTTGGTAAATACTTTTGCTCCACATGATGATATAGAAGACGAATCACATACTAACAAAATCATCGAAGAACTAATGTTCCCACTCCCTATGAGTCTTCCTCCCAAAAATTTTAAGCCCTCGGAAATTAAATCTACAATTCTGCGCCTTCCCAATAAAAAAGCTCCTGGTTATGATTTAATAACAGCTCCTATTCTGAAGCAAATTTCCCGAAAAGGTTTAGTTTTAATCACATATATTTTTAATAGTATACTGCGTACAACCTATTTTCCCTTACTGTGGAAATATTCTGTCATTAAAATGATTCCTAAACCAAATAAATCCATTAATTCTCCTTCCTCCTATAGACCTATCAGCCTCTTACCAATTCTTGGTAAGATATTCGAAAAACTGCTATTAAAACGACTCTACCCTGTCTTAGTTAACGAAAAAATTATTCCCGATTACCAATTTGGCTTCCGATCTGAACACTCCACTATCCAGCAATGCCATCGCATTGTTGACCATATTGCATCCTCTCTTGAGAGGAAAGAGTATTGCCCAGGAGTATTTCTAGATATCTCCCAAGCTTTTGATCGTGTGTGGCATCCTGGACTCCTTTGGAAACTCAAGAGCCTTCTTCCTTCAACATACTACCTTATCATAAATTCATATCTCTCCCAACGACATTTCCAAGTTGCAATCAACTCAGAATCGTCGGAAATATATCCTATTCTCGCCGGAGTACCACAAGGCAGTATCCTTGGTCCCATCTTATATAATATTTATACCCATGACATCCCAGCTTATCCTAATACTATCATTGCTACTTATGCAGATGATACGGCCATACTTACTACCCATAAAAATCCTGACATAGCTTCCAACAACTTACAATCCCATATCCACAACCTTCAATCTTGGTTTAAGAGATGGAGAGTGAAGGTAAATGAACAGAAGAGTGCTCACATTACTTTCACACTTTGTCAAGGTAAACCTACCCCTTTATACCTTAATAGCAACATGATACCGCAATATGATAAAGTGCGGTATTTGGGACTTTTGCTGGACAAGAGACTAACATGGAACCCACATACTAGATTAAAAAGAGCTGAAGCTAACAGACGTTACCTACAACTTCTTAGACTACTGGACAAACGCTCGAAACTAACAATTAAAAGTAAACTTCTAATCTACAATACAATTATAAGACCAATTTGGACATATGGAATTGAACTTTGCGGTTCAACGAAACGTTCCAATTCCTATCGCATCCAGGCCTTACAATCCAAGAACCTCCGTAAAATTGTTGATGCCCCCTTTTACGTTCGTAACACTGTAATACATCGTGACCTAAATGTTCCATTTGTTCATAACCTGTGCATTTCCCGCTATCAAAAATTTCATTCCCGTTTATCCTATCACCATAATCCACTTGTGAGAGAATTGTCTTGTACAGCCCTCCCCGGAAACACTCATCGGAGACTTAAGAGACAATGGCCTAGAGATTTTCTAGAGGAATCTAACTTCCATTAGTTGGAGAAACGCCGATGGGTGTTTACTCCCACTTCATGATGCACGAGTTTGTAATTAAAATGTTATGTAAATTTGCTTGTTACAATAAAATTGTAGTTGCAGATAAAAAAAAAAAAAAAAAAAAAAAAAAAAAAAAAAAAAAAAAAAAAAAAAAAAAAAAAAAAAATGTGTATTCTTGTAAATAAAAACAATATGTTGAAGATAAAATAAATAGATTGTATTATTATAGGAAAGTGGAAATAATTTTTATAGTTCTGTTATTATATTATATAATTTAATAATTATAACTACATTAGTAATAAATGAAGTTATATAGTGTAAGAGAAAGACTAACTTAATTTTTTGAATATTAGTAATCAATTTAAACGATATACAAAAGTAATTTAAATATACGATAATTAATAAAAATAATATACCATATTTTATATATCATAACTTTCGATATAAAGAAAATAATTAAAAATTGAGTTCTACTTTCGATATAAAGAAAATAATTAAAAATTAAGTAAAGGGTATAAATATTAGAAAACAGCAACGAGTACATATCAATCATAGTTTTTCCATTTATTGAAAACGTGTATAGGAGGTTCCCAAAATTAGAAAATTTTGATACCATACGTACACATCCATTCAATTGTCCAAATTATAAGCATACACGCTTACACGGTGTGTCCCAAAACGGTGTGTAACATTAGCACAATTTTTCTTTTATTGAAATGGCTGTAACTTCATGAATTTAGGTGCGTTTGAAAGAGGATGAATGTATCTTTTTAATGCAGCAATTGAATATTTTCAATAGATGGTGCTGTATGTTGTATTATTTAATAATAAGTTCGGTTATTTTTGGAGCACACTGTGTATAATGACAGTCTTATTGATTTCTTTAAACCGAAAAATGAAGACATCTTATAATATAAAGAGAGGCGGTGAGAACCTAAGGCAATATGGTAATGAAAGTAGTTCTTCTGCTCTGAAATTATTACTTGCCGGCAAAACACATTATTAAAATAGTTTATGCTATTTGTAACGGCGTAAAAGAAAAATTACTGCACCTCAAATATAAAAAATATTTATACTATGTTTTATTTATTCAATGACACAAAATGTTCAAAAATTGAAAATACAGTTTAAAAAACAACATTATTTTTGGCACTTTTACAGTTCGTCCACGTAATAAACTTATCTTGTGCCACCGGTCTTAAAAATACCTCAATAAAATTTATCGTATCTTTTTAATGGATAGCAAGAAAATATAACCAATACTTCAATAAATATTTTATAAGCAGGTCAAAACAATTCGTAAAACCCTTTTCTGAAGGTGGCTGCGGCATTATTAGTGTGTTGCTTTTTGACCAAAAATTCTCTCACAAGCAACGATGCGTGTGCAGGGACGTTATCATGGTGCAAAAGCCAATTTTTGCTCTTCCACAAATCCGAACGTTTCTTGCGGATTGCTTCAAGCAACTTCCGCATAACTTGCAGGTAATATTCCTTATTGACCGTTCTACCCTGTGGCAAGAACTTATGATGCACCACGCCCCTGCAATCGAAGAAAACTGTAGGCAAAACCTTCACATTCTTCCATTGGGATGGTTGAGTTTTGGTTTCCACGTCATAACCATAAACCCATGATTCCTTACCAGCAAATTTGGGTCGTCGCCGACAGAGTCCAACAGCTCCTTAGCTCCTTATTGAGCAATTTTGGTACGAATTTCGCGGCGACCCGTCTCACGCCAAATTATTGGTAAAAATCGAATTGCACGAGCCAATTGATATGTTTAAATCCTGAGCAACTTCTCTAACGGTGATTCAACGACTGGCCAATACTATTTTCTTCATTTCATTAATGTTTTCGTCTATTTTTTTTTAACCTTGAAATTTAAGAATCAATTACAACATCAGAAAACTGGAAAATATTGAGAACTTTCGAAAAGTAAATAATCAGCCGAAATTCTGATGTCAATTGGCCGCCTCGGAGCTGTGATTTGAGCCCGTTGGACTATTTTCTGTGGGGAGCCGTTAAGGATAAATGTTACGCAAGCCATCCAGAGACAATTGTGGCCTTGAAACACGAAATCAAAGTTGCTATTGAAGAGATACAGGCCCAGACAATCGCAAATGTACTGAAAAATTTGGTCGAGCGAATGGGGTACTATAAGGCCAGCTGTGGCAGTCACTTAAATGATGTTGTGTTTTATTAGAAAGATTGAACCTTAAATTTCAAGGTTTAACCTTAAATTTCAAACTAATATGCACTAGTTTTTTTTTTATTTACTTTTGAAACTGCAACTTTTAAATTTGCAACCGCAAGATGAACCACCCTATAGAAACCCTTCCGCAATCTTCTGAATTAAAAAATTCGAGACATCTTGGTTTCAGATTGGCTGTCTCAACATGTCGTTATTGTCGTTGTGTCTCCATTAAAGGCGAGTACTTTGTTATTTCAAATACACTTACCGTACCCTCATCCATAAGAATTTCAATATTTAATGCATACTGAAGTCATCAATTGCTATTGCTGAATGTTGAATATTGATCGAAATATGTTATTACTCTCTCGTACACAGCCGAGAGTTAGCAATGATAGTTAAATCTACAATAACAATTCTTGGGCTCAAACCAAACCCGACACGAAGATTAGTAGTTGTGACTTTATGATGACAAGTTTCGAGCTGAATAACCAAAACTAGCTGAAAAAACTCCATTCCACGATTAATTATATAATATTATAAAATAATATGAGTATGTATTTATGCTATGCTCAGAAATTATTTAAAATAAGCTGGCATTGAAAGTACTTCTTATGTTTAATATGTAACAGTTCGGCTGAAAAGTTTATAAGGTTGACGTCTAGATGGCGCCTCTTGCAAAAATTATCACAAAGCATCATCCTTCAAATGATTCCTGTCAAAATTTGACAGCAATCGGTCGATTGGTTCGTGAGATATAGCATTTTGAATGGAGCAACTTTTGTTATTGAAAAAAAAATGGATAAAGACGAATTTCGTGTATTGATAAAGCATTGCTTTTTGATGAAAAAAAATATAGTGGAAACCAAAGCATGGTTTGACAAACGTTATCCGGACTCTGCTCCAGCAGCAATTTCGAACTGGTCGTACGAGCACAGTTGATGCAGAACGCAGTGGACGCCCAAAAGAGGTGGTTACGGCAGAAAACATCAAAAAAATCCACAAAATAATTTTAAATGACCGTAAAGTGAAGTTGAGCGAGATAGCTGAGACTCTGAAGATATCGAAAGAGCGTGTTGGACATATCGTGCATGAATATTTGGGCATGCGAAAGCTGTGTGCAAAGTGGGTGCCGCGTGAGCTCACTGTGGACCAAAAACAATAACGTGTTGATGATTCTGAGCAGTGTTTGGAGCTGTTCAAGCGCAATAAACCCGAATTGCGTCGATATGTGATAATGGATGAAACATGGCTTCGTCACTACACTCCAGAGTCCAATCGGCAGTCGGCAGAGTGGAGAGCGAGCGACGAACCGAATCCAAAGCGTGGAAAGACGCAACAGTCGGCTGGCAAGGTGATGGCGTCTGTTTTTTGGGATGCGCATGGTATAATATTCATTGACTATCTCCAGAAGGGACAGACGATCAACAGCGACTATTATATAGCGTTATTGGATGGTTTGAAGAAAGAAATCGCTAAGAAACGGCCTCATTTGAAGAAGAAAAAAGTGTTGTTTCACCAAGACAATGCACCGTGTCACAAGTCGATGAAAACGATGGTTAAACTCAATGAATTGGAATTGCTTCCCCATCCACCGTATTCTCCAGATCTGGCCCCCAGCGACTTTTTCTTGTTTACAGACCTCAAGAGAATGCTCGCTGGCAAGAAATTTAAGACCGATGATGAAACTGAGGCCTATTTTGAGGCAAAACCGAAAGAGTACTATATCGATCGAAAAGTTGGAAGATCGCTATAATCGCTGTATCGCCCTCGAAGGCAACTATGTTGAATAATAAAAATGAATTTTGCAAAAAAAAATATTTCTACTGGATTACGTTATAAACTTTTCAGCCGAACTGTTATTAGGAGAAATAAGCATCATCTCATTGCACTATTAATAGAAATAGTGCTAACAATATTCCCGAAAGATTAATTAAACGCCTCCTTCGGGGGTCATTGAACTTGGGTATCCCTTATAGATAAAACATTGTTGGACAATATTTACTTATGCTGATTTAATCCTACTTGTTGTTATCTATTTAGCCAAATCGAAATTTAAAAAATTCTTGAAATATATTTTAAAAGTAATAAAAATAATAAAAAATACGAACAAAAATTCATGGTGAAATAGAATAAATAATTATTTTAATAAATTCGTCATGAAATGAATATTGAGTATGGCCAATATTTGTCCCTATAATCATTATTGATAGTGGTTAAAAGTATTTCCAAGTTTATATCGTCATTCTCTAACTGTCCTCCAATTTCGAAGACATTTAATGATCATAACTTTTGCCTCTTTTACTAAACCGACATGAAAAGTATGATAATAAGTCATACTTTCTTACCTTTTCCTGTCAACTTATATGAAAACGTAAAAGACATAAAAAATTTTACTACTTCTTTTAATGCCAATTAGAAAGTTACTAAATAGTAAACGATAGATGGTATTTTCTAAACAAACACTTTCATAACACGCACCGACGATTTTTTTTTACGATTTGTTTGCTGTAATTGGGTGGTTACGATACAATAGTGACATTTTCGGATATATAAAGTCTGGATTTATTCAGTTGGGAAATCTTTCGGAATCCGAAATTCGGTAACAAAAAACATATTGAAAACGATAGCAAAAAGTGAAAAATTTCATTTAAAATTTCGGAATAAAATTGAAGTAGAAGAAATGCTTGAAAGGATTGACATGAACTGATTTTCAAATTGTCAGTCAATCATATAATTAGAATAGTCAGTCTATCGGCAGTTATACGAGGGTCATTCAACAAGTACTTAGCCTCACCGCCCAATCGAACTGCTGTCACAAAAGAAATTTACCATCGTGCAGTACATTCTTTTAGTAGCCTACTGTCAAAGTTTCAGTCGATTCCCTTCATTAGTTTTGTTTTGAGAGCCTTTGAAAGCGAGCGTGTCGGTCGGTTGCACAAAAATGGAAAAAGAACAATATCGTTCGGTGATTAGATTCTTGTTTTTGGAAGGGAAAACGCGCAGCGAAATCAAATATCGCTTGGATGCTGTGTATGGTGACTCTTCTCCTTCGATGGCGACCGTCAAGAATTGGTTCAACGAGTTTGTTCGTGGCCGCACGTCGGTTTTTGATGAGCCACGCCCAGGTGCCCCGAAAACGGCTGCTACGGAGAAAAACGTTAAAAAAGTCCACGATCTCGTGTTGGCAGACCGTCGATTGAAGGTTCACGAGATAGCGGAGACTGTGGGCATCGCAGTAGGAACGGTGCATCATATTCTACACGAAGAACTGGGCATGAGAAAGCTGTCGGCGCGATGGGTGCCGCGTTTGCTCACACCTGAAAACAAGCGCAACCGTGAGACCACATCGGCGACGTGTTTGGCGCTGTTCAGCGCAATCCAGCGGAGTTCTTGCGTCGTTTCGTGACCGTCGACGAAACATGGATTCACTGGTACACACCAGAGACCAAGGAACAGTCGAAACAGTGGACTTCACCCGGCGAACGTGCTCCGAAGAAGGCGAAGACTGTTCGATCGGCCGGAGAGGTGATGGCCACCGTTTTCTGGGATTCACAAGGTGTGATCCACATCGATTACCTCGAGAAGGGTAAAACAATCACGGGGCGCTACTATGCTGACTTATTGGGCCGATTTGACGTCGAATTGAAAAAAAAGCGGCCCCGCTTTGCGAAGAAAAAAGTGCTGTTCCACCACGACAACGCGCCGGCTCACACCTCCGCCGTCGCCATGGCCAAATTGGTCTAATTGCGCTACGAATTGCTGCCCCATCCACCGTACTCTCCAGATTTGGCCCCCTGTGACTACTTTTTGTTTCCAAACCTGAAAAAATCACTCGCCGGGAATAGATTTGGGTCGAATGAGGAGGTCATTGTCGCCACGGAGGCCTATTTTGCTTCCCTCGAGAAAATGTATTTTTTGGACGGGTTAAAATAGTAAGAGCATCGCTGGACCAAGTGTATCGAGCTTGAAGGAGATTATGTGGTAAAATAAATTGCTACCTTTCCAAAATTTTCGTTTTTCTTTTGTAGGCTAAGTACTTGTTGAATGACCCTCGTATATTCACATTTTTATAAAATCAATTTCTGAATATGCCGATGTAATTGTATTTTTCGAAAGCAATTGAATGAATAAATTTAATGTTAAATTTATATTTTATTATTTATTCAAATAAAATTTTTATTCTGTTCAGATTTTATTTTATACCCAAGAATAAGATAATGGTATTTAGAAATCTTTTCAAGAATTTTCTAAATATTTTGACAATTACTATTTGTGGATATTTATATAAGATATTATATTTTTTTTTAAAAAAAACATGCATAAATACGAATTTTTGGACTACTAAAAGTCAAAATTCTGTTCATGTTGGACTCGTTTAACATTCTGAAATTAAATTTATAAGAATGCTTGATACTCTTTTCGTATATTAACTGGTAGAGTTTTATTTTTGAGGATATTAATTTTAGATACCTTCGAAGAATATTTCATCCATGAATAATAATCACTTGGTTAGATATTTATTCTATATTATGACCAGGAAGTCATAGATAAAATTAAGAGCAAACGGCTTAGTTAAAAAAAAAAAATAATTAAGAACATAAAGTAAAATCATTTTCACTGAAATCCTTGTCATAATTCCCAAGTTATTCGAGTCATTGACCTCTTCGCAGCTTATCAAGCAGTATAGATGCCTATTTTCACCTAACCAGTACGGTTTTATTCCTTTTACAATATATCAACGATAAATGACCTTTTAACATTCATTTCAACTATTTTTTTCAAATTTTTCTAATACTTTCGGAATTGGTTGCATCAACACTGGCTTCCGTAAGTCATTTGACACAATGCCTCACTTCGTTTTGTTCTATCTATCCAATTTGATAGATAGAACTTACTATACATCTACATCAAGACGAATTAAATATCTACGTGTATCTGGTGTCCCTCAGGGTAGTAATCTTGGTCCCTTACTTTTTGATTCTTGTCATTGATGAAATTCTTATATAAATTAATCACTTTGAAATTCGTATCTATGGAGATGACATATACTTTTTTTTCTGCAATATTAATATCATTCAAAAGGATTTAAATATATTTTACACTTGGTCTATTTCGAATGGCCTGGTTCTAATTCTACCATGACCTGTTATTAATCCTAGAAAAATTATTTAGGGGGTCTATTAAAGATATTTAATAAAACGAAATCGTATTAAATTTTTGTCATTTATATTTAGATCCGTAATACTGGGTACTGCTTCCAAAGCTTTGAAACACTTACTAACAGTACAATGGCTGTGACCAATAATTTCGATATTAGCAGTTTGGGCAAGAATGAGTAGTTGAAGAAATTTAATAAATATATTAAATATTATTTCATTTCAAAAAAAAAAAAACCATAATAATTTACGATTAAATTATACTATTAATTATAAGTTCATCAAAGTTCAGTTTGTGAATTTTTTTTTTCAAAATCAATATAGATGATACTATGCGAATCTATTACAAAAATTGTATCCCTATATCCTCTCACTGAAATCGGTTGGCTTCTCTTTTTTATACGGACAACCCCCGAGGGGATGTATACGCAGAACTTTGGTGAGTCGAATAACTCCTCAGTGATCGTCAATATAATAAATCCACTGGTGATTCCATGGCATATCTAGACGAAAAGTGGAACAACACATATACTCTCCATTTCTCTGTGGATTGTAGAATTATTGTACTTGATAGTTTTAAGGCCTTTGACATAGTTTGGCACCATGCCCTTGTAACGAAAATGCATACATATGGTATGCCTTCTCAAACGGATTGGAAGCTAGGTAATTTTCAAACCGTTCGATGGACGTTGTTTTGGATAGCGTCAAGTCTGCAGTCCACCAAATAAATGCTGGTATTCCCCAGGGTACGGTTCTATCTCCGACCCTTTTTCTAATTTTCTTAAATGATATCTTATCTGTCACTTCTAATCGAACTCACTGTCTGACTGATGAAAGTATTTCTAGTTTTTCACACTTGTTTCTTGCTTAACGTCATTGCTCTTCGCCATGAAGATGAAACGACAACGCATGTTAAAGTCATTAAATTTTTATATAGATTGTATATTATTACTATTAGGCTCGAAGAACAGATTAGAATTCAATATTTCAAAAATACAGAGCTGTCTCCTGTCTCTAAAGCGAAAGCGAAATCTTCAGCTTCTATCCATAAATGGCACTTTCATAACTGACACCGAAAAACTTTACATTTTGTAAAGTTTTTTCGAATGTTGGAACGATAATATATTTAATATTACCAAGATTGCTGAAAAATATTTAGATTTCCTTGGGCGATGTAAGAAATTGTTCACCCCATCTGAACTAGCTTATGTATTCGCTCCAAGCTGGAATATAATTTACTTTTAAAACGTCATTGCACTTACTAGATGGGATACAAAATCAAGCGATAAAATTAATATGAAGCAAAAATATTACGGAGCCATAAACAGTGTTCCAGTGAATTGGCTAGTACGAGTAATAAGTACATTTTTGACGAGAGTTATGTAATAGCTTAGCATATCCTTAATACAAATATAAAATATATACATATTGGTGGATAGACCGCTACTTAAAAATTCAGTCCTTAAATCAGCGGCTTTAAAAGGTTTTTAAAACAATCTCAAAATTGATATTATTATACATAAACAAATATATCTAATAATAGTAGATTTTGTTGTTTAAAGGAATTCGTTTGAATTTTGTAATAAAACACAGTATAATTAAATTAATGTTTTATAAACTAAAAAATGTTTTTTTAGTTTATAAAACATTAATTAATTAGAATGGTTGCTAATAAATCCTTTAAATTTTTTATATGGGGAAGTGTTGCAGGATTTTTGAAATGTTTTAAATAAATAATTTTATATAATAAACCAACAATTATATTCCTTATCCAGTGCTAAGAGTTCTTCACTTTTCCGTAGAAGTGCTCTTAAATTATTAGGATCCTTTTCTAAGCATCTTTCACAGCCGTTAATGTATTCCGATTATTTTTATCCTCCTGATTATATCAAAACAATTATGTGCACAATAAGAAGTTTATCGTATACAACATTAAAGGAAATGCTTTAACACTAAATTACAAAATGAAAAATTTAATGTATAAAAATCACACATTTCGTAAATATGCTGATATGTATCATATTTACGAAATGAACAGTAAACCTCAAATAGAATTCCATTTCGTATCAAAAGATTGTACAAAAAATAAAAATTGCCTATTGTTGTGTTTAAATTGTATTTTTGTTTCCAATAAGTGAATTAAAATGAATATAAATTATGGTTTTGCAATTCAATAAATTTGTATAACGAAAACTAGATGGCAGTGGGTGTCATGTCTACATAAAAATATCTACAAAAGAATATTCCGCTTTTGATATTTCTGCCGCTTGGCAATAATTTGTACACAAAATTCCGTATACATATACGGTAATGGCCTATCCAGGTATTCTTTAATCTAAGTTTCGACTATTCAACACTGTCAGCGCTGCAATAGCCGTCAATGTCGTGCATGTCAAATGTTAGCTTATATTATGGAATCTATAATCTAAGAATAGTAGTTTTTTTTTCAAAGGCGATTATTATTGGTCGGAGAGTATCTGTCATTTACGAAAATCTAATAAAACAATGTTAAAAAAATAATTGGAATTTATTTGTTTGAAATTTGATTGATAATTGTCAATATTAGAAGACATTTTTTTTGAAATTGAAAGGCATTTTAGTAAATTTCATTAGCGTTTGTGAAATTGTATCCGTAAATGAGGTGAAAAGGACGATTCAGTGGAGTGTTTTTGTTTTGTTTATTTTTTTATTATTTACATCGAGTAATTTTTGTACAATATTTCATGTATTTTTCGAATTTTATACAACAACTTAGTATATTTTCAGTTCAAACTTTTCCAATTAATTTTCTAAATATATATATGAATACATATAAGTGCATGCACTATAATGATATTCGGAAACTAGATGCTATTGAAGACGCCAGCAGGACTAGATTCATTGGAGTACCAGTTTGTATTCTTTGTTTATCCGGCAGCATTTATGGTTCCAAAATAATAAATATCAATGAACACTTTTATTTGTAAATAGAACGTGCATAAATATCCGCAGCACTTCTATGTGTTTTTGATTAGCCGCGGCGACAGAATTTAATTCCGAGTTCATGAAATTAATTGACAATAGAATGAATGATGCTAATGGCTGTAAGGTATGCTGTCGTAATTTTTTTTGAACACAACAAAATATCTATTGCACATGTACATCCATAACATTTGTAGTAAAAAAAAGAAGCAAAATCTCTAGAAATGTTTGCAGAGCTAAAAATCTAGTTTTCCTCTCTTTTATAAAAATTTGCATAAACATTTTCGGATTATATCCTATATTCCTAAAAAAATTTTGTTGCTTAATTTTGCTTCCTTTATTTTTTCTTAATCTTCTAGACTAGCAGTTGTTTGAACATATCATCTTTGCTTTTCCGCATGCTATTATATATTTATCAACCTAACCAACTCCAAGCACGTCTCCACATTCACACTGTATGTTCTTTGCACAATTATTTCTGAATCACCACCTTAGCAATAAGTATAAATAAATAATACGATTAATAAAAAGTAATATTTTATAAACAATTTGATTTTTTAGCTTTAGTTTGGATTAGAAGTCATTATTAAAAATATGCCGGTAAAATGTATTTGTTTTCAATTATCGACCAATCATGGATACTGTAAACAAAAACAATCACCGAAATTGAATTTGTTCATTTCTCATTTGAATGAATGTTACAAACAATTTAGCAGAAATATTGGTAGGAAAACGGTGAAATCAGTTTTTTTTTAGAATATAATTTTTAAGCATAATCTTTGAAATCAATAGATTTAACTCGATGTACTTTAAATTTTTTAATCCCATACGAATAGTGCGATGCATGTTCCATTATTGGGCACCGAATTTCGATGACTATAAATAATTAACTGCGAAAGCTAAATCAGGAAACCAAAATGCCCATTCTTGATATGTGTGTTTATGGCAGCCTCCGTCGCAATGACAGCTTTTAGATTTCCTCAAGCAATGGCTTCTAATTTAGCCAATATATTCTTTCTAACAACGCATACGCTCACCTTAAACTGGAAAACAATTGTCATATATGGGCTAGCGCTTCTAAAATATTACTGCGCCTATTAGACGGGATACAAAATAATACTAATAAATTAATAGGGGACAAATATCCTATACTGCCTGCTGCTATTTAATCGGATTTAATTAAGAAATGTGTTCCAGTGAATGAAGCTAGTTGCATTCCATCGCTTCAATTATTTTATCGTAATACTCGTTTCGCCAATAATCCACAGTCGATTATCCTGAATCCCCTTTGTAGACGAACTGTGAAATAGTACAAATTCATTGCTCTTCCCCACTTGGTTTTTCCGATTCATTACAATATCTCTTCTGATACTCTCCACATGGTCTATATATTAGAACATTAAGAGGATAATACATTTTCTATCAAACCCTATGCCGTCTATCAAAGGTCCTGAAAACACATGAAAAAAAAACATTACGAAAAAACCCCATAGCGAATGAAAACCAACAAAAATACCCTATCTCAGGTAAGATGTCTCTAATTTGTTCCTAAGTTTTGTTTGCGGATATGTTGTTTATCGAATAGCTTTACTATTTGAAAATCGGCTTGGTATCGTTAAAATTATTCATGCACTTTCCCAAGAGGTCTTCCTTCACGTTGACAAACCTATTCTCTTCGGAATTCTTTCTGAATAGATGAAAAATAGCATTTATCTAGCCAAATAAATGTTATTTTTCATCTATTCGACAATCTGAAGTCGAAAATGATTCGATAAAACTCAAAAATGACGAACATGCCAGAGTCAATACACTAATTTGAACACCATCGCAATGTCTTCTGAATTTTCCTGTTTTTTTTTTAATTTTCCATAAACGTTATTCCAATGAACTGGATAGCGTATCACCGTGACGCAAATTTCGGGAAGAATGCCGATCAGCTTACCATTTCACCTTTGAGATGTACCATTAAATATAAAGATTCCTTCTTGAGTCGCATGTTACAGTTAACGGCTATTCTAAGACATAATTACATGGCTACTACCTACTACCCCGGCTATTCATAATTTATATTTCACGTGTTCGTACAATATGGCCTGTCAAATGCCACGTTTTATTTTAAATCATACAAATCTATAATGAATAACACTTTTTTGGATATATCATAACTTTTCATATGTCACGTTGGATCGAGCGATACTTAAATAACGAAGGACTTTTCGAATGATATCACATAGTGGATCTCGAATTATTGTCGAGTCGATTGAATTTTGGTTATGCCTTCATAGAAATTTACCTTGTTTCCCATTGCACTTGTCGATTATGAAGGGTTTTCTATTAATGGTGCTCGATTTTTAAAATTGAATATTCCGTTTGCTGAAGGACATCCCAGAAGTCCCATTTTGGATAACTCGTTTTCTTAGATTGGGCTGATTCCGCGGTCTTCCAGGTTGACACTCCCATCATGTTTTTGGCGTCATGAGTAATGCCGTCATTCAACCGAAGACAGGGCCTACTTCATCTTCTGGGACCATAAATAGAGCCGCTGTAGACTTTCCGGGCAGGATCTTCTTCATACAAGTGTCCAGCCCACCGCAGCTTATTGATCTTAATTTTATCCAGAACCGAGTGGGCTTCGGAATCGTATATCCTCGTCTAGGGGGCCGATTTCTTCGAAGGATCATCCTCTCGCAAGCGGATAAGAATTCGCAATGGTTTTTGCTAAGAACCCTAGTTTTCGAAGAATACATAAGGGACTGGCTAGACTAGTGTCGTGTACAGCAGAGCTTATAAGCTGACTGAAATAGGCTCTGTTGACTGTATTCCTCTACGTTGTTATCGGGTGCTACACTTAACCCCAACTAGAAAATTGATTTAACTGCTTCAAAGCTACAATATTATCTCCTATCTCTATGCGCCTAGCGCTAATTGGTCTTGTCTTCGACGCCGAGGCTGCCATCATGTACTTTGTTTTGCCTTCATTTAAGTGTAGCCCAAGATTTTTCACCGCGCGCTCAATCCTGATGAAGCCCTCTCGTACAGCCCTTTCTGATCAACATATAATGCGATGTCGTCGGCGTATGCTAAAAGCTGAGCAGACCTAATGACAATGGGTTAAAGAGAACGTACAAAAGTGCGTCTCCTTGCTAGAGAGTGTTGTGAATGTTCAATGGCTCTGAAAATGATGTTAAATGACTTGAAATTATGTTAGCATAGTCAGGGTTGACTTTTACCCTGACTATGCTAACATAAGCGGATTTAATGGCGATGAACAGATGGTGGATCTGTTGACCATATTACAACAGTTTTTTCATCGACTGCTGCAAAAAGAAAATCTTTGAATGAAGCCTCTTTGGTATGTGCCATTAAATTTTTTGGCTGAATGGGGTTATCCTGCCTAGTAAGATAGTGGAAATACCCTTTCCAAGAGAAGGTGGAAGAAAACAAAAAACTTGTTCTTTATTCTAAACGTTATTAATAAAATCATATTCTAAATTTTATATCTTAATCACGATTTCCTAATATTTATTTTAATATATGCACTAAATTAACTCTATTTTATGTTTTTGCATAATATTTCCATTCACATTTATTTATTCATTTATGTCCAAGCAAATAATCGTCACTCTTTTTACTACTCAGATTTTCATTATCACTTATCACTTCATAACGTAAGTTGTTTATTGTTTTTTGTTTGGTTTCATTTTCATATTACCCATAAATAATTGCATAAACATTTAAACATAAAAAAAATAAACAGAATTTATATTGATCGTTAAATTTTATAGTTAAGATAAACAATTTAATATCAATTGAAATATTTTTTAAATAGAAAAATTATTGTGTTACATGAAACGCAAATAGAGAATAGACTAAATTGAGCTATCAACAAGCAAAGAAGTATTACTATAAAAGGGAGATTTACACAGAACAATAATAATCAGACGAAATGCTTCCTCTGAACAACTTATATCCACAAGATATCCACGATGTACGTAAAAATATTTAATTAATTTTCTATGACTATATTAATGAAACAATACAAATTAACAATAATTAAAACAAATAAATAATAAAAATAATTTTAGCAAATTCGAAAAGAAAAGTTACTAGGATTGAAAATAATACGTTCGAAAGGTTTCATAAAAACAAAATTTCTTCAATTCATTGTCAGATATTTGATAAATGATAGAGCGCCGCAAAAGCTTAAATATATATATTTATTTGACAGGTTTTCATTTTCTACATTTGTACAATTTTTAACACATATATGCATTTTTTATATACACATAGCCATGACAACACAGTCGCTCCTATGGAGCACATAGCGGCACTAGAAAACTCCGTTAACTCTCTTCCGTCTGCTTCTGCCTTGGGTTTTTTGCCTGAGGTACGGTCTTGAGGTACGGTCCGGATGCTTCCGTGAACTCTCTTCCATCTGCTTCTGCCTTTTGGGTTTTTGCCTGAGGTACGGTCTTGGGTTTTTGCCTGAGGTACGGTTTTTGCCCTGAGTACGATGAAAGCCAAAAGAGTTCTTGCCTGAGGTGCGGTCCGGATGCTTCTTCTAGTGCTGTTTCTTTGATAGGGTGTGTTTTTTATAGCTTGCGGCTTATCAGACCAGCGAAGCAACCTCCAGTGACGTTGGGGGACCCTACGGACTACATATATAAGGCTTGTAGTCAGGCCTTTCACCCCGGCACCAATGCCGAGATGGCGGCAGCGGGAATCGAACCCACCACCTACCGAGTGTGAGTCGGTCACCTTGACCATTGCACCACACACTCGGGTAAAAAGCTTAAATACCATTTTATAAACATATTCAATCTATACTTAAACACAACATACATGATGGTAAAGAATCAAAACGAATTACCTATTATATAATTGATGAATTCATTAAAAAAAAATAGTTACTTTAATAAAGCTGAATAGATAAGTGGATACAATGTTAGGTTTGTTTGTAAAGTCCCTTAGACATCTGTCAGGGGCCACTTCATGACCGTGAGGCCATTTGTTAATTTCATTTTAAATAGTTGCATAAAATTTTACTGAAGAAAAAAAATTCTCGTTCATTTAAAATATAAACCCCCCCTCCCCTTCTTGATTGTTTCTTCCTCATTTCTTCCAATAAAAAAAAAAACATAATAAGAAAAAAATCAACACAAAGTTTAACCATGGAAATAAAAAGAGTAAGAAAAATAAAAGTATATAGGATGGTTTAATAACGCACTCGAATGTAATAGGAAGCAAAGAAAGAGAAAAGATGCAAAAAGACCAGAAATTATTATCATTCATATTTTCTTTTCCTTTCCTTCTCTTTTCCTCCGTCTCTCCCTCCCAAATAGTATATTGAAAAAAAAAATAAAAAATCCTTTATTCAATTTCATGGTTCCATTATTTTTCTTTTTCCTCCTCCTTGTCCTTACTAACACAAAACCTTACAAATTATATCTCTTATTATTCATTTGAAATAATTATAAAAAATTTTCTTTAAATTAAAAATATAATAAAATAAAATTGTTTTTGTTTCGTCATAAAAAAAATTACTTATTCAATAATAAAAGAGGGAAAAAAACGACATAGAAAATTCTCATGATTCAATTAAAAAATGTTTTCTTTATTTTAACAAATTTGGGAAGACTTTTTACTACGTCAGTGTTTTTCCTCACTTTCTTTTTTCAGTTATCTGTGTTCCTCTTCGATTATAGAAGAACTGGATAAGCCTCTCTCTAAACAAAAATGCTGTCTAAATTTTGTTGGCAATATATTCGTAAGAGCGGCGTAAATCAGTGGGGCAAATTTTAAAGTTCAATATGCGATTGAAACGGTTCGTTTAAAACCATTTTCACATGTGATGTCATTTATGCATAAACAAATAGATTTTTTTTTAATATTGCGGATTTTGTTGTTTGATGGAATTAGTTTTTGAAATTTGCAATTAAACACAGTTAATCTATTTGAAAATATTACTTATTTTTTTATTTAACTATATATTTTATTTATATCACTATATATTACTTATTAAAATAGAATTATAAAGTGGAAGAGCATATATAAAAATATAAATTGCAAGTTGAAATTAAAACTACACCGCAACTTAGTAAATATAAGGTGTTTTCCTTTGGGCCAATTTTGCTACTAGTCGGTAGCTGCGAGTAGATGACCAAAGGAAAGCCAAATTTTAAACACTAGTAGAAACATAACCTCAAAATAGTCATCAACAATACTGAGTTTACTCACACATAAACAATAAAAACTGACTTTATTCACACATAAACAATACTGACAAAAATATGACTCTTCAACATAACCAACGAACCCGCAAAACTATCTATTTTCACTTTAGCAACTAGAATCCACCTAACGATAATTGTATGCGTAACTCCCAGTTCAATGTGCTCGTTTGTTCGAGGTAGAGTAGATGATGACAGCTAGAACAACCGACTAGTACCAAAATTGGTCCAAAGGAAAACGCCTATAAATTATAATTTTCAACAAGCATTTGTTTATATTGAATAATTCAGTTATTAGCGAAGAACGATATGTTTAACCTATAGACACATATCTATTGTAGTATCGACACCATGTAGAATACTAACCCCTGAGACACAGTCGTTCATGATATAGATTGACGTTTCGAGTTTTGGTATTTTGGCGGGTAAAAAAATGAAAGATTTATTTTTATTGTATTTTAGCTATTTATCATATATATAACGGCTGAAAAGTTAAAATTATATTTTCAAATTACGAGCAATTAAAAGACGGTAGAAAATAATATGGTATATATTCCATATTAATAATTTCCATTCTCAAACTAATGTAAATAGATCGCATTATGAAACTGAAAACAAAACGCCCTACAAGCAGTCAAATAAATCAACATAATTTTTTAGCTCCTCGGTTTTCCGCTGCAGTAATAGTAGTTGTATTCCATTGGACCCATTTTGCTACTACACTAGTTGTGTATCTGTCATCATCTACTTTACCTCGAACAGAGCAGTAATTTTCCGCTGGAGTTACGCATACAATGTACGGTAGGTGGATTGTAGTTGCTACAGTGAAAATAGATAGATTTGCGGGTCCGTTGGTTATGTTGAAATGTCATATTTTTGTTTTTATTGTTTATGTGTGAATAAACTCAGTATTGTTGGGGACTATTGTGTGATTGTATTTTACTGCTGTAGTGATATGTTCATTTTATTGAGAGTCTACAGCGCTGTAGCAAAATTGGTCCAATGGAATACAGCTAGTATGATGATATGACGCTGAAGTCAGTAAAAGAATCAGAGAAGCGTAGATACCAGGTTGATGTATAGGGAAACCGCGAAAAAATGTATGATATCAATACCAAGAACGTTCATCGAATACCAGCTTTATCAGCTGGTATTAAGTGACACATTCATGGTAATCAACCGATAATTCATAGGATTGATAGCAGATGTGTGTCCCTAGGCATTAATAATCAATAGCAACTATTTGATATCTAATAAGACGTCATTGATAGTTAAAAGAGCCTGAAAAAATGCTGTTTTAAAGTCAAAAATGACTGTTTGATAGTTATAGGTTTCTTAGTGTAGCTCAATGAGCGGAGTACAAACCGAAGTACACTTCAAAAAAAATTGGTGCCGCGGAAAGCCCGTGCCCCATGGTGTTACAACACACTGTGCCCAACATTAGTGCGGCGGCTTATACTACAGCGTGGTGGCTGTGGTTAATACCCACATCGCAGATATGGTCGAAGGACCGCTGGTGGAATATACTGTCTCCTATCTCTGGCGCTGCCAATGGTTATGAGAAGTTTAGATCCGCCTCGCCACAAATAGTATTTGGTTGCTGATTGCAAATCGTCAATACTGGCGGTGCGCAGATTGGGCGTATCTCAATCTTTATTATCGTAGGCGAGCAATGGTATTATGTGTAACGACCGGTACAAAAGCGGATGTCTGGTAATCAAGAGCAAATATTCGACAATAAAGAGCTATTGTTTGGCAGTCGAGAGCGATTATTTGATAATCAAAAGCGTGAAAAGTTACAGTGAATATCAGATTTTTGACCGTTAAGATTTGCTGTTTGAAAGTCAAGAGCAGCAAGTGTTCTTTAAGAAATGAATGACAATAAACTGTACGTATTTTATTTCTATACAAAATATGGCTACACGCATTTTCAAATTTTTCTGGCTATCATTTTTAGAGATTCGAATATTTAAAAACGTTATATTTACTAATTGTCGATATTCTATTAATTAAAATTTGATAATTTCGCTTAAAATGCCAGTCTATTTTCGAAATAGTCTAAGAGAAATTGGTGGCAAGCTGTTGAGGACTCTTAATATCTTCACATCACATGATGTGGCTTCGGCAATACGGAAAAAGTCACTACTTTACGCAATGTAAATTCAGAAATAGGAAATAATATTAATTGGACATATTTAACTTTGTAGGTGATTAATAACAAATGTTTGCAGACAAAAAAAACACAAGCTTGACATTTGGTTGGATTTTTTTTACATAATTTAATATAATGAGATAATTACGTTAACTACCTTGACAGATATAAAACTAGAATTTATCTCTGGTAAGGTAGGTTTTAGTCGGACACACTTAGACCAAACTTAGGTCCGTTGTGATACCACATCATCATCAAATCTGATGTCACTCTGAAAACCAATTGGAAGCAAGTGCAGTGTTTGATTTTTGTAATATTCATACATCCAATATCACGCAAATTATTCAGGAAAAAGTCTAGCCAAAGTCTCCTTCTGAGGGATGTGAAAGTTGTGCATGAACTGAAAAGGTGAGAAATTGTCTCTTCGTCCTCCTCGTCTTTACAGCTACGACAGAATTGATTTGCGGGGATACCTAGTCGTCCAGCGTGTCTTCCTTATATGCCATAACCTGTAATGATATCGGTCAGCATGCTCCTCAGTAGGCTTTCTGTTCCCTTCTGATCTACTTCAGGCTAGATCATTCTAGAGACGTGACACGTGTCAAGATTGCTCAACCTCTTTTTCGGGGGCTTTATTGAACTCAGCGAAATGAGGTGTGTAGCCGTCTTTATAGGCATGTATGCTTCCTCTGTAACAGTAGGCGAATCTAGTCTGGTCTCATCTGCATTACTATTTCCTGAAATGTCATTATGTCCGGGAACCCAGCCTAGATAAACGTTGCACTGGTTGGTAATCGCATTCAGAGACGGCTGTACTTCACACACGCAATTTATTCAAGGAAAAGTTCAGCCAGAGTCTCCTTCTGAGGGATGTGAAGGCTGTGCATGAACAGAAAAGGTGAGAAATTGTCTCCTCTTCCTCCTCGTCTTTACAGCTACGACAGAATTCATTTGCGGGGATATCTAGTTGTCTAGCGCGTCTTCCTTATATACCACGACCTGTAATGATACCGGTCAGCATGCCCCTCAGTAGGCTTTCTGTTCTCTTCTGATCTACTTTAGGCCAGATTATTCTAGAGACGTGACACGTGTCAAGATTGCTCCACCTCTCTTTCGGGATCTTTATTGAACTCAGCGAAATGAGATGTGTAGCTGTCTTCATACGCATGTATGCCTCCTCTGTAACAGTGGGCGAATCAAGCCTGGTACCATTTATGGTGGGCTCATCTGCATTACTATTTCCTGGAATGTCACTATGTCCGGGAACCCAGCATAGATAAACGGTGCACTAGTTGGTAATCGCATTCAGAAATAGCAGTGCTTCAAAGCCCTTGATCTTACAATGGGTGATTCCAGCGACTTGATCGCTTCCTGACTATCGGTGAAAATAACGATATCCATGTCAGGTATTGCATCCCTCGACAGCCAAGCTGCGGCCTCACGAATAGCCAGAATTGCTGCTTGCAATACACTACACTGGTCTGGGAGTCGTAGAGACATATTTATATTCAAAGATCCAGAGAAGACCTTTCCACTTGTAATGTCTCCCTTCCACATCTCTACAGCCGATTCCACCTGGACTGTCCCGTGTTCCCACTCAGTCCTACTAGGAATTTTGCATTTGTACGTAATGTGAAAGTCTAGACTTGCTATTTTAAAGTCCGTTACTTTAGGAATATATATGATGTCTCTAAGGAGCTTTGTATTCCCGAAACAATGCTCGGTCTACTGCCTTGATTCGCTCCTGATTCCCTAATGACCAATTCTTTATCGTAGATGTCTAAGGGCAGAAGATGTTGCATGGGGTCTCAAGAAAGAAAGTTTAGGGTAGGTGCTCTTATCTAGTGATGTTGACCAGACCAAAAAAGTAGATGTGAGTATAGGCCTTACCCGAGGTTGCAGAACTCATTTCCATGATTACTTAAGGACTCTAAAATGCTTCTACACATCAGCTAATTAATATCGATGTTTTTTTTTTACATTTTTCGAAAGCGGGCATTTTTATTACATTGAAATTAAAAATATTAGACAATTTATTTTTGCACATTAATTAAAAACTTCATTCGTTTACTCTAAATATGTAATAGAATATTATCTATAGAACTAGTCTTATAAAACATAAAAGGAGGTTTGTATGGTAGAAAATCGTATTTTAAAACAAAGTAGCTTCGTTCCATGTTTTCGACAGTGTACGATTAGTACGATCCATCGTTATAAGATCAGATTCTAGTAGTAGACGGAAAGCAAATAAACATAATAAAATAAATATTTTTATGCAGCTAAAATAAACGGAATAAATCAGCAATATTTTAATTGATAAATTTTTTAAAAGTTTTCTACTAAATCTAAATTTTTTTAAATACTTTATTTTAAACAGAGTGGATGCAGCTCGGATGGGACTGATTTGGATTTTGTATACAGTGACACAGATACGTACCCAAATGAAATTGCTGAACTGTATAGCTACACGGAATATTGTGAATTTCAACTCAATGTTAAGGTTTGTACTTTTCGTTATTTAATTTATTTCCTTTTTCAATCATACAAAGATTAATCAAAAATTAGAAAAATATCTGAGTTATTGTATAAGTTAAGGGATTCCTCTTGTCAGTTGTATATGAGTGAAGATTTTATGCAAAGTTGTTTTGAATAAAACGAAAAGTAACTTAAAATACTTTTTAATTTGCAAAGATTTCTTTCCAATTAATTGGAAAGCCATTAAAAAATTAGCAAAGTTTCTTCAATGTTAACAATTTTAACTTACACGTATATGTTGCCTAGTAATTTTTATATTCCGAATAAATAAAATTGAATAAAACAAACTGAATAAGTTGTCATCTAAAAATTGTACTTTTCAGATATAAATTCCTGAAGTTTGATCAAATTAAACTGACTCAACCTTATAACCATAACTTAACAAAGCCATCAATCCTCTAAATTATATAACAGTGCTACCTAGTTGTGAACTCGATAAATAATTACGATATAACCTTTAGTTTTTTTTTACAGCTATTAAGAACATGGACTTATTACATTGACAATAACAGCTTTAAACAAATTTAATAGCAGAATGACATTGTATTTCGTTAAAAGATGAACGAATCTATTCTTAGATTATTTTCATTATTTTGAGAGATACGATTTTTTTATAAATAATCGCAATTTTCGGTGGGCTGAAATGGCTCTAAGGACGATATATATATACACGACTACTAAGATGAAATTGTACGTTCGCATGTCTACCTTTCTTACCGATCCAATGGGACTTCAATTGGTCCTTTGAATATATTTAATGTATTGTTCTGACCCTTTCTGGCATCGACCCCCTGACCCTTTCTGGCATCGAATTCTCTCGATTGAAGCTGACAAAACTTGCTATTCGTTATTAAAAGGATATGTGGGCTTCCCTTCCTCCATATTATCAATGTTGTATTCCATAGCATCACCCCTATAACTAAAATTTTCATTTTAACATCATTTCCCTAAAACTGCACACACTGATATAAAATAAAAGTGTCCTTTTTTTGCCTCAAGCAGATTTAAGACTATAGGTGGATAACTTTTAAAACTCCGCAATGGGTCCGTAGGTAGGTTTTTGCACTACTAGACTAATAAACCTACGTGTCGATTGCATCTCATTTTAACTTGCCTTATATTGTACTTTATCAGTTCACTTATATTTAAAATATTAAATCTAGTAAACAATTTATATTTGATTTTTTTGTTGTTGCAGGCATTCGAAGATCAAATGGAACTTTATAAATTGCCACCAAGTTGGCAAAAAGTTCCGAAAGCCGAACGGAAAAGTATTGTTATGAAATTGATGGACCAATTGGATGTTTCGAATAGATCTGTACGAATGCAGGCGGCACGATGTATTCTTTATTTGGCACAAGGTTGCTGGGCAGAAGTTCAATCTGATCAAGAGCAACAGCAGTGCGCACATGACAACGTTCTGTTATTATATCAGTTAGGAGTGTTTTCAGCATTTGTAGAATTACTTAATTTAGAAATAGAGTAAGTTTAATATAAACAATTCATTTCAGAAAAATATCCAAAATTGTTAATTTTATTATTTTGACTTAAATAATTGTAGTAGTTGATAGAATTTATTAGTATTATTTCTACAAAATTGCGAGATATTTTTGAATTGAACACGCAATATTAATGTATCTACGGATATAGTGCACTCTCGTTATAAAAAAATCATAATTTTTAATTATCTAATTTTTTATTTCATTTTCTTTTCTTAACAATGTAGAAATTCAACATCAGCAGATAATGTTATGCTGAAAGTAGCAATATCATTAGCCGATTCTATGGATTTACGAGTTATACTATCAGTTCTTTATATAATAACAGAGACAATTCGTTCCGAAAAAGAAAATGATTCGGATGACTTCAAACCATATGTAGACAACTTTGTACATGAAATAAGTAAGTTTTCACTAAGCTAACAAAATAAATAAAATTTTAATATTTTGCTTTTCTTACAGATACACCATATGGTGATGAATTATTAATGGTAAAATTATTAGGTATGATAACACGTTTCTGTGGTGGTTCAGCACCACATTTTCCAATGAAGAAAGTACTACTTTTACTTTGGAAATTATCATTGGTCAGCCTCGGTGGAATGGATGTATTACGAAAACTTAAAAGTATATTTTTTTTTAAAAATAAATTTCTAAATTGTTTTTCATTTATTTTTTGTTATTTTTATTGATGATTTTCTTAAAAATTAAAAATTACAATATTTTCACTACTTAATCAATAATATGATGTACTCTATAATATCATATCTGCGTTAATTGTAGTTAATAAACTATAACAATAGTTTCTATATTTATAAAGCAGTCGAAAGTATATTTTATGATCCTATAAACAAGTGCTCTGATAAATACATTTTTTATTTTAATGAAAACCTACCGATACTATGTTTTTAAAATAATATCACTTAAAATAGGTGTTGTGGGCTCGTCTGGCTGCTTTTATTCTTAAGATAAAATTTCCAATGACTTTACTCTTATAACTTGCACAATATATTATTATATTGTGCAAGTTATAAGAGTAAAGTCATTGGAAATTTATATTGTGCTTTTGATATTTTTCGAAGACAAAAACGAGAACAGTATTTTAAGCGACCAATTGTCACCGTTATTTCTGTAAATAATTATATTTATTTAAAAAAATTTATAAAAACCCGTAAAAAAGTTTAAACACAATTTATTAACTTAAAAAAAGCTATGACGATTCGATGACATCACTCAATGTTAGCTTTACAATTGAAAATTTTAAAAATTATAAAATTAAAACTAATAAAAATGTTAGTAATAAATTCACAAACCAACTATAACATATTTTATATTTTTTTATTTTAAATAAATATCGATAAAAGAAATTAATACAAAACTTGTTTTTTTCACAGATGATTATCGTATCCGTGCCGGACTAAGTCCTAGCGTTGAAGATACACTCGAAGTGACTAAATATATGCGCGCTAGTACACCGCCAGCAACAGCTACCGATATTCTAGTTGATAATCAAAATCCGAAAAGGAACGCTTTTAGACGAGTACGTACGAACGATATTGCCGAGGTAGAGATGCTTTCACTTCGTTCCTTTATTACTATTAATTAATATTATTTTTTATCTTATTTCTTTATCTTGTATTATATTTATATAAAAAAAGGAAACAAAAACAAAACTTCTTAAAAAGTTTAAATTCTCAATTTAACTATAATTATTAAAAAATTTAATAATGTTTTTACTAAACTTAAATTTTGTGCCCTTCTATTTTATATTTTCGATTTAGTTATTAAGTTATCTATTAACTTTATACTAAAATTCAGAAAATAAATATTATTTAATAGTACATCGAAACAAAAAAGCATTGTATTATCTTTTGTGTAATTCACCGTGAAATTTCACGTCACTTATACGTGATCCTGTCCTCAGAAACAGAACCATGTATGAGCGGCGGTTAACGGTGAATTACAATGAAGTTAAAACAAATGACGGCATACAGATAACATTTGAAGATCCAAAAAAAAGAAGTACTGATTTAATTGAAAATGAAGAATACTAAAAATCAAAAAGAAATGTTTTGTTTTTGTTGTTCCTTTCATATTTTATTGCTTTTATTATTATTTTCAGTTTTGTTTTTATTTTAAGTTTTTGTTTTCTTCTGTTACCAAAGAAAATAATTATCATTCTTACTGTCTGGTTACTTACAGAAACTTCTTCAATTTTGTTTTCCTATTATTATTAACATTAGTATTATGATGATTATTATTATTAAAACAACTTTTCTTATTCTTAATGCTTTCCCTTTTAATTTTTTACAAATCATTCAATTAGTTTAGAAGAAATAAGAGGAACAATGATAGTTTTATACTCTCTCATTGGTTAGTTCACAATATCAATAAAAGAAGATTCACAGATCATGATAGAAAATAAAATCTACGCGAACAAAATATTCAGACGGCAAATCATTGTCAATAATATTAGTAATTTAAAGGATTTTTGGTTTATTCAGCATAAAAGAAATTATTAATACTATAGAAAATAAAACATGAACATGGAAAAAAAAACCGATTTATTCGAATAATAGCAGTTTTAGAGTATTAAATAGTTTAACTATGCAATTTTTTTTCTATAAAGTTAAATTTTTTTTCTTTATCTACTTTTATGTCTTTCTCTTTCTATCTCTCTCTTTTTATCTTTCACAATACATACTCTTCGAAGTGAATTTTTCTTTCTTTTAGTAAATTTATTATTTACTATTTTTTAAAATATTTTATTATATTCTTGTTCACAACTTAGCTTTTAAAAAAAAAAATTAATTTTTACCTTGTTCTTTTTGTCATATTATTTTTTCTAATTATTTTCTCCTCTCTCTTAGTATAATGACCCTCTACCACTAATTAAATTAATAAAGTTGATTAATTTTTTTTATTTTGAATAATAGTGTTGTATAAAAGAAAATAATACCAATTAGAAAACCGAGAAAAAAGAACATATTGCGTTACAATGAATCAGGCAGAAAACTTTTATAAGTCGTGTTTATCTGCATTTTATGTGTCTTATTTAATAGTTTGATCAAAATAATAGTAAATAATATTTACGTCTAATAGACGTCATAAATTTAAATTAATTTCTCTTTAATTTGAGCTACTGCATCTTAATTCAATGTTTCATATAACATCTCTAAAAAATGTTGTTATTGTAATTTGATGCTAATATAATTTTAATAATTAGAATATAGACTTGGCAAGGAACGTAAATCAGGCCGATATAGTAGCATTTTTCTTTGCGAGATCATTCACTATGTAGTTCTTAAGAAAACACTTGGTGTGCACAATTGATTTTTAAGATATTACCGAATTTAAATTTATTAAGATGCTATTTATTATATTGATTTTTTTTTTACCAAATAATTCGGGTGAATTTGTTTAATTGTCGACAAAATTAATATTAATGAATAAACTCGGACTTATTAGGTGATAATATATTATCTTATCGTTTACATTTGATTTTTTGTTCTCTTAATGAAATTCTCATACATGCAAAGGAAAGAAAGAAGCTTCTTTATTTTTTTCTTGCAATTTTCGCATCCTAATCTAATAAGAATTTTTTTAATCAATTCTTTTCTTCTTTATTTATTAATTATTTATTTTTCCTAAATACTATTCAAATTTGCTTTCATTTTTAATATAACAATTTTAATAAGAAATTTATTTCTTTTTAAAAAATATAAGAAAAAACTAATCTTCTTCTTGCCTTTTTTATAACAACTTGCATAGTAAATGAATTTTTTTATCTCATTTTTAAAAAAAAAAATATGAATAGATTTAATTTTAATTAAAACTTCTAATATTTTTTATATTTTATCTTTTTTTTTTACTTACTTTTTTATAAGTATAAGTATTGATAATTTTTATGCAATGATTTTGATCTCATTGTATAGGCATTTTTAAATCAATCGACATTTATTACGTGCGAATTAATAAAAAATTCCTTTATAAAGTGCCATTATTCGATATTATTTATTTAACTGAACTCACTATAAATATCAACTATAATTTCAATAAAAATGCACGGACTATTCAAATGATGGTTTTTGTTCAATTTCAAATAAACCAATTCATAATCGTCTTATTTTTATATATTATATTTTATTTTATTTCATTAAAAAATAAACTTAAATATAATAAAATCGATTAATATCGTTGCATTTATGTTTTGTCACAATAATTTTAACTTGTCTAAAAACTAATTGGCTTTCCGATCGGTACTATTTTGAAATGATGCGCCCTATTTGTGAAGTCGCCATAAGGAGAATTTACACCTAGTCACAGGTTGAAAAAAATTATAACTCAATTTTTGTTGTGAATGCTATAGTACAATATTTAACTTTTTTTTAACTGTCTTTATTTAAGAAACAAATTATTTACCATTCGAAGCTAAAATCCCCACTGTAGCTCGCAACTCGCTTCTGGTAAATTCGCGTTATTGCGCTTATTGATTGATGAATTTATATTCTTTAAACTGGACAGATAATTCGATTTGATTTTTGTTGATAAATGATCAAAAACAAAATGAGAAAAACCTGCCCATTATTATATAAAATATAAGTATACTAAATTTGCAATGAATAAATTCAATAGTTTTTGAGTAATCTCTCAGGTCGACATAAAGTTCTTAATATTTGTAATAAAGACATTGTACTTTATGATACTCGTAATGAAAATATTTTATTTACATGATACTTTTGATAATGAAAATATTTAACCTAGTACATGACTAGGTGTAATCCCTTAAATAACATGCTATTGGCAAAGAAGCATCTAACAAGCAATTCATATTGGCAAAGAAGCATCTAACAAGCAATTATAATGTTCAAATATGTCGGTTGTATTTTCCTAAGATTTCCTATTCAACAGAATTAATTTTTTATTTAGAATTCACAATTGCAAATGCCTATTTTGAATTAATGCCAAACTATTTAAAATAATAATAATAATTTTTATTTTTCTTCTCTTCAATAGTTGCTCCCCATAATAATAGTTTTTTTCTTATTTGTAAATAATAAAATTTTATTTATTTCTCCTTCATAGATTTTCCCCATATTAATTTTAAAAATTATATGCATCGGAAAAGAATCGATCATTTCGAATAACATATTTTTTATGCGGTTTACTCGTACTATTTAGAAAATAGTAAAATGGAAGAAATCGTGAAGAGAATAAGACCTCCTAATATTTTTTCTAGCTTCAATATGGTATACAATATTCTAATTGAAATTCACTTAATTTTTTTTACATTTCTATTTTTCTATTTTAAATTTAAAAATACCCTATAGTCGCAATTTAAATTTGTTCGACCGTTTAATATTATTTGTTTTAAAGATCCTATTCCATTTATTCGGGAATGGCTTCATACTATAAATGATGTAGTTTAAAATATGGAAGCCATATATCTATCCAGTAGGCATTTTAGTTTTATTCCTCAACTAAAAAATTCTTCGAAAACACATCTTTCAGCAAAAAATATTAATAAATCCAAAAAGCCAGATGCAATTTGCTGGAAAATGATATACCATGAAAAATTGAAAGCATCTACACATCAAAATATGGATTAAATTTTAATGAATTTCTCGCATAAATCAGGCTGTATTTGAGCAAGAATACACTATTAAAAAAGTCTAACGTTCTTAAATCGCATGGTGTTGGTGGCTAATTGATCGGTCCATATCTCAAAATGTGAAGCACATAAAACTTCTTCAATAAATTAATTACTTTATTAGTTGTATGGCAAGCATATGGCACCATTTTATTGAAACCAAATTCTTCACAGAGCAATATTCAATCAATACCAAAAAATGCATGATAAATATGTCTTCTGCATATTTATCATGGATTTTTGGTATTGATTGAATATTGCTCTGTAACGAATTTCATCAATGACAGTTACTATAGCAACTACTAAGTTTTCGAGGATAAAATGGAGCAAGGATTGCATTTTTCCTCAGTTATTGTAATTTTGTTTGTTAAGAAAGCCATTCAATCAAAAACGCACTTTTCCACTGAAGATAATGTTTTTTAACCAAAATTTTCATCAGCTTCAAGCAGTTTAAGACCAATCAGCGAATCTACGATTCAATGAATGGTCATATGGATTTAGTTCTTTCGTTATCAGAATCTTATACCCAAATCCTTATACAAAATTCACCATAATGATGTGTGAGAAATATCACAGCCCTTAGACCGACGGGATGTTTTATCTCTAAAATTTGCGTTCATAGCAGACCTTAAAAAATCGAGTATCCATATTGGCAACCCCGATTACATTTCTAATTTATATAACATGATCAAGTTTTTTACTATTTTAAGCGAGAAGCTTGACAAACGCAATTCAGATGCAACAATCATAAATGGCTAATTTATCTAAAACTACCACGGAAAGCTATGTAAAAAAAAATCGGCGTTTTTTGCCCAGATGAGATAAAGATAAATAGTTTTTGTTGCGGTAAACTTAACTAAATGTTGTATAAATATCTCAGATACTAAAATTAAAGTCCAATGGAATATGTTTAGTTGAATTTGAAAAGTCATATTTCAGCCCTATGGCCATGCACTAAAAATATAATTGAATAAATTTTGAGAAATAATTGCAATAGAATGAGAAAACAATTCGCAAACTAAACTGTTTTGGATGTCCCAGGAAGCCATATGAAATAAATTTGATCACTGGTTTTTGGACACTTGGACAGACGTCCTTGTAATGGTTCTGGACACTTGGAAAGCAAAGCAGCTGTCAAAAATTAACTGAACATTCCAAATGGTCGAACTTGTCGGCATAACTGAGAGACATAACGCCATAAAAAATGGAATTTACGTAACCCGTGCAAAATCAAAATTTGGGATACTTTTTGAACAGACCTCGTACTTTCGTCAATTATCAAATTAAAAGCATTCTTTACAGTACCAAGTATAATATTTCTTTTGGCATTAGGAAGTTGGACCTGAGACTTTAAAAATATTTAATGAGTCAATTTGACACAAATCCGTCAAAATAGGTATAGTAATGGGTTTTCGAATAAGAGTGATATAATTTCTTTTAAAAAAAAATACACTAAATGTTAAGGAAATTCAAATGCTTTTTTTTTAATGTGAAGTACAATCGATACAATTAAGTTCTGAATAAAACGTCATTCAAATTGCCTACACGATTTATTTTGCAGGAACGAATTCGATGAACCCAATTTTCGAGCACTTTTTCCACTAAATCAAGTCGTATGTCATGAATAGCACGTTCAATATTGACTTCTAAAGCTTGAAGAGAGTCTGGTTTATTGCTAAAGACCAATGACTTCAAATAACCCCACAGGAAATAGTCTAATGGTGTTAAATCACAACTTCTTGGAGGCCGTTCAATGTCACAATTTCTTGAAATAATCGAATCTCCAAACTTTCCTCGCAATAATTCAGTTGTTGCACGTGCTGTGTGGTACGTAGCCCCGTCTTGTTGGAACCAGATGTTGTCAAGATCAACTTCTTCCAATTTCGGTCATAAAAAGTTGGTTATCATCGATCTAAACCGCTATCCATTGACAGTAACGGTGTTACCATCTTCATTTCGAAAGAAGTACGGAGCGATGATTCCACCAGACCAAAAACCACACCAAACTGTCAATTTAGGTGAATATAATGGGTGTTCATGAATAATTTGTGGATTTTCTTCGCACCAGAATCGACAGTTTTGTTTATTTACCGCACCACTCAGATGAAAGTGAGCCTCATCGGAGAAAATGATTTTCTTTAAAAAAATCGTTATCGTTTTCAAGTTGTTCCAAGACAAAATCAGCAAATTCACGACGTTTACGGTGGTCCAATGGCTGCAGTTCTTGAGTGATAACAATTTTATATGGATGCAAGCCCAAATCCTTTCTCAAAATCCGCCAGGTTGTGGTTTGAGACAGTCCCAAGTCTTAAGAACGTCTTGCAATCGACAATTTGCGGTCTTCATCAACACTTGCCTGAACGGCAGCAATATTTTCATTACTTCGAGTGGTTGTTTGTCTTATTGGCACTTGAACATTATGTAAAGAAAATGTACGCTCGAAATTTTTAACAATTCGACGAATAGCGAGCACAGTTGGACGAAAAAGCGCACGAAAAGTTGCAATTGGAGAACGATTATTTTGATAATAAAATTGAATAATTTGTAAACGTTGTTCCTGCGTACAAATATATCTCTCCGTAATGAAATTGTAAACATTACTGAAAAATGACAGATTACAAATGGCCGAAACGTCACTTAGAAATCATATCACTCTTATTGGAAAACCCTATACATATGGATTTTTGGAACTAAGGAGTGTGGAGGGGAAGGAATTAGTGTTTGTATACATTTTATAAATCTATTGATGTTTTTAAAAAAATTATTTAAATTTTTTTTATATATATATCAATAAAATCGTGAATGAGTCAAATTCACTCGGCCCGGCAATCTACTGTTAATGCGCCATAACTCTTAGTTAGGCTTGTTGAATCTTGCATGAGTGAAGATATAAACTTCTAGTCCCATTTTGGTTGTGAAATTCCTTGAAAGTTCCAATTGCTCAGAATGTATCGAAAATTTCTTAATTAACCACCGTACAAAGCACTCATTCACCAACCGAAAACTATACCGAATTGCGAATTGTATCAGCAAAACTTCCACAATTTTTTTATAATAAGTTTTAACAATAATAGTGAGTGGAATTGTTCTCTCAAGCAGCGTTCCATATTGTCATTATGTGACTTTTGTAAAGGAAAACCAACACTGCCAAAAGGGACACCTTTTAGAATAAGAATTAAGTTTATTTTTGGATCTCTTGTAAAATAGTTTACATGCGAATGTTACTTACAGTCACCGTGTACCAAAGTTTTTTCCATAAATTTTCTTTTCTCTCTCTCTTTCTTTCTCCTCCTCTCAGTCTCTCTATTAAAATGATACAACTAATTGTAATTATTTTATTTCCTTTTATCTATTCTACAATAATCAATATTATATGAAAAAAAAATCCGTACTATTTATATAAATTTTATTTTCTTGTAAAATTTCATTTATTTCGTATTATTTTATAATTTGTTCGCACATGTATTTATTAGTAGATAGTTTATCCCTCTACACAAATCTCTTTTCCTATTTATTATTGCGATTACCTCAAAAAAAAAAGAAAATTAATTACTTTTAAAACGAAAGCATCTAACCGATTTTTTATACAATATATACAATTTGTATAAATAATTTTTAATTTAAAAAACAAACAAAAATTTCTTTTTTTATTTTTGAACAAAAACAAAAAGAACATTTAAAAGACATTACAAAATCACCGATTTTTTTTGTTTTTCATTGTGTGAATAGAATGTATTCATTTTAAAACTAAATAAATACTTTTGATTCACAAATACACTTAAAAGAGTATCTAAGAGAAATAATTAAACCAACAAACACATTCATTACCATCACCTATGCAAGAATATATTTGCCTATGTGTGAAATTAATTAAAACAATTTTTTTTCTTCTGTTATACAATATAATACTGTAACTATTATGCAAACATTTATACATTTCATCCAGCACACATGAATATATTTTTTGTTATATGCTAACATACAAAATATTTATTTTTATTGTATATATAAATATAATAATAAACGTACAATTATTTATTATTATTTGCAATTATCATTTTTTTTCTAAGGTAAATAATCATTCTTCTCTTTCTATTTATTAGAAAAGCAACAACAAAAACAAATGAATATAACAGTTAGATTTATTTAATATTATATACAATATATAAATTTTTTTTTGTTGTTGGTATTTTTACCTTGTTTTCTTGTATGCTCGTTAATATGCATTTTAAAAATTAGATCAATTTAAATATTTTATTTAGTTTCATAGTTTTTAGAATTATTAAACTATTCACATACATAGAAATAATCAAAATCTTCGATTGTTTATTGTGATAAGCTTTTACAATATATCAATACAATAGAGTACATATAATTTGTTTTCGCAATTGTAGTTTCACATAAAACACAATAGAGTACTCTGATGACGCACGATGGGAATGCAAAACAAAGAAAACAAACTATGAAGGGTACATATTTCAAAAATATTTTGGAATGTAAGCATACTTCTAGGGCCTGTATAGAAAGAAAGGTCGATTATTGCCACTAAAAATGTCATCTTTCACCCAATATGCACTGGCACATTTAACCCAAATTGGCTATAAAACTTCTCACAATCAGGATTGGTTGTCATTACACTATGACGCATCACTTAATTTTGATGAGATTTTTTTTTTACTTTATGTACAGAGTCTTCTTACTTTTACCCATTTTCTAAGGCAAATTTTTCCATAGTAGGATCAGCTTTACCCCTGAGATTATTGATCCAACAATATCTAAATAACCCATCTTAATACTAACGAACAGCATCTAAATATCGGGTTGTTCGAAAAGTAATAAAACACGATTTTCTTATAGTCAATTAATGTTTTATTTAATTAAATATTGTCCAGTCTGATCCAATCAATACCCTTTGTCATATTTCTGGCAGTAGCATGATTCCACGCCACGCTCATAAAATTTTTGTTTTTTGCTGGCAAAAAACTGATCCAAGTTATTTTTGACCTCATTTGAATTAAACGTTTTACCGTCTAAAAATTTTTGTAGAGACTGGAACAAATGAAAATCGGAAGGTGCCCATACTCTTCAGACCTAGGCAGTATATCCTATCCAAGCTCTAAAAGCTTTTGCCGAGTGGTCAAACTTGCATGTGGTTTCGCATTATCCTGTTGGAATACTATACCTTTCCTACTAACCAAGTCTGGGATTTTTTCTTTAAGTGAATCATTCAATTTCTCCAACTGATGACAGTACACTTCAGAATTGATCGTTGTGTTGCTCGGTAGAAGCTCAAAATAAACGATTTTTTTGAAATCCCACCAAACAGATAGCATAACCTTGTTTTGATGAATATTGGCTTTCAAAATACTTTGAGCCGGTTCATCTTTTCTACTCCATGATCTTTTGCGCTTAACATTGTTGTAGACAACCTATTTCTCATCCCCAGTGATGAGGCGCTTCAAAAATGGATCGTTTTCTTGGCGTTTGAGAAGTAAATCACAAACGTCAATGCGACGGCACAAATTTTTTCCCGTAAGAAGATGAGGAACCCATATGTCGAGCTTTGAAATCAAACCTAACCGTTTCAAATGATCATGAACCGTCGAATTCGATAAATTTTATCTCTCATCGATCTCACAAGTTGTTATTCGCCGGTTTTCATCAATTAATGTCTTTATTGTGTTTTCATTAGCAAACGAAATTACTTTCTGAACAACCCAATATAAGCGAACACTAACAATTCTGATATAAATTTATGAAGTCGTGTCTTCAGAACGAGTTCTTTCTACAAATATACAAACACTAAAATAAGTTTTTATAAACTTATTCAATCTGTACTAAAACACAACATACATTATTGCAAAGAATCAAAACGAATTTCCTATTATATATTTGATGAATTCATAAAAAAATAGTTACCTTAATAAAGCTGAATAGATAAGTGGATACAATTGATAAGAGATTTTGAAAGAAGAGATTAGTAAATTAGCAGCACTCAAATCATTACCAGACGCTGTAAAATGTTTAGGTTTCCTTAAACGATGCAAGAAATTTTTCAGTCCATCTGATCTAGCCAATATATATGCGTCTTTTCGGAGATTCTTTTTTTAACCGTCCAATCCAAATGTGGAATGCTCTGCCTCACTCGGTTTTGCCAAATCATTACAATCAACAGATATTTAAGAGCAAAGTGCATTGACATCCCTCTCTTTAACCCCTCTTAATATTTACCGCACGCGCGATGTACCATAACATTATAAGAATATTCATTTTAAAAAAATCGTTCAAATAAAATTTGGTAATGCCATATAAAAAATTCGTTTTGATTAATATAAAAGCATCTGTTTCGGTGTCGTATCTCTACAATGTCTCAGCACCTCCGCAAAACCCGTATGAGATTATTTATCCTAGTTATCTCCTTGCCATAATTTGGTTAAAACTATTATGATCATCCCCAACTCGAAAAGAAATTCATCCTCCTTATCTTCTATAATCTGAACAGTAGGCTTTCTTTCTCCAATTCTAAACTTCCCTTTTACATTAATGATTTGAATCCGTGTTAAGAATATAAACGTCTCTAGATAGGAATACCATAGGGCATCTACCGACCCCATTATCTACAGGAAACTCTTTTTTAAACACTTAGACTAGCTGGCAGATTGTTTATTTCCTCTATTGACGGATGCGGCGAGTGACCGAAATACAACTTAATTTACCATGATCAACATTATGGAGTCTTTCTATACAGCACAACTCTGTACTATGGGGAAATAAGGGCTAGCAAGACGGCTGTTCAAATTGCTTTCGATTCTTTCATATAATCTTGACTCAAAGCTATTCGGGGCCCATTTAATGATTCTGTACTTATCAAGATTCGACATATCATACTCCACAATAGGAGTGTTGATGTTGAGTTGAGTTCGGTGTTGGGGCACATGGAAATTATGCGAAATTAACGTGGTGCTCAGTTGATTGGAGATACTCTCCGGCATCCGGTGGTCACAGCTGTCCCTAATCTGTCTCGCCTTCTAACAGAATGACAACAATCATAATTTTTAGAAGGAAAACTTCTAAGAATTATGATCGTTGCCATTCTCAGTTCAGATAAGTCATGATTGTGTTGCTGCACAAAATGCCCCAACTTATGTTATAAGGACCTTACATTCAAATAAACAAACACTAATTTTTCATAATCAAAATTGTAATTTTCGCAATAGCAGCAAGTGCAATCCATGTCATTTTCGCAATCCATGTAAAACGGACTATAATTTGGAATTTCAAATAATTTATCTATCTTAGAAATGTCCTTTCGCAAACGTGTTAGATAAAAACTATTGTAATTAAGTTTTTTTTCTACATTTCATCAACTTTTACAGTTATACTCGTCAAATTTACATTTCAATAGACACATTTGTATATAAAAGAAAAAATATTTTCATCCATACGAGTATATGAGATGTGGCATCTTAAAGCTCCTTGACTAGGATATATGGCGTCAGTTTGATTTATGATATGCCGTCTGTAAGCAATTATAATTTTTTTTCTTGCTTCCTTAGCCACATTCGATCCCCTTGCCTAGTCTCCAGTACAATTTTAATAAGCAAATATAATCATTCCCGTACAAATAACTAACAAATTTTGCCATTAGAGAGCTGTAACTTCCATGCCTGTCTTCGATTTCTTTGGCAACAATTTACATAGGCTGTAAATGAGCTATTTTCGGATTATATTTTTTATTCAAATTATAGAATTTTCTCAATCTTTATTTCTTTTTTAATCCGAATGTGCTTTTTAAATTATGGTCATTATAATCGAGGTCTATTCAGGCCTACTGAATCAAATAACATCGAGAAATCATGCTTTTGTATCGAAATCATTGATAACATCTTATCAGTTCTAAAGTACTACCCATCAATGTAATTAATATAAACTTTTCGAGCAATAATCTACCTCATCCATACCGATTAAGCGCCCTCACTACTGCAGTTTGTTTCTGCTTATCCATAATCTCATTCTTGTATACATTTCAAAATTGTCTATCCTCATACAGATGCTGAAATATTTTTTCTTCCAAAAATCCTCCCCTTGAATAAAAATAATCGACTGTTTCCTTTGACCCCAGAGAAGAAAACGTGATTAACTTGTGCAGAGCTATAGTTTTCTATCTTCAATGTTGATACTGCGCCATGTACTTCGGTTTGTTAGCATTCACATGAAGTCCAAAATTTGTTGTTACCAGTTCAATTTTAGCAAAGGTTTTATTTTCTGGTCGATGATGATAAGTTAGCCAATTGCATATAAGTATATAGGCTCTGAGAGCGTTCCGGATTAATTTAGATAATTTCGATCGGTAGTCATGATCAACTTAGTCGACCTCATCGATTTGTTGGAGACTCCGAATTCTTCGTATGACAGCCACAAAGCCAATAAAGAGGTTGTAAATTTATTGTGATAAGAAGATTTGGTGTAATGCCTCACTAATACGAGTCTATCATCTTTTTATCATATGGACCTATCGTCACTATTTAAGATAGTAAACAGTAACAGTTCTTTTATTTCCGTATGTAGTGATAGATGCTGTTTTGTGTATGTGCAAACACTTAGTCCCAAAATAAGATCCAAATTGAGTTTGTGCGACTCAGCTGCCCTAATATTAATTATAAAAATTAAATAACTAATATCCTTTCTGTCATCCTGCCTATATAAGAAGTAGTTCTCGATCGTAAGTCATATTAACTAATGGAGAAATCAATTTTAAATAGATATCATCCCTTATCATTTCATTAATACACACACTATTTATTAATTCGTTTTGACAATCGTTTATTATTTTTTAAATGATTTTGAATATACAACGTAGTTTCCTTTTCTTTCTTCTATATTTTTGTACAAAATTTCATCAATCTGTTATACCATTAATGCATAATTAATGATTAGAAATAATATTGCATAAATTTTTTGATTGTGTAGATTAAAAAAATTTGATTATTTTACTATTTACTATTTACTATTATTATTACGATTTTTGAATAGTTCGCTCTATTTTATTGCATTTTCGCATATATATTTTTGATTAGATTTAATATTTTAATAAAAAATTAAATTCTATTTTATATAATATAACGCATACCAATTTGAATTGTTATTGTTTGTTGATTCGATTTCCTATTATAATTACAATATAATTTTATAATATATAAAAATAAATACGTAATTATAGACTTATTTAAACCCATTCACACATACACACTCATATTAACATAAAAAAAATGTTATTTCTATTATTTTATATTTTATTCTTGAAAGTAAATTACTCTTCTAATTTTACGAGTAGAAAAAATATTTTCTTCATAAATATTTTAATATAGCATTAAATTTAAGTATTCGATTGTTATTTATTATAATTATAATTATTTAGTAATTTCGTTTTTTGTTTGCTGATTTTCTTTTTCTTCGAAACTTTTTTATATAGCTTAGACCTAAGCAGTATCAATAACAGATTGTTCGATACATAGAGCTTTTTTACAAACTACCGATTAACCAGGTGTATACGCTTAAATCCGCTGTTTTTTAGTCAAAAAAACACATGTTTTTTTCATAGAAAGCAAAAACAAATTTATTCAAAATACTTCCCCTCGCTAGCTTTTTCCATCTCTCGGGCAATTTGTGGATACAACGCCAAAAAAATTCCTTCTCTTTCGAGGCAAACCACTCATCAAGCCATTTTCGGACGTCTTCGTAAGAATAGAAGTGCTGCTCAGCGAGCGCGTTGTCCATCGACGAAAATAGGTGGTAGTCGGAATGAGTCAGGTCTCGTGAATAAGTGGGGTGGGGTAGCACCTCTCAGTTGAGTGTATCCAAGTAGTTTCGGACCATTTTTGACGTGTGCGATGGTGCGTTTTCGTGGAGGAATATCAGCTTGTCATGTCTTTGTTGATAATCCGTCCTTTTTTCACGCAGAGAACGGTGCAATTTGATCAGTTGTTGGTGGTAGCGGTGGGCATAGACAGTTTCACCAGGTTTCAACATCTCATAGTAGACGATTCCCTGCTGATCGCACCAAACGCACAGCATCGTCTTCCGTCCGAAGCGATTTGGTCTTGGGGAAGATGTTGATGGTTGGCCGGGATCAACCCACAATTTTTTGCGTTTAGGATTTTCCAAATATATCCACTTTCCATCGCCTGTCACAATCCGATGCAGGAACGACTTTCTTTTTTGTCTGGCGAGCAAGATTTCGCATGTGTTTTAGCGTCACTCCATCTGCCTATCGTTCAATTCATGCGGCACCCATTTTCCGATCTTTTCAATCTTCCCCATGGCACGCAGACGCATGGAAATGGCTGGTTGAGTAACACTCAATTGCTCCGCGAGGATTTTTTACGATTGGGTACCGTCTTCGTCCAAAACAGCCTGCAATTGACGGTCCTCAACCTTCCTAGACCGATTTTCACGCTTCTTGTCCCACAAGTCAAAATTGCCGTCTTTGAACCGACGAAACCAACCTCGGCACGTTGTTTCCGATAAATCACTGTCACCATAGGCCTCACTAAGCATTCGGTGCGATTCGGCAGCAGATTTCTTCAAATTGAAGCAGAAAAGTTAAGCTTCCCGCATATGCTCTTTCTGGCACAAAACTAGACATAATTACCAAAAGAAAAGTGTATGTTGTTGTACGAAATTGCTGACAATGTGCACTGATTAATGTTAACAGATGTCAAACTCATAAAAAAAAAGTATGGCGTGTTGTCCATAGTAGCTTAATACGCTTATTCACGCCATCTATGACCAAACAGCGGATTTAAGCTTATATACCTGGTACATACTGTTAAATAGTTCATAAATAGCCACTCTATATTTTTTTAAGATACTTTTAAATTCTGTGTAGATATCCTTTCATGCGTACTATACCTGTACTATTATAATAAATACCCTTGAATGTTTCATTATAAGTAACCGTTTTATAATTCTTTAAAAAATATTTGAAAACATTGGTAGATATATTTACGTGCGCAAAAAATACATGATATTTTAGACTATGTACGAAACTATAAAAAAAATTAAATATTCAATAAAGTTGTACTGCTAATATACAAGACTAAGGCTTCATCAGTGGCACAGTGCATTAAAATAGCGAGTAAAAGTCATCTTGAAATACTCTGCATCTGGACTCAAATTCATATTGGCAATTGATCTAATTTCAAATACCATTTACTCTACAATTGCAAAATTGAACACAAAAGTGTTTTGTCATTTTATCCAAAATAAATTATGTAAAGGTAAATATTCCCATTGTATGTGAGTTATACGCCAATAATGTTTTCATAAATAACCGATCAATTTGAAAACTTCTAAGAAATGCAGTCTAAAATTACCATAAAATTTCAAATATCATATGCATGGTTGCATTTTGCTTTTATATTGTTTTAGTATAAGCAATAATTTTCCTAAACAATTTCATGTCATCTTTAATTTAGCGTGACTTGAATTTTTTTAATGCGCCATTTTTTATCACACGTCATTTTAAGTTTGGTCCTATTTTTAATTTTTGATAGGGTTACATATGGAATTTTTTTATGACATAAGAATTTTGCGCCATTTTCAATTAGGTTCCACTGTCAATTTAGTTCCGCAACCAATATGGCGTCTCTTTTAATGTTGGTGTTATTTTCCATTTGTTCCGCGTTTAATTCAACGCTATTTTTAATTAAATGTGATTTTTCAGTTTAGATACTCTACAAATTTATCATCATTTTTATCACGGTGCCATTTTTGGTATCAATTTTAATTTTATTCCATTTAATTCAGCGTTTAATTCAGCGCACGATATTTATAACGGTGCCATTATTCAGTATCAATTTTAATTTTATTCCATTGAAAATTCGACGATCAATATTTATATCTGATCGTTTTTGATCGTTTCTTTTTTCAATTTGTTCTATTAACAATTGGCCGCCATTTGTAATTTAGTCAATTTTCGATTTGGTGCCGCAAACAAGCCTTTTCGCCTCTTCTAATTTTATTCTGCTTTCAATTAAGCGCCATTTTGAGATTGTGTCATTTTTAAATTGGTTTCACCTTGAATATTGTTATTTTGAGAATTTTGCGCCATTTTGGTAACGCTTTTAAATTTTGGGCATTTTTTTGTTTCGCAACCACTACAATTTGTGCTCTTTATGATAAGGCAACTGTTTTCATGCAGTATCATTTTCGATTTGACGCCATAATCAATTTGGTAGAGCTCCAATCATTGTGAAGACGTGTCACGTTGAAGATAAATTTCCATAATTAAATAAATTATCAACAGTTTATGTTTGTTTTTATCGAAGACTAGGTGGATTTTCTTTTCTTTCTTTTTTACCTATTCTATATTGAATATTTTATAAAGCATTTTTAAGTAAAAAAAAAAAAAGAATATTTAATTTGAAAAATGAACCTTTAAGTTCTTATTTTTAACAAAACAAACGATTTTGTTTTTTTCCTTTTTTTTGCTTAAACAAAATAAAAATAATTTGTTTGTCACGTTTATAAAAATCCTTTTTGCATTTACGAATTCCTTTTTGACGAAAACCATTTCTTAGAAAAATTTCCTTACTTTAAAATTTCGATTTGGTAATGTTTAAATATTATTCAAATTAAAAACTAGCATGCTTAATACACAAAAAAAATCTCTCAACAAATTTAACAATTTTCTAAGTGTAGTTTTTTATTGTTTATTTTTTCATTCATATATATATATACATATATACTTTTAAATACTTAGTTTTAATTTTAGATGTTAGAGTAATAAATTCAACAACAAAAATCTAATATTCATTATAAATTTATATTGTCTATAATAAAATACAAAAAAATAAATTAATATAGGATTGGGGAAAACGTAAGCTAACTACTACCACCGCATTATGTATAAATCGAAAACATTAGAAACATTTTTTTTTATTTCAGTAGTTTTTACAGCAAAAAAAATTATATTTTATTTTTATTATAGTTTTGTAGAAAATTTTAAGTAGAAACGCCTAATTTGTCAGCAAATAAATTGTGTGTGCACGTTTGTACACGTATGCAACGCTAGCATAATAAATATTATAATTTCGCACAAAACCTATCAAAATACTTACCTAGTAATAATAGTAGAGAATTACTAATTATATTATAGTTAAAAACTTGAAAATATATTTTTATTTTGGTATCGGTTTTTATAGAGCCTAGAGTATAGAGCAAAGAGAAGCTAGTGATAATATTGCAAAATAATTTTATTAGCATCTAGAATTTGTATGTGTATACATATTAGAATTAATAACTTAAATTAGTTTTTAGTTGTAATTAGTAATTGGTTATTATTGAAATAATGGCATCGGAAAATCACCTTATTTGATTGCGATCTAAACGTTGATTAAGTCAATCTTCTAATACTTTTTTTGTTGTTGGAAATTATTCTTAAACCAAATACCAACTATGCCAGATGGACTAAATTCAATTGGCAAATGTTTATTTCAATCATATTTGACGTTAAATCAATAACATTAGCTGTGTTCCATTGGGGAAATTTTGCTACTCACAACAAGAACATGTGAGTAGATGCCCAATGGAACGCAAAATTTACTGACAGAAGTAAAATATAACCTCAAAATAGTCAACAACAATACTGAGTTTACTCACACATAAACAATAAAAACTGAGTTTATTCACACATAAACAATAAAAACAAAAATATGACACTTCAACATACGAGGGTCATTCAACAAGTACTTAGCCTACAAAAGAAAAACGAAAATTTTGGAAAGGTGGCAATTTATTTTTCCACATAATCTCCTTCAAGCTCGATACACTTGGCCCAGCGATGCTCTAACTTTTTTAACCCAAAAAATACATTTTCTCGAGGGAAGCAAAATAGGCCTCCGTGGCGACGTTGACCTCCTCATTCGACCCAAATCTATTCCCGGCGAGTGATTTTTTCATGTTTGGAAACAAAAAGTAGTCACGGGGTGCGAAATCTGGAGAGTACGGTGGATGGGACAGCAATTCGTAGCGCAATTCGACCAATTTGGCCATGGCGACGGCGGAGGTGTGAGCCGGCGCGTTGTCGTGGTGGAACAGCACTTTTTTCTTCGCAAAGCGGGGCCGCTTTTTCTTTAATTCGACGTCAAATCGGCCCAATAAGTCAGCATAGTAGCGCCTAGTGATTGTTTTACCCTTCTCGAGGTAATCGATGTGGATCACACCTTGTGAATCCCAGAAAACGGTGGCCATCACCTTTCCGGCCGATCGAACAGTCTTCGCCTTCTTCGGAGCACGTTCGCCGGGTGAAGTCCACTGTTTCGACTGTTCCTTGGTCTCTGGTGTGTACCAGTGAATCCATGTTTTGTCGACGGTCACGAAACGCCGCAAGAACTCCGCTGGTGGTCTCACGGTTGCGCTTGTTTTCCGGTGTGAGCAAACGCGGCACACATCGCGCCGACAGCTTTCTCAAGAACTCTTCGTGTAGAATATGATGCAGTGTTCCTACTGCGATGCCCACAGTCTCAGCTATCTCGTGAACCTTCAATCGACGGTCTGCCAACACGAGATTGTGAACTTTTTTAACGTTTACCTCCGTAGCAGCCGTTTTCGGGGCACCTGGGCGTTGCTCATCAAAAACCGACGTGCGGCCACGAACAAACTCGTTGAACCAATTCTTGACGGTCGCCATCGAAGGAGAAGAGTCACCATACACAGCATCCAAGCGATGATTTCGCTGCGCGTTTTCCCTTCCAAAAACAAGAATCTAATCACCGAACGATATTGTTCTTTTTCCATTTTTGTGCAACCGAACGACACGCTCGCTTTCAAAGGCTCTCAAACCAAAACTAATAAAGGGAATCGACTGAAACTTTGACAGTAGGCTATTCAAAGAATGTACTGCACGATGGTAAATTTCTTTTGTGACAGCAGTTCCATCGGGCGGTGAGGCTAAATACTTGTTGAATGACCCTCGTAAAACCAACGAACCCGCTAAGCCGTCTTTTTTCATTTTGGGAACTAAAATCCCCCTACCGTGAATTGTATGCGTAACTACTCATTTGTATGAGCAAGAGTAGTTGCAAGCAGCTAGAAGTACTTGTGAGCAGCAAAATTGGTCCAATGGAATACAACAAATGAAAAGGCTCAACAGATGGCAGTACCGACTGTATGTGTATATTTTTTAATAGGACAACTTAATTAACTAAGTGACATTTCCTACGTTCAATATCTTATAGGTTATGTTTTCTACTGTTACATTCTTGGATTATAGAGTAAAAAGATAGACAATTGAAGCGCCAAGTTAAAGGCCAAAAACATAATACAACCTTAAAGCTAAGTTACACATGCTTTTAAATTCTGAAAATAATTCAAAAAATTAAATACAATCATTGAATCATATTATGATAAGAAATTATAAACGGAAGCAACTTTAGGTTTAAGGTGGACTAGTATATATTATATTATTACTTAATGATATAAGTGTAAAAATTCCAAGTACTCAATGGATTACTTACTTAGGATTTTTCCCATCTAAATGTAGATTTATATAAACTTTATTTCCAAATAATTAAAACACTTTCCAATTAAACACTTCATTTTCTGGAAATATTTTAACTTATTAAATAGAAAATTTTCCATTTTTTTAAAAATATAATCCGCACGAAACTATTGTGTATATTCGATATGTCAAACTCTATCCAAACAAACGATGCTTCTTCGTCGCCATCAACTAAAAAAGGTTTTTATTAACTTTTTGGGTTGTATTTTCGTTCATTATTCTCTGTTGTTAGTGATCCAAAGAATTTTGTATTGAATTTTAATAATTTCTTAAAGTAAAATTATACGTTTTTTTTTCATTTTAAAAGCGTTTAATATACATTTAAAACAAGAGGATTCGTAACTTAATTTTAAGTTAATAGTTGGGTAAGGGTCGGCAGAGAATGTTCTTGGTTCATTGTCTATCCTTATACTCCATAATCTAACGTTATGTTTTACTTTTAAAGCCCGCTAAAGACGACGCTATTTTTCCTGGCTGTTTTCTTGCCTGCTACCGTGCTGGTTGTGGTGCTGGCTGCGGTGCTAGAAATGACGTCATTACTTGCTCAACTGCTAGTTTTCAGGCTAGATTTCAGAAATAGAACCGGTTCTTTATTTTCGTGCTAGTTTTGCTGCTGGTTTTAATGACAACCAATGAGAAAACATTACCTTGCCACGTCATCTCTATGGGCAAATGACACATATATATTGTAAGTACTTGAAAACAATCATCATGTGAAGCCAATGCGCATTAAAACCAGCACAAAATCAATCGCCGCAAGCAGTTTGAAAATTAGCATCGAATCTAGATAAAAACGCGTTAAAAACCAGCACAAAATCAATCGCCGCAAGCAGTTTGAAAATTAGCAACGAATTCATTTCCTCCGCGTATTCACAATTAAACAATTATTTAAATAAAATGTTTTTAATAATTTTTCGTATTCATCTCTCTCTACGACTGTCAAATGCCAACAGACAAATGTCATCCAAACGAAAATGGCGGCCAAACAAATTCGAACTGGAACATAAAAAGCATCTTGTATTATAATAAAGTAAGCAAAATTTTGTGAATGTATTTTGATAATCATTTGAACTGTAAATTCCTGCATGCAAATCAGGTGTCAAAAATTAACTGAACATTCAAAATGGCCGAACTTGTCGGCATAAGTGAGGGACATGAGTACCAACATAACGCCACAAAAAAATCGAAAATCGAATATAAAAAAAGGCGAAAATCGAATATACGCGACCCGCGGAAATTCAAAATTCGCGACATTCCTCGTAGTTCTCATGGGAAATATATTCAAATAGCTTATCCAGCTTAATTCCCAAGTCGGTAACAGAGTGAACACATTTTTTTTCAGTTCCCCGAAAAATTATATTTAAAAGTTCTCTAGGGTTGAGACCTCTAAAAAATCTCATAACTTCAAAATGTCGACATACATCAAGACGTCTTATATTTTTAATTAGTTTTATAATGTCATCAATATAAAAAGCAAGTGACCAAGATGGCTACCATAAGGGACACCAGATAGAGTTTTAATATAGGGAAATACATAACTGTAAATGCTAAATGGGAACCAAACCAAAATCAATAAGTACTGAATGAAAGTCCAAATTCTTAAGATTAAATTGGATTCTGTCAAGAGCTATAAGGAAAAGATTGGTTTTTTTTAAATTTACTTTCAATTTTTTGTTTATGGTCATAATTTGATCATCATTTTTGTATTGTAACATAGTAACCAATCGTTCTGCCATAAGCTTACTGAAGTGGATCCATATTTTCTATTGAAGGTTAGTTTGGGTTCGGTACAGTATCCTTACATAATTTAGAATATTATAAGTAAACATGATAAATTGGCATACAATTATATTTTTTGTTAGCTTTTCTAATTGTCATTTTTAACAATCTAAGGGAGAATATGGCTGGCCAACGCAATCAAATATGGTGCAAATGAAATTAGTTGTCAATTTTTTATATTATGATCTTATTTTCCGTTTGTATTAAATTTGTTTTAATTAGAAATAAATACACATATGGTATATAAATATTCAAATATATACCATATATTCATAGCTGCAGTTATGCGAAAAGCTAAATTTTCTATAAAAAAAAAAATCTGCTCATGGACACAAATTATAATGATGCTTCTATAGTTTAGTACTTATTAAAAATAATACATACCATAAATAAATAAATAAAAATAAAAAAATTATTGTAACAAATAATAAATAATCAATTTACATAGTTTCGTTCGTTCAGTGTACAATTTTTAGCGTAGTACTTAAATCGTTCGGATTTACTTAGTTTGTGTTAGTATTGCTCATAAATTAATATATTTTACTTATTTACATTAGCATATTCATATTTACTCGTATATTCGTAATTGTATATTTTATTTATATAGTAGATACATACCACAATAGAATTAAAAGTTTGGTTACCACAAACTTAAAATAAATATATTTATAGATATAAATAAAAAAAATTCAATTTAAATCTCACACCACCAAAGAAGAAAATATTCGTTTTTTAAGTTTACACTAAAAACAATGCATTCAAAAAAGAAAAAAGAAAAAAAGAAAAAACTCAAAATAAGACGAAACAAACACTAACAAGAATAATTTTTTTTTTTTAATAAATTTTTCAAATTTTATTTATACATTTTTAATATAATTTTTTTTTCAACTGTAATAATATGACAGAGTTTAATGAAACAAAGTTCATTGGATGAACAAGAACAAATGGAAATGGAAGCGCAATCCAGTGAAGGCGAAGAGGAGCTCTCTGACTATTATAGACCCTTTGAAGATCCAACATCGAGTTCATCGGCTCCTGGACCTGCTGGTTAATATAACTTAACATAATAATTAATTAATACCAGATTTTTTGTATAAGATATTTTCTTATTTTCTTTTTTTCATTATCTTTTTTAAATTTTACTCTCATCATAAACACACCGCATAATCTGATTGTCTATGTTCTGTTTCGGTTTGGATTTTTTTGATGATCTTTTTACCAAACCATTTTCATTATTTTTTATCTTCTTCTAATGTATCGCACGAATATTTTGCTTATCATTCGTTTTGGTTAGGACAAAAATATGAACAAACTGTGTATAATACAATACCGCCAATGAGGCATACAACCCGACTTCCGTGGATGCCGAAAGTTCGCCAAAAGGACATCGATCAATTTTTGCATATATCACGAAACAAATTCATTGGTTACACTTTGGCTGACGATCACGAAAGTTTAGCCGGCCTACCACAGCCCATACATGAGGGCATTAAAACATTGAAACGAGTAAGTAATTTAAATTGATTTTACTTTTATTTATTTACATTTTTTTATAATTGTGAACTTTAAAAATGTCTTGGAAAATCCCAGAGCCGAGTTTTCTTTACATGGAATCTTCATTTCCCTTTTGCATATAAATGTTCGCTTACAGAATTACTTCTTTTCTGCATTGCCAAGCAATCATTTGGTCAAATTTCATTAGCTCCATCATGCACTGTCAAGAATTTATTATTGCATACAAGAAGCTATTATAAAATATGCTTAGCAGAAGCTGTTTAAAAACAACCATAACAAATGGTTGAAACCAGGCCAAATACCCTATTATAGAACTTATTTTAGAATGCCGGGTGTGTAAGCTTAAATCCGCTGTTTTTTAGTCAATTTATTCAAAGTACTTACCCTCGCTAGCTACACATTTTTTCCATCTCTCGGGCAATTTGTGGATACCACGCCAAAAAAATTCCGTCTCTTTCGAGTAAAACCACTCATCAAGCCATTTTCGGACGTCTTCGTAAGAATCGAAGCTGCTGCTCAGCGAGCGCGTGACCCATCGACAAAAACAGGTGGTAGTCGGAAGGGGCCAGGTCTGGTGAATAAGCGGGATGGTATAGCACCTCCCAGTTGAGTATCTCCAAGTAGTTTCGGACCATTTTTGACGTGTGCGATGGTGCGTTGTCGTGGAGGAAAATCAGCTTATCATGTCTTTGTTGATAATCCGTCCTTTTTTCACGCAGAGAACGGTGCAATTTGATCAGTTGTTGGTGGTAGCGGTGGGCATTGACAGTTTCACCAGGTTTCAACATCTTATAGTAGACAATACCCTGCTGATCCCACCAAACGCACAGCATCGTCTTTCGTCCGAAGCGATTTGGTCTTGGGGAAGATGTTGATGGTTGGCCGGGATCAACCCACGATTTCTTGCGTTTAGGATTCTCCAAATATATCCACTTTCCATCGCCTGTCACAATCCGATGCAGGAACGACTTTCTTCTTTGTCTGGCGAGCAAGATTTCGCATGTGTTTTGGCGTCACTCCATCTGCCTATCGTTCAATTCATGCGGCACCCATTTTCCGATCTTCTCAATCTTCCCCATGGCACGCAGACGCATGGAAATGGCTGGTCGAGTAACACTCAATTGCTCCGCGAGGATTTTTTACGATTGGGTACCGTCTTCGACCAAAAGAGCCTGCAATTGATGGTCCTCAACCTTCCTAGGCCGATTTTCACGCTTCTTGTCCCACAAGTCAAAATTGCCGTCTTTGAACCGACGAAACCAATCTCGGCACGTTGTTTCCGATTCGATGCGATTCGCGCATATGCTCTTTTTCTGGCACAAGACTAGACATGATTACCGAAGAAAACATGTATGTTGTTGTACGAAATTGCTAACAATGTGCACTGATTAATGTTGACATATGTCGAACTCATAAAAAAAAGTATGGCGTGCCAATGGTAGCTTAATACGCTCAGTCACGCCATCTATGACCAAACAACGGATTTAAGCTTATACATCTGGTATATTCCCAGGGAAGCTGCTATAAAATGTATTCTGAAATAGTTATCTATTGGGTGTAAGGAAAAGTTCTGTCGTTTTTTTTTCTAAAGAAAAAACGAAATTTTTTTTCGATTTTATTCAAAAATTAATCCAAAATATAATTTCTTTTATTAGTTACAACTGTCTGCCAGCTTATCCAATCCCCTGGAAAAGAAGTCCTCGTTTTTAGACGCAAAGTATTCTTCCACTACCATTTGGACACCCTCATAATTTATATATTCATTACCATCAAGAAAGTTTTGCAGCAACCTAAACAGATGATAGTCAGATGGTGCAATATCTAGAGAATATGCTGGCTGAGGTAGAGGTTCCCAACCCAACTCTGCAATTTTTTGTACGGTTTTTCTTGCCACGTGCGATCTATCGTTGTCATAGTGAAGAATTACACCCTTTCTGTTGGCCAAATATGGACGTTTATAAATATATAAATATTTGAATTGGAATTCGTCGTTATAAAATGATCACCATCAGTCCCAACTTCAAGTAGACTTACGCTCGTTAATGCTAACAGTCACATTTTAATGTAAATTTTTTGAGTTAGGATAATGCAAGGACATTTTTGGGACCGAATAGAACAAGCTTGAGATACAAATTAAAAGATAGGCTAGACTGATTGATCATGGAGTGGACTGATAAAACACAGGACAGATTCGTATAGCATAAGGTGGTCTAAAAAAAATTTAAGCCATCTCTATAAAGCAGTAACGCCCAGAACAGGGTAATAACGCAGGAGACGAACTCATAGAGTACGAGACAGAATTGTTATGCAAAACATTCATAAGAAACAAAATAGAGATTGTACTATGTATTTAGTATAATAAGATAATAAATCGTGAGTCACCAAACTCGTATGCATAATAAGGCGGACTCCTGTATTTAATGCAGATTAAATAAGCTTAAATAGTTTTAAAAATTGAAAAATGTCCATAATTTCAAAATAATAAAGCGCAACAAAACCATTCAATAAGATGATGACACTTTCTTATTTTTGGTCTTTTAACAGTTTACATAAAACCAGACGATATTATTTAAATTAATTAATGTTTAAGTAGACTAATATTTCTATAATCAAGACCCACCCACTCATACAATTATCTAATATCACAAATATTTTTTTTCGCAAATTCGATTGAATTCTTTTTAAGGTAAAATATTTTTATTATCATTTTTTTTTCAGCACATGTACACAAGCCTTGCAGATATTCAAACACGTCGAGAGGAGGAGATCGCACGTAATCCAATATCGACGGTCGAAGGTGAAATTCAAATGACGCCGGCCGAGATATTGTATCAAGCGATACTACCTAATCTACCTCAATATATGATAGCACTACTAAAAGTATTGTTAGCCGCATCACCAACGTCGAAATCGAAAACGGAAAGTATTAACATAATGGCTGATGTCTTACCAAAAGAAATGCCGTAAGTATCTTAATTCGTTAGCTCGAAAAAATTTTAAAATGATAATAAATATATTTTTTTGTTCCATTTAGAATGACAGTAAAATCATCCCAACGGCTTGGTATCGACGCCAATAGGCATAAAGAAATCATCGTTAAAGCTGTGTCAGCAATCCTCCTTTTATACCTGAAACATTTTAAAATCAATCATATATACCAATTTGAATTCATGTCACAACATTTAGTCTTCGCAAATTGTATACCATTGGTTTTAAAGTTTTTCAATCAAAACATAATGGAATATGTTGAGTCGAAAAATTCGTAAGTCATAAATAAATAGCCGATAAGCTACAATTGAGTTGAATTTATGAAGTTTATCTATTTGGTTCTAGTATTCCATTGATGGATTTTCCGTCTTGTGTTATTGGCGAGCAACCGGAATTGACAAGCTTGGTGATGGGCGATTCAGCTCCGTACTCCTGGCGGAATGTATTTTCATGTATAAATCTTCTACGCATACTGAACAAACTTATCAAATGGAAGCATTCACGTGTAATGATGTTGGTCGTGTTCAAGTCGGCGCCAATTTTAAAGAAAACATTAAAAGTTCGACACGCAATGATGCAGTTGTACGTATTGAAATTACTTAAAATGCAGACTAAATACTTGGGACGTCAATGGCGTAAATCAAATATGAAAACAATCAGCGCCATCTATGCAAAAGTTAGACATCGTCTAAACGATGACTGGGCGTTCGGTAATGATTTGGAATCACGTCCGTGGGATTTTCAAGCTGAGGAGTGCACATTACGAACTTGTGTTGATCGATTCAATAATCGACGTTATCCGGATGCCATGCAAAAGTGTCAAACCTCAATAGCGGGCTCAAATAATGGCGCTAATGGAGCTGGTGCCACTGGAAATGAAGCGCATGAAAGTGACATTATCGGCGAACTGCCGATTAATAATAATTCTGACTATATCTTTGGCTATGGTAGCTGGGATAAAAAAATTGAACTCACCGAAGACTTTAAAAATAATTACGAACCTTGGCTGGAGGAAGAAGTCTTCAATATGCAAACCGATTGGGACGCTTTACTTGTTAATGTTGACTCTAAATATAATACGTGCGCCGAATTCAATAATATTTAAAAAAAAAAAAAGGGAAAAAACAAGAAAAAAATAGACAAAAATAGACAAAAATACAAAAATAGCGTTAAAAACACATTTCTTTTTTCTTATATTTTTCATGATTTTTATTAATTGTATTAATTTCTATTTTTGACTTTATATTTCATATATTGTATGATATTAAATTAAACGGAAAATTGATTATATTATTTTATTTAGAACAATAATACTTATCTTTCATTCAATTAAATTCACAAAATTTCTCAACAATTCGTATTTTTTATTATTGTATATACGTTTATTATTTTGCATTTTTTCAATTAAATAACAGATTAAAAATTTTTATGAAACTTAATTTTGTTTTTGTGAATTAGTATTTTTGGTATATTTCAAAATGTATAATATAGAAATGAAATGCTTATACAATAAATTGCTGACTTATATTTCCGTTTTTATATGTAGTTAATTATTTTTATCTCGTAAAGAATATAAATACGATTTAGGCTTTATAAATTAAAAGTATTCTAGTTTATTTGTTTAGGCTTATTTCATTTATACAAATAAAATTAATACACAGAATTATGGAAAAAATGAAAAAGCCAAAGATTCTCAATTTTAAATAAACTGATCTGATCAATTAAATATAAGAATAATACTACAATACTCTTCAACTATTAAATACATATTATCAATTAAAGGTTTTATGTAAATTTACTTTAATATTAGTCTCATACCTTATGTATTTATTTTTATGTTAGTCTATCAGTTTCGAAAAAAATAATTTAGATTGCATTTGATTTGAAAAAAAGCTGACGCACAAAATCGAATTAAACCGTAATCTTTAGTTTCAATATAAATTTCTAACAATAAATCTAACTTATAATGTTCGCAAAATCGAAACAAGACTTTCGAAATTAGGCCTTGACAAGCGTTCATCTTTAACAAACATAAAATTCTCATTTGATATGAATTCTCATCTACCAATTTAATTAGTAATATATCCGTTTACGTTAAATTTTCTTAATCAAATGTACAGTTTCGAACAAAAATATTTTTTTTTTAATTTTCTCAATCGGATATTAACTGATATAATCCATTTTTCAGGTCTATATATCAAATCAGTTTATATAAAACTATTTATTTGAAATTATTAAATATCAAATGAGAATATTTTGTTATAATTTTATTTGATTTAAATGAAACAAATTATAGTAAGGTCAATAAAGAAGAAGTTTAATCTATTTATATATGGAATTAATTACCGAAAAAAGAACAAACAGACAAACAAACAAGCAAATCAAAATTTTAAAATGTAATCAAATCAAATAATTATGTTGATAAAATAATGAAATAAATTGAAATCTGTTTTGAAAAAAAATAAACCAAAACTAATTATTTGTAGAACAAGCTATACTAATTACTGAATATTAAGTATCATAATCTCTATACCGATTACATTCCGTACGTACTTGAAAGAAAATAATATTGCCTATGTTTAGAGATATTTAATGGCCAATAAAGTTAGATTCACGATTTGCTACGGAAATTCTAAAACCATCCTCCATCATAGTAGTAAACAATTTATCATTAAATGCCTATCTATTCCCATCTAAACGTTTATTTCAAGGGTAAGAAAATACACAATATTGTGGCAAGGCGTTAGTGCAGCAGAGAGTCGAATAATCAAAAATACATAGTGTTTTATATGTTTTTTTGGAGTTCCGCGCTCGTAAATATCTGTTTACTAGTTAAGCCATCGAATAAACTATATGCTCTTCAACGCGTGCCAGGGGCGTTAGCACGTCTCGCAGAGACCTTACATTTAAAACAAACAATCCAGGTCCTATCTTGGCTCTAATCAACACCCCGAAAATTAGACCAAGAGGATAGCTGCACAAGTAACGAATCATCGTGTGGTCACAAGTTCTCGATAGTCTTCATCTGAATACTCGTTAAGCAACAAGTACCGTATTCGTTACTACAATGGAGATACCATTGAGATTTTTAGTCGTTTCTGTTATATTTTCAGTTACATTATTAAAATAATGTAAGCAAATCATATATTTTAATTCCAAAATCCTACATTCTAAACAGCGAATGCTTTTAGAAATCATATAGATACGAAACATACGAGAAAACATCTGTCGTAAGACAACACTACCGTGAACTATGCAGTGTAACGATCCTCTATCGGAAATTAAGTAACGTAATTGTTCAATTAACGACATATCAAAATACTACCGATCGTGTCCAATGGTACCAAGCTGAAAATGGGATTAACATGGATAACTCAAAGGAAAAAGCTAAAGAACAAGCATCCAAATCGTTAAAAGAGAAATTTAATTTTCTATCCAAAAATCACAAACTTGGAAATAGTGCAATAGCATTCCTTCAAAAATACTATGCAAAAAATAAGTTGTCACAAATACAATACACGTTCCGTTAGACTCCAATACATTTTACTCCTACAGTTCCTGCACTTCATTGCACAGCACATGGGAATGGCCAAAAAAAAGAAAATAGGCGAATATCGTCTGACAACAATATCTTAAAACTTATCCAATCTAAAAAAAAAATCGTCCTGATAAACGAAAAAAGTAAACAAATTTGTTCAATTTAATATAATTTAATCAAATAAAACATATTCTCTTCATTAATTAACAGTAGATCAACAAACAAGCAATAATTAACCAAAAATAAATTCAGAAAATTTCCGAGCACATTGGCCTTTACAAAAAATTCGTCATAAGTTGGATATAATTTAATGCTCTTATTTGTGATCCATTCTTGACTGAATATTGCTTAACAAAAAAAAGTATCTTCGTATGTATGAATATATGTAAAAAATTTGAACATTTAATAAGAATAAAATGCACAGACTCCTTATTTCTATTTATTTCGTATTAATTGGAATTAAATTGATTCACATCGATAAATTCCGGTTGGGGTATAAGCTCCGCCGTTCCATTTCCATTAATGACTCTACCAATGATCCAAGCTTTCTGTTGATAACCGCTTAACTTCTCATATTCGTTACAGAAATGTTCAGCATTTTGTACAGGTAAGCAAATCAATAAGCCGCCTGACGTTTCCACAGCACGACCACTCAATAACTTTTCATTTTGTCCAACTACTTCGCCAATTTTGCGTACATTCTTAATGATTGGCAGCTTTTCAATTAAAAGCGTTACATTACGATCTTGAAATTGTGCTAAATTTACAGCATGACCAAGAAGACCAAATCCAGTAACGTCAGTTGCAGCATGAGCTTCGAATTTGTGCATTAACTGAGCGCCTACATACAATAATTATAAAATAACTAATAACAATCAGAACAACTCAAATAATTATTAAGTCACTTTGCACCACAACATACCAAATAGATTTAAGAACGTCATCGAATTGACAGCCATTTGGAAAGTTTCCTCCAAATCATCCTTAGTAAAATGCTGAGATAATTTTTCAAAATTTTCATTTTGGTCTTGCATCCATAAATAAGAATTTGTGGCCAATTGCGTCCCTAATGGTTTTGTTAAAATGATTGCGTCGCCCGGTACTGCTCCGCACGGTCTACCACAAAAAATCAGTAAATTAATAGTCAAATAAATATTGTATTTTGTTCAATAAATTCGATATTTTGGAAGTTTTATCTTTAAATATTTACATACAATATAATTTCATCTCGTGCACAAATGGACGTCGCTACACCGCCTATTATACACCAAGGATTGTTAGCGATATTTCGAAATGTTGCCGTACAAGAAGCCAAACGAGCCGATTCACAAAAACCATCAATCATCATCGGTATAATAATATCCCGTTGCTTTTCAGTAAAATCTTCTGGCACACTAATAACTAGTGATAACTTATCGATTATCGTCACTCCTACCGCATACATATCGCTGACAACATTCGCTAAAGCTATTTTTCCCATCGTTTTTGGATCATCAACGAGCGGATAAAAAAAATCAACAGTCTGGACGAGCGAGAGATTCTTATGTCTAGGCAAAGGTATTACGGCTGAATCCATTCCAGCGCCTAAAAATAAATATTGTTCGAACATTATCATCACGACTATTGACCGATTTTAATATAATTTACACTTACCAATAGACTTTGGAGCAGGCTCGGCATCTAATTGTCTCTGTATATTTTTCGATGAGAATTCGTTCGCATTGTACTCTTCTACTGTATTTACCCCATAACCGTCTTTCGATATAATATTAATATCCTCCAGGTATTTGGTTAAAATATCCTGGGGGACCTTACAACCTCATCCTCTTAACGTTGAAAACTTTGTTAGTCGAAAGTCTAACTCTAGCCCATGATCGATCGGATTAAACATTATGGGAGGGCAGGTGTGATTAAACTTTCTATGTAGCTATTTAGATGCTCAATCGCCTATCACTTTACTCAATTTAATGAACAATATTAAATATTAGGCTACTACCCCAAATTCATAGTTCGCAGGAGGGATTCCTTCTAATTCAATTGCAGCAACTAACGAAATAGTTGCGCCTGTAGAAGAAAATTATATCCAAAAATTCTCAACAAATTTAACCTTTTGGTTTAGCTGTCCTCTAATATTGATTATATAACGCACGATGACAATTATTTCTGTGAATTATTCCCGAATTTATCACTTTTCTCGACTATTTGTACTTAATTCATAATTGGTTTATTTTTCTGATAACAAAAATAAACAGTATAAAATAACGGCGCTCCCCCCACATGGATCATGCCATTACGATCGGTAATAATACAGTGTCTGCTTAACGAAACAAGTCATTCTTAGTTATTTGTTTGGTTTTGCCAGCTGTCAAATTAAATATTGGTCTTTAATGGTACGAACACAATTCCGAATGAAAATGAAAACTGAACTACAAATTATGTCAACAAGTTTAGAATTTCATAAAAATTAACCAATAAAATAAAATTGCAACAAAATTTATTGTTTGTAAATGATGTTTCCTTCTCTATATTAATAGAACTACAAATAATGTGTTTACTTACCTTTTTTATATTTCAATTTCAACTGCCAAACAACATTCCTACCTCATTACAAAAGACTAAAATGTATGGCAGTACTTGGACTACAAATACAAAATTAAAACAAAATCTCTTTCGGTATTTTTGTGTATTCTCATAAGACTGTGAAGATTTTAAAACTTTGACAGGTCCGACGGAATCTAGTTCTCCGATCTCGTCGAATGGATTATAATTTATAAATTATTAATTATTTATTTTTTCACAGAAATGTGCAATGCCTTTAATGGAAAACTTGTTGAAGGCGTGAGAATACTCGAACACTACGATTTTCTGAAAAACTATGAATCAGCTGATCAGCCGTCGTTTGAAAGTATCATTCGTCTAATCGAGTAAAATTTTTGAAGAATGCTAATTATCATCACGATATTTCGAAGCTGTGTTCGCATGTATGATTAGAACGACACCATAGTGCTGAAACCGTTTACCTTGAATATTATTGCAATTATATATTATTAAGAAATATTTAATGAAAATTTACTATTTACCTTCCAACATAAACCATTCAAAACGATCACGGTTTTTAAAAAAAAAAATTTCCGATCACTTAAGCAGCCAAAATATATTGATTTGGATATTAGGAATGTCTGCAGAAAAATAGAATGTTGTGAAATAAAGAAAAAATATTAAATATTTTTTATAGTTTGCCTATGTCTAAGGGCTGGTGCCATATTTAGAATTCAACTATTAAAAATTAATCTTACCCGTTAATACTGATAAAATCTTATCCAAGCACAATCGTCATTCAAAGTGAGGCCGAGATTGAGTTTTCACTAGATGATAATTTGTTATAAAGAAACAAAAGGTAAAGTATTTTTTTTATATTTATTTGAAAATTATAATTTTAATATAAATTCTAAGTTTACCGGATAGTTACGGAGCAATCGTAAGTAATTTTCTCCTTAAATAAATTATGTATATTTTTGTCCATTGTTAATATGCGCGCCATTTATACATTAACATATGAATTTAATTGTAATCAATAAAATCGTAGCCCAATACGCTCCACATACTGAATAAATTGCTAAAACGTTTATTTTTAATTAGTTTAAGAATTATATAGCACATCGTACTATCAGTGACTTTTATAAAAATATTTTGCCGGCATAAAAATATCAACGAAAATACCGCCGCTATTCCAAAAAGTTTGGGTATTTAATTTGAAAGGTTGGCAGCTCCAATCTTTCAAATGCCGAACATCTGTCATAATCATATGGGTGCCTAGTTATCCGCATATATCATTCAACCATATATGCCGGTTTATATTTCTTGCATGGCTTCATTTACTTATTAGGGTATTTTCTTATTTCATTGTAATTAATGTTTTGCGTGAATGTTTCTTCAGTGTATAAGAATTAGCCGAAATGGCTTTGAAGGAGGTCGTTTGATTCCGAATAAATTCCCATCTCTAGATTCGCCAAGAGCTACTTACGTTGTCAAATCGCAATTACCCGATAAAGGTAACTTAAACTTGTAAGTGCCATAAGCTTTTATTTATGAACAATTTTCGATATGAATGCAGTAAATGATGAGCCAAAATATTTGCATCTTGAATTTACTCAGAAAGCACCCGCCTTGAAGAAAGTCGCTGTAAACATTTTCGGTTTTATTGAACAAGTTTCTAGGCTCGATGAAGTCAGGAGAGCTCAGAAGGATCTTATAAATGCTAAAGTATACAATCTGGTTTTTAGACTTTTGACAACATATTTTTATGTAATTTTTAATAATATTGTTATGACTATTTTTAAAAAAAATAGGATGATTTGAAACAGTCAAGCGACAAAAAACGAAAATTAGCTTCGGATTTGAGAAATGCTCGACGTGAACTGCAGATGATACATGAAAAATTGTTGTTTACAAAACGTGGTAGCCCGGAGATGCTTGATTTGGTTAAGAAAGAATCCGAGGTAAGTTGTTTAAGGTAATTTTTCGAACACTGCACCTATTATGAGATGTTCACAAAACTACAAGGAATAAACGAATACAAATGACAATAAAAACCGTTCATGAATAAGAAAATCAAGTGACCTCAGTTGTTGTAGTGCTTAATATTTTACATGCAGTAGTAATTTTACTAGGAATGACCGGAGGAGTGGCGCGATATCATCGAAAAGAATAATAATAGGGGGAAATGTGTGTTCTTATCAAAACATTGAACGCATCATCAGCTACAATTTCTGACTACAACTTCAATCCTCAAGCAATTTCCTACCTTCGAAATCACAGGTTAACTACTACAATAATACCACAAAGGCAATAAGGATATAATATATTTAAGCATCAGCAAATTTTTCGCGCCGCGGTCTTCCAGTACCTCTAATTCTGGGTTCATAAATGGAGACACCTTTAACTTTCCTCATTAAAAATAAGTGTCCTGTTAGGCTTAATTTTATCCGCAACCGGGTGGTTGCGATAACACTTCAGAATCTCGCCGTAAACTAGGCTCCGGAATGGTGCATCCTCATGTACGCGATCAAAAATTCTTCGAAGAATCGTCCTCGCAAACGCGGACAAGAGTTCGCCATTGTTTCGAAGAACACTTGTGGACTGGCTAGGCTAGTGTCTTGTACAGTAGTAGCTTCCATGTTATATGGTCAGAAGTAATGTAGGCTGACTGAAATAGGCTCCGTTGGCTGGCAGCCGCTATGCGCGGTACATTGGTACATGCTACCGAAATGGTAAAAATGTATTAACTCTTACGGAGCTATAATCTCCTATCTGTTTACGAATAGTGCTAGTTGGTTTTATCGTCGACGCTACCACTGTGTACTTTGTTTTGCCTTAATTTATGTGTAGCCCAAGATATTACGCCACCGGCTCAATTCTTGATGAAGCCCTCTCGTACAGCGCCTTCAGTCAGCATATAATGTCGATATCGTCGGCATATACTAAAAGCTGAGCAGACTTTATGAGAATGGTACCTATCATGCTTACCCCTGAGTCACAGATCACTTTCCTTTCCAGAGACCATTGTGGATGTTGAATAACTCGGAAAAGGATTTGTTTTCTTTTACTCTTCCTCTCTCATGGATGTGTTGAGTTTAACATAAACAGATTTAATGGCGATGAATAGATAGTGTATCTGTTGACCATATCCCTACCGTTTTCCATCGACTGCCCCAAATAGAAGACTGATATCCCTGTAGTGACTCCTCTCTGGTATGAGCCAATAATTTTTTGGGCAAATAGGGCTATCCTACTCACTAAGCGGAGAATGTCATAGATAATATTCAGAGGATCACCCGAAGAATAGTTAGCAGTCCACATCTAGGATAGACGAGCCCACAGCCTGTAAAATAAGGTGTAAATAAATATTTTATGAACCTATAATAAAATAGCCTGTACAACTGTAAAATCATGAAGATCTACCACGACTGACCGGTTTGTGCTAAAATAAAGACCGCTAGACCGTGGTAGGCTGGACACTTCAATGGATCCATTTATGGTCCCAAAAGACGGTGGATATACTAGTACTGTCGAGCTGGAACACCGCGTCGCGAAACCGTGACAATATGACATTCTTTGACTCAGCAGTCCTAGACCGAACACCCCCATTCATGATGATGAAAGTCGATTAATTTAATCTGTGCGTTAATGAATTTTTGAAAAATGAGCTTTGAAACTGATTGTCGATTTAAAATTAATAATTTTTTGCTCTCACAAATTTGTTTACAATAGTTTTTTCTTTGTTTTTTTTATTTCATGACGATTTGCTTATGAAGCTAACAGCGGCAGAGGATAAATTCCAACAAGATACTGAATATGCTGACGAAGAGGAGGCGGTATGCTTCTCTCGTTTAACATCGTCAATAAATACGCTTTTAGAAAAGGAGAAATTGCAAGCGAATATTCTAAAAACTTGGGGTATTTTAGCATCAATTATTGGAATGTTTCTCAGTTTGATAACGTGTTTTTATTATAATCTTCGAGTTGGTATCTTTATGAAAGAAATCGAATCAACTAATAGTCGTATATATTCAGAAGTTACAACAATGTCAAAGGAACTTGCGGCACATATAAATCGAACCAATGAAATGCAAAAAAACGATCAACAGGAATCATGGGTTGGATATTTTCAACGGCATACAGTTAATGTTTACAGATATTTTTTTCCGAAACGTTGAATTTATTATTAAAAGTTTAGGTTAATTTTGCTGTTAATTTTTTTGTTTTTTTTAAAGAATATTTTTAAGAATAAACAATTTATATGCATTTTTCTTAAGAAACGGCATTTCTTATTTTTCTCTCCCTTTTCTTGTTTTCTATTTAAAGTACATTGTTTTTTGCGTACTTAGAAACGCGAAGTAACTTGAAGTGAAATACATTTCTTTAGCCTTAAAAAGTTCCTAGAGACCAGAAATTTGTTTATCATTATTTCCATACTATTTATAATTAAAAATATTATTTATCTTTTAAAGTGAGGGGGGGGGGGGGGGTTACTAGCTGTATTATAATAAGCCAACTTTAACGCAAGTACTACAAAAAAGCTTTCTAAAATTTAAAGCTGTCGACCATAATTGTTTAACTAGATTGATTGCAGTGCCCCTTTTAGATTTGACGACGATCTCTTTTGGCGCGTTTTACGCCCAAAGCTCTAACATAGGACCGGATACCTGTGGGAAGAAGCGACCTTAAATAAAAATGTCTATTAGTTAGAGTTTATTATAAAAAACTTAATTCCATTACTTTACATAATAAAAAAAAATCTGAATCAGTTAAATTTTTTATTCTCAATATAATATTTCTAATATTTCTTATTGTCTCTTGTTCAAATTAAATTCAAAAGCAGTTAGTTTTCGCTTCTATTTTTTCACATCATTTAAAGTTATTTTCTCTTATACAAATCATGATATAAGCAAACAGTTCGTCCAGCAACAAAAAATTGAACTTATATGATTAAAAACACCATCTTCTTATTGGAAACAAAAGGAAAAAAAATAAAAAAATCCATTTCTTTTATTTCTACAATAATAGATAATTTGTCTAAAAAAATGGCATATTCACTTAGTATAAGAACTCTATATTGAATTATAAAAACTGTTTTTTTAAATTTTACTTGATGTCACACATTCACATTAATGACACTTTCTTTTAAATTCACTTATATTCCAACTACACGCACCGAAACAGTCCTTACTCTCCAGCATCACAACGCCGAATCCCCAGTCTACGTCGTGTAAACTTATCCCTAGCATCATGCCGGCTGCATTTTTCTTTCTTCGAAGCGTCATCGTAGCATGGAATCTCCTGGCAGTAGTGCTAACAGAGGCAACAAAACTGAGAGCACATATTTATGCTGGGTACGCTTGTCGCTAGCTTTATGTAAAGATTGCGGGGGGGGGGGGTGGTTGTTCGAAGTTTTAGCAGAGATGTGCTGCCACACCCGCTATAATCAGCAAAAATCATGCCGGAACATATATCGGATAATAGAGACATTCGAAGGTGTTTAGTTGTCCATGGGAAGGGAAGAAGAACGATAAAAAGAAATGGTGAAAACTACAATAAAAAGGAACTATCTATGCAAAAGGGAAGAGACTTAGGATGGTCCTTATTTCCCTGACGTATCCCTACGGCACTCCGCGGCCAAACAAATTTGAAGTGCCCCTTTTGTGAACGACGTTGGTCTCTTTCAGCCCATTTTACAGTACTATTGTAGCTTAATTAGTTAAAATTCGTTATAATGTTAATTTTTTTTTAAAGTTTCAATTTACAATATGATAGTTTGTTGTCTTAATTTTTAATAACAATTTAGATTTTACGCATTTTAATTTAACAAAAAAAAAAAAAAACAATTCGCAAAGGATTATATAAATTCAATTTTAAGCAATTATCTCTTTCAAGGTAATTTAACAATGTTGCGTGATATGTAATTTAACCAATTAACATAGCTCTTTCGATTTTATGGAATTACCATTTAATATTCATTATAGTGTCTTACGGAATTTCTTTCTTTCTGATAGATTACGGATAAATGAACAATTATTATATAATAAAATCAAAAGCAAATATCAAATAAATTCTAAATTCAATTTTCAATGTTCCGTAAGCAATTTCATTTCTTTATATTTTATTCTGTTTATTTTTGCTTATATTTTTCATTTTACGTTTATTGTTCAATGTTAATAGAACTGTTAAATGATTTTTTTTAACAATCCATTTTTATGGGACTTCCACTAATAATACAAACAAAAAATGCATTTAAATATAAGAGAAAAACACCTTCTCAGGAGAAAACTAAAAAAATAGAGAAGAAAAGAATAAAAACCTAGAAAAGAGGAAGAAAGATAGATGCCACCCAATTGTAGCCATGCATGTCTTCCATCAACCCATCAGAAAGGGAAAAGAAAATAAAATAAACCTGTGACAAGAGAAAAGTAAGACAAGAAGAAAGCAAAGCATGCAACAGAAGAGAAAGAAAGAAAAGAAAAGTTTTCATTTAAAAAAATTACATTTTTTCCTTTTTTTCGGTTTTTTTTTCTACACATACAGTAATACCCCGCACTTACGTACACTTTGGGACCGGAGCGTGTACGTAAAACAAAAATGTACGTAAGCGAATCTACTGCTTTTATTGATGAATAATATGTTTGAAACAAACTAAAACAATAAGTACGAGGGTCGTTCAATAAGTCCTTAGAAAAAGATGGAAAAAAACTATTTTTTTAAAAAACATTTTTTTAATTTTTAACATAATCTCCTTTTAGCTCTATACACTTTTCCAACCATTTTTCCAAAATTTTTATCCCGTCCAAAAAATAGGATTTCGGAAGTTCTGCAAAATACTCATCCGTTTGAGCAATAACGTCCTCGTTGGAAGTGAACCGTCGTCCGTGAAGCCATTTCTTCAGATTGGGGAAAAGAAAATAGCCACTCGGGGCCAAATCTGGTGAATAAGCGGGATGCTGCAACAATTCCATTCTCAATTCCACAATTTTGGCCATGGAAACAGCGCAGGTGTGCACACGCGCATTGTCCTGATGCAAGAGGATTTTTTTCTTCTTCAGATAGGGGCGTTACTCTTTGATTTCCTCGCTCAACCGTTGCAATAACGACGCGTAATACGCTCCTGTTATTGTTTTTCCTTTTTCCAAGTAGTCGATAAAAATGATGCCCTGCGAATCCCAAAAGACCGTGGCCATCACCTTACCGGCCGATGGCACAGTTTTTGCCTTCTTCGGAGCCCGTTCACCCTTGAAAATCCACTGTGATGACTGTCTCTTCGTTTCTGGAGTGTAGTAGTGTATCCAGGTTTCGTCCACAGTGACATATCGACGAAGGAATTCGGCAGGATTGCGATGAAAGAGTGCCAACATAGCCTTAGAGTCCGCTTCACGATTGCGCTTATTCTCCTCTGAGAGCAAACGCGGCACCCATCTTGCCAAAAAATTTTCCACAGACAATTTTTCATGCAAAATTGAAGCGACTGTACCTTGTGATATGCCCGTGGCCTCGCCGATCGTTCAAAATCAGATCGTGAATTTTGTCGATGATTTCAGAAGTAGACACCTCAACTGGGCGTCCTGAACGATGTTCATCTTTTGTGGATGAACGGCCACGTTTAAATTCATGCACCCAATTGTAAACCGTCGCAAACACAGGTGCAGATGTGCCATGAACTGCATCCAACTCGGCTTTGATTTCTTTCGGGCTTAAGCCTTTCAAATGGAGATGTTTGATGACAGCCCTAAACTCGCTTTTTTCCATTGTTATGCACAAATAAATGTCGTTAACTTTAATCGACGATAGAAATTGACCTACGCTATGGATCGAGCTGAAATTTTGACACATACAAAACAAAATCTTTACCGACAATTTCTCGGATTTTCTAAGGACTTATTGAACGACCCTTGTATATAAATAAAAAGAAAAAGAGGGATATATGTATGTAGTTTTACACCTTTATTTCATACGTTTATATTTTTTATGCTATATTTAACGTGTATTAAAAAAAAAAAAATCATATACATATTAAACAAAACTTAAAAAATAAACATAAACTTCAAAATTAAACAATATGTACCATATATTTAAATATAGAATTCAATTGGTATAATGCTGTAATTCAAATATAATTGCTCGATGACGTAGAGAATGATGTATCGTCTTCATAAGTGGTGTAATCAACCGCTAAACGCTTTTTTGCTGGTGAGTCAGGAGATGTAGATGAACTTATTGAAAAAGTCTTGCGACTTCTTGAAGTGGATGCCAAATTACGATTTTCTTTTGATTTTGATCTAGGTGATATACTAGTAGTTTTGGTAGCAAAAAAAATCTTTTAAAGAGCTTTGTTTACTATGTTTTTTCATTTCCCTGTATAATTCTGTATAACAGGAATATGCGTCCATAATGTCTTTGTTAACCTTTAAACTCCTCTCTGGATAGTATTTTTATGGCAAAAAGAGCCATTCCATTTTGAAAACATTGGAAAGCATCTGATAAAATTTTGGATGTTAGTCCTTCAGATTGAGTGGATTTTTCTGCGACATTGCATACTAAATTTTCAGGTTGTACTCGTATCCGTTCATTTAATTCTAAAAGATCTTCATTGTTGAGAGGTTCATCGTAGGATGCTATAATACGAGGGTCGTTCAATAAGTCCTTAGAAAATCCGAGAAATTGCGCTTTAAAGGAAGCATTATCAACAGGAAAGCTGTCAAAATTTCAGATTTCTATCGACGATTAAAGTTAACGACATTTATTTGTGCATAACAATGGAAAAAAGCGAGTTTAGGGCTGTCATCAAACAACTCCATTTGAAAGGCTTAAGCCCGAAAGAAATCAAAGCCGAGTTGGATGCAGTTCATGGCACATCTGCACCTGTGTTTGCGACGGTTTACAATTGGGTGAATGAATTTAAACGTAGCCGTTCATCCACAAAAGATGAACATCGTTCAGGACGCCCAGTTGAGGTGTCTACTCCTGAAATCATCGACAAAATCCACGATCTGATTTTGAACGATCGGCGAATTAGTTGAGGCCACAGGCATATCACAAGGTACAGTCGCTTCAATTTTGCATGAAAAATTGTCTGTGAAAAAAATTTCGGCAAGATGGGTGCCGCGTTTGCTCTCAGAGGAGAATAAGCGCAATCGTGTAGTGGACTCTGAGGCTATGTTGGCACTCTTTCATCGCAATCCTGCCGAATTCCTTCGTCGATATGTCACTGTGGACGAAACCTGGATACACTACTACACTCCAGAAACGAAGAGACAGTCATCACAGTGGATTTTCAAGGGTGAACGGGCTCCGAAGAAGGCAAAAACTGTGCCATCGGCCGGCAAGGTGATGGCCACGGTCTTTTGGGATTCGCAGGGCATCATTTTTATCGACTACTTGGAAAAAGGAAAAACAGTAACAGGAGCGTATTACGCGTCGTTATTGCAACGGTTGAGCGAGGAAATCAAAGAGAAACGCCCACATCTGAAGAAGAAAAAAATCCTCTTGCATCAGGACAATGCGCGTATCATAACTACAATACATCATTTGAATCTACTAACTCAAGATGTTGCGCCATATCTATAATATTGCAAATGATTTCAGCGTTATTATCTTCGCAATCTTCCCTATCTTTTGTCTCCTGCAGAAATAATTTATTCCAGGCCTCTTTCATTGTAGAAAATGAAATATCATTCCAGGTGTCTCGAATTGTTTTTATGCAATTTAAAATATTGTATTCCGCCCAAACTTTTTTTAAAACTTCTCTACCTGAACCTTCTCTACTGTCAATTGCAGCAATTATTTTACTGAATGTTTTTTTTTTAAATAGTTCAGTTTAAATGACGCGATAACACATTGGTCCATGGGTTGAAGGATAGATGTGGTGTTTGGAGGTAAAAATTCAACTCGAATATTATCGTTTCCTAAATTTTGCGGATGACCGGGAGCATTATCGATAACTAATAAAATTGTTTTATAAGTAAAAAAATGTACATGTACTTAAGTGTGAATCATTGTACGTATAACATAATTGGCAAATGGGGACAAAAATGAGATGTACGTAAGTGCGAGTGTACGTAACACGGGGTATTACTGTATACTATAAAGATTATTTTCGAAAATATATTCCAAATATTTTTAAATTTATAATTATCTTATTTTTGGAAAACAAAAGAATAAAATCAAATATTTATGTTATTTAATTAAAAGAAAATATAATTTAAAAAAAAATTGCAATAACTACGATTTAGTTTTTATTTTTTTGTTGAAAAAAGTTAAAACAAAACAATTTAGATCGAAAGTTCTTACACAAATTTCGGTATGTATTTGTATAACAAAAGTAAATATTTTTTATTTGCTTATATAACAGAATTTAAAATTCATGACAGAAATATTATTTTACAGTTATTTGAATTGTATTCTAAATTTAAATTGTAATTTAATTTCATTTCAGTAATATTTAGATCAAACAAACAAAAATCTCAAATATGGTCGAACTTGGTTAAATGAATCCTAAAGTTTTTGTTCTCATGAGCACATATATTGTATTTATAAATAATATAATAAGAATCGTGTTGATATGATTTACATGAATCAATGGGCATCACTTAGGACTACGTGGATCTTGTAGATAGTCCTTAAATGAAGAATTGCGTGACGATCTACTTCTTCCGCTTCAGATGCTTTTGACAAAATCACTGTTGCCATAAAAGAACCATTAGTTCTTGTTCTTTTTCTTTTAATTTTGATATGCTGGAAAAAAAATCTCCAAACTCAAGCAATGGGTTTTTCCTTTTTTCTTATTAAAACAATCAATACACAACCATTTTCAACTTAAATTAATCACAACAAACGAATTATTAGTTAAACAATCTTTATTGCTATTTATAAAAACCAATATTATTAAAATTTTTGTTTTTGCGATTTAGAACGCTTTTGATTTACAGTGGTTGGTTTATTATGTTACTTAACTGTATTGGTTTTTTTTTAATTCTTTTTTTTTGTGAAACAATGGGACGGCCTGAGCAATATTTTATATTCGAAACTCACTTAACTGTTGTCAGTCACTATTGCTGTAATATTCGTTGCCTCGACAGCCTATCTTGAGCGGCCAACATCTTAGGAATGTCTGCAGAAAAATAGAATGTTGTGAAATAAAGAAAAAAGGTAATATAATTTTTATAGTTTGCCCATAACGTCTAAGGGCTGGTGCCATATTTAGAATTCAACTATTAAAAATTAATCTTACCCGTTGATACTAATAAAATCTTATCCAAGCACAATCCCCATTCAAAGTGAGGCAAGATTGAGTTTTCACTAGATGACAATTTGTTATAAAGAAACAAAAGGTAAAGTATTTTTTAAATATTTATTTGAAAAGTACAATTTTAATACAAATTCTAAATTTACCGGATAGTTACGGACCAATCGTAAGTAATTTCCTTCTTAAATACATTATGTATATATGTTCAATGTTAAAATGCGCGCGATTTCCACATTTAAATATGAAATGAAATCTTAGAGAAATACGCTCCAGATACTGAATAAATTTGTAATGAGTGCGTTCAACATGTCAGGCGACCACTGACATGTAATGTCATATTGTATTTAGTTAAGCTTTAACCATCAATGTACACACTTCACATGAACTATTGTTGTCAAAAAATAAAGAATTAAAACTACATTAAATAATAAATAATCATAATTAGTACATGGTGTCAGAAGCAAAAATATATCACCGAATAAAGAATTAATAAAATACACGGACAGAAAACAAATAATTCTCGGATTGAAATTTCGTCATCAAGTCGGCATAACGCGTGTTGTCAAGAATATCATTTCTATTTCATCGGAAGAAAATCCAGTCAAAACCATTTCATCGGGCAAAAATACCATTTCATCGGGACAGATAAAGCATCGGGAAGGCATTTCATCGGATTATTTTGTAAGATTTACTAAAAATATTGGAATAATTTTACACATTTGTACGCCGTGACAAACAACAACGAACGCGTTCCAAGTGAATTGGATTGCACGAATTTAGCAAGGGAGTGGGCCACATGGAAAAGAAATTTCATGGTGTACATGATTTCAAGTGGAAAATCGACTCAACCAGAGACAACAAAAATAGCAACATTTATCTGGCTGATTGGTACACAAGGTGCCAACATCTACAATACGTTATTTCCGAACGGTGGAACAACCGACTCATTGCTTGGTATACAACGTGTGCAAAATAACGTTGGGGCAAATGCAGACAATGGCACTGTGGCACACGTGGAAGAACAAATCCTGCAACGCACTTTGGACGATGTTTTGCGACGATTTGACGAACATTGCATTCCACAGAAAAATGTGGCAATGGAATCATACAAGTTTAATGGTGTCGTTCAAAAAGAAAAGTAGTCGTTTGGTGAATTTGAAACTGAATTGCGAACACAGTTACGCCATTGCGACTACACATGCGAGTGTGGTGTATCGTACGAGAATAGAATGCTACGCGATCGCATTATCGTCGGTGTGCACGACAACAAATTACAGTTGAAACTGCTGGACGGCCGTGACGAATCACTAACAAGGGTGATTGAAATTTGCAAAACGTTCGAGGCAGCAAATGCGAACAAAAGCCTTCTGAACAACAAGCCGACTTGGTCTAGTATCGTGACGTCGACTGAATCGACCGTTCATGTTTTAAATCGTTTTTGTTACAATTGTGATGAAACATGGACACCAAGCCACACCGAGGTCTGCAAATGCTGTGGAAAAATTGGGCACTTTCAACGGATGTGCCGCCAAAAGCAAAAGAAGAACAACATCATTGGCGGTAGAAACAACACTAACATTGGAAGTGGCAATGACAGTAACGCAAAACGTAACGTGTCAACACTCAGCTGGGCTGATCAAGGTGAGTCGCTTGATAATGAGATATTGACATGCACTCATAGTAATAAGAATCATAAACTTGGTTTTAGAATATGTTCAGTGAATACGAAGTGGACAAAGGAAAATATAATTGGTGATCAAAGACCGGTTGTAGTAACATTCAAAATCGATTCTGGGTCGGATGCAAACTGCATTCCATTGGCTGTCGCGGAAAAATTAAGAGTTCCTATTTACAATAGAAATAATAAATATACAGTACTTGATTACAATAACAATGCAATTAAAATCCATGGAACGACTAAATTAAAATGTATTGATAAAAAAAACAAAATTAAAATATTTTGCTGAATTTGTTGTAGTAAATAATGATCATGAACCAATACTAGGGTTGGATACTTGCATGGAATGGAAATTGATTAAGTGGATGGATATTAACACAATTACTTGTTTACCGGGTGAAAAAGAAAAATTGATTGAACAAAACTGGAATTTGTTTCATGGAACCGAAACAAATTCCAGTTTTGTTCAATCAATTTTGAACCAAGTGACAAAATCTCAGTGTTACGATTCTTGGGTCTTTTGAAATACATTGCGCGATTTATTCTAAATTTGTCAAAAATAACGGCCAATTTGAGATATTTAACGCGGAATGATACAATATTTGAGTGGAAAAGTGAACATGAAGTGGAATTCAATGCGTTGCTTAGGGTGTTGTTATCGGATTCAGTGTTGGCTATTTATGATCCAAATAAACCAGTTATTGTGCAAACAGATGCATCAAGGGACGGGTTGGGCTGTGTCCTGATTCAAGATGGCCGGCCAGTTGCGTTCGCGTCACGAACGCTAAGCAAAAGGAACAAAAACGGGCACAAATAGAAAATGAATTATTGACCATCGTTTTTGCCTGTAATAGGTTTCACTTCTTCCTATACGGACGTGAATTCACAGTTGAAAGTGAGCACAAGCCATTGTAGACGCTGGTAAAGCGTGACATTGACGATTTAACGGCACGACTTCAGCGAATGTTTATATTATTGTTAAAATATCCAAATATGAAAGTGACATATAAGCCGGGCAAAGATATGCTAATTGCCGACTGCCTATCACGAGCACAACCGCCGGAAGTCGTTGAGGACAATGAATTGTCCTGTATAATTCATTCAATAACCAAATCGGTTTGTGTGTCTGAGGACAACTACAATTATTATCGGGAAATTATGAAAAATGATGAAAAATACAAAAGAATTTGTCGTTACGTCGAAAATGGGTGGCCCACTTATCATTAACTTGATGACTTTGGTCAAAAATTCCATAAGCTTAAAACGGAACTGCACGTTCAAAATGACCTATTATTTTACAACCATCGCCTAGTAATCCCAACTAAGCTACATAATAGGGTGGCGGGGTGGCTCCATGGGCCGCATCTCGGTATCGAAAAAACACTCTCGCGGCCTCGAATGCTGTACTATTGACCGGGAATGAATACGCAAATCAGAGAATTGATTGAGTTATGTTCGGTATGTGGAAAATTCAAGAGAAACAATCAGAAAGAGCCATTGCTTCAGGAAGAATCGCCAAAATATCCGTATCAACGCGTGTCAATATTTTTTGAATATGCTGGACATGATTTCATTGCAGTAATCGACGCTTACTCAAATTATCTGGTATCGTACAGACTCAACAATAAAACATCAAAGCACATCATTGAGGGACTCAAGGGATTATTCAATCGCATTGGATACTCAACGTCCATAAGAGTCGATAATGTTCCATTTACCTCGGGTGAATTTGATAAATTCGCATCTGAGTACAACATCAAATTCAATTTTTCAAGCCCACGATATCCACAAAGGAATGGATTATCTGGAAAGGTTGTTGGTATTGCAAAAAACATCATAAAAAGGTGTTACGAGTCAAATAAAGTCGATCGGTTCCAATATCGATTGCTCGAATATAACACCACGCCGGTGGCAAGCATCCATATGAATTGTTTTTTGGTAGACTGATAAAGTCCGGATTGCCAGTGTCCAGCTCTTTGTTGGTGAGAAAAAATATAGGGGAAGGGGAAGTCCAGAAGAAAATCGAAAATAAAAAAGAAAAGCAGGAATACTATTATAATCGGAATGCAAAATTGTTGCCAACATTAAATGTTGGAGATAAAATAATTTAAAAAAAAAAAAACTCAAGGGAATGGAACTATGGGACGATTGTTGGAAATGTAAACGGGAAGTCATACACAATCAGGGACAGTTTTGATAATCACTTTGGACGCAATAGACGATTCATTGCAAAGACAAAAAACACCGGATTCAGTGCAAGTGAATTACTACTGGAAGAGGGTATGTTGACTGATGGTGCGGTAGAACATGTTTCAAAAAATAAACCAATAACATCATCGGGTGAACAACCAATGAACGTTGGTCCGGATATTGCAATTGATGGGGCGAATGAGCCGGGGCAATTGGTGGCCGACGACGGGGTGTTTATACCGGTGCCAGACGTATGTGACACCTCTGACAATAATGTCTCGGAAATAGACATTTTCGCCATGTACCGCCAGTACAGCCGGAATTAAGAATATCCCGATATTGTCGTGTTATCAGGCCCACAAAAAAATACGGATTTGATTAGTCAGTACACTTGATTAAATTCGGTTAATTATCTATGTTATATATAATTTTATCAAAACCATATAATTTTATTTAACAAAAAAAGAGCGTGTAATAAGTGCGTTCAACATGTCAGGCGACCACTAATATGTAATGTCATATTGTATTTAGTTAAGCTTTAACCTTAGATTAAAGAATACCTGGATAGGCCCCTACCGTATATGTATACGCATTTTTGTGTCCAACTTATTCCAAAGGAGATATTGTTGTCAAAATGTTTTTATGTAGACATGACACCCACTGCCATCTAGTTGTCGTAATAGAAATTTATTGAATTTCAAAAGAATAATTTATATTCATTTTAATTCACTTAATGGAAACAAAAATACAATTTAAATACAACGATAGGTCATTTTTATTTTTTGTACAATCTTTTGATACGAAATGGAATTCTATTTTAAGTTTATTATACATTTCGTAAATATCAATCAAATATAAACCGCCTCAATTTTGTAGACTTTCGGAGAGTTTGAAAACTTTAATTCTCCATGAAAATGGAGACTTGGGGGTTAGCTTTGTCATTTGTGAATCCGATGTTGACAGTTCAATGTTTACCATAAAATAGTACAGTGCCGGTGTATATAAAGTGTGTGTAAGAAACTTTAAGGGACCGAATTTTTCTGTCTATTTTCCATTGCTGTTTTCATTGTGTTATAATAATTAAAGTTTATTATTCGGTAAGCTTATTATTTAAATAAATTTGTTTTGCTTGCTCTATTATACCATATTATAATGCATTTACTAAATAATTTTTTTTTTATTTTTTAAAAATATTAGTTATTAAGTTTTTAAGTACATTAAATTTTTCATTTTGTAATTTAGTTTTAAAACATTTTCTTTAATATTGTATACGATTAACATCTTAATGTGCACATAATTGCTTTCATATAATCAAATAACTTACAATTCATATTTTTATATACTATTACCCACTTTAAAAATTCTGTTTTAATAAATAATATACAATGAAATAAATAAAATGAAAATACATAATAAATAAATAAATATTTAAAAAAAAAAAACTGTGTTTTATTGCATATATACAGAACTAATTCCATCAAACAACAAAACACGCAATATTAAAAAATCTGCTTCTTTACGAATAAATGATATCACATATGAAAAATGGTTTTAAACGAACCGCTTCAATCGCATACTGAACTTTTAAATTGGCCCCCAATGATTTACGCCGTTTCTGTTGTATTGCATGTGTGTGCGTTCTATGAATGTATTGCCACAAAATTCGGTCAGAATTTTTGTGTGGAGGCCTATCCAGTTCTTCTTTAATCTAAGGGCAGCACAATATCATAATACCGAACATCTGTCATAAACATATGGGGCCTAGTTATCCGCATATATCATTCAACTATATATGCCGCTTTATATTTTTTACGTGGCTTCATTTATTTATTAGGAATTTTTTATTTCATTGTAATTAATGTTTTACGTGAATGTTTCTTCAGTGTATAAGAATTAGCCGAAATGGCATTGAAGGAGGTCGTTTGATTCCGAATAAATTCCCATCTCTAGATTCGCCAAGAGCTACTTACGTTGTCAAATCGCAATTATTACCCAACAAAGGTAACTTAAACTTGAAAGTGCCATAAATAAGCTTTTATTTATAAACAATTTTCAATATGAATGCAGTAAATGATGAGCCAAAATATTCGCATCTTGAATTTACTCAGAAAGAACCCGTCCTGAAGGAAGTCGCTGTAAACATTTTCGGTTTTATTGAACAAGTTTCCCGGCTTGATGAAGTCAGGAGAGCTCAGCAGGATCTTATAAATGCTAAAGTATACAATCTCGTTTCTAAACTTTTGACAACAAATTTGGTGTGATTTTTAATAATAGTTATGACTTTTTTTTAAAAAATATAATCAGGATGATTTGAAACAGTCAAGCGACAAAAAACGAAAATTAGCTTCGGATTTGAGAAATGTTCGACGTGAAATGCAGATGATACATGAAAAATTGTTGTTTACAAAACGTGGTAGCCCGGAGATGCTTGATTTGGTTAAGAAAGAATCCGAGGTAAGTTGTTCAAGTTAATTTTTCGAACACATTGCATCTATTATGAGATGTTCACAAAACTACAAGGAATATTGGTACATGCTACCGAAATGGTAAAAATGTATTAACTCTTACGGAGCTATAATCTCCTATCTGTTTACGAATAGTGCTAGTTGGTTTTATCTTCGACGCCGACGCCACCACCATGTACTTTGTTTAACCTTAATTTATGTGTTGCCCAAGATTTTTACGCCACCGACTCAATTCTTGATGAAGCCCTCTCGTACAGCGCCTTCAGTCAGCATATAATGTCGATATCGTCGGCATATACTAAAAGCTGGGCAGACTTTATGAGAATGGTACCTCTCATGCTTACCCCTGAGTCACAGATCACTTTCCTTTCCAGAGACCATTGTGGATGTTGAATAACTCGGAAAAGGATTTGTTTTCTTTTACTCTTCCTCTCTCATGGATGTGTTGAGTTTAACATAAACAGATTTAATGGCGATGAATAGATAGTGTATCTGTTGACCATATCCCTACCGTTTTCCATCGACTGCCCCAAATAGAAGACTGATATCCCTGTAGTGACTCCTCTCTGGTATGAGCCAATAATTTTTTGGGAAAATAGGGCTATCCTACTCACTAAGGTAGCGGAGCATGTCTTATAGATAATATTCAGAGGATCACCCGAAGAATAGTTAGCAGTCCATATCTAGGATAGACGAGCCCGCAGCCTGTAAAATAAGGTGTAAATAAATATTTTATGAACCTATAATAAAATAGCCTGTACAACTGTAAAATCATGAAGATCTACCACGACTGACCGGTTTGTGCTAAAATAAAGACCGCTAGACCGTGGTAGGCTGGACACTTCAATGGATCCATTTATGGTCCCAAAAGACGAGGTAGGGCCTGTCTTCGGTGGATATACTAGTACTGTCGAGCTGGAACACCGCGTCGCGAAACCGTGACAATATGACATTCTTTGACTCAGCAGTCCTAGACCGAACACCCCCATTCATGATGATGAAAGTCGATTAATTAATAATTTTTTGCTCCCACAAATTTGTTTACAATAGTTTTTTCTATGTTTTTTTATTTCATGACGATTTGCTTTTGAAGCTAACAGCGGCAGAGGATAAATTCCAACAAGATACCGAACATGCTAACGAAGAGGAGGCGGCATGCTTCTCTCGTTTAACATCATCAGTAAATACGCTTTTAGAAAAGGAGAAATTGCAAGCGAATGTTCTAAAAACTTGGGGTATTTTAGCATCAATTATTGGAATGTTTCTTAGTTTGATAACGTATTATTATCATAACGTTCGAGTTGGCCCCTTTATGAAAGATATCGAATCAAATAATAGTCGTATATATTCAGAAGTTACATCAATGTCAAAGGCACTCGCGGCAGATAAAAAACGAATCAAGGAAATGCAAAAAAACGGTAAACAAGAATCATGGGTTGGATATTTTCAACGGCATACAGTTAATGTTTACAGATATTTTTTTCCGAAACGTTGAATTTATTATTAAAAGTTTAGGTTAATTTTTACTGATAATATTTTTAAAAATAAACAATTTATATCCATATTTCTTAAGAAACTGCATTTTTTTCTCTTTCCCTTTTCTTGTTTTGTATTCAAAGTAGTTTGATTTAAAAAAATGCGTCTGAGTTTATTGATTTTGAATAGAATAGTTTTTTTGTGTACTTATAAATGCGAAGTAACTTGAAGTGAAATACATTTCTTTAACCTTACAAAGTTCCTAGAGACCAGAAATTTGTTTATCATTATTTCCATACTCTTAACAGTTAAAAATATTATTTTTCTTTTAATAGTGTGTTGTGCGTTGTTCACGAACAGTTCCCGTTAGTATCACCTATTATCAGTATATATTATAATAAGCCAACTTTAACGTAAGTTCTGCAAAAAAGGCTTCTTCGAAAATTTAAATCTGTCGACCAAAAACATTTGGCTAGATTGATTGGAATTGCCGTGCGTGCTTATAATATTGATGATTTGTTCGTTACCAAAAACAAAAATTTAAAGAGGTGGCACACAAATCAACAAGATGGAATCTTCGTTCAGTTTGTTTGCCCTGGTAGCACTACTGCCAGAAGATTCCATACTTAGATGACGCTTTCGTCGAATCAACGGCGAAACCGATCGCACTTACACATACATAGAAAAATGCAACGGGCATGATGCTACTAGCTTTAAGTTTAAAAGAGATAGACTTGGATTCGGCGCGGTGATGACGGATAGTAATGACTGTTTTTAGTTTTTTATTAAAGTGACTGTGACATGTTTAAACTACAGATAAGAACTAAAATGACAAAGAAAATTGATAATATAAATAGTCATAAATATTACGAAATTATTTACACGAAGAAAAAAACGGTGGAGAGAAAAAACCGATAAAATAAATGTTTACTTGTTAAAAGAAAAAGAAACGAATTAAATTCAATTCTATATAATAAAATTATGAAATAAAATTAAAGTATTGATGAAAGTGGAAAAGTTAATTCCATAATAAGAAAAAAGCTCATTGCAGAAGAAAAAAAAGAAGCTAGAAAATTAATAATTTTGTGGCGTTATGTTGGTACTCATATCTCTCACTTATGCCCACAAGTTCGGCCATTTTGAATGGTCAGTTAATTTTTGACAGCTGCTTTGCTTGCACGTGTTTTGCCTCGTCTTCGATTTTTGCCCCTTTTCGACCAAAAACAGCATCGCATTAACATTGCTAAGAAGCTGTTGGACTCTGTCCGCTACGACCCAAATTTGCTCCAGAGGGTCATAACTGGTGACGAATCATGAGTTTATGGTTATGACGTAGAAACCAAAGCTCAATCATCACAATGGAAGCTGCCGCACGAGCCAAGACCGAAAAAAGCGCGCCAAGTTCGGTCGAATGTGAAGGTTTTACTTACAGTTTTCTTCGATTGCAGGAGCGTGGTGGATCATGAGTTCTTGCCACAGGGTAGAACGGTCAATAAGGAATATTACCTGCAAGTTATGCGCAAGTTGCGCGAAGCAATTTACCAGAAACGCCCGGATTTGTGGAAGAACAAAAATTGACTTTTGCACCATGATAACGCCCCTGCTCACGCATCGTTGCTTGTGTGCGAATTTTTGGCCAAAAACAACACACTAATAATGCCGCAGCCACCGTAATTCGGTCGGCCGGTTTCACTCTTCTGTTACTTTTCCTTGTTTTTTTTTTTTTAATTTTTGTTTGAAATATTTTTCAAATTCCTTTTTTTTTAATTATATTTTCGACAAATTTTTACCTTCCTCGTCAATTCCTATTTCTTCCCTTTTGCCTGGATAGTTTTAGTTTTTTTTTTTGCAAATTTTTTTAAAAATTAATTTTTACCATTCTTTCTTGTTTCTCTCGCATGAAGAAATTAATACCTTCGAGTGTCTCAATTATCCCCAATATATTCCGGCGGGATTTTTTTCTGGTTATAGTGGCTGTGGGAGCGTATCTCTGCTACAACTTTGACTCCCCCCACCCACTCCTATTTTGAGGAAGAAGGTTAAAATTTGTCGAAAATATATATAAACAAAATGGAAAATAATTTATTAACTTGCCCAAGGAAACCAATTAAAAGAAAAGCGGGTGAAACCTTCCTTCGTCGACGTTGACGGTAGAGATTTAGATGTTCCTTCTCTCCTTGGTCCATCTCCAAAACTTCCCTTTGGCACTACGCGATCAAATAATTTAGGAGAAAGCCACTTCCCTGAAACAACCCCCCCCCCCCCCCTAATATATGCGTAAAGCTAACGACAAGCTTGCCTAGCAGGATAATGCGCGCTCTCTAAGTATATGGTCGTCATTAACCATAATCCTGTAGAACTCGTTCAAAATTTTTTTGTTTTTATTAATCCAAATTTTAATGCCTTCCTCTTCCTTTCTATCACCCAAAAAAAAACAGCATTTTTTCCCCAATTCTAACAATTGGAAAACTATTTATATACAATTTCAAAAGTTTAGCTTATGCTGAACATTGGTTTCGGCAGCGATATTGTTTTCATTTACTCCGTTAACGGTCACCGTTAATGACGACATTTAAAAAGAGGGAAAACTACAAAAATAGGGAAACGAGTGATTGGTTTTGTAAACTGGAAAAGAAGACGTGCGTCCGTCCACAAGACCAGAACCAAATGGAGCGTTTTATTGTCGATTATGGCTACAAATATTCATACAAAAATACACAAATTTTCAGAATGAATAAAAATAAACGAATGTTCAACTGTTTTTAAATTTGCTCATCCTCCCTAATTGATAATACAGTATTGTTCTCACAATTAATTCGCGTAAACAATCTATAATACAAATAATCTTGAATATCTGTTTCGCTTAGTTTTTCATACTCGTTTCCCCTGATTCACGTCATTGCTGTTCGGTCAAGGAGATGGAACGACAATGTATGTTCAGCTCATTAGATTCCGATGTAGACAGTATATTACTATGGGGTTCGAAGAACAAGTTATACGTTGTTATTTAACGTGAACTAGTTGTCTGCAACGTAAAACCACGAGTCGCCTACGACTATAGGGATTGAGATACGCTCAATTAACGCACTACCATTACTAGCAGTTAGCACCTGTTGGTGGTGAGGACTATCTAAACCTCTACTGTCATTAGCAGTGACAGTGCCCGAGACAGTGCCCGAGACCTGCGGTCCGGAGACCATACCCGTGACATGGGCATAACCACAGCCACCACATTGCTGCCAAATAGCGCCTCACCTAAATCGGGCACAGTGTGTTTTGACACCATGGGGCACCCCGATTCCCGTGGTACCAATTTTTGTTTTAAGAGTACTTCGGTATGTACTGCGCTCATTGAGCTACGGTAAGGAATCTTGTAAATTCCTAGGCACCGCTAAGCCAGCTCAGGTACGCGGGTTCGCCAAGACCCAAAAGTACATCTGGAATCGACCTAGGTCTTTCACCCAGTTGTAGCCACCCTACGTGACATTCACACACTCATTCACGCACCATTCTCATTCTCCTCTCAAATAGTGCCACGGCAAATCAATTTAGGCATTCATACCTCTCTCTTACACCCAACACACCACTCACATCCTCACCCTCACCATTCACCACGATTCCGCATGCAACTAAGTCACGCAAATCCCCGTACAGGCTACAATCAACGAGAAGGTGCTTGGCACTCTCCTCCTCCACCGCACAAGGGCATCTAGCCTCCACAGCTAGACCACGCTCATACAGCAACTCATTCATACTGCCGTGTCCCGTGAGTAAATACCCAAGATAGAGACCAAATTCCAATCCAAACGCAGATACAAAGCACACATCCGAAATGAACATGTTGCCAAATTCCATACATTCTGTTCGCCGTAGAGGGTAGTGAATGCTTCCACGGAGCACCTCCAGGTCCCATGGAATTTCTCCCACGAGAACCTGCATCGCCTCGGTTGGCGCTGAACTGATTTTATGCCCACCCTTGCATACTGGTGGCGCATAATATCAGCCCATACACATGACGCATACAATGCACACGGAGCAAACACACTCTTGTACAGGACTTTCACCGCTCTGGATCGAAGTCCCCATTCTTTGTGAAATACTCGCACCAGCATGCCAACCAAATCGGCCAGGGCTCAAAGAACAGTGAAATTGAACACTTCAAAAACACAGAGCTGGGCTCATGTCTCTAAAGCGAAACCGAAATCTCCAGCCATTCTCCATAATTGAAACCGAAAAGCTTTCCACTTTTGGTATGTGTGTTAATGACAACCTCCGTATTTATTCTTTAAACGATGCAAAAAATCTCCTTTTCTATCTGATCCAGCCTAAGAAGGCACATATTCGCCCCAAGCTAGAATATAATTCCCATGTGCGGGTAGGTGCTTCTAAAACGCCACTGCACCCTACTAGAGGGGGATAGACACAAAATCAACCGATGAAATTAATAGGATTACACCGACGTTATGTCTCCTGTCTTTCCTTATTTTCCGTTTCGACAAGAATGAATCCACACAACAATTTACTGTGAATCATCTTTTCGGACGTACTGTAAAATATAAAAATTCTTTTTTTTAGATTCCGTTCAACTCAAATTATTACAATCAACAAGTTCTATTTATGTGTAAGAAGAGCTCAAAGTACACCGACATCTTTCTAATACTTGCGATGTAGCTAAACATTATAAGGATATACACAATTCTTTTGGGGTAAATGATTAATAAAAATAAAAAAATAAAAAATCAATCGAAAAAAATTATAATAAAAAATATCGAAGACACTCAGAAATATTATATCAACGGCATAAACCAAATAGATATCAAGATTAAATACAAAAACCTGTTCGTATCATGTACAAAATCCAGTATATTGTTATTGTTAATGTGTGTTCGGTTCTAATTGATAGAATTAAGTACATACAATAACCCCAAAAACTATCATATTATATCAATGTTACAAACCAATTTTATTAAATATGAGATATAAAAAATGGATTTTCTTTTATTTATTTTTTTAAATTAATAATTAAGATAGTTTATCGAAATTTACTTGTTCGATCGCTTAAAAATAAACCCACACAGTTAAGATAGTAATTATTCTATTGCAAATAGAGAAGAAATGAAATTTTTCTAAACCTAATTCGCTTTTTTTTAATCGAACATTCAAAATGTTTTGTTGGAATTTCCATTTCTTTGTGGTAAAGTTTTCGATGATAAATTTTCTAAAAATTCCGTTTTTTTTTCTTCTTTTGCAAATAAAAACGCAACTCGTTGTAAGTACGGGTCATACGAATCCAACCGTTATGAGAGCAAAATTAGTACTATTTTTCCTTTGGGAATTTCACCGCACATTCCACGCACAAGGACATATTTCGTTCAACGCAAATCGCGCAGCAAAGAAAAAGGAGCGACAATACGGATCTCTTTCCACTTACAAATAGTAGACGAGAAAAGCAAAAGGAGAACAACAACAACCGGGAATAGAAAACCGAAAGGCAAAAGAATTTCCAAAAAAAAAGAAAAAAAAAATGGGGAAAAGTAGTGGAAGACCGCCGCCATAGTGAATAAAGGGGGGAAGGCTACAGAGTCCGTTTCATTTCCACCCCTACGATCATGTATTAATAAAAAACGTACGCTCTCATAGAAAAACCCGAGCAAACGAAATAAAAACAAACGAAAACGAACAAAAGGAATTTTTTTTTATAAAAACGCACAAAATTAACATAAACATTTTTTTTCCTTTCCTTTTTTTTTTTGAATATATTTTTTTGTTACTCTTTGTTTTTTGTTGTCATACAATTTTCTATATAATTTTTTTTGAAAGTTTTTATTTTATTTTGATTTTCTTATTACTAAATATCCTAAAATTTTATTGGAAATATGCTGCACACACACACACACACGCACGTTTTTTTTTTGTTTTTTACTAACATTCATACAAAATTTCTCATTTAATTTGATTCTCTTTTGATTCTCTTAATTTTCTTAATTAACTAATTTCAACTAAATTTTTTTTTCTCTTATTATTTATTTATAAAGATTGGTTTATGTCTATATGTAAATATATATATTTGCATAGATGCATCATCTCTGTGGCCATATTACTCGTTTGTGTCAATTGTAAGACATAACGCATGCGTAGGCGTATGTGAAAAATCAATTAATTCCTAGCCCTTCTTCGACTTATTTTCTATTTCCTTCTTCCTTTTTTTTTGGTTAGTATTTTTTTCTGCACTTTTCTTACTACTCGTAAATTTGGCTTTCTTTTTGAAAAGTTCCCTTCAAAATGCCATCTTTTTTTGTCCCCATTTTTTTTTTGCAAATACAAATTCTCTTCTTTTTTTTATTTAACAGTTTTAGTTTGGAATTTTTTTTTATATTTAAGATTGTTGAGATTTTTTTTTTTAAATAATTTTCAAATATTTTTTTTGTTCTTGAAAATTTCCCTTCAAAATGCGTTTTTTTCTTGTCCTAAATTTTTTCGCAAATACAAATTTTTTTTTTATTAAACAGTTTGTGTCTGGGAAACTTTTTCTTTCTATTCAGGATTCTTGAGGTTTTTTTTTCAATTAAAAAAATATTTTGGGGGGATTTTTTTAGATAGTTTTCAATTTTTTTTTCTTCTCGAAAATTTCCCTTCAAAATGCGTTTTTTTCTTGTCCTAAATTTTTTCGCAAATACAAATTTTTTTTTTATTAAACAGTTTGTGTCTGGGAAACTTTTTCTTTCTATTCAGGATTCTTGAGGTTTTTTTTTTAATTAAAAAAATATTTTGGGGGGATTTTTTTAGATAGTTTTCAATTTTTTTTTCTTCTCGAAAATTTCCCTTCAAAATGCGTTTTTTTCTTGTCCCAAATTTGTTTGCAAAAAAAATTCTATTATTTGTGGTTTTTTAAAATTTTTTTTATATTTAAGATTGTTGAGTTTTTTTTCTATGAAATAATTTTTTCTTTAAATAATTTTCAAATATTTTTTTTGTTCTTGAAAATTTCCCTTCAAAATGTGTTTTTTTCTTGTCCCCAATTTTTTTTTCAAATACAAATTCTATTTTTTTTATTATCAAACAGTTTGTGTTTAGAAATTTTTTAAATTCAAGATTTTTGAGATTTTTTTCTATTAAATAAAAATTTTTTGGTGGATTATTTCAGATAATTTTCAAATATTTTTTTTTCTGTCGAAAATTTCTCTTTAAAATGCGTTTTTTTGTCCCAAATTGTTTTGCAAATACAAATTCTTTTTTTATTTTTTTTTATTAAACAGTTTGTGTCTGGGAAACTTTTTCTTTCAATTCAAGATTCTTGAGTTTTTTTTTCAATTAAAAAAAAATTTTGGGAGGATTTTTTTAGATAATTTTCAAATTTTTTTTCTTCTCGAAAATTTCCCTTCAGAGTACGTTTTTTTCTTGTCCCAAATTTGTTTGCGTTTAGGAATATTTTTTTATATTCAAGATTTTTGAGTTTTTTTCCTATTAAATAAAAATTTTTTGGTGGTTTTTTTTTTATATTGTAGATAATTTTCAAATTTTTTTTTTTTCTTTAAAAAAAATTGCTTATTTTTTTTTTTCTTCTTGAAAATTGCATTTTTTGAACGAAATGTTCTGGTTTCTTGAGTTCTTTTGGAATTTGTTGAAATGTTTTTTTTTTTTTTGAAAAATTATTCTTACTTTGAATATTTTGATTTGTTTTTAACGAAAAACGTTCTGATTTTTTCTTTGTTGATATTTTGTATAAAAATTTTTAAGATTTTTTGGATATTTTTATATATTTGATTTTTGTTAAGAAAAAATCTTTTAGTGTGGGTTTTTTTTACGGTAATTTTGAATTCTTTTAAAAAAAATTGTTTGCGATTAAAATGTTCGTTTTTTTTGAGTACTTTTTGTACAAAAAGAAAATAATTTGTTTATTTGGAATACATTTGCTTTCTTTCGTTTGAATCAAATCCGATTTTGATTATGAAAATTTTCAATTTTTTGGTGGTTGTTTTGTGTTTGCGGAAGGGGGGACGCCGTCAACTTGGCTTGGTTGGGTTAATTGTCTATGGGTTTTTTTTGTCGTACAATATTTGAAGTAAGACAATTTTTGATTTATTGAATTCGACTTTATTTAATATTTATTTACATTTGTTAAATTTTCGTATTCTTATCAACTCAACGATTTGCTGTTGTTTTTTTTCACACGCATTCGTCAACATTTGATATTTTCTATTTTTATTCCGTTTTTATATTTTCTGTTAACTATACACAAACACACACATACACACACGAGATGTGCATACTTTCTGGTAAATATTTTTTTTTTTTAAATATCCTTAATAATGTGAATTTTCCTCTTTTCTACAATATTTTTCAGTTTTTTTTTTTTTATATATACATCGCGGTACACATTATGTACTCGTATTTACAATTTCTTAAAATTGAATTATTTTGTATAATTTGTTTGATTTTTTAATATTATTAATATTATATTTTTTTTCTTATTCAATTAGAAAATGAAAACGAATTTATTTGTTTTCTTTTTGTTGAATTAAATTTAAAAATTTTCAACATCGAATATATGTGTACATTATGAAAAATAAAAGAAAATCAATAACAAAAATTCTGTTATCATTTCTTCTTCGTTTCTTTTCTTAATTGTAAATGTTTATCCTTAATTATAAAAAAAAAAAAATTTCTTAATTTATATACAACAAACAATTTTAATAATAATAATAATTTTTTAACAGCTATTAGCAAATAATTAATAAAAACTATTTAAAAAAAACCCAAACTAATTGAAATGAATTATTTTTTTTTAATTTTTTTTTTTTTGGGGTGTGGGTGGGGAGCTGGGGGTTGGGTTTGGATTAAAATCTATTTACTTTCATTTTTTTTTCTTTAAATTTTTACGATTACCTTATTTTTCTTATAAATTAATTTTAAACTAAATTAAATCGGAAATTTTTATTCTATTCTAGATTCTATTAAAAAAAATTTTTTTTTTTTTATTTTATTTCTCCACTATTTTCTTATTATTTACTTTCTCTACCTTATCTTTTATATTCTACTCTCATTTCTAATTTTGTTTTTTTGTCAATCAAATTAATAAACAACAAAAAAACACCTTTTATTTATACTTTTTTTTTGTTGTTGTTGTAACCATCATTATTATTAATTGTTATTTATTTTTTTTTTATAATAAAAAAAGTGGATTTTCTTAAAAATTATTATCACAGCATTTGTTATTTATAAAAAAAATAAAAATTAACAAAAATTTAAAAAAAAATATCGGAAAAAACCCATGATTTTTCGTCGTTTTTTTTTTACTTTTTATTTCATATAATTTTTATGATTTTCTCTAATTCTTTAAAACCAATATTCCATTTTTATTGAAATTTTTTTTGCTGTTTTTCTTTTTGTTGGAAATTTGTATACTTTTGATATTAACTAGAATTAAGTGTTTTTTTTTTATTTTAAGAAAATTTTTACTAAATAGGAAATTTTTGATTTGGAAAATATTTCAAGAAAAAAAACCCGTCTTTTTGTGATTATCAAAATAAGAAACAAAACTTAATATTTGATTAATAATTAAAGTTATTTAAACAGCAAAAAAAGAAAAAAAATGAAGAAATAACGAAAGAAAAACTAACAATAATAAAATAACGTCTAATTTTATGCAAAACTCATTAAAAGAATTTACCCAATATTAGCCTACTCTCAATTTCTTTCTCGTACTCTAGCGGCAATAGTACTACTCAATCGTAATCGACGTGTGGGAATACAATCGACCTTTCTCTTTTACGCTTACAATTAAATGATCGTACATTTTTTTTTTGTTAATTACTCTTCCTTTCTACTATTTTTATCGCAGGCTTCTCTTCTCTTTTCAGGCTCTGCTTTTATCTTTAATTGAATTTCAACAAAATTGAGCGCATTGCTCTTCTGCTTTGTTTTCAAAGTTTTCTCTCTTCTTTTTTCTTCTTTTTCACTTAATTTCTAATATTTTTTAAGAATTTCTCCTAAATTTTTTGAGATTTTTTTTTACTTTTTTCCTTTTTTTTACATTTTCTGTTGGTTTTACCGTTATTTTTCCATAAAAAAAGAAGAAGAAAAAACAAATGAACAAAAACAATATTCAAAATTAAATATAAATAATATAAATTAAATTAACAAAATAATATTGATACAAGAGAATAATTTTACAGATAAACAAACACAATCACAAAAATTAACAAGAAAATTGAAGAAAAATTTTATATATAAAAAAAAAAATAATAATAACATGAAAAATTGACAAATTGCATTTTTTTTCTCCCTCTCTCTCTCGCTCCTCATTTCCACTACGTTTTTCGCATTTTCTTTTGTTAGTGTGCGAATTGTTAAACATATTTTTTTTTACGTAAATATTCCAATTTTGTTTATTTTTTTATTATAATTTTAGTAAAAAAAAAATTTCTTTTTTAAGAGATAAAAATCAGAAAAAACTGTTTAATAATTTGGTGGTTGTAGTGGGGGTCTTTTTTGTCTTTTTTGTAAAAAAATTTTTTTTTTTACAGCGAAGAAGGAAAAAAAGTGAGAATCCGTAATGTGAAAAAATCCGTTCAAGTCTCGAGCGACGTAACAACTAAGCTGTGAAAAACACCAGACTCGCTCATCATGGCTGCTTGGCCGCATGAATCGCTTGGGGTTGTTGGCGTTGTGGGCGGTGTGCTGCTGCCTAATCGTAAAGCGTCCATAATCACTTCGAAGTCCTTCTGGTTTTGGTTGAGATCGACTAGGCCGAGGTCGAGGTCCAGATCACCGGTGCTGCTGAGGGAGACGGGACTACAGCAGCTGGAAGCGGTCATCATGCTGCCGCCTCCACCGCAATGGTGCAAGGAATGATGATGGCTGAAACCGGCGTTGCTGTTTATGCCGCTGCCGATGCTGCTGGTGATACTGTTGCTGCTGGTGATGTGATGCATCAGCGGATGACTATTGCCGATGAGGTGGTGGTGGTGGTAGTGTTGCTGCTGCAGCAACGAGTAATGCGTCGACGAAAGAAGGTTGTGGTGGAGATTGAATCCTCCACTCAGACTGTTAAAGCTGTTGCTATTTAGGCTGGTAACACTGTTCTGGTGGAGGTGATTGCCACCGCTATGACTGCTGCTCAACGTGCTACAACTCCCCGTCGTACTTAGGCCTATGCTCAGATTGCTGTTGCTGACGCTGCTGCTGTTGTTGTTGCTGCTGCCGCTATAGCGTATGCTGCTGTTCATATTGTTCAAATTGTTGCTGACCGTAGTAGTAAGGTCGCCCACCCTGTTCAGGCCAGCTATGTTCAAATTCATATCGCCACCGCCCATATTGTGACTGTGGTTATTGCTGTTAACAATGCTATTACTGCCGCTGCAATTGCTGCCACTACTGCTGATGATGTTACTGCTATTATGGTTGCCGGTATTATGATTGCTGACAGTAACCATTGCCAATGAGTCACAACTACTACCGTTGCTGTGGCTGTGGCCATGGCCACTCATGCTGCTGTTGTTGCTGCTACTATTATTATTGCTGTCATTTCTGTTGTTGCCAATGTTTGACTGATTAACACTGTTGTGGTGATGGTTGGTGTTGCCAATGTTATTGTTATTGTGGTTATGGTTGTGATTATGGTTATGGTTATGATTATGGTGGTGGTTATTATTGTTGTTGTTGTTATTAATGCTGTCATTATTATTGTTGTTCGAGCAAAGTTTTGTACGTTTAATATCGAGCGGGCAGTCATCAATTGCCGATATTAGACGCTGCGTAGGCAAATAGAATTGAGATAGAGCCTCCCGAACTAGCCGATCGTTCTCCTCTTCGGTACGGCTCCGCCTTAACGAGGACGATATCGCCTTTTCCAACTGTTCGACACCTTGTGTAATTTCAGGGTCAACCAACGGCATCGAGGCATTAATGGCATTAATTTCACGATCCAAAATCTCCAAATCGGCATCAACACTGCACGAAGAAGATGTTATTCGTCTCCGCTTGTTGGAAGTCTGCGACGACAGCGACAACGATGGCAGCGACGATGAAGCGGTTGTTGTTGTTGGTGTTGACGAATGGTTATGCAACAACATTGACGATGACGATATCCCTCGATCACCAAGCATCGATTTGTTGCTGATTCTATTTGTACTACTTAGGCTGCTACGCCTGCTATTACTACGGCTGCAGTTGCTATCTCTTCTGCTGTTATGAGAGTTGCTAATTATGGAAGCGGAGGCAATAATGGCGGCTGCATCTTCGTCGTCATCGATGACATCGTCGTCATCCACAATACCATCATCGTCAATGTCCTCATCCTCATCACCATCAGCGTCATCATCACCAAGCAGCTCATCGCTTTCGTGCTCATTATCATCCTCATCTAAATCATCATCGATTAAACTATTGCCACCGCGACGCTTCCGGCCAGTCAGCATTCCACCGTCGCATATTATTTGGCCATTGCCGTTGCTTATACTGTTACCATTACAACTGCTGTGGTTATTCTGATGATTTGTACCGGACAGTGGGCCTTTCATCAAATGCTCATCGTTAAGCATACGTTTATGATTGTTATTTATTAAATTCCCATTTGCGCCGTTCCCGCCACCCATTCCGCAATTGTACAAATGTCGATCCTCTTCTTCGCGCAATTCGATCCCATTCAATCCGTTGCCAATTTCCATTCCCATATTTGTTGTTGTTGATGTTCTATTGTCCAGATATGAATTCGAAAAAGTGTCTAACTTTGTGTGATTCCTAAAAGAAAATAAGAAAAAAATATCATTAAAAATACTTCAACAAAAATGACAATAATTTTTTCTTTTCTAGTTTGTAAAAAAACAAAAAGTTTTTAATTAATTAAAAAAAAAACCTAAAACAAGATTTTGATAAAAGGCAATTCCATTCGATTCGAGCATACTTGTCCATAAAGAGGGAAATTTTCCCTATCGAAGGGAATTTTTAAGTAATGCGGAGAGGGAAATTTTTCTATTAAAAAAAAAAGAGAATTTCACCAATAAAAAGCCTGAGGGCAATTGAAGACACCGTTGCAAAAAGGAGGCAGCTCCATTTTTTGGCGATTTTTTTTCCAGTGGATATAAATTATTCCAATGCTGCTCTATCAATCAGTGGAAAAACGAGGCAGCTGCCTTAATTCACTGCGGAAATATAAAGGATATGTAGATGGGCCCTTATTGAATCCCGTGCAAAAACGAGGCAGCTCCGGAGCTGCCTCGTTTTTGCACTGAATGAACATGCATGATAAATGCTTGCAATAGTTTATAATTTTATATCAATGTGAAAAAGGATCTTGTAACTAAAAAAGAGGTGCACGAGAAAAAATCAAAATATTTCTATACAAAAATGAAAGAAGACACCGCAGAAATTTCAGAGAACAAGGGGCACAGTTTTCTTCCTTGTGACAGGAGCTTTGGATTAATCGGAAAAAAGTGAAAAGGAAACGGGAAAGGATCTATTTGCCAGAAAAATGGGTTCAACTGGTTAAAAATACATGCCGCAAATTTATAGTAGTTCCAGTTTCCCAAGATATGATTTTAGATTTCACTGGTCATTTTAAAGGGGCTTTCAAAACAACCATTTCAAACAAAAGGAAACAAAAATTTGGGATATCTTCTTATCGTGTCATGGCGTATACAGCAAAAGGCGTAGAATGCAGCAGTGTTGCCTCTGCCTTGCTAAAGGACTTGTTTATCCTTCAGAAATATGGCGTTACGTTAACTTTACCTGCTTCTACATCTCTCTTCTACTCTGGGCCGTTACCACTTAAGCGCCCCAAATATCTACATGTCCGAGAACTCGCAACAAAATATGTACCCTCAGACTGTATGTGGTTTTATGACCAGCTGAAGAGCCAAGAAGAAGAGCAAACTGTTGGGCACGAAGAAGATAGCTTAACAGACTAATGTTATGTTACTTTATTATGTACGTTTGAAAAAAAAATTGTTAATACATAACAATTTTTTTTCGCATCCACCGGTGCAAAAAGGGGGCAGCTCCATCGTTTTATTTTTTATATTATTATCTATCCAAGTTTCCAAAAGGAGTAATTTTAGAGTATATTATGTATTAAGTAATAGAGTTTAACTTCACATATGCATAAAGTAAAAAAATCGACAGAATTCGTAGCGATACAATCTCCTGAAAAAATTGGTAAAATGGAGCTGACTCCTTTTTGCAGCGGTGTCTTCAATTGTTACTGATAAGTTAGGATTTATTCTAGTATGGACTATGGAGTGTTTAATCAAACAATCTTTTTATCCAATAAAAAGAAAATATATTTAATTGAAAGAATAGAAGGAAATTTTGCAACAAAAAAATCGAAAAGTGAACTGAAAACTGGGTTCTTAAATAGTGTTTTTTGTTTTTTTGTTTTGTCCAATTATTTTTTTAATACTCATATTATGTGGCTAGAGTTTTACTATCAAAATTCTAAAAAATACCACATCCACCCCCCCCCCCCTCCTCTACCCTCCACTAATCAATCACAATTGTTGGTTTGTATAGGATTTGAAATTTTCTTGTTATTCTTACGTAAATTTTGTATTTTCAACAAAAAAAAAAATTTCTATTAAATCAATTCGAGACGGGGGGCTCTGTAAATAAACCTACCATTTACCTACAAAAAGCTTACACACACATTGACGGTGTTTTTTTTTCTGGTAAAACTTTCTAAAAATGCGCAAAAATAAACTAGAAAATTTAATTAATAATACGAAAAAAACTGATATTTCTGTGTAAGAGTGAGAAAGAGTGAGAAAGAGAGAGAGAGAGAGAGAGAGAGAGAGAGAGAGAGAGAGAGAGAGAGAGAGAGGAGAGAAAGAGTAAATAAGATGAGAAAAGAAATTCAACAACAACAAAAAATGAAAGACGAAACAAAACCGATCATCGTGGCGCGCGCGTCAAGTTTCATAAAAACTTTCACTTCTTTTGGATTTTTCTCTTCGATCATCTTATTTGAAAAAAAAAAAATTTTTTTTTGCAAGTCGTGTCCCCCATTTTCTTTTTTTTAAAATAATCTCCTTCCTCCACATGCACACTCTTTCTCATCCTTTTCTTCATTTGTTTTGGGTTCGCGAAAAATATTTCCTTTACTTTGGTTATCAATAATGCTCCTCCATCCCACCCCCTCAGCCCTTGAACCCTGTCTCAGTTTCTCTTTCATATTTCACATTTGTCTAACTACAAATAAGTATTTTATTATTATTTTCTTCTTCCTTCTATATGTTTCAGGAAATGGGAAATGGAAAACGCACGTTCAAAAAGGTTTTGGTCTTTGAATAAAAATTTCTTGACTAAAATCGAAAGGGAATTTTTCTCACAATTTGGGAAATTTGCATTTTTTTTGCAGCGGAACATTTTCAATATTTTTTCTTCTTCTTCTTTTCTCTTGTAATAATCGAGAAATTTTTATTCGAATAAACATGAAGGAATATTTTCAAAATAGAAATAAAGAAACATTTTGAAGTAGAAGGAAAATTTTTAGCACTTAATCGAATTTCCCTTAAAGGAGGTAATCTGATTTGACACAAAGAAGGGAAAACTTTTTTATATAAAAATTTGTTATTGAAGTTTTAAAATTCTTAAAAGTATACGTTTTAAATAAGAAAAATTAAAAAAAAAAAAAGTAGCAATTTTTTGTGGGAAATTTATTATTTGATAGGGAAGAGAAATTGCTCTTTTAAAGCTGAAATGAAAATTTGAAAATAAACAATTTTTAATCAATTTTGTCATCTTCCCTATTTTAGCCTGTTTATAAATTTTGTAGTAATTTTTCTTGAAATTCGCTTTGCATTTTTAAGATGAGTAGAAGAAAAAAACCATTTTCGATTAAAGTTTTTAACTGTTTTAATTTTTATTATTGTCAATTAGAAAATAATAATATTGATCTCGGAGGGCGAAGGCTGAACCGCGGAAGGAAATATTTTCTATTTTTTTTATTCAAGGGTGGCGAGGGGGGGGGGGTGTGATTTTGAAGGATGGTGGTGAAGAATTAAAAGTAAACTTTTTTTTAAGATAAAAAATAAAGTGAAAAAGGGGCAGAAAATAGAAACTTCAACAAGCAGAAGCAAATTGAAAAGAAAGTAACGAAAGAAAAGCGAAACGGCAAACAAAGGAAAAATCGTCGAAAAAATAGTTTTTCTCATTTTTGCTCGTTACCATGCACACGCACGTAACGAGAGAGCATAAACCGGAAATAGTGACCATCCAACAAACATACACAATCGCCCGTTGCTCTCTTTGTCTGTATCCATCTTATCATTGATTAACTGGCCGGCCACCCTCTTCTCTCTGCCTATCCTACCATAACAGCATATGTAAACAAATGGCCCCGTACTTATGGCAAAGAAGAAAAAAAATTACAAAACGAAACGAAATCATTTCTCGTTCGTTTTACGAATGAATTAATTTCGAAGGAATTTTTCCTTAGTTTTTTGTTGTTGTTGTTGTATTTTTTTCATATGTGCATGTGTGTGTTCGTGTTGAAAATATACCAAAACGTCGTACTATAATGGGTTCGTGTTGAGTGCGTTGCGTGCTTTAACTAACAAAAAAAAGCCTTCGCTCACTCGCTCAGTAAGCGACAAATCCACTGCCTCTCAACCACAAACGTCCTCTTACTACCTTGACGTGTGGATGATGGCTTCTACCCCCCCCCCCCCCCCCCCCACCCATCCAATTCAAGTTTATCACACAACACAACGATGCACCACCAACACTTCTGAATTGACTGAACAATGAAGGTCGGTCGGTTGATGGTGAGATCGGGTACAGAAGGAGGTCTTGAGGTACATACGAGTAACTCGTACGTGTACGTGTAACTGACAAACCGATTAACTGTCGGCCGTTTGTCTAATTGACTGACTGACTGACTGAGTGACTGAATGGAATGGCATTGGACGGACTGACTGAATAATGTGAATGTGGGGGCTGAGTGACTGAATGGGACGGTGGCGGTTCCGCGCGTGTTGGTTGTGCACGCTTCAAGATGCCAACACCTGCAAATCTATGATCGGCGAATACTTGAACACATACAGCTCAGTTCCTTCGCTGAAAATCACCATAAATTCAATTGCCGCGACGTTCAACCTGTCATGTTGTCTTATCCACTCTCCCTTCTCCTTCTCGAGCCTTATCCGAAATCATAAATTACCGAATAATTACGTACGAGCTACAACACCGCACATCGCAACCGTAAATCTGACGAATTGAACCGTTCTCACCTGTGATTTTCCTTCTTCTTATTTTTCTTCATTTTCTGTCCTATCGTTTGTTATTGCCACTAAAATCGTACAAATCTTGACTGAGTATTGTTTTCTAAGCAAAATTAAACAAAAAAAATGTCCGCGGACAAATAAAAACTCTTCAATAATAATTGCTGTCTATTCGACTTAGTTGTTGTGTGAGGGTCATGAAGGGGGATACGATCAAGGCACGTTTAAAGGAAAAAATTCATAAAATTTGAAAATTTTCCAAAGAGACTGTAGAAAAAAATTGATTGGTGGGGGGAGGGGGGGCTCAGATTGACATCCAAAATAACGAGAACCAAGCATCTGTTATGCCCCTCACTCTTTTACGGTTAACCCACGACTGGCTTTCTGTTTGTTGCAGTCATTAATGACGCGTCGTTGCTGCCGCGCCAAACGGCAAAGCTATGAAATGATTGTTCCCTGCCTCTTGTTCTTCACTCCATTTCCACATGTCCCATTCCGCACATCAGTCGATCACTTTTCACTGTTCCATTTTCTTCTTATAACCTGACTTACGTCTTTTTTTCTATTTTCAAATGTTTCATCAACCAAAGAAGAGCCGAACTGATTTTCTTCTTTAAAAATTTACCAATCTGCCGCCCGCTTCCCCATCACACTAGATCGCTAGGTAGATCCATAATGGACAGTGAGGCATCTTCAATTATTCAGTCAGTCAGGTTGGTTTTGATTTTCAAATTTTCATGTTTTCAATTGTTTTTTTGTTGTTTTTTTTTTGTTTTTTTTTGTTGTTGCGTGGTGTAGTAGCAGAGGAGCATTTTAACTTTTTCTCTTGGTTAGTTTTTCGTTATTAACGGTAAATGCCTTCAAGAATTCCGACATTTTTATTGAATGAAAGAATTCACCAACAATGCTGAGAGTAGTTGAGTTTGGAATGAGTGCAAAGTGGTAAGTGGAAATTCGGATGGTGCGAGGGAAATAGGAATTTTTTTCTTCCTTCTGTATTTTTCTCAAATTTTTTTTTGTTCAGCGTTACTTCCATCACTTATTTTTAATATTGAACCTTTTTTTATTATTTAAAAAATGAAGACAATTTCTAAGAACAAGATTTAAGATTTTTGGGAATATTTTTCTCACGGTTTTCCTCATTCTTTACACATTTAATTGAAATTTTTATTTTAAATTCTCTAGTTTCAAATATTTTGATTTTTTTTTCTTCAAGAAATTTTCCGTAATTGTTTTAAAATAAAAAAAATTTCGTAAAAAATTTGAAAAATCCGGAAAATTCTTAAAGTTAATATTTATTATTAGCTGTTAACGTTTAAAAATCTAATAAAAAAATCCCTTTTGGTAAGTACTGAGACAATTTTTTGCTATTGTGTCCTTTTTTTGTTTAAATTTTTCTCCAAAATCTAGGTGGAGAAAGTGGGGACGTTAGAAGTTTCGAAAGGTTTTTGTTGATTGCGGGAGATGAAAAAATATATTTAAAAAAAAATTCAAAATAAACACAATAATTTCATGTAAGAAAACAAATTCCTTCTTGATTTTATGTTTTTCTTCTTTTGCTTAATTTATAATTATTAGCAATAGAGAAAATGAAAATTTTTAAAAAATACCACCCACACACACACAGCATACAAAAACTTTTATGCTAAGTTGACCAACGATAAGAAAAGAAAAAACTTTCACTCATAAAATATTATTGCAACAAAAGACAAAATATTTATAAAAAAAAAACTATGAAAACTGTATAAAAGAGCGAAAATAATAACTGAAATTGGGGACATCGTATAAGTAATATTTAATATAAAATATATATATCAGATAACAACAACAAAAAATATTGTTTGGCAACACTTGTTTATTGAATGTTTCATAATATTTTGAAAGGTTTTTATCTCTTTTCCCCACAAAATAATTGAACGAATAAAGTTCGCTACTTTATTCGTCTTCCAACACTGCATTATCAACACTCAACAATTAAAATTTTCGCATTTTTTTAAATATTTCCCCTCCACTCTCTACCCCTGCTTCGGCTTCTTCTATAGCACATTAGCAAATGAGTTCACAAGTAACAAAAGAACATAAAAAATGAGGAAACACAAACAATAATCGGGAATATTACCAATCCAATATGCGCGCATACACATAAGTACACACAAACAATTCATAATACATGCCGAGAGTAATTGTAGAATCGTAAAAATGGTAAAGATTTAAAGCGTGCAAGAACACATGTGCAAGCTCGTAAACACATTAACTGTGAAAAAGAAGATGCAACGACTTAGAATAGTAGAAGGAGAACAACCGACAGCACATTATATGCAGTGGGGTCGTGTGAGTGAGGAGTATAACGTGCGACTTGTTATCGCTGCGGACTCGATCTTTAATCGATGGTGTGTCGCACAACAACAATAGAGGGAATTGGACTGAGACAGGGAATGGATGGCGAAGTGAGAGAAAGAGTATTGACAATCAAATCAGCTGCTGTTGTTTATTTATTACCAATTTTCTATTTTTGTTATCTTTCTCTTCTTTTACTAATTTTTTTCCCCTAACGTTTCCCAAGCCAATGCCTAATTTATCTATTATTTATTTTAACTTATTTCCGTTCTCGTTATTATTATTTTTTTTTAATAATTAGATAAAAATTTATAGAAATTATTTTACAGCAAATATTGATGAATTTATAAAAAAAAATCTCCAAATTCGGTATAAAATGGAAAAGTTCATAATAAAATTTTAAAAATCCCAACAACATAATTTAAAGAAAGTTTTTATAATATTTTTTAACAATTGATAAGAACAGAGGGTAATTTTAAAAAGTGTGTAAATAAACAGAAAATTACGAAATTTCCATTTTTTTTGGATAAGAAGAAATTTTCCGTTTCGAAAAATTTTAAAAACGAAAGAAAAATAAACTCCAAAGACACTTTAAAGTTTTAAAAAGCTTTTACGAAAAATAATTTTATCGAATATTACCAAAAATATTATTATTACGCAAATTTTGATAAAAAAAAATTGTATTTTTTTCGCCTTTTTTTTAAATAAATCTATTGTGAACAACATAAACGAAATATATAGAAACGAAAATAAGAAATCACAATCACCACACCACCGCAATCATAATAGTCAACAAAATTATGTTCGTGTGAAAAGAAAGAGAATTCAATATGAACAGCTGATTAAGTAATGAAAACATATGGTGTGGTGTTGAAGGCGAGAATATTAAGAATGGCAACACATGCATAATTGGAGTACGGATGATCGCTAAACAAAGAAACACCGTCGACTATCGATCTACGACTATATAGAGAGGCGACGGGAAAAGAAGACGGAGTTATCGATAAACAAGAATGACGGAGAAAACATCCTCGCTCAATCAGTGGCAAAGGCATAGACAAGGAAAGCATAAGCCATAGATTGTTTTGGTAGTTGTTGCATTTTTCATGGTTAATAGATAATATTCGAGGCATATGCGCTGGCAAAAGGGAAAACAAGAACGAACGAATTGGAAAAGAAACAAGGAATGACGGAAAAGGCACAAAGCAGATATGCGAGAGAAGACAAGGTGCCAGATAAAGATATCCGATAATCATCAGGTAGCCAGGCCATGGGCAGGCAGGTAAAATTTGCGGACGTTGTTTTTCTTTTTTTTGCACATCACTCCTCTTTGTTCTGAGTTTACTACGACCCCTCACCTAAATCAAATCATCATTGGGTTTTCATTGTTTTTTTCTTTTTGATCAATGAACGAGTGAAAAAAAAATTGCAATTGGAATCATTGTCTCTCAGTTTATTTGGTTGTGTGCGTGTGATTTTTTTCTTCTATTCCATCAAAGAGAATGCAGTTGTGGTGCGCGGTGCATATGACGTGGCTGGGCTATTATTATTTTCGATGATTTTCCGTGTTAGTTTTTTGTTGTTTTTTTTTTCTTCATTTGTATACATTTATGCAAGTGTTAGTATATTTAATGGATTTTGTTTTTAGTAATTTTTGTATTGTGTTTTTGTTTTTATTTATTTAATTTACTCACTTTGGTATGTTGGCCAAATAACGGCTTTGTTTCTCTCGTCGCACCTCATCCGTCAATCTTGAGTATGTGTTATTGATGCAAACGCTGCGGCGAAGATTCGCCTCAGAGTCCTTGATTCGCTCCAATTTATGTGCGCACAACTGCAGGATACGTTTGCGCTCCTCACGCTGGCGTAATTTTGGCGAAATCATTGGAACGCGTGGGCGAATATTGTGACGTGGCGAAGAGCGCGGCGGTCCAAACATATCCAAATCGTCGTCTGGAGTATTTAGTGGCGTATTCGCTGGTAGCGTCATTGTTTTTGCTTTTCCGCTATTTTTTTTTTGGATTTTTTCTTGCGTTTTCAACCCAAACTTACTTTTTTTTTAACCTTTTGTTAAACTATTATGAAATGTTTGATTTTAATTTTAATATAAAACACGTTCTTCGTTCTGTTCCACTGTTAATTATTATTTTTTTTTGTTGCCTTTTTTCTCACTTGGTTTTTTTTTTTTTTGTAAAAATGAAAAACCACAAATTTCACCGAATTTTCATTTCCTTTCACATTCGAACGGAAAATAATTATTTAAATATATTTTTTCACCGATTTACTTTTTAATAATTTCTCACTTATTTTTTTACTATTTTCATCTTTTTGCATTAATTTTGATTTTTTTTTTTGTATTTGTAATTAATAAGAAAAGACCTTAATTGTAATTTTTCTTTTCTTATAAAATTGCAAAAAAATTTTTCTTAACACAACATAAGCAGAAAAGAAGGACGAATAAAAAAAAACGCTAAGAAGACCGCACGAATAAAATTAGGGGAAGACAACGGAAAATCTCCTTCTTTCCCCACCTCACGTGACTGAATTTTTCGTTTTGCCTCTTTTATTGTTTCTGCTCTAATATTCAAGACTTTCTCTTTTCTTTGTTCTATCTCTTTCTACCGTATGGAAAATTGTCGTCTGAAAATTTGTTCACATTTCATTTGATAAAAATTGTGTTTTTGTTTTCTTTCACTTTTCACACATTTGCATTGGGTTTCTTTTTGAACTTTTTTTTTAATTTTCTATTTTGATTAAATTGTTTTGTTTTTATTTTGGTTTTTCTGTTTTGATTTGATTTGGTTGGTTTTTTTTTGTTATTTTCCAATTATGGAAGTACGTCTGATGGATGGATGATCTTTTTTACCTGCGAAATAAACGAAAAAAAAAATAGAAAGATATTTAAAAATTTTATCAAACATATATATAATATATTTTTATATGGAAATTTTTTTGCTATTAAATTTCTAATCATTTTTAAGCTTGTTTTTTTTTTTTTAATTATTAAAGAATTATTTTATTACTGATCATGATAATTATTTTTTTTTATTTTACCAACAAAACAGATATAAACATAAACAGTATGACATACAAATTCCAATGCGAGCAGCACCCTACCCCTTCCCCCTTTCCCTAAAACACAAACTAAGAATATGAACAAATTCCCAATATTTTTATCTTTTCAAAAAATTTAGAATAAAAAAGAATTTTAAAGCCTAAAAAAAATATCTATAAATAAAAACAAAAACAAATTAAAACGTCCAAATAAGACTGCATATTTTTTTTTTGCTGAATTTTTCCAAATGACAATTTATTTAAAGAGAAAAAAATCAATAATAGGAGAAAAAAAGATAATTCAAGACTGAACAAAAGAAAGAAAGAAAGAAAGAAAGAAAGAGAGCCAGATAGAAATCGATCATCTCACATTGCATACGAAAACTGTGTACATTACCTTGAATAAAAAACAATAACACCAACTTAAAAAAAAAAAAATTAATGTAAAACAATAACTCTGAAGAATTTATTTGAAAATTTTACAAATTCTCACGCAAACTAGCATAAATTTCCAGAAAAAAAATAAACTCACACACATACACACATCAATACCAAAAGCCAAATAAAAGTGATTGTAAAAAAAAAATTTTTTTTTTGTAACACTTGGGGTTGGCAAATAAAATTTCCATACACACATCTACCCGCGCATAGAATTACCATAGTTGAATATAAATATGCATGTATAGGCACTCGCGCGATTGATAAAAATTATGAATGCGGGCATAAAGTAAAAATTGTAGAGAAAGAGAGTGAGAGAGGGGAAGGTTAGCAAAAAGAGAAAAAAGTGAAAACCGTTCACCTTAAAAAAAATCTTCAATGCCTTCCGTTATGGAATTTTTGTTGAAAAATTCTTTTTCGCCGTTTTCTTTTTTGGGTTTTTTTTTTGATTTATGTAATTATGTTTTTTTTTTTTTTTTTTTTTTACCATCAATTGTTTTGATTGCGTGGACAAAATTTCTTAGCCCAAAAAAAAGGACGTACGAAAAAGAAAAACGATCAAAATATGAAAAAAAAGAGAAACAACATTGTCTCTTTTTTTTATACGAATACTCGAGATAAGAGACGCATTTATTATCGAAATTTTCATACTGGATGATTGTGTTGTCTTTCAAAAAATTAATTAAAAATTAACAAGAAACAAATTATTTTCATAGAAATTTTCGAATCTTTTCCGATAATATTTATGACAAAAAAAAAATTACTTTTCATTAAAAAAACTTAAGAGAAATTTACAACAAAAAAAAATAATTTTCAATTTAAAGAAAAAGAGAATAAAATTTTTTTGTTGTTTATTTTTAATAAAACAAATTTTTTATTTGCTTTTAAAATTATTAAACTAATAAAAAAAACTTCTAATAACAAATAAAATTAAGAAAAAATTCATTTAATTTTGTTAAACTTTATTTGTAATTTCTGCAAAATAATTTTCCGATTTTCGTCATTTTTTATTTATTTCGAATTAATTCATTCCTTTCTCTACTACTACTACTACTACTACTACTACTACTAATTAGTAAATAACTGTTTTTTTTCTTCTTTCTAATTAGTTCATTAGTTCAAATTCTCAACGTTCATTAATGAATGAATGAATGAAATGAATGAATGCACACATCCACGCACGTACACACAGCAGATGACACACTTTTCTCTTCTCTACGTTAACTTTCTCTGCACATACAAAAATGACATTTTACGCACGGTGCAAACTTATTTAAAAAGAAAAGACAAAAAAAAACAAGTAGAACAACACAAAAATAATAATAAAAGAAAAACACCACATCAAAAATTATTTGCATACAATTTTTTTTTATCTATAGAAATATGTGTGTGTGTGTGTGTGTGTGTGTGAGTAAAAAATATTCTAACAAAATTTCATAATTGTCCGATTATAGAAAATTACGAAAAGAAAAGAAATTTGAGAGAATGAAGAAGAAACTATGTTAAATATCCTCCAAATTACAAACCAACATTAACTAACTAACTGACTGACTGACTAGACGGATCGATCCACACAAATAACGTTACATGAACGGGACTGATTTGCCCTGACTTGACTGACTGGGGTGGTACGTGCAGAAATATAAGAAAATGCAAATCGTATCACGTTATAGTCTTTTTGCGTGCGTATATACGTGCGTTCTGTCCGTATTGATGCGCCGTAAGTAATCCCAAACAAAGGTGGAGAGGGGAAGTTGGTTAGGTACAGATTGTTGAACAAAAAAATTCCAAAACTTGAACAGTAATAAATAAAATGCGTAAAAGGAAAATAAAAGATGGAAAGGGAAAAATACGTATGTATATATATGAATGAGAGACAGAAACAAAAAGGATGCACGGACACGTATTCGATACAAGCGTCAGGAAAAGTTTAGAACGTACAGTTTTGCACGGACGCGGAATCTACTAAACTGCGGCACACGAAAAGTGCAAGTGAAACGGACGTACAATTCAAACACCAAAGAAATTCCGCTATACAACAAGTTTTTCATTCCGAATAGAAACGAGAGCGAAGACCTTGTAGCCGACTAAAATAACTCACACAATTACAAAGAGCAAACGTAAAGGCACCCACCAGCGTATAAAACCGCAAAAGGGCTACCCGCATTACCATTGCCCATTTTTGACGCTCTTCTGGCAGTGCTCTTTCTCTTGCATTCGGTCATCCGAAAAGTGTCGCCTTCAGTCGCCTACGGCTACTGGGAACAATCGCCTGAGTAATATCGTCACTTGCGTGTTTTTCTCAATTTTCTTCAATTGCCGCTGCGATCACGACTGGCCGGGACCGCATTCGATATGAATAAGCAAATTCAACGTGCGTGCCGTATCGTTGAACGTTTTCTGTTTCGGTGGTAGTTCAGTTCTCGTATCCAAAATAGGTCAATTTTGTGGAATTTTAATTTCGAATTTTTTCCCTTCTTCCTTTTCAGTTTCCTACTCCGTCTAATTAAAAAAAAATCATCTTAATCACCTTGAAATAGTTTTTTGCCGAACTTTTCTTGCCATTCGCATTAGTTATCCGTCGACGGCGATCACAAATGTCCGATAAACGGCGTTCTCACGATCCGTAGAGTTATGGAGTTGCGTACACGATTTTGGTTTTGTCATATCTACAACACACAGTTCCAAATATTTAGGCACGTGCCAATACTTTTGACTATTCGCACTTTTCGTTCTTGTTGGAATGAGTCACGATATTTCGGTGAGGATTCTTCAGAACTGATTAAACGATATTATCGGCAAGTGACTCATTTACTCATGACCACAGTCCCACTCCCAATTCCCATTCGCAGCGTGACTCAAGAAAGGAAGCGTACGATCAGACCCAACAACAAAAAACAGTAGTAACCATTTGGGGAAAATCAAATGAAAAAAATTCTTTCAAGGAAGTTTTTTTGCGTTTTCTGGAATGAATTTTTTAAAATTTCCATTTTCATTCAAAAGGAGAAATTCCACAAAATCTTTTTTTTAAAGAATTTTATTATATTTATAAAAGAGAAAAGGTGAGAATTTTTTTTATTTATATCAATTAAATTTAAACCAAAAACCAAGAATTTAGCCCATAAAAAGGTTTTTGTTTTACTTTCACATTAAAAAAAGCCCGTCGATTTTTACTTTGAAAAAACAAAAAAAAAGTTCGAAAAACATCGAAGAAATTTGGAAAATTATTTTTAGTGGGTTGAACAGAAGCGGGGCTACAGTAGAAGAGGAGGGAGGGAGGAACTATTCTTTGGCGAATTTTTGTTTAAGGGGCACGTGTATGCATGTCTGAAAATGTGTCCCTTAAATACATTTTTAACTGTACATGTTATACATTTGATTATTTTGCACGTTATTATAAACCCAAGAAAAAAATGTAGATGCAAACGAGACAAGACAAGGCAAGGCAAGACAAAACAAAACACAGCACGGCAAAAAAAATGAAATTGTTTGGAAATTTTACATGGAAAGCGTTTTTTTTTTTGCTTGCTTTTTTTCTCTGCCACCTTACCGCTCTGGCGCCCCCCATCCCCCTCTCAATTTTCACACATGTCCGTTCGTACACAATAGGTTTTTCTACATTCATCTGTTAACTGTGCACCTCCATCAAGCGCCTATCCATACAATCCGGGGCACTACGAAAGTGACTCTTGCAAAAGACACGAAAATATTTCAAGTGGAAATGTACGCTCGTCAATAAACGTCCACAAAACAAAATGTAGGGCACACTTCAGTCGTCCAACCCCCCACCACTCCTTCCCTTAGCCAGCTTGCGGTTATTCATTTCCTCTTTGGCCGTCAACGTGTTCATCATCAATAAAAGCGAATTCGTCCATCATCATTCGTCATTGTCCATTTTTCTTTCGCTCCTTTTCCCTTTTTTTCACTTCTCTTCTTCTTCTCCTTTCTTTCGGCACAAGTTCACCCAACGATACTCTTTTCCTAGCCTTTGTTGTTGTAGTTCTATTTCTCTCTTTGTTTACATTTTATTTGTTGCTTTTTCGCTCACAAAATAAAAATAAGTTTTTTTTTTTTTAATTTTTGTTGTTGGAGAGATTATGTGTGTCGGAATAAGTTTTTCTTTGTTCGCTTTTAGTTAAAGAAAATTTTTTTATTACATTATTTTGCAGTTTTTTTGTTGTTAAAATTTTCCCATCTTTCCTTTTATTCTTTTTCTTTTCCTATTAAAAAAACTTGAAGGAACTCACCTCTCCTTGTTTTTATTTTTCTAAAAATTTTTATTTTCAAAAACGTTTTTATGATTTTTTTATTAAAACATTTTTTAAAGTAATTTTTTTTTTACCCCAAAGAAAAAATATCAACAAAAAATTTTTTTTTGACAAAATTGCGAAAATTCTGTTAATTATAATAAGTCTACCCTAATACACACATAGAGCACGAATCCTTGTTGAATAATTATTTGCAGGTAACCAACCCCCCGCCACCCTCCAAATCTTAAAGCAACGGAAAAAAGCGTGGACAAAAGAACAGAAAAAAATTCAGAAGACAAAAACGAGTTGTATCGAAAGAGAGAGAGAGAGATAAAAGATAAAGGCAGAATTTAATGTCGGTGAATTTTTTGTATTTTTTTACGGTCCGGTCCCTTTATTTAACGGTCTTTTGTGTAAAGTAGAAGAACAACGGTAACATCTCGGCTCTATCAAAGTAAAACAAGATCGGACAAAAAATACGAACACGACGGAAGAAGAATAAGCGAAAAAAATCGAAAATAAAAGCAGAAAAACCCACCTTATTGCGTAGGGAGGCAGGGAGGCAGGCAGGCAGACACACACGAAAACCTAAAACAAGCAAACATTCACAAACGAGCGGCCGCCGCCATTGCCGCTACCGCAATCACCATCATCACCACTATCGTAGCCGATTAATGTCAGTTTTCCTTTTTTTTGTTTTTTCTCAACTTCTTCGCATTCAATTGTACTCGTTTTACTGTTACTTTTCGTAATTGATTTTTCGCCATTCTTCTTTCCTTTTCTTATGTCAGTTTTGGTTTGTTGCTGTCTCATTTTAATTACCCCTCATCCACTCGGTTTTTAAAAAATTCTTTGTTTTTTTTATCCTCTTCCTTGTCTTATTATTTTGATTTTTTTTTTTTGATTAATTTTCAAACTGTTTATAAAATGTGTGTGTGTGTGTGTGTATGGTTTTTTTCGGTCAAAATTAAAACAACAGGTTTTTGGGCAAAAATTTAATTTAATAATTTTCGTTTTCAAAAAAAATCACCTGAAATTCTGATATTTTTAATGATTTTCTTAAACTTTTAGTAAGTTTTCTTTTTTTTGATTTTTAATAATTTTTTAAGAAAAATTTCCAATTTTTTCTCAAATTTTCTTTGTAGTTTTTTTTTGTTCAATAATGAAAGTTTCTTAAAAATATTTTTTCTTAATCAATATCAATAATTTACTGTGAATGAACATTTTCTTCAACTATTCACAAAATTCGAAAGAATTTTTTCTTTTAAGCAATTTTTTTTTTTTATAAATTTCTGTTAATAATTGAATTTTAACACACAAAAAACTGTTTAAGAAAGCAAAAGAGCATTTCAATAAAACTTTTTTTTTTACAAATAAAAAAACTTAATTTTAAAAATAATTTATTTTAAGTATAATTATTTTTCTACTTTTTATCTTATTTATTAGAAATTTGTTTTTTTTTCTCTCCAAATTAAATTAAATTAATAAAACTAAAACTGTTAAATTAATTTTTTTTAGAGTTTTTAAATTGAAAAAAAAAACCTCAAAACTTTTTTTGTCACACTAAAAATTACAACAAGAAAAAAAATCCCGAACACTTTCATTCGGAACAACAACAACAAAAAACATGCAAGTAGCAGTGACCCCTAAACGCCACAAATTCAAAAATAAAAAAAATAAAGAAAGAATAAACCACCACTAGTTGACACCAAATAAAAATGAATGAAATTCAACGAATTTCATTAATAAAACGTAATGAAAAAGAGAACCAAACGAAAATAATTCTCCTCTTTTTCGGAATTTTCACAAATAACAATAGAAAGAAACAAAACAAAACAAAACAAAACAAAACAAAACATTTTCCACAATTAAACAAAATAAACAAAAAAACAAAAAAGGATGAAAATCTTACGTTATCTTCTTATGGCGAGGCGAATTTGTCCTTTTATCTTGTATATTTTGCCTTCCTTAAATTTTTTTATTGTTGTTTTAATCCTTTCTTCTTCTTTCTTCTCTTTCACATTTATTTTTAATTCTTTTTAAATGTTTAAAATTCACACGTTGTTTGTTTGTAATAATTCTTTTTTTTTTTTGTTTTTTTATTGATTCTTGCAGGTTTTTGCTTGATTTTTCCACTCAATTCGTTTTGAATAAAATCGTTTTGAAATATAAATAAATTTACAGTTAATTCACAACTAACAATTTCAAAACAGGAAAAATATTATTTTCTCTATTTTTTTTTAGTACGGAATAATTTTTCTTTTTAAAAATTTTAATTTGTTTTTCATATAATTTATTGAGCGTGCACACACGTATTATAACAAGAACGAAAACAAAAAACAAAACAAAATACACTTGAAACAATTTCCTTTTCCTTACTTTCTTTTGGGGGCTTTTATTTTTCTTTTTCTCTCTCAAAAAAAAAAATAACTAAACTTCTATTATTTTTTTTCTATTTATCCATACCCCAAATAAAATATATTAATTTTTACTAATCAACACAGGATGAAAAAAAAAATGTTCTCAATTTTTTTTTTTTTTATAAAAAATAGAAATAAAATTAATTTGAAAGTTTATCGAATATAATTGATTTTCTCTATATTATTTAAAATAGTTTTTTTGTTTTTTATTATTTTTTTTTAAAATTTCTATTATTTAAGCGCGCTTAAACGAAACAATCAACTTATCAAGTCCATAACATTCTCACGCTCAAAGTCAACTGAAACATCGCACGCACCACATCACCAAATACACCGTTCGGTTCGATAAAACCGACTGACTGCTGACTGCTGACATCCTCCGAGATGTTCTCCGCTATTCGGTTCGGTTCGATTCGATTGCGTTTTTTCCGTAGGCAACTAACTCTCGTTGTCGTTCCTTTGTCATACACCATCCACCAACAACCCGTCGTCGTTCGTCTTTTCAAAACGTGTAGCAAATGAACTTTTTTGTGTCGACTTTGTTTCTCCGCTCCGACAAACACATAGCAAGAAACCCACGGCGATCACAGAACGCACACTCGAATGAATGCTCGTGTTCTTATCTTCAACTGTGTTGGTTTATTTGGTTCGCTCCCGTACACGACCAGATTGTCATTATTATTAGTCGTATTATTCCCACTGTTATTATTATTGTTATTGCCTTTTCGGCATATGCGTGTGGGGTGAGGGCGACTTCCAAAGATATCAAAATTTGTGGATTTGTTGCTGAGAGAAATGGGGCAGGTATGCTCGCCGAGAGAGATAATCAGTAAGCTGTACTGAAAGCAAGAACAGTCAATTCCAGGGAGAGGAGAGGAGTTTTCCCATTATATTGAATAAAATAAGCCACTGCTCGGAAAGAGTGAAAACTCTGATACGGGCAAACATTTTCAAAGAGAACATTTTCGCTAGCGTTCCCTTGAGAAGTAAAAACTATGTGGTCTCCTTCATGGCGCTCTTTCAATATTACTCTGCCTCTTTTCATGTTGTTTCTGTCTCTTCGTTTATAAAGTAGAATTTCTTTATTTTAAGAGTGAATGATTAATTTCTGGGAGGGATATGAGTAGTTATGCTCGTGTGTTCATGTTTACGATTTCATTATACAAATTTGGGGCTAAAAAGTGGGTTTTTCATGTCATCTTTTCGATAAATTTGTCGCTGCCCTTCCGGGGGTTTTTTCTCTTTCTTCTGTTTTATAGAATTTTTACATCCTGTTTTAATGTGTTCTTCTTTTCCATTTTTTCTCTGTTTATAGAATTTTGTTTACTGTTTTTTTTTGTGTTTTTCTTCTATTTTTTTTAAGGATTTTTTATTTAAATTTTTGCAAAATGTTCTCCTTTAAGAAAATTTTCACATTTTAATTTTTTTTTTGCTGTTAAGCATAAATAAAATTACTTAATGGAATTAAAGCCCCAAGCCTTCCATTTTATTTATTTAGAAAAAACATCAAATTTACAACAACAAAAAACATTCAAAGCCAAAACCAAAACTAAAATGTGATTTTTTTGAAAGGAACTTTTATTTCCAACTCTGTTTTTTTTTTTTTTGAAGGAACGGTAGAACTTACCGATAAGGTGTGCGCTCTTAATTGGGCCGCGAAGAGTTTAAGTTTTTGATTTCTCGGCGCTGAAGTCAAGTCGATGTGGAATTTTTTGCTGGACGACCTTTCATTGTACGTATTGCCTGTACGTATAGTCCGTGGGAAGCGGACCGCCCTAAAGAAGCACGAACGGATTTCTTTGTAGTTGTGCACTGACTGAAGCTGAAAGGGGGCTGACAGCGTGTAACGCATAAAAAAGTGTTTTCGCAAAAAAGCGTGAACAAAATAACATTGAAAATTCTCCTTTTTTACATTGTCGTTGTTTTGCTATTTTGTTATTTTCTCTTTTGATCTTGATTTTTCGTTTTTCTGTTTGTTTTTCTCTTTTTATTTCATTTTGGATACTTTTCATTTTTAACCCCTTTAGGTTGAAGGAGCGCACAACAGGGTAGAGTGTATGAAAACAATGCCGCACAAAATAAAAAGCTTAAATATATTTTTTTGCTGTGACCGAAATTTAGGAGAAAAAAAAAAAATACGCAAAATCGTTACCAAAACGAAGAAAAAAAAACAATTTAGAATAATTTTTTTATTAAGAATTTTGAATAAAAAAGAAAATTTATTGCACGAAAAAGGATATTTAATAAAAGTTAAAAATTGGAGACTAACCATTTTTTTCCAATCATTTGAAAATTTGCTCAAAAAAAAACTAAAATTTTATAAACAATTTTGAAAAATTCCTTTAAAAAAAATTATGTAAGAAATTAAAAAAAAAAATACAGAAAATGAAATTTGAAAATTAATAAATAACTCCAGCCCCCCCAAAATAAAAACTTAAAATAAATAGAAATGAGAAAAAAATATGAACAAATGCCGCCCGCTTATGAGAGGCAACCGATTTTCTATGATTTTTTATTTCTCTTTTTTTTCTAAACAATGAAAACTGTAGTGGAGACGAGGGCATCAAAGGGCAGCAAAACTAGAAAATGATATAAAGGAAAAATCCCAACAACAAAACAATTATTAACCAATAATGACCGTGAAAGGTGTTTAAAATTATTCAGATTTTTGATAAGGTTGGAATATAGAAAGGTTTGCGGTGGAGGGGCTGTGGAGGTCAATCTTAACAGCATAAGAAGTCTTTAGCGTGTAAGAGGAGGCGCTTTCTTAACAGTTTTCAGAGCAATTTCATTGCGAAAAACGTGCTACGTTCGCAATTGCGCTCAGTTATTCGGTCACAAATAGTGGGAAAAGTGCGAGAGCAAAAATAAAATAGTCCATTAGCTGGAAGGGAGGGAGAAGAGCAAGCGAGATAACTGATTATAATCGCTAATGTCAGCGCAATGTAACCGAGCGAATGTGGATGAAGAGCCAAACGGCGAAAAAGATCGGCTTGAGGTTCGGTTTTCGAGAGTACGAAAACGGCAGCACGACGGTGAACGACCATGTCAATTAGGCACCGACCAACGATTATGTGCGATGATATGCGGTGATACGCGATTATGTTGACGCTATCGATGATAGTAAAACCACCGACGTTCCTTTCGAGCACTCAAAATTCTCGACATCGTTTTCTCTCTCGTTTTCCTACTTGCTACAGCGAGCACTGTGCGCTCGCCCTACGACTTTTCTGTGTATCCTTTTCTCTCCTCGGTAACTTTCCCTTATACCCGTCCTTTAAGTTTCCTGAACAATATTTGACTGCTCAACACGCTAATCCGTACGACGTTAATCCGTCGTTAGTTGGTGCTATTTTCCTTCTGCTCTCTACCATCTCCTGATTCGCATTGCTTTTCCCACTTTTTCACCCTCGCCACAGCGTTTATCCTACCCCTCATAGTGCGTAACACTTAATTTTCGTGTCACTGTTAAATATTTTTCCTGCCACTTTTCGCTGCTGCCGTTATTATCTATTACACAATTGACACGGATATGCTTACTTGAGTAAATGGGTGCGAAAGCAAGACAGGAAGTGAAAGAGTGAATGAATAGTTTGTGTGCATATGCGATTTTGTTAGTTAGTTTTCCCGACCAAACTCTCTTCATAGACGAATAACGCGGCGCGGTGAAGGAATGCGTCCAATCAAATTTCAATTCATTATGTTTTGACTTATTATTATTGTTATTTTTATTGTTTTTATTGTCCCTTTTTGGTTTTTTTTTGCAGTCCCCCCGGGTGGGAGAGCTATTTTCATAATTGAACGGGCGCATGCAGGCATATTGGGAGCAACACGTACGTGTTCGTAGACGAGTTTTAGTAGATTTTTTTCCTGTTTCTTTTATATGGAAAACACATTAAAATAGCCGAAAAACAATTTAAAAAGTTTTGCTGAGAGTTAAATGGTTGTGGGAAGGGCTGAGTAAAGAGCGTTTGGAAGAGGTCGTTATTTGTTGGTGAAAAATTGACACTAGTTCGATCGTTGCTGGATTTACGGACGAATATGTTTGCTTGGGCGTTTGTGTCCGAAGAAGAAGAGCCTGTGTGCATGTGTGATAAGAAAAATTATAGGAAATATAAAAAATAAAACAAAACAACTTAAATTAGTCGTAATTGGTTTTTTTTCCCTTCATTTTTACTTAATTTTTGTTTTTTTTTCCAGTGAATTCTTTTTTTATTCGCTTTAATTTTTTAATTTTTTTTCTGTTTTGTAAATTTTGCAATTTGTTTGTATGGAATCCTTCTGACACCAAAGCCAGTAGCTATTTCGTATCGCCACGAGCATGAGGTCATTTCTGGCAACTCCATGTCCCATATAGTTTTGAGTCGCCATTGAGCGTAGGTCGGCCCAGCTATAGCGCAACATGACATTCCGATACGTTCGAACGGTGAAAATTTCCCTAAACACAAGAACTGGAAAAAATGCAATAAAAAAAGGGTAAACGAACCGAAGGAAGAGCATGTACCAAGTGTATAAGCTCAAATCCGCTGTTTTTTAGTCAAAAAAAACACATATTTTTTTTCATAGAAAGCAAAAACAAATTTATTCAAAGTACTTGCCCTCGCTAGCTACAAATTTTTCCCATCTCTCAGGCAATTTGTGGATACCACGCAAAAAAATGTCTTTCTCTTTCGAGGCAAACCTCTCATCAAGCCATTTTCGGACGTTTTCGGAAGAATCGAAGTGCTGCTCAGCGAGCGCGTGGCCCATCGACGAAAACAGGTGCTAGTCGGAAAGAGCCAGGTCTGGTGAATAAGCGGGATGGGATAGCACCTCCCAGTTGAGTGTCTCCAAGTAGTTTCGGACCATTTTTGACGTGTGCGATGATGCGTTGTCGTGGAAGAAAATCAGCTTGTCATGTCTTTGTAGACGATATATACATCTCATAGTAGACGATACTCTGCTGATCCCACCAAACGCATAGCATCGTCTTCCGTCCGAAGCGATTTGGTCTTGGCGAAGATGTTGATGGTTGGCCGGGATGAACCCACGATTTCTTGCGTTTAGTATTCTCGAAATATATCCACTTTTCATCGTCTGTCACAATCCGATGCAGGAACGATTTTCTTTTTTGTCTGGCGAGCAAGATTTCGCATGTGTTTTGGTGTCGCTCCATCTGCCTATCGTTCAATTTGTGCCATTTTCCGATCTTTTCAATCGTCCCCATGGCACGCAGACGTATGGAAATGGCTGGTTGAATAACAGTCAATTGCTTCGCGAGGATTTTTTACGATTGGGTACCGTCTTCGTCCAAAAGAGCCTGCAATTGATGGTCCTCAACCTTCCTAGGCCGACTTTCACGCTTCTTATCCCACAAGTCAAAACTGCCGTCTTTGAACCGACGAAACCAATCTCGGCACGTTGTTTCTGATAAATCACTGTCACCATAGACCTCCATAACCATTCGATGCGATTCGGCAGCCGATTTCTTCAAATTGAAGCAGAGAAGTAGAGCTTCCCGCATAAGCTCTTTTTCTGGCACAAAACAAGACATTATTACCAAAAGAAAAATGTATGTTGTTGTATGAAATTGCTGACAATGTACACTGATTAATGTTGACAGATGTCAAACTCATAAAAAAAAGTATGGCGTGCCCATGGTAGCTTAATACGCTCACTCACGCCATATATGACCAAACGGATTTAAGCTTATACACCTGATAAGTAAATAGAAGAAATTTTTTTTAATTTCTACACCAAAAAAAAATTAGAAAATAAAAGCAAAAAAAAAAACTGCAAGAAAACCGTTTTCCCAACGCATGGGGCGGTCTGTAACGGACGGGGTCGGAATTGACTGGATCCGGAGTCCGATTGACGACAGGCATTTAGTAGAAACACAATTCTGACGGCAACTGCAAATTCACGAATTTCGTCCGAATCAAATAATTAAATACAATTGGAACAAAATTTATTATTTCATTCTTTTTATTTAAATGTATTTAAATTCCTTCTGTTAAAAAACAATCCTGCCACAGAACAAATACTTGGACTACAAAAAAGCTGTGCGCATTCCCGTCAGGCTGTAGAGATTTTGAAATTTTGACAGTGGCAATTGCGTGCAGGTTCAGTCCACTCGAAAAAATTTCCCTTCCTTTTCTGTCACGTTTCATACCCGTTTTGCCTTTCGCTTCTTTGCCGTCCGAACGGGGACGGTTTTGGAATATTTCCCAAATGACAATGTGTGTGTGTTTGTGTATTGAAAGCAATCCGAAAGAAGACGAGACAAAAAAACAATAAAAATGACAATTTCCGACGTTGAACTTATTTTTATTGCTATTATGAGTGATGCAGTAAAGTTTGCAGTTGTGTTGTGTTAGATTGGCGCTGCTGTGAAAAGTCAAAATCGTTGCCGTTTTGTCAATTGTTAGCGCTTCCGTGCGGTTCAGTTTAGGCTGTGTGTGCGTGCGTTCTACCGCCAGTCGATCTTATCCGTACGCACGGTAGCGCGTTCGTTTTCACGTACGTTGCCCATTTTATTGGCGTTTACCTTTTTTTCCGTTCATTTTTCTTTTTCTTTTCTTTAAATTTTCCTTTACCAATTTTTTTTTTTAATAAACTTTCCTAGACTTGATTGCAAAATAATAATTTCAATCTGGTTTAATGAAAAAAATGCAACAAAAAAAAACCCTTGAGCATTTGTAAAAAAAATTATTTAAAAAATAAAAATCTACAACAAAAAGATTCGAAAACTTAAATAATTAATATTTTTTGTTTAAAAAAAGAAAAGAATAAAAAGAAACGGTGAGAAAAAATTAAAAAAAAAAAACCAAAAAAACTAGGAAAAATCAGATAAAAAATTAAAAAATTATTGGATGGAGTCGGTAATTCGGTTCAAATGCTCACGGATGCATCTGTTGATCACGATAAAACATATTTTGCTCTAGTCCAGATTGTTGGCAATAAGTGCTCCCTTTAGTCCGTCCATCTGTTCAGATTCATCCAACAACCGTTGCTAACAGTCAATAATCAGTTATAGCCTAGTTACCTTTATTATTGCTAGCAAGGCCTATCTATATCTCTACTATCATCAGCAGTGATAGCACCCAGGATTATTAGTATCCCTCACTACCGGTCCTAAGACTGTTACCTTGCGATGTAGATATTAACCACAGCTACCACGTTTCAGCCAAAGGCACCGCACACCAACTCTTCTGGTACCACATTTTGTTTTAAAAGTACAGACAGGATGGATAATTCCACTCAAAGAGTTTCAGTGAGGAAACTTGTAAATTCCTAGGCACTTCTAGGCCGGCTCAGTACCACGTGTTCGCCAATTCTCGAACGCACTTCTGGTATTGATTGTCCTCTGAGTAAAGACCCCCTTTCGGGATCTTGTCGACAAACAGTAGAGTACTGTTGGTTTACGTGACATGCCTATCATTATACATAGTACCACGGATAGCCTACGACCATAGGAATTGCGATACGCTCAATAAACGCACCACCAAACATGATTAGGCGATTAACAGTTTGTGGCGAGGCCTTTCTAAACCGCTGCTATCATAAGTTCGTTTTTCACTGCTTCTCGGGCCGTTAAAACACACTGTATCCTGCAATGGGCTAGTGAGAGATACTGGTAATTATGACAGTAGAGGTTTAGATAGGCCTCGCCACTAACACGACAGATAGGCGACTCGTGGTTTTACGTTTAACGACAGATAAGTCACCTTAAATAACTTAATACTACTGTCCTCAAAGCTATTCGTGGATCGTCGAATGATCAGGTGCTCAATGTGATTCATTGGAATCGGTTCCCGGTCATATCCATCGTCCTGTGTTCGCTGAAATCCTGAACTTGACCAGCCTGCTGACAAAGTGGCACTTCATTGGCAAATCGTAGACAAAGCAGACTGAAACAACGATGGAAGATGGAAGATTTCGTTAAACCAGTCTACTCATTGTCCAATATTTCTTCTTCGGTAATAATTATCAACTGAATCAACTCCATTTTTAATTTGGTGCAAATTCTGGTTGGTTGGTTCGGCCCTACTAGACGGAACGTTGCTCTATTAACACCCTCCCCACCTATTTTATGCTACAAAATGCCAGCAGCAGGGCAAAGACACATCAGGCTTCCCCGATAGACCCTATGCATACTGAAACTGGTCGAACACCTCTCTTAAACTATATTTTTTAAGTCCCGCTTAATCCTAATCTATTGTAATCTTTGTACCCCGAATTATGCTCCCCCCAAACCTATTCAAAAACAAAATTGTCCTTCCTTTCCTTAATGATTTGTAAGTTGGAAAGTTATCAATCCACTTTTTCTCTTAACTTCCAAATCTCCCTGCCCCACCCAGATTGGAATCGGTGATCAGGAGCGGGCTAGAAAGTGTCTGTAAAAAGGCAAGCACCGATCCATCTTTATATATAAAACTTTTCCTGAAATTGATTGGTGTATTGGGTGACATTCAAAGATGCTGTACACAATATCCTTTGGGCAAAACCAGTCTACTCAATAGCCATTCCGAAGGTCTGGCCAAGAAAACCTCTCAGAATTCGAATTGGTCATAGCGCACTTATCCATGATTTCCTGTTCGATAACCAACTCCGGTCCTTCATGCCAATCCTGTGACGTTCAACTCACCATTCCTCAAAATTTTTATGATGTCACGTAACCCAGAATTTTTTCAAAAAAATAGGGCTACTTCCATTGTGGAACTCCTAATACCAAAAACACCTTTCCTAAGTCCTCTCTTTCATTTACTAAAACTAATTAATATGTTCCATAAAATTTTATCACTTTCAATTCCTTCCTCGTACGAACTATCGACCAAATGGCCTCGTGGTTGTGGCACTACAGATCCTTACATACAAACAAACAAAACAGAATCTTTTTTAACCTCAAAAAAGGAAAAAGTTTTTTTCAAAATGGTAACTGAAAAGCTAAATGGATAACAACTCCCAATAAACGTTCATAATCTTAATTGAAAATCATCCTAATTGCCTCTAGAAAATTTGTTAATAACCTAAAAAAATTACGGCCATATTACAACCTTGAAATGTTTTTCAAAATATTCAACTTAACCTGGAAATGAGAAAAATTTGCAACGAAAAATCTATAAAAAAAACCATATCTAACCTGAAGAAAAGTTCATTTAAATACTTACAGCGAAATAAAAACTAATCGGGAATCACCTCAGAGAAGTCACTTGATCAAACTATGTAAATAACGTCAGAACACCACGTTTAAGTAAGGTTAAAAGAACCAAAAGAATCTGACCTCAAGAAAATCGCCTATAACCTCAAAAAATCATACTTAATCGAGAGTAAAAAAACCATGAATAACATAAACACCCTAAAAGAAACACACTAAACCTAAATAGGCCATAAAAAAAAGATCTCAAAAATAAAACTAAAAAAAATTGTAATCAACCTTAAGAAATTTGTAAATAATCTCAAAAACTATAAGGTCCCAAAAATTAAATAATTCGTGACCTTTAAAATATTCTTTTTCACTCAAATACGCTATAAACTACCTTGAAAAGGCCAGCTTGGAACTTGAAAAAGCCGCTAATTTTCCAAAAAAAGAACTCATACAAAATTGTTTTTACTGAAAATTGTCTTTACTAAAAATTATTTTTACTGAAAATTACTTTTACTGAAAATCGCTTTTAGTGAAAATTATTTTTACTAAAAATTGTTATTACTGAAAATTATTTTTACTGAAAATTATTTTTACTGAAAATTGTTTTTACCGAAAATTGTTTTTACTCAAAATTTTTTTACTGAAAATTGTTTTTATCGAAAATTGTTTTGACCGAAAATTGTTTTTACTCAAAATTTTTTTACTGAAAATTGTTTTTATCGAAAATTGTTTTTACTGAAAATTGTTTTTATTGAAAATTCTTTTTACTGAAAATGGTTTTTACTGAAAATTATTTTTACTGCAAATTGTTTTTACTTAAAATTGTTTTTACTGAAAATTATTTTTACTGAAAATTATTTTTACTGAAAATTGTTTTTACCGAAAATTGTTTTTACTGAAAATTATTTTTACTAAAAATTATTTTTACTGAAAATTGTTTTTACTTAAAATTGTTTTTACTTAAAATTGTTTTTACTGAAAATTGTTTTTACTGAAAATTATTTTTACTGAAAATTATTTTTACTTAAAATTGTTTTTACTTAAAAATGTTTTTACTGAAAATTATTTTTACTGAAAATTACTTTTACTAAAAATCGCTTTTAGTGAAAATTATTTTTACTAAAAATTGTTTTTACTGAAAATCGCTTTTACTGAAAATTATATTTACTGAAAATTGTTTTTACTGAAAATAACTTTTAGTGAAAATTATTTTTACTGAAAATCGCTTTTAGTGAAAATTATTTTTACAAAAATTATTTTTACTGAAAATTATTTGTACTCAAAATCGCTTTTAGTGAAAATTATTTTTACTGAAAATTTCTTTTAGTGAAAATTGTTTTTACTGAAAATTATTTTTAACTAAAATTGTTTTTACTAAAAATTACTTTTAATGAAAGTTTTCTTTAGTTTTTACTAAAAATTACTTTTAATGAAAGTTTTATTTTTCAAAAATTTAATTTCTTTTTGAATTTGTTTTTAATTTTTTGTTATTGTTATTTGAGGGAATATGCCATCTGTCACATTTTATTACTGGTGAACCAAAACGTAGCCTTCAAAAATGACGCCTCCTGTCACTTTTGGTTAATTTTTCGCTCTTCAGTTCGACTTTTATCGAAGTTAATGTACAAGCCACTAAAACGCCCAACAAATTTTGAAATCCGAATATCAGACTTAACCTCATACCTAACCTCACAAAGGTCATACCTCTCGTCACGAAAAACCGGACTTCACCTCAAAAACATCGAACGTAACTGACTAACACTCTATCAGTATTCAATTAATACGAAATAAATGTCATAAATAAAACCAATTCAGTATGATAATTTTTAAAAATTAATCTTTGACCTTTTAAATTTGATACTAAAATAAAATTTAATATCACAACAAGAACTGCTTTTAATAATTTAAACGTTTTTCTAACGGAAACTATTTCGTTCACATCTTAGGCAACTCTCAGGATTTAAAAAAAAAAAAAAGTAATTATTTTTACTCCGTTTCTCTGAGCACAGCGTATTGATGCTAACTATTTCCAGCGCACACTGTAGGCGCAGCGATCCACTACAGTAACCTCAAAAAACAGGAGAGAACCGTATTTATTGTACAATAACAAAAAAATCTGATAAATTCGATTTAATTAAGTAATAAACAAAAACAACACACAAAAAACTAATTCAAATTAAAAATGGGATTTGGAACGTGCCACTCTTTCCCGTTCAAATTAGTAATCGTTTCGTGCCCGTTCCTCTCGTGTAGAATGCGTATGACGATCACCGGACTTCAAAAACAAAACATCGAAAAAATCTCCTTAAACACTCGAGCATTCAAAAATCAAGTGACTCTTCTGCACCGACTGACCACTTCACCTCCCATTTCCCCTCGATCATTGAAGAAAGACAAAATAATTTTTTTAATTATTTTCCCGTCAAAAGAAAACCGAAAAAAATATTAGAACAATTTTTTTCTTGGATTCTCTTACTCTCCGTCCCTCACTCACACTCTCTTGGTCACGAAGCTGTTCTATCTGTGTAAATCCGATAATAATTTGTTTTTGGTCACATCATCTCTCAAGCAATCAAAGCGCAACAGTCGCTCTTCTGGGGATCATCGCACGTTAACTCTTCTGTAAATGGGAATATGAGAAGTAGAAGGAGAATATCTAATCTGCTGTCTCTGCCTCTGCTCTGTATGGTCCTCGTATTCGCTGATCCAATCGGAAAGCGAAAACCCGAAAATCGCTGCAATATTGCAGTGGCGATTATTGAAATTATTCCACTTACGAGCAATAATTACGAGCAGCGAAATCCGACACGCGCATGTGTTTCTTTTTACTGTTAGCGGATAGTTTTGCTTACTTTTCCACAACCAATCACTATTCCCCTATTCTTCCGCCCTAGCACCTGTTGTTGATGTTTACTTTTCTGCATTTCTGCTCGTGTTTCTGTTTTCGCTTTTGTTGCTGATTCGCTCTAATCTGCGCGCTGCTGCTGACCGCTGACCTTGCCCGAAAATGTGAGCGCAGAATTTTTGTTCGTTCTTTTGTTTGCCTTCAGTTTTGTTTACACAAAAAAAAATGTCAATTTTCCTCGTTTAGTTTTTTTTGTTTTCAATTTTTTTTTTTCTATTTTGTGCCTTTTTTTCCAAAGTGAATCCTTTTTTGACTAAATTCAATTTTTGTTTTGTAATGTTTTCAACTTTTGTGTAGTTTTTTTTATTCATTTTAATTTTCGTGCAGTTTTCAAATTTTTTGGTTATTTTTATTCAATTTTCCTTTTGACTTTTTTTGTGGAATTTTCACCGAATTTTCTTCTTAAAATTTTGTTTGATTTTTTTGTTGAGTTGGATTTTTTAATACAATTAAAAAATTTCTAAAAATATTTATTGTTTTCGAATATTTTTATAAAAATTTCCATTTTTTTGGTTCAACTTTATTTAAATTCTGTTTAATTTTTTATTTTATTTTTGCATAATTTTTATTATTTTGTTTTATTAATTTACTTTTGATTATTGCGAAAGAAGTGATGGCGGTAAATTGATAATATTCTGAGAAAAGAAAAATTATTTTTGAAAAACAAACTTTTCTACGAATTCATTCAGTCGAAATGAGACAAGAAAGAGAATTTGTCAGAAATCTTATTAAATGAGCTTTCGTTGAAATTGCGTAAGTCTTTCTTCGAGGAAAAGCAGTTTTTTTTTTGCTTTTGTTTTATTCGCTCCTTTCGCCTTAAATAGCGATTATTGAAAATTCTCATCGAACGCAATTTTGAAATTGAAAAATAGACAAAAAAACATTCACGAGCAAAAACGAATAAAATTTGTGGTAATTCGAAATTATGTTTTCAGTTTATTTCGAATAGATTTTATTTGGTATCAATTAAGAGAAAAAATACCGATTGGCATAGAGAGAGTGAGAGAACGAGAGAGAAACTGTCACAAAAGACTTTGTGATGACCTAGCGAATAATAAACATAAGGAGTTAGTAAAACAGATGCATGAACACGAAAGGGGGGAACGAGATAAATGCGAGCTGACAATTGTCAGGTGTTTTTCTTCTCCTTGCCGCTCTCTCAAATAACTTTTTCATAATGCGCGTGTTCTCGACTTTGTTTTCATTTGCGTTGCTACTTCAGCTACGTCGGATTCTGAGGCGCACGAGCTTTCAAACGTGCTCCGACGAAAATATGGATTACGTCAGCGCAGTAAAGACGAAAATGGCATGGCCGCGGCCGAATTCCCGTAATTCTGAGCTGCGTTGCGGCGTTGATGGTATTCAACGATTTTCTGGTAAGTTGTGGATAGGTGAGCGAACACTGAGACAATCGGCGAAGATGATAGGGAACAATAACCGGACATGTCGGATCTCGTTTACTCACGCCGTTTGTGCTCTCGTTCGGAATTTTTCTTTTCAACTTAAACCAAAGCAAATCGAAACAAATCAAATTCAGATTAGACAAGAAATTAACCGCCGCCAAATTAAAAATCTTTTATTTTTGGTGTATTCTCGGAAACGTTCTTGCCTCTCGCAGTTCTCAAGGTGCCCTCCTCTCCTTCTCACTCCACTGGCAATCGAAAACTTTAAAAAAAATTTTTGTTTGTTCTTTTCTTTTCTCCCGTTTTTGAAATTGTTTTTCTTTCTTCTATCGACACACCAGCTGAGATAACATTTTCCCAACGAGAGTACAAAGTGCAAAATTCTCTTCTGTGTTCATAATATTCTCCAACCAGTTTTGTCCACAAGCCGTTGGCGATGCTGATAACAACAACGATTTTACTGTAGAGATCGTTTACGGCGACGGCGACAATGCTGACGGCGCTAATTTGTAAACAGAACAAATGAATCACTTTTCGGGTAAATCCGGGGAAATTTCTTTTCTCCCACAACTAACAAACGTCTTATGACGTCAGAGAATTTCCTTTTAAGACTAAAACTAACACGCCTCAAAAAAATTTCATGAGAAACAAAACAAAAAATTTTTTTGAGAATTTAAAGATTTTTTTCTCGATTTTCCTTTAAATTTTTTTATTGGGTTATTCGGAAAGTAATTTTGTTTTTTTTTTAAAATAAAAATGAAAGACGATTATCTTATAGTGAATTAATATTTTATTAATGTAAATATTATCCAGTCTGATTCAACACCCTTTGCCATCTTTGTGGCAGTAGCATGATTCCACGCTCATAAAATTTTTATTCTTTGCTGGCAAAAAACTGATCCAAGTGATTTTTGATCTCATTTTTTTTTTAAATGAGATCAAAAAATCACTTGGATCAGTTGTGGCAGTATATCCCATCAAAGCTCTAAAAGCTTTTGCCGAGTGGTCAAACTTGCAATATGTGATTTCGCATTAACCTGTTAGAACACTATACCTTTCCTATTGACCAATTCTGGCCTTTTTTCTTTAAGTGAATCATTCAATTTGTCCAACTGATGACAGTACACTTCCGAATTGATTGCTGTGTTGCTCGGTAGAAGCTCAAAATAAACGATTCCTTTGAAACCCAACCAAACAGATAGCATAACCTTTTTTTGATGAATATTGATTGGCTTTCGAAGTGCTTTGATTCGGTTCATCTTTTCAACTCCAAGATCTTTTGCACTTAACATTATTGTAGACAACCCATGTTTCGTCCCCACTGATGATACGCTTCAAAAATGGATCATTTTCTTGGCGTTTTAGAAGCAAATCACAAACGTCAATGCGACGGCACAAATTTTTTTTCCGCAAGAAGATCAGGAACCCATATTTCGAACTTTGAGATTAAATCTAGCCGTTTCAAATGATCATGAACGGTCGCATTCGATAAATTTAGTTTCTCAGCGATCTCACGAGTTGTTATTTGCCGTTTGCATCAATTAATGCCTTTATTGTGTCTTCATCAGCTTCAACTGGCCTTTCAGAATAACGAAATTACTTTCCAAACAACCCAATAATTTTAATATTAATTTTTTTTTCAAAATTAACGGCTTTTTTATTTTCGAACAAACTGTTTAATTTGGCAGAGACCACCACTTTTCTAATTTTTTATTGATTTTCTTTTAAGTTTTTGTCTTTTTTTTTTAAGAAAAAGTTTTGTTAAAATATTTATCAGTCTTAAGCAAAAGTATTCTTTTGTCAAGCTCATAAACAATTAATTTTGAAATAAAGATAAAAAATAATCTCAATATAATCAAAGCATAGAAGGAAAATTAACAAAAATCGATGAGAAATTCTTAAAAAAAAAATTTCAAAATTTACAAAACACTCGCAAAAAATCACCCCTCCCCCCCAAAAAAAATCTTTAATTTCTTCATAAAAAAATAAGGAAGAAGAACTCGAAATGATATTCACACCCCGGATAAATTTTCATACAAAAACAAATACATTACGGAAAAAACTTCTAAAAATTTTTTTAAGAAATACTTTGAAAAAAATTCTCCAAAAAAGACAAAATTAACAAAAAAGTTTAAAAAAAAAAACCAAAAAAAAATTTGCTATGAAAAAATTTGAAAACAAACAAAAATAAATTAAAAAACGAAGGAAACAGAAATTGAAGTGCATTGTGATGTCGTCTCTTTTCAACATATTTCAAAACATTTTGATTATTTCTTGATTAATTTTCATTGTTAATTTTGAGTGACAAAAACGAGTGGCAAGAAAGAAAAGAAAAGAAACGAAATCTAAACGTTGGAAGAGAATGTAAAATAAGCAAGAGAAGAGAAAACAATCGAAAAAAAAGTGTTGATTGTGCGCGAGGGCATATGCAGCAACCGTACGGGTTTCTCTTTCTGTTACATGAAGTTGCCCTCTTTCAAATGGGAAGTCACCGCTGCCTAATTTCGTTGGCCCCTCGCAGCTTTATTTGTTCGATCACATGTCGACTGGATACGCCGCTGCTGCCGTTCATGATTATTCGATTGCGACGCTGAACACGCGCAAACAAGAAATTATTCGCCATTTGTATGGTAAATTCCCCCAACACTTCAACCCTCTCTTAATATGTAGTCGCTTATGATCTGTTTAGCGCGAGCATGTTGCGTATGGCATGTGTGCATTTGTAGTGAAAATGGTCTGGGGTACGTGAGCAGGTATACACTTGCGATAAAAAAAAACGGTCAGGAAAACAAAATATTTTCAAACATTCTAAATACCCCCGCTATCTTCCTCACCTTTTGGAAAAACCATCCTCGACGATCGACTTATGGTAGTCTTTTTTTCACCGCTCCAAACGTAAATTTTAGTTAGAGTGTTTTTCGTTTTTTCTGTTTTGTTGTTTTTTCGCATGCACAAAGTCACAATCGATCGCCGTCGTACATTACATTTTTAAGGAAGCAAATCTCTCGTCAAAGTTCTGATAAAATCGGCGAGAAGAGAAACGAAACAACAACAACAAAGCCACAAGCGAAAAATGAACCGTTGTTTACCGTGCGCACGAAGTCTTCCTCATTTTTTCGATCGAATCATTTTCGCTTAAAATCAGCGACTCTCAAACTTTTTCCCATAATTTTTGTTTTTGTTTTTTTTTCTTTTCGTTTTGTTGTTGTTCCCATAGTAAAACCGATTTGTAATCCTAAAATTTGATTTTGGGTAGTTTTTTTTCCAAAGTTCATTTACCTGAAAATGTTGTTAGAATTTTTTGAAATGATTTCTAAGGTCACGATGACATTTTTTCTTTTTTAATTTTGCTCACCGGAAATTTCCATTTGCGATTGAAAATGAACGGATGGTGTTTCTACATATTATATACCATCTAAATTAACGAGAAAAACAAACAAAAAAAATATCATAAAGAACATTTCAGGTAGTTTCCTTAGTCGTAGGTAAATTTTTCTTAAAAGATTTCCCTTTGACTTTGGTAGAGAATCGTTCTCTTTTCCGATCGTTACAAGAAATTTCGTCATTTTCATAAAACAAAACAAGAAACTTATTTATAGGAAAAGTTGGAGAAAAAAAAAATATTCATAAATAAAAAAAAAAATTAAAAAAAATGGAAAGCAAAAAAAATGAAGGTCAGGAATTAAATTTCTGCGAAATGCCAAAAATTTGCTTGGAGAATGGCAACGGAGACGAGATATTACGTGCAGATCAGCTGATCAGAATGTTTGCTGACGTCACAATGCCATTGGGAAGATGTCGGTGCCTTCTCGACGAATCGCTATGACTAAAAAGAGAAGAAACAACACCAGCCGTCAGGTGGTGGTTAACAAACAATAACAAAACGAACAATACCAGGTGGTCGTTATGGCAATGACGGTGACAGCAACAAAATCCGAAACACTCGCGCATACACGTACACTCATAGCAGTACGACGGATGCGCGGACTCGACTACGAATGAAAATCTGTTTAGCCAGACTTGCGCTGTTGTTTCGGCGAGCCGAAGACGCGTGTGATTTGCTGCGATGCAGATTTATTAGCAAATGCTGAGAACGGCACCGTACAGCTCACTGCTCAGAGTCAATGCCACACAGCACGGCACGGCGACGATCGTAAAAAAGACTCTCAGAATCACAATTAAAAACAAGGACGTTCGTCATTTGCTCTCTCACATGCGATGACGTGTCGTCTTCTGTGTTGGACAATTATTGAACAGTGCCGAGAGTAAATATCCTTTCAACTTGTTGACTTAATCTCGTCGCCGCACAGTTCCATCAATTTTTCCATAAAAACGCATGCACGTATATGCTTTTGTTTTCGTTATTATGCGGTGTCGTTTTTTCACATCGATTTGTAAACAGAAAACTCTTCTCCCCGTATGATGAGTTTTTGTGTCTGTGTGTATGTGCTAAATTTATTGCGAAAATTTTATGGCGGTTGCGTTTTGTGTACACTTTTTACACCGATAATTTTTGAGTTGCTGTTTTTAACGTAATTAAGTATGGTAAATTTTAATTTTTTTTTTTAATTGCTATTAGTATGACAAGTTACTGTTTTTATTATATTATTCGATAAAATAAAGAGAAACACAACAAAAATTTCAAGAAGGATTCCAAAAATACTAATTTTTTTTTTTTTTGCTAGCGACATTCTTTTTTTTTATTGGTTTTTTTTTTATTTCAGCAGCTATTGTCGGTATGAAAAAAACGCCCACACACACATTTACGCGTGTACAATTGATCATGGCTCCCAATACCGCACACAAAATTACAATTCTCTTTTCGCAAGCACATCCACCCACACAGTTGCAATCATACAATTGCGTTTGGTTTTGTGCTTATTTTGACTGTTTTTTGGGTGGACTTGTACGCATGCGATGAAGGACACAGAAGACCATCAAATTAATTTCAAACCAAAAATTTATTGTGGAAATTATTTCGATTTTTTCTTTCAATTTCACTTTTTCTTTTGTTGAAATTCTAAATTTTTGTTAATTAAAGACTATTTTTGGTTGTTGTTGTCTTAATAGAAGAAAAGTGCAATGACTCTTGGGGAGGTCTTCAGTATAAATTGTTTTGCAATTGCGTTTTTGAAGGTCTTGGCTTTTTTTTTTTGGTTGATCGAGGTCTCCGGGTTGTTTTCGTGTGAGTTTTTGTATTTTTTTGCTATCTCCCTTCATCAAGCAGACATTTTTTCATTTCAGAATAATGCGAAATTTTTGAACACATTTTTGTTAACATTTTATTTAAAACTTTTCCATTCCAAAAATTAAAAAAAAAATTAAAAAAAAAATGTTTTTTTAAAATTTAAAATCCGAAAACAACAAGAAATTTTTGAAAACAAAAATTGGAAAAAAAATGTTGGGACAATCAGAAAAAGAGAAAGAAAACGTCAAAATAATGTATAAAAACAGAGAGGAAGTAAAGAAAGAGAGACCAAGGCAATCGCTCTTTTTCGTTTCTTACTTCATTTGGTGGTAAGCTTTTGCTGTTTTTTTTTCTTTTGTTTATTTTATTCAACAAGGACTGTGTGGAAATGCTTGCGATCGGATCGATACGTACAGAAAAACGACAAATTCTCACTTTTAACGTGGTTGTCGTGGCCAGCATCACCATCATCGTTGCCATAACGCCATTCGGTCGTCCTTTCAGTGCTGTCAGCGCGTACGACTTCCTTGCGATAGTAAACGATTGAGCACAGCAACTCGTACGTGTGGCAAATTCATCGATTTCGGTCAGAAATTGCCTGGCCACCTACTCATCTTGCAACTTATTATACCCGTTCCCAACAGGGGTTGCTGCTTGAAAATTTTCGAGAGGCTCGCCGTATTCGTTTACAGCTGCTCGGTAAATTTTCGTTGAACTGTCTCTTGACAAACGTTAACTAACTCTCCATCGGCCCTCGCTCCCGTAACAACTTAACCACTTGGTTGCACCCCTCCTAAATTCACGGAGACAATATTATGGGCTCTGTGGTAACACACGTTTACGAACGATTTCTCCCCTTGCGTCTTCTTCTTTTCAAGCATAAACAAACGTAACACATTTTTAGTGATGCACACTGTCAAAATCTTAAAACCTTCACCGTCTTATGAGAATGCTCAAAATTTTGACTGTTTTATCATCGCTTTCATTTTTCAATTGCAGTTCAACAATGTTTTGTTTTTAACAGTTGAAATTGAAATACAAATAAGATAATTAATTTTATTGCGATTGTATTAAATTGGGTACATTTTGGGCAAAATTCGTCTATTTTGGCAGCGGTGCCTACAAAGTTCTCTTCTCAAAGAAAAAATGCAATAATTTCTCAAGCATACAAGCAACCGTGTATGACGTAAAAGTGTATTTTTACGAGTCGGTAAATGCAGCGAAGATGCTTAAACGTCGTAATTGCATCGCGTTGCCAGAGCATAAAGTTTTCTCGCAGTTCATGAACGAGTACGTCCTCCAGTGAATGTGAATGAGTGCAATCATCAGCTGAAAGAGACAGTAGAAAGAGTTCGTCGAAGAGAGGAGATAAAGATAATTGATGAGATGATATGGTTTTGAGGAGTGAAGTATTCGAATTGATACAGGAACGAGCAGATAATCCGAATAAGTTGAAAAGACCCTGAGAGGGAAAGGCGAAATCTGAGAGAGTAAGAGGCGATCCGTCATCTCGAGTTGTTTGGCTCTGTCGCTGGTCGGACATATTCGCTACTGGATTAGACGAATTTTTTTCCGTCAGCGATTTTTTAACACTCCTCGTCTGTTTCACTCTTATACGTGACATAGCACATCTGAGCATCTCATCACCAGATCAACTCAAACGACGATCAACATGGTCAGGCAGATCACAATTCACTGATCGTATCGTATCGCTCAACAAAGTGTTTAAGATCCGAGGGATATACGACCGTGGAAGTTTTTTGATTGCGTTGAGAGCGCAGTGAGGAGGAGTCGATTTCTATTGTTAATTCTAATTTTTTTCTCTCTTGCATTCTCTTTTTTCATTTTTCTTTTGATTATTCGATTAGGTCCGCATTTGTACATGATGACTCAGAGAAACGGGAAAACTGAGGCTTGTAGAATTTGTCCCCTGAGGTCTACACCGATTTTTTGGAATTTGAAATCGTCGATAAAGAAAAAATGCTCAAAAAAATCATGGTCAAAGAAATTATTTGTAAACTAAAAATATCCAAAAGAAAATAATTATAACAAAACAATGCCTAGAAAAGGTAGGAGGTTAATAAACAAAAAAAAACACTGCTTTTATAAGAAAAAATAGAAAAAAGGAATTCTTGTTAAAAAAAAACAGGATCCTTACAAATAGTTTCTTTCATAAATTTTTAAATTTAATTTTTCTTTTTGTCCTCTTACTTTTGTTTTATTATCTTTTGAAAAATTAACTAATATTTTTGCAATTGTTCTTTTTTCTCTCTTTTTTTTTATTTTGGGGAATTTGCTTATTGGAAAAAGCACTAAAAAATAACAGCTTTTATTTCTCAAAAAAAATACCAAAAAACCAAATGATAGCGAACGTTATCAACTTTTCCCTTTACTTACGCTCCTTCATATTCGCCAAAATAAACGAAACAAAACAAGAAAAAATAATCAAAATTCGAAATTCCTACTCAACTAGTGGCTCTCTCAACAAATAGTTTGTACGAAAAAAAAACAACAAAATTTCAACTGCGAAACCAGCAAAATACAAATTCAAAAAAAATCTAATCAAAAAAAATAATCACAACAATTGAGGAAAACCACAAGAAGCACATTTAGACCCTTGCTGACAAACCCCCCCCCCCCTTTCCCCCCCAACAAATAAAACGAACATTTGTTTTAGCAAATTAAAGAAAACAACAAGAACAACACAATCAATAAGTTCACCACCAAAAATTCCAACACAACAAATCACACCGAAACTGAAACACGCACACGCCGGTGCATAGGCACACATAGGCCGATATACACTCAATTCCATATGTTCCGTTCGTTAGTAGATAAATGACTCTTCACCGCTCGCCGCCCTCAACCAAAAAGACTATAATTTATCTATCAAACGGTGTTTATTTGTTAATGCCGTACAGTCGCCAACAAAACTGTTGCACTGAGTACGGATGGCAATGACTGCGGTGGCGGTCGATCGGTCGGTCAGTCACTGTTGTGTATAGATGATGTGTTGTGTGCCGTCGGCCGACACGGATGCATAATTTCATTTGAAGTTAAACGGACAGCATTCACTGGCGGCGGCCCATCGGCAAGAAAAAAGTAGAAAGGTGAAGGACAGCGAAGAAATTCTTCTAATTGGGAGCATCGATATATTAGAATTGAACCCTTCAGAAAAGTGGTCCTAATGAAAATATGCGTGAAATAATAAGAAGAACCCGTACGTACGCATATATACCTAACATCTCGCCGTACGTATGCATATGCGCATGGAACTAACTCTTTTCTCCATCAAAGGAAGGTATGCATGCATACTCGCTTGCTGAAACGTATCCACTTGAATGTGGGCACGTACGTGTGAACGGTTCAGCCAAACATACTCCGCATAATGACACAGGCATACTTTTCGTTTATAACCCACATTCATAAGTGCCACGGCATCGTCTCTGCACTCTGAAGCGGCGGCCTTAAGGGTAACGTGCTATGACCGTGTTTACGTAAACGCAAGCTTACGTACACACCGCCGTGATGGCACTTACGAAACGTACCCGACCGAAACAGTACAAGTGCGTTAAAAGGAGACCGCCAAGGATTTGTGAAATAGAAACAGTCGAAAATTATCAAACAACAAACAACAGATGACATTTTATCGGTCACAGTTTTCTGAACTGCCGTTTTCAATAATAGCAAAAATGAACCAACACAGATAGTATATAGAGTTGTGGCTCTTCTATTGAACGTGTTGAAAAGAGAAAACAAACATTGAACAATAACTGGAAGAAGAAGAGACTTCATACGAAGTCAGACAAAAATTCGAAGGGGGGACACAGACAAAAACAGAGCAGCAGCTTTTCTGTGCAGTCGAAGCAAAGGCAATCAAAACGAAACGAAAAACAAAATCGAAACGACAGAAGAAACGGGAGAGCCCCCTAGAGTAAGAAGAAGATGATAAAGGGGAGAAGCAAAACTAAGAAAGAAAGCGAAAAAGGAAAACCAAAAATATGTAAATTCACTCAAAAAAAAAAAAAAAACAATGTCTGAACATTTGCAGCTGTGTGTGCAAGGATATATGTTTGTGCATATGTATGCGGATACGTCAACGACACGTCGTTCCTTGGTTCGGTCTGATTATGCCTATCATCATAAGACATTGTGTCGAAAGCGCGAGAGAGAAACAATGTATAAATAAAGATCGAACCGATCAGGAGCAGAGAAGAGAGAAAGAAAACAAACAACAAACAAAAAACTATTGAGAAAAATTGAAGATCATCGAAAACAGTTTCGTGTCAACGGAATCTTGCCATGGCCTGCCATCTTTCTCTAACAACACACTGAACTGCTTATTTCTACACTCCTTTTTCTGTATACGAGCGGGTATGTAACGTTCTCGGAAACAAAAGAAATCGCATTTTCTCTTCTATTCCAATTTTGAGTATTTTTTTTCCTCTGATAAGAAGAAATTTGAATGTTTTTACGAAACATTTTTTTATGTACTTTTACTAATTGTTCATACATAACCGAAGGTCGAGGAGATAGCGTTTATAGAGAGGAAATTTCAAGACTACTTGCGAATACAGGCGGGGACGTAAATGCATGTCTCCAAGTGACAGCGAAAGTATGCGGACGACTGTGTTCTAAAGATAAAATCGTATTAAAGAGAAATGGAAAAATCGCCGCACGTAATCCAAATTTATTGTGAAACAAAGTAAGCCGGACAATTTTTGTAGGTGCGGGAAATCCTGAATTTTTGCAGGACAAGCTAAACCGTTTTTTCGCCGTTGACAAAGTATCAACTGTGAACGCAGCAGTAAACGCAGATAATAAGCTAAACGCTCAACTGGTGGACCTAGTAAATGCGAAGATACAAACGCGATGGCGAAAGCAGTTATCATAGAACGAACGAACACGTGCGTTCACACGTTAACGTCCTTGAATCGCTAGTTTTTTCGACTACATTTCCGCAAGTGAATTATTGCGTGCCAAACGATTCGGTTTGCTGTGAAATACCCCGAAAGGCAGATGGCGGATGGCAAGAAAGGGTCAGGAGCTTAATAGCGAACGCGGTACTCGCTTCTGGGAACTGAACTCTCGGCATGTGGTCGCCTAGTCGACCGCACGTACTTATGCTGTCATATGTACGAACTTAAGGGCTCGGAGCTGATATGTGAGAGCCTCGAGGTCGTCGTCACTGCCAAGTCCGAAAAGTCAACGGCTTAGCACGATAAGTCCGTCGATTAAGCGAACAGCTCTGATCCGCCGCCATCGATCACCTAATTCGGCGACAAAAACAGTCGAAGGTCTCTGCGCATTCCCATAAGATTGTGAACAGTTTAAGATTTAACAGTCCGACAGGATGAAGTCTTCAGTCCAGTCGAAATTATGTCCCTACGCATTGCGCGTACAGTACCGACCAGAAATTGTTTTCATAAAAAAGTCCCTGCAGTTTTGATGGAAATTTTTTCAAATGAGTTTTTTTAATTCTTTTTGGTTTTTAAGATTTTTTTTAATGACATTTTCTAATTGTTCATTTTTAATTTTAAGTATTTTTCCCATCAATTTTACGCTGTTTTCTATTAATTTTACATAAAATCATATTTTTTTAAAAATATTTTTACGTCCTGTTTTAGGTTTTTTTTTGTTTTTTTTCTTAAAAGTTTTTTTTAGGTTTTCGGTATTTATTTTGAATTTTCAAAGAACTTTTCAATCATATTTTCCTTTTTTACTTATTAGATTTTTCATATAGGTTTTTATTAAAAATATTAAAAATATTTTTCGATAAATAAATAGAAAAAGAACATACTTATTGTATGAGCACACAAATGATGCCCAAACGTTGGAAAATTATAATCAATTTCAACCGTCAGTGTAAAATAATGTTGATCGGAATGGAATTTCATTGTTTTTGATTAAAAGCGTTTTCAGGGGGAATGCGTATAGACTCTCCACATGCGTGATCAAGCAATTATCGCGGCGGCGATCATACATGTTTGGATCATACTATCTTATGGGAATGAAGCAATTTCCGACGACGGATGGCAACGACAAATTAGACCTTTTTTTCTAACTTTTGTCATTTTTGTTTCGTGCTGCCGCGCAAATTTTTCAGTGTTTTATGATGTGGCAGCATCGTGGATATTGAAATCAAAGGAAAGCAAAATGTATATACATACGTGTATGAAGGTTAAGAGTGAATTTAAAAATTGAATTAAGCATTTTAAATGTATATAATTCGTGAACGATTGTAATTGGCGTTCATCGGTGTTGAAGTCGGAATTGTGTTCGAACTCGTAAGCTTAAACAATCAAACTCGCACGTAATCGTGTCTAGCTCTGCTTTCACAGATTCGGTCGCATGCATACATACTTACTCACACAACTATACATCATATCAACATTTTGTTGTTGGAGTTCGGTTCGACCCTCTCGAACCCACTCCACACGGGCATTTTTGCTTAGAATTTAAATTTTCACATATATGCAGGCAAACACACGCACAAACATTTCTCCGTGCACGCACGCACTTGCAGGAACTCATGTATGGTGGTGGTACCGTGCGAGTATCATGTTCGTAGAGAAATTTCTTTTTTTTTTGTATTTCGTCATGAATAATAATAATAAGAAGCAAATGAAGAACAATAAAAAATGACAATAACTAATTAGGAGAAGGCGGTGCAAGCGGGTGAGGACGGAGAGAATCAATCAAAAGAGGTCAACACATTCGGGACTGCGAGCAGATCCCGCGATTTGAAGTGTTTTTACTATTTTCTATACTACGAGTATTTTCTTTCGTTCTGATTATCTTATACCCTTTCTTTATCCAATTCCATTTTCTTTTTCCACTTTCGTATGAAATTTCGAAATTATTTTGATTAATTTGCATGTGCATGTGTACATTTGACAATAAATGAAAACAAAACATAAGAAAATATAAGCAAAAACAATAAATCCATCCAAAAAAAAATAAAAACCTAGAACCGATGAGGTAATCGCTCTAAAAACGACGATTTTGGGTTTTCTTGTGCAAAACAAAAGAAGAAAAACCGGAAAAAAGTTGTTGCCTTTGCGTTTAGTAAAGGGGAGCGAGAAACTAGGCGATAATGAAGTGCCATTGATTCATCACGAAATGACTATGAACTTTAATGGCTAATGGCGGTGGGATTAGCCGCAGTTCCTTTTTGGATGGACTCTCGTACATATTTGCGTGGAGTCGGTCGTACACGTGTAGTCGGTCCTAATTTGACGATCCGTCAAGGATTCTCTGCTTCTTTTTAAAGAATGAGACGTGTGCCAATCGAAACGTACGTGCAACAGTGCACGTCCGGTCAAACCCGCCGATTCGATTTCTCTCTAAAATGCAACGATAAAGAATTGCCAGTCTCATAACAAAATCTCACATTCGAAAGTGTCGACTGCATACACAAAATAAGATGCCTTCCAGCAAAACTGCTTTTGCCAGAAGGTATGAGGGAGATTTACGAAAGTATCTACGCGCCGCAGTCGCAGTCTCTCGTTTTGCCTTTTATCTGCGCTCACACGACACGCTTTGTACTCGCTGCTCGCTCGCTTGTTTGTTATATCATTTTTTCGTTGTGCCATTTTCGTATGATTTCTGTTCGATTTCTTCTCCTCCTGCTTTATTATTCTTCTCGTTTCTTCCTTTATATTATTCTTTCTTTTGTAATAAAGTTCAACTGTTTACTATCAAAACGGTAGTCAATGTAATTTTTTTTTTGCGAGTCTCTTGGACATTTTAAGGCGGAAAAGTATTTGAAACGAATTAGAACTCATCGACTGTCACCTTTTCTTATCGTCATCGCTTTTCTACAATACTCCACCATCTCTCCAAATAATTTACCGTTGTTGAATAATATTAACGAAAGAAGAAGACCATGGGGCTCAATATGGAAATTGGTTTTCTCATAATTTTCTTGTTTGTTTGGTAATAATAACTTAAACAATTGTTGTTGCTGTTTTTTAACGAGAGTACATAATTAATAAAAACAATTATTTTTGCTTTCTTTCTTTCTCATTAATTAAATAACGAAATCAACAGTTAAGATAATTGTAGTATGTCAAGACAATAACGAAGAGAAATAAAAATTCGAATTGAAATGAAAAAGAAACGAAAGCAATAAACGGCGTTGATGGGGATTGGGGATTGAAGAAGTACAGTAATAAAGACTCGGCAACAAGATAGGAGGAAGCCCCACTATCAGTGTTACCGCAATGTAAACATATCTACAAATCCACGCACGCACACACATACATGAAAAGTCTTTCATTGGAATTCCAGAGCAAAAACTCAACAACAAATTTCAAACCGAAGAGAATCAATCGCATTCGCTCTTCGTCTTACCGTTATTTACCTCTTCATCAAACAATCTTTTCGTACAAAATAAACGAACGCTTACTTTCCATATGCACACACATACACACATATATATGAGCCAACATGGTTGCAATCACGGGCCCACACAACCGCATATTTGCATACACAAGCAGGCGTTGAAAATTTCTATAATTCAATTCTCAGGGTAGAAGAGTGGGAAAACAGCAGTACTTCACGCCGCGTGGCCCCCTTCCAACCGCTTAGAACCCCAACACCTTTACCCATAGACGCTGTGTATCAATTTCCCATAAACGCAAGCGAACCCATTGACAGTCACTTTGCTTATAGTTTATTGCACAACCCTCCGCCGCGCGCCCAGAACCCCACGAACAATTGTTAGCCGGCCGGTCGGTCGGTCGGTCGGTAGGGCAAGTCAGTCAAAATGTACACAAACAAACACGCACCTCACCGCACCCGTACCGTTTGCGTTTCAGAAACAGTTCGATACACTAAATACACGGTCGGTCGGGCGTACAAGCGGCTGTTTACAACAGAAGATTTTTGTCGAGGGTGTTGGCGACGAACGGGGTATTTGGTAAGCAAGTAGCACGGTTGATGCTCGTTCTCATTTGTTCGCTTAATTTTTGTGTGAACATTTTTGACGTCTCACTCTGCGCGTTCTTTGCAAACCAGCTCGGTTCACTTGCGAAGGCTAAGGTTCGCTTCGTCGCCAACAACCATCATAATCACTGCTGATCGTTCTCGTTTCGTTTCGTCTCGTTTCGTTTTCTTCTCCTCTTTTCCTGTCTTTGCTCTTCTTTGCCGTCGTTGTGTCCACGGACTGACGCTATTGTTAACTACGTTTTGTTGTTGTTGCGGTTACATATTAAGTTGCGCTATGTTGCTACTACTACTGTTGTTGCTACTTTTCTTGTTGCGCCGCTTCTGTTCTTGTTCTCATTTTATTATTTCTCTTTCTCTCTTGCTTTTAACATTATTGATACTATATTTCTTTACATTTCCTTCCATCACCATAAATTTCAGTCTCTGTTCTGTTATTCTCTGTTTTAAGTTGTTTGCATTGTTGTTGTCTTCCATTTAAAAAAAGGAAAATTGTGCACACAAAAACAGATTGAAAAGACACAAAATACAATAGGTAAAAAATACACAGGTAACGGTAAAGAAAAATGCAAAAAATATCTAAACAAGAAAGAAACACAAACGAAACATAAGAAGAAGAATAAAAATGGGAAAACGGAAACCAATGCAATGAGAGGAAAATGGAACAATTTAGAAAAATTAGTAAAAGAGAAAAAACCGAAAAAGATTAAGTGAGCAAAGAATGAAAAGGAAAATCCTAATTGTGAGCGAGTCTGAGAGAATAAATTGGGAAGAGAGAAAAACAACACCAAAAGAAATTCGTGAGGATGTCGTCGGTTGGTGCGATATTTTTTCTGATCTGCGGAATCGGGAGATTGTTGAGAAAAAAAAAAGGAAAATGGAAACTGAAAATAGGAAACAGTAGGAAAAGCACAAAGAGAGTAGAACAAAATACGGTTAACAGTGGAGAAGGAAGAAGTTTTTATTGCATATACCGTAATTGCTCCAAAACTGAGCACCCCAAAAACAGAGTTTTCCAAAACTTGCAATGTATTCAAACTTCACCAAATTATTAAGAAAATTTATACATAAAAAAAATGTTATTAAAAGTAAAAAATCGAAAACGACACAAATGCAAAAAAGGAAAAAAATTGATTTTCAGAAATTTCCAAATTATTTTTGTCTTTTTCACTTTTTTTTTTACAATCAATTTCTTACATGCCCCCCTTCACGTTCCTCAACATTCCATCTTAAAATATTCCTATATCATCATCCCTTAACCATTTCATCTCTTTCACTCTGTTTTACCTTAAAGAGGATTTTTTTTCTCAACTAAAAACAACAACAAGAAAACGAAATTCGCTTTCGACCCATTCTAGCGTTTACGAACGAATTTTCTTTCGCGCTCATTCCCAACATAATTAATTATCACCAAATTCGCCTGCCACCTCTTCTGATGGTTGCACTTGCCTTCGCCAATCGAATCATTTTTCTCTCATTCACACTACACCAAAAAACAACCAACAAAATTTAAGCAGATTTTTTGTTGTTTTTCTCTCATATTTACCGATAGGTGAACTGAACTGACTACATTGACTTGGTTAGCTTCATTTACCTCCTGGCCCTGCGACGGAGTTATTACTTTCAAGCACTTCTAATCGACACGCCGTTTGGTTTTGCCGAGCAAACGGGACGGTTTACTGTTTTGGCTAGCGAGGAAATGTGCGTAAGCGAGACGATGCACACACATATGTATTGTACGTGAGCTTATGGGATTTGCCGTCGTTCGCTTACATAGTTTTTTGATCGGTCTACGAAGCGCAAGGGAACGTTGGCGCTGCTTAGAATTGGTTTTGCTCTGTTCCTGTTCTCATTTGTTTTTCCTCTCACACTGTTACATTACTTGCTTTGCATGCTTTCGTACAGTAGGACTGATAGGTAACAGTATGTGTGGGGACGTACGTCCCTACAAGGCCCGCGGGCTAACAGTAACTGTCATCGAAAATTTCTAACAGGCGAACACCTCTCCAACATCACTCTGAAGTACTGATTTGGTTTCTAAGAAGGCCCGTCGAGTGGTATTGGTTGCGTATATGGTCTGATTGTGTGCGCCCTTATACAATATTATAGGACCACATCAGCTCGTGCAACACGTACGAACTACGATATTATGTTCATGGTTAACAAATACCCGTTTGTAATCGGCACGTTGGCGAGGTATTATGCTAAAAATTAACAGTTGTCGCTTATTATACACACAAACAGCCGCGCGCGCGAGAAACTGAACATTTTTCATATAATTCCAGAGTAAAACAATGCTGCCGCGGAAAAATTTTCCTATACGTACGATTATTTGTATGGATGCGTGCGGACACATGTGCGTTGGGCATGTGGTGTTGCTTGTTGCTGGTTTTTTTTTGCTCTCCTTTTCTTGTTTGTTTGTTTGTGTTGCTTCGGTTTTGGCTATTTATTTGTCACAATCGGATAATATCGTCCGAGTGTTTACTTCTATTGTGACTTCTGCTGATGCTGACTGTAGTTATGCATTTGCCTCTGCCTTCGCCTCTGCTGTTCAATCTTCTTATCTTTCAGTGTTTTGATACATCACTCTTTGCACGTACGCCAGCCACACAATAACCCGCCAGCTGATACTGCTGTATGCGCTCTCTTTTTCACTCTTCTTTTGTTCTACGCTTTGTGCTCATTCTAGGCAAAATTAACTTATTTTTTTTATTGTTTTTTATTTTTTTCTCAGTGCATTTGGTCAACACTGAATACCGTTGAAAGGTTATAAATTATTCTTGCTCTTCTGTCCGTTCGCTTAGCCTTTTTTTCCCAAAAACCAATTCTCTGATTTTATGCGTTTTATACTCTTTAAAGAGGAATTAACTTTTTCCAATTAAAGAATTTCTGAAGCTACTCAAACTTTTTTCTCCAATAACAACACTCCAAATTGGTTCAGTACAACTACTTCCAGTAATAACCAATAGCCCCAAATTGGCAAAAGTGTCCGGAAAAATTTTCAAAATTACAGAAAAAAAATAATTTCTCAAATCTGAAAAATTCCAAGCAAATCGAAAAAATCCGGAAGAAATTTCGTCCTTTTTGCTTTTTTTTTTATCGAATTCGGTTCGATTTTCACATTTCTCATCTCTAATTTTAGTCAGAAAGGACTGCCCAGAAAATATAAAAAAAAAACTTCTTTTAGAGTAAGAGGACAGAAAATATTTTTATCCTAAAGATGACATAATGTGCAGTGAATCGAAGAGGGTAGAAAAATTCCGAAAAGATTTCCCATCTCGTTCCGCTCTTTACGTTTTGTCAGTCGTTTTTTTCTCTGTGTTCGTCGTCGCCACGCATAACACTGCATTCGTAATCACCAAAAGACGATTTTTTCCATGACCTCACGTCCCACCAACGATTAGATTATTGTTTATTTCTTACCTCCTTCCTCTTATTCGGTTTGTTATTTCCTTCCTTGTTAGTTTTTCTGTTTATTTTCTCTTTGTTCTCAACGGAATCGTTTGACGTTTGCTTGCACTGATTTCGAAATAATCGCAACACAATCCAGTCGGAGATACGTAAGCAGCTCGACATACTCGCGCGACATTTGTTGATTGCTTTGACGGCTGATACACAATCGTCGCCTGTGCGCTGCAGCGACTTATTTCATTGAGCATTCTCAATCGAAAATGTTAATTTGCATGAGCCAAGGGGGCATAGTTCACGTATTCGATACGCTTTTTATGTCGCCAGTAAACACCACCAATTGCACAAATGCGTTTCCTTGTTTTCACAACAGCTGAACTGACGTGGCATTTGATTTGGCGTGCACATATACGTGCGTGAATACCCGCAAGTGGTTTGAATACGCAGCAAAACAATCTGATCGTCGCCGCAAACTTTCACTTGCACTCCGTCTCCCGTAAGCAAATTTGCGGACGTGCGCGAAGCTATCTGAATGAGGCTGGTCTGTGGTCAGTAGTATTAGGTTAGTGAGAATTTTGTTATATTTTGTGGAGCAGATTGTAGAAGTTTAATCAGGGGTTGTTGGATCCAGGAGATCCAGGAGCGAAGTAATTCTTGATCAGATTGCATTCATATAGTATGTGGGTGATGGTGAAATGAGTGACATCAGGGACGATTGGTGTTGCCAAAAAGGAAGTTATGTCCAATCCGGATTCTGAAGAGCTTCCTTGCCCAGAATTTTCGGTATAGACTGGTTCATTGGCATGAATGTGTCGCTATTGGTTCAGTCCTCGTGTCTGAGGGTGGCTAATGGTGTTAGTGGCCATTCTGTTAGTAGGGAATGACCGTGATCACTGGTCGACGGAGTATTTCTCTGGCCAACTTGTCAGCACTTTTATTGCCCACAATTCCCACATGCCCCGGCACCCATTGGAACTCGACACTCCTATGGCTAAGTAGGCTATGACGAATTGCGGGTCCATCGATGAGCTACAAATGGCTTTAACGGCGGCAAGGATGTCGCTCAAAATAATAGCACTGCGTTGGATGGTCCACAGCTCCCCGTAATATGGAGCTACCCAATAATGGAAGATTCCACAATACAGTGCGCTGTTGCTGTAGCCAGAAAGTTCGACGACCGAAGAAGATGCAGTATCGGTGTCAGCGGCGGCATCCGTGACCAACAGTCGATGACCTTTTAATCCGTCCGTTCTTAAACCAGTCAACAGAAGCAGGCATTTTCAGCTCTACTTCCAAACCACGGTTTCCAATCTGCGTGTGGAAGGGAAGTTTGGAAATCGCAGGGGGAGAATGGATGAATTGGCTTCTGGATGGGATATTAATAAGGAAAAGGATGATGAATTCCTTTTTGAGCTGGGGGAGATGATAATGCTTTTTGTGGATGGCATAGGTTTTTGTAAATTTAGTTTAGGCGAGCTTTTTCAAGACAGAAGGAGAAAGAATCTCGACCAGTCTCTATCAGTATGGATTCCACCGGAGACGTCCGGTGTGCTCCACTGGCTAGTCTCATGCAACGGCTAGTTTACCGCTGCCTCGACTCGCCTTTTCACTGCTATAGGCACACTGACACATCTAGTGAGGAATGAGAGTAAGGTTCCGTGCAAAAGCGTGTTGGTAACTCTAATTGCCTCACTTTGTCTTACCTTAGTTTTGAAGCCGACTAAAATTTCAACCATTCTAAGAATGAAGATTCGATCTTCCTCCACGGGGCATTAAGATACTCTGGATTTTCGTGAAGAGACGCCACACCGTTAATGCTGCTACAAGTGTTGATGTTGCGGATGGCGTTATTAATTTGGTGTTCGAGATCAGGGACAGATACAAGTACAAAAAGATTGTCAGCATATATGTTGCGGTTGAAGGATAATAGGAACTTGGAAAGAGAGTGAATAGAATCGTAGATAGCAGGGATCGTTGTGTGAGCAAATTCAGTCACACGCTTTTATTAGTCGGACGACAGCAGCAAACCACAATGTCTTCGTTAGCATACTCAGAGTACCCTGCCTGACCTGTAGGCATATTGTTGGGCACTGAGTCTGCAGGTAAGATCTTTTCCAGGATCTTAGAGGTACAAGGCAATCATGCAATTGCTCCAAAGTTATTAGCCGAAGAGTGAGAGAGACTTCCCCATTCATCCTTCCAGCAATTTGGGAAAATATCCAAAACTAACTTGAATAAATTCCACGAAAAGTTGACCATCGCAAGCGTTACTGGCTGGTTCAAGATTGGGGCGGAGGCTGACGTTATGGGCGAGAGATTTTCCGTGAAGGATTGCTTCCCTCTACGATATGAATCACTAAGGTTGTTGTTGGATGATACGGAGGCCAGGGACTGCGCCAGTTCCTCAACGATAGCTCATAGAATCAATAGAAGTAGTCCCAAGCCGTTTGCTTGGCCTGTTTCACTACTCTTTTAACTCGAGTAGTCTTTCCTGCTGCGATTTTATGAGAATACCATTTGAGTTGCTGCTTAGACATGCCAGCTGAATAGGGAACATTTTTATTGAGCATCGGGCAGATCAGCAGAAGCCTTGACAACCGCAGCTCTATATGCTCGCTCTTTTATGAACAGTGACGTGCGCTCACAAATTTGGGCAACTGGCCACTTCCTTCAAGGAAACCATCCACTTTCCATAAATATAACCCAAAGTTCCGTGTAGGAATGAAGGTAAGGTCAAGAACTGAGGTCGTACCGCTGGTTGAGAATAAGATCGGTGAACTATCGTTTAAGAGAGTGAAGCACTATTGCTCGAAGATTTTACTGCGCCAACAGGTTTTTGGAGAGCCCCAGCAATGACTCCAAGGATGATGGTATTTTCGGGACCTTGCCAATCGGTTGGTGCAAAAGGCAGCCGTTTACATTGTGGGCTTTGGGAAAGGTGTTTCTTTGGAGGAGTGTATGAGGAAATCGACACCACATCTTTTGTTATTGTTAATTTTGCTAAAATAGGAGTGAGGTGATTTGGTTGAGTACTGATTAAGCAACAGGCTCAGGTCGTCCAGGTTATTCAAAAGCCCGTACATGTTCCATTACAAAATGGTGAGGTGGGCGGATAAGAGGTTGTGGTGCCGATGATGAGGATTCTGATCTTCGAACGGGATGAGATGACGCACGGACTTCTTCTGCAAAAGAGGTGTTGGACTGTATTGTGAAGGCACCCATTGAGAATGGTGTCTCTCTACGCGTAAGATGGGTAGCAAGGGTCTTCTGAGGAGTGTGTATTTGCTTTGCAGTTCACTCAAAAAGTGCGTGGGCATGGCTTTTATGGATCAGGTGCGCGTAAGACCTTAACCTCCGAAGCCTTGCAATGGTTAGCTGTATGGCCCAGTACTTGGGAGTTAGGATATCTCATGGGGTTGGGGTAATAAGTTTTATTTTATATCTCGAGCGTAGATATAATTTTTCGAGCCACGTAGAGCGTAAGGTTGCTAACGATTTCCTCTTCGGACGCATTGGCAGCCACTTGCTAAATATTGTTCTCTTTGCTTGAGGGAAAAAGTCCTACTTGTATCACTGACAATTGACCGTTATTCTTAAGAGCCAACCTGGTTCTAACTGGACAGAGCTGGTTCGCTTTGAATTTTTATTCGGATGAACTGGAGATTATTAGGAAGCGTGGACGATCGCTAACGTTAGTTGGCAAGAAGAGAAAATTAATTTGATATAGAAACGTTTGGATTTAATCTACCTCCTTTCGTAGGTGTTTTGGGTATAGGTTTCGCAAATAGTAATAGATATACCAGCATCCAATGGCGGGGGAAGGGGGATGGGGAGCCGGTAAAGTCCGTTGGTCTGTCATTCACGTTCATTGTTATTACTTGCACTTGATTTTAACTTCCGTAGTGAGAGAATTAAAAAGTCAAAATATAAAAAAAGTCCAAAAATCCAAAGACATGGAAAGCACTGTGAAAGACCCTTCAAACTATCAATCGCTTGAAAAAACCAAAGACAATTTAAGACAACGAGAACGTCCGCACTGGTACACAGTATGCGAAAGAGATTTTGCTTATCTTCGTTAGTGAATCGTCACCAGTGGCATAAGGGGGGACACGATCGATCGTCTATGGGCTGCATGTGCGCTGCGCGTGAACGGCGATCTCAATTTGTACTCGAACAACTACACAAACCCATGAAAATCGATCGCTGGCGCGGATTTAAAGTATTGCGATTGAAAATATTTCCGATACTTTCGCCGCATTGAATTATTTTTATGCATTTTAAGACCCCCCCAGTTAAGCACATGAATGTGTGCGCCTATGTGCAGGTGGGGAGGCGTTGGAATAATGCTACCACTTTGGGCACCAAAGAAACAAAACGAAATAAATAAACCGAAACTTGGCCAATTAAAAACAGGAAAGGACGTCTTCCCTTATTAGAGGATAATTGGTTCCGATAATTAAAAGTAGTTATGCGCCAGTTAATTCGGACATAAAAACACAGTTTTTGTATCTAAACAAATTTACACGCAGAAAAATCTGGAATTTTTCTTTAAATTTTGAAATACTTTCTTATAAAAATGTCGTTTTTTTGTCGATTTTTTTTTCTAAGCAATTCGCTTTGACTTTTTTCCCAGCACCAGTGCTCCACGCTTTCTCGTTTTCATCCTCTTCCTCTAATACGTATGGACGGACATATTGAAAAAATTCAGAAACAACAACAACAAACGTAATTGCTCACCTGTGGGGGGGGGGGGGGTCGTAAACAAAGAAACGAAAACCACAAAAACAATCAAAATTTACGTGTGCCTGAGAACACCAGCTCGCTCGATTGTGATGAAAACAAAAACAAACTTTTCGGTATCGTTGGCACGTCCGCTATTTACGGACGATCCGCTGGCTGTCCTACCATTCACCGCTCGCCAATACAGCGGCCGACATCGACCCGACAAATTCGGCTATTCACCACGCGCCAATGGTCCATATTCGGTCGAAAAGAAACGAATCCGAACAAATAACGAAACAAAACACAAATGCCAGCAACACATTCGGCGTATCCGCGCTTGCACACATTCTTCAACACAGCCGATTCGGATGAGCATTGAAGAGAACCGAAAAGAGTGGTCCGCCGATGGTGATGATGACGAAAAATTTTCTCTCTTTTGTGGTTTCGTCTTCTTTCCGGGAGAGTGGGAATTACCTTGAATGGTACTTTTCGGCCGTCAAGTAATCACTTGATCCGAAAGAGTGTGGAACGGCACGAGGTTTACGAGAAAATAGAGAGCGACAGGAGAAAGAAGCTCAGCGCCAACAACAAGAATTACGCAGCTGAGAGTTTACTGTCGGTGCGAGTAGAGTTGATCGCGATCGCGTTCACTCAGAGTTGTTTTTGGTTGAAAAACATTTTTTTTACGTATGTGTACGTTTTGAGATGTTTTTTGTTGTTGTGAATTTTGTTGTCTAATTTTACAACCTTGCAAACATGAAAAATCCTTTTTCAACCCCATTAAAAATAGTATTTTTTATTTCTCTTTGGAAAGTTTTCTTAAGTTAATTTGGAAAAAAATGCCTTTTTTCTAAAAATAATTTTTTGTAGAATTTCCTTTAAAAATATTTACTTTTTTTTAAAAAAAATGTTGGGCTAATTTCCAAAACTACCACAATTTTCAATAGTAAAATTTTCCTCAACATTTTTTTAGACAAATTTAGGCAATTTTCGATCAAAAAACTTTTCCTAAAAATTTTCCGTTCCATTTTTTTTTAACAAAAAAAATGTGTTTTCATTCAAAAAAAAATACAGCCGATTTCTTTTTTTTTATTTGGACAAACACGAAAAGAAAGAGTTTTTTTTTTGCGTTCTCATTAAGAAAAGTTGTAATGACATACAAACAGGACGCAGCCCATGCGTAATTACGGATTCTAAAAAGATTTCTTTAAGTATCCGTAATTATGCTATAATTGGGGTTTCTTGCTATTGGGGATGGTTGTCGTAATTTCGATATGTAAGCAGAAATTGTTCCAGTTGAATTTGAGATTAAATAAATAAAAATGCAAATTTGTTTTTAGACTCAATAAAAGGTCTTCAAACGGAAGATGATATAAATTATTAGAAGTAAAAAGAAGATCCGAAAAGACTGAAAATAATAGTTTAAGAGGTGATAAGAAACTGTTCTCATCAAATTTTTTCGCTCAATCAAAAATGTCTAGAAACAAAGAAAATTCATTTTGAGATATTTGCTCAAAAACCCGACAATTTTGCCATATTTTTTTTATAAAGAATAGCGATCATTGAAAAACTGCCACAACAATGCACCGCACCGCCGCCGCAATGAGTTCGAATAGGAAACAGGCAACAGCGGCGCGCTTGTATTCGCGGCGGTTCACTGTCAACGATTACGTCAAGTGTCTAATTTTCATTGTACACACTCTGGGAAAACTTCACCGCCGCTCGCTCCGTCACCATCTTAAATGACATTTTTTCCCATTAATTTTGTTCCCATATAAATTCGGGAATTTTCTTTAATCGCTTCTTTTTGGCAATTCTTAAATTTTTTATCCTGTAAAATTTAATTTAGTAAAAAAACCAAAAAAAATTCCTTTTCGGCTTGATTCGAAAATGAGTAGATAAGAAACAGAAAAATGGTGAATGTTGAAAGGGGATAAAAAGAGAAAACTCTGAGATATGAGAAGGAAATAGGTTTTTTTGGTCAATCTAAGCGGCACGCGTCCAATCCAAACTGACGGCGCCTGTCAGCGCTGGTGTGAATTTGTTCGGATTTGCCACGCAAGAACTGGTTACGTGGGCAAGTGCGTGTGTCGCTTCTCTGCACTGAAGAAGATTGGATATCGATCGGCGGCACGGTCAATCGTTCGGGACAGTTTGTTTTCGCTGATCCAATTAAAAAACAACAACCATCATCCACCGCACTCGCCTAATAAACCGAACAGGTGATGATTTTGTTAACCACCCCCTCTTCCCCTCTTATCTTTCCGCCTTGATTTTCGTACACTTTCCTCGTCGAATTATTCGTTTTTCGTAAATTTGAGGCCATCAATCTAGTTTATTTGAAATTGCAAATTATTGAAAAAAATTGACAAAGTTTTTGGGTTCGAATAATTTTGAAAACTTTTTTGAACAAAAAAACCCGTTTTACGCAGGGTCGGTTTTTTTTTACCCGCTTTAGAAAAAATGTTTTTTTTTTGTTCTTACAAAGAATGGCGAAAATGTTAAAAGTTGTTTTCGGTGATTAGGGAAGAAAGGAACTTTTTTTTAGGGAAGTTTTGGGGAATCCATTTGGAATGGCTAGAAAACGGCGAATTTCGTGGATTTACGAGCGCACGAACAGCACATTTCTTCGCTGTTGTATTTCTAAGCAATTCGAAAATATCCAACCTTGTGTGTTGTTGGCAAGTTGTTTACCTTGCAAAATCGTCGAATGCGCGCTACTCTTCGTGTTGCGAAAAAAATTGTTTCTGTACAAACAAAATAACAACACTGAGCATGTGTTGGTCACGAATAATAGACGATCGAGCCAATTCGGTACGAAACTATGACGCAACAACCAAAAGCACACAATCGAAACTTTATTTGTCTATCAAAATAGGAAGGAAAAATAAATCGAAAAGCAAAAAAAAGAGGAAGGGAATTTTTTTTTTTTTTGTTGAAAGAAGTCCAATTTAAGAAAGTTTTAGTTAATTTTTCATTTCAATTTCGATTGGAAACTGTAGTTGTGTGCTCAGCAACGGTTGTGGGTAGGGGGGATGGGTAGGGTTTGGTCAGCAAGTGAGAAAGACGCAAAAAATGGATTGTGATTTCTTTTCTTTGTACGAAATTGCACAAAAATTTAATGATTTTTTTTTTGTTAGTGATGGTGCGGTTTTTTTTTGAGAAAAAACACCTGAAAGCAAAAACAAAAAATGTAAAAGAAGCCTTTTCATTTTTTTAACGTATCGTTGGGTTTATTTGGGATCCTTTTTAACTGTCTTTGCAGCTGCAACTCCTCTTCGACAAACAGATTAATACGAGAGAAAAAAACGCAAATTGTACATTGCAAGTCGTCTTGATGCCGCAGCAAAAGAACACAAAATATTACGACTCCTTCTCCTCTCTTAACGGAAATCTGAAGCTTAAGGGAGAGAGGCAGAGTGCCAAAGGGAAATTGTTCTTTTGTAAATGAAAAGAAGAAAAATGTTTTTTTTTTATTGTTAACATTGATGACGCTAATCGAAAATTACGAAATTCCCATCCATCGATGGTAAACAAAAAGAAAAGAGAAAAACTTGCAATAAAATACAAAAAAAAAAAATTGAAGACAAAAAAATGCGAACGCAATAATTGAAAGTGGAACACCGTCAGAGCGACTGTAAAATGACGCAATGCTGTCAAGTTAACATTAAATTGCGTACGGCACGACGTTGGTACGTGAAGATGATCAGTAAAAGCAAAGACAAAGTGAAGGAGGAGGGAAAAGCAGCAAACGAACATGTCGAAAAAGGAAAGACGATGGAACAGAAACGAATAAGGAAACGTCAATGTCATCTGATCAGTGTTTTTTTTTATCTGTAATTAAATTTTGAAGCTCACTTAACCTCAGGCAGGACTTTTTATCTGAACCAAAATAACTACGCCGCGAATGAAAAATTGCTCGTTGGCTTTGCTCGTTACAATTGTTCCATATAGTCCCCATACATGAAAATGTCAACAGCGTTAAAATCACCAACAATCGTCGGAATTGTGCTCGGGACTGTAAGAGAAACGTTGAAATGACACGAAATTCATTCGGTTCACGTCAGCGGTGGGCAATCGGCAACGATCGTGCACTAATCGGCAGAAAATGCATCGGAAATGAAAAAAAATCGAACTGTTGTGCAAAAGAAAAAGAGAGACAGAAAAGAACAAAATAGCGAACGCAAAAGACGTCAATGCGATGCGACAAAAACAAAAGTCGACCCAAACATTGTTTGCTTATCTGTCAGTTTTTGATTATCAAAAAAAAAACGAAAACCAAAACCAAAAATTCGAGCAGGAAAAAAAAATGCATTTAATAAAAAAACTGTTTTTAATAAAAAAATTTTCACTTTTCATTCAAATATTAAATCGCAAATGAGAAAAAATCAACAAAAAACTTATTTGTATGGTTGGTTGTAGGATGGGATGATCGAGAAGTATGTGTGTGTGGGGGGGTTGGCTCTTTGAATGATAACGCGTTGCTGTGACGCAAGAAAGTTCGCGAGCAAATTACGAATTGAAATTTTGATTTTTTTTTTGGATTGTGAATTGCCAATGCGACGTGAAGCCGACGGCTCCATAATATGCGAAGGGACATGTGAGTGGGGCAGGAAGGAAAAGTGACTTAAAATCGATTGTTTTCTTTTTTAATGAATTTCTTGGTTTTTGTAAATTTTTAAAAAGAGAAATTTTTTTTTTGTAATATTTTTTTTTGTTGAAAATTTGATTTTTTCTGAATTTTTTTCTGATTTTCTTCTAAAATTGTTGGGTAGTTTTTTTAAAAAAAATTTTAGATTTTTTATCGAATTTTTGGAATCTGTTTTGTCTCCAATTTCCCCGATTAATCGTTGATTTTTATTATTTTTTATCAATTTTTTATTGTTACGTTTTTTTTTCTCTCTCAATTATTTTTTAATCAATCTTTTTATATAATTTTTTAATTTATTTGAAATTATTCGATTCTATCTATTCTGAACGAAATTATTTATTTCTTGTGCGTTTTGGTTTTTTGGTAATTATTATTATTATTTTTTTTTGTTACCATGTGTATAAACTTAAATCCGTTGTTTCTGCTACACATTTTGCCCTACTCTCGGGCAATTTGTGGATACCACGCAAAAAAAAATTCCTTCTCCTTCGAGGCAAACCACTCATCAAGCCATTTTCGGATGCCTTCGTAAGAATCGAGGTGGCTGCTCAGCGTGCGCGTGGAAGGGGCCAGGTCTGGTGAATAAGCGGGGTGGGGTAGCACGTCCCAGTTGAGTGTCTCCAAGTAGTTTTGGACCATTTTTGACGTGTGCGATGATGCGTTGTCGTGGAGGAAAATCAGTTTGTCATGTCTTTGTTGATAATCCGTCCTTTTTTCACGCAGAGCACGGTGCAATTTGATCAGTTGTTGGTGGTAGCGGTGGGCATTGACACTTTCACCAGGTTTCAACATCTCATAGTAGACGATACTCTGCTGATGCCACCAAAACGCACAGCATCGTCTTCAGTCCGAAGCAATTTGGTCCTGGGGAAGATGTTGATGGTTCACCGGGATCAACCCACGATTTATTGAGTTTAGGATGCTCGAAATATATCCACTTTTCATCGCTTGTCACAATCCGATGCAGGAACGACTTTCTTTTTTGTCTGGCGAGCAAGATTTTGCATGTGTTTTGGCATCGCTCCATCTGCCTATCGTTCAACATGCGGCACCCATTTTCCGATCTTTTCAATCTTCCCCATGGCACACAGATGCATGTAAATGGCTGGTTGAGTAACACCCAATTGCTCCGCGAGCATTTTTTGCGATTGGGTATCGTGTTTGGCCAAAAGAGCCTATAACCTTCCTACGCCTCTTGTCCCACAAGTCAAAATTGCCGTCTTTGAACCGACGAAACCAATCTCGGCACGTTGTTCCCGGTAAAGCACTGTCACCATAGGCCTCCATAAGCATTCGATGCGATTCGGCCGTCGATTTATTCAAATTGAAGCAGAAAAGCAGAACTTCCCGCATAAGCTCTTTTTCTGGCACAAAACTAGACATGATTACCAAAGGAAAAATGTATGTTGTTGTACGAAATTGCTGACAATGTGCACTGATTAATGTTGACAGATGTCAAACACATAAAAAAAAGTATGACGTGCCCATGGTAGCTTAATACGCTCACTCATGCCTTCTATGACCAAACAGCGGATTTAAGTTTATATATCTGTAATATTTTGAAATTTTATATTATTGTCTAAATAGTTTCTTAACTACCATAAACTAAATAAATTATTATTATTTATCCATTGTAAAAAAAAAAATCTGTTAATTGTTACGTGTCACATCACTGGCACTTGTGCCTCTAACCAAATGGCAAATAAGAATCGTTCGTAGACATATGAACTAGACAAATAGCAAATATTGGCCAAGCAAATTCAAATCACATTCCGCAACCTTACCAAAAAATTGTTGATATTTGATTTCGCTAGAAAATTTTGACCATACCATCGAAGCTATGGTTGTACCCGACACTAGTCTTCAAAAAATTGGTTTAGTAGCAAAAACCATTGCGGTTTGAGAGGAATACAGTGGCTCCATTTATGCTGCCAAAAGATGAGGTAGTCCCTGCCTTCAATGGAGTGACAGCATTGGCCAGGACCCCGGAAACGTGTTGTTCTTAGATTTAACAACCGCTCTTTTTCCTTTTCGAAAACAAGTTTATAACGTTCAACTTATTATCACTCATCTTCTGCCGGAATATCAATACTAAAATTTGCTAATGAGAAGGAGCTTTATAATCCCTCAAAGTCCTGCTTTTAATATTTAAAAAAACCAAACAAATACGAGGTCTGTTCAAAAAGTATCGCGAATTTTTAATTTCCTTACAATATATTCGATTTTTTATTTTTTTCTGGCGTTATGTTGGTACTCATATCTCTCACTTATGTCGACACGTTCCGCCATTTTGAATGTTCAATTAATTTTTGACAGCTGCTTTGCTTGCACATGTTTTGGATTGTCTTCGATTTTTGCCCATTCCCAAAAATGGATCAAAGAATCTGTTTCAGGAACAAGAAAAAGTCACAGGGGGTCAGATCTGGGGAATACGGTGGCTGCGGCATTATTCCACAAATCTGGGCGCTTCTGGTGGATGCATCACGCCCCTGCAATCGAAGAAAACTGTAAGCAAAACCATCACATTCTACCGAACTTGGTGCGCTTTTTTCGGTCTTGGTTCGTGTGGCAGCTTCCATTGGGATAATTGAGCTTTGATTTCTACGTCATAACCATAAACCCATGATTCGTCACCAGTTATGACCCTCTGGAGCAAATTTGGGTCGTTTGCATACAGAGTCCAACAGCTCCTTAGCAATGTTAATGTGATGCTGTTTTTGGTCGAAAATAGGCAAAAATCGAAGACGAGCCAAAACACGTGCAAGCAAAGCAGCTGTCAAAAATTACCTGAACATTCAAAATGGCTGAACTTATCGGCATAAGTGAGCGACATGAGTATCAACAAAACACCACAAAAAAAAAATCAAAAATCGAATATATTGTAAGTTACTCGCGGAAATTCAAAAATTCGCAATACTTTTTCAACGGACCTCGTACGCCCCAAAAAAATCTGATCACCTTTAACTGACCCATCTAACTGTCCCCAAAAACCAATTCCGTCCAACCCACACACTTATAGCTCGCCATATATTATAGCCTTATGGTCGTGGCGCTGCTATTAGACACCAAACTTATGTCCCCAGACACCTTAAATACGAGTACCACCAAACAAGTACGTAAAGAAAGAAAAAACACAAAACGGGACTAAAATTTTCAAAAAAAAATTAAAGAACTTCAAAAAGAATAACTGACATTTTTAATAATCGAAATTGGAAAATTTTGTAAAAAAATTTTGGAAATTCTTTCGTTTAAGGATACAATTTTTATTGTTGCACTTACAACGCACATTTACTAAAAAAAAAAAAAAAAATTAATTACGTTTGCTTAAACGCTTAAGAAAAAACCTAATATTTATGAGTTATTATTGCGAAACATTTATGAAATTAGGCTAAGCACTCCAAAAAGGAAATCAGGAAAAGGAATTTTTCGATTAAAAAATTGTTTGTATTTATTTATAAAAAAAAAAAAAGTTTTCTGTAAATAAACAATGGCGGCGGTGCACCTGAAAAATCAAAAATAATTTCTTATTTAAAAGATTTTGTTAAGAATCGTAAACTTCCTGAAGTTTTTTAAGACGAAAGTCAATAAAAAAATAAGGGAAAAAACCCGTGACTTTAATAAAAAATTAAAAAACAAAAAACTAGAATGCATGCAAAAATTCTCCATAGCTGTGTGAGGGCAGAAAAATTTCGTTTTTTTTTGGTGAATTTTTCACACTTTTTATCAAAAAATTCCATCCGATTAAACGGTACGCCCCTTTACCGCCCCAACCGAACGAATCGACTTATTATATTTCAACTTTCACTTTTTTTATCATTTCTTCTTCTTTTCGTTTTTGGTAATTTCCCAAAAATTTCTACTTATTCAGGTTGGCAAATAGTAAGCGGGGGGAGGGGTTAACTATTAACAATTTGACAAATGCAAATCGTACAAAAAAAAAACAATCTTTTCCAAAAACAAAATTTCAAACTGAGACAATGCATTTTAACCTTTTTTGCGTTTTTTCCAATTTTTTTCCCTTTTTCTCATTTTACTATTCCCAAAATACAAATTGTTCTTTCTTTTCCCTTCGATCGTTTTTTTGTTGTTGTGTTTTTTAGATTGGCCAGTTTTTTAGGCGAGCGGGTGTAGAGAAGGCCCAATCGATTTTATCTGTTATCACAAATTGCACCGTTTCGATTTTCTCTTTTCTTCCAACTTTTTATTAATTCAACTCTTCCTGCTTGCACACTTCAGCGCAGCTTTTGAACAAGTTTTCATCATCTTTCACCTCCGTTCGTCGCATACGGCAACAGTTTTTGTATCACGGCGACTTTGATCAACAAGAAGAGAAAGAAACGGTCAACTTTTAAAAGTGAAGTGAAACAAATGCGAAACGGAACGCCTGCGGATGTGGTGTGCGCATATGGAAATCGGGCTGCGCATGTGTTGTTGGCAGCGGATTTTTGCATAATACTTGCTGTTGTTGTTAGTTTTCGTTTTTTTCTTTTTTGTTAGAGTGAAAATTCAGAACAAACAACAGTAAAACAAAATAGTTTCTAATTGGTTGTTAACCGGTCAAGAGGGGAGAGGGAAGAGGATCCCAAAAAAAGAGCACTTAAAATTTCGATGATGAACTAGAAATGAGACGAAAACGAAAAGCACTTAAACGGGGAGGGGAAAGAGACAATGCAAAAACACGAAAAGAGAAAAGTTCGTACGTGAGCGAGCGGTTTTCCGAAATATTGGGAAAAACAAACTTTTGGCCTGGTCGTCAAAAGACCTTGCGACCATGACGGACGGTGTTTTGTTTTGTGTACCCCCCCCCCTCCCCTGCCCTATCCATTCTAACGGCTTTCAACCACGGAAAAGTTTCTTTATTTTTTCAAATTCGCTTTTGCTCTTTTTATCTAATAAATGTTCTCTTATTTTATTCAATCTACCAACTTGTCGATTTTTCTCTTCAATTTTTTGGTTTTTACAACCTTATTCAGAAATTTTCGAATAGTTTTCCTAAATTTTTTCTCTCCTCCTTTTCTTGCGATTACGGTCCCGATACTTTTGCACATTCTTTCCTAATTTTATTCTCTTATTTTCTGTTTTTTTTTTGTTGCGATCTTACTGATATTTCGGTTAATTTTTCCTAATTCTTTTTTTATATTTTTTCCTAATGTTGGCCGATATATTTTTAATTTTCTTGTTTTGTTTTCCATTCAGGTTCTAATATTTTTCAAATTTTTCCAACTTTTCGATATTTTTCCCCGATTAATTACTGATTTTTGTTGATTTTTGTGTTTGTTTTTATATTATTAATTATTTTTCCGATTTTTTCTGACTTTTCCAGTTTAATTTTTTGCTTGACTTTTGAAATTGCCCAAAATTTTTCCCTTACTTTAAATTATTTTTTTTTTCCTAACACATTTTCGGCTTGATCCCAATTATTACTGATTTTTTTTCTCGATTTATCTTGAAAGAAAATTTCCTCTTTTTCCGATATTTTACCTTTTTTCTCTCAATTCTTACTAAGTTTTATTCGATTTGTGTACGATTTTCTTTAAGTTTTTCTTCTTTTATTGATGATTTTGCTCATAATTATTCTGGAATTTTTCGAATTTAAACTTTAAAGTTTCCATTTTATTTTTTTGGGGATTTTTCTTAAAAGTTCCTCTTCTCTCTCCCCTCTTGACAGCTCAACAGCCGATTGTGTCCGATTATTTTCCATTTTATTTTGTTTTGTTTTTTGTGCATTGTTATTTTTAAAAATAATTTTTTTTTGATTTTTATCCATATTTTTTCCTAGGCACATTTTTTTTGTTACTGTTGTCGTCGTATTTTATTTTGAGTACATGTGAGTATTTTCCATGAAAGTCTCTAGTTTTCACTAATAGTTTTTTTTCTCCTTTTCCTGCGATTTTCTTTGAAATTTGCATGTTTCCTTTTCGATCCGTTTTTGTTGTTAAATATTTCTCCAAATGTTTCTCCTTTTCTAGATTTTCTCCGTCATTTTCTTCTCATTTCTACAATTTCTTTCAACTTTTTTTTAGCATGAAACAATTCCAATTAAAATGATCTGATTTCATATTTGCCGCTAATTAAAATCGTTGAGGTTTTTTTTTTTTTGTTGGAAAGACTAACAAAAAATTTATTGAAAAAAAACTGAACTTTTAGTGTTTCTTGTTATTTTTCATACAAGAAAACCGATTTTAATGATACGTGTATTTTCATTGGAGAATATTTTTTCCACAAAATTTGATTTAATAAAATGGCAAATACAAAGAAATCAAAAGAAAAAAACGTCGCGCAAATTTTTAGTGAACGGCATTCACAGCTTTTTAAAAAAAAAAATTCAGAGCCAAAAACAAAGAAAAGAAGTGTTGGACAGGCAAAGAGGAAGAAAGAGAAGATAAAAGTCGATGAGGCAACGTCATTCGAACTGATTGTGAGACGAAAGGGCCATCCATTAATTCTCGATTAACGAAAAAGAGAGATGCAATCACACGAAGTGGAACGCTTCCGTGGCCGACCGCAACGGCTGGCGCGCAGCAGCAACGTTTGCCGCCAAGTACTTGTCGACGTCGCCGAAATCAGGTCACGAACAGTTCAATGAAATTGCCCAGCTCCCCCCTTGCAATTTGACTATGTTTCTCTGATCTACTCTCTGCTCGTTTTGAGTTCTCTTCTCATGCCTGTTCCTCTTCGCTAATTCTCTCTCATTTCTACTCATCGAGACGGTTGCACATTCCATTGAATTATTGCCGTTCCACATTGTTCTCTTTTCTCGTTTCTTTTGTGCATTCAATTCCATAACTTCGTGGATGAACGGTTCGTAGCAGTTGGCGGCCATCGTCGTCGTTGTCTTTTATTCAATTTTGTATGGGAAATTATATTATTCTGCTATTTCGTTTCTCTGTCATTCCCTTTTTCGCTTTTACTTCTCCCTTCTCCTTCTGTTTAAATCCGTTTTTTTTTGGGATTTCTTTTTGTTTTTTGACGTTCTTCTTAATTATTTTAAATGCAAAAAAAAAAAAATTGATAATTTTAAAAATCAAATAATTTAATTAAAATAATCTAAAATTTATCGAAACTTAACAGTTGAATGGCTAGAAGAAGGCTGGGTAATAAACTTTATGAAATTTATAATATACGAAATTAAATTTGTAGCCTATTTTTTAAATTAATTTGTTCCAAAAAAAATTTAACAATGTCTAACTTTGACCTCCTCAAATTAGCAATCGACCATTTTCATTAGGGAAGCAAAACGTGAAGTCGCCAAATGGCCTCATGGTCGTGGCGCTACAGAATAATGGCCTCTGGTGCTTCTCGCCGCGACATTACAACAACAATAAAAATATTTTTCCTTTTATACATTTTCTGTTCTCTCATTTTTCCATTTTCTTCACTTTTCGGATTTTTAAAAAAAAATTTCCTTGTATTTTCTTCCCTTATTCGAGTCACATTTGCATTCACGGAATTTCTTTTGTTTTACCAGGTAAACGTTTAGTAAATCTGCATTTTTAGAGTATTTTTCTAGTTATTGTCGTGGGAGGCGGAGCAGAGTGATTATTAATTTTTATAAGCGAAGTCCTCTCATTATTTTGTCACAGAAATACCATAACTGCACCTCGTTCGGCTAGCATGCGTATATAAAAAAAAAAAAACTTTAGCCAAAATCAGTTTTTGCCAATTGTCAGTACGAGAACAGTGGGAGGCACAGGGGAATGTGGCAAATTGGGCTAACGACGCGTTAAAGTGGCACGAACAGGTTGTCTTCGCATGAAATTGAAACGGTTCCGTTGCGGTCAGTGGTTTGGCTTACGCACAATTCAGATTTCGCAATGTGAGAGACACACACACAAAACGTCCGTTATATATGCGCTCATTCACATACGCCTTGGAAGTCAAACACAGCCGCAAGTGAGAAGTCACGGCCACCGTGCACCAGGCAGTTAGCGCGCGGATATCGAAACGTCGACGTCCGTCCAGTGCACCGTCGCTTAACGTGTGTATGAGTGTGTATTCCGTGCTGGGGGCCAACCTTGTCGGTGTCGTTCACATTAAATTCGGCGCGCAAACACCCCGCACACCTCAGCCCGAATAGGATGATCGCCTCTTCGCTGACGATCGGCTACTGTTCGGCTAATCGGTATGCTTGTCGGAAACGTGCCATTATTGCCAGTGTGGCCAATGGTTTTATGTGTTTTTCGCTCATTTTTGATTTTGTTTCGTTTTTAATGCGGTTTTTGCCATTTTTCCGTCTCTATCTGACCATTTCAACTGTTGTTTTTCCGTTTTTATTCTTGTCTTTCTTCAAAAAAAAAAAAAAATTTCTTAAAAGGCTTATCAAAAAAAAAAAAAATTTTTTTATCAAAACTTTTCTTTCAAAATAGTAAAAAAAAATGAAGTAAATTTGAAAAACATTTTTACTAACAACAGTTTAACGCAATTGAATTGAATTTTGTAAAACTTTCCAAAAAAAAAAAAAAAACAAAATAACAACAAATAAAGTTTTAGCAAAATCAAAAAACTTGAAAGTCTGTCCAAAAATTGAAAAACAATTTTTGAAAAAAAGGGAGAAAAAAAATTTTGCCATATTTAAAAAAAAATACTCAAAAAATAGAAAACATTTGAAGAAAAATTTCAGAACTATAACTTTCGAAAATAATTAAATCAAAAATGACAAACGAAATAAATTTTTTTGAAATTTAAACCAATATGAATCCGACCTCCGATTGGGGTTGACTTGATGAGAGTCAGTTCTCAGCCAGCTTAACAACGCAAAAAAAAAATTGAAAAAAATCCCGCGTCTCGACTGCGGACGAAAAATTAACGACCCTCAATATGTGGACTCTGGTAAGGAGACAGATCATGAGCGGAAATCGAGCGGTGGTGACGCAAGGTGTTTACATGAACGTACTACTTACTTAAAAGCGTATGATTCACGTCAACAACGACAGCACCAAAATCCAACGAAACCAACAACAAAAAGAAGCCTTCACGCAAAGGTAAACGGCTGCGTTTAGTTCACGGTCATGTTATGGTTACGCGGTGCGCGGTGCGGTGTAACGGAATGATTAATATCGTAAAAATTAACAGAAAAAAAAACGAAGAAAACTTATTAAAAAGTTAATATGAGAAGATATGCGATTAAAATTTGATCGAAAATATGTCAATTGGGTTATTTGTAGGGGAAAAAAAATTTTGCATTGGCAATACTAAAAATTTGAAGAAAGAATTTTCTTTTTCTCCCTTTTTCGTTTTGAATTGGTTTGACCTTTATCCTTTTCTAACAAAGTATCGGTAATCTGTCAGGCTTTCAACAAATCGTAGTCAAAACAATTTGCAGGAATTACAGTTATTCGCGGATGAACGAACGCCTACGCAATAGAAAAAGGTAAAAAGACAAAAAAGTAAAGTAGAAAAACAGAAAACAAACGCGACAAAGGAATCTGTCCGCTGCGATATTAACGACCTGTCGACCCTTCAACTCAGCGAAGCCATTGACTTTGTGTACGTAGTCGCCTGCAGGCTCGGAATTCTGTGCAAATTCGCACCAAAACAAAGCAACGCGAAAATTGAGCGCCGAGTTGACTTTTTTTAAATTTTACGTCATCACGGACTTCTTGGTAATCCTACTTATTGTATAAAAGCGACTGATCCATTCAGGCGACGACGTCGATATACTCGTCTCTTTCTGTCAACAATTATCCCTGCAGCCATTTCAACGAACAACACAAAAGTTACTGTTCCTGATAAAGAGATCACCTGCATGTGTGCGAGAGCGTGTGTAAACATCCCATCGCCTTCGAGTGCTCATCGTTTAAATTTAATTTCAAAGCGGATTGAGCGGCACTTCGGATTGTCATTAACGGCGAAGATTTTCTGTCACTTTCTTTCTTTCGCTTTCGCCTTGGAGTCTGATTCGGTTTTTCGTATAAAAAACCTTCGTTTTCTGTCAGCTGCTATTTACTCTTTCCTCTCTTCAGACGTTTTTTCTTGATCAAACACCCACGGACAGATCTTCATCCAAAAGTTAAATTTGTGATTTTGTAATCGACCGGCGGCGTAGGCGATTTTTATGTACTCTTTCCCGTACGTCGATCGCCGGCAGTCAGGATTTTGTTAATGCTGTTGTTGACGGTTGCGTACGTTTTAATCTGTGACCGTGGCGCGTGCCTAGCATTCGTGCTGCTCAATGGTAACGTTTACTGTGCTGCGCTCGTACGTGTACGAATCCAGACGTGCTGCGGCAGAAAATGTGTGGGTGGTCGGTCGCCTATGCATACTCGTGGCCGTGGACCACTTGTCGTAGGATCACTTGTCGATTCGATGACGGCTTCGATTTCCTTTTATGAACATGGCGCGTCGTCGTCAGATCCTTTTTGTTTTGTTATCGCACGGTTTCTTAACGTTGTGATGTCATCGTTCTCTCATCGGAGCTATTGCGCCAACATCGAATGATGCCCATTATGTATAGAACGATGATGCATAACCACAAATTTGACGGACGGGCAGCCAGCCAGCCACTCCTACTCAACACAATTCGATCATCGTTGTCGCTATTTTTATGTTCCACAAAATCATAGTTTTGTGGGAAGATTTTGCAAAAAATGATATTTTCTATTTCCAAGAAGAATTAGTCAACTTTTTGGATGATTTTTTTAATTTTACATAGAATTTGCAGAGGGCGGCAGTAAATAACCCAACGACTCTGTTTTTCTGTATACCATTTATTGGTTGAAACCATATTTAAATATTTTTTTTCTTTATTAATAAAAAAGCAATCAAAATTTTAAGTAAACAAAAAAAAACAATTAATTTTAATAAGAAAAAACTTTTTTTCTCTACTTTTACCTTGTAATGTGTTCATTGCCATTATCAAGTGTGTCCCGCTTCATCCACCTCAAACATAATGTTGGGCCAACAAAGAATGAAGAGAAATGAATGAACCGAAAGCGAAACAATAAATAAGTTTCCGAACATGTTAGAAAGAAAGAAAATATAGTATTTAGTAAAATAAATGAAAAGAAATTGAAAGAATGCAATAAGAAAATCGGAATAGAAACAGAACGAATAAAAGAGAAAGAAAACTTGAGAAGAATGAGAAGAAAAAAAATGATAAAAGAAAAAGGTTATTTGGTGAAGAGCCGTAAAGAAAACGTGGAAGAGAAAAGGGGCCGCGATAGAAGCATTGAAATTTCTGAAGGACTTGTTGCAGCGAAAACAACACACCAAAAAGAGACAAAACAAAATAGAGAGAAATATTTGTTTTTTGCTTGTTCACAAATAGTTAAATTTCCGATTGAATGGTGGATAGTGAAAAAGAAACTGGGAAAAAATATAGCAGGGATAGAGAGGGAGAGTGAGAGAAGGTGAGAAAATTCTACGATTTTTTAAGGTCAACGCAGAGCGCGTAGCCGTGAACCGAAATGAAGTCATACGTCGTGGATTATGGAGATCGTCAGAGCGCGAGCGGCGGCTCTTCAAAATGGTTTTTTATTCTCATATGTTTTCTTTTCCTTTTCGTTCGTTTGCCGAATATTCGCATTACGAAGAAAAGGAAAATCAAATCAGCTGCTCGAATGGAGGTGCAGTTGTGTACGTGCATCATCGGGATTATTATCAATAGCACAAAAACAAATTGTAAAGAGCGTGTTTAAGTTGTGAGTGGGAAGAGTGGGAACATTTAACTAGGAATTAATGGTATGATCGCGTATAAATGAGTATGCAGGATGCATGATGGAAAGGCGATTTATTGGCAAAGTGTGACGTTTCGTATGAAAAAGGAAGATTGAGGCGGTAAATCACTTGTCCTTTTTTAACATAATTTCGCTGTGCCTTTCCCACACAAACTCATTCCGTTTTTTTTTAAATTTTCGGCGGTTTCCGTTTTTTTTTTTAAATTTTTGGCTGTTTCCGTTTATTCATACCTAAATATGTTTCTTGAACCACTTCCCCACCAATTAATTAAGTAATTAAAAATTGTTTCTCGATTTTATGCTCCTTTTATTTAAAAGTAATAAAATTTGTGTGAAACACGGTTTTTTTTTTGGTGTTAAAATTCTCAAAAGTGCCTCAAAGGGTCTTATGGAAATTTCCCTTTTTTTAGAATTCGGTTTTCTTTTTTAGGGAAATTTAATTTCACCATTTGTTTTTTAAGAAAAATTAAGAAAAATTATTTTATTGTTTTCTTGTAGGAATTTTTTGTATTTTTTTCCGTTTTTAACAAAATTCCTTTTATTTTAGAAACTATAAACTTTTTTTCAATTTTCCAAAAATTTACTCGCATCCGAAAAATGAGATTTTTTAAAAATATTTTGTGCAATTTTTTAAAGTTTTTTTTGGGGTGGTTTGTTGAATTTTTTTCATTTTTTTCTTTATTATTTTGAATGTTTTTTTTTATTTAATTTATAATTTTTTTTTTTTTTTTTTTTTGGAATAGAAAATTAGATTTAGAAGCGCTCACAAGTCTTCAAACTATCGGCAGACCAGCAGTTCCCAATATGGAGGAATGTGTACGGCTGCGCGTGTGTGTTGGCATGTAAACGCCAGCTGTTCCCGCTTACCTGTTCGAACTCAACCAACGAGCAGCGGCAAATGGCACCTCTGCCCTCGGGTCTGAAGTGATCAACATTTTTTGTTGTTGATTCTTTTGTTATTTTCGGCTGTCGTAAGGTACCTTCAAATCGTCACGTATTCATTTTCCACATTGTACGGCCTTAGTCTGTATATCTTGAATTGAATTTTTAGTTCAAAATGAAAAAGAAAATAGAAAAATCGAAAAAGATCCACGACGGAAGAACAAGAAATGTCGAGCGAGGACAAAAGAAATTCGATGAGGGCAATAGCAAAAGCGAAAAAACCGAAACAACGTCTGCGAAGGGAAAATAAATTGGTAAAGGCAGCAATCAGGAGGGGATCGTGGCACTTCCTATGGGCTCGAGCACAATGCGGAATTTCTTGTGATCCGAACGTAGAGTGCTATGACCCCTACTGATAGGTACGGTCGACTACAGGAATGCACAGGCAGTCCAAGGATTGTAAATAAGTGCCAACAGTACTGGTTCCAGCCGACGTTTGTGTGCCGATGTCCTGTACGCTGGGGTAGCGTGTGATTGGCGTGCACGTACACCGAAAGTAAAAAGAAATGTAGCATCGATGGGATACTTATTAATTTGTGGACCACACATGGTCAAACTCTTATAAAAACGGGAAGTCGAACACGAAAAATACTGACAAAACACGAAAGTCAATCAAAAGTTTTAAAATTCATAAAAAAATCATAAAAGATTCTTGCTATGTTAAATATGCCTAGTACATGTGTGGCAGTACTAAATTCGCTGGTTCTCTTTTTATTTGTAGAAGTTTTTTTTGAAAAAAATCCTATCGAAAATAGATTCAAAACTAACCAAGAAATTGGCAATTCTTTCAAATGGAAAAATGTTTTTAGAGCATTTTAATTCGAAATGTTTCAGAAAGAAAAATCAATTTTTAAGTGGACTTTTTTTAATGTTTGCTGAGGGATGGTGCGGGGGTAGGATCATTGTATAAAACTTAATTTTGTCTATAGAAAAATAGTTTTGTTTTTGGGAACAAGGACCTTTCGTTTTTCAGGTGAGAAAAGGTAACTAAATTTTTTTTTTACAAATTTCCCCTATTCCGGGTGTAAAAATCTGAATTTTTAACAGTAAACATTCATCATTTGGGGCTGAAACAGTATATTTGGAGCACATTTTGAGTAGATACGGACGGTTTGATGGAGGAAAAAATGTATGTGGTCAGAAGAAAGAATTTAATTTAAGAATAGGAAAAAGAACCCGAAAATGTAAAACAGTCCAAAATGTACAAAAATCCTTTATTTTCGTTGAAAAGTAAAGGAAAAAACCAAAAATAAGAGAAAATTTAAAAAAAGAATCCCGTTTTTCAGGTGAGAAAAGATTAATTTTTTTGTTTGGTTTTTTTTAAAAAAAAAATAACCGAATCGATGAGGAAACATTTTCGAAAATTGCTTAGAAAAATTCCGAAAGCAAAAAATATAAAATTTGCACCCGGATTTTTTTTGTTTTTGTTCTTTTTTTGTTCGTTAGGTTTTAAGTAATTCTCCATCGATTACATATAATTGAATTTATCATTAACAAAAAAGGTGAGAAAAAAGAATTTTTTTTGTGTGCGCACGTATCAATGGGGGGCCATCGTCAACTATTAAAATATTCAAAACAACAAGAAAGTGTCATAAAAACGAATGCAAACTGTTCATGCGAGAGTAGCTGAGCTAGCTAGCGAGAGAGAGAGAGAGAGATATTGCCAATAGAATTGCGAGCGCGAACGAGGCAGAAATCTAATATTTCCAATACATGTAATAACACGTGTCAATGTCAATTACTCGCCCACATCCCTCTGTACATCTGGCCAATATACGTACAGCGTTAGTTTTTTGTTTTTGTTTCCCCCTCTTCGCCCCTAACAACTTAGTTTCAAAAATTTTTGTGAATATTTCCCTTGTGTCAACTCTGCCATCATTCTCCCAGCCAAATAATTTTTTCTTGTTGATTTTGAAAATTTTCTGTTACGAGTATAATCACTCTGAAAACTTTGTTTTGTCTTTTCTCCCATTCAAATCATTTTGGACTCTTTCAATTCGCATAAATTAACTCACTCAGCCCTCCGATTAGTTGTGGTTGTTACAACTAACTTTTTTCTAAGCAGTTTGTTTTCCTCTTTTTCCTACCTAACATACACTCTTCCTTACCCTACAGTAAGTAACCATAATCGAAATTCCGCTTCTAATCAGCCGTTAACAATTGCCGTTCTCTCTTTGTCTCTCTAATTAATTTGTACCATTCTCCATACTTAAACATTACGATTTCATGCGTTCTCTTCTAGTTACATCCTCTTACTAATTCCTGACCACCGCTATTCATTTGTTCTCTTTTCATTAAAAGTTTTGCTCAGTTGTTTTTCTCTTCTCTTCACATGATTTTTTTTCTTTTATTCATCGGTTAAGTTTCTTAGTCAATCCAAATACGGTATGCACACGCTCGCTGAAAACTCTTGCATCAACACTAGTCGGTTCACATACACCGATTTTCACCATCTGACGCCATATCGATATGTGGGTGTGTACGTTCTCTTTCTACATCTCTGAACCGATCATCCGTCGCAAAGTGTTGTTCAACAAAACTATCGTATTACTCGAACGCGGTCGGATGAGTTCGTAATTCAGTAAAATCGCCTTCTGCCGCACAGTTCGTAGGTCAAAATTTATACTTTGCTGACGAGATTTCGTATGCCGCCGACACGAAACAATAGTTTCAGCGGTGATAACGGCTACTTACTTAGTAAGTCAATCAATTTCGTCTCATAATCCGAAAATTGACTACACGCTGCTCATGCAAACACACACGTACCGACGTCAGTATCTACGTCCTTCTGGATACCGTCAGTAACAGTTACTCACAGTTTAAGAGACTTAGTCCGGGATCCCTTGTTTCTCTTTAATTTAAAAACAAAAACAAAACTGACAATGAATTGTGACTACTGCCCCGTTCGTGAGAATAATCGCCGCCGTTTTAGGCTGGAATCGCGAATACGACATATATCAGAAACGCTTGACTTTTCTTGATACGTTATTATATTGGCCATACTTGCGACAAGTTAGTGATTCTGTAGCGAAGGAATGCGGGCGCATGTACAAAATGTGGTCATCAATCGCCGGTGCATTTGCATTTATGAACAAGTATGAGTATGCGATCTGGAGAGTCGTTGCAGAGTTTCCAAAACGCTTCGCTTGAACAGTTTCAGTTTGTCGTATTGCTTCTGCTTTTGTCTTTTTCCTTTTGAATTTATTGTTTTTGAAGTGCAAACTTCTTCATCGAACACAGTTTGTTACTGGAAAGGGGAAAGAGAATGAATCCGATTCGGCATGCTCTGTACTGAAACGGTCATTAGCTTTTAGTGGAGGGAACCGAGTTTAGCCGAGACGACATTTCGTGTATACTTTTTAATAGAAGCGACGATGTGCATGGGTAAATATGTATACTGTAAGATCGCTAGTTCGAACGCTAATGCGCCGCGCGTTTGAAGGGACAACGAAAAAGTAAGCGGCAACAAGCACGTCTCGCAGAACGTACCAAACGTACAAAGTAATGAACAAATCCAACACGGATAAATCAGAACGACAGAGAAAACTGTTCATTCTAAACTGTCGTCGTGTTTTAGTTTCTCGTAACCCTATTGTTTCTAAAATGGAAAATATACAAAAATCAACAGCAAAAACAACAGCCACTCATAAGTGCACACACATTGTATAGATCTAATGAGAAATCGAATGAAAATAAATGGTTCTAAATGTGTATACTCGTACCATTAATTGATGACTTGTTGTTCCTGATTCGTTCAAGTTTAATAAAATTCATATCATTCGTACACACGCATGCATTTGTACATACATATATTACTTAGAATTGATTACAATCGTCATAGAAGTTTTCACTTCGGTCGTGCGGTCTAAGCCATACACACTCACTCGTTTTTGCCTTATTCTAATCAGCTTCGAAGTAAACTGTGGTGACTGTTTTGGTTAATAGTTGACGACGGCTACTGGCGATTCTTAAACGATACCCTTTTTCTCTCTAGAGTCAGAGAGAGAGAGAGAGTCCGAGCTATTCTTTTTGTCAATTATGTTATGATCTGGTAGGCAATAAACTGAAAGTATTGTAGGCGACTCGACTGTAAGATATGACAATGGCTACTGGCGGCGACTGCTAAAGGCTAGTGGCTTGCATACTTGGTTAAGAGCACAAAACTCGTTGGCATTCATCACCAGAACAGAATCGGTTGTAGATTCAGGGTATGTTTTGAGAAGATTGTATGTCTTCTCAAAACATACAATCGTCGCGTAGTCGGTTCTGATCAGAATATGAGCACATCAACACACGTGTGCAGATACTATTCCCTCCTTCATACGAATACATCCGCGGTTTGATCGTTTTTCGCTTGTTTTTCTTCTCCGTTTTGCTCACCGTTCTCACTGCCTCTTTCGTTTTGTTCAAATTTCTTCCCTTCTTTTCGTCCAAAAACCACATGCGATTTAAGGTTTTGATGCCGCTACGAAAATTTAAGGGAAGTCGGTTCGGTTCGTTGGCGAATATTCATTTTTTTTTATGAGATAATTTTGTGACGTTTTTTTATTGTCTGATTCGAAACAGGCTCGTTTTTGGGCAATCTCGACGCTATAATTAGGATTGTGGGACTCTCAATATCGCTACGCTTTTTTCTCTTTTGATGGGACTCTCTCAATATTAACGCTAACGAATTGATTGACAACACGGATGCCCAGCAGAGATGCACAAGGAAGGACAAAAATGCGGGCAATCAAAATGTTCATTTTATTATTCGGAAAATGGTATGCCTTGTAAAAGCGGATCTTTTGTTTATCGCTTCGATATGGAATGGAACGGAAACGAGTAAACGGCGAACAAACACGCCGAAGCTATTGTGTTTGAAAATTTTTGAAATTGTTAGCCAGTAAATATGACGAGGATTATGATGCCGGGCAAAGATACGATGCCAGAGGAAAAAATCAAAATACTTCATTAATCGAGGGATGTACAAGAGAAGGTAAATGGAAGAGAATCGTTAGGGAAAGAGGAAGAGCAGGCGCGAGGGAAGAATGGAACGAGTAAATAGGGCGATATCGTTTACCAAGGAACCCGTACGACTGACCCTTTTCTCGACGTAGGAAATACGTTCTTTCTTAAGCAGATGACAACCTGACTGACAGACAGACTGGCTTGCTGACTGACTACTGGCAATTTATTGTGCATCGTCCAAATGCATCCAACAAACATGCTTCCCTACACTTCTCGCCCCTCAAACGTCCCTTCCGTGACGCTGTGTAGCCTTTTCATAGCGACTCCCTCGTTGTGTGTAGTTTGTCGTCTTCTCATCCCAGCCACTCTCAGCAGTTGTATTGGTGAACACTATTTCGAGGTCTTTGATCTCGTATGCGCCAATATTTAGGGTAGATTCTTTCGCCCTTTAATGAGTCCTTTTACGATTGGTTTTCAAAGAAAATAGGCAATATGGCAAAAAGGAATCGAAAGCAGGCGGACTCTTTTTAAATTGTGGCAAAACGAATCCGGGGCCATTGTAATATGGGGTAATAAGTCGATGGGCACATTTCCGATGAATAAAATGAGAAATTTTTATTTTATTTTTTATAGTAGAACAATTGTGATAGAATTTTCTTCTTTTAGCAAAAAAAAACACATAAATTAAATGGGAAAACTTTCCTAAAAATTTACTTAAAAAATTTCAACAAAAATTATTTTAAAAACAAAAAGCAAAACTTTAAGAAAAAAATTATAGCGAAAATTAACAATCAATCGAAAATCGGACAAATTTAAATAAAAACGCAATTAATAACAAGAAAAACAAATATAAAAATTAAGAAATTTATTAAAACAAAATTAACAAAAAACAAAAAAATTACGAAAAACGTTTTGAGGGAAAAAATTTTAAATAAAAATTGAAAATTTTTTTGAAGAAAAACAAATTCCAGTGCAAATGGAAAAGATTTTGATGAAAATTTTTAACTAAATGAATTAAAATTAATGAGAAAATTTTAATAAATTTTAATTATGAGAAGAAAAAAAAACATTTGAGGAAAAATTTAATTGGAAAATGAAAAAAAAATTAATTAATTAATTTTGGTAATTACAAAAAAAAATTCAACAAAAAAAACGATTTCACAATTCAAAAGAGAGAGAAAGACAGAGAGACTGTATTTAAGAACAGAATAGGTAATAAATTTAACAAAAAAATATTGTGTAAGCATACACAAAAAATACAATTGTTTTGTGAGTTTTTGTGTGAATTTTGTGTGTGAATTTTTTGTGTGAATTTTTTCGTGATTATTTTGTGAATTTTTTACGATTTTTAGCCGATTTTTTTGTGAATTTTTTGACGAATTTTCTGTAATTTTTTTGTGATTTTTTTTCCTTTTTTTGTTTGTGAATTGTTTGTATGATTTTTTTCTCGTGACTTTTTCGTGATATTTTGTTGATTTTTTTGGTGATATTTTTTGCGAATTTGTTCGTCATTTTTGTTATGAATTCCTGTCATTTTTTTGTGATGCTATTTTTGTGATTTCATTTTGTGAATTTGTTTGTCATGATTGCTTTTTTGATGTTAGTTTTAATTTATAACATTATAAATTAAGCTTTGATTGCTTTTGAAAAATTCTCTCAGATAATTACCAAAAAATTAATAAAATTAATCAAAACAAAAGGATTTTGTCTAAAAAAAAGTAGTTGAGAAAAATTGAAAAAAAGCTACCAAAAATTTATTGAGAAATTTTTTTTATTAATTAATAAAAAAAAGAAATTGTCAAAAAAAATAAGAAAATTTGTGCGGCGACAACTTTTTTGCCTTTCTGTGTCGCCGCCACAACAATAAGAGCCAAAGCCAGCTGAGAACGTCACACAATCCACAATCGCCTTAGTCGCTGCTGCATCATAGGCACTCCTGCCTACCGTCACCGTCAACGAGAAAAACTCCCTCAGCTCCTGTTGCGCTCGGTAGTCGGTTATATTCTCTCTCGATTCTCTCACAGTTAAATAGCAAAGCACAAAAGGAATCAAGAGAATTGACTCAAAAGAAAAACTAACAAACACGAAAGAGAATCGAAAAAAAAAATCCGTGCGTTTTCTCTAAAAAGGATAAAAATATCGAAGAAAAAAGAAATATTTTTCGGCATTCCTGCTTACATACAAAAGCCGTGCCGGTCTTTCCTTATCATCGTGTGACTCCCTCTCTCTTCATACTGCAAATTATACGGAAAAAGAGAAAATGAAACGACAACCATCGTCTCGTTTCATCGTGCAGATCGCCTCTCTTCTTTTTATGGTCGTGCAAAGTCGTTTTTTCTTTCTTTCTTCCGAGAACGTTCCCCTTTACCTTGTCCTTCGGCGTTTGCGCTTTGCCGATTAATTGCTAGTTGAACGTATCGAATCTGGGTTAGTGGAGAAACCATGTCAACAATTGTCAATCGGCTGAGGAGAAGGAAGGTGATTCGTGGGAAATGCTGGTTTGCAACTGCATTCACAGCAAAAGCGAATGCAATTGAAATGTTCCCGTACAGGGTGGGATACGAAGAGTAGCAGAAGGGATGTTTTTGTTTCTTGGTGTTTTTTTTCTTTTTTTTAAATGTTTGTTCTGATTTAGTCTTTTTAGGGAAGTTAAAGTGGGACATTTGAAGGGAAGAAGACGCCCACCATTAGCATTATTTTTAGTTGAAGCTGGACGGAAGCAGTGAATTTTCACACAAAAAATTAAACTTTTGCCTTTTAAGTTTCTTTGAAAAAATTTCATTTTCAGTCGTTTTTTGGTCGTTTTCTTTTCAATTAATTTTTCTTACTTAAAAAAAAAATGTCTCCAAAAATATTTTTATTAATTTTTGTTAGTAATTGTTTACATTATTTATTTCTGTCAATTAAAATAAATTGAAAAAAAGAAAATAACCAAAAAAAATAGTTGTTTTTATTATTCAAATAATAACAGCTTCGACAATTTCCACACCTTTCTCCTATTAGAACAGAAAGTCCCTAAAAACTCCAATCCTTGTTGATGGGGGGAAAGTTCGTTCGTTTCGCAGTTTTGTCCAAATCGGCCTTCAAGTTTTCCACTTTCACAAAAAATAAAGTAAAAAAAACTCCTTTATAGTCGTGTGTGTGTGTGTGTGTTTGCCCGTTCTACTCGTCTTGGCTCTTCCAAAAACATAAACAAAAATGAAGCGAACAAAATTGTTTGTCTTAAAATTTTTTTCTGAAAAAAGAAATTGTTTACTTAAAAAATGAGCACATTCGGTCGGTCACATGTTCACGAGTGACTGTTTGGCATGTTTTTTTTGCTTACAAAAGCAGTTTTGTTCGTTTTATTTCGATTGATTTTGAGGGGGGAAACGTAACTTGTTCCTGAGCTAATAGTTTTCGTGAATAAATTAAATAAACTAACATCACAAAAGCAATCACGACAAAAATAATCACAAAAAAGTTCATAAACAAATTGAAAAAACTTGCAGAAAATATCACAAACAAATCACGAAAAATGCACAAAAAAATTCAGGAAAAATGCATGAAAAAATCACGAAAAAGTCACGGAAAAAGTTACGAGAATATTGACGTAAAATTCACAAAAAAATCAGAAAAAAATGTACAAAAAAATCAGAAAAAATTCACAAAACAATTCACAAGAGCAAAACACAAAAAAATTTGCAAAAAATCCCGAAAAACCACAAAAAAATCATGAAAAAATCACGAACAAGTCATAAAAAAATTCACAAAAAGTGACAAAACAACTCACAAAAGCAAAACACAAAAAAATTCACAGAAAAAATTCCCAAAAAAAAATTACAGAAAATTCGCAAAAAAATTCATAAAAAATGATAAAAATTCACACAAAAAATCACGGAAAAATCACAAAACAATTCACAAAAAATGTAAAGAAATATTACAAAAAAAATTACGAAAAAATTCACAAAAAAATTAGAAAAAAATTTACAAAATAATCACAAAAAAATTCACAAAAAAAATGACAAAAAAATCACGAAAAAATTCACTGAAAAAATCATAAAAAGTTTCAGGATACGTGCATGCAACAAATCGAAAATTACTCGCCTCCTCTCGTCTCTCCTTCTCCTTTAGCAATTCTAATTTATTTATTGAGAAAAGGAAAAAAATAATTTTCCGATTTCTTAATAAATATCCTATCCTGCCGTTTTAGCACCCCCACCACACGCAATGGAACATTTCCAATTTCCACCGAATTTCCATAAAAGTTACGAGTACTAAAACTGAAAATGTTTCCTTTTATTTTCGAATTATTTTTCTTCTTTTTAAAGCTGTTTAGACCGGCAGGAAACAATATTTTCTTCTTGTTTTTATTGAAGGGTGGATAGGGGGGGGGGGTGGAGGTGGATATGGAATTTTTTTCGATTAGACAATTTCTTTAGATTTTGGCGTAAGAAAAACATTTGAAGTTTCGTCTTCGAAAACGATTAAGAAAACTTTCATTTCTTATTGAGATTAATTCAAATTTGAATAAGAATTTGATCGAGAGAGTTATCGGGATGGTAAGGGAAAGAAAGAAAGGCGGAAAGAGAACTGAAAAACCGCAGTGAGAGAGAAAAAATTGGAAAAAGAGGAACGAGACGAAAAGTAAAAATTTGTCTGCACATCGACTGGACGAAAAATCACAACAACACAATCGCACCGCGGAGGCTGTGAAGTCGCTTTGTCCTTTACGGCCCCCTTCTTTCGGGCGATGGCCTTTACTCAGTAACGACTGCCGCTGACCCCTCTGCTTCCACGACGTATGTTTTAAGGATCAACAGAAGTCAGTCAAGCCACACATCCGACCAACAACCTAGAAACAGTTCAATGGTAATCGCTGCACGACGGCACAGTTCCCACCGCAAAGCAGACGAAATCGAAAAAGGGTCGACTACGCACCGCACCGCACCGTACTCGTCCACAGCCTATTGTGTGTGTCATTGCCCCTCGCCGTACGCTGAACTCATCGTTTCGGCGTTCGCCGAACTTTATCTTCGGTAAGGAACCGGGAGCAACTAGGAATAGAAGACTGCGGCGGAGAGGGCGCACGAGTCCGACTCGCTCTTCTGTGACAAGGTGGCTGCTGAGAATTTCGGTTGATGACGATGGCGTATGTGAAATGATTTTGGTTAATTGTGGTTCGACCAATGTGAGAGAGCGCAGGGAAATGTGTGCGAACGGAGAGAGAATTCTCATTGCTAGCGCGAGTGGGTACGTTTGCGCATATGTTTATGAATTTTCTCTTCATTCGCACATGAAACGATGTCATTTATTCAACTTGTTTTTTTTGTTGCTTTGAGTTTTTTTGTTTACTGTTCTTTCTCTCGTCTGCCTTTTCGTAAACCATTCGTCAATTTTTTATCTTTTTTAATTTGTTTTTGATTTGTTTTGTGAGATCGCCTTTCGTTTTGCACGTTTTTCTTTGCTGTATTTTCTTACTTATTTTTATTGGCGAACCTTTGTTGTCCTGTTGCCGTACGTTCAGGTGCGTTTAAATCTGCATGTGCGTTCGGATTTGACTTTGATTTTGTGTGTTTTTGGCTTTTCTAAGACTAACTGTGATAGAGCAATCGATTTTATTATGAGAGAGTGAGAGGGCAACTGATTTTTTTGTGACACTGATTTTTAGATTGCAAATTAGAAGAAAATTTCACCTTTACACACCTCTTGGTATTTTTGTTAATTGAATTAAAAATGCTTCTTCCAAGAATCAATTCCTTTTTTAAATGGCAAAGCAAAGAAAAATTTTCAAAAACGCTCAGATTGGGAGTATTTTTTTTGAATAGCAAACAATCTTCTTTTTTTTTCTTAAATAATCGTTGGTGACGAGTGGTAATTGTTAAAAGCAGCTTTAAAGGGGGATGAATGCAAGTATGCAAGGCAAAAAGTTTACAAAGGAGAAAGACCGCAGCTGAACTCACCATTAATCTGCGCGACAACGCTTGCCGTCGCAGCACCGCAAAGTATGGTAAGTCGTACACGCAAGTGAGAAGCGGTTCGGTGTTTGTATTGAACTGGCTGCGCGCTATACTTATTGTGTCAAGAGAATCATGGCCAGCTACGCGACAGTAGCCTGGATACTTTTCGTGTCGTTGCTTACCACACTTGCTATTGTTGGAATTTTTGCTTCGTTTTCGATGTCGTCTATAAGACCAGTTTTTTCTCTTTTACTCCTACTGTTCCTTACCTTCAGAGAGCAGTTTTTTCTATTTTAATATTGCTGTTCCTTACCTCCTTTTCATGATCTTCGGTTTTCTTTCAAAAGATTTTCCCCCTGTTAAAGGGCGGCGGCTGGTTTAGGTGTAATTCTCCTTAGGATTTTTCCTTCTTTTTTTTTATAATTTTAAGTTAAAAAAAAATGTTTTCTTTTGTTCTATTTTGGTTCCCAATTCGTTCGAATTCAGTTTTTTCGGAATTTTTACTATTGAAACTGTCAATTTTTTTTTATTTTTAAAAAAAATACGTTTTATTAAAATGTTGGGTTTATAATTAAATGAAATTCCATTTTAATACCTGAAAAATTTTCGAAATGTGAATTCTTTTATTTTTTATATAATAACACAAAAATAGGACAAAAACAATAAAAACGAGAATTTTTTACAATGCACTTTTTATCGCTACACACACAAACACCCGTTCATGTTAACTCGCTGAAAATGCAACGTTGCAAAAAAAAAAAAACCAGAAAAGAAAAAAAAAGAAAAAAAAATGTAAAAAGTCCAGTTTAATGAGCAAAGAAGAAGCTGCAACATAGAAGAAAGAGAATAAATGAACTCGGAAAGAGGAGAAAAGGAGAGAGAAAAAAGCAAACTAGGAAGCGTAGAAAAAAAACGAGCAAACACACACAACTGAAAACGCAACACACAAAAATTAATAAAAAAAATGAAATCAAAAAATAAAACAAATCAAAACACAACACGGCCAACCATAAGTGTGATTAGGCAAAACACAACCAATAATAACGAAGCGAATAACATGAAAAAGAAGGAAAAAAGAGAAAATTACACAAAACAATGACCAAAAAAAAAAAAAACGATTGGCAAACAGAAATTTTCAAGGTCGCACCGTCGACAATCACTTGCGGTGATCATCGGCAACGGGAATGGCAACAACAAACCGAACGCAAATCGGTCCGACGAACGAGCGTGAAGGTTGGCCGTTGTAAGATCTCGGTTTTCGTTGCTCTCGTACTTGTCATTTAGGTCGTCGGTGACGGTGCGGAGTGGTTATGTGCGGAATGGTAATCGAGCGAAAGCCAGCGTGTGCACACCGGAAAGCCAGAAAATAGCGTAAACGGTTTTACGGTAACGCTCGGCGGCTTTTGCTTGTGTGCGCTGCGCGGATTTTCGGCGGTTCTCCTCTTGTGCGCTCGCTCCAAGGCTCAAACTGGTGTGTCTGTTTTGAAACTTTTACTGTTGGCGGTTGTGGGAAAATTTACGTTGCTCACTCACGGAAATTGCAAGGCGAAAAATAAATGAAGACGACAGGAAATGCTCTCTCTTCTCTTCTACTCCTTTAGTTCTTATTTTCTCTTTTACGATTAATTTTTTTTTCTTTAATTTAAAACTATTGCTTTTTTGTGGACTAGCAAGGAAAGAATTTTTCACATTCAATAAATTAAAAAAAATAAAGAAAACACCAAAACGCGAGAGTAAATCAACAAATAGAGAGACGCGAAAAATTTTTCAATCTCGTTCGACTGATTTTTTTTCTATTCTCTTTTCGTTCCTATTCCGTTCGACCATCTATCTTCCCATCTTTCTCTTCTTGGGCATTGCACAAATTTCAATGTTCGCTGCTGTCATCGTCCGAACGTTGAGAGATCGTCGTATCTAACCTGCTGACCTATCAGCAATTTACGGTTTCATATTTTCGCTCTGATAATTTGCATACAAATTTCAAAACGGAGTTTCTAACATCGTTTATGGCTGGGTAAGAAGGGGAGGTTTAAAGGGCATTAGAAAAATTATATCAAGTTCTCTTTTCGGTTTAATTAATTAAGATGATTTTTAATTTTTTTTTTTTTCTAAATTTTCTTCAAATTTTGACAGAAACTTTCATTGATATATTTTGTTATTGTTGTTGTTGTTGTTGCAATTCACTTTTAAAAAAATAAATAGAAGAAAAATTTGCAAATAATTGAATTTATTTAAAATTAAAAAAAAAAAACATCTGTAAAAGAACCAAAAAAATACTTGAAAATTAAGAGAAAATTTAAAAAATTAAAAAATATGTCCAAAAAAAAAACGCATAAAAAGGAAAGAAAATTTGATTGGATTTTGTTTTGTTTTTAAAATTCAATAAAAAAAAAGAACTATTTAGCTTTAGAGACGGCTTCGGCTCAACTTGGCCGCCATATGCTCTCTTGGCCGCTATCTTCTCTCTTCGTAATCGATACCAATTCCATATGCGTTAATTTAAAAAGAGATTACATAATTTGAAAATATTGAAAAGAAAATGACGAAAACTGAAAATCAGTTAAATTTCAATCTGGAGCGTCGCGACGTAATCAGCTGTTCAAATACGACACTTTAAATGGTAAATAATCGCAATCGTTACGTTTTCTACATAAGTGTGTGTGGTGTGCAATTGTAAAAAGTGAAAAAAAATCAGAAAAACTCCAAACGAAACGTTTCTAAACGAGCAAATGTGACGGAACGGAACAGCGTTTTGGAAAGGGACGAACACGAAGAGTAAAAATAATGAAAGGAGAAGAGAGCAGTGCAAGGAACATAATTGGAAAATTCCATGCGATGCGATACGCTGTGATGTCCGATGACGTAAACTTTGAGCGGGTGATGATGGAACAGCTGCTGATCAGCTGATCCAATATCTAATCCGAAAGGCACAGCCATACGAGCAGTGCTGGTGACAAAACGAAGGGCATGTCAGAGAAAGTGGGATGGACGATCGAGAAGAGAAAGTCGGTCGGTCCGGTCGGGGACAATGGCGATCGCCAACGAACTCTGAGTTGCTGCGATGTGCGACATTGAATTTGAACGTAGCTGAGAGCGCGTTCGTATTTGCAAATAAGTTTGCAGTGATGTGTGCGAGTGGCTAGAGACTGAAGGGAGAGTATCGAATCTCACACATTCCAATGGATCTCTTCCCTTCCCATTTCAAAACATTCATTTTGGTATTATTTTTATGGTGAATACGGAAAATTCGTTTATTCTAACACATACACGTACTAACACAATTTTCTAATCAAATGAAACATTTTTGTGAATAATATTGCATGAAAACAATTCCGACTGTAACTGAAAACTGCATCCAATCGGACTTTCAAAAGTTTTAAAACCTTCACAGTGTTATGGTAATGCACAAAACTCTGACTGTTTTATTGCCGAATTTGATTTTTTTTCAGCTGCAGTTCTGCGCGGGGGGGGGGGTGGCAGAAGGCTTGTTCTTTGACAGTTGAAAAAAAAAATAATAAAAATAAGATAAGTGAATAGATTATCATTTATAAATAATTAATTTTTATTGCAATTGAAATTCTTCAATATTTTTGACAGTATTTGCAGTTGTTCAGTTTTTTCAGTTTGAGTCGGAATTGTACAGAAACGCCTGATTGAGTTCGGGCGGGGATTACCATTCGAAAGGAAAATGAATTACTTTCTTAGAGTGAATAAATAGCATTTGTACAAATAAACGAATTTGTTCTTTTTTCTTCCCTGTCCATAACTCACCCCATCTCTCGCAGAACCCCCTCCCGTCACCAGTGAGTGTATTTTCCTATTCGATTGTTCGTTACCGTAAACGTGAAATTTCGTTGTTGTTGCTTTTTTTTCCTCCATTTTAGTAATTTTTTTACGTAACTTGTTGATTATTTCAGTGTAGGTGATGTAATTATTCGCCCGTTCGGGTTTGGTGCGGCGAAAAATGTTTGGAAGCAGTGCAGGCGATTTTTTTGCTATTCAATTTTTTATTTGCGTTTTTTCTCATTTTCTCTCATTTGCATTCCTCTTTATTCATCGTTCCTTTGTAAACTGATTTATTTTCAGATTATTTTTTCGTTTTCATTCAAATTGTATTTAAAAACAACTTAAAAAAATTGCCTCTGTGCAATATTCGAAATTTTTAAATTGTGCTAAATTTTTTGCATTTTTCTTATTAAATTTTATTTTTTGGATTTTTTTTAAAGAGTCTCTTAAATTTTTCTCCTTTCTATTTAACTAGAAGAACACTCATATTTTTTCTTATCAACAATTTTGCTGTTCTTATTGAAAATTTTTTTTAATTTTTTATACTTGCAAATTGTCCGCATTTTTCCCTTTAAACAATTTCCCTTAGTTTTTCTCCTTGAAAATTGTCCTTTTTGTCCTTCTCTTTGCGTATTGGAATTTATCCTCAAAATTTTGAAAATTTCCCTTGTTGCAAATTGTCCTCATTTTTTCCTTTGAAAATTTCCCCTTAGTTTTCCTTCTTGCAAATTGTCATAATTTTTTCCTTTTAAAAATTTCCCTTACTCATCCTTCTTGCAAATTGTCCCAATTTTTTCCTTTAAAAAATTTCCCTTAGTTTTTCTCCTTGAAAATTGTCCTCATTTTTTTGTTTAAAAAAATTCCCTTACTTGTCCTTCTTGCAAATTGTCCCAATTTTTTCCTTTTAAAAATTTCCCTTAGTTTTTCTTCTTGAAAATTATACTAATTTTTCCGTTTGAAAATTTCCCTTAGTTTTTCTTACTGCAAATTGTCCTCATATTTTCCTTTAAAAAATTCCCCTTAGCTTTTCTTACTGCAAATTGTCCTCATTTTTTTCCTTTTAAGATTTTTTCTTCGTTTTCCTTCTGGAAAATTGTTCTTATTTTTCATTTTGAAAATTTCCCTTGACTTGGTTTTTTACAAATTGTTTTTATTTTTTCCTTTTGAAAATTTCCCCTAATTTCCCTTCTTGCACATTGTCCTTTTCTCCTTTAAAAAATTTCCCTTAGCTTTCCTTTTTGGAAATTGTCCTCATTTTTTCCTTTTAAAAATTTCCTTTTTATAAATTGTACTCATTTTTTCCTTTTGAAAATTTTTTTTTAGTTTTTATTTTTGAAAATTGTCCTTAGTTTTTCCTTTAAAAAATTACCTTTTGCTTTTTTTACCGCAAATGGTCCGCATTTTTTTCATTTTAAAAATTGCAATAGTTTTATTACTGCAAATAGTCCTCATTTTTTCGTTTTGAAAATTTCCCTTTTTGAAAATTGCCCTCATTTTTTCCTTTTGAAAATTTCTTAATTTGTATTTCTTGTAAATTTCCTATTTTTTCAAGTGCCCTCTTTTTTATTATTACAAATTTTTGTTTTTTCCTATTGAAAATATCCATTATTGGGGTTCACTTCGTACTCTGATTTGAACTTCTTCACTGTTCACTCTGATTTCTGAAGTATTCTGACGGATTTTCTTAATCAACAACCGTTTGCTTTGGAGGCGAAAACTCAACAAACTTTGGCGTATTCTCTTCAGCAGCTTTCATTTTTTTCCAATTAAAAATGTCTCTTTTATTTTCCTTTATAAAATTTCCTTAATTTTTCCTTCTAAAAAAACTATTATTTTTTACTCTCGGAAATTTCGCTTATTCATTCATTTTGAAAATATCCCTTCTCTCTTGTTAAAAATGTTCTACAAATTTCATTAATTTTTTCTTATGGAAAATTTTCTTTTTTTCGTTAAATTTTCGTTACTGAATTTTTTCGTAATTTTTATTATAAAATTTTTTATCTTTTCCTATTAAATATTGAAGTTGTTCAAGTTCACTTTTCAGACATATTTTTAAGTTCTTTTCCGGTTTTTCATCGATTTTTTTAAGAATTTTCAGTTTTCTTCAAACGTTTCTTTCGAAAATTTTCTTTTTTTCCCCAATAAATTTCGTTTGTATTTTCCCAAATTTTTTTGCTTTTTGTATATTTTCGCCGGAAGCAAAATTCTTTCCAATTTCGCAAAAGCAATATTCTATTAGAAATTGTTTATCATAAAACAATAATTTCATAATTGCGAAAAAAAATGTAAACAAATAAGTTTCCACCTATGCCCTTGTTAATATTTGCAATTGCTTTTCTCGTTTCTCAAGTGCAATCGATGCATTTACAAACGCATTCGAAGAACGTGTAAATTTATGCAAAAAGGAAACAAGAAAAATATTCCGAATGTAAATTTTCAATTCCGAATCGCGAATCGTGCAGTTTTTCTTATGCAACTTCCAATCGAGCTGCCCGCAGCCGAACTCCTTCAATTGCAATCGTTATGCAAGCGCACGGCTAACTGTATCTGCCGGTCAGTCTGTTTGTCGGTTACGTGCCCGCCAGACTCGTTCTCTTTGTATTCTTATTTTTATTATATTGCCAGCATTGTACGGTTGGTTCCCCTTTTTTTGTTTTGTTTTTGCATTTTCTTAAGAAAAAAAGTGTTTTAAAAGGAAACGGAACAAAAGGGGAGAGGAAAAGGAGAGAGGAAAAGGAGAGAAATTGGGAACTACAAAATTATTTTCCGTTTCGAAGGAAGAAAAAATTCCCCCGAAATCCTTAAATTCAGGTAAAAAGGCACTTGTCCGAAGAAATTATAAGAAAATGATTGAAAATCTAACCAACAAGAATGACAAGAAAAATAACGTAATACGTGATTTGTTGTAGAATGGGGGAAGGGGGACGGGGAGAGAGGGGCGTGGGAGAGTTGGGCTGGTCGCAAAGTAGAAACGAGCATATGCCATTCTCGATAAAAATAAAAATGAAGAACCGGAAATTCCGGAACAAGGACAACCGCAAGCAAATGCGAACGATTTTAAGCAAGAATGGTGGTGCACGTGAAACGGGGGGAGTCAGTTAGATAGCCATCGGGTGGGATAGGCACGAACATTAATAAAAGAGAACGCGCCGAACACATGCTGTGCGCCAGCCGATATTCTCAACGCGTAAGACTTTCCGGAGACTCGTATGCGACAGGACGAGCGTGGATTCGAATTCCTTCTGGATTTCCCTACCGACCGACCGCATGGCACTACCATTCGGCGTGGAGCGTTAGGGGAACAGATACACAGCGTGTCCACAAATTCGGCTCCACACATTGTTGCGCTCGTGCACGCTTCCTTGTCAATCGCAGTGATTACGTTCCTGCCCGTTAGCTCCCCCTGGACCCATTTCCAGCCGAAACCACCTGCCGTCTTGTATCGTTGTTCTGAAATTTCAACTTTGGTTTGCTCAGTCACGTTTGTTTAGCCCCTTCCTTACCGCGTCACCGCTTACCTTGCAGCACATCCTTTAGCCAGTGTCGTCCCCCGTCATCCGACGCGCCTTGCACACTTCTCTTGTCGTTCATGAACTCCACAACAACCGAAAATGTTGAATTTCATGCAAATGGAACGGAGTTCATGTGTGAGAGAAAGAATCAGAAAATTTCAAGGGAGCAAATAGGCGAAAAAGGGACAACAGTAGTCCGTATTGTATTTTGCGATTTCTTTTTTTTTTTTTTTGGTAAGAAAACAATTCCAACTCAAACTGAAAGTTTTATTGTTAAAAATTTATCAATTAAACATAATTGCAATAAAATTAATTATTTATAAATTATGTTCCGTTCAATTTTTTAATTAAACAACAAATAATAATATTCACTTACCGCTCGCACTTAAACTGTCAAACAACTAGTCTGCCACCACCGAACTGCAACTGCAAAAACAGTCTGAGTTCTGTGCATTCCGTTAAGATTGCGAAGGTGTTAAAATAATGACGGTTTCCATTTTTCAGCCGTAATCGTTCTTCTGATTCACATTCGCTCTTTCTCAGCCGACCTTTTTCCATCTTCTCACTTCCTCTATTTTGTACTCAATGTTTTTGTGTGAACGTTTCTCACCAGCGGCCATTTTTTTCTTTCTCTTTTTATCTCGTTCTCATCTCGTTCTTAATTTTCTGTTCTTCATCCTTCTTTGACGGTTTTTTTTTTAAAATTTTCTCTTGAAATTATTTTTTTGAAAATGGGAAATGATGTAAAAAAGAACAGACAAAAAAAAGAGATAGAAGAAAAAATAGAAAACCTAAAAATTCTCAAAAGCAAATACGAAAGAAAAATTAACAAAAAAAAATTGTTAAAAGGCCAAAAAAAGAAAAGAAAAAACGATCCCCGTCGAAAGAGGGGGCGCGAAGAGAATTTTGGGTTTTTTTTCCTTTGACCCAAAATATCTGCACCCAAAAGAGCAGGTGTTGTCAATTTATTGGCCAACAAATCAAATTTTATTAGGTCTTCACCAACCAGCCCTCTTGTCCCTCTACTTGTCATGTCACCCTTCTTGTGCCTTGGAAAAAAACCACAATAAAAATTTAAGTTAAGAAATTCAATTTGAAATGAATTCAAAAATGTTTATGCAAGGATAGTTAGTAGTCAGGACGATCCTTATGTCAGGGTAGAGGGTGAATAATTCAAATTCAGACAGTACAGATGGGCCTGAAAGACTACCTTTGTGGACGGATGGACATCTGGCGTTGTTGCATGGGCATCTGTACTCGGAAAGTAACTAAATAAACGAAGACAAACCCAACAAAACAAAAATGAAAAGACAATAAAACTGCATCCTGAATACCTGTTTACCTGAGAGATGATGACCTCTAAGACGGAATAGATTTAAAAAAAAAAATAGCATCAACAACGAAAATATATGAGGAAAAAATTAGAACAACGGAAAAAGGACGAAAATAAATAAAGCGAAAAGAAGAAAACAAAAGAGAAACGAAAAAAATATGAAGAAAAATTTGGCCAAAATTCTGTCAATAAAGGAGAAAATGCAACAAAAGAGAAACGAAAATACAACAAAATAAAGCGAAGTGAAAAACACGTGGCCGTAAGGGAAAGGGATCTCCGGGACAGGGTTCCGTTAACCAGAATTGCAACCTTTCCGCCGGTTCCGTCATCCTCTCTTTTACAATTTCTCTTTTTCTCACTTTAATTTTTGATGTGTGACAATCTTACCTGTTCGGTATGCGGGACTAATTTCGCAAATGCGACGCAACAGAAATTAGGAAGAAGCGCGGGCTATTCAATTTTGTTTTTATTGATTCTTCGTCTCTCTTTCGGTGTGAAATTGTCTCTCTACCCTATTGATAGGAGCGGTAAAAATAAAAATTCCAACTTCTCTTTCTTTCGCATGCAAATAAATGTAATGGGTTTTCTGCTTCCAAAGCCTTTGACTCAGTCCTTTGGCATAGAGGATTAGTGCACAAACTGTGTAAACTTGATGTCCCTCCCCTCCACATATTACGCTATTGCTGCACATACAAGGTCTGTTCAAAAAGTATCGCGAATTTTGAATTTCCGCGGGTTACGTATATTCGATTTTTGATATTTTTTTGTGGCGTTATGTTGGTACTCATGTCTCTCACTTATGCCGATAAGCTCGGCCATTTTGAATGTTCAGGTAATTTTTCACAACTGCTTTGCTTGCACGTGTTTTGGCTGGTCTTCGGTTTTTGCCCATTTTCGACCAAAAACAGCATCGCATTAACATTGCTATGGAGCTGTTGGACTCTGTCCGCGACGAACCACATTTGCTCCAGAAGGTCATAGCTGGTGACGAATCATGGGTTTATGGTTATGACGTGGAAACCAAAGCTCAATCATCCCAATGGAAGCTGCCACACGAGCCAAGACCGGAAAAAGCGCGCCAAGTTCGGTCGAATATGAAGGTTTTGCTTATAGTTTTCTTCGATTGCAGGGGTGCATCATGAGTTCATGCCACAGGGTAGAACGGTCAATAAGGAATATTACCTGTAAGTTATGCGCAAGTTGCACGAAGCAATCCGCCAGAAATGCCCGGAAGAACAAAAATTTGCTTTTGCACCATGATAAAGCCTCTGCTCACGCATCATTGCTCGTGCGCGAATTTTTGCCCAAAAACAAAACACTAATAATGTGTGCGTTTTTCTTGTTCCACTGTGACTTTTTCTTGTTTTCGAAACAGAGTCTTTGATCCATTTTTTGGAATGAGCAAAAATCGAAGACGAGCCAAAACACGTGCAAGCAAAGCAGCTGTCAAAAATTAACTGAACATTCAAAATGGCCGAACTTGTCGACATGAGTACCAACATAACGCCACAAAAAATCGATACTTTTTGAACATACCTCGTATTACTTATTTCTTCCGGATACATCACGTTTCGTTAAATTTCACGAATTCTTTTTAATAAGTAAAGGAATTCCACAAGGTTCGGTATTAGGCCCCTTGCTCTACTCAATATTCACTGCAGATTATATGCAGACGACACAATCTTGTTTATAAACTGTTTCCGTAATCCCAGCGGACCGACGAGAATTCCTACAAAGAGCAAAAATCTGCGTTTTCTGATTAAAAACACAGCTATCTCCAGTCTTAAGTCAACTGAACTATCTAAGCATCAACTTTGACTCAATGTTTAACTCTAACCCACATGTTGAGCTAGTTTTGGTAAAAGCCCAAAGGGCTATTAATACCTCCCAATTTCTACTCCAATCCTTAGGAAATGCCTTTCAAAATATCGCAAAACAGACGGTAGCATCACTCTAACTCCTATAGTTATCAGAAAAGTAGCCTTACACCTTTTATTTTTCATACATGGTTGAGTCTTACTGAAAACTTTCTTCAGCATTTAATAGACTATACCCATCCACTCATTCAAGAGTCAATAGAAAGGATTAATACCCAAGCCATCCAACACAAATTATCTCTCTATATCTCACCAGTTATCATATCTGACTTCGCCAAAGATAGTGAGTGATATTTTACAATTTCCGAACTCCTCATTTCCATCGTGGTTAGCGGAAGTAACACAAAATCCCCAAAAATCCCAAACTCCTAATCTGCTCTTATTGAATATTATTGTCCCTAATTTATTCAGTCTACAATTTTTCTAATTTTTCCATGTCTCAGCTCTATTTAACATAAATGAATAAAAAAAAGAAATAATGAATCTGACCGAAACCAGACAGAGCAAAGCGTTTATTGCAAAGCTGAGAATAACAAAAAGGAGAACGAATAAAAACCGGTTTGACTGTTTTTTTCCGCAAGCGAAATTTTTATCTTCTCTCTCTCTCTCTCTCTCTGTCTCTTAGTCGGACGTGGTTCTTTTTCAGGATAATTTTCGCAAATTTTGGGATGTCTCAAAATAAACGCAACAAGTAATTTTGATATAAAAACGCTGGTTTATAATTAAAAATTTTAGGACTTGTGGCACCGTCTAGTTGAGACCTCATGTCGTCCACATCCATATCTTGCAATTTAGGTTAAAAAAAACTGCATTATCATCGAGAATTCGAAGATGAATAGTTCGATAATGCCGCCAGACCAAAATCTCCACCAAACAGTAACACGTTGTGGATGCGTTTGCTTCTAAACAATTGCTCGTGGATTTTCTGAACTCCAATTCCGATAAGTCATCGTTGAAGATGATTTCGTTCGGAAAATCAGCATCCATAAGTTGTTGTTCTGTAATCCATTCAGCAAACACCATTCGCTGTGCGTTTCTGAGCATGAGGACGCAAATCTTTCGTGAGAATACGCTTTAGAGAGCTTTTCAAAATGTCCTATTCATGAGCACCGTGCCGAATTGATGTTCCTGAACTTATAGCAACACTCGGCCAGAGTGTTTAAGATCACTAACTGATCCAGTCTTTCTAATTTTTTTAATTAATCTATTCACAATTGATGAAGTTAAATCACGATAACAACTCCAAAACAACACCTCCCCCTCCCCCCGGACCATATTTTGTACGAAAATTGCGAACTGTACGCGCTAAACCTTAATTATTTTGAAAATATTTCTCAACGATGAAAATACGTTCCTTTTTCGTATAGCGCTGAATTTTTAATAACCCTGAACTGTTAGTTGTCACGCTGACTATTTTTTTTCACATTGGCAACACTTTACTGGACAAATGGCGCAAAATTCGAATCATTTAACAATTTTCATTATTTTTCCTTACCGTTAAATGGGAATATTTTTCCTTTCTTGGTTTTGATGAGAGGATTTTCTTTTGGTTCCGTTTTTTTTCACTTTTTCTTTTAATTATTTTGAAAATTATGCTCAACAATGAAAACACGTTCTTTTTTCGTGTAGCGCTCAATTTTTAATAACTCTGAACTGTCAACGCTGACTTTTTTTTTCTTATTGGCAACACTTTACCGTACAAATGGTGCAAAATGATTGATATCACCACTTTTTGACATTGTGCGGCCGGGAAAAATATCGGTGATGTGGCACCGTTTTGCTAGAACCACATATTCTGTCAGCCTAATTGATCCAATTTCGGGCAGAAGATAGTTTTCCAACATGTCCCGATAGCGGTCACCAGTAACTGTCACAGCATTGCCTTCAGCATCCTCAGAGAAATATGACCCAATAATACCGCCAGTCCAAATGCCGTACCATACACGAGGATGTACTGGTCTTTGGTATATCAGTTGAGGGTTTTCAGTGCCCCAATAGCGGCTATTCTATTTATTAAGAAAGCCAACCAAGTCGAAGTGTGCTTCGTCGCTCATAATGACTTTTTACCAAAAATGGTGGTCGTCTCTTCCGAGCTGTAAGGCTTGATCACTTCAGTCTCATCGCCGTTCATGGTCATTCGCCTGCAGCGGTTGTGTTAATTGAATTTTATTTCAGAGATTTTTTAACCATACATGCTGAATTGTTACTTTACTCGGCGCATATGATTAACACCAAAAAAGTCACTTAATTTTTCTAATTATTTAAATAAAATGTTTTAATAATTTCAACACGTTGACGCTGCGTTAGATGCTCGATAATAAACGATTCTCTCCGACTGTCAAATGCCAACAGACAAATGTCATCGGAACCAAAATGGCGGCCAAACCAAATCGACTAGGAACATAACAACCACCACCCTGTATATCTCATAAAGTATTGATCGAGAAAAAAAGTATATCTCATACAGTTTTTTGATTATCGATTCAGTTGTGAGTTTATAGGGTGTAAAAGATTGAAGTTAACAAAGGTAAAACTCGATATATTCAAAAAATTTCCTTTGATAAAGCCAGGCAGCTGCAAAAGTGACAATGGTTTTGCGATTCCGTTCCAGCATCTTTAGCCCAGGAGCTAAAGATCTGTATTAAGCTGGATTTAAAAGGGAGCTTTATGTTCGGGTGTCACACGAATTGACGCAAAAAACTTGATGGATCGGCGAAGTCTTGGCCATACGGAACGAAATCGACCCATTTTTTACCATAAATCGATGGTGACTAGGGCTGAGAAATGGATGACATACGACAATATTGTGTGAAAACGATCATGGTCAAACGGTGGCCAAACCAGGACTAACGGCCAGAAAGGATTTTCTGTGCATTTGGTGGGACTGGTTAGGAATCATCTATAATACACTAAATTCAGACCTCTAATATCAACGAATGGACCGTTTGAAGCTAGCTATTGGGAGCGTGCTTGGGAAGTTTTGATATAGCCCGGATCTGGCACCAAGCGATTACCATCCTTTTTTTATAATGGCAAAACTTTCTTAGTGATAAGAAATTGTGATAAATCGCTTAGTCGAGTGATTTCTATAAGAGAGGCGTTAAGAAGTTACCTTTAAAAGGGCAACGAATTATAAAACAAAATGGTCCATATTGGACCCAAATCGGACCCAAAAATAAAGTCTTAAGACTGGATTCATTTTTCCCCAAACCAATAATTTCCTCATTTTTGTTCATTTTCTCCATTTACAGAGCATTGGCGCGTGGAAAAAATAATATTTAGCAAGTCCTACAGCAATCATCCTTGGTATTTTATCCTTTTCTTAAACTCACGATACGTTCGATTTGGAAGAGCTTCCGGCAACAGAATCAGCAGAAGCGACAGTATCAGAACGGGTTGGTCAGACCGACACGCACGGGAACAGGTGGTTTTTTCTACAAAACAAAAAAAAACTAAAATCCACCAAACAAAAAGAAACAATTTTTTTTGTCAATTGCGTGATTTCCGGTTTGCGAGAAGAAAAAAAATTATTTACCAAAAAAAAAAAGAACAATTCTTACCCGAGAGGGGAAAAAATTAATTTGTCTTCCTCTTCTTCTTCGCCTCTCTCTCTCTCTCTCTCTCTCTCATATAGGTGATGGGTTTTTTTGTGTCTCTCACGGAACCCAAAAAAAAGAGAAGAGACGAAAAAATCGTGAATATTTGTTCTCAAAGCTGCTGTTGCTGTTGTTGTTTGCGTCCTTCGCAGATGACCTCTGACCTACTAAAAAGACAAATTGTGGATACCACCACACCGCCAGGAGGATGAAGAAAGGAGTTAGTTCACTATGGAAATGAACTAATTGGAAATGTACCCCCAAACCACGAACGGCTGTTAAGTCGAAATTTATTCCGAGTTTCTTCGGAACCGTTCGTTTGGCTGAAAAAGGACATTTTCGGATTCGATTTCATTTTGAGAACATCAAATAAGAAAAAATACTTTTTTTTCGAGTTTGTCTAAATTTGTATTTGTTTTTTCGCTAGTGTCCCTTTTACCATATCCGTTTTTGGCTCCATATTTACGATAAGGAGAAAAACAATAAGAATTTTTAGGAAAATTGGGGGCAAGAGGAATAAATTTGAATAAAAAAGGATACAATTTTTTCTAGTTCTTTGTTTTTTATTTTTTATTTTTGTCATCCAGTAATGAGCATCCTGTTGTGGTTGGGTTCGGCTGGCTTACCTTTCGAAGGAGGATGGTGGATGTGATGAATAGAAAACCGTAGACAGGATCTTAGTTTTCCTCTTGAAATTTTGTTGAAACAGAAGGTTTTGTTAGGCTTGAAGGAAGGACTGGAAAAGGGTGGGTGACTAGTCAGTCAGTCCTTGATCTGCTCTCTAGCATGACTGCGATTTTGTGGAAGCTTCAATTTTAGTTTTCATGTCGTTTTTGCATTTCTATGATTATTATTGCCTGTACACTGACTGGGGTGCTAGTCTCCGTCCGTCCTCTGCTAGTCCTGCTGCTGGTGCTGCTGGTGGGTGCTGTTCGTAGTCAGTATTTTCGTATTGATTTTTCCATCGATGCCTTACGCAAGGACCAACAACAGAACAAGAGGGAAATTCTCCCCTTCCGCCTCTCACGTTTCCCCTTATTAATGTTCGTATACTTTGTCAAGAATTTGTTTCCGAATCAAAGTCCTTGTCCTCGCTCCAGTTTCGAATTTTGATTCTCAATTTTCCTTTTCGATTTAGTTGTTCTGTTCTCTGTTGCCGTAGTCGTTATCCTTGTTGCCGTCATCGTCGTCATTATTATTGCTTTCGTCCTTGGTCTAGTCTTCGACATTGCCTTTATATGGCTGCCCTCGGGCCCACACCCACCCCTTTGCCAGCATCGATTTTAGTTACCATCGCTATCATTGCCGCCATCGTAATACGAGCTGCTGCTGACTTTCTTCCCCTCTAAAACACGACTTTTTCTCCGTTATCCTCAGTGTCCTTGTCCGCCTTGCCTCTATACGAGTTGCCCCATCTTTCCATTTACTTGTATTTAGGGTTACTGCTACGACGAACGCGAGTTCGTGAAGATTTTTTCCTTTACAACGAAAGCGTTTTCAGTTTTTTTTTTTGTCTAATTATTCAGAATCAACTAAAATTTATAGAAAATAATGAGAAAAAGAAGGAAAATAAATGAGGCCGAAAATTGGAGTTTGCAGCATGAAAATATTCACGGCCCGTTTCGTTTCTCTTCTTTTGGTCCTTTTTGCCGGATCCTTTTTCATGAATTTTTTTCTTTCATTTTCAATAACATTTGCAGTATTGGAAAAATATTCACAAATTTTACAATCAAACATGTTCAAAAGTAAAAAAAAAAACGACGGGAGTCGTTTCGAAAAAGGATAAAATTTGTTGTTTTTCGCTTGCCATTCGACAAACCATATGGCAGCAAATTTAATTAGTAATAAAAACGAGGTGCAAACGTTGATTACTTTTATTATTAAGCGTTTGGTGTAACGATTGTCATAAGGGCGGCGGGCAACTTATGAAAGAGTGCTCAATTTTTGACAATTATTGAAAAATCTCTCGAATATAATTGTTAGCTTGTGTGATTTTTAACTGCGAATCGTCTTAATTTCCTACAATATTTAATGCAGAAACTAGCACACCAAGCGTCTAAATTAAATGTTTATCAGCAAAACCACGTTATAGTCAATGAAAACACATCAAATTTATTACTTTTTACAATCAGCAACTTTATTTTTTTGATCAGCAATCTCATTTGCTAAGGAAGAGAAGTGATTTTCTGTATCTAAAATGAGCTTGCCCATCAGTAAATTTGCTGATCGGAAAACTCACTGCTCACGGCAGTGAGTTTTCCGATCAGCAAAATCGTTTTTGGTCGATGAAATATTATTTTTGTTAGTAACATATCAGCTTTAATCAGCTAATTATGTTTTTCATACTTAAAATAATTGTTCAACTTACAAAACGGCTTATCTGAGTTGTGAAAGGATTTTTATGAAAGAAAAATTTATGTAACGCAAAAAAAATTTCGTACTGATCAGCAAAGATTTTTGCTATTACCTTAACGAAGGTCATTATTTCTTGAAAAGGCCTCTTTTATTTTTAAAACTATTATTTTGACTAGAAAAATAAATTTACTAGTCAGCAAAATTGTGTGCTGATCAGCAAATACTTTCGGTTTTACTTAAGATGAGCAATAATTTCTTGTAAAATTTTTATTTGTAAATAAAAAGATTTCTGTGATTAGAAAAATAAATTTACCAGTCAGCAAAATTGTGTGCTGATCAGCAAAAACTTTCGGTTTTACTTAAGATGAGTTCTAATTTCTTGAAAAATTTTCTTTTATTTTTAAAACTATTATTTTGACTAGACAAATAAATTTACCAGTCAGCAAAATTGTGTGCTCATCACCAAAAACTTTCGGTTTCACTTAATTTGAGTAATAATTTCTTGTAAAAATTTTAGTTGTTGGTAAAAAGATTTTTGTGATTAGAAAAATTAATTTATCAGTCAGCAAAATTGTGAGCTGGTCAGCAAATAATTTCGGTTTTACTTAAGATGAGCAATAATTTCTTGTAAAATGTTTATTTGTTAATAAAAAGATTTCTGTGATTAGAAAAATAAATTTACCAGTCAGCGAAATTGTGTGCTGATCAGCAAAAACTTTCGGTTTTACTTAAGATGAGTTCTAATTTCTTAAAAAATCCTCTTTTATTTTTAAAACTATTATTTTGACTAGAAAAATAAATTTACCAGTCAGCAAAATTGTGTGCTCATCACCAAAAACTTTCGGTTTCACTTAAGTTGAGTAATAATTTCTTGTAAAAATTTTAGTTGTTGGTAAAAAGATTTTTGTGATTAGAAAAATAAATTGAGCAGTCAGCAAAATTGTGAGCTGGTCAGCAAATAATTTCGGTTTTACTTAAGATGAGCAATAATTTCTTGTAAACTGTTTATTTGTTAATAAAAATATTTCTGTGATTAGAAAAATAAATTTACCAGTCAGCGAAATTGTGTGCTGATCAGCAAAAACTTTCGGTTTTACTTAAGATGAGTACTAATTTCTTGAAAAATTCTCTTTTATTTTTAAAACTATTATTTTGACTAGAAAAATAAATTTACCAGTCAGCAAAATTGTGTGCTGATCACCAAAAACTTTCGGTTTCACTTAATTTGAGTAATAATTTCTTGTAAAAATTTTAGTTGTTGGTAAAAAGATTTTTGTGATTAGAAAAATAAATTTTTTCAGTCAGCAAAATTGTGAGCTGGTCAGCAAATAATTTCGGTTTTACTTAAGATGAGCAATAATTTCTTGTAAAATGTTTATTTGTTAATAAAAAGATTTCTGTGATTAGAAAAATAAATTTACCAGTCAGCGAAATTGTGTGCTGATCAGCAAAAACTTTCGGTTTTACTTAAGATGAGTTCTAATTTCTTAAAAAATCCTCTTTTATTTTTAAAACTATTATTTTGACTAGAAAAATTAATTTACCAGTCAGCAAAATTGTGTGCTCATCACCAAAAACTTTCGGTTTCACTTAAGTTGAGTAATAATTTCTTGTAAAAATTTTAGTTATTGGTAAAAAGATTTTTGTGATTAGAAAAATAAATTGAGCAGTCAGCAAAATTGTGAGCTGGTCAGCAAATAATTTCGGTTTTACTTAAGATGAGCAATAATTTCTTGTAAACTGTTTATTTGTTAATAAAAATATTTCTGTGATTAGAAAAATAAATTTACCAGTCAGCGAAATTGTGTGCTGATCAGCAAAAACTTTCGGTTTTACTTAAGATGAGTTCTAATTTCTTGAAAAATTCTCTTTTATTTTTAAAACTATTATTTTGACTAGAAAAATAAATTTACCAGTCAGCAAAATTGTGTGCTGATCACCAAAAACTTTCGGTTTCACTTAATTTGAGTAATAATTTCTTGTAAAAATTTTAGTTGTTGGTAAAAAGATTTTTGTGATTAGAAAAATAAATTTTTTCAGTCAGCAAAATTGTGAGCTGGTCAGCAAATAATTTCGGTTTTACTTAAGATGAGCAATAATTTCTTGTAAACTGTTTATTTGTTAATAAAAAGATTTCTGTGATTAGAAAAATAAATTCACCAGTCAGCGAAATTGTGTGCTGATCAGCAAAAACTTTCGGTTTTACTTAATATGAGTTCTAATTTCTTGAAAAATTCTCTTTTATTTTTAAAACTATTATTTTGACTAGACAAATAAATTTACCAGTCAGCAAAATTGTGTGCTGATCACCAAAAACTTTCGGTTTTACTTAAGATGAGTTCTAATTTCTTAAAAAATCCTCTTTTATTTTTAAAACTATTATTTTGACTAGAAAAATAAATTTACCAGTCAGCAAAATTCTGTGCTGATCACCAAAAACTTTCGGTTTCATTTAAGTTGAGTAATAATTTCTTGTAAAAATTTTAGTTGTTGGTAAAAAGATTTTTGTGATTAGAAAAATAAATTGAGCAGTCAGCAAAATTGTGTGCTGATCAGCAAAATGCTATAACGGTTAGGAAATCAGGATAGTAGCTAACAAAATATTGTGTTCGTCAGCCATATAATTTTATATTTCTCGTACAAAAACCACTCAGTTAAAATCAAAGATTCTAATAGGCTAGTTTGGCAATACGAAAACGAAAACTGGGATAATCTGAGAAGCTTCTTTAAGAGTTTTAGTTAAAAACAAGTTGTTCACTATGTGTCCTAAATAGTGACGTGGATGCTGACGATGATATTCTAACCAACATTATTTTAGTTTTAAATTATCTAAAACCAAAAAACCTAAATATTCCTAAAATTAATTTAAAAAAAAGTTCGTCAATAAAAAAAAACCTTGCAAATAAACAAAAATAAATAATTATTCATAATAATAAAAAAGGCAAATTCTTTAAAATACAAAAAAAAAATTTAATTAAAAATCTCGACAGGACGTGTTTTCGAAAAAATTCAAAAATTTCCCCAAAAATTATGAAAAAATTTAAAATTTTTAGAATTAAAATAGAAAAAGTTCTTAATATGGTCATTCGTGCGTCGGGCCATGACAGGATACTTACATGACCCCCCACTACCTCGCAAACTATTTAGCTATCGTCCTATGCCGACTGCTGTTACAGTAGCCGAAGTGACACCGGCTCGCCACTGTGTGCGTGTATTTAGCAGGAAGCGATTACGCCCGGTAATATTCTGGGACGATGCGGGCAACAATGTAAACAATAAAATTGATAAGATAGCGTAGGAGGTGTGTGGGGAGGGTTGGTTTGCAAGTGGATGGTGGAATGACGGAATAAAGTGATTATCGGTTGGCGCTTCCTGGCAGTCGTAACCACAAACTCTCTCTCTCTCACACACACACTCTCACACAAACGCAAATGTAAATGCAATATTGCACAATGGCCACTGCTTCCTCCGGTCCTCGTCCTCTTCAGTTGCATTTCTTTCGTCCTCTTCTTCCAACGTCCTCTTTTTCCAAATGGTTCTACTTTTTCCAACGATTTCTCTTTCGCTCACTGCCTTTCCGCTTCACCGTTCAACACTCAGAATGCACGTAGGTCTTCGACAATTGACTGAGCGTATTTGCGGGGGCCGGCGAAGTTTTACGTACAATATTTTTCACTCCTACACATTCGCGCAAATTTTTTTTTCAATTTTGCCCCTTCTCGCTGCGATAAATTGTCAGCGTGTGCGTTCTTTCTACTTTCGTTATTTCGTGTGTGTGTGTGTGTTTTGGTCGGGGTCGGTAGGAGGGGATGACTTTTTATCAGTGTTTTTCTTTCCTACTTCCTGTTCGCCCGCGTTCCTTTTCTACCTTGTTCGCTTCGCATATGATTACCTGCTCCTCTAAGCTTACTATTCGACGATTTTTCTGATGCTGATAAACGATGCGTTGCAGATGCTGATTATTGCCGTTGATAACGTTTGATCAATCTTAACCGCCATTCACAACTCTCCTAACACACTCTCGTTCCGGACTATTCCTATTTTCCCTTATCACCGAATAGATTCCATGGCCTGGCAGTATCCTTGGAGGAGATTGCATTTTTCTGTTTTTTCCCATCAAATTTTTTGTGCCTAATTCTGAGGATAGAAGAGCAAATTGTCTACGATTGGTAGGGTAATGGTTGAGTGAAAGGACGGGAGGGTAGTCGAGTATTGAGGTTGAAAAAACATTAAAAAAACTTTTCAAATTCGTCATAAAATGTAAAAAAAAAGTTTTCAAAATAAAAAATCGCCAAAATTTTGAATTCCGTTTAAAAAAAATCAACTTTTTCAAAAATAAAGACAACATTTTGTTTTCTCTTTGAAACAAAAAGAAAAGAGAGCATTTTCGCAAAAAGGACTTTAGAAAAAATTAATAATAAAATTTAGATGAAATGAAATTTCCATCTTTTTTTCTCTTAATTTTGCATACTGCTCTTAATTGGTCTCGCTCGCCCTCGTCGTCATCCTGTCATGATAGAATTTTCTTAAAAGAAGCTCACTTTTAACGCATTCGACGGCGTCGCTGTAAATTCGAGCGCGCAGTAACGTCGTACTTTAGTCGTGCGCTGTCAGTCTTATTCAGAGTACGTTGTCCTCTTCCACTCGTTCCACGACAACCGAGCGAGAAGTCAATACGACCGAAAAGTGAGAGACCGGAAAACACAACAAAACGTCAAGTAAACTCTTGCAAGCGACCTGCCTTCGTGGTCTTTTTGCCTCGTTGCAATGGTAGCAATACAATTCCGAGTGGAACTGAAAACTCCACGAAATTGGCGCTATCAGAACTTTAAAACCATAACAGTCTTAGACGAATGCACGAACCTCCGACTCTTTTATCGCCGGATCAGATCTTGTTTTAAATTTTGCAGTTTCAGTTCAAGTACCGCCGCACATTTCACTGTTTTGTTCTGCGGCAAGATTGTTCTTGGCAGTCGAAATCGACATAGAAATGAGGTAAGTGAACAATAGTATTTGTGGTTTTATTAAAAATTTGATTCATAAATATTTATTTCAATTTTTGACAGTATTTGCTGGTCAGTTTTCAGCTGGCGTCGAAATTGTGTTTTACTCTGCCAAAAGCCATTACCGACGAAAGAGAATCCGAGCAACAAATGTTCAACTTGACGCTCCACCGCTTGCCATCGTACAAAACTACACACACGCACGCACGCATACGCAATGACGAAATAATTTGTTCCAGATCACTTTCGGCGGGGGTGTGGCGCTGAGGAGAGAACAAACGAACGAGTGAGATATTCTTTTGGTTTTGTTTCCTGTACATTCGACTGCGTGTACGTGCATGCGGCCACTTCAGTGCATCAATCAAAGCCATCGTCGACTCGCAACCGTTTTCGGTTCAACATCGTCACCGTAGAACTTCACGCGTCACCGTTATTAACACCGCAGACGGAACGTCATTATTACTCGTACGCGAGAATCTGAACAATTGGAATTGTTTTTTTTCTTGTCACATATTCAAACTGTCCTTGTTTCTTGCTTTAATTTTTTTTGAATGCGTTTTTTTTGCAAAAATATTCGCACGTGTTTTGCTAAAAACTTTACCACTCGACTTCCTCCCCTCCACTGTGTCCAACCAACCTTTTTATCAAAATTATCCAAAACTAATTGTTTTTCCTTTCCTTAAATTTTTCCGCATTTGTAATTTTAATTTTTGATTTATTTTTTGGGGAGGGGGGATGTCGGGTAATAATATTTTTTGCCTCTTCCTGCTATTCGCTTCCACGAACATAACGTTTTTTGATTTTTGTTTGTTTGATTTAACTTGAAAAATTATAAAATAAGGAAAATCCAAAAAAAGCATTCCGCGTCCACATACATACTTACACTATCTTGCGAGCGTCTACACACTTCGTACCTTCAGCCACAGATGTATGCAAATACCCAAAATTTCTCATAAAAACCAAAGAAAAATAATTGAAATTTTTTGGATTTTTAAGTCTTAAGTTTTGAAATGTCGAGTTTTTGAATTTCGAGTTTCTGAATTTTTAAATTTTTGGAATTTTCAACTTTTAAATTTTTGAATTTTTGGATTTTTAAAATTTTGTATTCTTGAAATTTTGAATTTTTGAATTTTTAAATTATTAAATTTTTAAATTTTTAAATTTTTAAAATTTTACTTTTTTAAATTTTTGAATTTTTGAGTTCTTAGATTTTAATTTTTTTTAATTTTTAGGTTTTCATAGATTTTTCAATTTTTAAAATTTTACATTTTTGATTTTTAGAGTTTTTCAGTTTTTGAATTTTTGAATTTTTGAATTTTTGAATTTTTAAATTTAAAAATTTTAAATTTTTGAGTATTTGAGTTTTTGAGTTTTTGAGTTTTTAAATTTTTAAATTTGTGAACTTTTATATTTTTAAATTTTTGAGTTTTTAAATTTTTGACTTTTTGTGTTTTTAAGTTTTTGAATTTTTGAGTTTTTATATTTTTAGGTTTTTTGTGGAACTTTGAATTTTTCAAGTTTCGAATTTTCTGAATATTAAATTTTTGAATTTTTAACGTTTCGATTTGAAAATTATTAATTTTTTAAATAGCTGCGGTAGGGTGGTAAGGGGTTGGTAGCGATAAGGGGAAAAGGAAAAACCGACTTGAAAGTTGGCAAAGATTTGAAAATGGCCTGCCTGATTTATATCACCCCTTACAACACCCTCCTCACATGAAATAGAAATCCACTCGGTAGATTGGGTTTTTTATCGTTCGAACGTCATTCATCTATTCAAGTTCATTTTAAAATTGATTCCAATTTGGTTTAGTTTGTTATTGTTGTTATTGTCAATTAATTGAAATCAACTCCAAATTTAGATACGCTTACGCAGATATCTTTTTAAGCACTTCCTTTCCACCATCACCGTCATATTCTCCACCTACCGGGGAAAGAGAAAGCAACAAAAACGAGATCATGTTAATGAGAAGAAGGCTTTTTATCGGATAGCATTTCAAGTCGCTCGTAAAATTATTGTCAGCTAAAAATAAAAAATTGGAAAAAAGCAACCACCAAAAAGAGAAACTGCGACATTGGTTGATGAGCTTCCTACCTATCCGGCGCACCAAAGTACGAACCCAATGCCTTGAACGCAGTTGTTAGCAAGATAAGATTTTCCAACGAACACAAAATAGTTTATCATTAAGTACTCGTAGTAGTCTCAACCAAACGACACGTTCTCATCTTCACCAATTCTCCTCTCTCGCGGTCGATCGGATTTCAACTGATTTTATTTTGTTTATTGACGAATTGATTTGGCGCGACGTATTATCGCATGACGAATTTGCAGTTTGTCACGATTTGGTAAACACTCGCACACACCCCTACTGCACCGTACGCAAAGGAACTCGTTAGAATGAACCGTTGGCTGATTCTGCACTCTTCCCACATACACGTCGCCGCATGCTTCGTCGTTAATTCCGAGCAAACAGGTGTGTGTGACTTCGCATTGGCTTGCGTCAAATTCCGTTGTCGAAGCGCAATTATTGTTGTTGTTGGCTCTTATGGAAATTCTTCTCGCTTGAGTGGAAGGGGTTTTTTTGCATAAGAGGTCGGGGCCATCGTTCGTAATGGTCCGATTTACGTCACGCCGCGTTCCCTTAGATTGAATTGGCAATTTCCGGAGTATTTTTATGACATTTTCTTCTCTTCTCTCAATTTTCTTCTTCCTTTGCTATTTTTAGTCTGTGCGTTAAAATAGATGCGAACGTTTTTTTTGTATTTCGTATTTTTTTTCTTCTATTTTTATGCAGAGTTAAATATAAAAACCACTTTTTTTTGGTTAGTGTTACGAACGCGATTACACTTCATCCTGATTGGGTTGAGGTGATTGGCAAACGTGGCTTCCAGTTGCATTTTCACTTTTTTCTATTTTTTTTTCTGAACTTTTGATCTGGGGGAGCTTCATAATTTTGATAATTTTTTTGTAAATTTTTTGAAGTTTTTTTTTTAAATTTTGCAGACGATTTGAATTTTTTTATAAATTTTATTCTTTTGATATTGAAAAAGTTCTGATGAACCTTTAATTAAGAGACGGTGTAGTTTGTGGGAGTAGGCAGGGCAATAGGGGGTGAGTTTTGAATTTTCAGTATAAAGGCAACTTTCAACCGGAAAAAGTAAAAAAGAAAGTGGACTGGCTCAAACGGTTAGGGAAGATCCGAAACCGATTGGCTGGAGCAGACCTGCTGCCGTCCTGCTAAGATTTTCACTGAGATTTTCCCGATGACATCTTCTTGTTAATGACTTGTTCATTTTCTCCCAAAATTACCACCCCTTAAACATGGCGAAAACACCCTTTAAACCGACATTTAAAATGTTTTAATTTTCGTTAATTTTTGTTGTTGTATTTTCTCGTTTATTTAGAATTTTACCACGTTTTTACGCACGTGCGCGAATACGTAAAATTGCCTATTTTTGTATGATTCTGCGCATCCGGAGAGCGGGTGTAAATGCTGAGAGGGATTTAAGTTTGTGCGTGAATATCTATTTTGGGTGTTTTTGTTGTTTTTTTTTGGTGTGCATAATTTTTGCACAAACAATTGCGAAATTTCTAAATTTGTGTTTATTTTGGTTTTGATGCTTTTTGGATGGTTCGATTCGGTTAACCCCCGTTGGGAGATTAGATCATTTTTACGAAATAACTTAACTGGTGGTGATGGTACAATAGGGGTTGCTGTTATTTGGTTACATGCAAAATCATCTTCTGTCGTTTATACATATATTTTTTAAATTTTTTTCAATTTGATTGCGCGAAAATTCTATTTCCGGTTCGTAATATAGATTTTGTTTTGGTGTTGGGACGGGGAAGGGTTTTTGTTTTGCAATAGAACAACTGCTTCAGTTTAAAGGAAAACGAGATAAAAAAACAAAAAATTTTCAGAGAATGAGAAATAAATAATAAGAGACAGAGACATAAATGATGTAACGTGTTTTCAAAGAAGGTGAAATAAATTAAATAAAAGCTGACAAAGCGCACATAAAATAGGAAAAAGTGATAAGAAAACGAAGAAAAATTACCAAAAATTTTATGAAAATAGTTCGAGAGTGTAAAGGCGAAAGGTAAAGGAGAACAAGAGAAAAAATTAGTGATACTGTATGCCGGAAAGAGATTTTAAAGGGTAAGAAGAAGGCTACAGAAAAGGTGTGCGATTTGCAACAAAAAAAACCTTCACAACGTACGTAAATCTTAGAAAAATGACTACAAATTAGACAACAAAAAAGAAAATTTCCCAAATGAAAAATGGCTGCACGGAAAGAGGTAAAAAGGGGGGGGGGAATAAAACGTGCGCTTAATTATAAAAAAAGAAAATTCCCTAAAAAAATGGAAATTTTTTAATAGAAATTGTTTGAAAATCGTAGAAATTGAGAAGCAGAATTGAAAAGAGGTCAAGCGTCTAACGCAACAAGTCGTTCGAGAGTGTAAAATTTAGAGATCCTGTGGAGGAAAAAGAGGGGTTAAAAGGTTAGAAAAAGAAAAAAAAACTTTACAACGAAAATCTTACAAAAATGACTAGAAATTACACAACAAAAAAGAAAATGTACCACATGAATAATGGCTATAGGGAAAGTGTGAAAAGGGGTGAAAAGGGGGAGGTATGAAAGAGAAAGCTCTCTTTCAAAAAGTCAAAAATCGGAAAGGACAACAATTTTACTTGGAAAAATAAAAATCATACAAAAAATATCAACAAAAATAACAAAAAATTACATCAAATCCAGTAAAAGATTTTCAAAAAAAAACTAAAATAATCAAATTTAGAAAAAAAAAGATGGAAAAGAGAAAAATTTAAAAAAATTTGACACTTTCGATGGCACCCGCCGCCCGTTTCGATCGATTATGAAATAATCTCTGCTCTCGGTTGTACTCGTTTTTGTGTAATCGCACAAAATAGAGAAGAGAAAACCAAATGCGACAAGCCACGTCAAGAAAATGTTTGTTTATTTGCTAATTGTTTTCGTTTTGTTTTCGTTTTTATTTTTTTGCGTTGCCAACACAAACACTTACTCTAAGAGCATGTACGTTAGTAGTGAGCGAGCAAAAGTGAAAGGAACACTTGATGGGGGATGTGAAGAGAGTAGGTAAGAGGTGGTTGAATGCGGTATTATTCAATGATCGTTGGGAATAATAAAATGAGAGAAAAAAGAGATGAATTAATTATGTTGGGGAGGGGGGGGGTGTCTGTGAATGAACAGGAGAAGGAGAAAAAATAATTTTTTAACGTGCACCACTGTTATTGTTGTTGTTGGTGTCCCTTTTCTTCTCACGGTTGTCTATTGTTTTTGGTCGAATGTGTGCTCGGTTGTGCTCTGCAGTTTTGTCATTCTTCCGTAGACGACAATCGCATAGTTGTTGCAGCGGTCGGAAGAAGGGAATGTGCCCATTTGGCTTGCGATTGTGTAGCGAAAATTATTTTCATATTTTCTGTTAATTTTCACAGTCACAAAACGAAATCATAAAGAAAAACTCTGAATTTCGACAGAAAAAAAACCCAAATTAAATAAGTAGAAGAGAGAAAACGAAGAAGAAGAGACAACGGAATGAGAAGAGACAAAAAAATGGGAGAATGTGTAACGTGCCGCCGTTTAGCGATGAACATTTGGTTTCGCAAGCGATTATTTGGGTCAGTTGGTCAGGCCTTGGCGGATAGGTAGGCAGACAGGTAGGTAGGTAAGTAGTTGGCAGGTAGGTAGGTGTGCAGGAAGGTGGCCGTGCGATTGTTGTTTGTTCTTGTTGACTGTATGTTGTTGTGGTTTGTGGTGGGTTCTTCTTCATTTTTATTTTCTTTTTGCCCATTTTTATTGTCCTCCTTCGGCTTATAAATTTTTTTCTGTACTTTTATTATCCATAATTGCGCTCGTGCTTGCAATAAATGCATAAATGGTTTTGGAATGCAAGCGAAGAAAATTGAATGACCACAAAAACCAAACTCTTCGGTAGCAAACCGTGGTTGGGAGCGAAGTTGAGAGTGGCTACGTCACTCAGAAGGTACAGAGTAAGACAAACACCGATCCAACTAGCTGCAGGAAATTGTTCCTAGAACTTCATACAACATCATTAGCTGTCATCCTGCTAGTTGGCAAGTGGAGTTTTTCCATTCTGTATCGAGTTGAGGGTGATTAAGGCGGCAGTGGGGAATTCCATCAACCTCCCAGTCTACAGAAGAGTAGCTATATTTACTCAATGTGCCCGACAATGGTGCGGCGCCTTAGGCAGTGGTTAGTACCCATATCAAAGGTACGGTCTCCGGATCGCTGGTGGGAGATACTGACAATTATCTCGTGCGCTGTCACTGCTTATGACAGTAGAGGTTTAGATAGGTCTCGCCACAAATAATTGGAGTAATCAGCTTGTAACTGGTTACTGACTGTAAACTGCGAGTAATGGTGGTACAGATAAGTCATATTATATAACATAATACTACTGCCCTCGAAGCAATTTGTGGATCGTCAAATGATCCGGTGCTCAATATGATTCGTCGCAATCCGTTAAACAGTAGAAACGTCGAATTTCATTAGGTTCCCGGTTATGTTGGCATCCTGGGTAATAAATCGACTGACTGTATAGCGGGAAAGGTTCTCCACCGTCCGTTGCTCACTGTAATTCCAAACCTGTCCTGCCAGCTAACCAAATGGCATACAACATCTTTGGCCATTCCTAGACAAATAGACTGGTCCGAAAGTGGAAGATATTCTTAACACCGCAAAACCAGCCTCCTCAACAACCATTCCGAAATTTTGGGTACGGGAAACTTCTCAGAATTCGGATTGGGCATACCGCGCACTCACCCATGATTTCCTCTTCGGTAACCAAGCCCCGTCCTTCATACCAACCTTTTCCTGTGGCGTTCAACTCACCATTCCCCACATTTTAAATGATTTCCGCTTAACCCAGAATTTCTTTCTGAATACGACTCCTTCGATTGTGAAGCTCGTATATCCAGCAATCATTTTCCCAAGACCCCTTTTTGACCTTCTTAATCATAGGACGTTTTTCTCCAAATAACCATCGACCAGTTTCATTAGGGAAGCTGGGGCAATGCCAATCTACACATAATATGAAGTCGCCAAATGACCTCATGGTCGTGGCGTTATGGAATGACTTCTGGCTCTTGTCTCAGAGACCTTACAAAAAAAAACTTTTCGGAAGAAGGGCTAAAGGGGAAAGGGTAACCAGGAAGAAAGCCGAAGTTTGGGGGCAGGGGGATCAAAAAATTTTGGTCAAAATGAAAATGCGCTTTTCTTTCAATCCATCGAAGCGTCGAAAAGAAAAAGTTAAATTTTGGAAAAATCTGACAGAAAATCAGATATGGAGAAAAGCATTTAAAAGGAAACCTTTTTTTGGCGATTATGTGGAGAATTTTTTTTGGAGCTCTGAAACCGTGTGCCACTTTTCCACGAAAACGTCCTTTTTTTTAATCAGTTCGTTCGGCGAATTCTCAGTGATCGGCTTCATCTGCCGCAAGACGCTTGAGAAGAAGGGAGTTATTCCCTCTGTTTGCCAGTGCCTCTCCTAGCGATCTCGTAGCGATTATTGTGGTCCTGTGACGCTCCTTAATGGATAATTTAGTCTCGCGGTGTTTCCGAAGGATTTATTATGTACCCATAGTGGCCTTCGAAAGTGGCCTTTTTGACCTCAAAGAAGCCCTTTAACAGTCATTTTTCCTGCCTCCCCTAAAACCTTTGAGGTGTTAATATCTCCGAAAAAAACTCGAACCGCCCCAAAAGAAAATACTCTCCCTTCAGAGGGATGTGAAGGTAGATTTGAAGCCGTTTTTCCCCTTTAAAAATGCAGAGGATTTTCGCCAAACGTTCAGCCTTTTTTCGCAGTCCTTATTTCGATGTTGTTCGTAATGCGGAATTAGAAGAAATTGTTTAGGTGAACGGCCTTCGATTCTACTGAAAATATCGGAATTCCTTCTGAAGTGATCTGAGTGAACTACACGAACTTCACTAAGCATCCGCTTGCAGTTTTAGCTGAACTCCTCCGTTAAGGGATATTCTTTCGAAGATTTTTTTGGTGAAATTTAGCGAATTTTTTTGAGAAATTCTAATTTCGATTTTGGCCGACGAGGCAAATAAAGACCAACCGTTTAGGGATATGTTTTGGTCCATCATTGGGGAGTTGAGTTCTGGGTCCCTATTCAGGTGTTTGGGTTTTTGTTTGCCGGAGGGGGTTCTAGGATTACATTTAAGATAAAAGCAAATTGCAGGACGACATCTTCCTCGGAATCTAAGACGATTTACGGAGTAACAAAAGTACTTGCACTGCTCTAACTACTCAAAATAGTACTTAAAAAAACCACTAAGGAATCATCGATATGGGATAAAGCTTTTAGGATCTATTTCAGACTCGCTGAAAATCAGATCGCCGAAATGAATTCTATTCAAGTTTGAAGCTTGTCTTATTTATGATATTTTGTCGGACCATCTTGGACAGTTTTTTACCTGCAATCCGCTGTGGACCGTCAATAATCTCATCGATTTTGTAAATTCAGAAAAGTTTTTTTTGCAGGTGTGAGGGGAAAAGTGACTTTCCATAAAATACAGCGGTCACTGCGGATGGGGTTCTGCGACTCTGTCTTTGGAGTCGATTTATGATTGTTGTTGAACCAAGTGAACGTAGACGGACCAGAAGCGCGTTCAGAAACCATAAAAGCTGAACCAAGGAAACTGAAAAGAACTCAGCTGAGTTCTTATTCGACAAGGTTACGGGGCCAAATTGTGTATTTGATCGAGGAGAGCGAAAACTGGGGGACTCGAAATCTGAATCGGTAGGCTGACTGCCCACAAAATATTGCTGGTGATGGGGCGGATCGCTGAGTTTTCATTGTCGATTTGTTAGAGTTTTTTTCTGCCCAACAAGAAAATTTAAAAAAAACCAACATTTTTTTGCTGTGGGCTCTTATATTTTTTTACTTTCCGCAATAGTAGGTCAATTAACTGACAAACTTCCCAAAAAGGCTTAAGACTCAACAAATTGGAATGCTTTTTCCGAAGGTCGTAGATGTGCACGTAAAATTTGGTAGCATCTGTAATCATGAACAGACCCTTTTTTGGGCATAGACGAATCCTTAAAGTCTCAATAAAAGTTTGGAGACAAATCGAAAATGTTGCTTTCAGTCATGAAAATTGATGAGTTTTTTTTATTGCTAATCAACAAAAATAGACGATCGAAATTGTTGGTAACGCCATCTTTTATCAATACTAAACCAAAAAAACAAAACAAAAATAAGAAAAAAATTTGTTGTGTCTTTTTAAATGGAAACATTTTTATGAAAAGCAGATTTTGTCAAAAAAGAAGAAAACTGACACGACATTTGATAATAAATAAAAAAAAGTGCCATTTTTATACCTCATCACCCGCTTCTCCCCAACCGCCCAATGGTTTTGAACAGAAGCCTGACGTGTTGACGAGATTGCTGGGATTTTGTTGAGCGTGTAATGTTGAACAGCAACCGACATTGTGAGCATCTGAATTCACGTCAACAAAAAAGTCCATTTGCGAACGAAAACCAAAACAATGTGTTTGATGAATTTTCTCATCAAAAATTCATCAAACACATTGTTTTGGTTTTCGTTCGCAAATGGACTTTTTTGTTGATGTTTTGTGAAAACCAAAACAATGTGTTGGAAGTGTTTGATGAATTTTCTCAATGTTCAACATTCAACGAACACACAACAAAAAATTGATAGAAAATTATAGCATAAGAAAAAAGAAGATAAAATTTTGCCGGAAGGCTTTTCCCCTTTTTCCCGTCAAAATCCGTTCTGCCTTTTTTTACGAGTAAGTAATGAAAACGCCTCCGTAACAGCATCAAAAAGAAGGTAAAAATCTACTGCCCACTTTCTGCCGGTGGTGCCTTTCATCTTATCCCCTTGGAAGGATTTGAAGCTTTTAAATTATTTCGTCCTTGGAAGGATTTTTGGCGGTAAATATTTTTTAAAAGTCGTTCAACAAGTTCTTTTGTAGTAAGAACGTTCGAGGTTCAACGTTTAAGGAATTTTGCGAAAAACCGTTTCACCAATTTTTATCAAGGAACTGAAAAAAAACCAAAATTTTTCTAGGATTTCGAAAGGACTTTCAACAAGAAGACGATCAATAAGACTGAAGAATCGAACAAGTTTTTGGAGTGCAAAAATTCGAAAAATATTGTCAAAACACTCAACGTTCAATGAATTTTCAGAGAAAAATGCTCAACAACAGTTTGAAAAGTCGTTCAATTGAGGGCTAAATGCGTTTCCAACAATTTTATATTCAAGGTGTTTTTAAAGGGACTTCAACAAAAAAAACCATCATCAAAAATTTCAAGAACTGTTCAGCAAAATTCATTTTTTTCTGAAATCAAGCTCGCGATTACAAAAAAAAATGAAATTCCCTAAAAAAATAGAAATCGTAGAAATTTCTGGAGTCGCTGCTAATAATAATGAGAAACAGAATTGGAATAGAGAGAGAGAGAGATAAGAGTATAATCGTAGGATAGATGGAATGGGGGAAGGGCGCTGATCTAAGCAATCACTCAGCCAATACGCTAATCAGCGCCGGTGCAGTCAACCAACAGCTAACGTCTATTCACCTTCCGTCCTTTGTTTTGTTTTTGTTATTGTTTTTGGGGGGATTTGGTTAATGCAAGGTCGAATGTAATGAATCGCCGTCTTTTCTCCCTTGTTCATAATCCCTGAGATTAAAAGTTCAGAAATAAAAAAAACGATTAGAATAAAACCCTATAAAAACAACAACAGAAAATCTATTGCTTTCTCTTTCCAATGCTGAATCTTTTAATGCAATTTTTGCTTTCGCTTTCGTCGATCGATCTTTTTCTAAAAATTATATTATAGAAAAATCGAAAGTTTCTCATTCAGTTTTTTTCTTCTTTAGGTAATTGCGATGAAAGTTTCTTTTTCTCATTTTTTCTACCTTTTTTTTTTAGTTATTTTAAGAGTTTTAGATCAAGTTTTTTTCTTGATTAAATAAATGAAGACGAAGTGAAAAACACAAAGAAAAGATAAAGAAACAAGCCATTTTAGCCAATCATTCACAATTACCATAAATAAAAAATGGGAAAATTTATAACAGATAGAAAGAAAGAGAAAAAAAAGAGAGAGAGAGAGAGAGAAAGGATAATGAGAAAATTATCCAACATTTCTGGGATGGCCTTTTTTTGAGATAATTTTTTTAATATTTTTTTTAAGGGATTTTTTTAATATTTTTTTTCCTATTACAACACAAAAAAAACCAGAAAGAAAACAGCAAAAAAATTAATTAAACGATTTTGCCGCTTTTGCTTTTGCTTCAATTCTTTTTTTGAAGTAATAAACTAATTTTCCTTTTTATTTTTATGAAAGATCATCTGGGAAATGGGGAACGGTCAAAAGCGATTAATATTAATTATACTTGCCAAAGAATAGGGAAGAAAAATTAAAGAACGACCAGCAAAAAAGTAAAAACCGCCCAAAAAAAATGATCTGAGGAGGCTCTTGGTCGACACAGTAACCTACATTTTTCGGTTTACGTAAAAAAGCTGAAAGGCGCAACGGCAAAAGAAACAACAAAAAGAGAAAAGAGAAACAACAAAACAAAAGGGAAAAGTTGCGCAAAAATGACAGAGCACGAAATGAAAACGAGGAAAACAATAAACAAACGAGCACAAAAGAAATGAACAAAAACAAAAACAAATCGTACGCCAACACGAACACAACCAAACAATTTTCTATGGTGAAAAGTAAAAACAAGAAAAATGGTGACGGGCAAGGGAAAATGAGAGAGCAAAGAAGCAGAGAAAAGTGTTCCGCTTGCTCACTCGTATGCATAACAACGAGACGAAGATCCCTCTTCCTTTTGGCAACATTGTTCATCGTCGTCGTCGTTCGCTAATTTCTCGGCGGTGGCACGAGCCGGCACTGCGCTTGCATTGGTCCAGCGATAACTGCTGCTTATTCATGTATTGCAATCGGTTTGGTTAACCGATCGAGTTTGATTAACCGAAAAACCTGCCACAATGTAAGCAGTTCGATTTTCTTCGGATTTTACTGGAATTTTTTTGTTTTTTTTTGTTTTAAAAAGATTTGCTAGTGAAAAAAAATGCACCGACTTGTGGGTGTGAGCAAATTAGTTCTTATTCCCTTAAAAACTAAAAAGGCGAAATTGAATATGACGAAGAAAAAAAATTTCGAATAGAAAACATTTTTTTTAATTATTTTTTTTTTATTTGCAACTACAATTTTATTGTAACAAGAATCAGATTTATATAACATTTTAATTACACAATCTTATGCATCATGAAGTAGGAGTAAACACCCATCGGCGTTTCTCCAACTAAATGGAAGTTAGATTCATCTAGAAAATTTCTAGGTCATTGTCTCTTAAGTCTCCGATGAGTGTTTCTGGAGGGGGTAGTACAGGACAATTCTCTCACGAGCGGATTATGATGATAGGATAAACCGGAGTTAAAATTGTTGATAGCGGGAAATGCACAGGTCCTAAACAAAGGGAACATTTGGATCTTGACGTATTACGTTGTTACAAACATAAAAGGGGGGAGGGGGGGTGTCATCAACAATTTTATGGAGAATCTTGAATTGTAAGGTCTGGACACAATAGGATTTGGAACCCCAAAGTTCAAGTCCATATGTCCAAATAGGTTTTATAATTAAAAGTTTACTCTTTATTGTTAGTTTTGAGCGTTTGTTAGTTTTGAGCGAGTAGTCTAAGAAGTTGGCGGTACTGTCTTGTGGCTTCAACTCTTTTTAGTCTAGTATGTGGGTTCCATGTTAATCTCTTGTCCCAAATAACTTACTTTATCATATTGTGGAATCATGTTACTATTAAGGTATAAAGGGGTAGGTTTTCCTAGAAAAAGAGTGACAAGGGCCTAAACCAGGACTGAAGGTTGTGGCTATGGGATTGTAAATTGTTGGAAGCTATGTCAGTATTTGTATGGGTAGCAAGTATGGCTGCATCATCTGCACAAGTAGCAATGATAGTATTAGGATCATATAGAATGGCATGGGTATAAATACTGTATAAAACGGGACCAAACAAACTACCTTGTGGGACTCCAGCTAGAATAGGATATACCAGGTGTGTAAGCTTAAATCCGCTGTTTTTTAATTAAAAAAAAAAACACATGTTTTTTTTTCATAGAAAGCAAAAACAAATTTATTTAAAGTACTTGCCCTCGCTAGCTACATATTTTTCCCATCTCTCCGGCAATTTGTGGATACCACGCCAAAAAAATTCCTTCTCTTTTGAGGCAAACCCCTCATCAAGCCATTTTCGGACGTCTTCGTAAGAATCGAAGTGGTGCTCAGCGAGCGCATGACCCATCGATGAAAACAGGTGGTAGTCGGAAGGGGCCAGGTCTAGTGAATAAGCGTGGTGGGGTAGCATCTTCCAGTTGAGTGTGTCCAAGTAGTTTCGGACCATTTTTGACGTGTGCGATGATGCGTTGTCATGGAGGAAAATCAGTTTGTCATGTCTTTGTTGATAATCCGTCCTTTTTTCATGCAGAGCACGGTGCAATTTGACCAGTTGTTGGTGGTAGCGGTGGGCATTGACAGTTTCATCAGGTTTCAACATCTCATAGTCTTCCGTCCGAAGCGATTTGGTCTTTGGGAAGATGTTGAGGGTTGGCCGGAATTAACCCACGATTTCTTGCATTTAGTATTCTCGAAATATATCCACTTTTCATCGCCTGTCACAATCCGATGCGGAAACGACTTTCTTTTTTGTCTGGCGAGCAAGATTTCGCATGTGTTTTGGCGTCGCTCCATCCGCCTATCGTTCAATTCATGCGGCACCCATTTTCCGATCTTTTAAATCTTCCCCATTGCACGCAGACGTATGGAAATGGCTGGTTGAGTAACACCCAATTGCTCCGCGAGCATTTTTTGCGATTGGGTATCGTCTTCGTCCAAAAGAGCCTGCAATTGATGGTCCTCAACCTTCCTAGGCCGATTTTCACGCTTCTTGTCCCACAAGTCAAAATTGCCGTCTTTGAACCGACAAAACCAATCTCGGCATGTTGTTTCCGATAAAGCACTGTCACCATAGGCCTCCATAAGGAGGAATCTAGGAGGGAGTGTAAGTGGCGGAGTACTATTTTTTCAAAGATTTTCGAGAGGATTGGAAGAAGACTTATTGGTCTGCAGGAAATGGAGTGATCTAGGATTTAGGGATAATTTTTATTATGGCAAATTTTCAGACGATTGGGAAATATTTTGTTCGAAGGATTGAAAATTATCGCTCTTTTAGGAAATTGTTGGAGTACATTGGAGGTGATCTGTTCGTAGCCAGAGCAACTTCGGAAGGAGTGATTGCCTTAAGAAGGAAGACTCATGAGTGAGGGAATGGACAGTTCTGTCTCGATTTTAATACAATGACTTTTGTCTGGTATGTCTTCATGTGGTGTAAGTGTTTGTGCAAATGTGTCTGCTTTATTTTCGTCCGTTTTGACCCAGGTGCCGTGAGTTTTTCGTAAAGGATGCGCTATTTTTTTTTTATAAGATTATATCTAAATTAATAAATTTTTCACGATTGATGAAGTGTAGTTTCTGAAGCGATCTTTTTGTAGTTCTATTTGTGTCTGTTGCCAATAAGCTCTTGTTTTTCGTTTTTCTGTAAATAGTCGCCTAATTGTTAGTGGCTTCATGTTTTTGCATTCATCTGAAGAGCCTATAGCGTTTTGTAACAAACTAGGAAAATTATGTACCGCGTCATCTAGTTCTTGTTTTGTTTTGAAGCTTTGTCGTTTGTCTAAGTGCTTGTCAAAATATTGTTTGAACAATTCCCAGTCAATTGGTCGATTAATGAGTCTAAAAGCGTTGCCTTGATAATAAAATCTTAAATGAGTCTAGGAGCGTTCCATTTTGATAATAAAATCTTAAACATTTTCCAAAGTCTCGAAAGTAAGAATTGGCAAAATAGGAAATGGTGAAAATTTCTTTTTTGTTTTGATTTGTGGCTTCTGCTTTCTTCCTTTCTTTCCTTCGCACGATTATTGAGCAATAATTGATTATGCAACAACAACTCAATAAAAAAGGGGGCCGTACATAAAATCAAACTTTTTCTTTCTCTCCGGCATTTATTTTCTATGCTCTCACAATATCTTACTCGATTCTCTGGTGGCCTGCATTATGTTTGACACAATTTCCAGATCTGATCTCGCTGACCAGACAGCTTCGAGGCCGGTTACCAAAGATCAAAAGCCGGCCAGAAAACGACGACAAAAACAATCTACAAATTATCATTGCCAACATAACGTTATGAAATTCTTCGGCAACAAAAGCGTTTTGTTTTCCTTCTTTTCAGCCTCGCATTTTCTGTTATTTGGTTGTCGTCTTTTCACAGTCGCTTTACTGTTGGTTTTTTGATGCAACGCTTATGAAATTGGCAAAAGTAAAATTTTCGCAATCTGCTCTCGTCTGCCATTCGGTTTAAAGCAATCCGAAAGAAACGAGAGCGAATCATGAGAAGGAAACAGAAAAAATGCGACGTAAAAAGAGCAATTAACTGCGCTCAGTCGTACGCGATCAGAACGAAAAGGTCTTTGATGGTGGTCATTCGGTTGGTGGGAGCGAGAAGCAGTTCGGACAAATCAAACGAGAAAAGAAAACTTTGACGCGAACATGATGAACGGTTAGTTGCGAGGGGCGATTTCGGCAATCGCCTTCGATTATTATGAGTTGATCGTCCAAGGGCGGGCAAACGAGGTATCACTGATTGGGGGGGGGGGTGTTCGTCGCAACAGTTTTTCGCCTCTGCTTCGTGAAAAAAAGTCAGCATTTTTTTTTGTTTTTTCTTTGATTTTTGTTTGTTTTCTTTTAGGAGAAAATTTTCCGTTCTTGATTTTAGTTAAAAATGTGCTTTTCTGGTTTTTTTGTTGATGTTTTTCTAATTTTTTTAAAATTCTTTTTTGACTTTTTTTTAAATTTTTTTTTACAATTGTCCCTTTTTCAATGTTTTTGGATGTGCGGCTATAGATTGTGTGTCTCAGAGAGAGAGAGAGAAAGAGGAAGAGAGGAAACTTGGGTACGGGCTTTTTCATATTTTCTTTTGATCCTTTCTATTGGATTCTTTTTGGAAAATGTTTTTTTAATATATTATCGGTTTTTCCCTTATTTTTCTTATATTTGCGTAAAAGTCTTTATTTTTATGAGAGATTAAAAGGAAATTGTTTTATTGCAATTTTCCAAATTTGCTTACTTAAACAAAATTAATTTTTTCTATTTAAAATTTTTTCATCAAATTTTTGCATAAATCTACAATTTAGTCAGAATTTTAAGAAATATGTCAATTTTTCAGAAACTATTTTTATTATTTTAAATTTGTTATAATTTTTGGGGAAGAGTTCATCAAATAAATTTCTGTTGTTGATATTTTTAGGTCTCCCATCAGAAATTATCAAAATTTCGCATGATTTTTTTGTTTTTAAACATTTTTAATGCACTTTGGTTAATGGTGCTTTTGTGAAGTAAATCCACTTTTAACTATGTTTACCTCTCATCGACGAAAAAATAATGCGTTTGAGAGTCGCTATAAAACGTGCTCCGTTTGGTCACATGCCTTCCGTCCTCGCCTCAAACACCGCAGTTCGTTTAAATTCGAAAATATTCGAAAAGAGCGCACACGCCAATGCGGTTGGTTTCTTTTGGGAATGGGTATCCTTGCACATTTTGTTTTCTGTTTGGTGGGAGCGCAGGGAAGAATACGGGTTGGTCGAGTCTGTTTTCCATCCACGATGACAGCGATTGGCATTTAATCCGATTCACCGGCCAAACCGTGAAAATTTAACACCTTTTTGGTATAAGAACTTTTCGATTTTCTAGCAATTAATTTACTATCATAATCGGATTGGGTTTATACAAATCCACTCATTCACGGATATCCGCATTATCCTACGACTGTAGCGTAGGTCAAGATGAAGTGGCGGGGGTGATGCTGCTTCGAAGTTCCAATTCTTGTTCCAACAAAGTCTTTGGAACAAAAGCCCGTAAGTTTGGATTTTAAAATTTTTCCATTTTTGAATTTTGAATTTTTTGAGTTTTTAAATTTTAAAATTTTAGAATTTTAGAATTTTAGAATTTTTGAATTTTTGAAGTTTTAAATTTTTAAATTTTTGAATTTTTGACTTTATCTTTGTAATTTTTAAGTTTTCTTTGTGGATTTTTGAATTTTTAAATGACCAAATTTTTGAACTTCTGAATTTGTGAGATTTTCAATTTTAAAATTTTGGAATTTTTACTTTTTTTAATTTTAGAATTTTTGAATTTTTGAATTTTTGAATTTTTGAATTTTTGAATTTTTGAATTTTTGAATTTTTGAATTTTTGAATTTTTGAATTTTTGAATTTTTGAATTTTTGAATTTTTGAATTTTTGAATTTTAGAATTTTAGAATTTTAGAATTTTAGAATTTTAGAATTTTAGAATTTTAGAATTTTAGAATTTTAGAATTTTAGAATTTTAGAATTTTAGAATTTTAGAATTTTAGAATTTTAGAATTTTAGAATTTTAGAATTTTAGAATTTTAGAATTTTAGAATTTTAGAATTTTAGAATTTTAGAATTTTAGAATTTTAGAATTTTAAAATTTTTGAATTTTTGAATTTTTGAATTTTTGAATTTTTGAATTTTTGAATTTTTGAATTTTTGAATTTTTGAATTTTAGAATTTTTGAATTTTTGAATTTTTGAATTTTTGAATTTTTGAATTTTTGAATTTTTGAATTTTTGAATTTTTGAATTTTTGAATTTTAGAATTTTAGAATTTTTGAATTTAGGAATTTTAGAATTTTTAAATTTTGGATTTTTAAATTTCCGACTTTAAAATTTTGTAATTTTTAAGTATTTTTTGTAGATTTTTGAAATTTTGAATTTTAAAATTTTTGAATCTTTGACTTTAAAATTTTGTAATTTTTAATTTTTCTTTGTGAATTTTTGAATTTTTAAATTACCAAATTTTTAAACTTCTGAATTTATGAGATTTTCTATTTTGAAATTTTGGAATTTTTACATTTGTGAATTTTTGCGTTTTTCAGATTTTGAATTTTAAATTTTAAACTTTTAAATTTTTAAATTTTTATACTTTTGAGTTTTTAGTTTTTAAATTTTTTTTCGCGTTCTTGAATTTTTGATTTTTGAAATGTTTGAATTTTCGAATTATTAAATAATAATTTTTCTGTAAAATTCAAAATTGAAAATTAAATAAAAAATGTAAAAAATAAGAATGAAATTTCTTTTATTGAAGCAAAAGTTAAATTTGTTCGTCGTAATGTTTAGTTGCACCTTTGAAGAAAAGCAATTTTTGGAACATTGACCCTTCAAGAGTGAATTCGTAGGGGATTCCTATTTACTGTAGGATAAATTTAAGGAAGAGTAAGTAAACAGCAGAAATTTTTATTGCCTTCCTTCCATACAGAAGCTTGTCTGCATTTCACTTACAATGAAAACAAAAAAAAATCCCCCATCAGAACGAAAATAAATATGCTGAAAAAATGAGAACACCCGTCGCTGATGAACAAAATGAAAATTTCAGTGAGAAAATAAGACCGAAGCCGAATTTAGATCGAATTTCAAGGTTAAACACCGGGTCACCCTCTAATTTACTTAAAGTCAATAGATAAGAATTGATTAACTTAAGGAAGTGATCAGTTTTCCCTTTTCTGTTTAATTTGTTCTAGGCGGGAGGGTGACCGAATTATTATCTTCCGGTTGTAGTTTTACTTTTAGGTAGATTTGCGTCCAACTAGCGTTGACAAAAGATGCTGCAAATAGAAAATGTCGATTGTTGTTTTTAAGAGAAAAATTATTGAATTTTTGTTTTCTTTCTAATTAAATCCCCCGTTCCACTTCTGTTTATTAAGTCATATAAAATTAAATTAGGTGTCGCTTACATTTTGGAATAAAATAACTTTTATCTCTCCTGCTTAATGCAAATATAATTTTTGTAATAATAGTTTTTTTTTTAAAATATTTTAGATTAGATTTGTTCTGTTTCGTTTTCTTTTATAAATACTTAAAAACTTACAGAAAAGACACAGAATTCATAAAAATGCCTTCCATTTTGCCTCATAAGAGCGTCCCGCAAATCATATGATAGATAAACAGGAAATCCGACTACAACTAATTAATTTACGTGTACTAAATCGCGTTTTTATTATGATTTAGCCAAAAAAGGCCACAACAGAAAAAACGTCCAAACAGAAAAAAACACCAGAAAATTAAATAAAACAATAACAATAACAATAACAATTATACTAAGAAAATAAAGGGCAGTCGAGGAAATTGTGATGAAATTTAAGGTGATGACCAACAGCAGTCGTTGGTAATATTGCACACCCTCAAGGTGGAGCGATTAGTTAATAAAGACCGCGAAAACAACAAAACACGGTGGAAGATCCAAAACGGAAAATGAAAAGAAAAGAAAGAAAAATAAAATTAAAACGAGCGAATAGGTGAGAAGGGGAGAGAACAGAGATTCCGCGCTCATTTGGATAGATTGTGACGCAGCGAGAATTGGTCAAAGAAGACAGCAAAGATGCCGTTTGGACAGCGAGTAGCCATCATCAACAGACAACAAGCCACGAAACGAACTCGAATGCGAGCGGTGAGACTGTGTGAGTACGAAATTGGTTGATGGAAACGGAACTGGGTCAACCGAGTTCGAAAGGACAAGACGAACGGAGCGGAGAACAGCACCTGAGAACAGAAAACGAAAGAGAATAAATACGAATAGCCATGGAGAAGAGGGTAATTGACATCAGCCAAGAGTCAAGGAGTCGTGAGAGTTGCAATAACAAAAAAAAGTTTGCCGTCAAGCCATCCATTCTTCCCTCAGTGTGTAAGCTTTCACAGATAATTTTTCTTTTTGTTTTCGTTGCCATTCCTTTCCGTTCTTTGACTCTCCGCCATTTTATCTCTCTTTTCTTCGTTTATTCGAATATTTCTCAATTTTTCTTCTTCATCCAAAATTTGCTGTTTCATTTCTTTTTCTATTTTTTTCAGATATTTAGTTTTCAAGCTTTTTTTTATACTATTTTAAATTTTTAGGTTTTTTTTTTGTGGTTTTTGCGGTACTTTTTTATAATTTTTTGTTTTTTTGTTCCTTTCCGTCAATTTGTAAGAATAATTTTGTTTCTGTTTGAATTTTTTTCATTTTTCATTTTTCTAATTTTTTGTTTGCAATTTCTTAAATTTTTCTAAATTTTAAGGAAACTTTCAAGAGTTTTTTTAAGCTGACTTCAAATGGTATTTTTTCTTTACTTTCAAATATTTAAATTTTTGCATTTTTTAAATTTTTAAGTTTTTGACTTTTTAAATTTTCGATTTTTTGACTTTTTAAATTTTTGAATTTTTAGATTTTGTATTTTTAAATTTTTGAATTTTTGAATTTTTGAATTTTTGAATTTTTGAATTTTTGAATTTTTGAATTTTTGAATTTTTGAATTTTTGAATTTTTGAATTTTTGAATTTTTGAATTTTTGAATTTTTGAATTTTTGAATTTTTGAATTTTTGAATTTTTGAATTTTTGAATTTTTGAATTTTTGAATTTTTGAATTTTTGAATTTTTGAATTTTTGAATTTTTGAATTTTTTAATTTTTTAATTTTTGAATTTTTGAATTTTTGAATTTTTGAATTTTTGAATTTTTGAATTTTTGAATTTTTGATTTTTTGAAAGTTTGGATTTTTAAATTTTCAATTTTTTGAATTTTTTAATTTTTGAATTTTTTAACTTTTAAATTTTTGAATTTTTGATTTTTGAATTTTTTGAATTTTTGAATTTTTAAATTTTTGAATCATACACTTTTTTTAGAAAACCAAATACTGTAAAAAATCACCCGTTCTAAGAAAAATTGTCCTCAAAAAACATCACTAAAATACGTTTGAAAAAATCCCAACAGGAAAGCTGAAGCGAATAGTCACTTTGAAATTTTTCATTAATCTTTAACCGACTTTTTTATTTGTTCATTTTAAAATTTAAAAAAAAAATGACCATAAAAATTCATCAAAAGCTTTGTTTTAAACCCTTAAAATAAAAAAATATTAAAATTAAACTAAACAATAGATTTTTTGTTATGAATTGAAAAGTTTCCATTTATTTATGATTTAGTGGGGAAAATATTGTAATTGAATTTCAGGGAAATTTAAAATTTTAAAAACAAAATTTTAGATTTGAAAAAAAAAAATTCGTTTCAGATTTTATCAGTAATTAAAGACGAAATATTACCGAAAACTTTCAAAAATTGTTCGCCTATAACATTAAGTAATCCAACAAAAAAAATATTACTTAAAATATTCCAAGATTAAAAGAAAAATTATATAGCACAATGGAATCCACAGGTCCTCCGCTAATTCCCAAAAATCACTTTCCCTTCCATTTTAAGTTAATTTCCTCATGCCGTTTTGTATACATTCCAGTGCTAATCTTACGTAAAATGATAACAAACAAACTAAAGAAAAACCTTGAACTTTCTAAATTTATGAAAATAATACAAAAAACATAAACAAAATTTTAGTTGCCAAAAAATATTGTCGAGCAAAAGTGCCACGTTTCAAAATGGTTTCAAAGAAATTCAAAGTTTCAAAACTTGTTCCTGAAAAATTCGGCATAATAAAAGTTTATAAATTTTGGTTTTTATTTTTATTATAATTTTTGTGTCAAATTGCGTCAGAAATTTTTTAAAAAAACTTTAAAATTGCGTTCAATGTAAATAAGAAGAATAACAGCAGAACTTATCAATTGGTTTGGACGGAAACGAATTGAATTCAAAATGGGCCAATCGAATTGGAACGATCGAACATGAAAAAATCCATTTGAGTAAAATTTTGCTCTGGAGAAAAAAGCAATTTTCAGCGAATAAGAGAGAAAAAAGAAAAGAACGATCGAGAACGAAATTATTTTTTAAGAGAGAGCGAACCGAGAAAGCAAAGCGGAACAAAGCGAAAAAATAAGAGACACTCGAACCGTGCTTATGTTTGGCCTCGATTGGACATAAGCAAAAGAACAAAAGGCGACGATCGTTTGCGCAAAGTCAAAACACGTACGTACGCGAATGTGCATTGGTTTTGTTCGTTCTTTGCGTGAGTGTTGGCGGTCTTTTTTTGGGAAAATTTCGTTCTGTGCGCACGTTCATTGTAAGCGCGCGTGTCGTTGGACGTCAAAACAATACTCGGCGGCAGGTGGTGATTAGCTATAGGTAGGTAAGTAGGTAGGTGGCACCTTACAGGCACGTGAGGTTGTTATTAGTTCTCGATTTTTCTTCTTGAAATACTTTGGAAAATATTTTGAATAATTTTTTTTTTGAAAAAAGTCACGACTTTCTTAACAGGTGCTCATCTGGAAGTGGCGGTCAAAATATGGGGGAATAAGTTTTGAACACCTGCCAATGGTAAAAATGATGTCCTCCACTTAACACCAAGCGCTAACCAACCACCTCGCACGCTAAAGGGTGGTGCGTGTGCGCCAAAGTGTAATTTTTTTTCCGTTACCTGGTGGAGCGAGGGCTAATCTTTGCTCAGAACAATAATGATCCTAACAAAAACGTTGAGGGAGACATTTTTTAATAGACAAACGACAAAGTCATTAACACGTCCAACGGTCCACGTAACGGTTTACCGTTGAATGGCGGAAGTGTAGATGCTGAATTTTAATTACAATCGGTGCGGTAGCGCGCCACTCGCTGAATAGGCAAATAACAACAAAAACAATTGGAAAAGTTCAGTTTTGCCATTTGCTGCAAAAAGTGTGTTGGAATTTTTTGTTGTGTTGCGCAAGGTTTTCTTTTTTTCTGATTTTGTTTTGATTCCCCGTTTTGCATATGAACAAGATCGCCGGGAAAAGGCAGGGACTGAACTGACGAAGACGTTGTCTGGGCGTTCTCAATTGTTTGATCAATTTTTTGGCTTTTTTTTCGGTGCATCATTTTTTAATGGTTCTTAGAGAATGTTTAGGAAATTTGTTTCTGTAAAAATATTTTCCTGAAAGTCCAACGAAAGGAAAGATTGTCCCGGAAAATTTCGGTGTTCGGAAAATTGCTGGGCTTTGTTAAAATTTCGGAGCAAAATTCTAAGCAATTTCGAATTGAAATGCTTTCCATTTTTTGGAAGAGAAAAACTATTCCGAACGAGCTTCTGAGCAAAGTTCTGCAATTTATAGTATTTTTTTTTTCAAAAATAAGGTTCAAAAATAAAAGAAAACTAAAAGTTTAAGAATTTTTTTTTTCGGTTTTGGTGAAAATGTTCGGAGTTGATAAAATTGACTGTCATCAAAGTCAAAGTTTCCATTAACTTTTTTTATGTTGTAAAAAACTGTGAAATTTTAAAAATAGTTAAAGTAATTTTAATTCGTAAAATATGAATTGTTGAGAAAAATTCCCGATGTCAAGAATTACTCCTAATGAACCAGGATAACAAGAAGTTATCTAAAAAAATTCTCTTTTAAAAATGTTCGGTTTTTAAGAAAAATTTTCCAAAAAGAAAACCGGAGAAAAATTTGGACTCCTAAAAACTTTCGGAATGCTTAAAATGAGTTTGATAACTTCTCGATTTGGAAAAAAAATGGGTAAAAATTATTCCAGAATGTTCGTAGTTAAAAAAGATATTGCCAAACTTTTTCGGATATCAAAAATTATTTTTTTTTAGATGTGGCCAAGTCGTCCTGGATCACCGAACTCATGCAGGAGTGGGCGCGCGGTGTTAGTACTTAGTGGATTGCGTTAAGAATTCACATTTCAGTACTAATATTATTTGAAATTATAACAAACAGAAAATAATTTTAAAGAAAATCTTAAGGAAAAAATCGGATTTTCTTAAGGAAAAAATCGGTGACAGCAAATCTTATCCTTTCGTCATACCGCCTAAACTGAGTTCTGTATTTTATCTCATAGCGTGAATATCTGAGATGATGAGTGGGTCACCCCATGTGGAAATCCTTCTCCAAATTGGCTGTTAATAAGCGTTCGTTGATATTTGGTAACGGTTCTCAAAAGTAATGTTCGAACAGTGCTCGTGGAGACCAACAGTAAATACTGACGTTGTGAAGTCTCAAATAAAACAAAGTCGAAGGATGTCGCCTAACTTGCATCCCTCAAACAACAAAAGCAACATCCCATCGAGCACCAGCAAGCTGGACGCTTCACCACCGAGAATGCTCCCATCGAGTCTGCTCCAAAGTTAAAATCAATCGCCAACACGTGCGAACTGCACTATTTTTTCGTTTGTTTTTTCTTTTTTTTTCATTGAACTTTGGCTGTAATACTCGTAGTTTCCACTACTTGTGCCTAGCTCCATTCTAGGGGATGTAATCCACTAAGAGGCAAATGCAGTCTTTTGAGCACAACGAAGATTACGCAATTTGACAGCGAATCCATGTCGCCGTATTGCAGCGAGTATCTCCGCACTTGGAAGTGTGCAGTGTCAACGAGTATAGGTGAATGGGTGCGAGTGAAAATTTTCAAATGAAAGTGAAATTCACTTGTACAAGCGATTGAAATTTAATAATAAAAAAAGAAACTGTTTTTATTCGCATGAGAGTTTGGGTGCAGGGGTATTCGGGGAATTCCATTTCAATCCGAAAGCTTCTATTTTAAAAACTCGTCTGCGGTCTAATTTAAGAAATGATGGGCTGTTCGCGTGTTAGAATAGAAATGATTACGGAAAATTGCAACAGTGAGTGTCAATGGGACGGGGCGCTTTGGATACCACGAACTGAACTCACACCGAGCACATTGACTACAATTAGAATTTTTGAAAGTGGTACACACCACAGTCACGGTGAGATTCAAATCTGTTCAGTTCTAAATCCAATAGATCTCAAAGATCATTCTAGCACCGCCACTGATTGCATCGGTTTTAAATCTTCCGATTCAAAAAAATTCACAAAAATTCACAAAAATTCACAAAAGTTCACAAAAAATCACAAAAAAATCATAAAAAATTCACGACAATCTTACAAAAATTTCACAAAATATTCACAAAAAATTCGCGAAAACTTCACGAAAAACTCACGAAAGAATTTACAAAAAATTCATAGAAAAAATGAAAAATTCATAGAAAAAATGACAAAACAAATCGGAAAAAAATTCAAAAAAAATCATAAAAAATTCACCAGAAATGCATAAAAAATTCACAAAAAGTTCACAAACAAATTCACAAATAATTCACAAAAAATTCACAAAAAAATACGCAAAAACTTCACGAAAAATTCACGAAAATCTCACAAAAAAATTCACAAACAATTTCCCAAAAATTCACCAAAAATTCATAAAAAATTCACAAACAATCCACTAAAAATTCACCAAAAATACACAAAAAATATACCGAAAAATTATTAAAAACAACTGCAAAATTGATAGAAAATTATTCACAAAAATTTCCATAAAAACTGCGATAAAATTCAACAAAATAAATACGAAAAATTCACCAAAAATTTTATAAATAATTCACAAAAAAATTGTGAAAATCTCCTGCAAAGAAAAGAAATTTTCTGAACGGCGAAACTTTCCAATTAAATATTTTTTTTTGTAATCGAAAGAAGGAGTTTTCTGAAAAGTGAAAGACTCTCAATGAAAACTAAAATGATTTTTTTTATTGAATTTCCACTATTTTTTTATCAAGGATTAAGAAGCAGAAAAAAGGATAGAGTGAAAACTTAACGATAAAAATGTTATCAATTAAAAAGGGCCTAAAAAAGGAAAAGCGAACTAAAATTCTTTGACGTATTCTGAACGCTTTCAAAGCTGAGAGGACATTTTTTTATTTTCTTTTATGTTTTACACTTCCTTTGAGTTTTTTTCAAAAAGGCTTTTTTTATGGGCAAACGTTATTTGGTTGTTATTAGTGCAAAAGGAAATCACAGGACGTACTCAAAAGCGAAATGAAAAAGCAGGGATGGCACTTCAGATTTAAAGGGACGAAAAACGATAAAGCGAATCTAACGAGAAAAAAACCCACTAAAATTAAAACGTTTCGCATGTGGACGCGTCAAACGAAGCACGGAGATGAGTGGCAGAAAGGAAAACGAAGCTCAGTAAATCGAAAAGGATATTCGCTCTTTGATGTTGCCACCGCTTCGTCAGGTAATAGGAGAATTGGGGTATGGGAGGAGGAGTCTAGCTTCTCAACTTTTAACTCTCAATCGTTGGCGTTAAAATATTTTCAAAGGAAAAAAATTGTAAATAAATAAACTCCGGTAAAGGGAAGTTTTGTAAACGAAGCCAGCTGCTTGTTCTCGGTGATTTTTCCTTTCAGGCACCTCGCAAGGGAGCATCCAAAATGATAGAGTTTTCCATACCCATTCGGTGCGCTCCCCTCTCTCGCAGAAATTTATTCTTTTCGCTTGAATTATTTCCTACGGAATGCAAGAAAGAAATTTTTTCTCATAATTTTTGCACATTTTTGAAGGTGTACGTGCTGGTTTTCCGCTTCGAAGACAATGTTTTCGTTTTCTTTTTTCTTTTTTAAGAGAAAAATCCAAAGCAAACAACTTGGAACAACTCATTACGAACCTGGCCATGTTCATTACGGCTATATTCATCATTTTGCAATAAGAGCTGAGGGCCAATCCATGCTAAGACGTCCAATTACAAATGGAGAAAAAGTTTCCATGTTCGAATTATTTTCTGGCAAATTCATAGCAAAAAATTAAAATCAGAGTCGCTGTTGACATTTAAATTACTTTCAAACAGTATTAGGAGTTGATGACGGAATTCTTTGTACCCAGAATAAATTCGGATTTATAACAAGTGCATTTCAGATGGAGTGTGTCAGTTTCGGAAACAAATTCCAACTCGGAATTACATACAACGTGCACGTTACTAAATGTCGAGGGAAATTCCAAGTCCATTTCGGAGTAAAGTTTGTGTCTTATCGGAGTCCGTTATAGAAAATTTCGGAGTCCGTTTCGGAGTCAGATTTAAACTCGAATTTACCGCGCACCCTTTTTAATTACGGACTTGAATTTCGAATCTATTTTCGAGTCATATTCGTTCCCAATTTTGGCGTTAGATTTATCAGCTTTTAAGAAAATTTCGGAGTCCGTTTCGGAGTCGAACTTAAACTCGAATTTATCGCGAACCATTTTTAATTTCGGACTTGAATTTCGGAGTCATATTCGTTTCCAATTTGGGCGTTCGATTTGTCAGTTTTTAATATAAATTCGGAGTCCATTTCGGAGTCAAATTTAGCTCGAATTTATTGCGAACCCTTTTTAATATCGGACTTGAATTTCGGATCTATTTTGGAGTCAAATTCGTTCCCAATTTCGGCGTTCGATTTATCAGCTTTTAAGAAAAATTCGGAGTCCGTTTTGGAGTCAGATTTAAACTCGAATTTATCGCGTACCCTTTTTAATTGCGAACTTGTTTTTCGGGTCTATTTCGGAGTCAAATTCGTTCGCAATTGGGGAGTTCGATTTGTCAGTTTTAATATAAATTCGGAGTCCATTTCGGAGTTAAATTTAAACTCGAATTTATCGCGAACCCTTTTTAATTTCGGACTTGATTTTCGGATCTATTTTGGAGTCAAATTCGTTCCCAATTTCGGCCTTCGATTTGTCAGTTTTTAAAAAAAGTTCGGAGTCCGTTTCGGAGTCAAACTTAAACTCGAATTTATCGCGCACACTTTTTAATTGCGGACTTATTTTTTGTATCTATTTCGTCGTCAAATCCGTTCCCAATTTCGGTCTTCAGTTTGTCAGTTTTTGAGGAAGATTCGTAGTCTGTTTTTAAGACAAAGTTGCCATCAGTTTCGGTATAAAATGCGAAGCTTTTCAGGTCCAAACACAGTTCAGAATTGACCCGAGATTCAGTTAAGATATTTCAAAAACATAATAGGAGTCAAATTCCAGGTGCGTTTTCTTAATTTTCGAATTAAAGTCTCGACGCGCTCATTTTTGAGTGGATTCCAAAATTTTATTTGATCGTAGAAAAATTTAAAAATACTTTCTTTTGCAATCAGAAATTCTGGTTCTCCCATCTAAACCTTGAACTGAATCCAAATTCGGAGTCAGAGTCAGTGATTCGGCGTAGCAAGTAATTGTAACGCTGACGAAAAATTTTCGAATCCAAATAAAAGTGGAAATTATTAAAACGAAGCAAAAATCCAAGCTGAACATTGATTCAAATTCAAGCAAAATCGAACTGACGTCAGGCTTCGAAACCAAGTCCAAAATTTAACGCAGAATCGTGGCATTTAACGTTATTAGACTCGAAGGCTCCCGACTACTAGCACAGTTTTAACGTCTCATGGCCGAGCCGTTTCCATTTGCAGTCCCATCGCCCACTCCACCCACTTTTCGTTAATTATTTTTGCAAATCCATCTTCAGAAACTGCTTGCGATTGCATGCGCTCCGAATTAACTTCTTTTAACAACAGCCCTAGTGGCGTCCCATATTGAGTGAAAAGTTCGCCTTTGAATCAGTCCCCTCTTTGGACCACGGCAAATGCAACAAGCAACACAGCATGTTGTCTGCTTTTCAAAAGGTTTGCAGTGCATTTTCTGTCCTGGCGTCATGTTGCGTCGCATATCGTCGTTCGTAATTGAATCAAGGATGCGGGGGAGGCTCGACAAAAGAGATCTCCGTGAAGTGATTCTATTCACGATGACATGATGTACTTTTGCGAATGTGTTTATTTCACGCATGAGCAGCAGTACGTGAGCAACGAGAACAAAGAAAATTCTTGCGAAAAAGACGCTTGGCGAGGCAGCAAGGATACGCAGACATCGGCACAGAGTTGGGGTTCAGTGTGCACAAGGAAGACAGGGATTCGGTTATTTGACTGATGATGATATCCGAACGATTTGGCTAGTGAAAAGGGCAAAAGCATGAAACACTACATTTCGGAGAGGACGAGGACACTCAGTCGCACAGACTTCGTTTCTGCCACACACAAACGATACTCGAAAGTTATTATTCTGTGGCCACTTGAGAGATTCTTTCAAGTTTCCTACCCCTGCGGACACATCTACCAGCCTCCCACCTTGGTTCGCCGATAACAATCTTTATTATTCGTGTCTATAAGTTAGCCAGCGTACGTTTAACTACTGGAAAAATATGGAAAAGTTATCGAAAAACGGACGGAAACGAGAATGGAAAGTAAGTCTTCCCAATATAGTCCCGCGCTATCTTCTGAAGTGCGGGACTATATTGGGAAGATTGACTTTAGGAAAACGTCCGTTAAGTATCGAGATGTGGACGCATTTGAATTGTCGAATTTTTTTTTTAAATTTTTGAATTTGTAAGTTTTAAATTTGTGAATTTTTGAATTTTTAAATTTTTGAATTTTAGAATTTTTGAATTTTTGAATTTTAGAATTTTTGAGTTTTAGAATTTTTGAATTTTTGAATTTTTGAATTCTTGAGTTTTTGAGTTTGTGAATTTTTGAATTTGTGAATTTGTGTATTGGTGAATTTGTGAATGTGTGAATTTGTGAATTTGTGGATTTTTGAATTTGTGAATTTGTGAATTTGTGAATTTGTGAATTTGTGAATTTGTGAATTTGTGAATTTGTGAATTTGTGAATTTGTGAATTTGTGAATTTGTGAATTTGTGAATTTGTGAATTTGTGAATTTGTGAATTTGTGAATTTGTGAATTTGTGAATTTGTGAATTTGTGAATTTGTGAATTTGTGAATTTTTGAATTGTTGAATTTGTGAATTTGTGAATTTGTGAATTTTTGAATTTGTGAATTTGTGAATTTGTGAATTTTTGAATTTATTGGATTTTTGAATTTTTTAATTTGTAAATTTGTGAATTTGTGAATTTGTGAATTTGTGAATTTGTGAATTTGTGAATATATGAATTTGTGAATTTTTGAATTTTTGAATTTGTGAATTTGTGAATTTGTGAATTTGTGAATTTTTGAATTTGTGAATTTTTGAATTTATTGCATTTTTGTATTTTTGAATTTTTTAATTTGTAAATTTGTGAATTTTTGAATTTGTGAATTAATAAATTTTAGAATTTTTAAAATTTTTTAATTTTTTTCAACATTTTTGAGTCCGGAGAAGGCATGAACACGAAATCAATTTGTCTGAAAAGAAAAATGATAATAGAAAAAAGGAAAAAAAATTTCAAAGATTTTCTAATCGTTTGCAAAGACGGCATAGCATTTTCCCGACCTCCTCCACCGAAATTGTTTCTTGCTTTTCCAAACAGCTTGTTTGTAATAAGGTAAGCTCTTGTGTGAGAGAATCTGTCGAAAACTCAAAAGGATATCAAAGGTACACATTGCAAATAGAAATTCTGATTGCATAACCAAAGATGTAGTAAGCGCCCTCGTCTCCTCACTTGGCATCTGCGCCGGATCCCCTGACTAGGGATGTGAGGAGCAACAACAGCGATAGGAGAAAGTTCGAATTGCTCATTACCTCCACCCTCGTTCATAGCTATGAAAATATCAGCAACAAGCCGATGGTGGTCGGTCTGTAAGTGTATCGACATTAATATGGCAATCAAGTACGATGCTTAGCCGGAAAATCAAAATCAAAGGAAAACGGGCTGTCAAAAGGGGAAAGAGGGAAGCTGGATAAAATCCGATAAGGACGGAAAAATGCTGGAGAGAAAAGGAAAGGATTCATCTCGGTTGTCAGTGGTTGATAAAGTGCGGAGTAGTCTGTAAGGCAAACCGAAAAGGGAAAATGTGCTACACGAACCCAAAAGGATAAAGGACACTCGTTGTCGACTATAAATTCTACGAGCGGACGTTTATGTGTGTTCATACCAGCTAGGGTGGGTGGTTGTATGATTGCTTCGGAGGTGTGAGTGTGTGCGTTTGTGTGCGAAACTTATTGACTGAATACCGGATAAGCCAAAATAATGAACTGACAAGACGATAGGCGACTCAGGATAACGGATTTAGTTGAAGGCGAGGGCGTAGGTGTGCATGGGTGTGTGCGTGTGGAAGGCTGTACTTTGTTTGTGTACACGTAGTCACGAGAGGCGAACTAAATTGAGTCGATCATAATCAGAAAACGATACGCAAATGGCGAACATGTTTTGCCGACACTCTGCTTGGTGCCTGAGGCGAGCGCAAGGACGGCGTCCTATTTTACGGTTGATTATTGTCAAGATTGCGGAATAGAGTCGACAGCTGCTGTCAGAAAGCGATTTCGTATCTGAAACGCGATTCCTTTACTACGCCAATTAAATAAGCTCGACTGACGCAACGCGTATCGACCACGAACAACAGAAAAACGGTGGAGGAGCACCATTGGTTGAAGGCAACAACAAAAATTCAACGATTGATTCTGTAAAACGGAAGTGAAAAGGAAATTATTCGAAGTTTTTAGAGGAGCAAGCAGAAATTTAACCTGTAATTTCGATGAAGCTTAGTAGCCTTGTGTGATCAAGGCTATATTTGTGAAGAATAGTGGATGGACAGGGGGGGGGGGGGGAGAGTGGTGAACGGCAATCACCGAAATTAATTATTTTTCACCGAAGTTTATTGGGTCCTTAGGTGTGAGCGATTTGCTTACAAAATGTCCCCGATTCGGTCCTAGCTAGTTATGTATGGCCGATGGGCGTTTATTAGATTAGTTCACGGGGAGTCTACGGGGTGCAGGAGAGAAGTCAATAAGCGTAACAAGTTAATTTGTTTCAGTTCCTGAATCAATTCTGAATGGGCCTGACCAGCACAATACACGTACGTACAGTAACGACGATATTATAGAAGCGTGTGCTTTTGTAGTTTTATTAAAAAAATCACTAATAATCAAGATACGATGTTGCATATGCGGCGACAGAACGTCAGCTACCTAACAGACGTCCCAAGTAGATAATTCGCTCTAAGCTTAACAACAACAGCTGTTGGGGATGAAAAAAACCGCCACTAAAAATGCAAAAGAAAAGAAAAAGCAGTCGGACGGCGAAGAGACAAAACTCTGCATTCGCAGACAGGTACGAGTCAAACAGCTTTGGCGCCTTCGTACGTGCTGCGGGATAACAAAGAAGGTTTCACATGTATACTCCGGTATAATCGTTGGCGATTGGTCCTAAATGCTATGAAATGTGATATCGTACGTCATAGGCATTTTGAAAAATGACAAATCAATTTTCCAAATGGGAAATTTTGTAGTAGTTTTCTTCGAGTACGGTATCAATCGCAAGCATTTCCGGTTATCGCAATAACGAAATCCAGTACTTCTACCAATCCCCTGGTGGCTGTACAAATACTGGCAAGGATGTCAAGAAAGCAAGAAAAATGACACCAAACGGTCAAATGTGGTCCCTAAGGAGCTTACAGTCACGTGACATGGAAACGTATCAAAAAGTAACGCATAGGCGACCACAGTAAGTACCACCGCAGCGATTGATTACATAAGCAAGTATACGGTAACCTTTTAGGACATACTCGTAATAACTGACCAAATATAAAGTTTATTTAAAAATTATAATCTGCAAATTATTGTGCGCATGGCGATCATTGTTATCACATATGTGTACGTACATGCCCAGTTGAATTTTTCTAACTTTATCACCCTAAAAGTTACTTTTATTATTAAAAACTGTATTTGTGGTTGTTGCAATCCTGGCAATAAATCAAATTTAATTACTAAAAATAAAGATCCCAATTTGGATTGGATGGCAGAAAAGTCTTTCTTCAGCCAATGTATGTTACGCGTATGCTAATCAAATCATACATATTTGATTATATTTATTATACAATATGATGCCAGCAAATCAGTTTATTTGAAAAAAAGTCAATTGGTGGTTGTAGCCAGCCTGTCAATGGTGCGGGAAAAAAAACTAAAATAGGATGTTAACCGTGTTTATGAGTTCATAAAATGTTGATTTGGTTAATGAGAACGATATGAAGATGAGTACGAATAAAATTGCAGCAAGTGCGGTCAAGGTAGGTAGACGTTGTCGTTGGGATACTGTCTGTAGTAGTCTTTTCCGTATGAAAGTTACACTTTAACGACGCGAGCAAACCGCAGCAGTGCACACGGAAACTGACCGGAAACCAAAAACGTCTGCTAACACCGAAAATTGACGTGCCGGCCGCTAATACGGCTACGCTGCGCAAGAGTTTGCGGCTCATTTTTAAGCTCGAATTGCGGTTTGTACACGTACGCCACCGAAACGGCGATGTGATTTGTCGGTTCTTCGTGAGCAGCAACCGCGCGAACGTATGTAAATACATGCGATTACGACGTACGTGACTTGTCCAGTTTGCTAAAGTTAGTCAGCGTAAAAGCGTGTGAGTACGATAAGTAACGAGCGGGACAGCACTCACGTACGTGTACGTATTAATGCGTATGGGAGTGAGTGCTTCAGCATTCAAACGTGATTTGGTATGCACGTGTACGTGCTGGTGTGCATGCGAAAGTGTATTGTTAGAAGGGGCGGGGGAATGGGGGTTGTGAATGTGTATTTCTAGAAATTTATATTTAAAGAGCAAATCAACATCTTGTATAATGTTATTCCTGAATTTCAATAGGCCTTGAATCCCTTACGGGGAGTTATTTTTCGGTTAAAATGATTGTAATAATTTCGTAATGGATTTGGCAAGGCTTTAGGGGTTCGTCGTTTGCATTTTCACAAATGTTATCACGCTGCAGTATCGTATCTAACCCATCATCGCACCCCGCTCTTTATCGTATGTAATACGAAGTGTAGCTACTTCGTTCGTATCATATTCGTTGGGAGATGACAAAAGTAGTCACTATCGACATATGTACGGTCATACGAATATACGTGTATAGACAGACATACGAGTATTAAGGACGAAATGGGAATTTCAATTTTTGATTGAAATTTACAATATCGACTTTTGGTTGTGTTTTTCCAAATTCTCTCCTAAATTGCTCAGAAAAAACGAAATGAAAACGCAAATTTTGTTCACAAAAATGAGGTTGGGGATGCAATTAAATTGTTTGATTCGAAACCACTAATCGAAGTGAGTAACTGAAAAAAATCCCTAAATTAAAAGAAAACGAAAATGCAAATTCGCCGCGCTGCGTTACAAAGTGAAAACCTGATTTCGCCTTGACAAGGTACAGAAGACAAGGTACTTCAATTCGGTAGACGAAAATCAATAATGAACAAGATTCGAGATTGTGTACGCTGCAACTGAATTACGGCTACTTAACGTGCAAGTAGACAAAAGAAAACCCGATAAATTCGCCGTATCCGGTCTCATTTTTTTTAATGAAATTTAACGTTTTTTTTATCAACCAGTTTTTAACAAAAAGAAATTCGTATCTTGCAGCAAATTTCCTACCTTGTCATGCATGGTTCATCCTTAGCAGCCCCTAAAAGTAATTTGTTTCTTCTATTTTTATCCCTTGCCCACCAACACAAGTTTTGGTCTTTTTCTTGCAATGTAAATGGTTTTTTTCTATACGACTTTCTATGTCATTTGTCGCCTTAGTCCTTTCACATAATTAATTGCAATAAAAACTAATCTTCTCTTGTACAAATTTCGGCATTTCTCTTGTTTTGTTTTGTTATGTTACTTAAAATAATAAAAGTACTGCGAAACTCTAATAAAAAAAACTAAACCCCTTCAGTAAGAATTTGCTCATCGAACAAACAACACGAATGATGTTCCAGATTCTCTGGAGCAGAATCAACCAAAGTGCGAGTATTAGTCAAATTGCTATCAAATATTTTGAGTAATTTGCCGACACCAACAACAACGCCCACACGCTATTAATATCCTTTCTGAAAATGACAACAAGCTCCCCTCCACTAAATATTAACGAATCTCGGCATTATATCGTATGGGCTCGCAGCCATGTTTTTGTACAAATACGAGTTCTGGTATTCGCTCAGATCATTGTGCCATTATCGCCACTATAAACACCTTCACGGGATCAGCCCCAGTTCGCGCCCGCCTCCATCAAGCTAAGTACAGTTATCTTTTTCACGCCAGAATGTATGCACACATTCGCACTGACTATTTAGCTATCCATTTATCCATCCTATTATCGGTCTATTAGTATAAATGATGTAGGTAGGCTCGCTGGTGTATCGCCAACCAGCCACCTACGCACGTTCCTTCATACAAACGCACATGGACACGGGCACGCAGCCCATACGAACGCACACCTGCATAGCAGATAAATTAATTTCAATAAACAAAAATAGTCCGGCAGAAAATAATTGAAAGACGAAAGCAAAAAAAAAATGAAAATCAACAAAATTACTACAGAGACGAGTGAAAGGGCGATTGTCGAGGAGAAGAAATCTCAAATAACGAATGGAAAATAGTAGCAATTTCCAAACAGGACACAGACACTAACCACCCCAACTTGTTTTCGGTGAAAAGTTTAAAGGTGATCACTTGTCGATTTTTAATATCGTTCGTTCAATGTGCCCAATATCTCCATTGGCGAAAGGCAGGGGCAGTCGGACAAAAGGGAAGAGTTCGCGTAGGTGTTCTATTTTGTTCGAAAAGCTTTGCTGTTAAGTGTAGGTCGACTGACATTTATGATAATTCTAGAAGCAATAATCCCCCGGCGGGCCCCCATTCCTCATTATAAATAAGAGAAAAGATGAAAAACCATTTTTACTTTTAAATGTCAAAATAGATGCTGGACGAGAAAAGTAAATTACGAAAAATGAAAAGGACATGATTCGATTTGGTTTATATTTATAATTCGAGATGAAAAAAAAACAACTTTAAAAATGTGAAAAAAATAATAACAGAAAAATATTGTTCGCCCAGCGAGATGATAATTCTTGGAATACAAGCAAAATTGAGAAGCAATTTTAATGCAGTCGAAATAGTTCGATTTCTAATATCAATTCTCATATTAAAGAGTAGGTAAAAATGGATTGCCTTCAGAATTGCTTTTACAGGAAAGAAAACTGCCGATTGGGAGAGGGGTGTCTGTGTGTGTGTGAACTAGAACAGACACAGAAGAACTGCTGGGAAGGATAAGATGTCCGCACAGAAAAATCTACGTGAGGAAGGAAATTACAGCACGAAGGGGGAACAAAAACGTTCTTGAAGTGGAAGAAGTCGCCTTTGGAAGGATAAAATATACCTAAAAGAGGAACTGATGCAATGCTAAGGTGAATAAATTTGCTATTAAGAGAAATAATAATGGATAAAAAGCACAGATTCGTAGATAGACAAAACCGAAATGCTGATGAGGAAAATAAGTTCACTGCAAGGAGAAAAAATTTGAGATTCGCTTCTGAAAGTAACAAAATCGTCTCTGAAAGGATCAAATTCGCCTCTGAAAGGAATAAATTCGCCCCTAAAAATAACGAGTTCGCCTCTGAACACAATAAATTCGCCTCTGAAAGGTACAAGTTCGCCTCTGAAAGGAACAAGTTCGCCTCTGAAATGAACAAATTCGCCTATAAAAGGAACAAATTCGCCTCTGAAAGTAACAAATTCGCTTCTGAAATGAACAAATTCGCCTGTGAAAGTAACAAATTCGCCTCTGCAAGGAACAAATTCGCCTCTAGAAGGAAACAATTCACCTCTAAAAGTAACGAATTTGCCTTTTGAAATGAACAAGTTCGCCTCTGAAAAGAATAAATTCACCTCTGAAAGGAATAAATTCGCCTCTGAAAGGAACAAGTTCGCCTTTAAAAGGTACAAGTTCGCCTCTGAAAGGAACCAGTTCGCCTGAAAGTAACAAATTCGCCTCTGAAAGGAACAAGTTCGTCTGAAATAAACAAATTCGCCTCTAAAAGTAACAAATTCGCCTCTAAAATGAACAAATTCGCCTCTGAAAGGTACAAGTTCGCCTCTGAAAGGAACAAGTTCGCCTCTGAAATGAACAAATTCGCCTGTGAAAGGAACCAGTTCGCCTGAAAGTAGCAAATTCGCCTCTGAAAGGAACAAGTTCGTCTGAAATAAACAAATTCGCCTCTAAAAGTAACAAATTCGCCTCTGAAATGAACAAATTCGCCTGTGAAAGGAACAAATTCGCCTCTGAAAGTAACAAATTCGCTTCTGAAATGAACAAATTCGCCTGTGAAAGTAACAAATTCGCCTCTGCAAGGAACAAATTCGCCTCCAGAAGGAATCAATTCACCTCTAAAAGTAACGAATTTGCCTTTAAAATGAACAAGTTCGCCTCTGAAAGGAACAAATTCACCTCTGAAAGGAATAAATTCGCCTCTGAAAGGAACAAGTTCGCCTCTGAAAGTAAAAAATTCGCATCTGACAGAAACAAATTCGCCTCTGCAATGAATAAATTCGCGTCTGCAAGAAACAAATTCGCTTCTAAACTTACAAGTTCGCCTCTATTAGTAACGAGTTCGCCTCTGAAAGGAACAAAGTTCTCTGAGAGGAACAAATTCGCCTCTCAAAGTAACAAATTTGCCTCTACAATGAATAAATTCGCCTTTTTCAGGAATAAATTCGCCTCTAAACTTACAAATTCGCCTCTTAAAGTACCAAAAATTTTCTAATGGGTATTCTTAACATACTACGCTTAGGGTTATATGTGTCCACATTTCTGAAGTTTCTTCAAACAGACTCGAAATGAATCCCCTTAGACCTATCAAGGACACCTTTGCGTTCAAATGAGAGGTAATTTTATTGAGTTTATATATTTTTCAGCCCTTCGGAACTTCTGAAACATCCCTAAGCGAGTAAGAATACCCTTAATTGAAAATGGGGCACCCCAAAGCCTACCCACCGTCCTTATTTATGCATACAACGTTTTTCTAGTCAATTTGTACATACTCTACAAACGCCCACCTCTCCAAACGTAAAAAACCCCTATACGATTGGGTGGGGGAGGGGGATTGACATATTCATAATTAAGTCTGAATCGTCCGTCCGTATAGCTTAGCTTCGTATAGCGAAGAAAAAACAAATTGTTTCGAGTTTTAAGATGCCGCTTTTGGATTTTCTTTTGTTCCTGTAGATGGCAATGCAATCGATAAAAGGTTACCAGACTCTGTGGTCCAAAAGAGGGCTCAGTGCTGCACGTCTAAATATTATCATAGAAGCAGAGAAGATATCGTTCGCCGAATGGTGGTTCAGGAAAAACGCTGATTGAATAAAACGCAAGATAGTCGCCATAAGCTGCCGGTTGCTATCCCCAAGAGATGAGCCCGTACTCTTCCGCTTAGGCTGAATGTAGAAACAAACGCTAAAATATGACGAGATACAATCGCCGACATTCGTAATAACGCACGTAATCGGTTTCTTCACATGAATACGTAAGTGCCTTGCGCCTCTCCTCGTTTCCTCCGTCATTCACTTGACTAGCAAAATATCGGCCAGTCGCATTTTGGTCTTCTTCTCTTTCGTCCTGTCACTTTGTAATCGTGTCAGTTTGCTCCCCTTTCAGCTCGCATCGAACACTGCCAATACCAGCGCGAAATGATTCCGAACACCATCGGATGCTCTCGTGACAATTTGCATTCGGCATCTCTCCTTTCGCTTCCCTCTTCCACACATCAAAGCGTTCCGCTCGCTTTTCGTTCCTTTGTTCTCATTTATGCCTTCACTGGCGTTACCAACCAAGATTCATACCGTTTCTCATTCGACAACATTTGCTGTTTGGCGATATGGTCATGCCATTCTCCCTGCTTGTTCACACTCATTCTCGCTCACTCGCACACCGCAATCGTTAACAGCGTTGAAATGAGGTTAATAGACGTACACAAACACTAACAAATCTGGTTGCCTGTGCATGAAGTTGCCTTTTGCCAAATAGGAACAAATGCAAAACCGAAGAGAAACCTACGTGAGAGCAGCACTCACACAAGCACACTTGAACACGTACTCGGCAGTTTGTTTATGCGGTAAAGGATGTATTCAGGACGATGCGAATTTGTGTGCCGCAATGGAGTGCAGAAGAGAGAATTTGTATGCGACGGACTAGTTCGGCTACGGTTGCGGAGAGCTTTAAACTTGCGAGCAGAAACGAATTCGGATTGAATCGCAAGCGGCCGAGGACGATCAGAGGCGGCAAAATAAAAAGTAGCGGCGTGGATACAGTTTTTCCCTTCCAATTTGTTGTTGGACTTCCATCATTATGAGTATTTGCTTTGTTTTCTTGCAAATTGCAATTCTTGTTTTTTATGGAAGCAAAAGTTCACATGGAACATATGAGAAATAAATTTAAGAAAAATCCTCTTCCTTCTCCACTTGCCGGGAAACAAAAGCAACTTTTTTTTTAAAAAAACAACCAAATTGAAAAAATTCATGATAAAATTGTCGAGTTAAAGAATCTTTGACGATGTGTTCGATGATAAAATGGATTTAGTTGTGTGAATGTTCTAAAAGGGTTGACGGCGGGGTGCAGGGTTGGAAGGAAGCTAGAAAAGTAATAAAAGGAAAACTGATATTTGCACGTACAAATATAAGCACTTGTTCGATTGTGTTCATGGGTCTGATCCGTGATGTTTGAACGGTGCGGGGGATGGTGCTAAAATGTTCGGATATTTTCGTTAGTAAAATTCAAATACGAATTATGATATTTGCCGTGTCTGGGTGTGCATGTACGGCGTGGAGGGTAGGAATGGGTGAATGGGTGAATGTGCCGATGGGCAGTTAACCAAAGAGAAAATAAGGTGAATGGTTAGCTGATTTTCCGGATTTGAAAAGGACGAAAATGGAAAATAGTCACTGAACTGTTGAATAGATTTGAACAGAGAAGCTACTGAACTCGTCCACTTGCAACCTCTCGAAAGCGGCTAATCTCTACGAACGCACACCAACACACAAGTATTCTCGTAATTTTATTACCAAGCCAAGAGAATAAATATTTTAGAAAACTTGTATGGAAAGGGAATCTTTGGACTTCTCATAAACGTCCTCATCCCATCGGTTTTTACTTCGAAACCTGCCTTTCCCACGCTCCGCCCCATTCGGATCCTTTCATATTTTCTAAAATTTTCCAATATGAAATTCCTTATTTTACTCTCTCTTCACTCACTCTATCTCTGTCGCTCTCGACCCAAATCACTCGATTTCTCCTCTTACCTTCTGACCCATCAATATTTGCTATTTCTTATATATTCTGATATCCTTTGATCCTTTCTAACCAAATCAATGTTTTTTTTTTTAAAACTCCAAAAAAGTCTATCGGCGTTGAAGAAAAGGGGTTGTCCTTGTTGTTGTTGCAAAAACTTTACGTCTTCTCCTCCGTTCCCTACCGCACCCAGAGAACTTGATCAGGCATATACGGAAGAAGGAAGAAGACCAGAACTAATACACGCACACACCAGCGTATCCGCTTTAGTTGATTTTCTTTGAACACAAAGAATTTTCCAGTTTTCATAGTTTCGCCTACAAACTCCAAAGGCTAACAGCAAGCGGGACGGAAGATGCATGTTGTCAGCATCGTGTATAATTGAAACGAGACAAAAAATACGGAAACGAGAAAAGCATAAAGGTTTTTTTCGGAGGAGGGAGTACGGGTCGCGATGGAGTGGGTGTATTTTGGAGAGGGTCTGCTGTCGATAGAGTTAAGCCTTTGTAAAAACGGAAACTGCTCAGAGTTGTCAGTTATGTATGGGTGCGTGGATGGTTGTGGGAGGTGGTTTTTTTTTTTCGTTTTCTCTCATTTTTTGTGAGTTTTTCCTTCACTCTTTTTCGTTTGCTCTCATTTCCGTGTTACTTTATCGTTCGTCCTTTGTTTTTGGTTCTGTTTACGTTCTCATTTTTATTTTGGATTTTTTTTCCTTTTTTGCTTGTTCGTGTTTTATTTTTGCCAATCGCACTTTTAAAAGCCGACATGTTGAATTTCGTGGGGTTTTCTTTTTGTTGTTGTTGCTGAATAAGTTTACGAGTATGTTTACGATCGCTCTGAAATGGTCAGTGATTGTGGTAGAGGAGGTGGAAGAGCGGATACAGTAAGTTTCGAATGAGGGTGAAAATCAGAAAAGTGCCAAGCGAAAGAAGAGATTATGCCATGTGGTCATAAGTCCTTATTATTATTATTATTATTATTTTGTTGTTGTTGTTGCTTGCTTGAACAGTCCCTCTCCTTTTGGCGGAATGGCGAATATTTACGCACGTTACGAGAACGCATATTCGTACGTACAAATATGTACGATGCCGACAATGGTTGTTCATATTTTGTGATATTTTAATATATTTAAAATGTTATCGACACTATGCGGACGGAAGCAAATTAGATTTTGTTTAAGGATTCAACAGCGAAACTCTTTTATTAACTTGGATTTGTTTATGCGAGACTTTTTTCCAGGTGCTGCTTTTTTTGGAGGGGTGGTCGGTGGGGTGGTGGGTTTGTGTTAGAAGGTGTATTGTTTCACTTTTTGCCAAAAATTTTATTTTCAGTTTATTTTTAGTATTATTTTTTATTTCATTATTTTGATCAGATATTATTAAGAGACATTAAGACTGGTTTTTGTTTTATTTTTAAAACTAAATGGTATATTTAGATATATTTTGTAGAGATTTTACCATTTATGAATAAAAAATCATATCGGAAAAATGTCTACCACGACGCCGTTTATAGGCATTGATCCATGTTGAAAATCACATTTTTGCGAAATTGTTCCTCTATTTCACGGATGACGTATTTGATCTTAGTTTTGAGCTCTTGAATTGTTGGTGGACTGTTCTCAGAAAAACCTTTTCTTTCACACAGCTCCACAAAAAGAAGTCCAGCAGCGTTAAATCACATATGATTTTGGTGGCCAATTGACATCACCTCCTTGCGAAATTAGACGTTCAGTGAATATGGTTTTCAATAAGTCTACGAGTATTATTCCTTAGGAAGTGTGGCACGTAGCGCCGTGCTGTTGCAAAGATAAGTCATCGACATCCAATTGGTTACCATATTTCTATAGCAGTAACTGTAACACAAGCCTCATTTTTAGAGAACGTACCATAAAGTGACACGTCATCAATTACTGCTCTTGTATTTTCAGATAAACAAATGCGATAATTTTTCTAGTTAACATAACCGTGTAAATGAAAATGAGCTTTGCCCGAGAAGATGATTTTTTCCGAAAAACCACCTTCCACAGAAAATGATCCATTTTCATAATGGATTTGAATTTTTTGAATGGTAAACCTTTTACTACAAACTCATTTTTGTATGGTAAACCTTTTATTACAAACATTTCTGTTAATAAAGCCCATTTCAATATGTTCTAATTGATAGATCCTTTATAAATCTTGACTTCTATCTTATCTAACCACGGAGATATAGCCAAACAAACAAACTTGCTTCTGGAAGGAATATAGTCGCCTTTGAGAGGAACAAACTCGCCTCTAAAAGGAACAAATTCGCTTTTGACAGGAACAAACTCGCCTCTGAAAGTAACAAATTCGCCGCTGAAAGAAACAATGTCGCCTTTGAAAGGAACAAATTTGCCTCTGAAATAAACAATGTCACTTTTGACAGGAATAAACTCGCCTCTAAAAGTAAAAGAAACAAATTCGCCTCTGAAAAAAACAATGCCGCCTTTAAAAAAAAATATCGCCTTTGAAAGAAACAAAGGTGCTTTCGAAGGAAACAAATTCGCTTCTGAAAATAACAATGTCGCCTTTAAAAGAAACAAATTTGTCTTTGAAAGGAACAAATTCGCATCTGAAAAGAACAAATTCGCCCCTGAAAGGAACAAATTCGCCTATGAAAGAAACAATGTCGCTTCTTAAAGGAAAAAAGTCGCCTCTAAAAGGAACAAATTCGCCTCTGAAAAAAAAACAATGTCGCCTTTAAAAGAAACAATATCGCCTTTGAAAGGTCGCCTCTGGAAGGAACAAATTCGTCTGTGAAAGAATCAATGTCGCCTTTGAAAGGAACAAATTCGCTTCTGAGAGAAACAAATTATCCTCTGGAAGAAACAAAGTCGCCTTCGAAAGAAACAATGTCGCCTTTAAAATGAACAAATTCGCCTCTGAAAGGAACAAGTTCGCCTCTGAAAGGAGAAATGTCGTCTCTTAAAGGAAAAAGTTCGCCTTTGAAAGAAACAATGGCGCCTTTGAAAGAAACAAACTCGTCTCTGAGGGAACTATCGTCGCATCGTAACCAGTTTAGAAAAGTTCTTTCCATTTATCCTAACGCATAAGTCCTCACGTTACGACTCTATATGTTGTCAAATTGGATACATAGCAAGTGTCTGCGAATGGTTATAAACTAAGTGTCTGCGAAAGGATTTAAAATGTTTATTTTTTTTAAAAGTATTTTCTGTTTTTATAATTTTTGCATTTAAGAATTTATTGTTTGGAAGTTTTAAAATTTTTTATTATTTATTTTTGGTTTGCTCTAATTTAAAAAAAAATACTTTTTCTCTTGTTTTATTGGTTTTTTAACAAAAAAATTTCAAATTGAAGTAAGTTTTTTGTTGTAATTTTTTAGAATCAGTTTTAAATTTTGTTAATTAATTTAAATGATCTTTTTTTTTTTTTAAATGTGGACTTTATAATAGTTTTAATTGTTTTTCCCTTGAATAAATTTTCATTTAAAAAAAAAAAACTTTCTTGAAAATTGAAATATTCACCTTTAAATTTGTTCAATATTTTCTTGATAATTCTTCCAAAAACTAAAACGAAAAAATTTCCGAAAATCCTTTTCTCAAAAATTTATAATAAAAATTGTTTTTGTTTTTGTTTCTGTTACTTTAAACATAAGCCAAAAGAAATGTGAGCTCATTCGTTTCAGTCAAATTGTAAATTAATTGAATGATAAAAAAAAAACAATATTGAATATAATAAAGAAAAGACAGAAATCCGAAATCCAGAAACAAAGAAAAAACATTTTTTAAAGAGAACCAAAACCCGATCCCACCCGCCTCCCACACATGCCCAGGCGACATCTTAAACACACTCGTTTATTAGCTCGTATTTATTGTATGATAAACGCAAGCAAATCGGACTTGATTTATACAATCGACTGATACCCCCCACCACCCTCCACCCTGTCATATCAAGACGCTACTGCCATTAATGCTCCGCGCTGAGAATAAGAGAATTTCTACACGCACACAATCAGCTTGGATTCGGCATGCTCGCACTTGGTGGGTGTGAGTTATTGTAACTTGGAAACGACCAAATACCGTGGTTACCACACAAGTTGGTGTGGGGTGGTAGCCGATTGGCGAATAGGACGAATCGCAACAGAAGCCGACAAGACACGTGGACGACGGGAGAACGAATGCCGGAACGAACAGTGCCGAATTCTGATTGCGTGCATAACCGCGCACGGAAACATGAATACCGGCTTATCACTCGAACGTACGACACACGCGATGGCAGTGTCTGTACCCGTTCGCACACGTTTTTTCACACACGTACGTACTTACGCGCCAATATAAACTAAATAATAATAAATGTTAGGGGATGTCGATGACCAGGTAGAGGAGGGTTGGGGGAGGGGGGGGGGTGTTTGTTGGGTGCTCCAAATATCATCGGCACCGACAATATAAGAGAGATGACTCTCTGCGCTCGCAGTTGCTAAAATTAAGGAAATTCCATTAATCAATTGAAGTTGAGTAATTGTTGGGTGGAAGCAGTGGAGTACGGTGGAGATAGAGCAGTAAAAAATATTAAAAAATTTCCATAACAAAAAAGGAGAAGAGAAAAAAACAGACTACCGCTATGGGATATTGGGAATATTGGAGGGAGTGAGGAGGGGCGAGTGTTTGGTACCAAAACGGTTTCGAAGTCACCACAACCGACGATAACGTATTCCGATTTACTATGGTCAGCTGTGAATGGTCAAACAGACGAGGTGGGTCATGGGTAACCTTCCGTCAAGGTCACAACAGTGCGCGCGAAATTATTTCAGAAATGAACTTTTTCGTGACCTACATACATTCCGGTGCTCGTAAATTCAAGCAATTTCGTAAATGCAAATCGCCTGAGTAAGGGGGGGGGGGGGTTGGCTCGAGGTTAGGTTAAGCACGGAAAAAAAAATTTGCCATCGTCCGTCGCGCTGCAACTTAACAAATGACCAGTGACACGTTATGCGGCGTAAACGTCGTGCGTTCAGAATTTTCATTTCACGGTTTTCACCGTTTCAGGTGTTTTCGAACCCTTTTTGAATTTTTGTACCTCTTCTAATATTTTTTTCCCCCTTTTTGAAGTTTTTTTTCGCCTTTTTCGGATTTTCGTCGTAGTTTTGGGTCTTTTTTATTGCTTTTTTTTCTTGGGTGTATTTCGCCTCTTTTGGGTTTTATACGCCTTTTTCGGACGTTTTCGCCTTTTTAAACTGTTTTGGCTTTTTTTGCCTTTTCCAAATTTTGTAAAACCTTTTTGTTACTTTTCGAAGTTTTTTTTCTTAAATTTTTTTTCTTTTATGAAAAATTGCTTTTAAAAAACAACACTCACTTTACTGGCACACAGAAAAAAACATTTACAAACCAAAATTGGATGAGAAAATTTACATAAAAAGTAAAGAGAAGCAAAAAATAAAGAAAAAATTGAACGAACAAGTTCGGAAGGTAGCCAGAGCACTTATAACACTAACTATCACCCACACTTTGGTTATCGGCAAATCATCATTTACTGTCTTATGAATTTTTCTAGCAAATATTTCCCATGAAATTTTCACAAACAACCTCGCATCCCCAATTCTCAAGTCAATTTTTCCGAATGTGATTATACGAAAAATTGCAAAGAATTGGTGTGTGGGTGGAATGTTTTCCATATTGGATGTTGGTGCTCAAGAATATCGTTTTTCTGAGTGCGGTTGCTAAGAATTTTCATTTAGTTTTACTTCTTTTTTTGTATTTGTTCGGGTGCTAAAAATGCTGGAAATTTTGTAAGTAATGGAGCTCGGTTGTGGGTGGTGTACTGGCTAGCTTTTTTTCAACGAATTCTATGGTAATTCCGTACCTCTTTTCCGCCTTCTATCTGCTAATAATTTTTCTTTCTTTGATTTTTTTTTAAACCAACTTAGTTTATTTCGTTTGGAAAAAATGTCAGCAATCAAAAAAATATTTTTCTTAAAAAAAAACACACTGAAAAACTCTAAAAGTTTTGCATAAAAATTGTATTTTTCCACCAAAAAAAACAAAATGGCTCTACTCTTTCAATGTAAATTAAAAATGTTATTAAAAATTCGCAGAGAAAAAACGCAGGAATTTTGTCCCAAAAAAGAAGTGAAGAAATTCACAAATGCTAGAATTCTAAAGATTCAAAAATTCAAAAATTCAAAAATACAAAAATACAAAAATACAAAAACACAAAAATACAAAAATACAAAAATACAAAAAACAAAAATACAAAAAACAAAAAACACAAAATACAAAAATACAAAAATACAAAAATACAAAAAATACACAAAATACAAAAATACAAAAATACAAAAATACAAAAATACAAAAATACAAAAATACAAAAATACAAAATACAAAAATACAAAAAACAAAAATACAAAAATACAAAAATTCAAAAATACAAAAATACAAAAATACACAAAATTCTAAAATTCAAAAATTCAAAATTCAAAAATTCAAAAATTCAAAAATTCAAAAATTCAAAAATTCAAAAATTCAAAAATTCAAAAATTCAAAAAAACAAAAACAAACAATCAACAATTCAAAAATTCAAAATTCAAAAATTCAAAATCAAAATTCAAAAATTCAAAAATTCAAAAATTCAAAAATCAAAAATTCAAACATTCAAAAATCAAAAATTCAAAAATTCAAAAATCAAAATTCAAAAATCAAAAATTCAAAATTCAAAAATTCAAAAATTCAAAAATTCAAAAATTCAAAATTCAAAAATTCAAAAATTCAAAAATTCAAAAATTCAAAAATTCAAAAATTCAAAAATTCAAAAATTCAAAATCAAAATTCAAAAATTCAAAAATTCAAAAATTCAAAAATTCAAAAATTCAAAACATTCAAAAATTCAAAAATTCAAAAATTAAAACTTAAAACTTCAAACTTCAAAAATTCCAAAAATTCAAAAATCAAAAATTCAAAAATTCAAAAATTCAAAATTCAAAAATACAAAAATACAAAAATTCAAAAATCAAAAATTCAAAAATTCAAAATTCAAAAATTCAAAAATTCAAAATTCAAAAATCAAAAATTCAAAAATTCAAAAATTCAAAAATTCAAAAATTCAAAAATTCAAAATTCACAAAAATTCAAAAATTCAAAAATTCAAAAATTCAAAAATTCAAAAATTCAAATTCAAAAATTCAAAAATTCAAAAATTCAAAAATTCAAAAATTCAAAAATTCAAAAATTCAAAATTCAAAATTCAAAAATTCAAAATTCAAAAATTCAAAAATTCAAAAATTCAAAAATTCAAAATTCAAAAATTCAAAAATTCAAAATTCAAAATTCAAAAATTCAAAAATTCAAAAATTCAAAAATCAAATTCAAAAATTCAAAAATTCAAAATTCAAAAATTCAAAAATCAAAATTCAAAAATTCAAAAATTCAAAAATTCAAAAATTCAAAAATTCAAAAATTCAAAAATTCAAAAATTCAAAAATTCAAAAATTCAAAAATTCAAAAATTCAAAAATTCAAAAATTCAAAAATTCAAAAATTCAAAAATTCAAAACTTTCAAAAATTCAAAACTTCAAAAATTCAAAAATTCAAAAATTCAAAAATTCAAAAATTCAAAATTCAAAAATTCAAAATTCAAAAATTCAAAAATTCAAAAATTCAAAAATTCAAAAATTCAAAAATTCAAAAATTCAAAAATTCAAAAATTCAAAAATTCAAAAATTCAAAAATTCAAAAATTCAAAAATTCAAAAATTCAAAAATTCAAAAATTCAAAAATTCAAAAATTCAAAAATTCAAAAATTCAAAAATTCAAAAATTCAAAAATTCAAAAATTCAAAAATTCAAAAATTCAAAAATTCAAAAATTCAAAAATTCAAAAATTCAAAAATTCAAAAATTCAAAAATTCAAAAATTCAAAAATTCAAAATTCAAAAATTCAAAAATTCAAAAATTCAAAAATTCAAAAATTTAAAAATTTATAAATTCAAAAATTTAAAAATTCAAAAATTCAAAAATTCAAAAATTCAAAAATTCAAAAAATTCAAAAATTCAAAAATTCAAAGTTATTAAAATTTAAAATCATCCATTTTTCGCCTCAAGCGGTTTAATATATGCTCGAACATGTTGAACGAACATCTTCCCCTCGACCGAACAAAATGTAAAGATTTGCGCGAATGCTGTAGTCGCTTTAAATTGTAGACGCTCTATTATTTAAGGCAGTGAGCGCGAACATTATTTCAATTTGAACATTTTACAGTATTTTGATTTGCCGGTTGTTTGTATAAAAAAAAATGTCGCAAAATATATTCTTCAACGATGGCAGTGACGGTGAATTGCCCAGTCTAGACATTGGCGTATCTTGTTTGGCGATTAACAGCGATACCAGTTCCAAAAGTCATCGAAATCTTCCTTGCCAAGATGGTCCCTTTTTCCGCTTCGTTGTCTTCGCGTTCGCTATTTTACAGCTTTTAATACGTTCATTATTTTCTTGGACTGCAAAACGAAAATCGTTCATGAAAAAGAACATCAAATTCTAAGTTTTGCTGCAAAAAATCCAAGAAATTATCCAAAATTGAGCGTAAATACTTGAAAAATTAAAAAAAAATTGTTGAAATTCGAACAGAAAAAGGAAAAATAAAATAGTAAAAATCAAAATGGAAATTAAAAGCGCAATGAAAATAAACATTCCCCAAAATATTTTTTAAAAAAATTCCGCTTTTTTAAAGAAAAAAAAATGGCCGAAAAGTTTGCATAGAAAGAAAAATTCCACTGAAAATTCCTCCTAGAATTTGCGTACCAAGCCTAAGTCTATTTTCGGAAATAATTTCAAGGTCGCTATAGTAAATTGGTATCTTCCACCTACCTTTTCCTCACACCCCTTTACAGACTAGCCAACATGCAATTAGGTACGAAAAACACCGCCCGCCCACGCACTCGTTTATGCCCAAACCGGTCGCAGTGTGCGTTTTCGGAGAAAAAAGCATCTCTGACGTCACACGAACTAAAAGCAAAATTGTTGCTTCGATAAATTCTTGTCTCTCTGACGTCAGATATTATGACACATCCTCGAAATAGCATTCATGCACACGCGCAAGTACGGGGGAACGTGTATGCACAAAAAGCACGTGGGCTTAATGATAGAAATTCGAAAAATGGGGGAGAAACGCCACCCACTCACTACACGTCATTATGTACTAATTTTCTGCTTTTAATAATTAAAAAAGGAAATAAAATAAAAAAACTGGAAAAGGAGAAAAGCCAAAGACAAGAAAAAATTTAATTGCACAAAAATTAAGTGTTCGATTTTCACCAAAAAAAAAGCAATTATTCCAAAAAAAGAAGAAGAAAAAAAGGAAGAAACACAATTCCGACTAAAACTGCAACCAGCAATTCAGTTGAGGCTGTAAAAATTATAATAACCTTCAGAGTCTTTTATGGAAATGCACATAACTCAGACTCTTTTATCGCCCAAAACAGATCTTGTTTCAATTTTGCAGCTCCAGTTCAAGTACTGCCACACATTTCAGTATTTTGTTATATGGCAGGATTGTTGTTTGACAGTTGAAATCGAAGTTCTTCAATTTTTTGACAGTACTTGCAGCTCAGTTTTCAGTTGGCGTTGGAATTGTGTCCCTACATGTACATCAATGATGATAGCAAAAGCCGCAAGAACCCGAATCTCTGGTCGAACAGATTGAAAGTAGTGTAAGTGAAAAATGCGTACCAGCAGCAGGGAACGTTTTCTGGGCAGTGCGAACGAGACAGAACGACCAACGACAAATCACAGTGGCGGCGATCGTGTCGCGAGAACATGCCGAATTGATGAGCAAATCAGTGTTAAGAGAAGGCTGCGTTAGGTTCCGCACCGTTTGGAGTCGTCTCCCTACCGCCCCGCTTCAATTCGATTAGTTTTTAAAGATTTCCTGGCAAGCGAAAACTGTTTTTTCCTAAATTATTTGTTCGCTTCTTCTATTATGGTCTGCTTTATGGTCTTTCTTTTCTGGGTCAAGTCGACTAACTGAAAATGGGTTTTATACCCGTTGAAAAGTGTTGTTTTTTTCTATAATTTTATGTTTGCCTTTAATTGTTATTTGTTTTGGTCCCTTTTTTACTACCCAAGCGCATAGAAAAGAGATAGAGAAGAAACAGGTGGACATGCTCTGGTAAAGTCTGTCGCCTTGTTTCCTTTTTCAAATTGTTTCGTATGCGCCTATGCCTATATATCTATTCGATACCGTAAAATGGGGCTGACAAATATCAAAAACTTATGAAAATAGAAGCATTTTTTGAAAATAGAAGCATTTTCTTTTTGGAACTTAATTTTTTTTTTCATTTTTAGGAATTTTTTTAAAGATTTACGAAGAATGCAGGACTTTGCAAAAAACAAAACAGAAGTTCCATTCTAAGTGAGTTTTGTTCTTGATATGATTCTTACCTCCCAGCTTCCACCTTCCATCTCCTACCCTCTACAATGCACCTTCCAGCTTCCACTGGCCATTTTCTACCTTACATCCTCCACCCTCGTCCTTACAAGATACACGTACCACCTCCTAGCTTCCACTTTCCACCTCCCACCTTCCACCATCCACCATCCACTTCCACTGACCATCATCTACCATCCACCTTCGAAAGTAGATCGTTAAGACGTAAAGCGGGATAAAAAACAGAAAATTAAATTGTCTTTGTAGCAAATAACGGCCAAAAATTTAACTCGAATAAATTTCAGTTATTCATTGAATGCAAAAAATCAAAAATTCAAAAACTTAAAAATGCAAAAATTCAAAAAACAAAAATTCGAAAATTCAAAAACTCAAAAATTAAAAAAACTTAAAAAATCTAAAAATCCAAAAATTCAAAAATTCAAAAAAATCAAAAATTTAAAAGTTTAAAAGTTCAAAAATTCAAAAATTTACAAATAAGATCAAAAATTCAAAAGTTCAAAATTTTAAAAGTTCAAAAATTGAAAAATTTCAAAGTTTAAAAATTCAAAAGTTCCAAAATTTAAAAATTCAAAAGTTCAAAATCTTAAAAGTTCAAAAATTTAAAAATTTAAAAGTTTAAAAATTCAAAAATTTAAATATTCAAAAATCCAAAAATTCAAAAATTCAAAAATTCAAAAGTTTAAAAATTTAAAAGTTTAAAAGTTCAAAAATTAAAAAAATTAAAAAATTAAAAAATTAAAAAATCCAAAAATTCACAAATGCAAAATTTCAAAAATTTGAAGATTTAAAAATTCAAAAATTCAAAAATTCAAAAAATTCAAAAATTTAAAAATTCAGAAATCCAAAAATTCACAAATGCAAAAATTCAAAAATGGAAAAAAATATCATAAAAAAATTTATTGATAAAAATAAATAGTTTCGTGGTAGAATTAAATAACATCCGTCGAATATGCAACGTAGTGAAAATCGGTAAATGCTAAGAAACAAAAAGAAAAATAATCAAAAATTCTCCCAAAAAGGCACTGATTCTTCGTATAATAAGAAAAGGCGGAAAAATTGAAGGGCGCGTTAAATAACTAAACACAAAATGATTAGGGCGGATGAGACAACAAATGCCACATGAGCCCATAATTAAGTCACTCAGTCCAGCGTAGCCTGATACTCCCTGCATGCGACCGGCTGCCGTTCCCATCTAGCCTGAAAAAGAGCGTAAAAAGCGTTTCGGTAAATAACGAAACAAAATCCAAACAAATTTTCCACTTAGAAGCGACTTTAGTCGGCCATTAATTTTGACAGCCCCGACGAAAACACACACCAAAAAGTCCACCAACACACCAACCCGTTACCACAGTCCCATCCGTTCGTACACATTTAAGTAAGTTTGCGTTTGTGTGGTTGCCGTAGTGGTTACAGTCTAGGATGTGAAAGAGCGGTTTGAGTCGGTAGGGGTCTCAATTTATTGAGGCCAACTAAAAAACATAAAGAAAGAAGAGGCGGAGAAAACACGTAAGGCGATGTTGATGGACGGGGATTCAAGCACAAAAGGACTCTGTACGAATGGACTACTTTCGAAGTGACTTCGGTATTCGAAAAGAAGGCAAAACAAAATCCACGAAAAATTAGGGTGAATTTAAGTTTGATCAGAAGTCTCGGCAGCCGGGGCCCGTCGAAAGAGAGGACAAAAGAAAATATTGCAAGGCGGGCAGGAGTGCTGAACTCAAAGAAAGGAGAACAAGAGTTACGGGCCGATTGTCACAAGCATTGACTATGCGGCTGACACTGATATTAACATAATCAGCACAACTGCACACATACCCACGCGTCCTCAAAGAGATTGACAATCGGTGCGGTGCTACAGTGTCTAAGCAACTGGCATGCCGGCGAAAGGACACGGCAACAATGGGGAGGGAAGAAATTAATGGGAACAAGTAGGAAAAGGACATGAGTCCGTGGGAAACGTGGGACTACATAATGTATACATACACGCGAGTGGGAGTATGGCGGCTCAGACAGGAAGCGCAGAGGCACAACCGCTTAGCGTCCTTGGCAGTCAGTCGATCAGTGATGCGAACCGTTATGAAAACCAATAATAACGATACGTGCGATGAGTATCCCCAAACAAACACGATTATCCTGGGTAACTGGGTAAAGGTGTGGGGATGAGACTGAACTGACCGTGTTAAGCAGACAGGAAATCTGCTACAATAGACGATGTGGTTTAGTCAGAAGCGACCAAGTGATTGGCAGGCAGCACTCACTGCGAAAGTGGAAAGATGTGAGCCTCCGAGTGAGTGGAACTGGGGGAGATGCTTGTGGATACTGGACGGAATCACCGTGAACTCGTATGCTTGCTCACTAATACGTATACGAACGAAGGACGAGGTGTTCGTGTAGGTTTGAGCGTACACGAGTCGAAATGCATTCCTACCATGGGCGGATTAGCATCAAAGTCTTGGGGATGCTGAAAAACGTGTTAAATCCTCGTCTTCAGAGCAAGCTTGAAGAAAAGTTCGTGCAAATCAGTTATCGGTGCAAGCTGATCGCCTGTTAATAAGACTTTTCGACTACCTGTTCGCCTTTTCAATAGTCTATTAGGTAATCGGATCTCATAGAATAATCGTGGGGCAAAGGATTTTCTTCAAAAATCGGCGGAGACCTTTACTTTAAAATGAAGAACGCTTCCTACCCAATAAAAGCGTGTGTTTTTCTTAGAATTTGCTTTTTTTTTTAATGTTAGAGATAACCTTACCGCAAGACCCCACATCATGTCCATTTTTTTTAAGTGGTTCAATATACCAATTTTATTGATGACTTTTGCAGGAATTGAGAAGCTAGCGGTTTCAGAGACTTTGAATGAAAAAAAGGCGCATTAAAAGAAAAAAATACGGAACTGTACGGAGTCAACGTTATTTCTCTAAGAAGGATAACAAATAAGTTCGAGCAGGAATACAAATACAATTTCAATCAAACTTACCAACAAAAAAAAGGGATTTTCCAATAATATCAGGGAAAATTCGCTTTCTAAATGGCGGGCAATTTAAGATGAAAAAAATCGAAAACAATTAATTCCAAAAATCATATTTTTTACTTTGTTCTAATTCTTTACATACACACTTCTACAAACCAGCTGGCCCCCTCTCCCTTGAACGAATAAACACAAATAATCGACTTGATAGCATTTTTTTCTAGTCGAAATCGTATGCGTTGCGTGCGTACGCGTACATGTGCTTCGAGAACGCCGCATGCCATTGAATCCAATAGCGCGCCAGAGAACGTAGCTGGTTTTTTTTAACATTTCAATCGACATTGCCCTGAGCACCCGCACCAACCGTACAAAAAAAACCCCCTAAACCAACCCCTCTCATAAAACATGACTAACAGTTACCATGCTTGTTAACACACGTTACGTATCCGCGTTCAATTGCTACTACCAGAGAACTGGTAGAGGCAAAAAAAAAGAGATTCTGTAAAGAAGCGGAAAAAGCAACCTGACACCAGAGAACATGGCAAAGAGAAAGAAATGAAATAAAGGCAAATCTAAAAGGTGCAAAGGAGAAAGATAATCGTGAGAAATTACCTTAAAATTGAAACGAATAAAAGAGTGAAACTCTTATCATTTCTGTTCTCTTTCCCTGTACTATTCTCTTTGAGCTTTTCATATAGTAAGAAACCCTATTCTCTTTGAGCTTTTCTCACTCGTTCCCCGCTCATTTTCTCTTCATAAACTCATGCATTTAAGCAATGAGTGTAAATTGTGTAATTTTCTCAATTGCTGGCTGACATTTCGTAAGCGGTTTCGTGCGGACAAAACACATTCGCAAACGTACACACTTGCACGCTCATGAAGCAACAAATTCTTTTTTCACTTCTTCTTTTATTCTCTTCTCAGCACACAAAAAAATCCTTATTATCGCTGGTTTGTTCTCTGTTTTGTCCGTGTTGTTCTCACCTCTGCCCCATTCATTCTATAGTAAAAACAGCAACAATTGATATTATACCGAATGCTCCTTGATGCGTGTGTGTGTGTGTGTGTGTGTGTGTGTGTTAGAGGTGGAGAAACGAAAAGAAAATTATGCTCAACACTCTGTTTACGTAATTGATACGCTTATGATCCAGCCATACGATATCGTTTTGCTGTCAATCTGCTTGCCGTCGTCTCCTTCAATTGGTGTGGGCGGTGGTGTAAAGCCACCAAAATGATTAGGTGAATTGTCAGTGCAAATTTTATTCTGTTTATGCTTTCTTTTAGTTTGATTTTAGGAGGAGTTCCCCTATTTTTTTTTCATTTTTTTTAATTATTTACATTGTCTTCTATGAATTTTTGAATTTTGTGCTTATGCAAATTTTTATTTGTTTCTTTTTAATTTCCAGAAGTTTTTTCCGTGCGGTATTTTCCAAATTTCTTTTCTTAGTTTATTAAATTGTAATTGTTTCTTTTTCATAGTTTTTTCAATAATATTTGATCAAACTTCCTTTTCTTGAAATTTTTATACAATTTATTCTTATTTTTCAATATATTTCATATTAAAATTATTTCCTTGGTTTTCAGGTAAAAACTGTTTTTCGCAAATCACTTTCAAAACAAAATTTGATAAAAAGGAAAACAAATCACACGACAATCAAAAGTACAGAAAACGAATAAAACGAGTAATAAAAACAAAAACGCCTTTGGCATTTCTTCTTTTGTGCTCTACGGAATCAATCCATTCTAACGTATCCGTGCGTTACTACAAACACCTACGAGCATTACCAATAAGAATAGGGGGTGGGTGACATTATAAAGTGGAAATGAAAAAAAGATTTTAAATAACAAGTAAGAAAATTCCCTGAAATAGAAAAGTAACAAAAAAGAAACTATTTACGAAAAGTTATCTAGGATAAAGTGTACGTTCGTTAATGTCTGAGAGAGTGCGGAGCTGGGCCACCCACTTGTTGTAGGAGGAGTTCTATATTGTCCGTTTTTTGCATAAAATATTTAAAAAAAATAACAAAATTAATGAGGTAAGAGATGAAATTGAAGAAGAATAGCAACAACACGAAAACGATGATCAACAATTAAATCAAAGTTAAGGAGGAGGGGGGTGGGGGGTGGCTGCAAAGGGGCTGATATAAATAAGAGTTTATTGGGCAAAATGAAGATGGCAGAAGTACAAACGATACAAGCAGTAAAACAGGACATTTAATGTAACCAACAACCACCTTTTCAGTACTAATAATTTGAGTGTGCTATGCTGATTGGACACAATGGCGTGTGGAAAAGAGAAGAATAACCTCGTCTATTCTGCATTCGAGAAATGGTCATTCGTACGAACGAGTTTATACATATACGGACATGCGACGTACGAGTAGATATGACTAAGCATGCAGGGAGGTTTAAGTAAATGCAGAAACGTACGCACAGGTGCGGGTGAGTTTTGATATACTTTTCGACGTGTACAAATATAAGAAAATGCAATAAATACAGAGAACGTATGACGTTCATTACCATACGATTTTGACGTACTTGTGCTAATATGTATGCCCGTTCGAGCCAGCGCATTCCCTGATAGATTCGTACGTAAATGCCGAACCGTACGTACTCACAACCAAACTGTTGTAATACAAGTATAGGTATAAAAAGGTTCAGAACCGTACGTGCCCATATGCCTAGTTGCGTCAAAGTATACACTCGTATGTATGCGTTCGTAAATGCATCCCTTCGTATCGTTAATACAAGAAAAAATTGGCACGGACGGTACCAGTAAAGGCAGCCAACATTCCGCAACGACTGCAACAAAAACAACGCAACTCCATGCTTCAGTGCTGCACAGAAACTGGAACAAAAAAGAGTAAAAAAAGGAAAGAGAGAAAAATCTGTCAGGAATTACGGTCGCAAATAGTGTAAAGTTTCTGCTAATTTGATTAGTGGAAACAGAAAGTTTTTGGGGGCGGGCGGACTGGATGGATTGAAAAGCCAACCATTCCGCATCACACTAAACGCATGTACATACAAGATGTTTTTTGATACTATATGCAGTCCCTTTCTCTCTGTCTCTTACTCTTTTATGATTAAGTCACCATTTGCATTTGCAATTGTATGAATTTTTGCCTATTTTATCAAGGATTCTTGATTTTTATTCAAAATTTTATACTTGTTTGTCCTATTCTTGTCTCTAGGAAGGGATTTTTTTTATTTTAATAGGATTCGTTCCTGAAATATCAAATTTTGTTGAAAATTCCTTTTTCTTAAATGTTTTAATGCGCTTAAAAAAAAACCAATTTAATTTTGATTATATTTAACTTTTTAGTCAGAAATTTCGAATAATTGAATTTTGTTTTGTTTTGTGTCAATTATATAAATTTTCTTTATTTTATCAATACTTTTTGAATTTTTTTAAAAGATGAATTTAATAAGTTCACGCCTCAAACAAAAGTTTTTCAAAAAATTTACAAAAAAGAAAACGAAATAATAAAACATTTAAAAAATTAATTAAAAAAACACTCAACAATTATAAAAAGTGAAAATCATATTAAAAAAAAAAACAAATAACAAAAAATAAAATATAAAAAATTTTGAAAAATTTTGAAAATTTATTAAAAGTTTAAAAAAATTTAAAAAGTTTATAAAAAAAATTCAAAAGGTTTGCAAGAAATTTGGAAAAATTAATACGAAATTTAGAAGGGTTGCCGACAATAGAGGAAACATGTTATGTGTGCAAGGGTAAACATTAAATCGTATAAAAGACGGAGCAGGGAAACGATGCAGGAAAACGAAGGTAAATATGTGAAGTGGTAGAGAATCACGGACAATTAAGACAGTACTTAAGGAACACTTTTTTCGCATCTAATGGGGGAGCAGGTCTGCAAATTGCCCCTATAGTAAAAAAAATAATGCCTGAACATAAATTTTTACTTGGAGACACCTAAAATGGTTAAGTTCGGCAACGGAGGGGATAATACAAAAAAAAGTTAATCAAGGAATGGTTTCAGAAGGTGTAAAAATTGGGAATAGAATAAAATCGGGAATAAAAAAAGAAAAAGAAGTTTATAGGCATACGTGTTTATGCAAAAAAAAACTCAAAACCATAGGACTAACGTCTTAAACCTCTCATGACACTCCTTATTTGCATGGGCACCACCTACTATGCGGGCAACAACGACGATGAACCTCTTCACTGCATTACACTAATAAAAGCAATCTGACACCACGAAACCGGAACCCCAGATGAGGAGCAATCTTAACCTTAAATGAAAAAAAAACGGATTATCACCAATAATATATACTCTAACAATAAATTAATTCACTAACATTTTTCGATCACATTGTGTCCTCTCTTGAACGAAAGCAGTACTGTCCAGGAGTTGTCTTAAACATACGACAGGACTTTGATCGTATGTGGCTTCCTGGATTGCTCTGGAAACTTAAGAGCTTCCGTTTCTCTACTTACTTCCTTATTTTGAAAATCATACCTTCACCAACTTCATTTCTAAATAACAACTTGCCAACTATTCGAAAGTATACACTTACAAAGCTGGAGTTCCTCAAAAATCAAATTTTGAAAGTCAAAAACCAAAAATTCAAAAAATTTCTAACTTCACAGATTTAAAAATCCAAAAATTCAAAATATTCAAAAATTTGCAAATTGACAAATTCACAAATTCAAAAATTCAAAAATTCAAAAATTCAAAAATTCAAAAATTCAAAAATTCAAAAATTCAAAAATTCAAAAATTCAAAAATTCAAAAATTCAAAAATTCAAAAATTCAAAAATTCAAAAATTCAAAAATTCAAAAATTCAAAAATTCAAAAATTCAAAAATTTAAAAATTCAAAAATTCAAAAATTCAAAAATTCAAAAATTCAAAAATTCAAAAATTCAAAAATTCAAAAATTCAAAAATTCAAAAATTCAAAAATTCAAAAATTCAAAAATTCAAAAATTCAAAAATTCAAAAATTCAAAAATTCAAAAATTCAAAAATTCAAAAATTCAAAAATTCAAAAATTCAAAAATTCAAAAATTCAAAAATTCAAAAATTCAAAAATTCAAAAATTCAAAAATTCAAAAATTCAAAAATTCAAAAATTCAAAAATTCAAAAATTTAAAAATTTAAAAATTCAAAAATTCAAAAATTCAAAAATTCAAAAATTCAAAAATTCAAAAATTCAAAAATTCAAAAATTCAAAAATTCAAAAATTCAAAAATTCAAAAATTCAAAAATTCAAAAATTCAAAAATTCAAAAATTCAAAAATTCAAAAATTCAAAAATTCAAAAATTCAAAAATTCAAAAATTCAAAAATTCAAAAATTCAAAAATTCAAAAATTCAAAAATTCAAAAATTCAAAAATTCAAAAATTCAAAAATTCAAAAATTCAAAAATTCAAAAATTCAAAAATTCAAAAATTCAAAAATTCAAAAATTCAAAAATTCAAAAAATAAAAAATTCAAAAATTCTAAAATTTTTAAATTCAGAAATTTTTAAATTCAAAAATTTAAAATTTCAAAAATTCAAAAGTTCAAAAACTAAAAATTCAAAAATTCAAAAATTTAAAAATTAAAAAAATCCAAAAATTTAAAACTTCAAAAAATTCAAAAACTTGCAAATTCACAAACTCAAAAATTGAAAAATCCACAAATTCAAAAATTCAAAATTTCAAAAATTGAAACATTTAAAAAAGGACAAAATAAAAATAAGGTAGAAAAAAAGAAGAAAAAACCCTAACAAGGCATAAAAGAGAAAACTAAAAGGAATTGCTATCGAAACAGTTTTTCTTCTTTTCTTTGTGTTTTCTTGTTGCCTTTGACCACATTTCAAGTAATTCTCAAATAAGTCTTTAGCTTTTATACTGTTCGTCTCGTTTCCCCTCAACCGCAAGCAGCAAAAATAATTGTCCGTCTCGCTCGTACGCACTATCGTTAATCACAGCGATTTCCGATTCATTTTCATGCGGTCACCGCTTATCATGCACGCACACCAGTGCCCACACATGAACTAATTTAACCACCATACGAGATATGGAGATGTATGGGTGAACACCAATCCGATTAATTTTTGCTTTTCAATCAAAAATTAATTTTGCGAAATAATTCGAGGAGCTCATCGAACTCCCCAAGGTTAAGTGTACGCTGCGGGATTATTATGGGTCTACTTGGAATGATAAAAAATTTTGATTTTGTCATTAAACAGAAACTACACGTATTATTAATATTAGAAGAAGAGAAAGAAAAACAAAAATGTAAATAATGCTGGAAAAGAACGATTTCTTCAGAAAAATAAAGTAAAAACTCTCATTTTTATTTGCTTGTCAAAAAAGAAATAACAAAAGTGCAACCGAAAAAAAACGGGGGAGGACCGTCATTGCCACCAGAACTGATTCGGATTGACGGAAATCAACGCAAAAAATTTTTTTTTTCTTTACATTATATTTTTCTATAATTTTTATTCAAAATTAATTTTTGGTTCTCTTTTATAAAAAAATTATTGTTTCTTCATGAAAAATTAGAATTAAAATAAAATTTTTTTTCCAATAAAAACTGTTTTTTTACAAACAAACAAAATTTTTTTGAAAATTCTTTTAAGCAAATGAAAAAGTTACTGGAATAAATGAAATTTCGCGTATAAATGCATTTGTGTGGGTGCCTGACGTCTACTTGCACGTATGCCCACGATTTATTTCTACACAAACAATAATTGTTGTTGGGTTTTTTAAGATGAAATAATTACTGTTGGTTGGAGATGAGACTACGGAAAACGCAATAACACACCTCACAAAATGCCGTGGACATTCTCTTTCTGATAACATTTTGGAAATTTCTTATTTTAATGGTTTTTTTTTAAAAATTTTTTCCTTTTATTTCTCTACCGAAATTGTTTTTCTGCTTCAGACAATTATCTATTAAATTTTTTTCCAATTTCTTATTTAAATATAAGCAAAAAAAAATTTTTTTTTTTGTAAGTAAAAGTTAGATAAATCACGAGAGAGTGTTGCGACTTTGCAAAAAAAAAGAAACAAAATTTTAAAATTAAAATGAAAGAAAAAAAATCAAAATAAAAAATTCCAAAATGACTCCACACAACACAAACGAAAAATTACAAGAAAATCAAGAGCAATTAAACAAAGAATCAACAAACAAAAAACAACACAAACAACGTCAAAAATAATACATTTTCTCGGAGAGCCTTGATTAACAATCAATTCGTCTGCATAAAAAGTCGATTAGTATCACTTGAGTGTGCACACACGCACACACATCTTCGTACATGCGGAAAGTCCATGAGACCGGAGAGAGTTCGATTGGGAAATTCCATTGGCGAACCAAAGAGAAGAGCAAACATTAGGAAATCGAAGAGTAAGCTCACTACTGTTCTCATCGGTTTGTTGGCCAGTAGACTAGAAAAGAGTGTCCAGATGGACACTCGCATCGAATAGTAAGAGCATCGGGAACTAAAGCGATCGCCATTCGAGTACGCTGCTCACCGTTAAAAATGTGGAAGAGGAACGGCGTTACTCATGACCGAAGCGGATGCGATCGACCAGCCAGCCATTGTCACTTGTCGTCAAGTACGGCTCTTCAATCACGTACGATCGTCCTAATCGCAAAGTGTCTGGGCGTTGACTTAATTGGAACGAATTTAAAGTGCAGCAAGGCAACAATGTCACTGCATATGGTCGTCAAATCGTTATTGCTGCTTGAGAATGTTTTGTTTCGTTTCGATCCACTTTGTCTGATCAGCAACTGATAGCAACGATACGGCGACGTGCACGCTATCATCATAACGCACTCCTATCCATTTTTTTCTTTCTTTTTTCTTTTGAAGAGAATGACAATGTGTCGTCATTTTTGATTTTTGATTTTTATTTGTTTTTCATTTCTCTTTTAACTTCTCTTCGGCTTTTTTTTTAGTTTTTCTTTCCTCTTCTTCCATATTTGCAAATGGGGTTTTGTTGTGTTTGTTTAGTTGCGCATAAAGGAGTGTGTCGGAATGTGTGTGGTGCGTACGCGTATCCAGCTATTAAACTTGTGCACCTGCAAGCGCTAAATGAACGCACGTTCAGTGTTTCGAATGCGTTTTTCCGATTAACAATTTTTATTGTAATAACGAACACGTACGTGCTCTTTATTTTGTTTCTGTTTGAATTCTTTTCGGTTTCTGCCACTTTTCCATAAATTTTTTGTTGGTTTCTTAATCATTTTACTTTGTAGATTTTTCCATTTAAGTTTGATAATATTTAATAGTTTTTTACTAATTAAAATTGAACCTTTATTTTTATTATTATATTTCTTATTTTATGTTTTTAAATAAATTTTTTTCCACTCCAATAAAATTTCTTGTCTGTTTAATTGTCAACTTTTTTTTTGAAATTCTATTTCTTGTGTTTTTTCCGTAAGTTTTTTCCAATTATAGAGTTTTAAATTTTTTTGTTTAATTAATTTTTTCCGTAAATTGACGATTTTTTTTGCTAAATTCCGTATTTTTTTATTTTTTTACCTATTTTGAATTTTTTTTTTGTTTTCTTAAATGTTTGTTTTGATATTTTATTTAATTGTCAATTTTTTTTTTGGGTATTTGCAAAAGGTTTTTTGTGTGATTTTGATCGTGTTGACAATTTTTTCCAACTTTATCATTTCCTATTTTTGTGGATACAAATTTTGTCTTTAAAAAATTTTCTTCTTTTTAATTATTTTATTTTCTATTTAAAGATTTTTGAAAAGAAATAAAAAAAAACCTATTATAATATCTGGGAATGTTGAAAGTTCTAAAGCAAGATAATCATCGTAAATAAATCGTTTGGAGTAATCGGAATTTGAAGAATTTTTTATGAGTTGTTTCGGTTAAGTTATTGCTCCTTAATCAGAATTAAAGTTAACTAAAGTAAAAAAAAAAACAAGAAATAAAAAAAAACGTTTTGTTGATTGGGCAAAAGTTAATCACTTCGGAGAGTCGAGGGTAATCTCCTCACAGCTTAAGAAGCATTTCTAGAAAAATAAAGTCAATAGTTTTTCATATTTCAATAAGAGTAGAAAATGACACAATTTCCCAGTAGGTATGTTCAGAAGCGAGCAAACCGACCAATAGAATTTTCCGTCTAACTTGTGAATCCGATAAAAAGTCACCATCAGCCGTCAAGACCACTAATTACTTACCTTACCTTGCACCTGGGGGACGGTTAATAATTTCGCAGTGAATAATTTATGCCTAACCTGGGAAAGTCTTTTCATTCGTCGTGTTCGTCCATCAGCCGGTGCCTGAACTGTTGGGCCAATATTGGTTGTCCAGTCAAAATTTACGATGCAACGAGAACATTACGGGTAATGACGATGCAGAAACGACACGATGGGTAGCTGGGCGTTCGTGTGTGTGGCCATCCTGGCCAAAGTGGGCTGGGCTGAGTTTTGGTATTTCATCAGCCGTTTTTGTTTATTATTAACAAAGAATTCCCAGGACATGAAAAAGCTGATTCAAAGTAGATCAAAACTGTTCACAATAGCGCAGCATTTAGCTTTGAATTTAAAATCGTCTTTTTTTTCTACTCATTTTTTGGTGATAGGAAATTTTGATGATAGGAAAATAAAATATTTAAAAAAATTATTTTACAACTACAATTTTATTTGTACCAAGCAGATTTACATCACTAATTAATTAGCAACGAAAATTAATCCGACTAACGAGAGTTAAATCTTTAGGCTCCGATGAGTGCGTCTGGGGAGGGTAATAGTGAGAGGAAAGCTCAATTACGAGTTGATGATGTAAAATTGTTGATTTACAATTTTGCGGAGCGTCTCGTTGAACCCCACAGTCCTTTTCCATAGGCCCCAACAGGTTCTTTTATTGCGTCATATGTTAAGAGTTTACTACGAGGGTAATATGATTAGTCATTGGCTAATGCAAAGATGTAGCTGATATCAGTAAAGCGATATTTTTTTTAGCATTAACCATTCGTAAAAAGATGCCATACAAAATTTTATTAACATCTGTTCTTTAGGTTTTGACAGCCATTAAAACGAAACAAGGTTTGTATTTTTTATTAATATAAGGAAAGAAATAATATCTAAAACCGAAACCAAACAGGAATAGTGTAATGGGGAAGTCTCGCCAACGCATTTTGTTGCAGTTGTACGAACACAAGTGACGCTGAGCGCTCAGGACTTTTAATTTAGTTCAATGTCGAAGAAATGATGAATAAAATTCATGATATATTTTTAAAAGACCATCAAGTCAAAGTGTATAAGATAGCTGATTTGCTGACCATCTCAAGAGAACTTGTAGGCATAATTTAAAAGTTGCATTTTAAAAAGTAAATAAAGAAAAAACTAGTGAATATTTTTATAAATTTCCGGTTTTATTAGAAATATTAAACCTTGAAATTTAAGAATAAAATACAACATCATTTAAATGACTGCCACGGCTGGCCTTACAGTACCCCATTCGCTCGAACCAATTTTACAGTACATTTTCGATTGTCTGGGCCTGTATCTCTTCAATGGAAACTTTGATTTTATATTTCAATTTCTCAATAGTTTCTCGATGGATTGCGTAAAATTTATCCTTTACGGCTTTCCACAGAAAATAATCCAACGGGCTCAAATCACAGCTTCGAGGCGGCCAATTGACATCAGAATTTCGGCTGATTATTCGGCTTTCGAAAGCAGTGCCCAAAAGTTGGATTGTTACGTTGGCTGTGTGGCAAGTGGCTCCGTCCTGTTGAAACCAAATTTCAACTTTAGGAAAGAAAATTTCGCTGAGCATGCCACGATAGCGCTCACCATTGATCGAAGAAAACCGGGCCAATGATGCCTCCACTCCAAAATCCACACCAAACCGTGACTCGTTGTGGATGCAGCGGCTTTTCCATGGTGACGTATGGATTTTCTGAGCCCCAGATGCGACAATTTGGTTTGTTGACATACCCACTGAGGTGGAAATGGGCCTCATCCGAAAAGATGATTTTTCGGTAAAAATGCTCATCTTCAGCCAATTGATCTTGACCCCATTGGGCAAACCGAAAACGCATCGGATGGTCATGCGGCTTTAGCTGTTGGACTAATTGAACTTTGTAAGCTTTCATACCGAGGTCTTTGTGTAAAATTCTCAACAGAGAATTGCGAGAAATGTTCAATTCCTGAGAACGGTGACGAGTTGATGTTGATGGATGATCACGGACATTTTCAGCAACGGCGGCAATATTCTCGGTCGTACGCACTGTATTAGAGCGGGAACGCGTTGCTTTGGCAACCAAGAAACTAGCTTCACGAATTTATCCACAAGTTGACGTGATGGCATTCGATCTTTGCTCATGTATTTTTTTAAATTTCTCACAGTTTGGCTTGAAGACTCACCACTTTACAAGTAAGTTCTCAATATTTCCCAGTTTTCTTCAAACGTATGGATTACCATTTCGTAAAATTCAGACTTTCAACTAACAATCTGTCAATTCGTGATGACATTTAACACTCAAGTACTTCAAATAAATAGTGGTTCAAAATGCAACGGCTAGATGGACCATCCTATGTGTATATTACATGAAATTTTGGGTGTGATCCTGCCGTTTTTGTTAACACCTGACATTTTTAAGCGCAATCCAAATACATTTTTACGTTCATTTATAACTATTGGTCAAACATGGACTCACCATTTCACATCAGTAAGAAAAGTTCACTCAAAATAATGAATTTCTGCTAGCGAAAAGGGGTTCATCGGCAGGAAAATTTAAGGCTTACGTTTTCTGTGATGCAGAAAACGTAAGCCTTAAATTTTAAAAATAGGAAAAACTATCTTCATTATCAGACCAGTGGAATAATTAAATCAAGACAAAATGGCTGCATTTGGCGAAGAAAAATGTTATATTTACATCATTTGTGTCATCGCCATGGATAAGTGCCATGAGTTAGCACCCGAATTGCTTCCGCATCTATCAAATACCTCACATTAAGCCACTAGCAGCGATTATACAAAAGTATATTGACCTAAAATGATATTATTTTAACAAATAAAATTAATTTTATAGATAAAAATGTTATTTTCTGGTCAAGGCCAAGTATTAATCATATGAGCCCCGCCCCGTATTTATTGTAAGTTTCGAACGTTTTTTCCAGTAGTCTAAGTAGTTGTAGATAATGTCTCTTAGTTTTAAGTCTTTCTAGTTACAAGTATGTGCGTTTCATGTTAGTTTTTAGTTTAGTTGGAGACCTAGTTAACGTGCCACGTGCCATTAAGGTATTAAGACGAATTACGAAATTGAAAGTAATGTGGGCACTCTTCTGTTCATTTACTTTTACTCTCCATCTTGTAAGCCAGGACAGGGACTGTTAATTATTAGATATGAATTTATAATAAGTTAGTATATTAAAGGAAGGAAGCTCTTGAGTTTAAAGTGAAGCCTAGTCTGCCATACACGATCAAAAGTTTGCCAGATATCTGAAAATAGTGTTGGGTAATACTCTTTTTCCTCACGATGGCATTGCTAGATTGTGGAGTGTTCAGGTCGGAAGCCAATTTAGTAGATAGATAGACTATATCCACTCCACCGCTACCACCAACAACTGATCAAATTGCACCGTGCTCTGCGTGAAAAAAGGATGGATTATCAACAAAGACATAATAAGCTAATTTTCCTCCACGACAACGCACCATCGCACACGTCAAAAATGGTCCGAAACTACTTGGACACCCTCAACTGGGAGGTGCTAACCCACTCCGCTTATTCACTAGACCTGGCCCCTTCCAAGACGTCCGAAAATGGTTTGATGAGTGGTTTGCCTCGAAAGAGAAATAATTTTTTTGGCGTGGTATGCACAAATTGCCCGAGAGATGTGTAGCTAGCAAGGGCAAGTACTTTGAATAAATTTGTTTTTGCTTTCTATGAAAAAAAACATATGTTTTTTTTTGGCTTAAAAACAGCGAATTTAAGCTTATACACCAGGTTTTGGCAAGTATGGAATAGATTCACAGAATGAGGATAAATTTATTAAGTCAAAATATTCGAAGGTCAGCAACAACTGTAAAAAAATACTCAGAAAAGGATCTCAATGATTTAAGAACGATTTAACGGAAATGTGACACAAAAGTTCATTTGCAAGTAGCTTTTCCGTTGACTACCACAAGAAGCGAAAAGTTTCACAATTCGTTTGCTGATCTTTGATACGAGACTACAGAAAGTATCCATTTTGCATTGCTTTTGAGTAGAAATCATTTTACAAAAAAAAAACCAACAAAAATAATTGAAAAAATCTACAAAAACTAGCCACATTTAGGGTGAATCGACACAAGCCTTCTCCGAACTAACAGGGGAAGGCACTTGTCATCGAACTCTGGATTTGTTCGCATAGGCAAAAAAAAAACCGAATCATTTTAGAAGCAGACGATGAATGCATAAGAAATGGAGCTCAATGGAGATGAGAAATGGTGTTCATAGCATGCTCAAAGGTTCTAGAAACAGTAACATTAACGATAACAAGACAAACACTACCCAGCCTCCCGTCCGCACGAATGGGGAGCAACCGAATCACGAAAGACTTCATTTCTCTTGTTATCCGTCTACCATCTTAGCAGTGACTATTTTGCATATCATTTTTTATCATCTCCTCTAGGCGATTTTGCCTGCGCAGCTCCCTTCACGCTTTACCACTCTTGCCGCACTAGCCATCGTCGAAGCTGAGTCCAAATGCAAAACTTGCAAACGGCAATCTGAACTCATTTAGAGTGCTCGTACTCATACCAAAAATCATCTGCTCCACCGGCACACACTCCTCCTCCCCGCAGTCGACAAGTCCATTCGAAGTGGAAACAATTCAATCCCCGCAACAATACTTTCGACTCGTCCGATTGCAGCAAAAACAATCGACTCCATAACGAAGAAGCCATTGGAAAAGATGCTCAGTCTGAACGATAGATTCAGTTCGCAATCTGCTCGTAACTTGTTGGGCACGGAATTGGGACTCGAAGAGGAAGCCAAGGTACATTCTAATAAATCTCAACTTGTTGGCAGTCGCATAAAGTCTCGGTTTTGCACGAGCGCTAAGCACCGTGTTTCGGTACGAATAAGTAAATAAAAATGAAAACAAAAGCCCCCAACCCCATTTCGCATGCTCTTGTTGAGTTTTTGCGCTAGTTTTTGCGGTTTTTCACCGCATCCCCGCACATCGACGAGTAGCAGCTCCGCAAGCCATTCCATGACTACATGACAAACGGATGATGCTGGTCCAACAGACCAACGGAATGAAAACTCTCTACCCAACATCGTGTCTCTATCGACTTAGTCTGCGATGGATGCCACCACATCCCAGCTGCGCCCATAAATTCTCTTCTTGCCTAGTTCGCTGTGCAATTTCCAAAAAAACGAAAAGTTCTTTTCCAAAGCAATGTCATAAGTACGTGCCGTCATTAGACATAAAGTTTCGATTGCTTACTCCACAACCCCAATGCCGAGACTAATCCTCCACCAATGTTGTGGAGCAAATGCAATACTGCCGAAGGGCGCGCGAACCAAATATCGACAATACACATACGTTCGTTCCCGACTTTCCAACAATGGCCGTTGATGATAACTTACTACTTTTATGATAGCCTGGTACGTGAGCCCCAACTTTCTCATCGAAAAAATGAACACCGGCCGACCAATGAGTAGCCAACGACCATAAAACCGACGATATCAGATACAGTCTCTCCATTTCCGGTGTGTCTCTCTTGGTGAAATTTCATCAGTGCGCGACTGCAGACATTCCCATGAATGTGTTGTGCGCTTTTGCCAACCAACTAGTGAAAATTGCAATGGACGACGGAATCCCCATCGAAACGGATCCAAACAACCACCATTCATCCTATTGGGGTTCGTACACATTTCAACCAATTCGATACAATTCGTTGAGTTTGGATTTATTTGATCAGGATTTAAGGATGACCCATCGAGATTTTCGTGTTAAAATTTTCATCTTAGTAAATATGCCTTTTCGTGAAGCCCTAACTCGCTTGAATGGTTTTTTTTTTTAAAAATATTTCCTATTTTTTAAATTTTTTAACAGTTATTTATGTATGTGATTTTTTTTCTTTTTTTAAAAAAAACTAATTTTTATTTAAAACTATGACAATTCTATGCCGCTTCTGGTATATATCAGAGCTTCCTCTTTAAGAACACGTGACAAATTTGTCTCTCTCTCCCAAAAAAATTACAAAAATTCAAAACAAAAATACCCCAAAATAGTTCTACCATTAAAAATTAGAGAATTTCCGAAAAGTCTAGTTAAAAATTAAAAAAATTATTAATATTTTCAAATTAAATAAATTTCAAAAAACTTTCGTAAAGTTCGTAAAGTTTACTGGCATATGGGCCGCTTTAGAATTAAAGTGCAACGAAATTAGCCGAATGCCGGCCGATCGATCGTCAATTGAGATATTTCGGCTTTTATTTCTCTTTCATTTTCTCGCGTTGAATACGCTGTCACGAAAGCAAAATCGGAAATAATTACTATTTACGACCATCCATCCTCCCTCCTCCCACCAATTTGGTTCAGATAGGACAAATTGCGAAGGCCATTCATTCGGTCGGTCAGGCGTATTTTTAGTTTTTAATCAACGCACGCGGATGCAATTATGACGGCAGCGGCGACAATTCGACGGACGCATCAGTCGTCGCGTCGCATTTGCACATACATAAACCGGCGGCAGCAGTGCGATGGCTGGTCGAACGTTTTGAATTTTGAGTGCAATCGAGTCCTAATGGTTGCGCTCTATCATTGATGGATGCAGTTTCCGCTCCATGCATTTCAGACAAATTCGGTGCAGATCCGTTCCCTTGATTATGTCTACGTTGTGAAATAATCATGAAAACGGAAATTATTATTAGTCAAATCTATTAATTCAACAATAATGGAGGATGTATTGAGCCAGAAATGTTATTTAAAACAAATAAACTCCAAAAAAAAACTGAAAATATTTTTCGTACTTTAAAAATAACTATTATTTTTTATTTTTTTTTAAATTCTAAAGAAAAAATTAATTATTACAATTAAAAATGCAAATGTGGCAGAACAAATTATAAGAAAACCCAAACAATTCAGAAACAACAAAAAAAACGCCCCCACAATCAAAACAAAATCCAGTTGAAAATTAAAATAACTTCGAGAAAAAAATATAAATTAAATAAAAATTAAAAATATTTCAATAGGTAGAAAATAATTAAAATTCAAAAAAAAAAAAAAAAAACGAATGAAAAATTTAAAAAAATCAAAATTTTATCATACCGATTCGTCCGTTCAAATATGCACGTATGCACACACACACACAGGGATTTTTCCATTTATCCTAAAAATCCATCGCTTTTCATGCACAACAATCCAAAAAAGAACTGAGTAGGAGGAGAAGAACGATATACCGCTGATAATAAGTCCGTGCTACTCGAGTGGTCAATGATACGTCGCTAATAAGTGCGAAGGCCGTTCTCACTGCCTACACGGACTTCACCTACTACTGGACATTGCGTCGTCCTATCTGTCGCCATTGTTGGGTAGTTGAGGCGATCGACTCCTGCTTCTATTATGTTAGCGCCTGAATCGCACGTAAGCGCTATGGAAAAGTCTACCGATTAGTATGACGACTTCATTCTGAAAATCTGTCTGAGCGACAATTAAGGCGACTATCTTAAGTATGAGCCACAAGGCAAGCGACTTTCACGAAAGTATTTGATATCGTGAACGTGTATGAGCCACAACAAACAAGTCGACTCTTTTTCGGTATGACGCTGGTGAGTATTTTTTACAGGCGACGATGCAGGAACATACTTTTTTGTATGCATTAAAAAAGGGTAACTCGCTCGCATACTGGACCTACAGCGCCGCAATGAAACCGTATCCGTGCGACTGAACTTGCACAGCCAAAACACGAAACTATCAACACTTGCCGTGCTAATAATTTCAACGTTGTTGTTGTTGTTATTTTATCTTATTTCGATTAGCGACTTTTTTTTAAAATTTTATAATCGCTGGCCCGACGGTAGTTGGTGGTGGTTAGTTGATTTATTTTCATTATGCAATAAGAATCGGGCATTGCCGTGCCGCTGTTGTTGTAAGTTGTGTCTACGGTTCGCGCGCGTACTTTTCGATCGAATCCAAAAAGGAACGACCATGGGGACGGCCAGCGCCACAGTCTCTCAGATCATTAACCTATGCGGGCGCACGTATGTGTAATTTTACCAGTCGACGTTGCGTTGTCTTAATCTGCGCTAGAAGTCGTTACGATTTTTCATCGATACGACTTGAAGCGGACGCTATTTAATATGTGCGGTGATGCAATGCGTTACGACTAAAACTATTTCCATATTATCCCATATATTTAAGGCATTTTACGTTTATTTTTTTGGTTTATTTTTTTCTTTTTGAATATAATTAAAATTTTTAACAAAATTTTTCAATAAAATTATTGCGTTTACACCAATCCCCAGGCATGCTACCTGGATGTAAATCGGCTATTTTGAAATCAATATTTGTAAAATTCTTATTTTTTATTAACTTTTATCTTATTTTTTATTTTTATTCATTTTTTTTTTGTTGGTATTAATAACAAAACAGAAAAGATTCTAAAATTTCGCTCATTCATGGCTAAAATAATAACGTAAATTTTTTTAAATGAATTCGAACTTTTTAATTAAAAAGGTTTTTTGTTTGTTTGTTGGTATCCGCAAAAGTGCGTACAAGATTAAAGGGTTAAAGCCCCTTTAATCCTTCAACTATTGTTCCACCATTTTTAAACCTAAATATGACCGTTCAACTTGCATTCAAAATAGGAAATTATTTTTATTGTTGAAAAAAAAATCCACAAAAACGAACACACCAAATATGTCACTTTAAATTCAAAATGAAAGTTTTGGTTAGAAATTAAGGAAAAAAAATGGTTTTTATTGTTTTATGGTCATTTTCGAAACAATTTCCAGTTTTATAATTTTTTTTTATACAATTTAAATAAACAAAACATCTAAAATATTAAAATTGTGATGGAGAGGGAGTGAGAAAAGTAGCGAATACGAGAGAGATAGAGAAAATTCTGCGCGAATTAAAAGTAAATAAAATTCACAGAATTGAGCGATGAAATCAGATCAGCAGAAAACAATTTGAAAACAGAACGAAACGACAGCAGAAAATATGGAAGACCGAACATCTTTTTGTGACTGACAGGGTGGGGGGGCAGAGCAGCAGAAACACCTTAAACCGGCTGATAATGGGCCAAGGCTTAGACACTGCTCGGACTCAGACAATGCCGCCAAAAGCGCTCATTGACCTTTTCCCATAGTGAACAGCAGAAACAGTTCAGCGAATCGCCAAACCATCAGCGGCCAGCCGACGTTACAGAGAAACCAGATTTCGATTCGCGTCGATTCCAAGAGCGAACGGCCTTGAACCGCGAAGTTTCCCGCTATTCTGTCGATCCAACTTCTCTTCTAACCAACGGCACAGCACTGATCTGGTAATAGCCCCTCGTTAGTGTCCATCTCTTTCTGTCGCTGGCATTCTATCTTATTCTCCCGTTCTCTTTGGCTCTGGTATTTGGTCGAAGTTCGTCTGGCCAAGATTACACTCTTCCCCATTCAGCGACCCATTCAACATACAGAATTGCCATGGTTGGGAGAAATTTAGAGGATCGAACGTACGAGCACCGGTCAAACTAAACCGGTGTTGAGGTTCATGCACACGAGCGCATACACACGCGCACTCGTTTGATCGGTCTTTGCTCTTTTGTACACCAACAACGGAAGGTTGATCAACGCGCTGCGCTGCGCCTGGTGCGGTAAGGTAAATGTACGGAAACGGAACGAAATCGGTCGAAGCGCAAGACAGGATGAAACGGGACGTAGTCTTCGACACACATTGCGGTTCATCGAACTAAATTCGCAAATTTAAAGGGGCACAGTTTCTATCCCCTCCCCCCAACATCTTCGCTCGTAAATCCATCCATTAAAAATCAGTGTTTCGTTCGTTTTAACCAATTTTCGAACACTATTCTCGGAAAGTGGTTGATTTTTTAGACGAAGAGGGCGAGGAAGGAGGGGGAATAAAAATGATCTGGAAGCGAACAAGACGGACAAGTATGAGAAAAAGAGCGAAAAACTTCAATTCCAGGTAAATTTCGGCTGCGAGAATCTGAAAAGTTTTCGCTTCTAAATTTGCTTTGTTCTCATTTTTCGCTCTTCTTTCAATTGTTTCTCTTTTGTATGAGTCGTTTTTCTTTTGTTGATTTTTCATTTTATTTTATTTTTAATTGTTTTTTTATTTTGCTTGTGACTTTTACTCTTCTTCCTTTTGTTTGGTTTGTTAATTTCCCATTTTCTCTTGTCCTTTTACCGGGTTTTCTTTCTTCTCCCTTGCCTTTGACAATAATTTTTGCTCAATTGTTCCATTTTCACCTCATTTTATCCTATTTTTTGTCTCTGTTTTTGTAGCTTAATTTTTATAAAATTGAAATTCGCCATGAAGCGGAGCGAGGGCAAAATAGTTTCGGTCGAAATATTTTTCTTATAAAATAATCGAAGTTCATCTCGTGCTCAACCGTCAACATTTTATTTTTTTGTGATTTTTGTAAATTTTTTTATTGTTGGTAATGCCTGTGAGTATATTTGGCGAAATTTTCAGAACATCTTTCTTATAAGTTGAAGAAAAAGGTTCCGAAATTTTCAAAAACAAAAAAATATATTAATTTTGCACGTTTTCTAGAAATTGTTTTTTTTTTTTGATCTTCCAAGAAATGTGGCATAAAAAAGACAATATTTTCGAATGGAATTTTTATTTTCCTTACTCTCTCAGTTCGAGTTAAATTTATTTTTGTATTTTATTAAAAAGAAATTTAAGTTTTTCTTCATTCTAAATGGGATAGTTTTGCACATTAAAAAAAAATGTTTTCTCACTTTTCATTCCCCCTTCCCTCCCTTTCAAAAAACCGGTAACCTTTAAGTTTTTAATGAAACATTTTCGAATAACAAAAAACGACAAAAATTTAACGAAATTATAAAAACTCTTTTATTAAAACTAAGCAAAAAAAACTGTTATAAAATGTTAATCAAGAATAAATATATGTAAATTCTGAACATCCTCTGTATTAGCAGAAGCACCCTGTATGCAGTTGCAGATATCAATGAACATGTTTGTGTGCGTATATATTGTACATGAACATGCATGTTGAATAAATTTATAAAAACAATTTCGATTTGAGACAAAATGGATTACGAAATTTTCTTTGAAGAAGGTCAGAAAAAAGCCCCATGTTTTTGGAGGTTAATTATTCGCAAAAGTTCAATAACCTAAAAAGTGCCTGGTCCGCACAACCAACGTACGAGCAGAAATGAATCGGTCCGCATAGAACGGAACGAAACGGCACGGACTTGAACGGAGAACAAATCCATCGACGACGATGACCGTACGCACTGCACTGAACAGCGATCTCTGTTAATGCGGGTGGGCGCGACGAAAAGGAATCGAAAAGGGCGCATTGGGTTGTCGTCACGTCCGCGTACGCATACTGCCGTGTGGAAACAATTAAAGTCCATCGGTTGTATCGTGCCCTCGACCGCAGGGAGTCTCCGTCGCTATTTCGCACGCTCAGCTCGACCCAATATCCGATCCGGTGGTGCACGAACGCAACAACGAATCAACGAAATCACACAGCCATTAGCCGCGTTCGATTACGTGCGCCGATTCTATTCAATGTACACCGCACCACGCAACGATTTAATGCCGAAAATTCAAAATTCGAAGATGCCAATCGAAGCGCGACGTATGACAAAACAACAACCAATCATCGCCGATCACCTTTTGATACTAATTATTAACGAAAGCATGGTTCTTCAGCAACAGAGGAGGGGCTGATATTAGTTCTTTGTTCATTAGCTATTTTTTATTTGATTTAAGGGAAAATCGAATGTTAGGGGGGGAGGCCATTATTGTCCTATCATATTATAGGTGAGAACGAACAGTACAGAAACAGTACGAAGATTTCAATTTATCTGTCATTTTGTTTTTTCTTTCTTACCATTTTTAAATTTTTCTTCGATTTCAATTTTTTTTAAATCTATTTTTTTTGGCTATTTTCTCCATTTTTTCCACCATTTTAACATTTTTGGTATAATATTATATTGTTTTTTTTTAAAATTTATGAGATTTATTCAATTTTATTCTTTTTATAACTATTTTTTAGAAGTTTTTTTTATGGCCTTTCAAAATTACTTAAGTTTTTTATTAAATTTAAAATTTTTGTTTTTTTTTAAATTTTTTTTTTTTTCAAATTTTAAACATTTTAAAATTTTTCTTTTTATCAATTTTTGTTTTGTTTTTATAAAAAATTTTTTTCTGTAATTAAAAAATTTTTATATTATTCAATTTTTTTTTTCTTCTAAGTGGCACATTACTAGAATGGAAAGGGAAGTAATGGTTTTTGGGGAATTAGCGTAGGACCCTGTCTGGGTGGGATTCGATCCCAAAACCCAATTTTTCTCAGTTTTACAAATTTTCTCAGAGTTCAAAATTTATTTTTGACAATATTTTTTTCGGACTTTTGTAATTTTATTATTAAATTTTTTTTTTAAATTTGTTTTCTAAGCTTTTTATTTATTTTATTTTTTAATATTTTTTATATATTTTTGGCTATGGTAAATTTTATTGTAATTCTTTCCAAAAATTTTCCAAATTTTCTTCAAATTTCATATTACTGAATTGGTTTTTTTTTATAAATTTTAAATTTTCGTAAAGTTTTTAACTTTTAACTATTTTTTATAGGATTTTGAAAATTTCTTTTGTAATTTTTTCCCACTTTTTATATAATTTAATTTTTGACTATTTTTTAGACTTTTTAAAATTTATTTAGTTTTTTTATCAGTTTTTTGATTGTTTTTTTTTTTAATTTTTTGAATTTTTTTGATTTTTATTCTAAAAAAAAAATTTTTGAAATTGTAAATTGTTTTCTGTAATTTTTGCAAAATTTAAAAACAAAAAATTTAAAAGAAAAAAAAAATGATTTTTTTAAATTCTTTAATTTTTTTAGAGTGTAAAAAGATGCTCTTTTATGGTGAGTAGTTTTAATTTAACTTAAATTGAAATTACTCATTTCGTTTACCAGCTTAAATCCGCTGTTTTTTAGTCAAAAAAACACATGTTCTTTTTTCATAGAAAGCAAAAACAAATTTATTCAAAGTACTTGCCCTCGCTAGCTACACATCTCTTGGGCAATTTGTGAATAGCACGCCAAAAAAATTCCTTCTCTTTCGAGGTAAGCCACTCGTCAAGTCGGACGTCTTCGTAAGAATCGAAGTGCTGCTCAGCGAGCGCGTGGTCCATCGACGAAAATAGGTGCTAGTCGGAAGGGGCCAGGTCTGGTGAATAAGCGGGGTGGGGTAGCACCTCCCAGTTGAGTGTCTCCAAGTTGTTTCGGACGTGTGCGATGGTGCGTTGTCGTGGAGGAAAATCCGTTTGTCATGTCTTTGTTGATAATCCGTCCTTTTTTCATGGAGAGCACGATGCAATTTGATCAGTTGTTGTTGGTAGCGGTGGGCATTGACAGTTTTACCAGGTTTCAACATCTCATAGTAGACGATACCCTGCTGATCCCACTAAAACGCACAGCATCGTCTTCTGTCCGAAGCAATTTGGTCTTGGGGAAGATGTTGATGGTGAGCCGGGATCAACCCACGATTTCTTGCGTTTAGGATTCTCGAAATATATCCACTTTTCATCGTCCGTCACAATCCGATGCAGGAACGACTCTCTTTTTTGTCTGGCGAGCAAGATTTCGCATGTGTTTTGGCGTCGCTCCATCCGCCTATCGTTCAATTCATGCGGCACCCATTTTCCGATCTTTTTAATCTTCCCCATGGCACGCAGACGTATGGAAATGGCTGGTTGAATAACACCCAATTGTTCCGAGAGCATTTTTTGCGATTAGGTATCGTCTTCGTCCAAAAGAGTCTACAATTGATGGTCCTCAACCTTCCTAGGCCGATTTTCACGCTTCTTGTCCCACAAGTCACAATTGCCGTCTTTGAACCGACAAAACCAATCTCGGCACGTTGTTTCCGATAAAGCACTGTCACCATAGGCCCCCATAAGCATTTGATGCGATTCGGCAGCCGATTTCTTCAAATTGACGCAGAAAAGCAGAGCTTCCCGCATATGCTCTTTTTCTGGCACAAAACTAGTCATGATTACCAAAGGAAAAATGTATGTTGTTGTACGAAATTGCTGACAATGTGCACTGATTAATATTAACAGATGTCAAACTTATAAAAAAAAGTATGGCGTGCCCATGGTAGCTTAATACGCTCACTTACGCCATCTATGACCAAACAACGGATTTAAGCTTATACACCTGGTATTTTTTTTAGGAAACGTCATTTAGTTTTTTATCAATATTTAGATTTTTTTTTTAAGTTTTTGAATTTTCTTGGTGAAATTGTAAATTTTTTTCTGTAATTTTTTCCAAATTTTTGAAAAAAAAAATTGAAAAGAAAAAAAGTTTTTTGCTATTTTATGGTGAGTAGTTTTAAGTTAACTTTAGAAATTACTCATTTCGGTTATAAAAATTGTTTCCTTTTTAATATTGAAAATTACTTTTTTGCTGGTTAAAAATTACTTTAATAATAAAATTTCACCATTCATTCAATATTTTTAAAAACGTAAAAACTATCAAACAAAATCAACAAAAAATTACTGTTTTCTTTTCTTTTAAATTTATTGGCAGGACATTTTTAAGAAAATAATTTGTATTATAGAAAAAGAGTTTTGTTGTTAACTTTTTGGCAAAAAACAACTCTTGGCAAAATCGGTATTCCTTGGAAAAAACTTCCCCAATCGTATTTTTATTATATTTTTTGTTTATCGCTTAAAGCGAAGCGAATAAAAAATTTCATAAAGGATTTTCGTGTGATTTTGGGGTTCTTATTAGAAAGGATAAATTTCCAAATCAGTTCTTCCAAATTAATTCTAAAATTTCCGAACAGTTTTCAGTTAAAATAAAATTTATTCAGAGCACCTGTTTGCCAATAATCCTTAATAACAATAGGAATGAGAAGGACTAGGAATGATTCTTGGAGAAGGGTATTCAGTTTCACCCTCCAATTTCTAAGCCAGTTTTAAACTGGTATCGTCAACGTTGGGATTTTTTTTTGCATTAACAATTAAAAAAGGAACAATGAAAATATTTAAGAAGAAAATAATTAATTGCAAATTGTTATAAAATCACCAAAACGAAAATGAAAATCCCCATTTTGAGGAGTAACCGAAAATTCATTTGTTAATTTTCTGTGATTCAAAACGTCCCAATTGAAGTTTTGTTCGTTGAACTGTTGAGTAAGTGAAATTCGGATTGCACTGCGTCTATTCGCTAACCGGAAATTATTCAATCTTCTCTTAAAAAGGAAGAATCGACCGATTTCACGATGAACAACGGTTCTATCCTGTGGGAGTGTATTGGATACCCTAATTTACCGTTATTCGGAAGTTGACATTTATTATGATATCTGCCGTTCTGTCGCCCCAGACTAACGTAACCTTTACGCCTGTCAACTGTACGGAAAGATGGAAATGGGTAAGAGGATGCAAAAATAGATTGACTGCTGAAAATGTGGGCCGCTTTTAAGAATTCATCACCCCACTACACCGCACGCACTCACACACACACACACACACAGACACACACACCCTTCTTCAGTATTTTTCCTCAATTCTTCGTTACGATATGCCCGTTTTTGTTGATAAATTTTTTCCCATCGAAATTTATTGGCAGGACATTTTTATACCCACTTAATATCTCGCAAACAAGGAAGATACAAAATGGCCGAAACACAAGAGGCAAGAGTGATGAGTAGAGGGTTGGGAAGGAAAATTCTGGTAAAGAAGAGAATTAAATTTCTGATGTACTCCTTTTAGCAACTATGAACAATCGTCCTTCATCGTCTATTTTTACAAGAATCCGGTCGATTGCGATTAAGTTCGGTTGATTTGTTTGCTTCTATTCTCGACATTTACTCCTACACATTAAGTGGCTTTTGATATCTCCTCAATGATTTTTCTTAGTCGCTAATAATTCTTCGATGTAACATAATTGCGAACAAAACACCAATTACTCCATTCAACCATGATTTCTGCTCTTTGCATTTTTTCCTTTTTGATTCCTTATTTCGATTCCAATTTCTTTTGACTGTCTTACCTTTGGTTTTCTAATATTTTGCGTTTATTTTGAAGAGAATTTTTCAATAATTAACAATATCTATTTATAATAATAGCAAAAGGGCATTATCCTTATTACCGGAAAGAGTTGAAACTTTTAATAAAAAAAAAAAAAACAAAAATCGAAGAAAAAGACATAGAGGACTTTTAAAGAATTTTTCAATTTTGAGGATGAACGTTTTTCCAAAGAAAATAGCATTTTTACAAGGAAAAGAAATTGTTTTCGAGGATTTTTTACAAAAAAAAGTGATTTTTTGTAGACTTGCTCTGAAAACAACATGATTTTTTTTTGTCGACCTTCTACTTAAAATAAACAATTTTTTTTTTGTAAATTTCCTCCAAAGGATTTTTTCCCAAAATGTATTTATTTTTTTCTTCAAAAGGAATTCGCCCCAAAAGATGGGGCTTCATTTAAAAAAAACTTTTTTTTTTCAAAACTTCCAGAAAAAAGTGATAATTTCCCAAAAGGAAATTATTTTTTTCTTTCAAAAATAAAGATTTTCACATGGTTTTACAAAAGGATAAAATAATATCCTTGATGTGAATGATTTCTTAAAATCTACCACTTGTTAGAAAAATTAGTCGAGAAAAAATATCCTTTTTAAAGCATTTCTGTCTAATCAAAAGTGCAATGGCAAAAATTCAAATTTGTTTTTCCCCAAACTGATTTTCTATCAAAACTTGAAATTTTCTCTTTAAAAAAAAAATAGATTTTTTCCCATAACAGATCATTTTTACCAAAAAGGATATGTTTTGGAAAATTTTTATTCAAAGGTGTAAAAATTTCTCTTTTTCGTCCAATGCGGTTTTTTTTTGAAAGTTGTTTCACTTCGGTTCGACTTGTGATTTTTTGACAGTTTTTTGAGAGAAAAAAAAATCCGTTCTTTTAGACAAGAGACAGAAGACAGTCTGTGAGGCTATGAGGACATTACCACAATATCCAATGTAACTGGAAAACTTAATGTCATGTGTGGGTTGGTATTGCTACAATACCCAACGAAACTGGTTTATACTCCTATTTAGTTGGAGGGGAGCAATCAGAAGTTTACGAAAATTGATAGAAGGACTTGGGTCCTTTGGAAGCAGTCATATTCAAAGAGAAATTCTGGATTAAGAGACATTAATTTAATATATGAGGAATGGTGAGTTGAATGGCACAGGAATTGAATGACGGACGAGGTTGATTTTCGAAGAGGAAATTATAGGTAAGTGCGGCCTGTTTGTCTATTCATGCCAATTCGGTGAGGTGATCGGCTCGCTTATTGCCGATCGAGGAGATACCAGCATGATCTGAAACCCAAAGCAATTTAACATTGTGATTGTTCAACAATCAATATCGAAACTTGTTGCCACCAATGGTTTTGGGAGATTAATCTCCCACAGTTTGCCATGGAAAAGCAAACTGTGGGAGATTAATCTCCCAAACCATTGGTGGCAACTACTTGATATAGCAAAAGCTGGATGACAGCAAAGGATGTTGAGTGGCCAGCTATGAACACAAGCATTACTGACCACGGTTCAGCTGTGGCAGGCTCCTTTGAAAATTAAGCGAAAAAGTGGATGAATCTCTTTCCAACTCAGGCATCAGCAAAGAAAGAATTTTTTTTTTCAATATTGCAAAGATGATCATTTGGTAAACTGAAGTTATTATAGAATAAATATTGTAAGATAGATTTTCGACCAATTTTGATAAGAATAGAGTCCACCAGGGAAGTCCAGTGTGCTCCACTGGCTAGTCAAGTACACCTTCTACTTATCTCTGCCCAGCTTTTTGTTTTATGGAACAATATTTTGGGTTTTGAAAGTCCTTTTCGTTCGATTTGGAATGGTGTAAAGCTCAAATTAATAGTAGATCTAATCGACAAGGACCAAAGTACTTGTTTCACTTTCGTCGTTTTATTTTTTTGCAAATTTTTAGGTCTGTTTTGTTTTTATTTGGGATGGAATTTTTCAGTTTTAATATCGAACTTGTATTGATTAATCACTTGTGACATAAATTGAGGTGAATGTAACTTTGAGGACATGCACACATAAATGTTGGTTTGTTAGGAACTTCAAATCATCGAATTCGAACCAAAGCCATTGTATTCTATTGAGAGACGACATTGGTTACGCCGCAGCACGAAGTACGTGACCGGTACTACAAAAGCTATAAAACAACTGAACGGTAGTGTTAATGGTTCATCCAGGTGTCATCGGTCAATATTTTGTTATCTTTTTATTTCCCATTTCATCTTCCATTACTCAATTTTTCTCATATTTTAAAAACTACCAGGTGTATAAGCTTAAATCCGCTGTTTTTAAGTCAAATCAGCAGATGCTTTTTCATAGAAGGCAAAAAAAAAATTTATTCAAAGTACTTGCCCTCGCTAGCTACACATTTTTCCCATCTCTCGGGCAATTTATGGATACCACGCCAAAAAAATTCCTTTCAAATTCGCATTTACAAGGACCAATATGCCTATGGGGGAACAAATTCCCCTCTGAAAGAAGAAATGTCACCTTTAAAAGTAACAAACTCGCCTCTGAGAGAACAAATTCGCCTCTAAAAGGAACAAATTCGCCTCTGAAAGAAACAATGTCGCCTTTGAAAGGAACAAATTCGCCACTGAACGAAACTAAATCATCTGCAACACTTTCACTTACCGAAGCATAATTTTCAGCTGAACGGCCTGTACGAACACATGTTGTTGTTGATATATTTTTGATTTAAATTTATCCACCAACTTTTTAATTCAGAGAGCGAGCGATCATTACGACCAAAAATATAGCGTATTTTACGAATTGTCATTTTAATACAATTAAAATCATTTTAATACAATTCCCGAGTAAAATTGACGTAATTTTAATAAATGCTAAATCTTCTACAATAAATCTGTAAAAAAAAACTGCCGAAATAGCCAATTCTAACCACAATTAAAAAAAAAGCTTTAGACCCATTATTTGGCTATCCAATTTGCGATATAAAAAGTAGATTCTAATTTTGATAAATCTTTTATTTTATTATATTGCAAGGATCTTGCCATTATGTTCAAATAGTGATATTATATAAATATGGCTGCAGAACTCAATCCTTTTGAGGTAATTCTTGATGACATTTTTGTACATTTCGGACTGAAATTCGCCCATTACTTAACGGATGTTGAGTTTTTTTTAAATCCGCCAATATAATGATTATCTGCGAAAATATGATTTTTTTGTTGCATAGTTGCGCAAGAAAAAGTTTAACAGCGTCAAATCATACGATCTTGGAGGCAAATTGACATCACCAAATCCCGAAAATTACAATAACCCAAAAATTGGATGTGTTTAGTGGCTTATGGAATCGTGTTATTAAAACCGGATATGGTTAAGATTAACATCTTCAAGTTTATGCCAAACAAATTTATTGTTATATGGTTATAGTGCTCAGAACTATCTCTTCTTCTTCTTCATTTTCAAAGAAATACTAGCCAATGATAACCTTCGACCAAAATGCTTGCCAGACAGTCACTTTTCGCCGATATAATGACTTGTTTAGGTTTTTTTTTGCGAGCCTCATATACAGTGACGAGCAAAAGTGAACAGGTAAATTGTACTTTAAGCAAGATGTTCATATTATAGTCGTTCTGTTATAGATATTAAAAAATTTTTTTTACGTTTTGTTGGTATTTTATTAAGCTTGCTTATTTACAACAACAAAATTAATAAAACTACTTATCTGATAGAAATTATATAAAAAAAATAACCAAAATTGCACTTGTTCATATATGCACGTTTTGTTCAAATGTACATGTGCACAAAATGTAACGTTTAAGAACAATATTAGTTCTATAGTTAAACAGTAAATTTGAATCACAATGCCTCAGACGGATTATTGGTTATTTATTAAGAGTCTAGCAATTATGAAGAGTTGTTACACTCGACTATTAGAGGAATATTGGAGTCGTTGCATTATGAAGAAAATTTCTGAAATAATTAAACAAAAAATAGTTTTTTTGTTGAAAAGCGGAGAAAGTAGTCGTGAAATTTCTCGAGTTTGCAAAGTGTCGCAAGCAACCGTACTAAACGTGAAAAAAACCCAGAAATTAACGGTACCAGCGGTGAAATATGGCCGAAAAACACTTTTGACGGACCGAGATGCAAGAGTAATGGAGCGACAATTACGATCCTGCCAGGTCAAGACGCCAAGGGAGACCTCCATTAATGTTAATAAACAAGTGAGCGATTGGACAGCTAGAAGGGCTCTCAAAAGAATTGGAATGGTGGCATGCCAGAAGCTTAAAAAGCCTAGCCTCTCAAACAAAAATATAAAGGCAAGATTAACTTGGGCTAGAGCGCATAAAAATTGGGGGGTCGATGAGTGGAAGAAGGTAATTTGGTCTGATGAAACCAAAATAAATCGAGTTAACTCAGACGGGAGATCATATTATTGGAAAAAACCCGGAGAATCCCTAAAGCCCTACCAGGTTAAAAACACTTTAAAACATGGTAGTGGGTGCATTATGACTTGGGGATGTTTCACATGGTGGAATACGTGTCCACTTGTAAAAATAGAGGGAATAATGAATAAGGAGTATTATTTAAACTTATTAAAATCGAATTTGATTCCCTTCGTCGAGAAATGTGCGTACAATGAGCAGGATCTCGTATTTCAGCAAGATGGAGATCCAAAGAACACAGCAAAAATTGTAAAAACTTGGCTCCAAGAACAAAAATTTTCGACCATACTATGGCCTGCACAAAGTCCGGATTTAAATCCAATTGAGAATTTGTGGGCAATTGTGAAACGGAAGCTGGCTGAACATCAAACTCTACCCAAAAATTTCGAAGAATTATGGCACCGGATTGAGGGGGAGTGGAAGAAAATTCCAAAGGAAATAATCCAAAATTTAGTTGAGAGCATGCCCAGGAGGGTTTCCGAAGTTTTAAAAAAAAAGGGCTATGGACCAAATATTAAATACCATAAAAAATACATATTATATTAACAATTCTATTAACATACACAAAACGTGCATATATGAACAAGTGCAATTTTGGTTATTTTTTTTATATAATTTCTATCAGATAAGTAGTTTTATTAATTTTGTTGTTGTAAATAAGCAAGCTTAATAAAATACCAACAAAACGTAAAAATTTTTTTTTTAATATCTATAACAGAACGACTATAATATGAACATCTTGCTTAAAGTACAATTTACTTGTTCACTTTTGCTCGTCACTGTATGGCAATTTTACTTACTAACACATCCATCAAGCGATAAATAAGCCTCAACGCTGAAAAAACTGTTATTCGAAAAATCAGCGTCCATAGCTTTTTGTTCCAAGCTGTCCTTATTAAGTTAAATAAACGATCCATAATATCAACTGGCAGACTTTATTTAAAACAATTCTTATCTTAAATAACGTATATATTTGACAGCTGTTAAATGACGGGGTTATACACATACTCTCTGCAAACCATAAAATAGATAATCCTTTACAAATAGTCTGATTAGGTTCGAAACCAATTCAAGTGTATCCAACTGCAGAAGAACCACTCACGTACAATAAAATAATATAAAGAAAATATAAAAATCCATTAATTTGGCTGCATTTGAATTTGTTGGGCGAACAGTAAATCACCGAACACAACTCCGATGATAACTAGTGACCATAACTAAAACTGCGAATAAAGAAACGTCATCTCATTAGCTTTTTTTATTAAAAAATAAATTTTGTAGTTCACTTAACCTCATTTATACATTTATCCTGACCTTGATTTAAGTTTCCACAGTGCTGCCATATCATATAACACTGTAGTGGGCGAGAGTACTACGACGACTACGAATCAAGGTCGAATTCGGCAGCAATTGTGTGCGCACCCATAAGATTGTGCATGCTTTAAACATTTCGACAGCCAATTCAGTCATCGTTAACTACGATAGAAGAGAAAAACTGGAAGCGAAAAACTACACACAAAGTGGACAATCGGATAATTATGAAAAACCATAAGCCAAGGTTGAGAAATTTTTTGTACTTTTCGTTTTTAGTTTTTGATAATTTCCATCGAGTTTTACGAAATTCAAATTTCTATTTTTAATATTTTTGATAAGATTTCTTTTATAGGCAACGATTTTATTGCTGTTTGTCTCTTCCGTTTTGATAATTTATCAACCACAATTAACGATAAACTATAACAAATTCTAATTAGAAGAAGAAAAAATAAAGCTGACAAAATTTTTGAATATTTTCAGTTATGAAAAAAATAAAATTTTAATACCCAAAATTCAGAGCGTGTTATAATTTGTATAAAAGTTTATAGGCGGTGGTGGGGTGTGTATGTGGAGACGCTTTTAATGTTTTCACTGATAAGAAAATTAAAGATTTTTTGTTTTTTAGTTTAGATTTGATTATATTTATGGTTTTGGCAATAATTATCAAAAATAATTATTCTGATACGTTGGAAATTATTTTAAAGAAAAACTAGAAAAAATCATATAATATGTTCAAAAATAGATGCAATAGAAAAAAAAAAGATTAAAATACGGAATAGGAGGGCAGAAAACACACAAGAAAAAGAGTATAAAATTAAATTAGAAAAATTACACAAAAATAAAAAAAAATAAAAACAAAAAAGATCGGATAAAATTGGAGAAAAAACCAGAACAATTTAATAGGAAAAATGGCAAAATGTTAGAAAAAATACGGAAATAAAGATAAACAGGAAACAGGCCGTAAAAATTAGTGAAAAAAAAAGAAAAAAATAGAAAAAGATGAAAAAAATACGAATGGAAAATAAGGCAGCAAAAAATATGGAGAAAAGCTGGTAAAGGACAAAAAAAGACAAGAAAAGAGTGCAAAAAAGACTGAAAAAAACTGAAACGAGAGGAAAAAAAGATAATAAAAAAAAGGAAAAAATACACAAAATGGTAAAAAATACAGGCGAAATTTCGTTCAGAAAAAATATGGAGAAAAAGATAAGAACAAACTTCAAAAAAGACTTAAAAAAAATAAAAAAAGACTCGAAAAGGACAGAAAAAAGGCCAAAAAGAAGACAGAAAAAAACCAAAAAAGATTGGACAAAATTAAAATTTAAAACAAAAAAGAACAGAAAAAAATTCGAGCAAAAGCCAGAAAAAATTAATAGGAAAAAATGGCAAAAAGATAGAAAAAATACGGAAATAAAAATAAACAGGAAGCAGGCCGTAAAAATAAGTGGAAACAAAAGGGAAAAACGAAAGAAGACTGGAAGAGTATATATAGAAAAAGACAAGAAAAGACTTTAAAAAATATGAAAAACAAATGAAAAAAGACTGGAAAAGAATAGAAAAAGACAGAAATTGCAAAGACAAAAAATGTAGAAAAGATAGGAAAATACGATATTAAAAATACATAAAAAGGAGAGAAAAAAAGCAAAGAAGAAAAAAAAAAAGAGACGAAAAAAAGATTGGAAAAAGGCAAAACAAATAATGAAATAAAAATAAACAGGAAGCAGGCTGTAAAAATAAATAGAAAAAAAAACAGAAAAAATATAGAAAAAATGGTAAAAAATAACGCAGAAAAAATACGGAAAAAGACTGGAAAAGGACAGAATAAAACAAGAAAAGAGTGCAAAAAAGACTGAAAAAAGTAGAGAAGAGAGGAAAATACGACATTAAAAATACTTAAAAAGGAGGGGGAAAAAAACAGAACAAAAAAAAATACAAAAAATGGAAAAAATAGATGCGAAAATAATGCATAAAAAATGCGGAGAAGAACAGAAAAGAGAAGAAAAAGTTGCAGAAAAAACTGAAAAAAACAACGAAAAAAGACTGGAAAAGGCCAAATAGACGACAGAAAAAGACAAGAAAAGACTGCAAAAAAGCAGAAACGAGAGAAAAATATGACATTAAAAGTACGTAAAAGAAAAAACATAAAAAAGACGAAAAAAAAATATAAAAAATGGAAAAATGGGCAAAAAACGAAAAAAGGAGAAAAAAAGCAAAAAAAAAAAAAAGATAGAAAAGATTAAAAAGTTCAGAAAAAATAACCGAAAATAAGACAGAAAAATAGTGAAAAGAAACCGTAAAGGCAGAAAAAGCCTAAGAAAAATAATACAAAAGAAAATAGGTAAAAGTTGCAAAGAGACAGAAAGAAGACGTCGAATTCGGCGATTGCGTTGGTAGCTAGCTTGTGAAGGATGGATTGGTGGGAAAGGGTCGAATGTACCTAGTCATTTGTGTACAGCAGGCAGGCAGGCAAATGTCATTTCGACGAATAAGAGTAAAAAAAAATTGAACGAAAAACAAATCGAGTTTTATGGAAGAGAAGAGAAACATGAAGAGGTGGTCGGAATGAGATTATTTTAATAACGCTCTCAATAATTAACTGATATGGCGTATTTGGGGATTTGGGGTTTACGAGCTAAGTTATTCACCTGCGTACGTGTGGGTTTGCGTTTAATCAAAAACAAGCTGGGATTACCGAACAAACTTACACACCATAAATTAGATGAGAGATTAAATGTTACACTCCCAATACAGCAAGCGTCAACAATAAGAGAGTACGCTGATTATTCAATTGCAAAAGAGAATTCCGACTGAAGAGAGAAAATAATGTTCAACGCTTATGCAAACACAGTTTTTGCCTATTTTCTCCCGTTTTTTTTTTTTTTTTTAATTTGGTGATTTCCCTTATCAATTGTCCGCCGCTTATTTATGGAAATACCTTCTCGCCTCCTTAGCAGTGGCAACAATCAATGACAACCGATAATTAATGAGAGGCCTTTTTCATGGTATTTCCAATGAGCAAAGTGAGGAGGAGAGTGCATAACGCTTATTATTTTATCAGTTAAGAAAATTACTTTTGGACGAGAGAAAAACAATAGAAAAACTTATGGAAAATAATTTTAATGATATTTTCTGGACTTCTCAAAATTCGAATTGATTTGAAAACTTCTTTTCCTCATAAATTCGATTATTTTTAAAAAAAATAATATTCGTTCAAATAAGGAGAATTCCCTCCTTAAATTTGGGAAATTTTCAAATTTTTTTCAAAATTTAGGTAATTTTAGTTTTTTAATAAAATGGAAAAATTTTTACCATAATATTTTTTTTAAAATTATTATTTTAAGCAACATTCTAATCGCTACGACACTAAAGGCCATTTGTCGACAAAGGATAATCGGGATATGGAAATTGGAGTATAGATGATGGAAAGGAAAACTGGATTTTTGGGAAATAGCTTAGGGCCATGATGCCCCCTTGGATGGTAGGTAGTCCAGTACGCTAACGACTGTGCTATCGGGCCGGCTATTTTTTTTAAATATTTCGTTCCTAATTATAGAATAAATTTTAATTGGTTTTGAATAATTTTGTTTGGTATTTTATTTCTTCCTTCTTTATGTTTTGGGAAAATTTCCAACAATTTTAAATTTTCGATTCAGTCTTTCGAAATGGAAAAAAATTGAAATAATATTCCTTAAACATTCGAATTTCAGGATAATTTTAAAATAGGTAAATTTTCTTGAAGGGAATTTTTTTATTGTTTCTTAAAATCCGGACAATTTTCATCGTTTTCAATAAATTTCCATTTTGGTAAATATCTTTCTTTTTAAAAAAGAGTTTGGGGAATTTCTGATTTTTTTTTGTTATATTTGTTAATTTTTTTTCTGTTTGACTTACTAGTGCTAATTGGTTTTATTGTCTTTCACGTCAACGCTGTCACCATATACTTTGTTTTGCCAACTTAATATTCATGAAGGCTTCCCGTACAGCTCTTTCTAACTGAGACTAGGTGTCGATGTCATTGGCGAATACTAAAAATCTGGCTTACTCCTGAGTCACGATTCATTTTTTGCAGCACTAGGTTCGAGAAAGCACACGAAAGTGCATCTTCTTGACGGTGACCGTTGTGGATGTTAATGGCTTTGAAAGTGTTTCGGCTGCTTTTACTCTTCCTCTCATACTAGTCATGGTCAGCCTAGTCAGTCTAATTAATTTTTTTGGGATTCCAAACTCTCTCATGGAGGTTTAGAGTTTTAGCCTGGCTATGATATCTTAAACGGCTCTAAAGTCGATGAAGAAATATTGGATCTGCTGACCATATTCCAACAGCTTTTTTGTAGACTGCCGTAGAAAAAAGATCCGATCTGCTGCTAGTTTCCCTGGAGTGAAGCCTTTTTTAATTGACTTAGTCGTGTGCCTATTGGAAGGTTTCAGTCGTGAGCACATTTTATGGGTTTAGTTTTGAGCCTTTTTTATAGGGTCTGCCGTGAGCATATTTTATGCCTTAGTCTTGAGTCGATTTTATGGGTTTAGTTGTGCGTCTTTTTTATGGACTCAGCTGTAAGTTCATTTAATTGGCTCAGTTGTGAGCCTATTTGAAGGATTTAGTCATAAGTATTTTTTTAATTGGCTCAGTCGTGAGCCTACTTGAAGTGTTAGTCGTGAGCCTGTTTGAAGGGTTTGGTCGTGAGGCTATATTATGGGTTTAGTCCTGAGCCTTTTTTACTGGCTTAGTCGTGAGCCCTTTTGAAGGGTTTAGTCGTGATCTCATTTTATGGACTAATTAATGATCATATTTTATAGCCTTAGTTATGAGCCCATGTTATGGGTTAAGGTGTGACCCCATTTAATAAGCTTGGTTGTAAGTTTATTCAATTGGATCAGCCGTGAGCCTATTTGAAGGGTTTAGTCTTGAGCCACTTTTTTAATGGCTTAGTCGTGAGCCTATTTGAAGGGTTAAGTCTTGAGCCTACTTTAAGGGTTTAGTCTTGAGTTTTTATTTATTTGCTCAGTGGTGAGCTTACTTGAAGGGTTTAGTCGTAAGCCCATTTTATGGACTAATTCATGAGCATGTTCTATAGCCTTAGCTATTAGCCTATATTATAGGCTTAGGTGTGAGTCTCTTTAATGAGTTTAGACGTGTGCCCATTTGATAAGCTAAATAGTGATCATATGAACTATTCACATTAATTTTTATATTTTTTCCTGCTCGATCTGGAGAATTTATACTATTGGCTTTTATACCTGCTCAATCGTCAGCAGGTGAGTTATACATTAACTCTCGTATGTAAGCAAATAATAGCTCTTAGTAAAATAAATAAAATTCTTGTAAAATGTAAATTGAAAGTGGTTATTAATTTTTCTGCTCACTTGTATCATCATTTCTTGTGCATTGCTACGTTTACAGTCGTGCACGTACATGTGAGCTTTTTGAAAAGATATCCGCGACAGGACATTGTCGAGGAATACTTCATATATGAATACATAGATTCACTTCCTTAATGTGCGCTCCAGCATGAGTATGTGCACAGTAATACTCCAAAGAAATCAACTCACACCGAAGAGTTAGAGCTCTTGTACTCTAACGATTATCAAAATGTCCGTGTTCGAACTCAATATTTTTTAAAGTAAAATTGCTCGCGTGTAAGCATTCAGTGTTTTTATCAGTATTATTATCGTAAGTTATGCCTTGATCTGATGCTCAATCTTAGTTCAGTTCTTCCAGATTTTTGTACATAAATTTTTGGCGTTATGGTCCATTTAAATAGCTTCTTTTATTTGCTTTTCAACAATTTATAACAACTGTTCTGGTTAGAAGATGGTCACTTACTTTGGGACAGAACTTTCTTACTCCATTTTCGGATAAACATTTTTAAACAATTTCTGATGTGAACCTTATTTTTAGACCATCAGAAAAGGAAACTACTCCTTTCCACTTCTGGATCGTGTAGCGTCTTTGTAAATATGACGTCTCGCACCTTTCTTAACGCCTTCTGGCCCCAATTTTTCTTATCGGTTTTTCGTCAGCCTCTTTTAAATGAATCTTTCAAGTGACTTTCTTTCACTTTCTTTAATTCTCTCTGAACCGGACTTTTTTTTTATAAATCCAAATAGATAAAAATTTTCTTATTCTCATTTGCACTGGGCTTTCATTGTCGTAATGGTTTGGTTCAGAAATGAGAGAAAGCCCAGCGTCGGCCTTATAAGTCTTTTTTTGGATTTTCACATTTATACTGTGAATCAGATTTTCCTGATATTCTTATGAAGCTGACCTTTCGAACAAATATGGACCAATGATGCCTCCGGCCGATGAAGCGAATCATATGGTGATACATGAGGAATGTGATGGTTGTTCAATAACTTTTTTTAGATTTTCAGATGCTCAAAATGCATCAGAAGCGTCGAATTAAAAATGAGCAACGTCCGAGAAGATGATTTTTCTGAAAAAGCAGCACCCGCAATAATCCAATCAGCGAAATTTTGACGTTGAAAATGACGTAGTGGCTTTGATTCTTGCCCCAATTGAACCTTATAATGCTTAAGAGCCATATCCTTGTGAAAAATGTGCCATGTGGTCAAATTATTAAGAACGTCGTGAGACCAAAAAAACTAAAGTACGTATTCTTATTGTAATGTTTTGTACCGAACCATTACCCTCAAATTTATCCACCAATTATCTTGATTGCAGGCTCAGATGGACTGTGGCTTTCACAGATTGACCATTTTCATAAAGGATTTGGAATATTTCAGTACAATTTTCGAGCAAAATTAATTATAACAAATGGTAAACGTTTTACTTTGAACATTTTAAAAAGCTAAATAGCATAACTGTCAATATACCTAATTACAATGCTATTAAAAAAAAAGTCTGACCCACCATAGCCTGAATTTATTTTTATCCTAGACTTTATAACCACACTAATGAAGAAAATACACCATTTTGTCTATATTCACTCAATTCTTAAAAATGTTTCTTAATTTTTTTTTGTATTAATAAAGTCAATAATGGCAGACTATGGGATTGAGCTAATGTTTTTGAATCGTGTGTAGCGGATAAAACCGAAACATAAAGGTCGCATTGATGTGGCGAAGAATTGTTCAATTAGCTTTAGGCCGATATGCTTACTGCCAGTATTCGGCAAGGTCCTCGAGCGAATGATGGTACACCGGTTGAATGTGAAGTTGGCAGACTTCAATGTATACGAAAGGTAAATCGAAGAGGATGCCTGGATGCGTGTAAGGCAATATGTGGATGAAAGTGTGAGTAAATACGTATGTGGTGTGTTTGTTGTTTTAAGAGTGCGTTCAACTGCCTGCGATAGGATCGCATTATTGAGCGACTGGAGGAGGTTTCATGTGAAGAGGCTTCGCTATGGCGGAGTTACTTCCATGAGAGGTATGCGGTAGTGTGCGGGAACAATAACAGGGTTGTTCGCCAGATGGTGCGTGGCTGCCCACAGCGATCTGATGATTAATGGTCACTTGGTGCAGTTGGAGGAGACCGGTTGTGTTGTGGTCGCATATGCGGACGATCTTCTGCTCTTCATTGAGGGGGGGGGGAGTAGGTCTGCAGTAGAGATGGCGGGAAGCCGCCATATGCAGATGGTGACTAAATGGGGGGATAGAATAGGTGTGAAAGTTTCCGAAAGGAAAACAGTATGTATACTCTTGAAGGGATTTTTGGGGGCCAGTAGGCCGCCCAGTATTCGTTTAGAGACGGTCGGGGTCCGATACGCGCGGGAAGTGAAGAACCTCGGATTAAAGGTTGGAGAGAGGCTGAACTTTCGGCCTCACTTGCAACATTTGAGGGGGCGCATGGCCGGTTTGGTTGGCATGCTGGTGCGAGTATTTCGCAAAGAATAGGGACTTCGATCCAGAGCGGTGAAAGTCCTGTATAAGAGTGTGTTTGTTCCGTGTGCTATGTATGCATCATGTGTGTGGGCTGACATTATGCGCCACCAGTATGCTAGAGTGGGCATAAATTCGGTTCAGCGTTTGACTCTGTATGCATGTTTGAATGTATGCGGAACCGTTTCAACTGAGGCGATGCAGGTTCTCATGAGAGAAATTCCATGGGACCTGGAGGTGCTGCGTGGAAGTATCCACTACCGTCTACGGCGGGGCATCCCGCTTACTGGTTGTTCGGTTAGGAATGATCAGGTTCAGGATCTTAGTCCACGCCATCAGCGTGTACTGGTCCTGAACAAAATGTATGAAATATGGCACCAACGATGGGATGAATGTGTTCATACCGAATGTGTGCTTTGAATCTGCGTATGGATTTGAATTTGGTCTGTACCTTGGGTAGTTGCTCACGGGACACGGAAGTATGAATGGGTTCCTGTATAGGCGTGGTCTGGCTGCGGAGGCTAGATGCCCTTGTGGGGCGGAGGAAGAGGGTGCCAAGCACCTTCTCGTGAAGTGTGGCCTGTACAGGGACTTGCTTAACTTAGGTGCATGAGGGATCGTAGTGAATGATGAGGGTGTGGACGTGAGTGGTGTGTTGGGTGTGAGAGAGAGATATGAATGCCTGAGTAGATTTTCCGTGGCACTATTTGAGAAAAGAATGAGAATGGTGCGTGAATGAGTGTGTGAATGACACGCAGGGTCGCTACAACCGGTTGAAAGACCAATATCGATTCCGGTTGTCCTTTCGGGTCTTGGCGAGCCCGCGTACTTGAGCTGGCTTAGCGGTGCCTAGAAATTTGCAAGATTCCTGACCGGAGTACATACCAAAGTACTCTTAAAACAAAAATTGGTACCACGGGAATCGGGGGCCCCACGGTGGAATACACTGTGCCCGATTTAGGTGAGACGCTATTTGGCAGTAACGTGGTGGCTGTGGTTATGCCCATGTCGCGGGTATGGTCTCTGGACCGCAGGTGGGATGCAATTATCTCGGGCACTGTCAGCAACGTGGTGGCAGGTGGGATGCAATTATCTCAGGCGCCATTTGGCAGCAACGTTGTGGCTGTGGTTATGCCCATGTCGCGGGTATGGTCTCTGGACCGCAAGTTCCATCTTGCAATTATCTCGGGCACTGTCACTGCTAATGACAGTAGAGGTTTAGATAGTCCTCGCCACCAGCGGTTAGAGTAGTCGGCTTGTAACTGATTACTAACTGCTAACTGCCAGTAATGGTGGTGCGTTGATTGAGCATATCTCAATCCCTATAGTCGTAGGCGACTCGTGGTTTAAAGTTCGGACAACAAGGCCACGTAAAACAAAGATATATAACTGTTCAATCAGCTGACAATAACATTAATGTTGTCGGGTTAATTGTTCCTTCTAAAACGACACAGATTTTGGACCATTTATTTAATGCTCGAGACTATTATAATATAATAAAACACATAAAAAGGTTTTTCAACCAGAAACCACAGATGCCTCTGACTTGTATAAATTGATTTTAACGATTTAGGCGTCTCTATTCTGCTCAAAAACGTCGCGAACTTTTTCGACGAGCCAATTAGAGTCTTAGAAATGCCCGATCTAACAAAGAAAATACGAAAAATTTTAGCTCGATACACTTCTCCCAGCGATGTTAACCTGTTTATGGTGAGAACCGTCGAGCTTCCTCTCCACCTCTTCATTGTTGGCAAATATTTTACCACCGCGTAATTTTTTCAAGTTTGAAAAGATAAAATAATCCGAGGGGGCTAAATCTGGCGAATAGGGTAGGTGAAGACGCAATTCGAACTTTAACTCAGTGGTTTTGGCCATCGGTATAACGGATGTATGAACTGGTGCGTTGCGGCCATTTTGTATTGATTTCAGCACTCAAACACTGCAATAAGTTCGCATAATATTTGCCGTTGATTGCTTTTCCTTTTTAAAGATAATCAATGAAAATTATTACATGCGCATTCCAAAAAACTGACGCCATGACCTTGCCAGAAGATGGAACTATCTTTGCTTTCTTTGGAGCAGATTGTCCGTTTTCAGTCGTGAAGTTATGTACCCATTTTTCATCCGTGGTTGAAACATCCCCAAACACTTGATTGAAACATCCTCACGACGCCGTTTATGTTCCATTGTGAGCAAACGCTGCACCCATCTTGCGCACAGATTTCTCATGTCCAAAGTTTCAGTCAATATGCGATGTGCAGCATATTTTGAAAAGCCTACCTGCTATCTCTTGCATTTTTAGTCGACGGTCATCCAATGCCATTTTGTGGATTTCTTTCACCATTTCTGGAATGGTCACCTAATTTGGGAAGCTTATACTGCCACATTTAAACTCTGTCATCCAATATTTTATTGCTGTAAACGAATGAGCAGACTGCCCCAGAGTAGAGTTTAGCTCGGCTTTGATATTGGTTGGACTGACACCTTGCAAATAAAAACATTGTGTCATATAACGATGGCCAATTTTTTCCATGTTTATTAAAAAATTTACTCAGAGCGTTCAATATTAATGCCTGTCAAACAAATACTAAACAATCCAACTTCATCAAACGTCAAACTTAAGCTTTATAAGGTTGATACTTTCAATCAGAGTAGGTTTTTTCAAACAACAAACGCCATTTATATGTCAGGTCGAGTACTTCTAGAACTACCCTCGTAACCGAAATTAACTCTAAATAAACTCGAATAGTCGTCGGACTTAAATGTCTTCCTTATAGTTATTAATTTTTACCATTAATAAATCCATTTCAGAAAAGCCAACTTTTATAAATATATGAACTTAAATAATTTAAATTTGTACTCAAAAAAAATCCTTCATTTTCTGTAGCAATTTTAATGATTTTCTTTTGTATAAAAAAATTTAGTGTTAGAAACAAACCCAAATTAATTAAATGGATTGAAATGCAAACCCTTAAATATCTCAATATATGAAAAAGTGGACTTGTTATGTTCAAGGGTGTTAGATGGAACCCAAACTAAAAGAGAACCGACCATGGAGAGAGAGAGAGTCTATTCAATTTCTAAATTTGAACAGTTGAAAAAATATTTAATCAATTAATTCATTTGTTCTTTGCTCACTGATCACCATCGCCAGGGATATTCAGATTTTTCCATTTCCTTATACATGGAGGCATCAAAATCCCCAAAATAATGGTGTGTCACTGACCTAGACTATGAAAATTACCATCGATTACAATAACAAGGTTCATTCGACTATTTACATAAAATCGACTACAATCATTTTCACCTTTTAACGAATTTGAACAATCAATTATTGTGTCATGATACAGCCACACTTGAACTTAACCGGATTTTTTTTTTGTGTGCACCATTCACGGTGTTATACTAGCAGGGATATTATCGGATGGAAAATCAAACAGAAAACATTTTAAAACTGGACAAATGAACGTGTTCAGTGTTTATCGTACAGAAACAGCTGCTGAGACAGGGTATTATTATACGCCCTAAGACAAGGACCTTAGCGAAAATTCAAAACTAGATTTAATTCGGTTTTGGCAGTTTCGACAGCGCATTGAGTTACCGTTAATAGTGTAACTCTGCATACTTTTACATTCGTTTAAGTTCGGCAAAATTTGTTAAACAGTCGCGAATTTATTTGTTCAAATGTGAGAACGCTATCAGGCACAGCAATCGATATTTTTAATCACGACATAGCCATAACAAACCAGTTTTGAGTGAGACCAAAAACAAAAATAAAAGAGCAAAGCACCAACCTCTCTCTCACCTTCAACTCATCCAAACAAACACACACGCACGCTAGCATAGATTACATCGATTATAATAGTTGCACAAGAATCGCACGGACGGTCCTATGTTATTCACGATTGGCATAATCACGGCCGCCGATAGTGAGCAAACGAACGTTTTGGTGCTCGCTTTCACCACCGGTAAAATTTCGGTCGCTGTCATCCAGACTAGACGAGAAGAGAGAAGAAAAATCGACTATTATGAATATTTTAAACAATTGTGAACACTAATAGCTTTTGCTGTTCACTACTCCTTGCGCAGTAACTAACACTGCTGTCTCGAGTACGGTAAAAACGCAGCGCCGTACATGAGCGCATTGAATTTGGTCAGCGGTAAGGAACACTGGAATGAGCTGAGGCTAGTTAGATCGATAAAATTTAATCAAAGTAAAAGCGTTACTCAAACTACACTACAAACAGCAACGCGTAGATGATGAGCTTCTATACACCCAAGTACTCATTAACCCTTCGACAAATTCCATCCGCAACGAATATATTGGACTTACCGGATTTGCATACGGTCGGGTCTGGGCGTATTTCTGTTTTGTAAAATTTCGGGAATTCGCTTACGTACGTAATGCGTGGTCGGTCGGACGAGAGTGCATTTATTGCGGTTGCGGTGGTTAAGGCAAATAGCAAACGAACACGTCCGTGTAATCGTAAGTGAACACCTTCACTGCGATTGCCGCACAGGCCAATATTCTACAGACGCGCTGCGTTTCCAGCAAGTTTGCTCCAATACGTCTCAAGTAACATTTCCGTTAGTCACTCAGTAGCTCGATACTCAGTAAAAGTCCATTGCAATTGCCCATCAACCGTGGTTGCGTCCTCTGATCACAATTGTCCGTGCAAACGCCGCGTCTTCCGTTCAAATACTGCCCCGTCCGTTCAAATGCGACCGAGTCAATTGAGCTTCCGTTTTAAATCAGCGCACAACCTTTCGTTCAAAACGTATGGTATGAGCTTCCGTTCAAAATACAAAATTATATCAGCTGTCAGAATTTTTTTGTTTGTTTGAATTTTTAGCAATCACTGAAGGATTTGAATAAAACTTTTTATAACTAAGCGTGAAGAGCTAGTAAATATCTTGGTGGATGAGAGGACCTGTAACCAACTTTTCTTATCTACGATTTTTTTGTTTATTTGTCTGTCGGCTACCTTATCGAAGCGTCACGACCATGAGTCCTTTTGGCGGATTGCATGTTACGTGTTTCTAAATAAAAAAGAGAGTAAAGGGTTAATTACGAGTGCATGGAGTGTTGACAATTTCTTATATTATACAGGGTGCGTTTTATATTCCACGTCGAAGTTTTTATTTAATAACTTTTAAATGAAATGCAATTTTATAATTTATATTTTATTGACTGATTATATAGTCCTTATCATTAATTATGGAATATGATATTGGTCAAATACCTACTTTTAACCACATTTTTCATAAAATTTTCGCAGACTTCTGGTTTTATTTCAGCAATTTCATTTCGAATGTTCTCCTTAAGCATCTTTTTGTGTACACCTTTTACTTTAATTATCCCCATACGAAGAAATCGAGAGGATTCAAACAGGGGATCGTCTGGGCCAGTCGATATCACCATTTTTTGACATTATTTAGCCGGGAAAAATTTATATCAAAATTTGCATCGAGCTATGTGTGATGTGGCAGCGTTTTGTTGGAAGCACATGTTCTGTAGGCCTAATTGATCCAATTTAGGTAGAAGAAAGTTTTCCAATATATCCCGATAGCGGTCAACCGTAACTCTTATAGCATCCTCAAAAAAATATGGCCCAGTGATGCCGCCGGCCCAAATGCCGCACCATACACGAGGGTGTAGTGGTCTTTGGTATGTCAGTTGAGGGTTTTCAGTGCCCAACTAGTGGCTATTCTGTTTATAAACAAAGTCAGCGGATAAAAAAGCAAATCTTTTTTCAGAATTTTTAACTAACATGATGAAAATATTCCCAATTTTTGTGAACGGCGTCGCTGAGAGGTACCCGTACATTCAGCAATACTCTGCCTCACTGCATCAGTCTTTCCAGGTTTACGTTGACTAAACTGTTGCCCAGTCTTCGCTTTATCTCCCAGTGTATGCATATTTTCAAAATTATTTATTACACGTTGAATGGTTGACTTGCTTGGCACATGATTAACACCAAAAAAGTTACGCAACTTTCTCCGCGTGTTCATAATTGAACAATTATTTAAATAAAATGTTTAAATAATTTCAGCACGTTGTTGCGGCGTTAGATACTCGATAATAAATTGTTATCAATGACTATCTACGACTATCAAATACCAACAGACAAATGTCATCCAAACTAAAATGGCTGCCAAACAAAATCGATTTGAGACATAAAAACCACCGCGTTTAGATTTGTTTACGGTTTTTCTTCCGTTAATAGGCAATTTCTCTGAATTAATAACAAATCGAACAAGTTCTTTGTAATATTGTATAAAAAAAAATATTATTTAATAAAGACAATGTTTAGTATTCACAGTTGAAGGGTTATGCAGGCGGGCACGTGGTTTTGAAAGGACATTTTCTCTTTCAGTTCGAATTTTCAATTAATACTTTTGTCCCCTTTCGAGAGGAGTATCTTTCGAAGAATTTATGGCTTCCTAGATGAGATTGGACGATTCCAGAGTCTATTTACCGACGAGGTCCTGGAGCGATGCTGTGACCACCCGGTTGTGGATAAAATTATGCTCTAGGAGGGAAAAGATCCTTTCAAGATGGGTTAGGAAGCCGGGGCGATAAGAGCATACTGGAAGTGTCGAACTGTAGGGCTACAATGTGACCTGTGACTCTTGTCTCAGCGATCTGACAAACAAGCAAATGAAGTTGATTTTTTTTATTACTGGATTTTAAAAAAAATATATTATTTTTTGAATGTTGTTCGACGCTAGCAGAGGCTGTCGAACGAATGACCCCAAATGACAGCTCAAAGACTCTTCAACATCCTTCGACATCGTAAAACGTTGCAAGTACAGTCGCCTTAACCGAAGACTTCAACTACTTGTATATTAAAGACTTCGTCTTATTGGCTTTAAGTAAGCCAAGGAGTTCAAAAAGCTAGAGGATTCGTCGTTACCGGAGGCTTTGAATGTATAAGATACTTAATTGCTTGAAATCCTTGCGTCTTATTAGGCCTTCCGAGTATACAAGCGGACTACATTCGGCTATACAAACGGCTTCGTTGAAGAAGAAGAGACTTTGATTGCACCTGAGCCTTAGATCATAATCTTCGGCTATACAAGACAGTTACGGTCAACTATGCCAAAGGCTTTATCTATGGCAAAGAGCTTCGACATTACAAAAATGTTTACCAAAATGGCTTCCGTTATTCCAAATGGTTCGACTCTAAATGATATTTCAAGTGTGTCGTAGGTTTCGACTAATCCAGATTCTTCGAATATACAGGGTTATTTATTTCATCATTCGGAAAGTACAGTTCAGGAATATGACAGCTGTCAAAGTTATGTGTTATGTTGTGTAATGTTGGCCATTTTACACTATGGCAAACATTATACAACATAACACATAAAAGAAATTGTCATCAGTAAAAAAAAAGTGATTGTGGAGAAGCCATTTTGGTCTGAAGGTGTCACTGGGCTGTATTTCTTTGCAAATAAAGAAGGAAAGGCAATTACCGCCGATTGTGGACGCTATGGGTGAATATTTACCAATCTTTTCCGTGCTGAGTTTAAAGATATTAATATGGATCATATATGGTTTCAATAAAGCGGTTCTACAAGCCACACAACACGACAAATTTTTGGTTTGGTTTATTTGCCGAAAATTTTTCACGTCATTTCAATTGAAGTCATGCGATTTGACGCCGTTGGACATTTGCTTCTAAAACTACGTAAATAATCATCTTATTTTTGAGTTACAGTCCGAATTGTGCGAAAAAGTCACGAAAAATGACCTCAAAAGGATCGAGTCCTGCAAGAAGTCTCGTGGCAGCCATTTAATGCATGTTATTTTGCTTATCTCAAAAAATTTAAAAATTCAAAAATTCAAATAAATTGAAAAAATTTTCAAAATTAAAAATTTCAAAATTTAAAAGTTCAAAAAATCAAAAATTCAAAAAATTTCAAAATTCAAAAACTCTTGAATTCAAAAATTCAAAAAATCAAAAATTTAAAAAATTTCAAAATTTCAAAATTTAAATATTCAAAAAATTTCAAAATTTAAAAGTTCAAAAATTCAAAAACTCAAAAGTTTAATAATGCAAACAATGCAAAAATGTCAAAAAAATTCAAAAAATTCAAAATTTTAAAAAATTTTTAAAATCAAAAAATTTGTCATGCGTGAGCTCTCAAAAATAAAACCATAAAAAACCAAACAGCAAAAAACTCATCCGATATAAATAAGATCTAATAAATTTTCCATTGAAATCTGAATTTTGGGCGTTTTTAAAATTTTAATTTTTCGTCAATTTTTATTTACGTTTACTTGCCGAAACATAAATTGGATAGCATATTGAATAGATATTGCTTTCCCCGTTAAATCTCTTCTGTGTATGCAAAAACTATTTTTTTTTTATAAATATGCGTTAGCTTTTCTAAGTCTCAATATGAATTTGGCCAATGATGAATTTAAAATTTCGTTAAATTTAGGACCTCCGAAAACATTTTCGCATCAATATTCGCATGACAAAATTTTTGAAAACTTTAAAGAAACAAGTTTAGCACTTGTGAACTACTTCTAACTTCATAAAGTTTGGTTTTGCATCCAGAAATTTTTTTCCAGTAGCGGACACATTGTCATTTTCAGTGGTAGTTTTGCTCAACAACATTCGACAAACCCTACTGCGCAACAGGCAGGTTGAATTGCGTTGGGTTCAGGTCATGCGGATATTTTTGGTCCACTTCCCTCAGTAATTGCTAATTTACCTTTGCTTGCTAATCAAATGACATTTAACATGTTTAGCCACTCGTAGACAAAAATAGACTTCTTCTTCCAAGAAGCCAGTCTACTCAACATCCTTTCCGAAATTTTGGGCTCATAATTCGGGTTGAACATTCTGCTCTCACCCTGAATTTTCTATTTGAATGGCAGCCCCGCCCTGTCAGCCAATCCTGTAGCGTTCAGGTAACAATCTTTCACATACGAATGTCAACTTCGCGTAAAGGATGCCTTCTATTCTGGAGCTCCTTGATCCCACAATTCCTTTTCCAAGGCCTTAATTTCATTTTTATAAACAAACTAATTCACCTCACGAATACAGGATGCTTTTTATGTTCTAGGTCGATTTTTTTGGTCACCATTTTAATTTGTATGACATTTGTCAATCAGCTTTTGACAATCGTAGTGTGGTCAATAACACTTTATTATGGAACCTCTAACGCAGTAACAACGTGTTATTTTTTAAAAATAATTGTTCAATTGTGAAATTATATGACTTTTTTGGTATTAATCATATGCCGCGCAAGTGAACTATTCAGCGTATAATGAATAACTTTGAAAATATACATACACTGGGAGATAAAGCGAAGACTGGGTGACAATTAAGCTAATGTACACTGAAAAGATTGATGCAATGAGGCAGAGTGTTGCTGAATGTCCGGGTAACTCTCATCAAAGAATTGGGAATATTTCCATCATGTTTGTTAAAAATTTTAACCAACTGGCTTTGTTTATAAACAAAATAGCCGCTATTGGGGAACTCAAAACCCTCAAATGGTACACCAAAGATCACTATACACTTCGTTTATGGTGTGACATCATTGGGCCATATGACTTTGAGGCAATTCTGTAACAATTACTGGTGACCGCTATCTGGAAAGGTTGGAAAACTCTCTTTTGCCCGAATTAGATCAATTAGGCCTATAGAACATGTGGTTCCAACAAGACGGTGCCACATCACACGCAGCTCGTGCTACGATGAAAATTTTGAGACAAATTTTTTCCGGCCAAAGAAGTGGTAATCCCCTGATTTGATTCCTACCGATTTCTTCGTATGTGGGTACTTGAAGGAAAAGATGTACATTAATAAACCAACCACCACCTCGATGCTTAAGGAGAACATTCGAAACAAAATTGCTGAAACAACACCAGAAGTCTGCGAAAATTTTCTGAAAAATATGCTGAAAAGAGGTCGTCTTTGCACCGTGGCTATGTATGGACTCATATCATATTCCATACATAATGCTAAAGACAATATTATCAGTCAATAAAATATAAATTGCATTTCATTTAAAAGTTATTTTTAAAAAAAACTTCGACCTGGAACATAAAACGCACCCTGTACGACGAACAACAGGAAAAGAAGAAGGACGCCAAAAATATAGTTTGAAATATTGTAATTGGGTTTTCTTTTTGGTAAATTTAAAATAAAACATCTACCAACGAAAGAAGATAAAATTAAAGGCCTTATTCCGAATGAAGAACGATAAAAAATGAGAATAACTCAAGTATTTCGGTAAGAAGAATTGGGCAAAAATGTTCAAACTTAAACGAAAACCGAACAAATTCTATGAAAAGAAATTGTTAAATTTTGAGGAAAAAAAAGCAAAATCAATTTTGTCTCGCCTCAACAAAAAAAAATAGCAACAACAACGAAACGTATCAAATACAGAAGGACCGATTGGGGTGTGGAGAGGGGCAGAAAAGAAAATAGAAAAGATTAACAGTATTTGTCGTTTTAGCTGGTCTCAAGTGTAAAGTTCAAGGCCAGAAATTGCACATAGACCCACATCTCAATACTGCAGCCCCTGCCCGTAAAAAATTCACAAGTATTTGTGCAGACGGACGACGACACATAAATTGATTGCCTTCGAGTATCGTTTGTTTGCCCTCTTCTGGAGTGGAATTTGTGCTGCGGACTGCTTATCCCATGTTAAAGGTTCACTGACATTTGCTGCTTTCAATATTCGTCCGGCAAGGATAGCGGCGAATCGAATAAGAAACCGAGACTGCAAGTCTGTCTGGAAGCAGTGCATTACCATTGCCAGTGTAAAATCGAGCGAGTATCGTTGACACGAGGCCGTACATCAGCAAAAGTATCTGCAAATGTAGATTCGCACGCAATACACAAAGAAAAAACAATTCGACTGTGAATGATGGAGCAAGTCTGGAGTGTTTGTTCCCATACGGCCCCGTCCCTTCGCCAATAGCCGATCACTGAGGAGGAGGCGGAATATCGAACACGAACTCGGAAAAACGACGACGAACAACACAATTCAAAACCGAATGCATTGAATGAGAATGAATCAAACTGGACCGTCCAGACGGCATATGTACGACGGCAGCTGTTCTTGCATACTGGACGAAGCATGTCTTCGGTTTTTGGCAGAGCTGAGTCCTTGAGGCCAATGGCAGTCTCATTAGGCGGACAATGCTCGCTAGTGACCTAGGCGGCAGCAGTCACTCAACTGAGGGTGTCGGTATCCCAAACCGGCTGCACTGTCGACGACTTCAAATTGAATTAATTCTACGTGCTTCGAAGTCGTGAATGTATTCTAAAAATTCAAAAACTTCCAAATTAGGAACTTAGAAGATTGTTCATTTTGAATTGATTTTATTACCATTAGTGACGAACAGCGCATCCGTAAATTGCAAGTGGACATAGTCTGCAGCTATCATATTTGTTGGAAGTTATTTGATGGCAGTCGTGGCTAACAACGCTTTATGCTCATTAAATAATCGCCAACATTCATTATTAACTAAAATAGTCAGGAAATGCAGTGGATATGAGACAAAATCAGCAACGGGCAATTGCCAAAGCGAATTAGGCAGCTTTAGTCGACAGCGGAATTTGGCAGCAGCAGCGATTATAGTGGACAGCAGAAGCCAGCCTAATTTTGTCAGCAGGGGCAGCAAAAGTTGACAGAGAAAGGCATCGTAATTTAGCAGCAGCGTTTTTGGTCCCAGCTATGGCAGAGTTGACAGCAGCAGCAGCAGAAGTTGGGCAGTAGTAAACAGCGTAATTTGGCATCAGAAGTAGCTATAGTCAGCAGCAATACGCACCTTAGAAAAGTTGACAATGGTTGACAGATTAATTCCGCAACATTAGCAGCTATTGTCGACATTAGAGGCTATATTTGCCAGCAGCAAATGTGGATTAAGGTACGCTCTATCAACATGCCGCTAGGCTTCCCGGACGATTAACAGTCAGTGACCAGTTACAAGCTGAGCGATGCCGTCTGAACCTGTGCTGTCGTTAGCAGAGACAACAATAGAGATATAAAAAAATGGTGCCACCGACCAGTGGCTTGTACTCCGCCCATTGAGTTGCAGTAAGGAATCTTCCAAATTCTTAGACACCGGTGGCATCGCAGCTATGCTACACTCGATAGCAGCAGGTAGTTTAGTTCGGCAGCAAAGACATTCCATAAAATATATATAGAAGGTGGCCCTCACCCTCACTGACGCTTTTAGCGAACCTCAGTATCATATTGGCACGTAGGCGGGAAATCTCGTAGCGATTAGTCAATTCCGAACCAAGCTGCCGAAGTCTCTGGCGGGTAAAGTAGGTGCTCCGACGTTTCATCCTGTTCAGAGCAAAAACGACAGTTTGTCGTGTCAGATTTGCCCATTTTCGTAGGATGATATCTGAAGAGAGGGTGGCTAGGCTGTTGGCTGGCGGTGAGTAGCCTTAGGTCTGGCTTGTAGAGTTTCAGGACCTCTAACGCCATGTTTTTGGAAGGAAAAGGCGATAACTTTTTTAGAGTGGTTCATGCCCGGGGAATTGTCCCAGTGCGAGCTTTTACTTTTGGGTTCTGCTCCAATGAACGGAGTGTTTGCTCCCCTTTTGGCAAGCTTATATGCTAGTTCGTTACCCTTAACACCCTCATAACCTGGCACCTACATCAAAGTTACACGGATGTGTCAAGCCACCTGATTTAATACAATGAGGATATTGAAACTAGCTTGGGCTATGCCAACCATTCCCTGCGACAGCAGTATTATTACCGAAGAAGACAATGTGCGGTTGATTTGGAATCCACAGACGGGACTAAAAATACTCGAAATGAACGATTTGACGGACTACATTCAAACTTGAACCGATTTTGGTATCACGTCCAATCTCGTCGGTTAAAAATCCTCCGCAAGATTGTTCGTAGCCTATCATCAGCATCAGCTTCTCACTGACCCTCCTCAGAAACACCTGTGCCCTCCGCTGGTCGTTTGCTCCTTGTTCATGTTCCAACTGATTAGTAAGTAATTTTTGTTAAACAAATCTTCTCGTTACTTCTAGCACGTCGTTGAGGATACCTTGTAAATATTTAGAAAGAGAGGAAAAAGAGAGGAGTTCACTTTTGTGTGCGTGTGTATAATTTACGAAAATTTAAAAAGAGATGAAAATTTTTGAAAATGTATAATTTACGATTGATAAATGAAAATTTTAGAAAATATATTTAAATTTCGTCCTGTTAAATTGTTTTTTTTTTGGTTGGTGGTATTTACATATAAGCCACACAATTTCTGCAACTCCGGCAATCACTCAAATCTGGGAATTCTGAAACTGTTCTGGAATTTAACCAAGAACTGAACAAACTAGGTTTTGATTCTGAATCTGGTTTGAGCATTCGCTTATTTTTATATTGAACTGATTCGTAGCCTCACTAAAATCACAGCCTGTGATACAAGTAATCATGCATACAAACCACTTATGGTTTTTGTTTTGAATAAAACATATTTCAGACAAACACCCTTTAATCACAGGCAATAGTGCTGTTTGTTCTTAATTTACAGAAGTTCCAATTTTTCAACCTGCTCGTTTGTTTGTACAGAAGGAAGGAAGGAAGGTCTCCGAGACTACAGCCAGAAGCCATTATGTAGCGCCACGACGATGAGGACAATTGGCGTCTTCATTCCAGCTTCCCTAATCAAACTGGTCGATAGTCAGTTGGAGAGAGCTATATTCGAATAGCTCTCTCCAACTGACTATCGACCAGTTTGATCAGGGAAGATGAAATGAAGACGCCAATTGTACTCATCGTCGTGGCGCTACATAATGGCTTCTGGCTCTAGTCTCGGAGACCTATATAGCATATTAGTAAATTACAGACACTCGGGAAAGATGGTTTTGGATCTAGGAGCTCTCCGCAAATGGTAGGAGTCCCATTTAAAAAGAAAGGGACTTACCGAAGAGGAAATCATGGGTATGTTTGGCATGCCCAATCCGAATTTTAAGAAGTTTCCTGGCCTAGAATTTCGGAATGGTTGTTGAGTGGGTTGGTTTTTCGATATCTGACCACTGATTTGACAATATCTGATCACTGATTTGACAATATCTAACCACTGATCTTACTATATCTGACCACTGTTCTTACGATATCTGACCACTGATTTGACAATATCTGACCACTGATTTGACAATATCTGACCACTGATTTGACAATATCTGATCACTGATTTGACAATATCTAACCACTGATCTTACTATATCTGACCACTGTTCTTACGATATCTGACCACTGATTTGACAATATCTGACCACTGATTTGACAATATCTGACCACTGATTTGACAATATCTGACCACTGGTCTTACGATATCTGACCACTGATTTGACAATATCTGACCACTGGTCTCACGATATCTGACCACTGATTTGACAATATCTGATCACTGATTTGACAATATCTAACCACTGATCTTACTATATCTGACCACTGTTCTTACGATATCTGATCACTGATTTGACAATATCTGACCACTGGTTTTTCGATATCTGACCACTGGTCTTACGATATCTGACCACTGATTTGACAATATCTGACCACTGGTCTTACGATATCTGACCACTGGTCTTACGATATCTGACCACTGATTTGACAATATCTGACTACTGATTTGACAATATCTGACCACTGGTCTTACATTTGACCACTGGTCTTACGATATCTGACCACTGATTTGACAATATCTGACCACTGGTCTTACGATATCTGACCACTGATTTGACAATATCTGACTACTGATTTGACAATATCTGACAACTGATTTGACAATATCTGACCACTGGTCTTACGATATCTGACCACTGATTTGACAATATCTGTACCACTGGTTTTTCGATATCTGACCACTGCTCTTACAATATCTGACCACTGATGTTACTATATCTGACCACTGGCTTGACAATATCTGACTACTGATTTGACAATATCTGACTACTAATTTGACAATATCTGACCACTGATTTGACAATATCTGACCACTGGTCTTACGATATCTGACCACTGGTCTTACGATATTTGACCACTGGTCTTACGATATCTGATCACTGATTTGACAATATCTGACTACTGATTTGACAATATCTGACCACTGGTTTTACGAATCTTCCACCAAATATCCTCCTCCAGCTGATCAGCTCCTCCATTATTCCTGCACCCAACGTAATTGACGTAAATAAAAGTGCTTCTAACGTTTTAAAAGTTTTAATGCTTCTAACGTTTTAAAAGTAGATTTTTAAATAGAAACAAAAACAAAACGAACCCCAGTGTTGGGCGCTACCTTCCAAAGCTTGACTACGAAAAAATACTAACGAAACTTATCAGCTACTCGTATTTTCACAAATTGACTAAATGGAATTGGTTGGTATTTGGGTATATATGTGCCGATAAAAAACAAAATCAATACGAGAAGAAAATTACTTTTAAAATTATTTTTCAACGGACATCTTAAGTTTTTGGTGAATTTTATCCCATAATTTAAACGTCGTATAGTCCATTCAATCAACGAACGGATAGGCGATTAACGGATGATACTTGATCAGATTACACGAACGTCGTGGGACAATTCGGAAATCTTGTACTGGGAAACGTTTATTGTAAGGTGAATATTCAGAATGCCCAGAGAATATCAGAAGCAATAAGACTTTATTCAAGAGTCCAGGAAAATTTTCGGTCTTGTGATAGTTTTAATTCAAATTATTAATGGAGACGAAAATTATGATCGAAACATATCATCTCACTTCCTTTTTTTGGAAGATACAGAAAGTTCTGGAACGTTTCAATAAATTTGTAAAGGTGACAAATGAAAAAATGGCCCAAGTGGAACTCCTTTTATATGGGAAAGTCGCAGGTCGACAACAAGCAGTTAGATTGTAGTGACAACTCCGTCAATTATACATTCGCAAGATTCATGAAAAACGATGAAAAATTCATATGTGATTATTGCTGTTTCAGGGCAAGGGAAAGCCATTCGAGAGTCCGTCCACGTATTAGATCTTTTCTAAATTTTTACGGTCCTTTTCCCAGTCAGGAGAGCTTTGACTTAAGCAGTCGCAAGTTTTTGGTTCCGTAACCGTGGTTTTTACTCAATGTTCAAAGGATCACCAGAATCGGACAACATAAGAAAAAATAAAAACGAACATTTCTTTTATTAACAAAAACAAAAAGCTCAACATTATCGTCTAATTTAAACAGTTTTTTTTTGTAGAATGAATTTGTCCACAATTTATTCCGTAAAAATTATTGTCAATTTTTTCTTATCTAAAACCACACCTTAACAACTAGTTACCTTTTTTACTAATTAATTGAGAAGTAAAAAGGAAAATATTCCAGTTGAAAACAGGAATAAGAAAAATAGAAATTGAAAAAAAGGAACAGAAAAAAGAGAGGAGAGGGTTGAAAACAGGAATAAGAGGATTTAAAAATGATTTTGTGGAATAATTGGAATATGGTAACGGGGGAAACGTGATGTGGCATCTTTTCGGCTATTAAAAGTACGGCGCCGTACTTAATATGAAATCAGTATGGAACGATATTCCTATTATATTTGGTTGGATTGCCTTACATGACTAAAGTATGATGATCACAGGTGCAAAGTAGCTACGAATTCGCCGGGTTGACATCACGGTTGACAATACCCACAGGTTCGATAGTTTCGTTGGCCTCCGAATGTGCGAAGTACCGTTCAGCGTAGTGGATTATCTCAAATCCAACCTCGACCATAATGAGGATGATGATCATCCATTCGAGCCGTACATGATGGATATCGTTGAGATTGGACGAAACCAGTTCTGCTAATTCAACGCAGTGGTTGAGCTTTTCGTTCATAACACGAGCGCGCCGTGCAATACTGAAGTAAGTACAGACTTGAGAATAGAGCGTCTCCAGTTCTTCGCGGTCCCAGTAAAAATCTGGCGTGTCCAGACAATCCGAACTGAGGTTGATCAAATGGCGCAGGCCGAATAGTTCACCAATCTTACGAAGGAGATCCGCTCGTGATATTCGGATTTTAGTACCGCGTTTCAGATCGTCCGTGATGAATTCCATCGATTCGATGTATTTGTCAAGTGTCGCCTCCCAAACGCCCAGTTTTATTGACGTTGCCAATGCATTGGAAAACGTGTACTTCTCGAGATGATTGTCATCGTCGACAGACAAGAAGAACCGACCGTTCCGGACGCTTGACTGATTGTTCTCCTTGTCATAAGTGTAGGACATGATTTCGCTCTCCTCTTGCACCAGCGATTCACGGTATCGGTCTGTTTCGTAATCATGGAGAAATGAAAGGACATTAGAACTTTCTAGGTCATTACAATTCCACAGTATTACTGATCCCTCGCGGAAGAAGAATATGTCCCTGGGCTCGGTGCCGACCTGATACTTGGCCGACACGTAAAGTACATCCTGCTCGGCGCCTAAATTATCCGTTGAGAAGAACTTTTTCGTTTCGTATAGATTTTGCGATTCCAGACCACGCATCAGACCCTCGAGGTTGTACTCTTCGGCTGTAGCATAAGCTGTCACGTTGAAATAACCGTTCAGCAGGTGGCTATCGTCATCGGAACGCTTCTTCCGCACCAAACGCTTTTTCATTTGTAAGGCGGTGATGTTATCGTGTATTCGGCGTATTGGCCCAGTGATTGGAATCGCTCCCGTCGCGGTACATCTCGACCGTAGCCAGCTGATTGGTCGGTATGGAAGTTGTGCTGATTCAGTCGGACGAATGCCAATAGAATAGAGTCGACTCGTTGTCTCTGATGGATTAAACCACTTCGCTTGGCAAGAATTCTGTAAAAATTTTCCTTCCCGAAACATACACGAGACTAATCTATGCATTACGAATTTTGGGTTTATGTTCATCTTGTTACGATACGGCAACGGTTAAAAGTTTTCGTATTTAAACAACAATTATTCAATAAAAAAAACTTTTGATAACAATCAAATATACATTTCTGAATTTCTCATTAAATTTATATTAAAAATTTTTAATCATAACCAACAAAATCTATTTAATTTCACAACCTCTCAATCACGTACAGAATTGACAGCAGTTGCCGGTAAATTTCCTCACACACTCGCACACACACTTCAATAAAAGAACAAGTTTTCGACGGTGGCCATATTGATTTTGCATAAATTGCTTTTGTTTAATTACCAGATGACATTTCAAATTTTCATTGAAAGAAGGATAGTTTTTATCAGTAATCAATTAAAAGATAGACATTCATTTTCACTTACAAAAAGGAAAATCCAAATCTTTATTCTCTAATAATTTTTAACTATTCGTACCACCCCATCTATTGAAGAATAGTTGAATGAATTCGATTTTGTTTCTTTTTTTTCGCACGTATTATGGAGTATAATCTATGGACCGGAATAGATGTGAATATGTGGTAAGGGGGAGGGTACAGGGTGCAGTAGATTCGAAAATGAGAAAAACAAAAAATTGTCTCATTTGAAAGTTCAAAGTTTGGTTTTTCCCCATTTTTTTTTTGGAATAAATTTTCAATAAAAAAAAAAACAAATTAGATTATTTGCTATTTCTTGTAAAGTTAAAATAATTATTTTTCAGGATGAACTAGTTATGGACAAAAGAAGTAAATACCAATTTCAGCCTTGATGATGAGTATCCAGTACTATTTAGTAGGAAACGTCCGAATTTTCCAGTAAAATTTCCATTTACCTATTAAAATCTTTTTTGAAAAGATTATTTTAAATGTTTCTTCTTTTCACATTGCCTAATTTATTTACTATAAACTAAAAAAAAAAAAACTTAAAAAGAAAACTGTGTTTTTTGCTTTAGAAATTTAATGATTAATATTTTCTCATCAATTAATTTGCACAAATAATTTTTATTTAATTTTACTATTTTACTTTTAATTTTTTAGTTGTTGAATAAATAATATCCAGATTTATACTTAATAAGTTTTTAAAGTTCTTTTGGTCATTATTTTTTTTTTAGTTTTTCTACTCCATCTTAATATTATCACTATTTTTATCCCGCCGATAGTTTTTTTAAAAACATTTTTTAGATAAAATTATCATTCTTGAATATTACGAAATTTTAGCTTCCTAATAAAAACAAGAAATTTTGATGAAACTCTAACAGAAGTTGAGTAACAAAAAAATCCATTTTAACAGATTTTTAAACTCTTCAAATTATTGTTTATATAAATTAAAAGCAATCATTAAATTGTGTAAAGTTAAATTATTGTTGCACGGCACGGGAGGAAACAATTTTGTAAAAAAAAAAAAATATTTAGGAGGAAGAAAAACCTTTTTTTTAATATCTTCTTAGCTATCCCATTTTCGGAATTCGGTACCATCTGGTGCTTTGACCTCGACTCTACTTTCGCCGACATCTTTCCAATTTGTGCTGAGAACCGTTCCGCCAGATTCTGAAAACGATTTGTTCATGGCACGCTTGACATCATCGTTACTTTCACTGTAAATCTTCCTAAACAGCGTGTCCACATCGGTCTTGTTACTGTCGGCGTCGTTCTTGTCGATTTCGTTCGCCAATTTATCCCAATCATGTCGGCCAATATTCTTCGGTTTCGTCATTTCGCTTGAAGTTTTATCAAGAAGTGGCTCCAATGATTCCCAACGTGCACCACTCATTTTGAATAGATTTATTTCAACTTTGAATGGCGTTGCTTTGTGCGAGGATTTTTCTACATTGATTGGCTGATAAAGCTCCAAATCCAATTCGTAATCATCAGCGGTCATTCGTACATGGTTCTTCTCAATTTTCACATTGTAATTTTTCTCGATGGCTTGTTTCAATAGAACAGTTATTACGACTTTCGTGTCCGTCTGGTACCAATCATGCCTTATAGCAGACATTTTTCCACCGTTCTTACTTCTTCCCAAACTAGTCCGTTTGTTTACTATTTTCAATTCGAAATTCCTATTTATTTAAAAAAAATTTCATTTTTTATCATTAATTTGTAATTTTAGTTTTCAAATATTACCAATATTTATTATCAGCACTCTATTAAAAATATTGTAGCGCAAGTCATACACTACCTATACCACCATGTGTATATATCGAGAACATCTGTCACTTGAACGGAGTGCAATGAAAATAATTTTCCTTTGTCTTTTCATTTAATCCGAGAGACATCTATTGGACAGCACTATAATTATAATCCAAATGCGAACATTTACTTAAATTCAAATAATACTTATTTATGGAAAAGTATATTTTGGATATACGAGCATATTATATTAAATAAAATTATTTTGAAATAAATTTTAAATATGCTACATGTTAATAATTTCATGGGAAAAATTATGAATTAATTTCCGATTAAATTGGTATTAGGGGAATTTTTTGTGGGGCATTTTTAGAAGAAACTAACACAACATAAATAAAACATGTCATTATCAACCGCATCCACACTAATTGTTAACGAACTGCTTCTCCTTTGGATGGGTTAGTGAAGAAACGTTAGGCTTACCATAATTCGTTTCAAGCAAAAGGGTATTTTTCGAAAATGTTCTGCTGAAAAAGTGTACAACACGAAAACCGTTCGTAACAATTTTATTTATAATTATTATTTTATTTAAATAAAATAAAAAAAAATATAAAAATACATAGGAACTTTCAGTTCGTTAATTAGAAAATAATTTCTAATTCATTCTGTTTTAGATTTTATAATCTGTATTCTTTATAGGTTTTCGTTTCGTTTACGGTAATTTATATAAAATTATATTCGTAACTGTTCCGGACTTTTGCCAGCAAGTCTTTGTCTTTAAGATAAAGTTCATAAAATTCCGCGCACTCCAAATGTTTGAAATTAAATTCATTAGGCTCACTAGTCGCGTTATGTGCCCGTATTGCGAAGAAAAAACAGCAGATTTTTCTCCGCAATACGGGCACATAACGGAATTGCGCTTCGTTGGAATTTCTTTCAAAAATTTAATTAAATTAAGATGTTGGTCAAACAGCAGCAAATCGTTTACTTCTAATCCTTTTTCTTTAACGTAGCAGATGGTTTTTTCATTTTAAGACCACTCAGGTATTTTGTGTAAACGCATCCACTCAAAAAATTACATTCATTTAAAGAGTCAGTTCCCAGTTTGAAATATTGTAAGGAGCGATCATACATCTGTAGCAGTTCTTTTTTGATAATTTGACTCCTGGGAGGATCGTCATTCTCTCTGATTATCGTCTTTACGCTAAGAGGAAGAAATTCATGCGTCCAACGTTCCAACAACGTATACTCGATGGATCTACTAAAATAGCTTATGGTATATCCCCATTAGAGAATTGTTTTACTTTTCGATTGATTCAATTTTCGAACGAAATACGAACATTAATGATTGTACGAACCATAAATATCATTCATTCAAAGGGTTTTCAAAGAATGTTTGAATGAATACAGGCGCTTGATCTTGAGATACGTGTAGATCAGTGATTCCCAAAGTGGTATATATCGAACCCCAGGGGTCTATGACAACCTGCAAGGGGTGTACGTCAGCGAAAAACAAATTTGGGGTCCATGAAATGAAAATGGGGGTCCACGATAGTGGATCTCAACATACACTGATAGTACCTTTTTACATACATTATACTACGAGGGTCGTTCAATAAGTCCTTAGAAAATCCGCGATTGCGCTGTAGTGTCGGTAACGATTTTTTTTGTAAGTAGCATTATCGACAGGAAAGCTGTCAAAATTTCAGCTCGATCCATAGCGTAGGTCAATTTCTATCGTCGATTAAAGTTAACGACATTTATTTGTGCATAACAATGGAAAAAAGCGAGTTTAGGGCTGTCATCAAACATCTCCATTTAAAAGGCTTAAGCCCGAAAGAAATCAAAGCCGAGTTGGATGCAGTTCATGGCACATCTGCACCTGTGTTTGCGACGGTTTACAATTGGGTGAATGAATTTAAACGTGGCCGTTCATCCACAAAAGATGACCATCGTTCAGGACGCCCAGTTGAGGTGTCTACTCCTGAAATCATCGACAAAATTCACGATCTGATTTTGAACGACCGGCGAATTAAAGTGCGCAAATTAGTTGAGGCCACGGGCATATCACAAGGTACAGTCGCTTCAATTTTGCATGAAAAATTGTCTGTGAGAAAAATTTCGGCAAGATGGGTGCCGCGTTTGCTCTCAGAGGAGAATAAGCGCAATCGTGTAGTGGAGTCTGAGGCTATGTTGGCACTCTTTCATCGCAATCCTGCCGAATTCCTTCGTCGATATGTCACTGTGGACGAAACCTGGATACACAACTACACTCCAGAAACGAAGAGACAGTCATCACAGTGGATTTTCAAGGGTGAACGGGCTCCGAAGAAGGCAAACACTGTGCCGTCGGCCGGCAAGGTGATGGCCACGGTATTTTGGGATTCGCAGGGCATCATTTTTATCGACTACTTGGAAAAAGGAAAAACAATAACAGGAGCGTATTACGCGTCGTTATTGCAATAGTTGAGCGAGGAAATCAAAGAGAAACGCCCCCACCTGAAGAAGAAAAAAATCCTCTTGCATCAGGACAATGCGCGTGTGCACACCTGCGAGGTTTCCATGGCCAAAATTGTGGGGCGTTTCTCTTTGATACGCGCAGTAAAAAGCATACGCGCAGTAAAAATTCTTGTCAATTTTTGTCTCACAGCTTCGCGAACTTACACTGACTTGTTCAATTCGTTACTCTATAAATACGAATGTGAGACAAATACGTTTATTCGTTTCCTGAATCTTGAAAAGGAAAGTGCTAAGAAAATATTTAAAAAAATATAAACTGGTATTTTATCACACCAATTATAGTGCCGAAGAAATGTAAGTACATTATTTTTTATTAAATTTTAGTTTTGTACTCGTACTTAGCAAAGATAGATAAATTACGCCGATCATGACTTCAGTTATTAGTAGTTTAATATTCAAATTATGCAAAATTACACGAGTACTCCTCAATAGTTTCTTTTTCAAAGTTGAAAAGGTTTTAAAAACTGTTTTACACAAACCTGCATCTGATATCATTTAAAGAATTCCCTTTAGCAATAATACTGTTGAAAGACGTATTGATAAAATGAGTTCTGATATTGAAAGCTTCTTGTGTAATTACTTGCAAACGACCCATTTCTCTATACAACTGGACGAGTCAACTTTACCTGGTAATGAAGCATTATTATTGGCATATGTTCGTTTTATTATGAATCAAGAAATCTACGAAGAACTGTTCTTCGCAAGAACTTTGACAACCGACACTAAAGTTGAATCAATATTTCATGTTTTGAAGGATTACTTAATTGAAAAAGCAATTCCTTTATCAAATATAATATCAGTAACTACAGATGGAGCACCTGCCATGGTTGGACGTTATCGTGGATTTATAAGCTATTTAAAACAAAATGTGCCAGGGGTGTTAACAATACATTGCGTCATCCATCGACAACATTGAGTTGCTAAAAATTTGAGTGTTAGATTGCATGAATCTCTTCAATTAGTCATTGATGCAGTAAACCGAATCCGAAGCAACGCGTTGAATACGCGGTTATTTGCGCAGTTTTGTGAAGAAAATGACGAACACTTTCATCAATTACTCCTTCACGCTGAAGTACGCTGGCTGTCGAAAGGCTTATGTTTGACAAGATTTTTGGCACTTTTTGAGACTATTTTAGAATTTCTGAATACTAAAGATAAAATTTTAAAAGACAAGTGGAAAACAGACATCGCCTATTTAACAGATTTGTTTACAAAATTTAATATGGTTAATTTACAGTTATAAGGCGACAGTCTAAATTTGATTAAAACAAAGTCCATCTTATCAGCGTTTCTTGCCAGAGTTAAACTAATAAAGCAAAATATTGGACGGGGCGAATTTTCCCAGTTCCCCAATTTGTCACAAACAAACTGTCAGGAAGACGACATTTCAACGTACGTTCAACATTTAAATGCCCTCTATTCAGATTTTGAAACTAGGTTTGAGGATGTTATGACTATGGTAATACCACCGTGGATAATTAACATATATGTTAAGCTTAAATCCGCTGTTTGGTCATAGATGGCGTGAGTGAGCGTATTAAGCTACCATGGGCACGCCATACTTTTTTTTATGAGTTTGACATCTATTAATATTAATCAGTGCACATTGTCAGCAATTTCGTACAACGACATACATTTTTCCTTTAGTAATCATGACTAGTTTTGTGCCAGAAAAAGAGCATATGCGGGAAGCGCTGCTTTTCTGCTTCAATTTGAAGAAATCAGCTGCCGAATTGCATCGAATGCTTATGGAGGCCTATGGTAACAGTGCCTAATCAGAAACAACGTGCCGAGATTGGTTTCGTCGGTTCAAAGACGGCAATTTTGACTTGTGGGACAAGAAGCGTGAAAATCGGCCTAGTAAGGTTGACGACCATCAATTGCAGGCTCTTTTGGACGAAGACGATACCCAATCGCAAAAAATGCTCGCGGAACAATTGGGTGTTACTCAACCAGCCATTTCCATGCGTCTGCGTGCTATGGGGAATATAGAAAAGATCGGAAAATGGGTGTCGCATGAATTCAATGATAGGCAGATGGAGCGATGCCAAAAAAACATTCGAAATGTTGCTCGCCAGACAAAAAAGAAAGTCGTTCCTGCATCGGATTGTGACAGACGATGAAAAGTGGATATATTTGGAGAATCCTAAACGCAAGAAATCGTGGGTTAATCCCGGCGAACCATCAACATCTTCCCCAAGACCAAATCGCTTCGGACGGAAGACGATGCTGTGCGATTGGTGGGATCAGGAGAGTATCGTCTACTATTACATGTTGAAACCTGGTGAAACTGTCAATGCCCACTGCTACCACCAACAACTGATCAAATTGCACCGTGCTCTGCATGAAAAAAGGACAGATTATCAACAAAGACATGACAAGCTGATTTTCTTCCACGACAACGCACCATCGCACACGTAAAAAATTGTCCGAAACTACTTGCTTCCCCATCCCGCTTATTAACCAGACCTGGGCCCCTTCCGACTACCACCTGTTTTCGTCGATGGACCACGCGCTCGCTGAGCAGCACTTCGATTCTTACGAAGACGTCCGAAAATGGCTTGATGAGTGGTTTGCCTTGAAAGAGAAGGAATTTTTTTGGCGTGGTATCCACAAATTGCCCGAGAGATGGGAAAAATGTGTAGCTAGCGAGGGCAAATACTTTGAATAAATTTGTTTTTGCTTTCTATGAAGAAAAAAACATGTGTTTTTTTAATAAACCACAGCGAATTTAAGCTTATACACCTAGTAGCCGCGTTGACTGTCTGAACTTAATTCGCTTGATCTCCAGAAAATCAGGAGTATTTATACAAATTTCTTAGCTTCAATATTATTTGTACATAATCTGGGAATGTACATAAGCAGAAGTTCATAGAGATGCACTTCTCTAGGAAGATAAACTATGACAACTGTTATCTTAGGAATTGAAATTCGTTGATTGGAGGGAGCACCACGGATTGCACTTATTCATATACTATATGAAAATTTATCATTTTGAAGTAATTTTAGTTGAAACCAGAAACATTTAGTTTGAGTAAAATAAGTTTATACAATAAGATTTCCTATACCACGTAAGACCAGATAGAAGAAATGTCATCTCGACATTCATAATCATCAACATGTGTGGTGACGGTCATGATCAACCAGTCATTATTAGTATATATGCACTTTTACTTTCGCTTAAGCAAACGTACATTTGGGAATTATCCAGATATTTTTACACTGGCCGTTTTCTCTCAATCGCTTGGCGTAATCTATCGAGTAGCTCATAGTACAGTATCGAATTAACTGTTTGACCGAAGGAACGGTAGAGGTCCAGTCCCACTTTAAAGCGTCATTTTATGCACAAATTTAATTTATTTTGGATCACAAAAAACAAAGAAAAATAAACGAAAATACTATTAAATACTTTGGATCACAAAAAAACAAAGAAAAATAAACGAAAATACAAATAAAAAAATTGATAAAAATCTCCTTTTACTGTTGTGCCTGACATCTATTTTTCCATAAAAAATTACGAACCAAATTTTTTGTCGGCGGATCTTAATTTTGACATAACGAATGTAAACAAAGGTTTTATTTTAAGTCGTTTTGAAAGTGAAATTATTATTAGAAAAAATGAATAATATATTTTATTATATTTTTTTATGTAGACATAACACCCACTGACATCCAGTTTTCGTAATAGGAATTTATTGAATTCCAAAAGCATAATTAATATTTATTTTAACTCACTTATTCCAAGCAAAAATATAACTTGAACACGACAGAAGGTAAACTTTACTTTTTTCCAAATTGTATTTTAGGTTTATTATTTCTTTTGTAAATATCAATCAAATATTAAGAGTCTCAATTTTGTAGACTTTCAGAGATTCTTAAAACATGCCATTCTCCATGAAAGTGGTAACATACCGAAATGCTTGCATACTTTTGTTCTTTTTCAAATTGTTATTTTGGTTGGTACTTATCGGAAAGTGCAAGTGAAAGTGTGGTTTTTATCTTTTTTGAAGTATTTACGAAAAAGTAAGAATTTATATAAATAATTTTATTGTTGATGATATTTAATAGGAGAGTGTTATTCATAATATTAAGTGTTTTGTAAGGGTTGTTGGTCATTCAGAAGAATGATGTTGTGGTTATTTGATTATTAGTTAAAAGTCTGTGGTTTTTGGGTGAAGTGTTCTTGCTTAATAAACAAAATTTGTTAGTAAAAATTGTAAGATTTGTCCGTAAACTGCTTAGCAAAACTGTCAGCAAAAATAATTTTCTAGTTCAAAAAAAAAGCAAACAATTAAGGAAAAATTGTGAGTGAGAATTTTAAAAACTTTGAGTAAAAAAACTGTCAGTCAATTGCTTCGAAAAAGTGTCAGCAAAAAAAAAATTGTCTCTGAAAAACGGTTGAACAAAAATTGAACAAAAATTTGGGACAAATTATCACTAAAAAAATGATCAGCAAAAATTGTAAAAACATTATCACATATTATCAGTAAACTATTTGGACAAAATTGTCAGCGGAATAAATTTTTAGTAAACAGAATTTGTCAGCAAAAATTGTAAGATTTGTTATTACAATAATATGCTTAGTAAAACTGTCTGCAAAAATAATTTTCTAGTTAAAAGAAAAACCAAAAAATGTAAGGAAAGAATTGTCAGTGAATTTTTTTTAACTAGAAAATTATTTCTAGTTAAAAAAAATTTTCTGTAAAAAACATCCAAAAAACTGGATGTGCTCCGGATGCGTGAAGGGGGGGGGGCTGTTTATGATCGTAATGCACGTTTTAGTGAAAATATTCCTTTTGTTAGTGAAAGCAGACTTTAAGATGTCGATTTTCCGAACAAACATTACTTCAGCGAAGAGGCTCATTTCTCACTCGGTATCAGGCTCTGAAGTCCCACAAGTGGCTATTGAGATATGGTAATGTTAATTGGCCTCCAAAATCATGAGATAAGATACTATTTAATAATTCTTAAACTTAATTAGCATTTAAAAATCAACACCGGTCAAGTAATGGCCGAATTACAACTCGAAATGTCAAAAAGCTTATCAAAAGTTACCTCAAAAGAATCGAGTCTTGAGTTATGTTAAATTCCACACATAATGGCAAAGTCCTAGCAATATCATCAATTTAAATTTTTTTATCAAAATGTAAATTTTAAGTATATTTTATTTAACTTTCTTTCCAAAATGTAAATTGGATAATCATTTTTTTTTTGCAAGAACGTTGGGACAAATTTCCCGTAAGCCGTTTAGAAAAAATTGTCAGCACAAAAAATTTTTTTTACTAAACAGAATTTGTTCGAAAAAATTATGATAAAAAATATGCTAAAAATTGTCAGTAAATTTTTTCAATAATCATTTTCAGCAAAGGAAAATTTGAATTATGAAAAATGAAAATTTGTCAGCATAAAGTTTTGTAAAATGGTTCAGTAAATGCTGTCCGAAAAGGAAAGACTAACTAACGGAACATTGGGGGAGGAAAGATTGCTGATAAAATTTGGGTCAAATAGAATAAAAACAAAATAAGAAAATGAACGGGGAAATTTGTTTTTAATGGCAACCGAACCGTGAGTGTCCTTGGTGACGAGGATAAAAGTGTGAACGTGTCGTGCTATTGACCGATATTATATCGTCCTAGTTTGTAAGAAATTCAATTTTTCGATTCTACAATAGTCTAATTAAAATTGTAGTATTAAACGTTAGGCAATAATGGTTTTTTGTAGTTGGTGTGGGGGGGGGGGGGGGGTCAGATTATTGATTACAATTTCATGTCACACGAAGTTGATTCGTATAAAAAGTCTAGTTTTTTTGTAATTAAAAATTGTTTATTCAATAAAATATGAATTTTCAGTTTGAAAAATATTTTCTCCTTTCAAGTGTCCCTTTTTCGTTACACTCCACCCATTTTTTTTTTTTTTTTGCCAATTCACTAATTTTAGATGCTTGAAAGGATAAAATAGTCTCTTTTAAGAATTGAATTTGGTAAAAAGAGCCATCCCACAAGCGATTGAGTAGTAATTGAGGAAAATAATGGAAAAATTAACACGAGCATGAGCAACGCATAGAAGGTGATGGGAACAATTAGAAGTGACTAGTGGGTAGGAAGGGGAGGTTTAAGTGCAAGTTAATTAAACCGAAAAAGTGTCATTGCCACACTGACCGTAATTAATAAAACTGGTCACATTTTCATTCTTGCAAAGATAAATATTTCGCCAGTCAGCTGGCAGTGAGCTCGAAACTATTTTCCGATTCGCTTAAAAGTCGTCAAGTTTGAATGATGAATAAGCGAACACAATATCTCACGTGGGTCAGCGGAGCACAGCCGAAGAGCAGAAGAATTTGGATAGCCGCATTGTTTTTTCTTTGGAATTTTGAATTGCCGATAAGATATGAGTTAGCGTAGCCGAGAGGAGAATTTCGTTTTTCAAGTTCAGGTGAACGATTATAACAATTAAGGTGGGATTTATAGAAACAGAGAGAGAGAGAGAGAGAGAGAGAGAGAGTAAGTGTAAATGCGCGAGAGGCAGAGATAGAACATACCAGAAAAAGATGCAAATCGTGGGAAGGGAGCACATGAATTTTATTGTTTTGTGAATCATAATCAGCCCCACCAAAACCCCCTCCACTCCCCCTCTCTTAACTAACACTTTCATTTAGGTACATTTGACCAAAAGAAAAAAAATAAAACACATAAAACCAGTTAATGTACAATAGTTTAGCCGTCTTTGGGGGGAATTTCTTCTTGAACGGTGGTGGAGCTCATTCAGTATCAAAGTACGGCCAGGTTATGTGCGTAGTAATAATCTTAATCGGTTTTAGTTTTTCGAAGTGTTGATAGTGTACTTTTCGTTTATATATTCCTTTTTTTCTTCTCTTTTTAGAGAAATTGAAAAGAAAAAAAATTTTTTGTTACAAAATCTAATCGGAGCACACCGTTCACTGTGAATATTTTGCATTGAAGTGCATTGTTTCTATTTTGTTAAGTTTTATGAAAATTGTTTTTGGTATTTAAAAAAAATTAAATTTTCTTAATAGACACGTTATTCGATTGTGTTTAAAGTGTGAATAGTGTAAGAAATATATTTTTTTTTGTTAAAATTTTGTAAGAAAATTAGTAAAAATCCTAAAAAGCAAATCAATAAATAGAAAATAATAAGAAATAAATAAATAAGAGTACTCGTAAAATTTTACTATTCATTTATTGTTTTTTTGATAAACTTTCAATTTTCACATTCGCTTGATTTGTTGTTGCTTTGTGTTCGAATTATTATTTGAATTTATTACAGTTTCTAATTTTTTTTCAACGGTTTCTATTTAATACAATTTTTTATTCTTGTGGGAATATTTTCAAATACGAGTCACTAATTTTAAAAGGACAAAATCTAATTTTTAATTACGAGTAAATCAAATTATCTTAGAACGAAGAAAAATTCACGAGACCGTTCCGTGTTTTAAAGAAAATATCTTTTCTCTTGGGAACAACAGGATAAGCTACCTAAAAACTGGTCGTATGGTTACGTTAATGTATGTCTTTTAGGTGAAGCTGTTCCGTTAAATAGTCTGAAAAAACTTTATTGTTAATGATTATTTTATCTTTAATAATAGTAAGACAGAATAAATTATTTTTAGGTCTCGAATTGTAATGTAATTTTTTTGGAGAGAATCTTTTGGCTCCGTAAAATATTCTTTAAACTAAATATAAAAATAATTCCAATTACAAAGTATCTTAAAAAGACTAAAGACACCAACTAATTTTAATAAATATTAGTTTGCCTACAGTAGGATTAATAGTTTATCCTGTAGCAAGGAAACTAATATTTATTATTTGATCCTGAAGATAGGTCCAATAGAACAATAAAGTATGGAGACTTTGATGGATTGGGGGAAAAATTAGTGAAGGAATTACTGAACTCGTCTTCGTTCCCTCGGTTTTAATGAAATTTCAGTTTTACCCAGGATCCTAAAAGATTGCCGCTCTAGTTCAGAATATGAAAAAGCTAATAAAATAGTGAGTTCACTTAAGGTTATCAATACTGTGGTTTGGTTCCTATTTAACAGACAGTACTGACAATATATCTTTCCATGACCCTACATCGAGAAGTATTAGAGCTCTACATGGTGTCTCTCAGAGTAGCTATCTTGGTCCGTTGCTACATCGAGAGGCATTAGAGCTCTATCTGATATCTCTTAGGGTAGCCATCTTGGTTCCTTGCTACATCGAGAGGCATAAGAGCTCTATCTGGGATTTGTCAGGGTAGCTATCTTGGTCCCTTGTTATATCGAGAGGCATTAGAGCTCTATCTGGGGTCTGTCAGAGTAGCTATCTTGGTCTCTTCCTAAATCGAGTGGCATAAGAGCTCTATCTGGTGTCTCTCAGGGTAGTCATCTTGGTCACTTGCTACATCGAGTGGCATAAGAGCTCTAGCTGGTGTCTCTCAGGGAAGTCTTCTTGGTCCCTTGCTACATCGAGTGGCATAAGAGCTCTATCTGGTGTCTCTCAGGGTAGCCATCTTGGTCCCTTGCTTCATCGAGAGCCATTAGAGCTCTATCTGGTGTCTGTCAGGGTGGCCATCTTGGTCCCTTGCTACATCGAGTGGCATAAGAGCTCTAGCTGGTGTCTCTCAGGGTAGTCATCTTGGTCCCATGCTACATAAAGAGGCATTAGAGCTCTATATGGGCTCTGTCATAGTAACTATCTTGGTCTCTTCCTACATCGAGAGGCATTAGAGCTCTATCTGGTGTCTCTCAGAATAGCCATCTTGGTCCCTTGCAACACATATATCGAAAGCCATTAGAGCTCTATCTGGTATCTCTCAGGGTAGCCATCTTGGTCCCTTGCTACATCGAGAGCCATTAGAGCTCTATCTGGTGTCTCTCAGGGTAGCCATCTTGGTCCCTTGCTACATCGAGTGGCATAAGAGCTCTATCTGGTGTCTCTCAGGGTAGTCATCTTGGTCCCTTACTATATCGAGAGGCATTAGAACTCTATCTGGTGTCTCTCAGGGTAGCCATCTTGATTTCTTGCTACAACGAGAGGCATTAGACCTCTATCTGGTGTCTCTCAGGGTAGTCATCTTGGTCCCTTACTATATCGAGAGCCATTAGAGCTCTATATGGGGTCTTTCAATGTAGCCATCTTGGTCCCTTGCAATATCGAGAGGAATTAGAACTCTATCTGGTGGCTCTCAGGGTAGCCATCTTGATTTCTTGCTACAACGAGAGGCATTAGAGCTCTATCTGGTGTCTCTCAGGGTAGCCATATTGATCCCTTGCCTTTTACTCTTGTAATTGATGACATTGCAAAATTAATTAAGCACTGTAAAATTCTTATCTATGCCGATGGTATACAATTTTTTAAAAGGGCGATTTAAATATCATTTCCAATTGGTGTATTTAGAATGGGTTAGTGTTGAACTTAGAAAAATATGAAGTTAAAAATTTTTTAGATATTTTAACCCTCGCATTTTTAGCAATAATTTTTCGGGAGTTTTTTTAAAAATAATTTAAATTACCGACTTGGATATCAAACTGGATAGAAAAGTTGAACTTATTCTACATTGTTTCCAAAAATTATAAAGCGGTGGACCAGGGAATTGTCAAGTACAAATACATCGGCACGGTACACTTATATTACTTCTTAGTTAGTCCAATCTTAGGATATGTATCTGTAGTTTTGTCTCTCTATTAAGTGCAATGCAATTTTTCTTATCATTGGCAGGATCGCCTAAGACTACACTTGAAAAAATAAGCAAAGTTGCTGATTGGGTGTTTATTCACCAACAAATAAACTCAAAGATTGACTGTCAGGCTCTTGCAAATATGGTCTCGTTAAGACATATTTTTTTCATGAGCTGAAGATCAAATTTGTATGGAAAAGGAAGTTTTAATCATTCTCCCATCTGAGCCACATCTAATTGATCGATGAATGTTCGTGCTCCGAGTTGAAGCTTAAGTCTTAGACCAATAACGGAATTAATCTCAAACTTAAGCCAATTTACCAGGAATATTTTAAAACACTTAAAAAATAATAAAATTCAAAATCTCATTTCCGAAGAAGGTGTTAATAGATACTTTTACTTTTAACTTTTAGTTTCTTGTATAAAGTCATTATTATTTACTGTTATATGTCATGTTGAAGATATTCTGTTTATTGTAAAAATTGTTTTCAAAATTTCATCGCCATATAAGCTACGAGTAAATACAAAATTTCACAATCACTTCTCAAGTATATCTGCTTATCAAAATTAATAAAAAATCTGCTTATGTAAATTTATATGTGGTTGTAGATGCCATTAAAGTTCAACAAAAAATGTCCACCTTAGATAGAACCTTTTTGGATAAACAATTCGGCACTTTGATGCTCATTGATTAAATATTTGCATTTAATTAAAAAAGAATTGAATCTATCTCAAGCATGAATAATTCGATAACTAAATTCCCATTCAGCCATTATTCTGTGTTACTCCGAAATGCTTCAAATCAAAGGTCATCTTCGGTAATTCTAGTCATCTTTCTTGGCAGATTTCTTAGAAACCCTTCTGCTACAGACTTAACTGTTCTCATCATCAGGGATATGCTTGGCCGGCAAATTTCTTGTCCTGTTATCGACACTGGTCACCATTTTACACTATAGTAGATAATTTTTTTACAAATTTTTAATATTTGTAGTTATTCAGAAGATTTAGTTGCTGTTCTTCTTATACTTGAACAATACAATACTATTTTTCGTTGACTTCCCCTCTTACGAGATGTATAAAAATATTTTTGTTGTTGTTGGTTAAATAGTCGGCGCCATCATATACTAAAAATACAGTGTGATTTTTATGTTCCAGGTCGATTTTGTTTGACCGCCATTTTGGTTTGAATGACATTTGTCTATTGGCATTTGACAGTTGTAGATAGTCGTCGATAACAATTTTTTTTTAAGTAACTAATGTCACAACAACGTGTTGAAATTATTAAAACATTTTATTTGAATGATTGGAAAAATGTTGTAGCTTTTTTGGTGTTAATCATATGCCGAGCAAGTCAACCATTCAGCGTGTAATGAATAGTTTTGAAAATATGCACACACCGAGAGATAAAGTAAAGACAAAGGGCGACAATTAAGCCAGTGTACACCTGAAAAGATAGATGCAGTGAGGCAGAGTGTTGCTGAATGTCCGGGTATCTCTCATCGACGCCGTCAATAACATTATCTACGTACGCTCTACCTGCGCTTGTCCTAAGAAGTACCTAAAGCTATTGGCTATACTGTCTTCTCATAATCACATCCGTGTGGTCATAGAGATAGATATTTTATGATTTTCTTCTTTCAAGCCACCCACCCTCACGGTTAAGCTAAGCATATGTGTGTGAAACTTTCCAAAGTCTGCACCTCAGGCTGTGCCCTAGCTGGCTGCTTCACATTTAAAAGCCACAGCCCCCTCAAAGCCTACGCCAATAGATCAGAAGAATGGAGTGCATCTGATCTCGAGTTCGCTTTTAAAACAGATAACTCTGAATTGTGAGCGATCTTACTTTTGAGTTCCCTTAGGAACGCCTACCCGAATTTCAGGGTTCACATCTCTAAAGCACTGTTAAGCTTTTTGTACCATGCCCCCGGTACATGATCTTACTTTTGAGTTCCCTTAGGAACGCCTACCAGAATTTCAGGGTTCACATCTCTAAAGCACTGTTAGGGGGAATCGTATGAATTCCATCTGCAATATCACATAATGCCAATTAACCTCCTGTATTTTTTCGCTATTTATAAATTTTTCCCTAATACTATTTACTCAAATTTATTTATATTACTCTGAGTAGTGTAATATGAATTGCAAAATATTCACATGATGGCACGGAATATCTACTATCGGATATTTAATTTTGCCGCTTGATAGCCATTTACCATCATTGGGATTATAATACTTAACATCCCGCCGCGAGGGAGGATTGGTGCACAACAATTGGGAATATCTCCATCATGTTTGTTAAAAATTTTCAAAAAAGATTTGCTTTTTACCCGCTGGCTTTGTTAATAAACAGAATAGCCGCTATCGAGGTACTGAAAACCCTCAACTGATACACGAAAGACCACTAAACCCTCGTGTGTGATGCGGCATTTAGGACAGCGGCATCATTGGTCCATATTTTTTCGAGGATACTGCAGGCAATGCTGTAACAGTTACTGGTGACTGCTATCGAGACATTTTGGAAAACTTTCTTCTACCCGAATTGGGTCAATTAGGCCTACAGAACATGTGGTTCCAATAAGGCGGTGCCACATCTCATACAGCTCATGGTACGATGTAAATTTTAAGAGAAATTTTTCCCGGCCGAATAATATCAAAAATTGGTGATATCGACTGGCCCCCACGATCCCCTGATTTGAAGCCTCTCGATTTCTTCTTATTAAGGTACTTGAAGGAAATTGTGTACATTAACAAAAGGTTGCTCAAGGACAACATTCGAAACGAAATTACTGAAATAACACCAGAAGTTTGCAAAAATGCTAAAGACCATATAATCAATAAATGAAATATAAATTATAAAATTCCTTTTCATTTAAAAGTTATTCAAAAGAAACTTCCCTCTGGAATATAAAACGCACCTGTAACATGATTTGAGAGAAAAAAAGGAGTAAATTTATTTTTTTCGTATGCTCTAATCTTTTCCGATGAAAATATCGAATTCAATTTGTTTTCTTTCAAACGTGAATAAAGATAAAAAATATGATCATTTCATATTCTTTTATTTTATTATTGTTTTCTTTTTTTTTCTTTTTTTTAAAAATAGGATTACATTGCGGCCGTTGAATTTCATAAATAAGTGCTCGTATCCATATCGCCACCATCAGTGCTGCCGCCGCTGCATTGCATCATTTCAATTGGTCAACAGGCAAGTATGAGCAAGTATCGATGTTGATCGAGTATCGGCTATCGAGTTTCGAGTTCAGAGAGTGTCGAGTATAGAGTATTGAGTGCAGTGATTAAATTTATGGACATTGTGTGATTAAGTTCGGTTCATTCATTATTTTTTATTTTGTTTTTTTTTTTTTTTTTTAAATAATTTAAATGCTTTTAAACTTTTATTCTTAGTTAAAAATCCTCGTCAGCAAACAATTTAAAATTTTATTTTTATAGTAAAAAAGTTTTTTTTTTAAAGCAAATAAAGAAAATAATAAATTTTTTGAAATTTGTTTTTTTTTAATTCACTATTTTTATTTGAAAAAAGAAAAAACCCGAAACGATTTTCAATTATTCCAAATACGGTTTTACCAAATTTGCTTCTTAATCGTTTACACATTTTTCTTCTTCTCTATTTTAAAAGTTTCATATTTCTTTTATTGCTAACTTAACAATATTTAAATAATTCGAAATCTGAAAATTTGAAAATTTTGAACTCCCATTTCAAAATGTTATAAATATCAAAATATCCATAACTACTACTTAGTTATCCAAATAAAATGTTTAAAATGTTTAGTTTTTAAATCTTAAATTTTTCAAATTAAAAATATTTTTTTTAGTTAAAATTGTAAAAATTTTCGCAATTTTCATTTGTTTTAGTGTTTAAATATTTTGTTTTAAATTTTACCATTTTTGCAATTTTCATAATTTTATATTATTCTTTTAGATTTTAAATTTGCTTTTATTTTTTTTTTGTTAAAGTTAATTTAATTTCTTAACATTGTCCACATTTCCGAATTAACAAATTTTCAATATTCAAAGTTTTATGTCTCGTTAAAATTTACTTTTTTTAAGGTTTCCGAATTTTTTTTAACAGAATAATTTTTTTAAATTTTCTTTATAAGTTTTATAATTTTCTATTTCTTTTCTTATGTAAATATTTCTTTTAAATACGTATTTAGAAATGTTTAAGTGTTTTTGTGAAATTTTGTGAAAATGGCCACAAAACAACTTTCATTTGTAATCGTAAATAAATTTAAAAATAAATTATTAATTTCTAACGTTCAAATTATTGAAAATGTATAACATTTTATATTGTTTCATAATTTTTTTGGTGATTTTTAATTGTGAATTGAATTTTTGTAAAAATTTCTATCTTTTTGTTAAATTGAGTTTTTTTTTGAAATTTTATATTTTTACATTATTCCAAACAACATTTTCGGATTTGTTTCAGTTCTAATCTAAATTTTCTTATTAATTTTTAACCAGCAATTTTCTAAGCTAATTTTAATTTTATTCTTTTTGTTTTAATTGTTATTTTTTCGCATAATCACATTTTTTTTTCTTTGTTTTTAAAATTTACATGCTTAGACTTTGATTACTTATATTTTTTTTCTTTTACTTTTTAATTTTTTAATTTTTTACTTTATTGCAAAATTTTCCAATTTTCCATATTTTTAATATTAAAATTATAAATTTAACCAAATTGCTTGCATTAAATAATTTTTTTTCGACTCGACAGTTTCGAGTTTGAGTATTTTTAAATTTATGGTGTTTATTTTCTCCACTTTTAATAAAATAATTTTAAATGCAAAAAAATTACAAAATTTTTTTTCCTTTTTACGGATTTTTCCCTTATTTTACTTAATCCTTAAAACGTTAAAATTTTCAAAATTTTTGACTTTGTTTTCGTTTAAATTTAATTTTGTTTTTATTTATTTTATTTAAATGTAAAAATTTCCACAATATTCTTATTTTATTTTTAATTTTTTAATTTTTTTTTGTTCAGTTTTTTAAAAAAATTCTTCTTTTCTTTGGATAAGAAATTGTTTAATCTAAACTTTCTTATTAATTTTTAACTAGCAATTTTCTTAGCTAATTTTAATTTTTTTGGTTTTTTGTTTTAATTGTTATTTTTTCGCTTGTAATCACAGTTTCTTTTCTAGTTTTTAAAATTTGAACTTTGATCACTCATAATTTTTCTTTTAAGACATTTTTCAAAAGTTTGAAATTTTTTAAATTTCTTATTATTTTTACTTGAATTTTTTGTTTTCAAAATTGTCAAATTCTTAAAAACGAGAAAAAAGACTTAATTTCAACCAAACACAAAATTATAACTCAAAGTAATTATTACTTAGAAAAGAAAAACGTGAAAAATTTTTTTGTTTTGTATTTAATTTTTGCTTAATATACACGCATACATAAATATTTTTGAGGTCTGTTCAAAAAGTATCGCGAATTTTCAATTACGTATATTCGATTTTCAATTTTTTGTGGCGTTATGTTGATACTCATGACAAGTTCGGCCATTTTGAATGTTCAGTTAATTTTTGACAGCTGCTTTGCTTGCACGTGTTTTGGCTCGTCTTCGATTTTTTACCATTCCAAAAAATGGATCAAAGAATCTGTTTCGGGAACAAGAAAAAGTCACAGGGGGCAAGATCTTGGGAATACGGTGGCTGCGGCATTATAAGTGTGTTGTTTTTGGCCAAAAATTCGCACACAAGCAACGATGCGTCAGCAGGGCCTTTATCATGGTGCAAAAGCCAATTTTTGTTCTTCCACAAATTCGGGCATTTCTGGCGGATTGCTTTGCGCATAACTTACAGGTAATATTCCTTATTGACCGTTCTACCCTGTGGCAAGAACTCATGATGCACCACGCTCCTGCAATCGAAGAAAACTGTAAGAAAAACCTTCACATTCGACCGAACTTGGCGTGCTTTTTTCGGTCTTGGCTCGTGAGGCAGCTTCTATTGGGATGATTGAGCTTTGGTTTCCACGTCATAACCATAAACCCCGTGATTCGTCACCGACTGGAGCAAATTTGGGTCGTCGCGGGCAGTCCCCAACAGCTCTTTAGCAATGTTAATGCGATGCTGTTTTTGGTCGAAAATGGGCCAAAATCGAAATTAACTGAACATTCAAAATGGCCGAACTTGTCGGCATAAGTGAGAGACATGAGTACCAACATAACGAAACTCGAGTATACGTAACCCTCGGAAATTCAAAATTCGCCATACTTTTTGAACAGACCTCGTATATGCAAACATACATCTTTATACAGTAGAAAAGGGAGTTTTTCTATAAGACATACTTCCAGGATCCGAGAACCGCTTCCATATTATGAAAAATCTTCAATTACTTTTGTTTGTTTATAAATGTCCGCCTAATGAATGACTTCTTTTCTGCATTTCGAATTATTACTTGTATAATTGGTGGCTATTTCATTGATTGTTTCATGCATTTTTGAAGAAGCAATTTTAGAATGTATGCCTAAGGGATGATAGACTACGTACATTCCAAACAGTCAATTTTATATTACGAGAATATTCAAAAGAATGTTGAGCATTTCCAAAAAATAAAAATTTCATGTATTAAAAATTTTTTACTGCAATTTATAACAATTCCCATTTGTTTTTTTTTATTGTACAACAAATATTTTTTTAAAAACGTTCATTTTTTCAAATTTTTTATTCGATTATTTTTTTTTTTTTTAAAAAGTGAAATTTTGAAAAAAAAGTAGAAAAATCTTTTTACAGAATTTTGTTTGCTAAAACAATTACACATACTTACCATATTTGAGGATTTGATTCCTTATTGCTGGTCATTCGCTCGCACAGAAACACTCATGCATGTTCAATTAGTAAATTTTGATATTTTTTAAATCTTCTTTTCTGTTTCCGTTTTGTCTAATGTTCGCTCATAAATATTAATCATCTACTCAACAGGTCTGCCATAGTGAAAAAAAAATACCGAATGGGTGCTGCCAACTGCAAGGAGTTTTCGATCATAAAAAATACGCACGAACAAAATGACGGTAAAAATTTGAAAAAAACAAAAATTTCAATAAATTTTGTTGGTTTTTTTTTTAGTTATTTTATTTCAACTGAATTTTATTCATCAGTTGTTATTTAATCGAAATAATTAATTTGTAAATATTTTGTTGATTTCCTTCTATGAACTCAGTAAATCTCCTCTCTTTTAACCTTGGATAATTGGAATTTTTCGAATTCTTGTTGTTAACCGAAAGGGAAGTACTGAATTTTACTATATCGGAAAAGAAAGGCGGTAGTGAAAGTACACAAGTGCGCTTGTGTACGTGAGTCAGTCGTTTTGCTTTTTTTTTATTCTAACCTCAACCTTGATGGGCTTTGGAGTGTTGTTGATTTTGAAATTTATTTAATTCAATCAAAATTACTAAAATATATTCTTCAAAAAAAATTAAACAAATCAACTGAAAGTTTTCTTAGAATTTGCAAACAGAAAATGTACACTGCAGGCCAAAAGTACCTTCATGCCATCATCATATTCTGTAGAAATCTTCGTTTCAAGTCTAAATAAATCGAAAAATAATAATATTATTTCTTTGGGTGTATGGTAAATTAGGATAGATAAAAGGTTTTTTTTTTCAATAACTTTTAAATGAAAAACAATTTTATAAATTATATTTTATTTATTGATTATATGGTCTTTAGCATTTTTGCAAACTTCTGGTATTATTTCAGCAATTTCGTTTTGAATGTTGTCCTTGAGCATCTTTTTGTTAGTGTATACAATTTTTCAAGTACTTTAATAAAAAGAAATCGAGAGGCTTCAAATCAGGGGATCGTGGGGGCCAGTCGATATCACCAATTTTTGACATTATTCGGCCGGGAAAAATTTCTCTTAAAATTTACATCGTACCATGAGCTGTGTGAGATGTGGCACCGCCTTATTGGAACCACATGTTCTGTAGGCCTAATTGACCCAATTCGGGTAGAAGAAAGTTTTCCAAAATGTCTCGATAGCAGTCACCAGTCACTGTTACAGCATTGCCTGCAGTATCCTCAAAAAAATATGGACCAATGATGCCGCTGTCCTAAATGCCGCATCACACACGAGGGTCTAGTGGTCTTTGATATATCAGTTGAGGGTTTTCAGTGTCCCAATAATGGCTATTCTGTTTATTAACAAATAAGAGGCAAATCTTTTCTGAGAATTTTTATTCTTCTGTTTTCAGAAGCAAATCTTTTTTGAGAATTTTTAATAAATATCATGGAGATATTCCCAATTGTTGTGCACGGCTTCGCTTCCATGGCGGGATGTTAAGTATATACCAGCTTATCATCCCAATGAAGGCAAATGGCTAACAAGGGGCAAAATGGGATTGCCAACAGTGAATATCCATGCTATCATGTGAATCGACATAAAAACACGGAAGTGATTATGGGGCGAGGGTATAGCCAATAGCTTTAGGTACCTCTTAGGACAAGCGCAGGTAGAGCGTATGTAAAGAGATACCCGGAAACTCTGCCTCACTCCATCTATCTTTTCAGATATACATTAGCTTAATTGTCGCCCTTTGTCTTTACTTTATCTCCCGGTGTACGCATATTTCCAAAATTATTAATTACACGCTGAATGGTTGACTTGCTCGGCATATGATTAACACCAAAAAAGTCATGTAATTTTTCCAATTATTCAAATAAAATGTTTTAATAACTTCAACACGTTGTTGCGGCGTTAGATGTTCCGTAATAAATTGTTATCGACGACTATCTACAACTGTCAAATGCCAACAGACAAATGTCATCCAAACCAAAATGGCGGTCAAACAAAATCGATCTGGAACATAAGAAGCACACTGTATTTAAAAAAAAGGAATCGCGATTTCCATTCATGTCACTTTTTTTTACCATAAGAGCCCAAGTGGAATTAATAACTTCTCACCTCTGTTTGTGGTAGGTAAAATAAATGTTCGGTACTACTTTGCTGTACACCATCTATAAGATATTCTCAGCCATCTTGTTAGGCAGGATATCCCTAATCGCCTTAAAAAACTGTTGGCCCATACCAGCAACAAGTGGGATCTTCTCTTTGCGGTAGTCGATGGAAAGGTGTTGGAATACGGCCAGCAGATCCACCATCTGTTCATTGCCTTTAAGGCCGTTTATGATAGCACAGCCAGGTTGAAGAATCTACACATTCATGAGTAATAAAAATTGATGAGATTGACTAGGCTTACCTTCGATAGTATCAGAGGAAGAGTAAAAGCAGCCGAATCACTTTCAGAGCTATTTAACGTCCACAATGGTCTTCGGCAAGCAGAGCGTTCTCTTCAATCTGGCACTGGAAAATGTTGTCCGTAAATCAGGGGTAAACATGAGGCATACCATCCTCATTAAGTCTGACAAGCTTTTAGCATCGATATTATATGTCAATCAGAAAGAGCTGTACGAGAGGCCAGCTCAAGATTGAGCCGGTAACGAAAAATCTTGGGCTGCACATAAACGAAGGCGAAAAAACTACATGGTGGCAACGTTACCTATTAGCACTAGTCACATATGTTACAGATAGGAGATTATAGCTTTGAAAGAGTTAAATCACATTCCTATTTGGGGTCAAGGGTTGCAGCCGATAACAATACGGACAAAAAAAATCCGCAACAGTGCCTACTTCAGTCTGCCTAAATTATTTTGCTCCAAAATTCATAGAAGCCACTGCTGTACCAGAAACTCTGCAACGAGGTCATTTTTAGAGGAACGAACACACTATGATCTGTACCTGAAGTGGCCTACGGGTCTTGGGGAAAATTTCTTTTATAAATATTTTGATTCTTTTTACTTTTTTTTTAAAAAAGTTTGGAATTTTTTTTCAAATTCGTAGAAATTTTTGCATTGGTGTGTTTTTAAATTTTTCTATAATTAAAATTTAATTGAAAGTTTCAGTATTTTTGTTGTTGAGAAAAGGAGGTTTTTTGGGCACGTATGGTAAATTAGAAATTTTTCTTTTTGAAAATAAATTTTTTTTTCAAAGAATTTCCAAAAAAATGTTGTACTTTTTATTTAACTTGAAGGGAATTTTTTTGTCGGTGGGGTAGGGGGGGTTGGGTAAGTTGTTTTCCTTTTAAATTTTTCTTTTGTTTTTATTGGATACGAATTTTTTTAAACCTAATAGAATTTTGGGAATATTTTCTTTTAAATTTTTTGTTTTTTTTCTTCTTCAACTTAATGGATATTTTATTGTTTTTTCTTGATGAGGTAATTTTTCATTTATTCCAACTCTTTAGAAAAGTACGGCTATTTTTTAATTTTTGCTTTGTTTTCCTTCTAATTTTAAGATTAAAAAACCTGAAACGGGAAATTTTTTATATTATATTTAAATAAAAGAGGGATTTATTACCATTTTTTTTTTCTATTGATGTTTTATTTTAAAGAACGGGAGTGTATGTGATTTTCATTTTCAATTAAAAACAAAGACAATTAATATGCCAAAAAACTTAACTTATACTAATCAAAAAATCTTCAATAATAAATACAATTAAAAAAAATCGAGGAAAAAACTAACCATTTTATTTCGGTTACATTAATTTAAAAAATGATATAAAAAAAATAATCCAAGACATTTTTTAAACGCCTAAAAGACATTTTTTTTAACTATAAGTAGAAAAAAACATGAAAATTAATTTAAAAAAACAACAAAATATTACAAATAAAATTCGTTCGAGTTTATTTCCATGGATATTTGATTCATTTTTGTTTATTACAAATTTTAAAAAGGCAATTTTAATTGTTTCTCTAAAAAGTCGGTCTGTAGGACAAAGGGAACATTACCATGTAATTATGACAGCAATTCCATCGAGACTCGCATGCATTTTCCATCGAGACTCGCATGTAAAATTAACGATATTCGCCCTATTCAATAACAATTGTGTCATAAATAAATGATCAGTTTATTATTTTTATTTTATGCTTAATTCAATTTTTAAATTTACTTAACCTTATGCATGGAATTATCTTGCGTTTCATATCAATTAAAAAACACTGCAATGTGTGACAAACTCTAATTCGATGATAAAATTCATTTGTCGTTTACATGCGCCCTAGTAATTTTATGCATTTCTATAAGATGGTGAAGGTTTTAGAATTTTTACAGAAATCTACAAGATACGAACACATTTCTGGCTGAACTAGAAATAAACAACAAAAATTGGTGAATTTCACCCGAAATTACTAATTAAATAAAATAGCAATAAATGATGTTTATCATCATTTATTGCTATTTTATTTTCACTGAAGTTACAACTCCAAAAACTAAACAGTTATAGTTTTGTGCATTCCTCTAAGCCTATAAAAGTTTTAAAGTTTTGACAGCACAATTGCATGTAGTTTATGCAGTTGCAGTCGGTATTGTGTTCGTACTATTATTTTTCTGGAATGTCAAAAGCATATGCGCACGCATACTCATAAGGTTGAATGCGTTCAATTATGTTGGTAAGGCACATCCGTGGGTGGCTTCAATGATTCTATTGTAAACTTATGTATTTAGATTCGAAAAATTGTTGGTGTATTTGCGCGTATGTGTGCATTGCTCTAATGCCTATTTGATTTGATAAAAAGAAAAACAAATTCAAGAACTCTAGAAAGAAAATGTGTCAAAATCCATCGTCGTCTTGCAGTCAAATGCCGGAGGACACAAGAGAGTACAAATACGAGAACACTCTACACATATTTTTGATTATTCAATTAAAATATTAAAATTCTATAAAATTTTCGTTTTTGTGATTATTTATTAATATTGTTTTTTGTGAGAAAATAAAGTGCAGGTAAAATGAAAAAAAATCGATTGTCAGAGAAGGAAGGGGGGAGGGGGGTAGGAATTGGTTACTAAATCGAAGAGTGATTGAAAAGAGACAAAACTAAAATCAAAAAAAAGAATATGAAGAAAAATAATTCAAATTAAAATCGGATGAAAAATATCAACAACAAAAAATAACTTAAAAATAACTTCAAAAAAAATTCCAGGAAAATGTAAAAAAAGCGAAAGAAAAATATATCAGAAAAAAATTATCGGAAGTAAAGAATCGGGAAAAAACAATAAAATAAATATAAAAAAAAAAACAAGCAAAATCGGGAAAAAAACAAGAAAAAAAATACCGTTTTTCCGATTTTTATTTCGATTTATTTTTTATATAAGCGAAACGGCACAAAATTCGGAAAAGGATAATAAAAAAAGAAGCGGAAATTGAAATCGCCAAAAGAATTTAAACACAAAATAAGTAAAAACTATTCGGGAATTTTTTTTTTTTTTTTTTAGAAAAGTACGAATACGAGGTCTGTTCAAAAAGTATCGATTTTTTGTGGCGTTAGGTTGGAACTCATGTCTCTCACTTATGAGTTAATTTTAAATGTTCAGTTAATTTTTGATAGCTGCTTTGCTTGCACGTGTTTGGCTCGTTTTCGATTTTTGCCCATTCCAAAAAATGGATCAAAGAATCTGTATCAAATTTTGTGTGAAAAACAAAATTAAATTGCGCGGACGCATTCCGAATACATATTGACAAAATGTTCTCAGAGGGCCAAGAAATTGTGAACGACGAACAGCGTGTCGGACGTCCGAGCACGTCAACAAAAGACGAAAACATTGATGAAGTGAAAAAAATAGTATTGGCCAATCGTCGAATCACTGTTAGAGAAGTTGCTGAGGACTTAAACATATCGATTGGCTTGTGCCATGGGTTTATGGTTATGACGTGGAAACCAAAGCTCAATCATCCCAATGGAAGCTGCCGCACGAGCCAAGACCGAACAAAGCGCGCCAAGTTCGGTCGAATGTGAAGGTTTTGCTTAGTTTTCTTCGATTGTAGGAGCGTGGTGCATTGAGTTCTTGCCACAGGGTAGAACGGTCAATAAGGAATATTATCTGCAAATTATGTGCAAGTTACGCGAAGCAATCCCTCAGAAACGCCCGGATTTGTGGAAGAACAAAAATTGGCTTTTGCACAATGATTTTTGGCCAAAAACAACACACTAATAATGCCGCAGCCACCGTATTCCCCAGAACTGCCCCCCTGTGACTTTTTCTTTTTTCGAAGACCCCTATGAAAGGACGACGCTACTCTACGATTGATAAAGACGACATCGAAGGAGGAGCTGATAAGATCACAAAAAATGATTTTTTGAAGTGATTCGAGGATTGGAAAAAACGTTGGCACAAGTGTATAATATCTAGTGGGGATTACTTTGAAGGGGACAAAATAGATATCCATGAATAAATAAATAATTTTTGAAAAAACACAAAATTCGCAATACTTTTTGAACAGACCTCGTACAAAAAAACGGAACTTATACAAAGCGAAACCAAAACAGGACAACCAAAAAAATTCGAAAAAAGAAGAACGGAAAAAAATTTTTAAACAAGAACGGAAAAAAATAAAAACAAAATAGAAATCGGGGAAAAATTTAATAAATAAAATTTATGAAAAATAGGAAGCGACAGATAAATTGGTAAATAGTTAATCAAAGAAGAGAATCGAACTAAAAATAATTGAAAAATCAAAAGAAAAATTCCGAAAATAGTAAAGACTGAAATGATGAAAGGCGGATAATTGTTGAGATAATTTTTTTTTTTTTCAAATAAAGAATAAAAACATATTGAAAGAATAATCGAAACTCATTACAGGACATTATGTTCAACAATTGGTTTAGTAGAAAAAATGTTGCTGGGACCACTGATGGTAGGTGTTAGCCTAGTTGTAAGTCCTTTTCGAATGGATTTTATTATAATTTCTATCAAAAATTATTGTAGTTTTTTATTTTTATTTTTATAATATAGTCATAATTTTTTTTTATTTTGTAATAGAGAAATTTGAGAAAAACCCCAATAAGAAAATATTTTGGATTAAGAATTTTCTGTTCAAAGTTAAAATTGGTAGGATTTTTTTTGTTGCAATTCTTATGAAAGAGGAAGTAATTGCCATTATTTCGTGACGGCTACTACCGCAATAATCATATTTCCAGTGCCTTGTGGTGGTTATTTGTAATTAATTGCGAAATACATTTCTGGAATTTTACACTTTACCTGTGTGTGAGGCTTTCAAAATAAATCTGACCCACATTCCTTCAAGTACAGTTCGAATAAATTCGCTCGTGGCTATTAGCTGCGTCTGGGTGGGACGAATGGAGGGTATTATACTGGCTAGTGCACATACCTATAATAAGTGCCTGTGTGGGGAAGCGCCGTACCGAAAGCCATCGACCGACCAAGCAAATCGAACTCAAACCAAGCGTTGCAGTTGTAAGTGAAAGTGTACCAATTAATCACGATGACCTTCAAGATCGCGTACGATCGCTACATACACAAAGTCGCCATCAGTACTGTCGCATACGAATGCCAACCAATCGGTCAGGTATTTTGTATTGTAAATTTTATTATTTCTCATTTTGGAGGTACAACATACCAAATAAACATACTGTTCACCTTGATTTTCTGCGTAATGAAAATCGTAAAAATTATTTACGTAATATGCGACGAATGCCAACTTTAAGTCTCTAGTGCCTTCCATGGTGTGCTTCAGTATTTTTTTGTGTAATTTTTCCAAGTGATAAAAGTCTAGTTAATATTAGATAAAAATATGCACTATTCAAATGGTCTGTGGAATGTTATTTTTCGTTCTTAATTTTTTTCTGTTCCAAACCAGATTATTTTTGGCAGAATTATTATGCCAAAACCATTTGGTTCCGGACCAGATTATTACTATTTTATTTTTCTGTTGAACAAATATTAACGCACATCTAATATTTGGCCGAACTAAAGAATAAGCGACGTGGGATATTCATTTATTGCCATTAATAATAGATGCTTCGATAGTAGACGAAAACGGAATGATGGGTTTAGATTTTGCTAAGTTGTATATTATTCGTAACTAAGTCGATTATCATCAATTACAGAATAAATTCATTCAAAATCTATTCTTTAGCCATTTTGAATATGATATAATGCGACCAAAATAGAAGAATTCAATGTGGATTGTTGCATTAATGAGTGTTTTTATGGAAACCATTTCATTTTTAATAAATAATTTCTATTATTTAACATAAGAAAATAATGAAGTTTTAATGCGGTTGTTATGTTTCACCTAGATATGCAGTGTTGGGGATGACGTTGGTTTTCTAGACAACATATTTTAAAGTGTGCTGGACGGCTACCCCGCAAAAACTCAACTTATCAGTTGACGTACAACAAGTAGATTGATCAACTGACCTGGAACATATTCGCTGACAAGCTGACATGTGGGCTGCAGTCTCGGTAGCACAGTCGTTATCCATGCTCTTACGCTACTTCACAAAAACCACTTTATCCGATCATCTGCTAAGCGAAAACAAAATGATCTAAAAACCAATAAGATTTTATAACATTTGTAAACAGGCACCCACGTTCCCAAGGCAATGTGGAAAAGCAAATAGAAAAAACATGTGGTCTGACAAACTGAGCCATTAACCACTGGGTCCTACAGTTTGTCAGACTGTAGGACCCAGTGGTCAGCTGACCTACAACAAATATTATAATCAGCGAACCACACCAAATGGGATCATAAATTGATCCACAAGTGGGCTAATAAATTGATCCACAAGTGGACTGATAAATTGACGCATAAGTGGGTGGATCAGATGATCTACAAACGGGATCATGAGTTGCCCCACAAAAAGTGTGCTGATCAGTTAACCCACTCCCACCGTAGATTCCTTGGATTTCTTCATATTAAGTCACTAAATACCTTCAGGATGTACGCATTTAAAATTATCTTTTTTAAGACCTCAAAACAAAACAAAAACAACAAATTCATTACTGATCAAAATCAAACGAATTTAATTTAATATTTCGAATACAGAATAAATTTCTTAAGGAGAGCGCATCTGATAAATACAATTTGAACTTCTTAAAAATCGTCAAAAATAAAATGAAAAAGATTTTTAAGAAAATGCCATAATTAAACGTGCCGAGAAGCTATCAAGCATAATCAATTTTACCGAACCATCATGGCATCAAGAACCACTGTGTCGTTATTGGCAGGAACCTTAGTAACCGCAAGATGTACTGAAACGCCTTCACCAGCTCGGACTTTTTTTAGATACTCAATTTCACGATTTAAATGGGCTTTGTGTGCTTCGATCTGCTGGGCGAAATCTTTGATGTGAATAAAATCAGGGATCATGATTGCATCATGCCGTGGTAACGTTCCATCGCTCAAGATCTGATAGATCAGCTCGACAAGCGCCTGGTAGATATTTTGCAAATTGATCAGTTCTTGCTGCTGTTCGGCTATGATCTGCTGACTGGCAGCAATATCCTCTGGTGTTGGTGGTTTCGAAGTATCAGCAACGATTACGGTTGTTGTTGTGTTAAATGGAATTTGAGTCTGTGTGAATTCTGTCTGTTCCGCTTTATGATGATCTGATGATTCGTGCTCTTTATGAGCAAGAGTTAATCGGCTCTCAGGTACAGCAACTGCCGCAAGACCCTCTACTACTGAATGAACGTGAGTAGCTTCCTTTTCGATAGTAACATGTTCTGGTGGCGTTAAGCTCTTATCTTCGTATGTTGCTAAGCAAATATCCTCAGTTTCTGTTGTGTCAACTGCTGGAGCATCAACTTTAGTACCTTTAGTAGTTTCTTCTTTGATACCGACAAGATCAACTCCTGGTGCAGCGTTAATCATTTGCAAATAGCAAACAATCATCAAAACGGCAAAGTTGGTGAATTTCTGAAACAAGAGCGTATCCTTATTTGATATTTTCTCTGACACTTTTTTATTAAATCTCTCTTTAACTTTGATGTTTTCCCTTTCAAGGGAATTTTTAATTTTTTCTCTCAAATTTTAGTACTTTTTCTTACCATTTTCCTACGAAGGTAGTTGAAAACACAAAAGTTCAATTATAATTAAAATAAGTAAAATCACAGTTCTTTTATATACTTTCAAGCCGGTAAATATATTCTGCGAGCCCGAACTGTCCCTTATCACTTGTATTCCATATAAGAACAGGTTACACCACTTCTCTAGTTATCTGGAATCGATAACGTTTTCCATTCCAACTAATAAAACTGGAATGTCAAATTTTATCACGTAAAACCTGTACAGCTTCTGGTCGATTTGTTGATTATCCGACAGTGTCTAATATAACTAAAAAAAATCTTTAATGGATTTCTAATGATGATTCGTCCGAACACTAATCATATTCGAACTTTACTGAAATTCTCAATCGCATATGAAATAAGAAAAAAAATTCTCATTAAAAATTCAGTCGTACCTAATGTCGATTTTTCTTTTACAGCCACCGTTCAGTCGTACACGACAAAAGACTGCGACGAGGAATTGGCGACAATCGAAGAAGTTCTCTGCGATGTAGACGACCTTAAAGAGAATGACATTAAAACGTTCAGTTTCTCCAATGATGCTGGAAAAGTTCTTCTTATTAAAAGAGGTGAAAAAATCTCTGCACTTGGCACGAAGTGCACTCATTACGGGGCACTTTTGGAAAAAGGTGCCTTGGGAAACAACCACATACGATGTCCGTGGCATGGTGCCTGCTTCAATATAGAAACTGGTGATATTGAAGACTTTCCTGGGCTCGACTCCATTCCTTGCTACCAAGTAAGACTTGATGGCAACAAAGTAAGAGTACGGGCCAAGCGGAAGGAGCTTGAAAACCATCGTAAGCTCAGGGATATGGTGCTACGTGATTCGACAGATGAGCGAGTATTCGTGATTGTTGGTGGTGGACCTTCGGGCGGTGTTTGTGCTGAGACTCTGCGGCAGCAGGGCTTCGGAGGACGAATTGTGATGCTGTGTAAAGAGAACTTCCGGCCATACGATCGGGTAAAAATATCAAAAGCGTTGGATTTAGACCCAGGAGCAATCCAGTTTCGGGATGAAAACTTTTATGACAAATACTCGATCGAAACTATGTTGGGCGTTGAAGCGACCAAGGTTAATACACAAAACAATACGGTCAATTGTTCGAATGGTTTTGTGATTAAATATGATAAGTTGTATTTGGCGACTGGATCAAAAGCCTTCAAACCGAATATTCCCGGTTCGGATCTGAAAAATGTTGTTACGTTGCGTACTTGCGAAGATTCTACATACGTCAGCAGTCTTATAAATCCCGATTCACAAATCGTCTGTTTGGGATCGAGTTTTATCAGTTTAGAAGCGGCTGCAAGCTATTCATCCATAGTTAAGAAGGTACATTAATTAGAATTTATAATATTTTATCCACAGAAAAAAAGCAATTTTAGAATTCCGTGATATTTTAGGTTACTGTGGTTGCTCGAGATCGAGTTCCTTTACGATTGTCATTTGGCGAAGAGGTGGGTGCTAGAATTTTGGAATTGTTCCGTTCGAAAAATGTCGATATGATTATGGAGAGTGGCATCAAGCAGTGCATTGGAGTTGACGGTGTATTAAGCGCTGTTGAGTTGATCGACGGAACACAAATCCCTTGTGACGTTTGCGTTATGGGAACCGGATCCAGATTTTATACAGATTTCCTGAAAGATTCACAAATCAATATGAACACGAACGGATCGATTGACGTGGATATGCATTTGATGACCAATATTCCCAATGTTTACGCAGGCGGTGACATTGCAAACGCACCCGTTTACCCAAATGCGAATCAGCGATTAACAATCGGCCACTATCAGCTTGCACAATATCACGGCAGAATCGCCGCAATGAATATGGTTGGGAACGCTATCGAACTGAAAGCAGTTCCATTCTTCTGGACAGTATTATTTAACATTTCGTTCCGTTATTCCGGGCATGGTGTAGCCCACGAAGTAAGCAATTTCCGCAGCGACATTCGTTTCCCAGTTTTCCTTTTTTTAATATAAAAAAAAATCTGTTTAAATTCAGGCAAAAATTGTTGGCAATATTGATGATCTTTCGTTTGTGGCATTCTACTTTGATCAAAACGGCAATGTCATCGGGATGGGATCATGTATGAGGGATCCAATTGTTGCTCAATTTGCTGAATTGCAGAGAAACGGCATTCGTTTAAATAAAAACGATTTAGTAGATGACCCATTTGCCTGGACAAAAAGTATTATTACCAGTGCCGCATAATAGCATTGAATCACAGATGATACAAGCCTACAATCAACGGTTTAATGGATGTTTACAAATACATAAAATGACTCATATTCAAGATCGATCATATATGTTTGTACGTTTATATGTTAATTCTTTAAGACGTAACACATTCCTATTTGTGAATTGTATGTAACATTTTTATTACTATTATCATTATGTTGTTTATAATAATTATTTGAAATAATAAAGAGCATGATTCTAATTAAATGGACACATTATTAACTAAATATGTAGTGTGTGTACAATTATTTGTCTAAATTCTAATACGAGCGATTATAAGTGTACCACTTATATGATGATGGAACGTTCCATTGTAATTCAACTTTTCCAAGCTTCCGTCACCTTTAAATGTAAAAGCCTATCTTCGAGCCGGATGTGCGGTTTCATCTTCTCGAGAATCGCTCGATCTTGACATGCTTTTAAGAATTTGTCACGTTTTTGTAATTCCTTAGCGTGCCCGGAAGACTCTTCCTTTAATTAAATTATTTCGATTAGTTTCAATCAATTGAACTTTGCGATTAATATACAAACTCTTGTCAGATAAGGATGCCGGAGTAGGAGCATATTTTTCTCTTGAATTTCATACTCTCGAACAAGTGTATCCATGCACTTTTTTGTCACCGGTTTAACTAATCTATATTTACCACGGAATATATGACCATTAACGGTCTTTTTGAACATTTCTATCATTGACAAACGCATTCCGAATTAATTATATTCCTAGGAACCAATGAAATCGCAACAAAACTCTTGTTTCAAAAAATCTTAACCTAAAATTTGTCATTTGTGACATAACTGATGTGCCATTGAATAAGAAGATAAATAGTACATCAGCTTAAATTTATAAGCGCCCAAATTGTATGCTAACAATTTCTTTGAAATTAATTATTTTTAAATTTTATATATTATTTAAATATGAATACATAAGTTGTTTTTGATTTCAACTTAAATTTACTATAAATTCTTGATATATAATATTTATTCAAAAAAATTATATTTTTCCATAGAAGATAATCATTTTTATTCATATAAATTAGTTTATAGAATTTTTAAAATATAAAATCTCTGATCATATTTAAAGAAGGCCATAAAGTTATTATCTATATAATCTTGGCCAAAAAAAAAAAATATACGATATTAATGTGTTATTTATCCTACAATTAATTTTAATATATTTGAAAAGAAAAAACAAACACAAAAACGATTCGCAAGTAAATTTTTGTATGTGCGAAAAGGAAAAAGTTCGTTTGCGTTTTACTTTAGCAAGAACATCTTTAAAAAAAATTAGGCTAGAAACTTTTAACTATTCTTATTACAAATAATAAATGTTTTTCTAAATTTTCGCAAATAAATAATAAATTTTAGTAATCAAATAGTCCATATAGTATAGTAATTAAAGATGTCTGTTTAAAATGCACGCAAAATTTTTGAGATTCTCCGATGAAACAACCAAATTCATACAATTTTTTTTATTATTTATTATTTTTAAATATTAAGTTGACAATTAATATATATTACTTAATAATAAAAATAATCAGTTCGTTGCTGCTTAAAATTCATCTATGCCCTATACCAATGCCATCTAGCGGCACGCTTATGCGTTTGGAGTAGCTAACAATTTTTAACATTTCAATTTTTTTTCCCATAATTTAAATGTTTTTTGGGGGGATTGTGGGTGTGAAAATTTTCTAATGAAATTTTATGTTCAATTTACAAATTTTCTTACTACAATGCGAAATTTTTGGTAAAATTTAAATTCATTTGTTTTTTGTGTGGGCAGGTGTAAAATCCCAAAAGATTCGACTTATAGTAGTGTGGGATTTTAGCTCCAAGAACGTGACCATCCCAAGAACGACCAATCCGAATCTAGTTTTAAAACCAATAAGCAATTTTTCTTTCAAAGTTTTTGGTAGTTTTAAAAAAAAAATTTTTTTTTGTTTTCTTTTTGTCTCAGTCTGCATGTTGTGTCTTTGTTTCTAGGAGTTTGATAGCCTGAACGAAGCCTTTGTTCGTGACTTTGTGCAATTTTTTTTATACTAATTTCCTCTATAATATCAATTTCTAGATTCCTATGCAAGCCTGTGTTATTAATGTACCATGGGGCACTCAACGATATTTCTTAGCCCTTTGTTCTGGAATCACAAAACATGATGCCGTCAGTCCAGACAGGCCTAAGAACTTGCCTATATTCTATCGATAGAGTAGATTTTCTTCCTAACAGCCTATATCGTATGTCCAGTTCTCTTCTCATTTTTGCCACGTGAATTTTCCAGCACAGCCTAGTATCTACGGACATGCCTAGGAAACTTGGCCGTTTTGGAATTTGGTTGAACCGATTTCGATTAATTCTATTTTATCCTCTATTTTTTGGTCTAGTTTTCTATTTGCATTATAGCCAATTGCCGTTCGTTGTTTAGTCCTGTAGCCATTATGGCCGTATCCATTATGGCAAATATTGCTGTTGTATTGTTTCCTAACGTAGAAAGATCACTTATGAACAGAATATAAAGAATTGGTCCAAGCACACTACCTTCGGGTACTTCATCTTTAATTTCTTTTAATTCCGACTAAGCTCCTTCTTATTTTATCAGGAAGTATCTCCCTGAAATGTAAGCTTTTGCATTGGGTGACGAGTTTTTTAGTTTGTGGATTAGTCCTTTATGCCAGACTGTTTAAAAACTAGGGCTACATCCAGAAAGAATAATGGACATCACAGCGTTCTTTCTATAACATCAGTTATTCGAGGTCCGTTCAATAAGTCCTTAGAAAATCCAAGAAAATGCGCTCGTAGTGTCGGTAAAGATGTAAGTAGCAGTATTGACAGGAAAGCTGTCAAAATTTCAGCTCGATCCATAGCGTAGGTCAATTTCTGTCGTCGATTAAAGTTAACGACATTTATTTGTGCATAACAACGGAAAAAAGCGAGTCATCAAACATCTCCATTTGAAAGGCTTAAGCCCCAACCTGTGTTTGCAACGGTTTACAATTGAGTGAATGAATTTAAACGTGGCCGTTCATCCACAAAAGATGAACATCGTTCAGGACGCCCAGTTGAGGTGTCTACTCCTGAAATCATCGACAAAATCCACGATCTGATTTTGAACGACCGGCGAATTAAAGTGCGCGAATTAGTTGAGGCCACGGGCATATCACAAGTTACAGTCGCCTCAATTTTGCATGGAAAATTGTCTGTGAAAAAAATTTCGGCAAGATGGGTGCCGCGTTTGCTCTCAGAGGAGAATAAGCGCAATCGTGCAGTGGACTCTAAGGCTATGTTGGCATTCTTTCATCGCAATCCTGCCGAATTCCTTCGTCGATATGTCACTGTGGACGAAACCTGGATACACTTCTACACTCCAGAAACGAAGAGACAGTCATCACAGTGGATTTTCAAGGGTGAACGGGCTCCGAAGAAGGCACAAACTGCGCCATCGGCTGCGCCATCGGCCGGCATCATTTTTATCGACTACTTGGAAAAAGGAAAAACAATAACAGGAGCGTATTACGCGTCGTTATTGCAATGGTTGAGCGAGGAAATCAAAGAGAAACGCCCCCATCTGAAGAAGAAAAAAATCCTCTTGCATCAGGACAATGCGCGTGTGCACACCTGCGCTGTTTCCATGGCCAAAATTGTGGAATTGAGAATGGAATTGTTGCAGCATCCCGCTTATTCACCAGATTTGGCCCCGAGTGACTATTTTCTTTTCCCCAAACTGAAGAAATGGCTTGGCGGACGACGGTTCACTTCCAACGAGGACGTCATTGCTCAAACGGATGAGTATTTTGCAGAACTTTCGTAATCCTATTTTTTGGACGGGATAAAAATTTTGGAAAAACGGTTGGAAAAGTGTATAGAGCTAAAAGGAGATTTTTTTTTTTAAAAAACAGGTTTTTTCCATCTTTTTCTAAGGACTTATTGAACGACCCTCGTACTTGATCAACTGGAAAATGCAATTTCTCGAAAGCCAAATTGGTGATCTAGTATAAGACTTTTCCTGTCCTCCTTAGAAAGAATTTTTCAAAGATTTTAGCTAATCGTAGAATAATCAGCCACTTTCCAAACTGTTGGTATACATTCAAGCCTAAGGCAAGCGTTTATGATATTTTTAAAATTTTTTATATCGTTTTGCTTGGATTAATTAATATTTTCTGAAGCTTTCTCAGGATTTAGTTTGTTAATTTTTTCAATGTCTTCGTCTTCGTTTTGTACAGTAGTGATTTCTGATAGTGTCTCTCCGTTTTGGACATCATTTGGTAGGAATAAAGTATGCCTTCTAAATATTCACCGAATCTTTCTGCTTTCTGTTATTTGTTTCTTGCCCAGGTTTCATCTTTTTTCGTTATTGGAAGCACTTGCACTATTCAATTGTTAATTTCTTCACAAACTCGTTCAATACATACTTTCTGGTCTTGATTTAGCGACACTGGGACATTTGCGTTTAGTACCCAAAAATACCTTCAATTCGAATCCAGCTAGTCACATGTCACTATAGGATACGGTGGTGCTCTTTTCTCCCGAAAATAACCGTAAAAATTGAATATAAAACTGGAATTTGAATAATTAGAATATTATTAAAATTGAAAATATAAATTATCAAAAAAACTACAACGTTTTACATGAACGTCTCAGTGCTGAAAAAAGAATTTTTTTTTAAATAGGATTTTAAAATTTTTTTGTAGGAAATTAAGCTAAGAAAGAAAAACAAAAAGGAAAAAACCAAGAAAATTCATTAAAATCTCGTTAATTTATATTCTTTTTTTTATAGAATTTAAATTTGGTTGGTTTAGTTTTGAGCTCTTTTTAAAAATGGCTCTGTTCGGGTGTCCGACAACTAAAGCCAAATAACCTGAATTGTTGTGGGGGCTTCAAACTTACACTCTGGTCAAAATGCTACTAGAAATAATAAAAAAAATATATTTAATTTAAAACGTTTTCACTTAAAAAATTTTTAATTTTAGCAAAAATGCTTTCATACATTTTTTTTGTCCAAAAAGTAGTCCGTAAAAATTTTTTCAATTAAAAATTTTGTTAGCTTAAATTTTACCATTTCATATTTTGTCTATAAACAAATTTTGCGCTAACATATTTTGTTTATAAAAATTGTGCCAGTAAAAATAGTTTTCTCCCCAGAAACATTGTTAGTAAAAATTATATCAGATAAAAATTTGTCAGTTAAAATTGTTTCAGTAAAAATAGAGTCTATGAAAATGTTCCGTAAGAACAGTTTCAGTTAAAATTGTTTCAGTAAAAATTCTTCGATCAAAAATTGTTTTTGTAAAAATTGTTTCAGTAAAAACTGTTCCAGTAAAAATTGTTTTTGTAAAAATTCTTCCATCAAAAATTGTTCCAGTAAAAATTGTTTTTGTAAAACTTAAAATTGTTTCAGTAAAAATTGAGTCAATAAAAAATTTCCGTAACAACAGTTTCAGTTAAAATTATTCCAGTTTATCTCCAGAAACGTTGTTAGTAAAAATTACTTTTGTAAAACTTTGTCAGTTAAAATTGTATCCGAAAAATTGAGCTAATAAAAAAGTTGCGTAAGAATAGTTTTAGTTAAAATTGTTTCAGTAAAAATTCTTCCACCAAAAATTGTTCCAGTAAAAATTTGTCAGTTAAAACTGTTTCAGTAAAAATTAAGTCAATAAAAAATTTCCGTAACAACAGTTTCAGTTAAAATTATTCCAGTTTATCTCCAGAAACGTTGTTAGTAAAAATTACTTTTGTAAAACTTTGTCAGTTAAAATTGTATCCGAAAAATTGAGCTAATAAAAAAGTTGCGTAAGAATAGTTTTAGTTAAAATTGTTTCAGTAAAAATTCTTCCACCAAAAATTGTTCCAGTAAAAATTTGTCAGTTAAAACTGTTTCAGTAAAAATTAAGTCAATAAAAAGTTCCGTGAGAACAGTTTCAGTTAAAATTGTTTCAGTAAAAGTTCTTCGATCAAAAATTGTTTCAGTAAAAATTCTTCCATCAAACATTATACCAGTAAAAATTGTTTTTGTAAAAATTTATCAGTTAAAATTGTTTCAGTAAAAATTGAGTGAATAAAAAAGTTCCATAAGAACAGATTCAGTTAAAATTGTTTCAGTAAAAATTCTTCCATCAAAAATTATTCCAGTAAAAATTGTTTCTGTAAAACTTTGTCAGTTAAAATTGATTCAGTAAAAATTAAGTCAATGAAAAAGTTCCGTAAGAACCGTTTTAGCTAAAATTGCTTCAGTAAAAATCCTTCCATCAAAAATTGTTCCAGTAAAAATTCTTTTTGTAAAAATTTGTCAGTTAAAATTGTTACAGTAAAAATTTTTCCATAAAAAATTGTTCCAGTAAAAATTTGTCAGTTAAAATTGTTTCAGTAAAAATTCTTCCATCAAAAATTGTTCCAGTAAAAATTCTTCCATCAAAAATTGTTCCAGTAAAAATTGTTTTTGTAAAAATTTGTCAGTTAAAATTGTTTCAGTAAAAATTGAGTCAATAAAAAAAAAATTGTTTCAGTAAAAGTTCATCGATCAAAAATTATACCAGTAAAAATTGTTTTTGTAAAACTTTGTCAGTTAAAATTGTATCTGTAAAAATTGAGCTAATAAAAAAGTTGCGTAAGAACAGTTTTAGTTAAAATTGTTTCAGTAAAAATTCTTCCATCAAAAATTGTTCCAGTAAAAATTTGTCAGTTAAAACTGTTTCAGTAAAAATTGAGTCAATAAAAAATTTCCGTAATAACAGTTTCAGTTAAAATTATTCCAGTTTATCTCCAGAAACGTTGTTAGTAAAAATGACTTTTGTAAAACTTTGTCAGTTAAAATTGTATCAGTAAAAATTAAGTCAATAAAAAAGTTCCATAAGAAAAGATTCAGTTAAAATTTACTGACTAGTTTAGTCAATAAAGTATTGTCACTAAAAGTTTTTTCTTTTAACTGCTTCGGTGGTAAAAAGTTTTGCGACCATCTCGAATGTGGAAGATTCTGCCAATCCTCGTCCTTTTTCATGATTGATATTATGTCAGTTTTCCTCTCTTTTAATAGTGTAAAAGTCCTGCTCTTTTGTGCATAAACAGTACGTCTAGGTTTATTATAATGTTTTAAAGTTTATAAAAACAGTTTCGTTAATAATTCTTCTTAAAGATAAAAGTTATTAATAATATTTGATACGATCGAGATCAAATGTGTAAAAGTCCTAGGCATGCTAAACTAATGAAATAAGGAAAATTCATTAGGAATTTTCATGGGAGGTGTGATTTTTTAATTTAAGCAAAATCAGTAAAGATCCAATAGAACAAATAATTTTAAATTAAACTTATTAAAAATTCTAAAAAAAAATTTACAGAAAATTTAAACGGTAAATATTGAAAGAGGAAAAAAGTCAACAAATTAACAAAAAAAATAACGAAATCAACTCTTTCCGGTAGCTACCAGATGTACTCAACTATGGAGACCGCCATCTAACGGCCATTTTTAGTAAAAAATGTGCAACTTCTTAAATTTGAATAAATTTTAGTGTAAACATTTTTCTTTGTTTTTTTTTTCTAGGAATTTGTTTTTTCAATTTGATTTATTCAAGAAAATCCGACGAGTTCGTGCTCGATATGCCGTATGAAAAGTTAAGGTCGCATTTCCTTTTATGATCAGATCCAGTCAAATGCGTGTGCAATTTTTGCTCCGCCATTAATGCAGATTTTCGTGATTATTTTGAATGTTGACAAATCCAATGTCAAGGCTTACTTCAATTGACATATTGTTTCGTTTGTAGACTAATTGTAGGTGCGGAGCACCGATCGTTGATGCTGTAGTCAGTTAGATTTGCCAAGAAAAATACGAGTGCGCTGATGTCTGGTCTTTAGAGCTGACGCAGTGTCAAGGTGCGAATTCGGATTTCAATGGCCAATAAATAGTTCGACATCATCTGATGTGATTCATTTTGGTGTGCATTTGGCCGATAATGCCGCACTCGCTTCACTTTGCAGTTCCGTAAACGAACCAACCGAATATTATGTTGCGCCTCAAAAGTTGACCGTACATGGTAAGGTGTTGGCAAAAACACCACCTTCTGAAACTTCGTTGCTCAGTCCAACCAGTAGAATCACGCCAAATTAAGTCTAGAATATGTTGTCGTCATTCAGGCAATCGTGTTGAACGTGGAAGTCATCAAAATCAAGAATCCTCTCCGCTAGTGTTAATTGGGCCTAGGCCGGTTGCTGCAATTCAAATGAGTTCCGACCAAAGTCGCCGATTCTTTTCTTCGATCACGACTAGTTGAAAAGATGTCTGTTCGGCCTTTGGCCGCTCCAAGCCGACAATCAATTAAAATTTCCGAGATTTTTGCTAACACTTGTCGGCTGGCTCGTGAATACCGTGAATAAGAGTTTCCACAGATTGACTTCGCTCGCCGTAAGATGCGAGCTTTGCTTACGAAAGTGTCTAGGTCAATCCTGATTAATGGAAGGACAAATCAGTTTTACTATTGACCCAATTTTCTATTTTTTTTTCTTCTATTTGTTTAGATCTTGACATAAACTGAAACCACTAAACAATCTGAACTGAAAAGAGAACATTTTAAGCGAGTTTCATGGAAATCAGAAGGAATAATCTTTATTAACATTTGGATATACTTTTAATTTTTTTTTAAAATTTAGTATGTAATGACTGCAAGAGAAAAACGCAGAAAACACATTGATCCTTCTAAGCAGAAACTTTAGGAATGTTTTTCATTAAAAAATAATGTTTTTCAAAAAAATATATTCAGCAACCAATATTTTAATTACATTTTTTAAAAAAAACTTCCTCGTGAAAATTTACAATAAAATATTTTTAACGTCAAAATTTTCCAATAAAATTTAATCAGTTTAAACCTTCCAACTAAAATTTTCCACTTAAAACACTTCAGTTAAAATTTTCAAATTTTAATTTTCTAGCTCAAATTTTCCAGTCAAAACTTTCCTGGTGAAATGTTCAATTTGAAATTTTCCAGATAATATAATATTTTTAAAAAAACAACTATTCCGGCTGAAATTTTCTAGTAAATATTTTTAGTTTAAATTTTTCTGCTAATATTTTCCAGTTAAAAGTTTTCACAATAAATTTTCCACCTAAAATTTACTAATTGAAAACTTTCGAGTCGAAATTTTCCAGTTAACATTATCGAGCTTAAATTTACCAATAAAATTATTCTAGTTGAAATTTACCAATGCAATGTTGCAGTAAAACGTTTTCAAATAAAAAATTCAATTTATTCAAGTTGTTTAATTCCAGTCAACATTTTCCAGCTAAAATTTTCCATTAATTAATTCTTTTTTAATGGACATTTTTGTATTTAAAATTGTTCAATAAAAATTTTCCAACTTAAATTTTCCAATAAAAATTTTCTAGTTAAAAGTTTTCACAATAATTTTTTACCAATAAAACTGTTCCAGTTGGAATTTACCAATTAAAATTTTTCAGTTAAAAGTTTTCAATAAAAATTTAGAAGTTAAAAGTTTCCAGTCAGAATTTTTCAGCTAAACTTTTCTAATCAAAATTTTCTGGCTTAAATTTTTCATTTCAAATTTTCAAAGTTAAATTTTTCAATAAAAATTTACCAATTAAAATTTTCCAGCTAAAGTTTTTAAGTCGAAATTTTTCTGTTTAAAATTGTTCGATTAAAATTTTCTAATAAAAATTTAGCAGTTAAAATTTTTCACAATAAATTTTCCAGCTAAAATTTATCAATAAAAATTTTCCAGCTAACATTTTCCAGTATCCATTTTCCAGCTAACATTTTCCGGGTTAAATTTTCCAATAAAAATTTGGCAGTTAAAAGTTTTCGCAATAAATTTTCCAGCTAAAATTTTCCAATTAATATTTTCCAGCTAAAATTTACTAATAAAACTATTCTGGTTGAAATTTACTAATTAAAATTTTTAAGGTTATGTTTTCCATTTATAATTTTCCAATCAAAATTTTTCGGTTTAAAATTGTTCAATTAAAATTTTCCAATAAAAATTTAGCAGTTAAAATTTTTGAGTCAGAATTTTCCAGTTAAAGTTTTGCAATTAGAATTTTCCACCTTAAATTTTCCATTTAAAATTTTCCAGTCCAAATTATTCAATAAAAAATTCAATTTAAAGTTGTTTAATTAAAATTTTTCAATAAAAATTTAGCAGTTAAAAGTTTTCTACCTAAAATTTTTTTAGCTAAAATTTTCTAGTCAAAATTTTCTGTTCAAAAATTTTCATTTCAAATTTTCCAGCCAAAATTTTTCGGTTAAAATTTTCCAGGTTAAATTTTCTAATAAAAATTTGGCAGTTAAAAGTTTTCAATAAAACTTTGCTACTTAAAATTTGTCCAGCTAATATTTTCTAGTAAAAATTTTCTGGTCAAAAAAAAAATTCTGGAAAAAAATCTTTTCTGCAAATTTATCAGTAATGTTCCACTAAAAACAAAAAATAATCGCAACGTGATTTTTAAGCGAAAAATCACCCCGAACTCAATTTTCTTTAAATTATTTCAAAATAATAAAATGGCTTCGGATAAAATATTTTGTAATTTTTTGGTATGATTTTGGTTTAGTAAAAATTTCTCAAATTGAAAACTTTTTGCACATAAAGATTTGTTGAAATTTTCTTAAACACAAAAACGAACACATTGAGAGCCTCTCTTGTAAATTGTTCAAAATCGTATTTTCGGAGAGAAGTTCCTTGTGAGAGAGTCCTCAAATCGTACTCGAAAACGCAAAAGTTCCCACGAAATCCAACACGATTCACTGCATCGAAAGTAAAATTCGCGAGCGCACAGACTCTTTCGTTCACTGACGTTTCTCAATGCGACAGTATCACTCAAAATCATAGACCAAGACTCTCAGTGTTCAGAGGGTTCACCTTGGAAAGATTTCAATGCTTTCGAAGCAAGAATACCTGAAAAATATTAATATTCTTTGTGAAATTCAATTCCCTTTTCGAAATTCTTTTTATTTTTTTGTTTGTTTTTCAAAGAAAATTAAAAAAAAAAAAAATTTTACTCAAAAAGCAATTAATTGTTTTCTCTTCAAAATTTTGTAGAATATTTTTACCGTCATTTTACCTTGTGAACACAAGAAAGTATCTATAAAAAACATTACCTTTTTTAATATAAGTGTTTTCTTCAAAATTCTTAATCATCCAATTTTCTGTACTTTGGTCTTTTGGATAAAGGAAAAAAAAATAAGTTTGTGGTCATTCAAAATTTAATCTTTTTATTTCCTTTTTTTATTTGAGATTCTAAGTGAAAATGTGTCGTCCTAACTTTGACGATATTTTTACAATTTTTTAATAAAATTTAATTTTTTACATAAGTTTATAAAACCGATTCGCCAAATGTTTGAAGCCTTTGATTATGTCTCAGATCCTAGACTATTCCACAAGCTTAAGGAGGTCTATCTTCTGATCATTTACCTCATAATTTACTATACCAGGTATATAAGCTTAAATCCGCTGTTTTTTTAGTCAAAAAAACACATGTTTTTTTTTCATAGAAAGCAAAAACAAATTTATTCAAAGTATTTGCCCTCGCTAGCTACACATTTTCCCCATCTGTCGGCCAATTTGTGAATACTACGCCAAAGAAATTCCTTCTCTTTCGAGGCAAACCACTCATCAAGCCAATTTCGGAAGTATTCATAAGAATCGAAGTGCTGCTCATCGAGCGAGTGGCCCATCGACGAAAACAGGTAGTAGTCGGAAGGAACCAGGTCTGGTGAATAAGCGGGGCGGAGCAGCACTTCCCAGTTGAGTGTCTCCAAGTAGTTTCGGACCATTTTTGACGTGTGCGATGGTGCGTTGTCATGGAGGAAAATCAGCTTGTCATGTCTTTGTTGATAATCTGTCATTTTTCCACGCAGAGTACGGTGCAATTTGATCAGTTGTTGGTGGTAGCAGTGGGCATTGACAGTTCCACCAGTTTTCAACGCACAGCACCAGTAGACGATATCCTCCTGATCCCACCAAACGCACAGCATCGTCTTCCGTCCGAAGAGATTTGGTCTTGGGGAAGATGTTGATGGTTGGCCGGGATCAACCCATGATTTCTTGCATTTAGGATTCTCGAAATATATTCACTTTTCATCGTCTGTCACAGTCCGATGCAGGGACGACTTTCTGGCGAGCAAGATTTCGAATGTTTTTTGGCGTCGCTTCATCTGCCTATCATTGAATTCATGCGACACCCATTTTCCGATCTTTTCTATCTTCCCCATGGCACGCAGATGCATGGAAATGGCTGGTTGAGTAACACCCAATTGCTCCGCGAGCATTTTTTGCGATTGGATATCGTCTTCGTCCAAAAGAGCCTGCAATTGATGGTCGTCAACCTTCCTAGGCCGATTTTCACGCTTCTTGTCCCACAAGTCAAAACTGCCGTCTTTGAACCGACGAAACCAATCTCGGCACATTGTTTCTGATAAAGCACTGTCACCATAGGCCTCCATAAGCATTCGATGCAATTCGGCAGCCGATTTCTTCAATTTGAAGTAAAAAAGCAGAGCTTCCCGCATATGCTCTTTTTCTAGCACAAAACTAGACATGATTACCAAAGGAAAAATGTATGTTGTTGTATGAAATAGCTGACAATCTGCACTGATTAATGTTGACAGATGTCAAACACATAAAAAAAAATATGGCGTGTCCATGGTAGCTTAATACGCCCACTCATGTCATCTATGACTAAACAGCGGATTTAAGCTTATAAATTCAGTATTCCTGTTATTAATAATGTCGGTATGGTAAGTGGATGATAAATACCTAAAAGGATATGCACAGTAACAGAGTTCAAAAAACATTTTCTTACGCTCTGAAAAAGTCAATTAATGGAAAAGTGTGTCCACATTATTTTCAAGACATTTTTCCTTTTTATTTAAATAATACATAATACTTGATGGAAATAATTCTTAAAAGAGCAGACATATTTAAACAAGAAAGTATTTTTAATTTTTCAAAAATCAAAAGAAAATATTTAAAAAAAAAAAAAAAAAAAAATATGCAAAAATACAAAATTAAAAAATTTCCAAAAGTAAAAACGAAATTCCAAAAACTTTTGCAATTAAATCAAAAATTGAATAATTTGAAAAATTTAAAGAATTATGAAAAATAACAAAAAACTTATAATTTGTTAATTAAAATGTAAGTGAAATTATGACTTAAGTGACAGTGAAAAAAAGTCAAATTTGAAAGTGTAAAAAAAAATATTGTTTTTACTACCCCAAAATTTGACATTTATTTTCGTACTGAAATTTTCCGATTGTAAAATAATCGAAATCACAATTTTACGAGTGAAAATTTAAAAAAGAAAATTTTTGGAAAACTTAAAAAATTAATAAATATAAAATTTCACAATAAAAATAAAAGCAATATTATGGAATTAAAATTAAAAATTAAATTTTCAGAATTAAAATGAGAAAATAAAAAAAAGTGAAATTTAAAAAGTAAAATTTTTTCATATGTTATTTTCTTATACAATAAAAACTGAGTTGGAAATATTTTTTGAAAAAGTTTCTATCGAAAAGTGAAACATCTTTTAACGAGAGTACTTTGTCTATGGCCGACTGGAAGAGGCTCGTTTTTCTCATAAATAATGAACTGTTTACAATTTCTGCTCTCCCGCTCAATAAATATTTTCTTTCGGCTCTATTCAAAAATACTCTCCTCTCTTATTTTGCGGGAAATCATTGAAATTTTCTCAATACGATTTTCCTATTCCAACTCATTCCAATTAGCGGTATTTACTTGTCGTCTCTGGAAATTCTAGTCTCTCATTCTCTCAGTGCAATCTTTGCCTTTGCCTATTTCTCCGAGTTCCTTATTCTTCCGCTGTTCCTCTTTGTTCAGTCGTTCCTAAACAGACGACTTCTCTCAAAATCGAAAACTTCAAAAGTATTCTCTCTATCTCTCTCTCTTGTTCTCCACCAATTACGCTCTCAACGTATTTCTGTTGTCAATCACCGTTTTTGCCCATTTCGAACCAGCAGCAGCATCTCTCGTTGTGGTGTGGTAATCGGCTTTCCGGCTGTTGTGATGATATTCGTGAAGTGTGTGCCTTGGCATTAAAATCCAACCGCCCAGCTGAGTTGAGTTCAGTACAATATGTGCTTGCGTACATTTAGTGTGTTAAGTTTTTTCGTTAATTGTTGATATTCCTCCGTTTTGTAAAATCGGGAGCCGAGACCATATATTGCAACAAATTTTTTATAAAAAAAAATCCAAAGTAATACAAAAAAGAAAAAAAAAATAAATTCAAATAAATTTAACGTAATTAATCTAATTAATTATAAAAAAATATACTAAAATTGAAATTGATTTTTTATATATTGTGGTTTTGTTGTTGTTGTTTTGTTTTTGAATTAAAATTCCTAGTAAATGAAAAATTAAATTTTTTTTAAAAATATTTAATTGAAAAATAATCGATAACATCAATAACGGTTGTGAACTACACAAACACTACCGGCCCAACAAAACTTCCTTGTGGTCCTTTTTCTAATAAAATTGTTGTGTTTTTTTTTTTTTTTTGCAATTAAAAATTTCTTTTTATCTTTTACAAAAATTTAATAAATTTGATAAAAATCTTTAAAAATATTTCTTGTAATTTGTGTTGGAAAAAAAAAATATTTTCATAAAAAATTAAATAAAAGAAAAAAAAAACAAAAAAAATTTTTTAAAATTTTAATAAAACACCTAAAAATACTAAAGTTTATTAAAAATCAATTTTTTATGTGTCTATTAATTTATATTTTAAGTATTTTTTTTATAAAAAGTAAAATGATATTTTTTGGGTCTTTTGTCATGTTTTTTTTTGTTTTTTGGTTTTAAAATGGATTTTTTTGCAATTCAGGAAAAATAAAAATTGTTTTAATCCAAAAAGTTTTTTGAGTTTTTTTTTGTTGAAAAAATAAAAAAAAAACAATTTTTAAATCAAAAAAAGTCAATTTAATTCCATTTGAAAATTTGCCAATTATTGTTATTATGTTTTTTTTTATAATTATATATTTATTTGATTTTATATTATTTTATTCTTTTTTTAAAAAAAAAAAGTATTTGTTTTCTCTCTTGAATATTTTAATATAAAGTAAAATATATTAAAAAGAGTGAATTTTTTTCTAATACTACTACTGTTTTTAATATATAGTTTGGTATTTTTTTTTGTTGATACCACCACTTTGACCCACAACAAAAAAAATAAACAGTGAAAAAATCAAATAAATATTGTTAAAAATATTAATAAAAAAATGAAATTTAAAAAAAAAATGTAATTAAAAAAATTTTTACCACTTAAAAAATCTTTAAAAAGGAGAAATAAATAATCAAAAATTTCTGCTAAAAAGAGAAATTAATTAAAAAATAAAGGAAGATTTCCGGCAGTTTTATTGTTTGTGAATTTCCACATATTTTTTAATTAAGAAAAAATAAAACTGGTCATATATAATTTAATTTATACTATTTTTTAAGTTTTAAAATAAAAATCAAATTGCGACGGAACTTGCAGCGCCAAAAAAAGTCAAATTTCTGTTTATCACAACTACCAACATTGAAAAGATGATGAAAAAATTACCATAAAAACTATTTTTGAATAAGAAAACATCTGTCCGTCCTTTTCTTTTATTCATATATATTGAGGACTTCAAAGAGTAAGAAATAGAAAAATCAACAGTAACGGGTCTCCAAATTAAATCCAGTTCGGGAACAGTCAAAACAAACCAGCAAAAATTGAGAGTTGTTACTGTTATTTTCATTATAAAACAAATACAAAATTCTCCAAAACAAAACAAAAATTATCTACAAAAAAACGTTTATTTCGTTTTCAAAAAAACGATATAAACGATTTTTTTTGTTTTGATTTTTATTCATAAAATTTTATCATATTTTTATTGATAAAGAAAATAATTTAATTAATTTCTTTTTTTCTTTTTTTTGTTAACAGAATATAGTTTGTGTGCTTTTTTGTTGTATTTAAATAAAACGAAACAAAATATACAAAAATAAGCAAAAAAAAAAAAAAATCCTTGAACAAACTTACGATAAGAATTCTTTTGGTTTTTACGATAAAGAAGAACATTTTCGATTAAATACGAAAAAGTGCAATTGAAAAAGTGAGAATAAAAAATAAGTGTGCAAAAAAGTAAGAGTGCAAAAGAGAAAAGAAAACCCAAAAAAGTGTCAAATTCATTTGACGGAAAAAGAGTAAAAAAAGTGCAGAGAGGAAAAGGGATAAAAATTTTTATTTTCAAAAACTTCCAAAATAAACAAAACACCGAAAAAGGCATAAGCAAATTGAGAAAAATAGTATCAGCTGTTCGTCTATTTCCTTTCGTGTGTGGTGTTGTTGTTATTCGTGATTGTTTTATTTTTTCGAACGATATTTTTTTGTTGTTTTTATTTTGAAAAAAAAGTGCAATTTTATTTGACGTATAATTAAAAAAAAAAATGTATAACGTGTAAATTAATTTTAAAAATTTTTAACAGGAAAGTTGGAACTTTTTGTTAGTTTTTCTTCTCATTGTTGAGTGAAAATATCGAAAAAAAAAGTATTTTTTTTTCTAAAATATAATAATTTTTTTTAAAATTAAAAAAAAAAAACCAAATAATTTAATACGAATAAGAAAATAAAGGGAAAAGAATTTAAAAAAAGAAAACATTTTCTGTTCTTATCGGAATATATGTTGTCCATTAAAAATTTCCTTTATTTTTTAAACTATTTTACTTTCAATTTGAAATAATTACGGTTTTTTCTTTTATTAAAATAACAAAAGTTTTTAAAAAAAATTATATTTATGCATAAATTCCTGAAAAAAAAAAATTTATTAATAAAAGTTCACAACGATCAAGAGAAGAAGTGATTATCGTGAAGATATCAAATAAGGATTCCGAATTCTAATTGGTATGTACTAATTTTAATTATTAAAAATTGTTTGTTAGTGTAAATCAATCTTTTCTAAATATAGTTTATTTTTTAAGAACTTTTAAATTGTTTTTAATGAATAAAAATAAACTCTTACAAATTCTGTCTACATATTTTATTTTACAATTATAAAATATTTTACCTAATAAGAAATTGCTCTAACTTAATAAGAAATTGCTATAATTTAATGAGAAATTTATAAAAAATACCATTTGTTATAGTAAAATTCTTAAAAAATGTTTTAAAGGATATTTTTAATATTTAATATTAATGAAATTTTCTTTCCTTAATGAATATGAGCAGAAATAAAAGTAAACTAAAAATAGAAAATCACAATAAAAATTATTATTGTCCTTTAAATTAAAAAAAAAAAGAAGTCTACAAACAAAAAATATATTGTATCAATTTTAGAAGTAAAAAATTCAATCGAAATAAAAATGAAATTAAAAAAAAAAATTTAAATAAAAAATAAGCAAAATTAAAAAAAATTGAAATTGAAAGGAGAAAAACTAAAATAAAATAAATAAAAATAAATAAAGAGAAAAACTAAAATAAATAAATTTTAATTTTAAGGAAATTTAAATTTAACATTAACAAAAAAAAATTTAAACAAAAATAAAACTAAAAATTAAAACAACAAAAAATTAAAATAAAAATAAAAATAAAACCAAAAAAAATTAAATTAAAATTATTATTCAAAAAAAAATTTAATTAAATATTAAAATTAAAAGAAAATACAGTAAAAATTTAAATAAAATTACAAAAAAAAACAAAAAAAAATTAAACAAAAATTAAAATTAAAATAAGAGAAAAAAAAATTATTTAATATTAAAACAAAAAAAAATTTAAGTTAAAATAAAAAAAAAAAAATATTAATAATAAAATTAAAATTACAATAACAGAATTAAAATTAACAAAAAAGTTCAAAAAATGGAAAGTGAAAGGAAAATAAAATAAAATAAGGACAAATGGACATAAGAAAATTGAAATTAAAATATAAAAATTCAAATAAAAATACAAAAAAACAACAATAAAAATTAAAATTAAAATAAGAGAATTAAAATTTTAATTAAAATTAAAAAAAAAATTAAGTTAAAATCAAAAAAAAAAATGAATAAAAGTAAAATTTAAACGAAAAAAATTAAATTAAAAGAAAAGTTAGAAAAATTGAAATTTAAAATATGAATTACGCTTAAAAAACTTAAGGGAATATATGGACTTAAAAATAGGAAAAAACAAAAAAAAAACGTATGAAGAAAAAAATTGATTTATCTCAAAAGTCGATATTTGTTAACGTTTACTGCAATGGTAAATAACGTAACATAAAATAGTAAACGAAGCGGTGAGTCCTCAAAAAATACCTTTAAACTTGAAATAAATCCTTTCAACTTTAAATAATCACATACTTTCCGTATTGCCTATTTTACAATATTTTTTGTTGTTCTTTGTTTTAAATTGTCTTTGACCGCCAGTAAAAAGGGTGAGGGGACTAACAAATAAACATGACAGCCGAATTGGAAAAGGACAAATCTGCATCCATCTAAGAGAGAGAGAGAGAAGGAACTACAAGAAAAGGAAATAATGTAGAAAATATTATAGATTCGATCAAGCCGAAAACTCAAAATAAATAAACAAAAACCAAGTTGCTCATAATTGGAATAATCGGTAAATTTTAATGCAATTACGTGGATTCGATTGCCAAATATTCAGAAAGTTTGACTTTTTTCCTATCGCCTTGAATGCCAAATTGTTAAATTGTGTTTGAATGTGCGTGGATGCGAATAAAGTGCGTAAGGATATTTCAGGATTCCTTCTACTCTTCCTCTGTCTCTCTCATTTTACACAATTTCACTCTTCCCTTCTCTTAGTCTCTTCTTTAGTTTTATTATTTTCGATTGCGGATTTTTTCCTTACATTTCTACCTGTCGCAGGACCGATGAGAATACACATACACACGCACACACATTCATACGCATTCGTACAGAGAATAGTAAGGACTATTGCTCTCTTTCGAAAGCAGAAGAAAACAAAAGGAAATTTTTGCAATTTTTGATTTTGATTTTGATTTTTTTTTAAATTTTTTTTCTTTTTATTATTTTTGATTGATTTTTACTAATTGCTGCTAGTTGTCGTATGTGTGTTATATGCGAGCCTAGTTGTGTATGTAGTTTTATTAAGAAATGTTTTTTTTTTTTAAATTTTCTACGAAACTCAAATGAGAGGAAATTATTAACAATTGAATTTTGTTCTCATTGAGTTTGCGTGCGTGTATCCGGTTCGATGGTAGAACTTTTCGTGTCCTGCAGTGTCGTCTCGCTGGGTTTTTCTCTCTCCGTCTCTGTCCGCAAACAAGATTGACTATTTTGGCTAGACACTCAGGAACATTTTGCTAATATTTATGGCCGTGAATTTTTGCAGCCGCCACCGTACGTTTCTGGGTGCCAAAAACCTAAACCACGTAGAGGGGCATCGAGAGAAAATTCGGCGATTGTTGAGTGAACAAATGAGGCTTTGGGGCGGCAAGGTTTAAGGTGAGAGGTGAGAGAACGAAAATAGAGATGAGCGAACGAGAGTGCTGCGGTGCGTATGATAAGCTCGTAAACAACGACTTGTAAGCAAGCATGAGCAGCTGATGTGATGCCGAGTGCGAATGTACGTACACTACTGCTTGAAAGTATTCCACAACATCCTTTTTTCTATTTGGTTTCGAGTAACTAGTACTGAAATGTAAATTCTTAGCGCCAATTTCGAAAATTCACATCATTTGACGATAGGTACATATTCACTAGCTGCATTCGAGCTCAGGACCATTGCGTACTAGACGCACACTATCCGAGTGTCCCTAAATCAAGGTACAGGAATTTACCTTGAATTTATTTCTCTTGATTTCTTTTGAAAATTTGCAAATGTTTTTGGTTACCTCAATTTGTTCTCGTAATAATTTTTATACTCTTATGTTTAGCATGTTTTCCCCCATAATTTCACAGGCACTTATATTCTGGCCCTTTATAAAAACGGATAATTGAAAATATTTCAAATCATTTCTAATTATTTAAAATAACTTTAAGTAAAAATGAAAAGGATCCTCCTTTCATCTTCCCAATTCTATATAGTAAATAAAACTTTTTTCCTTAATTTTGAAAGTTAAGCTTGTCGATAAAATTCAGTATTATTTTGTGAAACCGAAAATAGATCTCATATACAGACAGCATGTTCTGAATCGAATTTTTTTTATCAATAATTAATTTATGTAAGGATAATTTATCTATAATCCTGTATTGAGATAGGGAGTCTCGATTAAGCATTTTTTTTTATTTCAATTATGCAAAATATCATAGCTCAAAGAAAGGGAACTTATTTGTCAAATATGATTGCAAGGTTCATATACCTTTTCAGTAAAGGTTAATTATGTATGGTCTATAGTATTCTACTGTTATTTAACATGGCATACCTATCGTTAGACATGATACCACGGGCGCATACGGCCAGAGGGATTGGGTAATAGTTCTGCTAGTTCAAGGTTTCGTCAATTCAACCAACAAATGCCAGTTGGTTGCACCTTCACCTTTTCACCCAGCCTTATCATATCTTTCTTTAATTAACACTTCATCATAATCACTTCAAGCTTTGAACATCCGTCAAGTAAATGCCATTTTTATGGTAAATTGCTTCCAGCCAATTCTACCATAACCTTCTTCTAATGCATTGATCTCAAGTTATTTCGTCTATGGTAAGCTGCCTAGGCTTAGCTACAATCACTTCATACTTTGAGCAACCCTCAAGTAAATGTCATTTTTCAGGTAAATTGCTTCCATCCAATTCTACCATAGCCTTCTTCCAATGCATTGATCTCAAGTTAGTACGTCTATGGTAAGCTGCCTAGGCTTTGCCATAATCACTTCATACTTTGAGCAACCCTCAGGTAAATGTCATTTTTCAGGTAAATTGCTTCCATCCAATTCTACCATAACCTTCTTCCAAGGCATTGATCTCAAGTTAGTACGTCTATGGTAAGCTGCCTAGGCTTTGCCATAATCACTTCAGGCTTTTAGCAACCATCAAATAAATGCCATTTTTATGGTAAATTCGTTCTAGCCAATTCTACCATAACCTTCTTCCAACGCATTGATGTAAAGCTATTTCATCTACGGTAAGTTGCCTAGGCATTGCCATAATCACTTCAGGCTTTGAGCAACCCACAAGTAAATATCATTTTTACGGTAAATTGCTTCCATCCAATTCTACCATAACCTTCTTCCAATGCATTGATCTCAAGTTAGTACGTCTATGGTAAGCTGCATAGGCTTTGCCATAATCACTTCAGGCTTTGAGCAACCATCAAGTAAATGCCATTTTTATGGTAAATTTGTTCTAGCCAATTCTACCATAACCTTCTTCCAACGTATTGATGTAAAGCTATTTCGTCTACGGTAAGTTGCCTAGGCATTGCCATAATCACGTCAGGCTTTGAGCAACCCTCAAGTAAATATCATTTTTATGGCAAATTGTTTCCAGCCAATTTGACCATAACCTTCTTCCAATGCATTGATCTCAAGTTAGTACGTCTATGGTAAGTTGCCTAGGCTTTGCCATAATCACTTCAAGCTTTGAGCAACCCTCAAGTAAATATAATTTTTATGGTTAATTGCTTCCATCCAATTCTACCATAACATTCTTCCAATTCATTGATTACAAGTTAGTTCGTCTATGGTAAGCTGCCTAGGCTTTGCCATAATCACTTCAGGCTTTGAGCAACCATCAAGTAAATGTCATTTTTATGGTAAATTTGTTCTAGCCAATTCTACCATTACCTTCTTCCAATGCATTGATCTCAAGCTATTTCGTCTATGGTAAGCCACGTAGGCTTTTCAATCCCACCATTCACCTTTTAACATTAACCATCCATCAATTCCATTGATGTGGAAAGTTAACTCAGTAATCTCTTCTATAGCCTTCTTTCGGGTCTCCTCGACTGCACCAACTACAGCTTGGTACTATTGTCATTCACCTGCTACAAGCTAGTTACTCTAACTGTTAATAGCAACGCCTACCGAAATCTCTCCTACAATCTGCAGTGATACTGACAGGGATAACAGTTGGTATTCCTTACCAGCAGCCACAGCCACAGCTACTACGTGTCAGCCAAAGGCACCTCAGCTTGATAAGGCGTGATGTAACCAACTACGGTTAGGACGAACGACGCCCGGGGTACCACTTTTTGTTTCAAGACTACATTAATAGGTCCTCCCTGTTCATAGAATCTTGTAAATTCCAAGTCCGTGGGCTTTCTATACTCGAAGGCATTTCTGGTATTGATCGCCTAGAATACCTCTTTGCAAGGTATTTATGGCGTTTAGTCACAAAAAGGTTTTGTATTGTTAATAAGCTAATTTAGTTTGCATTCTTCAAACAGTAGGCATACTTCCTTGGGGTAATTTTTTTTCCAGCTCAGTGTATTTGGCCAATAGCCACAGAAGGGATCATCCTATAACGGATCTTAAGGCTCAGATATCTAACAAATAAAGTAAAAACGAAAATTCCTTAATAAAAGAAAAAGAAAAACAACAAAAAATCACCTCTTTTATTTATAAGTGATGGAAAAAAGTCTTCGGACCTCTTTTTATTTTAGGTCGCAGTCTTCACCTTTTGTCCTTTGATTATTTTTCAATATACTAAAAATTTTCCTCCTTTTTAACGCGATAAAATGCTTAATAAAAAATGTCGCCCAATATACAAATAAATAAATTATCACGTTTGGAGCATACAAATATTTTGCTCTATTACCAAATTTATACCATAACAAAAACGGGATTATTTTTGTTCGCAAAACAATCCGCCTTTGCGAACTATTGATGGGCGCCTGAATATTTATGAACGTTATTGTACATGAGTGAATATTGCCTGGTAATGTGCAAGGATATCTTGACTGACTTTTCAATTTTTTTTTTGACGTTTAGCTGGGACTCCTGAGTGCCACCGGGAGAGTTCTACTTTCGTTTGGTTCCGCATCCTTTCACTTACTCACTCCTATTCCTCCTCATGCCGTATTTTTTCTCCATCTTTGTTGTCTGTTGAATTTGCGAAATTATTTTCCACCATTTTGTGTGTGTGTGTAGGTGTGTTTGTCAGATTGTGCCTGTATCTAAATTAGTAAGTGTGTGTGCATATAACACAGATCCTTGTACATGTCAGTATCATACGTTTAATAGTACTTTGACATGTCGTAAAGGACAAATATTACTGAATTTTTTATGCTACGTTTATGTGATTGTGGTGAATTTTCCTTGGTTGGCAAAGTTTCCTGCCAGTTTTACACATTTGCGCTTGTATTGGATTTTCCCCGGTACATTTTATGCATAGAAAATTGTATTTGTGAACCATATGATTTTATAAGCCAAATTATTGTGAAAATTATCAACGTATATTATGCCTGCGGGCATATAAATAGGATTATTTGCAGTTTTCATTTCTCCTTATTTTACAATGTAACTCGAAATAATGAGAGAATTTGTAAAAATAATTAAAATATAATAGGTTTTTTTAAAAAAAATAATTTAGGCTCAAAGGACTTTTAAAATCCGTTATTCTGTTTACGTTAATAATTATTTTTACTAATTTTGGAAGTCTTACATTTAAAGGATGTTGAATTTTATATACTCTTTAAGGATATCTGTAAAAGCCCTTTTGTGGTAGTTTTTATATTTTTGAGGTATTAATAATAAGGTACCCGAGCTCATATTTTAATATAATATTTTTTATATTTTTGAAATATTTTTTATATGAAATTTTTGTTGATACTTTCTATAAAAAAATCTCTGAATCTTAGTTTTCTTAATTTTTATTGATTATTTTTCCTCAGGACCCATATTTAAATCTGCGGGATTGTAAAAGAAATTGTAGATTAAAAAAAACTAAAATTACATTAAAAGAAATTTAGGTATTCCTTGTAAATTATTGACAAATTTATGTAGTTAGTCATGATTTAAATCCTTTCTTAGATAACTGATTTAAATCCTTTCTTAGGGGAAACTTATCTATTAGACTCTAAGGGAACCACCCAGAGTATATTAATTCAAGGATATTCAATTAAAGACCTTATTTTGCAGGTCTTTAATTTGATTCCTTAATTCTAATTCTTTTAACAATTCACTAATGACTTGAAGGTCTTTAATTTGCATCTCATTCAGAAAAATTTGTGCCAAGGCGAAATATTCATTTTTGAGTTCTTCAATCAGGAATTCATATTTTTACAGTTTATGATATTTTCTTAGATCCAAAAACTTCTATTTCTTGAAATGTTGAGAACCCTTTATTTGAGGATAATTTTGCGTTTCAAAAATAATTTGTAATCTATAAAATCTTAAAACATCTTGAATATTAGAATCAGTGTCTTTGTAGCCCGATTCGTTGAAATAAATACGACCACTCAACATTTTATAAATCATAAATGAAGTCCCTCAATATTGTATATTAAAAACAAATATTCAAAAAAAACTCAACTAAAAGTGAGGCATTTATTGAAGGCCTAAGATGAGATCCAAGCGACTGGTCTAAAGAAGTGATCAAAGAGAGGGGCATAAAAAGAAGTATTAAAAAGAGCTCTAAGAAGGTGATGTGAAAAATTGGTATTTAAAAAAATCTAAAAGAAAAATTTAAATATGGGTCTTAAAAATATGGTTTTTAAAATAATGGTCTAAAATAAAGGTCAACATAGAATTTATGTAAAAAAGTGGCAAGGGAATTTTATTCTAGAAAAGTAATAGTTTAAAAATTGGTTTAAACAAAAATTTGGTCTAAAAAAATTTGGTCTAAAAAAATTTCATATACTCTTTAAGGATATCTGTGAAAGTCCTTTTGTGGTAGGACTTTCACAGTTTGGTCTAAAAACATTTTGTCTAAAAACTTTCAAAAACAAGGTTAGAAAATGGTTATTTAAAGTGGTTCGCTGAGTGGTATAAAAATGTGGTCTAAAATATTTGAAGAAAGATGGTTATTTAACAGAAAAACTGTCAAAAAGAAAGTACGAAAATGGTTATTTCAAGTGATTCGCTTTGCATATTATGTAAATATGTGGTCTAAAATATCAGAAGAAAGATGTTGTCTAGAAAGTGGTATAAAAAGTATACACGAACATCAACCTTTGTAAAGTGTAAAAATCGGCTATTATCGTAATTAAATTTTAATTCAAAGAGATTAGAAAAAAGCTGCGACTTCATTTCATTCACAAGAGGACTGCTAGTATATTATTAATAAATTCATATAGTTAGTTTAAATCCATTTAATCGAAAGTATATTCCACTTAAAAAGAAACCTGTAGCAATTTCTTCAAATTCAGGCGGTATTGAATAATTTTATCGATATAATAGGTTTAGATAACGCCACCTGTGGGGGAAGTTATCTATTAGACTCATAGGTCACCATCTAGAGTGTATTAATTCAAGGATATTCAAATTATTTGGAAGGTCTTTAATTTGAGTCCAAGTCAAGGTATGCAGATATAATTAGGGTCCTTAATTCTAATTCTTTTAACAAGTCACCACTCAGGGTTCATGTATTTTTTGCAGGTCTTTAATTTGCGTCCAGCTCAAGCTATAAAAAGACCTAAGGATCTTCAATATCGGTGACTTTTGAGGTACATTTTTGACTTGGATCCCCTTTAGGTTTCATGTAAAAATTGAAAGTCTTTAGCTTGCCTCCGGCTTTTGGCATACGAATACTTTCAGGGTCTTAAATTTTAGTTACGAACATTTTTAGGATCCTAAATTTAAATTTAGGACTCTTTCAAATATTTTGAAAAGACTCTCAAATTGTGTATAGTCAAATGTAAGGTTCTGCCTTGTACTATTTAATTAAAAACGATGAACCTCCCTCCAAGCTGGCCCAGTAGCACAGTTGTTAGCGTACTAGAATACTACCAATAAAGGGTTCGTGGGTTCGAATTCCATTTTTCCTTTCAATTTTCTACTTTAATTTCCTTATCCCGATATCCTTTATGGCCAAACGGCCTTTAGTGTCATGGCGCTTTGAAATATACATTTCGATGAACCTCTTCAAAGTCAACTTTATTTTTAAAAAAATTTGACGAAAAGTCTCCATTGGCGACTTTATTTTGAAATTGTTACACGTGGAAAGAAAAACTATTTTTCTTTTATAGAAATTCTCAATTATTCTTTATTTTAAATTATATTTAATTGCATTTTGAAATGAAAAGTATTTATTTCTTGAATTTTATTTTCTTTTTGAAAATTAATGACTGAGTGGATTAATGAAAATTTAATGCATTACTTACAATTTAATGAATGCACTAATATTCATGTTGCAACGAGTTAACTTAAGTATCGAGGAATATTATAAACAGGATAAAAATAAATTCCAGGAAGCATGAAGTGGACTTTTAGATGTGAAAGTAAAAAGTGGAGAAAGTCCTTTTCGAATCGTTCACATGTTAGTTGCCTTGATTTTTTTAAAGACATTTTTCATCCTGCATTCGTATTCAATCTATAAATTCATATTTTTTTTCGTTGTTGACGAGCATCGTTTACCTTCGTGGCTTTCTAAATATTCTATTTCGGTTTTTGCACACAACTGAATACATCTCCACTTCTAAGTGTTAGTACGATGCATAGTTCTTTGAATGATTTCCACCACTTTTCGTCATTCATGAAATTTCTGCTCGTTATGCCAGCAGCGAAGAGAGAAAAGGTCAAGTACGTACATGGCAGAGCTTGTCAAGGATAATCGACACTGCAGTCAAGAATATTTCTGTTTGCCGCCGACAGGAATGCAGTCACTTTAAACTTTTGACATTTTATGATGTGTGGCGCATAATTTCTTCTCTACAAATACGTTTGGTGTCGATTAGTCATAGAATAGTTCTATCACTTTGCAAATTATATAAATATTTTCAGTAACTTTTGCGCATTATTATCCCTTTTTTTAATGTTATTTATAAAATTAATAAAAAAAAAAACACAAAACTGTAAAGATAATTTTCTTGTCTGTAGAATAGGCTTTAATTGGATAGAGTCAATTCTAATCTCCAAATTTGAACGCTACCGAAAATATTTTATCCATCTTACCAAATTCAGTCACCGAAGGTGTCACATTTGAATTTAAAGAATTTTATTACTCTTAAAAATATTGATGAATGGCTACTATCTCGCTTAGGCTTTTTTCCCCAACAGCGGGTGCTAATTACAGTGAATCAGTGAATCCTAAACCTAGATTGAGATGATTTATTTCCTACTAAAAAATATCGTAAAAAAGTTGTTCAACTTTGGTCTAAAATATCATAAACTGTGAAAATATTCATTTGTGAGCTCTTCAATCAAGAATTCACATTTTCATTGCTTATGATATTTTCTTAGATCCAAAATCTTGTATTTCCTGAAATGTTGAGAACCCTTTATTTGAGGATAATTTTGCGTTTCAAAAATAATTTGTAATATACGTATATGATATCTTAAAAAAATCTTGTATATTAGAATCAGGATCTTTGTAGCCTTAAGTGTTGAAATAAACACGACCATTGAAGATTTTATAAATCATAAATGTAGTTCGTAAATATTATATATTAAAAACCAATATTCAAAGAAGTCAACTAATAGTGAGACATTTATGGAAGGCCTAAGATGAAATTTAAGCGACTGGTCTAAAGAAGTGGTCAAAGAGAGCGGCATAAAAAGAACTCTTAGAAAGTGGTGTGAAAAATTGCTATTTAAAGAAATCTAAAAGAGATATTAAAAATTGAAATTCAAAGGTCTTAAAAATATGGTTTTTCAAATAATGGTCTAAAATAAAGGTAAATAGAAGTTATTTAAAAAAGTGGAGGGGAATTTTATTCTAGAACAGTGATCGGAAGTAGTATTTCAAAAAGATGTCTTTACAGTAGTTTAAAAATTGGTCTAAAATATTTGGTCTAAAAAAGTTTGGTCTAAAAAAATTTGGCCTAAAAACATTTTGTCTGAAAAACTATCCAAACAAGGTTGGAACATGGTTATATAAAGTGGTTCGCTGAGTGGTATAAAAATGTGGTCTAAAATATCTGAAGAAAGGTGATGTTTAGAAAGTGGTATAAAATGCGTACACGAACCTCAACTTTGTAAGGTCTAAAAATCTGCTATTATCGTAATTCAATTTTGATTTAAAGAGATACGAAAAAAGCTGCGACTTCATTTTCTATAAATGGTTTTTGTTAATTTCTTTAAAAATCTAAGACATTTCAGAAATATTTCTGAGCATTGAAAATTTATCATCTCGATTAGTGTGTAAATGAAAAATCAAATTAAAAGAAAATTGTATGATGAACAAAAGAGTGAATATTAAAAATTAAGATCAAGTTTATTCCCGTTAGTCAGGAAAATTCTAAAGAAATTTTCATCAATCATTTGATTTTGAAAAATTGAATTTTTCATGCGTGTTTTCGGAACTCTTGAAAAATTATTCAAAAAATTCCTAAATCCACTTAAGAATGAGATAAAATAATTTAAATAAAAATAAATCCGCATACTTGTCGGAAGAAATTTTGATACGTTTTCGGCTTGTTTTCTAATAGATTTTTTTTTAATACATTTAATCATTTCAAGTATAGGGAATAGTCCCATGGGTGATGAAGCATGCTAGTGGGGAGTATACGGGGTGTAAAAATACTATGCGACAATAATGAGTGTGGGTGCTTGTTGATATTGCCACGAATTTAATGGCCAAACTATGAAAAATGACTCATTTTTACGTGTAATAATCATACTCGGTGCGTTAATATTTTCACATGAGAACTTTTTCTATAAATACGCATACATACCTGCCTGCCTGACTGTATCTAGAAAATCTTGTTTTATTCAAACTCATTTATCTACAATAAAATAATTTTATCAGAAAACGTATTGAATTTTTTAAAAAGTAATTTTGATGAATTCATTTTACGAGTTAATGCGCTCAAAAATGTCAAAGTAAATTCAGGTGAGGTAAAAAATAATTTTCTTTTCTGAATTTTTGTTACCTTTCAAAAGTGTCTCATGTCGAATTATAGTATATCATGTAAATCAGTGTTTATTTAATTGTATGCTATAATAAGTGTGTGGCTCTTGGATTATACAAGTTGAATGGACCAGTTATAGGTGGTTAGATTTTTTTTATAGCATGTAAGTTTGTTTTAAGAAATTGAAAAGAGGACTTGAAAAAGTATTGAGGGATATAAAAGCTCCATAGCAGAGGGGGAATCTCATAAGAAAAGAAATGTTGAGTAAGGTTATATTCCATTAGAAGATGAGGGGTAGTAAGTTGAAAGTCACAGGATAGGCAAAACGAAAGAGGGTATTTTCAGAAGAGGAAATGATGTGTGAGTTCAAAATGTCCCATCAGAATTGAAAAGTTTCCGTGTGCCCAAAATTGTCCAGTTCGTGAGTTTACAAATGGCTAAAGGTTTTATTTGCCATTTTTTTAGCAGATGCGGCAAGATAGATTACCAACCCCCCCCCCCCCCCCCCCCCCACACCGACTTAATCGAACAGGCCGCTAAAATTCGCCCATGGCCTGAAACTCAACGCAATTCAAAACTTCTGTTGTTAAGCAGGTTATGACGATTATTGTTGAGATGGGCCACGAATACCTTTCAGGTGTGCGTAGCTGTCATTGAATATAATGATACGAAGGTTGTATGACTAATACCTGGCCGTGATAAAAAAAAAACATTTTTATGTGCAAAATTCGTTTTATTTTTTTTAGCATAATCTCATTTTAGCTCGATATATTTTGTCGAACATTTTGTATCCTATCTTAAAAAATACTATCTCTCCAACCCTACAAAATAGGTGTTTGGTTCAGCAAATATCTCATCGTTTGAGCAAACTTTCTGTCCGCCGAGCTATTTCCGAATAGGAAAAATCGCTGGGAGTTAAATATAGTAAATATGATGGATACAGAAGCACTTATGGAATTTTGCTATGGCGATAGCACAAGAGTGTACACGTGCATTGTTTTGGTGAAATATAATTTTTGCAGACGTTCTTCTTTCACAGCATCGTTGAAATGATCCAATAAATTGGAATAATACTCGTTAATAATCGTTTTATTCTTTTCAAGATAATCGACGTGGATTATACCGCGTGCATCCCCAAATACTATACCATCACTTTATTGACAGCTAAAGTGTTTTTCTTTGGTGTCAGTTTACCACGAAAAACCCACTATTTGGAAGGTCTTTGGTGTCTAAAGCGCTGAGATGAGTTCGTGTTTCATCAACTGTTATGAATCAACGCAAAAAATTGATTTGGAATACACCTAAAAACTTCCAAATACTCCATTAAAATCGTTACCCGAACATGTCTTTGGTCAGGTGTTAGCAAACGTGGCAGCCATCTCACCGGTAGATAAAATGTTGAGTTGTTTACCATATCCGCAATTTACCATATCAGCATTACGCTTTCATTTGACGGTTATGTAAATTTTTTTAAAAAAAAGAATCATTTCTTCGGTGGTTACCTAAATTCTTCATCAAAACTGTTTGTACGGCAGTTTTCAAGTTCAGCTGTCCAATATTTTGTGGTCAAAAACGTTGGTGTATATTTCCCCTAAAACTTCTATGAGCTCCATTTTATTTTCTTTTATGAAAAAATGAAAATTTTTTCACTGCTCGCTATTTGGCTTTTTCCATTCTTGTAAGATCAAAAAGTTATTCACTTTAAATATCTGTTACTTGGAAACTAAATAGCGTATCTGCTCGAAAATTTTAGAGTATTTTTCAAAAAGCTTACATTAACGAAAAAATGGAGCTATTTTAATAGTAGAAGCTACATCTCTTGCCGAGAACAGGTATTAATCATACAACCCTCGTGTAACCATGATTGGAAGTGGTCAATTAATGAAGCCACGTTGCAGTAGTGACCTTGGGACCTTGGGACGGATAATACTAAAAAAAAAATATTAGCGGTGAATGGCTTAGTTATGATATTAATTATCTTTTATTAAAATCGTTATCCAATAGTTCCAAAGCCACTACATTATCGATTTAAATCGTTAACTTTAGTAAAACTTTAGTAAAAATTTATTTAAAATATTTGAAAAAATGTCTGTACCTCAAAATGAAGAATTATCTCGAATTGGTGAAGCTTGTAGTTTTAATGATTAGGTGCAGATAGCCCATATATGTATCTGTGACTGAACTGTATAAAAAGTGAATACATACGAGTATGTCTTTTCTACTCACTTTTATGCTGTTCAGTCTAATAAAAATACCCAAGAAAATGGTCAGCAAAGTAGCAATCTTACATCCTTTATCATTATCCTTATTTTTATTCACATCGTTTTTCTTATCTCTATTCTTATTATATTGAAAATGTGCTCATTTCAGGATCTGTTAAGAGAAAACAATTTGCAAAAAATGAATAGGAAAAAAGAAAAGAGAAATTTTCAACACTGAATTTGGGGTTTTCTGATATTGCGTAGTTATACTGTGTGCACGTGTCCAATTGTAGTTTCTGATAGCCAAGCAATACGTACATTCTTAAATAATGTCCTTTGACTATTTCTGAAGATACTTTCATCCCTTCAAATAACAAATTGAATACCCTCTTTTCAATTGGAGAATAAAAAATGTGCATGGAAAATAATATTCTACTTTCTTACAGAACGAACAAACAGAAGAAGATGAAAAATTTAACAAAGAAACCCTGCAGAAAGGACATTTCAACATCCTTCGTCATCCCTACCGAATAAAATGTTGTGATGAGAGTTAAAAAAAAATGCCTACCTCCGCTATAATTTCAATTGCTTGAAGACTGCTCCTCTCACAAAGAACTCTTAACTTCGATTTTTGGTTACGCAATAATAATTTCGATTGTTATCCATATCATCCCTTTCCTGTTTTTTCTGCACCTCATAAATTTTTTGCATCCTTATTGTCTCCTCTGTCATTATCACACTTTATATTCGAGTCAGACTTGATTCTCAACTGTTAGTGCCATTGTGGTCTATTACCCCAGATAGACGAACAATTTCTATTCGACATTCAGAGGGTCCGAATCCTTAATAGACCCTAAAATATTGTGTATTTAAAAAAAAATATTTTTGAATTGTTTTCATTTTCCCTTAATTACAACTGCTAATACTCGAATGGTGTTCGTATTTAATAGTCACGGGGGGAAAAAGTGTTATATGGAAAAGCTCTTGGTTGGTGCTCTGTTTCGGATATTGCCCACATTAACGATTTGAGCTTTAATGGCGTTTGCTAATTTCAAAGTGACGCTCACACCTCATCCCAATATTCCAACCAACCACCAAACTCTATTCTCAGAAGTCATCGTTTAATCCTAAAAAGCCATTTATTTAGTTTAGTTAAAAGGACTGTATTTGATATTGTTTTTTTTTTTTATTTATATTCGATGTCCTTTTTAGTCATTTTATGCATGTTTTTTTCTTATTAATTTTCGAACTTTAATGTGCGTGACAGTAATTTTTTTGTATGTTTCATTCTGCTTTGAAGAGTTTTTTTTCTTCTCTCCAATGAAATTAGTCATAATCTTGCCATACATGATCCCTAATGGATCTAAAAAAATAAGGTTAAGCCTATAAAAATAGGATAAATGTGGAAAGGAAAATAGAATAGTTATTCGAAAAGCTGCTATTCAGCAGTAAATTGTCAAACTGTAATGACTCATAATACGTTGTCATTATTTTCCATTTTTGTGGTAAAGGCTTATTACCATCATAGATGGGAAGGGATAGTGGCAAAATGGACTCTTCTAATTTAGGTGGTCTTTGCTCAATTTTTAATTGACTATGACAGTCATAGTCGATAATGGCCGATGATAGGTGCCGCGAAATGGAAATTTGTACATGCACTCTCGATGACTATGGCGACGCTGATCCGTCTGATTCACAGTCCTTAAAAATTATTCATTAAACTGCATATGGAAATAATGGAAATATCAATTTGTTCGCATATGCTGTCAAGAGTATTTGGAAATAATAGGGGGGGGGGGGGGAGGGGGCTGGTTAGCTTGCCATGTACTCGCAGTCGTTCTTTATGGATTGCGATCCAATTTCGATTTAAGATTTGCGTGCACTTATCTTAGCCTTTTGTTGTTGTATGCTGACTAAATTCCATTCTGATGTCAAAACTATTATTAGGGGTGCAAGTATGTGGGGTAAAAATTGATTGTCTACAAATTGAATGATTCATCAGCTGGTAAAGTTGATTTATGAATTCTTAGTAAATTGTGCGTTATAGTATGTCTTAAATTTTGATTGACTTTAACTGAGGCAGACACGAACTGATAATGTGAAAGTTGTTGTTCAAAAGTCAAAGAACTCTCCATCCTTGGACTAGTATCCCGGACTTAATACTGATTACCGAGTGCTGATTTCATTTCTTAATTAAAGCTGTCCGTCGTTGGTTATTGTTGATTGAATTTACATTTGCATTGTGTGAGTGGAAATTTTTTTCCTCTCCTTTTATTCTGTATTAATTATAAAAATTTCTCTAATTAGACTGACACTCTATTTATATTCTCGAAACTGTGGGAGAACAAAAGTGCAAACGAACTGTGGGAGAAGTCAATTTGAATATGAAAAACACATGCCCCATTAAGTGATAGTAAATGAAAAAGAGGAGCACAAATGAAATTCTAAAAGGGAAAATAATTGAATGTCTTGCCCGTATTAAAGAGTAACTCTCTGGGCTCTGCTACAATACCAGGGATGGGATTTTTTTTTAGTTGTATCTCAAATTCTATCCAGTATTGCAATGTTGCAAATATTGTAGTAGAATATCTTCATACACATAAGTTCGTCTTATGAATGAGGATGATGAGTTTTTTTTATACCATTTTTACGCATAGTTAATGAACATCGCATGGAAACTGTAACTGAAACGTTGGTCTAATTTGCATTCTGCTGGTTTGACATCCTCCATCAGTCTGCCAACATGGTCTGATTCTATTGTAAACACAGTCAGTCATCGTTAATTATTCCCGACTCAGTCTAATTTGCTTTTAATGCAGCTCATCCTATCACAGTTGAAAACTGAATAATTGCAGCAAAATCATAATTTTTGATATCATCAAGTTCGTTTAAGGAATAATTTACTTATCACTGGGACCTAATTTGATAAATCCTGGAAGAAAATTTTACTTATCCAACAAGAGTACTTTTTTAACACATCTTGAAATTCTTGGTTGAATTTTTGGTTAGACCTTGTAAGTTAAATATAATCTCGAGCACTTCTCAAATCTGATTTCAATGTAGCTTCCTAAGATTCTCATAGATGGTGCTGGTAAATGTTAAAGTTGAAACAAGGTCAAATCTGATTGTAATGTAAACTGAAAGTTCAATTTTACCATCAATTATGATAACTGTAAAATTTATATTAAATTTGTATTAACAAGTCTTTTATGCTAATTTTTTGTTTGGAAAAGTGTTTAATTTTTGGAATTTTAAATTATTTCTTTTAATTACGGGACAGTTATCTTCTCCTATTTTTTTATTAATAGATTAAAATTTTTATTTAACCATAAGTGGAAGAAATATTAATATTAAAGTGAACTTCTTAGTAGGCATAAAATGTTCACTTTGCTGATGAGTTAAATTTGATAAAATTTAGTTTTTTTCCCAAATTTTTATTGATGGCTTTGTACGAAATTTGAATTAAACGGAGGTGTTTAGTCATTTACTACCTTTAGTTTAACGTCAAATTTTTCATCAGGATAGATAATTGAATCGCCAAGTTGAATCAAAAAAAACGGAATACAACCTTAAAACTACTCACACATCCATATTCTTCAAAAGCATCACTTTCAGATAGGGGCAATTATATACTTGGAAATACATATTGCTTTGACGCACATTTTTAAAATAATTATCTCAGTTACTTAAATTAATTAAATAATTGCCAATAGTTATGATATTTAATTTAATAAATTTAAACACAAAACAAATAATCTTTAATACACAAACGTTTTTCATACAAATCACACTGCGAAATGTCAAAATTGCAATAATGTTTGTGCTCGTTGCCTAAAATGATCGAGCGTCCATATTCTGTTCGTCTCGAACATGCTCGGTCGAGGGCAAGGTGCTCATCCAACATGTTCGAGCATATATTGTAATAAACTGCTCGGGAAAAAAATGGATGATTTTTCCTAAAATTCTACCATTTCTCGAGTAGAGCTTAAGGCTTAAAAAAATTGTCCTAACCTAAAAAAAAATAACAAAAAAAGTAACCTAATAAAATTTACTCAAATAAACAACATTTAGAAAAAATCAAAAAGAAAAAATTGAAAATTTTTGTCGAAAAAGTCCTTACGTCAATTTGCGAGCACACAAATGTTAAGGTCACAATAGTAGTAAGTCTTTAGGGTCTCGATCATGGACACAGTACGTATGAGTACCTTTTGAATCATCAATTGAAAAATTATTCAAAGTCGTTGAAATATTAAATATAATTTTTGTCTTTGTATTGTAATTATACAATATAAATAAAAAAAAAAACAAACAAATTGAATGAATGAATTTATTTGTTAAAAACTCGAATTAGAAATAAGAGAATTCCATACTCGATGTGAGTTCAATGTCGGTTAGTTTGTCAGCTCGTCTGAATAGCTGAATGAATGGTTGTTTGAATTTTTGACGTTTTCAATTTGAAACTTGCTCATATTTATTTATCTTTTTTTTTATTTTTGTATGTGAATTATTTAAAATTATTCTATGAATTTTACGTATGGAAGACCTTCATTAGAGACATATTAGACCCTTAAAATTGCCAACATCAAAAACTTGACTAATGATATTACCAACATTGAATTGTTAAATAATTTAAAATAAAAGTAAGTTTGCATAGGCCTATTAAATGTTTGGTAGATTTAAGAAATTGTATTTTAGGCATGTGGGATCGGTTGGGAATTTAGGCGAAACAAAAAAAAAACCTAAAAAGTCTTCACTGACAGAGATGAATAATTGTTAAAAAATTTAAAAGACAAAGAATAAAGAAAAATAATGGTGGGGGGAGGGAGAGGGTTAGGTTATTTCCAAATGAAAAATAAATTATAATGAGTTGTTTGAGTTTTTTTAATTTTTTTTTATTAATTATTGATTATGTTCGTAGCCGCATTCAAGGGTAAATAGTCTAAAGCGAAATTAGTGAAATTTAACTATTTACTAAATTCCTTACTGAAATGGGAGATCAATTGGTTTAGTTTTAAAAAATTTGTTTAAAGCAATTAAAAGAAAAGTGAAATTTTCTTCACACCTAATTTAAAAAATTTTCTTTATGTTAGCGACACTTTAGATTTATTTGGTAGCCTATCAGTAGGTTAAGTACATAAAATGAAAAGGTGAAAAAGAATTAAAATAACAGATGGGAAAATCCTACTGATAGTCACAATAGTGAGCTCTATTAAATTTTGTTTGTTTTGTTTTTCACTCGTCTTTCTTTTTGTTGACAAATTAAGACCACCTAAAATGAGATCTCGCCAGAGTTGAATATATTCCTTTACCACCCATTGAGAAAATAATTGTGCAAGAAAGTGTTGATGAATATTAATTGAAAAATCAATATTTTATTACTCTCTTTTTTTCAACGAACTAGACTCCTCTGGACCCTCACAATTTATCACTCTTCCAGCATATAATTCTTCTTTTTGGCAGCATCTTTGATTATCTTTTTATATATTTATTTCCATAACCCTTATTTGTGTAGGGACCCTTATATTTTTTGGGACCCTATAACTCTTTATATTTTTTAGGACCCTATAGGCTTATCCAATGTTACCTTAAAATAATAAAGTTAATATTAAGATTTTTGATAATATTACTATAAGCTTACAAGTGTGCATAAGATATAACATCATTCAAATTGCCACCATCACTCGATGCTTTTGAGGTAATTCCTGATGACCTTTTTCCGCATTTTCGGGATATTGGTTTCTAAATGCTCTGATTGGATTGTTCGCGTCTACATGATCCTTATACAGCGATAGAAGAAAAAGTCAAACGGCGTCAAAATGTATGACGTTGGATACCAATTGACATCAATAAATCTCGAAATGACGGGGGTCCTGAGAATCTTTCGCACAATAACGCAAATATTTATAATGTTGTAAGACTTGTTGTATCGTTTTGTTAATACAACATATAGTTCAGATTAAAATCTTCAAGTTTAGACCAAGAAAAATCAGTTATCATGCGGTCACAGTACCCGAAATTGACAATAAGAAGCTCGATGACACCTTCAGACCAAAATGCACATCGGACTTTCCACGGATACAATGGCTTCTCCATATATAATAGTAGTTTTGCATTTGACACATTTTCTGCTCTTTAAATTAAACAAATGCCATTTTGGATGATATACAAGTTTGACAGCTGTCAAATAACAAGTTTGAGAGCTGTCAAATTTTCTGAGCTAAAAGCTTTAAATTAAACAAATACTATTTTGGATGACATACAAGTTTGATAGCTGTCAAATAACAAGTTTGACAGCTGTTAAATTTTCTGAGCTAAAAACTTTTAAACAAATACTATTTTGGATGATATATAAGTTTGACAGCTGTCAAATAATATGAATATGCACTCCGAACAACAAATTGGATAACTGTGAATGTTAACTCACACTTATTTTTTTACTGAGATTAATGGCATCCAAGAAAATTGTTTCGACTTGATTCCACGCAACGCGACGGTAACAATTTAATTGATCACACCTGATCGTGACTGTCATTACTCTTTAAGCTCTGCACCATAATTTGGGTTAATTTGGTGGAATTTTTTGTTTGTTTATTTGATAAATGATTTCATCACTAATAGGCCTATCGTGAAGATATTAGAATATTGTGGCTATATACGTAAAGTGGGAATGTCTGGTGGTTTGTTTAATGATGATCGTTGATCGTCGTCTGATCGTCTAGCGAAAATGTAAGCGGTGTGGTAAGTCTAATATTGCTGGTAGCTTATATCAACGGTTATCGATGGTTAACTAACTACAAGTATTGGTGACTGTTTTATTATGCCATTAATACTGTGATACTATCATTAGTAAAGTTTATAAAGAATCGTTCTGGCAACAGAAGTTTGGATGCATATCGGGGCATACCATGGTAATCATTATCAAGATGAGATTATCGTTACCTGTACTTACTCAGGTGTATGTAGGCACAAGACTGACTAGATGGCCGACAGTGGCACAGCATGATGTAATATCGAATCTAATCATCAACACCATCAACTACGATCACTATAGGCGAACTGGAGATTGGCTCGTTTGCAATTCTAGAATTGATTGGGCCGCCAATATGTCTTCTCGTCCATTTGAAAAAGAACAAAAACTTGAACAAACAAAAAGAAAAACAGAAAAGGGGGATAATTACAAAAAAAAACCAACTAAAAAGAAGTAGAAGAAAAATGGGTCCAAAAAAAAAGAGAAGATCAAAAACCCTCATTCATGCGAATTACCATAGGAGTAGTCGTTTGACGGGGTAGCGAACTAGTGCATATTTGGAATCGGCTTGCTGATTTGTATGAATGAAAATTTCCAATGGCCGTTAGTGTAGGTAATAACCAGGCTGGCCAGAGTCCATTTCGACGACAGTCTTGTGCGTGGGATTTTTTCTGCAATCGAACTAGTTCCTTACCATGGAAAGCGATTATTGTTTTTCCTTTCATTTTTTCTTTTCTGAGACTTTAGTTTTTGTTTTAGTCGTTGTATGTCAGTTTTTTTGTCGCTACTATCTTAGTGCTTATTGGTGATACTGCTGTTATTGTCATTAACATCCTCTTCATCATCTTTTTTATATTCTTTTCTTTCAACTACCTACCATCTACTTTTGGCATTCCATTTCTATGCTTATTTTTATAATAAAAGAGACATCAATTCGCCAACTGGACTCTTTTTTGTTAAGTTAAATGACAATTTGATGGGTTATTAATGTCACCTAACCAAGAACGTGTGATTAAATTATGATTTCAGATCGTCGTTTTTGGTATGGGAATTATGAGGCTTTTCGCAGAATTTTTTTTTTTACAAGGCAAAGTAAAAGTTATTGATTTTTTTTAAATATTATTTTGGAGATTAATTTTTGTTTTTGGTTTATTGATGCTACCGTTTTTGGGCAAAGTAAAGTGTTTATAATGGAAAAGAGACTATAATATTGCATAAGTCAGCTTGCTTATATTACTAAACATAGTTTTGTATTTATTTGTTTGTATGTAAGATCGCTGAGACATGTGCCACTGTATAGCGCCATGACTTTGAGGCTATTTCTAACACTTTTAGGCAGAATAGTGAGAGTTTTGTGAGCAGTTTATTATGTTGTGAAAGATTAAAGAGGGATTTTGGGCATGAAGTTGTTGGATTCAGGGGCTCCACAATGGGTGAAACCCTGCTCTTGATTGGATAGTATTCATATAGTATGCGAGTAATGGTAAACTGAGTGCCACAGGATTGGCCTAAAGGACGATTGGTGTTATCAAAAATCCGAATTCTGAAGAGTTTACATGCCCATAATTTCGGTATATTGGTGGTTAATCAATGAGTCGATAAAAATGTGCCACTATTCCTCCCGTCAATGTCTCTGCCGATAGCCATTTTGTTAGTTGGCTAGGTAGATTTCGCATAGTTACGAATACTGCTCGATAAAGAGTCTCGGCACCCAAAGCAACTGAACATTCCTATTGCTAAATAGGTTATGTTGAATTACGCTGAATATATAACTTGTACACATTGCTTTGGTGCACATTTTAAAAATAATTGTCTTAGTTAATTACAGTAGTTAACTAACTGTCAATAGTTATTTAATTTAATAAATTTAAAATTAGAAGAAAAAAAAACAATTTTTAAACTGTCGATCACATATTTACATATAATCGTGGCTCTATTTTACGGATAACATGGGTGATATTGGTTTTGGGCTCTTGAATTGTGTGTGAATTATTCTCATAAACCTTACCTTTTATATAGCCTCACAAGAAGAAGTGGAAGGGCGTTAAATTACATGATTTTGGCGGCCAATTGATATCACCTCTGCGCGAAATTGGACGTCCACTGAATTTGGTTTTCAATAAATCGATTGTTTCTTAGGCAGTATGGCACATAGTCCATGTTATCAAAAATAGGCCATAAACAATTGGTTACTATGTTTTTGTAGCAGTAATTGTAGCACCAGCGTCATTTTCGGAAAAGTACGTACCAATGATGCCCTCAGCCTATAAAACGCGCCATACAGTAACACGTCACTAATGTAATGGTTGTTCAATAACAGTTCTTCTATTGGTTGTTAACATAGCCGTCTAAGTAAAACTGAGCTTTGGCGAAAAGCACAATGTTCAATGATCCTATCAGCGAAATTTCAACATTCGAAATAATCCGGTGGCTTTAATTCTTGCCATTATTTTCGAGCAGTGATTACACGTGAGCTCGATCAAAGCTTACCCAACAGTCAAAATTTGCTCGAGCTACGATTTTTTTTCCATCCATTTGACATTTTCGACATTTGTTTCGTTTTTATGAACGATTTTCAATTGTGTTTTTTGCGTTTTGCAGTTAAACAAAATTATAACAACTATTTTCATTAATAATTATTATTAATAATAATTAATATTAGTAATTATTACAATTAACAAATACATTTGGCAATCACAGAAAAGGTAAAAAAAATATTTAAATAACCTAAAAAAAAAAAATATATTAAAAAAATGGAAAATAGAATAAATTCAAAAGAATTCGGCAACGAAAACGAAGTGCAGTCGCATCGAGGTGACTGAGGTTGGACGATAGCGAAAGCGATAACAATGAAGATCTTCAGCGCAAACAGCGCCTGGGTGGGCGTAAGCGGAAAGGACGGTCCATGCGGAAAGTAACTGTTGGTATTCCACGGCGGTAATCACTTCGAGAAGAACTTTTGACCATCTTGGCAAGGATGATGTGGATCACCTTTTGGAACTGGTCTCGTCGTTAATTGCTAAACAATGATTTCGATCACCTTTTTGGTATAGACTGGGCAATTCAATGTCAAACAACCGTCAAATCAAAACACAAAACAAATAATTTTTAATATACAAAAGTTTTTCACACAAGTCACACTGCGAAAAATAATGTTCGTGCTCGTTGCCTTAAATGATTGAACGTCTACAATCTCCATAGTCTGTTCGTCTCGAACATGCTCGGTGGAAACCGCTCCAGCCAAAAGTAATGATGATCTTTCCTGAAATTCGAGCATTTCTCAAGTGGTATAATCGCATCTTAAGGCTCGAAAATATCTAAAAAAAATTTACTCAAATAAACAATCAAATAGCTTTGAAGGCGGGGAGGCTGTCACTAACAATAATAGAACTTCGTTAAATTGTCGATTTGATAGCCCACAACTTCTCATAATATAAAGCTGCCCCACACGGGACGATTCCAGAAAGCATCGCGCGGGTGCTGCACTTAAAAAAAGTTCGACAACCAAAAAAGATTGGTGTCGGTAGTAGAACTCGTGATTAGAAAAATATGATCTTTTAATCCGTCCAACTGTTCAAGGAAAAGTTACTTATATGGTCGGATCGATAGAAGCCTTCTTAAACCTATCAAGAGTGGTATACGCTTTCAACTCTGCTTGGGAAGTTTGGAAATCGTAAGGGCAGGATGGAAGAATTCGTTTCCAGATGAGATATAAATAAGAATAGAGATGATGAATTCCTTTTTGAGCTGGGGGAGATAAAAATACTTTTGATTAAAGTATGAAGAGTGAAGTTAGAAAAGCAGATGTCCGTAGTGGTCCACTGCTCTATTGGCACACTGACATATACGTGTATAGTGCGAAAGTAGATAAAGGTTCTGCCCAAAAAAGGCGCTAGTTAATCACTTTGTCTTCCTTACATTTGCTCCTGACTAAAATCGAATTGTAGTATTTATTTAGCTATTATAAAATTGACTCCAAAATCAACCCTACTTCTTCCTTTCGTGTATTTTATGATTTCGAGTTTAAAAAAAAAATTAAAATGTTTTTTTTTGGAAATTCCTTTCTTCTGGAATGTTACTTAGAAAGGACTTGAAAAGAATATGGCTTTTATCTCTTTGACTCTATCTCTCTCTGTCTTTTTTCATCGTTATTTTGAATGCATTAAATTAAAAGATTGGATTTTTATGACCTTCAAATGCATAAAAATAATGCAAGTTCCTGTGCATGTACGCGAAAATATTTGACTAATTTGAAAACTTTTATAAAACGTTGAGCAATTTTTTTAAGTTAGAATTTTTGATACTTTATAAAAAATTTCCGAAATCCTATTTCACTTCCATGGCGAACCATTTTTACATTCACAAACTTAGCATGTACTTGGATCAGATACTTACGAAATCCCATGAAATTGGAATATTTTCCTTGAATCAGTAATAAAACATAAAATGGAATTGATATAAAAATGACAAAATTATTAAAAGTGACAAATTCTCTTCATCTTTTCGTTTCGTATTTTGTTCTATTTTAAAATTTTTAGTATCTGAATTCGAGGGAAAAATCAGAAGATGAAAATTGAATTTTAATAGTAAAGATATGATATGATTTGTCAGATAAAATTTGTTATTATTCATTTTGATGGAAAGCTTTCAAAGCTAATATCCTTCCGGAAGAGACTATATTGCATATTGTGAAAGTGTCCTTTTAAAAGTGAAATCATCTTTGATCTTCATATTTATTGATTATCCATTATTAATGATATTGAATCTATTTTTTTTTATGATAATATGTTCTTTTTTCTATTTTCTTTCTAACCGATGACATATGTAAGAAAAGATATTCGGTTTCTTATAAATTCTTATTTCCTTTAGAAAATGGGATAATAATTTATATAAAATTGACATTAATTAAGTGAAGAAGAAAAGATTTTATTTCTCATAGTCATAAATACTCATAAAAAGGGTGACCACATAGATTTTAGATAAAATTAGTCAATAACTTGTGATGATCCCAAATGATGTTTAGTTAAAAAAAAAATAAATAAAAATATTATTTCTTTGCCTTAAATTTTTTCTAAGATCCTATGTTGGTAAATTTTCTTTTAAACTATAAAAATTATTATACAAGTAAAAGATTGTAAGAAATTCACATAAATTTATGTATTTCGCAGTTCATATAAATTTTATTTGCTAAAAAAAACACCTTCTAGGGAGGGGGAGGGGGTGGGAATGGATGGTTTATGATAGTCTAGCTTTATAGAAAATTTATCGACTGAATATGATAATAAAAAATAAATAACAGAAAAATTGGGTTTTTAGTTTATAATTCAGAATTAGTTGACCTTGAACTAGAATATTTTATGGGTCAGTACTTAAAAAAACTTTTCATTTTTTAGTTTGCCAAAAAAAAACATAAAAATTATTAGGGAAAATTCCACTTCAGCGCTTATAGCACCATCTATGAGAAACTTAGGAAACTATATTGAAATCAAATTTGAGATGTGCTCGAGATTATGTTTAAATTACAAGGTCTGACGAAAAATATAAAGATGTGCTTAAAAAGTACCCTTGTTGTATAAGTAAAATTTGTGATTTTTTAAAAACGTTTTTATTGAATGGAAATTTCCTTTTTCAAAATAGATTTTTCTTTTTGGGAAACCTGTATTTGAGAATTTATTTAATTTTTTCTTCAATTACAAATTTAAGAATTTGGGAATGTTTTGTTTTTGAAAATTTATTTCCTTTTTTTTTTAATTCTTGGAAATATTCCGTTTTTGAAAATTTATTTTGCTTTTTATGCATCAAGATTTAAAAACTTGGCAAGTTTCTGTTTTTGAAAATTTATTTCCCTTTTTTTTGAAAATTCTTGGGAAATTTTCATATTTGGAAATTTATTTTCCTTTTTTTTGAGAATTCTTGGAAATATTCCGTTTTTGAAAATTTATTTCCCTTTTTTTGAAAATTCTTGGGAAATTTTCATATTTAAATTTGTTTTTTTTTAAGAATTTTTGGTAAATTTTCATTTAAAAAAATATATTTTCGCTTTTTTTAATTACAATTTAAGAACTTGGAAAAATTCTCTTTTTGAAAATTTATTTCCCTTTTTTAAAAAAATTCTTGGAAATATTCCGGTTTTGAAAATTTATTTCCCTTTTTATGAATCAACATTTCAAAAATTGGAAACTTTCTGTTTTTGAAAATTTATTTCGCTTTTTTCGAAAATTCTTGGGAAACTTTCATATTTGGAAATTTATTTCCCTTTTTTTGAGAATTCTTGGAAATATTCCGTTTTTGAAACTTTATTTCCCTTTTTATGAATCAACATTTAAAAAATTGGCTTGTTTCTATTTTTGAAAATTAGTTTCCCTTTTTTTTAAAAAATTCTTGGGAATCTTCCATATTTAAATTTTTGTTTTAAGAATTTTTTGGGAAATTTTCATTTTTAAAAATATATTTTCGCTTTTTTTAATTACAATTTAAGTACTTGGAAAAATTCTCTTTTTGAAAATTTATTTCCTTTTTTTAAAAAAATTCTTGGAAATATTCCGGTTTTGAAAATTTATTTCCCTTTTTATGAATCAAGATTTCAAAAATTGGAAACTTTCTGTTTTTGAAAATTTATTTCGCTTTTTTCGAAAATTCTTGGGAAACTTTCATATTTGGAAATTTATTTCCCTTTTTTTGAGAATTCTTGGAAATATTCCGTTTTTGAAACTTTATTTCCCTTTTTATGAATCAACATTTAAAAAATTGGCTTGTTTCTATTTTTGAAAATTAGTTTCCCTTTTTTTTAAAAAATTCTTGGGAATATTCCATATTTAAATTTTTGTTTTAAGAAATTTTTGGGAAATTTTCATTTAAAAAAATATATTTTCGCTTTTTTTAATTACAATTTAAGAACTTGGAAAAATCTCTTTTTGAAAATTTATTTCCTTTTTTTAAAAAAATTCTTGGAAATATTCCGGTTTTGAAAATTTATTTCCCTTTTTATGAATCAACATTTCAAAAATTGGAAACTTTCTGTTTTTTAAAATTTATTTCGCTTTTTTTGAAAATTCTTGGGAAACTTTCATATTTGGAAATTTATTTCCCTTTTTTTGAGAATTCTTGGAAATATTCCGTTTTTGAAACTTTATTTCCCTTTTTATGAATCAACATTTAAAAAATTGGCTTGTTTCTATTTTTGAAAATTAGTTTCCCTTTTTTTTAAAAAATTCTTGGGAATATTCCATATTTAAATTTTTGTTTTAAGAAATTTTTGGGAAATTTTCATTTTTAAAAATATATTTTCGCTTTTTTTAATTACAATTTAAGTACTTGGAAAAATTCTCTTTTTGAAAATTTATTTCCCTTTTTTAAAAAAATTCTTGGAAATATTCCGGTTTTGAAAATTTATTTCCCTTTTTATGAATCAAGATTTCAAAAATTGGAAACTTTCTGTTTTTGAAAATTTATTTCGCTTTTTTCGAAAATTCTTGGGAAACTTTCATATTTGGAAATTTATTTCCCTTTTTTTGAGAATTCTTGGAAATATTCCGTTTTTGAAACTTTATTTCCCTTTTTATGAATCAACATTTAAAAAATTGGCTTGTTTCTATTTTTGAAAATTAGTTTCCCTTTTTTTTAAAAAATTCTTGGGAATATTCCATATTTAAATTTTTGTTTTAAGAAATTTTTGGGAAATTTTCATTTAAAAAAATATATTTTCGCTTTTTTTAATTACAATTTAAGAACTTGGAAAAATCTCTTTTTGAAAATTTATTTCCTTTTTTTAAAAAAATTCTTGGAAATATTCCGGTTTTGAAAATTTATTTCCCTTTTTATGAATCAACATTTCAAAAATTGGAAACTTTCTGTTTTTTAAAATTTATTTCGCTTTTTTTGAAAATTCTTGGGAAACTTTCATATTTGGAAATTTATTTCCCTTTTTTTGAGAATTCTTGGAAATATTCCGTTTTTGAAACTTTATTTCCCTTTTTATGAATCAACATTTAAAAAATTGGCTTGTTTCTATTTTTGAAAATTAGTTTCCCTTTTTTTTAAAAAATTCTTGGGAATATTCCATATTTAAATTTTTGTTTTAAGAAATTTTTGGGAAATTTTCATTTTTAAAAATATATTTTCGCTTTTTTTAATTACAATTTAAGTACTTGGAAAAATTCTCTTTTTGAAAATTTATTTCCCTTTTTTAAAAAAATTCTTGGAAATATTCCGGTTTTGAAAATTAATTTCCCTTTTTATGAATCAAGATTTCAAAAATTGGAAACTTTCTGTTTTTGAAAATTTATTTCGCTTTTTTCGAAAATTCTTGGGAAACTTTCATATTTGGAAATTTATTTCCCTTTTTTTGAGAATTCTTGGAAATATTCCGTTTTTGAAACTTTATTTCCCTTTTTATGAATCAACATTTAAAAAATTGGCTTGTTTCTATTTTTGAAAATTAGTTTCCCTTTTTTTTAAAAAATTCTTGGGAATATTCCATATTTAAATTTTTGTTTTAAGAAATTTTTGGGAAATTTTCATTTTTAAAACTATATTTTCGCTTTTTTTAATTACAATTTAAGTACTTGGAAAAATTCTCTTTTTGAAAATTTATTTCCCTTTTTTAAAAAAATTCTTGGAAATATTCCGGTTTTGAAAATTAATTTCCCTTTTTATGAATCAAGATTTCAAAAATTGGAAACTTTCTGTTTTTGAAAATTTATTTCGCTTTTTTCGAAAATTCTTGGGAAATTTTCATATTTGGAAATTTATTTCCCTTTTTTTGAGAATTCTTGGAAATATTCCGTTTTTGAAAATTTATTTCCCTTTTTTTGAAAATTCTTGGGAAATTTTCATATTTAAATTAGTTTTTTTTGAGAATTTTTGGGAAATTTTCATTTTTAAAAATATATTTTCGCTTTTTTTAATTACAATTTAAGAACTTGGAAAAATTCTCTTTTTGAAAATTTATTTCCCTTTTTTTTAAAAAATTCTTGGGAATCTTCCATATTTAAATTTTTGTTTTAAGAATTTTTTGGGAAATTTTCATTTAAAAAAATATATTTTCGCTTTTGTTAATTGAAATTTAAGAACTTGGAAAAATTCTCTTTTTGAAAATTTATTTCCCTTTTTTTAAAAAACCTTTTCTTCCACGATTTATCAAATAAGGATAATATCAAAAATTATGATTTTTGTGCAAAAATTCAGTGTTCAACTGTGATAGGATGAGCTGCATTAAAAGCAGATTAAACTGTGTCGGGAATAATTCATGATGATTGACTATGTTTACAATAGAATCAGACCATGTCGGCAGACTGATGGAGGATATGAAGCCAGGAGAATGCAAATTAGACCATCGTTTTATTCATAGTTTCCATACGATGTTCATTAACTATGCGTAAAAATGGTAAAAGAAAAACTCATAATCCTCATTAATAAGAGGAACTTATGAAGAAATTCTACTATTTGTAACATTGCAATACTGGATGGTGAACAATATAGAATTTGAGATTCAACTAATAAAAATTCTCATCTCCGGTGTAGACCTATTCTTTCCTCTGGGCAAGACATTCAATTATTTTCCCTTTTAGAAATTTATTTTGCCCCTTTTTTAGTTACGTATTTTTAACCGAGAATGTTAATTGTCTATAATCATTATTGGGAGGGGAATCGCCTGTACATTTGAATTTTTAATTTAATAACGAAAAAGTGATCGATGAGTTCTTAACAGCTACTTACCTTTAGTTGCATTAGCATATAAGCCTTACTAAAAATATCCATTAATATTCGAAGCAATTGCACAAAACTGCCATGTAAGAAGTGATTTTATTACTTCAATGGAAAATCCTAAATAAAAAAAAGGCTGTCTTCTAGCCTGAATCATTTTCATAAAAATAGAATGTTCGTAAATGTTATGGCAGGGAAAAACTAAACCAGAAATTATTGCTTTTCCTATTCGGATTTTGTTTGCAAATTTAGTAGAACAAGATCGGTTCTTAGGAACGTCAGTGTTCGTTCTGCGTGGGAAACAGTCGTCTGCCATTCAAACCTACAATTACCAGCTCAGTCTAAGCAAAATATTGGCCTTAAAAGGTTATGCATATAAGAAAATATCTTCTTCAGTTGCAAATCATCGTGGAAAATAATTCTTACACATGCGAATGGAAATAAATAAAAAAGAATCCCTGACAGAGATGATATTTCATTTTTTTTTGGTATTTTAAAACAATGTGTTACAATTCATATAATTAGTAGAATTAATTTACATAAGTAATAGGGTTTGGGGCAAAATTTTTCATGGCGCTTTCTACGGCTTAGGGAATTCATTAGTTTCGGATATCTGCGCTGGCAAAAGGGAATTTTCAGTAGTTATTCTTCATTGACTTTAAAGATTTTTAGATTAAAATTTAGTGGAAAATTTTATAAAATTTTATTCATTTTACGTTTGTTAATATGCAATCCATTTTAATCTTTTTTATCATTGATATTTCGTAGTTGTAATAGCGGCGCTGATTCATTTACGCTTAGTACAATAAATTACCTTCAGATATCGCGGAACCAAATATAACCATCTCAGGAATAAAGTTATGGAACAATTTATTTATTGTAAGTCTAGTCAAGAAATTATGTAATTTTTAGTTGGGCTTAAGGGGGACAGTAACCTCAGGTCAAGTGTGTTACCAAACCTTATAATATATTGTTTCGAGGTATAGAGTAAAAAGCTTTTCTGCTTTTTTAAAAGAGTCTCAATTAACTCTCCAATTTATTTAAATTTTTTCACAATTCTTAAAACATTTTGCTTGTTTCGTTTTTCTCATCGCGTATAATTTCACCTTCTTACGAATTTATTCTTCTTCTCGGAGCACTATTCTTGTTGTCTGAACACTATTATTACTCACTTCCGAGAACTATTCCCACTCACCTTCGAACACTATTCTAACTTACTCTCGTGCACTTTTACAGCTCACCTCCGAGCTTAATTCTCGCATATCTCCAAACCCTATTTTCGTCGACCTCCGAGCACTGTCGTCGCTGATCCCCACGCACTATCCTCGCTCACCTCCGAGCACTATTCTCGGTTTCTCAGCACTATTATCACTCACCTCCGAGCACTATTCTTATTCACCTCGGATCACTATTCTCTTTCTCCGAGCATTATTCTCACTCACCTTCGTGCATTATTTGAGCTCACCTCCGAGAACTATTTTCGCTCACCTCCGAGCACTATTCTCACTCATCTTTGATCACTATTCTCCTTTTCCGAGCACTATTATCGCATTATGGGCACTATTCCCATTCACCTCCGATCACTTTTTTCCTTCTCCTAGCACTATTATCGCATTATGAACACTATTCCCATTCACTTTCGAGCACTATTCTAACTCACCCTCGTGCGCTATTCTTAGTCACCTCCGAGAACTATTTTGGTTCACCTCTAAGCATTCTTCTTACTCACCTCGGGTCACCATTCTTTTTCTTTGAGCAATGTTGTCGCATTCTGATCACTATTCTCACTCACCTCCGAACACTATTCTCACTTACCTTCGAGCACTATTCCTAGTCACCTCGGATCACTATTACCCTTCTCCGAGCACTAATATCGCATTCTGAACATTATTATTACTCACCTCCCATCACTATTCTAACTCATCCTCTGCACTATTCTCGTTCACCTCCGAGAACTATTTTCGCTCACCGCCGAGCTTAATTCTCGCATACCCCCAAACACGATTATCACCAACCTCCGAGCACTATCCTCGCGCTCTTCCAAGCACTAATCTCACTTTCTCAGCACTATTCTCACTCACCTTCAAGCACTATTCTCGCCCACCTCAGAGTATTATTCCCATCGACCTCCGTATTTTCGTTCATCTACGATTACTATGTACGCTCGCCGAGCAATATTATCATTTTCTGAGCACTATGGTCACTTACCTCAGATTACTAAGATAAGTTCCGAAAAATGTCGAGTGTGTCCGGTTGACTATAATTCAAAAGAAAAGTAAATGTCAGTGGATTGTTCGATTATAATAGGCAGTGTAAGCTTGTTTAAATAAATAGGCCTACTGAATCGAACCCCTCCAGACGACCTGGCTTTGTGCCGCGGCCTTCCCGTCTGATACTCCTAGCTTGAATTTTGCATTCTGGTTAACGCCGTCGCTGCACCGAAAGCCTACATAGTCTTTTGGAACGATAAATAGAGCCACCACAGCCTATTGAGCTTAGTTTTACCTACAATCGGGCGGTCGCGGTAACGCTTCAGGATATCGTCATTAAATAGGCTCCAAAATCATCCATCCTCATGTAGGGGGCCGAAAATTCTTTGAAGAATCCTCCTCGCGAACGGGGAACCCTAGTTTCCGAAGAAATGAGGACTGCCGAGACTAGCGTCCTGTGATCTATGAATTTTGAGCGACCGCATGTTGTTAACCGCTGTGACCCTTGACTCCAAATAGGAAAATGATTTAATTCTTTTGAAGCTATAATCTCCGATATGTATGCGACTCGTGCTAATTGGTTTTGTCTTCGACGCTGAAGGGCTCTCGTACAACTCTTTCTCTCGCATAAGTAATGGTCAGCCTAGTTAGTCTGATCAATTTTTCTGGAATGCCGAACTCTCTCATGGATGTGCAGGGCATTATGCGACTCCGAAAAAAAACCAATACATTTCGATCAAGAGAAGCTGTTTCTAAAAACGGCAATACTTCAAAAAGTCCATTTTTGGTATACTTTTACCGCTACCGGATTTCTTATATTACCAAATTATTTGTACACGTATAAGAATATTTCTAAGAAAAAAAAATTAGTTGAGTTTCACTTTCATCGTTCAGCTTCTGCAGGGTTTATTTGGAATTCGAGAGCTTCTTCATGTGGTACAGAATTATTTCTACAATAATTTTTTTTTATTGATTAGATGGTATCTTGTCACCATGAATGAAATAGTATTGATGGCGCAAGATTACTTATATTTTGTACAAGTACAATTGGTCTGTTTGTCAATGAGTACGAAGCTTGTTGGATTGTCTGTTCACATTAACAGGATTTACTGTTTCCGGTATACGACAAGAAACATTGATGACGCATCCGAATGTCTTCGACGCTTATTCGCATACATTTTGGGCTAAGGCTGAACTAGAAAAAATTATTATCCATCGACGCAGAGTACGGGAAACGTCGCTCGGTGGTCATTTGCATAGTATTTTCTCTTTTGAATTGTGTCCGAATGTGTAGGGAGTAATAATATGTACTCGTAGTTTGCGAAACACAACACTCTATAACGTGTTGACAGCCAATCCGCCAAATTGCTGTAATAGTTCAACGGCGTTGCACAAATATGAGAATTCGATCAGCACCAGACTAGGCCATTATTTGAGCACTTGAGCAGTTAGACCGGGAAAAGCCAAATTCGAGTTGGTGTTAAAAAGTTGCTCACATTTCACGTGAGGTAGAAACTAAAATTTTTTTATATCGATACTTTATTAATGGTCAATATAGTCTAGTGTGCAGATGTGAGAGTGATTCCCTAGTGTCTTGTCTGCAGAAGAACTAACCATTCTCTTCGGCCGAAATGTATGTTCTCTAATTTGAACCCTCCAACCTGGTTACATGTACGCGTTTGTGGATATAACAAATTTGGACAGAGTGTAGATTTTTCTCTTTTTCAATTTTTTTGTTAACTTCGACTTCTAGCCAGTCGGATATTTGGCTATTCCCTAGCGTTGCTGACAGCAACACGATGCTGACCGTTATGGACTAGAATCTTAGAATGTTCATTTTCATATTTGCCCTTCGTTTGTCTCTGTCCCATTCTTCCAAACCATCGTTCTTTTGATACTTCTCCCAAACTAATGGATACATTCTGTTAGCTTCCTTGTTCTTGATTAATTCTTTTATCTTCCGTTTTATCGGGACTTCAGCACACTTTACCATTCTAGAAGACTACCGCCTACCTTCAGTCAATATTTATAATAGAATCCATAAAGCAATCTGAATTCTATTTCATTAATCGAGCTGCGGCTAAATGATGGAATGATAGTAATTCTAAAACGCTGTGATTTTGCATACAGTTCAACGAGTGCAAAACAAGAAATAAATGTAAACAGAAATTTATGATCGACCATTTAGCGATCGACGATATGGACAAGCTCACAGCGACTCTTGATGTGTTTTTATACCCGATAGTGTGATTAATGATCGTCCATTAGCAGAAACAACAGAGAAATCATAATTCGAATGATAAACGGTCTCATGATCGAGTCAATATGCGCCAACATTTGTCTAGAGTTGATTACCTGTCATAGTCACAGCTATTGGCTCTAAATAACCAGTGAAAATTATGAACGCAACCGCGTTTTATTGATAGTTAAACGCAACCTAATCGAGTTAAGCTTGCTTTATAATATTCAAATAGCTTCAGTATCTCACTGGGGATGGTTTCACAATTTTCACCATATTTATTATGTTGGTTTATGAAAAAAATTTAAAATTCGGACGTAAATTAAATTTTTGTTTGAAGTTACTAATTCTGACATTTAGAAAAAGTCCAAAATGAGGACGAGACTAATAATTCGGATTCCGATGAAAATGTATATTAGACAAATTATTTAATTCGGACTAAATTATTTTACCGACAAGATTTTACTTCGGACCAACTTATTTCTCGGACAAGATTTCAATTCGGACAAAATTTTAATTCGGACTAAATTATTTTTCGGAGAAGATTTTAATTCGGACTAAATTATTTTTCGGAGAAGATTTTATTTCGGGCTAAATTATTTTCCGAACAAGATTTTAATTTGGACAAAATTACTTTTTTTGACAAAATTATAATTCGAAGTAAACCATTTTTCGGACAAGATTTTAATTCGGACCAAATTATTTCTTGGACAAGATTTTAATTCGGACTAAATTATTTTTTTGGACAAGATTTTAATTCGGATTCAATTATTTTTCGGACAAGATTTTAATTCAATAGATAACAGGCATATATGCATATGAAGACGTAATGATTGTAAGGATCGCTGTTGCTCAAATTACTATTTAATATAATAGATGTCGAGGCCATTGACGTTTCAAACGTCACTATATATTAATATGAAGTGTAATAAAAGGATCTTTTAAATCTTAGTGTACCAGAGTATTTCCTTGCGAAGAATTTCGTAGATTGCAGGAATTGAATTTGACATGAATTGAAAAGCTTTATTGAACCCCACATTACTAGAGCGTAAGTTCATATCGGTTTCATTAACATATTATATAATAACAATTTGGTATGATAAAAAAATTGAAGAAAAAACGATCACTTTTTACAGAATACTAATTCGACTGAATATTAAGTAACCAATTTTAGAGAGAGAAAAAATATAAATAAGAAATGATTTTGAGATTTTGGGAATATTTTCAAATTGGATAACATTTTCTCGTCTTTTGGTCCTGATTTAGTCTAAGATATTCTAAATTTTTAAAATTATTTTTACTTATTTTCTTAATTAATTCTATTTGAAGATTACCACTAGATTTTGGTAACTTAAATAAAGTAACTTAAAAAAAAACTATTTTAAAATATTTCAAATTTTAAAATAGTTTTTTTTTAAGTTACTTTATTTTTCGTTTATTTGATAATTTTCAAATTTCAATTTAGCATTTTTTGTTGTTAATCATAACTTTGACTATGAATTTTAATTCAAATAAAAACAAAAGTACACCATAAAATTTTTTTATTTTTCCATTCAAAGAAATTTAGTGATTTTATCAAAAATTTTGGTTTACAAGTTGGTCTACAAAAATTTACCGATAAAAGACGGCGTTTATGATCTGTGAAATATAATTTTTTATGAGCTGTGTAAAAAAATTACTAATCAAATCAAATAAATACGAGATAATTTTGAAAGAGTACTAATGACATCTGGTGTTTAAAACTATCACTTCTCTGCTAGAGCAATATACCAAAGCCGCCCCATGTTTGTTGTCCAATGGAATAAGGAATAGTTTATTATAAATAATTTTTTTTACTATTATTATTAATTGTTATTTGTCTCTAATTGACAAAAATTATTATTTCATGTACAAAATGAATTCTTCATTTTCCATTTAAATAATTAAACTGTCAAAGCGAAAGCAAAAAAAAACATTTTCAAGCAATATTAAGAAGCTCCATAATTGATGATAAATTAATTGCTAGAAAATAAAATGAACAACCCTTAGTGAGGAGTTTGTGTTAGATTTTTCTTTTCCAGCTTTCAAAAGCTTTGTTTTAATTTTTTTTTAAAATAAAGAAAGACTAATTATAAAGCGAATAAATAAGAAGAATTTCCATTGCAATTGGAATATGCAAAACGCATGCAAACAAAAAATTGAAACTCGGTGTTCATGGTGGAAGAGTGGGGTGTGGGGGTACGAGGATGGTAGGCGTGTTGTATGCAGAAAAGTTCGGTTGACAGATTTTTGAACAAAAACAATAAATGATAACAGAAAAATTCACGAATCATCTTCATGACACTTGAAACGAAGACACATGCCAGTTGGTTCGGATTGGAAGTGGTACAAGTGCAATGTTAGTCATGTGCATCGCCAGCGCGGCAAGGGCGGAACAGATTTTGCTAAAAATTACGGAAGAACCTTCCCATCTTCCGTTTGAGAAAACCATTTGTTCCGGCAGAAGGAAGGTAGGCACATTCTTTACTTATTACCATTGAGAGTATTCATGCCCATCTTTTCGAGTCTTGTGGCGATGATGATAGAACTGATCTGCTCTATCGAATCGAAACTATGCTCTGCTAACAAGAGAATCTTCTATATATTTTTGTTGTATCTATTTAACCGGATAGGGGAGCGGTACTCGCTTATAAGTCTTTTCCGTCTTCATCTTCATGAGATTTTTTGTTCCTTGTCATTACATTCTATTCAATAATATTACGCGATTATACACGTAATTGCAATATTTCATAATACAGCATTTAAAATGATGGTCCCTTAGTATTTTCTATCGGAGAAGATTTTTTTCATAAATTTTCTTCTTTGAAGAAGAATATCGGAATGTGCCCGTATTTGTGTAGGTATGTTAGACAGAACGTTGGGTTTGGCATTATCTCAGCAGAAATTTGCATCTTCGATCGTGCTAAATTAGATAGTAAAGAGGAATCATCATCAATTTGTATATAGGAAAATGTTTACGGAAATGCCGCCGCACCATAGCAAAATAGAAGCGAGAAAGAAACATTCAAATTTAACTAGCAAAATTATTAAAAAAAAGTTCGCTTATATAATGAATTTGTTGAAGTTCAAGGTCAATTGTGGGTAGACTATACAAAAGCAGGCACACCCACGCACGTCCATGACCTCGAAAAGAAGAGCTAAATTTCACTGCAGCCAACTTCAATTGGCTGATACGGTGCTGCATTGTGCAGGGGGGGAGGGGGGGTGGTCAGGTACGAGAATGAAGATGAAAGTGAGAGCGCGCGCGATACAGTACGATGGGAAGTGATGTGATGTGCTGCACAGCTGTTGTGTGGTATCGTTATATGGCAATGATGTTTGGGAAGCACACGAGTGAGATTCAAGATGAATGATGCCAGCGGGCATATTGAAGGGGCCATAATCGACTTTGGCAGAAAATGCTCTAGCGGCTTTCGTTTTCTTTCAACAAATTCGCTTTCTGGTATACGAGTGCATATGGCGAATGATTATACTAAAAAATTGTACAAGTAAGAAGACAGAACATTAAAAGATCTAAAGCCAAGTGGAAAATTTAGTCGACTGATTCCCTTTAGTTTTTGTTAGTGGATTGATACCGTTTTTTATTTGCATATTTGCACATTTTTTCTTCAGATAGACTTTTATGAAAGTTTCAATAATTAAAAATTATATAAATTATTTGAAAGCAAAAAATATTATAATCTATGTGGAGGCGAAATAAATCATAATTTTGTGAAAAATTTCTCAGCACACGGACTTTTTAAAAGAGAAAGTTACCCTTACAGAATTGCCTCAGCAGCAAACATGTGGATCTTGAAACCATATGATTCTTTTAAAGTTACGCCCTTAAATCCAAGGTATTGTCAAAAAATATAGCCCTAAGAGAGATAGCCCTAGTATCGGAAGGATTTTTTTTCCAAAGAATATTATAATAAAAAATGTTATTATTTAAAAGGTCAGTTACTGCAGTTACCAACAAGAACTGAAAAATATTTTTCCATTTAATAAGGTAGAGTTGAAACTTTCATAATTCTTTTAAAGGTAATATTTCGAGAAAATCATTTTCTTCAAACCGATTTTGTACTGAACGATGATGATATTTCCTATTTTACGGAAACCACTCACAGTTATCACACTTTGTACCCCAAATGTTCTAAAAGTCTGAACTTAAATTAGACTTCACTACTGCCCCACAGATGGTGTCCGTTCTGTTTTAGTTAAATCCTGATCTGAAGCACTTCTTATTCCTCTGGAAATAATCTTTAATAAGTCAATTCGAACAGGTAAATTCGCCTCATTCTGGAAAAGCTGTCTTGTATTCCGAAATTATTTGACTTATGGAACAATGGCTGATACGTCAATGCATCAACCAATATGATAGATTTCACTCACTGATTTCAGTAAAGCTTTTGATAAACTGACTCGTTTAATAATTTTAACTAAACTGGATTGATTTAAGTCCTACCGTACCAATACATCTTATCATGTATCTTTACGGAAAAGGCCCTCTAGAGATATTATGTTAACAAGGTAGTCATCTCGACTCTCTATTATTTATTCTTCCCATTAATGTTATTTCTACAGTAATTAAACGCTGCAATATTCTGGCAATATTTTCCTGTGCTGGAGATATTAATTCTTATATATATTTTTTATTTGATGCAATTTATGTCCTGTTAAGTGTCAAGAGGACTTAAATATATTTTCCAGAGATCTGTATCCACTTAGTTTTGATTATAAGTTTGCAGGAATTGGTTTTAAACGTGTTTAGTCTGTTACGGATTTTACAAATCACACATCGGTCTTGAAAACAGAAAAAATCATAGCGCCATGACCGTGAGGATATTTGGCGACTTTATAGTACGTGTGGGAAGTTATCAGAAAGAGACTGCTCTGGGGTTAGTAGAATTAGAATATTGAGAATTTTGTTATATTTTGTGGAGCAGATTAGTATGCTGTAGAAGTTTAAACAGGGGAGAGTTGTTAGGTCCAGGAGCTCCATAATGGGAGGAACCCTGCTCTTAGTTATTTGATATTCATGTAGAATATGGATGATAGTGAAATGGGTGCCATAGAATTGGCATAAGGAACAATTGGTGTTGCCAAAAAGGAAGTTATGATCCAGATTCTGAGAAGCTGCCGCGCCCAGAATTTTGGTGTGGATATTGAATAGACTTGTTTATTGGTGGTTATCCAATGAGTCGACAAAAATCTGTCGCTATTAGCCCAATCATCGTACCGGCGGATGGCTAATAGTGTTAGTTACCATTCTGTTAGTAGGCGAGGTAGATTGGGAATGACTTGTGTTTCTCCCACCAACTTGTCAGCACTTTAATTGCCCATAATTCCCACATGTCCCGTGTTTCTCCAGCCAACTTGTCAGCACTTTAATTGCCCATAATTCTCACATATAGCTAAGTAGGCTATGACAAATCGCGTTAAGTACTAGCTCACTCGATGAGCTACAAATGGCTTTAAGGGCGGCAAAAGTATCTTGTTAGATATTTATTAAGAGATCTTCCGTGGAACCTTACGTAAAGCGACTAAAATTCCTTTAGATGCCTTCACTTGAAGGACTCAAATATTAACTGCCGGTCTCTGGCCATTTAAATTTAATTTAGGCATCTTGGGTCTTTACATCTAACTAGGGTCTGTATCAACCGTTGAACCAAATGTACAAGGAATTCAACCCTAATTGACCAAGGGGCTTTTTGAAAAAGCTCTTGTTTTCAGACCTGCCTTAGCTGAACTTTACTATCGTTCTTAATAGATTCATTATTTTTCTGATGGGACAGGCATTTTTTTCTATTTCCAGTATTTCCTGTGGAAGTGTGTGAAGCTTAAAAGTGAATTTAGAAAATCATAATTCGTAAAAAAATCGTTTGTCTTAAAAGGAGTCTCATCAGGTACCACATGGACTCTAAAATGGAAGTTGAACACAGCAAATATAATTTTTTTTAAAAATGTGCGTTCTAACCACCATTTGAAAATACCTTCTTCTTGTCGAGCCTACAAAATTTGAACCATTTGGTAATGTTTCTTTACGGCTAATTCGTGTAACCAACAAAAACTATAATTCATGAATAGGTTTCCGTAGCGAAAATTGCATTTTTTAAAAGATTGATTCCAATCAACTTGCCGCTTCTGATGGTGGAAATAATTTTTTGATATTTTAGAAAATTTGTTACTAAAATCCACTCTTTTAAATGGAAAATTTAAGATTCACTCTTTTTCCAACTGATGCTCTTACGATTCGATTTGTAAAATTTTCATCTCGAACGTGTTGAAGAAATATTTCTGAAATTCTTCTCGTTTTCTTAGACGATATCTGTTAATGCATAATTTTTACTGATTGTATGAGTATGCAAACGGATGAGTACTTGGGGGCGCATGGTACTGTGTCATCCCCATTGGAGCTATTCACGTGACATACGTTCCAACTGCTTGAGCACTTGTTAATTGAACTATCGTTTCTAGCTGGAAAAATTCTCCATTCTATCAAGTGAAGAGCAGCCTTTAGAGTATGTGTTTGACAGTAAAATAAGTCACTGCTGCGGATATGCTAGGTTGGCCATGGTCATCGTTGTCTATCGAAAAGACAAAAGGAGTCGAGGGACGGATGGATAACATTCAAGATAAGGTAAAATAAGTAAAGGAGGGTCTACTGTATGGGGTGAGAGGCAATTGATTATAAGCAAGGCACGAGCGAAATTATTTCCGCTTCTCCAGTTTCCTCTGAAGAGGAGCAGTCTTTTTTCATGGTTCGATGATTGACATAAACACGTGCTTACTTGTGTCGACTATTTTGATGGCATACTCGTCGTAGGTAGATGCAAAAGACGATGGCAAAGACGAAAGTGAATCTGATATTGAACATGAATATGAAGAAGAAGCTAAAGACGAAGACGAGACGATCGTAACGTTTAAAGATAATAAAAAAATGCGTTGACACGAGACTAAAGCTTAAGCACGCGGCACCCCATCATTCACATCTCCAGGCACATATCCTCCGATTTGGTAATAAATTGTAACTGGTTTTATTGTCCATTCCGTAAATTCTGTTCTAAATGCTTAATGAATTCACAAAGGTCGCCTCTTGTCGGGAAGCATTTTTTTATGTAATTTCTGCCAACTGCCTGAGCATTCTTCAGCCTTGGCGGATCTGATGACAGTTTCGATAGATTGAACATCTTCAATGTGCTGCGTATAAGATTGACGATTGCTTATGGATGCCATTTGAAGAGATGTACTCGACGCACGACTTTGGACATAAACATTTTCAAGACTAAGACTTTAGACGATTATTATGATGGGCTTTTGTGTTAAAATCGAACTTGAAGAACAGACCAGACAATGGACGAAATTGATATTAGCCGCAACTGTGGTGATCATTGCATCCAATATTGTTTTCAATCATTTGTCAACCTGTGTGCTTCGATCATTATTACCAGTAGTGAGTAATATTGATAGTTTTGTAGGCTTCCTTTTGTAGGTAGTCCTCTATTTAAGTCGGAATTGTTTTTTTTTTCAATTAAAAACTCTATTATTAAAATTTAGTTTTTAAAGATTTTAAGCTATAATAACACTTATGAAAGAGAATATTTTTATTGTAATCTTAAAGAATGAAGCTTATTTACTTATTATTAATAAAATACTAAATTTTTGATATTTTTCTTATTTGCTAAAAGGCAAAAATATCCTTGCGTGTCTATACGAACGAGTATTTTATTTTCTATTTGACTGTATCCCGTTCCTGCTGATGTATGGAATTTTTTTTCATCGAAAATCACAAACTAATAATTTATGTGTCCGCCCATTTTGTCCATGTGGTATGGGGAGAATTTTTCTGTATCGATTAAGGACATGCTATACAAGAAAGTCAGCCAGTCTCCCTGATGTCTGGTGTCGAGTCAGAGAAAATAGTCACAGACTGATAAGAATGGCGTCCGAGTTTCCATGGGTGGTTGGTTCTCTTGTTCCTTTTGTCGATTTTTTTCAAGGAAAACCATTTCTCATTCCGTCGAATGTTAAGTATTTTCGTATTTCGATGAATCTTCACCCCCTCCAACACAAAACAAACCTCCAACTAAGTATCCATCCACTTGTGTGTTTGTAGTTCTTATAAATGACTAATTGTCATCGATTTTTATTTTTTTGGTTGTTTTTATTATTTATTCAGTCGAAGTTTTTTCTGCTCTTATTGATTATTTTATTGCTCAAAAAAAACTGGGTAAGATTGAGACGGTGGGCAAAAATTTTGGGCTTTACGTTAACGCCTATATAACCTAGTACATGATAGCATCCTCGGCAAAGAAAGCAAAATCCAGTACTGATTATATGCACCAGATAGGACCCAAATTTTGCGGCTTAGCATGCCTTTTGTAAAAATACTTTGCTTCCTAAAAACCCTTAATTGTGAATTCTCGGCCGCATTCGATACGAGACTCCTTCGAAGAATATGTATTTGGGCCCTTGTTCCGTCGGCTATTTAATAATCAAATTTTAGAGAACTATCATTTACCCACTGTCTATCTTAACAGAAGAATTAATTTTACCACAAAAAGACCATATTTATTTTGATTACCTAAAAAAATTATAATTAATTTTATAATATTCACTAACGGTCATCATGCAGATTGATTAATCCGAGCACGTTCAGGATAAAATATATTAACATGCACTTGTAATGGTACTATTGGGAGTAAAATGAGGAAACCGTCGTTTCGAAAAAAACGGCCACAATACGAGCAGAGGCACAACAAAGTGATTTTGCAACACGACAATGCTAGGCCACATGTTGCTAAGGTGGTTAAAAATTATTTGGAAACACCGAAATGGAACATATTCTCCAGACTTCGCTCCTTCTGACTATTACCTCTTCCGATCGATGACGCGAGGCCTGGCTGAGCAGCAATTCCAATTTTATGAAGAAACCAAAAATTGGGTCGATTTGTAGATCACCTCAAAAGCTGAGCAGTTTTTTTGACAACACTTTAAAACATTTTTTCAGCATAAAGCCTCAAGTTTTGAAGAAAAAAAAATGGCGGCTAACCATTTGTACTCCCAATATTTACAGATACAGCTGTCTACGAGGATACAACAGCTCTTACACTTCTATCTATTTATTTCTCTTTTATAAATAAATCCGCGTATCTGACCTGGCTTAGCGGTGCCACGTGCCAATGGAGCACCCCGATTCCCATGGTACCAATTTTTGTTTTAAGCTATGGTTAAGAATTTACAAGATTCTTTACCATAGCTTAATAAGAGGAGTACAAACCGAAGTACTCTTAAAACAAAAATTGGTACCACGGGAATCGGGGTGCCCCATAGTCTTACAACACCTCGACAATGGTGAGGCGCTTTAGGCAGCAACGTGGTGGCTGTAGTTAATACCCATATTGCGGGTACGGTCTACGAATCGCTGGTGGGAGATCCTGGTAAATATCTCGGGCGTTGTCAATGCTTATGACAGCAGCGGTTTAGATAGGCCTCGTCATATACAGTTAGAGTAATGAGCTTGTAACTGGTTACTGACTGTTAACTGCCAGTAATTGTGGTGCTTTGATTGAGCGTAATCTCAATCCCTATGGTCGTAGGCGACTCGTGGTATCATATCTCATGATCGGTATATCACGTTAACAAAACGGAATTATTCTTATCTAGAGCGGGGTGAGATATTAAGTATATATCAGCTTATCATCCCAAAGATGGGAAAAACAGAAATATAGCTAACAAGGGGCAAAATAAGATATCCGACAGAGGATATGCTGTGATTGTCTCGATGTGATACTGTAAATTGCATGGTACAAAATAAAGTCCGAGCGATAGCTAGGAATTTACAAGGTTCCTGGCCATAGGTCTGAAAGCGCAGTTCAAACCTTAGAACTCTTAAAACATAAAAGGGTACCACGGGAATCGAGGTGTCCCAAAGAAATAGTGTAGGTATGCCACGTAAAATATACAGAATAATTCACATCCAGAGCGGCCATATTTACTGATAATTTATCGGTGATGACGTTTATTACAATATTTGCAACAGAAGCTACCAAATTTCGAAACAAGTCCGGGTAATTTTTTGGAAAAATATCCGTGAGGACATGTTGCTTTACTTATAATCAATATTCCTTTTCTTGTGGCCAATCAATATTTCGCTATATAGCCCAGTGTACGAAAAGTATCACGAATTTTGAATTTCTGTGCGTTACGTATATTCGATTTTCTAGGTTTTTTGTGGCGTTATGTTGGTACTCATGTCTCTCACTTATACCGATAAGTTCGGCCATTTTGAATATTCAGTTAATTTTTGACAGCTGCTTTACTTGCACGTGTTTTGGCTCGTCTTCTAATAACATTGCTAAGGAGCTGTTGGACTCTCTCCACGACGACCCAAATTTTCTCCAGAGGATTATAACTGGTGACGAATCATGGGTTTATGGTTATGACGTGGAAACCAAAGCTCAATCATCTTAATGGAAGCTGCCGCACCAGCCAAGACCGGAAAAACGGCGCGAAGTTCAGTCGGATGTGAAGTTTTTGGTTAGAGTTTTCTTCGATTGCAGGAGCGTGGTGCATCATGAGTTCTTGCCACAGGGTAGAACGGTCAATAAGGTTGCGCGAAGCAATCCGCCAGAAATGCCCGGATTTGTGGAAGAACAAAAATTGGATTTTGCACCATGATAACAATTGCTTGTGCGCGAATTTTTTGCCAAAAACAACACACTAATAATGCCTCAGCCACCGTATTCCCCAGAACTGCCCCCCCCCCTTCTGTGACTTTTTCTTGAAACAGATTCTTTGATCAATTTTTTGGAATGGGCAAAAATCGAAGACGAGCCAAAATACGTGCAAGCAAAGCAGCTGTCAAAAATTACCTGAACATATTCAAAATGGCCGAACTTGTCGGCATAAGTGAAAGACATTAGTATTAACATAACGCCACAAAAAAATCGAAAATCGAATATACGTAACCCGCGAAAATTCAAAATTCGCTCTACTTTTTGACCAGACCTCGTACTTCAACTGCTCCCTAGATGGCAGCTTCAGCGCCAAACAATAAGCATGGTCATCCAATGACATCTTTTTAGCCTTTTTCCCCAATTCTAAAAATTCAGTTTGGTCATACCGTGCTCACCTATAATTTCATATTTTGCAAGTTGTCTCATATCCTCTGCACAACTTACGGCATTGGCTTACTCTTCATATCTATTCGGGTAGGAATTTTTTGCTAATAACCTCCGTCCTAATAATATTATTCCTTCAATTATATAAAAAAAAGTCTAAATTTAAATTATTACTGACAATTCCTTCTGTTATTTGTAAGGTCTAGTCTCGTTAAGTTGCTATCTGTGTAGTACTTGTACAAATGAACAACCTGAAAAGTCAACAATCTTTTCGGAAAAGCTCAATTTTAACTTACTTTATATAAAATTCTCTAAATTCAAGTTTAAATCAATGAGGCTACACATTTGCTGTTAGCATTGAATCAACCAAAATTTTATGATAATCAATTTTGTTTCTCTCAACTTGATAAATTATTAAATATCAAATAACTAAGATGGATCATGTTATAATATTAGCAAATAATGGTCAAAAGATTGTAAATAAAAATGAAAATAAATATTTTACAAATTAGGAAGTGATACTGAATAACACTTTAACCGTTCACATCGCTGTGAGTAACCTTATCGGATAGTTTTCAGTAGTTACTATTATGAGCAGATGGTGAGTCCCCTTTTAGATATCAACAAAAAAGGATGATGTCGTTTTGTTTTTGTTTCTGTCAAAATTTTATGGAAAAGTAAAAGACCTTAAATTACGTTTTTCAATCATCGCTTTTATCTAAATAACAATAATTAATTTATACAATTTTGAAATCAGACAATTTTATTTTGATTAGTCTACGTATAAAAATGGATTTGTTTAATACTAAACTTTATTACGTAGGTACTGGTGAGATTAGTTTTGGTGTTGTGGAGGTCTTTTATTGTGCCATTTTGGAAATAAGAGAAATTATTAATATTGTTACCTCGAAAGTAATGTTATAAAAATCTGAAAATGGTATTTTAGGCAAACTTTTACTATGACATTTTGTGAGCGACTTATGCCTATTATTATGGGGTGCTCAAACAGTATCTATGTTATGTCATAGATTTTAGTCAAGGTTTACGACTCGTCTTAAAATTTAATTGGGACTTTTTTTTAAAGAATTGTTAATGTTTTGATCAGAATTATGATTTTTCTTAAATTGTCGCATCTTTTATGAATATATGGTTTTTTTTCGTTATAGAGGGTTTTTCAGGAAAAGTGATATGTTTTTTTTGTTCCAAATAAAACAACTAAGAAATGTGGCATAGACAATCTTTTTAGTACTATTATAGCGAAGATATTAACAAGCCTCCTTAGCCGTCCGCCAGTCCACTATCAGGAGTACAATGTTTTCTGGTGACACGAGCCTGTCAATATACTTTTTACTTTTGGAATGTGGACCAGTAAAAGAAGATGTGTTCAGCACTCTTTACTACTGCGTCGCAGCAAGGGTATATTGGGCTATTGTCCCATCTAAAGCCCGAAAACACTTATATCCCAGATAAGACCGATTAGTACGTCCAAAAAACACACATATCCTGTCAATAATTGTGATAGGTAGTAGCGATACTTTCACTATAAAGTTTATCCACCTATGGATGTACCATAAAAATGAGTCCATTTGCCATCAAACGCAGCTTTCCAGCGACGGTTGGAATCGTTTTTTTCTTTCACATAAGCCTCGCATAGGGCCACTGCGTTTCTCCGATTCCTATGCCGGTACAGCATTCGTCGTCATTTCGATCATCACACACACGTCTTCTGATACAGCTCTCGATATGTAGATTGCTCTCCTAAACGTAACCACCCAAATTGGTGCAGTATAGAGAAGCATTGACTTGAATACTTTATCGAGGTCCCCCAAGATTCTGCATTAGAGGTGACATTGCTATCATTATATATTTATGTATGTATGCTTCCGGGGGTGGTATAATCTTTGTTATTATAGCGACAACGATTATAATTGTAAGTATAACTAAATTTTTGAAACCCTAGTTAGGGGAGAATCTTCGAAAGAAGCTGTAAAGATACCAATCCCTACAGTGTGCGGGAATTTTACCCACTAAAATCTTCCTTTCTTTTCTTCAATTATGAGTCAGAAGGTATTACTTTATGGGTAGTAGACGTACATTAAGTCTATTTTCATATTTAGGCTGCAGGCTGCCCTTTTATCATTCTTTCTTACTGGCAGAGCTTCTTAATTGCTCGGGATTCGTATGCAACTACCGCATTACAGCATGCTTGCGACAATATAATTTGTGTCAAGATGCGTTTCTGGGACAATTTTTGACAGTGGAAAAAGACATCTTCCACATCTTCGATAATGGGTCATCAATTAGAGCATATCACATCAAATTCTACCCCAAAGCGATATAGATATGCCCTTAAGCATCCATTCCCTTTCAGAAACTTGGTCATATAGTGATCAACTTTCGCATGGCGTCTTCCGTGCCACGTCCATCTTCCTTTAATTGACAAATTCCAGTGACGCTGCCATCTAGCCACTGTCTCGAAGCTTCGTTCCCTGCTGACGATTAGTCGATGCTTTACATTTTTTTATAGCTGTGCTTCTATAGTCAAATACTTTGTTTGGAAGTATTACAGTAAGTGCAACTATTATGTCAGTACATGTGATACTAGTTTTGATTATAATTGTCACTGAACCCTAATTGTGATCCTTATTTATCATGAATTCCTATTACACCTTTAACTGTTAGTTTAGTTTAGATTGCGACTGATTCGAATAGCTACCAATTTTGAGGAGTATCTTTACTGTAATACTTTTGAGAGGCTCTTGCGCTAACTACGATTGCAAAATCAAATCTTAAACTATAAAACAGTGTTTTATAAATATCATTTGTTCCCCAATCAGTTACCATACGTGGGCTACTATATATATTTCTGGCCTAATAATGAAAATGCGAATATTTATCAACGAAAAAGGTTTTATTGTTTTTCAAAATATTCTCCATCAAGATTTATACACTTTTGCATGCGCTCAAACCAATTTTCGAAGCACTTTTTCCACTCCGATTGAGACACCTCCAAAACATGGTTTTTGAATGCTTCAACAGCATCTTCTGGCGACGAAAATTAAAAAGAAGTCATTGGGTGCCAAGTCAGGGCTGTACGGAGGATGACCCATCAATTCGACGTTTTGTCCGGTCAAAAAGGCGCTGGTTTGAGCCGATGTGTGAGAGCTCGCATTGTCATGGTGCACAATGATTCGACTTCTCTTGTTCGTTTTTCGAATTTCTCCGAAGACTTCAGGCAAACAAATGGTGGTGTACCACTCAGAATTGACCGTCCTACGTTGCACAAGCGGAACAGTCGCCACATGACCAGTTTTGCCAAAGAAACAAGCGACCATTTGCTTCGAAGTGCTTCTTCCACGAACAACTTTCGTTGGATTTGACTCGTCTTGGAAGACCCACACGGTCGATTGCTGTTTTGTTTCGGGCTCATACGCATAGATCCATGATTCGTCACCTGTGACGATCTTATAAACGTCTTTTGAAGCACCGCGATCGTATTTTTTCAGCATTTCTTTACACCAATCCACACGAGCCTTTTTTTGAGCGATTGTCAAATTGTGCGGGATCCAACGAGAACAAACCTTTTTTACGGCCAGGTGTTCATGCAATATCGAATGTATGCTGGTGGGAGAAATGCCTAGGCATGCCTCTATCTCACGGTATGTCACATGACGGTCTTGCATTATCAGTTCACGTACGGCATCGATGTTTTCTGGAACAACGGCTGTTTTTGGACGACCTTCACGGAATTCGTCTTTGAGCGAGCGTCGGCCACGATTGAATTCGTTGTACCAGTTTTTCACAGTGCTATAGGATGGTGCTTCATAGCCATACAAAGATTTAAGTTCATCGATGCACTCTTGTCGTGATAATCCACGTCGAAAGTTGTGAAAAATGATCGCACGAAAATGTTCACGAGTTAATTCCATTTTTTTGCCAAATTGATTTTTTCAAGTCACTGTAAACAACACAAATGATAGTCGTACGTCAAAACGTTCTGAGTACGTTTATGCTAAAAAATGTCAAACTTTCCAATGGAAATGTCAGATCGCACCTGGCAACACTTAGTGTTGCCTAGGCCAGAAATATATATAGTAGCCTACGTATTTATCTGACTGTGTTATTTTTATGATAAAGATTCTTATTGTAAAAGTACAATAACTTCTAGAAAATAAAATTTGCAACACACAAAAAACTGGATATTTATGGGGAAAAGGCAAAAAATCCCCAAAAAATCAACCATCTTCTCTAATAATACACACAGTCTTTGTGCAAATGTTTGTTGACCTTGCATAGCTTTGGAATTGATTACAAAATCATTTCAGGAATTCTCAATTTGTCTTTTCAGAGTTCATCAACTTCTTCTTTTTAGTAAATGATTAAAGATTATCCGATGATTTTGCTGACTTCTATAGAGACGATAAGTGGATAATCCAAAAAAATATATAAAAAAATCAAATTTTTGCGTGTGTATGTGTGTATTTTTGCTTTTGTTAACTTTTAGAAGATTGTAAGCACACTTAACATATTTAGTTTGTATCTTTTTTTATGGGATTTTATTTTTTTGAAATATAAAGTATGGCTATAAAAATGGGCGACTTGACCAAATATTACTAATTTGAACTGATGACGTTATATTATTGCCATTTTCATCATATTTTATTACAGTCTGACTCAAAATTAATACAAGCAACGCTAGCGAATGTTTTTGGATAATATTCTCAATTGATAGTATTGATTAAAGTTTTTTTTATTATTTTTATTTCAGTATCTTAACTTGGGGTGGGGGGAAGGGGGGTGAATAAAGTTTAACAATTTTCTTTTGGGTATTTGATAAGTAATTTTTTCCATCAACAAGTTTATTAATAATAGGAGTTTTAGTTACCAAACAGTATGCTTACGATTAGAAGGACATTAAAATTAAGTAAAATACAATATAAATTCAGGTGTAAACTTTATTGTATGGCCTAACCTTTGCATAGGTCTATTCAAAAAGTATCGAAAATTTTGTGTTTTTTCAAAAATAATTTATTTATGCATGAATATCTATTTTGCCCCTTCAAAGTAATCCCCACCAGATATTATAAACTTTTGCCAACGTTTTTTCCAATCCTCGAAGCACTTCAAAAAATCATTTTTTGTGATCTTGTTCAGCTTCTCCTTCGATGCCGTCTTTATCTCCTCAATCGTAGCGTAGCGTCGTCCTTTCATGGGGCTCTTCAGTTTCGGGAACAAGAAAAAGTCACAGGGGGCCAGATCTGGGGAATACGGTGGCTGCGACATTATTATTATGTTGTTTTTGGCCAAAAATTCGCGCACAAGCAACGATGCATGAGCAGGGGCGTTATCATGGTTTGTTCTTCCAAAAAATCCGGGCGTTTCTGGCGGATTGCTTCGCGCAACTTGCGCATAACTTGCAGATAATATTTCTTATTGACCATTCTACCCTGTAGTAAGAACTCACGATGCACCATGCCCCTGCAATCGAAGAAAACTGTAAGCAAAACCCTTACATTCGACCGAACTTGGTGCGCTTTTTTCGGTCTTGGCTCGTGCGGCAGCTTCCATTGGGATGATTGAGCTTTGGTTTCCACGTCATAACCATAAACCCATGATTCGTCACGAATTATGACCCTCTGGAGCAAATTTGGGTCGTCGCGGACAGATTCATATAGCACCTTAGCAATGTTAATGCGATGCTATTTTTGGTCGAAATTGAGCAATTTTGGTACGAATTTCGTGGCGACCCGTAACGGTGATTCGACGATTGGCCAATACTATTTTCTTCACTTCATCAATGTTTTCGTCTGTTGTTGACGTGCTCGGACGTCCGACACGCTATTCGGCGTTCACATCTTCTCGGCCCTCTGAGAACATTTTTTACCACCGATAAACGTTGCTTCGATCCAAGGTAGCTTCACCATTCGGATTGCGTCCGTGCAATTAATTTTGTTTTTCACACAAAATTTGATAAAGATTCTTTGATCCATTTTTTGGAATGGGCAAAAAATCGAAGACGAGCCAAAACACGTGCAAGCAAAGCAGCTGTCAAAAATTAACTGAATATTCAAAATGGCCGAACTTGTCAGCATTAGTGAGAGACATGAGTAGCAATATAACGCCATAAAAAAAATCGAAAATCGAATATACGTAACCCGCAGAAATTCAAAATTCGCGATACTTTTTTAACAGACCTCGTAGTTCAAATGGCTGCTACGAATAATTTTTGGGCAGGAATCGATCCTTTTGAGGAAATTTTTGATGACTTTTCGGACTGTAATTCGACCGTTACGTAACAGATGTTCGTTTTGAAACCCCCTAAATTTTGAGGATTATCTGCGTTAAACCGTATAATCTTGGAGGCCAATTGATATCACCAAATTTTGAAATTATGCCGTATGGAATATCGTTTACCGAATAAAACCAAAATTTGTTGTGTTATGTGGCTTTATGGTAGAGTCACATTTGATTCAGACTAAAACCATTAAATCAGTTGAGTATCGTATGGTCATACAATAGTACTTAGGAACTTTTCTTTAAGAAGGACATTACATTTTTAGGATTTTAGAGCCTCATTTATGTCATGTTTTTCAGAGCCTCATTTATGGCTAATGAGAATTAATCATAATTACATATTTACGAAAAAATTTACAACTGATATTTTAAAGACAGTTTATGTGGTCTTTGATTCTTTTGAGCTTTTTTAATTATGTCTTGGAAGTTATGGTATCAACTAATAGAAATAAAACACTTCCTGTGATGTAAGGTCATCATACAATTTAATAAGTAACTACAAATGTTACACCTTTTTATTGGGTTGTCCGGGAAGTAATTTCATTTTACTTATAAAAATGAAAGATGATTTTCTTATTGTGAATTAATATTTTATTCAATTAAATATTGTCAAGTCTGATCCAATACCGTTTGCCATCCTTTTGGCAGTAGCATGATTCCACGCTCATCAAATGTTTGTTCCTTGCTGGCAAAAAACTGATCCAAGTGATTTTTGACCTCCTCATTTGAATTAAACGTTTTACCGTCTAAAAATTTTTTGTAGAGACCGGAACAAATGATAATCGGAAGGCGCTAGGTCTGGAGAGTATGGTGGGTGTGGCAGTATATTTTTTGACGAGTGGTCCTATTCTGGCCTTTTTTCTTTAAGTTTCGAGTAATCATTCAATTTGTGCAACTGATGACAGTACACTTCAGAATTGATCGTTGTGTTACTCGGTAGATGCTCTTAATAAACGATTCCTTTGAAATCCCACCAAACAAAATAGATATGATTATGCGGCTTAAGTGTGAAGTTGGTTGTGTAAAAATACAATTAAGTAATCTGTTGGGAAAGAACGAAATTACTTTCCGGACAACCCAATAACTGAGTATTACTCTTACCAGTGTTAATATCATTATCACTAACGGTGCGACAACCGGGAGTTCTGACTAGACTTGCTGAATGAAAGAAGTCCAGACGCCCCGGCTTCGTGCCGCGGTTTTCCAGTCGCATGTTTTTACCGTCCTTACTAACGCTATGTTAGTATAATTTTAAAAATATATGACATTTCCTGGGTGTTGGGTAGGAAGAAGAGGGTTTAAAAGTTGGAGTATGGCCATACGCAGAGAACACCCGCTTTGATAGGCATGCTTGTCGCTATCTTTATGCAGATATTGTTTGTAAAGGGTGTCACAATTGGGCGGAAAGGGGGGAGGGTGATCTTGGTTTGTCGAAGTTTGTGCAAAGTGTTGCTATCACACCGACCATGACAAAACAAATTATTCCTGGACACTTAGGTGTTAATTTCTCCATGATTGTGGAAAGGAGAGAGAGGAAAAAAACCCCAGGAAAAAAATGAAAAATAATAAAAAAATAAATATTAAAAAAAAAAACATTTTGTTAGAAAAAAAACTTAAAGCTTTTTCAGGGGAAAGTAACAGGAAATGTGGAATGGTATTAAAATTGGAAAACAAAAAAAAAAGTTCTTAGAAGCTTAAAGAGAGGAAAAGGAGTAGAGCCGATCGTTGACGGTGGTGGGATAGATTTGGCCATTCCCCAAATCCTTCCATCGGCAATCCTGAGCCAAATAATTTTGGAGTACCCATAATAGCTAAGTCTCTCCCATCACCGTCAACGTTCACCTCTACTCTCTTTCCCCTTCTCAAGCTTCTAAGAAAATTTTTTTTGGTCCTCTCAATTTTAATAGGCTTCGGAATTATTCATTTTTATGTAGGGGACAAATATTCTTCGAAGGATCTTTTTTATCAGAATTGGGGAATTTGGTTTTTTTAGCTTCATTTTATAGGATAGTTTTTGTTATGTAGACTTATCGGATATAATTTCCCCTCGAAGCGGAAGTCTCCATTATAATTCTTAGGAATAATCATATCTATAACTTTGAAGACTAGTTCAAAAATTTTAGATCAAAATTATTACGGAAGGGTTTTTTGACACTTCTCCGTAAAATTTGGAAGAGTCCCCGTAATAGCTAAGTCTCTCCCATCACCGTTGGTGGTCGCCTCTACTCTCTTTCCTCTTCTCATGCTTCTAAGAAATTTTTTTGCCCTCCCAATTATATTAAGCTCCAGAATTGTCCATTCTCATGTAGGAGACAAAAAGTTCTTCGAAGGATGTTCCTGATCAGTATTATTGGATCTAGTTTATTTTGGCTTCATTTTTATAGGATAGTTTTTGTTATGTAGGCTTATCGGATATAATTCCACTTCAAAGCAGAAGTCTCCATTATAATTCTTAGCAATAATAATATTTATAACTTTGAAGAGTAGTTCAAAAATTTGAGATCAAAATTGTTAGAAGGAGGGTTTTTTGACCCCTCTTCGTAAAATTTCGAAGATATTTTGAAATAATATTGTGTATTTTTTTAAATTTTAGCAAATACTTATTATTCTTATTTTAGCTTGTTTTAGTTCAGTATCAACTGAACTGAATTAATGTTTTCCCATTTGTCGAAAAATATCCTTACGGCCATAATGTTATTTGGAAAATTTTGTCTTTTTAAAAAAATTATTTCATAATTTGAATTTTTATTTCTACGTTTTGGTTGTTTGAATTAGAAAAATTCACTAAAATCCTTTTTATAATCTCTTTTATTTTGACAGAAAACGATTACGTGCCTAATACTCTAATGCGAAGGAGTCTCTCTAAAAGGACGACAAAGAAGTAATAAATCAATCAGAGCATGATATTCTTAGTGTGTGGGCAAAACTAATTCTACGAATAACCAACAAGACAAAAACGAAACAATCAAAATCCTGTTCAAGATGCGACTCTGATTGTATTTGAAGAATAATAAAGACGATCAATCAAATAATTTTCTCAATCACTTGAAATTGGAAAACTTACGCCACACTTGTACGCATACACGCATACACACGCACACACACACACACACACATACACATACAAACAATTTAGTTGGAAAACGAATATTTTTCCTAAAATATAAAAAGTTTGAAATTTTGCATCAAGAACGCATTCGAATTGAATTCGGTACAAAATGTCTGTTCTATTAGAAGCTAGGCCGTACAGGCCATTCAAATCTAGTGAAGAGTATCTGGAGGCGATGCGAGAGGATTTAGCTGAATGGCTGAATATAATGTATCCAGAATTATTGATAAATGCAGACAATTTTATGGATCGGTTGGATACTGGAGTAGCACTTTGCAAGGTAAGTTTTGTAATAATTTTTAAATTTCACTCAAGTGCTACTTTTATTACTAAAAGTTTTGAGATTATTTTCCAAGTTCTGTCTTTTCACCTAAATAACGTTTAGATTCTAAAAATATTTTATCGATTTAAACTGGGAACAAAATAATAGAACAATTTCCCATTTTCTACTTTGATATTAATTGATTTTTTTCAGAACTTTTTTTTTAAAAATAAAATAATTCAACTTTTTAACGACTAATAGAGTATTTTTATGAAAATTTTAAGATAGGAAAATTGCTTTAAACTCAAATTCAGTACGATATTTCTTAAAATTAGCTTTTGGAATAACCATTATTCCGTGAAATACGATACAACAATTCATATTTTTCGTACAATCAATTAATTTGCTAACTAAAATAAGTTGTCTAGAATATTGTACAAAAAAGTCGTTTTAAGCCTATTCTAATAAATTCAGCTCATTTTTTAGTATGCAGAAAAATTCTTCAGATATTGTAGATCAATTCAGCTCACTATTTCTGAACATATACGAGTAACTACCAGAATTCAGCTCTATATATCTACAAAAAAATTCAGCTCAATAATATCTTATACATATTTTTATTCAATAAAAACTGTTATTTCGGTAAATAAATTCAGAATCTAATCTGGGCTGTTCCTATAATGTCTGTTCAACAAGTATTCTACATAATTTTTATTATACTTGACCTAATTTAAGAGAATTCAGTCCACTTCTTTCAATACTTGTTATCGAATTTAGCTTATCTCTTCTTATATACATATTGTAAAAAAATGCTACAAAACCCAAAGCTTTCATTCGTATTAAGCTCGATTAAACATCTTGTTTGTGAAACTAACCAGTTTTATTACTTCTTATTATAATTTCTATTTGATTCAAGCTAATTCAGCTAACTACTTTTTATCGAATACCTAATTCAGCTAATAATTTCTCTTACTTAAGGAATTGAAACTATACTTTTGCTTTGAATTAAAAAATCGGATTACTCGTACCAATTTATGGTAGTTTTTTCTTTTTACTTTTAAAACTGAGCAATTTGTTTCAACTACTTTTTACACTCAATGCAAAGAAATTCAGCTAATATTGTTAGCTATTCCATAAAAGTTGCTCTATATCTCAAATGCCTATTCAATAGAATTATGTATGAGAGCTTCTTAAAATCTGAATTATGCTAACTACTTTCAGTAACAATTTTATTTTGCATTTGAATCCATTTGCGGCAATTCAGCACATTATTTTGAAAACGTCTGCTGAAATTCAGCTCATCTTTTTTCAAAGGCTCATCTTATTTTCTTTAGAGTTAAGCTCGATTAAAAGGCTTACTTAAGTTTTACTGGAATTCAGCTCATCATTTATTATATTGTATTATAGAGTATAACTCTGAACTGAGAGTTGGCAATTAAGGCTGATTATTTTTAATGATTTTTTTTTCAGTTAAAAAAAAAACAGATTTACTGAATTTTGGACAAAATTAAAAAAAAACAGATTTACTTAATTTAACATAAACCAACGAACAAAATTAAATTATTTCATCAGAAAATTAACAATTTTTATTTAAAATTTTATAAATTTAAATTATTTTTTTTTTTTTTTTGGATATTTGAAGCGAATTTGAATAAAATGTTTGTGTAAAAATTTGCACATTTAACGAGTATAACATTTATTTTTCTCAACTTAATTTTCTATTTAATGACATACAATAGAAGAGGTTTGTTGAAAATCTTATAATAAATTATATGCAGTCAAATATTCTGGTTTTTGGATTTTTTTTTCTCTACAAATATTTATGTTTATGCAAATTTACTTCTTGTTTGCTGCCATATCTTCAATTAAAACACGGTTTATTGTAGAAAGTAATAAAAAACTAACAGCAAAAAAAAAACGAAAATAAATTGTTAATTTTTAAATTAATAAAAATACAATTTTTTATACAAAACTGATTATACAGTCATAGTGGGTTGCGGTCTGAGAGTTAGCGATACTCTATTAAATGTCCCTGTTTGCAATTTTTTCCTCATAATTTTTTATTCAGCATTTCTGATTTTCCATAAAATAATCATTATTTATATATGTAGATGAGTGTAAATGTGAAGGTCTTCTTCTATAAAAAAATACCAAATAAAATATGCAAATTTCTATTGATTTGTACCATTAAATATTTTTATAAAAATATTGCAAAATTAAGAATGAACTCAACATATTATTATTATTATTATTATCTAGTAACTTTTTTTTTTAAATTGAGAAAAACCAAATATTTTATGGAAAAAATAATCGAATTTGATTGAATGCCTTTTTAAAAATGTTATGCTTTCAAAAATCTATTTAAAAGCTATAGTATCCAGGCTTAAAGAGTATTTATTATATATCATCATTAATCAGACAATTTTAAATTGCTAACCGGCTTAGGGCTTCCGTTTAGGATTTTCAGAAAAGAGTACTCCTTGTCAAGTAACCGAGTATCAGACTTCTGGAACTCTTCTGCTAGAGATTTTGTCAAAACGCTGAATTTTTACCATTTCGCTCTTCAGTTCTTCTTTATTAGAATTTTTGTAATTTCTATCCTCAGTACTTCCGAAGTTCCTATCAGGTCCCTATTGAGCTATTTCAGCAGGACCATTTTGGCGCAACGCTACCCATACAACCTCACCTTATCAATTATAATTCATAAATGTATAGGATTTTTCATTAAGGGAGGTCAATTTTTAAAATTAAATGAAAAGAGTCGGGTGTAAATTATGGCAGATATTTTTATTAGGTGAAGTTGCAACTTCATTTTCAAATACTTAAAAATAACATTCTTTAAATGGTATTATATGCAGGAGGTGACTTGAAAGGTCCAATTTTGGATGACTCTTTTGGATGAAAGAATCGAGCTGAATCTCATGGAGGGCTTGAATGATGTTGTTTTCCAAATCGAAAAGTGTTGCCGGTTTATTGGCAAATATCACTGATTTAATATAACCCCATAGAATAAAGTTCGTTGACGTTAAATTGCAAGATGTTACCGGCCATCTGACATTAGCATGTCTCGGAATAACGTGACGTAGCAACTTCATCTACAATAAGTCCCTTGTTTCAACTGCTGTATGATAAGTTCTATTAGAACAAAATGTTGTCCAAGTCTGTATCATCTAATTGAGGTCAAATATATCTGTTATCATCACCCGATACCTTTCTCCACTGACAGTTACCGTCACGCTAGACTGGATGCAAAGAAAGCTCCGCGAAAAGTTTTGACTGATTTTTGTCCCAGATCTGATGACAATTTTTTCCCAAGATCTGACCAAATCTGGGATCCGTTCCCACTTGTTAAAGGTCCCAGGCCGCTGACGCTTCGCATGGTCTTGTGACGGAACATCTTGAATCTACAATTGAATCGTTGTATGGATGTGGACCCAAGTCTTTTTGCAATTTTCTCCCAGTTGAAGTCGCGCAAAGGCCCAGTTCTTATAAATGACGAGGAATTAAGAGGTTATGGTCTTGAAGCACACTTTAAGCCACAGTTGCACTATTTTCATATGACCGAGAATTTCGCCAACGTACGGGCATGGGCCAATTGGTAACTAAACCGGTTTTCTCGAATTTTCTGATTGGACGTTGAATTGTTGTCTCGCTGAAATGTGCATTACAACTATAAAGTCCACGAAGCTCCCGAAACACTTGACATAGAGAGTACACATTCGTGTAGCAAAACATAAACGTATAAAAATAACAGTGCTGTTATTTAAAACGTCAAAGTAATATGCTGTCAAAGATTTGGCATACCTATCGAGAAGTCCCTTATATAGGTCGATTTTGTTTGGCCACTATTTTGGTTTCGATGACATTTGCCTGTTGGCATTTAACAGTCGTAGAGAGTGATCGATAACAATTTATTAATGGAGTATCTAACGCCGCAACAACGTGTTGAAATTATTAAAACATTTTATTTTAATAAAATAACGTGCTTTTTTTGGTATTAATCATATGCCGAGCAAGTCAACCATTCAGCGTGTAATTAATAATTTTGAAAATATGCATACTCTGGAAGATAAAGCGAAAACCGGGCAACAATTAAGCCAACGTACACCTGAAAATATTGATCCAGTGAAACAGAATAAGTCCCGTATAAAATTCTATTGACATAACAGCTGCAGGCAAATGCCCATGAGCGGCGGTGAGGCTGGAGTAATCGGGTTTTACATCTCCGTATAGACGAGCACCATTTTTGGCAAAAAATCATTATGAGCGACGAAGCACACTTTGACTTGGCTGGCTTAGTTAACAAACAGAATAGCCGCTATTGGGGCACAATAAACACTCAGCTAACACCAAAGACCACTAGACCCTCGTGTATGATGCGGCTTTTGGGCCGTCGGCATCATTGGGTCATATTTTTTTGAGGATACTGGAAGCAATGCTGTTAGAAAACTTTATTCTGCACCAATTGGATCTATTAGGCATACTGAACATGTGGTTCCGACAAGACGGTGCCACATCACACACAGCTCGTATTATGATGCAAATTTTCAGAGAAATTTTTCCCGGGCGAATAGTGTTAAAAAGTGGTGTTATCGACTGGCCCCCATGCTCCCCTGATTTGAACACTCCCGATATCTTCGTATGCGGGTACTTAAAATAAAAGGTGTACACTAACAAACCAGCCGCAACCTCGATACTTAAGGACAACATTCGAAATTGCTAAGATAACAGCAGAAGTCTGCGAAAATGTTATGAAAAGTGTGCTTAAAAGAGCTTTCCTGTGCGCCGCGGCCAGAGGCAGGCATTTGACTGGCATCATAATCCATAAATAAAATTAAAGACCTTATAATCGGTCAGTAAAATATAAATTTAAAAAAAAACTTCGAAACGCACCCTGTATTTAAAGCCCCTTGGTAGTTTTCCTGAAAAGGGGCACTTCTAACATCAGATGGGCCAACGAAGTACCAAGAAAATTCGTTCTTTTTTTTGTTATTTTCGCCAAATGAATATGAATTTTTTCTGCAATATTTTTCTCTATTTTTTCACCTAATTTTTAATAACCTTTCTAATCCTATAACTAAAGTCCTTTTCCACTGCATAAATTCAAGTCGGAGTTGTCTCCAGTATAAACATACCAAATGGCATGGTATTTTTTGTTATGTTTGAGTTCGAAGGCTATAGTGGCAAGTGACGGAATCCCCTCTGCAATTCCTGCAATCATGCCCTGCCGCTTCTTCGTCTCCTAGGTAATCTAGTTATAACACTAGATTCATCTCTTGAGGACTTCGCGTCCGTATTACTAATTTTGTTTAAATTTTTTTTCTCTCGCCACTACCCAGTCTCTGAACTCTAGAACAAAATACTAAGAAGTACCACAACTTTCAGTAGAAAAAGGCTTCAGGTAGTGGGGTATATCTAACATAAGTATCTTTAGAATTCCTAAGATAAAAGCATCCCGATGATACTTAGTAGTAAGTTACTCAATAGAAGAAACCGTAATAACCCAAACTCAGAAATCTAAGATATTGAAAATAGTCTGCGAAGATTCTGCTCAAAATATTCTATTGATTAGGAGCGAAAGTGATCCCTATTCTACGGTAAGTAATCTTAACACCACTGTCAAACCAAAAATACACACTCTTAGCTACCAAATATTAACAATATTGTCTTATTAAAACTAAATTTAATATTATCTGCCCTTGTTGCTTCTCGTTCTTTTGACAAAATTGACATAACCTCAAATATTCTCCACCAAACAACGCTAACATAACCTCAACTTGTGTATTGTATTTTCTCATTATAAAAGCGCATATATCCGGTTTCTTTCGCTAGCAATAATTGAAAAATTACAAAAAAAAAATATTAACTGAATATAATCAAAGTTTGACAAATGTTAATAGAAATTCTTGTCTTTTTAGTTTTAGTCTGACAACTTTTAAATTTGGTAATTTTTGGAATTACCGTTTTTTTTGTTGATCTTTCATAATTTTGTAGGCAAAAATCCAAATAGACAGAGTGCATTCTGTCTGTTACGCTTTGGATGGAACATATATATGAAGTGGTGCAATATGACTGCATTATAATTATTAGTATTTGGGGTTTTTCTTTGTCGTTTGTTTGTGACATGGCCCACTCTTTATTATCTTCGCAGTCGGGATTGTATCTAAACCACATCAGATCTTTCAAAAAAAGAAAAGGAAAAAGCAAAAAAGTTTAGGTAATTCTTTGGCATTTAAAATTATACAATATAAAAATGCACTTGCTCGTCAATAATAAATTCTGAAAAAAGTGCATCTTTAATTACCAAACGGAATATGGTCCTTAAGCGAAGAAACGCCTACAGTCTGGGTAGCATAAGTTATACGACGCTATTCCTAGAGTTTATTCCAGTGTGTATGTGTATGTATGGTTGGATAAGAGAAAAAAAAATTGGTTTTTTTTTACATATACTCATTGTTAAATGGAGAAGATTACGTTCCTAAATGGAGGATATAAAAAACAGCATAATGCCCTTATGGAATCGTATGGAGTTAATAATTTTCCTTTTTATACTTTTATGTTTGCCAATGAGTTTATGTTATTTTTTATTATTATTAATAGTTTTTTTCCCTTCCTTCTGTTTATTGGTTTTATGGATTTTAAAAACATTTGCACAATTGCACTTGAATTCACGAGCAAATGGAATTATCCTCTTATCTGGATGGAACGGACCTAGATGTGTGCACTCGTACTGGGGTTGGTCTAGATTTTGACCAACTCTCCGAGACCCTGTCCTGGATCCCCCGGTATGAGGGTCTATGTCTGTGTCTGACTTCTCGGTTGTTTTATGTTATGCTCTGTTTGCCATCATAATTTATATTACCCTAGCGACTTGCCAAAAATATTGTAGCTTCGATATGATTTTGGCATAATTCCGACTCGTATTCGTCGTGTGTGATTTTTACTCTTGCCTGTGCATTTCCATCTGACAATTATTATCGTTGTGACCATATGCTGCTGTTATTATTGTGTGCAACTGAATGCTGATTTGGTACTTTTGGTTTTTGTTAACTACTTCCATCCCTGTCCCTATAAATTCAAGTGTGCTACCAACAATCAGAATTGTTGAACACTCAACGTTTGCCATTGACATATTAATCTGCAAGGAAAGGAGGAAGACACCCTTTATTCCTTGTGGATTATAGGCAACTCTGATAACATTACCAGATGCCATCGTATTTTCTTCTTGATATTTTTGATAGAATCTCAACATTTAAAAAGGGCAGACAGTCTTCTGGGGAACCACCATTTATGCATGGATTTTTTTCTTAATTCTTATTCTTGAAAAACTTATGGAATATTTTTCTAAACGAACATTTTGTACCCATTTTTATTTTACGATTTATTTTAATTGTCTTCAATACTGAAATCGTAAATTTTCTTTAATTTTTGGGCACAATAATTCTAAGTTGGATTAAAAATAAAAAAATAGCAATAAAAATGAGAACAAAATAAGTTATTTGTTTGGGAAATTTTCAAATAATTGTGGTGTCTTAGGACCTTTTGAAGAGGTCAATTTGAAAACAATGATTCGAAAAGCATAAAAACTCTTCCAATTAGTTAATTCTAGCTAATAAATGTAATTGCAAATAATTTTATTAAATAATAAAATTATTCGCAATTAAATTCAATTTTTTTCTTACCAAAATAGAAGAATTATCAAAAAAGTCAACATTTTAGAGGTCCAAACACTGAAAAATTTACTACCTTAAGAGTTGAGATTTTAAAAAGAAAATTATAAGCAAGCAAATAGAAATAGGATTTCTGTAATCTCATAGGACCTTAAAAATTAGTAAAAATAATTTTACTAGGACCTTAAAATAAGTAAGGTCATAGGACCTTAAAATTATTAAAAAAACGTTTTTTAAGTATGCATAAATTGATACTGAATAAATACAGAGTCCTCGTGTATTCATAACCAATTTTAAATAATTTTTAGACCTTAAAAGTATAATTTTTATAGACCTTAAAAATAATAGTTTTTCTTATTGTTCTCAGTCCTAAAGTATCTTTTTTTTTAATTGAAAGTGGAAACATTTTATTACTGCGAAGAGTGAGCAACATTTCAAATATCAAGTTTTTCTTACCAAAATAGAAGAATTTTGATAAGAGGTCCTAACAGTAAAAATTTTACAACCATGAGTTGAGATTTTTTTTTAATTTATAAGCAAGCAAATAGAATTAGGATTTATGTAATATCATAGGACCTTAAAAATTAGTAAAAACAATTTTACAAGAACCTTAAAATTAGTAAAAAACGTTTTTTATAGTACATAAATCGATACTGAATAAATACAGTCTCCTCGTGTATTCTTAATAAATTTTAAATAATTTTTAGACCTTTAAAGTAATTATTTTTGTAGACCTTAAAAATAATAGTTTTTCTTATTGTTTTCAGTCCTAAAGTTTCTTTTTTTTAAAATTTAAAGTGGAAAATTTTTATTGTTGACAAGAGTGAGCAACATTTCAAATGTCAATTTTTTCTTACCAAAATAGAAGAATTATCAAAAAAGTCAACATTTTAGAGGTCTCAAACACTAAAAATTTTACTACCGTACGAGTTGAGATTTAAAAAAAATTATAAGCAAGAAAATAGGATTAGGATTTCTGTAATCTCATAGGACCTTAAAAATTAGTAAAAACAATTTTAATAGGACCTTAAAATTAGTAAAAAAACCGTTTTTTTGTTTGCATAAATCGATACTGAATGAATAAAGTATTCTCGTGTATTCATAACCTATTTTAAATAATTTTTAGACCTTAAAAATAATTACTTTTGTAGACTTTCAAAATAATAGTTTTTCTTATTTTTCTCAGTCTTAAAGTACTTTTATTGTAAAGATAATTTTTTTTTTTGTAAATTGAAAGTGGAAAATTTTTATTACTGACAAGAGTGAGCAACAAATTCAAATGTTATAAAATATATGCTTCAAAAAATTATGGTCCTAATTTACATCCAAACCAAATCAATAGTAATTATAAAAGAAAATCAAAAGAAGAAAGAAAAAAAAGACCCCTCAAGACGGAATTTGATTTTTCATTTGATCGTTTGGGACATGTTCAATAATCTCCTACTTAGCATAATTTATATCATGTTTGCAGTTATTTTTATCTCTTAAACTAGATAATCGCTAACTTCCGTCTTGAGCTGTGGGAGACCTTGCATTTATTTGAATTTTATTTTTCTCTTTAAATTCAATGTCAATAATTTTGTATTTTCACTTTCTTTTTTACTATGTATTTTTTTTGAAAAAATTTAAAAATATTCAATTTATTTTTAAAGAAATTTAAAAAGATACAGATTTGTTTAGAAATAAGGGAGCATAAAATTGTTCTTGTCTATGAGGGACATAGGAATGCGTTCGAATAACCTCTGCTTAAGAAGATGAATTTTCAGTAAGCATAAGATTCTTTTCTTCTCTTTGGTACATAAATAGCTACAAGTAAACCCCTTTACTGTCTATGATCAATAGATAGTCCATCCAACTGGAAAAATTTATGATTTTCTTGTCACATTTGTTCAGCAGCACAACAAAAATTCTGTATTTGGTCTTAGTTATCTGAAAAGTCTGAGCATAATGAGGGTGCGTACAAATTGGATCGAAAAAACAGGCATTCAGTCTTTAATCAATAAATAGAAAACTGAAACAATTTGTCTTTATTATTTAGTATCTTTGGGAGAAGATTCCCCTTTCATCTTCTGTCCGGTAAGCCAATATTATCTGGATGAGTGCGTTTCATCTCACCAAAAGACTAGCGGAAATTATTTCTAAGAAACAAAATCATGAATATTAGTTGAATTTGAATAGATACAATTTGATAAAATGATAGTAGTTCTTTCTTCTGCTCTGTACAATAATTTTGAATAATATGCCTGGATTTATAAAAAATAATAAAATAATTCTACTACGTATAAGATAGATAGTATTCTCCATATTTTTTTGATCGTATTTCTTATATAAAGAATAATGTGTAGTGATTTTTGCAGAATTAAATAAAATTCCTAATACTTTTTCGAAATGTTCAAAAAGTTACTTGGTTTTTGATCTTAGTCTTCTAGACATTTTTAAGATTATGCTTTCATTGTTAAAATACGTGTATTTGTTTTATCCGAAATAGTTCAAGGATGAATATATTTTACAGAACTGATATTTTCAATACTCATTATTGGGTTATCTCATATACAGTTTCCTTCCCAGAAAAGATTTCATACTTCAAGATTTTTTTTCTTCATAAAAACCATTCTCCAAAATAAGTTATTTTTAATAGTCCTAAGTTTATCTGGCATCTCCAGTAATATACTGCTGCCGTCAATTTTAAATTAAACAATATTGAAATGATCAAAATTTGACATATCCATGTGGGCTTCTTTTCTTTAATATTACTACAAAATAATTGCCATTTATTTCTGAAATTGAAGATGGAATGATATTCTTTCACTCATAATATCGGAAAATACAGAAAGTAGCAAAATATACCTGATCAAATTGAATACAGATTATCTAAAAGATTTACAAAAATTCCTATTTTTAATAGTTGATAACTTTTACTATTCAGTATAAGAAAAAATCATATTGAAAAAAATAATATCACATTAGGGTATGAGATGTACTGGTTTATCTCTCCCCCCTCCAAAAAAAATGAACTAACCTATTTCAAAATCCCAACATCCTCAACATCATAAACTCTTCTTTTTTATTTTTCATAACGCAGAGTTTACAAGACGATCACTTTAATAATGTTTACGAGTCCTTACAAAGAAACGGAGTGAATATCACTAAAAAAAATTATTAAACGTTTTTTTTAGTTATGGATAAATCCCTTTTAGTTTTTATTGAATGCTGTTATTCGCTAAAATTTTTCACACAGTCACAAAGCCACAAATGACTGCAATACGTTAAATTTCTCCATGAGCAAAGGTTAAAGCAAAAAGTACAACGGTGTCTCAGGGGTAGTAAACAGTTTTAGTGATTTGTTAAAGGAACCAAAAATTCCAGATGTCAGCTCAAAAGACAAGGCCAATTTGCTCGCAGTTCACCTTCTCTGCATTTTACTCTCTTCCAAAATGGTGCCTTGCTCCCACATCAGCCAATGGAATATCCTAAATCAACGAAGGTTCTCGCTGATAAATCATCAGCTAATGGAATATCCTAAATCAAGGAAGTTCCTCAGTAACCGTTAACATGGTTTCCGTAGCTTATTTAGCCAAAAATTGGACCCATACTGTCCATTTTTCTGGGGAGTGTAGGACTACTGCATTTGATATTGACTGAGTTTGGCATCAACTCCTTTTTTTCATATTCGTCTCCTTATTCACATCCTTAAAAATGGTAGCTTATGTTAAACTCATTAAATTACGATTAGTTTGGGGCTCGCCAAACACAAAAAATTTGGGGCTCGCCAAACACAGATAATTTGACATTTCGCAGTGTGATTTGTATGAAGAACGTTAGTGTATTAAAAATTGTTTTTTTTTTTGTGTTTTGATTTGCCGATTTTTTGTACAAAAAAACTGTCTCAAAATATATTGCTCAACGATGGCAGTGACGTTGAATGGCTCAGTGTAGTATGGAGACCAGTTCTCAAAGGTGTTCGAAATCATCCTTGCCAAGATGGTAAAAATTTCTTCTCGAAGTAAGAAGTACCGACAATTACTTTTCGTTTACACCGTCCTTACCGCGTATCGCCCACCCAGTCCCAGTTATAGCTTTCCCTATCGTTCAACATCAGCTGCGACTGCTGCTCTCATTGCTGCACTTCGTTTTCATTGCTGCATTCTCTTAAATTATCCTAATTTTTAAATATTTACTATTTTTTTCTCTACCTTTTTCATGATTATTATATGTATTGGAGTGCAACACGCAAAAGCACAACTGAAAATCCAAGCAAATGTCAAATGTTGAATGGATAAAAAAAAATTCATTTCTGACTGGGCGAACTTTGATCGAGCTCATGTGTATTCACTGCTCGATAATTGCTCGAGTGTTCGAGCTCGTAATTGAGAAGTTTTTATTTTTCTTTCGGAGACACGAATGGTGTAATTGGTATTAACAAGTTCGTCCAATTGGAGGAATTTAAGACAAACATTTGAGCATTTCTCGAATGGTCTAATCGCAGCTAAGTTTTTAGTATGAACCGGGACGTCAATAAAAATTTCAAAGTGATAAAAATTTATTATCATAACAAAATAACAACTCACTTCATAGGGAATAGGTGGAATATTCAATATTTAACGTTTTTTTATGTAATTTTTGTATAAAAGATGCCTAAGAGAACTACTGTGAAAATTCTCACATGTTAGGTAGCTAAAGTATATAAATATGGATAGAGGAACATAAGGATTGAAAAAAAAAACAGAAATAGTGTGAGAGAGAGAGGACGCGGGGAAAGGTAAAAGGAAGGCGTGAGAACATTTGACCGTAGGTCCTGTGTCGTTCGATGGTTTGTGTACGATCATTTTTGAAAGGTTCTTGTCCAATTTCAACTACAATAAACTGTCCATGTTCAGGTTGTTGACATATAACCCAAGAAAATGGTGAAATCATTTTTTATTTTGCTTCAAAGAGAGAAAAATGACAAGAAAAATAACAACATAAATAATTCAGAGAAGGGTCAAAAAGTCCAATAAAATTCATTAGTTTCCCGTCGCCGACACCGTCTAATCTTTCCCTTAGCAGCAATGCAGCGACGGTGATTTTGTATTCTTGTTCGTTTCAACCCTGCATGGTAGCTCTTTAATCCTACCGCAATTATATAAACTATATGTTATCCCTGTTAGCTGCCTAGCCCCTCTGCCTAACTAACACCTAACCTATTATCCAACCAACAATTACTGTTGTTATTTTTACGTTCTTAGGAGTATTTATAGCTCAGATTGTCAGGTTCTTTCGAGAGCAAGATTCCTTCGTGGTGGCAGTGGTGGTGGTAGTGGTATTTTTTTTATCCTTTATTACGGATGCATTGACTCCTGCGTCTGAGATTTGTATTCTTGCATTGCCGAAAATTTATTCTTTTTCGGACTGCCTTTATGCTGTCTTCCCAGCATTTATCACGTACCATCGTCAACCACTTTTCTTTTCCTACCTGAACACAATCAGGTTTGTTCATAAAATGCAAAGACATTCGATGGTCTGCCAGTCGGTACGACTAAGTAAAAAGCCAGGCGGCTTTTTACTTACGCGATATCCACAACAAAATACTTTTAAATGATGGTTCTTGTCTACCATGGCAATGTTCACCGTCTAATAGCATCGAAAATAATGAACCGAAAATAAAATAAATTCCAAAAGTAACAAGAAATTATATTTATTCAGATTTAGTTTTAAGAACGTTACATTAATTTGCCTTTCACCGCATTACCGAAGGATTCAATTTTGTCATTAAACAATTTTTCTTTCGGCAATATTTTTAACCATATTTTATTAATGGTTTTTCTTTAGTTTAGAAATTATATTTTGTTTATGGAGGCCTTTAATTAACAAAAAAAAAATACATTCAATTATAAGCAAAATATGCCGTGAAATTGTGCGTTTCTTCAAAGTAAAGTGTACTTGTTCCTTTTAAGGAGCTAACATATAATTGTTGATCCTTTCCGAAAAGCTAACATGTAATTGTTGATCTTTTTGAAAAATGAGCTAGAAACAGTCCGAAAATGCTGTTGAATCATTTTTAAGATTTTTCATAAAATCTAGTCATTTTGGGGCTATTTAATCATTGATTAAATAGGTCTCAATCAGATATTATGTCTATAAAACCTTTGACTAGTAAGGAAATCATATATTAACAGACGTTTCCATGGATGAGGCATCAGCGAGGGGGATTTTTGTGGTAGCTAAAAGGATTCGATGAACGACTGGCATAGGTATACATCTGAACACTTAAGGAATATTAAAAACGATCATCTGGGTACAAGTTCAGGCTGTCTATAGGTGATAATCTATGCTTAAATTACACTATAAATAAAGCCTATCACTTGCGTCTTAAACAAATTAGCCGCTTATTAAGGAATAATCCGAAAAAGTTGACTATTGCATGACCAAATCTATGAGAACAGGTCATTCGAGAAATTTTAGACCAAATCTATGAGAACAGGTCATTTGAGAAATTCTAGACCAAATCCATGAGAACAGATTATTTGAGAAATTTTAGACCAAATCCATGAGAACAGGTTATTTGAGAAATTTTAAACCAAATCTATGAGAACAGGTCATTTGAAAAATTTTAGACCAAATCTATGAGAACAGGTCATTTGAGAAATTCTAGACCAAATCCATGAGAACAGATTATTTGAGAAATTTTAGACCAAATCCATGAGAACAGGTTATTTGAGAAATTTTAAACCAAATCTTTGAGAACAGGTCATTCGAGAAATTTTAGACCAAATCTATGAGAACAAGTCATTTGAAAAATTTTAGACCAAATCTATTAGAACAGGTAATTTCAAAAAATTGTAGATCCAATCTATGAGAACAGGTCTTTTGAAAATTTTTAGACCAAATCTATGTGAACAGGTCATTTGAGAAATTTTAGACCAAATCTATGAGAACAGGTCATTTGAGAAATTCTAGACCAAATCCATGAGAACAGATTATTTGAGAAATTTTAGACCAAATCTATGAGGACAGGTCATTTGAGAAATTTTAGACCAAATCTATGAGAACAGGTCATTTGAGAAATTCTAGACCAAATCCATGAGTACAGATTATTTGAGAAATTTTAGACCAAATCCATGAGAACAGGTTATTTGACAAATTTTAAACCAAATCTATGAGAACAGGTCATTTGAAAAATTTTAGACCAAATCTACGAGAACTGGTCATTTGAGAAATTCTAGACCAAATCTATGAGAACAGGTTATTTGAGAAATTTTAGACCCAATCTATGAGAACAGGTCAGTCGAGAAATTTTAAACCAAATCTATGAGAACAGGTCATTTAAGAAATTTTAGACCAAATCTATGTGAACAGGTCATTTGAAAAATTTTAGACAAAATCTATGAGAACAGGTCATTTGAAAAATTTTAGACCAAATCTATGAGAACGGGTCATTTGAGAAATTCTAGACCAAATCCATGAGAACAGATTATTTGAGAAATTTTAGACCAAATCCATGAGAACAGGTTATTTGAGAAATTTTAGACCCAATCTATGAGAACAGGTCATTCGAGAAATTTTATACCAAATCTATGAGAACAGGTTATTTGAGAAATTTTAGACCCAATCTATGAGAACAGGTCATTTGAAAATTTTTATACCAAATCTATGAGAACAGGTCATTTGAGAAATTCTAGACCAAATCCATGAGAACAGATTATTTGAGAAATTTTAGACCAAATCTATGAGAAAAGGTCATTTGAGAAATTTTAGACCAAATCTATGAGAACAGGTCATTTGAGAAATTTTAGATCAAATCTATGAGAGCAGGTCATTTGAAAAATTTTAGACCAAATCTATGAGAACAGGTCATTTGAGAAATTCTAGACCAAATCTATGAGAACAGGTCATTTGAGAAATTTTAGACCAAATCTATGAGAACAGGTCATTTGAGAAATTTTAGATCAAATCTATGAGAACAGGTCATTTGAAAAATTTTAGACCAAATCTATGAGAACAGGTCATTTGAGAAATTTTAGACCAAATCTATGAGAACAGGTCATTTGAGAATTTCTAGACCAAATCCATGAGAACAGGTTATTTGAGAAATTTTAGACCAAATCCATGAGAACAGCTTATTTGAGAAATTTTAAACCAAATCTTTGAGAACAGGTCATTCGAAAAATTTTAGACCAAATCTATGAGAACAAGTCATTTGAAAAATTTTAGACCAAATCTATGAGAACAAGTCATTTGAAAAATTTTAGACCCAATCTATGAAAACAGGTCAGTCGAGAAATTTTAAACCAAATCTATGAGAACAGATCATTTAAGTAATTTTAGACCAAATCTATTAGAACAGGTAATTTGAAAAAATTTTAGATCCAATCTATGAGAACAGGTCTTTTGAAAATTTTTAGACCAAATCTATGTGAACAGGTCATTTGAGAAATTTTAGACCAAATCTATGAGAACAGGTCATTTGAGAAATTTTAGACCAAATCTATGAGAACAGGTCATTTGAGAAATTTTAGACCAAATCTATGAGAACAGGTCATTTGAGAAATTTTAGACCAAATCTATGAGAACAGGTCATTTGAGAAATTTTAGACCACTTTATCCTTGAGCAAATCATGCCAAATAGACTATTGACAGGACTAGTCTACAAGACTAGTTGGATTCGCTTTTCTGGTTGTCGAGCACTAAAAGTGTCCAATAAAAAATTTGCATGAAAAACATCTTGATAATTAAAAAATACCGAAAAGGGTTACCACTTTTTGAGTGGTCGGTTATCCCTTAGATGAATCCTCCGACCCTTACTCTCTAATAATAAATATTTAATTAAGTCCATATTTTCGTTATTTTAATTTGTTTTTTAGACTCCAAATTACGGTCAAGACTCTTGACTACAATTTGACCGTTAATAATGGCCATCATTTCAAGTCTTTTTATTATTATAAATTTTTAAGTACGGAAAAATAAATAATTCCATTTGTAAATAAGCCTAAATTGTTTATTGCCCAATATAAATATTGTCAGACTGTACAAACCCGGATGTGAGTATTTCGCAAAAATGTGTTATTAAAATTTTGAAGTTATTCTTCTTTGGCTGTTCCAAAATTAAGAAAATTATTGATTTTGTCCTACCTTAGGATGTACAATATTTACACACTTCTATGAAAATTATCACCCAAAATTCCAAATCGGTATTCTCTTCTCAAGAATCCAAATGTATACTTTCTTTGACTAATTGACAAATTCGATTGAAATTTGAAATTTAGTTGATGAGAATTCAGTTTTACTGGGGCAAGATTTCAAAATATCCCAAACAAGATGGATTGACTCAAAAAACTGAATCGGTTCTCAATTTAGAGTGCCAACTGATTGATTGACTTAGAAGAGTGACAATATGCGTAATTTTTTTCTTAAGAGTGCGTACTCGTTTCTATACATCTGAAACCGAGGAGGGGAGGGAGTAATATTTGGTTAGTTCTCCAAATCGTATTTTCTATGCCTCAGACTATTTTCAGAATTACCCCTTTTGAAGTGGATGTCATCAAACTGAAATCGGACTGTAAAAATATTGGATAACATCTCTTATTTCCTCTTCCCCTAACAGCTATATACTCCCAATCTTATTGTCCATTTCCTTCTACTATTCCAAATATTCAATTTTTTTTTATGTTTTTGTACTTGGAAGTGTCACTTTGGAATTTTTCTTCTTTCGCTGCCTCTTCCACTGACGAGCACAGCATCTTTATGTCCTTTTGTTTTTACTTAATGTTCTGTTATCATACCAAAGAATGTCGCCTATATTAATATTTCCCAATAATTCGAAAATTAATCATCTTCAAAATGAGTTTTTTCTTAGAGAAAAAAAAGTAAAAAAAAAATACATCATGGAAAAATTAAAAAATCTCTTGGGTTCGGAAATATCATAGAAATGTTGTAGATTAGATTGCTCTTTTGAAAACTACGCTTCTAAAAGGGGCAGTTTGTATCTGCACAGCTTGAGAATGGTTTTCATTCAAAGGACGCTCATTTACTGTCCACTATTAGTGTTGCAAGTATACTGAACTAACTACAGGATTTTTTATAATATTTTTATTTTAGCGATATTTTTTTTAAATAAATATATACGAAGTCTGTTCAAAAAGTATCGGGAATTTTGAATTTCTGTAGGTTACGTATATTCGATTTTCGATTTTTGTGGCGTTATGTTGGTACTCATGTCTCTCACTTATGTTGATACTTATGTCTCTCACTTATGCCGACAAGTTCGGCCATTTTGAATGTTCAGTTAATTTTTGAGAGCTGCTTTGCTTGCACATGTTTTTGCTCGTCCTCGATTTTTGCCCATTCCAAAAAATGGATCAAAGAATCTGTATCAAATTTTGTGTGAAAAAGCAAATTAATTGGGCGGACGCATTCCGACTGTGGTATATGGTGAAGCTACCTTGGACCGAAGCAACGTTTTTCGCTGGTACAAAATGTTATCAGAGGGCCGAGAAGATGTGAACGACGAAAAGCGTGCCGGACGCCCGAGCACATCAACAACAGACGAAAACATTGATGAAGTGAAGAAAATTGTATTGGCCAATCGTCGAATCACCGTTAAAGAAGTTGCTGGGGACTTAAACATATCGATTGGTTCGTGCCATTCGATTTTTACCAATGATTTGGTCGCGAGACGGGTCGCCGCGACATTTGTACCAAAATTGCTAAATTTCGAACAAAAACAGCATCGCATTAATATTGCTAAGGAGCTGTTAGACTCTGTCCGCGACGACCCAAATTTGCCTCACAGGGTCATAACTGGTGACGAATCATAGGTTCTGCAACAGGGTAGAACGGTTAATAAGGAATATTACCTGTAAGTTCTGCGCAAGTTGCGCGAAGCAATCTGCCAGAAACGCCCGGATTTGTGGAAGAACAAAAATTGGATTTTGCACCATGATAACGCCGCTGCTCATGCATCGTTGCTTGTGCGCGAATTTTTTGCCAAAAACAACACACTAATAATGCCGCAGCCGCCGTATTCCCCAGATCTGGCCCAATGTGACTTTTTCTTGTTCCCGAAACTGAAGAGCCCGATTAAAAACTGAAGAGCCCGATTAGACGCTACGCTACGATTGAGGAGATAAATCCGGCATCGAAGGAGGAGCTGAATAAGATCACAAAAAATGATTTTTTGAAGTGCTTCGAGGATTGGAAAAAACGTTGGGACAAGTGTTTAATATCTGGTGGGGATTACTTTGAAGGTGACAAAGTAGATATTCATGAATAAATAAATAATTTTTGAAAAAACACAAAATTCGCCATACTTTTTGAATGGACCTCGTATAATTCTAAAAATGCCCACTTCTACGATAGTATTGATCCAAATCAGAAAAAAATATGTTCAAGCGTATTTTCAATTTTGTATTTTAATCACATTTTTTTAACGTAGTTTTTAATAAAAAAAATTGAATATAGAAAAATTTTCATAAATAAAGAAAAAAAAAACAAGGAGAAGGATTTCTTTCTATTTAAAAAAAAAGTATTTTTCAGCCTAATTGTATATTGAAAAAAAAGCTCCAAAAATAAAGAGAAATATAATTTTATTCTAAGAAAATATCTGCCAAATAATCTTTTAGGCCTCTCCACAGGGAGCAGGAGTATCCGCTGCCTTAGAAAAAAATACCACAAGGAAGGTTAAAGACAAAGAAATCTGAAAAAGTTAAATTTGGGTAGTTTTTTTTTGTTGATAGATTCCACATGAGACCTTTATATGTATAATAGGCATGCTTATGGTGATAGCAATAGGAAGATTAGTACGATAGTGCCAGTATCTAGAGCTGAGCTCACATGCATTCATTGGTTTTTCATGGCGACACAACCGAAAAAAATTCATACTTTCTGTTCTAAGAATTAAGCCCACACCAAGCAGGAGTCGAAGTTTTTCTTTTGTAGCTTCGGTACTAGTGCTATAGTTACCAGAGATATGAAGTCTACAATAAGATTGAATGGTAACAGTGCAGAAATGTCGAGACGGCATTCAATTCAAATAAAAGTTATCATACTGTCAGACGGACGAACCCAATAACGTGGATTTGTTTGCAGCGCTGAGGAGCCTCAGCAGGCAGCTACTTGGGCCAACCGAAAAAAAACCAAAAAAAAACAAAAAACATTTCACTCCGTTTCAATGTATATGCGTGTGTTCGGTCTGCCCCTTTCTTCCGTAATCAATATTTGTGTAATCAATGGCGTCGGCCACTTTGTCTACAAAGGCTCATATTAATATATCAGTCGCTCCTTTTCAGTTTGAAATCTTCGCATATACGTAACTATTCGTCGCCAACAGTACAAACAAAACGAAAACAAAACAATAAAACGGAAACACGACAAGGCATGCGAAACGTGCAGCTCCCAAGTCGGATCCACGAAATCGAAATCAGTCCAAACTTTACTCCTTCAACTCCATACGTAATCCCATTTTGTATAGTTTTGCACATCAAAAGACCCAAAAAAGACGATTTAACACAATCGAATCCAGTCTAGTCGAACTTATTCTAGCGAAAGGATTGATAACTTAAGGAGAGCCTCGTGGGGTATGGGGGATTTACCAAAGTTCTGAGCAGTAAAATTCCGTACGTTAGTTCCTCTTCTATTCCTTTTGCTGGAAGATATCTCCTTTGCACGAGTCGCCCTCCTTCAAATTCTTTTTCCATTTCTGCCAAACCAAATTTGCTCCACAATAACAGGGGGATGGATGGATGCACACATACCCGTACATATACAGAAAGGAGGGTGCCTTTTGCATATACTTTATTTCGTTTTATTTTTAATTTTGCTTATCCTTTTTTCCGTACATTATGAATTTTGTTGTTTCTTTCTATTTTCGTTTTTGACTGCCGGCTTCGATCTGATACTTTAAATTTCTATATTGAACCAGCCAACCATTTGAACTCTAACCCCGTTGTTGGAGTCTTCGCATTGCTATGAAGCCGCCTTGTGGCCGCGTTATATGCCTTTGGGTTCAGCGTATCCGAAACCGACTCCAATAAGGTTATCGCATTCGGTTTTACACGAACGGATACGGTCAATCGATCCACAGGTGCTTGGTATAAAGGGAATGCCGCCGACGCCACCTTATGTACACCAGTACAGACGCCAGCAAGTCTCCACTTATGACTAATGTAGAAATTTATTGTCTGCTCATTCTTGTGTTCCTCCTTTTCCATTTCGTTGCACAACTTCCTTTTCGTTTCTCTCGTACAAATGACTTCTAAAAGCTTTCTTTTAAGTCAAAGTTTTTATATTCTTTTTCTTTTCTTAAGGAGCTCCCTCGTGTTATAAAGGCACCTACGTATTAATTATTTAGTTTTTTTTTTACTATTTTAATGACACTTTTTGCTTTAATTAATTGTCGGTCACCTTTTCCCTTTAACATTTTCTTTTTCGTAGAATATTTTTAAGGTTTAATTTCTATTTACTTTTGATTGATTGAATTTTTACGTTATTGAATTAGAAACAAGGAAATTGCTTTTGATCAAATCAAGAAGCAAAACTCAATGTTAATAATTACATAAATTAATTATAACGTAAAATTAACTGATGAATTTTCTCCCTAAATTTTTGAACTTTACCATTTCTGAATTTTTTTTTCCTCATTTTCAAACCAAAAAAATAAAAAAGGAAATTTCTCAAAAATTTTTTCGCAGAATAGAAGTCCTCCCTTTGAAGTGCTCCCAGACCAAAAAATTCCGTTTTCTAGCCCTCTTTCCAAGTTTCTAGAAAAGTCTTGCCTCGGAGACCTTACCTCCAAACAAACAAACAAATCAGATCAGAAAATTACTAATTAGAAAATATTTGCACAGTTTCTCTTTAGTTTTTTTTTGTCTACCGAAAATGTGTCAGTTCTACTTTTACAATTTGATCCAATTTTTCATTCAAAAAATTAAAATAACTGACAAAGCAGAGATTTCGAAACAAATTTATTATCTTAGAGATTGTCCAGGACATCGAAACTATTTTGCTCCATTTATTTGAGAGTCGTTGTGGTGTTTATTTATGGAATAACCTACCTTTTTTGAGTAAAAAATAAAATAAAAATTCTTTTAAATAAAATTATAAAAATTTTGTACTAAACATTTTTTATTTTCTTTTCATTTCAGGTAATTTAATCTGATTTAAATGACGAAAAATTATAAGAATTAACAAATAAAGGTAAAGTTTTATATTTATTTTTCTGAAAATATTTACAAAATGTCCTGATTTGCTTTTATTTGGGCTTTTCTGTACCTTAAGGGATTTTTAAAGATTTGTGTTAAAATTTAGGATAAAGGTTTTTTTTAAAAATTAATTCCATTTTATTTTAAAAAGTTTTTACATTCCCTAATAAAAAAAAAATACAAAATTGGTTTTTATTTTATATTTGTTTAAAATAAGGTTTTTTAAAGCCAGTTGGATTAACAGAAAAATACACACAAGTACATATTTAGCTCAAAATTCTTAGGTTTATAATAACCAATTTGACTAAAATCAATTTGAGATTTAATTTTTCTCGGACAAATTGTGGATCAAATTTTTGGTTGAACCAATTTTAGGTCAAATTTAAATTTAAAATAATTTTTGACCAAAATTTCTATTAAAACCATTTTTTGCTTGTTTTTTTTTGTAAAACCAATTTGAGGCCAAATATGAACTTAATTTATGACAAAATTTTCAGTAGAACCAATTTTGTGTCAAAATTTTAGTAATAAAAAATTTGGACCAAATTTTTAGAAAAATCAATTTTGCATCAAATTTTTCCTAAAACCAATTTTGGACAAAATAATTCAATAAAATTTAATGTAAAAATAAGTTTTGACCAAATTTTTAAAAAATCAAAATTTTATTAAAGTTTTAGTTAAAGTCAATTTTGGGTCAAATTTAGAGTAAAAGCAATTTTTGATTAAATTTTTAGAAAGGCAAATTTTGCATGAAATTTTCACTAAAACCAATTTTGAACAAAATTTTTGATCAAATTTTAAATGAAGCTAATTTTCGATAAAATTTAAAGTACAAATAATTTTTGCCAAAACTTTTAATATACAATAACTAAAATTTTATTAAAGTTTCATAAAATAATTTTTGGCTTAAATTTAGAATAAAACCAATTTTTGAATAAATTTTTAGTGAGACCAATTTTGGAATAAATTTTTCGTAAAACCAATTCTGAACAAAATTGTTGATCAAATTTTTAAAAAAAAAGCCAATTTTCGATGATATTTAAGGTGAAAATAAATTTTGACCAAAAATTCTAGTAAAACCAACTTTGGCTTCATTTTTTTGTAAAACATAATTTATGACAAAATTTTCGGTAAAACTAATTTGTAGTAAAAAAAAATTTGGACCAAATTTTTAGAAAAACCAATTTTGGACCAAATTTTTAGAGAAACCAATTTTGGTTCAAGTTTTTATTAAAATAATTTTTTTGTCAAATATAAAGTAGCATCAATTTTCGGTTGAATTTTTTGTTAGGCCAATTTTCGGCTAAAATTCAAATTGAAATTAATTTTTTACCAAAAGGAGAATTTTAGATCAAATTTTAGCAACACTAATCGGATAAAATTCATTAGAATTTTTTTCTTAAAACTGTTTTTGTCTGCAAATTTTTGAATTCATCTTTTTGATAAAGGCAGTAATTAGTATTAATATTATTAACTAAATGTGTTTTTTTTTTCTTATAAGATTTAAGAACTGTATTTAAAAGCGAAAATTATTGTTTTTCTCTCATTTAATTTGTAGGAGGATTCATTGAGTCTTTTTTTTAATTCTTTCAATTAGACTTAATACTTTATCTTGAATAAGTGAGAGTTGTTTATGAACTTTTCACTAATTTAAAAAAAACCATAAAATAAAGCCATTCCGCAAATGATGGTCGGCATTGATTAAAATGTCACTTGATTAAATGCGATTCTCATTCATTATAATAAATAAAAACAAAGAAAAAATACTTTTTTTTTAAATTGATAAGATCATTTACGGAAGTTATTGAATTTCTTTTTTAGTTTTCGAATTACGGAAGAAAAGTTGAAATTTGTATTATTTTATCGATAAAAAGTTGACCTTACCTTTCAATATTAAGAATGAAAAGTTTCAATTCATGAAGAAGAGTGGAAAAGGTGTAATGATCAACAGCAGTTCCTTTTGCATATTTTTTATAAGATAATTTTTTAAAACTGTTTCATATAAACTATTACTTACGACAAACCGAATAGGATTTTTTTTTTTGGAAATAAATAAAAAATATACAAATTTAAATATATTTCGGTGCTGCATGGCTTTTGATATATTTTGACCTTCATGAAATTTCAAAGTTTTCTCTTTCATAAATTTTTTAACTGGTTTAATTATGTTTAATTTTATGCTGCTAAAGATTGTCAGCGATAATTTATTATTTTAAAAATTATAAAAATTACTTATTTGTTATTAATTTTAACATATATATCCTATTTTAGACGGAGTCCCACAAGGGAGTATCCTTGGTCCCGTTTTATATAGTATTTATATGCATGACATTCCTTTTGATTCTAAAACTATCATTTCCACTTATTCAGATGACATGGCTGTACTTACTACCTATGCATAGCTGTAAATAGGCGGTCATTATTTACAATCTCATCTAACCAATCTGTACTTTTAGTTTACGGTACGGAGAGTAAAGATAAATATGAACAGAAAAATGCTCACATTCTCTTCACTCTTTGGAATGGGCAACCTGGACTAATGTTCAAAATTTATAATAAATAATAAACGTTTAGTGTACACCGCAATTATAATATCTATTTGGATCTATTGGATTCAACTTTATGGCTCAAACTGGCGTTCCGATTCTTATGGGTATCCAGACCTTAAAATCCAAGGTCCTGCAAAAAATTTTGACCTAAAGTTTATTGACTAATAACGGCTGTTTTTAAACGGCTATTTTTATAATTATGAAAAAAATAAAGTTCATTATGATAATTTTCATTTTTATTTTGCTTGAAAAAACTAGCTCCTATTTTAAAATATTACACTTTAAGTTAAAAAGATAAGTAAACTTTTAATAAGGATAGTGTTTTTAAGAGTAATGACATGTTTTATTTTGTTAAATTAAATCAGTTTTTTTGGGACTTGGACTTTTTCATAAGATTAATTAAAATAATTACTTCAGAAATTAATAATTGATTTCTGTACTTCATTATTTATACTGAGGGGATTTGGTTATAATCTGATCAGTTTTAGGTCTAGTCTGATCAATTTTAGGTCTAGGTATTTTTAATAATTTTCGAAAAATTCTTTTGAATCTTATGATTGTTTTTACTGATTTATTAATAATGGTTTTGTTAATTTTAGATCATATCTGATTGAATTTAGGTCGAATATTATTAGTTTTAGGTCTAATCTTATCAATTTTAGATCCAATCTTATCAATTTTAGGTCCAGGTACTTATGCCATTTTAAATAATTTCCAAAAAATTCTTTTGAAACTTTCGATTATTTTTTACAGATTAATTAATAATAACTTGGTTGATTCTAGGTCATATCTGATCGAATTTAGGTCTTATCTTTTGAGTCTAATCTGACAATTTTTAGGCCTACCTATTTATGACATTTTTAATACATGCTGTAAAATTCTTTTGAAGCTTTGGATTGTTTTTATTGATTTATTAATAATAACTTTATTAATTTTAGGTCATATCTGATCAATTTTAGGTCTAATCTGATCAACTTTAGGTCTAGGTATTTTTGCCATTTTTAATAATTTCCGAAAAAATCTTTTGAAGCTTTGGATTATTTTTACTAATTTATTAACAATGACTTTGTTAATTTTAGGTGATATCTGATCAATTTTAGGTCTAGTCTGACTAATTTTAGGTTTACGTATTTATGCCATTTTTATTAATTGCTGTAAAATTTTTTTGAATCTTTGGATTATTTTTACTAATTTATTAACAATGACTTTGTTAATTTTAGGTGATATCTGATCAATTTTAGGTCTAATCTGATCAATTTTAGGTCGAGGTATTTATGCCATTTTTAATAATTTCTGAAAAATTCTTTTGAGGCTTTGGATTATTTTTACAGAATAATTATCAATGATTTTGTTAGTTTAGATCGGTCTTATCTGATCGAATTTAGGTCTAATCTGACCAATTTTATACCTACGTATTTATGCCATTTTTAATAACTCCTTTAATGCTTTGGATTATTGTTACTGTTTAGCTGTTTTGAGACCGATTAATTGTAAGTCTAATTTTTGTAGGTGTAATTTTAATCATTATTCACATTTTAGGAATTATATTTGAATAATTTAAAAAAAATCAATAATAATTTTTGTTAATTATACTAAAATAGAAGGTATCAATTGTTTCATGTGTTTAGAAATGTTTTTAAATAATTTTTCATCGATTAAAAAAAAATGGTATATTTTCGATGTCAGATCGATCAGTTTATGAGTCATTGGAATTTATTACTTTCAGCGTTGTAAAAAGGATGCATTTCATAATTTCATTAATTGTAAATAATTTATTCCGTATTTAAATTTCAGTTTTTATTTTACAAGCATTTAAGGTCTTTTTTTAGAGAGCCTTAAAAAGCAATAATTTTGACAATTATAAATATATTTTTTTTTATTGCGATACTAAGACTGATCGAATTTAGGTCAAAATTTTAAAAGTTTAGGTCTCTTCTATTACATTGAAAAGATAACTTGTCAAAATACAGTATCTAGTTTTGAGTGTCGGTATAAAAGCTGATTATTTTTAGGTCTAAATTGAGCAACTTTAAATCCATTCCGGTCCTTTTTTTATGTATTTACAACTCTTTCAATTGACATTAATAAAATCAGATGACTTCAATTCTGTCAACACATCATATGAAAAATTGCATTTGATCATGTTTAGATGCTATCATCGACCGGAGGAACTTTTAGAATTACAAAATTTTGACAATTGTAAGGGGCTCCTTTTTTTAAAAAGAATTTCGTATAGTAAAAAATGAATTTTAAAATAAAAAAAATAAAAAAAAATGATTTAGGAAAAAAACAACAATGGCTACTACTGATAATAAAAATCAAACCGGAAGCTCTGTTGTAGATAGTGTGGGGGAAAAGTTGTAAATGTGTACGTTCATGATTTGGTTGAGAGTATGAGAGAGGCATTTGACGGTTAAATGTGTGGTCCTATTCGCGATCTATAATAGATTAACGGGATTCTGGTCGCCAAAATAATCGTCCACATTTTCTGTGCATATGCGCTTCTGCTTATAGTTACTTTCGCTAATAACTGGCATGCGTATGGAAATAATGAGAAACACGAGGGCAAAGTTCTTTACAGTGTACCGCCCTTACCCCCCTCATCTGTTCCCAATCTTTCCATACAAATAAATCCGCTCTGAATGTTGTCCTGCTAATCGTAAAGAGTTTGCTTTTTTTTTTGGCTGTATTTTTCGTTTTTTCCTAAGCCTAAAAGTAGGGATCGTGAGACATGATTTGCTGCGCATTGACCTCTTAACATATCGAAGAGAACTAAATACTAATGCGTATGGCTGGGGCATGCCATGAGTCGACAGCACTTGAGATTATGACGTTGTTTGTTTATATTTGATATTTTCTTATTTATTTTTTGCTTCTCTTCTATTTATTTGCTAACGAATCTGTCCACACTTTGTGTACACAATTCATACCCATTCGATATTCATCCATGTTCACTGCTAATCAAATACACAACAGACGCTTCGATGCGGGCGTAAAGTCTACACAGCCTGTGTTCAGTACTGCGTGGTCACAAATAAAACCAAAAGAAAATAATACGAAAATAACCATTGGTTCCTATTAATGTCAAAGTCAATAAATATAATAAATATTCGTTTAGGGTTCAGTTTGCCATTAATAGATATATATACACACACACACACATATTCAAATATATATTGTAGATACGGGAAGAATGGGCATGTAGTTCGGTCGTAAGCCCTTTGCGTCAAACCAATTGTCGTAAATGGACCATGATTACTTGGATCATGTGCGCTCACTAACAATGCAGTGCGATTTGTGAACAGCGATTTTTATATTTTATTTATTTTATTTGATCGTGTGTGGGTGGTTCTTATACAGTTGAACTGTATGCACTTGAATTGGTTTTGAATCTTATCAGACTATTTGTAAAGGATTTTGCATTTTATGGTTTGGAGAGAGTATAACCCCGTCATTTAACAGCTGTCAAATATATATGTTATTTAAGAAAACAATTGTTTTAAATAAAGTCTACTAGTTGATATTAGGAATCGTTAGTGTAAGAACAAGAGTAGGATAACTAGCTATGGACGCGGATTTTTCAAATAGAATTTACTTTAGATTCGAGGCTCATTTATCTCTTGATGGATATGCCAGTAAGTAAAATTGCCATATTTGAGGCTCCAAACAAGTCATTATATCTGCGAAAAGTGATTGTCTGGTAAGAATTTTGGTTTGAGGTTGTCATTTCTTTGAAAATGAAGAAGAAGAAGACATAGTTCCGAGCGCTATAACCATATAACAATTAAATTTTTTGGCATAAACTTGAAGATTTTTATCTGGACCATATTCTATAAGCCACATAACACATCAAATGTTTACGTTATTGCGAGAAAGTTTTTCCAGAACACGTAAATTGGAGATTTGGTGATGTCAATTTGGCCTCCAAGATCATGCGATATGACGCCGTTAAAATTTTTCTTGCGGAACTAGTAAAAATTTATATTTTTACAGATAATCATTATATTAGCGGATTTAAAAATAAACATACGTCAAGTTATGGGCAAATTCCAAAGTTCAACAGCGTCAAATAGTTCGAAATGTACAAAAATGTCATTAAAAAAAAGCTTTTTTGTGGTAGTTTTGTTATTCGATTTTTTTACACATTTATAGTAGAAGATTTACCATTTGTTAAAATGTCTTCAATTTTATTCGAGAATTGTATTAAAATGATTCGGATCATTTTAGAATTCGTAAAATTCGCTATATTTTTGGTCGCAATGATCTTTCTTTGAGACTGTATTCAAAAAGTTGGTCGATAACAACAATACGTGTTCGTACAGATTGTTCAGCTGAAAATATTGCTTCGGTGAGTGAAGATGTTGCAGAGGATCTAACTTTATAAGGTTTAAGAAGTTCTTAACAATTAAACTTCACAATGACTACATGGCTAATTTTTTACAACGATGTAGCTCTTAAGCCCTTACAACAATTTAGCTCTTAAGCTGATTGGATCATTGAACATGGTGCTGGTTTTTCAGAAACATCATCTTCTCCGATGAAGCTCATTCTACCTTAGACGGCTATGTTAAGGAGCAAAATTGTCGCATTTTGGGCATCTTAAAATCCAAAAGCAGTAATTGATGACGTGTCACTATTCTATGGGCCGAACGCATCATTGGTCCGTATTTTTTCGTATATATTAATAACTAGTGTTACAGTTTTTGTCAGTGGGGTGCCCTGCAGATATATAGTAACCAATTTTTCATTTGCTATTTTTGGTGACATGCATGTTAACAATTTCTGGATTCTACAGGTCACGCCTATCAGAAGTGACATTGTTTCTTCTAGAAGCAACTCTAATTCTTTTGCTATATCTCCGGGGTTAGATAAGATAGAAGTAAAGTCTTATAAAGGGTCTACCAATTAGAACTTTTTTTTAATGGGGTTGAAATTGGCAATGTTGATAGTTCTGCTATTCAGTTTTTTGACAAGTTCATAGTAGAAGGTTTACCATTTGTTATAATGTCTTAAATTTTGCTCGTAAATTGTATTCAAAGAATTCAAATCTATTATGAAAATGGTCGATCTGTGAAAGCTTGTTAAGCTCATTTTCACTTAGATGGCTGTGTTAACAAGTAAAATTGTCTCATTTTGGGCATCCGAAAATAAAAGGCAGTTATTGATGATGTGTCACTGTATGGTGCGTTTATTGGTCCCCACTTTTCAAAAAATGAGGCTGGTAGCAACCAATTGAATATCGACAACTTCTCTTTTCAACAGGATGGCTCTAGATACCGCAAAACCCAAGAAACAAGCGATTTATTGAAAACCAAATTCAATTGACGTCTAATTTCACTAACTGATGATGTCAATTGGCCAACAAGATCATGTGATTTAACACCTTATTGAACTGTGTCAAAGAAAAAGTTTATGAGAATAGTTCACACTCAATTAAAAAGCTGTAAACCAATGTTAACCTATTCGTCCGTTAAATAGCGCTATAATTATGCAAAAATGTGATTGGAAATTTTCTAAAAAGGATCAATATCTGGAAATGTACTCGTGGTGGACATTTTATTAATTTATTCATAAATGGTAACGTCTATAAAATATATTTCAATAAAGAATGACGAAATTTTCTTACAAAAAGTGTGCTTCATTGAATTTTAGAAAAAAAGTTCTAATTCTGTACATTCTACTTTTGAATCAGAAAATCTCTGCGGAGTTCCATAAAATTAGGGCATCTTAATATACGAGGTCTGTTCAAAAAGTATCGCGAATTTGGAATTTCCGCGGGTTACGTATGTTCGATTTTCAATTTTTTGTGACATTATGTTGGTACTCATGTCTCTCACTTATGCCTATAAATTCGGCCATTTTGAATGTTCAGTTAATTTTTGACAGCTGCTTTGCTTGCACGTGTTTTGGCTCGTCTTCGAGTTATGACGTGGAAACCAAAGCTCAATCATCCCAATGGAGCTGCCGCACGAGCCAAGACCGAAAAAAGCGCCAAGTTCGGTCGAATGTGAAGTTTTTGCTTACAGTTTTCTTCGATTGCAGGAGCGTGGTGTATTATGAGTTCTTGCCACAGGGTAGAAAGGTCAATAAGGAATATTACCTGCAAGTTATGCGCAAGTTGTGCGAAGCAATCCGCCAGAAATGCCCGGATTTGTGGAAGAATAAAAATTGGCTTTTGCACCATGATAACGCCCCTGCTCACGCATCGTTGCTTGTGCGCGAATTTTTTGCCCAAAAAATATACTAATAATGCCGCAGCCACCGTATTCCCCAGATCTGGCCCCATGCGACTTTTTCTTGACGCTACACTACAATTGAGGAGATGAAGACGGCATCAAAGGAGAAGCTGAACAAGATCACAAAAAAATGATTTTTTGAAGTGCTTCGAAGATTGGAAAAAACCTTGGCACAAGTGTATAATATTTGGTGGGGACTACTTTGAAGGTAACAAAATAGATATTCATGAAAAAAACACAAAATTCGCGATACTTTTTGAACAGACCTCGTTTTGTATGTTATCATGACGATTGATATCTTCTATTCTGAAGGCATGCTTGTATTTTTACAGCTGCTTATCAATTGCAATACGACCGAGCGATAAGCATTTATTAGTGCGAGGGAGTTGCTGATTACAAACCCACAAGAACTAGTAACGATAACTGAAATTGTTGGCAAAATTCAACATTTTATGGACTGTTGACTGAAATTAAAACATTTACAATCTTAAAACTGTTCACACAATTGCGACGAGCGACAGGAATACGCAACGATTTTTGCCACACAATTCAGCATTTTGTTATTTTGGTTAAGGTTAAGTGAACTTAAAAATTGAATTGAGCATAAAATACAAATAATAAATTGATCAGATGACGTTTCCTTACTGGTTGACAATTTTAGTTATCATAACTAGTCGCTCGTCGGAATTGTATTTGAGCCTGAAAAATGGGTTGCGACCATAACGACTAATCAAAGAGGTGATAAGCTGATAAGTAGTTGATAAATAATAACCAGAAAGAAAGAACATTTGAGTTATTGGGAAAAATGGAAAATTTATTATAATTGCCAAGGCATTTGTGACAAGGCTCGACAACTAAATAACGAACAAGGGCCGTTAAACCAAATTAAATAGCAACCAAGTAATTAGTTGGTAACCGAATACCCTTGACCCATGAGATTTTTTTGTCGTCATCTTGTTATCGTTTTCGGCTTTTAGTTTTTCGAGAATTGAGAAATCATTTTCGTTTTTGGTCTCGTCATCATAAAATACCATCGCGTCTAATCATCAGGAATTCGCAATCGTCTAAAAATAGTTCTTTTGACTTTATTTCTAAATTGTTCCGCGTAAAGTCATTCTCCCGGACTTGAGTTATCTTATTTCACGTTGTTTTTCGTCTCTTGTGCGCTTCATTTCGTAACACATAATCACATGAACGAATAGCTGGAATTGTTACTACAATAATTTCCTCTCTAATCCAAGAGAATTCGTTTTCAATGCAATCTATTTTTTCACGGTCTTCAAATTCCCAAATTCCAATAAACTCTCGGTATGCGAAAGCGTCTCCCAAATTGACTAAGGTTTTTTGTGTCCATTTGGCATTTCTAACTGGATGATCACGCACATGCACATAATATACAGTGATTTTTGCATAGACAATGTTTCTCTTTTTAAATTAGACAGCACGAAAAATTTTTCGGGAAAGGGGGGGGGGAAGGAGTGTAGATAAAACAATAAAATTTTAAGGGGTAGCAAGACCCTCCTGCGGTTAAATGCCATCAGATGTCTTTTAGTATCGTATTTGCACTACGACGCTATTCTTCGCTCTCTTTTCTCCGATTGTATATCTCTCTCTCTTTCTCTCTAGGAACGAACACATGCGCGATCTACATATTCGTTTGTTTTTCGTTTAATTATTATAACTAAAGACCTTCAATTCTTTTCTTATTTTTTTTTTTTAATTAAAAAAATGTTAGTATTTATTTTTAAGTTAAATTATTATAAAATTTGTTGAACTTTTGTTTTCATTACGTAATCTCTAGATTAAAAAGATTTGATTGTTTTTAGTAGTTTTGTTTCCATCAAAATAGGACCTAGACTTTAGTGTACTCACTTTTGGGAGTATCCCTTCGTGATGACTTGATTTACTCAGTCGATTCGTAGGAAATTACTTTTCTATTATTGTATTCTCTAGAAGTGTCGCTTCTTTTATTTGTAATTATTATTTCATAGGAAATTTAATAGTACGAGTGCAGTCTGCTACTTACTTAGGTGTTAGACTTGACAAAAAGCTTGACTTTATTTCCCATTTTAACGATTTTTCCAGTTCAAAAATATCGACTCACTTATATTATTCGTTTGTGAGACCAACATCTGCTGTTTGGTTGCCTTATTATAATCGCAACTTTATAAGGTTTGTATTAAGAGAACTGCGGTAGACTCCCCCCATACACAGACCGCCTAAATCTGTTGATAATGTTTTCACTTGAAGAAAGACATAAAGTTGCTGACTTCATTTTAACTGAAAATATTAACAGTCGAGAACTCGTTTAAACGTGCTAACTCAGCACAACCTAAGAAGGCTTGCTCTACTAGAGGTTGGGGTCTTATAACTATGGTCTTACCGAACTAATGAACCGCTTGTGTATGGCTGTTAATAGCTGTAAGGAGTTCGACGTTGGTATGTCAAAGGCATCACACTTAAGTGGTTATTGGTTTGTTTCCCGCTGAAGCTGAAATTTTTAAACAAACAAAAGGATCTAAAGGGAAACTTGGTCTTTTGTCAATAATTCAAATAGATCGGTTCGCTCATATGTAAATAGTATAACAAGACCTACAGCAGAATTATTGAAGCTTCTTACCTAATATTATATTGCTTTTTTTGAGTTTTGAATATTCTTTTGGATATTTTATTTGTTATTTTAAGGGAAGATACAAGCAGATTTTTTAAGGGAAGATATTAAGACATATAGGGGCGAACACCTATCGATGGCTTCCCAAGGAGAGGACGATTTATTTTATGAATTTAAAGGATCTCGAGACCATTGTTGTTTGAAAAGGTTGGAAATGAACAGGTCTTTTGCTAAAGAATTAGAACGGTAGGGTAGATACAAGGTATTCAGGATTAAATTGCCTGAATACTTTGTATCTACCCTACAATTGCCTTTTATATGAGATCTCAATATGACTGATATCTTATCTTGTGGGTGATTCGGTTGGCCATATTCGATTTAATTCAATATAAAAGTTAACACCTCATCAAAGAGCATAAGTTTGTTTCTATGAATAATTCCCACCATAGTGGACATAATGAGATATTACAACTTGAATATGTTGTTATTAGCAAATAAAAATAAATTTAACCCGAAAAGAAGGGTTTTTAAGATAACTTCCTATTTTGGTAAAATAGTATAAATTCAATACAAAAAAGCCATTTCAGAGATTATAATACGAGGGTCGTTCAATAAGTCCTTAGAAAATCCGAGAAATTGCGCTGTAGTGTAAAAAGATTTTTTTTTTTATTTCAGCTCGATCCATAGCGTAGGTCAATTTCTATCGTCGATTAAAGTTAACGACATTTATTTGTGCATAACAATGGAAAAAAGCGAGTTTAGGGCTGTCATCAAACATCTCCATTTGAAAGTCTTAAGCCCGAAAGAAATCAAAGCCGAGTTGGATGCAGTTCATGGCACATCTGCACCTATGTTTGCGACGGTTTAAAATTGGGTGAATGAATTTAAACGTGGCCGTTCATCCACAAAAGATGAACATCGTTCAGGACGCCCAGTTGAGGTGTCTACTCCTGAAATCATCCACAAAATCCACGATCTGAATTTGAACGATCGGCGAATTAAAGTGCGCGAATTAGTTGAGGCCACGGGCATATCACAAGGTACAGTCGCTTCAATTTTGCATGAAAAATTGTCTGCGAAAAAAATTTCGGCAAGATGGGTGCCGCGTTTGCTCTCAGAGGAGAATAAGCACAATCGTGTAGTGGACTCTGAGGCTATGTTGGCACTCTTTCATCGCAATCCTGCCGAATTCCTTCGTCGATATGTCACTGTGGACGAAACCTGGATACACTACTACACTCCAGAAACGAAGAGACAGTCATCACAGTGGATTTTCAAGGGTGAACGGGCTCCGAAGAAGGCAAAAACTGTGTCATCGGCCGGCAAGGTGATGGCCACGGTCTTTTGGGATTCGCAGGGTATCATTTTTATCGACTACTTGGAAAAAGGAAAAACAATAACAGGAGCGTATTACGCGTCGTTATTGCAACGGTTGAGCGAGGAAATCAAAGAGAAACGCCCCCATCTGAAGAAGAAAAAAATCCTCTTGCATCAGGACAATGCACGTGTGCACACCTGCGCTGTTTCAATGGCCAAAATGGTGGAATTGAGAATGGAATTGTTGCAGCATCCCGCTTATTCACCAGATTTGGCCCCGAGTGACTATTTTATTTTCCCCAATCTGAAGAAATGGCTTGGCGGACGACGGTTCACTTCCAACGAGGACGTCATTGCTCAAACGGATGAGTATTTTGCAGAACTTCCGAAATACTATTTTTTGGACGGGATAAAAATTTTGGAAAAACGTTTGGAAAAAAGTATAAAGCTAAAAAAAGATTATGTTGAAAAATAAAAAAAATTTTTGTTAAAAAACAGTTTTTTTCCATCTTTTTCTAAGGACTTATTGAACGACCCTCGTATCATGCTTTAGTTTGAGTATATGGTGATTATAATGCCAAACAATCTCAATGGGGTTGCGGCGTTGCTAACCACCGAGGACAGATTATTCAAGAAGCTCTATTCCATACATTATACAAAATCTATGGAAATTTTCTATCATTAAAATGATTCCAACCCGTTAATTCTCCTTCTTCCTATAGATCTATCAGCCTTTTGACCAATCCTTGGTAAGATTTTTGAAAAACTACCTAGCCCTGATTAATGAAAAAATTATTGGATTCCGATCTGAACACTCCATAATCCGGCAATGCCATCGCATAGTTGATTACATTGCATCCTCTCTTGAGTGGAAAGAGTATTGCCCCGGAGTATTTTTAGATATCTCCCAAGCTTTTGATCATGTTGAGGCATTCTGTACTCCTCTGGAAACTCAAGAGTTTATCATAAATTCATATCTCTTCCAATGACATTCCAAAGTTGCAATTAACTCAGAATCCTTAGAAATATATCCCATTCAATATGGAGTCCCACAAGGCGGTATCTTTGTTCCCATTTTACATAATATTTATACCCATGATATCCTATCTGATCCTAATACTATCATTGCTACTTATGCAGATGAAACGGGTATACTTGCTATCCGTACAAATCCTGACAGAGCTTCCAACAATTTACCCACATTCACAACCTTCAATCCTGGTTTAAGAGATGGAGAGTGAGGGTAAATGAACAGAAGGGTTTTCACATTACTTTCATTGCTTGTCAAGGCATACCCCTTTATGCCTTAATAGCAACATGACTCCACAATATGATAAAATACATTGTTTGTGACTTTACCTGGACAAGAGATTAACGTGGAACCCTCATACTAGACTAAAAGAACTTGAAGCCACTTTGGACATATGGAATTGAACTTTGCGGTTCTAATTCGTATCGCTTTCAGATCTTACAATTCAATATCCTCCGTAAAATTGCTTATGCCCTTCCCCCCCCCCCTCTTTTATGTTCGTAACAATGTAATACATCGTGGTCTAAATGTTCCCTTTGTCCAGAACCGGTTCATTTGCCCGCTATCAAAAATTTCAATCCCGTTTATCCTGTCATCAAAATACACTTGTGAGCGAATTGTCCTGTACTGCCTTCCCCAGAAACACTCATCGGAGACGTAAGAGACAGTGGCCTAGCGATTTTCTAGAGGAATCTAACTTCCATTTAGTTGGAGAAACGCCGATGGGTGTTTACTTCCACTTCAAGATTGTTAATTAAAATGTCATGGAAATCTGCAATTTTATTTGCAGATAAAAAAAAAGGTTGGGTCCAGTTAACGCAGTGCTGACTGACAATTTCTTTTAATTGTCTTAAGCTACTGAAAGAAATTTTACTCAAAATAAAAATATAAAAATTCAATTTTTACTGATAATTTCTGTAACTTTGTAAGTTCATAAATGGCAAGGTTCATTTTTCTTCTTCTTTTTTGTTTTGTATTTAAGATCTCACCTATTAACCTATTTGAGACGCATTGAAATGTCGTAAAACACTCACGCTTTATTGGGATCGATACAAATACGAGTTTCTTATAAATCCTTTTAATTGGTGGTGTACTAGAGTGGATATTACTAAAAAAAAATTTCCTAAATCCCGACTACATGTACAGTAGTGGGAAAAATAAGGCATTTGTGCTCACAAAAAGGGATGGAGTAAAGTCTTCACTTAATCTACTAAACTCACTCCCCTACTTAAATTTTCTGCATTTTCATGGTATATTCTCTCCCTCTCTCTCTCTGTTTTATCTTTTTTCTTTTTCAGTTCCATATTTAGTCATCTATCAGCACTGCTGCTACAACTTATAACACTCTGGAACGCTTTGATTTATTTTTAAAATTTACGAGCAAGGCGCCAGTTTAACTTTTCACGGTTCGTTCTTTTTATTCCCAACTGTGACGAATTCTCTTCAATGGGAAATGTGAAGTGAATGAGAAGCGATTTCCATGGTCTTGTCGTGGTCCAAATGCATCCATATATATTTAAATATAACATTTGTTATGTACTAACAATAAGCCAAGAAGGCGATGGGAATTTGTTTATCCACGAGGGAAGTATTGAAAGATGCAAAAGACTATCAAGGTTCCAGTGGTCTTTTCTTGTTTGATTTATTAGAATTTTGTGGAAGGCAGTCAATTTAGAAGACTGCTTCAGAAAATTCTTTCTATAAACATACAGAAGTGATAATTCCAAAAATAGGAGAAAATATTTACATATTGTTGATCTTCTTCTAGACTGTCCAACTGTCAGTTTGTCTTATTTGTTAGTCTATTCTCAGATGTATAGATTCTTGTTGGTCTTCAGTTATCTGCATTTATCGACAGCACTTTGTCAAAAAACTATTTAACAAGTTTTCTTATATATTGATTTATTTGATAGAAGAAGAAAAAGTTAAAAGGACACGGTCAGATTTAATGGTATAGGAGAGTGTTTGCGGGGACGCCATATTGTGTTTTTTTTCTTCTACTTTTTCAATGTCAAAATTGACAATGCGATAATTAATTTTAATTATCTAAAAATATTTCCATTTAAACGACTTATTTCGTAATTGATATGTTATGGACGAAATTTTTTAAAATAATTTTTCTTGATCCAAGAGACGGTATCACCCCCTCTCCACGCCGCCAACTTTCATTTGCAATATCTACAATTCTTCATATTTCATAATTTTTTTTTTAAAAGAAAAGACACAAATTTAATGAAGTCTTTGGATTTTTTCCCCCAAACTTTTTGATGTATTGTATTTTATTGCTTATAAAAAAAAGGAAATATATTAAATGGCCGCCTTTGGGCGTTCTGCAGTAGCCGATCCGTTTGAGGTGATTTTCGATTACTTTATTGATATATTTCGGATGATATCTCAGCTATAATTTGGTTTATGTTGGTTTTTAGGTATTCTAACATTTTTGAATTTGTCAGCGAAGAATACTTCTTTTAGCTTAACTCTGCAAAAAATATCCGTGACTTTCAATGGAAAATATCCAACCACATGTCAATATGTTCCATTTCGTACAAAAAATAATCAGTTACGATGCGCATATAGTCTGAAATATACACTGTTATAGTCTGAATTTTATTGTTTTCAGTAAATTAAGGAGCAGTAATGCCACCTGTCCATAATACGCATTAAACAGTCACTTTTTGGGCACTTAATAGTCTTTCAGGACTCAATCTCCGAGTATGTGTCTCATAAGAAAAGATTTTCTTTACGCGGAATCAATCTGTGTAAATTCTTCACTGCCCATGGTTTGTGAGATTTTATTAAAGGTGAAGGCGTTAGTTCAGCTGAAAAATACACCAGAGGGAGCGATAAAGAATGACCAAAACATATCACGGTCTCTTCGTCTAAGTCTGGTCTTCATCAGAGTATGCATGACATTATTGACCGCTGTCTGATTAACAGTGCTGCCAACATAGGAAAACTGGAATTGGTTAGTTCTGGAAAAGACATCGGGAGGATTCAAATCAGGGGATCGTAGGGGCCAGTCGGTATCACCACTTTTTCACATTTCTCTCAAAATTTGCATCGCAGCACGAGTTTTGTGTGATGTGGCACCGTCTTGTTCAAACCACATGTTCTGTAGGACTAATTGATCCAATTCGAGTAGAAGAAAGTTCACCAACATGTCCCGATAGGAGTCACCAGTAACTGTTAAAGCATTGCCTCCAGAATCCTCAAAGAAATATGGCCCAATGATTCCGCCGGCCCAAATGCCGCCCCATAAACGAGGGTGTTGTGGTCTTTGGTGTTAGTTGAGGGTTTTTAGTGCCCCAATAATGGCTATTCTGTTTCTGAACAAAGCCAGCTAAGTCGAATTGTGCTTCGTCGGTCATGATGATTTTTTTCGCCGCGCTTCATGATTATTTGTCTGCAGCTGTTGTGTCAACTGAATTTTATACGAGAATTTTTAACAAACATGATGGAAATATTCCCAATTGTTGTACACGGCGTTGATCAGGTTAAAAATTGCCGCTCAGTGTTCGCTTTATCTCCCTGTGTATACATATTTTCAAAATTATTCATTACACGCTGAATGGTTGAGTTGCTCGGCGTGTGATTAATGCCAAAAAATCACATAATTTTCTCAGCGTATTTATAGTCAAATGCCAATAGACAAATGACATTCAAACAAAATGGCTGCCAAACAAAATCGACCTGGAATATTAAAGGCACCCTGTATTATTAACTAAAAGAAAAAGTACAAAATAATTCTCTGCGTGTTCATAATTGAACAATTATTTAAATATTATGTTTTAATAATGTCAACACGTTGTTGCAACATTAGATGCTCTCTACAAATGCCAACAAACAAATGTCATCCAAACCAAAATGGCGGCCTAACAAAATCGATGTTAAAACTCACCTTGTACTTAAGATTACCGAAATTTCTGCAGAAAACTTGGCAAAACTAAAAAATCTCTTTGGTATTCAGACAATAAAATCAGCCATATTTGTTAATTTAATTTTTAGAACCTCTTTTTCGCATTTTTGATCTGTCAGCTTAATTTATGACAAAACAAAGTTCGAGGGCTTCTCAATTTTTTGATCCAAACGGGATAATTGAACTTTTTGCTTTGACAAAAAAAAGTATTTTGCTGGCATATAATTACTAACTTTTTGGAGACAACGAGGATATTTTCTGTTGAGCTTCCATTTGGAATTTTTGCAGTCTACCATTTATACACAATAGACCACTAAGCCGTCAGAAGTACTGCATTTCTAGTGCATCGGATTGCCATTTGTTATATTCTAGTTTAGAGTACGATGGCATCAATGTTGTTGAGAATATTTTCTTCTAGTTGTTCAGATATTTTCCAGTTCGTTTTATTGATTGCTTCCATCAGCAGGCAGCATAAATACATTTAAGACGATACCTCATTCGATATGCTTGTGGATGACCGTGCGACTAGACGGTATAGTATTAATGGAAGCGATTTCAGAGGTTTGGTCTAGAAAATATCGAAATCCTCCCTTGAGAATCGAAACAAAAAATTTCTTCCATTTCCCAACTCCCTTGTCTCCTTATTCGGTTTAAGTGAATAGTGACGGGATGCCGATTATGTTGCGGTAAATAATAATTCGTCGCGGGTGTACATTGGACATGTTTCTAAAGATACTCGTAAACATACTTGAATGGAATGTGCACATTCTCCGATGGTTTGGACTAAATGGATTTCTTCTTTTTTAATAGAGTCGACTCTATGACTACTCGTACTAGTAGCTTGTTGAAGGCTTTTCTTTTTAGTTATTAGTTTTTCTTCTGTGGGTTTTTATCTTCTTTCTTTTTTAAGTTAGTTTCCATTTTAAAATTCAAAGGTTTTCTTTTCACCATTTGAGGATGCCATAGTGGTACACTCACTAGAACAAAGAGGGTGGAAAAAAAATTCCTATTCTTCAAGTAGTCATTGTTTCACCTGTTCTCACTGTGAATATTACATATTCTGCCTGTTCAGACGAGGTTCTTATTTGTTATGCAATCACGTTCAAAGGGATTGTGATAAGTTTCCCAATGCATTGATTCCTATTAGAATGTATCAGTTTGGCAAAAATAATTTGAACTCATAACTTATATTGTTATTTGGATTTTTGATAAAATTTATGATAAACACGAGAATTATGTAAGAGGGCATATGAAATTTTCCGATATCTCTAAAATTTGTTTATTTTCCTTCTAATATTTTGCTAAAATGCAAAATTCTAAGCTCCATGATAATAAAGGCTATTAAGCCATAACAATACAAATCTACCTATTCGGTAACGCCACACCAGAGCATCAAACTTTTTGATAGTATTGTTATTTTTTAAAGTCATAATATTTTAAAAGTTCAAGTTTAATTTTAATAATTTTATAATATTTTTAAAAAATATATTTGCTAAAATAAGGATCTGGTTTTTGAAGAGAGTGTTTTTGGGATTCGATCCTGTTGCAACAATTTTGAATTTATCTCAATTTTCTAGAACATCAAAGTTGTTATGAAAACAAAAAAAAAACATCATCTTTCTAGGTTAACAAAAAATGTCTCTCTCATTTATCGTTGTAATTTCCTTAGATACGCTTTAAGAGTGGTTTAAGGATGCTTTTTTGAGATCTTTTCCTTAGAACCACTTCACAATTTGCTTTGCATCTTTAGAACTTCTGGTGTAGCTTACCATTTGATTAGAATAAGAAGAAGGAGACATTTTATTAGAATTTCTTTTTAGGACTACTCATCGGAATTCAATTTTAGGACTTATCTTCTCGACTCATCTTAAGGTCTCCTCTTCGTAAGAATTCTCCTTTTGGACGCTTGTATAATATCTTTAGAATATTTTTAAAACTCCGACTACCTCTTCTGGTTGGTTATTTTTAGTACCACTTCGGACTTTTAATTTATAACTTATCTTAAAGTCTTCGCTTTGAAAGTCCTCATCAGAAATCGTCTTTAGGACCCCATCTTTAACTTTCCTCTTTAGAACTTATCTTAAGAATTCGTCTTTCGGGCGCTTCTTTAGTAACGTTGTCACTGTTCATAAAACTTTCTCTTTGGAACGTTTCCATCATTTACTTAGAATCTTTTTCAAACTTTGAGTATTTCTTAATTTAGGCTATTTTTAGTTCCACCTTGAATTACTCTCAAGGACTACTATTGCAATTACCCTTTAGGACTCGTTTTTAGAACTCATTTTAAGGTCTCATTAGAATTAATCTCAAGGACTACTTAGCTAAATTATCCTTTAGGACACGTTTTCAGGACTCATCTTAAGGTCTCATTAGAATTACTCTCAAGGATTACTTATTAAAATTATCCTTTAGGACTCGTTTTTAGGATTCATCTTAAGGTCTCATTAGAATTACTCTCAAGGACTACTTATTAAAATTATCCTTTAGAACTCATTTTTAGGAGTCATCTTAAGGTCTCATTAGAATTACTCTCAAGGACTACTTATTAAAATTATCCTTTAGAACTCATTTTTAGGAGTCATCTTAAGGCCTTATTATAATTACTTTCAAGGACTACTTATTACAATTATCCTTTAGGACTCGTTGTTATTAGTCATCTTCAAACTCCTCTTCAGAAATCATATTTAGGACTCTTTTTTAGGATTTGTCTGTAATGATTATCGTTAGGCCTCCTGTTCAGAGCTCCTTATTGGAATTCCTCTTTTAAATTGTTATTAGGGCTCGTAGGTCCCCTCTTCAAAGTTTGAATTATTTATTTTTTAAACCGTCCGAAAAGCCCATGGACAGCCTTAGTAATTTGTGCGCTACCTATTTAAATTTTAATTGCTAAACAAATCATCAACTCTATCGACAAAGCTGCCATAAGAAATTCCCATTAAGCTAGACCCTTTTCGATTTCTTTAAGGTCGTACTGAAATTTCCTTATGGCCTCATATATAATATTTCGAATTCTTCGATTCTTCTTTTAGATCATTTCCGGAACGTTATTGAAAAACTATTCACATATGCAAGATTGTAGACTAAAGCCGATATTTCTAAAAAAAAAAATATCTACAATTTTCTCTTACAGAAGCCATAACTGAATACTGAATTTCATGCATTATGTTCAAACAAATCATCCCGTAAATCAACAATAGACCTTAATACTTCCATCCGCTTGGTTTAATAGATGCGGTTGAAAATTATCGTGTTGGAAATTACTCGAAATTACCCCCTCAACAATTCTAGTGTAAATCGAGTAGTTGCACTTGTTCCAATTATCCATTTATGTGTGGATTATATCGCTCTAGATACGATTACACTAATAAATTTATAACAAAATTCCCACTTGATAAAGAAAGAATATGCACACGCCGAATTCAATAAGTTATTACAAAAAAATATAGCCAACTGAATTTTGAGTATACTTTGTCCAAGCAAACAGAAACTGCTGAAATATTCGAGATAGTAATGCATCGTAGAAGATACTGCAATGAAATGTTATCTATTATTTTCCGGATTATTACTAACTTTTAACAAGCCTGTAAATGTGCATATCCGTGGCATATACTTGCATGAATAAAATCCAGACTATCAACAACTATGCTCACTATCGCTTGGCATATGCCGGTTTGGATAGATTTGTGCTCGAAGTATCGTCTTTTATCGTTCTTTGATAACAAAACAGAACAAACATCACCAAAAATCTGGTCGTTTCGTTTTGAAAGTAAAAAAGGGAAACAAATAAAAATTCAATGTAATAAAGAAAATTTATTTCCATAATAAAAATCTGTTTTTTTTTACAAAAACATTTTCGGGTTCCTTAATCATAAGACAAATAAGAGTGCAGTAATAGTTAAGGCGACGCTAAATGAGAACAGCAACTCTAAAGCGCTGGCTATAGGCCCTGCACATAAACCTATTGACACAACATGTGCTTACAAGCGGTACGTAGGCATACCCAGACCTCAGAGAACGAATCGAATCGAATCTGTTCTTCCATCATGGAAAGAATTATGACCAAAAGAAGAGGGAAAATTAAATAAAAATAAATTTGACTGTTATTGGTTGTTATTTTTTGTTAGAAGCGAGCACAGCTTGTTGTTGGTGGTTGGTTTGATTGTTATTATTGTTTTTGTTGTTGTTGTAATTGTTGTTGTTGTTGTTGTTAGTTGGGGTAAACGCATAAATTCACGTCGAAATCCCATTGGAAAACAATGTAAGTTGATGGAAATTTAGAGCGGGCTTTTTCACAATTCCAAATGGGAACGTAAAGACGTCAAATCTCAAAACAAATAAATGCAATGACATCCTAACGATTTGTAACCATCGGCGAAGCGTTTTCATACTCGCTCCCCCATCTATGCTATCATATAAGAAGAAATTATTTAAGAGCCCACATTTTGTTTAATTAAGCCGACTTTTCTGTTGATCTCTTCAGGCGGTCACACTATTTGGTCTTATTTGGGTAACAAGAGCTAGACTAGATATGCTTAAGAATATAGAACTTCGAGTTCGTCTATTGAATTAGTTAATAAACTGTCACCGGAATAGATTATTTTTAAATTGCATACGATTTTTATTTGTTTATTTGATTGCATGAAGGTTCCTTTGACCGCATACTCTGGGGCCATTTAATAACTCCACAACAACTTCATGTGGGATGGGCTTCACTACTTTGCTGGATGAAGCTAATCGCTAGCACTTTGCAAGACTTATTTAGGATGATGCATTGCAAGAATCTAAAAGGAATATTGCGTTAAAGCATAATATGGTTGGTAACTAGGATAAATATTGTATCAGAAATGCACTGAACTTTTATATTTTCAAGAATCATTTGAACGGATTACCAGATAGAAGTTCTTTAAAAAAAACCATGTTTTATGTTATCTCTCAATTTAGCGACACTAGGTCATCTTTATCGAGTACGAAACGGTTGTGAGTTTGAATCCTATGTCCTCAAATGGCCTAAATTGTCTTGGCTTCATTACAAGTAACGAAACCAAAAAATGATTTTTTCTAGCTATATTTGAGGTCTTAAATAATTTCACCTATATTTAAAGTCTTAAATATATTTAAAGTCTTAAAATAGTTTTTATCAGTCTTAATTATTTTTATATTTAAGGTCTTAAATATATTTTTTATAAACAAGACCTTAATATAAAGGTCTTAAATATTTAAGGTCTTAAATATATTTAAGGTCTTAAAATAATTTTTATTTAAAAATAAAATAAATTTAGTAACCGCAATCTCCATTTTATGGGTTGTGGTTTTAAAATTCTTTTGGACTACAACTCGTATTTCTTTACTTAAGGATTTAATACCTTTCATTTTGGATCTCGAAATTCCTCATTTTGAGCATCGAAATCTAGAATTATACCTCAAACCACTAATGTTGAACCTTGAATTCTTTTATTTTGGACCACAAAACCAATAATTTCTGGATTCACAACCTCCACTTTAAACCTCGAATTCCCTTATTTCGGATTTCAAACTCTAGGATTTGACGTAGAGTTTATATTTTATAGTCTTGAAAATATTATGTGAAAATCAAAAAATCATCATTTAGGACTTCCGCAATTTTGTGCTTCAAAAACTGTAATTATTGAATTTCAAATCTTCATTTTTGAATTTAAAAGTCCTAACTTTAAAGTTTACATCTTTTTGTTGTTAAAGTAACCATTTTTAAATAGAGTATTCAGATCGGAAACTAGCTTTGTTAAATTAATTTTGATTTTAAAAAAAAAATGGATACAAAAATTATCCGAGCATGTGCAATATTCAGATTTGTTAGTTTTTTTCATGAAGAATTTTTTCAGACTTTGTTTATGATATTTGAAAAAGAAAAAGCTAATAAAAATTTGATTTATTCATTTAAAGAATATAATCGATGAGGTCATAAAAGCTTAACTGACCGTTATTCTCTGAATTTCCATAGTAAACAAATTGCATGCTTTATAAAACATTCTGTCATATTATGCAATCGGAATAATTTGCTCATTTCAAAATTTTAGTCCAAACCTAGCTAGTTAAGGTGTCTTTGATTGTTGCGGGATATAAATTTAAGACCTTACATAAATCCAAGTGATTTTAACAAAAAAAGAAACTGAAAAAAGCAACAAATTAGAACTGCCGGAATAATTGTCTGCCATTCCTTATGCCAAAGTAAACATAAACACGTCATGGTATATGCATGCGTAAATATTACAAATAAATTTCAAGATTGCGAAATGAATCAAATCCAATTAACATCTTCATAAATTCAACGGGCACTGAACCTAATCCGCACTAATATTATAGGGTAATTTTTTCAAAATAGAATTTCTTTTCGGTTGCTCTGCTCCTTCTGGTCTTCTTTTCATGAAAAATAGTAAAATATGATCTAAGCTATTACATAGCAGTAAGTTAATACACGTAACATGCAGGGGCACACCTTTATTTGACCAAAGCTACGAGTAGGTCAGTTGATAGCCTTAATCTGTAATCCACTTTATTGTTACCTTAATCCTCGAATTCAATCCTCACAGCCTACTCTTTTAAGGTCATCGTCCATTGAGCACTGGGCAACATACCAAAACGCATTCTTCATCGACATAGCTAAGACGTTGACTGTTCCGATTTTTGCAGTCACTTCCTAAGATTTGTTCGCCACCGCGTTAACGCTCAGTTTAATAACACGTAAACTAATTTTTGTTTATTCGTTGTTCACGTTCCAGATTATATAAATTAATCCCTTTTTTTGCCATTCATAATGGCTGCATTTGCACTTAGCATTAGTATTATTACTCGTGTTTAGTTTTGTTATTTAACTAAATTCTATTAGTTGTAGTATCTGCTGCATAGTCGCGGAAATATTTTGATTCTGTTGTTTAAAAATTTCAGTTAAAAATTGTCCAAGTGGCAACTTAAGAACTGTTTTTTTTAATCTTTTAAATTAACTAGAAATTGGAAGTATCACGTGTTTAAAAATTACAAAATGTGTGAATGGGTAGGATTTGACACTAAATTAGGAAGTAGACGATTTTTGCCATTACTTCTTTTTCTATAGCAGGAACCTTAAAATTCATGGTTTTACAGAAAATGCTAAGGCGGCACCGAACTCACCCTTTGGAGAAATATTCCCTACGAAAAAAACTCAAACGCTCTTTAAGGATGAACAAGAAAGAGTGAAACAAAATTTTCTTCAAAGTCTATGAAATAGCGCCATTTTTTCTCAAATCCGAGAAATATGATTACGTATATGACAATTATTTGCTGTGATTGGTTGCATTTTGAATAGAAATTGAGTTTATTTCTTACATAGAATGATTATCTTAAGACCATAGAAAATCGATCAGACAATTTCACTTTTTATATTAAATATGAAAATGAACAAACTCATTAATTTTAATTGCATTCATTATTAAAAGTTAAATATTGAATAATCCGTTTTTCAGGCCGAGGTCTCAAGAATATTTATAAGATTTAGTAGTCTAAGTTAAATATCTAAGTTATCACGTTGTTCCAGGCTAGGGTCTAAATAAATTTTACTAGATTCTGTAACTTTAGTTCTTTTTTATTGCATTTAGGTCTCAATAACTTGTATAATATTTAGCAACCTAAGTTAAATGTTAAATATTTTGTTTTATTATGCATTGAGGTCTCAATAACTTTTATAAGATTCAGAAGCCTAACTAAACTATTTAATATCCTTTTTTATTGCATGAGGTCTCAATAATTTTAAATGGATTAAGTTGCATATGTAAAATTTTTAATATCCTTTTTATTGCATTGTGGTCTCAATAATTTTTATAAGATTTAGTGGCCTAAGTAAAATATTTAATATCCTTTTTTATTGCATTGAGGTCTCAATAATTTTTATAAGATTTAGTGGCCTAAGTACAATTTTAAATATCCTTTTTTATTGCATTAATGTCTCAATAATTTCTATGAGATTTGGTAGCTTAAATAATATATTTAATATCTTTTTGTATTGCATTGAGGTCTCAATAACTTTAATAAGATTCAGTAGCGTAAGGGAAATATTTAATATTCTTTTTTATTGCTCTGAGGTCTCAATAATTTTTAAGTGATTCTGTAGCTTATGTTAAATATTGAATATCCTATATTATTATGCATTGAGGTCTGAAAATTTTTTAAATCATTCTGTAGCTTATGTTTAATATTAAATATCCTGTTTCATTATACATTGAGGTCTCAATAACTTTATAATTTTCAGAAGCCTGAGTTAAATGTTTAATATCTTTTTTATTGCATAGAGGTCTCAATAACGTTTATAGGATTCAGAAGCTTAAGTAAAATATTTAATATCCCTTTTTATTGAAATGTGGTCTTAATAATTCTTATAGGATTCAGAAGCCTAAGTAAAATTTTTAATATCCTTTTAATATCATTGTTTATTGCATTGAGGTCTCAATAATTTTTATAAGTTTCAGAAGCCTAAGTAAAATATTTAATATTATTTTTTATTGCATTGAGGTCTGAATAATTTTTAAATGATTCTGTAGCTTACGTTAAATATTGAATATCCTGTTTCATTATGCATTGAGGTGTCAATAATTTTTATAAGATTCAGAAGACTAAGTAAAATTTTTAATATCCCGTTTTGCATTGAGGTCTCAATAATTTTAAATGGATTCAGTTGCCTAAGTAAAATTTTTAATATCCTTTTTTATTGCATTGAGGTCTCAATAATTTTAAAAGAGTTCAGTTGCCTAGGTTAAATGTTGAATATCTTTTTTATTCCGTTAAGGTCTCAATAATTTTCCTACACAGTTTCGTCAATTTGCGTATATTTAAAATAAGCTTGACTAATTAGTTTTCTTAAATTTGATCCTCTATTATTGTTATCACATAAACTATCATGAATAAGATTCTAACTTAAATTGTTTTTTAGTTTGTTTTTTAAAGATTCGTTCAGTCTTACTTATTGTAAAGTGTAGCTGCAATCAGTTCTAAGACGTTAGAGATTTACATTGTAGAACTATTAAAAATAAGTTGAAAAAAAAATTATTTAAAAAAAGGAGTTTCTTTAATCTAAAATTTAGTGTGTTTTGAAAAAATTCCATGTGTACTTTTCTAGAAAAATAAAAAAAAAAACGTTTGCGTTAAAATACAGACCTAGACTAAATTAGAGGTCAAAGTCAGACCTAATCTGTAATTACTGATAAAAGTTGAAAGTTTTCTAGTTTGTTTTTTTACCAGTTAATTACCTGTACAAATATTTAAGAGTAATTCAACTTATTATCAAAATCTCAATTCAAGTTGTATGATGTACCGGACTTTTTAAGAAACCGTTTTTGTAGGTTCACTATTTTTAGTATATCTTATTTCGTTTAAAAACCTTCTTTACTTTTATTTAAACATGATTGAGTTATTTACTTTTAATTATTTCCACATGTTTTAATCGTAACTCTGTCAGGTGTGTTTACTCGAATAGGCCTGAGTTTTTTTTTGTTCGTCAATTTTTGTTGTTGTTGGTTTTTTTTTATCCGATTTGTCTGATCGTTTCTTTTCGTTTTTGACTTTTGAATGCAATTCAGCGTTAATTAATTGATAAATTGACAGTGACCGGACAGGGTTGATATGTGAGAATGGGAATTCTGTTGGTACAAGTTACCAACAACGTTGAACAACATGCACGAGCAATCCATACAGCTCAGCTCACCTCAACTCACCTCAACTCACTCTAACCGAACAGTACGTTGTGCCCCAATAAATGAATACTACTGGACGTTAGTAGACAGTACACGTATATTACTGCGGAGGTAGATATGTAAAGAAAGCTTCCATTTATGGAGTGGCTTATTGAGCTGTCGGCACATTCTGCGTCTGAGCGTTTGTCTCTGCACAGTAATCTCCGCGTCAATGGGTACCGTGAGTGAGTACGTTGTTATGTGAACTGTATTGACTTATTGGCAACGGTGGATGATAACCTATGCTTGATTGGGTTGTACATGGTAAGATGATGTGAAATGTTGTTAATCATTGGAGACCAGTCATTAGTCGTCAGTCTTTAGCCCTCAATCGTAGTCCGTCATCACCCTGGGTTCGATCGGGTAACAAAGAGACAACAACTAATCAGCCAACCAAAGATCACTTAAGATGAAGTCATAACTCTTGGCAAGGCTGCCGATTCCATGGGAGATTCTTACTTCGTCACTTTTGGTTTTCGTTATTCCATTTTTATTTTTAACTTTCAAATCAGATTCTTTTTCTTTCATTTATATTATTTAACGTTTAGCTTTTTTTTTTTGAAAAAAAATTTTAATTGCGCAAATATTAAGTGTGAGTTTGTGAATTTTGTTTTCAATACTCCATAAGGTAAAGCATACCAGTACGTTTATAATTTAAAAGATTTTCTTATCAAGCTTTGTTTTTATAATTATTATTATTATTTTTTTTGTCATAAAAGTTTTGATATTTTTTGTTTCTTTGATTGATTCAGAAACTTTTAATATTTGTATATCTTTTCGAGAAAAAAAATGTTCGTATTATTTTTTTTTTGAAGTTTTTTTTGTTGGTTAATTAAAAGCTGTTTTTCCGGCATTACAATTTGGGATAGTATAAAATAAGGTCAAAGCTTAGTTGCTAAAAGGACAAAATGAGCATTTGCCAATGATAATTATAATCAGTAAAAAAAAATATTACTTACTAGAAGAACATTGCCATCAAAAAAAATATTACTTACTAGAAGAATTTTTTCAAGATTTGTGTTTTTATTTAACTATTCGAAAATACCAATTTAAAGTAATTCAAAACCAGTCTTACTCTATTTATATGTATTCCGTATTAGCCTTAGTTATAAAACCCAAATAACCCTTCAAAATCTCCTAAAACAAATCTCTTCCATCACCTGTTCTAAACAAAGATCCTCCTCCATTTCCCTATTTATCCCTGAATTAGAATGTGATCCATCCACCCTTTCTTTCGATTATCCAAACCTGATCCTTAAAACTATAGGAAACTGTTCCCTTTCTTCCGATAAGGCAAACACCGATCTGCAGTAGAATTTTTCCATTGAGAAGCTCGCTTTTCAATGGCGAACTGGGGGCATAAAGGATAGCAGTTGAGAATGCGATCAACCTTCCAGTCAACAGCAATTAACCGATAGTCCGTCAGCCCTAAAGACTATTTATGAATTGACAAATAACCCAGTGCAGTGCTTAATATGATTTCTTTGCATACTGGGAAGTGAATGGGTTGTAATCCGCAACTTGCCTAGCTTGCTTAGAAAATAGCACTTAAAAGCATTAGTCATGTCCAGAGAAAAATACTGGGTTAAGCCATTCTACTCAATAACCATTCCGAAAATTGAGGCAAGGAAGCTTCTCACAATTCGGATTGGGCATACCGAACTTACTCAGGATTTTGTTTTCGGAAACTTACCATCTGTCATATCCTAAAAAAAATGCCATTTAACACTAAGCTTCGTGTTGAATAGGACTCCTTCCATTGTGGAGCTCCTCACCCTAACCATTCCTTTGCATAATTTTCTAAAATAATTTAATTTACTCTACAAAATTCAACAATGCATTATTACTTCCTCTAACTTTTGTTCGACAAGTTTCATTAGAGAAGCTGACAATGCCAACCCACATTAAACATTATACCGGCAAATGACCTCATGGTCGTGGCGGTAAAATAAAGCTTCTAGGTCCTGCCTCAAATAGGGCTTGATTATTTGATGTGAAAAATGAGAAGATTTAGAAATGTACTTTTGGGAGCGAAGAATGCAATTTTAATAAGCAAAATGCCTTGTCCACTTAAGGTCTCAGGATAAAATTGCTTTGTATTTTGAAGTAGATATTCGGTCAAACTGGAGGTATGACTTTTTTACTATTGATGCCAAATTAGGCCATATTCTAAATAATCTAAGTATATCTCAAAGAAATTGGCTATTACTCGGAAGAATTATTGACTTTTCATATCAGGCCCAATGTCAACAGCATTAATTAACCTACTTTTCACATGATCATAGCCGAGGAATATCATTTTCGATGAGTTCATAAGGTCCGCATTTATTATAATCGAAAAATTGTGTGATCGATCTTCATTTGAGAAAAGACACAGCAATCAAAATTTAAGTAAAATCAAAATCAATAATTCTGTCCAAATCAATAATTGGAGATCAGGTCCAAAATCCTATTAAACCACCTAAGCCCAGACGTCCCAGTTATATGTCCAGATCATTACATTTCGCTATTTAAAGGGAAATAAAGATTATGCAATTTGTGTTTTGAAAAGTAAAGTAAAATAAATTTCGATATGGGAAATATCAAATAGACTTTTTGCATGGCTCGATCCTGTTGAGTTAATGTTTAATATACTTTTTTGAATATGACGTTTTGCCTTTAAGTTTTAGGATCATTTCCGTCAATGTGATCTTTTACGCTGCTTTACTAGAAAAATTGCGATTACCTCAAATCGTATGATCTTTAGAGGCCAATTGAAATTATCTCCAAAAATCAAAATTACCGTACTGAGAACTATTCATGCAATAAAGCCATTTTTTATTGTGTTTTGTCTTCTTGTTGATATCCCATATTTTTTAGATTAAAGTTTTTAAATGGTGGAAAAAAAGAGCTCGTTATAATAAAAAAAATCCCATCCAAAGACACCAGATCGGTATTATTCTCAGATAAAAAAAATTCGTTCGTTTTCACAGCCCCGTTTACTTACGGACACATCCATCGAATGAGGAATGAGCCTCAGTGCTGTAGCAAATTTTGTTCGAATTTAGTGGTTTTTGGATATATGGTAAACTTCAAACTAAATATATATTGGCTCTTATTAGATATATGTGCTTACCAGCAGTTATAGAACTCTTAATTTTCCTGTACTGGTTGAGATCGATCCCGGTATGATCAAATATTTTTCTTAGACGCGTCCTAAAATTTAGGTCAGTAAGAAAAATTATATTAGGGCTTTTGTTCGAAAACCTAAATTTCCGAAACATAAATCAGAACTGATTTTCCTATTAATACAATTGGAAAAAAAAATGTTAGCCAATTATTTTCGACCGCGACTGTAGATATTGGTCAGTTTTAAGTGCTCAAAGTCATACTCATAAGCTGGCATTGCAATTTATTTTCACGTGCAGTAATTTCAATGCCATTCGGCGACATTCTCCAATCGCAGACTGCATTTTCAATTGAATCGAATCCAAATGCAGCTAAAATTCTTATTACTACTTATTACAGTCAACAAATCATCAATATTTTCATCGTTTTAAAATGACTTTTTTTTTCTAATTTCAGTTGGATGAAATATTTTTGCTCGTTCACTATTTTGTTGTTGTTGGTTTGTTTAAAGAAAGTTTATATAATTTTGCATGCATTTCTTGGACTACAATTTGCATTGTTGTAGAGTTTTTTCCTCAAACAATATTTCCAAATTTTGTTTCCCCATTTAAAGGCATAATCAAATCTAAAAAAAGAATTCGACAATATTGCCAAAACCGTCGGTGTGAACAGGAGAAAAGTGAAGGTGGGCTGTGTCATTCCCAGCGGAAGTAACATAAAATTTATTTCTAATAAAATTAACCATAATAAATAATTTGGTTATCGGCCTGTTTTTTTGTATACTACGAGTAGCTTGTGCTGATATATAGTTTTATGAGAATGCTAAAAGACCACCTTTTGAACAAATCGTACATACACTACCAAACGTGAAAAATCTACAAATTTATTTATTTCCTTCCAATTTGCCAACAATTCCATTTGCGATTGCGTTTGTCATAATTCAATTGCGAATTGTTCAAGGCCTTCCCATAAGTAATCGTCAATTGACTGACTCTAGTGGCAACCGGCCAATTGTAGTTTTTTGTTGAATATTTGAATTCTATCGGAACAATCTGTTGTCGACATTTTGAAACTCAGAAAGGTATATATAAGATATGAGCATTGTGCAATTTTCCAATTCAAATTCGAACCAATTGACGTTCATACAAAAGTTGTTAGTGGAACTGAGTGATCAACCACTGTTGAATTTGTAAAAAAATCAACAGAACCACAAGTTTTTTTTAAGCTTAAATTAATAATGCAATGTAATTTTGAAAAGTTTTGATAAAGTAAATTTTTTTTAACCAACTTTTGTGCTACCATATTTTTTCGCAAGGCAATAGGTCCTTTTTTTTAAAAAAAAATTTTTTTGTAGATTTCTTTTGAAAATTTTAGTCTATCTCAGTGAATTTGTTTGGAGAAGGAGTGTACAGTAAAAAATAATCAAAGCAGTGAGGTCTAAAAACGCCTGATCCCAACGCTCTTCAGTTATTAGCTCGCAGAATACTTCCTGATCAACACTTTCGCATTCGTACAGTAGAAAAATAACCCAAGGATTTTGATATGCTCAAATCCACTAGTTCAGTTGATATATCCCCCATAGTTCCACAGAAATATTTTTCCACATTTTCATTTAGAATTTTTCTGAATTTGTTCAACCAATCCTAAAAAAAATTACCGATCATTTGCACTAACGTATCTTCTTCTTAAGGTCATGAAAACGTTGATAAGCCATCAGCTAATGAAATATTCTTAATCAAGGAAACACCTCAGTAACCCTCAAAATGGTTTCTGTAGCAATAGATCCACTAGTTTTTTTTTTAATGGCATTTCTAGTCTAAAAGTGACACCACACTCTCCATTTTTCTGGGTGGTGGATCTTGGTGGCAAGGAAGATTAGGTAGAAAACGGAATCTATTTAATGTGAAGATCCAGATGAGTACGACTAATAACAACCGAATTTAGGTACCCCGATCTGTACTGATAGTGGTTAGGGAAGGGGGTACTAATTCGAAGTTTGTAGTGAAGGTCCCAACGCCTTTGGAACGTTCTCAAAGGATAGCATTGAAATATTTAAAAAAAAATTACATTCCGGTTGCTATGGAGTGTATAAAAATTTGAAAAGAAACCGATGGAGTGGAGCGTCAACTGTTATGGAAGAGAGCTTAAATGTGTTATTATTAAAAATATTATTTTTATTTCTTGTAACATGAATATTCTTACCCAAATATAAAATTGTATTTAAAATGGTCTCAGGAACAATGGTTTTTTTTTAATTGGAAAATATTAATTTATAGAAAATTTTAAAATAAATTTAAAAAAAATTATTTTTAATATATTTTTATAAAAGTTTTAATTTGATTTATTTTGTTTGCTAAAAATTTAAATTGATCAGCCACGAAGTAATTAAAAGTTTGCTGAGTCTATTAAGAGTGATTTTTGCGTCAGCCACCATCAGTCACCACCAGCTACTTCGGTAAAATTGGCTGTTGTCTTTGGACAAGGTTTGGCTGACCATTACTTTTTGTCAGCTAATGTTAGCCGTCAGCAAATTTTTTTCATGACGTAATGTTGGCAGACTTTTGCTAATGGCATCTTTAAATATGATTTTCTTGAATTTCTTATGTCTGATAAAAATTTAAATTGATCAGCAACGAAGTAATTAAAAGTTTGCTGAGTCTATTAAGGGTGATTTTTGCGTCAGCCACCATCAGTCACCACCAGCTACTTCGGTAAAATTGGCTGTTGTCTTTGGACAAGGTTTGGCTGACCATTACTTTTCGTCAGCCAATATTAGCCGTCAGCAAATTTTTTTTCATGACGTAATGTTGGCACACTTTTGCTAATTGCATCTTTAAATATGATTTTCTTGAATTTCTTATGTCTGATAAAAATTTAAATTGATCAGCAACGAAGTAATTAAAAGTTCGCTGACTCAATTAAGAGTGATTTTTGCGTCAGCCACCATCAGTTACCACTTGCTACTTTGGCAAAATTGGCTGATGGTAGCTGACAAAATTGGACAAGATTTGACTGATGAGTGAGCCAAGTTGGCTGACCATTAGTTTTCGTCACCCAACATTAGCCGTCAGCTAATTTTTTTGATGACGTCACGTTGGTAGACCTTTATTAATAGTATCTGTAGAGATTATTTTTTCTTGAATTTCTTATTATCATAATTAAAAATCAATAAAATAATTAGAAATTAATCTTTAGTACTCCTAATTTTTAACCAATCAATAATAATACATATTTTTGTATATAATAATAACTAGTTTGAATTTAGCTGGTAAAATAGTTGTAGCCAATAATAGGAGTGTTGTATGAGAAATGAATGTGTTGATCAGTTGATTGAAGAAATTCTCAGGCGTCCTGTGCGCTCATAACTAACCCCAATGTGGGTTGCCTATTAACAGAATTGCCAACAACATTCTCAGCCTTACGTAGAAACACAGACTGGATTAATCGTGAGTTCTTCTTAGTATCGCCTTTCTTCCTATCCTGTGACATTGTGCTAACTATTCCACATATATTGAGCGACAATCAGTAAAACCTGAATTTTGTTCCGAGCAGGCTTCCTTCCATCTAACAATTTCACATCCAAACAAAGCAGGTGCCATTTTCTACTGTTTTAAAGTAGGCTAGATCAGTGATCTTCAAATTGCCGGCTAAAAGATAGCGTCGTTTTTTAAAAAAAAAGTAAGTAAGTAACTGCAAATAAAAAAACTATCATCAACAAAACCAAATAATTAAAAATAGTTTTCAAAAAAAAAACTATTATCAACAAAACCAAATAATTAAAAATAGTTTTCAAAAAAAAAACTATTATCAATAATGCGATTTACAAAAGGTCACAAAACTAATTACGAGCAATTAATAGAAAAAAATATATTTTTTTACTGAATTTAAATTTAAATTTATACTCTCAATATTAAAACTATAAATTTATTGCAGAAAAGTTTGAATAATAAAAATCTGGAAAATTTTTCGCAAATTGTTAAAGACCATTCTGAGCTAAGGGACTCTATTTAGACCCTATTAATTTGTTTGTTTAAGAGTCAAATCGATCAACATTTCTCAAGTACTCATCATCTTACATTTATTAAAACCATCAAACAAAGAATATCTTTTTCTACGGGGTCTATGGTAAACTCAGACTCTCCGAACAATATGGCCATCTTTGTCAATTACGGTCAAACTGATTGACGATCGAATGCTACGACTCACCAACGGTAGTAGGACCAGCCACTTACTGATGGTTATTTGTTCAAGAAATTTAGATGCGCGCGCATTAATCCGTGTAATAAGTTCATTTTGTAATTATAGGCTATCTTCTTTAACAAATCGACACAACCTATAGTATAGTAGGTAGGAGGTAATGAAAACAGACAACACTGGGGCAACAGGTATAACAGCAGGTAACAGGTAACAAATAACAAAAAAAATGGCTAAATGGATAGGCAGTGAGTTAACTAACTTTGATGGACTCTCTAAAAATAGATAGACTGGAATGATGATGATGCATTAGATATTATCTCATCGTTTAACATTGTTCGTTTTTTTTCTGTTTTTTTTTTGCAGTTGACCAACATGTTTTCTTCTTTTTCTTCTTCTTCATTTTCAATTTTGTACTATTTTTTTGTTTTGCATGTACAAGGAAGTGTTATATGTCCAACGACTAATAGAAATTAATAGCATGGAGAGGAATGGAGAAAAAAAAATGAGGAAGGGAATTAATATGAACATGTTAGAGGGGGAGTCTGGTCTTTACTCTAATAAATTTGATTTGTTGTTGATTAAATAGCTTTTTTTTCTCTCATCTCTTTTAAGATTATCACAACAACACTTCAAATCGGTTTCATCGTTTTTTTTTGTACATTTTATTTAAGACCTCATTATTTATTGCAGGCGATTTGGTGTTCTAACTCCTCGTATTTATGTGCTGTCGGTTTTTTTGTTAGTACCCTTAATCGCTATTGAAATTCAATTTGGACGTTTATTTTTGTTCGTTTTCAAGTTAAACTCTTATTTCTTTTTTGCAGTATCATTGCTACTTTATTCATAAACAATTAAATTGAAAGATTTTGTATTCATTAAGACCTCGTGTTTTTTTTGCTTAACATTATTTTCTTATCCATTCAACGTTATTGGTTGGGATTTTTTTTCTTCTCCTTTTAACGATATATCTAAGCAGGAATATTTTTTATTTTTGTCTATATTAATTAATTATTACTTCTTTTATATTTTAGTTGTCTTGGTGTATATTTATTTCCCTATGAAAAAAGTTGTTAAGAAAAATTATTGTAGAAACGTAGGTAAATTCATTGAAAGAATTGGTGGTGTACTCATGATTAGTTGATAACAAACTGACATATTTCTTATAATAAAATAATTTCGAACATTAATTTAAGCTGGAAATAAATTGTGAAATTTTTGATAAGAGATTTTCCGATAAATTTTGAAGTTCTCCTTCCCTTTCCACTTAACGAAATAGTTTTTTTTCTCTATAATCTATTAGTTCCTAGTTTAAGTTCCTCTTTGTTAGTTTTTGTTTTTTTGTTGTTAAAAAAATATTGCCTATTTCATGAATATTTACGAATGAAAAGGGTAGCAAGCTAAGGAAGACCAACAATTAAAATCAGTCAATCGATCAAATTGATCAATAATCAATTGAAATCAAGAACAAGAAAAAAACTACAGATTAGATTAGGGAATTTTTTGCGTTCTATTTTGTTTTGAATTATATTTACTTTTTTTTCTCGAATGTATTTCGGTAATGAAATATGTAATGACCAACCCCTTCCACCCCCCACCCCTTTCCATTCTTTTGTAGATAGTAATTAAAAAGCAGTAGCTGGAACGATGACGGATGGCATATAGCCATGAATGTCTCCAGTCTCATAAGTGTGCTCGTAATTGTTACAAAAGAATTCATCAAGGGAGACTTTTCAGTTTTTGCTCTACTTCTATTTTACGATGATTGACTACCAATGTCACTAGCTTGAGACCCATACCTACTAGACGCAGAGGTCCGTGTGTCGCTGGGACAAGAGCTACGGTACAAATTTATATTTTGTTTGTATGTTTGTGTATAAGGTCGCTGGGATAAGAGCTAGGATATATTTTGTAGCGCCATGACAATGAGATCATTTGGCGAGATCATGTTGCGTATGGGTTGGCATTGCCAGGTTCTCTAATCTAATGAAACTTTTCGAACACAAGTCAAAGAAGTATATAAAAAATTAACTCAACAGGATCGAGTCATGCAAAAAGTCTATTACTTTTCAAAGGACAAATTGTTTACTTCCGTAACGTATCTGAGAAGCCCCTTAAAACCGAAAAACTGTAATGATCTGAACGCATAACAGGGACGTCTGGGCTCAGGTGATTCAGTAGGATTCTGGACCTGATCTCCAGTTATTAATTTTGACAGAATTAAATGAATTATTGTGTAATGCGTTCTTAATTTGATTTCAGTTAAACTTTGATTTCTGTAACCTTTCTCTAATGCAGATTGAACACACATTTTTTCGATTATAATAGATAGGAACCTTACGAACTCATCGAAAATGATATTCCTCGCCTATATTCATGGGAAAAGTAGGTTAATTAATGCTGTTGAGTTTGAAGTAAATCATTTAACAAGTAGGAACTCATCTCTAAGTAAATGTAGAATTCGCAGCTGCTTAGCTTGATATGAAAAGTCAATAATTCTTCCAAGTAATAGCCAATTTCTTTGAGATATAGTTAGATTATATAGAAGATTATCTAATTTGGGATCAATAGTAAAAAAGTTATACTTCCAGTTTGGCCGAATAACTACTTCAAAATACAGTGCAATTTTATCCTGAGACCTTCACTGGATAAGGGATTTTCCTCATTAAAATTGCATTCTTCGGTCCCAAAAGTACATTTCTAAATCTTCTCATTTTTCACATCAAGTTCACAGTTCGCATTGTTAACGAGCTGGATGATAGGAAAAAAATTACCTCCAGAAGAGAATAAAATTATAATTTTTAAATTTATTTTCTTCGTAAAAGAAAACAAAAATTTTTTAAGCTTTCCAAATGACTTTGTTAATTCTCCTTTTTAATTTTTCTAGGACAATTTTTGTATATTGATTCTTAATAAATAAATTATGTTTTTTTTTATTTCCGGTAAAAATTGTCTACATCCTTTTTGAAAATAAATAGAATAATTAGTAATTTTTCAATAAAATGAAAGTAAATTCCGCAGTTGGGAAACTATACTCCATAAAGTATGCCTGTCAAAAGATGTCGCATAAGTCGGCAGCAAGATTTTCCAATAGAGTAGAAGGACATATGTAATCTAGTAGAAGGACATTCTCATAGTTATTTATTATTGAAAAAATATGAAAAATTGTGAAAAAAACTCCCAAACTTTTAGAAAAAGAAACTTGAGAAAATGTGATAACAAAATTACAAAGAATCGAAGAGTCGCCAACAAGTTCAAGTCTGTCTCAATGTACCGTGACTTATTTGGGCAAATTGGACATAAAATGCTTGTTGAGCATGACTCACTACTCTATTCCCTAAGAAGGTAAAATGTCTCGTAATGAAAAATAAAAATACCAGCTGACCATGTTGAGATTGTGTACGCAATAAAAAAATGTGTAATTATCAATAGTGCACGGTTGATTGAAGACAAAATCATGGAACCAAAACTGTTTTATCGATTCTTGAAATAAACCCTGTAGATGGAGAGCGGGGGAGGGGACGGAGCGATTCGGTGTTATATGTTGATGAACTAAGGTGAGAGACAATTAAAGTGAGAAAGAAGAAAAAAAATTGCCAAAGGTCGGACTCTCAATAATATATAAAAAAGGCATAAATGAATATATGGATGAATCAATATTGCGTGCAATAAGACCTTAAAAATTTTACCTTAAATAAATGAAAAAAAATGCATTAAATAAATAATAGTGTGGAAAAATGTGTTAAAACAGACATCATCATCGAAATGCGATGCGTGCGTTTGTTGCTCATGAACGGGGGCATACGGAATGGACGTGAAAAAGATCGTAATAACCGAACAAGAGGCACGGTGCGTGCGCGCATAACAATTTTTGTGTGTGCACGTACCGTTCGCGTCAAGTGCAATTGTCGTCGCATTGTGCGATCTTATGCGCTGGGGTTCCATAATACCCAATATGTAGTCGATATTATCCAATTACAATAGATCAAGAGTACTTTTTCTCAGAGGCAAGGCATTTTAGTGCTTAAAGAATTTTTGAACAACTCAAAAAAAAAATACATTTGCAAAAAATTAAAAAAAAAAAAAAAAAAAAAATTATAGAATTTAAAAAAAAATGGTGGAATTATGGATTTTCTTAAGAGAATTTTTTTCTTAATGTTTTGAAATCAATTTTGTGGGTAAACACAAAAAAATTGTTTTCGAAACATTCAGAAAATAAACAAGCATGAAAAGGACTCCTGTTCTGTACTTCTTTGTTATAGTTGCATGTCCTTCTTTTTCGGTGAAAGTTGTCAAATGGAAAAGAATCCTTGCAAAAGTTATCATCGATTAGTTTCATAGGAAAGAAGAAAAAAATATAAAGTTTATCATATTTTAAGGATGCTACTTAAAATTCGACTGGATTTAAAGATCAAAGAAATAAAATTTTAAATGTTGAATTCTTTTCTCCAAATCTGCTAAAACTCTGCTTTTTGTTGCTAGTTTATTTTTTCCAATCCTTTTTTGATATATTATCCGAAAATACTATTTTTGGTTTGGTGCCATATAATATTTTTCCTATCATTAAAACCAGCAAAAAATCAATAGAAAACAAGAATAGAAACAATAAATCGTTGTTTTTGTAATTGATTAAAAAAAACAGATAGTTTTTAATGTATAGTTTGCACACAGAAGTAAATTATGTAGGTCAGAGAGAAATGCTCATTAAAATATTTGGCAAATGTATCCAATTTTTTTAAAAATATATTCTGTAATTATCCTTTTTGTATAGAATTTTTTTTGTTTTTTTCTTATGTTCTATTTCTTTTTTAAAAAAAAATATTATTTTTAAATGTGTTTTTTCTTCTTCTTCCTCCTTATTATTTAAAAATAGAAAGGAAACTTTATTATTGTTCTTTATTATTTTGAGCCTTGTTAAGAAATACATATATTCGCCAATTCCTCTTTCCAACTTTCGAAAACCGCCCTAAGGTGGGCTTCAACCCCTGCAAGTCAGTTCTTGGAGAAGATTTTTTACGGGCTTATCGAATAGTGCGTCCTAGCTATGGTAGCCTTACTAGTTTTATCGTTTAGACAACATTAGTTATGCAAAGAAAAATCGGTTAATAAGTCTCCTTCAACCATTTATACTATTATTTAGGAGATCTGACGGTTATGCAGAGCAACTGAAGACTATGTATGATATCTGCCTATAACTTTGTAAAGAGAAACAAATGATTGATTACTGGCAGATGTCTTGAATTATTTTCTATACTTAATATAAAATTATTTATTAGTAGCCTTAATGTCCGAATCAATAAAATCTCGAATAAGTTTCAAAAAATCTACCGATAAATTCAAAATAATATTAATATTTTTGAGAAGAAACAAATAAGAAGAAAAAGATAAACAGAGAAGTGAAAATAAATTGTGCGCAAATTTTTAAAATAACCGACATCATAAACTGTATCAATGTCAGTCAATTTAATCGAGGCTAACTTGTTTGTATGGCAGCACGCATTTAATGAAATATTGACTAAAAAGTACTGCTACCGAACATCGAACGTAATAAGGTACTTAAAGAGAACCTAATGAAATGCGTCATTGCCTATGTTGGACTTACTACGATTATGCTATAAATATGTAAATTGATAGACAGAACTAAATTTTGATGATGAATTTAATGGCATTGGTGGGTGGGCGGCCTTTTCCCATTGCTTACTATGAGTTTGCCAATAACTTGAGTTGTTCGAGTTTTTTTTTTTAAATTATCTGATTTATATTAATAACTGTTGAATGTACAATTTTTTTTTTAAATAATTTGATTTTGAAATAATGGACAAATTACATAACTTATTATATTAAACCAAGCCGAACCATGGTTATTATGCTGACCACCTTTAGTATCTACAATACCTTCTATGCAATAATATGACGCTCATCTTTCTTGGTACCCATGTCATAGTATAAACAAAGTGAAATTTTGTGCTTTCTCCAATTCGAAGTCTTCGTCAATTTTCATACACTACTGGTCTCTATAAATTATTGCGATCTTAATTCAATGTTACTATTACATATAATTTTTTGTTTAGACATTTTTCAATCCTTTTTAGAATGCTGAAATTCATGCAATTGTAACAATTTGCCTTATTTGAGAAGAAGAAAGCTTTTATAAATGTTAGAGACCCTAGGAGCCTTTGAGCTAAGAAGATGTCAAACAGTTACAAAAAAGAATACGTCAAAGTTAGTAGCATTTTTAGGCCCTTAATAAGGATTATCTGGCTACTGGGCTGCCCGTTTATTAAATGAACAAATTTTCTTTTTGGAAATGGTGGCATCATAGATTCCAATCTAGAGCAATTTTCATGAACTCAATACCATTTTCTGTACATACAATGAGGAGTAAAAGGAAATTGAATAATACCAAAGAGATATCGGACCCTCTCTCCTATCTTTTTCCATCTCTTTCTATCGGACCTCATTTTTATTTCTCTCTTTATCTCATAATTAAATTTCAGTTGATCAATTGCTATATATCAATTTTGGAGGTTTTATGAAGGCCTCTAAACACTATCCACTAACCGATCCTAGTTAGGAGCCAGCCAATCAAATGGTTGCGATGGTCCCAAATATCTATCGTAGAACTATCTTAAGATGTCCGGCTTTATATGCAGTAATATTTTAGTCTTACGCATAGACAATAAAATACCAGATGCCCTAGACAGATATTATACCTGTTTCTCGTTCAAATTTTTTGGCGTCATGACTTTGTCCAGTTTTTGTCCAAAAGTTATCGTCGTTATCTATAAAAAATTTTTGTAAATTTTTACAGATATAGTTACAGGTGGGTTTGTAAAATAGTATTAATTAATGGAAGGAGTTATGGGGAGTAAAAGGTAGATCCCTACAATTTCAGTCCGTAAGTCCGTTAAGGTTTCAGGAGGACATCGCTTATAAGTAGGTCACTATTTGTTGTAAGCTTAGATCGTATGCGGTATCGTTTATTTAGTTCTTCTCTTTTATGGCATGGCCATTATGGTATATGCGAGAATATGATTCATGGCGAAGAGTAAAATTCTCCAGTTGGTAAACCAGTTCTGCGTAGATTTAAGCTCATTAACTTTTATTTTTCATTTGGTAAAACAGGATTTGGGTTTGGAGAATTTCAAAAGAAATTTGGAGATTTTCCCTGGTCGTGTAATGAGGGTATATAGAAAACGGATTTATCAATATTGTAGATGATGAGTCCAATTACACTTCCCTGTGGTGCACAACCCAATATCGCAGAGATTTTGCAGAGTTCTTTGGATTTGTTTGATTGGGCATGTTGGTTGGACGTAAAGGAATTTAGGAGTAGGAAATAAGTGGAGGGGAAGTCCTTCTCAGTTTCCAGACTAAGCTCGGCTTCCAGACTCTATCAAGAACTTGACTTATATCAAGAAACACATCGGTTTGGTAATCTTTTTTTTTTAAAGATGATAAAATGGGGTAGAACTCTTTTCTTTTTTTCTATTACTAGTTAGCGAAGTGTTCGGCTTGTAACCCGAATTTATGGTGTGGAAATAAATTTGGGGGAATCGAGTAGGGAGTGTAAGTGGCAGAAGAATATTTTTTCAAAACTTTTTGGCAGGATTGAAAAAGGACTTATTGATTTGTAGGAAGTGCTGTAGTTTATTTACTTATTTGGCTGAGTGGAAAAAGTCTTATTCAAAGGAGACAGTTAATAGGTGTATAAGCTTTAATCCGCTGTTTTTTACTTAAAAAAAAATGTTTTTTTCGTGGAAAGTAAAAACAAATTTATTATAAGTACTTGCTCTCGCTAGCAACACATTTTTCCTATCTCTCGGGTAATTTGTGGATACCACGCCAAAAAAATTCCTTCTCTTTCGAGGCAAACCACTCATCAAGCCATTTTCGGATGCCTCCGTAAGAATCGAGATGCTGCTCAGCAAGCGCGTGGCCGATCGATGAAAACAAGTGGTAGTCGAAAGAGGTCAGGCCTGGTGAATAAGCGGGGTGGGATAGCATCTCCCAGTTGAGTGTCTCCAAGTAGTTTCGGACCATTTTTGACGTATGCGATGGTGCGTTGTCGTGGAGGAAAATCAGCTTGTCATGTCTTTGTTGATAATCCGTTCTTTTTTCACGACGAGCACGGTGCAATTTTATCTGTTGTTGGTGGTAGCGGTGGGCATTGACAGTTTCACCTAGTTTCAACATCTCATAGTAGACGATACCCTGCTGATCTCACCAAAACGCACAGTATAGTCTTCCGTCCGAAGCGATTTGGTCTTGGGGAAGATGTTGATGGTTGGCCGGGATGAAACCACGATTTCTTGCATTTAGGATTCTCGAAATTTATCCACTTTTTATCGCCTGTCACAATCCGATGCAAGAACGACTTTCTTTTTTGTCTGGAGAGCAAGATTTCGCATGTGTTTTGGCGTCGCTCCATCTGCCTATCGTTCAATTAATGCGGCACCCATTTTCCTCAAAGATCTTTTCAATGTTCCTCATGGCAGGCAGACACATGGAAATGGCTGGTTGAGTAACACCCAATTGCTCCGCGAGCATTTTTTGCGATTGGGTATCGTCTTCGTCCAAAAGAGCCTGCAATTGATGGTCCTCAACCTTCCTAGGCCGATTTTCACGCTTCTTGTCGAACAAGTTAAAACCACGTTGTTTCCGATAAAGCACTGTCACCATAGGCCGCCATAAGCATTCGATACGATTCGGCAGCCGATTTCTTAAAATTGAAGCAGAAAAGCAGAGCTTCCCCCATATTCTCTTGTTCTGGCACAAACTAGTCATGATTACCAAAGGAAAAATGTATGTTGTTGTACGAAATTGCTGGCAATGTGTACTGATTAATGTTGACAGATGTCAAACTCATAAAAAAAAGTATGGCGCGTCCATGGTAGCTTAATACGCTCAGTCACGCCATTTATGACAAACAGCGGATTTAAGCTTATATACCTGGCATCAAGGAAGACTATTACTCTTTTTTGTATAGTATATTGGATATGATCAGACCATAGACAGAAGTGTTGTCTTTGAAAAGGAATTTGATTAAATTGACAACTTCGAAGGGAGTGATTGCCTGTGGAAGAAGACTCCTGAGCAAGTGAATAGTCAGTTCTGTTTCGATTTTAATTGAATGAGTTTTATCTGGTGTATCTTCATGTGGAGTAAACATAGACTTTCATTTTTTTCGTTTTGGCTCAGGTTCCGGCAGTTTTTCGTAAAGAGTGCATTATTTTTTTAACAATAAAAAATAAGTCCATAAACCTATAAAGGGTAAGAGGTCTGTTTTCTAAACTTTATAAATTTAATTCAACTACTAAATGCATACCTACTAACTAAATCTTGTTTAGTATTCGTATTCTTCACCCGTTTCTGTAAGAAGTCAAATGTTTACATAACATTTTGTTGAGAGAAAGAAGCACTTCTAAACCACCCATTTATGAAATTTCGCAATGCGGGTATTTAAGCCCATTTAATATTCCAGTCTTTTTTTAAGAACAAAATCCGATAAAAATGAATTAATACGAAAATAAAAAATTATAAGGATGTGAAAATTCATAATAATATTATTTACCTTTACTTGTACATATATTACGAGTATATTAATGGATTCACTTCAATTGCCCTAATTATTAGTATTCCAATAATCCTTGTTATATTTCTGATTGATTATTTACCTTTTACTCCTTGTATCTAGTTCCACCTAGAAATTTATGCATTTCACTTGATTTTTACTTACAACTTCTATCAATATTTTTTTTTCTTCTTTTATTTTCAATATATTAAGTAGTCAAGTTCACAAGGTCATAAAAAGCTAATAAAATATCGATTTTATATTAAATAACAAAATCTCTGATAATATATACCAAGGGCACTTTTATTGTGTCTATTTTTATGAGAGATTTTATTTTAGTGTTATTTATGTCTGATCAGAAAATGAATATGAAATTGCTTAATTAACAAAAAATATTATTGTATAATATTAAAAAAGCTTCTAAATTTTTTTCTATTTTATTTTATTAGAGTTATATTAATCGATAAAAGACCTTATAAAATTTAAAATGTTCAATTTATCAAAAAAAACGAATTCCACTTAATCGCGAATTTTTTTGTTGAATAGGACTCCTTTTATTGTTGAGGTCTCAAACATTTCTCAAACAATTTAGTTTGATCCATAAAATTTAACAATATCTGAGTTTTACCTTTAATTAACAATCGACCAGTTTCCTGAAGGAAGTTGGCTATGCCAACGTATCCGTAACATGAAGTCGCCAAATGACCTCATGGCCGTGACGCTAGCAGAGACTTACCAACAATAAAAACGAACCTCTCGAAAGTTCTGCAATAGTTGTATAATAATTTCAATGTTCGAAAGTTGCTATTTTCTTTTTTCTTAAATTATTTCGTAAAAAGTAAAAGAGAAATGATAATAATCTTATCGCTTATGGAGAAGCTTTCAGAAAGAACTTGCAAACACAAAACTTTTTAGAATATGAAATATTTTTTTTAAAGATTATTTTTCTACTATAATTAATAAGAAAACACCATAAAATTACCAAACAAAAGTAAGTGAAAATCTAGCTAACAATCGTTGTTAATTTGCTTATTGGTGGTTTATGAAAGCTTTTATCATTTTCTAATTGTAATATTTTTTTTCTAATAAAATATATTTTTTTAATGATATTTATGAATAATATTTCAATGATGGTTTGTGTATATATGAGTCAATAATGAAAAAAAAATATAACTTGTATGTGATTGGACGATGTTGTAGCGAAAGTTTTGCGTAATAAGAAATCACACAAAATGCAGAATAGCACGTCGAAAACCTATTACGAAACGAACTAATCATTGGTGGCTTATCTTATCGTAAATAAGGTGTACCAACTTTGACAAGATATAAACTTAAATAAATATTGACTTATCAATAGCTATTTTTTTCATTGATTTTTCTCTCTCTTTGTATTTGAATATTTTTTTGTCAAAGAAAAAATGTATTTTCATTTCGAAAACCCCACCTTCCCCTCGGCAGCTTTTTTAAAAAGAAAAATACAAGAAATACTGGCAAATTAAAAAATTGAAAATGTTAGAACTGACAATCGCAGAAGGTGTGTAATGTTTTCCTTCACATAAATAAATATTACCAAAACATTAATAATATTAAATAAATAAAGGGGAGCCCCTACGCCATCAAATACGAGTGTAAGATCGTATTCTATTTTTTTTACCCGTATTTGTTGTTTTTTTCTTTAAAGTTTTACAGAGTTTCCTGTTTAGAAGGAAACCATTTTTGTTTATTTTGCTTGTTTTCCAATATTTTAGTTTTTTTTTTCAAATATGTTTTATTTTTTCCTTTAAAAAAAACAAGAATTACAAAAAAATTAGCTCAAAATGACTAAAAAATTAGCTTTGGCTCGTATTTAGGGTCTCTAGGATATAAGCTTGGGTATAAACTTACGGCTTCTCGGCGGCCTTTTTTCTTTTAATTTTATTTTTTAATATTAAAACTGTTCTAAAAAGAAGAACAAAAACGATTCAGATTTGTTTTCTGTTAGGAAAAGTGTTAATTGAAAAAAAAATTTTTTCAGTTCTGTCACTTTTGGGGATTTGTTAAACGTTAGTCGAGGGAATTTTCTTGTTCACATCATAAGACCTTTTCTAGATTAATTTATTCTCAAACTAAAATTTTTTTAAATAATAAACTAAATAGAATAATCAAGGCTATATAATTTTTTAATAATTTCCTTACAAATGCTAGGATTATTTTTTAGTAGAAATTTTCCTTAGAAATTTTAAGTGGGAATTTTTAGTAGAAATTTTTAGTGAAAATTTTCAGTAGAAATTTTCAGTGGAAATTTTTAGTAGAAATTTTCAGTAGAAATTTCTCTTAGAAATTGTCAGTAGAAATTTCTTTTATTAGAAATTGTCAGTAGAAATTTTCAGTAGAACTTTTCAGTAGAAATTTTCAGTACTAATTTTCAGTAGAAATTTTCAGTAGAAATATTTCATAGAAATTTTCAGTAGAAATTTTCAGTAGAAATTTTCAGTAGAAATTTTCAGTACTAATTTTCAATAGAAATTTTCAGTAGAAATATTTCATAGAAATTTTCAGTAGAAATTTTCAGTAGGAATTTTCAGTAGAAATTTTCAGGAGAAATTTTCAGTAGGCATTTTCAGTAGAAATTTTCAGTAGAAATTTTCAGTAGAAATTTTCAGTAGAAATTTTCAGTAGAAATTTTCAGTAGGCATTTTCAGTACAAATTTTCAGTAGAAATTTTCAGTAGAAATTTTCAGTAGAAATTTTCAGTAGAAATTTTCAGTAGAAATTTTCAGTAGAAATTTTCAGTAGAAATTTTCAGTAGAAATTTTCAGTAGAAATTTTCAGTAGAAATTTTCAGTAGAAATTTTCAGTACTAATTTTCAATAGAAATTTTCAGTAGAAATTTTCAGTAGAAATTTTCAGTACTAATTTTCAATAGAAATTTTCAGTAGAAATATTTCATAGAAATTTTCAGTAGGAATTTTCAGTAGAAATTTTCAGTAGAAATTTTCAGTAGAAATTTTCAGTAGAAATTTTCAGTAGAAATTTTCAGTAGGCATTTTCAGTAGAAATTTTCAGTAGAAATTTTCAGTAGAAATTTTCAGTAGAAATTTTCAGTAGAAATTTTCAGTAGAAATTTTCAGTAGAAATTTTCAGTAGAAATTTTCAGTAGAAATTTTCAGTAGAAATTTTCAGGAGAAATTTTCAGTAGAAATTTTCAGTAGAAATTTTCAGTAGAAATTTTCAGTAGAAATTTTCAGTAGAAATTTTCAGTAGAAATTTTCAGTAGAAATTTTCAGTACTAATTTTCAATAGAAATTTTCAGTAGAAATTTTCAGTACTAATTTTCAATAGAAATTTTCAGTAGAAATTTTCAGTAGAACTTTTCAGTAGAAATTTTCAGTACTAATTTTCAGTAGAAATTTTCAGTAGGAATTTTCAGTAGAAATTTTCAGTAGAAATTTTCAGTAGAAATTTTCAGTAGAAATTTTCAGTAGAAATTTTCAGTAGAAATTTTCAGTAGAAATTTTCAGTACTAATTTTCAATAGAAATTTTCAGTAGAAATTTTCAGTAGAAATTTTCAGTACTAATTTTCAATAGAAATTTTCAGTAGAAATATTTCATAGAAATTTTCAGTAGAAATTTTCAGTAGGAATTTTCAGTAGAAATTTTCAGTAGAAATTTTCAGTAGAAATTTTCAGTAGAAATTTTCAGTAGAAATTTTCAGTAGAAATTTTCAGTAGAAATTTTCAGTAGAAATTTTCAGTAGAAATTTGCAGTAGAAATTTTCAGTAGAAATTTTCAGTAGAAATTTTCAGTAGAAATTTTCAGTACTAATTTTCAATAGAAATTTTCAGTAGAAATTTTCAGTAGAAATTTTCAGTACTAATTTTCAATAGAAATTTTCAGTAGAAATATTTCATAGAAATTTTCAGTAGAAATTTTCAGTAGAAATATTTCATAGAAATTTTCAGTAGAAATTTTCAGTAGGAATTTTCAGTAGAAATTTTCAGTAGAAATTTTCAGTAGAAATTTTCAGTAGAAATTTTCAGTAGAAATTTTCAGTAGAAATTTTCAGTAGAACTTTTCAGTAGAAATTTTCAGTACTTATTTTCAGTAGAAATTTTCAGTAGAAATTTTCAGTAGAAATTTTCAGTAGAAATTTTCAGTAGGAATTTTCAGTAGGAATTTTCAGTAGGAATTTTCAGTAGAAATTTTCAGTAGAAATTTTCAGTACTAATTTTCAGTAGAAATTTTCAGTAGAAATTTTCAGTAGAAATTTTCAGTAGAAATTTTCAGTAGAAATTTTCAGTAGAAATTTTCAGTAGAAATTTTCAGTAGAAATTTTCAGTAGAAGTTTTCAGTGGGAATTTTCAGTAGAAATTTTCAGTAGAAATTTTCAGTAGAAATTTTCAGTACTAATTTTCAATAGAAATTTTCAGTAGAAATTTTCAGTAGAAATTTTTAGTAGAAATTTTCAGTAGAAATTTTCAGTAGAAATTTTCAGTAGAAATTTTCAGTAGAAATTTTCAGTAGAAATTTTCAGTAGAAATTTTCAGTGGGAATTTTCAGTAGAAATTTTCAGTAGAAATTTTCAGTAGAAATTTTCAGTAGAAATTTTCAGTAGAAATTTTCAGTAGAAATTTTCGGTAGAAATTTTCAGTAGAAATTTTCAGTACTAATTTTCAATAGAAATTTTCAGTAGAAATTTTCAGTAGAAATTTTCAGTACTAATTTTCAATAGAAATTTTCAGTAGAAATATTTCATAGAAATTTTCAGTAGAAATTTTCAGTAGGAATTTTCAGTAGAAATTTTCAGTAGAAATTTTCAGTAGAAATTTTCAGTAGGCATTTTCAGTAGGCATTTTCAGTAGAAGTTTTCAGTAGAAATTTTCAGTAGAAATTTTCAGTAGAAATTTTCAGTAGAAATTTTCAGTAGAAATTTTCAGTAGAAATTTTCAGTAGAAATTTTCAGTAGAAATTTTCAGTAGAAATTTTCAGTACTAATTTTCAATAGAAATTTTCAGTAGAAATTTTCAGTAGAAATTTTCAGTACTAATTTTCAATAGAAATTTTCAGTAGAAATTTGCAGTAGAAATTTTCAGTAGAAATTTTCGGTAGAAATTTTCAGTAGGAATTTTCAGTACAAATTTTCAGTACTAATTTTTAGTAGAAATTTTCAGTACGAATTCCCACTGAAAATTGTTTTCTTTTTTGCCGAAAATGAACATTATTCTGTGTTGACGTTTATTTAATCTGCTTTGTTAATTGTATAGTTGAGAAAAGAACATTAATAAATTATAAAAATAGTTGTTTCGTTAGCTTAATTATCGGACATTCAAAAGGTGGAGGTATTTGCCAAGCATTTGGTGACTATTTTCACTATGCACACAAGGACATCCCATAATATCCCCGTTCTTTGACCCATCTGTGCATATCTCTTAATGAAAAAGTCCAGACCTGCTATCTCAAAGTCTGTTACTTTGATGTCCTTAACTATCTTTGCATGCTCGAAACGATAATTAGTCCACTTCTTTGATTCCCTCAGACACAGAGCTGACCTAGTGGCCAGGTCTTAGACATAGATAAAGACAGCATAAACTAAACTAAAGAACTATTTTGTTGGTTTTCGCCCTCGTCAAAAATTAAATTATTTTAACAAAGTTTAATAAATGTCCCTGAAAATTTATTTTGTACAAAAAGATGTCATTTAGATCTAAAGTTACGCGCTCTTATTAAGTATAGGTCTCCTCATAAGTTCAGATCTTTATCATTACTTATTCTAACTATTTATTTAAAAACAAAATTAATTATACGTTTTATTATAATTTGAATTGTGGTATTTTTTAGAAACTTTTAAAATAGTTGCAAAATATTTCTGGCAGATGGCGAGTGAAAATCTGTAAACTGTTAATTTTTTGTTTGTTGAAATTCTAATAATTTGAATGAATTACAAAAGATAATTAAGACCAATTTTAAGATTAAATTTCCTATCAAGACCCCTGTTTTAATCTTAAAAGACCAGCACAAATTTGAATTACGATCCGTGTGACTATGGCTACATCTGTCGACGAAAAAAGAAAACGAGATAAAATGAAAAAATCAAACTGATCATTTTCGGTTCCCATAGAAAAATTAAGCAAGAAAATTTATCTTTTCCGTTTTTCTTTGTCGGCTTCTAAAGTGTAAATCTAAACATATTTCTAATCTGCATAGCTGAAGAAGATAGAGTCTAGAGTTTTGTTGAATGTTTCTATTTTGTTGTCACCATTAAGCAATTTGGCATCAAATGACATGACAATCAAAGTTTTTGCTGGAATTCTTGTTTATTTTGTAATAAATAAAAGCTGAATAATCGACGGTAGTTTTTTTTCCAAATTATTTCGGAAAGACCATATCTAAAAAAGAAAAGAGTTTTTAACATAATAAAAATTAATAGTGATTCGTTAAGTTAAAAGGGATAAAAATATTGTTGTTTTCTTCTTTCAATTCTTTTCATTTATGTTTATTTATTATAATGTGTTTTCGCATAACAAGTCGTCGTATTGTGCGAGAATCTATGTTTTGCCGGATGACTAATTACTTCCGATAAATTCGAGCCCCATAGTACATGGAGTTAAGCGACGAATGGTTACGTTTTCGTGTGGGGACGTATCCAGACATAAACGTCAGCAGCTTGTCTATCTTTTGTCCAATTTTGTATTTAGTTAAAAATTCATCGTGACAATGACCAGAAAATCATATTCAAATATTAAAGTTCACTAAGGGAACTTGGTAAAAGATCGTATCATTATGTGTGGTATGAAGAGAAAAAAATTGTTGGCCAAAAAAAAAAAAAGAAAAAATTACCATCTTAAAAGACATTTTCTTCTGTTTCTAATTGAATTTGGTTGATTTCGAAAAGAAAACTTTTTACTCTTCAAAAGATCATAATTTTAGATGGAATTTCATCTAATAACTTTGTTTTTTTGTTGTTGCATAGTTAAAAATAATATAACAAAAACACAATAGTCAACAGCAATCGCTATCTCCATTCTAGTTTTTCATTCTATTTTTTCTCTCCAAATATCTTTTAAATAAAAGATTTTATAAAAAAAATATTTTTCAAATAAAGTTTTCCAATTAGAATAAAAGGAGACCTTCATTTACTGTAGGTAGTAGACACGTGCCACTTAGTCCTGTCAGTAGACTATTGTCTTTTAATGGTGTCAGACACGAGGCGATATTTTGTGTGCTCTCTAAGATCAATATCATTTCGTATTATATGAAATTTACCTCAGGACCTCATATCTGGCTGAACTTAATTTCAATTAAATATTCCTACCTAAGATTAGGATTATCTAAGTCTACCTAGATAGGATAGTAAGATAAATTTCCCTCAAACAGCGTTAACGTTAACTATCGATAATCTTCCCTGCTATCGGGACAAGAGATCACTAATAATGAGTGCTCACGATCACTGCCTCTTTTTTACGATCAATATAAACAAGATGTCCTTACTATCTATGCGTAAAATCAGTTCCATCTGTTCACTATCAATTCTAACTAAGCTGAAGAATACCTTCTTCTATCTGGGATTAATATTAGTACAATCACGGCTTAAAATCACTTCCTTCTTTCTAAGGCCAATATGAACTATACCGCAACCAATATCATAACCAAAACAATATTGTTGTTGGAATCCCCGCACGATCAATTTTCCTTAACACCGTTAACTTAGATCAATATCGATAATCTTCCCTGCTATCGGGACAAGAGATCACTAATAATGAGTGCTCACGATCACTGCCTCTTCTTTACGATCAATATAAACAAGATGTCCTTATTATCTATGGCCAAAATCAGTTCCATCTGTTCAAGATCAATTCCATCTAAGCTGAAGAACATCTTCTTCTATCTGGGATTAATATTAGTACAATCAAGGCGCAAAATCACTTCTTTCCTTTTAGAGCCAATATGAACTATACCGCAACCAATATCACAACAAAGAAAATATTGTTGTTGGCATCCCCGCACGCAACTCATTCTTATCAATCTAAACTTTCCTATTTGTTAGCTGAAATTAATATTATACAATAAGGTCATAGTAGTGACTAAAATTATAGAGGGTCCAAGTACACATGTACCTCTGATTGTTGTGATCGAAGCTGTTTAATAATTATCGTCTATCGGGTTTCTTATCGTTTGGCTACCGTTCGAAATAATTAAGAAGCGATCAAAATCGAAAAGAGTCGGTTTTTTTTTATTATCTCGTATTGAAATTAGCAGCGAATTAATATGCGACTTCGATAAAAAGTTGTTTGGGAGCATGGTGGTGGTGGCATTAGCCGGCCACATCTGGGATGGAAGCAACGAACAACGATGGTGGCATAAAGACAGACAAACAGACCTGTTCGGAGATCATATCCACATGTATTGATCACTATACGACTAATTGCAGTCTCCGTTGTGGATCCCCATCTCAGAATAAGTGCTCCCTAGTACGATTATGTACAATTTTGCCAGCTCGAGTGTCTACAAAAAAGTGCCAGAGCCATAATGCAGGAGATTATTTAGCAATTATGGTCAAGAGATTTTCAACTTGACTTTCTCAAATTTGCTCGTATTTCTTATGTTTTACGGGAGATTTTATGCTTTAACAGAGACCATAATTGGTAATTTGTTTTCTTTTTAATGCATAAGATCTCCGAAGTTTTGATTTTTTTTTTTTTTGATTTTATTATAAATTGAAAGATTTACGCTCATTTAATTGATTTTTTTTTTGGAATTTCCCATTCTTTCACGTTATTTTATTGACTCTGTTTTGTCTATGGATCTCTTATTACAATATATTAGTTAGTCGATAAAGCTTTCCGACAGATGGAGTGTAACGCAAATAATGCGACAGTAACCACTAGTCGCATTAACAACATTAGATGCGCGTTTCTAATGATCAATGCTCATTCGAGCTTAAAAATAGACCAGAATAAAAATAAATGTTGCTACATTTTGCAAAACTAGTTCGACAGAAGCGACAACCACTCAAATTTATGGCGTTTATGGTAAAGGTGATGTATTAAAATCAGCAGTACACACATGGTTACCGAAAAAATTCATGAAATCCTCGAAAAAATTGAGCAAGATCAGCTTAAGAGTTAAACATTCATCATCAAACCATTTTAAAATATTGGCAAAAGGTTGGGTTAAAAAAAAATTAATGTTTGGGTGCCTCATGAATTAAGTATCAAAAACAAGGTAGACCGACTTAACATCTGCCATACGCGCTGCCAAAGCGTAATGAAATCTATCTATTTCTGAAGCGAATTAATAACTGGCGATAGAAAATGGGTAAAATACGAAGTTATTTTTCGAAAGAGATCATGGAAAAAGATCAAGTTCGATTAAAATTTTAACTCAATACTGTAACTCGAGAGATCACCCCAAGCAATTGAGAGAAAACTTCTAACACGATAATGATCGACCGCATGCATTTTTGCTGATTCGCTAAAAATTAAGAAGGCTTGCGTGGGAGGTTTTGGTGTATCTGAAGACCCTCAGACTACCACTTATTCCGATCTCTGCAGAAGATCTTTGTTTTGGAACCACGTGAAAACCACTTGATTCAGTTATACAACCAGAAACCACAGCAGTTCTATACTGATTGAATTATGGCACTGCCCGGATTAACCAATACACTGCAGCGATCTATCATTTCAGTTGTTAATACGCGGAGAAAATAACGTGACTTTTTTGGTGTTAATCATATGCCAAATAAGTCAACCATTCAGCGTGTAATGAATAATTATAAAAATTTGCATACACTGGGAAATAGAGCAAAGATTGGGCGACAATTAAGCCAATGTACACCTGAAAAGATTGATGCAGTGAGGCAGAGTGTTGCTGACCCGTGACTCAACAGCTGCAGGTGAATGACTATGAACGGTGGAGAGGCTGGAGTGCTCGGGTTTTACAGCTCGGTATAGACGACCACCATTTTTGGCAAAAAGTCATTATGAGCGAATAAGCATACTTCGACTTGGCTGGCTTTGTTTATAAACAGAATAGCCACTATTGAGGCACTGAAAACCCTCAACTGATATACCAAAGACCACTACACCCTCGTAGAGTAACTGTATGGCTCGGCATTTAGGCTGGCGGTATCATTGGGCCATATTTCTTTGAATATGCTGGAGGTAATGCTGTAACAGTTACTGGTGACCGCTATCGGGACATATTCTCTTCTGCCCGAATTGGATCAATTAGGCCTACAGAACATGTATTTCCAACAAGACGGTCCCACCTCATACACAGCTCGTGCTACGATGCATATTTCGAGAGAAATTTTTCCCAGGCGAATAATGTCAAAACGTGGTGATATCGACAGAGCCCCACGATCCCTTGATTTCAATCCTGCCAATTTCTTCGTAAGGAGGTACTTGAAGGAAAAGGTGTAGTAACATCGTTAGCGTGATATACAATTGTTTAAGGCTCTTGGGTGGAAATCCTACTGTAACATGATCCTACGCTAATTATCTTAACACCACTTCACTTTTTATTCTACTTTCATTTCCTTATTCCTTATCCTTGCCTTTCGGATTATCAGACCGCCTGAGTAGATTGACGCAATAGTGTCGGGCAAGTTATGGTGACCCCGTTAACACAACAAGCAAGCAACAAGCAAGTAGCACAGTAGCCGACCCGGTAGCATAGTTGCCCTCTAGGTAGCACAGTCGATAGCGTGCTGGGCTACCAAGCAGAGGGACGTGGGTTCGATTCCCATTTCCAGCAACATGGTCCTCTCCCGTTCTACGCTAATTACCCACCGCTTTACTTTCTATTCTTCTTTCATTTCCTTATCCCTTACCCTTCCCTTTCGGACCATCAGACCGCCTGAGCAGATGGATGCAATAGCGTCTGGCGAGGTCTGGTGTCCCGTTAACAAACTAACAAACAAACAAACCGTAGCATAGTTGACAGCATGGTGAACTACCATCCAAGAGGTCGTTGGTTCGAATCCCATTGCGGCATGGTTCTGCACTTAACTTTCCATTTAACTTTAATTTTCTTATCCTGTTATCCTTTCCTTAGCAAAAAATAAAAAATAAAGTAGATATCAGCCATCAAGGAACCAGCTTTCGGAAACAAAAAACAATCGTGAATAAACGCACGTATTAGTTAAAGGCAACAACCCGAAATGGACATAAAGGCGGTCCTTCCTACTAGACGCAGCAATGGCATCGCACCGAAAACTGCAAATAAATAATCGGTAGGATAGCTAATCTAAGACAAGTGTACCCAGATCTCTCCCTTTATCTCTTCTAAGACTTCCTTTAAAATTCCTTTAGAATAAATATTTTCTAAAGAAAAGCACAGAATCTTAATGAATTTTGAAATGATTCTTACGGAGATTAACAGAAGAATAGCTACCCGCATTTTTTTAAAGTAAGATACAGGTTTATACAATGATAAATGATGTTCTTAAAGGAAGTATCGCTTAGAAGCAGACGTGGATGATGGCATGGGAAATTGGAATAGTGAAGTTGATCTCGAAGTGAAATTGAAGTGCCTTATTTCTGCACCTATCATTCTCAAAGATCAAACGAAATAGAGTCCATCACCAACTTCTCTCTTCAGCTCGCAACACTTTCGCGAAGGATATACAATTTGATGGGGTAGTCGGTTATTGAATCAGCGCATAGTTGATTTTTGAATTCTATTTTTATACAATAAATCAAATAAAAATGATAATATGAAACGATGCACAAGGTGCTTTGTACCCGGTTATTGGCAGAAGGAACAAAAAAATAAACTACATTTCCCGTTTACTGTAAAAAATATGATATAAATAAAAAAATATAATAATAACTTTTTTGAGATAACTGCTAATTAGCTTTTATAGTCCATCACAAAGTTTGGGATATTTTGGGACAAATATTTGGGATAACTGCTTTGAGACAAATTAAACCATTTATTTATTTTGGAACTTAAGATATTTTATATTAATAGCTGAGAGTGCCCGAAATTGAAAACATGTCTCTCTTAGCTATCCCAAATAACCCTAGCCCAATAATGAGATGGACAGTTTTGAAACAGATCGTACAGAAAAAAAAGATAAATGATATTTACTGAAGGAAAAATTGTGAAAAAGCAACTTTTCTTAAATAAACGATCAGTTATATTTTTTTTTTATCGATCAAAATGTTTAATTTTCATTTGCCTTATTACCGATAATAAGTTTAATGGTTTATTTGATAAATATCAATATTTCATAGTCCATTATATGAACATATTCACATTGAACGTATATCGTATTATTATTGATGAGAGTGTGAGATTAACAAAAGCAAAAACGAGCGAAGAGGAAAAAATTAATTCTATGAAACAATTCATAATAATTCATAGTTGTCGCCTGGGGTACCGTTTCCAAGGTAGAAAGATCATCGATCTATCCCCATAATTAGACGATTATGCGAAAGAAGATGGTGAACTTTGTATGTGATTCCCCTGATCTTCATGGTAAATACATAATATCGGATGGGATCGTACCAAAGACTATCTATCGTACCGTATCGAAAGGTATCGTCTTGTTGGCATTGTATTGTGTCGATCCTCACGAAATTATCGAAAATTAGCAATTTACGTACGTGCCTGTAGATTTATTCGCATGCTTCACGTTTTTGTTGTAATTACTCATAGACAATAAGTAACGTGTCAAGAGTGAAGAGAAGCCTGCCAAGTATTTAAAATACAGTTCGATGGTCGAAGCTGGTCATGCTATTGATGTTCTGGTGTCTCGATAATATCAATATCTGGATTTGCAGAAGCTCTGTTTTGTGTGAATAGATTTTGAAGTTGACACTAATAGCAAATGAAGTTGGCGTATGGAATTCGGTGTGTCCATTGTTGAGTTTATCTTTCAAAGGTTATGATTACAAGTGCGAAGACAACTAACTAATATGGACAATTGCCTATTGACTTAAAGTCGTTGATCAACCGGTCCAAATCCACCTGATCACTTATAGTCAGAAAAGAAGAAATAGTAGTAGAAGAAGAAGAAGAAACAAAAGAAGAAAAAGAAGAAGAAGAAGAAAATCAAAATACGAACAATATTCATTTTTAATTTATGGTTTTTCTCTTCTTTTCTTTAATTTTTTTTTTTTTATAATTGCCACTATCTATTTTGATTGTTCTATTAATTTTGTTAGTTTTGTTAAGTTTTTCTCAGTAATTACGTAATCGCATAGGAGTTATAGTAAACACACTCAATCAAATATTATTTCCAATAGCACACATAACCCAGATGAATGGCATTGAAAGAAGTCAGAAAAAAGTTTTCTTTTATTTTGTAATTTGTTTTTTATTTTATTTTTTTTCTTGTTATAAATTTCGTATTTAAAATTTCTTCTATTGCTTGTGGTCTGTCTTGAAGAAGATAACAATTCAAATTTGAATTTGACTCCCCGACAATAAAAAAATATTTTTTTTTACGAAATTACGCAGATACAGAGTTGCTACTGAAAGACTGAATAATATTAAACAAAAATAACTTTCATGAAAACATGTTCTTTTTGAATTTTTTCCATTTTATTTGGAATAATAATTAATGGATTTGTTTAAGTCTAAGATGCAAAAAATAACATCCCTTAAATTACTATAATTTTTTTGCTCATAAAAACAGGCTGTCTCTACAGAATTTTTCATGATCGTACGCAAGGTTCCAGGTCCTAAATGTCGGATACTGGTTCGAATGTTTTCAACTTAAGTTCCCGACCTGTTCGTGGAAGTTCTTTTACATAGTTCCATAAAAAGGAACCCTGTTTTAACTTCAGGTGAAGCGGGGGCTAAACAAATTCAGAATTATTTGAGATTACTCGTTCACCGAACATTTCTTACAGGACTTTCATCGCTGGCCTGACAGTATATGCAGTAGCGCCATCCTGAAAATTTTTCAAACATTGTCCCATAGAAGGATCCGGTTATTGTTTCTGACTGATCTTCATCATCGGCTACCCTATAATCTGCAGTTTTATTTGTTTATTTATTGTAAGGTCTCTGAAATAAGAGCTAAAGTCTATTCTGCATCTCCAAAACCATGAGACCATCTGCGACTTCATTTAACATATAGTTTGGCTTATCCAGCTTCCCGAATGAAGTTAGTCAATTGTAAATTGGGCAGAGCAAATTAAGTGGTTTAAAAAAGTTAAAAAGAAGACTACGAAAAGGAATAATTGGGTCTAGGAGCTCCATAATAGACAGAGTCTTATTCAAAAAGAAATTCAAGGTTAAGTGAAATATGGGGAATGGTGAGTTGAACGCCACAGGAGTGGCATGATTGATGGAGTTGGTTACGAAGAAGTGTTACGATCATCGTTTGGAATCGAGAGCCTTCACTGCTAAGCAATCAACCCATTTATTACCCGGTAACATTACCGGGAATCCAATGCAACTGAGCGTTTCTATTATTTAAAACATTACGACGTATCCCTTTGAGCGTCGGGCTACCATTTGTTATGGCAGTCGTAAAAACGGTATTGATGATTTGTTTGTTACCTAAAATTTAAAGAGGTGGCGCACAAATCAGCGAGACTTTTCATGGAATTTTCGGTCAGTTTTGTTGCCTCCGAAACTTACCATACGATTGTAGGTACTATAAATCACGAAGGCAGTTGCATCATGAAGTAAAAAGTGCTACACGAGGCCTGAGAATTCCAATTTAAGGTCTTGGTATAAGAATTCAAATTCTTTGAGTTAGCTCTTAAAGCGGCTTCGAAAGAAAGGTCATCGTCGAAAAAATAGGGACACTCCAAAATTATTTGGTCGTGGAGCGCCAAAGGGAAGATGTGGGGAAAGGCCAGAAGAGACATACCATCTAAGTTTCTCCCATCAATGTCGATGGTTGGCTTCACCCTTTTCCAAAAAAAAAATTTTTTTTTTTGGCAGTTTAGGTTTTTTTCCAATTTTTCTATTGTATTATTTTTTTTTAAAAATTTCCAATTTTTTTATTGGAAATTTTGACCCTTCCCATTATTTCCTATTCTCTCCCTTTTTGCCTGAATATAATATGTTTTTGGTTTTTTTTTGAGAAATTAACACCTTTGGGTGTCTCCATTTGCCTCTTTATTGTTCGGTATGAAATTTTCTGGTTATGCTGGGTGTGAGAACATCACTTTACGCACACTTTGAACCCCTCCAAAATATCTGCATAAAGCTAGCGACAAACTAGTCATCACTGGCCATACTCCTGTGGAACTTAACACTCATCCATTTTTTTAAAATTCCAAATTTTAACACATCCTTCTTCTCATTTAAGACCCAAGGATACTCACAAATCCAATTTTTATGTCATAACACATTTGACAGTAAATGTGCTTCATTATTGTAGACTGGGAGTTTGGTTTCACTCCCAATTATCGTCGCAATATTCCACAACTTGCCACGAAAAAGGGGAGACAGTTCCACTGCATAGTTCACGGTTTTCTCTGTTGACATAACCCGTTCGAATAAAAACGGGCTCAATCAACCCACTATCAGGTTGTTCGAAAAGTTGTTGTTATCTCTGACTAGGAATTGAATTCGAATGCCATACTACAGGCGCTAGTGAGTATCTTGGGATAGTAAGACTAGGAGCACTTCGATCTTGGAGGAAACGACAAATGAGGGGGACTCCTTTGATTCTTAAACTGTATTATACGCAGAATTTCCCTTATCCGTAATAGTATTTTACATGGGTTATCCATAAGTTTTTAAAACGTGTCATATCCCTGATATTTTTTTACAGGAAATTATCACTAATCTTCTAATTGCGATAAAGCAAAACTTTTAACTGTGTAATACGAGGGGTATTCCTAAATTTTAAAGCGGGTTAAAAACCAAACTGTTTTATATTATAAGAAACCTTTATTCTGCGATCCTTTTTTGTAGGGTCTTTTATAAATTCTTTAAGGAATTAATATAAAAGGAAATTCGTCGTAACTACAATAAAGCGAAACTATGTTGTTAGTGGAGTTTCCCTCTAACTATTTTCGACGGGAGATTTTTTCTACATTTCTCACCGTCTTATATGAGAGGATTTCTTAAATTTACTTCGGTTATCCTTTCATCATCTAATACGATGAATATCATTAATTTTCTATCTGCGAAACCATTTAATATAAAAATCACCATATTTTATGTGCCTGTATTTTAAGGAGAAATTTTTCAAATATTTTTTACAGGGGGGAATTCCTCTTGTAAAAAATATTTGAAAAAAAAAGAGGGATTTCTTCTCTTACCTGTTATACAGATGATTTTTTCAGTTTTCTTACCATTTCATACGAGGGACTTTTCTAATTTTTAGGAGGACTTTATGGAGAGAATTTCTTGAGTTCTCGAACCGATTTAAATTGAGAGTATTTCCAAGTCTTTAGATATTTTTATAGGAGCGGTTATCATAAGTTTCTGTTTCTAAATCTGACACTGTGAAACCATTTAATCCGAGGGACTTTCCTAACTCTCTGTCCGCTCTATGCGATACAGGGTGTTTTTTACAGGGTGTTTATCCTGTAAATTCGAATACGATTCCTATATTTTCTGTTTAATTTCCTATTTGCTTTGTTTTTGTTTTCTTTTCTTATTTTTCTTTTATTTTCTGAATTTTCGTTAATATGCCATTTGATTAAATACCCGATTTCGATTAGTCCATATTCAGTCTAATCGGTACGAAATTTAAGGCGTGAAAGGTTGATTATCGGTCGATAATTTCACAAAAGCCATTACGAAGGTTAGCCTGTTTGACTGTTTTCTAATATTGTGTATATATTTGTGAATATATGTGAGAACGATCATACCACATGTATACATTTCCATATAAAAACAAAGCGACTGACTACACAGCAAAATTTTCTCATGCACTTCTATTGATGGTTTGGTGATAGACTATTTATTTTAAAATAAATTTTTTACACTTTAAAATTTTTTTCATATTTATTTTAAAATGTGAAAAAATAATACATTTTCTTTTTTCTTTTACAAATGATTCAATTATATCGTATATAATAGATTAATTAATTTTTTTTTTAATAACGGAAGAGGAAACCGTATCAATTATGGATAATCCCCTGTAAAGGTAATCAAAGTGGAAAAAATCATTGAAAAAATATTTTGAATTTTTATTGTCACAAGAAAATAAAACGAAATATTTTCAAGTGTAAAAAATGCAATTATTTAACAGTTAATTTATGTTTAGTTTTATTTTTATGGGAAAAGATTTTTGTTGATTCAAATTCTCTCATTAAGTCGTGTTAGTTTGTGTTTTTCGGGGACTCCCCTTACCATAGAGCTTATCCGATTTTCTTTCGACGACTCACTTTACCTTCTCGCTATCATTATAAAAATTTATCATAATTGATTAAAGAGTAATTGAAACTAATTCAAATACTGATTGACTTGATAGCCTTCCGTTGATAAATTCGATAAATTTGTCAATGTCCTCAGCAAAATAGTTATGGCATTATGAAAAATTCGCTCCAGTCATAATCTTCGGATTAAAAAAAAAGGTTCAATCGAAAAGTTAATTTGCTTAAAGAGTGGAAAATAAGAGGATTTTTAAGAAAAAAATTGCTATCTATTTTTGATTGCTCCATAAATATAGTTTTGTTGCAGAGTCATTTTGGACTTACTGAAAATGTGGAGATTATATATTTATAAAAAAAAATTTTTCTTGTCACATTTTCCTTTCATAGAAACACCATCAAGAGCCTGTTAAAAAAAAGAGTACTTTTTCTTTAAAATTTCAAATTTTAAAGAAAAAGCAAATTTAGACTTACTGGAAAGAAAAATTTCGTAAAAATTTGTTTTGGTATCAAAAACCAAAAATATTCGACCTAACAGACTGAATCTGTGTTTGTAAAGTCATTATGGACTTATTGAAAATGCGAAAAATAAATTGATTCAATTTGAATCTCATTTTGATTGCATAAAAATATGATGAACTGAAATTTTTAAAGTACGCCTAAAATTGTATAAAAAAGACTTGCAAATAAAAATTCTTTCGAACCATAACTATTTTGCGCTTAGAAATTTGGTTTTAGATCAATTTAGACTTCCTGAAAAATTAAACATTCACATTTGTTTAAGAAAAGGGTGGCATATAAAAAATTCTTCAAACCATGACTATTTTGCGCTTAGAAATTTGGTGTTAGACCAATTTAGACTTACTGAAAAATTGAACATTCACATTTGTTTAAGAAAAGGCTGGCAAATGAAAAATTCTTTCGAACCATAACTATTTTGCGCTTAAAAATTTGGTTTTAGACCTATTTAGACTTACTGAAAAATTGAACATTCACATTTGTTCAAGAAGGGGCTTTCAAATAAAAAATTCTTTCGAACCATAAATATTTTGCGCTTAGAAATTTGCTTTTAGACTAATTTAGACTTCCTGAAAAATTGAACATTCACATTTGTTTAAGAAAAGGCTGGCAAATAAAAAATTCTTTCGAACCATAACTATTTTGCGCTTAGAAATTTGGTTTTAGACCAATTTAGACTTACTGAAAAATTGAACATTCACATTTGTTTAAGAAAAGACTGGCAAATGAAAAATTCTTTCGAACCATAACTATTTTGCGCCTAGAAATTTGCTTTTAGACCAATTTAGACTTACTGAAAAATTGAACATTCACATTTGTTTAAGAAGAGACTGGCAAATGAAAGTTCTTTCGAACCAAAACTATTTTGCACTTAAAAATTGGGTTTTGGACCAATTTAGACTTAGTGAAAAATTGATCATTCACATTTGTTCAAGAAAAGGCTGGCAAATAAAAAATTCTTTCGAACCATAACTATTTTTAAAATAATAATACTATCTTCAAATTTAATACGAATAAACTAAATACTATCTTCACCGTAAGATAGGATTACCATTTTTTGTGCGGTGAATATCAAAAAAGATCACAGCCTCAGGAAATCGTACAATTTTTCCTTTGATGCCAAAAATGTTCATATGTTGCTTATATAAAAAAAAGTAAGTGCGAAAAAAAGTAAGCTTCAAGAGAGATTTCAAACCCATTAATGATAAATAATTAATCAAAAACCGAAATAAGCCAATGGAATTTCAATTAAAAAAAAATGGAAGTCAAAATGCAAATGGCAAGAATAAGACGTAAGAAATATTTTGCCAATAATAACAAGCCAACTTATATAAATACAAATATTAAATTATAATAGTTGGAAAAATCGAAAACAGATTTAAGAAAAAAGAAAAAAAATGAATCAAAAGCAAACAAATTTTTGGTGAGTTCAACCTTCATTTTTTGATAAATATTCGTGCGACACCCAAACAAGTTGTGGAGTTGAAATTCCATAACGACTACTGAATTTCGATCTCTGCCAATTTACCTGTCATCGATTGTGTGTGTTTTGTGATTGTGGGCAATACACGCTTTTAGCTGAGTGCAAAGAGTTCAATAATAGTCCACCCACACACGATTTGGTAATTCGATTCAGGTGGCATGGCCAAGATGGCAAGATTGGTCATTGTTTGTTTTAAAGCAGATTTTTTTTTCCCTTTTCATATAATCCACTTTTATTGTTTTAGTGGTTGTCTGTGTTTTTTCTTCTTTTTTTGTTGTTGTTGCTTTAAACAATTTTTCAATTTGTTCCTCTCTAATCGAAGATGAGAGTTGAGTTTTTATAGTAAGTAGCATGAACGCTGTTTTCAAAAAATGCGGATAAACTGCAGTTACGCTCAATTAAAAAAATATTCTTCAATGTCTTTTTTGTATTTATTGAGATACATTTTTTGGTAGTTTTTCGGATAAGCAAATATGAACTTACCAAATAGAATTTTAATAATTTTCTTCCTTGTAAGCGTAGATTTTGAATTTTTTTTGAATGATTTCCTAAATAAATTGATGAATGCATTTCGGTTAATATGGGCGTTTATCCACGATTGTTTTTTTCTTTCGAAAGAAATATTGAAATTTCTATATTTTTTATGGCTAATGGCTTTTTCAGGTATTTTTTCGGACCTTTTTCTAATAGAAAAAAAATGACAGGGATTTGAACCCACGTCCCCTTGGAGAAATTCTCTTCAATATTAGCATGGAAATTATCTACTATTTCTTGTCATCAATCCAACACAGACAAGGACTATCTCATCTTCTGCTACCACAAATAAGCCCAATGTAAAAATTTCGGAATAGAATTTATAGGATTTAAAAGTTCTGACCATCAATTCAGGTGATTGTAATCTAAATGGATAGTTAAGATATTATCAGAAAGTGTCCTGTTACTAGGAATCATACATACTTTTAAGATGAGATTATCGATTTTAGCGTTATTCTTCTAAGCACACATTTATCTACTCATTTAACAAATGAGATTATGAACAGAAAAGATTTTGTGATATTATGAGGTTATGTCAAGAAGGACAATATGGACCTATAATTGCAAGATAACCAAATTCGTTTTGCTGGTTTAGGATGTATCGTCTGTGAAAGAAAAATCTAAATGTTACCCACTTTAATATTATGAAATCCGTAAAGTGATTATCTATGTCTTCACTCCAAGAACTTAAAACTTTATCTTATTTTGCTATTAATAGACCCCAAACGGACTGACAATCACTGTACTTTGCGTATCGCCAATTATTACATTTAATTTAATTTTTACGAGTATAATTTTTCTTTAGACTCAAAAAGCCAATTTATATCATTTTAATACAGTTTTCATAGTAGCGATATAGATTGGATCTTTACAATCTGAACAAATTGCCTGAAAGTCAATTTGGACTTATAGAAAATACTGTAATCCTTCTTTTTAATGCAATTTTTCCTTAACTTTTGGTATTCAGCTTTTAATTATGTTCATTCAAATTCATTTTTAGTTTATAAAAAATTTTATTGACTTAATTTTTTTTTTGGTTTTCTTCAAAAGTAATTTGATTTGCAGAAAATATCAATGATCAAATTTATACAGTTTTGATGTCATAACAGTATCCCTTGTAAAATAATTTTAGACCAACCGAAAAAATTAATTTTGGACCAACCAAAAATATCGATAATCTCGTTCATATAATTTTTGTCCAATTTTAATTATCAAAAATTACTTGTAGATCGAAAATTTTAGCACAAAAACATATTTTATAACCTTAAAGTTCTAAATGGAAAATCCCTTTTGAACTTACGAAAAGTACGGGCAGCACATTTTTAGAATTATAATTGTAATTTTGTTTATAAAAAAAAGTTATTTTTGACCTACGGTGATCTCGTTTTCTGTAATTTTGATTCCTTTTTAGCTATTTACCTACAATTCTTCCCTCCACTTACTATCTGATAATATAATCATGCCTTTCACAGCGTTATTTTCAGGACGCTGCTGTCTCTAAGAAAAGTATCCTTCGCCCTATCCTGTATAAAGACTAAAGTTCTAATATCCTTACATATACATGCACGCTTAGTGTAATATCCGCAGATGATATGGCTAAATTAATAAAATACAAAAGACCCTTTCATTGCCTCCAATATTTTATAACTCCAAAAAAATTTGTTCAAGCAACTTTTCCTCTTCATCATAAAACATGCACATTAAGCGTTATTTAGGACTACACCTTGAGAAACGGTTCATCTTAAATCCGCATGTGAACAACCTCTTCGACTGTTGGATTCACATTGTGGCTTCAAAGCTTACTACTGACTATAAGTAACTTATTAAAACCTATTTGGACTTACGAACCGTTCTCTTGGGTTATAACTTCTTTAAAAGGGTGTGAATGCTGTTTATTATATTCGTAATAGTGTAAGCTTCCCTTTGTACGTGAATTCACTATTTCTCGTTATAAAAAGTTTCATGCTCATTTATCATATCTACCAATTTCCTTGTAAGAAAATTATCCTCAGTTAACGAGTTTTATTGAGCAAATCATAGGCTAACTAAATTAAGTGCCAATAATAATAATATAATACTTTTACTGCCAATAGTGGAAGTGTTACCGATCGCGGTTAGCGTCAACAAATCTAATATTTAAACGAATTTTTATAACAACCTAAAATTAATTTTTATTATAGAAAGCCTTCATGGTCTTTAAAAGTACTGTGATCCTATTTTATAGAATTTTAATTCCAATTTGGATTATGAAATAATGCAATTTTTACTTGCAAACAAAAAATATCGATAATCTCGGTTATGTCATTTTAGTCCCGTTTAGTTTAAAGAAAGCTGCAATTAGAATCGACAATATCAAGCCTGAAAATATTGCATCTTTTTTTAACGGAAAGTATCAAACCATAAATTATTATATGAACATAGTCAATTTAGGCTTACGGAAAATATCGACAGAATTTTTCTGTTTGTTTACGTGGTATACCTATCTTTAGACATACTACCACAGGCCACCAACGACTATAGGGATTGAATCAACGCACCACCATTACTGGCAGTTTACAGTCAGTAACCAGTTACAAGCTGACTACGCCAACAGTTTGTGGCGAGATCTAGCAGCGACAGCGCCTGAAATAGTTACCAATATCTCTTACCAGCGATTCGAAAACCGTCCCCACGATGTGGGTATTAACCATAGCCACTACGTTGCTGCCTAAGCGCCTCACCATTATCGGGCATAATGTGAGTTTAGCACCATCGAGCACCCCGATTCCCATGGTACCAATTTTTGTTTTAAGAGTACTTCGATTTGCACTCCGCTCAATGAGCTACGATAAGGAATCTTGTAAATCCCTAGGCACCGCTATGTCAGCTCAGGTACGCGGGTTCATGAAGACCTGAAAGTACAATCGGAATCGACCTTCGTCTTTCAGCTGTTTGTGGCCACCTTCCGTTTTACTCGCATACACATTCACTACCCATTCATCAATTGTATCCTTCTCTCAAATAGTGGCATGGCAAATTCAGCCAAACATTCCCTCCTCTCAAGTATACTAAGTGAACAACTCAAATCAACTCGACTTTTATTCAATCTTTTGCCACAAGCATCCAAATCACGAAGATCCTCATATAAATCACACTCTACGAGGAGGTGATAGGCACTCTCTTGTGATTCACCGCACAGATACTCTTCTATTTCACTCAATTCCTCTTTTATACCTAGGAACTCATTTATACTGGCATGCCCGATTATCAAATAACCTAGGAACACCCTAAGCAAACCTGACACATGAGATGAACCTCTGGGTCCATCTCCCATTCTCACTCTCATCCCAACGCTGTTACCAAATCTCATAGATTTTGTCCAGGACTAGAGCCCACAGTTGGTGGTCTCCAAGCTCTTGAATTGTCTCATTCAGAACAGGTCAGCCATCCGCCAATACAATGCTATGCCGCATCCCAAAAAGAATACTTCTACGGAGCACCTCTGGCTCTCACGGGAGACTGTCCTACAAACATTCAGAAAATGGATCACATCATCCCAAACGCAAGCTCCATACGCCATATGTGTACATGCAACAAACAAGCCCTTATATAATATTCTCATTACCTTCCCCCGAATATCCCATTTCTTCTTTAATACCGTCCTCCGACAACTAGTGATACTAACCGCCTTCTTTCTGAGATGGTCCAAATGCGGTCCGAAGTTCAGGCGCTCTCTCACTCGGACACCGAGATATCGCACCATTGGTGTATATTGCAATGTCACATTCCTCATTCTCATATTCGGTACGCTACTCGGGCTCGGTAAGCCCTTCAATAACATGCATTCGTTCTTACTCTCAGAGACACCCACACCCACGCGCTCACCCCATTCATATATGGAAAAATATATGAGTTCCTCATCTGGAAAATATTGACAGTTAATTTGAGCTTATTTGGCTTATGAAAAAGGTGGGTTCGATTATCATTACGGTTGGTCAATTATTTTTGATCAAATTTTAACGGCCGACAGGCAGCCATTTTGGACCTTCTGAATTTGAAATAATAATAAAATAAGTCTTGTTGGCGTCGTTTTTTGAATCTCAACTAACTACCTAATTTTTGCTAGTTCTACTTATGAAATATTTCCAAAAAAGTTTCATCTGCAAATTTCACATTAATTACACTTTTTGGAAAATGTTCATTATTTTCCATTCAATCCTCCTCATTTGATAACAAATTAAAAGAAAATAAACACAAAAGTTACCATAACATTTTCAAGGTAATTCATCTTAATAAAAATGAGTGTAAAGTCATAATAAAATTAATGCTCGCCATCAACGAAAGTTATGTGAAAATTGTAATTCCTGTTCTTCTTGTTAGCCTTGAAGTGACTGAAGTAAAGTGAATGAAGTTGGAATGCTTTTTTCTGTAATATTTATCACCAAGTAGGTTGTTAGATAAATCGAAAAGTATGGAAAATATCAGAAAATATTACAACGTAAACACAGACTTGATAGTTGTTGGGGACAAAGGGAAATCTACTCAAGAGTATAGGCAAAAGTTGAAAGTTGGAAAGAAAATTGTTTCAAATGGCACCGTATAGCCATGCTATGGCAGAATTCTTAGACATAATAACAATAAAAGCCGAGTGTTTTTTTCCCCAGCATATTTGTTTATTTAATGCAATCAGTTAAAACCATTAAAAATGAAACTCAGCCAAAGGACATCAACGCATAAACGTTAATTCGTGAATTATGTGCACTTTTATCTATAAACATTTCAACCAAACAAGATCATTCATCCAATCCGCGATCTCTGATGGACAGACAGGCCAGTAAGTGGGTAAACAGTTCCCATTACAAAGTACGAAATTTAATAGCATATGAGAATATCACTTGAGAGCATATGAGCTCGGGTCAGCACCCGCCAGATCTGCACCTCCTTTAGATACACAGTAAATCCGATCAAGATGAACGATCGGTGATCCTCAGACACAAGTAACACTAACTGGGGACGGTATCGTTCAGACATAATTCAGTATTGTGCGGCGTCGTGTGTTATTGTTATTGTTGCGAGACATTCTGCACAATGTCGAATGTACATAGAATGCTGAAAGCTGCACTATAGCAACACTTGGCAGCCTAATGAATTGTTCAAGTGAGTGTGGAGCCAGCCGCCGTCAGTCGCTAATTTAGCTTATCAAGTCGTACATTTTTATGATAATATTCTTGGTCATAAATATTCTTGGCGCAGACGCAAAAATATCAATTTTTAATGCAATAATCACTTGGAAATGATGAGTGGAATAATTTAAAATAACTTAAAGTGAATTGATGAAGTTCAATTAAGTTATAACAGCCAATCCGGATGTTCATAATGCATATTGTAGATACTGGAATGTTAGCGAATAAAGAGATGCCAGGTGAAAATTCTAAGAACAAAGATTACTTAGAATGTAAACAGACATTGTCGATAGAATTTAATTAGGATTAATTGAAAATTTACATTGAAATAAAAACTGAATTAAATGGAATAGAAAATCGAATAATTATTCAAGTGAGGACCTTCGCTTATCTAGATTTAGGGAATGATACGTTGGGCAACTACTTATAATCGATTATTTATTCTGACAATGAATAGTTATGAAAATGTATTAAAAATAGCTGATCTTCTGTTATGAAAGCTTTGCAAATAATGAGAAGGACTCTCTGTAATCTAATTCGACTAAGAGAAAATAGTAATTCGATCAGCGGAAAAAATTATTTACTTATTGTGCATATTATAAATATACCAATAATGCCGTTGAAGAAAAGGCAATTGGAACCATCTTTCAATACGAAGGGTGCTATGATTAATACCTGGCCTAAGCAAGAAATGGTGCTGATACTACTAAAACAACTACATTTTCTATAAATATAACCTTTTACAAAAATCCTATCGAATTTTCAAGGATTTTTTAAGTAGTACTATGTTACTTGTAAAATTAGATCAAGATGGAATATAAAATGAATTTTACACATAAAGTTGTTTGTTTTTCTTATCAAGGCCAGGTATTAATCATACAACCATTATAGTTTTCTCATAAAAATTGTTGAAAACCTACAATCCAGCTATTGTTATTTTCATACATCAAAGCTTATATTTTCTGTATGCTAAAAATATTTTCATATTGAGCCCGGCTTTTATAAAAAACAATATCAAAATTGTTGGTAGTGGACATAATTTTTAGATTCACTAAACTCAAACTTGGAAAATTTAAATTTTTAAGTCCATATTGATCCTAGTTAAAGTAATTTCCAATAAAAACAAATTATTTCTTATGCTGCTCTTTAAAACAGCCAATTTTCTACCAACAAGTTAATACACATATTTTTTTCTATTAATTAATTCAAATTTTTGATATTATTTTTCAGTTTTGTAATTTTATTCTATAAGTTCATATTGGCCTCGTTTATACCGGAATTTGTTTTAGTTTGAAACTTTAAAATTTGGAAATTTACAAATTTTAAAATGTCTTTAGTGAGGTCTTTTTAGGTAATAGTCGTACTTATAGTCTTGTTCATAATTATATATCATATGCCTTTGATGACGATCGGTAGGCTGTATTATTTTGGAAGGTTAAGAGCTTTCTTTTTTCTGTATACTTTCTTATTTTAGAATCATACTAATACGATCCTACATAGATTCGAGGGATATTCGATAATTTTATTCTGATTTATTTATAGAGTCTCAATTAACCCTTAAGATTAATACCATTAATTTTTAAATTCTATTTGATTACTCTGTTAATCGATTTTACTGCTTACTCCTACACCACATACCAACTACTAGTTGACAGGTTCTCCTTTTTCCCGAGGACTATATCCAATCACCGTCTCCAAAGACTATATCCGCTTAGCTCCTCTAAACATTATATTCGCTCACCTCATCCGAGTACTATATCCGATCCCCTAATTCGAGGATTATATCCGCAGACCTTCACCGAAGATAACATCCGCTCACCTCCTCCGAGCACTATATCCGCTTAGTTCCTCCAAGAACTATATCCGCACACCTCCTTCGAGGAGTTCATCTGCTCACCTTCTCCGATTACTTTATCCAATCACCTCCTTCAAGGATTGTATGCGCTCCAAGTTTGTTTTAAGTAAAACTTCTGCCGATCACTTTATCCGCTTACCTCCACCGAGAACTACGTGTGCTCACCTTCTTCGAGGTCTACAACTGATCCTCTTCCCCGAGGACTATATCTGCTCACGTCCTCTGAATACTAAATCTGCTTAGCTCCTCTAAGCACTATATCTGCTCACCTCCTCCGAGGACTACATCCCATCACCTCCTCCGAGTAATATATCCGCTCAGCCCTTCTAAGCACTATATCCGCTCAACTCCTCTAAGGACTACATCTGTTCCCCTTATTCGAGGACTACATCCCCTCACTTCCTTTGAGGATTATATCCGCCCACATTCTACGAGTCTGTTTTATCGTAAGACCTCTACCGAGTACTATATCCGCTCAGCTCCTCCAAGAACTATACCCACTTACGTCCTCTGAGGACTACAGCTGCTCACTGTTTCCGAGCACTACCTCCACTCACCTCCTCTTAGTACTATACCCGCTCAGCTCCTCTAAGCACTATATCCGGTCTACATCTACTCCCCTTCACAGAGAACTACATCCGCTCATCGCCTCTGAGTACTATATCCACTCACCTTGTCTAAGCACTATATCCGCTCACCTCCTCCGAGGTCTACATCTACTCCCCTTCATCGAGGACTACATCCACTCATCTCTTTCGAGTATTATATCCGCTCTCCTCCTGCGAGGACTACATCTGTTCCTCTTCTTCGAGGACTACATCCACTTACCTCCTTCGAGGATTGTATCCGCTCACCTCCTCTGAGTGTATTTTACCGTAAGACCTCTACCGAGTACTATATGCGCTCAGCTCCTCCAAGCACTACATTAGCTCACCTACTCCAAGTCTAAACTGTAGCCACAGTCCACCTGGCTACTCCAAACTCTCTTTTTGCTTTGTAGCATTTTTTGTTATTAAAAAACTGGGTTATATTTTTAACAAAGTGTTTTTTTTACTGTTTTGTTATTACAATACTTTTACCAATATCATTTCCAGCTAACAGTTAATACTAAATATTCCGTTATATCTCCTATCACAGTTTGTTTTCCGTAAGGCAGCATCTTTGGCCCATTTTTAATAATGCCTTTGGTCGATGATAATAGCATGCCTTTTATAGTGATTAAATGGTAGTGGAACCAGAAATCGATGTATAGAGATGAATGGATACAAGTATTAAAGCAATTCCAAACCCCCACAGGATTGTAGTGCTCAAAAAGAAGAAGTTAAATGAAGTCTCCTTCAAATCATTTAAAAAAATCTTTGAAAATTAAATATATCTCCGCCGCTTACATCCTCTATTCGATTGCTCAAATTTAATTTCTCAGCATAAATTCGGTTCTCGATCCGAACACTCCAATACCCAGCAATAACATAAGGTGATCAACAGGGAAGTATACTTGGACCTATCTTCTACAACTTTTACACATCCGATATCTGAATCTGTTCCAATACCTTGTTTACTACAAAGGCTGATTTCGCCTTGCATCTAGCGAAAATGGCGAACATGCTTCTGAAATTCTACAAACCCAAATCCAAACCCTCCAAAACTGGTTATACCAACTGAAGAATAAGAGTTACCACTTAATTTTTACTTTCTGCCATGAACCATGACCTCCCGTGTACTTGAATAGCAGTGCCAAACCATAACATACTGAAGTTCGGTAGCTTGGTCTTAACTTAGACAAACCCACATAGAAAATTAAAAGACATGAAGTTTTAAACTTACTATAGACGGCAAAGTACTTTTAAACGAAGCCCAACTTAAACTTATTTGGACTTACAGACTAGAAGTCTGAGGTCCTACCGAGCCTTTCAGTTTCCGTCGAATCAAGTCCATTGTATTCAAGCTATGGCTATTTAATTAAAAATCATGCATCTTTGGAAGCCAGTCGTGCCCATCGAATGGTCCTATTCTCCAAAACATTTTGAGAATAGAACTGCTTAACAATAGGATTACTGAATTCTTGTCTTCCAGAATTTTTGGACAACTGTTGCACAATAACTTCATTAGTTATCCGTACTCATGTTAACAGAGCACAGTTACTGCTTATAAAAATTTTCTGTGATATTTCTCATTTTCCGATAGACGCGAATACTGCATTTCTAATGAGACTATCCATCTTTTGGAACTTTAAGATCCTGGAATCCTTTTTTGTAAATAATTTTTCACTAACATGCCTTAAAAAAAATAACCAATTTCAAACAGTTGCAAAATCGCCTCACGGCATCATGACTCCTAAGGGACCTTAAACACACAACTTTAATTAGCCGTTTAACATAATTTTCAAGACATAATTTTTAATTCAAATTACAAAATTCAAGTTGTTTTAAAGACATAATTTTTATTATAAAATAAAAATAAAATCACTTTAAAAATGATCGCCCTTTAAAAACATAATTTTCCAAATTCTTCTAAACAAAAATTCAAAATTTGATCCTGTAAAACTCTGCGTCGGTCATTTTTTGAGACATAATTTTTAAGCATTCTCTAAAAGATGATCCTGTAACATTGCACGTAAAGTTTTTTTTTTAATTATTATTGATTAAAAGTTTTGAAAATTCTAATTTTTTTTAACTTATTTGAACAAAGTGATTTTTTGATTATTTAATCCGAGTTACAGTTCCTAAGTTCATATTGGCGTACTTAAATACTATTTGACAGTGAAAATGTACAATTTTAATTTCTCGAGTTTTTCAATTTTTAATCTAAAATTTAGAGCTTGATTTTTGTTTAGTCTTAATAATTTTTATATTTTTTTGTTATAAAACTGCTAAATAGAAATATTTTAGTTTTAAACGCCATTATAATTATTTTAAATCCAGGAAATCATGAAAAATGTTTCAGAAGAAATATTATCAATTTTGGGAAAATTTTCTATTCTCAATCTGATATACATTTTTATTACTTTTTCCATTGTGTAAGCTTTTATGTAAATAAGATTGATGAACATAAACTCATTAATATTTTAGATTAACTTTAGAGTGTCTCTCTCTTTATTACTAGTTCTTATAGATAATCACTTAATAATCAGGAAAATATACAAAATGGCATACTATTTATCATTATGGGTTATATAACAAACTCGAGCACAAAAAAATATCTAATAAAAACTCAAACAATAATTGTAACTAGCACTTTTGAGTTATCCGTTTACATTCACTGATAAATTAGTGACGATAGTACTTGCGTTTTGTATTAATATAGTACCGATTAGATAAGTAATAAACAATAATAAAATTGCTAATAAAAATTATTAGCGTTCGTTTCTTAGTTGGAGATCTATATCTCGTATAGGATTTGACATTTCCGTGTTAACAATTGCGAATTAATTTTTGAAAATAATTTTTACGTTGTAATTTTTATTTTGAAGATAAATATGCTTCTTCTTGCTTTTGTCTCTAGAAAAGTTGTTTAGGTACTTGACTTACACACTAGAAAATGGGTTATCATAGAAAATTATTGATATGACAATGTATTGTTTTAGGAAAGTATAACGATACTCTTTTATGCAGCGTGTGTCTTATACAACCCAACCTAAAAATAGTAAGATTCGTTTTGAAGACAGTACTTGAAAATTTGGTAAAGAATAATGACAGATAAATTGCATATCCTGCTTGAGTTCAGTTCCACAGATAACAACAACTGATCCGCTTTTGTAGAAAATAAGTTACTTTCAATGGGACTCTTAGAAAATATGGTACTTAAAGTGCGTCCGAGATTTGGTGTCATGAAAATGACCGGAGAAAATTGTCTTTGACTTAGGAACCATTATTCGAAAGCGAGATACCCTCGAGCGATATGGTTACCAAAAAGAGGCGTAGATCTCAAGTACCGCTTGATTGCTACCGTGCTTGCTCCGCTGTTAGAAATTATGTCACTACTTGCTCCGGTGCTAGTTTTCAAGCTAGATTTCACAAATAGAACCGGTTATATTTTTCATGCTAGTTTTGCTACTATTTTCATGAGAACCAATGACAAAATTTTATCTTGTCACGTTGGCTGCATTTTGCGTTGGAGAACCATTGAGAAAAAATTAACTTGTCACATGGGCGATATGAGCAAATGAAATGAATTCAAGTAAAATTTAAATAAAAAGTAAAAAAGCCAAAGAGAATGAAGAACAAGCAAAGAGAAAATTCGAAGCTACTCATTAAAGGGTAGCTTTTCCGTTTAACATTTATTAAACTTTTCTACAAAGAATAATAGAGCAAAGCCCGCTTTAGACGACGATATTTTCTTCCTGCTTATTTGCTTGCTTGCTACCATGCTTGCTTTGCTGCTAGCTTTTAAGCTAGATTTTAGAAATAGAACCGGTTCTATTTTTCATGCTAGTTTTGCTACTATTTGCACGAGAACCATTGAGGAAAAAATTATCTTGTCACATGGGCGATATGAGCAAAAGAAATAAATTAAAGCAAAATAAAAAAAAGAAACAAAGCCAAAGTTAGAATGAAGAAGAAGCAAAGAGAAAATTCGAAGCTGCTCATTAAAGGATAGATTTTCCGTTTAACATTTGGTAAACTTTTCTACAAAAAATAATAAAGCAAAGCCCGCTTTAGACGACGATATTTTCTTCCTGCTTATTTGCTTGCTTGCTACCATGCTTGCTCTGCTGCTAGCTTTTAAGCTAGATTTTAGAAATAGACTCGGTTCTATTTTTCATGCTAGTTTTGCTATTATATTCACGAGAACCATTGAGAAAAAATTAACTTGTCACATGGGCGATATGAGCAAAAGAAATAAATTAAAGCAAAATATTGTTTAAAAAAAAGTAAAAAAGCCAAAGTAAGAATGAAGAAGAAGCAAAGAGAAAATTTGAAGCTGCTCAAAAAGTACCACTTTGTTGTTTAGCATTTGCTAAACTTTTCTACAAAGAATAATAGAGCAAGGCCTCCTTTAGACGATGCTATTTGCTGCCTGCTTATTTGCTTGCTTGCTACCATGATTGCTCCACTGCTAGCTTTCAAGTAGCCTTCTTGGTTTTAACTTCTTCTATAGTCTTTTTAGGATCTCCGGATAAATTGACTGCGGCAATTGTTTTTAATTTTGACAACTTTCCTATCGAATACTTTAATGTATCATTTACTATAAACTTTCTGGGTCGAATCACTGTCGGCTATGTCGCATGGTGTCAGAACACACTCTTCCCGACACTATTGAGGCGTCTTAGGCTACAACATATAGGCTGTGGTTTATATCCACATTTGGGGCGCTGTCACAACTAAAGAAAGAGCAGAGGTTTGGATAGGCCACACTGCAAAGAGTTGGGACAATCAGCTTTTAACTGATTGCTTACTGTTAGTCGCTAATCAGGCGCTAATAGAGCATAACTCAATCCCTATGGTCATAGACGACTTATGGTTTTATATTTAATGACCGATAGTCTACGTTAAATATCAAATTTAACTGCAGACTATTCCGCTTTAAACTTTAGACCTCTAGACTCTGCAAGGATAAAGTTTAAAACGGAATAGTCTAAACTGAAATTTGGACCCTATTGGCTATCATAAAAACATTCCCAAATTTCCTTTTCGATTATTAGAAAAGAGTGCCTGGCTGTAGTTGACCAGTTCAGGATATCATCTTCAGTAACAAAAATACGCCAAACCGTTGGTCTGTAGTAAGAAACTTTAAACTCCTATCAACTAAAATTCTATTTACGTAAAAAAGTTCTTCTAAAGCGAAAAGACGAAATAGACTATGCTTCTGGTAGGGTTGGACTAGATGATATTCGTGAGAAACTCATAGACCAGTTAAATAGTTTCTATATAATTAAAAATAATAATGACCAATGTGGTCTATGCTTCAGATTTAAGTATAACGTATTATTCGATATCAATTAAATAAAAAGTTCTAAAGCTGAATTGAAAAAAAAATGAAATTGCAGCTCAACAAAAGCTTAAGATTCGGCTAGAGTTAAATCAAAAGCACATTTGGAAGGTTTAGTGTTTTTATTCTTCTTGTTTGTTAAAGCTAAACCATCGTACTTGGTCAAATTTCCCTTCGGAACTACTATCATTTGATGTATAACTACTACTGTCTCCATTCCCGCTCATCTGGGAAGGAGTCCTTTTAGGAGTTTTCTCCTAAAAGGACTCCTTCCCAGATGAGCGGGAATGGAGACAGTAGTAGTTATACTCTCCTTTTAGGAGAATTTATATCCTCGAAAGCGTTCGGATTCTGTCACCACAATTTCTGTACCTCCTCGCTCTCCACTCGCAATTGGGTACAGTAAAAGTAGTCATGTTCCGCGCTCCACACCAACCCCTCACAAATGGGAGACATTGGACTATTGTCCAATTGAAAGGGCTATTGGTAAACAAGTCAACAACTGGGATAGGTAGTAGACAACCTCATCGTGTCAACGATGAACGCATGTATCAATCGTAGATGAATCCATCTGCCATTAAAAGCAGCATCCCAACGACTTTGCCAGCACCACCTCGATTTCTTTCTTTTTTGCGTATAAGCCTCCAATCATCACACCGCTTTTTTCTGACTTCTCCTACAGAATAACCACGGTCGCCAACAGGATCCTTATACTCTGCCTCAATTCCTTATTAGGCGTGGTAAAACCATAATTTTCATCTACGTATAATAGGTGGCCCTGACACGTCGTATTAAATATCACCCCTAGGAACTACAGCGATAGTCCCGTGGTTAGCTCACGTCAACCAATCCTTAGAGTAATGCTTTCTCTGCACCACTACCTCCGTCTTATGGCCTGTAATCTGGAAACCAGATGCTAGAAGCTAATGCGAATAGAAGAAATAGTCTCATTGCAGTTTCGTCCTTTCTCTTCCACATATTTTCTCACCTCGACTACAGCAACATCATCGGTGAATTCGGCAATTGTCTTCTTTGGAATGAGAAGCTAATGAATACATTTCATTCCACAATAGAGGTAGTAGCTACATTATATGTAGTGAGTGGATAATTCGGCCAGTTTGAACTCAGATCATGGCTTACAAATCTTCTATGATCCTAAACTAGCTTCCTCAGTTTATCTAAAATTGTATATTCATAAAAAACATCAGTGTATAAGCTTAAATCCGCTGTTTTTTAATTAAAAAAACACATTTTTTTTTTCATAGAAAGCAAAAACAAATTTATTTAAAGAACTTGCCCTTAACTAGCTACACATTTTTCCCATCTCTCGGGCAATTTGTGGATATTATGTCAAAATAATTCCTTCTCTTTCGAGGCAAACCACTCATCAAGCCATTTTCGGACGTCTTCGTAAGAATCGAAGTGCTGCTCAGCGAGCGCGTGGCCCATCGACGAGAACAGGTGGTAGTCGGAAGGGGCCAGGTCTGGTGAATAAGCGGGGTGGGGTAGCACCTCCCAGTTGAGTGTCTTCAAGTAGTTTCGGAGCTTGTCATGTCTTTGTTGATAATCCGTCCTTTTTTCACGCAGAGCACGGTGCAATTTTATCATTTGTTGGTGGTAGCGGTGGGCATTGACAGTTTCACCAGGTCTCAACATCTCATAGTAGACGATACCCTACTGATCCCACCAACCGCACAGCATCGTCTTCCGTCCGAAGCGATTTGGTCTTGGGGAAGATGTTGATGGTTGGCCGGGATCAACCTATGATTTCTTGCATTTAGGATTCTCGAAATATATCCACTTTTCATCGCCTATCACAATCCGATGCAGGAACGACTTTCTTTTTTGTCTGGCGAGCAAGATTTCGTATTTGTTTTGGCGTCGCTCCATCTGCCTATCATTCAATTCATCCCGATCTTTTCAATCTTCCCCATGGCATGCAGACGTATGGAAATGGCTGGTTGAGTAACACCCAATTGCTCCGCGAGCATTTTTTGCGATTGGGTATCGTCTTCATCCAAAAGAGCCTACCATTGATGGTCCTCAACCTTCCTGGGCCGATTTTCACGCTTCTAGTCCTACAAGTCAAAATTGCCGTCTTTGAACGGACGAAACTAATCTCGGCATATTGTTTCCGATAAAGCACTGTCACCATAGGCCTCCATAAGCATGCGATTCGGCAGCCGATTTCTTCAAATTGCAACAGAAAAGCAGAGCTTCGCGCATATGCTATTTTTCTGGCACAAAACTAGACATGATTACCAAAGGAAAAATGTATGTTGTTGTACGAAATTGCTGACAATGTGCACTGATTAATATTGACGGATGTCAAACTCATAAAAAAAAGTATGGCTTGTTCATAGTAGCTTAATACGCTCACTCACGCCATCTATAACTAAATAACGGATTTAATCTTATACACCTGAGGTAAATTATAAGAAATACTACAACTGAAATTTGAATTCTCGATGTTGTGGGAAATTTTCCAAAACAGTACCGTAATTAATGCATTTTTAAACGCTTTATGTTTGCAAAAATTCCCCTAGAGAGGAGAAGCTTTACATTCATGGCCCAAACATGACAACATTTGTCAACAACCTTTATTGATTGTCATATTCTGCATTTCATTACCGATTATATTACATATCAACTACGAAGACTAAAGAACTTAACATAATATTTTTTCATTATATTTAATTGTTTATGAGTAAGAAAAAAATCTTAGTTAAATTCTTACCGAATGATTTTGATTGCATTCAACTCGTGAACGATAGTGTACAACATTTGAATAAGAATAAAATCAAATATCAGAAAAAGAACAGCAAAATATTCTTATTTATAAGAAAACAAATTCATTGAATTGTCTTGGCAATGGGAATGGGATCGAGTCAGTGATGTGACAAGACTGAATAATCAAACAAAATTCAGTTAAAATACATAATTCCAAACTGACACGGAGAACATATTGTACCCGATCGATCGATAATGACTATTGCAAAGCGTACTGTGATCAGGTTGGAGGAGGTGGAATTGTTGAAATGTTAAATCACAAGAAATAAGGTGTGGCTTTGGCCATTGAGAAGGTTTCGATTTCGTGGTAGAATAAGTTCGATAATAAAATGTCACGCACTACCATCTGTCACATATAATTTACGCAATACTATTATTAAATAGTCATCAATAACAACAACAAAAATCAAAAAGAAGAAAATTATTTAAAACAACAAAAAAAAACATAAGAAACAAAGCAGACGAGTAAATATTTATGGGAAAATATTGAAGAAATTATATCCAAAACCAGAAAGTAAAGAATGGAATTTTATTGTGTGGACCAGCAAACAAGGAGTTAAACTTTAGGTTATAAGCGCGCAAGTTTTTGGTTAGAAGTTTCGGGTACAACCTTTTTTTTTATCTCTAGAAAATCTCTAGGCCATGATGGTCTCTTATTAACTCTCCGATGAGTGTTTCCGGGTAGGGCAATACAGAACAATACTCTTAGCGGGAAATGCACAGGTCCTCAACAAAGGGAATGTTTAGTTGAAAAGGGAGCATCAACAAATTTACGGAGGATCTTGGATCGTAAGACCTGGACGCGATAGTAATTGGAACGTTTCGTTGAACCCAAAAGTTCATTTCCATATGTCCAAATATTGTAGTTTTTATAATTGTATTGTAGATTAGAAGTTTACTTTTGATTGATAGTTTCGAGCATTTGTCCAGTAGTGTAAGAAGTTGTCAGAAACGTCTAGTGGCTTCAAGTATGGGTGCTCCATGTTAATCTCTGGTCGCAAATAACGTACTTTATCTTATTGTGGAATTATGTTGCTATTAAGAGATTAAGTGGTAGGTTTTCCTTGACAAAGTGTGAAAATAATGTGAGCACTCCTCTGTTCATTTACCCTTACTCACCATCTCTTAAATCAGGATTGAAGATTGTGGACGTGGGTAAATTGTTCGAAGCTATGTCAGGATTTGTATGGGTAGCAAGTATGGCCGTATCATCTGTATAAGTAGCGATGATAGTATTAGGATCAGATGGATAAATATTATATAAAATGGGATCAAGAATACTACGAGGCTCGTTCAATAAGTCGTTAGAAAAAGATGAAAAAAAACTGTTTTTAAAAAAAAAATTTTTTATTTTTTTCGAAAAGAGTTTTTTCCATCTCCTTTTAGCTCTATGCACTTTTCGAACCGTTTTTCCAAAATTTTTATCCCGTCCAAAAAATAGGATTTCGGAAGTTCTGCAAAATACTCATCCGTTTGAGCAATGACGTCCTCGTTGGCAGTGAACCGTCATCCGCCAAACCATTTCTTCAGATTGGGGAAAAGAAAATAGTCACTCGGGGCCAAATCTGGTGAATAAGCGGGATGCTGCAACAATTCCATTCTCAATTCCACAATTTTGGCCATGGAAACAGCGCAGGTGTGCACACGCGCATTGTCCTGATGCAAGAGGATTTTTTTCTTCTTCAGATGGGGGCGTTTCTATTTGATTTCCTCGCTCAACCATTGCAATAACGGCGCGTAATACGCTCCTTTTTCCAAGTAGTCGATAAAAATGATGCCTTGCGAATCCCAAAATACCATGGCCATCACCTTGCCGGCCGATGGGACAGTTTTTGCCCATTCGGTGCCCGTTCACCCTTGAAAATCCACTGTGATGACTGTCACTTCGTTTTTGGAGTGTAGTAGTGTATCCAAGTTTCGTCCACAGTGACATATCGACGAAGGAATTGGGCTGGATTGCGATGAAAGAGTGCCAACATAGCCTCAGAGTCCACTGCACGATTGCGCTTATTCTCCTCTGAGAGCAAACGCGGCACCCATCTTGCCGTAATTTTGTTCACAGACAATTTTCCATGCAAAATTGAGGCGACTGTAACTTGTGATATGCCCGTGGCCTCAACTAATTCGCGCACTTTAATTCGCCGGTCGTTCAAAATCAGATCGTGAATTTTGTCGATGATTTCAGGAGTAGACACCTCAACTGGGCGTCCTGAACGATGTTCATCTTTTGTGGATGAACGGCCACGTTTCAATTCATTCACCCAATTGTAAACCGTCGCAAACACAGGTGCAGATGTGCCATGAACTGCATCCAACTCGGCTTTGATTTCTTTCGGGCTTAAGCCTTTCAAATAGAGATGTTTGATGACAGCCCTAGACTCGCTTTTTTCCATTGTTATGCACAAATAAATGTCGTTAACTTTAATCGACGATAGAAATTGACCTGAAATTTTGACAGCTTTCCTGTCGATAATGCTACTTACAAAAAAAAAGTACGGTAACTTTATCGACACATCGAGCGCAATTTCTCGGATTTTCTAAAGACTTATTGAACAACCCTCGTACCTTGTGGGACTCCAGCTAGAATAGAATATATTCCTGAGGATATGGAAATGACGTTGGGAGAAATATAAATTTATGATAAGGTAGTATATTGAAGGGAGAAAGCCCTTGAGTTTCCAGAGGAGTCCAGGATACCACACACGATCAAAAACTTGGGAGATATCTACAAATACTTATGGGAAATAATTTTTCCTCTCAAGAGAGAATGCAATGTGATCAACTGGATGATGACCTTAAATATGAAATTAAGCCATTAAAGGATAATATTGTGTCTAGTTGATGTTGTTACAGGAAAAAATAAGTTTGAGTAATTTAGTCGCTATTTGTGAGGGGTTAAAGGGATGACAAAATTTGTTGCGGTTCAGATCTCTTTTGGGGAAAATGTTTTCCTTTTCCAAAATTATAATTTTGCCATTCGTAAAATGTCATTATAGCGTTGCTATACAAGAAAATTCTGCTTGAAGGTAGACCCCAAAATGCGTGCATAGACAAGATATAAAAGACTAATAAGGTCTACCGGCAGTTAGTCTAATTCTTTTGTACTATTCTTTTCACAAATGATCTATATTTTTGAAAGTGGATATTTGTAACTAGTAAAGGAGTACAGAATCAGCCTGCTAATTTCATCGCAAATAAAATTGTTTTACCATACAAGCTAAGCACACAATTGAAAAATAAGGAGACTTTTAGCAAACAGAAGGGTAGTACCACTGTTTGAATTGGAAAAAAAATCAGGAATACACAAAAAAGAACGAAAGGATTCGTAAATGAGGAGAGAGAAAGCTGAAAAAAGAAGAAAGAGAGAGCGAGATAGAGGACCAGTGATGGAAAAAAAAATTAATTCAAGCCAAATTAAACAAAGGACAAAATCCATAGTTAGAATTACGAACAAGAAAGGACAAAATTCGAAGCTTCTCAAAAAAGGACCGCTTTCCCATTTATTCGAAAGCGGAACACCCTAGAGTGATATGGTTATCAAAAAGAGATCTAGATCTCAAGTACCGGTTAGCAGCCTTCTTTTCCATTTATAATAACATTTGTTAAACTTTTCTATAAATAATATTAGAGCAAAACCCGCCTTACACGACGCTATTTGCTTCCTACTTATTTGCTTGCTTGTTACCGTGCTTGCTCCGCTACTGGCTTTGAAGCTGGATTTAAGAAATATTACCGGTTCTATTTTTCATGCTACTTTTGCTATTATTTTTACGAGAACCATTGAGAAAAAATTATCTTGTCACATGGACGATATGAGCAAATGAAATGAATTAAAGCAAAATAAAAAAAAGGAAAAAAGTGAAAGTTAGAATGAAGGAGAAGCAAAGAAAAAAGTTCAAGCTGCTCAAAGAAGGACTGCTTTTCCATTTAATACCACCTTGATCAAAAAGTAACCGGAATTTATTCAGAAAAATTAAAAATACAAGTTTATTCATCTAAATCTATATTGTCCCCTTCAAAGTAATCCCCATCGACTTTAACACACGCTTGATCCAATCCTCGAAACATTTTTTATATTCGGTTTTCAGTATGTCCATCAGTGCTTCCTGCGATTTTTCCATTACTTCCTCTCGGCTGTTGAAACGCGTTCCCCGTAATAGTTTTTTAACTCGATTGAACAAAATCACAGGGAGCCAAATCAGGTGAATTCGGTGATTGTTGGATGGTATTTGTTGCATTTTTCATCAAAAAATTATGAATAATGATGGCACTGTGCGACGGTGCGTTATCATGGCGCAAAATCCACGAGTTTTCTGCCCACAATTCTGCTCTGTTTCGGCGAATTGCTTCACGCAAACGTCTTATAACGCCCAAATAATATTCTTTGTTTACTGTTGTAATCCATGAAAACCGTGAGCATTGCCTTCTTTTTTGACTGAAAACGACGTGTTTTTTTTTTGTCTCGGCTCATTTGGTGAACGCCATTTACTTGCCTGATGTCTAGATTGCGTGTCGTACTCATAAACCCACGTCTCGTCTCCAGTAATGATCCTTTTGATGAATGTGGGATCGGATTCAGCCTCGCAAATTATGTCTTTTGCGACGTCAACACGGTCTCTTTTTTGCATGAAATTGAGGTCTTTTGGCACCAACTTTGCTGCTACACGACGGAAACCCAAATCATTAACCAAAATGTCTTGGACGGATCCATAATAATAATAATAATAATAATAATAGCCTTTATTTAACAATCTTAGAAAAAAGTTACTATCACTTATGTTAATTGACACCGGTTTTGAGATTGTCTTGCGTTTTCGCAAAGGCCTCCCCTAGAGCTTGCCACACTTTCCGGTCATGAGTCGTCCTCTTCCAAGTAGCACCGGCTATTTTCCGAATATCGTCCTCCCATCTCAGAAGCTGCCTCCCTTTCTTTCTTTTGTTTTGTCTTGGACACCATTCGGTTGCATCCTTAGCCCATTTTTCTTGTTTACTCCTCATCATATGACCTGCCCAACTCCATTTTAGTTTTTTTATGCAGTATGTTACATCGTTAATTTTAGTTTGGTTATGTAATGTTCTTAGTTTTACTTTGTCTCTTAACTTGACTTTGAGCATACTTCGCTCCATGCTGTGTTGACAGGTTTCTAGTTTGTGTAAGTTTTGTTTTGTTAGACTCCAAGTTTGACATCCGTATGTCATGATAGGTAGAATACAGGAATCAAATATTTTTTTCTTAGCTTTAAGTGGTACCTGCGGGTTTTTGACAATTTCTTTAAGAGACCAGTATCTTTTCCATGCTAATTGTACTCTGTTGTTTATTTCTTTGGTTGTGAGGTCTTTTGGTGATATTATCTGCCCTAGGTATGTATATTCATCGACGTACTCTATTTTGTTGCCGTTGACTGTAATGGTGATTTTGTCGGAATTAGTCATTACTTTGGTTTTTGTATTATTCATGGAGAGTCCGACTTTATCGCTTTCGTACACCAACTGTTCAAGCATTGCTTGCAGGCTTCTCGGGTCTTCAGAGATTAGAATTAGATCGTCTGCAAATCTTAAATGGTTTAGTTGCATTCCGTTAATGTTTAGTCCATATTGACTCCATTCGAGACGTCTAAATATATATTCAAGCACCGCCGAGAAAAGTTTGGGTGATAGTGGGTCTCCCTGTCGGACTCCTCTTTTTATAGGGAAATATACACCTACTCTTTCTGTTCTTATTTTCGCTTTCATGTTCTTGTATATATTTTTAACAATTTGTATGTACTTGTTTTCAACCCCTTGTGTTGTAAGCGCTTCCCATATTTTTGTATGTTTTAATGAGTCGAAAGCTTTATTATAGTCTACAAATGCCAAATAGTAGTTCGGATCCATAGGCAATGTTCAAGTCCTCCGCTATTTCTCTTATGGTTAATTTGCGGTTATTGACCAACATTTCTTTTACTTTATCAATGTTTTCGTCGGTTTGCGATGTCGATGGTCTGCCACTGCGTTCATCATCTTCGATTGGCTCACGACCACTTTTGAACCGCTCGTGCCACTGGTAAACGACCGTTTTCTTTAGAGAATCGTTGCCGAAACACTTTTCCAATATTTCCAACGTTCGCGCACAATTAAATACGTTTTTTACGCAAAATTTAATACAAGTTCGTTGTTGCAAATTTAAATCCATTTCTAAAATTGTAAAACATCGCCAATACACACAGCGATAGATGTACTCTTCGCTACGTAACTTTTGCAAATGTCAAGCTATAACGCTAAGATTTAGAGAGAATATCAACAACAGATGTACCAACTTAACAGAAAAACAGAACTCAAATCGGAATGATGGGAGCGCCACACTCAAGGTGGTAGTTGCTAAACTTTTCTACAAAGAATTTTAAAGCAAGGCTCGCTTTATACGACGCTATTTGCTGCCTGCTTATTTGCTTGCTTGTTACCATGCTAGTGGCACTGTTAGAAATGATGTCACTGCTTGCTTCGCTGCTAGTTTTCAAGCTAGATTTCAGAAATAGAACCGGTTCTATTTTTTATGCTAGTTTTGCTATTATTTTCACGAGAACCACTAAGAACGGCATTATCTTGTCACGTAGACTACATAACCAAATTAATCGCTGCACAAACATCAAAACCATCTAGAAATCAAACATCATGTGTTGTCAACATGCATGCAAATAATCACAAAATCAAGTGCCACTACCAGTTTCAAAAACTCAAACAGCGATTCTAGCAGGTAAACAAGCACGTAAACTAACTCTTGTATTTACAAGAAATATTTCGAATAATTTCAAATGGAAATGAAAAAAAAATGAGAAAAAATATTTGAAGAAGAAAAGAAAAAGGAGAAAAATCAAAGAATAAAAGAAGAAGATAAAAATCATTATTTAGGCAACAAAAAGATTTATTACAAATTTTAAAAAGAAAAAAACAAGTTTATAAAAGCCTCAAAAATGGTATAAGGAAAATTAAAAAAAAAACCTAAATTAAATGACAAAAAAATAATAACACTCAAAATAAAGGAACACTTCCCACTTGACGTTGTTTGCTGATTCACATTTTGCGAATCTTTCTACAGAGGACAAAACCAGGGGAGTAAATATCGATGGAAAGGGGGACATTAAAAAAATTGGTTGATAGTAAATTATGCTTTGTACTGCAAGAAAAAAAATTAGATAATCAAAATAACAAAAAACTGAGGAAAAAGTCCAAAAAAAAGGAGAAAATTTCAAAAATTTCGATAAAAGAAACAAGAAGAAGATTTGAAGAATTTACAATCCGCACAGAATAATAGTAGACAAAAAAAATTAAGAAAATATTTTTTAAAAAAATGTTCAAAATTAAACAACAGAAAAAAATAGAAATTTTTGCTATAATAAAAAAAAAATTATAACAAGAAGATGTGCTAAGAAAAAAATATGCTTTGGAGCGATTAAGCTGACATCATGGATTAGGCTCAATAAACTATATTAAACAAAACCAACAAAATTAACTAAATTGGATATCTTGTATCATAAGAAAATTTCCAATCGGCAACATTACGAATCTTACAAAAAATTAGTTAAAAATGGAATTCATCAAAATTAGTATTGATTGTTGTTAGTTAATATTTAGCAGCAGAGTACACAATTTTTATAATAGTTTTAGTATTGCTATTATTTTGATTTTGTTTCTTAAATAGCAATAATTATTAACGAAATTTCTCGTCAATTTTAGTTAACATTTTTGGTTTTTTATTTTGCAAAATAAGCTTTGAGTTTTATAGTAAATTTTTCATAATCGAAACATTTGTAATTTCAGAAATTTGTCTTTTTGTTATTGATTAATGAAATTTGGACAAAAAATGTGTCAAAGTTGATTCAAAATTGTTGGCATATATTTTTTGTTGTTGAATTTTTCTTCTTCTTTTTCCCCTATTGAATTGAAGAAACGAAACTTTTACAAAAGCTTACCAAGAAATTGTTAGGTTATTTACAAAAGAGTAAAAAAACAACTGTCTTTGTCTGCAAAATAAAAAGAAAAACAAAATTCGATGTTGAAAATATTAAAAAAAATAATAAAAGAAAATTTCTAAATGGGAAAAAAAAATTGTTTGGTTAAAAATTAGCAAAACACACAAGAAAACTAAAACAATTAAAAAAGTGTTGCCACATGGAAAATTTTGTAAAGCGGAAAAGCTATAATTTGTTAACTTTTGTTTTCACATTTGCAATAATTTCGTTTTAATGTTGATTACTGATTTTAAATTAAAAATTTCAGACAAAAATGGAAATTGTTTGTAAAATTTTTTAATGAAATTTTATTTGTTTGGGTGTGTGTGTGCATTTTTGATATTACTCGTATTATAGAAAATGCTTCTCACTGTATTGAGTAATTTTCTGATAATTTCTTCATTTTAGGAAAATATTAAGTAAAATACTAGAAAAATCATAAGAAATTGAATAGAAAAGACTTGGTTTTGGTTTTTTTTAATAAAACGTAGACATATGTGTAGTGGAAAAGCTGCTTTTGATAGAACAAAAATAATTATGCGGTGTTGCCCAATTATACGGTGAGAAAATGTTTAAGGCTGATCGCTTCTCAAAATTGTCGAGTTGGGTAAGTTCGTCCCAGAGAAATTAATAAGACCATTAAAAGCAGATTAGCTTCTCATCCTGTGAGATTAAAAAGCAATCGTTGTTTCATGATCTTTAGTAATTTTAATAAGCCCTTGAAAATATGGTGTCTTTTATTATCACTTTCGAGGATCATTCAACCAGTACTTAGCCTCACCGCCCGATAGAACTGCTGTCACAAAAGAAATTTACCATCGTGCAGTTCATTCTCTTAGTAGCCTACTGTCAAAGTTTCAGTCGATTCCCTTCATTAGTTTTGTTTTGAGAGCGTGTCGGTCGGTTGCACAAAAATGGAAAAAGAACAATATCGTTCGGTGATTAGATTCTTGTTTTTGGAATGGAAAACGTGCAGCGAAATCAAAGATCGCTTGGATGCTGTATATGGTGACTCTTCTCCTTCGATGGCGACTGTCAAGAATTGGTTCAACGAGTTTGTTCGTGGCCGCACGTCGGTTTTTGATGAGCGACGCCCAGGTGCCCCGAAAACGGCTGCTACGGAGGAAAACGTTAAAAAAGTCCACGATTTCGTGTTGGCAGACCGTCGATTGAAGGTTCACGAGATAGCTGAGACTGTGGGCATCGCAGTAGGAACGGTGCATCATATTCTACACGAAGAACTGGGCATGAGAAAGCTGTCGGCGCGATGGGTGCCGCGTTTGCTCACACCGGAAAACAAGCGCAACCGTGAGACCACATCGGCGACGTGTTTGGCGCTGTTTCAGCGCAATCCAGCGGAGTTCTTGCGTCGTTTCGTGACTGTCGACGAAACATGGATTCACTGGTACATACCAGAGACCAAGGAACAGTCGAAACAGTGGACTTCACCCGGCGAACGTGCTCCGAAGAAGGCGAAGACTGTTCGATCGGCCGAAAAGGTGATGGCCACCGTTTTCTGGCATTCACAAGGTGTGATCTACATCGATTACCTCGAGAAGGGTAAAACAATCACGGGGCGCTACTATGCTGACTTATTGGGCCGATTTGACGTCGAATTGAAGAAAAAGCGGCCCCGCTTTGCGAAGAAAAAAGTGCTGTTCCACCACGACAACGCGCCGGCTCACACCTCCGCCGTCGCCATGGCCATATTGGTCTAATTGCGCTACGAATTGCTGCCCCATCCACCGTACTCTCCAGATTTGGCCCCCTGTGACTACTTTTTGTTTCCAAACCTGAAAAAATCACTCGCCGGGAATAGATTTGGGTCGAATGAGGAGGTCATCGTCGCCACGGAGGCCTATTTTGCTTCCCTCGAGAAAATGTATTTTTTGGACGGGTTAAAAAAGTTAGAGCATCGCTGGGCCAAGTGCATCGAGCTTGAAGGAGATTATGTGGAAAAATAAATTGCCACCTTTCCAAAATTTTCGTTTTTCTTTTGTAGGCTAAGTACTTGTTGAATGACCCTCGTATTAATTTTTTGCTCCAAAAATAATTATTCATGGATACAAAACGAGGTCTCTTTTTTTTGACCTTAAATAACTCGTGGGATTAAATAAAAGCAGTTCCTTCAAATAGACAACTTATAATACTGCTTCATAAAGGGAGTATGTTCTTTGTCATATCATTTTTTAATGTTCTAAAAAAAGATCCCTGATGCTCAGGAAAGGTAAATCTGTGTGTTTAAAAAGCAGTATTATTTTTTTAAATATTTCCTTGGAATGAGGAGCATTTTTTTTTTGTGTAAATATTTTCTAAACTGACACTCTTAAAACAGAACTCTGGGAAAAATAAATACACTAAAAATAAATTTTTAATTATTATAATAAAAAAATTAGTAGAAAAAAACAGATTTTCGAAAAATTCAAATTTTGGCAGAGTGTTATTAAATTGTTTAGCTGACAGTAATTTTCGTTGTTAATTATCTAAAAATAATGGAGTGTGTATAAAATTTTTTTGAACATTATAAATACCATTTGCAGCTACCTTAAGCCATTATTAAATCGGACTAGCTTTAGATAAAAATATTTTATTTGAAATTATTTTCAATTAAAATTTAAAAAAAAAATAATATTTTATTTAACGAAATTTCTCTTTTTTAATTACAGGTAATGTGACAAATTATACAAAAAAAATGAAATTCAAACTGGATTAAAAGGTAAACTCTTCGAAGGTACTCGTATGTTGTCTGTTAGTTTGGCATTAAGATTTTCGCACGAATTTTAAGAAATTTGTTTTTTATAAAAAAAAGTGTAAAAATGAAATTAGTTCAAAAACGTTCAAATAATTTTAAATTTCGATGAGGGTTTTTAAAAAAAAACCTTTTTTTTGGTTTTCAAAATGCGTTTACATACAATTTAGATTATAATTTTGCTCACTTATAAGCATTTTCTAAATTTCTTTCTATTTTACTATTCAAGACAATAAAAACTGACAAATCAGTTTAAATTTTGATGATAACTTTTGTTAAAACAAAACTCATTTTCTTGGACATTATTGAATTTTTGTTTATAAAATTTTTAAAAAACAAAGAAACTTATTATTCTAACGGGAAGATGGTTAGTTTTGACAATGAAAAACTTCAATCGAACTTTGAAAATAAATAAGTAGTCATATTTGGTGACCATTTAAATTATGATTTGCTGAATTATGATGAACGATTTTTTCAAACATAAAATTGAGTTTCAAAAAATGAAGTTTTCTTTGTAGATATTTTATTTAAATAAAAAAATATTGCTCAATATTGGTGACAATTTGTGCTTCACCTTCAGCAAAAATTTAGTTCAACTTGAAGTCCAACTTAGGTAAGCGGTTTTTTTAAAAAATGTGTGCAAATTGTTTATGATCTCAATAAAAAAATTTGTAGTCAATTTTGAGAAAAAAATTATTCTTAAACTTTGAGCGTTTTTTTAAAACAAAATTGTGCTCAATGTTGATAAACTTTTTTGTCAGCAAAAATTGAGTTTAATTGGGTTCATTTTTGATTGCCGGTATTTTCAACAACAAAAAATTATGCTTAATGCTGATGATCGTTTTAGTCAAAAAGCAATTTGTGCTCAACTAAACTTTAGTCAGCGTTTTCTTAAAAAAAAGTGGGGTCAATGTTGACCATTGTTTTTTCAATAAATAAAAATTTTCTCAAGCTTGAGAAAAAAGTGGGGTTTAATTTTGAGCGTTTTATAAAACAAACAAATTATTCTCAATGTTGATAATAATTTTTATCAGCAAAATAGTTTGAGTTTAATTTGGAGCAAAATTATGTTAATCTTTAGTGAGGCTTTTTTTTATAACAAAAAACTTGTGCTTAAAATCGGCGACCGTTTTTGACAACAAAAAATTGATTTTAATTTGGTTCACCTTTAGATGAAAAAGTTGTGCTCAATTGATAGTTTTGGTAAACAAAAATTAGTTTTCAAATTTGAGCTAAATTATTAGTTTAACCTTAGTTAGCGTTTTTTCTAAAAAATATCTGCTCAATATTGGTGATAGTTTTTGTCGGTAAAAAAATGAGTTTGATAAGCCGTATTTTCGAAAAACGAATTATACTCAATGCTGATAATCGTTTTGGTCAAGCAAAAATTTAGTTTAACTTAAAAAATATGTTCAAAATGTGATGATTATTTTTCTCAATAAAAAAATATGTGCTCAATCTTGAGTAAAAAGTTGAGTTAAACTGTTGGAGTTTTTTCCAAAAAAAATTATGCTCAATGTTGCTAATAGTTTTTGCTAACAAAACAATAAGAGTTTGAGCGTTTTTTTAAAAACCAATATTGGTAACCTTTTTTGTCAACAAAAAAATTGAGTTTAATTCCATTCACCCTTGATTAGCCGTATTTTAAAGAAGAAAAAAAACTCTGCTCAATGGCAATGCTAAATTTGGTGAGCTTTAAATCAGTGTTTAATCTTGAGCAAATTATTAAGTTCGCCTTTAGTGAGCGTTTTTTTCAAAAAAAAAAGTTGATCATGTTTTTCTCAATCCAAAATTAATGTTTAGCCGTGAGAAAAAAATTGGGTTAAATTTGAAACGTTTTTTTTTTTTTTAAATAAAACTATACCCAATATTAATAATAGTTGCTGCTAATGAATCAATTTGATTTTAATTTAAGTAACAAAATAGGTTCATCGTCGGAGAATGTTTTTTTAATGTTGATGATAGCTTTTGTCGCAAGAAAACTTTAATAAATATTTTTGTTAACATTAAAAAATCCTCTTTTTGAGATACCAAACCAATATGACCACTTACGTAATTTTGTATTTAGGAGGACCATAACGGATTGGTTTCGACTTTGAATTCTGGCAGTAAAATAATAGTGGTGCTTTCTAGTTACCGCCGAATAGTATAAATTTTCGTACCACTTAAAACCATAGAATTTAAAAAAATTTTCTTATAATATTATTAAAAATTGCCATATAAATTACGTTTCGGTTATTTAAAAAAAGAAAAATTTTAAAAAATTTATTCTATAGTCATTTATGGTCTAAGACACTTGCATCTGGCATGAATTATTTTTTTTTGCATCAGGCAATAATAAAAATAAAAATAATCGAAAAAAATCATAAGCCGATACCAAGTCCAGTTTTGGTTTGGTTTTAAAATGGAAAAAAATAAATAAAATTAAAACAGAAGAAAACTGAAAAAAGCAAGTGTTTCTTAGCCGTTCTTTTCAATTAACGCCCTCAGGTTCTTATCGTAAAATTATGTTCCGAATATCTTATCGCAACGCCAAATAGGCCCCAATAGAAACAATTCGCTTTTGTTCCACTTTTTAATAGCAACAACGTTCGTCAGGCATTTAGCCGTAAATGTTCGGGCGTTAATAGTTTTCGAATAAAAACAATAAATATCAACTGATTAAGTACGAAAATGAAAATATAGCGAAAAAAAGAAAACAAGAATTTGCGTACGTTGGAGAATAACTATTGTACAGTATTTGGTGAGGTAGAGAGGTGCAATGGCGATCGAAAGGGGTAATATTCGTGAAGGAATGCTTGTATTCGGTTGGATAGAAAATCAGGTGGTCCATCCAGGTGGGTTTGTAGCTGTTGCTCTGTCACTCAAGGTTGTCCAGCATTCAGATGAAATTTCTAGGCAAGCTTGGATTGTTAGCTTGTGCGTGGGCGATCTGGCCCATATTCACATAAACACTCACACACCTTTCATAAACTCGTTGCCAGGCATTCGACTTAAGTGCGTCTTAATCGATCGTTTGACAATTGATTCTTTTGACAATTAGTCGCTTTATGATATTAGGCTTCGTATTGTCTGAGGCGATTGTCTCGTGTGTTCGGTTACTATTGTACCGTTGGCTGCCAAAAGAAGCCACGATTATTTCTTTAAGCCACAACCAACGACCACTCACCTTGCTTTTTCCATTTGTGAAAAAGGTCATCAAATGATCGAACGCATTAGTTTTAGGTTTTCTTCATGTTTTCTTTTCAATAGTCAACGATTTATTTTTATTCAATTTATTTTTTGTCTTAGCTGGATTTTAAATGGCTTCGATTCAAAGTCAATAAACCTAATCAGCTTGAGTACAATTGATTCGATTTATTAGTATCGCCCCCGGATAGGAAAAAATCGGCATATTCGTGCGTAGTAAATCTTATCTTAAATTTTATGCAATTTTTTCTTCTCTACACTTACGAGTTTGTTGATTTTTTCTTTGCTTTTATGAAAATGTAATTTTATACAATAGATTTTCGAAAATTTTATCAGAGCAGATTTTTTAAAGAAAATTCCTGGTTTAGCTTTTATTTTTTAAAATATCGAAAATGAAAAATTGCTAAATGTTGAACGACTCTAGTATTGGAATTAAATTAGCTAAAAAAAACGTGTTCTAAAATTTAAAAAAAAAATACTGAAAAAATGTTTTCAGTATTTTTGAAAAAAAAAAACAACACCATTTTCGAAAACGGTAGAGGGAGATATGACTACTTTCAAAAATTAGTATGTAAAGTATTAGGAAATAGCAAAAAAAGCATTGATTATCACATGAACTAGCGTTCAATTTTCGAAATTTTCTTAAACTGAGAATAGCATTTTCGAAAATAATTATAATAAAATTAGTTTTATTTGCGAAAATAAATATATAAAAGAATGGAAATCTTACAAAATAGCTCATTTAGTATTGTGAATTTTCGAATGTATTTTATTGACAACATTAAAAAATAATTAGACTTAATGAGCTGGAAGGCTTCCACACCTTTGGTTATGATCGACCGTGTCGAGATGATATTTGTTCAAGCGTTTTTTCATATTAGGGAACAATAAAAGTCTCATGGACTGAGGAACTGCAGGAATCCATTTTTGTGAAAAAAAAATCGTAAATGAAAATGAGCGTTTGATAAAAGGCGTTGTTGGACTGCAATGCTCGATTTTGTGCAAAGAAACCTTTTTCTGTGCCTTTCAAGGACTTTATTTTATAAAAAAAATCGGTTGACAAGTTATTATGGATGGTCTGACCTTACCAGAGCCCTCTTGTGAGGTCAGACCATCCAGTTTGTTCTGTATTTTCACCAAATTTCGATTTTGAAAGTCTCCCGAAAATCTCCGGCACTTCTTGGTAAAGAATGTTACTCAAAGGATTGTTGCAATTTTTTATAAGTCGAACTTGTAGATTTTCAGCAAAAAATTTATGTCAACTTACAAAATGTGTGCAAAATGTTGATGATCGTTTTAAGCAATAAAAAAAATTTGTGATTAATCTTAAGAAAAAAGTTGCCGTAAACTTTTAGAGGTTTTTCTGAAAAAAATTATGCTCAATGTTGATAATAGTATTTGCTTACAAAATAATTTGAGTTTAATTTAAGAAAAACAAAATATTTTCAACTTTGGTAAATGCTTTTGTCAACAAAAAAATTTAGCAATATTTTTAAAAAAAACTTCTCAATGACAATGCTAAATTTGGTGAACTTAAAATTAGTGTTTAATCTTGAACAAATTATTAAGTTCGGTAAGCGTTTTTTTTCAACAAAAAAAGTGTTCTAATGTTGATATTAAAAATTAATATTCAACTGTGAGAAAAAGTAGGATTAAACTTGGGGTTTAATTTTGATCGTTTTATAAAACAAAAAATTATGCTCAATATTGATAATAATTTATGCCAGCAAAATGGTTTGAGTTTAATTTGGAGGAAAATCATGTTTATCTTTGGCGAGGCTTTTCTTTATAAGAAAGAACTTGTGCTCAAAGTTGGCGATCGTTTTTTGTCAATAAAAAATGATTTTAATTGGGTTCACCTTTAAATGAAATGTTGGGACCAACTGATAGTTTTTGTAAACAAAAATCAGTTTTCAAACTTGCGCTAAATTATTAGTTTAACCTTGGTTAGCGTTTTTTTCTAAAAAAATGTCTGCTCAATATTGGTGATAGTTTTTGTCGGTAAAAAATGAGTTTGATAAGCCGTATTTTTGAAAAAAGAATTATGCTCAATCTTGAGCAAAAAGTTGTTTTAAACTTTTAGAGTTTTTTCAACAAAAAAATTGTGCTCAATATTGGTAACCTTTATTAATTTGGAGAAAAATCATGTTAATCTTTGGTGGAGCTCTTTTTTATAAGAAAGAACTTGTGCTCAAAGTTTTCAACTAAAAAAATTGATTTTAATTGGATTCGCCTTTAGATGAACAAGTTCTGCTCAATGATGATGATCGTTTTAGTCAACAAAAATTAGTATTCAATCTTCAGCAAAAGTTTTATTCAACTTAAAAAAACGTGTGGAAAACGTTGATGATCGTTTTCCTCAATAAAAAATGTGTCCTCGTATTCTCAATAAAAAAATGTGTTCGTAAGTCAAACTTGCAGATTAACACTAAATTTGTTAGCACATCGTTCCTTCAAATTTCGCGACGCACAACAAAAACACAGTTTCACTCATCGCGCTCTCTAAGGTCGCGTAGTTACCGAACGGGGGCACATCTATGTTACGGATGACTAACGTACAAGTAATGTAGAGAAAAAGTCCGCAATGTTATCCAATTGCTCTCAGTAATGCTAGTCTAATTATTTTGCTGCCACACCTCGTAAATGACGAGGTTAGGGAAATCCTTAAAAATAGCTCAAAAATTATGGACATTAAAAATTATATCCCAGAATTTTGAAAGTAATTTAATTTAAAATGTCACTTTCGAAAATCATATTTAAAATTATAATTTTCGAAAGAGGCATTTTTAATTAAAATGGCACTTTCAAAAATGATAAATTTTAATATCCATTTCAAAAGTGTATTGATTTTGAAAGCCTCATACTGGCAACCCCATTTTCGAAAATGGTAAATAAAAGATAACAAATCTATAATTAGGGAATAGGGATAATTTTTATTATAAAATTTTGGACTTTTAATAGAAATTAAAAGAAAAATATGTTCAAAAAAGTCATAGATTCTTTAACAGAGTAGGTAGAAAGAATTTTCGAAATAATTATTTCTCTGCTAAGCCCTTCTAAAAATGTTATTTTCGAAAATGTATAATAATAATTGTAATCGAATGTAAACTTAATTATTTTTCAGTTGTAAAAGCTTGTAAAGAAGGCATTGTTTAATTTTAAAAATAAACTATTTTCGAACACGATTTTCGAAAATTATATTAATTTGATATTTTTCGATTATGAATTATAATTAATAATTATAATCATTATAGTTATGATACGAGTATAATATATTTTGTAAGAATTTTAATACAATACTTGCTGGACGTTTAGATATAAGAAAAATTTGCACGCATCTTCGTAGAGATCTTCTTCACAATACGTCCTTTTTTCCCAATCAGTTTTATTCTGTGCGACTACTATTATAGATATTCGTTCTTGATCTTTAATAGCACAAATTAGCGATATCTTGAATATCACAAATAGCGACCCAGTTCTGGTCGGCCAATTACCAAAAAAAAAGTGATGAAATTCTCGAAAAACCTGAGCAAGACCGGTATATCAGCTTAAGAGTTAAACATTCATCATCAAACCGTTTTAGAATATTGGCAAAATGTTTGGTTAAAAAAAAACTTCATGTTTGGGTGCCTCTTGAATTAAGTGTCAAAAACAAGGTAGACCGACTTAATATCTGCCATATGCGCTGCTGAAGCGCAATGAAATCAAGCCATTTCTGAAGCGAATCCATAACAGGCGATGGAAAATGGGTAAAAGATGAGAAAATTGTTCGAAAGAGATCATGAAAAAAGAGAGATGAACGATCACAAATAATTTCAAAGCCAGGATTGACGATCAACAAACTATTAACTCGGCACTGTACTTTAAGCAACTCGAGAGATTATGCCAAGTAATTGAGAGAAAACGGCCAGAATTGATCAATAGGAAGGGTGGGTGTCCTCTTCCAACACGTTAACGGTCAACCACAAACATTTTTTATGACTCGCCCAGAATTAACGGAACTTGCCTGTAAAGTTTTGATGCATCTACCATATAGCCCAGACATACCACCCTCAGACTAGCACTTATTTCGATCCTCTTAATGGAACCACAGGGGTCTGTGAAAACCACTTGATTTAGTTTTTCAACCAGAAATCACAGCAGTTCTATGCTGATGAATTTGTGGCTCTGCCCGAAAAATGGCGAAACAATGTCGATATGAATCGAGAATATTTGGTTTGAATAAATTAATTTTAACAATCTCTATTTCACTCAAAAAACACCACGAACTTTTTCTCGATTATGTGTCAAAGTTTTCCAAATTCCAGTTTAATGTCAAGCTAATAACCCGATCTCTTTTGCAGGTGTTTCTTTTAAGATATATAAAAAGGAAAATAGTATTCAATATATGCATAAAAAAAAATAATTTCGTTCAGTACATCCTTAAGATTAAAAATTGATAAACATTTCAATTCTAAAATAATTTTACTTTCTCTGGATGATTTTAGAAAATTAAGTTCGACTGAAAAATAAAAATTTATAAAAATTAAGAGGCCAACCGGAAATCATAAGTCCATTGAAAAGTTTAAAATTCAATTGAAAAGAGGTTTTGTCCTTTTTTTTTCCTGTAAAACTAACCCTTCTGTTGCCACCCTGCATGCCAATGTCATCGGTAATCGACACTCATTGCAGTAAAATTAGAACGAGTTTATGTGTTAATTTAAATCCAATTGACAGCTTATGCTTTGAAGTATTTTTGCCATGAGAGCTTTTCACCCCTTAACCTCAATTTGTGTTTTAGTTGTTTTTCTCTATTCAGTAATTTTTTTCTCAAAAGGAGGCCATAGCACAGAATATTCGAAATTGTTCACTCTTCTATGTCGAGTTCTATTATATTTTGTGTGCCCCTTTCAGGTCGTCATTAGCGCGTACTCGTATATGAGCTGCAAGTCGTTGAAAACGTAAACTTTTCCTCATTTAATTCGTTTCACAGATTATGCTAACAAGTTAAAGAGCTTATGCTGAATGTGAAAGACAATTTTAATCATATTTAGAAAGGAAGGAGTGTGTGCACCCACATACGACTATTCTTATGAAGTGTATTCGAAGAAAGGATTGAGCAAAGCCACTGGACTATCGTAGAGAAAAGACTTTTTCAAAAAGTTGAAAGTGGAGGAGGAAAAATAATCGAAAATTTCATGACTCGTAGTACATTATTAAACTTTCCTTTGTCAGTAGGAGAAGGACGGTGATCGTCCGGTAGTCGAGGGTGGCTTCGTGGAATAGGGGCAAATGGATGGTTCGAATTTATGAAAACAATTTAAAGTGCAAATAAGAAAAGGGGTATGCATACATGAAATTGAACAACACCACTTTTGCTGGTCTTCATCTTGGGTTAAGGGTTGTACGTGGAACAATAGAAAAAATCCACTAGCAGGAAAGGCACTTTGTTCAAGGATGTTTCCTTTATTAAAAATCATATAATCTAAAGAGTTTTTTTTCTCGCATGTCTTAATCCTTAGCTGAGAAAAAGTATCCTCCACTGATAAGGTGCCAGTCATAATGGGGCGAAGATGTCAACTTAAACGAATTTGCTATATCAACAGGTCCGTTTTACTGACTTCATTTTGGAATGATTGATTTTTTTAAGTAATTCCGATTATTTGTTAATGTTCTATGAAGAATTTAAGAAAATTTTCAGCTAATCTTAGTAGGAAAATTTTCGATTGCCATTGAAAAAGGGAAGTGGGGTGAAATGGTATTTTGGGTAGGGTGTCCTGTTGACTAAAATCAACACATTACGTGTATGACACCAAAAATCTAATCAGTTTCATTGTCAGCACTCCAAATCTGATCTTGTTTTTTAAATTTTTTTAAAGCACTCACAAAATAATCAAAAATTTTGATGAGAACCAATTTCTCAAAAAAAAAAAACTTATTTATTCAAGAAAGTGCACTTTTCCTGCTTTTAAATATATAAACTCGATCATATCAATTTCTTTATTTAATGACAACTGAATTTTTCGAAATACCACGAAACCTGATGGGTCTTATTTGTTTGTTAAAAGGCGCGCCGACATTTCATGTGAATTCAGTGCAAAAACTCACCTTGATTTTCAATTGCTTCAAAATTTTGAATTATTTTTGAGTTTTTTATTGAATTTGTAAATTTGAAATTTTTTGAACTTAACAATTTTTGGAATTTTAAATTTAAATTTTTTTATTTGTTAATGTTTAAATTTTATAATTTTGAAATTTTGTAAAATTCTAAATTTTTGTGTTTTTGAATTTTTAAAATTGTTGACTTTTTAAATTTTGAATTGTTGAATTTTTAAGCTCTTAAATATTTAGAATTTTTTGATTTTTGCAAAATTGAAGTTTTAAGTTTTGACTTTTTATTTGAATTAAATTTTTAAATTTTGTATTTTTGAATTTATTAATTTTGAAGTTTTTAATTTTTGCAATTTCGATTTTTTAAGTTTTTATTTTTTGTTTAATTTAATTTTTTTGAATTTTCAAATTCCGGAATTTTTTAAATTATCTATTTTTACATTTTCGAATCGTTAAAGTTTTTTTATTTTTTAAATATTTGCAGTTTAAAATTTTTATATCATTTTTGAACTTTTAAATTTTTTTTGTTTTAAAAATTTTTTAATTTTCTAATTTTTGGAATTTTCTAATTTTTAAATTTTTAAATTTTTGGTATCTTAAGTTTAGATTTTTGAATTTTCGAGTAGTAATTTTTTTTATAAAATTTAATGTTTTAAATATAAAAATTTTCTATTTTATTAGATTTTTCAATTTTTTATTTTTGTAAATTTCGTAAATTTTCAAATTGTTTTGATTTTTAATTTCTGAATTTTTAAGTTTTTAAGTTTTTACAATTTTTTAAATTTTGCAATCTTGAATTTTTAGGTTTTGACTTTTTATTTAATTTAATTTTTAAATTTTAAATTTTTGATATTTTAAGTTTTTCAATTTTTGAGTTCCGGAATTTTCTGAATTTCATATATTTCGAATTTTCCGATTTTTTGTAAAATTGTTTAATTTCTAAACTTTTGAATTTTTTAATTTCCAAATTTTTAAAATTTTCTTATT